>OZ022559.1:11319973-16319973 GCA_963991005.1 Barypeithes pellucidus
TACTACTAGTTTTACTAGAACTTTGAAATTGAATTCACACTGAGAAATTTTTATAAGCACTACTTTCTTATTGATATTTTAATTGAATCTCAATTTTTATTTATTTTAATTGTTGGCTCTTAAATTATTACCCTTGTAAATCAAACTATGCATAATTGAATTGTGGAGAGAGCCTGCTCTCAAGAAAGAAACCCGACTAACTCTGGAATCGGCAACCCCTTAGTTTAGCAGCCATAACAAACCCCTTAGTTTAGCAATAAATCTACACCTAATGTGCGAAATTCCTTCCTCCAAGACTAAGTGTGGCAGCCACTGAGAAAACAACTAGAATCAATCAAAGGGACATTACAAAGGAAAATACTTACCCCTCAATAGCATGGGCCAAAATCAGATTATTAAAAACATTTGAATCCACAGAAATGCCCCTACTTTTCATCAATTCAAGTATTGATAGGGCATCGTTGATATATCCATGCTGACATCCATTTTCTAATAATAATTTGAAAGTATCCTGATTTGGATCACATTTCAATATGGACAAGAAACTTTTGTAATTGACAAAAAAGTAATTTTTATTGCATGCTTTTAAATAGCTGTTGTAAACATCAATGTTTAAATTATTACTTCGTTGGAGACTTGTAAAAATATCATGACAAACTTTATTTCTTTGATCACGAGATGAATCTGGTACAGAAGAACAACATTCCAGTAATAAAACTGCTTCTTCAGAATTTAATATACCTTAAAAATTAAAGATAAATGGGTACTAGCTAGTTGCAAAAATTGTACAGCATTTTAGGCACTCTCTCTTAATGTTATATCATGCTTGTTGGCTTAAATTTAAAAAAAATTCAATACTAGTCTTACTTACTGAAATCAATAGTGTGGAAGATACTTGTAAGTTGCTTTAAATAAAACAGTTTTCCATTATTAATGTATTGTAATAAATCCTGTATTGTAAAAGTCTTTTTATGAGGTCTACCTTTTTCCAATGTTTGGTTTCTTTCGACAATGTTGGCTTGAACCAAATACCTAGAAATATGAACACGATTGAATTTGAAATGTCTTTGATAGATATAATTAATGTATGTTTTTCATAAACTAAGAAAATGAGAATGAATTGTATAACATAACTTACCTAACACAAATATTTTTTATTTGAAAGGAATTTCGGATATCTTGAGTAAAAACAACGCGCTTTTTTATCAGCCGCCCTAATGTACTAACGCATCTTTGCATTTCTTGAATTAAATTTCCTTTTTGTATATTAATTTCGAATTGAAGACTCACAGGCTCATTCGGCTTTTATTTTTATTAATAAATTTATTTAATTTTTTTCCTAGGTTAAAGCACTGAGCAATTATAGGTCTATCACGGGTGAAACAATAGGACGACCATAATTTGTGGTAGACTCGTTTTTGGTGCGTGTAGATATCCAGAACTATAATGCCAAGAATATTTAAAAGGAAGAAATTAAACAAATTAACCTCACATTCGACATCTAACCTCTTATTTTAAGAAACAGGCTCAAAATCGGCCATAAAACGTTGTTGTAAAAATGAAACGATTATCGGAGGAAAAAACTAGGGTTTTGTTTGAAAAACTCAATAAATAGTTAAGTTTCTCACATCGCTTCGTCAAACTTGTATTCAATTACCTTTCTTTTTAGTATTGGAGCCAACGTAAGACAGCTTATCGAACGACCTGATGGTGTATATTGTTTCAGGGAACAAAAAGACCGCGTTTATTATGTATCGGAGAATATACTAAAGTTAGCCAACACCATTCCGGCTGAAAATTTAATATCTTTAGGTACATGTATTGGAAAGTTTACAAAATCTGGCAAGTTTAAGTTGCATATTACCTGCCTCAATTATTTAGCTCCATATGCACAGGTGGGTAATATTTTTTCTAGAATAACTATTTAACCATTTTTTTTTTTTTGGTAAAACTTCACTCAAAGTTTTAATTTGCTGTTTTACCATTTGTACATTTTTTAGTGTAAGATCTGGCTAAAACAATCGGCAGAACAACAATTTTTGTATGGAAATAACGTGTCAAAGGCAGGAATGGGGCGTATAAGCGAGAACTGTGAAAAACACCAGGGAGTTTTAGTGTACAATATGGCAGATGTACCTCTTGGTTTTGGTGTTACTGCCAGATCAACGGCGGAATGTAAAATGGCCGATCCTTTAGCGCCTGTCTGTTTCCATCAGGCAGATGTTGGTGAATTTATCCGTAATGAAGAAGATTTGTTATAAAAGGCCTTATTTATTAAGTAATATGACTGCTATGGATGTTTTTCATAATTATAATAGTTTATTATTTTTAATTGTTTGTATTTTTTTTAAAGTATTACAAGTGTACAGTCTAGAACGAAAATTTGACGTTGAAACTGCAAATTTCAATACTGAGCTTTAGTAAAGGCTTGGTAAATTGTCTTACTAAGTACCAGTCCTATACTTTTTCCGTGGGTGCCATATTTTATTCCAGAAAGAAGTTTCTCCCCTATGCTGCCAGGATTTTCTCGAAACATCTGGTTTAGTACAATTGGAGTAGGATATATTTGTGTAATTGCTAGAGCTCGTTCAACAGACATGCCTTTTAATTGAATCAGCATTTTTACAAAAAGTTCGGTGACTTTCATTCTCTATAAAAGAAAAATAAATATTTCAGATCATCCTGTGCTGAGATCAGCAATAAATTATTATTAAAAAGAAACTTACCTTATTTTTTACAGAACTCTCATTAACCTCCTTAAATGTCATTAAACTTACTAAGTCATCATTTATATCAACTGCTTGAATATCATCTTTTGAACAACTGGCCAGAGTTTTTTGCTAAAAATAGAAATATAACATTTCTTCCATTAGTTTTCCTGATTTTGCAAAGTAATCACATAAATAAAGACTAGTGAGACTAGATCATGGACAAAAAGTAATTAATACAGAAAAGTAGAAAATAATAGATATCCTTGAACTGCACTTATGGGTACAACAAAAATAATTGGCCCACTATTTAAATCTGGAGCAAGTTAGAAATTAAAGTGTTTAAAAATTACCTTGAACATTTTCACAAACATCCTAGAAAGATTAACTAAATATTCGACAGTTTCCTTGGTATTCTCTGTAAACTTTATAAAAAAATTCTCTTGAATAGCAGTATTTGAAGCGGCTTGGTAAAGAGTCTGTAAGGGCAACCCTAATTGTTGATTTTTCCCATGACTTTCAACTAAATATATTAAATTTTCTATACCAGATTTCTTAAGCCTAAACTTTTGTTCATGATATCTGGAAAATAATTCATTTAGTGCCATCCCATTAAAACTGAAAACCTTAGAACGTTACCTCTTATCTCTAATACTATGAGCAAAATCATCCATTCTTTTCCTTTCCACTATGTAAGGCAAAACTAATTCTCGTTTTGTGATTCTATCTCTACAAATCCAGAGAAAGTCACCAACTTTTAAATTCTTAACTTCATGTTTAATTCCTTGATTAGTCAGACTGACTAAGATTTCATCATTTAGACTGTTACTAGATCTACAAAATGTTTATATTCAAACTGTATTTCCAACAAATGTATTATTATTAATATCTTTGATTATTGTCAAGTCATATAGATATATACAAACATGAAATGCAGTAGCTAACAGGGATGATAGAAAAAAATGTTATGACACAGTAGTAGGACCTGCACTTACCCTGAAGTTTCATTATTATCTACATACAAGATAATGTCAAAAGCACATGGTGCCATGACAAAATCCTCTACAACACTAGCTATACTTCCAGTGGAAGTCATAGAACTACTTGATGCAAATTTTTTTAAAGTGTTTCTGTTGTTTATTGATGCTTTCGATATGGACGTTGTAGATGAGATGGAATCAGTAGAACAAAACTTCTGTAATTTCTTTTTGCCAGCTGGTTTTAAAGATGTCGTTTCACTTCCACATGAATCTTCTTTGTTATAATGCAATTTGCTATTGGCTGGTCTAGAGGTTCCTATACATTCTAATAAGTTATTTGGTTGAGACTTTTGTTTGGACACCTCACTCTCCATTTCTCTAGCATGAGATGTTCCAGCAGGGTCCATATTATAAATATCTTTAGTTCTATGGACTGAAAAAGTTTCGTTCTCTGAAATCCAGGAACTTCTTAATAGTTCATCAGTAAATTCATCTGGAATATCTATATCATACAGTTTACAGTTGTTGGTAATATTGGTCCTATTTTCTTTGGTAAAATTAGATGTGACAAGCTCCTCAGATATACAATTAGTTCCTAAATATTTAGGATTATCTGAATTTTTAGAACAACTTTGTATTTCATTAGTCTGTCTATTACTGCCCCTATTGCTTTCAATATTATTAGAATTATCATATAATTTCCTAGCTATTGCTTCCCCCTCTGGTGTTAGTGAAAACTTTGGAGGATGACTGCATTTAGAAACAAGATTTTTTGTTATTAAAGTACTCATTGAGGACCATGCAGTATATCTTGAGCCTGGATCAGGCTTAGTGAAAGAGGAATTGGCTAAATCTTTTCCATTTTTAATTATCTGAGCCTTGCTTAGAAAGCCTGAATAATCTGGTTGTAAACTTTCTTTATATAAAGTTATTAATATGGCATAACCACCAGAACCAAATTGAGGAATATACTCCTTTGTTGCACTGCCTAAAAGAGAATAAGTATGTATTTAATGGTCAAAAGGAACATATTTTTAAAATATGTCTAGATCATTTTAAATCATTTGCTTACTTGCTTTTGGCATTTCTCTCTTTGACTTTTTTGTAATGGTGTTCTGTGTATCAGCATTCTTTGCGTGTAATGTGTTATTCACAACATTTGCAGTTCCATGTAATTTTTTATGTTCTTTTAGCTTTTCATCCAACATTTTACAAAGTTTTTCGCCAAATCCTTTTAATATTTTGCATTCTCTACCTGATTGAAATGGAAGAGGGTACTTTCTTAATGACTGCAGAGCATGGCTAAATATGTGCTGCATCTTTGACTCTAACGAATAAATGTAAAATTTGTTAAATTACCTAAATTGGTTTAGCGAAAAAAAGCGCATAATACCTTTTGCGATAGCTTGTTCTTTCCAACTGATTAACCATTGCTCAAATAATGGATTTGGGCACTTCAATCTCACTGTTACCCTTTTAGAATCTTGGGAACTCATGTTTAATTATTATTAACTACTAAAAACTCGAAGTTTCAAAATTAATTAAACGAATCATTTCTTAGGTTAGCGACATTAGCTTTGTTTTTATCATGTTGTAAAAATGAGAACGATCTATTCATCCTCTGTGGTAGGGGCCCATCGTTTTTTTTACCTAACCTCATATTAAATTATTTTCACTTGGTTTTGAACGAGGAAATGAGGTAGTTAAAAAATAACATCGTTGTAACATTCAAAGGTTGTAACCGTAACAACAAATTATGAACGTTGAAGTAAGAATTACAGAAAACTCCAAGGTAACAAAAATTAGATACTAGATCTATATGAAATTAGAATGTCATGTTTTACAGGGGAAATGTTTATTTGCAAAAGCAAGAATTCCGAAGGGAAATGTGATATTTGAAGAGGACCCCCTTGCTAGCTGTCAATTTTCATGGAACTCCTCATGCAAATATAAAGCATGTAACCATTGCTTAAGGTATGAGAAATAGTCAATATTCCTTTATAAAATTTTATCATTCAAATTATTTAGGATAGTCTGATTCAATCATGGAATTGTTGTTTTAGACCTCTTGAGACAGCTGAAGAAAATGTTAGGAGACTTGTAGGGAATCCTACCATGGAATTACCATATCTAGAATGCTGTGAAACTAAGAAGGAAAGCATTACCTCCTGTCCAAGTTGTGGAGATGAATATTGTTCAGAAAGTTGTCTTCTCTCAGCATTAGCACAGTATCATAAAACTTTGTGCATTCAGACCCATGAACGAAGTAATTTTCATCCTTTTGAACAATTGGAGGAAGCGTGGAAGTAAGTGATAATTTTGATTTAAAAATAAATGAGTGTAGATTTCATGTTGAATTTCCACTTAGTCATTACTTTAATTTCAGGCAAATTCACTATCCCCCAGAAACCTCATCAATATTCCTACTTGTACGATTGCTAGCACGGATTAAACAAGCCCCAAATGTAGATGAGGCAATTCAACAAACCCTAGGTTTTTGCCACCGAAGTGTAAATGAAGAAGCCGAGTTGGCTCATAAGTTTTTAGGAGACAAGTTTATTGGCCAAGTGAATTTGTTAAGGGAGCTGGTTGCCAATGCTGTGCCTAATCAAGCAATAGAACAGTTTTTAAGTCCAGATGGATTCCAGAGTCTTTTAGCACTGATAGGTAATGGTAATAGATTTTACAGCAATGCAGAGATGATGAGAATTGAGGAGGAGCCTGGAAATAGTTAAAAAATCATCTCATGTTCAGAATCTCGCTATAAATTTTCTTAATTTTTCTTCCTGTATGCCCAAGTTAGTTTAAGTTAACTCTATTACCCATATTTTAGAGCTCTTGAAAAACCCTACTACATTTAGGATTTTAACTTATATATATTTTTTTATGATCAAACACAAGCACTATAGGAAAAATCCTTTAGGGCACTCTGGGAGTGGTGCGTGTGCGCAAAAAGCGATTCACGTTGGTTTTGAATTGTTGGAGGTTATATTCGTTGGGAAAAACGACCTCGGGAAGGTCGTTTCACAAGGACGAAGTCCTCCAGATGAAAGAATCCTTAAATAATAAAGTTCAAGGAGTACTAAGCTTAACCACTATTGTAGGTACAAATGGACAAGGCATAGGTTCCAGCCCTTTCAGTGCCTGGCGACAAAACGTCGAAAAACTACAACTCTCTTCTGAAGAGCGCCAAGAAATTGATACTTTTATAGACAAGGTTTATGATAATATGTACTCACATACAGGAGATTTTCTAAATAGTGAGGGAGTAGGTCTGTACACTCTGCAAAGTTGTGCCAATCATAGTTGTAGTCCTAATGCAGAAATTAGTTTCCGACACAATAATTTTAGGTAGGTCTTATACATTGCGTGTAAGTTTAGCAAAAGAGTATTTCTGTAATTTGAGTATTATATTGTGGGACATAAATCTAATAATTTTTAGGCTGTCATTGGTGGCTCTTCAAGATATAGAACCAAACGAAGAAATATGCATAAGTTATTTGGGAGAATGTGACTTAGACAGGTCAAGACACTCTAGAAGGAAAATACTTATGGAAAATTACCTCTTCGCTTGTGATTGCCCGAAATGTTTTGAGCAAATCGGAGACCCAGATGTTACTAGTGACGAAGAAATGTCTGAATGTGAGAGCGATGAGTGACAAATCAATATAAAAAAATCAAATTTTCAATACAATAAAATCAATTATATAAACTGCTTTGTATTTTCATTAAATTTTAATATATTAAAATATACAGGTTAGTTTTTGAACTATCAAATTAATATTTGGCACAAGGACTATGCATATCTTTGTATTTTATTGAAAAAAAGGACATGCTATTCTAAAGACAAAAAAAAAATTTGAAAAATGTTGAGGCGCAAAATTGGAATTAAAGTTTTTGTTAGTAGTAAAATCAGCTTTTTGTACTTTTAATAAGTAAGTACCTCTGTTATATAAAGCACAAAACTGTCATGATAGTATGGAAGGAAAAAAAAGAGTATACCAATAATGCTCATAATTTAATCACTGATTTATTATTTACAAAAACTTAATTGCTAAATTTGTTACATTAATTCCATTTTCATGTAGCATTAGCTGAACTTGTAGGAACCAAGTTTATTAATTGATTACTATTTTCTGCTAGCTCTGTTATAGAAACCCTACCTCTCTGTCTAATAAATTTGGCTACTGCCTCCATCTCACTTGGCGACACATAGATGAATTTACCTCTATCATCAATGACACCAGTTAAAATTTCATCCTTTTGTAAATCTTTTATCCTGTCGATGCATGCTTGTGTCTTTAACTTGAAGTGAGCTGCAAGATCTTCAATAATTATAACTTTATTATCTTTGATAAAGTTTACAAATTCTTGGAGGAGGTTTTGCTCATCTCCTTGTTCACCTAAAAAAATGTATGAAACAATACATAATATCTAACTTTAATTTGATAAAAAATAAATGAAATAAATATGCTGCTGCAATTTTTATATAGTTACAAAACATTACTTACCATCCTCGAAACCTTCTTCTTCAACAGAAAAAGCTTCTTTCATTTTTAAATACTCTTCATATTCTTGTCTATCTTTTTCTTCCTTTGCTTTCCTCTCCTCTTCCTCTTTTAGTTTTTCTTGTGCTTCTTCTTCCTCCTTTTGTAACTTCCTTTCAGCTTCTTCTTGTTCTGTTTTTTTCCTTCTGTAATTAGAAACAAATATTAATTTAATTTAATAAAAATTAATGTTAGCTGATTAATGACAAAGTTGATATCCCTACCTTTCAGTACGTAGCTGGTCTTCAGCCTCCCTTGCTGCTTTTTTCTCAGCTTTAGCTTCCAACTTTGCTCTTTTCTTAGCTCCAACTTTTGCATCAAACTCTATTTCTTCTTTTTCTGGTATTTCATTTTCTACATCAGAATCATTGTCTTCCTGAATTTGAGCTACAATTAAAAAATATTAAATGACAGTCTCGACCAAACTAGGTTACGATTTACAACTAATTCTTTACTTTAATTATTAACATAATTTGCCTTTTCTATAAAACAATTTTGGTATCATGTTCGAGTAGTTTTAAAAAGAACCATTATTACCATTTGCACGTAATCTAGCTCCCCTGTTTCTGGCCAACTGAGCCCTTCTAGGGGCTCCATCTCGTAGTCTATTCGGCACTGGTCTAGGCCTTACTTCTGGACCTGAAATTTAAATATAATAAGGTGAAAAATGAACCCATATGGTTCAAGAGCATACTGTTCGAATCTTACCTTTTTCAACCTTGGAGGATTTTAGGAAAAATGTTAAGGCTATAATTACTACGATTATTAAGGAAGCAATAGCCAGAAGCACTGAAATATCCATAATTAATTAACTAAATTAACTTATTTTTAAAGAACTTTTTTCTGTTGTCAACATTATTTTACGTCATGTTGCTGTCACTGTCATGCGTGATTAAAAATAAAAAACCAGCGTGCACAGAACACAAACTATTTGCCATGTCCATTATTTCGTAGCACAGAAGAAGTACATTTTAGCATTATGGTTGATCCCAGAGAGGAATGATAATAGCCGACGATAAATGAGGACCTGATTATGGACACGAGTTTCTAAATTGGGAAACGGACTCATTTGAATCACAGCATAACGATGATAGGGCGGTCTTAAGGAATATAAAATATGTTCTGTTGAGGTGTTTCCGATAAATTTCCGGGTGTGGTGCGCTAGGCGTGAAGCACAAACCCAAGGCATAAATGTTGAGCTATAGAAAAAGGAAGAAGGAGACACAAACCACAAACTAAAACAAACTAACCTTAAAACTTTGACATGTTGAATCAGATGTATGATATATAATATAAATGCAATTCGATAGGCAAATATAAGAAAATTTCATTTTTTTTGCGAAAAACTGTGCAATGGATGCAACCGTTAGTGATTTCCTTAATGAAATAAACCAAATAGCTCCTAAAAAAGAAGGCAAACAACAGCTAGACGGTAAGTAGCTTCTGAAGCTAGTATTACGTTGTATACTTAGTTTATATTTTGTATTCATGTTACTTTAGGTTGCACCTTCTTAAACAACCTTATTGTGATACTGTAGAAGTTGTGCAGTCTAGGTCATCTTCTGAATTTCCAATTACTAATTTTGTTTAAGTATGGCAAGAATGTTATGATGAAGTAACAGGATATTCCTATTACTGGAATACTGTATCAGATGAAGTTACATGGACACCACCAAAATCTTTTAAAGCTGCAGAAAATAATCCCAAGAAAACAAGTCAGCCTAAGCCTTCTTATCCCGCACCAGAAAAAAAGAAACCAGAGTTGTTTGTACCACCATCTGCTCCTCAATATTCAACTCCAAGTGTTAATCCTGAAGCAAAAGTTAAAATTTATTCTATTCAGGATAATATGTCAAAAGTAACTAAGCAAAGCAATGTTCATACGGGTATGAGTACAAATAAACATAGACCAGTAAGGAGAAGGCCTCCGGGAACTCATGATGAATCAGATGATGAGTAAGGAGACATAATATAATGCAAACATATAAAAAAATCTTTTCGTTATTATATTTTATTTAACAAGAAATCCCTATTTATATCTACATAATATTTGCACACATTAATTTATTAAATAACGGAATGTGAATTTACAAAAAGTACAGACAGTTATTGTAACTCATGCTCTGTACTAAAACCATCAATTTTGTTTTAGAAAAATTATACTTATAACAGAGTATGGAGATGATAGTGATTCTGATTCAGAAGAAATAAAGAAGAGAAAACCAGCCACCCCAGTAAGTCCATTACTGGTTTATTTTGTCTTCTTTAAAAACACACCCTTTACAGTAACAAGTGATTCTTTAAATTCCAAAATGGATTTTTCTAAAATAAGATAAAAAAACATTTAGAAAGCTATTATTTTTTTGCCATTTCTTAGTAAAAATTTAATTCATAAAGACACTTTTTATATCCTTATGATGACAAAAATACAGAAGTTGCATAAAAATGCAGCTAATGATTAATAAGTTTTCAATCTGAAGGATATTTTCTTATGATGAGTTGCTGCTAGAGTTTTCTCAAAAATAATTTTATTTTTGGTCGAGAACTCGCAGCTTCTGAAGCGAAAAGGTCTTTAAAAGCTTCTTGTTCATAGAAAAATGTTAGTATTCAAATAGATCATATGTTTCAATATTTTTAGCCAGTGAAAAACTTAAGTAACACACTTACTGAAAAATTAGTCACGCAGGCATTTAATTTTGCAACCTTGATTCACAACTAAAAAAAAATCTTTGAATATTCATTAATATATTATGTATGGCTTTAGGTAAAACAAGTTGATAGTCAATCAGAGGAAGATGATGACATTGATATTTTGGCAAGAATACAACAGAGAGCAAAAGAACTGAAACAATTAGGAGGAGAGGTTCCTCCTGAAGTAAAAAATATTATTCATAAGACTCATATAAAAGATAAACATGAAAATCCAAAAGTTATATCAGGATTTTCATTAGTCGCAGGTGAGTTTGCCCAGTTTGTTCTGTATTTTCACTTAAACAAAATAATGATGATAATACAGCGGATGTTGTAAAATTCAGTTATAGTGTTTATGGTTTAGGAACATTATATAGGGTGGGCAGTAATGAATACATATTTGAGCAAGTATAATTTCTAGTCACAAAAATAATGGATTTCAGTCAAATATGTCTTAGTAAAATGTTGCTCATTAATGAGATACATATTAATTTCCAACCTTTTTCTATAAATCAAACAGTTTTTGATCAACCTAAGGTCTTTTTAGGTTATAATAGTGCATCTTCAGATAGTGAGCCCGAACAAGAAGAGAAACAAGAGCCGCCACCAAAGTCAGTATTTCCAGTTGCACCTCCACCCAAACCAATACCGGAGACGTCACACAGTACATTATTTCCCATACCGCAAGCCATAGATGTAAAAGATTTCATTGCTCCCGCTCCGCAAGCTCCCGAAATTGTTAAAGATACAGAAAACAGTACCAGTGGTGATTTTGATAATAAAGCTTTCCAAAGAAAAAGACGAATCGGAATTTCTTTGGTAAATAATGCAAAAAAACCAAAGGATAATGTTGAAAAGGAGACGAGCGAATTTAAAGGATTTGGTTTTAACCCTGAGACAGATCAAACTAGTGACAGTAATCCAGAGAATAAAATTTCTTCCAATGTATATCCCGGATTCCAGAAAGGCGGTGTGATGTTTATAAAATCAAATGTTTTAAATCCCACTCAAACCAATGAAGAAACTAAAGTGTCAAATGTGGAAAATGACGATAGTATTATAGATAGAAAGGAGACAGATGATATTTATGCTGTACTTAGACAGAAACTTGTCTTTTTGGGAGAAGGCAGAGCCGCTGTCTTGCCTGTACAAGCTATGCTAATACAAGCAGAGGTATGTTGTATGTTTTTTTTAAATCAAAATTGCATGCTGCAATAAGGAACCATCTGACAAAACCAAAAAAGTGAGAGAAACGGTATTAAAAGAACTGTCTTTAAAAAAAATTGGTAGTGAATATAAGAAGCTGTAAGTTGTTTCTTAACTGGTAGTTATTATCAAAAACATTAAATGTAGTTCCTCATCTAAAAAAATTTTTTTTGTTGTATATTCTTAAAGAAAAATCACTTGGTTCTTCTTTGAAAAATGCAATTTATTGAAAAAGAAAAACGCATAATGGAAATTTAGGCACGATATAGAAACAAAATAAATCTGTTATTAATCTTTTATTAAATTTGGTCTTCAAAATCAATCATTCAATATCTCCATTGATGCCCTCAGTATCTTCCTGTAGGGTTTCATCACCCATAAGGTTAGTCTAAAAATGTTGATCCGCAGCGAGAATCAGGTCCATGTAAGATTTTATATTGTTCAGTTTAGGTGTTGGTATTGCTTTACTTTGAGGCACTCTTCTAAGCTATTATAAAATACTACGCCTAAAGTTGGTATCCATCCCTTTCCTTATTTAATGTTTATCCAGTTTATGTCGTTCTTGTAATCTATTTTATAAAAATGCTGAAAGGTTTATTTTTACAATTTAAATTTTTTTTATATGTAACCAGTTAATCTTTTCATCTAAAACGTCTTTTTTCTATTTGTAATTTTTTTTAATACTCTAAAATAAACATAATTGACTAAATACCCAAATCAACACCATTTAAAAACACATTTAGCAAAAAGTATGCAAATTACATTTTAGCAAAAAAGATCCAAATTCCTTTATTTTATAAAATTAGTCTTACCGACGAGGCATTATCGCCTGGGTTTGCCACATTGTTTAATTATTCAATATTTAACAAATTAACTTTATTGTTAACATCTTGACAGGTCTAAAATTTAGAAAGGGTAGCATTTAACTGGTTAGCAAAATATTCTTATTTTTGCGAACAGAAAAATGTAATCGGTCAGCCAAAATGGCTAGTTGGTCAGCAACTTATGGACAGCAAACATTTCTGAATCGTGACAGTGCCCTGGGAAAACAAGTGATAACCTGCCCCCGCTACACCTTTTGTAGCCGAATTTCTTCTGTATTCGACAGAAGAAAACACAAGAAAGTTACTTAAATTGACAGTGCCCTGGGACCTCTGAAGTAAACTGCTTCTAGACATGTTTGTTTCTACTGACCAATGTAAACTCTTGCTGACCAAGTAATCATTTCGCAGCTCGACTGTTAATAACGGCAAACCATTTAATTACTTCTCATTTAAAAAATAGGTTAATCTTGCATAACGCGCACTACCTGGTACTTTATTGCAAAACTTGAATTCAGGTTTCTCTAATTTTCAACTAGGTCATATTCCTCATAAATGGCGTCCATAGGTATTTTAAGATGGATCTTAATTGTAAATAGATAAAACACCTTTTTGTGATTCTAAAGAACCAGCAAGAAATAAAGAAAGATTTCTCTAACAGGGCTAATTTTCAACATTTTTTTTTAGACATTGTTTCTGGCAATGAAAGAAGGTGGATTAAAACTTCCATATCTACATAAGTGGTTGAAAGATACCTCTTCTGAACTAATCAAGTTAGAAAAAGAAGCAGCTCCAGAGGGGTGGCTTCTTCAGTGGGATAGGTACGAACACTTTAGTATTAGGTTGCTAATGCTCCTTTAGATAAAATTGTATCTTTAACCCTGGAATCCCATGAACCCTTTAAACAATATCCCCCTTTTGGAAAATATCCCTAAAAAAAAATCCCTTAATATTTGGTGCCTTTATATTTAAATGACTCTAGTGCAATTCTACAAGGATGGAATAAAGTTTGGGAGTGGCATAAGGGGACCAGTGCGGCAGTCGAGGTGAGAATAATGTATTTAGATTTTTAATACAAAGATTTAATTTTTTTATACTAGTTTCCATAATTGATTTTTGGTATAAAATTATTTAGGTTATTTATTTAAATGGGTGACTCCTTGGGTCTCTTAGAGAAAGCCTACATACTTTTTTTTTAATCGAATGTCTAAACTTAGGTAAAAACCCGACGTGGTTCCACGTGCAACGCCATACGCATCTGGTTTCAGTTAACAAGTGTATGTAGGTCAGTAGGGTAGCAGTGATGCCAGATCACAACGCGTGTTTCGACCTTATGCTATGGAAATCGTGGCTCAAACGCCTCGCGCGTTTGAATTTAAAACGCGCCGTTTAGTATGTTTGTATAGGAGAAACGCGGACGGCGCGCGTGTTGTCTCTAGAATTCCCACGTGCTTGTACACGAGCATGCGTCTTAAAATTGTATTTTTTCCAAAGAATTTGAAAGATAACTGACAACGCGGGTCAAAGACTCTTGTTGTCATTGGTCACCGACGTCTTTTGAGACTTGATCTACCTCTAAGGTTGTTGACATCTCTCGCTAGTGTCTACCACGTGGTTTTTTGGGTTTGTCATGAAGTGACTTATCTCGCTTATTATTTATTTTTCTTCAATTTGTTTTCATCTTGGGATTTAAGGACTTGTTCGCTTGCACATTTTGCATCCAAAAGTTTTAAATACAATTAATGAATAAAACTGCATTTCAATTGGGGAAAAAAAAATTATAATGACCTTATTTAAATTTGACAATCTAAATACACCAGATAAGACCCTAACTTTTTCAGTAGGTACCTCTTGGAGTGTTTTGATATTTTAAATTTTGATTTGGGACACTAATGCGGATGCGAAATAATGGAAAATCAATTATGGATGTAGTATATAGTTTTGTAGCTGTGATATATTTATAGTTAAACTAAAATAAAGGTTTATTCATATTTAATTATGATTAATTTTTTACCTACTACCATAGCCGTACTTTTGTTTGCATTTAAAAGAACCTTGAACCGTCCGTCGTATTTTTGCTGCAGGTTTTTTGGAGTGATTTTCTTACTTGATTATCAAATTTATGATTATCGCCATCTTGATGTTAAGGTTAGACAGTCCTGTTGCACAATTTTGTTTTATTAGATTTTTTAGATTGCCTTAAAACAATTTCATACCCTGTCGTCATAATTTTTTACTCAATCAAAATAACACCTTTTTCTATTTGGATTTCATAATGGCTCATTATGAAATGCAAAAAATTGAATAACCTGCCACTTTATGAAACTGAAATTTTATTTTTTTATGTTGGCAGCAAGTAGGGTTCGAATTTTAGGCTTTCTTCGATTTCGTTGAAATATGTTTTCTAGGCATTATGGATTCGACAAAATTTTTTTATAGAAAACTTTAAAATATTAACCTTGCAAATAGATCATTTTTACTAGATATTTATCTGAAATACCTATAAGAACATGCTGACGGTGTCCGTCAACTAATTTCTAGTCACAACTATAAAATAACATAACCTAAAAATAATGGACATATCTCCAGTTTATGGTCTATTTCTAAAGTTTAAAGTTTATTCAATAAAGTACTATTTTTATTTTTAATTCAATATAGTTATACATATTACTTTATATACACATATTTATAGTTACTGTAGACATTTCCGGGGCATTAATTATTATTCCTGTCTGATTCTGTGTCGTCACAATATTTTGTTCAATATTTGAACTTATTTCTGCTCGCACCATAACTCAAAGTTTTGCATATTCTTTTTAAAAGTTTTTCTAGATTATTTATCTAGCTGGGAAGAAGCTTTGTGTGTTCAGTTGTTTCTATCATGGCATATTTGATACTTGTAACATTTTATTAAATTGTAAAAGTATTGCCAACCCAAAAAGAAAATATTAATTCAAATGGAAAAAATGTACTATATTTTTTAAAGTTTTTCAGACTTTAAAGACCCAAATAGAAAAAGTATTATAAAATACACGGTTCATAAGACAATTAGAGAACTTGTACTTTAGAAAACTCCCCGCTTCGTGGGTCGTTTTCTAAATTAAACGCGTGCTCTAAGATAATGTCTTACGAAACTTCTATCTTAATATACTATTGTCAACGTCAAAACTTTTAAACTAACCTGAATTATTTCGTGTCAGATTAATGTCATGTTACAATAAGTTAATAATAACGTTTTTGCTAATAAAGTGTGAAATTTAAAACATTATTTTAACCTAAATGTGGTTGGTCATTTCTTTCTGTATAATGACGACCTAAACCAAGCCCTACGTTTTTCAATCCGCAGCCGTCTCGATCATAATAATTTTTGAACGCACAGAGTAAGATAATGAAACATTCATTTCTTTTAGTCATAGGGAGTGAGTGAATTCATTTCTTTTAGTCATAGGGAGTGTGTAGTTACTTTAACTCTTTGGTTACTAGAGCACTTTACATAATTTTTACGATGATATAAATGAAAATTATAGTTTTTTCGATTGAAATATATCTTTAATTCCCGATTTCTTACTTTATTCATACGTCCGACCGACTCTCAAATATTTTTTTTACAATTGTGGTGTTGCCGTTTGTTCGAATCCAATTTTTTAAAGGAACTTATCTTAGTGCTTTTGCATCGAGAAAATCTCAAATGTTATTCTTATTTGAAAGGTTCATTGATATTTGCTTTAATCCTAATAAATTTGAAAAACATCTTGCCTAAAAACCCGAGACCTGATTATTTTGTCCCGATGTGATGATAATTATTTCAAGCATTAGTGTTAAAAACGAAACTTCATTCGCAATGACCGAATATATTTTATTAAGTGTGATGTGTGATAAAGGTTTGTAAAGTTTTTCAGTTTTTTTCTATGTTTATACTGTGCCTATAAAATTACAAGAACTAATGCATGTATTAACCGCTTTTTCTGTGTTTAGGCCGAATTGGAAGCAAGAAGCATACAGACTGCAGAATATACTATAACAAATTCTTGGATAGAGCTAAACAGTGTTTTATAATAATAGAATATTATAAATATAATGTATTATTGTTTAAAATTACGTAAGAAGAACAGGTAGAGTATAAGAAGCAAGCTTACTGTCTCCGTTACAGTTTGGATGGTCTAAGATTGCTCTTAAGTGTTGTTCAACCATCACTAGGTAGTTAATATTTCTATTTCCAAATATGCTACATATATAAACAGAAACAGCGCCACTCACTCGTATATGTAGGTTATTTTAAATTCCGTAATGGGTTACTCGTAAAATGTCTGATTTAATATAAATCTGTAAAAATCCTCACAATTTAAGTATCAATAATCAAGTTTCTCATTATTTAAACGTTTTACTACAGGGTGTGCCAACTAGGGAATCCAATCCCGCAAATGCGGGATCCCACGGGATTGATATTGCGGGATTTGCGGGACTCGATGTGGGTGCTGTATGATAATAAAAAGTTATTTCATGCAATTAGAAACAGAGTAAGAGTAGCAGGAAAATATTTATTGCATATAGGTACAATACAATAGTACGACTAGTTTAACGGTTACATGTTACATTGATTTTGAAAGTATTTGCGGAGAAAAGATAACATGTTTAATGTTTCATCTTTTAGATTTGATCTTATTTTATTGCACATGTATCCTGCGGCTGAAAACGCACGTTCAGCTTCGACACTTGTCGGCGGAATAGATTTTACACAATTTGTGGCCCTCTGATTCGAATAGTTGGCGCATATCGGTCGATGTGATAAACTTTCCAAAGGGTATACCATCTTTAGCTACCATTCACTCTTTCCTCCATCGAAACTTTTTCCCGGATGAAAAAAAATCTATAATTTTCATTTTCTTAGATAGCACAGAAGAACCACTAACATCCGAGCGCTTAGCAATAGAACTAAACGAACTACTCGAACTGCTGGTACTAGCTTTAATTTCCTGTGTTATTTTATCAATATCAACACTACCGCTGCTGCTCTGGACTTTCAAATTAATATTATGCTTTGTTTGTAAGTGGGTGTGAAGAGCTTTGGTGGAACGAGCAGAGATTTTGATAATGCTAGGGCATAACTTACATTTAGCTGTAAGACCATCTTCAGACTTTAAAAAATAATTCCAAACTAAACTTGAACCTTTATTGTCTTGGTAAACTACACTGACACTCATTTTTGTGATTGCTGTTTAAATTCCATGTATTATATTCAACCACTTCATAAATGTCACTAGATACTAATAGAATAACGCCCTTATTTTCGCACGTACGCAAGAAAACTGTTCTGTTTAACGTATTTTCAATCGCCCAGCATGGCGGGGAATCCCCAACGAGTCGACCAAAAATACCGCAGTTCATTGTTTGCTATCCTGCGGATCCGCAGGATCGATGGGTTCAATCCCGCAGGTTTATCGGGATTAAAGTTTGGGTGCGTTATTGGATTCCCTAGTCCTAACATGTCCTCTGTTGTTTTCTACGAAAAGGTGGTACGCCGCTGATATTTTTCCATGTGGATATTTTTCTGATTAGCCGTTCTTGATTAAATTCAAGTTAAAACTAGCACTCAAACTTGTACCCGAACATCTTTTCTTCATAAAATAACCTAAAGAATCGCACTCTTGAATATTAGCAAGTCATTGAGGAGCACCCTGTATAGTAAATTATTTAAATATTATGATGAAATGAATACAAATAAAATATTAATATTCTAATTACCTTTTCAAAAGGATGAGGATTTATAATGATTTAAATCTGACGGCGTGAAGTTTATACAAAAATTATACCGTCCATGGTCTAAGCAATTTCAGCAGCTTAGAAGACACCTACAAAGTGCTAGGCAAATGACATAAAATTTTATGCAAAGGCACAATTTGTTTAAGCTCTTTAATGCCCAAATGAGTAATACATTTGGGCTCTGTGCTTCAAAATACCAGAACGCCAATACTTATTTTATTTGTCCGTTTTTTGCTACAAGAAAGAAGTTAAGGGAAAGTTTTTGGTTATATTATAATTTTGACTTGAAAAATTAGTTTTATTTAAAACGACGGCATTGTTGAGATAAATATCTGTCGTAACCGAATTCGCATTCTGGATACTCGAGGATAGTCGCCTATTTAAATACAGGGTGTTCGGATATTGCATCATGATTCTACATGTTAAAATAAGTCATATAACAAAAAGTCGAATACTTTTCGAGTTACAGTCTGTCAAATTTTTTTATTTTATTTTTAACATCTTGCTCACTGGAGGCCATTCTTTGGCATAACTTTTTTGTTTTGACAGTTATTGGAAAAAAGGACATGTCATTTTAAAGACTAAAGAATACCTAATAAAAAAGATACCATTTATTCGAATCAGTAAACCTCTTCATTTAGGGCCAAAACTGGAATTAAAGTTTTTATTACCAGTAAAATTAGCTTTTCAAATTAAAGCAAAAAAAGTATCGAGTTGTTGACGTTTTGTTATTTGACTAACTACTTTTATTTTAACATGTAGAATCACATGTCCAAATATGCAGTATCCGAACCTTATGTAACCACCTTGTATAAACAAAATTATAAAATGAATTTTTTTGGTAAATATAAAAATAAACATTTACTTACTTAAACTTAAAAAAAAAAGTATTTATATATATATTAAACAATAAAAACCGAAAGAAGTTATAAAACTACTATACAAGTAATTTCAAAAGATTCTGGCAAATCGAAGTTTTATAATTTTAAACAGAACGCCTGATAGCTATGTTACTTTTTTCATGAGCGTCGTAAAGCTTATAGAAATTATTACACAAGATTTCACAGCGATCATAAAAGTTAAAAATGTCAGTTTATAATATTTGTCGGTTTGTAGAAAATTTTCAACTTTGACAGAAAAATTATCACAAAGTTTCCCGGGTTGACGTAATTTCTGATTTACTAACCAACACCTTTGACTGTGAGTACACAATTTTTCCCAATGTAATTGATGCCACATTCAAAGTTCCAACAAACATCGCAAAATTCGGTCCTTCACAAGTCTTTAAAACCTACAGGTAACTTGTTTGATATAAAACCGTATTTTCTATACTTAACAGCCCCTTTACACAGCTTAACAGATTGTGCCTCCATCACAATCGGCAAACAATCTCCCAACAAACCTCAACTGAACCACGATCACCTTTTATCACGACCCTCTTACCTAATGTTTTAGGTCACACAATCGCTATTTCTACCAAAACCAAGCCACAGGCGAGAGCCAATGGGAGTATCCACAACCGGACATAAGTCGTTTTGACGAAGCCATGGACATATCGACTACACCGCCTCCCCCGGAGTTACCCGAGCCGCCACCGGCTCCCAAGGCCACGTCGCCGGTATTCTTCGGACCCCAATTGCCGGCTGAGCCGCCATTACCACCTTCGCCTCCGAAAATAAGTAATCCTACCCCTCCGCCACCGCCCATGATCAGTTTGGGATCGAAAGCCACATATGCAGGTACGATTGTGGTTAAATATTTCAGTGGGAAGGAATACTGAGGTTTTTCTTATTTATTCATGTCAAATGGCGTTTTGAGTTAATAAAGGAGAAAAATCACCTAGTGTGATAAAAAGCCGCATCCGGAAAGATCTGCTCTATTTACAATTTTTTCAGATGTTCCGTTACCCCCAGAACCACCGCCGTCTGTGCCATTGCCACCGCTGCCTCCTTCCCCAAAGAAAACCTTTGAAAATGGGGAACCTCTTCCACCAGGAGTGGATTTACCTGAAGTCTCGGCTCCTTATAACTCACCAAAAGTAAGTAATTCCAAAAATTGCAAAGTTACCCCTCATCCCTAAAAATTTTTTGAAAATATTTTAAACCGTTTTCGAGATACACTATAAAAACTCTCTTACTATTTAGAATAAGACCAAGCTTTTTTTTCTAAGCAATATGAAGCCAAACTGTACAGTGTGTTCTGGAAATGACGTATTATATTTAAATGGGCGACTCCTTGGGTGTCCTAGAGAAGCGCTACATATTTTATTTTTTTAAATCGACCGTTTTAAAAGTGGGGTAACAAACCCTCTTACTCACAGGTCAGTCCGCGCTACTATAAACATATCACCCAGGCCCAATGGCAATGTTGCCAAACTTAATGTAAAACTGAAATTCCATATAAAATTATAAAAATAAATTATTTATCTACCTACTTGTATTTATCTTTATACCTAAAGAGCGAGGAAATCCAGGCACAAACACAATCAGTTTTTCTTCTTTTTCATGGGAACACTCCTGGGAACACTATGTACACACAGTAATAGTGAAACAGAACCGATAGTTAGCATTTGAAAATACAAATTATACTACAGATTATTAGATTTTATTACACGCGACGAAATTTGACGTCCAGAAGAAACAACCGGTCTTAAACTGAGCAAATTAGTTTCGTCAATAAAAACAATATTCAAAGATTATTTATGGACTGGCACGATACACGCGTAAACCGAAATAACGGCGGGTTGCTGCCACTGTGTTGGTGATCGACGAAATACAACGTATCCGGCCGCTGGTTGGTCTTCAACTAACAGCCCGCGAGCATGCGGCGCTATACGAACACTTCGGCTCAGTCGTAAGCCGTCAAGAGGTCATTGGCATTTGACCTAGTGACATACGTGCCTATTTCAAACTTATTTAATGCTATTCTTTATGTTTGATCTGGTTGTTTAAAACATTTTTTGTCGTAAAGTTAAAGTCGTAAAGTTCAATAAGGTATTACAGAATGGTAAATTGTTTAAATTATTTATTTTGTCTAAGGAGTTTAAGGTGTACATATGACAACACCGGTCAGAATTCGCTTTTTGTTTACATGTATCGCAGTGCAAGGTGTTTTTCTGGTTTGACGTCAGGTCACTTTTACCGCTGAATGAATTGAAAGCGCCATTTATGGGTATTTTTCTTCAATTTGTCTTTATCTCAAGAATTGCTGGTTTAAATATAATACGTCATTTCCATAACTCCCTGTATGTAATTAAACTATTACTAATTTAAGTGGACTTCATACGCCTTTAAAATATTCATCGCACAAGTTTATTAATCGATTAAGAAAAAAATGTTGTTTGTACAAGTTTGTAGAAATTAAACAGATAATTTTGTCATATATTTAAATCTTTTATTTTTTATTTTAGCAACAATATATGTATGTATATTCTATATATATTCTATAATTAATTCTACAAAACTTTTAGTCAAAGAATTTTTCAAAGTAAATTACAGATTTTTTTTATAAATCGAATTTTAATTTCTTGTCTCATTCTGAGAGCAATTAATAATCCTCAGTCGCCCACTGATGCTCTCTCCTTCTAACATCACTGACCAACGCTACTCGCCGAAAATAGCTAGAAATTTATTATGAATAATGCAAATGCGGAATCCTCTTAATCCAAATGTTTGTTAAACCTAGGGACGAAATGACTATAAAAAAAATTAAAAATTTTGTTTTCGTTTTAGGAACCTGAAGTCTTACAAGATTCTCTGTCATCAGTATTGGACTCGTTTTATTCCGAAATAGCTGAAGCTACGGAAAATACAAACTCCAATTCACCGTCATCGATTTCACAAGTCCAGGATGTACCTGCAGAAGTACCGGAAGAGTATCAGGTGCAAGCGAATGCCGGTGAATTGGTTAAGAAAAAGAAGAAAAAGGTAAGGTTTTGCGTGTAAAGATCATTCTTCAATGCTTCATGAGCTTTTATTACTTTATTGATAAAATAACTGTACATCTACGATCATTACCGGAAACAGCAAGAAACATACTACCTACTGTCATGTAATTTAATCTTTATGTACAGCAACTTGTTTATTTTCAACAATAGTACACGTTGTGCGTACAGTACGTTTCACGAAAATTGGATACGACTTAATGATTTCCTGGGTCGGTCCCATTGTGTCGACAAGAGCTTGGCAATAAACAAGTGAAGTATGAAGGGACAGACTAAGGAAAACAAGTAATGATATGATTATATTAATGTAATCAAATGAAATAACATTTTTTTAAAATATTACTAGTCATATTTATTTACATTTATAATGTCATTCTATAGATAGTTCTGGTTCGCTATCGCTATCCTCATCAAAATTAATTATAATTGGGTTAATTATACGATCCAGACTAATATACGAATTTTCTACAGTTATTACGTGCCAATGTGCACATATACATATACTTTTTTTTTTATACAAAATGTCTTTAAAACTTGTAAAAGATCACTTTTCTTATAACTTTCTTCAAAATATATATCATTCGCCGCCATGTAGTTCTGAATCTCCATTTTTGTATTATTTAAGCTTGGAGCTTTATGTAATTGGCGACTGTGATAGCACGCATTGTCCATTACTATCACGCTATTCTGAGGAATGTTTGGTAAAAGACAATTCTTGAACCATTCCTCAAAAACTAACAAATTTTACCACAAAAAAATATTTAAATATAAATTAAGCAACCTAACCTACCTGATGTGCCTATATTTAATTATAATTATTACAATCCGGTCCTTTCCACATAATAATAACAAACGGTCATAAATAATGGTATGGGATGGCCCAGGTACTTTTACTGCAGTCGTTAAGTTATTATATCCATTTTTCGTGAAACAATCTTTAACAACGTTCGTCTTTCAACATGAGCTTTTTAAAGAATAACAAGAGAGTCGTATGCGGCTGCTATCACGTCAGGGAAACGATAACAATTTGACAGTTTGCTGAGAAATATTGCTGAAAGACATATTAACGCCTAATTGTGTTTTAAAATAAATAAATATGATCGTAGGTATAATACGGTACGTAATTCGAAGTGTAATGCAATTACGTGCTCGCGGCTTCGCGCCTAATACGCAATACATGGTTTGTTGCAGGTAAAATTGGCACAAGGCATAACAATGAAGAAAAAAGGCGTTTCACAACTGGTTGAGAAATGGAAAAACGTCCAAAAAAATTACGGCGATTAATTTGTAAATCCTATATTTATTTAATTATTTTATGAGTAATTTTATAGTTAATAAGATCAAATCGAAACATTGTAAATATCTTTTTAAAATAAATATGTTAGTAAAACATAAAGTGGCATTTATAACCTAACCTCAATATTTATAGAGATGGAGTACGATATCGTTAATTACGAAAATTTGACATGAGATTTGTTTGAAACAAAAATCAAACCGGCAATTCCTGAGATAAAGACAAATTGAAGAAAAATAGCCATACATGGCGCTTTCAATTCATTCAGCGGTAAAAGTGACCTGACGTCAAACCAGAAAAACACCTGTGTGGCACTGCGATACATGTAAGCAATCAAGGAATTCTGGCCGGTGTTATCATATGTACACCTTAAACTCTTTAGACAAAATAATTTAAACACATTTCCATTCTGTAATACCTTTTTGTACAATTAATTGAAGAACATTTACGACGGACTGTGTTTTAAACAACCCGAAAAAACATATGGAATAGTAATAGCCACGTACGTCACTAGGTCAAATGCCAATGACCTCTTGACGCCTTACATCGGCTGAGCGAAGTAGTTTCATATAGCGCCGCACGCTTGCGTCTGTTAGTTGAAGACCAACCAGCGGCCGGATACGTTGTGTCTCGTCGATCACCAACACACTCTCAGCAATCCGCTCTATTTTTTTCGGTTTACACGTGTATCTTGCCCGTCCATAAATAATCTTTGAATGTTTGTGTAATAAAATCTAATAATCTGTATTATTGTATTTTCAAAAGCTAACTATTCACTATTACTGTGTGTACATAAAGTTTTTCCAGGAGTGTTCCCATGAAAAAGAAAAAAAACTGATTGTGTTTGCGACTGGATTTCCTCGCTCTTTAGGTATAAGGATAAATACAAGTAGGTAGAAAATAATTTATTATAATTTTATATGGAATTTCAGTTTTACATTAAGTTTGGCAACATTGCCATTGGCTCTGGGTGAAATGTTGTACAGTAGCGCAGACTGACCTGTGAGCAAGAGTGTTTATTACCCCACTTTTAAAACGGTCGATTTAAAAAAAATAAAATATGTAGCGCTTCTCTAGGACACCCAAGGAGTCACCCATTTAAATATAATACGTCATTTCCATAACACCTTGTATGACGGCGACAACATTGTGCGCAAGGCAATAGACGAGCAACCTTTAAAAATATGACCGATAAACCGAGCGCAGTAAACCATTTCTTCACTCATAAAATTTAGCTTTTTACTGCGCATCCCATAAGTTGTACGTATCATAGTTTTATAGGTCGGTGTACCCAGCCACTCCACGTGTCCCAGGAAGTTATTTTTTAAATAATACAGTCCTTTTCAGCACTCGTGTTGACAAATTTTGTATAATATTAGTTCTAGCCAAATTAGTCATATTTCAACCGTCAATATCCCACGAATGGTGGGGCTCATATTTGAATCGCTTATTTGAGAAACCCCACATGTCCATAAATTTGACATTTCGACTTTTTTAGCTTAACAATATATTCAAAAATAGACGCATATTTTTAAAGAGAAATCGCACATGTCCAACCCATATAACGCTTTCAGCGCTAGTTTAAAATATATATTTATTTGAGAAACCCCACAAGTCCCGGACATGTGGTGTTTCTCGAATAAACGGCTCCTAACGTCACGTGACAAATAAATAATAATATTCCTATATGCCATGTGATAGGGATTTTGCCATGGTGAAGAAAAAAATTAATAAAAATGATAGGGTTTTCCTACTAAAAGATTATGTTTCGTTGATTGTCGGATCAAGCACTAAAAAAAAGTTTTCGGTATACTTAACGGATGAAGAGAATACATTGATCAAAGACTATAAAAATTGGTGGCCCGTTTACTACAAAAAAAATTCATTGTCTACGGCATCTTACGGAAGGGGTGTTAGAAAGGAAGATAAAGTTTCTTTTCTGATTTCTTATTTTATGCACTTTAGCTACGGCAAGGAGGAGAAAGGTGTTGTGACTGCTCGCGACTTTATTGGTGGCCTAATACAGCATAAATTTAGGTTGGGAACATCTACTGTTGTCAGATCTTTTCCCGCAGTTGTTGCATACCCTAATACAAAAGTCCCAATCAGTGCAAAAAAGATGTTGAATATTAAAAAGTTTGAGAGGTTTATCGTAGGAAAAGATGAAGAAATTGAAAACTTTTATCGACAAATATTTGAATGGCCAACTGTTGGTGGCGACGGTGACGATGTTAATGAAGATTGAACGGGTTTCCTACTATTTTTTATTGTATTTCCTATTATTTTGATCTAATAAACTATTAAAAAAAAAAATGTGTGTGTTTATTCTAGAAACCCCACATGTCCACCGCCATTTTAATTTTTTTCTCACAAGACCAGAAGATTTTTTATTTCGTTTTCGCTATAAACTTTACAGCAAGTACCCATACTTTATATTGAGCTACTTGCTTTTATGGATTTTTATACTGTTTTAAAATAAAACAGTTTTTTCAGCTTTTCTCAAGATTTTGATTTTTGGACATGTGGGGTTTCTCAAATAAGCGATTCATTTGTCTTTAATACGGCCCTGCATTCGGTTAAATCTGTATTTTATTTAAAATTTTATTACAAAGAAACTGTACGTATTAGGGGAAAATGCAATGATGGAAAACACTTAAAAATTCCTAAGTACAAATAATAAATTAATTCAAAATGTAACAAAACAGGTTTCTAATCTGTATCATTTTTATCAAAAATGCAAGCTAAAATTAGATGCGTGATAAAACGCGATAAAGTTAACAAATTAATTTACGTTTTAAAGTATTGTATAAAAAAAACACCGGCAATCATAAAATATTTGCTGCTGAATCAGTTTTATGCAGGAAGTTAGCTCCTTTATCAACTTGTAGACACTGACGTGTTTTAAATATTGTAAAATTCTGCTTATTGCATAAAACGCTCTCTGCTGAGTCTATACATAATGTATTATTCGACAGTCTATTGGGTCGCACCCAGAATTTTTTCGGGTTTTATATGAATGTATAGTTAATTGTTACATGTACATTTGTTAATACAGACATCTCTAATAAGCGGACATCTCTATTAAGCGGACATTTTTTCATAGTCCGGAACTAGGTATATGAAATTCTATGAAAATCAACCTCTCTTGGGCGGACGCGGACAGGCTGTTTTCATACAAAGAGTGCGAAAACCCTCCTTCAAACGAACAAAAAAATGTTTTAAAGTATTTGGGAGACGAATAAGTACTGTGCAAAATCTCTCTGAAAACAGACCGGCAACCAATCGCGTATGCGTGGCAGCGCGAAAGGACTTCGCCGAATGAAAGCATGTGTGATTCCCCGAGAGCAGTCCCCCGTTGTAAGGATAAAATCGTAAACAATGGTACAAAAATGTCGCGTTTTGAGTCTGAAAGAGAATATTGATGTTGTGGAAGTTCGTAATTTGATAACAATGATTTGGGCGAGTTCATTAACATTGATAGCAATGTGCTATTAGAAGATGATAGTGACCCCATTCCTACCGATTATGTAGTCCAAACTGAAACCACATCACTATCTGACGACTCTGATGAAGAAGTTGAATGCAGTAATCACAAACAAATGTCACCAATTATCAACAAGCCATTAGTATGGTAAAGGAATTATAAGAGTATGCAAAGAATAGAGGTGACTCTACAGCAATGGAATTGTTATCAGACTTACATTTTCTAGATTGCAAGTAAAAACGCAAACACGTCAAACTACGTTATTAGGTTTTTTAGTACTACATCCTAACTAAAACTAGTGTATTGTTGTTATGCTATGTTTATTTGTACATACATATACATAGTAATAATTTTGCATTTACATATTACCTAATAACAAATTTCCCATGGGCGGACACCTCTATTAGGCGGACACATTTAGACGGTCTCGTAAGTGTCCGCCTAAGAGAGGTTTCACTATCTCAAAAACAGAACTACGCCATTGAAATGTACGTACAAATCAACCAACAAGATCAGTTTTCATCTTTTTGATGCCACGACAAATTTGTAGGTAAAGTGAAAAACGCAACATTATATATTTCCATCATCTAATACCCTCGGAAAGTGTCGAGAATGGGACATCCTGTACATAAAACTTCCCCTCGCCGTAATAATTTTTTCGGCAAACGACACAACTTATTAACAACCTGTATAAAACACCGTTCAATTAGCAATATAGTTGTTGAAAACAAAGGGAACAATGGCGTTTCTTGATAGGATTAGCTCCGCCTTATTAACTAACTACAAAATACCTCTCAGAACTCTGTGCGTGATTTCCAATTTCCATACTATTAGAGAACTTGATGGCTTTCTAACTTAATCTTTAAGGGTGTGTAGTATATATGCGTATATAAGGGTCAAAGAAGGGGAGAATCTTACATGTTATTAAGGCGCCACCCTTCTGGATTGATTCTTTCCTAGAGACATGATTAAGATAGTTAAGCAGCTTATTTGGCCTACAAACCGTGACGTTATGGGTCTATATTAAAGGGAACCAATCAAAAAAATTACGGACTTTTGTTTGCTGTATTCTTGATTGAAATTATTTCGTTCCATCCATCTGCCATAGCCATTCATAGCACTTTCTCCGACAGATCTGATAGAGCTGAAATTTGGTATGGGTATAGATATAATCCGAAATGACCGAAATCGTGTTCAGTCAGCGTCAAACGAATCCTGAAAGGGTTCGATGTCAAGAAAGCTTCTGGTAAAGACGAAATTCCTGTTATAGTTCTCAAGAGATGCACCGATGAACTAACACCAGTATTTTGTAGACTTTTTAACTTATCCTACAAACAAGGAATATTTCCATCGTGCTGGAAGACGGCGCGAGTCCAGCCTATACCAAAGAAAGGTAAGAGAACCCTGCCTAGCAACTATCGATCAGTCGCATTGCTTTCAGTTATATCAAAAGTAATGGAGAAAACCAACATCTTCTAAAGTACCTGGAAAGCTTCAACATTATCAGCGATCATCAATATGATTTTCGGAGGTCCAGATCAACTGGAGATCTTCTAGCCTATGTCACTCATCTTTGGAACAACGCAATCGAACATCATGGGGAGTCTCGGGCTGTTGCACTGGGCATTTCTAAAGCCTTTGATCGTGTCTGGCATGAGGGACTTATAAGTAAACTGCGATCCTGTGGTATGCCCAGTCGATTCTGTGCATGGTTGTCTAGCTTTCTTAAGGACCGCTCTCTGCAAGTGGCGATTGACGGATTTCTCTCGGACACTTTCACCATCAATGCCGGTGTTCCTCAAGGTCCCACTCTCTCTTACTATACATTAACGACCTTCTAGTGAAAACGAAAAATCCGATATTTAGTTTTGCTGACGATAGCACACTTATCTCATCCTTCTCTTTGAATGCACAAACATCGGCTGCCGACGCTCCGACGCACATCTTCGCAGACAGCATGAAGTATCACGCCCCAACAAAGACCTGGAAGAAATTTTGGCTTGGGGTGACAGTAACCAAGTCGAATTTAACGCTAAAAAAAACAGGAAGCAGGTTGCTCTAAAAAGGTTAACATTACAGAACCGGATATAGTCATGGACGGACACGCAATCCCACTGGCTTCATCTATTAATTTGCTGGGCGTCAATCTGGGAGGAAATATGTCTTGGCATAACCACGTTGTGGCAATAGCCAAGATAGCTTCTCAGAAACTTGGTGTACTCTTCCGAATCAGAAAGTTGTACACACCCAACAATTTTTGACACTATACAAAGCCCAGATTCGACCATCACTAGAGTACTGTTCTCATGTCTGGAGCTCTGCACACAGACATACTCTTCGGCTACTGGATTCTATCGAAAGGAGGGCCATTCGTCTGATTGGAGACCACGAGTTGACGAAAAACCTCGACAGCCTAGAACATCGAAGACAGGTTGGGGATTTGACTCTCTTTTACAGATATTTTCATGGAAAGTGCTCGGCTGACCTTGTCCTCTTAATTCCGCCCAGAGCGGCGAATAGCAGAAATACACGACGAGCCACTGCCGCCCATCCATATGTGGTTAAGCTTAGTACTCCTCGAACTTCACTATTTAAAAATACTTTCATCTGGAGGACTTCATCCTTATGGAACGACCTTCCCGAGGTCGTTTTTCCCAACGAATATAGCCTCCAACGATTCAAAATCAACGTGAATCGCTTTTTGCGCACACGCACCACTCCCAGAGTGCCCTCAAGGATTTTTCCTATAGTGCTTGTGTTTGATCATAAAAAAAATCGTCAATTATAAGGCATGAAAATGGATTTAAAAAAATTTTTGACCGCATTCTTTTCCTGTTTCAGTTGTTAAGTTAATTTTTGGTAAAAATATTTCACTCTGAAATATTATACACCCTGTATATTTTCATATATCTCTGTACGAATTTAGTTTTGCTTATAATCCGTAATCCGCAAATAAGACGAATAAATAAAACAAACATCCCTCCAAAATAATCCGTATCGCACATTTCCGCAAAAACCATTCACCTTTACGACTTAAATCTTCTTATAAGAGAAGAGGATCCCAGAATTCGCGCGAAAACCGTAACTAGAGCGCCCGGATCCCTAAAATGAATAATTCACACAGAAATTAGGCAAGTGTGCGTAATTCCGCGTTTATCACGACACGGAATACACGAAAGCTTTGATAAATAATAGATTAGCTAAGTAAATCATAAGGAACTACGCAAGTTTTGCTAGTTTAGAGAGTGCACTTTGTTATTTCCACCGCATCTTCGTTCGCCGACTATTTCCCTATTTAATTTTGGGATTTGGACCCCCCGAGAAACCGCCGGGGGATGTTTCATTTTACCGTTTCCGAATTTAAATCGAGATTTATTAAGTTAGAGAAAATTTGGATATTTGGAAACAACTCTGACTTATGTATGGATCCCGCACTACGTTATTTCGTTATTATAATTTTGACGTACCTGCGGACGCTATATATTTTTAACAAATTCATTAATAACACTACCCCAATTAATTATCGAATATGTATTCGAAAATGTACGTCCAAAAATATCTACAAACATCTACTATAATATGGTTTTATATCCTACTTATACAACGTGTCCAAGATAAGGAGGGCCAGTACAGGGATCTCGGAAACCCTAAGAGATACGAAATCGGTTAAATGGCGGTAAAGTTGCGCATTTACGTGCCTAATAACCGACATTCTGAAAAATCGTTTTATTGTTTTCCTGGGTTTTTTTGAGATCGAATACTAAAGTAAATTGCACTTTTACATTGCCACTTTTTCCGCTCTATCTAACAGCGTTCATTGCTTTGTAATCCGACGAGTCGTCTTCGAAGGGCCATTATCAACTTTCTTTTTTTCAATACGGTCCTATTTTCCTGATATTGGAATTTGAGAGCCTTTTCTCCCGAATGCAACGATGTATGACATATTGTGGTTTAATGACGTTTCGAGGGTTTTTTGAACAACATCAGGAAATTTTGGGATACGGTCCTGTATTTCTCCTAATTTTATAAATAATATCTCATAAGTAAGCTCTAAACTTTTTACTTATGTTGGACTAGTTCAATAAATAACAAATAATTTAATAATAAGCCATAAATAAGTGAACAAAAATCATTCCAAAACAGTAATAACACGAACAAGGAAAAAAGTAAGGAACTACATAATCAGGTGTTCAAAATGATTTCCGTTATTCTTTAAGCACAAATAACATCTTCTAACTGCCACATAACAGTTTTTTGAGAAAATAGAAAACCTCTTAAAACGCTCTCAAACGATCACAATGGGAATGTCAAGTGTAACAAATCACGCGTCACCATCTTAATTTTTTTGTTTCAAGCGCCTACTTTTCTTTTAATTCCGAATCAACAGAAGTTTGAAATAATGTTTCTGTATTTTGTTCACTTATTTGTGGTTTATTATTAAATTATTTGTTATTTATTGAACTAGTCCAACATAAGCAAAAATTTAGAGCTTACTTATGAGATATTATTTAGAAATACAGGACCGTATCCCAAAATTTCTTGATGTTTTTCAAAAAACCCTCGAAACGTCATTAAACCACAATGTGTCATACATCGTTGCATTAGGAAGAAAAAAAGCTATCAAATTCCAAACAGGACCGTATTTAAAAAAAGAAAGTTGATAATGGCCCTTCGAAGACGATTCGTCGGATTACAAAACAATTAACGCTGTTAGATAGAGCGGAAAAAGTGGCAATGCAAAAGTGCAATTTACTTTAGAAATCGATCTAAAAAAACCCAGGTAAACAATAAAACGATTTTTCAGAATTTCGTTTTTTTCCGGAACTACTGGGAATTTTAAAACTTTCTAAACGGCATATTATTAGGCACGTAAATCCGCAGCTTTACCTTCATTTAACCGACTTTGTATCTCTTACAGTTTCCGAGATCCCTGTACTAGCCCTCCATATCTTGGACACGTTGTAGAAAACTTTTTTATTAAGTTATGATTTCTCAGAAACTTTTATACTTGATAAAAGTTTCTGCCTCGCCTTATACTAAAAAAGAGCTCATTAAAATTGAAGAAAACTATAGTGCATATGCGATTCAATATTTTAAAAGTTTCTCAAGAGTAATGTACTCGTATTTTTCGTTTTAGATACAATTTTCATTTGTAAAAGAAAAACCAGCAATTTTACGAACTTTAAAACAAACCATCAGCACTGCAGTGAAACAGACATTTTCTATTCCGACCTCAACCCCGATCCTCTACGTGACGTCGCTCATAATCCACTAAAAGATCCGCTAATTCGGCTATTTTGTCCACTACGTGATTTCTTTCGTTAAAACCCTCTTCACAACTGCAGAGGGCCCGAACGTCGCAAAACGAATCCTTAATTAATATCAGGAATTGTCTAAAATTTAAATGTCCAGTTTTACGTTGGGGAATTTTCGTTTTCGTTGGGATATAATTAATTTTTCCGCAGCGTCGCGCGTTGTACAAAATGAAAAAGTGAGGTCCCCTTTTTAGTCCTTCGGGACAACCGTGTGGAGTAATACCATTAACACGAATTTTAATTTATAAGAAATGGGGTTTAATTGAATGCGGCTTACATTTTTCCTTAGTTTTATTGCTCCAAAACTTCTAATGACTTCTTTTAATGGACGTAAATAAATTTTTATTGCGCAAAAAGGCGCGGGCAGGATAATTTTTATTGCAGGCTTGGGCAGGGGTACGAAATGTATAACGTTCGTCCTAAAGAACGGCCAAGTGTTGCTTCTAACATATGCTTTAAAATTTATGAATTGGTTTAAACCAGTGGTCTCCAACAGTTTAAAAGTTATACCGCTTTTTTTCAGAACATTACCTACTCATACTAATACAGGATGCAACAACTCACATTTTTGTCGCGTTAAAAAAAAAAAAATAACTACCATATATCTCGACCATGGGCAGGCGATCTGTGGCCGTTTTAAAATCAAAAGGGGAACCAAGACACTATTGAATGGGTTGTATTGTTTAATTTAATATATGTAGTTTTGTTGTTAGTTTATAGATTTTTTTGTATGGGATATTGCTAAAGCGCATCTTTATTAATAAACCTTCTATGGTCTTTGACGCGACAAAAAAAATCAGTTATCGCATCATGTACTAGCACGTAGATAGCGCATAATATATAAACATTATATTGCCAATACGAACGTTCCAAATTACACAAAGTGTCCCCGCTATGGGAGATTGCTTGGTTGTTATTCGTCGCCATCTTTGGTTCTGGATGCTCTTTCAAATGACAGAATAAAAGTGGTTCATCCACATTGTTGTCGGTATATTAGTGCTTATAAACTTTCATTACCTAACAACAATTTTTGCGAAGGATATTTAATTTGTGGTGATTCGTTGTTTGATAGGTTAGTGGCTTGTTTTGTTTAAGATGAAATGAAATGAAATGGTGCTTTTCTGCAAAAGTCGTGGATCAATACCAGGTATAAAGTATTTCAGGTATGTATATATAATAGTTTTATTTTACCATAGCTTATACCTTGTGCTGGTAGTATGTAAAGTTCCAATAAACTATACAACATCTACTAGGTAATTAATCAAGCCTTGTTTTTAAAAATATAGTTTGTGTTTATGAATTAGGCCGGATTTATTCTTATAGTAACACATTTTTGGTTTAGAAAAAAGTGAGGTTAAGAATTATACGACGTCGGATGAACGGACGGAATTTGGCACCAAAAATTTACACCAATCAGGGTACCGTTTTATCATCAGAAATCGTTGGATCGAACTAATCGAAATTTTGATTGCAATATTTTTTCTAACTTAGCAGTGAAATTTACCTTTTTACAAAGTTGAAATCCGGTCCTGTCGAATGTATACTTTCACAAGGAAATGAGTACTTAGATACAGGTAAACCTGAAAACCTCCCCTGTAGTAGTTTAAATTTTAGTAAAAAAATATCAGTTTATTTTATCCCGTATGATAAATTAAATGAACGGAAAAATAAACTTTGGCTATGCCATATTATGTAGCAAAATGGTGGGGTTACGCGCCAGTGAAAAGTTTATCAAAATTCGGATCGAAAGATGTGACGTCACAAAAAGTACTTCAAATTATAGTTGTTTCGTATGCTCCTCAGTGTAGAATAAAGTTTTAATTTTCCCTTTTAATGCAAGCGGTCCGCAAATTATATGTCGGTCCGGCGGAATAAAAGGTTGGAGACCACTGGTTTAAACGGATAAAAGAGGGAAGGTTTTTATTTTCTCCTGGGTACTTGTTAGTTATTTCGGGATGTTTTCACATTCGAAAATTGTTGTTTCGTATATCGAAAGTGACCGTCTGGAGATGTTCACATGAACTGCGTAATTCTGAGCTAATTAGGAGCCGAATGGCTTAAAATTCCTCAAAATTAATAATAATATGGGATACCTGATATAATAAGTCTAAGAATCTGTTAAATTATACTCCTGCATCGGCTAAAAAAATCGCATCGCATTACGTTTTGTGTATTTATTGTTGATCGTGTATTTGCGTTTATTTATATTCTTATTCAGTTTTAGTTAGGTATGTTTTGCGGAGTTTAAGCGTCGAATTTTGATAGCAATAAAATTGCGGACTGTAAAACGATTTGTATGACATATTGTTTGCAACTCTCATCCGAACAATTAAATCGTGCACCAACAAAATTGTAAAAGTATGGCGGACTCTACCCAGCGTTTAGTGATTGTATTCACAATTTTAAATCGCTTTCCGGACCAACGAATGATGAAAAGCAGTTTACATTCAATCTAATAAAAAAACAAATATTAGTTTTTCCATATCGAAATATAGGGCTCGTCGACTCGAAAATAATATAAGTGCTTTTCTTTGAATATAGCTCCCCTTTCTCTGCATCCGATAGTTAATCGGATCAAATAACAAGGTTTATATTTCTGTGCGTACAGGCTAAAAAAATCCAGAGGTAAATTTAAGTAAAGTACGTTTCCTATGGTTTCGTTGCCTCGCTCGATATGTATCGAAGAGGGATATGAGGGCTATTCAGCGCTGTTAGACATGTGAAAGCGCTGGTTCCCTTAAAATCGCGAGCGAAATAGTTTGCAACGTTTAAGGTGTCCTTGCTAAATAAATACGATGTAAAATATACCAGTTGTCATTGTTTCAACAATTCACGGGAAGAATAACGCATAAAACTGACAACACCGCTGACCACCGACGTCCCTTGACTAATCATATGGGTTTGCATACAAAATTTTAAGGTATTTGAAATTTTGGTATAAGAATTCTCAGTTTTTTAAATAAAATAATCGCTATGTAATTCACATTTAAAATGTTTATCAAAAAGTATTCAAGATTTAATATTATCAGTTTATCAGCCGATATCGATATTATTTTTACATTTTACGACATTTGGAAGCGTAAAACATTTTTCATGAACATTGTCATAAACAGAAAAAAAATAAGTCGGTGTATTAAAAATTTAATAATATATAACTTTCACTGCTTTCCTACAATTTTTGACAAACGACTTGCGCTTTTTCTCATACATACCAACCGGTGGATTCATTAAAAAATCATTATTTTGCATATATGAGCTTGGTGCGATTGTCTTGTCATAAGATAATAAATCACAGGCAACATGTGCCGTTGAGAACACCGCCCTCTGTGATTGGCAGCACGGGAACACTTTATTTAAATTAATATCCTACTGAAAAATGACTCATATATACTTACGATTGAAAAGTATAGTCCTATCAATAAATATTATACATAATCTCCGAGGCTCTATTCTGATAAGTCTGTTTTTTTTCTTAATAATACAATAATTGCTAAAGATTATTTCAAGAAAAATGGATATAACTTAATGACTGCCGTAAAAGTACCTGGGCCATCCCATTATTTAAGACCGTTTGTTGTTATTATTATGTGGAAAGGACCGGATTGTAATAATTATAATTAAATATAGGCACATCAGGTAGGTTAGGTTGCTTAATTTATATTTAAATATCTTTTTGTGGTAAAATTTGTTAGGTTTTGAGGAATGGTTCAAGAATTGTCTTTTACCAAACATTCCTCAGAATAGCGTGATAGTAATGGACAATGCGAGCTATCACAGTCGCCAATTACATAAAGCTCCAAGCTCAAATAACACAAAATTGGAGATTCAGAACTACATGGCCGGCGAATGATATATATTTTGAAGAAAGTTACAAAAAAAGTGATCTTTAGAAGTTTTAAAGACATTTTGTATAAAAAAGTATATGTTGGTGACAAATTGGCAGAAGAAATTGGACATACAGTGCGACGGCTCCCACCCTATTATTTCATTTTTAACCCCATAGAGCATATGTGGCACCAGTTAAAATCACTGGTTAGGTCTGAAAATATTTCTCCGACTTTAAGCTCTAGTTTGTAGAATTAATACGAAAATGCTTTAATGATATTCCCCCAGGTAGTTCGAAAAATTCAGTCAGTCACGTAATAACTGTAGAACATTCGTATATTAGTCTGGATCGTATAATTAATCCAATTATAATTAATTTTGATGAGGATAGCGATAGCGAAACAGAACTATCTATAGAATGACATTATAAATGTACGTAAATATGACTAGTAATATTTAAAAAAAATGTTATTTCATTTGATTACATTAATATAATCATATCATTACTTGTTTTCCTTAGTCCGTCCCTTCTTCACTTGTTTATTGCCAAGCTCTTGTCTACACAATGGGACCGACCCAAGAAACCATTAAGTCGTATCCAATTTTCGTGAAACGTACTGTACTACGCTTCTTGTAAAGTTCGTTTTCGGGTCCATTTATAAACTTTTACGTCCCGCTTAGTTGCATTCAGTTCAGTTCAGTTCGCTGGGTAACAATTTCCGATTTTTAAACTTGAGCTGATTCGAACGAACAACCGTGGAGTTTATAAATGGTCTGGCATGTTTTCATTTGTTCAAGTCGAACGACAGCCGGTGGAACTAAACTCAACTGAAGCGACAAAGTTTATAAATGGCTCCTTATAGTTGCTCCGGTTTGTTATTGGTCGAACAAATTTTATTTTCCCGAACAAACCCGGTGAAGTTAAGCGTTGAAATAAGTTCGCTTGACTGAACATTAAATTCGGAGTCTTTCTGCAATTGCAATAAACTTGAAGCAAGGCATGCGCGTTAAGGAGCAAGTCTGGTGAAAATGATTTTTATATTACCAACCAAAAATAAAAGTTACTAAATATTAACCTTAAAATACGTCTCCTGTATTTATTGCTGATTATTCGTGATTATTTATATTCATATTCAGTTGTTAGTTGTGTTTCGCAGAGTTTTTTGATAGTTTCAAGGAACTTTTTTTTGCTGGGTTGGCAGCCTTCGCCGTTGAAACCGCAACTGCAATAGAATTGCCGATCGTAAAACGGACATTGTAGGACATATTGCTTGTAACTCTCATGACAAAAATTAACTTACAGCAACAAAATTGCAAAAGTATGGCACACTGTAATGCGGTAGGTATTTTATACGATTTATAAATTCTACAACCGTATCAAATAAAAGTACTTAAAGGTATTAATACATTCAAACGTTTATTTAAAAAAATATAAAACGGCGTTAAGGTTCGCATTATCGGTGATGCGGTAGCCATCTTATTCTTTATCGAATTGTTTCATCTAAACGATGGTAAATCTTAAGAACTTAAAGGCCCTAACGTTATAATTTTTAAAATTGGCATGAAAACCTAACCCTAATAAAATTTATAGGCCATATAATCCTTATAAAATATTTAACAGTAGTAAAAAGTTATTACTTAACAGGAATATAAAAATATAGCACCTATAATATGGCGCAGAAAGTACTGTGGAATAACCTTAAAACTACCAGGTATAACGGCCTAACATGCAAATGTTATAACAGGATACAATGTCAATCAAGCTAGCAGACACACAACGGATTTATACTTTTCTTTTTATGCCATAATTTTTGGCTATTTTATTGCTAATTTATTACCCTATTTTTGATTTTATTGCTCGTCGTTTTTTTAAAAAAAAAACCATGTGTCTGCTAGCTTGATCTCAAGCTAGCGGACACACTTCATCTTTTTGAACTTTTTCTTGCGCCATTTTTCTTGGCTATTTTATTGCTAATTTATTACCCTATTTTAAATTTTATTGCTCGTCGTTTTTTTTTTAAAAACCATGTGTCTGCTAGCTTGATCTCAAGCTAGCAGACACACTTCATCTTTTTGAACTTTTTCTTGCGCCATTTTTCTTGGCTATTTTATTGCTAATTTATTACCCTATTTTAAATTTTATTTCTCGTCGTTTTTTTTTTTAAAACCCATGTGTCTGCTAGCTTGATCTCTAGCTAGCGGACACACTTCATCTTTTTGAACTTTTTCTTGCGCCATTTTTCTTGGCTATTTTATTGCTTATTTATTACCCTATTTTAAATTTTATTGCTCGTCGTTTTTTTTAAAAAAAAACCATGTGTCTGGTTTGTTTAAAAAAAAACGACGAGCAATAAAATTTAAAATAGGGTAATAAATTAGCAATAAAATAGCCAAGAAAAAGTTCAAAAAGATTAAGTGTGTCTGCTAGCTTGAGATCAAGCTAGCAGACACATGGTTTTAAAAAAAAAAACGACGAGCAATAAAATTTAAAATAGGGTAATAAATTAGCAATAAAATAGCCAAGAAAAATGGCGCAAGAAAAAGTTCAAAAAGATGAAGTGTGTCTGCTAGCTTGAGATCAAGCTAGCAGACACATGGTTTTTTAAAAAAAAAACGACGAGCAATAAAATTTAAAATAGGGTAATAAATTAGCAATAAAATAGCCAAGAAAAAGTTCAAAAAGATGAAATGTGTCTGCTAGCTTGAGATCAAGCTAGCAGACACATGGTTTTTTTTAAAAACAACGACGAGCAATAAAATTTAAAATAGGGTAATAAATTAGCAATAAAATAGCCAAAAATTATGGCATAAAAAAAAAAGTATAAATCCGTTGTGTGTCTGCTAGCTTGATTGACATCAGGATACAAGATATACAACGAAGAGGTAGCTAACTGCTTCTACCACCGAAGATATTCTCCTAAAATTTTGTATGTTTCTATCTCACGATAATCTTAACTAAAATAGTGGGGATTCCTTTTACTTCCGGTTATACGGGAAGTAGCTATTAACTTTCAGTATTTTAAATATTATTCAAGGATATGAACTGTTTCGATTGATATTATTACGTCGTATCACTGATATCTTTGTAAATAAGTTGCATGTTAAGCCAACACAGAAAACATAAAAAAATAAAATAAACATTACAAAATATAAACTTATTCCTTGAGCACTCTTACCCTATAAGACAAATTTGTGGTGATGAATTCTGCTATTTGATCGTACAAGAATGCCACATAGGTTCCTCTTTTAATGAAGCATTCGGCCTGTTTCGAATAGGGGACGCAAAGTCCTCGCGTGTACTGACGTAGCTTGTTCTCGGAGTTATCAATGATATCGATTTCAAATTTATACTTTTTGCATTCCTCGGCAGGACCGATTAGTTGCAGAGCCCAGCAGAATTTCTCATCTTGGTACTTGAAACATACCTAGAAGAATTAGTTAGTGTAGGAAAAGTAGTTCATGTTTTTTTTACAGGGTTATTTTTTAAAAACTTGACATAGGCTAGCTTTTTTATTTGAAAAGATAGACCTATAGTTCCTGAAGCAAAGTTTTAGGAATTAGTTCAACTAAATGAAATGAGTGGAAAAAAATAAGCGCATTGTGGCCAGATTGGGCGCCATTTAAAAAACTTATTTTTTAAATAGCAACACCTCATTTTTTTAACAAATTTTGATACATCTTGAGATTCTAGACAAAACAAAAAGAGTGATTATGTTAATGGTGATTATGTTAACGCGCTCTTGGGTCAACGGGAAATTCAAAACACAACCCATCAAATGTTACATAATGTTAAAAGAAATTTTGTTAAACGTATTTGTTGCTGCAGAACCCAACAAGGAAATCAGTTGGAACATTTTTAAAAAAAATGATTGTTGCTATTATTTTAAGGTTGGAAAATAAATTTAAATTGAACTAATTCCTAAAACTTTGCTTCAGGAACTATAGGTCTAAATAACTCTTTGCCGTAACTCTCCTATCTATCTCCTAGATAAAATGAACTTTACTAGTGCGAAAAAAAGGTTTTTGGAAAGTTTCATTTTTCGAAATTAAAATGATGACTCAAATTAGTTTCGATTCAAAGGGGGGTTTGTTGGCTGAACCCTAGAAGATGAAGTTTCAACTCAAAAAATATTAGTCATTTTCACCTATTCATGCGTCGATCTGGGGACACACTGTATATAGGGTTGCCAGGTTTAAATGTTGAAATCAACGGACACAAGTTTGAAAATTGAAGGCCATATTCAAATAAGGAAGGAAATTTTTAACTAAACTAAAATACAATTTATTTTATATAAAAATAATGTAGGTAATAGTTATTTAAAATACCTTTAAAATGCTTTTAGAAAATTAATTATTTGGTTGAAAAAGAATATTTCTTATCACTTTCGACGGCTTCCAAGAACTTATTGTTTTTAAATGCCATATTATAAAATTCTTTGCAAGTTAAACCAAAATTTGTTTTAATCTGAAGCTCTGCCGTAATATGGTCAACCAAGAGCTGTAGCTCCACGCCGCATTGCACAAAGACAAAACTCTTTCAGGGTCAGCATTTCAACCGTATATTGAAAAACAAATTGTATTATTTTCAAAAAATTATTCATTTCGGGATTAGCTAAGAAAATGTTATTCCGTTTGTGAATAGAGCCTTCAGGTAAAGTGCAAGCTATCTCAAAGGTGGGTTTGATTATACAATATTCTTCATATAAATTATCAAGGTTTATTTCAATTTACAAGTTGGTAATAATTGCCACTACTGAACCAAACTTAAACGGTCTTTTTAGAGAAAAAATAGATAATTTTGAAAACATACTATTCTTGAAAAAAAAATTGTGCCGAGTTACTTATATACTTAAAAACAACTTATAATTTGAGTATTTATGAAATCCAGGATATGAGGCGTTCTGCCACAGGTCTCCGCAGGACGTCTATATTCGAGCCTCAAATCTAGGATATCCTCCCCGACCTGGTAACCCTAACTGTATATCAGCATATTTAAGATTAATTATATTATTAATTTGTCACTATCATCACAAATGGAAATGCTATATTATCTTTTCAGTAATAAGTTAATTTTATCTTAATAACCTACCTTGAATATCTTATTGGAGAATTTGATAATATAATACTTTTCGATTATCTGGTCTCCTCCACCCATCGGCACATTAATCTTATCAGATTTCAATATATAGGTCGCGTGATTATTTTCCACATGGCCGATTACCTCACTCTTGTTACTTTTTATAGTGCAGTTCTCAACTTCACTTAACGGACACTCATATGGACCGTATTCACATGAACCTTCGTGTCGTCTAATTTCAGCCGATTTTAGTGTCACTGAACAGCCCATTTTATGATATTTACAAGGATAAATCAATTGGCCTGTAAGTTTTTCCAGAGCGAAATTTTGAGTGTTTCTCATTTCCCCTTTGCATATTGGACACGTGGCGACCTTAGGTTTGCAAGTGACACAAATGCTGTGTCCGCCAATGCACTGATAAATGGGAGGTAACATGTATTCAAAGCAAACGGGACATTCGAGTTCAGTCAGTAGGTCCCAGCTTACATCGGAACTTTTAACTTCCGTTTTAATCTGCGGTTCGTCTTCTTTGATGCCGGTTTTCACGATCTCAATGTTCGCTACGATGACGGCGGGATCGTGAAGCTGGTCGCGAATAAAATCGGCCGAAAACTTAGTTTTTTCCTCAGCATTTGCCGACGTGGATTTTTCAGGACATTTATGGTAATAAGTCCCATTTCCAGTTTCGACTCGTACGAAATAATTGTAAGTTTCGGGATTCTCATTTTGAATGACATGTTCCACCAAGCAAATAAACGTACCCGTTCTGGAGTCGACCTCTTTTTTTACAATAAACAATTCGTCTTCGTACGGCATCAAAAGGTTCTCCTTGATGCTATTGACGAATTGTATTTCAAATTTCTTATTAGTTAGTAGAAGAGCCGCGTGTGAGGCCTCAAAATGGGCTTTTAGGTCCTTATTAGGACCCTGCCAGGGACATCTGGAATAATTCTTGCTGGGACAGTCCACTTTGCGTTGGGTACAGCAATTCTCATGGTCCCTTAATTTTAAAGGAGTCAGTTGTTGATCACAACCATTTTTCATTTGTGAACAAGGAAAAATTAAAAACTGGGCGATGCCTTCATACGCTTCATCCCTAAGGTATTCATCCTCGTTGGGTATTTTACAACGTCCGCATATGGGATTTTCTCCATCGTTTTTAATATATATAGGAAAAACTGATAGGTATCCATTGCAAACACTACAGTGTAACTTTTCTAAGAGATCTGCAGGAACAAAGAGCTTCGCCATTGTAAATTTCTGAAATAGGAAAATAATATGTAAAGATTAATTTTAAACTAATCTTTTAAAGATCCCATTTTATTTATTGGGTAAGATAACATTATTTTAAAGATTACGTCACATATTATCTTTTTGCAAATATTACCATCAAGTAATAGAATACATACTTAGGTACCTCCAAAAAATATAGAAACATTAGTAAATATCAAAAAGTTCAATAAGGGTTTAAAATGATAATCGTTTCATATATCTAGAATTTAAGATTTGTTAGTTAATTCACGAACAAACCAAAAAACTCTATTTAATTTCGTTAGTTAATTCACAAATTAATATTATATTAAAGGGATTAGTACCTATTTTCTGAAAGTACTCTGTACCTATATATGATTATAAAATTTGTAAACTGTATTGTATAATAATAATAATAAATAGTTTTATTTCAAATCATGCACAATGTACATAAAGGAAATGACGTCAAAACAAACACTTAAGCTATGCGCAAAAATCAGCTATGTTATATGGTTCTAACTCGATTAACAGTCTCTTAATTTCTAGCTTAAATTTATTTTGGGAATCTATCTGTTTGATTTTATTTGGTAAAGCATTGAAGAACTTTTAGCACATGTAGTGTGGACATTTTTCTGTTAAAGTGTCGGTTTATCGGATAAGGAACATCCTTTGTTCTGGTCTTATACTCATGGGGCACTGTAAGCTTAAACATTCCTTTATGCTTTACGAAGAACATTATACATTCATATATACAGTGATGGGCTAAAATATGGAACAAATTCATTTAAAATCAAGTTTTATTTTTTTGTAAAAACGCTCGGACACGTCGATTATAATTTTTTCTTCCGGATTTTTTGCCTCAAAAAGAAATTATACTGGGTGTGTCAAAAAGTAGATGTTGTAAAATTTTTTTGTATTTTAAATAGAACCACCCTATTTTTACTTATCACATAAATTCTACGTCAAATTCTGAGCATAATTCATGTAGCATACTCTATCCTTATCTCTAACGGTTTTAGAGAAAAATTACATCTTAAAAAAGAAATTTCTTTAAAAAAAGGTACATGTACCTACTTAAAGGTAAACAGGTAAATTTTAATTAATTGTTACTACGATAGCAAGTCATGTGTCAATCAAAAAGAATTTTAAGTATAATTTTGAAAAAACGGTGATCATGGTACATTTAAATGAAACTCAAAAAACCGAAATTTTAATTTTAATTGGATGTGGAGACAAAACAAGAAGTCAAGAAGAAGTTTGTAACTTGTTTAGCGCAAAGTATCCAGAACGACGGATTACAAGATCTACAGTGAGTAAAATTGAGAAAAAATTCAGGGAAACAGGGAATGTAAAGGGTCGTCTACGGCCAGGTCGTCCAAAAATTAGTGAAAACACAAAATTGAACATTTTGTTAGAAGTTGAATTTTTCAAAATTATACCTACATCTACTTTTTGACACACCCAGTGAGGCAAAAAATCAGGAAGAAAAAATTATAATCGACGTGTCCGAGCGTTTTTACAAAAAAATAAAACCTGATTTTTAAATGAATTTGTTCCATATTTTAGCCCATCACTGTATAGATTGCGTATACAGTCATTATGCCCAAATTTTTAAACACACCTCTACAGCTTTCCCTATATTCCATATTTCTCAAAGTTCTCACTACTCGCTTTTGAGCCACAAAAATGCCTTTTGTCGAGCTATGCTTTCCCCAGAAGACAATTCCATATCTCAAGACCGACTCAAAATTTGCATAATATAACATTCTAAGCGTTTTTTCTCCCATATATCTGCCAACGACCCTTAGACTGTAGCATACTGAATTTAATTTTTTTTCCACCACATTTTGTATATGCTCGCATAGTCAAAAATAAAGAAGTTTCTATCTATCACTGTCGGCGATAAAGGGCTTGTTTAACAATATTTCAGGTCAAAGCTTATAAAATAGATACATCCATATGTATATAGTAGACTTATTCTGTCTTTAGTAAATTAAATGATGATGGAGTGGCATCTTGAATATTTTTTAGGTAGTATCATTATAAATGAGAGTATGTGTGGAAAGTTTTAAAGTACCTACATATTTTTGTTCAAAGGGGTATATTATTGTACAAAATCTTTACACAGCTAATACCATTTATTTCCTTTTTTGCAATAGAAATTCTTGTTTTACTGCTTGGATATAAACTTGGCTTTACTGCAGGCACAAAAGGAGAAACATATGTGTCTCATTTATAAATAAACAAAGCCATTTTAGCAATGTAGGTACATTATTTTAACAGTAATCGTTAGGTGGAGCCTCAACCCGAGATTTAGCCAATCTGGGATTTGAAATTTTTCTCTACATCAATCCATACATCAGTGCTGCATAGGATGTTCTACAAAGCTCATTTATTATGTGGACCGCCCAAATAAAAAATATATAGTGCTGCCATTTTGTTAAAAAGTATTTGTGACAAATATGTACACATTTGTATATGGATTGATTTACATAGGTAGGTGTTTATCATCCTCCCAACTTATAACACCCCCTGTTTTCCAAATTATTCCAATGTTCTTCAGAACAACAGTATATTCAAAGGTATACAGTAGCCATTTTGTTACAGCCGGGGAAGTACCTGCTACTTGCTACTGTCTGTTTGAATGTTCAAAATAATTGGATGATAAAAATTCTTAACAAATCCATGCTGGCTACCATAATGGGAAAACCGCAATACTTTAAAATATAGCATATAAAAAAATACTTACCGCGGGGAACCTAACCCTCAAAACGACGGAGCCAAACCAAAAGTTAACAACAAAATGATCAATTTCTGCGAAATCAACAATTGACAAATGAAAATCGGGGCTTACTTAAAAAATTGAAAGTACTAGAATATTTCGATTCCTCTCTTCAACCTTGTCACGAACAAAGATAAACAGCGATACGTACGTCCATGAACTTATGTTTTTGACATTGTCGTTACACTGTTGCCAAATCCTTCATGAGTAAAAATGAACCGATAAGCAGGGTTGTTCCATGGCGCACTTTTGTACCGAATTCGGTACACTTTACAAAGTTTTGGATACAAGAATTTTAAGCTTTGGAACAACGCTGCCAATAGGAATGAGAGGACATTGTAGGGACTAGACAGAATAATCTCAAATAACGATAAAATCTTATCACGGTATGAACAGAAATAAAATATTAAACGGCAAAACAAGATCAATAATACTTATTGATATTACATATAATGAATTTTTATGACTTCACAAAAGATATAGCTATCTTTTTTTGCATTTAAAGGTAATCAAAACAATGAAAACGGATTGTTATATATTTATTAATTAGGCCTAAAATAATCTTTAAAAAAAATTTTGTTTTACAACATAAAATATATATAAATCTCACTTTTCTGTTACTATTCTAATTCTGTATGTAAGGTGATTCTTAATAAACTTTTCTACTTGGTCATAGTCTAAATATATAAAATGCTCATCATTCTCATAACAATTATTCTTCTCAGTCAGTGGGGAGCAGCTTGCTTTAATATAGAGTCGATTGTTCTTTCCATTATTGTCAATAATTTCAAGTTCATATTTGTATTTGGCACTCTCTTCTACGGGGCCTACCAACTGAACTGCCCAATAAAATGTACTCTCTACATCATACTTAAAGCATATTTTGAATAACATCTGTGAATGCTTAAGAATGTAACATTCAGTAATGTCCTCTACAATATCAGTGCTAAAAGGAATGCTTACGGTGTCAAGTTCCAGCAAGCTTTCATAATGATTATTTTTAATATGATTAAATAGTTCCGAAACAGGAAAAATGGCATTACAACTTTCATAGTCCTTTAAAGGACACAGGAAAGGACCAAAGACGCAAGTTCCTTCATGTTTTCTAATATCGTTAGCCTTGGTCGCATATTTGCACCCTGTATGTTTACAAGGATAAATCATGTTCCTTATAATGTTTTCTAATGCAAAATTTTGTGTTCTCCTAATTTCTTCTCTGCAAGTGGGGCATTCTTTTTGTGTTTCTTTACATGCACTGCACATGCTATGTCCTGTCAAGCATTGATAAATGGGGGGCACCATGTATTCCATGCAGATGGGGCATTCTAAGTCTGCCAACTGGTTATAGTCTACATTAGGATTTTCATCCTCAATCACAGAATTTCCTAAAGTAAGCTCTTTATTTAATGGGGCTTCTTGAACACTAATAGTTGCAATGATTGACACAGGATCATGAAGCATTTTCCTGATAATTTCTCCTTGAAGTTCCAATTTTTTACCAACATCCTGAGAAATACTGTATTTGTATGCTCTGTTACCGCTTTCCAATGTCAAACTGTAGATGTACTTATCTATATCACAGTTTGACCCCAAATATGACACAATTATGGCAAAAGTATTTTCTACAGGATTAGCTTCTCTAGTCACCAGATATATGTCTTCAGCAAACGGCATTACATAATTTTCAGAATGGTTATTTACAAAATCAACTTCAAATTGGCACTCTTTCAGGATAAACGTGGGATGCTTCTTTTCAAAATGATCCAATACATCAGCAACATTTCCTTGCCAAGTACAGTTATTATAAACTCTGGTAGGGCAGTCAAATTTCTTATAGTTACATCTATTTTCATGGTCAGCTACTTGGTAAGGAAATAGATTTTCTAGACACCCACTTTCATAATAAATGCAAGGAAATTTTTGGTACTCAACTGCAGTTTCATAAAGTTCATCGCGTATAAAGTTCTCTGTATTCTCTATAGGACATCTTCCACAAACTGGACCTTCAGGGGCGTGTCTATAAATTGGCGGACATGATAAAAATCTTTTACATCGGCTGCAGACAAGCTTTGTTAGTGTAGTTTCTTGTACGTAGGGTGAACCATCTGAAAAATGAAATACTCTCATTAAATTGAATAAATGAATCTGACTAAAAGTATCCTCTAAGCTGCTTTATTCTGAGAAGCAACTACCTAATATTAAACAAAATGTATTTCCAAGGTGTGTCAGTATGGATGAAAAATGTTACAAACTCTAGCCTTGTAGTATATTACAGGTTAGTCATATAAGCAAATAATTATAGTAAATTACGTTAAATAGTATTTCCTAGAGACCATTTTCTCCAGGTTTCCAAGAGATTCTTGTAGTCTTGCTTGTATTTTACATGAAGAAAGGTACTTACTTTGGATTACCATTTCGGAAGGATTATTAGCTTCTACCTCTATATTTAGCCAAGGAAGCACAAATCTTTTAAACATATCACATTCACAACTCTTTTGCTAATGTAATGACAATATTCACGAAGAATAAAAAAACTTTGTAAATTGGAAATCATTGAAACTGGGGTTAAAACCGGGTCGAGGTTCAGCAGTGTTGCCGAAATTTTCTTAAGCACAGAAGAGAAGTAGGCGTTTGAGCATATGACAAAGTGGAAAGTGTCAAGCAAGGGACCAAGGAAAAACGATTTAAAAGGTAGATTTTCCTTTTCGTAGACAGAAAACATATGAGATATCGTGCCAAATTTATTTTACCAAGTTTATGGAATTTGACTTGTAATTTACAAGGAAAGTAGTCAATATTTTTTGGCTATTGAAAGATGTTATAATTTTCAGTAACAGTGGATATAAATTGTACACGAGTGGATGTGCATAATGTAATGTCTAAGATGTAATGCAAGACAACACCGTAAAAATAAAATTATTAGCAACTAGTACCGACGTTGCCAGATTTAAGACTATAACCCTTCTATAACAGGATCCTTCTATAACCCATAGATTAAGCTAGCCGCTTGCGAGCACTACGAACCATAGCTACGAACAGTACTTTTTTTTATCACATACGCACGCCACCGCAAGTGTGCCTCCTGCTTCCCCCTGTTTTCTTATGTCACTGCTTACTGTTGGTGTTGCCATCTATCGCTTTATCAATAAATTAAATAAAAATCCCCGGATGCAATCACAGGGAATCTCCGGCCCGGATCTATTATTCAGTATTATTGGTTAGTAAAGTTTCGATAGTACTATCGATAGTAACACTTTAGACCAGGGGTCGACAACCTGCGGATCGCGAGCCACATGCGGCTCTTTGGATGTGAAGCTGCGGCTCTTTAGTTCCATACGCAAATATTATTTATTTTATCGACAAAAAAAAATAAAAATTCGTTCTGAAACGATTAACGAGGATTAGGCACTGATTCTATCTCTCAGCCACTTGTACTCGCTTTTCACCGCACCCCTCCCCCGTTACACGCGTCGTTACCGTCGTCAGTCCGTCGAAAGCTCCCGAATGACGCCGTCGTCGGATGTTTCTATGTAGGTTTTAATTCGTTTTCGACGCAAGACAATTTGGCGTCTTCAACAGTGCTTTGGCTGTGACGAGGGGTCGGCAACCTACGGCTCGCGAGCCGCATGCGGCTCTTCCGATGTCAAGTTGTGTCTCTTTCGATATCAAATTGCGGCCGTTAGTGGCTCTTTAAAAACTCAGAAACTGTGTAAATTATAACATTTGGCTCTTCCGTCTCAAAAGGTTTGCCGACCCCTGCTTTAGACTATCGGAAACTATCGATAGGGCTGACTATCGATAGTATCCCACCACTATTGTCAAATGAACTAAACCAATCGTAAGGGAATACGGTAATATAATATAGTCAATGTCTAAAAATCCTCTATTGCTACACTTAGTGCGGAAAAGTAGACACTAGAAATAAATGTTACTAATATACCATTTTTTTTTTTTTTTTTTTTTTTTTTTTTTTTATGATCAAACACAAGCACTACAGGAAAAATCCTTCAGGGCACTCTGGGAGTGGTGCGTGTGCGCAGAAAGCGATTCACGTTGGATTTGAATCGTTGGAGGTTATATTCGTTGGGAAAAACGACCTCGGGAAGGTCGTTCCACAAGGATGAAGTCCTCCAGATGAAAGAATTTTTAAATAATGAAGTTCGAGGAGTACTAAGCTTAACCACATACGGATGGGCGGCAGTGGTTCGTCGTGTATTTCTGCTATTCGTCGCTCTGGGCGGAATTAAGAGGGCAAGGTCAGCCGAGCACCTTCCATGAAAATATCTGTAAAAGAGAGTCAAATCCCCAACCTGTCTTCGATGTTCTAGGCTGTCGAGGTTCTTCGTCAGCTCGTGGTCTCCGATCAGACGAATAGCCCTCCTTTCGATGGAATCCAGTAGCCGCAGAGTATGTTTGGGTGCAGAGCTCCAGACATGAGAGCAGTATTCTAGTGATGGTCGAATCTGGGCTTTGTATAGTGTCAAAAGTTGTTGAGGTGTATATAACTTTCTGGTTCGGAAGAGTACGCCAAGCTTCTGAGAAGCTATCTTGGCGATTGCCACAACGTGGTTATGCCAAGACATATTTCCTCCCAGATTGACACCCAGCAAATTAATAGATGAAGCCAGTGGGATTGCGTGTCCGGCCATGACTATTTCCGGTTCTGTAATGTTAACCTTTTTAGAGAAAACTGCTGCCTGGGTTTTTTTAGCGTTAAATTCGACTTGGTTACTGTCACCCCAAGCCAAAATTTCTTCCAGGTCTTTGTTGAGGCGTGATACTTCATGCTGTCTGCGAAGATGTGCGTCGGCAGCCGATGTTTGCGCATTCAAAGAGAAAGATGAGAAAAGTGTGCTATCGTCAGCAAAATTAAATATCGGATTTTTAGTTTTCACTAGAAGGTCGTTAATGTAGAGTAAGAAGAGAGTGGGAGACAATATGGACCCTTGAGGAACACCGGCATTGATGGTGAAGGTGTCTGAGAGAAATCCGTCAATCCCCACTTGCAGAGAGCGGTCCTTAAGAAAGCTAGATAACCATGCACAGAATCGACTGGGCATACCATAGGATCGCAGTTTACTTAGAAGCCCCTCATGCCAAACACGATCAAAAGCTTTAGAAATATCCAGCGCAACAACCCGAGACTCCCCATGATGTTCGATTGCGTTGTTCCAAATATGGGTGACATAGGCTAGAAGATCTCCAGTTGATCTGGACTTCCGAAAACCATATTGATGATCGCTGATGATGCTGAAGCCTTCCAGGTACTTTAGAAGATGTTGGTTAATAGCTTTCTCCATTACTTTTGATATAACTGAAAGCAATGCGACTGGTCGATAGTTGTTAGGCAGGGTTCTCTTACCTTTCTTTGGAATAGGCTGGACTCGCGCCGTCTTCCAGCAAGATGGAAATATTCCTTTTTTGTAGGATAAGTTGAAAAGTCTACAAAATACTGGTGTTAGTTCATCGGCGCATGTCTTGAGAACTATAATAGGAATTTCGTCTGAACCAGTAGCTTTTTTGACGTCGAGTCCTTTCAGGATTCGTTTGACGGGACGCTGACGGAACACGATTTCGGTCATTTCAGATTCAACTGCAGGAATGTCGGGTGGTGTTCTTCCCTGGAAATCTACAGTGGAATGCGAAGAAAATAGTTCAGCAAGTAAGTTTGCTTTGTCTCCGGCTGTGGATGCTATTGTACCATCGGGACGTATTAGAGGTGGAATAGTTAACCATACAAACCATACAAACAATACAAAATCAACAGAAGTGACGCGCCGCGCCGTCCATATGGGCAAGATCGGGCGGTGCACGACGGCGCCAAGGTATTAAAGGCTCCTACGATCGCAAGCAAGGCCGCCATGAGAGCGACCTTTTTTTAAAGATATTCAATCTGGGAGCTCCCATATGAAAGGACCTTTTTTGTACACTTAATCATATGCTAGGGCAATGTAACCTATTAATTAATAGAGATGTCCAATGTAGATTTTTTTAATACAAGTGTTGACGAAATTAGATCTTATTTATGTTGATCGGTCCGTTTAAAGCAAATTTATTACTGTAAAACTATGAAATTGTGATAGTTTCCTTTAGTTTTTTTCTAGTCTTTAGTTGTAGGATCTCTTACTTGATACTTGTTAATACTGCCTTCTGTGTGTTTGTAAGAGAATAAATAAATAAATAAATAAATAATCAGTCCGATTTTAATCGGAATAATAAAACCAAATATTCGCAGTTCTTATCCAGAAAATATATCTGATGCTGTGTAAAAAAAGTATGCGCGACTAGAGCATACTGTTCTAAAGGTTCTAGTATATACAATACCTAGTGCATTTAGGAAAACTAGGTCAGTCGGGCTCTAGCTAGACCGTGATTATTCGGGAAAACGATGCATTTTCAGTATGCATCGATACTGCAAGCGGTTGTTGACTGTGTCTGGTAGTAGAATAATGCTGAATATAGTATATAAAATAAAAAGTTTAATTTTCAAGTTTCCATAAAGAAAAGAAAGTTGTTTAAATCGTTCGTCATATGTGCGTGTAAATATTTTCTGTTTAGGTACATAATAATCTGAAGAAGTATAGTGCAATCTGGAGACTTTTAGAAAATTATACAGAGTGTTTCAACAAATTTGTGCTATCGATCGTGTTGCATGGTGATTCCTTACCGAAAAATAAGACAACTAGTTTCTGGGTGTGCTTTGTTTGAAAGATTCAGGGTGTTTAATTTTAAAATAAAAATATCTTAAATTAATTATAGGTAGTTTGTTCCTGGATCTCGATCACTTTTGAAATGAAAATTCAATTTTCAGTCAACGTTTCGGTTCATTTTATTTAAACCATCGTCAGAACTATTTGAACATAAATAAAAAAGGTGTATAAACAAAATTTGAAAGAAGCAACATTTTTTGATGGTGTTAAAAGCAAAATTTCTATTTTATGTTAGATAGTCATGTTTAGAATGAAAACAAGAAAATATATAAATGACAGAATGGACATACCTTGTACAATTCTCACCCACTTACACTAAGATAGCATTGAAATTAGAAACATTTTGTCACGTTGTTTAATGGATGTGAACTAAACTATTTTAGCAGTAGGGCAGGTTAATATTTACTTACAATAAAATAGAAGATATGCATATTTAAATAATTTACATTTTGGGTTTTTAGCCTGTTTATACCTTAATAGGGTTTGGGAATTCCTATATTAAAATTATTTGGTGCCATCGGTGTTCCTTTTATGATTGTAAAAATTTGCATTTAGTTTGATGTAATTATATTATTGTAAATATTATATACTAAGGTTATCTGTACATCAAACTAAATGCAAATTTTTACCATCATCAAATAATTTTAATATAGGAATTCCCAAACCCTATTAAGGTATAAACAGGCCAAAAACCCAAAATGTAAATTATTTAAATATGCATATCTTCTATTTTATTGCAACTAAATATTAACCTCTCCTACTGCTAAAATAGTTTAGTTCACATCCATTAAACAACGTGACAAAATGTTTCTAATTTCAATGCTATCTTAGTGTAAGTGGGTGAGAATTGTACAAGGTATGTCCATTCTGCCATTTATATATTTTCTTGTTTTCATTCTAAACATGACTAACTCTAACATAAAATAGGAATTTTGCTTTTAACACCATCAAAAAATGTTGCTTCTTTTTAATTTTGTTTATACGTCTTTTTTATTTTTGTTTAAATAGTTCTGACGATGGTTTAAATAAAATGAACCGAAACGTTGACTGAAAATTGGATTTTCATTTCAAAAGTGACCGAAACCCAGGAACAAACTACCTATAATTTGTTAAAAAACGGTTAAGAAAACAAAACTATAATCTTAAATGAAGTTTTCTTTTAAATTTATATTATTTTTTATTAATTAAATATTTTCAAATACTCTTTATTCATTTTTTAAGGCCTGTTTCGTCTGTGTAAAAAATATTCTTATTCACGAAGCCAACTTAGAATTATACCGTACATGCTAACAGTTACAGTTCTCCCAGATTTCCATTTTAATTCAATTTTTCAATTTATTCGTATATGAATTAGTCATGGAAATGGGAAAACCGTGTAATAGCTTCATTTAAATTTTCAAATGTGCAAAGAGTTTTCGGCTAAAAGGGATAAATGGTTCCGTATACTAGATTTGCATATATCACCTCGTTTGACATACAAGCGAGTTAATTAACTAGTGACAAATTTAGTGCCGTAGCCGTAGAAAAGGTATTCATTCGCTTGATATGGGTGAAGATAAAGATGTTTTAGTTTCGATTAAATTTAACTAATTAAATTTAAATAATACACTAGAAAAAAACAATTTATTTGCATACACGGAAAATATTATATCAACCGTTTGTGCAATCCTAAAAAAATACAAGGTCTAATGGTCAGGAAACATAGGATATTCCATGTAAATTTTAAGATTATCAAAAAATATTCGCTCCCCTATTTATTTTAGCCCAAAAATGTACTCAAACTTTTGAAATACTACTTTAAGAAAAATGTCCTTATTCAATTTAAAGTGTTTTTTCCTAGTAATTCAACAGTTCCTTAGCAGCAATAAAAAGCGTGATCACAGTTTAAACAAATCACTATTTAGTACGTATTTCACTTTTACATCTCATCTATTATTTAAAATGTGATTCCGTGAAGTTGTTAAGTCGTTACTTGATACTTGACTGTGACTTTTGAATCTTGAACTTGAAACCGTGAAATGAACATGAGTAGAAATATTCGAAAGACTAGCGATCTCTGTGCATTCTTTAAAGAAACAGGCTAAGTGATAAGAAAACTCAAATGATTAACGATTCTTTCTTAAATGATAATTAATATACAATACACACAAAATAATTAAGAGACAAAGCGTATTTGCATGAACAAATAGTTTGTTGTAAAGCACAGTGTTCAGTTCGTCATAGTTTTTTTTAAAGGAATAATTCTACTTTAATATACTTATGTAGAAATAACATTTTTCTTTTGTTTGTTATCAATGTTGTGTTATATTTTTTACAGATTTTAGTTTTCTCTTGTTACAGTTCTTTTAGTAGTAAAGTAGTATACATAATAAAAAATTTAAATCCATGGACCATCACCCAGTCTCTTACGTATATTATCTAGTTAATATCTCGCTTAGCAGTGATAAAAATTTATAAACCGTGATCACGTCACGCATTAATTTCATTGATATCAAAAAATAACAATCACGTTTCACAACGTGATTGAAAAATCACGATATCGCTCACCACTATATATGACCTTTTCGACCACAATTTGGTTCAGGGAGCACGCATTAAAACTATCACCGCTCCGCTTAATTTCGATTTATCAAACGGCGGCAGGTTTGCAGGGCCAGTGCAAACTTTGTTAGTGGTTTTAAACATTAATCAGCTGTTACGCTCCACATTATGTACTATTGTGACTCCCATTTAGGAATTTAATTGCCGCTTGTGAATAATATATACTATTTAACGGAATATAGTACTCTGACAGATGAATTAAATAATCAGTTTTAAACTTTTTTCCATCTTACGCTCTTCCAAGCAATTCAAATCACTTACAATTGCCGTCGTTTCGGTGCAGATGCGTTGATTTGCGAGTCTGTCTTATGTTTTACACCCCGTTGGTGTTTCCCTTTAATCGCTATTGTGGAAAATTCTTCATGCAAGAAAGACATTTCCTTGGGCTGTCAAGACGAAGCTTCTTGAAATGAAACGGGATAATAGAATAGTTGAAAAGTTTCCACTACAAGCTCGGAAATCTTATTGCGGAATAGACATCCGACGGACGCAATTTTACGGAATATGACGTTCATTTCTCTTTTTAGATCTTGGTAGTCTTTTATATTTGCAAAAGATAATGCAGCAGAGGATGCTTGGAGTGGTGATTCTACATCTTAAAACAAAGGTAGTAAGTTATACTGTAACAAGACGTCGAAAAATCAATACGTTTTTGCGTGTTATTTTTACCATCTTGAGGTTAATTTTAGTGTTGTGATCGCTCGAGCGAAAAATCGCTCGAGTTATAAATTATTTACTTATTACCTTTCACTCGTTACCCGAGCTTCGTTTGACGCCGACGGTTATTCGAGCAGTTTTTCGCTCGATAGGAAATACTTTAGTTATAAATTCCTGCGAAAAATCGAATCGTTGGGTTTGACTTGATACCCGATCTTCGCGCGCCACCCGAAATGTGCCGATTGGCGACGTTCGAGTTTGACGCTCAGAAGGCTGACACGACATACGTCTTTCTTAGAGGCACATAAACGAGAAGGTGCAAACTAAAAGAATCCCTTAGTGGATTCATCGCGACATTGGTGAAGGATGGGCCCAAATAAAAAAAATTTAGGATAAAAGATGTTTATTTTTGGTCGGAGAACACGATACGCCAATAAAAATATGGGGTTCTATTTGAAAATCTTAACTTACCCCAACCCGCGCACGGGGGTTGAGGTGATGGGGGGGGGGGGGGGGGGGGTTAAATTGCAACTTATTCCTCCTTCAAAACCAAACAACTTTTTCCCTAGACATTTTCCGCTGCAATGCGATTCACCGGAGTTATTCCGGGGTACCGACCTTTTTTCAACATCGTATATATGTACATGTAGGCCTCTATAACACAAGGTTCAAAATCAATGCCAAAATTGAACAAACCATACAGAATTTAAAATTTCCGGATATTCAAGACAAAATAAAATTTGTTAAACACAGTCAAGACAATATTCCATCCAGACTATAATTTCAAATTTATAATTTTTGGCATATCTTTTTTTGTTTTACAGTTATTGGCAAAAATGACATTATTTGAAATAATACCTAATAAAAAAGGTGACCTTTATTCCAGTCAACAAACCACATCGTTTAGGCGCAAACAGGAATTTTAAGTTTTTGTAAGTAGTAAAATCAGTTTCTCAAAAGGCAAAAAGAAGTAGTGAGTTTTCGAGTTATTGTAAAATCTCCATCCAACCCAATCCAATGCATCTCTTATTTGATTTTGAATGCGACAAATATCTGGCTTCTTCTCTCAAGGTATCCTCAAATTAATCACACAAATAAAGAGAAAACAGACTATTCGTTTTGGACTCATTTAAGTATTAAATATCGATCTTTTGTAACCCATGTACAGTACGTTTCACGAATATTGGATACGACTTAATGATTTCCTGGGTAGGTCCCATTGTGTCGACAAGAGCTTGGCAATAAACAAGTGAAGTATGAAGGGACGGACTAAGGAAAACAAGTAAGGATATGATTATATTAATGTAATCAAATGAAATAACATTTTTTTTAAATATTACTAGTCATATTTATTTACATTTATTAAGTCATTCTATAGATAGTTCTGTTTCGCTATCGGTATCCTCATCAAAATTAATTATAATTGGATTAATTATACGATCCAGAGTAATATACGAATTTTCTACAGTTATTACGTGACGGACTGAATTTTTTCAACTACCTGGGGGAATATCATTAAAGCATTTTCGTATTAATTCTACAACACTAGAAATTAAAGTCGGAGAAATATTTTCAGACCTAACCAGTGATTTTAACTGGTGCCACATATGCTCTATGGGGTTAAAAATACAATAATAGGGTGGGAGCCGTAGCACTGTATGTCCAATTTCTTCTGCCAATTTGTCACCAACATATACTTTTTTATACAAAATGTCTTTAAAACTTCTAAAAGATCACTTTTTTTTGTAACTTTCTTCAAAATATATATCATTCGCCGCCATGTAGTTCTGAATCTCCAATTTTGTATTATTTGAGCTTGGAGCTTTATGTAATTGGCGACTGTGATAGCTCGCATTGTCCATTACTATCACGCTATTCTGAGGAATGTTTGGTAAAAGACAATTCTTGAACTATTCCTCAAAAACTAACAAATTTTACCACAAAAAGATATTTAAATATAAATTAAGCAACCTAACCTACCTGATGTGCCTATACTTAATTATAATTATTACAATCCGGTCCTTTCCACATAATAATAACAAACGGTCATAAATAATGGGATGGCCCAGGTACTTTTACTGCAGTCATTAAGTTATATCCATTTTTCGTGAAACAATCTTTACCAACGCGATAGACTAGCTATCTGTAAATAAACTTAAAGTAATAAGTAAGTATGCCGATGGTTTTTCACTTTCAACATTTATTTCTATAATTTTTTATATGGCATTTGCTAAAAGTCTGCCAAAGCACCATTTAATAGAAAACGCAGACGTATACTCGAAAGCTGAAGGACTCGGCTGTTCATTGAAGTACAATTAAAATATTTTAATGAAGGCCGACATCACAAGTTGCAACACTCTGAACGAGTTGTACAAGTTCAATTTAGTAGTCCATAACGAAAGTTGTGTTATTGCATAATTATTTAAATTTCGTTTTAATTTCTTGTTCCTGTTTTAATTTATGGATTAAATAATCCCATACCAACCCTTTCTTGTTGAAGTCGACGAGTTGTGGGGTTTACTTTAAATGAAACGGGATTGAATGTTGTTTAGTAAATGTTTTTCTGATTTCATATGTTCATTTGAACTTTTTTTCTTAAAATCACCAAGAACTACACCAATTCAGGTCCTAATTAATAAGTTGTTATTTCGTGTAAAATGAACTTTAATGATTTTTCTTAACTGATAAGGTAATACATTCTAGATGTTCTGATACGTCTAATTGTACGGGGTAGCGAATAACATTGGATGCATGTAAATTTCGTAAAATTTAAATTGGACGTAATTTACATAAAATTAAACCAATTAGAGATATATCTGGATTTGACATTGGCCCAAAAGAATCGCCATGGCACTAGAGGTAACAGCAAAATGTTCTTTTAAACATGTTATATAGGGTGTTAATGAAGTATGTGCAGTAATTTTAAGAAACTTTGGGTGATTCTAAGACGAGAAGTTCATATAAACATGGCTCCGCAAATGCTTCGTTTTCAAGATACAGGGTTTTAAAGAATTATTTTATTCGGGTTTTCGTAAATATCTTAAATATCCTTTTGTCGATATTGTTGAAATTTGTCAGTTTAACTTGTAGTGTTAAGGGGGTCGTCTACCCAATAGGTCGCGTTTCAAGCGCTATATTCTACAGTTCGTTGTGTGGAGAGAAAGCGAGATACAGAGTTGCCGTTTGGTACACGTCTTTATTCATATATCATAAGTATGAGTGTCTTTTTTTGTAATTTTGAAAATTGCGGAAGTTGTGGTCCTGAAACGGTGGCTACGAAAAATCGGCAACGCTGCAGAACTCCGGTGATTGTATGCGACTCAGGTGTCTGAAAAGAAGCAACAAAAAAAATCAGCATCTGCACACTCTTAGCTATGTCCCCTACCAGAATCAAAAGAAATGAACAAAAAATCAGACTTTGGCGTAATTAAAAAAAAAAAATGGATTTTTTCGTTTTTTTGAAAGGTTGTTGTTGTGTTGCTTGTAAACAAAAAAAAATATTTTTACGACAGTCATTGAGGTACCAGTTATAGCGATGCATGCACTAAAGATCTGTGCCAAATTTCAGCCGAATGCGCTGGGAACTTTGCGAGATATCGCCGGAGTTTCCCGGAAAAACATTGTTTCGAGAAAAACGAGATTGAAAATCTGAGGATCGGATCATTTTTTATTTAAATAAATTGGAGCACGTGGAGGGAAAGATGGAAAATAGTCGAAACTAACCGTTTACAATACAGGAATCTCCGTCAGTCGGTCAGCTCAATCGGACAACAGAAGTAGGCGGAGAAGAAGCAGCCGGCCGCGCGGTAGGTACCTGAGGCCGCGCGGTAGGTACCTGAGAGCGCTCGCTCGCTCGGGACCACGGCAGCGCTTGCCTTTTCATCTGTATCTCCGTTAATTATGGAAGAAAAAAAAATCCTCTGGCACAAATGTTCTTGAAACCCTAGAGATCAAATTTATGTGAAAAAAACCCGAAATTTTCAAATTTCTGGGTAGACGACCCCCTTAAGATTGTCAAGTTAAATGCTGCAATTATTTTCCGAAGCAAACCTTGATTATAAAAGAAAATGTACATGCATCTCCAGGGACCTGCATCAAAGTGGTTTTTATTTTTTTTTCTCGAAAACAAAGTAAGATACGAAAAAAATCAAGAGACAAAAGTGTTGTATATTTAGTTGCTTAATCCGAGAAAAATATAAAAATTCCAAAAAACCCAGTGGCTTACTTTCTTTTTCCAATAATATTCGTTAAGGTGCCGCCCGGGACGCCACTCGACTCAATAAATTTTATCTACTTAGGGCTAAAATAGCCCCTTAACATTACAAATAAAACTACGAAATTTCAACAATATCGAAAAAGGATATTTAAAATATTTACGAAAATCCGATTAAAAAATTTCTTTTAACACTCTGCATCTTGAAAACGAAAACTTAGAATCACCCAAAGAATCGTCTCCATACTTAATTAACACCCTGTATAGTGCCGAAAAATGTACCGTTAAAAACCGATTTGCGTTCATCATTGATAGGTATGGTAAACTTAAAAATAATTTTTAGGTCCTGTTCTAAAGTGATATTTTTATTTCCAAAAAAACTAGTATCCCAAACTAGGAACTAAAAACAATTTATGATTGTTTTCTCTTATTATCGCCTATATTTCGAAAAAAAAAATTGTGTTTTTATCAATCCCGAACAAAAGATAGAATAGGTGTGTCAAGAGAACGAATTTGTCTACATTATAACTTTTTTAGTTTTTAAATGTCGCTGTATGGAAATTCTAAATATAATTTCCTTTGTTTGGGATTTTTAAAAAATTATTTTTGTAATTTCTTTTGCTGTTTATCAGCTATTCGAACTTAACTTCATATAGATATCCCAACTTAACTTCCAATTTCATTATATTACAACAGCGTTTCAGCACAATATCGGGAAATGAACTAAAAACTAAATCAAACTTTGTGTAAATAAGTTAATGGATTCAGCCGCCTCGAAAAGCTTTTTCAAGAGCCTACAGCTTTAGATAAATAAACGTAAGGGATGAATCGTCGAGCTGTCATTTCCTTAATTACTTGCGTAATTAAAACCCTCTGTTGATTGGAGCAAACAATTTATTTGTTTTAACACGTGGGGAATAAAACCGAACGCAAGTAAGTTCGATAACACTCTTTCAGCTCGGAAGTTCGTAACCAGTAAAGGATTAATATTTGCGCTGTCAATGTTCCATATTTTTGTTAAAAATTGCATTTAAAATCATTAGCTTCGTTTGCAGAGCAGTCAGAAATAGTTGAAAATTGTATTGTATTCACAAAAGCAAAATCTGTGACGGCTGTCCACAAATTCGGTGTTCGTATAGCAAAATGTATCGATTTCCAACTGATTTGCCACAGTAAGAATAATCCACGTACTGGTACGGAATTGGGGGTCTGGATTCTGTGCATTTGTACTAGGGGTACCAATCCCGGGATTAAACCTTCAAATCCCGGGACAAACTATATAAATTAGTTCTTTAAAAATTAATTAATTTTCAGAGATCACTAAAAAAGAGAATTAATTAACGTCAAACCATTTTTCCCGGGCTTTTAATAGTGCATTATAAACCTAAGGACTAAACAGATACTTTAGTCACGTGGCTTATATAATGTTTTTTGCATAATATAGGGAAAGTTGAGAACAAACCCGAACAAACCTGAAATAATTAAAAAATTTACTATTGAGGGATTAATTAATCCTTTTTTTTGTTTCTACAGGCTTAAGTGTACAAACAGAACGCTACGCTACGATCAAGTTACGTTATTTTTTTTAGAAATGTCGCTCTGCTAACAAACCTATTGTTTCGGAATATTTTTGGTACGAGAGCAAATCACTCATATGTATACACATAGATTCAAAATTTTTGCATCACTCTGATTTTGGCATGTTAAGAGAATTTCAGGTATGAATTTTTTTTCCTAAATGTTTATTTATGTCATCTTATATCAGTTAAATCGATACTATTTTCTGTAGCAGAAGAAAATATTATCAAAACATTTGTTTAAGATAACATTCTCAGTGTTGTATTTTGTTGACGCTGGCCAGTTAAATTTTTCGGTTCAGTGTGTAAAAATGAATCGCCGAGTAATATCTGAAATTGATCGTGCAAGAATAGTAGCTTTAGTTGAAGAAAGAAGGTCATTCTCAAAGATTTATTGCTGAAAGAAAAGGGGGTTTTTCAAAGTGATCTCTCGCATATATAATCGCTATCTAGAGACCAATTCTGTGCGAGACAGTCCACGAAGTGGTAGAAGGCGTGTTACTAACGAACAGCAGAACCGCTATATTAAGTTAACAATTCGGAGAAATCGTACTATGCCAGTCCCACAACTTCAGAGATATGTCACGCATGCAATTAGGGTTTGCGTATCCGTCGCTAAACTAAGAAGACGAATTCTTGAATCCGGTTGAAGATGTCGGCGACCAGTAAGAGTTCTCCAACTACAATATGACCACCGAGCTCGTCGACTGCAGTGGGCTGAAACGCACGTTCGCTTACCCGAAGAATTTTGGAATTCTGTCATATTGTCCGACGAGATCAGGATTTGTCTGGTAAACGATAGTCGCCGGATTCGTGTTTGGAGAGAACTTGCCAACTTGCCCATGCTCGCCCCTTGCCTCCTTTCGCGGGAGGAAGAGCCATATTTTGGGCAGGTATTATGTCTGACGGGCATACTGAGTTAGTCCACGTTCAAGGCACTGGCGACAGGTACATTCTACATCCTTATCTTAGGACGTAGAGAGGGGCTGTTTGTAACAATTTTGTGTTTATGGACGACCCCATCGTAGATACTAGAGCTCTAGATGAATACATAGAAAGTGAAGGAATCAATCGCTTGGGGTGGCCTGCTTTGTCCCTGACATGAACCCGATAGAACATGCTTGGGACGCGTTAGAAAAAATCCCCCTAGAACTCTCCAGGGGCTTGTCGTCGCTGCTACCGAGGAATGGCAGGCTATTCCATAAGAACGGATTGCTAACCTTACGCACAGCATGCGACGTCGTCTTCAAGCTTGCATTGAGGCCAGAGGAGGATATACACTTTATTAGAAGCTATATTTTTTTAAATTTCACAAATTATACAATATAAATAAATTTTACTTTTGTTAATTTTTTTTTGTAAGGTTTTAAACGTTGTGGTAAAATAAAAAATTTTAAAACTCATTGATTTTTATTTTAAACTTACCAATGAACTAATATTTAGTCTATTTTCACGATGACTTAATTACTTATTCGAGAATCAGAGTGATGCAAAACTTTTAATCTATGTGTAATAATAATAATAATACTTTTATTGTCATAAAATACATTCACTAATGAACATTGACAACGTGAATTAAATACAAAAATAAAAAATAATCTTAATACCTATAAAACAAGAAAATTCCAAATTTAAATAAAAAACAAAACAATCTTAAAATACAAACATTATTGATAAAAACAAAAAAAATTATTACAAAATACAAATGCTAATGTCAAAAAGAAATTAGTGTATTTATAAGTAATGGATTCAACATGCTCCCTTGTGGCTCCCCAATTTTTTCTAATTGTTATTTTGAATACCCGAATAAATATATGTATTTCTTTATATCTGTTTTTTGAAAAATCTATTTAACTGATTTGTCTAGTAAAATATTTGGGTTAATTGTTTCAAATCCTCCGTTAAAACTATATACTTGCAAGGATACTACTCGCCATTTTCAAGAATTAAATATGCCCTATTTATTTCACTTTATACAAATTGCGAGCCTAAACAAATATTTGTAACTTCTCGCTAAAGTGGCTGGAATACGCAGAGCCTTTTGGGGTTCCCTTTGGAGTAACATAGGGAAAAGAGCCCGCTTACCGCTAAAAGTAAACATTCTATCGCAATAATTCCATTAAGGAATGAACTGAGAACTGAGCTTGCTTTTGACGAGATGATGCTTACTGCTTGTAATTTGTAAGTCAAATAAATGTTATGTTAGTTTGAGTTACGCCATGCCATATTCATCAGACTATATGTATATGGTAATGCACAGAAAATTAATATTTAAAATTTAGAAAGTTTAAACCTCGTTTTCAAAATTTTTTAAATTAATTAATAAAATTAAAAATTAAATAAACTACAGTTGTATTTAAACGAAGTAAGTATTGGCAAGAAAATCTATATTCTTGAAGCAAAACAAGAACATTATTTTTTCGGGGTATAATGAACCTGGATTAGGTAGGCAATGACCATTATTTGGACTCAACAGACAGGATCAATTGAATCAGTTAAGACTTCTAAAAATGACTGGATTTCGGGGCGGGTCAGATCCCTTAGTCCACACAAAAATTATTCGGAGGAAAAAAAATACATTTTGCCAAAACTCCTTCCAGTGGGACCCATCTGCTTGTAGGCAAGAACGTAAAATAAATTGGAGAGTGCCACATTTCGGAAATAGTTGAATCGCGTTTTATGCAAATCGGTACGAAGATGGGAATGAACGTTATTTAGTTCTACGTGTCACACGTCGCTGACTTCATCGCTATATACTCTGGAGAAGTAAGATTGTTAGAAACTGCCACAGCCCCTCGGGGAAACTATAGGAATTATATATTCGCTTTGACTTGTGTGATTGTCACCTTGTCTCATGGCTTCACGTAAAGATAATGACCGAATTGGTATCACATATATACAGGGTGTTATGGAAATGACGTATTATATTTAAATGGGTCACTCCTGGGGTGTCCTAGAGAAGCGCTACATATTTTTTTTAAATCGCACGTTTAAAAAGTGGGGTAATTAACCCATAAACCCACAGGTCACTCCGCGGCACAATCATATTACACTGCCCCGCTGTGTAATAAACACATGTTCTGGCGCAATGTTGCCAAACTGTGGAAAGTGTAAAACTTTAGATTCTTATAAAAATAAATATTTAGCTTACTTAGAAATTAAATCCAGCCCGCCGACACGAGTAAAGAATCCAAGGCACAGACACCTTCAGTTCTTTTTTCTATGGGAAGAGGTTTATGTTCATCACGTGCCCTGATGATAGTGTGGGACTGCATAATAAACTTATACCCACTAAACCTCATTCGGCCTCTTATTTCCAATCCCGGAACATAACCGGCATATCGTCGAGAGAAAAAAATACATAATGAAACAGAACAAATTACACTAAATTACTTAAAGAAACACACAGACATCCACGAGTTTCACATTAATTTTCTTTTGAAGATATGCACCTATTATCAGATTATACAAAAGCACTAAACACTAACGCATAATTACACTACCGTACACATAGAACAACAGTACACACAGAAGATAGGATACAAATTATTTCGCAATAGAAAGTCAGAAATCATAAAAACGCTAAATTCTAATGGGCCTAAAACAATTTTTAATCCTTTAATGAAGAATGATGAAATAATTATGTTGAACAACAGGACCGCCCCTTAAGTCGTAATATAGACGAGTCCAACCAATGGTCGAGTGCTTCGTATATAATCGGAAAAATAGCGCGGTTGCCATTTCCGAGAAAATAATTATACAGGAAAGCAATATTACAGAAGGAAATTCGGCAATTTATGAATATCATCTTATAAAACATCGAAAGTGGCAACGCTGTATTTTTTAGCTATTTTCAAATATGACAATATCGATCGACCGAATAAACCCGAAACAGACTGAAACGTGTAGTTACTACAAATTTTTAGATGTTAAATACACCACCGGATGAAACTTTATACAATAAGGGCGTATTTTTGTCTACACAGTAGCACTTTAAAATACTAATTCAGATTGAATGGTACTTAGATCTGTTCATGAGATGCATACAAATTTACGCGAAAACTACTGTGAATTTGTGCTTTTGTTTTTGTGTTTTGTGAGGTTATTGTGCCGGTTTTTGTTTGGATTACCTACATGGTATTTTTTTTATAAATTAAGTTTGTTTTAAATAAGGCCGAAAAGGTAAATAAAATTGCAGTTTTTTTAGGGGTAAAGTGGCATTTAAGTTGTTCAGTTCCGACGGGTGTCGTTCGAATTGAACAAATGAGAACATACCTGACCATTTATAAACGTCGCGGCGGTTGGTTCGGGTCAGTTCAAGTTTATAAATCAAAGATTGTGTCCCAGCGAACTGAACGTAAAAGTTTATAATAATGTACCCTGAAAAATAAACAACTTCCAATGTCCCCACTATGGGAGATGGCGTGGTACTATTGAGTTTGCTCAGTAGGGTGGAAATTTTATCGATCGCGTCAGAGCCGGCCCGACATTATTTGTTTGTTGTTATTCGTCGCCATCTTTGGTTCTGGATGCTTTTTCAAATTACAGAATAAAAAGTGGTTCATCCACATTGTGCTTATAAACTTTCATTACCTAACAACAATTTTTGTAAAGGAGTTTTTAATTTGTGCTGTTTGGTAGGTTAGTTGTTTTGTTTAAGATGAAAGGACACAAGTGCATGGTGCTTTTGCAAAAGTCGTGGATTATTACCAGGTATGTACAAAATATTTTGCTTATCACATTAGCCGATCTTCCGAACCGAATTTCACTAAAAAGCTTGTAAGAAAAGAAGAGAGTATCACTCGTATACAATATAATATATATGTGGCCACTATCTAACCTTAAAATTAATGTATTTTTAATTAGGTGCATTAATAGCTGATAATAATTCCCAAAATAGTCAACATAGTCATTCATTCTTAATTTTTGGTTTAGAAAAAAGTGAGGTTAAGAAACATACGACGTCGGATGAAAGTTATTGTTACACATATTCCCATATTATCGTCAGAAATCGTATGCATTGAACACCGTCTTAATTCGAACTAATCGAAATTTTGATTGCAATATTTTTCCTAACTAACCAGTGAAATTTATATTAAAAAAGTTGAAATCCGGTCCTGTCGAATGTTTACTTTCCCAAAGAAATTTCCGAACTGCGCAAACTCACAACGCCCCCTTCGATGCCCATAGCGGGGACATAATTGCAGATGGCATTAGCAATATACTATTTATATATATGTGGCCCCGGGCGCGTTACCCTAAATAGAACAGTAGACATATTTCATATGGCCCCACCAAACTGGTGAACCAAAAAAAGGTCATCAATCAACGGTAACAAGAAAGAAAAGTTACCGTAGTAGTAACAAGAATACCTAAAAAAAAGGTCGGTCAAGTGGTGGCGTAACAATGAATTACAATGGTGTTACCTTTGCAGATGAAAATATCGATATTTTAAAATTTCTATTCTTTAAGAAATATACACATAGCGCTATTTACACATAACTAGTTTTGCTACAATAACAGAATTAGTTCACTCAGCTGTACCCCTGACTGTTATGTTTCAAAATTTACCGACGTATGCCAAATTCATCAAATCTACTAACTTGTTTACCATGCCTAGGAAAAGGGATTACTGTATGTAAGCAGCATTTACATCTTATTTTCTTAATGAACCCCTTTGTGCCCTGTTTCATGTCAACCCCACGCTTTTGCATATTATGTCTATTAAACAGAAATTGTGTGATTTTGATTATTAAGTATTTGCAAATGTGGTATGTTTGTCAATATTATAAGCTGACAATACTAATTTTCATATATCTCGAATCATAATATAACTAGGGGAGACGTGACAAATTCGTTCAGTAAAAATGCATTCTTTATAGCTTATCCAACTAGTTGATTGTTCTATTAACAGGATTCAAGAGTACCTGTAAACGAGTTTTCTTCCCAAGCGTTCCTGCTTTAGGAAAAAAATGTCAAAGGAAAAAAAACCTTAGAATAGAACTAGAACTCGCGGAAAGTCTATATTTTTCTGTTTCACAGGATTTTTAGATTTAATTTTCTTTACTGTTCCATATAGAAAAAAATGATGGACTTTCCTCGAGTTGTTAACAAAATTTAGACATCTTTCGTTCAAATTTTTTTTAAATGTACCGTTTTCATTAGAAGCTAAAACTCCGTTTTTCAGCGTAGAAAATTGAAGTATAGACCCCGATCACTTGCAGTCTCTTTCTTCCGATTATCGTTGCTTCTGTCGGCGTACCGATTTGCGGCGGATGCTCGACGTATTCTTCTAACTGTAAGTATAAATTAATACAGGTTCTTTTAAAATATTTGGAAAAATATGAAATTTTGCGTTTCGGTTTTTATTTTTTCCCGATTTTGTTCGAAGAGACGTTCAAAAATAAATTTTACTTCCTCAGTACCACTTTTTATTCCCCACAAGATGGCATCATCATATTTTTAATGCGACGTTTTGTCTTTGGATCACCATCATCAACTTAATTTTTTTAAATACGGATCTGGATTTCTTTGTTTAAATTATGAAAGAGGAAAAAAATCTTCATATACAACACGTACTCGTTTTCCGACGCTTTGTTCCTTAGTAGTACGAAATAATAATAATTAAGGATAGAAACAGCAGTAATAATTTAAAAATCTTCAGTTTCTTCAAAAAGAAAATTACAGGAACGTACTAGAGGTATTTTAATGAAGATGGCAATATACGGAACAAAACGTCGGAAAATCTATAAGTGTTGCATACCGCTGAACGTAGATTTAGTTCCTCATTCATAATTTAAACAAGAAATTCTTGCCCGGAGCAATGAGAAAGTGAAAGTTATTTTTGGACATCTCTTCGAACAAAGTCAGAAAAAAATAAGAACCGAAACACAAAATTTTAGACCGACCACATGATCACGACCACTTGTAATATAATTTCCCGTGTCGTTTTCTCAATCTGATTATCATATACATACTTTACTAATATACCCAATAATAATAAACAAATTAAACATTTAAAATTTCCTGACATTTACATTGTCAAGGCGACGCGATGGATTTCACAGCCAAGTTTGCATAACATCTATTGGAAACATTGACGGTTATGGCATATCACGGGTTATGTGATCTGTAAAACTATTACGTAATATATATATTACGTAACAGTCATTACATAACAGCAGACAGTGCGTAAGTAGGTTCTTACTAATATAGGAGTAGAAAAAATTGCTTTATAGTACCTACTTATAATGATATATATGCATGGACACTTGGTCTGCCTTGTACGTTTCATAATTTCATGAGCTCACGAACATACTACAATGATAATTGAGTTATTTTTCCGAATTACCACGATAAAAAGAGTCAACATATTGTTGAAAATGAATTTAAAATGGTTAACCACATTACGCAACTTAACCTATCTCTTATCTGTTTCTACAATACAGATCGTTTCACAAAGACAATTTTATTTTCTCTAAGAAGATCTAAGAAAACACAACAATTTTTGGATAATGTTTCCTTCAATTTTTAGAAATTTACTGATAATAACGTTGTTAATTTTTGTTTTAACTATTGATTTATCTAGCAGTAACACGATTCCTGAAGGTTATTATCGTGGCGATGCTATAGTGACAAAATGGCCTACTAAGAGCAGTTCGAAAGTAGATATTGGTCAAAAAAAGACGAACGAAGAAAGCAGCAATGTTAATAATGCTAATAATGAACCTGGCTGGATGGTAAGTTCCACATAATTTTAATACTAATATCTGCATGCTTTCTAGATTCATTAAATCTTATTTAATTATATCAATTCAAATATCCAAAGAAAAGTCTGTTTGTTGTTGTCTGCTTCATCCTTTTTCAGTAACTGATAAAACAAAAATACATTATAAATTACAGGTCATTGATAATACTGTAAAGTATGAAGAATTTTCATTCTTTTTTCGTTGCTGGTTTGGGTTTTTGAATCTAGAAAGCAAACGAGTGTTGAATTTAAATAATTATATAAAAATTGTTTATTTATAAAAACTTTTTTTCCAGAGAAAACAACTTTTAAAGTTCGGGCAAGTGGCCTCGAAAATCGGGAACGTAATGGGCGGTCACGCGAATAAAATCTCAGCAGCTTTAGACAAAATTTGCGAAGTTATTAAAACGGTCATTCCTCTATTGGCCGCCGTTTGTCACGTGGGCGAGTTTGGATTCTGTTCTGCTACAAATGAGGCTCCCATCAAACTCGTCGAGGTTATGAACCCTAATGATTTGAATTTGGATAGCTTGGATAGATAAGGAAAATGTATGTATTTTTGTTAAAAGCTACGAAAGTTTTCTATACAGGAGTGGAAACTGGAATAAACAACGTAAAAAAAACCCCGATTTTATTTATGAGTTGAGGACATTCAAACGTTTACTTAAATTGTTGAGTCACCCTCTAACCTCTAACGCGGCTAGGTTTGTACATATGCATTGGGAGAAGTAATGAAATGGTTTGCCGTTAGTAACAGTCGAGCTGAGAAATGATTACTTGGTCAGCAATAGTTTACAATTGGTCAGTAGAAACCAACATGTCTAGAAGCAGTTTACTTCAGAGGTCCCAGGGCACTGTCAATTTAGGTCACTTTCTTGTGTTTTCTTTTGCCGAATACAGAAGGAAATCGGCTACAAAGGGTGTTGCGGGGGCGGGTTTTCACTTATTTTCCCAGGGCATTGTCACGATTCAGAAATGTTTGCTGCCCATGAGTTGCTGACCAACTGGCCATTTTGGCTGACCGATTACATTTTTCTGTTCGCAAAAATAAGAATATTTTGCTAACCAGTTAAATGATATCCATTCCTTGGAAGTGATTCATAACTATCATTATTGCCTCGTGGTATAATCTACTATTAAGATTTGTATGGCAGAATTTAAGGAGATTTTTTAACATTAGAAATCTCCAACATATTTTTTTGCAAATACAGAATCGGTTTAAGAGCTGCCAAGCAGGCCCTATTTTATGCAAACGTTTAGCCAAATATACTTAATTTTTTTCTAATTGTAAAGTTAAAGGATTGGAAAACGGTATGAAAAAAAATGCGTTAAAAAATATAATGTTATAAGTAAGTTTAGTTATAAGAATAATAATAACAATTTCAAATATGAACAATTTTCAAAATTTTGTCACAGATCTTCCTGAAACTTGTTTATACCCCAATCGACATGTCAGACAATCTAAATATCAATAAATTAACTAAAAAACTTTATTATTAACGGCTAAAACGTCTCTTTCTAACCTGAACCGGCATAATTTTAAATTAAATTGATGCAACATAGATGGCTCTGATTGATAATTTGGGATTGCTTGGGATCCTCATCTTAAGATGTTATACAGGTAGAAGGGATGAAGTTTCAGCTACAAATCTCAATCGACTGCAAAATTCCCTAAAATCTCGCTGAACTTTCACTATTTTTCCAATTTTCTTCCAGAAAAATAAGTCATTTTTATGTCAGTTCCGTGTACCATTAAAACCGTATGGAAATTGGAACTAATAATATTCTTAAGAGGGATATTCCAGAGTATTACTCTGGAGATAACAGCCTCCCCGGCATACTAAATATGATATAGTGAGAGTTGGAGGACCTTTACCGCATCCCATATTGGAAATCAGGAAAACATGTTCATCGCTAAAATTGAGTCATGAAAATGATAACGTAGGCGATTTTGGATTATTGAATTGATAATGGTCAATTTTAGGCAATAGTATTTTATAAAGTGCTCAATGGAAGATAAAAAATTGTTCCTTATACAACGTGCAACGGCCCTTCGAAGACGACTCGTCGGATTACAAAACAATTAACGCTGTTAGATACAGCGGAAAAAGGGCAATTCAAAGTGTAATTTACTTTAGAATTCGATCTCAAAAAACAACCAGGAAAACAATAAACCGATTTTTCAAAATTTCAGTTTTTCCGGTTTGTTCGGACCTACTCGGAATTTTAAAACTTTCTAAACGGCATATTATTAGGCACGTAAATGCGCAACTTTAGCTCCATTTAACCGACTTCGTATTTCTTACTGTTTCCGATATCCCTGTACTGGCCCTCCTTATCTTGGACACGTTGTATAACATAACTATCAAACCTCAACATAATAAACTACGTTGACTACGCCTATTAATTATCTAATATTCTAAGATGCACGTCCAAAGTAATTAGCTGTTATTTCGTTAATAATGAACCAATTTTAATAATTTTTGTTTTAACTGATAGAAAACACATTCTAAACTTTAGGGCAGAATAGTTACGTGTTGATACATTCCCAGGTGTACGAGATATTGCATAAAATAGTTTAAAAAAATAAATTAAATTCAATTTTAATGTAATATACACTGCGTAACTTATTCAATGCACAACCAAAATTTGCCTTAATTTTGATGTTATGTATTTTCGAAATTTGTCTTTAGTTTTAATCGATTTTTTTTCTAATTGTAGGTTTTTTTCTTAAGAATATTACTGCCTTTATTGTTTCGGTGAAAAAAGTAACTAACCGGCTGTTGTGTCTATTAACGATAATTTAAAACATCCTATGGAGTATAATAGGCATTGAAAGTTAGTGCAGATATTGCCAAATGAAAGTCTCACGCTTTCTTTAGATTTTGGTTTTTGATTTATTTATTTAGCTCTGCTACTTCATGAAATACACAATTTTTATTAAATGTGCCTACATTTTTTAGTTAAAAAATAACAACACCGCAAAATGACGAATTGCTTTAATTATCGCAACAACAATAAATACCATGAAAAATATCCAAAATTGAAAGTCAATAAAGAATGTTTGAATTGAGGAAAATCTTTGATTGTGCTGAAAATAAGTCGCCACTGTAAAATTTAAATTTCAGGAAATTTACATGCATCTAGTTTTTATGGGGTGCTACCCGTTACAATTAGACATATCAGGACGTAAGCTGCTCTGTCCTATACTCTAGAATCTGTTTTATACCTGTTAAAATAATAATTATTAACAGCTTATTAATTAGGACCAGCATTTTTTAATATTCGATAATTAATTGGGGTGGTGCACATATATATAAACAATATGAAAGTTCCAAAATACAAAAAGGGTCCCCGGGCCTATTGAGTTTGCGCAGTACGGTGGAAATTTTATCGATCGGGTCAGAGCCGACCCGACATTATTTGTTTGTTGTTATTCGTCGCCATCTTTGGTTCCGGATGCTTTTTCAAATTACAGAATAAAAAGTGGTTCATCCACATTGTTGTCGGTATATTAGTGCTTATAAACTTTTATTACCTAACAACAATTTTTGTAAAGGAGTTTTTAATTTGTGGTGATTCGATTCGCTGTTTGGTACGTTAGTGGCTTGTTTTGTTTAAGATGAAAGGACATATTAAGTGCATGGTGCTTTTTTGCAAAAGTCGTGGATCAATACCAGGTATAAAGTATTTTAGGTATGTACATATATACGAAAATATTTTGCTTATCATATTATCCGATCTTCGGAACCGAATTTCACTAAAAAGCTTGTAAAAAAAGAAGAGAGTGTCACTCGTATACAATATAATATATATGTGGTCACTACCTAACCTTAAAATTAGTGTATTTTTAATTTGTTGCATTAGTAGCTGACAATAATTCCCAAAATAGTCAATATAGTCATTCATTCTTAATTTTGGGTTTAGAAAAAATTGTTGGATGAAAGTTAAAACAAAGATCATCGTGTCGATTGTTACAAATGTTCGGGGCACCGTCGGATCATCATATCGTCACAAATCGTATGCATGGAACGCTGTCTTAAATCGAACTAATCGAAATTTTTAATGCAATATTTTTCCTAACTAACCAGTGAAATTTACATTAAAAAAGTTGAAATACGGTCCTGTCGAATGTTTACTTTCACAAGGAAATTTCCGAACTGCGCAAGCTCACAATGCCCCCTTCGATGCCCATAGCGGGGACATAATTGCAAATGGTATTAGCAATATACTGTTTATATATATGTGACTGCTACCCGCTACAATTAGACATATGCAAGCTACTCTCTCCTATCATCCTATAACATGCATTTAAAATAACAACGTTACAATACAATAATACAATAATTTTGCGACTTTTGAGAAGTAAAATATATCTTTTTGGCCGTAATTTCGATGTCGTCAACTGAAAATATCCTTTTTTCCAGCAAAAGTTTTTGTAATATTCTTATCGGCCATTACATAAATAGGGGTAATCTTTCAAAATCCTTTTAGATTAATATAAAAGTTTTCTAAACTACCCGAACTCGTTACGAGCCTTCAAAATCCGTAAAGCCAATTTCGATCGGGCCTTAACATATTTATATGCTGCTTAGCTCCCTATAATCGGCAATTTTCAATGCTTTCCCGCGTAACTACATAACTTTCCCGAAAATCCCCTGCAAAGTCCGCCCTTGGCGACATCTAGACGTCGTTACTTTGCATGGGATCAACTTGTTTAAATCTATATACTTTCCAATTTTCATAATAATCTCCCCTATATTGAGGTCAATACACCAGACTTTATATGTTTATGAGCGCTTTCGGAAAATAATGACATTATTGATGCTGGTATACAAAACAGCAACAGGAAAACATTCTCACATTTTTACTTTCTTCGCAACAGGAAACATCACTTTTCAACATCTTAACAGATTTTAACGTTTTGGGTGGTCTATCGCTATCACAAGTGCGTGAATTTTTCGAAAATATGAGCTTGAAATACCGACCTATATCCAGTGGCGGCTCGTGGCCTATGATAGAAGGGGTTCACAAGTATGGCGAAATTATTAAAAATTTTTATTTTTGTGTAACGACCAAACTGTTACTTTCTAGGTAGGCGTTTTAAATGTAAAAAGAAAATGCGTTAGGTAAAACATATTTCTATTTATTTTTTAATTTTACACAAGGTAATACAACTTTTGGAAAATAAGAAAGGTTTTCTTAGTGTGTATAGCTGTCGGATCTTAACGTCGTTGCATGCAACCCTCGTAACAATATTTATACAGTCCACTACTAATACTACTAAAGCCATCTACGAGCTATCAAGAAAACCGAATGATGTCCAATACTACTACCGCCATCTACGAGTTATCAAGAAAACCGAATGATGTCTAATACCACTATGCCATCTACGGCTACGTCATTAGGCGCAACCAAGACGAGAACAATAGTTAACTGTTTTATGACGAGAACGAATCGAGCCACGAGACTGACAAGTTGGCATTCTTCATATTTGCAGTGTTTTTTTAGTTTAAATCCTTAAATTAAATGGTTTAAAATCATATCGAGTATCATTTATCGAAATACACAACATTTATCGACCCTACACAATAGTGCTTAAACATAAAGTCCATTCTTCGGTTCTTAATTGTAGAAAATTGATCAATAACAGCCTCATTAAGTTTGGAATACCCTCTATAAATTTTTTTTCATATATTTAATTTTTAAACTTTCTAATAAAGTCCCAAGATTTACCCTTTGTGGTCTGCGTTAAATTAATTTCGGGTTTAGGTGTTCCCGCATCCTTCACTTCAATTTTTTGCTAAAAACTCAAAGAGCTAAAGTTATTTCTTAAATAGTCCACCGTCAGCTATTCATTTTAACTTAATAAATATATAATATTAAAACATACACGCTCGAATTTCTAACAGACAACAGCGCGGTGAACAAAAAAACTGTGCGCCTTTTCCATGTTAAATCGCCATAGCCCTGCTATCCCCCGCTGCCACCCGCCACCTGTTACTACAGAGAAACTGCACTACTTAATCGCACGTGCGAACAAGTCTCGTCATAATCGTCATTTACCTCGACCGAGGCACGGTTGCCGGATCTATACAGTTTGGTTTGACGGTAGATAAAATATTAGTTTGACGGTACTATAAAATATTAGGGAGGGTGGGACCCTATACGATAAATAATATTCAATGGATATAAATTAATATTTTTTATTCGTTTTGTTTTGGGGGTGCACGTGCGCATGTGCTCCTGTGAAAGAACCGCCACTGCCTATATCTATGGATAGTCAAACTCTAAAAGAAAAAGTGGCAAATTTATGGCCTCGCCCATGTAAACCAAGCTGTTCGTCAGATGTCATGCGCAATGCCGGCCGATAAACTATTTACCTTAACCGGCGAGCAGGACCGTACTTCGCCCTTAATGAAAATGATTACACGGCCATATTTTGGCACATGAAGACTTTCTCTACTGGGAAATAAACAATCAATTTTCTCGCATAAAAGAAGGCCTTGTGGCCATCAGTGAAAAGCCACTTTTATAATTAATTTTGATATCTATTGTCCACGTATCGATAGATTTTAATATCGTTACATCCCTACGACTGATTTCGGTTCTGGACGGTCATCGTTGGTTCACATCATTGGTTGGCAACCAAACCAGCACCAGTACCGGCGGGGTTGCCTATATGACAGCGACAACATCGAGCGCAAGACAACCGACGAGCAACCTTTAAAAATATGACCGGTAAACCGGTAATAAATTAAAAAGAGAAACACAAAATATATGGCTCAATAAACAATATACATCGTCTAAAACTTTCCCGTGCTCAAAATTTCCCGAAGTAAACATAAATGTTTCGCAATTAGAAATCGTGGGGCATAAAGGCAGGGAAGCTACGGCAAGGACTATAATTCGGTTTCCTCCAAAATTAATATCGCATCAGTGACAAATTTCGTCCCTAGACAAAGTCGTCGGAGCGGAGCAAGTGCGGGACACACTCACGTCTCCTCAATAATTGGATAATTAATTCTGGTAAATGAAGCTCCTCTTGTGCCTCGTGACCAGAAGAAAGTTGGAAATGGATTTACCTGGGGGGTCAGAAAGATGTCTTAAATAAATCTTAAGAGAGTTGTGCAGAAGCCGTGCGGAAACAATTTCATAGTCCGTTAAATCGCTAAAAAGTTATATTCTAAGATAGCTTATTTGTGGATTGTAATGCAAAAAACAGTATTCCATAATTGTTTCTTATTAACCCCTGTTTGACTTCTTTTGACTTTGACTACGACCGTATATTAATCTTAAAATAAAAAATTGTCTAAATAATAATAATTATTTTTTTTTAATAATGACAGTTGTCATAGAAGCGAAATTTTATTCATTTTGAATACTTAGGCGCTAACCGTAAAAAAACAATAACTTTAGTATAATATATCCAGGAATCAGGCACTTATGTTGCCGTAAAAAACAGGGTCATAAACCAAACATTAATTATATCAACAGAAATCCAATCCACACCACATCTCAAGTGACGACGAATTTATGCATCATTGAAAACAAAGATTAAACTATGCCGCCATTGCCTGAAATCTTATACTGGTTGTCCCAATAAAAACATCTTATAAAGGTTGTCCCGTTACATGATATATGTAGGTAAAGATTGTTTCATGAAAAATGGATATAACTTAATGACTGCAGTAAAAGTACCCGGGCCATCCCATTACTTATGACCGTTTGTTATTATTATGTGGAAAGGACCGGATTGTAATAATTATAATTAAATATAGGCACATCAGGTAGGTTAGGTTGCTTTTTGTGATAAAATTTGTTAGTTTTTGAGGAATGGTTCAAGAATTGTCTTTTACCAAACATTCCTCAGAATAGCGTGATAGTAATGGACAATGCGAGCTATCACAGTCGCCAATTACATAAAGCTCCAAGCTCAAATAATACAAAATTGGAGATTCAGAACTACATGGCGGCGAATGATATATATTTTGAAGAAAGTTATAAAAAAAGTGATCCTTTAGAAGGTTTAAACACATTTTGTATAGAAAAGTATATGTTTGTGACACATTTGCAGAAGAAATTGGACATACAGTGCTACGGCTCCCACCCTATTATTGCATTTTTAACCCCATAGAGCATATGTGGCACCAGTTAAAATCACTGGTTAGGTCTGAAAATATTTCTCCGACTTTAAGTTCTAGTCTTGTAGAATTAATACGAAAATGCTTTAATGATATTGCCCCAGGTAGTTTGAAAAATTCAGTTCGTCACGTAATAACTGTAGAAAATTGGTATATTAGTCTGGATCGTATAATTAATCCAATTATAATTAATTTTGATGAGGATAGCGATAGCGAAACAGAACTATCTATAGAATAACATTATAAATGTAAATAAATGTGACTAGTAATATTTAAAAAAAAAAGTTATTTCATTTGATTACATTAATATAATCATATCATTACTTGTTTTCCTTAGTCCGTCTCTTCATACTTCACTTGTTTATTGCCAAGCTCTCATTGACACAATGGGACCGACCCAGGAAATCATTAAGTCGTATCCAATTTTCGTGAAACGTACTATACTAAATTTATCTTAATTTTTCGAAATTAAAAAATATCTTTTATTTTGTGAAAATCAAATAAATTTTCCAGCATAACTTTTGCAACATGACAACGCTGAATTTACATAAATACATCCAATTTTAAGAAGGTCAAAGTCCAAAACTTACACACGAAAATAATGTTTTACGGTAAAAGATATGGATTGCAACCCGATCAATGTAATGTTTTTAACCAAATTGGATTGACACATAATCGTATGAAAATGGCGTTGTCAATAGACCCTTAACGGTGGTATTGGAATCCTTGTCATATAGATTCCTTGGTAAGTAAGTAAACAGTCTTGTCCGGATTAATAATTTCAATATATAATCGGAATGGCAATGTTCGTCAGCTCGAGGCACTAATAAAGGTGTTCCTCAGTACTCCGTTCAGGGCCATCTGTTGTGTTTCTTATGCTTTTAATGTCCCGTTAACTATCTCTTTATCAAATTTGGGTAAGGTGAATAGGGGAAGGTAAAGTACCTTTTGACGCAAGAATGACAGTTCTAAATGGAGGATGAGCACCATCTTGGTAAACAAAATTAAATAGGAAGAGGCGTCTTGCAATACATCATTTTGAAAGTCCTATCTAAATTAGAAATTAATGATTTGCAGAATGAAGTTTTAAATGTTGATTACTTTCATCCCAGTACCAATAAGCTTATTATTTTAGCGGTAAAATGTCTCCCCTGATTTGAGCTCTTAAAGTTATTTAAGGGCACATTTAAATTATTTTCTTGCTATTTATTAGTTCCTGTATTAACCACTGATCTTCCTGTCCACAAAAGGTCGCAAATAAGTTCCAATAGAGTCCACTGTAATCACAACTACGTGGTTTCCTCAACGTAATTTGTTTTCACAGTCTAAACACGACCTAATCCTCCGTATTTCGCCAAAGGGCACGTTCTACATTTTTATTCCGAGACATTATCGAGCAGCTAGCTAAACTGATGTTATTTCAGCTATACGTTCTGCGGATATCAAGTCGGGGGCATATGTGAGCATAATCCATTTAGGGAGCTGCAGGAAAATCTTTTTTAATAAGGGATTTGGAGGGGGAAGAATTGCGTACACGTTCGCAAACCAGCATAAATACCTAAGGTCGTTCAATTTCTCTATATTTTGCAATATGTTGCTTAGTTTGATAGGGCTTTTTAGTAAAAACTATAATTAATACTATATAAAGACTAATGGAAATTTGACAGGCCCTCAGCAACAAAATGTTCTCTCCATTGAAATCCGAAAAGAAATAGTAACATATTTTAGGCGACTATGCCACATATAGCTTTGGGAATTTTGTTAAACCATCCCCCTGACCTAATAATTCAGATCTCTCATGTCCAATGCCCTTTTCCCATAACCATAAATTCTGTTGGCGGTCGCAGAACGGACAAAAATTCGAATTTTGATTCGGAAAAAATATTTTCATTGCGCTTCCGAATCACTTTATGGCAGCCAAATCGTACAGCAGACAAACGGTTATTATTGCAGAAATGACCATAAAAATGCATTTATTCTGATAATGTGGCTTTTATAGACGAAATCATGGAATTATTGACGTGCATGGACCGGGATTTATTGCTTGGGACCTTGGTAAAAATAATCTCCTGAATTAATTGCATAAAAATTAACTTTAATTCAATGATGTTGAATTAATTGATGATAACGTTTCACCTTGTAGAATTTATTGGAGTTTCGTAGGAAAATGCTGGAGTAAGGAGAGTGATTGATTAGCAGAGAACCTGATCTAGGGTAGTGTTTGAATCGTTTGCCCATTGGTATTTATTATACAGGGTTATTCACGACGACATATTATAGCTAAGCTATTTGTTTTGGATAAAAACAAATATTCAGGGTGGATAGGGGCCTATTTGAGGTACATTTGAAGATCTTGGTGCAAAAACTGGCCAAGTCCACTTTTGGTGAAATTACGTTTTTTCGCTGGATATATAATTTAAAGCCCCCCCGATCGTTTGGTACAAAAATCAGACAAGTCCGGAATAAATTAATGATTTAAAACGCTCAAAGGACTTGGCTGACCATACCCTTTGGGGCAAAAACCAGTCATGTCCAGGACTTGTCCGATTTTTGCACCAAGGTAAATAGTAGTTGGAGGACATGACCGTAGACAAACACGCGCTCCGCTTTTACGAACGTTTTTTTGTCAATCGAATGCGTGCGTTATGCGTAGATACATTCGACTTTCTTATTTATTAAAAACTTTGTTGTTAATAACTGCTGTGGCACTGTCTCCCAGCATCCCAGCATCCCCTTCTTGCCAAATCGGACGTCTCTCTCATACAAAACCATACGATGCATCCCGCCAAAAGTTTGGCCACTCAAAATTCGGCAGTTAACCAATTACATGCATCGAGTCTACGTAAGCATATGTAAGCTAGCAGGTCTATTCATGCATTCTGCATTCTGTTGTTGATCGTATGCAAGTGCATTAATACGAATATTAGTAGTGCGGCAATATAATAAACGATGTCTTCCGACGAAGAGGAGCCTTTTATATCATCCGGAAGTGAATATTTGCCATCTGATAGGGATCAGCCTAGTACTAGTAGGCTAGTATATGCTAAAAATATTACTGAAGTTGTTCATCAATATCCAGAGCCTGGTCATAGGTTCATGCCATGCGACCGTTCGTTTGGCTTAATCGAGAAGGAAAAAAGAAGAAGAGAACGTGTTTACGTACCCGACGAATGGAAAGAGCTAGTAAGAAAAACTAGCAAAAATTTTCGCGTCGTAGATGTAACTCAGGATATAATAATGGACTTCACCCAACACTTTAAATCCATTTTTAAAGCAACGTTTACCAGCCCAGAAAATAAAACAAAATTTTCTATCTCAACATTTCGACTATTTAAATATCAGAGCGGTTCAAACTTTATTGAATGTAGCATTAACGTTTCCCTTAAACTTTACTATAAATTTTCGGCTACCAAGCTTGACACCTGTTTATCGTTCCCTACGACAAAGATGACTCAGGTGAATCCTTTGCCAATAAACGAAAAAAAGGTACAGGATGTAAAACAGTTAGTTAAAAAATATGTACCAGAAGCATACCAGGATTACTACAGAAGAATATTTGAAGAAGCACCAGAAATAGAACCAGAAGGGGCGTTAGAAACTGAAGATAATGAGGCTTATCAGTCAGACTCTTCATTTATGTAGTTTTGTACTAGACTTAATTTAAGAAATAAAATTAATATTAGTTTTGCATATTTTTGTTTTCTTTTTAATGGTTTGGTGCAAAAGTCAGCCAAGTCTAAATATTCAAAAATCAGTTTTGGGGCAATTTTTGCAAGATATCCATATTATATCCGATCAGTTAACTAATACCCATAATATCTTTATTCGCACCAAAATTAAAGTCAATCTCATATTTTTTCTCAAATTGAGAAGGTTTTTCTTGATTTACCACAAATTTTAATTTTTGGACTTAGCCGGTTTTTGCACCAAGGTCTTCATTTTAAAATGATTTTCATAATGTACAGGTTGTCCCAGAAACCCTTTCTTATTTCCTTGTGTAAAATTAAAAAAAATAAATTAAAATATGTTTTACCTAACGTATTTTATTATCACTTTTTTTCTTTCTACATTTAAAACGCCTAGAAAGTAATTGTTTGGTCGTTATACAAAAATAAAATTTTAAAAATAATTTCAACATACTTGTAAACCCCCTCTATCATCGGTCACGAGCCGCCACGTATCTAGCATATTTTTGGCATAACGAATTCTATTAACTGGATAGAAAATCTAATTTTTTCTCTTTAAAAACGTCATTATCGCAGTAAGCTGACCACGAAACAGCAGCCTCGAGAGGACTACGGATAAAATCCGAAAATTATCACTGACAAACTAATGAAATAATGTTTCATGAGAGGGCAATCACGGGCCCTATCTTGATTGAGTTAACAGTTCCGAGAAAAAGGAGATTGGATCTTTGCGTAACTGAATTACTGAAGCATTTAATTTTCGGGAAGTTTTCCCCTGTTTTCCTGCTATTTCTATATTTTCTATCAGTTTTCAACATTCTAATAAAAAAAAATATGTAAAAATAATTTATACTTAGTTAATCCTGTGATATTTTTGACTTTTAAATATATTTTTTTCAATTTATCCCTCTTTGTTCGCTGTACCATTCCTAAGAATACCTAAAGTTTAACAGGGGCTTCCAACCACGATCTTATATCCTACGGTGACTATGAACCCTTGATCTCTGGCATTACGGTATAATCTATCGATTGGGGAGTTTGTACCGTCCCCCACGCGTGTATTTTAGCCATAATCTTGATCCTGTAACCGCATTCAACGTAAATAATAATATATACCAAACTGGGTAAGAATATTTAATCAAAAATGTGATTAAGAAGAACATGGGCTACATGCACAAAATCTTTAACACAAGGATATATCCCCGTTGCAATATTTTGAAATGATGGTACTGAACTCTTCGACAGTCGTTTCTAAAAAACAGAAATAAAATATTTAGAAGGAATATTTGACACATATACAGGGTGTAATGGAAATGACGTATTATATTTAAATGGGTGACTCCTGGGGTGTCCTAGAGAAGCGCTACATATTTTTTTTTAAATCGAACGTTTAAAAAGTGGGGTGATTCACCCATAAACCCACAGGTCACTCCACGGCACAATCATATTACACTGCCCAGCTGTGTAATAAACAGATGTTCTGGCGCAATGTTGCCAAACTGTGGACAAGTGTAAAACTTTAGATTCTTATAAAAATAAATATTTAGCTTACTTAGAAATTAAATCCAGGCCGCCGAAACGAGTAAGAAATCCAGGACACAAACACCTTCAGTTCTTTTTTCTATGGGAGGAGATTTATGCACATCACGTGCCCTGATGATAGTGTGGGACTGCATAATAAGCTTATACCCACTAAACCCCATTCGGCATCTTCTTTCTAATCTCGGAACATAACCGGCATGTTGTCGAGAGAAAAAAATATATATTGAACAGAACAAATTAGACTAAATCACTTAAAGAAACACACAGACACCCACGAGTTTCGAATTAGATTTTTGAAGATATGCATCAGATTACACAAAAGCACTAAACACTAACGCATAATTACACTTTACAATAATAATACTGCCGTACACATAGAGCAACAGCACTTGATACAAATTATTTCGCAATAGAAATTCAGAAATAACCAAAACTCTAATTTCTAATGGATCGGCCTAAACATAAAATTTAGTAATCCTTTTCTGAAGAATGATGAAATAATTTGACAGACAGGACCTCTCTTTCATATAGATTATAGACGCATCCAAGGGTAGAATGCTTCGTGCATATTCGGAAAATAGCGCGCTAACTAGCGCGGTTGCTATTTCCGAGACTATAATTATACAGGAAATAATATTACAGAAGGAAATTCCCCAATTTATGAATATAATCTTATAAAACATCGAAAGTGGCAACGCTGTATTTTTAGATATTAACCCAAGGTAGCACAATATCGATCGACAGAATAAACCCGAACGTGTCAAACTTTTTAGTTGTCAAATTGGTACGTAAAAATTATATTATTTTCCAGACCACCCAATGAAACCTTATACAATAAGGGTGTATTTTTGTCTACACAGTAGTAAAATACTAATGCAGATTGAATGGCACGGTACTTAGATGTGTTCATGGGACGCATACAAATCTACGCGAAAACTAATGTGAGTTTATGTATTTTTGTGAGGTTATTTTGCCGGTTTGTGTTCGGGTTAGTGTTTGTTTATAAATTAAGTTGGTTTTAAATAGTCCGAAAAGGTAAATAAAATTGCATTTTTTTTTCTAAAGGGTGGCATTTATAAACTTTTAAGTTGTTCAGATTCGACGGGTGTCCTTTGAATTGAACAAATGAGAACATACCTGACCATTTATAAACTCCGCGGCGGTTCGTTCGAGTCAGTTCAAGTTTATAAATAAGAGATTGTTTCCCAGCGAACTGAACTAAGCGTAAAGTTTATAATAATGTACCCTGAAAAATAAACAACTTCGATTCTGTCAAACAGTTATTGGCTTTCTAAAGAGTTTACCATGAGAACATGACAACACTGCTTAAAATTCATTGACGTTTTCCGCCATATGTTGCTTTGTTTACTTTTCCCACAGTGTCACCACGTGCATATTTTTGGTCTGACAATAGGTCATGTACAGGGCATATTAAATTAAAGCGCCATTTATGGGTATTTTTCTTCAATTTGGCTTTATCTCAGGAAGTGTCGGTTTAAATATAATACGTCATTTCCATAACACCTTGTATACACCAAATATTGAATTTAGGCGATATGGTCTATTCTTCTAAAATAATTTAATATACAGGGTGTTACATTTTATTAGTTTGAATGAATACCATCGTTTGCGATGCATCTGCGTTGACGCTGTATATTATTAATTTCGTACAATAATGTGACTTACAAGTTTCTTGAATGATCTTCTCCATTTTAATTGCACCGTTGATCCTGGTTGAGAATAAACGTACCCAATTGCTACAAATATGCACAACACTGCTATAGCGATATACGATACTTTTTTAATCACCCCCTCGTATTCTTCCAATGCATTGCTAGCCCATAAGGGCATATACGGTGTCGCTGCTTCAGTTTCTTGAATTTGAATATCCTGTATAGTTCGATATGACCCCGAAATTTGCGGAGGTCCTTGAATATCTAAGGAATCTGAAGAATGAACTCTAGTAATTTTCTCTCTTGATAAGTTATCATCAACCGGTTCTTCTTGTATATCCATTTTACTTAAATTTTGTATTTATTTTTTTAGGTTTTTTAAAATGCATAATGATATATTGAAATTTTGACAGTGACAGTGACATATTTTTCTATTAGTGTCCAGTACCTGAGAATTAAAGAAACCTGTTAGAGGATAACGGCGGTAATATTTGTTTAATTTAAATAAATAGTCAAGCTTTTTTTGAATAAAACATAAAAGGTGCAAATTATTATTTTTTTCACTAATTTATCTATTTTTTTATTTATCTCCGTAATTGTTAGTGCTATCAAAAAAGTAATGTAGGTGTCATATACTCTTTTTGGATCAAACTTAAAATGATAAAATCAAAATTTGAAAATTTTCGCTCGCTTAAGAGATAAGGAGGAAAATCAAAAAATTGACCTATATTTTCTTAGTTACAGAAAAATGTTTTATACAGAAGTTTATTTATAATGATTGTTGAATAATCTGCCGTTTTCAGAATAAGTATACGGGGTCAGGTAAGAAAGTTATCGGACCTAACCTCATTTTTTTTAAATGGAACACCCTGTAGATTTTAATATAAAAAGATAGCATTTTAAATTCTCTTTACAAATATATACACACCATGTATGATATTGGTTTCCTAGGCCATGAAACAAAAGCTAATATCCTAGAGACAACTATGTTGAGATTCTAGTTGTTATTAACATTTAACGTCAATTTCATTTTTACATATTCATTTGTAAAAATGACTTATCAACATTTTGAAAAATTTGATATGATATCTATCATCCACGGTGTGTTATAAATTTGAAAGGAGAGTATAAAATGCTATCTTTTTAGATTAAAATATACAGGGTGTTCCATTTAAAAAAGTGAGGTTAGGTCCGATAACGTAGACTGCGCGTAAATTAATTGGATTAAAGTAGGAACAAATAAGCAAAGCAAACAATTCCCATCTAAGTATAGCGATACTTTAATTATTGTTCTCTGTGCAATTTGTCTTCCTGTTTTTGCGGCGCTAATAACAAATTGAGGCTGTTAGGAAAGTTCACACAAAAAAATAAGAGCGTCGACAAAGTATAGCGCAATCCTTAATTAAGAGGGTGGCCGAAAACGTGTCAAGTGTTGCCCTGGCGGCAATCCAAGTCTAATTAATGTTCGGGTACGTCTTGCTCCTGATTATTTCTTTAGCCACTTCCTAATCGGCTTCGCTGCTCAAACCGCTTGTCCTTAGCCACTGACGTGGAAAACGTGGATGGAAAGCTTAAGTGCATGTGTTAAAAGGTTAGGTATATATATTTTTATTTCTTCGGTTTTCTATACAGGGTATCCCATAACAAATACTTACACTGGGTTTAATAAATCTATGATTTTTTTTCTTACCTGTTATTAAATATTTTTAATTCAAGATTCTCAAAGAAATTGTAATTTCTAAACTAAAAAGGTATACTTGCTCGATCTTAAATCTCTAACCATATTTGTTTTAATTTTTTTTTATGATCAAACACAAGCACTATAGGAAAAATCCTTTAGGGCACTCCGGGAGTGGTGCGTGTGCGCAAAAGCGATTCACGTTGGTTTTGAATCGTTGGAGGTTATATTCGTTGGGAAAACGACCGCGGGAAGGTCGTTCTATAAGGATGAATTCCTACAGATGAAAGAATTCTTAAATAATGAAGTTCGAGGAGTATTAAGCTTAACCACATATGGATGGGCGGCAGTGGTTCGTGGTGTATTTCTGATATTCGTCGCTCTGGGCGGAATTAAGAGGGCAAGGTAGGCCGAGCACTTTCCATGAAAATATCTGGAAAAGAGAGTCAAATCCCCAACTTCCTTGTTTGTCGATGTTCTAGGCTGTCGAGGTTCTTCGTCAGCTCGTGGTCTTCAATCAGATGGATGGCCCTCTTTTCGATGGAATCCAGTAGCCGAAGAGTACATTTGGGTGCAGAACTCCAGACATGAGAGCAGTATTCTAGTGATGGTCGAATCTGGGCTTTGTATAGTGTCAAAAGTTGTTGAGGTGTGTACAACTTTCTGGTTCGGAAGAGTACACCAAGTTTCTGAGAAGCTATCTTGGCGATTGCCACAACGTGGTTATGCCAAGACATATTTCCTACCAGATTGACGCCCAGCAAATTAATAGATGAAGCCAGTGGAATTGCGTGTCCGTCCATGATTATATCCGGTTCTGTAATGTTAACCTTTTTAGAGAAAACTGCTGCCCGGGGGTTTTTAGAGTTAAATTCGACTTGGTTACTGTCACACCAAGCCAAAATTTCTTCCAGGTCTTTGTTGAGGCGAGAATGTGCGTCGACAGCCGATGTTCGTGCATTCAAAGAGAAAGATGAGATAAGTGTGCTATCATCAGCAAAACTAAATATCGGATTTCTCGTTTTCACTAGAAGGTCGTTAATGTAGAGTAAGAAGAGAGTGGGAGACAATATGGACCCTTGAGGAACACCGGCATTGATGGTGAAGGTGTCTGAGAGAAATCCGTCAATCGCCACTTGCAGAGAGCGGTCCTTAAGAAAGCTAGACAACCATGCACAGAATCGACTGGGCATACCATAAAATCGCAATCCGAAAACCATATTGATGATCGCTGATAATGTTGTAGCCTTCCAGGTACTTTAGAAGATATTTGATAATAGCTTTCTCCATTTTTGTTTTGATGCGTTGTAATGTTTAAATGGAAATATCTCGAGAACGGTTAATGATATTGAGATGGAACCAAGTATATCTTTTTAGTTTAGTAATTTCCCTGGGTTTTTACTATTTAGTGGTCCTCTGAAGTGCTTCTGGAAAATTTTTGGAAAAAAGAGTCAGACAAAGTCTGATTATCCTTCGGGCGAGAAGAAGCTATTTTAAAGGAAAATGTTAATGTATTAACGGGAAGAAAAATAATAATCCTAATAATCACCGCTACTTCTCCAAGCTATATAAATTACCTAATGAAATAAACTTTCTGCTTTGTTCCTGCAGGAAAAACCTCAAAGTTTTTTTTATTTATAGGGCCGCACTAAGAAATCATCCCCCTAATCTTAACGCATTACCCTGTGCCGTCCTTTTTGCTTTGATTAATTGGTATGAATTCATGTCGACCGTAAATTAAAGCCAAGTCGGCTAATTTAATAATTCCCAGTCGAAAATCATGAACCGTTAAGAATTACGAAGATTTCATACGATGTCGAGCAGAAATTACGACAAACAAAAATATAAATTTAGTTAATTTCCTTTTGACAAGGGTAAATAATGGGAAAAATTTAACCCCTTTCTTTGTTTCCGTGAGTCAGTCATTCGAGGAGGGACTGTCTATTTGGGAATTATATGGGTATGTATTAAATTTTTAGGATATTTTGCTATTACTCTAAGAGATGGCATCGGTGGCGTAGCTAGGGGGTTGTATTACTCCCCTCCATCCCCTCCCCCCTAATAACGCCCATTGTGTAATCTCATTTACAGGAGATGAGATGTCCCGGAAGAAGCCAACAAAGTAAGCACCTTTATCGTCATCACTAGAGTCCGGATTAACAAGCATAAAAAAACTTAAAATAAGCGCTTAAAAAGCATAAAGTTTCACTTAAAAAAAGCATGAAATATGCACAAAAAAGGCATAAAAAATATATAAAAAGCATGAATTAAAAACAGACATCTATCTATCTTCTATCTTAGCATAAATAAAATCTCGAAATAACCACAATCTTAAAATAGAATAAAGTTATATCTATAACAAAATTAACTTTTGTAAAAACAAGCAATAACCAAATGTTGGCTTAAGTGTTCCATTTTGAAGTTTTGTCTTCTATCACTTCAAATGTTTTTATAGTCCGAAAAACTCCTTTCTACGTCAACACTTGTTATGGGCGCATATTTAAATTTTGCAATCATATTGCAAGTCTGGATTAGGATTTCTTGCCAATACCAAAGCAATTTACTTCTTAATTCTTAAAGAATGTATCCTTTAATTTTTTTGTACTATTTGGCTAGTTCCTCAAGGATAATGGCCCCTTCGAAATCATTAATTTTTTTAATGGAGGCATTCCCTATTTCTCGACAGATTTTATTGTATCAGTCACACTTTAAATAGGCCAAATGATCCTTAATTTCTTCTTGATTTAGGACCGTTTGACAATCTTTAATTGCCTTGCTGGCTGATTCCGGTAGCTCAAATATAACTTTTTAAAAATTTTCGAAATTATCTGTATAATATATTGCAGCATCTAACCAAGTACCCCACCTTATCAAAACGGGTTCAGGTGGTAATGGGGTGTTAGGTACTCGTTCGTTGAAGAATTGTACCCGTAAAGGCGCCTTAACAAAAACTTTTTTTCCATTTTGAATAAGTTCATTAAGAAGAGGAAATTGTTGCCTTATAGTTTCAGCAACTCTATTTAAGCCATGTGCTAGGCAAGTACAATGGATTAAATTTGGGTGAAACACTTTTAAATTTGAAGTCGTCTTGACCATATACGCTGCTGCATCAGAATGCATGAGCAATACCTTGTTACAGGGAACTGGTCCTGGCCAGCTCTTTGGAGCATATTAAAAATCCTGTGGTTGGAATTTTTTCATCAAGAACTCCGATAATTCAATTTACAACATATCTTCCACAAGCAAATGCTTTAACTACTAAAAAATGATCAAATATTTCAACAAAAGGCAAAAAAGCTATAAATCGGCATAAAAATAAAAATAAGCATAAAGTTTAAAAAAACAAAACAAAATAAGCATTATAAACACTGCCTTTTTGGCAAATTTTTCGTTCAATTCATCAATATCTTGAGTTATCTACTATTTGCTTTTAATATTTACAATAAGAATAATGCCTGAAAATCCGGACTCTAGTCATCACTTCGGCGCCTTCCGGGTTACCATTTTGATTAAAAATGATCGTTAATTATTATTAATGACCTTGCCAAATATGAACGGGAACAAATAAAAGACAACAACAGTACTTATCATTATTTACAAACTGTCTTTAAAAAGAAAAACAACAACACATGGAATAGTGATAATAATATTCAGTAACATAAACAGTGAACATTCTTTAGGACATCATTCTTTTAATTCCTTTCCTGAGCGAGCCTACTTTGTCTAGAATAGAATCTGTGATCGACTCCAGGCTTTCTGCTAAGCTATCACCCAGCCTTCTCCCAGCCTTTCGCTGAAAAAAAAAAGATTGTTATGATTAAGAAATTTAAAAAAAAACTATCATAGTCATTATACAGGGTGTTCCTTAATGACGTGCTTATATTTCAGAGTGTGATTCCTTAGGTCATTTTATAAAGAGAAGTTCATATGAACATATGTCCGCAACGGCTTAAATTTCTTGCTACAGGGTGTTGAATTTTTATTTTTTAAATGGTTATTTTTTAATATCTCCGAAAGTACTTTATTATTATTTTCAATTTTAGTATGTGTTAATAGGAGATCACAAATTATAGTTAGAAAAATTATTCAATTGTTCGGGTTTGTTCGGGTTTGAAACTCAGTATTATTAACATTGATAAAATAATTAATGATAAATTGTGTTTTATAAAAATTGTTATAATGGGCAATTGGAGGCAGAGACGAGCGGAAGCATGCCTTTTAAGTGAAGGTGGCCATTTTCAACAATTTTTATACAACAAAATTTATCAAGAATTATTTTATCAATGTTAATAATAAGGAGTTTTAATATGAATTTAGTAGTTTTAATCAAGAACGGTTTTCATGTAAAATTGACCAGGCTAATCAGAAAAAATATCCACATCGAAAAATGTCAGTGGCGTACCATCTTTCCTGTAAAAAATATCAGAGGAGATGTTTGCAAGGACGCCACTGGTGGAACAATTGAATAACTTTTCTAACTAAAATTTGTGCTTCTACATCCTATTAACACATACCAAAATTGAGAATAATATCTAAAGTACTTTCGGAGATATTAAAAAATAACCATTTAAAAAATAAAAATTCAACACCCTGTAGCAAGAAATTTAAGCCGTTGCGGACATATGTTCATATAAACTTTTCTTTATAAAATGACCTAAGGAATCACACCCTGAAATATTAGCACGTCATTGTAATGCTTTTTATAAATTATGGTTATCTAGCAGAGCATTTTACGAATAGTATAATATATTCAAATCAAAAGACCAGAAAATTAGAATATCCTTAGAACGTTCCTTAGAACTTTTAAAGGAACCGCTAAATATTTGTTTCTGAAACCTTGCGAGAATGTTCGAGTTTATTTTTTCCTTATTCACGTCTTTCTTTACCTCCCGGAATAGAATTCCGGAAGTAGCTGCTAACTGATAATTTATAGAATATATCTATTTTCATTGTTTTTTTGGTTTGTCCTCAATATTCTGAACATTATTCAAAAGAGGTCATTCGTCTAAAGTGAATAGTTTTTGAGATGTTCGTATTTAAAAAACTGCTTTTCACAGGCTGTTGCACACTCCTCACTTTCTATAGGGCGAAAAGGAAACAATTATTCAGACCTTTTCGGTCTCTTAAATCGATAACAAATATTTGTTCTTTGTTACCGTCGACAGATCGTTTTTTGCTACATATTGTATATATGAGGTAGCAAAATACCGAAGTTCAATGCTTAAATGCGTCAAAAAAATATTACTACGTCAGAAAGAAGAAATTTTATTTACTTACTTACCAAAACATTCAGTTGATTCTTCAACCAACCATCAGGTTTGGCCTCTGACGATTCTAATACGGCAGCCAAAATAAGAACCACAACAAATACAAAAAAAAATTTCATCTTCAAAATGTAATTACTTCTTTTAAATATAAAAGTTTAAATTTAGCCTATCTTGTGCTGATATTGGCAAAGGTTGATAGTTAATGGTAAATATTTTGAACAAATGTCTTTTATATAGTGTATTTGTACTATAATGTAAACTATTATTTTTTGGTGAATCCCCTATGACGACTAGAGATGTTTAGCAGTTGTGATATTAAACAAATAAAGACAATGGAAGTCCAAAATACATCTATCATTCAGTATATCACATATCGCACCTGCTGGTAGGAGAAGTTGTTAATGCTAGACTAGTTCACAAAAATTATTAATACGGTAAAATCTGGTTCAATTGAGCTTACAGACTTGAAACTGGTTGAATTATTTTTAAAAATATTAACACTTTTTCAGATAATGAATTGTCTAGATAAGCGTTACTCAAAGTGTGCTCCGCACCGCCTCCAATGGGGCTCCGCCGGCAGTCATAATAAAATGAATACATGTATTAAACTGGAACCTAAGGTAAAAATAAACTACCAAGACGAAACGCCTACTTATAGGTTTTACGGGTACATACAGGGTGTTATGGAAATGACGTATTATATTTAAACCGGCAAATCCCGAGATGAAAATAAATTGAAGAAAAATAACCGAAATATACACTTTATATAAAATCTCAAAATTTACGTGGCCGCTCTTGAGGCCCATCGCAATCAATATTTTATTGAGGCAGTCTCGAGGTTCAAAATAGGTTAGCGCATTATAGGCCATGTTGTCACATTGCAACACAGAATTCTAAACGCACGTTTTCAGTTTTTGACCTCAAGACGTCTTTGACGCGCGTTATCACTTCTTTTTCAAACTTTTTAGACAAAGAAAACTACAATTTTAAGGTACATACTCTCTTACCCTTGATCTATTTTAAAATAATCCGTTTTATAATTAAATTCCATAAAAAAATAAACAAAAAGTATGTTTTCAACAGAACCAACAGTAGATAATATCACACAAATTTGAAATCACATCACAACATTTCTTATTATGAATTATTTCACAACAAAAAAAAAATCGAGCAATACAACTAAGAAAACGTTTAAATTTCGCATACGTCAAGCACGTGAAACCATCGACACGACGTCATTCCACTCCCGCGTCTCGAATCATACTGAAGTATGAAGGGCGCGCGGTCAGTATTGAATCAAGAGCGAGACACGCGGTGTGATCTGACAACACTGTTAGTATACTCTAGTGACCCACATTGTTGCTAAGTGAATCCAGATTGAATGGGGCGACAGTATGTGGGTAAAAATGGTTTTTACCTTGGTATTTAGATATTCGATTTAAAAAAAAAGTATGTAGACTTTCTCTAGGACACCCAAGGTGTCACCCATTTAAATATAATAAGTCATTTCCATAACATCCTGTATAACGAATTGTAAAATAATCGTATAAATCCAATAATCGGCGGTTAATCACTAGAATCACTATAGAAATTCCTATAATACCTGGTGGTAGGTGAATCACAGACTGGTTCATAAAAATTATTAGTACGGTAAAATCTTCAGGTTGCAGACTTGAAACTGGCTGAATAATTTTTCAAACACTTTTTCAGGTAATGGATTGTCTAGATAATTCAAGAATTTTTTAAATTCAAAAATCTATAGACCTATGGGGGTAATATCTATTTATTAAATAATATATGCAACATTGTCTAGTTTTAGGGCAATAGACCATGCCAAATTTCCGCTCTCTGTTGATATAAAAGGGAACAAACATCAATACTATTTCCACAATTATTCAAACTGACCCATTTTGACTTGCTTTTAGAAACAGTTATAGGCTTATTTCTGTACAAATAAAATACATTAATGAATTTGTTAAAAATGTTATTAAAAATATCAAATAAATAACAGAACAGAGAAATTATTGTACCTAACTAAAATAAATTATTTTTTTACACAGTAAACATTCTTTAGGATGCGATTTTATTTTCCATTCTTGAGCAAGCCTGCTTGTCCCGCAAGTCCAACATAGCCTGAGATCAACTGCTGGTTTTCTGCAAGGCGATCACGTACCCTTCTGCCGGCCTTTTCCTGCAAAAATGTTTTATAAATGATCGTTATCTAAAATGTAATTATTGTTATTACAAAAATAGTTTGGTATACTGTCGGCTTTTGTCATATATATAAGACGTATCACAGTCCATTGCTATTCAAGACATGAGCACTTGAAACGTATGAACATAAACACAAAAGAAAGTTAGAACGAAAAAATTATTTTCATTTAGGAAATTACTAAATATTTTTTCAGAAACTTGCTGCCAACGCATATTTTAGTGATTTTTTACTGCGTATCCATGTCTTTAGTGAATTTTTTGCTGCGTATCCATGTCTTTTCAACAGCCCTATTTTTTTAAGAGAAGTAATTAAATAGTTTACCGTTATTAAAATTGGTTCGCAGTAAAAAATAGCCATTAAATCATTTGATCAGCATAAAAAGACTTTGTTTGCAATAAATAAAAATCGGGCTGCAACACTTGTTCTGCAAAAAATGCTACAAACTGTCAACAATTTAACCGATATCAGTCCGCTTGTAATATCATGTGTTCGCTTAATTAACAGTCGAGCTGCGAAATGATTACTTGGTCAGCAAGATTTTACAATTGGTCAGCAGAAAATATCATGTCTAGAAGCAGTTTACTTCAGAGGTTTGCAAATTAAAAGAATGGTTATCAATATAAATCATTGCATTGCGTTTTGTTTGAATAATCGGCAAAGTTCATTATTGTGGGCGGAGCGAAAGCAGTCGCGTGCAGCAGAAATACAGGACCGTATCCCAAAATTTCGTGATGTTGTTCAAAAAACCCTCGAAACGTCATTAAACCACAATGTGTCATACCTCGTTGCATTCGGAAGGCAAAAGCTCTCAAATTCCAATATCAGAAACACAGGGCCATATTTAAAAAAATAAAGTTGATAATGGCCCTTCGAAGAGGACTCGTCGGATTACAAAACAATGAACGCTGTTAGATAGAGCGGAAAAAGTGGCAATGTAAAAGTGCAATTTACTTTAGAATTCGATCTCAAAAAAACCCAGGAAAACAATAAAACGATTTTTCAGAATGTCGTGTTCTTCCGAAACTAGTCGGAATTTTAAAACTTTCTAAACGGCATATTATTAGGCACGTAAATGCGCAACTTTACCTCCATTTAACCGATTCGAATCTCTTACCGTTTCCGAGATCCCTGTACTGGCCCTCCTTATCTTGGACACGTTGTAGAGTAAAAAAACAACAGAGCACAATCTTATGGGATCGGTACAATATACAGGGTGTTCCTTAATGACGTGCTAATATTTCAGGGTGTGATTCCTTAGGTTATTTTATAAAGAAAAGTTCATATGAACATATGTCCACAACGGCTTAAATTTTTTGCTTTTTATTTTAAATGGTTATATTCTCCGAAAGTACTTTAGATATCATTTTCAATTTTGGTATGTGTTAATAGGATATAAAACCAAAATTTTAGGTAGTGGCGTCCCTGCAAACATGTCCTGTAGCAAAAGCCGTTGCGGACATATGTTCATATGAGTTTTTCTTTATAAAATGACCTAAGGAATCACACCCTGAATTATTAGCATGTCAATAAGGAACACCCTAATAATTTGAAATGGTAAATTTATATCCGATAGATTTATAATAATAAAAAAAAATTCTTACCACACTTTTCAATTGTTTCTTTAACCAACCGGGTCTTGCATCGGACGATTGAAACATGGCAGCTAATACGACAAGAACCAAAACAAATACGAAAAAGATTTTCATTTTGAATAAGTAATTATTTCTTTTGAATATAAGAGCTTTAAAATAGCTTATATTGTGCTGATATCGCTAAAGCTCGATACTTAATGGTAAATATTTAAAATTCAATGTCTTTTATACAGCATCTTTTACTTAATGTAAACTACTCTTGTGGTAAGTCCCCTTTTTTCACTCGGGAAGAAAAATGTTTGTAGTTTTACGACGGGGGTTTTATTTTTTAATTATTTCAGTAACAAGAATCCTCACCGTATTTTACTGTTTGAAAGAAACTTCATACCATAATTTATGCTGGTGGGCGATTATGTAAATCCCATACTGGTTATTGAATACGGTAAAATTTGTTCAATGCAAGGAAATATTGTTTGCTGAGAATTGGAACTGACTCGGCATAATTATTCTCATAGCTGGTTGAATAAATAGATTTTTTTTAATAATATGACTCATAACTTGCATAATAAGATATCTGACGACCTGTCAATAATATCTGCACAATAAAATTGTTGTAATTTTGTATTATCTTAGGAAAATAGTATACAAGGCCTTCCTTAATACACTTCCCGACAATAAATCGCGGACAAAGATTTTTTTTTTATGATCTAACACAATAGGAAAAATCCTTTAGGGCACTCTGGGAGTGGTGTGTGTGCGCAAAAAGCGATTCACGTTGGCTTTGAATCGTTGGAGGTTATATTCGTTTGAAAAAACGACCTCGGGAAGGTCGTTCCATAATGATGAAGTCCTCCAGATGAAAGAATTCTTAACTAATGAAGTTCGAGGAGTACTAAGCTTAACCACATATGGATGGGCGGCAGTGGTTCGTGCTATTCGCCGCTCTGGGCGGAATTAAGAGGGCAAGGTCAGTCGAGCACTTTCCATGAAAATATCTGTAAAAGAGAGTCAAATCCCCAACCCGTCTTAGATGTTCTAGGATGTCGAGGCTCTTCGTCAGCTCGTGGTCTCCAATCAGACGAATGGCCCTCCTTGCGATGAAATCCAGTAGCCGAAGAGTATGTTTGGGTGCAGAGCTCCAGATATGAGAGCAGTGCTCCAGTGATGGTCGAATCTGGGCTTTGTATAGTGTCAAAAGTTGTTGAGGTATGTACAAGTTTTTGAGAAGCTATCTTGGCGATTGCCACAACGTGGTTATGCCAAGACATATTTCCTCCCAGATTGACGCCCAGCAAATTGATAGATGAAGCCAAACAAGCAAACCCAAACTAAAATTCAGGATATCATCCCAAAACATAAGTTTACCCTTTGCTAAACATTTCACAAAGATCGGACAATAATTCAAAAAGTTACAGGACTATAAAAAATACTAACATTATCATTGTCCGGGATTTATTGCCTGGGATTGTATTTCCGAGTGTGATTGATAAAGTAATTTTATGAAGAAAACTTTGAATATGTCCGCAAAGGCTTAAATACCTTGCTAAAGGGTGACTTTTTTACCACATCATTATTGTTTATAATCTGCGAAAGAATTATATATATAACTACTATTGGCGTTGATCTAAGCTAAAAACAAAAACGCAAAAAGAAAAATAACAAACTTTCTTTAATCATTTACAGCCTAAACACAATGTCACTGAATTATTACCAAAATACGGGGATTTTAAAAGCCAACTTTATGTTTCTTTTTACAGACTTAACGCAAATCTTTTATTCTTTACTGCTTTTTTACAGTGCGAGATAAAATTTAGCATTTTTATACGTGTGTCATTAAAATGCGCTTTTGTGTAACTCCGTTTTATTTCGACAATAAGGGACTATGCTGCCATTAAAATAAGGCATACCGTTTTCCCTTTATGTTTGCAAATGTGATTTTTAGCACTTTGAGGGGTGAAACTAGAAATGTTATCTTTTCTTCCTAAATAATCCTAGAATTACCAATCTTACATACCTAATCTCCATTGACTTCAACATACGCAACGCCATCTGTGTTGCAACTCGCCCATTGACTTTAACGAGAGCTCATTTTTGTCTCAATGGCGGTGTGTAGTCTTTTACAGGTTATGTTGTTATACAGGGTTGCCAAGAAAGTTTGCAACAAATGTAAATTTTTTCATTATTGATTTATCTCATAAAATTTTATTTTGAGGTTGACTAACTTCTAATTAAGTAATGGATTGTCAAATATTTTTTTAGTAACGTGAAAGGGGAGATACACAAAAATCAAAAATAGCTCAACTTAAAACTACCTTTAATTTTTCAAAATCTGGATAAATTTTACTGGGAAAAGTTGAAAAATAAACGTAAATATGAAATATGGTTGTCAAATTTAATTTCTTGTATGTTTTTATATTTTCCTATCGAATTAAGTACGTCACAGGCCATCTACCATTTTAAGAGGCTTTAAAATTTAATATACTATGCCTTAAAGCCGTATTAGAGTCGGCAATTCTTCTCTTGTGCCTGCAATGGCAATTATAATTGCACGCATTAATTTTTTTTTTTACGATAAAAAAAAAAAAAAATGACAATTATAATTGCACGCATTCATGCACAGTAAACCGTTCTCGATCAGCTGGTGCATTGCCAATAGTCAGAACAGCAGTTGGTACTGCCGAAATCCCCAAAATACCCCCCCAATTAGAGATGGGCAAACCTGTTCGTTTTATTACCAGTTAAAGCAGCTACTGCTACTTACATATAGCAGCTCAAAAAAGTGGCGACGAATTAGCAGTACATATGTTTAATAAGGAATGTGAACTGCTATTTTAAGTACCAGTTAGTTTAAATAGCTATTAACTGTTCATAGCTGCTTCGACCAAATAATAAACAGTTAAAAATAATAGAATAATCCATCTCTACCCAGACTTGCAGAGGCAATGGCAATTAAAATGGCGCACGACCCATTTCTAGCAATGCAATAATAATTGCGCCAGCTAATCGAGAACGGTGTATTGCGCATGATCCGTGTAATTTTAATGGCCGCAAGAGTAGAATTGCGGAATGTAATACTATTACATTCTCGCATTGCGCTCGCAATGCCAGAAGTATTGTGCCAGCTGATCGAGAAGGGTTTACTGCACATTAATACATGCAATTATAATTGCAATTGCAGGCGCAAGAGAAAAAATTGCTGACTGTAATACGGCTTTTATAGATTCAATACGAATTTTGAAAACAGCATTTGTCTTGGTAATAGTTTTTTTGGAACGGTGAATTGCAATATTTTTTTCCAAAAAAAAAATCCTGGATGAGGGTTATATTGTGTTAAAATGGTAGATAGCCAGTGGCGCACTTATTATTATAAAATAATATAAATAATTAAACTAAATAAGGGTATGAAACAGAAATCTGAACAAACTATTAAGTCATTTTAAATTTTCTTGTATCTCCAGCCGTATCGTCAACTATTAACATAATTGGAGGTTTGAGAGCCATGCACTTCTTTTATTCAGAAGTGAGAGAACCATTTTGTGCCTTTCTTGCCAGGAACCATAAACACGCAAAAATTAATCTTTCAGGTCATGAATCCTCCGAGAAAGAGATCTGTGCTGTAATAGAATGCCAGACGGAAGCCGCAGTAGTGTTTTTGCGAAATTTCTGATAAGACAAATCTCTATTATAATTATAATAGAGAAATTAACTACTTTTACGTGGAAGCACCCTTTAAGGGAAGATTTATTACGCCGACAAGAAAAATATGGGTGGCAAAGTGACCTTTAGTCGAATTGAACGCCGCAGGCTGTTTTCTTTGACTCGAAGTCGTTTCTCTGTACTTTAATGATGTCATTTGCAGTCAAGAAAACGTTATGGGCTATGTCGTAATAGCTTATTATAATAGTACCGAAAATTTCTTTGAATTTCTCTTATGTATTTTAAATTTAAATTTAACCTGTGCATGCAATCACGGTTACATACCCTGCATGGATATTCTATCCGTGATAATTATAAAAATCGAAAATAAATCGGTGCTTGTCCCATTTCTACTTTACCCAAGCAGTTATTATGTTTAATGGGTTGCCTAACAGTGCTCTGTTCCTTATTATACCTATCATAAAAAACCTAAAAGGATCCCCGCAATTAAAAAAGAAGACTAATATATGTAAATTTTTTAATGAGTCCTTACCTCATCCCAATTTACTCCACGGACCCGAAAGTTTACTATTTTTTAAATAAACAGTTTTACTGTCAAATTATATGTCATCTATTCAAATAGAGTTGTTTAATGGTATATTAAGATACAAGTTTCAAAAGACATTATCTTAGAGCACGCTTCGCGGGTCGTTTTCTAAAATACAAGTGCTCTAATTGTCTTATGAACCGTGCATGTATTTTATAATACTTTATCTATTAGGGTCTTTAAACTCTGAAGAACTTAAAAAATATAGTAGATTTTGCCCATTTGAATTAATATTTTCTTTTTGGCTAGGCAATACTTTTACTATTTCATAAAATGTTACAAGTATCAAATATGCGATGATAGAAACAATTGAACACAACAAAGTTTCTTCCCATCCGTCATAATTAAAAATAAATATATTATTAAAGTTAACAAAAATGAGTCAGGAAGAAAGTTGTACTCAGTCAGAAATACGAGAAATTGTAGAAAATAATCTAGAAAAAGAATATGCAAAACTTTGAGTTATGGTGCGAGCAGAACAAAGTTCAAAATATTGAACAAAATAATAAATAATACTATTGAACAAAATATTGTGTCGACACAGAATCTGATAGGAATAAAAATTAATGCCCAGGAAATTCGAATGGCGCAGGTTTTTTTCACCTGCGGTGTTCAGGTGGTGCCCTGCGCAGGACAACTTTTTTTTTAAATGGGAACCCGTTTTGGTTTCTCGTAGGTTCCGAACCTTCATTAAAAAACAAGCAACTTTCGTCCCAAATATTTTTTTATTCGAATCGATCCTGAACTCAGACAAAGTAAGTGGGAAAATGAAATCAGAAACAATTTTGACGTTGAAACTAATTTTTTAAGTCTGGTGATCTTGCTGGCCATAATACGGGGCCGAGCCGCCCGATTCACTGTCCAGGAAAATGATCGTTTAACCATTGGTGAACAGGTACCGTGAAATGAACCGGGGGGCTCCATCTTGTTGGTAGTGTAACAATTCGTCGTTGAAAAGTTCAGGATCGATTCGAATAAAAAAATGTTTGGGACGAAAGTTGCTTGTTTTTTTTAATGAAAGTTCGGAACCTGCGAGAAAAAAAACGGGTTCCCATTTAAAAAAAAAGTTGCCCTGCGCAGGGCACCACCTGAACACCGCAGGTGAAAAAAACCCGCGCCATTCGATTTCCCCCTCAAAACTACGAAAATCATCTGAGGAGGTCGAAATCAAAAAAATGCAATCTGAGCGAGAAAAGAGGGTGTTCGGGTTTTAAAAAGTAGTATGTATAATACTATATTGAATTTAAAATAAAAATAGTACTTTATTGAATAAAACTTTAGAAGCTATTTCTAGTATTCTTAGGTTATGTTGTTTTATGGTTGTGACTAGAAATTAGTTGACGGACACGGTTAGCATGTTATATATTTCCGAGTATAGGTATTTCAGATAAATGTCTAGTAAAAATGATCTATTTGTGAGGTTAAATGTTAGTATTTTAAAGTTTTCTATAAAATTGTTTTGTCGAATCCATAATACAACGAAATCAAAGTAATCCTAAAATTCGAATCCTACTTGCTGCCAACATAAAAAAAATAAAATTTCAGTTTCAAAAAGTGGCAGGTTATTCAATTTTTTTCCATTTCATAATGTAGCCATTATGAAACCCATATAGGAAAAAAAATATATTTTTCAACACGCGCGTGCTGTATAAGATACTTTTTAGCCAAGTATAAAAGTTATAAAAGCTGTGCTTTTTTCTTATTTCGTAGCTTTATTCTCATTTTCGCATAGGAAACTATTATTACGCAAGTGATTCCGCAGCGTATCAAAACTTCCCAATAATCAATTTTCAAAGCGAGACGTGTACGTTCTTTTTATTACAGTGCGTATAGAATTTTCTTGTGCTCTGATTTGCTCTCAAAAAGAAAAGTTGTCATTATACTCCTAAACAGGGGTGCACATTACAAATATTTACTTAAGCTTAAAAAAGCCTCTTTTAGCTTTCGCCGTTTATGCCCCGAGGCCGGAGCACAAAAAATATTTATCAAAAGAAAATAGGCACTTGATTTTTAAAAAGAACCAAAAAGCAACATACAAATAAATAAACTTTTCCGAGGATACGTTCGCTGGCAGTTCCATTAAAGGTTATAAATGACTAACTCACAGTTCTTTCCTACATTCAGGAGATTAAAATTAAAAGCTTCTTTTAAGAAAGACGCATTTGGGACAAGTCTGTCTCATGTAATACGAGACAAATACCTTCGACTCGAGGGGGAGAATAATTTTTTCGCGAATTGGTATCAGATTTTACATTAGGATTCAGATTTTTAAAGCGGGCGTATTTGCTCTAAAGGAGGGTTAGCATTTAATTTGAAAATATCTTATTCTTGTGTTAAAACAGTGTTACAGTCGTCGAATCAATTTCATTTTAAATATACGGAGTGGCCTATTAGAAGATCACCGAAACTAAAAAGTGTATTTGTTGTGGTATTCGCTAATCTTTTTAATGAGTATATTTTGAAGTATCTCTCACTTCCGGTTATCGTGAATTTATTAAATGCCTTGAATACTGAGTACTCTCTGTAGTAGAATTAATGGAAACATTTTGTTTTTTACGTTTTATTTACTTCTATTATACTAATTTATTCACTAATTAATGGGACATGGAAAAACCACAGACTCCTTACGTAAAAATATTAGGATTTAATTTTACTTACCTATATCCAAAAGTTGATATTAGCTGAGATACAGGGTGTTAAAGTTAAAACTAAACTTTGACAGGAACCAACGGTTTTTTTACAAAATTGTGGTTTTTTAGGATGAGAAACTGATTTTTTGGTGAAGTTTTAATGTACAATGTAGGGGGCGCTGTCTGCGGCATCTTTTGCACATTTATTAGGTCCTTACTTTTTTGTGCCTCAGTGTATTTAAGTTTTTAATGAAAATATTACGTAAAAAGGGTACCGTTCGGAGATATTTGCATTTAAATTGTTTAGTGCACCCTGCCCAATTACTATTAATTTGCAAACAAAATTTTTTCTCCAAGTTAACCTATGAGAAAACAAATGAAATATATAGATGCAGTTGCTATGGAACAGAAAATGTTTCATTTTTGAGTTTATCGTAAGTTTGTGTTTTCATTGCTGTTGGTTTCTTTCGACACGATATTTTCTAGGGTCAAAGTTATTTTAATTAAAGTAAGTTAAAGAACAATCAAATTGTTGGTAAGAAGTAAGAAAATATTTGCTTGCCTGAGCTGATGCACTAAACAATTTAAATGTAAATATCTCTGAAACGGTAACTCTGGGCGACCTGAAATTAGTATACCTTTTTTACGTAATAAATACGAGAAAAGTTTTATTTTCATTAAAAACTTAAATGCACTGAGGCACAAAAAAGTTATGACCTAATAAAGATGCAAAAAAATGCCGCAGGCAGCGCCCCCGACATGGTACATTAAAATTTCACCAAAAAATCAGTTTCTAATCCTAAAAAAACCATAATTGCAAACTTTTGTGTCAAAGTTATTGGAGAAAAACAAAAATGATGTTTTAACTTTAACACCCTGTATCTCAGTTAATGTCAATTTTTGGATTTGTATAATTAAATCCTAATATTCTTACATACGGAGTCTGTGGTTTTTCCATGTCCTATTAATTAGCGGACATCCTGAATATTTAGTGACTTGGGCAACCATGAAAACTGACAAGGTAACATAGAGCCATCCATCACTGCTATACAGTATAAAATAAGAAAAAAAAAACAATACTTATCCCCCCCTACATTGCTTCAAACTTTGTCTCGAATTTATTTAGCAAATGTATTAAAAACTCCCGACAAAAAAACTCGAATATCTTGAAGATATTTACGCAGTAAGCCAGTAACTTTATTAAATAAAGCCCAAAGTAGTATTTAAACAGAAGGCCGGAGTTTTTACCGGTCTCCAGATGTTTGCTCAAGTTCTCCAGAGTCCCGTTTCCCAAATAATCATCTAATAATTACGGGAGCCGAGATGCGGTTCCTGCAATCCCAATTACTTAACCGATGACCGCCTGCTGCTGCTGCTGCCTCTCTCCTGCTGTTTGCCCACGTCTTCTTATGTTTTACCGTCGGCCGTCGTCGTCAGGGAACTTGGGAAAGGGGGGTGGATTTATTTACTTCCTTTTTTTAATGTTTTATGTGATAATAAATGAAAATTTTTAGAAAATATTTAAATTTTTTTTACATTATATTGTTTAAAGTTTCCTCAGCTGCTATGAGAAGCCATAACAAAATACAATGTCTATTTCTTGACGTCACTAAGATAATATAATCTGTTTCACATGCCATTTACGGCCATCTTGTAACTACACTCGTCGGCACAAAATTCCGCTACCCTGAAATTTTGGTCAAGTTTGATATTTGATAACTTTTTTATTTTTTATACGATTTTCATGATTTTATTATCAGTTTGTAGATCAATTTATTGTGTGTTTCCTTAATTTATTTTATAAAGTAACATTTTTCAATTAGGCTATACTATACAGGAGTAAATCCAACTGTTGTTTTTTGTCGTAATTTCAAAACACCCTGTGGGAAAATTGAGGTGGATAATTTTATTTGCATACTGTTTCTCGTAATCTTTGATGTATTCTAAACATTTCGTTTCTCGATTCGTTCCATTATCTCATTTCAGCTGCGAGCTGCAAAATTTTAAATGAAACGATGTTATTTTTAGAAAATGTATGTCATGGGTATTTCTACCGAAGCACGCACCAATCTTGTTTTTGTTGAGCTCTAATCGCCCACCGTTACGTTGAGGAAATCCTCGAAGAAGTTGTTGTTCCATTTGCTCCTTTCGTTGGGAATCAATTTATATTAGTGCATGATAATGCTAGACCTCATGTTGCACATATAGTCAGCGAATATCTGGATGAAGTTGGACTTCCAAGATTGGAATAGTCCGCGTGTAGCTCGGATCTCAACCCAATCGAACATCTTTGGTATGAACTTAAAAGGCCCCTTCGTCCTCGTCCTGTACAACCATGAACCTTGCAAGACTCACGACTGGCGCTTACCGAAGAATATCAGGCTATCCCTCAAGAAAAGATAAGTAACCATATTCGTTCGATATCACGAAGACTGCAAGCTGTCATTGCTGCGAGAGGAGGAAATACACGATATTAAAATTGTTTTTGTTAATTAACTTTATGATATATCTAGTGGTTGTTTTTCTTAATGAAAATAGGCTTCAAATCAGCGTTTCATTTAAAATTTTGCAGCTCGAAACAGAAATGAGACAATGGAATGAATCAACAATCGAAATGTTTAAAATACATCAAAGATTACAAGAAACAGTATGTAAATAAAATTATCCATCTCAATTTTCCTACAGGGTATTTTGAAATTACGATAAAAAACAACAGTTTGATTTACTCCTGTATAATATAGCCTAATCGAAAAATAGGCTTCCAGTCGCTGTGGCTCTATTAGTTGGCCTCCAAGATATCCAGCCTTTTGTTCAGGTTCCTTCATAATATTAATTAATATATGAAACTTTGTTTATTTGTAATTATGCTATAAATTGAAAACGATAAAACTCGGATAAGGACATAGTATGAGTTTTCTTGAATTATTTTCACTTGTACAATATACTCCTGAAGTTTGTACATTATTTTTTCTACAATTGCCCTGAAAATGCACCACTACCAACGGCAACTACGAATCAATGATTGTAAGATTGCCATCGACCTCTCCTATAACTGTCGTTATGGCGACAAATCATGGGAGAAGATTTCCAGATTGTTCTCCGTGAAGTGAACAAAAGGTGAACTTAAGTCCGTCGCAAATTTGAGCCAAGCAAACATTAATTGACCAAGAGCGGGAACAGATTGCAATCCGAGTCGAGAGACACTTTGATGGAAGTAGAAGATAATTGTTTATAGATTTTTAGGGGAGATTCGGTCTTAAAAGTTTGTCGGGAAACACGAATAGGTGCTCCGGAACTTATAGTTTCTTCTTCTTTTTTAATTATTTTACTTCGATTCATTTTAGGACAATTTAATGTCAATTCTATTTTTAAAATTATAATAAAAATATTCCACCACTATTCAACCACATCAAAAATGACATGGGTTTTCCTATGTACAGGGTGTCCTTTCGATACTTTTATAGGGTATTTCCGTAACTGTTAGTGCTATCAAAAAAGTAATGTAGGTGTCATGTACTCTTTTTGGGCCAAACTTAAAATGATAAAATCAAAATTTAAAAATCGTTTAAGAGATACGGGGGAAAATCAAAAAATTGACAATTTCAAAATTATCCTATATTTTCTTAGTTAAACGAAATATGGAAAAATGTTTTATACAGAAGTTTCTTTATATTGATTGCTGAATAATCTGCCGTTTTCAGAATAAGTATACGGGGTCAGGCAAAAAAGTTAACGGACCTATCCTCATTTTCTAAGTGGAACGCCCTGTATATTTTAATCTAAAAATATACTATTTTAAATTCTCCTTTCAAATATATATCACAACATGGCTGATATTGGTTTCCTAGGCGATTTATTTAACTTTATTACTTTAAACCAAAGTAGGCCATGAAACAAAAACTAATATCCTATAGACAACTATGTTGCCATTCTAGTTGTTATTAACATTTAACGTCAATTTAATTTTTTATACATTATATTCATTTGTGAATAATAAATAATAAATTTGAAAAGAGAGTTTAAAATAGTATCATTTTAGATTAAAATATACAGGGTGTTCCAGTTAAAAAAATGAGGTTAAGTCCGATAACTATCTTACCTGACTCCGTATACTTATTCTGAAAATGGTAGATTATTCAACAATCATTATAAATAAACTTATGTATTAACCATTTTCCTAATCTCTAAGAAATATAGGGTGATTTAGGAATTGTCAACAACGTATCTCTTAAGCGAGCCAAAATTTTCAAATTTTGATTTTACCATTTTAAGTTTGACTCAAAAAGAGCACATGATACCTACATTACTTTTTTGATAGCACTAACAATATCGGATATACCCTACAAGTGTCGAAAATGGGACACATTGTACTTTAATTTCAAACGTTATTTTATCCGATATAAAGAACTAATTAGGTAATAGTAAATAAGTTAATAATAAATGACATTCTTATAACTCTCAGAGACTGTCTGGATTTTTATAAACGAGTTCCATTCTAACCGCTCCACTGAATCAGTAAATATGTCACAGCACGAAATATTCGTTCCTGCAGCGTCGTTACGATTGCTGCACTGCAGGTCTATGAATTTCCTGGGAAAACCGATTCTCCTTTAGCTGCATATTTGCTTCTTTTAACTGGTTGTATGTAAAGGACATATTTATTAGACGTTTTATCATGTTCCCTTTCAAAATAAAGATATAAAATGAGCATAGCAATTTTCAATGCACATATTTAAACCACAATATACTCCATTATACAGGGTGTTCCTTAATGACGTGCTAATATTTCAGGGTATGATTCCTTAGGTCATTTTATAAAGGAAAGTTCAAATGAACATAAATGTTCGCAACGCTTAAATTTTTTTGCTACAGGGTGTTGAATTTTTATTTTTTAAATGGTTGGTATGTGTTGGTATGTGTTAATCGGATATAGAATAACAAATTTTAGTTAGAAAAGTTATTCGATTGTTCCACCAGTGGCGTCCCTGCAAACGTGTCCTCTGATATTTTTTTCAAAAAAGATGGTACGCTAATGACATTTTTCCATATGAATATTTTTCTTTATTTATTTTTCTCTACCTTGATGTTGTTTCAAAATATAATTTTTAATATTTGTTTGTTTGTCTGCTTATGTCTGTTGAAGGGTTTCTGTAAATTTTCGTATACACATTTGTATTATTTTATATACAATATGTTTTAGTGAAATTTTAATTAATTTATTTTATTGTATTAATTAATTTATTTATGTAATCATGACTTGCTACAATTTGTATTATACAAAAATGTGGTAAAATAAAAAAAAATAATAAACACTATGTAAAATGTAAGTGCCATTTCTGGATTTCTGGAAATTAGAATTTTGGTTTCGCAATAGTCCATTACTAGAAGTTTCTACTTCCAAACATGGCGCTTAAGAAACGGTCAAAAATTAACATCCAAATTAAATTTTCCCAAACTCGAATATAAGCACTTCTTGCGCCAGGCAACGGTTACGCTTTTTCTATTTACTTATGTTCATTATGCATCTTATATTCACGGCTAATTCGGTCGTTGACAGTTATATTTTTGAACTTTAATTAAAACTTGCATACGAAAATAATCTGCGCTTTTCGACCTTTAAAATCGTGTGAAAACTCGTCTAAATGCAGACGCTGCGTCGCCGTGTTGAGTTTTCATTCCTATTTCTTTTTATGGCTTTTTTTGGCAATAACAGTGCACGGGAAAAGATAGCGAGTAAAAAACGGGTAAAACAGAAAATTTGTTATGGTGCCGTTTGTGTGCCGTCTTCAATTAACTTGATGGAATCTAAAGAAATTCGTCAACACCTAAATCAAAAGTAACTAGAATCCTCGAACTCGGTTAATCGATGAATTGGCCGTATATTTACATGTACGCAACTAAGACGCATATTATGCTTCCGATTGTCTCCGAAAAAGCGTGAAAACGTGATACAGGTGCAGCACCCACATATATATAAACAGTATATTGCCAATACGAACGTTCCAAAATACAATAAGTGTCCCCGCTATGGGCGATGGTGCGGGCCTATTGAGTTTGCGAGTAGGGTGGAAAATTTATGGATTGCGTCAGAGCCGGCCCGACATTATTTGTTTGTTTTTATTCGTCGCCATCTTTGGTTCTGGATGCTTTTTCAAATTACAGAATAAAAAGTGGTTCATTCACATTGTTGTCGGTATATTAGTGCTTATAAACTTTCATTACCTAACAACAATTTTTGTAAAGGAGTTTTTAATTTGTGGTGATTCGATTCGCTGTTTGGTAGGTTATTATCGGCTTGTTCTGTTTAACATGAAAGGAGACAAGTGCATGGTGCTTTTTTTGCAAAAGTCGTGGATCAATACCAGGTATAAAATATTTCAAGTATGTACATATATACGAAAATATTTTGTTTATCAAATTATCCGATCTTCGGAACCGAATTTCACTAAAAAGCTTGTAAAAACAGAAGTGAGTGTCATTCGTATACAATATAACATAAATGTGGTCACTACCACACTACCTTAATGTATTTTTAATTTGATGCATTAGTAGCTGATAATAATTCCCAAAATAGTCAATATAGTCATTCATTCTTAATTTTTGGTTCAGAAAAAAGTGAGGTTAAGAAATATACGACGTCGGATGAAAGTTAAAATAAAGCTCATCGTGTCGATTGTTACAAATATTCGGACGGAACTTGGCACCAAAAGATTACACCAATCAGGGCAACGTCGGATCATCATATCGTCAGAAGTCGTATGCATGGAACGCTGTCTTAAATCGAATTAATAGAAATTTTGATTGCAATATTTTTCCTAACTAACCATTGAAATTTACATTAAAACGTTGAAATCCGGTCCTGTCGAATGTTTACTTTCACAAGGAAATTTCCTAACTGCGCAAACTCACAACGCCCCCTTCGATGCCCATAGCGGGGACATAATTGCAGATGGTATTATCAATATACTGTTTATATATATATGTGGCAGCACCGCGTGCAAGACGTGTGGATGCCGTCCTTGTATTAAACGTTTACACTAGCATCTCTTTCCGGTGGTTATGCGTTCGGATTTGCTTAGAATAGACATTATAGCTGACTCTGGCCAAGGTTCAAGATGCGATGGTTGTGTGAACAGAACATTAGTAGAAATGACATGACACATGTCAAGTGTCAGCATTAAATTTTAAAGATGATAAAGAGTATACTAATTAACGAAGATATATTATATCACATTTTAAAAATATACTATAAACTGAATAAAAATGTATTTTAATTTAATATGCATTTTAACGGGTAAAACTTTAAGGAAATTACAAAACCGTGGCGCATAATGCAATTATTGTCTGCAAAATGGATCTTACTCGCCTCGTTCAAAATAAAACGGATTTTAGGATTGTGTTATAAGCTTCTTTTATTTGATTTTAATTTAAACTAACTGGATTACGCGAGCTTTTGCACTGACTTGCAGCTTAATTCCACTAGAATCCATTTAATAAGATAATACCTTAAGGCGCTGGATAAGGGTTATTCGTCGCGAAGCTGAAAAGATAATAAATATATTCTTTTGTATTTCTCTCTCAGTCTCTTGAGTTTTTCTCGTCAGACGCACCGCACCGTTTTTGATTAAAACCACTAAATTCATATTGAAACTCATTATTATTAACATTGATAAAATAATTAATGATAAATTTTGTTTTATCAATATTGTTGGACTGTTCAATTCGATGCGAAGATGGGCGGAAGCATCCCTTTTAAGTGAAGGTTGCCATTTCCAACAATTTTTATGGAACAAAATTTATCATTAATAATAATGAGTTTCAATATGAATTTAGTGGTTTTAATCAAGAACGGTGGGTCTGACGAGAAAAACTTAAGAGATCGTTTTCATGTAGAATTGACCAGGCTAATCAGAAAAATATATACATGGAAAAATGTCAGTGTCGTACCATCTTTTTTGTAAAAAATATCAGAGGACATGTTTGCAGGGACGCCACTGGTGCACCAATTGAATAACTTTTCCAACTAAAATTTATGGTTCTATATCCTATTAACACATACCAAAATTGAAAATAATATCTAACGTACTTTCGGAGATATTAAAAAATAACCATTTAAAAAATAAAAATTGAACACCCTGTAGCAAAAAATTTAAGCCGTTAGGGACATATGTTCATATAAACTTTTCTTTATAAAATGACCTAAGCAATCACACCGTGAAATATTAGCACGCCATTAAGGAACACCCTGTATGTATTATATTATTTTTTTTCTTATTCCTCTGGCAAGAAATCCCCCGTTTGATCCCAAAAGCTTTCCCGCTCATAACAACCAATAGAAACAGGACGTTGAGGTCTATTTTAATAGCCAACAGGAATCACTTTTTCCGATGGAATAAATCCTTGCAATTGCAAGTTGCGGCAAAATTGAAAAAAACTGAACAAACCCTAATAGTTTACGTTTGTCGGAGAATAGCCCATTACAATTCCCTATATGTATTCCCCTGCAATGTGCAAGAAACTGTAGAAGACGAGAATCTTTATGTCTCGTTAAAAAAGTGTGGTTTTACGTTTAATTTAGTTTTTGTAAGAAAACGGTCATTAGTAAGCGACGAGACAAGATGATATTACAAGAGCTTTACGAGCTTTTTTTAACTGGTTCGAAGCTAATAAAGGTAAATATTAATTAGATTTTAATTAGATTGCAATGGAGACGAGGTATAATTTAAAAATTTTCTGGAAATTATAAACCGTGTATAAAACCGTCTAGCTAGAATTATTTCGAAATACCTTATTATACAGCGTGTCAATTTGAAAATTTCCCGCCCATAATCTCTATACCAGTGAATAATATTAAAATTAAAATTAAAAACGCACATCCATTTTAATGTCAGAGGGGACGATTTTAAGGTTCGGTGGTTTAACTCCCTGGGAGGGGTATATGTTACCCCTAATATCTTAAATGGGAAGGGGGGACATGAACAAACCACAAGGGCTACAAACAGTGATGGCTCGTGACCTATGAGGGGGTATCATGAAATTATTTTAAAAATTTTATTTTTCTGTAACGACTAAATAATTATATTCTTCGGCGTCTTAAACGTAGGAAGAAAAAATACAATAAGGAAATGCGTTAGGTAAAACATACTTGGTGTATTTTTCCGAACCAGAAAGAAAGAACAAACCCAGATCATCACTACAGTACTGCTCTCATGTCTGGAGCTCTGCACCCAAACATACTCTTTGGCTACCGGATTCCATCGAAAGGAGAACCTCGACAGCCTAGAACATCGAAGACAGGTTGGGGATTTCACTCTCTTTTACAGATATTTTCATGGAAAGTGCTCGGCTGACCTTGCTCTCTTAATTCCGGCCAGAGCGGCGAATAGCAGACATAGACGACGAACCACTGCCGCCCATCCATATGTGGTTAAGCTTAGTACTCCTCGAACTTCATTATTTAAGAATTCGTTCAGGAGGACTTCATCCTTATGGAACGACCTTCCCTAGGTCGTTTTCCCGAACAAACCCGAACAAACCCAAATTCAGTTATTTTTTTCGCATATTTCATTTTTAAACTTTCTAAAAAAGTTCCTAAATTTACCCTTTACCCTGCGTTTTTCACAATAAAATTGACTTATCTTTCCGATTTTTAATATTATTCACTAAGGGTTCGAAGATTTCAAATAGACACCCTATATTTCTAGAATACGTGGGAAAAGTCTATATTTCCCATTATTTTAAACCAAATATCATTATGTATCATTTTGTTGATTCTAAACAGACATGTGTTTTCTGTAATCCCCTGATCTTTACCCCTACCGATTAGCAGCAAAAGCCATTAAATCTCAATTTGCTATTAATTGGCTAATTTTTTACCGTAACACTCCCCAAACAATGTGAAGGGAAATTAATCAATCCTTTTAAGAACCGCGTTTCCTGTAGGTGAAACGGAGTTTGTTTGTTATTATGCCCATTTGCATTTTTAGATTGGTAACTTGGTAACATTGAATCCATGCCGGCAGAAATCGTAGATATCGACGCGACAAGAGGCTTTTATAATGGTGAATCGAAAGGATACCAGGAATCATTTTTCCCTGGTTCAAAAAAGTCGTTAAAGCACGGGCAACCGAACTGTATATTAATGAATGCAATTTTCTCTTTAATTTTTACTGTTTATGTATAACTCGAACAACTACCCACCTACTCACATTGTAATTTAGTGAAAGCGGTTTATAGTTTTTTAATATATGTATATGATATAAAATATTATCGTTCCTTTGTGGCGTGGCGCCCTCTTAAATAAACCCTCTACCAATTAGCAACAAAGACCATTAAATCTTAATTTAGTGTTAATTACCTAATTTTTTTTTACTATGGCTCTATTTCGAACCATTTTACGTCTAATCTAATAAACAGAATCGATATATTAGGCTGCCGAATTACTCGCACCATGTCTTTATTTTATAGATGCTGACTTCTTAATTGTTATTTACGGTACAAGTCCGTTAAGAGCATTGTTACAGTATTAGACGATAATTTTTAACTCTAGTGTTTTAATAGACCGAGCGACGGTGGCTCCGTAGTTCACGCGACAGTCGCTGGCAACTCTAGGATGACAGTTTCTAGGTTCATATTTTTACCTATATGATTACTACCGTAAATAGCAATACCCACTACTTACTATGTAAGTAAGTTAAATTTTACCTACTCTAAAGTAAATCGCACGGTTTTTTTTCCCGTAAAGCAAATAGCAAAGTAAATAAGGACGCCTAGCGTTTATTTTCAACAAATGAACACGTTCCGTAGCAACGCTCTCCTTCAAATATGGGCACTTGAGTTTATTGAAGAATAACAAGAGAGTCGTAGTTGGCTGCTATCACAATGACCCCCGTAATAGAGCTATTGTTCTTTGCAGCATTAAATGGCCACCCTATATACAGGGTGTCCGCTAAGTAATGGGACATGGAAAAACCACAGACTCCTTACCGAAAAATATTAGGATTTAGTTATAGTTAACTATATCCGAAAGTTGACATTAACTGAGATACAGGGTGTTAAAGTTAAAACTTCACTTTTGTTTTTCTCTAATAACTTTGACAGAAACCAACGATTTTTTACAAAATTTGGCAATTATGGTTTTTTTTAAGATGAGGAACTGATTTTTTGGTGAAATTTTAATGTACAATGCCTGTGGCATTTTTTTCACATTTATTAGATCATAACTTTTTGTGCCTCCGTGTATTTAAAGTTTTAATGAAAATAATACTTTTATCATATTTATTACGTAAAAAGGTAGACTAATTTCAGGTCGCCCAGAGTAGGATATGCATTTATATTGTTTAGTGCCTATTATTAATTTGCAAAGAAATTTTTTTTTAAAGTAACCTATGAGAAAACAAATGAAATTTAGAGATGTAGTTGCTATGAAACCTCTATGTTGTTATTTGCTTGTTGATTATTATAAAATAGCTGTGTAAAAAATGTTTCATTTTTGAGTTTATCCTAAGTTAAGTAACAATGCCGAAACACAATAATCAACAAACAATAGTTTCTCATTCTAAAAAAACCATATTGCCAAATTTTGTAAAAAACCGTTGGTTTCTGTCAAAGTTATTAGAGAAAAACAAAAATGAAGTTTTTTTAACACCCTGTATCTCAGTTAATATCAACTTTCGGATATAGATAAGTATAATTAAATCCTAATATTTTTACGTAAGGAGTCTGTGGTTTTTCCATGTCCCATTACTTAGCGGACACCCTGTATAAGCTAAATAGGTAATCTGTCCTTCGAAATGGATGCAAGGCAATCGTGAACATAGTAATCCCTATGCAAAATAAAAGAGGGAAAAATAGTACTGAATAAGCAATTTTGTTTCGGATAAGGCGGAGAAATCAAATCATTTTTATAGGGGCACATGTGATGTTGTTATTAGTTTAGGAAATGATTTCGTTCTCTCGAACGGCGCTTGTGAAGTAAATAAAGCGAAACAGATGCCGAAATAAGATGCAGTGGGTCCGGATTATTCAATTTTAAAAATAAAAGTAAAGTTTCTATTATGGTAGAATCCGATTTAAACTTAGCGAGAATCAAAGAAGAAAATGATTCTTCTTTTCAAATTGATGTCATCCGGTTACTACATACTTTCTTTTTGTGCCTTACATTTTTAGACACACCCCCAAAAATGTTGTAGTGAGTAGTAGCTTGTTTTGAACAACGCTTAATCCTTGGCGGGGAGGATTGCAATGCGCAATAAGCGTTTCAGGTTCCTTTTGAATCATTGGAGGATATATTCGTTGGGAAAAACGACCTCTGGAAGGTCGTTCCATAAGGATGAAGTCCTTCAGATGAACGAATTCTTAAATAATGAAGTTCGAGGAGTACTAAATTTAACCAGATATGGATGGGTGGCAGAGGTTCGTCGTATATTTCTGCTATTCGTCGCTCAGGGCGGAATTAAGAGGGCAATGTCAGCCGAGCACTTTCCATGAAAATATCTATAAAAGAGAGTCAAATCCCCAACCTGTCTTCGATGTTCTAGGCCAGGGGTCGGCAACCTGCGGCTCGCTAGCCGCATTCGGCTCTTTCGATGTCAAGTTGTGTCTCTTTCGATATCAAATTGCGGCCGTTAGTGGCTCTTTAAAAACTGAGAAATTGTGTAAATTATAACTTTTGACTCTTCTGTCTCAAAAGGTTGCCGACCCCTGTTCTAGGCTGTCGAGGTTCTTCGTCAGGTCGTGGTCTCCAATCAGACGAATGGCCCTCCTTTCGATGGAATCCAGTAGACGAAGAGTATGTTTGGGTGCGGAGCTCCAGACTTGAGATCAGTACTGTAGTGATGGTCGAATCTTTGCTTTGTATAGTGTTTGCTTTGAGGTGTGTACAACTTTCTGGTTCGGAAGAATACACCAAGTGTCTGAGAAGCTATCTTGGCGATTGTCACAACGTGGTTATGCCAAGACATATTTCCTCCCAGATTGACGACCAGCAAATTAATAGATGAAGCCAGTGGGATTGCGTGTCCGTCCATGACTATATACCACGTCTTTTATCCCTAAAAACAGGATAAAATCCGGCAGTTCCGCTTTAACTAATTAATTTGCTTTTTTGCAATTTACGGGAATATCTTATACAGTGACAGGCAGAAACAGGGGAAAATTTTTTATTATTCTTCGTTTCTGCGTCATGTTTACAACTTTTGAAAACAATTGACTAAAAAATAATAAATATTTGTTTCCGTCACATTAAAAATTTGAGATTTTTTAATAAGTCAATATTTACTGTAAAACACTATTAACTACACAAGTGTATGGCTACAACGGCGCACCGCACAGAGCCCTCGCCCATAGCCTGGTACCATAACACCGCATAGCAGTTGCCATAACGGCGCATCCTCACGGGCTCCCGTAGTGACTTGAGAAGCTTCCCTTATCAGTTCACTCACGCACAACGCTCATTGATTTGCCTGTCGATTAGTTTGTTTTTTGTTTCTCGACATCGAGATATAAACATGGACTGTGCGGTATCATCTTCTTCCGATGAAGAAGATATTGTTTTAGACGCTAATATGACAAAGTTGTCATATTTAAAACAATGTTTAAGAAATCAAGATTACCAGTGCATCCTATTAACGCAAAGCGAAAACTCTATGGAGAATTTTATCACCTTTATAAAGATCTAAGGAAAGATCCCCAATGCTTTTGTGAATATATGAGAATGCATATAAATACCTTTGATTATATTGTCACGGGAACGTTTAAAGTGTAAACATTTTATAATGCAACTTGTTTAATTATCTATTTTCCCTAAACACATTAATTAAAAAAAAACCTTTACCTCTCTACCTTAGCCAAGTACTGCTTGTGAATGGGTGCTATGTCACCAATTGTTAGGTCGCTTGTCTTACTGCGAGAGGTTCGTTCTACCAGTCGTGGTTACTTAAGAAGCTGAAGACCAAGTCGAGGATGAAGACGCACACCAAGTGTGACTCGATCTCCTCGGCACTATCCAGCAAGACTTGGGTTAACTCCCCGTAGCGCCGAAGTAATGCGCAACCGTTCGCAGAAAGAGCCGATGCGTGGAAAACCGTGAATACAGGGTGAATTGGTGACAACATCGTAAGTGTATAAAAATTGGAAGAACTGCCATTCTCAACCTATATCAGTGGAAGGAAGAGTAATGGTAATTTTCATATGTTCAAAAAAGCGTTGGGAATATTTCCTTAGATTATTATAAAGGTGATAAAATTCTCCATTGAATTTTTGCTTTACGTTAATGGGATGAACTGGTAATTTGGATTTTTGTTTAAGCATAAAAGTACCACTTTGTTATATTAGAGTCTAAAACAATATCTTCTTCATTGGAAGAAGATAACAACGCACAGTCCATGTTTATATGTTGATGTCGAGGGACTACTGTGCGAAGCTCAAGCGAGGCTGTGCGGTGCTATGGTACAAGGCTATGAGCGAGGGGCGGTGCGCCGTTATGGCCATCGACTATGACACTAATTATTAACGTAAAAAATTTTCCCATCGCACCGATTGACATTACAAAATGAACATTTTGCAATAAACGTCAACTTTTCGATCAACTTTCGAATTAACATCATTTATTAATTGTTATAATTAAAAGTTGCATGAAGAGCGTTGGAAAATCTAACTGCTTGAAAACCGCATAACTTTCGGAACAGCTATATACGAGAAATTTTCCGTCTGAGTAACCGGCAAAGCTGCTGGAAATAGATAGAGATTTAATTACGAATATTACGATATATACGTTATAATTACGCGAATCTATAAAGATTTACTCGACCGTATTTGGATGTTAAACCCCGTCTTCGGGCCTTAATATATTATTATGAAGGTTGGCAAACTTTGCTTGGTGCTACGTTCCAATATGTTATTTTTCTACGAAAATCGAACACACACACTCGTTCCTTTAATATCTCCGAAAGCACTTTAGCTATTATTTTCAATTATGGCATGCGTTAAGATTTTGGTTTAGTCTGGTTACTGCTACATGAAAACGATTTCTTGCGTTTCCTCGTCAGAAGTGCCGTTCTTGATTAAAACAATTTGTGTGCGAACAAACCCGAACAAAGCCTACTACTACTAAATAGAACCAATAAACTAAATATAGGAACGCAGTATTTATTACATCAAGCTTATACTATCCCTTTTTGATGTTTATTGCTGTACTTTCCTAATATCAGAGAATCCAGGTCCTGGTCCAGAGGAAGCCGAAAGCCGGTATAATTTATGATCCCCTAATTGTCGGAAAATAAAAATCGTAAAAGTCGTAGCATGCCATGAAATATTGCGAAAATTAATAAAAGAAGGAGGAAACAAAGAACATCTAATTTGAATAAATTGAAGAACGTATATGAAAGACTTTTGAGAATTTCAATTGGATTTGGCAAATAAGCTTTGTAAATAATGAAATTTCACGGTAATGTAGGCTTTGATCTTCTTTTTTTATTTTGATACAGTAATGCAATTTTAAATATTAATTTTTACTAAAGGTTGTAGGAATATTCTTATAGTAAATATTTTGAGCGTCAACTGTATAAGTTTTTCTTGAAAATGTTCCTACAGCCATTAAAACAGATCTACAGGGTGTCCCACTGGGAATAGCCGCGCTCGATATATGGATCATCATAATCGTTGGTATAATTTAAGCGCATCGGCATGATTAATAATAATCAAAGTAAAAATGGAAATATCTCGGAAACGGTTGGAGATTTAAAATCGAGCAAGTGTATGCCTTTTTAGTTTAGAGATTGCCAAAGATCTTACAAACTCCAGATAGAATTGTTTACATTTGAAGTCGACGTAAGGATTGTAAACGTGCACTCCCCACCTTGCTGTTATGCTTGCAGCATAGCCAGATTGTCCTATTTATCGCTAAGGTATCTGCAAAATCCCAATTAAAAATTTGTTAATTTGACAATTGCAACTGGTTTAAGGTTAATCCGCAATTGCTTTTAAAATAAATTTATTTCCCAATAATTTTAATATAAATTGTGAATATGCCTTGAGAGATTTAGAAAAAAAATATTATTATTATACATAAAAGTTTAAAATAAACCGACTGCACTCTGACAACATCAAGTTAAAAGATACTACGCTCGACGGCAAACGATCAAACTTTATCAATGGATTCGATTATAGTAAAGAATACACTGTTGCTACTCGCTGCTAACCGCTTTTAAGGGAGTGTTTATATATTTGGTTGTTTTTTTTTTTTTTGTGAGTATTGGTGAAAAATCGTCTTTATTATAAACAATGATGGTGCATTCATGTATAGTTTGTAAAAGAGTGGATCATTTAAGCAAGGATTTATCTTTTCTTCGGTAAGTATGGTTATGTTTTAATATGATTGTATTGATATTGACGTTTAAAAGGTTATGGACCGGTCCGTGGTGCTAGTCCGGGCAAAAAGCAGTCGAGTTGGTTTATTTCTTAATATAAATCTTGCATTTACAAGATGGTTGAGTCTTGTGCGGCCATAAAATACTTCACTAGAAGATGCAATGGTGTTAAATTAAAATTTCACAGGTTAGTAAATATATTTAGAAATTTGATTTTGAGTTTGCATCACTATGAAAATTCGGTTTGTTTAAGAATGTACCAAATGTTTATCCACTTCGTTAGGATACTAAAGGGTCGTAGCCTACGGCAAATTTGGATACATGCCCTTAGAAAGAATAATTATAGTCCAGGTGATACAACAGTTATTTGTGAGAAACACTTCACAAAAGAAGATTATGTAGGTAATGTACATGGGAATAAAATACTGAAGAAAGGAACAGTCCCGTCAAAATATTTTACATCTTTATTTTTCTATAGCTAAACAACGTTTGCAGTGTAACAAGTACGTGAAGACAGGTTTTATATAATTTATTTATTTATTTTTATATATTTGATCTAACTTGTTTAGGTACATATTATTTTAATTTACTTATTTAATTAATCACTTTAGTGTACAATATGCCTTAGTGGCTTGTGTGTGCATTACTAAAGTAATATGGTACTATAACTATATGTAACATCGTTTCACAATTAGTGATAAATATGACAATCTGGCTAGAAATATACACTTTTATATCTGGAGAGTATCATCCAGTAATGAATACACCAAAAATATTGATGCTAAGCATAAATAGTTAAATCCATCCTTGGACACACTGTATATAAAAACTGGATCAATATTTCTATCTTTTTTATAAATATCCAATATTCGAAACTACACTTTTTGAATAGATAATATAGTTAAACGTAAAGAATCTCAAAGTAAATTATACGCCCTTGTTGGGCTTTTTGCCCAGACTAGCTCCGCTCCGAAAGGATGAAGACCGCTCCATAACCTTTTAAACGTTATTGGATTTAACCTTGTAAGATCTTTGATGTAACCAGACTTCAACATTGTTCCCATTAGCGAGACCAACATGTTTTGTCACTCTTCCACCCATTACTGATTTTCAATAACATTTCAAACAATCACAAACTCACTTTCCAACAGATTTATGAATGGAGTGTTGGCCCTGTGGAGATTGCCATTCTTTGAGAATCTTACATTAAAAATACATAATAACATGTAGGAAAAGAAATCATAGATTTATTGAACCCAGTGTACTCTAACTTAGGCCATCTAATGGGAAACTTTAAAAAAAATTCTACAAATTATTATTTCTTACTCATGAAAACATCATATTGCCAATTTTCAATCCGATATATCAAACCATTTACAAATTATGGCTTATTTTCTAAAATTAACTTTCACTTTCAAGAACGCGAAACATTTCGAAAAACGTATATGACTTAATCGGTCTAGTTTGACATTTAGCATCTCCAGTTGCTCTAGGGCCCATAACTTATGAGACACCCTGTATACAGCCGTTAAAACATTTTTCAGTTATAAATACATAGTTGTTCAAATAATTTTGACGTTAAATTTCTCGTCTAACTTTAAATTACTTTAACTTTATTAAGAGGTGATCAGTCCCTAATCATTAGGTATTTCACACGAAGTTTCAAGTTTGCTGAAAACTTTTGCCATTAAATGTAACTGATAACGAGGTTTCTTCGCAAAGAAACATAACAAATTTAATTTTTTATATGGAAATCGGCATCGCCGTTTTTAAATAAAAGAGATTAAAGAAACTTTCACTCTTCTTTTTAATTTGACCATCTAAATTTTCAATCCCCTTCAAGGGGGTTTGTTCAAATTAAAAGAAATTCTTTAACGGGATGTTGTTAACTAAATTTTGTTGACTTATTTTTACAGTCCTTATTTTAACCTCCTCCACCCAACTGTTAATTTAGGGACGATTGAACCACTTTAGTGATAGTATTGTCAAAATGTGTCTAGTATTAATTTACTATTGAATTCAAATTTGGGCCCTCTTCTATTTAATTTGTTTATTAACGATTTGGGGATGCAATTTGATTACTATCAGTTCCTCCTGTTTGCTGATGATCTGAAACTGTTCATAAAAATCTCCTCATTTGAGGATTGCTTGAAGCTCCAGTCGGACTTGAATAAATTGGTAGCATGGTATAAGATCAACGGTATGGGGATTAATGCCTCAAATTATCACTCGATAAATTTTCCTAGGTCTAGGTCGGAGTTTGAACAGCATTATTTAATTGAGGGCAATATTCTTACTATTGTTCCCGAAGTTAAGGATTTGGGTCTGACTATGTAAGCTTATTTTCATTCCTCACACCGTATCCAAATCTCTCCAACTCCTAGGATTCATTAAGCGCATAACCAGTGACTTTGCTAATACCAAAGCTATAAAACAATTATATTGCTCATTAATAAGAACCCATCTGGAATATTCCTTCTGTATCTGGAATCCTTGCTATAATATACATATCTTGAATATTGAAAGGGTTCAACATAAACTTTTGAATTACATGGCCCATAAACTTAATACACCGCAACTAGATTATTCTCAGCTTGAAGAAAGTATCCAGATCAGAACCCTCAGGTTACGTCCGGGATCATAGGTATCTTATAATGTTGTTCAACCTATTACATAACAATATATCTGTCCTTTGTTACTTGACAGAATAGGATTGCACGTACCATCTAGGGAAACACGTTAGAGGAATACCTCTGTACCACCTCATAGAACTAACTATGGCCAAAATAGTTTTACATCATGCAGTCTAGCTAATGAATATTCCACGCTTGATTTCTTTTTAAGTAGATCAGATTGTATGAGGCAACTACTGACTATAGATTGACTTCTCTATTATGGTATTTATCACTGAATTAACATTATAAACTTTCAATTCATTAAAATTTTTTATTTTACACTTATCAATTTGATAGTTTACTCTGGTCATTTTTGTAAAATTGGGCTTTGTCCGTTAATAAATATATAAATGAAAAACAGATTTATTATGCTAAAAACATTCTAATAGAATTTGAATTTATTAACTAAAAATACCTGTGTGTGCATCTGCTTATATGCTTTGCTTTATAAATAAGATTAAAAAAGTTTCATTTAAAATATCTTTCTCAAACAAATTTTAATAATTTCTGAGCAGGCAGCAGGAGTGGATACTCGAAAAGTCCAAACCAAACAAAACTTTATTATGTATATATTTTTAGTCAGGACATTAAACCTTATTTTATTAAGAGAAATTCTTCTCGTAAACTTTTTACCCGGCTGTTAAAAGCGACGTCGACGACGATCTTTGAAAAAATGTCTAAGGACTTTCTGAGACGACAAAAAACTTGTTGCGATGAAATTTTCGGTAATGATGGTGCATAGGCGGTCACAGTAAAAAGGCCTGGGATATTTGGTTAGTTTTAAAATAAAATATAATTTTAGCAAAGTATCAAATGACAAAGTCACAATATACTACATATTTTTATAACACTAAACCATTTATTTTTCTGTGAATTAAGGTGGCATAATTATTCAGCTAAGACTAATGGGCTACAAGTGCAAGTATCCTTAAAATCCGCTTTCTTTTATAGCAAACGATAGTCAGCAAAAGTAGTTGAATGTAATTTGCACGGCAATGTGTAACGTAAGAACTATTTTACTTTTCAAATCGCTTTCTGTATAGAACGAAACAAGCTATTTACGAAAGTGGTGCTTAAAACGATATTCCAAATCGACACCAACAAATAAAATGGGACTATTGAAACGGTATTAGCTTCTTTTTGTTCAAGTTTACGTTCTTGGGCGACCGAACAAAGGTCACATTTCGATTCGCTTTTTATGACCCGGCAATAAATGCAGGATTTATGGAGAGGTATTAATTTCCTCCAAATAAATCTGTTCTAACGCTCAGGCCTTAAGGGCATTTGCACAACCTGCTTTTTTAGACTAACTTAAACAATGTTACCCAGCCAAAACCTAATGATGGAAGGAAAGGAAATTCAATACGTAACATCTTATAAATACCTAGGATATGAGCTACGAATGGGTAGAGATAACCAGACTTGCGAATTAAACAGAAGGATAGGACTGACCTGGGCTGCCTTCGGCAGGCTGAAACACGTAACAAAGGCAGATATACCGATGTGTCTCAAGTGAAAGGTGTTTGACTAATGCGTCCTGCCGGTGTTAGCATATAGTTCAGAAACACTCACATTAACCCAGAGAACTGTAAATAAAATAAGAACAAGTCAACGAGCCATGGAGAGGTCCATGTTAGGAGTTTCACTACGACACAAAATTAGAAACGAAGAACTACGCAAAAGAACAAAAGTTACGGATGCGATTGAAAGAATCACATACCTAAAATGGAACTGGGCCGGTCACGTCGGAAGAATGTCGCACAACAGATGGACGAGGAGAATACTGGAATGGCGCCCCAGAGATGATGCATACAGAAACAGAGGACGACCGCCGACCCGATGGACAGACGATCTAAAAAGGATTTCCCCGAACTGGATCCAGGATGCCCAGGATCGAGCTAAATGGTCTAGGTTGAGAGAGGCTTATATCCAGCAGTGGACGAGACAAGCTGCTATATGATGAAACAATGTCAAACTTAAGCGATTAAGCTGCAGTTGATTTTCAGTGTAGAGATTGTAAAATTGTTCAAGTTGGTGTATCCCGAGGACACTTTTTGTCAAATCATCCACTGCACTATGCAATAGATTTCGCCCAAGACATTATCTCATAGTTTCACTAACGCAATTACAAAGTTTCATTAATTAACAATTTTAAAATCACAGCGTTCTTCTAATAAATATTCAAAAATATTGCCTTAACCCCTAAACATGCTTCATCTAAGAGAAGGTGTCTATTACTCGCCTGATTGCACCATGTCTTTCTTTAATATCGACAGCAGTATTTCCCATAAATGGAGAAGTGGTTAATAATATGAGATATGCTGGTGACAACGTCTTGTTAACGAGCAACCTTGAAGGCACCTTTTGGAAAAAATTAAATGAGCGATGTAATGAATAATGTCTAAAAATTAACTTTAAGAAAACCAAGTTAATGGTTGTCACAAAGTTCCCGCGCAATCTGAACCATGTTAACCTGACGGTAGCAAACACCACGATAGAGAATGTGTCGACATATAAATATTTACGAACTTGGGTAGAACAATCGGATGATCAAACAAAAGAGATAGGAACAAGGATAGCCAGAACATGTATAAAAATGAAAAATTTATTTACGAGGCGGGATATAAACATGGAACTTAGAATGTGGATGCTTCGTTGTTACGTTTTTTCCGCGCTTTTGTATGGAGTTGAGGCTTGGACCCTCAAGAAAAACCACATGGAAAAACTGCAGGCCTGTGAAGTGTGGTGCTACTGTAGGATGTGGCGTATTTCCTGGACCGATAGAATTAGTAATGCCGAAGTGCTGAACCGGATGCAGAAGGAATGCGAAATAATTAACACCATAAAAAAGAGAAAGCTTCAATATCTGGGTCATTTATGAACCATAAAAAAGAGGAAGCTTCAATATCTGAATGATGACAGAAATACACACTTCTACAACTGATAGTCTAGGGAAAGATTAGTGGAAGGTGGAACATTGGCAGACAACGTGTGTCCTAGCTAAGGAACCTAAGGGATTGGTTTAATTTTAGCAATGTTCAATTGTCAGCTGCAGTCAACAAGATCCGGATTGCTGTGATGATAGCAAACCTCCGATAGGAGATGCACTATAAGGAGAAGATTTCCAATACATCTCGAGTGTCGACTTTTTTGTGAACTTTATAAACTTCATTTTTGAACCAGCCCTATAAACAAAAGTCTATGGTGTGAGGTCTGGAGATTTTGGAGGGCAACTAATGGAAATACCCAATCCATCTGCTGCTTAACTTGATAAAATAAATGTGCAGGATCTCCATAGTGCTGATAATACAGTGGCATTCTGATGTTTGCATTAAAACAATATGCAGCGATTTATTACGCTGAGCGTCAAAAAACGCGGGCAAAACAGGAGCCTAAGGGTCTCTGAAACTCTGATTAGTGAGCTGGCTAATTGTCAAAGAGAGATGAAGAATTGAAGCGGAGAAACATAATTATTTAAAGCCGATTTCGTCGTAATTCCATAGGTATTTTTTTTTATTTACAAAAGACAATGAATGCAATGCAGCAGTGATATCTGCTACCTTAGAATTATGCTGTCGAATCTTAGCCGTTTTTGAAGCTAAGGCTGTCGGATTCACGTAAACTCATCTAAAATTTAAATGTCCCTACTTGGCAATAATCAAAGCATCTGGTATATAACAGAATAATTTATTCTCTAAAAAGCTCTTCATTATTAATACAGTTTAATCCCGTCTTTCGAAAAAATCGTCAGGTGAAGTGGATAACAAAGTATTTTAGCATATCAAACGAGGGAGAGCGAGAGGGGGAGAAAAGAGGATTAAAAGTTGAAATTTTCAAAAGAAAAAAAATCGCGAGACCGTGCGAGTGTGTGTGAAATGAAGCATACGAAATCATTCATAAATATTTCATTTTATTGGAAGTGTTTGAGCTTTAGTTATAAATGGTAATGCGTTATCTAGATGTAAGGTAAAATATTAATGTTTATGCACGGAAATGCGAGGCATATGAAATGAAATATCCAGTTGGAAGGTATCATACGAAAGATATTTATAGGACGCGATGGAAAATCCAGAGTGTAATTTTATACATGATATATTTATAATTAATTTAGATTTGACTTAAAAGTGCCAAATTTGACAGTTTACATCACAAGCCGCGAGGACACAGATGTAAAAACACTAATTGTCGGGTTATTATCGTCAATAGCACACTGTTTACCGAGTAGGAAATGCCTAACATTCCTGGACGACTGTGAAGATTGCTAAGTCGAGGCGCAAACCGAGACTTAGCAACACTGAGTCCAGGAATGTGGCTTTTCCTACAAGGTAAACATACTATTTTTCCGAAAATCGTTTAAAAATCGACAGATATTGATTAATTTTGATAAAATCGCGAATAATTTTATTCACAAATAAATGGTGCTTTGAAATTCGTAATAAAATTGGTTGCGTTACTATGGAAACGTATTAATGTATGTCAAACTTGACGCATATAAATTTAATTGTTAGTGTTTCCGAAAAGCAAAACAGTATAAAATTATAAGTGATGATGAATTTTCCATTTCTGGGACTCCTCCAGAGCTGGTTGAGGCAGTGAATACTGCTTTATTAGAATTATTGCCAAAGAAATCAAAAGAAAAGTACGAACATGCATATAAACGTTTTATGGACTATCGCAAGAGTAAAACCAATAGTTCTTTCTCGGAAATGTTGTAATGGCATACTTCCTAGACCTTTGTTTAAAGATGAAATCTTCAACATTATGGGCCAATTATTCAAGGTTGAAGTCAACCCTTGCAATTAAACACAATGTAGATATATCTACATATTCAGAACTTCGTTCTTTATTGAAACGGCATGCTCCAGGTTATAGGGCAAAGAAATCTAATATTTTAACGAAGAAAGAAATCGACAAATTTATCCAGGAAGCTCGAGATAATGAAAATTTAATGATTAAGGTAATTTACAAGGTTTTATTTCTATTTAGATTACACATTTATTTATTTTTTAGGTGGCTTTAATATTTGGTATTTCTGGGGCCTGTAGAATGGATGAGGTAGTCCTAATGACTCTACACGATGTAGAAGACCTAGAATCTAAGCTATTAAATAGCATACCTGATTCGAAGACCAGCAAACCAAGATCATTTGTAGTTAATCAGATGTACTTGAATGTTTATCGAAAGTATGTTTCGTTAAGACCAGAACATATGAACAGTGACCCACTTTTCTTTAAATAATACATCAATTTAGAAAAATACTTAAAATAGTTGCTACTTATTTGAACTTGGTAAATCCGACAGAATCTACTGGTCACTGCTTTCGTCGGTCTTCTGCAACAATATTGGTTGACTCTTGTGCCAACATAACTGGTTTAAAGAGGCATGGTGGATGGAAGTCATCAAACGTTGCCGAAGGATATATTGAAGAATCTCTTAACGATAAGATTGAGGTGGCAAATAAAATTTTCACACAAATATTCAACAAAATAATCCTACTACCTCGCATGTCGTCCAAAATGTTTCGCATAGTTCTAATAATGTTCCTCCAATTTTCAATAATTGTAACTGTCAAATAACTGTGAATATAACAAACTAATTTCAAAATGTATTCTGCAATGCATTGAGGTTTTCAAAATATAAATTAGTTCCTTATGAGCAACGTGTTTTCAATCATTTATGTAGAACACTAACAACTGTAAGGAAATATCATTTCCTTACAGTAAGGAAATATCATTTCCTTACAGTAAGGAAATTAATATTTTCTAATAGTTATTTTCTGTTGCCTATCAACGACTAAGTGTAGGGAAATATTGACTTTTTCTTTCAAAAATGTTAATATTTCCGAACGATTTTCGGAAAAATATTTATTTTGGTTAAGTTGTTCACGAATTATCGCGAATGAGATAATGAGGCCATCATACTCTGACATTTCTGATATTGACGCTGTTAAATTTTCGATTGTCCAAAATGACAATAAAATTATTTGCTTTTATTTTTACCGGTTAAGCCCACCCTTAAGCTACATTTTAATATGAAAATTTCCTGAATCCTAAGGTTCAATGTCATAATTACGTTTTAATAATATCGAAGAGTCTCGCTAAGATACGCTTGTTCCTCTCAAGTGGCGCGCCTTGGATTCTCAGTTTAATTGCCTAATAAGTATGCAAAATGGGTCCGAATTACTCCGAATATCTCGTTTTTAAGAGCTCTTGAACTGTTACCTTTGATATATTATATCCAGTTAATTAACGGTATAATGGATAGGATACCTAATATCATAGTAAGGAAGTTACTATACGGGATGTCAATTTGAAAACCTCCCGCCCATACTATCTCGCTTCCAGTAAATACAATTAATAATCAGAAATACACAATTTAAATCTTAGTGCTCGAAGTTCGAATTAAGGCCATTTGTGTAAAGCGATTTCTTCGAAACAACTACTCAAAAAATAATAAATTATTGGAAAGAGGTTTAAACGACCTTTAAAATGATATGGCACTTGACCACGCGCCCCCCCCCCCCCCTCTTTCCATCTAAGATTTACCCCTCCCAAAGGGTTAAACCATGAAGGGCGCAAATATTATTTAAAAGTTTCCTCCGTCATGATAAAATTTACGTGTCTTCATGATATGATTTACTGAAAGCAAGATACAGTGAAACCTCTCCTAACGGACACCTCTAATAAGCGGACATCTCTATTAAGCGAACCTTTTTTCATAGTCCGGAACTAGGTATATGAAATTCCATGAAGATCAGCCTCTCTTGGGCGGACGCGGACAGGCGGACAAAAATTTTTAAAAAGTATTTGGGAGACGAATAAGTACGGTGCAAAAACTCTCTAAAGACAGACCGGCAACCAATCGCGTATGCGTGGCAGAGCGAAATGACTTCGCCGAATGAAAGTATGTGTGATTTCCCGACAGCACTACGCCGTTTATTTGTGAGTTGTAAGGTTGAAATCGTAAACAATGGCACAAAAATGTCTCGTTTTGAGTCTGAAAGAGAATATTGATGTTGTGGAAGTTTGTAATTTGATAACAATGATTTGGGCGAGTTCATTAATATTGATAGCAATGTGCTATTAGAAGATGATAGTGATCCCATTCCTACCGATTATGTAGTCCAAACTGAAACCACATCACTATCTGACGACTCTGATGAAGAAGTTGAATGCGGTAATCAAGCAAATGTCACCAATTATCAACAAGCCATTAGTATGGTAAAGGAATTATAAGAGTATGCAAAGAATAGAGGTGACTCTACAGCAATGGAATTGTTATCAGACACGTCAAACTACGTTATTAGAATTGTTAGTACTACATCCTAACTAAAACTAGTGTATTTTTGTTATGTTATGTTTATTTGTACATAGTAATAATTTTGCATTTACATATTACCTAATAACAAATATCCCATGGGCGGACACCTCTATTAGGCGGACACATTTAGACGGTCCCGCAGGTGTTCGCCTAAGAGAGGTTTCACTGTATTAACGGTGGGAAGTTATCAAATTGACACCCTGGATATTTTCGTGATAACGTGTCAACGGAAATCTCTAGAATTAATTAAATATAGTTGAAAGTATGTTCTGACAGATTTTTTTATTTTATTCATTATAAACCTATAAAGATTTTCAGGGATAGACCTGGTGAATCTTTAAATATATTCTACCTCGTCCTTTCGCTCTTTAAATTGCCAAACTTTAAATCCCAATGCCCAAAAGTAGCCGAAAAGTTTTCGGTAAGCCCCGAAAAATAATTAATTAAAAATAATTAGTTATCAAAAGACAGAAAAACTAAATCAAGACGAAAATCCCGTTAAATCCACTTAGTTAACATTTAATTACTTTTGCGGCTAAATCCCGTCCTTCCTTTGCTTGCAAATTTAAGGGGAAATTAAAATTTTAACTGTTACAATTTAAGACCTGCAGAGAAAAAAGATTATACTTACTTGGATGTTTGGATTATTAGCTTACTCTAACGACGTTGTAGATACATAAAAATAAATAGGTAAGTATATGTAAAAACTACAACTACAATAATAATTTAAGAAATTCAGTACTTAAAAGTACTTAAAAAGCCTTTATTATTTAGTACCTAATATACCAAAAATTTGGAATATAATAGCAAGGAAATGGGAATTCTTTTCGGTATTAGAAATGTTTTTCAAATGCATATTGTCATTTTGTCTACGTACCTAATAACGTAATAAGCTTGAGTCACTGTCACATCGAGGATCAGAATTTGAATTATGTTATATTTCTCTCTGAAAAATTACATTTTTTAATTTATCAATGGACGTTCTTTTTATAAATGTTAGTAACCCTCAGATTGAATGAGCTTATATTTTCGTTTCTAGAGTTTATTTTCGCCGAAAGTATTTATAGTTTTAGTCACGTTTCGTAAACAAAACAAAAATAGCAAACAGTAAACTAAAATCAATTCTTGCCAGAATTTTAACGCTTTTAACGCCTCGCAGAGCTCTAACAAAGGAAGACATTTCTGATGGAATCAGCAAAACACTATGTGAATTAAATTCTAGAGATTTGAGAAAAAAGTAGACGATTTGTTGGTGACTGGAATAAACAATGTTCAGTTTTTACAAAACATGAAAAATTCCGAAGCGGAACTATACTTAAGCCAGAAATTTGTTGATGCAATTATTCAATATAAATAGTTGACTATTGTTGAGACTTATTTTAATTATAAAGTGTTACCGGGTATATAGCATTCTCGCTAATGTACATTTGTGAACAAACTCATATGACGACTCAAGAGACACAGACAATTTTAGTAAAAATAACAGTGGAGATTCAACGAACGTAAACAAATCTCCAAATATTTAATAACAGAACCTTCAAGGTCGGGAAGTTACTGTACTACCAGTACTGTGGGTATTTAGAAACATATAAATGTATGGAGACAGGCAGGGGTATCGTTCCATGCACCCTGTGAAACTATACGTAGAAACCACATTTTTAATTTAAGTTTCTGCATATACAACCTCTCTAGTTCTATCGAGTAAAATATCACTGGTTTTAAAATGTGGAAAAACTCCATAACGGCTCAAGGGTACATGCATTGTGTACATTTCGACTACGCTTTTTGATTCGCACGCCTTTATACCTTTCTGAGTCATATTCTTTCGATTTGTTTTTTATTACATGATATTCTTTTTCGGTACAAAAGGGCATTGTTAGAATCTCATAGCCCTTTAAAAGGGAAGAAGTAATTTCGGGATTTTAATTATTAGGTATTCAAGAACAGAGATTTTTATTCTTGGCGACATAGCAACGACGCCATTTTGGATGTCCAATTTAAAGACGAGGACAATGATTTTTTGAGAACGGTTTAGGGGGTAAGATAAGAAAGAGCAATTAAGAGCATTGGGATGGTTATAAAATACATTCGCATTAAATAATTCTTAATAGATTTTTCAAATGAGTCCTTACGTTCTTTCAAATCAGAAAATTTTTATACAACGTGTCCAAGATAAGGAGGTCCAGTACAGGGATCTCGGAAATCGTAAGAGATACGAAGTCGGTTAAATGGAGGTAAAGTTGCGCATTTACGTGTAAAGTTAAGAGAAATACAGGTTCGTATCCCAAAATTTCCTGATGTTGTTCAAAAAACCCTCGAAACGCCATTAAACCACAATGTGTCATACATCGTTGGGAAGAAAAAAGCTCTCAAATTCCAATATCAGAAAAACAGGACCGTATTTAAAAAAAATTAAGTTGTTAAAGTCTCTTTGAAGACGACTCGTCGGATTACAAAACAATTAACGCTGTTAGATAGAGCGGAAAAAGTGGCAATGTAAAAGTGCAATTTACTTTAGAATTCGATCTCAAAAAAACCCAGGAAAACATAAAACGATTTTTCAGAATTTCGGTTTTTTCCGGAACTACTCGGAATTTTAAAACGTTTTAAACGGCATATTATTAGGCACGTAAATTCGCAACTTTACCTCCATTTAACCGACGCCGTATCTCTTACGGTTTCCGAGATCCCTGTACTGGCCCTCCTTATCTTGGTTGTATAGTATTGGCAACTGAAATTGAGGAATTAGTGAAGTTGGTATGGAATCATTGTCAGTGAATACAAAGTATTCATATCAGAAATATTCAGTATATAGTACTATAGCTATTATTGGTTATAGAAATCTTTTGATTTCTTAGTAAAAACTGTCATTTTTACAGTGAGTTACACAACATTTTGTACCAACATTATTTTCTAAAATCTTCAAAGTTACACCGTCAAACAAGGAAATTTAATTTACTCGTTTGCTTCCCTCTCAAGTAAACATATTTTGTTGCATGAGAGTTTACTGGTAAAGACAATTTCATCAACTTGAATCTATACAAACCAATATTTCGTTAGCAGTTCACGTTTTTCACTTAATCCTACTGAAGAAAATCAATTAATTAACTATTGTGCAAAACCAATCGTGTTTTAAGACCGTTTACTTTTAGGGTGGCCAGCAGGACAATACGAGGTATATAATTTACCCTTAACTAAAATCCCCAGATAGTTTTCAAATAATTTGATTGGTTTCCAAGAGCTCTGTAAGTACAGAGACTAAGGTTCTATTTTATGCAAGTTTAATAACCTGACGAATATGTTGTTTGTATTGTAGATTAAAATGTTTTGGTATAACGTATTTTTCCATTTTTATTCTCTATTATTTGAATTTAGTTAAACAATGACATTTAGTTTAGTTCATGTGTCTTAAAATAATCCTGTGAGAATAATATTGCCTAAAACAAACTTTCAAAGAAAATTATACTGAAATATGATTTTATTGTAAAATTCATTACCTACATCCCTCTGAAAATTAAAACGAATTTGAATCCACAAACATCGGCTGCCGATGCACATCTTTGCACACAGCATGAAGTATCCCGCCTAAACAACCTGGAGGAAATTTTGGCTTGGGGTGACAGTAACCAATTCGAATTTAACGTAATTTTCCCAAAAAAGGCTAACATTAGAGAACCGGATATAGTCATGGAAGGACACGCAATTCCACTGACTTCATCTATTAATTTGCTGGGCGTCAATCTGGGAGGAAATATGTCTTGGTGTAACCACGTTATGGCAATCGTCAAGATAGCTTCTCAGAAACTTGGTGTACTCGTCCGAACTTAAGAATTAAACAAATCATAAATGAGCAAGAATTGGTAGGTTAAATGAAGAAGTCAATTCTCAGATTTGGTAGTTGAGGGTTTGGCATTTATACCTGTTCACAGAGGCAAACAACAGTCACCAGTTGGAACTCGTCAACAAGCAGATATGCGCAGAATGAAATTTGCAACCGTTTGGAAATTTCAATCAGCTAACGAACCTATTTGGTTCGAAATTATCCAGTTATTCATCCGCATATTTACGTATCCAGGCATTCGATTAGTTCTCACGTGTTGAAAAACGCCCCCGAATTATGTTAGCGACACATGTAACGAAGTATTTGCAGAACCCTTTCGGAACAAAATGACCAAACAGACGAACAAGTGTGATTGTTTTGTCAATTCGTAGTTGCCTAACCGGTAAATTAAATTCATCGATTATTTGATTAAAATGTGTTGCGTGGCGCGGGCCTGCCAATTTGACTAAAGTAAATGCGTAACCGTGTTAGTTAAGTTAAGAATGGGATAAATACAGAATGGCAATTATTTCGGTTCGAATGGAACGTTTTAGTCTAACAATCGAACATTTTGAAGGAAATAGATTTCTGGGTAATAAGCTGAATTACACTATAAATAAGCGAAGTCACTTTTTAAACACTAGAAACTAGTAATGTAATGGCGTATTTATTTGTGAGCTAATTTGACAAAATCTTTAGGGTTAAAATAGTAACTTTTTACATATTTTGAAATTGTTGGAAATTTATAAGGTAGATCAAAGCCAGAACCCGATTTTATCTAATTTGTTCAGCGGTTCTGGAGTTACATGACCACTGTCTAACAGATGCGTCCAGGAAGTGTTTGTATTAACCGGAAATGCAACAATAAAGTAAAGTTTTTAATATTTTTTGGTATTGTTAGTTTCTTAGCTTCATTCTCTCTTTTAGATATGGATGACAGAGAAATATATTAATTATTATCAACATTACTTAATAGTTATTTATGCTGACGTGTTAAAAATGTTATTTCATTTTGTGAGAAGGGAAATTGGATAACGAGCATAGAGAGATACTGAGTCCCCTAACTTCTCACGGATTAAATATGAAAAAGAGGAATTTTGAAGGTTGATAACATTTGATCGGAACAAAGATGTATATTTTATTGAAATACGCCGTTATTTCCAAAAAGGGTTAGGATTAGCGACATGAATGCAGAGTACTTAATTTTTAGGTGGTATGGAAAAACCGTGGTCTAAATTTCTTATGATACAGGGCGTTAAAAAAAGGGGCCATGATTATCACAGCTAGCCCGCCCATGCAGCTGCTAGTAAGTCACAACACTTTCTTGGATAGTCATTTGAAGGGTCTTATCTGGTATACATCCTATTAAAAAAAAATATACCTGGTGGTTCAATAATTATGTGTAAAAAAACTTGATTCCATTGGAGCTTTTTGTGAGCCCATATCCCTGAAGAGGACACCTATACGAAAAAAGTTTATATGAACTTATAGTACTCTTTTCACTTGTTTTTTTCATATCCGGGAGATTTCCCACATTTCCCCGGACACCCCGTTCAAAATCTTTTTAACTATATCTTAAATAATTATGATAACATAAATAATGAGCTTATCATAAGATTAAGATTTTTATATAACTGTCAATCATGTTTTGTCAAATTATGTAAATTATAAAACGTGGTCTATCGTATATTCAAAAATTATGAATAATTTGAATTTGGTTTAGTAATAAAACTAAGTAAACGAACGCAGTATGGCATGATTCTCGTTTATTTGTTCAAAATGACATTATCAAATTGGTTTATCGCCTCAATAAATCGAGTATAAAAAAAGTTTAAACTCTAAAAGTCCCCACAATAAAATTTATCATCAAACGCGTACGTTTGTTTTGTTACGACAAACTCTCGACGTACAGGAACTACGGGTGCGTGATTAATAGATATAATTTCGTTGTTAGATTGTACATTTTTGTACATTTTATGTATGTTATGTACCTTTTCGCTGTTTGGAATTGACAGTTTAATTAATATTCGGAAACATGGACGTGACGGGGGAAGCTGATTATAAAAGGGTGTCAAAATGAAGTGAGCAGTGTGTGTGCTGCATATATTTCCTTCAACCATGTCGATCTTTACTTGACGTATGTTGTTAACGGCAAATCTGTATTTACAATTCTCAATTAATTGTGTAAGCTAATGTAATAACAACGAGTGTTGAACTAATAACAATCTGCATACATGAAATGATGAATGGTTATGAGTTTTATTATTTTCTTGGAACTATGTACAATACGTATTCAGCACACTTTTTACTGAAGACTTTCTTAATATTTAGTACTTATTTAATGATAAGATTAGTTTAATTTTACATTATATACTATATTATTTTATTACTCTAGGAACTAGATATACCGGTGTTGAAAAAAGGTCGGTACCCCGAAATAACTCCGGTGCATCGCATTACAGCGGAAAATGTCTGGGGAAAAAGTTGTTTGGTTTTGAAGGAGTTTTGGAGTTTAAGGAGGTTTGCAATGTAAACCACCCCCCTCAACCTCCGGGCGCGGGTGGGGGTAAGTTAAGATTTTCAAATGGAACCCCATATTTTTTATTGACGTATCGTGTTCTCCGACCAAAAATCAACATCTTTTGTCTGAAAATTTCTTTTATTTGGGCCCATCCTTCACCAATAATCACCATGAGAAACGACAACCCGCGCCCGGTTGTTGAGGGGGTGGGGGTGGTTTAAATTGCAAACTATTCCTCCTTTAAAACCAAACAACTTTTTCCCTAGACATTTTCCGCTGCAATGCGATGCACCGGAGTTATTCCGCGGTACCGACCTTTTTTCAACACCGTATATATTATTCTTACTGTTTTTAAGTAATTCGCAATACAGTCGTTTCTTCAACCTGTTTCTGATAAACCTTACGTAATAAAGTTCCTAATTTTAGTAATGGATATAGAAGCAAATTAAAATGCGAACATTTCGATATTTTATGCGGTTTATTCCGCCCCAAACTGCCTCTAATGCATAAATTTTAATCAGAGTAAAGGTTTGCCTGAGGCTGGCTCTTCTACCGTTTTATGCCTCTCCTGGAAACTACTACCGCACTAAGTGATAATGTACTTTTAATGATAGCTTCGAAAACTCCTATAAGTTTATTATGTCTGTATTGAAATGAAATGGTGTAGCGTGCTTTCAAGCTACGGCATTAGGGAAAGTGAAATAATATGTAAAACTGTTGTTTATGGAAAGTAGAGGCCTTATTCATTAGTTTAGGTGTAGGCAAAGAGAATTTTGAACTATCTATAGTGCAGTTTTGAAATGGTAAATTTAAAAAAATCTTTTTTGTAACTTGGTGTAGAAGAATATGAAGTTATAGGACTTTTCTGGAACATATACTCGGCGGCATAAAATTCCGCCACCCTGAAATTTTGGTCAAGTTTGATATTTCATAACTTTTTATTTTTTATGCGATTTCATGATTTTGTTATCAGTTTGTAGACCATTTATTGTGTTTTTCCTTAATTATTTTATAAAGTAACATTTTTCGATTAGGCTATATTATACAGAGGAGTAAATCAAACTGTTGTTTTTTTGTCGTAATTTCAAAACACCCTGTAGGAGAATTGAGGTGCATAATTTTATTTACATACTATGTCTTGTTATCTTTGATGTATTCTAAACATTTCGTTTTTTGACTCATTCCATTATCTCATTTCGGCTCCGAGTTGCAAAATTTCGTGTAATCTGATACTAGGTGCATATCTTCAAAAAAACTAATTTGAAACTCGTTTGTGTCTATGTGTTTCTTTAAGTGATTTAGTGCAAATGTTCCGAGAGATTGGAAATAAGAGGCCGAATGGGGTTTAGTGGGTATAAGCTTATTATGCAGTTCCACATTATCATCAGGGTACGTGATCAGCATTAAGCTTTTCCCATAGAAAAAAAAATAAAAACCTGAAGATGTCTGTGCCCTGGATTACTTGTACTGGCACCAGGATTCACTTCTATTTGGATACTAGGTAAACTAAATATTATTTTTATAAGAATCTAAAGTTATACATTTTTTACACAGTTTGGCAACATTGTGCCTGAACATCTGTTGATTACACAGCTGGGCATGGGTAATATGATCATATATGATTGTGCCGAGGAGTGACCTGTGGGTTTAGAATTACCCCACTTTTTAAACTTTGATTTAAAAAAAATATATATGTATCACTTCTCTAGGACACCCCAGGAGTCACCCATTTAAATATAATACGTTATTTCCATAACACCCTGTATCATATGCTTATTTTTAACAACTTTCGACATATTTTAATTTCTCCCTATTTTTCATTGTCACACATCCTACATTTATATTATAACGTCAAAATATCTTCATTAGTCCCCGAGATCCTTAAAGGGCAACTCGCCGGGATTGGCTCTATATAACTTTCTATTCTTTCTATTAAGAACGCTTCTAAAAACCACATAAATTATAAACTAATAAATACCAATTGTGAAATATTAAATTAAAATATAATCAAGTAACTATCTGCACCTTAAAACCACGAAAATCCCTTAATATTGTTTCAATCATCCCCAATAATTGAATTGGCGCACAATATTTTAAAATTTCGCCGAGATAAGAGATGGCCTTATCTTAAATCCCTCGACAAGCTGGAGTCGACACCTTGACGGATTTTAGGTGTTCAGAAGTGGGACAAGACAATCAGCAAGAAAGATCTGCGGCTGATGAACTGTTTCCGCAAGGAACAGGTTGATTTTCCGTGAAAATTACGGCTATAAATTGATGTCTGTTTGAGGATATTGTTTCGATTATTTGCACAAAATGGTCTACTTTTAGAATATTGATAGCAAGAAGTAGTTTTTCTTCATCAGAAAAATCAAAATTTTCGGTAGATTAAGTACTAATACATATCTCGTAATCATTAACTTTTTAAAATGATTGTAATCATTTCACCACAGGACTCTGGGTCAAACTGTTTCCATCACTATTTATTTGGCTTCTTCAAAAGTTGGAGTTAAAAAAGAAATATGGAAATAATAGGTTCGTGTGAGCGATAATTCCAACCGGTTGCAAAATTCGTTCTGGGCATGTTCAATTATGGATCAGTTTCTAACTGGTTGCTGCTTTTTGTTCTCTGTGAACGGGTTCAAATGCCAAGCCCTCAACTGTTATATCTGAGAATTGACTTCTTCACTTAACCTAAGTATTCTCGCTCATTTTTGATTTGTTAAAGAATAATGGAAAGTAAGTTGCCAAAACTAAAGAAACTAAAACGAATCGGAAACAGCAAAACGATTTTTCAGAATTTCGTTTTTTTCCCGATATCTGCGGAGAGGAGATCCCTGTACTGGCTCTCCTTATCTTGGACACGATCAAACCGATTCAGAAATTTTCAATTTTATAATACAAGCAATCTCGAGGCCAATTACCTTTAAAACAACAAAATAACCTTTCAAAGGGACATTAAATTGCCCGGGTATACTTATAAGATCAAGGTCCACAAAATGTCACATGCAGAGCTCTGGTCAAAGGGACGCAATTGCTATTTTGGTCAGCAAGAACATTTTCCCATCCACTTCAAACGGACGAATGTAAATTTCAATTACTTGGTAATAATGATTGGGCAATTGTTTGTTTGACCGGATATGAAGGAAGACGCGGCCCTTTTCCTTCGGGTCATGCGGTTACCTTGGCTACTAGGCGATAGAATCCTTCTTTAAAGTGGGAAAAGCAAAATTATTTGCACCAGTGGTTGGTAGAGAATGAATTCCTTTAGAAAAGCTGCCAGTCGCGATAGCCAGTGCCATAAATATGCACTATCGAATCAGTATTAATTAAAAAAAAAATTGTATTCATAATTTCTTCAACTATTATCAAATACCAATGTATGGAAAAATTATTTCCCAGACCACCCGATGATACCTTATACAATAAGGGCGTATTTAGTCTACACAGTAGCACTTTTTCAGATTGAATGGTTCTACCAAGAAAAGAAGCCTGTTCCATTGATAGGATGTAACCACCTGCAGACCGGTTTCGAACTCTTTTGTTCTCGTCAGTACAGGGTAGGTGTACATAACTATCATTAGAGAAGACTTCTAATACTTCACGCTGTATTATCAACGGTAGTCGAAAGAATACAGAGCGCACCGCCATATCTTAGCTGTCCCATACAATCTGAACACAGACGTTGATTTCTTCAATTTTTGTTCTGACTTCAAATGAAGAGGTCAGAATCAATTGTTCTGACTTTTTGCAGAGCCTCTAAAACCTTAACTTACTAATTTCTGATGTCAAAGGTCTTAGATCTTGCTCTTTACTGCTGAAGATGGAGGTTTCTACTTGTACATTTTCTATTTTGAATCCTTAGTGGATTTTTATTGAACGACCGGAGCAGACTGAGATATTTATATCTTCATATGACCTTATGTGGAAATTCCCTTCACTACGAACTTTATCTTAAGCTGGCCCATGGCCTTAAGGCGAGCTGACGAAGGTGTTTGTACGTACGTCAACAAGGGCTAATCATTATGAAAGTGGTCTGTCCTAATAAATAATGCCCTTTATGAAGAGGCCCTAGGGTGGTTTTAGCGTATCCGAGCGAACAACGAGGGTCCGTAATTTTAATATCAAAGAAGCATCGTGTAAGAATCGAGAATGACATTAAGATAATATTGGACCTTGTGCGACGGTAATAGGAAATGACCTAATAAAGATTCACAGCGATATTTTTATTAACTCATTTGGACTCTTTTCTGTGAACCCCAGCCTAAACTTACTTACTTTTTTTATACACTCGCCGCCACAAAATTCCGCCACCCTGATCTAGTTTGATATTTTCTAACTTTTTATTATATATAGCCTGATATTCTTCGGTCAGCGCCAGTCGTAAGTCTTGCAAGGTTTATGGTTGTAGAGGACGACGACAAACGGCCCTTTTACATTGATACCAAAGATGTTCGATTAGGTTGAGATCCGGGCTACATTCGGGCCATTCCAATCTTGGAAGTCCAACTTCATGCAGTATTCGCTCACTATATATGCAACGTGAGGTCTAGCATTATCATGCATTAATGTAAATTGGTTCCCAATGAACGGAACAAATAGAACAACAACTTCTTGGAGGATTTCCTCAATGTAACGGTGGGTGATTAGAGCGCAACAAATAAAAGATTGGTGCGTGCTTCGGTAGAAATACCCATGACATACATTTTCGAAAAATTACATCGTTTCATTTAAAATTTCGTAGCTCGCAGCAGAAATGAGATAATGGAATGAATCAAGAAACGAAATGTTTAGAATACATCAAAGATGACAAGAAACAGTATGTAAATAAAATTATGCACCTCAATTTTCCTACAGGGTGTTTTGAAATTACGACAAAAAACAACAGTTTGATATAGCCTAATCGAAAAATGTTACTTTATGAAATAATTAAGGAGAAATACAATAAACGGGTCTACAAACTGGTAACAAAATCATGAAAATCGCATAAAAATAAAAAAGTTATAGAATATCAAACTTGACCAAAATTTCAGAGTGGCGGAATTTTGTGGCGGCGAGTATATATTAGGGGAGAGCGGGGCGAGTGAGTTTGGACAATTTTTACAAAGATTGGTACTGAGCATGTCTACATACATATAACCTAGATTTTTTAACATATAATAATTAGTAAGAAGACTCTACTTGGTGTTTAAAGGCAAGCTAATGGCTAATAGCTTTACATTTCGAACTATAAGAAAGACGGATAGATATGACCAATTCATAATGCGATGAACTCCCAGATCGACATGACTTCAGGGGGCTTTCGGTTTGTAGCGCAAGGATTTACAACGCGATATGTCTGAGATACACCGAAATTCCTTGTAAATCAGGTGCTCGTCTATAAGTTGTTAGATTTTTACATTTACCTTTTCTTAACTTTCGATATTCAAAGCTAATAGTCTGGCTACATAGTTTAGCTCGTGCAGATAAACAAACTTTTGGTTTCTATATTTCCATTTCAATGGGCAAGGGCCATTATTGAAATTACCAGACCTAGGTATCTTATTACTATTTACTTTACCCAACCCTTGTAACCTCTTACAAACCCTACTTCAACAACAGTTGTAATAGCAATCAGACAGTGTGCGTACATAAATTAAATTTTGCAGCCAACAAACAAAGTATCGTCAGCCGAGTCGAATCGAAACACAATCTTAATTACAAATATAGCGTTCCATCTGCGTTAGGTTCAACAAATTCATTTACATCAGTTAATTTGGTTTCTTACGGGGTTGATACCACAAAATAAGTTATTTGTTCTGTGATAAATTTTTGACGCGAAAAAGAAGATATACATAGTCGCGAAACGTCAAAAAATATAATCTCTTAAGAAGATATCCTCTGAACCATTATTAATTTAGCGGGAGTAACACTTTTGTCTAACAATTGATTAATAAAGTTTGTACGTTATCATAGATAAATGATTATAAGGGGAAATAGTATGGACTCTGTACTCTACGACAGATAAAGCATCGTAAAATTTGGCATGTTACATAAAAAAATTAAGTTTGAATTAATAGAATTTGTTAGAATTTGTTTCCTTCTTCACTGTGTCAAACTCCTTACAAAGGGAAAGAGGAAACAAGTCCTATTGATTCTCTATTACGGCCACTAAACCGTTATGCCCTCTGCATTGGTCTTCTATATGATGCTGCGTTAGGTAAGCAAATGCAGCGCGAGATGTCGCCACGATCTCTATACTCCTTACGGACAGAATTATATAGCAGATATGAGTTTCCTACACTTGAAGGCTTTCATTCTTATAAGAGCAATCTTAGGGAAAATTTACGCAGCTTCAAGATTAAAATATGTATGTATATGCTGTGAAAATATTATATAAACCTTTATAGGGACATAACTTTCGGTTGACAATATAATTCGTCAGTTATTTTGTATTAAAACCGCCCAAAATTAAGTTAAGTTTGGATAATCTTACCAAATTGCCCAATGACTTAGGAACTGGCCTAATTACTCCTTTTCAAAAATGACAACACTGTCTCACAGAAAACAATAGGAGGGGTGTTGCTTAAAAGATGTATTAATCTGTATTTCATTCGTTGTCTTTCAGGATCAGGTCGGTTATAACTATTTTTACCTTTAAATTTTGACGCTTAATGGCATAGGTAAGGTGAATTGGTTACGCGATACCACCCTTTAAATATTAGTGTGCGTCATATAACTCATAATAGTAACGAAAACTCCTTCTTAGCGAAAGGGTTGATGCTGCAGTGACATAATGGAGATTTAGTAACGGGGTGTAATCAATGTTTGTACTAACAACTTGTTATAACTGTCATTAAAAATATATAGAGGATTATACCATAGGCACTAGAAAAGATTGTTATTACTAAAGTTGAAATATGATTATTTTTAAAGATATCCGGTCACAAAATTAGTTAAAAAAGGATTGTAATAAGATCGAGTTAACAATCTTTTAAAAATAATAATCTAAAGTGTAAGCGCTAAGCTGGTAATACCTCTCATTATCATAATGATAATTTTAGTTTTAATAACTTTTTTTTATATTGAAAAGGAAAAAAATACATAACGTTGAAGAAAATTATTCTATCCATGAACATAAACCGCTCGACTTCTTGTCATTAAAAGTTAAAATTGAAAAGTGATTGGATTATGCTTTGGATTATCACGGACAGATTGAAAGTTACAAACTTTATTAACACTTTTAAATTATTGATAGGGTAGTTTAAATGAACTTTTAAACTTATTAATTGATATTTTTTCCTCTACTTTAATGACTTTGGTAAACTAAAAGTTTTAACCGATTAATTCATATTTGGAAAGGTCGCATCAACAACAGAATAAGTAAAACGATAGCCAACATTTTTCTAAACATCAATTGATATATTATTTCCATAGTAATTTCAAATAATTGATTAATCATTAATAAATATAAAATGTATTCCTTATTTATAATAATTTATCATAATTTATAATACAGCGTGTTATGGAAATGACGTATTATATTTAAGCCGGCAATTCCTGAGATGAAAACAAATTGAAGAAAAATATCCAAAAATGGCGCTTTAATTTAATATGCCCTGTACATGACCTTATGTCAAACCAAAAATAACCACGTGGTGCCCCTGCCAGCAAGGTAAACAAAGCAACATATGGCGAAAAACGTCACTGAATCTGGAACAGCGTTGTCATATTTAGAAAGTCTAACCGTTTGACAGATTCCAAGTTCTTTATTTTTCAGGGTACATTATTATAAACTTTTACGTTCAGTTCAGTTCACTAGGAAACAATCTCTGATTTATAAACTTGAACTGACTCGATCAAACCGCCGTGGAGTTTATAATGGTCAGGTATGTTCTCACTTGTTCAATTCGAACGACACCCGTCGGATCTGAACAACTGAAATGTTTTTTTTTTCGATGTTTTATAAGGTTATATTCATAAATTGCGGAATTTCCTTCTATAATATTACTTTACTGTATCATTAGATTCTCGGAAATGGCAACCGCGCTAGCACCAGTTTTCGGAGAAAGGAAGCATCTTAGAGTTAGGACTCGACCGTTATTATTTGAAAGGGTAGTTCCTATGTGCACATGATTGTTTCATTTTATCTTTAGTAAAGGGTTAATGGCCCATAGAAATTAGCGTTTTTATTATTTCTATTGCGAAATGATTAAGTGCTCTTGTTCTATGTGTGTTATTGTAAAGTGTAATTATGCGTTAGTGTTTAGGGCTTTCGTGTAATCTGATAATAGGTGCATATCTTCAAAAAAACTAATTTGACACTCGTGGGTGTCTGTGTGTTTCTTTAAGTGATTTAGTGCAATTTGTTCTGTTTCACTGTGTTTTTTTCTCTCGACGATATGAATAATGAATACGGTTTAGTGATAAGCTTATTATGCACTCCCACACTATCATCAGGGCACGTGATGAGCATAAAGTTTTTCCCGTAGAAAAAAGAACTGAAGGTTCCTGCCCTGGATTCCTTAATCGCGTCCTGGATTTACTTTATAAGCAAGCTAAATATTTATTTTTATAAGAAACTTAAGTTTTACAATTTTACAAAGTTTAGCAACATTGCACATAACACCTGTTTTCTGACATGCCACCACAGGGTGGGTTTATGGGGCTGGACCCCACTTTTAAAACGGTTGATTTAAAAAAAAATATGTAGCGCTTCTCCAGGACACCCAAGGAGTCACCCATTTCGTCTAATAAACTGAAATTGTATTTTATTTTCAAAGAAACCCGTTGTCTGTTCTACACTTTTTCATTAACTGATAAAACAAAAAGACTACACACAGGAAGGAACACATAATATTACATTATTTTGTTTTCTAGCAACAAGTTCTGGGTGTCCATTTAAATCAAAACTCCACTTCAACTCTTAGAAGGCAATCTCGCAATCCTATTAATATTTATTTTACTGTTACTGTTATGTTTATATTTATACTGGAACAGCCACCGAAACTATAATAAGAGAATACGTTCGAGCCAAAATTCGATTAGCCCACGGGAATAGTGTTTACTATAAAATGAGTTATGGTTTATGGAGATCCGCTTGGGAATTTCAACTGCCTAATAAAGCTTAATGTGTATGTATGATGGAGATATTGTCATAGAAAGTTGTCTAATCTATAACTTTGTGTGAATGCTTTAAGGATATTAAGTTTACCCAATATGTACGTGACAGTCACCAAGTCGAATTTAACGTTAAGAAAACCCAGGAAGCAGTATTTTTCTAAAAAGATTAACATTACAGAACCGGATATAGTCATGGCAGGACAAGTAATTCCACTGGCTTCATCTATTAATTTGCTGGGCGTCAATCTGGGAGGAAATATGTCTTGGCATAATCAGTAATCACGTTGTCATCAATCGGCAAGGTAGCTTCGCAGAAACTTGGTGTACGCTTCCGGACCAAAAAGTTGTAGACACCTCAACAACTTTTAACACTATACAAAGTCCAGATTCGACCATTACTAGAGTAATGCTCTTATGTCTGGAGTTCTGCAACCAAACATACTCTTCGGCTACTGGATTCCATCGAAAGAAGAGCCATTCATCCGATCGGAGACCACGAGCTGACAAAGAGCCTCGACAGCCTGGAACATCGAAGACAGGTTGGTGATTTGACTCTCTTTCACAGATATTTCCATGGAAAATGCTCGGCTGACCTTGCCCTCTTAATTCCGCCCAGAGCGGTAAATAGCAGAAATACACGACGAACCACTGCCGCCCATCCATATGTGGTTAAGCTTAATACTCCTCGAACTTCAAGAATTTTTTCATCTGGAGGACGTCATCCTTATGAAACGACCTTCCCGAGGTGGTGTTTCCCAACGAGTATAACCTCCAACGATTCAAAACCAACGTGAATCGCTTTTTGCGTACACGCACCACTCCTAGAGTGCCTTAAAGGATTTTCCTATAGTGCTTGTATTTGATTATAAAAAAAGAAAAAAATACAGGTCTGGCAAACAACTATTACAATCAGAAGTCTAACTATAAATTAAATAGAGAGAAAGCATATTTCCTTGTCGTATTCGCTTGCTCTCTCCCTCTACCACGGTAAGAGGATTTTCGTACTCTCCTCTCGCAGAATTTACAAGGTAAACCGTCGATATAGTGTTGCCAGGTTTAGTAAAATTTCAGTAAATCTAGTGATTTGTTTTCAATCTAGTAATTTTTTGATTAACATCCAACTTGCGCTAGTGATTGTTTAATTTTTGACCTGGAAACATTGCACGATTGATTTCCCTTCCTCCTTGCATCAATCATACAAAATTTTTATGTTGGATATCTGGGGTTTCTGCACTCATACATCTTCTTTAATGCTTCTAAGATGCTAGAAAATATTTGTTGTGAGAATATTATAAAGGAATGTTATTTGGGAAGTTATAAATGTTAAAGTCTCTACAATTGACATTAGTTTCGTAATCGACGGTACATAAAACCTTTTATACCTCAATTATTATCAAGCCATACAATTCAACAAATTTAATTTATGTTTAGGCGCTTCGAGCAATTCTATAGGACACGTTTCTGCTTCAAGGCAGCCTAAATAGAATAAATAGGTATTCATGAATATAAAAAGCCACAGGTACAAAAGGGTAAGGGGTTTTTGCTCTCCCTAAATGGCCAAATTATTTCAAGTATTTGCCACGTGTAGTTCTAGCCCGTGTGAAAATAGGACGAACCTTTGTAAAGTTATTTAGCCGCGGTGTAACAGGGTGTATCGCCTAGGGGTGAACCCTTTTATTTCATAATTGTGCTGTTGACATGTTGCTCTTGGCTTATTAAGCATACGTTTTTCAACTTTGAAATCGTTTGTGGCATTTAGCGTGGGAGTTCTTACAACGTAAGAAATTTACGAAAAACCATTAGCCTAATGTCATACAAATAACTAAACTTATAATGACCACCAAGACAAACAAAGGGCTAAAGTCGGTACAGTGTATGAAGTCCGCTAAGCAATAAAACCTCTCGAGCCGGGTAGTCGGTGGCTCTCAAACAATCAATTATATTTTAGGTATTTTCTAAATAAAATAATTTAAAGTAAATAAAAAATTAGTTTAGGCAAAGAAAAATAATTATTTTTTAGCTTTTAGAGTATTTAGGCAAATTAGTTTTACGAATTCTTTTTTTATAAAGTTTTGGTTCTAAAAAGAACCGATGTCGCCATCTTTTTGAAACATTATTGGACAGCTCGCAAAGCACTTTCCTGTTGTTCGTTTTTTTGTTAAGCCCAGCTCTTTTAAAATGATGGACAAACTGATAGTTCCAATATCGCAAAGTTCTTTCTTCTTTATCTTTTCAAGAATATCTTTGAGGGTAACATATACCTTGGCTTTATACATATCAACAACAATATTCCTAATCGATAGTTTTATCCCATGGGATAAATCAAAGGTTTTAGAATGGAGTCAAACCCTTGTATATGGTCTGTTCACTTCCTCTTCACTCTTTTTTCGAAGTCTTCTTAAGGTTTTATCAGAAATGCCGCAAGCATCAGACGTTCGTTTTTGCACTGCCAAAACAGACACTAACGGGCCCGAGTTATCTTTTTCTAAGTAAAATAACGTTCCATTTGTAATACCAAACGGCGTTCACCTGGAGATAAACACCTTCTAGGCATTGTCAACATTTCCCATAACTTTTCTTCATAACTGCTTTTAATTCACACACAATGAGAAACAAACTAAAAGCAAAAAGCATAACTACTTATTTAAAATAGAACATACCATCCTGCACTTGAACAAATTTTAATTATTTCTTGGAAAATAGTTTTTATATAGATTTAACTATAATGATCCCAAAATAACTAAATTCTAGAAAAAAGTACCTGTGAACATCTTTAACTTATTGACGTGAAATGTTTTTCATTTGATAAATAAAAAAACTATGAGTGAAAAATAAACAAGATAAAAATATTTATCACGGCACATAATTCTAAAATAATTTTGTTTTGGAACCGCTGATTTTGCTCAGCCGACTACAGTGAACCAGTGGAATGTTCGGTACGATCAAGTATAGCGAAGGTATTGTTAACTTAACCGTCTTACTGTTTAACAACCTTTAATGATTTAATCCGATATCGAACTTCATAAAAGGAACCGACTTTATCGTTAGGTGTCGTCAAAGGCTGTTTAAGGACCCTAGATGTGGCGACCTCCACAAAATGATGCGGGATTATTTTACAGTCCGTGTTAAACACTATATTTCTGTGACGAAGTGATCGGTGACGTGATCTGATATCTAAGCATAAATGAAGCCCACAGCGTTAAATGGCAGTGGGTATATGGCTATATAGCGTGTTCCCTCTTGATGTGTTAATTTCAGAGTGCTATTCCTTAGGTCACTTTATAGAATTAGAATTTAGAAAAATGAGAGAAAAATTTGCCCAAACATTGATTTACTTTTATTTGTTGTATATTGTCCGTTGTGTATTCTGTATTACGGAATTAATCGTTACTGGTAGACTATTTCTGTGGGAGGAAAAACAAAATATTCATTTATTTATTGAAAGAAATTATCATATCATCAATTGATGATATTGATAATAAATTTAGGGTTTTAAATTGCAATGGAAGATAATATGAATTCTATTCCCGGTCAAGTAAAATAAATTGTGGCCTCCCTAAAGTAATGTTCCCTTTATCCACAAGCAATTAATGAGAAACGAGTATTAGCACTAAAATTGCTAATTTCGAAAATGAAGCCGCGGTAAAGTCCATCGAATTATACGGGCAAACGGAATTTTTCATCTACATAAAACCCGTTTTCGTTTTCAATAATTATTTCGTTTTGTGCACCGCAACCCTATAGGATATTAGCTGGAGAGTTTGCATATATACATACTAAATATGGCTGTTATACAAATGATTGGCCAGTAAAAATTTGATATTACATGCTTGGGTATAAAGGGGATTATGAATAAAAATAAGATTACTGAAATTTTGTTGATTACTTTTCCTAGGAGCATGAGGAAAAGTGCAGTTTCCACACTGTTTTGGGTAGAAAGAGGTACTTTTCCACACTTGTACGATAAAGTAACTTTTCCTCATGATTAAAAAAACTTCCATTCCTATTTTTACCTAAAGCGGTTGGATATATCCGACAATAATTAATGAAAACTTTGCAAGCCATATATTCCGCAAAGCTATTTGTTGATTTTAAATTGCTTAACGTCACATGCTATATGAAAAGTTTTCACTGGCTTGCATGGAAAGTAACGGGCAAAAAGTCTAGTGATGTGAGGCCTGGAGATCGTGGAATCCAACTAATAGGACCACCGTGACCAATCGAAAGCCTGGAAACCTTTCGTCCAAATGTTGCCTGATCTGATGAGCGAAATATGCAGTCGTCTGATAATACAGTTTCATTCTGATGTGTTCAAGAACATCATCAAGTAGTTCATATAATTAAAATTGAAAAAATGTTAAAAAACGAACATAAGATACTGGGAATGATAATTATGTTCTTAGAAAATATTAGTCTTAGGAAAAACCGATGATTTTAATAATCGAGTACTTGATACTCGAGCGATTTTAATAATCGAGTGAATCGCTCGAGCGATTAATCACTTGACATTTTTATGACTAAGAAGAATGTGTTTATAAAGCACCAGGGGTTGTTCTTGTAAGTTTTAGAAGTTTAGTTTAGAGTTTTTATTAAGGACGACCAGTTGATTCTGATTTTAAAAAAGGATATAAAATACATATATCCTTTAATTTTTTTTTTAATTTACAATCGCCGCTTGCTAGCCAGTCGCGATGAATCCACTAAGGGATTTGGCATACTTTTTCGTATGCACCTTCCCGTTTATGTGCCTTTAACAAAGACGTATGTCGTGTCAGACTTCTGAGCGTCAAGCTCGAACGTCGCCAATCAGCACATATGGGGTGGCGCGCGGCGTCCAACCCGAACAAACCCGAAAATCGGCTATCAAGTGAACGGCAAGGATTTTCGATTTTTCGCTTGAATTTATAACTAGAGTATTTCCTATCGAGCGAAAAACGGTTCGAATATACGAGCAGTTTCTTACCTCCAGCGATCACACTACCAAGCAGCACATTTCGGTCGGCGTTAAGCGAAGCTCGGGTATCCAGTGAAAGGTAATAAGTAACAAGCGACATTTGGAGCAGTTTTTTTAATAATCGAGCAATGTCGGTTATGTCAATAATCGAGTACTCAAGCGGATTTTCGCTCGAGCGATCACAACACTAGAAAATATGGTAATGATATTTGAATCGTAGAGGCCTTTAGGTGAAGTAATATTTAATTACATTTAAAAATTATCGAACAGCAATTATTTGCATAAATACAAATTCTCAGTAAGGGCCATATTATTAAAATTTAACAAAAACGCTTTTAAAATCCCGTAGTTGCCATTGTCTGATTTTTTAATAAAATTTCATTTTAATTGGACTTTGCCAAAATGAACCCTTTTTACAACGTACTACAATGAAAACGGACTCATAAAAGTAGAGATTGCTTTTTATGTTTTTTGTTCTGTTTTGATTGGGATTTCCGTTTAGTTCTGCGTTCCGTATTTTTAATAATACGAACTTATTCCTTTCAAAGTTTGTTTTTGAATTAAATTGAACAATGCTATAGAGACTTGTATAAATTAAAATAAAAGGTAAAATGAATGTAGCAACCAATTTAAAGGTTTTTATCAAGAGTTCTTATTAAAAATTACAAAATAGGTATATAAAGGTTTAAGAATCCAGGCTCCATTCACCGTGGTTATGGTAAATTAAAAGATATAAAGGTAAACTACACATATAGAATTCTTGCCCTTTTCTTTTTGTCACACTCATCCTTAGACGCACTTCGCCGTATCACGGCTCGTCATTAAAACTATAACCCGACATAAGGAGAAGGATTTTGTGCGTTATCAAGTGCCCCGAACTATTTATAATCTAGTCTGGTTCTTTCCCGTCTTCAAATAATTATTATCTAAATATTAAAACCCTTAAAATATCTTAGTTTAAACCTTCACCCCTAAACTAATATTTATAATATAGAATTTAAAACCGTAACATACGGAAAGCGGTCGAAATTCATTCCACCCTACCTTTATTAAATTTTCTTTTCATATCAAAACGTGTACGAGTAGCATGTGTCAGTTCTGTTGTCCGGTAAAAGTTACCCTCCAGGTCCACCGACTGACTTGCTTCCCCTAATTGGAAGTTTTGATGAACCCTTCCAATTTGTCAGGATCAAATATTATTTTCTAAAGTAATCCTTGCGATATAATAGGTAATAATACCAAGAAGAAAGAGCCAATATCTTTGAAACATATTTGTTTGTTGATGGACTAACTTTTTCCTCAGGTATTATTTTCGCTTTTATTCGATGGGGTCAAATATATTATATTATCTGTTATTTATAATGTTACTAGTTTCTGCTATCTGTATTTAATCGAAAATGTTTCATGTCTTCGCCAAGAATTTTTTAAAGGCCATTAATAAAATTAAGAGATTAGTGATTGTTGCCCTAAACTCATTGGGTAAGGTTCTTCATACCTCTTCCCTTGCCCATCTCTGATCGATATATCGACAGAGGATATATTAAAATTCAATCTAGAGGTGGCTAAGAAGGATTAGCTTCTATCTAAATTAATTGAACTTCAATCTAGAGGTGGCTAAGAAGGATTATCTTCTATCTAAATTAATCGAACTTATCTTTGAGTTACATATCACTTTTTCTGACCAGAAAAAAGTGACATCCAACAGGCACGTCAAAATAATCCCCAATTAGCTATTACAATCCCTCGAACATCTCCTTTACAGATTTTCCTTTGACCGGTCATTGTAATCATTTTATACAGTATACATATCTTTTTATCATCTATATTCAATCAGGCATAAAACCCATACCTTCTTTGCTTTGATGTTCGGATACTTTTTCTGCTTCGCGACCAAATATATGTTTATAAGAGTTATCGAGAGAAGAGGAATATGAAGCCGAAATCTCTATTATGTTTTATTATATGCGGATAAGAAATATTATACTTAGGGTTTTGAGTAAATAAGGGCTTGTTAGGAAAGTATACAATTGGTTTCACTAACAGGTGGATTTGATTCACTGGCGTACAAAATGATTTTTCTATAGCTTTAATAACATTTAGTTAAATACTTCCATCTCTTCTCTTAGAGGGTTCTTTCACTTTACTCTGGTTTCCAGTAGTATCTCACCCAAGATGTTCTTTGACTCTTGTTTTTAGAGACATTAGTGTCTCATCCAATTTTCAGGTTTGCTTGCAATAACTCTTATCTTAATAACAAAGTGCTTTGTTTCATCGCAATAGAAGCTGCTGTCATAGCGCTCCTCGAATATTAATAAAAATATAATGGTCCTGCCAAAAGACTTTCCCGTAAGATCACTAGTACATCAACTGTCGCATTTGGATCCGATTTTATATTTTACTTCATAAATGAACTGAATGACACACATTTAAAAGCTGCGAGTTTCATTATTTTTTTTTTAATTACAAGCACTATAGGAAAAATTCTTTAGGGCACTCTGGGAGTGGTGCGTGTGCGCAAAAAGCGATTCACGTTGGTTTTGAATCGTTGGAGGCTATATTCGTTGGGAAAAACGACCTCGGGAAGGTCGTTTCATAAGGATGAAGTCCTCCAGATGAAAGAATTCTTAATTAATGAAGTTCGAGGAGTCTTAACCACATATGGATGGGCGGCAGTGGTTCGGCGTGTATTTCTGATATTCGCCGCTCTGGGCGGAATTAAGAGAGCAAGGTCAGCCGAGCACTTTCCATGAAAATATCTGTAAAAGAGAGTCAAATCCCCAACCTGTCTTCGATGTTCTAGGCTGTCGAGGTTCTTCGTCAGCTCGAGGTCTCCAATCAGACGAATGGCCCTCCTTTCGATGGAATCCAGTAGCCGAAGTGTATGTTTCGGTGCAGAGCTCCAGACATGAGAGTAGTATTCTAGTGATGGTCGAATCTGGGCTTTGTATAGTGTCAAAAGTTGTTGAGGTGTGTACAATTTTTTGGCTCGGAAGAGTACACCAAGTTTCTGAGAAGCTATCTCGGCGATTGCTACAACGTGGTTATGCCAAGACATTTACACCGACGACCCAAAAATATTTTGCAAGATCATAAATATTAACGACTACTTAAACCTACAAGTTGAAATCAACATATTAATTGCCTGGTGTAAAATAAACCAAATGGAACTTAACATATTAAAGTGCAAGGTCATATCCTTTTCAAAGGAAAAACCACCTTTACTATATTTCCGATTTACCTCTCCCACGAGTCAACTAACCATATTAATCATATCCTATCAAAATCGTTCAATACGTTCATACGTTGCTGGTAGTTTACCAAGATTGAAGACCTAAAGTCTCTATATTACTCCCTTGTTCGAAACCATCGGGAATACTATTGTATATGTCTGGTCGCCATACTGCATAATTCATATTAATCGAATTGAGCTCTTGCAATCGAAGTTCGCGAATTTCTTATTATAAATTGGGTATAGACAAGAGTTCTTTATCACATCAACATCGATTGTCAATCTTGAACCTAGATAACCTGGAGAATTGAAGAATCTTCCTATTTTATTCGGATTTAAAATTATGACATATATTGCTCCGATCTTTTAGATCTTATTTAATTACCGTGTACGTGAACAAGATACGCGTCTTAATCTCTAAATCCTAAGCCAATAGCTATAGCTAATAAACAGCTATACTTTAATGTCCTCCCTGGATTCGGTAGATCACGTCTAGGTACAGTGAACTAATATGTCATTTGATGATGATTTCCTTTTTCTACTTATATGTATCATATCACATAGTTAGGAGCTATTAATAGGTTTACAAGCGTTTAAATGTATTATTTTTATATTTTCTTTAATGTAATGTACCTTCTAGATGAAATAAATAAATAAAAATAAAAATTATTAAATTAATAAAACTAAATGCCTACGCTTATGATTATAAATTACCTCAAGTTTTAAAAAATAATAATGCGGCTGATATTCTATATCATACTCGCTGATACGTAGATAACAATGAAAATGTGCTGGTAATTGGTTGTTAGGTAGGAATCGGGAAAGCTTATTGAGATTTGCGTAATTGATGTCAGAAAAACCGACGGTTTTACGTAACGCAATATAGCGTAACTTGTTTTGAATGGGTTAATTTTAATTGGACAAGATAACAAGCCATTGTACTGTGGTAATTTTTAATTCAGGGCCACGTTTCAACTAAGAAATGGGCTAATTTCGAAAAAAATTATTTATAAATTCCCATTCATAAAGCTAAATATTAGTATATTAAGATACAAGTTTCATAAGACATTATCTTAGAGCACGCGTTTAATTTAGACAAGTGCTCTAATTGTCTTATGAACCATGTATTTTATAATACTTTTTCTATTTGGGTCTTTAAAATCTGACAAACTTTAAAAAATATAGTAGATTTTTTCCATTTCAATTAATTTTTTTTTTGGGTTGGCAATACTTTTATAATTTCATAAAATGTTACAAGTATCAAATATGCCATGATAGAAACAATTGAACACAATAAAGCTTCTTCCCATCCGTCATAATTAAAAATAAATATAATAATAAAGTTAATAAAAATGAGTCAGAAAGAAAGTTGTACTCCGACAAATTGCAGAAAATAATCTAGAAAAATTTTAAAAAGAATATGCAAAACTTGACTTAAGGTGAGAGCAGAACAAAGTTCAAAATATTGAACAAAATATTGTGTCAACACAGAATCTGACAGGAATAACAATTAATGCCCAGGAAATGTCTACAGTAACTATAGATATGTATATATAAAGTAATATGTATAATATTATATTGAATTAAAAATAAAAATAGTACTTTATTGAATAAAACTTAATGAACATAAATTGGAAGATATTTCTATTATATTTAGGTTATGTTGTTTTATAGTTGTGACACTAGAAATTAGTTGACGGACACCGTCAGCATGTTATATATTTCCGAGTATAGGTATTTCAGATATATATCTAGTAAAAATGATCTATTTGCAAGGTTAAAGGTTAGTATTTTAAAGTTTTCTATAAAAAATTTTGTCGAATCCATAGTGCCTGGAAAACTAATTTCAACGAAATCGAAGTAAGCCTAAAATTCGAACCCTACTTGCTGCCAACAGAAAAAAATAAAATTCAAGTTTCATAAAATGGCAGGTTATTCAATTTTTTTGCATTTCATAATGTAGCCATTATGAAACCCAAATAGAAAAAATTATTTATTAACTTTATCTTATGTCACTTTTTAAATTAACCAGCTATGATTAAAACAAACGTACTTATACTAAACGCCATTTATTTATTCCAAGCCATTAAAAAATAACGAACGCATCACAGCGAGAGAGCGAATTTTTATCCGGGAGTTTTAATCTTTGCGAATCACATAATGAAAATTTAATTAGAAAAATGGGAGAAAAAAGTACTAATGGACGGGCTAGGCGTTAGGAAAAAAAGTCCATCGAATCCCGTTTAATCCTATTTCACATTAATAATAATCTCCGTTAAAAGCATTGCCCTAAAATCGGTTTAGTTTTATGCAATATTTATTCCGTTCCATGCATGAGGTCAGGAATAACGGAGGTAAGAGCGAACGACTACAGTGGACCAAATACATTAGTGTATCTGTATTCAAAAGATACTAGATTGCTCTTTAATGGCATGTTAATATTCTCTCAGACCATCACCATCAATGCCGGTGCTCCCCATGGGTCCATATTGTCTCGCATCATCTTCTTAGTGTAACATTAACGACCTTGTAGTGAGAACCAAATAGTCAGTATATAGCTTTGCTGATGACAGCACACTTGTCTCATCTTTCACTTTCCATTCTCAACCCCGTCTGCTGGCGCACATCCTCGCGGACAACATGGAGTATCATACCTCAAGAAATACCTGGTAGAAATTTCGTCTTGGGTGACAGTAACCAAGAGAAATTTAATGCTAAGAAATCCCAGGCAACAGTTTGCTATGCGGAACCAGATATAGTTATGGCAGGACACGCAACTCCACTTTCTTCGTCTATTAATTTCATGGGCATCAATCTATGAGGAAATATGTCTTAGCATAACCACGTTGCGTCGGCAATCACCAAGGCAGCTTCGCAGACACCTGGTTTAATTCTCTGGACCAAAAGTTATATACACCTAAACAACTTTTGTTACTCTACAAGCCCAGATTCAACCACAACTACAGTTCGACAAGCAAGTCTATAGCTACGCGGTATCGGTAAGGGGGAAGCAATATCTTTTAAAACATGGCCGATTCATGGGCGTGCTATTATAATCTTAATAATGTAATAATATATATTTTTTCATAGCATGAATATATTTGTATCACCAGTGCAATATATTAGGCCTTTTCATTAATATTCCTCGCTTATTTTGGCATTTTCGCCAATAAAATCCATTTGATTTCAACATGCACCTCAAAGTTTCACGGGAAAATGGAAAGTTTATGTCACTTCTCAGCTGTTGTAGCAACTTTTTTAAGGTTGGAAATACTTTTAGTTCCAAATAAAACTTTTGTATTGTTCTCCTAACAATGCCAAAGTCGAAGCCTTCGATTTTTTCGACAGCAGAGAGATGGTCCCTTTTTTGACAGGAGATGGCAACAATTGATCCGGGTTATTTTCTTCCTTTCAGTATCTTCTTTGTGCATATTTTTTACTGCACCCACGCTTACTCCCGTATACATTGCGAGCCTTTCTAGCTTTCGCTTAAGTGGCAATTTAAATGTATTAATTTGTGATTCCTCTTCACACACCCTGTACACATTGGCAATCACTTCGCGGGTTTGACTATGAAGGGTTTTACCAGGGTATATTCATTCATTATCACAGTTTTAAAACAAACCCTATCACTACGCAACTGGATGAAGCATATTGGACATCGCCGAACAAGCACGCTGGCACTATAGGCGTGTCACCAGGCGCGTGACGTCATCCTCTGTCTGGGATATAACCTATCAAATTAGCTCTAGCCACCAGTTACCCATGGTTACCGTTGATATTGTACCATGTTGCCCTATTTTTAGATTAGAAGTACTTTAATGAAAAAATATTTTCTTTTGCATTTAAATATTAAAATAAATAGTATGAAAAGAAAGTTTTAAGAACATTGAAACTATAATAGAATATTAGTTTCTTATATACTTATGACAATTTACTTTAAATGGGTAAATTTAATTTTAGGGTTTACTTAGTAACATGTTATTAAATTAAAATTTAATATATGTGACAACATTGTTATCCCAAGAAATTTTTTTTGCCCGCATTCCTTTTGTAGCTACAGTTAAAGTTGTCGACCTGTAGAATGCTGTTCTCATGTCTGGATCTCCATTCACAAGCATACTCATCGAAAGGAAAGCCATTCGTTTGATCGGAGACCACGAGCTTACCAAGAGCCGCGACAGTCTAGACCAAGCTGGTGATTTGACTAAGTTTTTATGTTTTAATATGGTATGGACTCGCTGTTGAAACGTATTTTAGTTCATATTACGGTAATTGACAGACCCCTGTACATTCATATGTAAAGATTTCCATAAATCTTCTCTTTTAATAATTATATAGACGAGGTAAACCAAAGTCTTGCTTATTTAGTATAATATTTTGCATACATATGGATACTGCGACAAAAATTTTCGAACAGAGAAACTAGTTTTCCCCTTTAGCTGGTCCGCTGTTTCTCGGAAACCATGTCAATCCTAAACTCCCCCTTAACTTTTCAATGAGATTGGTCAGCTAATTAACTGACCGGTATTAGCGACGGCCAGAAAATGGAGAGCAGCCAGACAAATTACCTTTGAAAATATTAGCCCTTTCTTTGTTCTAATGGTCAGCCCTAAATTATATTTTGGTTTCATATAATTGCCTCTGCTGCCGGCAGAAGTTAATAATTTATATTTGCAAGTTGGCTGGAGCAAAGGCGGATTCGCTTTGGGTGCCAAAGCGAAAAATAATTAGGTTCTATTTCGATTATGCATTTAGCCATGGAAATGGTTAAATATTAAAAGAAAACGGACTGCTATGAATGTTTATTTAATTTACAGCCATTTTAGAAATATATGAAAACTGTGCTGGTCCATGCAGGTTGAGGCAAATGTCCCCTCCCCTCATACTCCCTTATCGGCGCCTCTAAATATGCCCTTGTTTTAAACAATAAACTGGAGTTTAAAGGAAACAAATCCCTTCCTTCATAATAAATCTCAAACAATTTTGTCCGCTCTTATATGCCGGAGCGGCATCCTCACCTGAAATCCTACATTATTTAGTGTGTGGTAGAGAAGACATATTAGAGGAAAATAGAGCCCCGAAATTAAATTTCAATTCGCTGCCCTAGCAGAGGACTAATAATTACACCCCGTTTGGCTGACGCAAACGAAATTAATGGCACAACAATAGATTATATAGAAATGAATTCGAGGTTGGAAATTCTATAGAGTTTAGAAGTGGTTCTTGGTGTCATGGAGACTGTAGTAATATGACGTGCTAATATTCCAGGGTGTGATTCCTTAGGTCCTTTTATAAGGAAAAGTTCATATGAACAAATGTCCGCAACGGCTTAAATTTTTTGCTACAGGGTGTTAAATTTTTATTTTTTAAATGGTTATTTTTTAATAACTCCGAAAGTACTTTAAATATTATTTTCAATTTTGGTATGTGTTAATAGGATATAGAACCACAAATTTTAGTTAGAAAAGTTATTCACTTGTTCCACCAGTGGCGTCCCTGCAAACATGTCCTATGATATTTTTTACAAAAAAGGTGGTACGTCACTGACATTTTTCCAAGAGGATATTTTTTCTGATTCTACATAAAAACGGTCTCTTGAGTCTTTCTCGTCAGACGCGCCGTTCTTGATTAAAACCACTAAATTCATATTGAAACTCATTATTATTAACATTAATAAAATAATTAATGATAAATTTTGTTTCATAAAAATTGTTGGAAATAGCCACCTTCACTTAAAAGGCATGCTTCCGCCTATTTTCGCATCAAATTGCCCACTCCAACAATTTTTATAAAACAAAATTTGTCATTAATTATTTTATCAATGTTAATAATAATGAGTTTCAATATGAATTTAGTGGTTTTAATCAATGCTTCTGACGAGAAAAACTCGTTTTCATGTAGCATTTACCAGGCTAATCAGAAAAATATCCACATGGAAAAATGTCAGTAGCGTACCATCTTCTTTATAAAAAATATCAGCGCACATGTTTGCAGGGACGCTACTGGTGGAACAATTGAATAACTTTTGTAACTAAAATTTGTGGTTCTATATCCTATTAACACATACCAAAATTGAAAATAATATCTAAAGTACTTTCGGCGATATTAAAAAATAACCATTTAAAAAATAAAAATGCAACACCCTGTAGCAAAAAATTTAAGCCGTTTCAGACATATGTTCATATGAACTTTTCTTTATAAAATGACCTAAGGAATCACACCCTGAAATATTAGCACGTTACACACATTAAGGAACACCCTGTATATGTTTCGTGTGGAAAGTATCATCGGTATAAACGAGGAGAGCCAGAAAGAGTTCTTCCCTACCCATGAAATAAAAGAACGTTCCTACAATCATTAAAAGAGATCTATTGAGCGATGCATCGTTGAGCTGGACATCGGAAATATCATATAATTTTTGAGATAGCTGAATATTGGCTAACCTGTAGATTTTATAGAAAACTGCGTTATAACTTCATGAAGAGGCCGACATGGTAAACCCATGTTCCGAATTTGAATACATTTTTGTTAGCTAATCCTAAGTTATTCAATTAAACGTAGGTGCAAAACCACGAACTATAGGTCAGGCAATATGCTTTAAAAATGCAACTTTTCTCTAACACCATAAATAACTAACCAAAAATTAATTTCTGCTTCGGTTCTCAAACTTTATAAAGTTAAAAGCACAACTTCTTTAGGAGAAAGTTCCGAGTATAATCCCACAAAACACATTACGTTTTTGGACATAAATTGTCCTAGCAAACGATAAAAATTTAGATGTCACATTAACCAAAGTTTTCCACGATCTGGTTTGGTTTTTGTAAACCTTTACCACAATTAGCGTAATGAGCTTAATCTTATAAAATGCTTTATCGTTCTTTACAAAGTTCCGTTTATTACACGGCTTTACTTTATTAGGAAGTTTTGAATTTATTAACCGCCCAGAAAAATAGGGTGTTCCTAAGTATAAGGCAGTACAATTATTTGTTTCCCGCCCACTTCGTTTTGGATATCCTGATGGATCTACCCAACTCTTTATTGATGTCTCATGGGTATCAAACCACGTTTCATCAAATGTCTAAGACGTAAAGTAAGGGGTAAAACCTTACATTACCAGATGCGCTGCCAAGTGCAAACATCTATTTTCAGTTAATACGTGTATGTAGGCTAACAGTGATGCCAAATCACAACTCGTGCTTCGATCTTGTTCAATGGCAATCGTTGCTCAAAAGCTGCGCGCGTTTGACTTTGAAATGCGCATACGCGCATCGTCACAAAGATCTTGGCCTATAGCATCGATTTTTTTAATAATTTAACGCCCGTCACATGGCTAATTTTACTCTTCTGAATTATATAACGCCAATATTTGGAACTGAGTTATTTTAATCAGTCACTATAACCATTTTCCTATTATTTATAACAGCCCTGTCTTATATTGGCTTAAAGTTTTGGAATGTTCCTTATAGAATGTTAAATACTAAGAATCATAATTTTAATCTACCTAAGGTTTAAAGGAAACTTGCACATCAAAATATATTTTTCCTTAATGGTTTATAAATGGTTATTAAAAAAAATATTGTATATAGCATCGGAAAACAAACCTTCACATCAATTTATCTTCGGTAACATTTTCATACGTGACCGGCGATACTGTGACCGGGGATACAAAAATGCACAAATTCGTGGATAACAGCTAATACCAGCTATTTCTTAAACTTTTTTAGACTGAAATGAGAATCTATACTCAAGAGAATGACTTCGTGTAGTATTTTTCCCTTAATTAAGACTACTAGGTCCGAGTTACCCTGTGACCGGCGATACAACGTAAAAACATACACCTGGTAAAAAGTACGCAATGTTCTAGTTTATACCTAAATAAGCATAATAAGGCACTTGCCTAAACAGGAGCACGTTTTACACAAATTCAGATACATTTCGTCATATTTGTAAAACTATTAGGCCGACCTCTAGTGGCGTTATTTATAAGCAATTTCTGCCGTGACCGGCGATACATGCAGCTGCGGGGACGGAACTTCTGGTTAATAATTGCTTTAGAGAAACTAAACTGTTGATCTTTGAACATTATTTTACAAATTACAAATTGTAACTTTAGTAAAATGACGTGAAAATTAAAAGGGTAAAGTAAGAAATTATTGACTGGAGACACGTGACCGGCGATACATTTTTAAATTTAAATTTGAATATTGCAGCTATAATCTAAAAAAATACTTTTAAAATTGCTTTTTAATGCAGGAAGTATAACATATATTTCGCAAATTATAATCGTTTCTACATGCAAATAATTTATTTTAGTAAGTTATATGCTGGACTGAAAGTTGCCTGTAAAAAAATTTTGACTCTAAAATTATAGAATTTTTTTTCTAAAATGTTTGAGGTGTAAATATGACAACACATTCTCTCATGTCTTTTGAGATTGATCGTTGATATTTCTCGCCAGTGCCTCACACGTAGTTTTTCAAGGTGGTTTATCTCGCTTATTGATCCAAAGCGCCTTTTATAGTTATTTTTCTTCAATTTCTTGTCATCCCAGGATTTGCGGATTGAAATCTAATAAGTTCTTTCACCCTGTAGTAATCTTTTAAAATGATTTATTGTGCTTTAAAAAGTTAATTTTATTGCACCGCTTTACCTTATTAAGAAGTTTTTAAAGGCAGGAAAAGCAGGAAATACGATATGAGCAAGAGAGCAATAAAATGTTATCTTCCCGGAAGCCACGGTACAACAAAAGAAGAGAAATTAGCAAAATAATAACCACCAATTAGCGAAAATATAAAATACGGCATCTTAAGCCTATTTAAAAACAAACCACAGCCAAAAGTTTTATAATAATTTCAGCTTTACATCCTCTTATTAGAGCAATTATTCGACTTTGCTACGTTTAGGGAACGTATAATTTGGGAGATTTGAATAGGGTGGATTATACCATGTTTTAAGGAATACATGGAAACGTGTATAAACGCAGTCGAGTTGGGCTTGAGATTCCACAAATAAAATCCGAAGGAATATGGATTAATTTCCTTTTTAAATTGGTTGGAAAGTTAATGGCCACAGTAAAAATTAAATACAGGGTGTTCAGATAATGCATAAGGATACTTGGACATATGATTCTACGTGTTAAAATAACAAGTCATAGAACAAAAAGTCTCAATACTTTTTTGCCTTCATTTCCAAAAAGCTTTAATTTTACCAAGATGTTAAAACTAAGAGAGAAAAAAATTAACTCTGACATGCTGTAATTCGAAAAGTATTTATTATTTACAACCATACATGTAATAATTTCATTTCATCTTTGAAAGGTGGAAAGTTGATGTTTTTTACTTACTACACCCGGGTGGAAAGTAAATTATTTTTTGTAATTTTTTTGAAAATCGATATCTCAAAACAATATACGAACACACCAACATACAACTCATTACACAAATTTACCGAAAATGAATTTTTTTAAATTTTTTTAAAATAAACCTAATGACATTTATAACAAATTAATAAATTAATATGGTTTTTGTTTTACTCATTTACATTAAATATTACATTGGCAGTCACTGATATGTTGAAAGCATTGAATATTGTGACCAAGTCGTTGATATCTTCTTTGTCTTGGCATTTTCACTGAAATAAGCTCGTAGCGCCGACCAGGATTTTGAACTTTGTTTCCCTTACACCATTCTTTGAAACAGTTATATGCCTTGTCATATCTCGGGCGGCTTTTAGTTGGCACTAGATCTTCTTCTACTATTTTTGCTGCTTCTGGAATTTCTGGTGGAGTAGCAGCAAAATCAAATTTCTAATTGATCGAATTTTTCTGTTGTTAAAATAATATATTGTTTAGTGACATGGAAACCATATTCAAAAAATTATATTTGCCATCTTGATGGGTATTATTACCTACGTTATTTTACCACCTGCGGATATTTGAAATTTCTGTTTGATTGTTCAATGGAAAAGTCAAAATGACATTTATCTTTTATTAATAATTTTAATTCAAAATAATAAGAAGTGGATGTTAGATGTGGCTGTAAATAAAATAGTATACAAACCTCGGTGAAAAGTTTCATTACTTTCTCGAGATTTAGTTCTTCGCGCCTCTGTTAACTACCGACTCTCTCGACAGGAATGAAACACTTTCCACCTCGGTACGTAATATAATATTTATTTATTGAGTTTTCGACATTTTGTTATATTTCCTTTATAATCTTTATTTTAACTGTATATCATTGAAATAAGTATTAAAAAATAATGACCCTAGGATTGCACCTTATAGATTTCATAATTAAATGTTCTATAATAATACATTCACCAATTTTGACATTATATATTTTATTATTTAAATAGTTTTTAAGTAAATTTAATATTTTTTGACAAGAAATCCAAGATTTTATAATTTCTTAATAAATATTTCGTGAAAGCAGCAAAGGAACACAGCCGAACAAAATTTAAAAATGGGCATAGTATTATTTTTAACATTATTTTGTTCTGTAAAAAATTATTAAAAGTCTTTAGTTTTGTTGTAGAAAGTCTCTTTAGTTACCTTTGTAATACCATGGTGCTAGTCGCCTTGGATAAAACTGGTTTCCTGTTTAAACTGTCGCACCCATTTCGACCTTACCACTTCTAAGTAAGACCCGTATAAATACGTATAAGCAAAATAATGGCGTACTAAGTCTTACAGCATTGTAATTTTAGGTACCTACTTACATTACATTAGCGAAAGCTTTTCAGGTCTTGCTTATTAATTATAAATTTGAGCCTCTTGTTATTAAATTTACGGGTCTTGTATGGTAGAGCTGCTACTTAATACAACATTTATTCACTCTTACTATAACTAGATCCATGTACAGATGCGAATAAAAAAACTGCGTTATTCACATGGAATGCCTTTCGTGAAATTTCCTAATCCTCTGCGACATAGAGGCATTCCTAAATCACAGAAGAGTAGCATTGTTATATCCCTACGACTGATTTCGGTTATGGACGGTCGTCGTTGGTTCACGTCATTGGTTTGCAACCAAACCAGCACCAATACTGCGGGGTTGCCTATATGACGGCGACAACATTGTGCGCAAGACTACCGACGAGCAACCTTTAAAAATATGACCGCTAAACCGTGCTCACCGACCCATTTAATGTAGTTTATGGTAAAATAGCAAAATTATATGCATAAAATATTAATATGGGAACATGTACAATTGTACAAGTCGTGTCCCTTCACCGCGAACTTCCCGCTTAGATTTCATGGAGACAAGTAGGACCGGTTCATTCGCCATCAATAGATTCCTTGTCTATTGATAATTATTAATAAGAGAAGGGATTAAATTGAAAACCCTCCGAGTGATTGAGGGATTTAGGCTTAATTGTAGGACTTTGAACGTCTTATTGTTTAGTAGCATGTAAGCACAAGGGGAATTTCAATATGTTCGCATTCAATTTTTAACAAAATACATCACTGGATAATAATGGGTCTTTAAGGCATCTGTTTGGTGAGATGACATTGTCTACCAGCTGAATTTATAGCCTAAGCAGATCATGTCAATATTATGAAATGAAATTAACAAATAATAATAAATAAATAATAATACTTATCAGGTTTTGTAGGAAGAAATCCTGGAAAAATAAGTCAAAAATTATCTTATTTTGACATCCTTGAGTACCTAAAATAATACGTCGCATATTTTCCCAACCTTAAAAAGCTATTTAATACAAACTACGCAATAATATGTTCTACTTAGATCTGTGACTCACCCTCGGTTCAATACTTCTTTCGGGAACGTTACTACCCCAGTTTTATCCCCTGCCGATGGTCTACATAAGGGGAGAAGCGACCTTCGAAAAATATCGAATGATGTAATACTGTAAATCGCACTTTGGGCTGCGTACAATGAATGGGAAATGGAAAAATTATTACATTTGCACGAACGGTGAGTGGCATGTGTAACCCCATAAAATATGTGATTTGAATTTAAATATAGGTATGTCGGTAATAAAAAAGGGACAGGACAATGCATCTGAAAATTATATACAGGGTATGTGCATATATGGAAAACTATACATAGGAAAATTTAGAAAATTTGACAGTATTCTAATGTAATGGGGGACAACTACATCTGCAATTATGTCCCCGCTATGGGCATCGAAGGGGGCGTTGTGAGTTTGCGCAGTTCGGAAATTTCCTTGTGAAAGTAAACATTCGACAGGGCCGGATTTCAACTTTTTTAATGTAAATTTCACTGGTTAGTTAGGAAAAATATTGCAATCAAAATTTCGATTAGTTCCATTTAAGACATCGTTCCATGCATACGACTTCTGACGATATGATGATCCGACGGTGCCCAGATTGGTGTAAACTTTTGGTGCCAAATTCCGTCCGAATATTTGTAACAATCGACACGATGAGCTTTATTTTAACTTTCGTTCGACGTCGTATATTTCTTAACCTCACTTTTTTCATCAGCTACTAATGTACCAAATTAAAAATATATTAATTTTACGGTTAGGTAGTGACCACATATATATATTTTTTACGAGCTTTTTAGTGAAATTCGGTTCCGAAGATCGGATAATGTGATAAGCAAAATATTTTCGTATCTATGTATATACCTGAAATACTTTATACTTGGTATTGATCCACGACTTTTGCAAAAAAGGATCATGCACTTGTGTCCTTTCATCTTCAACACAACAAATCACTAACCTATCAAGCAGCGAATCGAATCACCATAAATTAAAAACTCCTTTACAAAAATTGTTGCTAGGTAATGAAAGTTTATAATCACTAATATACCGATAACAATGTGGATGAATCACTTTTTATTCTGTAATTTGAAAAAGCATCCAGAACCAAAGATGGCGACGAGTAACAACAAACAAATAATATCGGGCCGGCTCTGACGCGATCGATAAAATGTCCACCCTACTGCGCAAACTCAATAGGTCCGCGCCATCTCCCACAGCGGGGACACTTTTTGTATTTTGGAACGTTCGTATTGGTAATGTTTATATATATATGTGGGGACTACTCGGCTATCAATATGTTTTTGTTCAAACAAGATTCAAATTGAAATTGAGAAAACAGCAAAAAATAAACATTTTCAAATGGAAACTTAATTATAATTAAAAATAAAATATTCAAATAATTTTTAGTTTTCGAAATATTGGCAATTTTTACTTTCCCAAGCAAAAATTTAGGAACAAGCTAACACTAATAGTTAAATAACACACTATAAAGCAGAAATATACTTAAACACACAGACTATCGTTACACGTCAATATACTTTACGCCTAAGGCGAGAAAGTGACACTTTTCTTCCTTCCTCTGAATAGTCGTCACTGCTTTCCCTGTGTACTATCTTTATTTTACAAATATAGCGATATTACTGTTCGGCCATCCCCCGTACGGTAAATATTAATCAAGAAAATCCTTAAGTAAAAAATATTTATTAGAAAAGTTCACGAAGTTATTCCACCGTGCAGGTTTTGATGGAAATACCAGCAGGAGAATGGTCCTTGAACATCACGCTACGTTTGCTGCCGAAGAGGTAAAGTAAGGGCAAGGTAAGGGTGAGGTAACGTTCGCTTGAATGACCCCCTTGCATGCATGCTTAATTTCCTTTCGCGTGGCGCTACTACCCCACTTCGGTTATTATCCTGGGGCAATAGGGGTGAATTTCGAATTTTAATTCGAAAAAATCCCCATGCAAATCTTTCGTATTAATAAACATCGCCATAATAGGTCTATTCGAGCATTGATAAATGGGGTATGTATTATTCGTATTTACATTGAGTGTAATAACACTAAATTTACAATCAATAGCAGCTATGGAACAGGTAGTATTTGAGTGTATAAGGTGTCCCATTCTCGACATTTTTATATGGTATCTTCGTAATTGTTAGTGCTATCAAAAAAGTAATGTAGGTGTCATGTGCTCTTTTTGGGTCAAACTTAAAATTAGTGTTGTGATCGCTCGAGCGAAAAACCGCTTGATCACTCGATTATTGAAATAACCGATATCGCTCGATTATTAAAGAAACCGCTCGAGTTATCGATTCAGGCGAAAACCGTCGCCCGTCACTTATTATCTCTCACTCGATACCCGAGCTTCGCTTGACGCCGACATAATTGTACCGCTGTAGTGTGATCGAGTTAAAAAACTGCTCGTATATTCGAACCGTTTTTCGCTCGATAGGAAATACCCTAGTTATAAATTTAGGCGAAAAACCGAAAAATATCGCCTGTTATTTGATAGACGCCCTCGGTCTACGCGCCGCGCCATCCGAATGGCGACGTTCGAGTTTGACGTTGAACAGGTAACACGACATACGTCTTTCTTAAAGGCACATAAACGAGAAGGTGCATATAGAAAAGTATGCCAAATCCCTTAGCGGAGTCATCGCGACATGGTATTGTAAAGTTTTGTTTTAACTGGCTAGCCAGCGGCGTAGTTTAGGTCTAAGATTGTTATTAAAAAATTAAAGGATATAATTTTAAAATTTTTATTTACTATAAACTCGAGAAAACTTCTAAAAAATAACATAATAATAGAAATTGTAAATAAAAATAACAAAACGAACAAAATGGTTAACAAAATATATAGAAAAACTCGTTGGTAATCTTATAGTAAACATTTTTAAATCTAAACAGGAACTTTTTATTATTAAACTCAAGAAGACTTCTTAAAAATAACATACATTATAGAAAATATTAATGGTAAATAAGAAGACTAGCAAAATAGTTAACAAACGATAGGTATCGACAAATTTTTGGTAACCAAAAGTAAACATTCTTAAATTTAAACAGGAACTTTTAAGTAATTATAAACATGAATTTAATAAAATAATCGCGTATTTTTTTATTTTGCCAGTGGCGTAACTAACCCTAAATTTTTCAAGGGCACACAGTGCGCACCTGATAATTTAGAGTGGAAGAATTTGACAAACCATTTTAAATATCTACTTATTTTATGCTCGTAGATTGAGAAAGATGTGACGAAAAATAACTCTCGGTAATACTTTTTGTTTTAAAAGAGCACAAGAATAAACCCGAACAATATATACATATTTGGGTGATTTTTTGCAGTTTTTTTGTTTGGTATCGAGACACGTGGTAAAAATTAATTATTCACAAATAAATAAATTTCTGGAATTTTTTTGGTGGCTACTACAATTCTTTAGCTAAACCTGTGCCCACCCGTAGTTACGTGCCTGCTAAATACCCTACCTGATCACATGTAAACGGCTAGGCTGCCGGTCAAGCAGTCGGTGACGTCATCGCTTGGTGAATTGGAATTTCAAGCGATTCACTCGATTATTAAAATCGCTCGAGTATCAAGTACTCGATTATTAAAATCATCGGTTTATCCCAACACTATAAATGAGTGAAATAAATCTCTATTCACTGACTTCAGATATTGGCAACGCTGTAGCCGGGGACTATTATTTGCTAAGGGGCGAAAATAAAATATCAGTTTTAACACTTGTATTATAAATAAATAACAATTTTTCAGTAATATGTATATTTGTTTATTAGTAGAACTCCACAGGCACAGATTAGTATAAACCACTGATAGTTTATACTAATCTTGATCATAGTTCCAACGAGGTTTAACTGAACCATAAATAGACGAGATTTTATCAGAAAAATTGCACAAAGAAACCAATCTAACCACATTTCGGAGGTTGCTCTCGCTTGACCAACCACAAGCCCGTGAATTTGATTCTATCGTCACCCGAACGCATGAATAGCTCTCGTCCCTCCGATTTGAGGATGCGATCTGCATGCCTCAAATTTCACTACATTTTTTTTTGATTCTCTTCCAGTGCGGTCGTATAAGACCAAACGTGCGTAAATGTAAAGGGGAATCGCAAAGCACTTGCCTTTATTGCCGGGGGTGTGGAAAAGTGTATTAAAAATGTTTAATTTATTGGATTGGGTGGTTTGGACGGTCGTAAAAATAAGAATAACTTTCTTACTATTAAGACAATCGGACATCGCTGAAATCCATCCTTTTTTGGACCCAACTTACAAGCAAAATATTGTATTCTTTTTACTACGTCTAATAGAAAGAGGAAATATGAATTATTTAAAAAATTTTGACTTTGAAGACATGGATGCCGGATTGTGAGGGGTTCTTAATTAGCTTTGCTAGCGTTCGAAGCTAAATTTAAAATTTTAACACATTCTATCCATTAGTTATCTTGTAGTTTGTCACACCTTTTTACCTTAACGGAGGTCACTGATACGTGCTCTTAACGAATTCTTATAAGTGTAATTATTTTATATACCGAACACCTTTTGACCATGACATTCTAGAACCATCCGAAATTGTTCTTACAACTTACAACCAATGGGATCAATGTCGCTCTTTTTTACATTTTATTACGTTAACTTTCGAAGAGTATGAAAAAACAAAATGTCATTGTGAGCACGTGAAATATAAAATTATTTTAATTGTTTAAATAGTTTTAACATTCTCGCCTACCATCTTAAATTAATATGATAAAATACTATTTTGTTCTGTATCCTCTTACCTACAAAAACAATTTTACGAAAAAGTGGGACCTCTATTAGATAGGAAGTTATTCAATATTTTCGAGCGCAAGTCACGCATCGCGCGAAAAGTCCAAACGAAATTACTGCACCCAGCTCGATTGTAGACGCTTCTTTGCGTCGCACGCCTCGGTTCCTCGCGGTCTGTGTAACTTGCGCTCGACAATATTTAATAACTTCCGATCTAATAACAGAGGTTTCACGTTTTCGTAAAGTTGGTTTTGCAGATAGAGAATAATGAAGAATGGTATATTTTCTAAATTAATTTTTCTATTTGGGTTTCATAATGGCTACATTATGAAGGGTATCATTTAACTGGTTAGCAAAATATTCTTATTTTTGCGAACAGAAAAATGTAATCGGTCAGCCCAAATGGCTAGTTGGTCAGCAACTTATGGACAGCAAACATTTCTGAATCGTGACAGTGCCCTGGGAAAACAATTGAAAACCCGCCCCCGCTACACCTTTTGTAGCCAATTTCCTTCTGTATTCGGCAAAAAAAAAACACAATAAAGTTACATAAATTGACAGTGCCCTGGGACCTCTGAAGTAACTGCTTCTAGACATGTTGTTTTCTATTGGTCAATTGTAAAATCTTGCTGACCAAGTAATCATTTCGCAACTCGACTGTTAATAACGGCAAACCATTTAATTACTTCTCCATTATGAAATGCAAAAAAATTGTATAACCTACCACTTTATGGAACTGAAATTTTGTTTCATGTTGGCAGGAAGTAGGGTACGAATTTTAGGCTTACTTCGATTTCGTTGAAATTAGTTTTCTAAGCATTATGGATTCGACAAAACTTATTTATAGAAAACTTTTAAAATACTAACCTTCAACCTTGCAAATAGATCATTTTTACTAGATATTTATCTGAAATACCTATCTCGGAACTATATAACATACTGACGGTCTCCGTCAACTAATTTCTAGTCACAACTATAAAACAACATAACCTAAAAATAATAGAAATATCTTACAGTTTATGCTCTATTTCTAAAGCTTCACGATTCTAAAATGTCATGGTAAAAAGGTGAGCTGTCTGTAAAATAATTACCCACAATGGTAATTACCATTAGTATTCCAATAAACCCTTTCCTCTGTTAGGTATACCTACATGCCGACTGGAAGACGATAAAACTTTATCCATAGCTCCCAATTTTCCTGCCCTTTTAATGCAACTTCCGGATTTACCAACTTAAAAAATAAAAATACTACGAAAACTCGTTTACTCAAAGTTCTGTGTACTAAACTCGACTAAACCGCACAAAAGATTTATTCAAATGAAATGATCTAAAAAACAAAACGGAAAACTTTAACAATTTATATCCACGAAATAGAAAATTTCTTTGTAAAACTTGAAAACTTTTTATTACCATATCGGTTTCCCTTTCAGGGCAGAGAGAACATCTTGATAAATTTACCAGAAAATAAAAAATGATCGGTAATTTAAATAATACATAGTGCGAAATGAGATGATACTTTAGTGAAAATTTAGGTAATATTTTTATTCAGCGTAAAATAGGAATTCATTATGGGCCAAAGCGATTTCTTATTCCTCCTCGTATATATTTTGATGGCGCGTCATCTAACGTATTTGAAAGTTCATTGAATGGAAAATTTGATATATTGGATAATTTTTCATGTTCAATCCCCATATTATATCACAGCGTAGAACAAAGAAACTTTACTTTAACTTGTGATCATTTGTGAAAGCCCGAAAACTTTACCGCCCTGTAAACTAATAGCTTGATTTTAATAAAAACAGGTAACTATAGAAATACTTGTTTGTATTGTCTTTGTCAGAATTTAATTTTTAATTTTAACGTTTATATAATATAATATGGATAATTTGCCATCAGAAATCGAAGAATTGGCCAATAAGGCAGTTGTTGGTTTGTTGCCCGAAAAGTCTAAAGGCATATATGAAAAAACTTATGCCAATTGCAAAACTTGGTGTTCCCAGAAAAAGGTTGTCAATATCGTATACGAAAAGGTACTTTTGGCATATTTCAAGGAATAATTTTTGCGTCTATTATTCATTATAGTACTCAGTCCTATAATGAAATCATTATAGTACTCAGTCCTATAAAGTATGTCATTTTGACACTGCAAATGAAATCCATATTAATGTCATTATGACACGTCGGAATATAAAAACTTTTATGTATTTCATAAGTAATAAAAGTATGAGAGATAAATTTTGACAATTTATATTTGTTTTTAATAAATTGACAATGGCCTACTGTTTATAAGTAACATAAAGTATTAAAAATATCGCATTTTTAGGTTATTTTACATTTTTGTAAAGCCCAAAATATGCTTAATAATTAAAAAAATAATAAGTTGAATGAATCACGTTAAGAAAATAAAATTCACAGGTTTGAAGATTTTTTCGTGATTCAAAATTGCCTGTGCGTTCCTTTGCTTAAACAAAATACATTATCTTTATCAAATTCTACATAAGTTAACACAGCCTTTAATTACGAATTAGCGCGTAAAACCCCATAATTTTAATAAGTATTCAAACTTCTAAGTTATTATTTCCCCTGATTTCTAAAGAAAGGGGGGCGTTCTTTCATTATAACGGTGGTTGGAAAAAATTTATTAGGAAAGTTCGGAAAGTTACTGGGTCGTGTAAGTTTTGATAAAATAGCGGAAGGAAAGGGGTCCTCAAATCGCATGTAGCAATTGTCTAAAGGGAACAAAAATGCTGAAGTGTAACAGTGTAGCCCACCAGTAATAAATAACACTGCTTCCATTGTGAAAGAGAACATTTTAAATGTGAAAAAATAATATTTCAGCTGGCATCTTTTTTACCAGATATAGTTACTCATCTGCTATATGAATATACAGATTTAATTTTTTGTTAGCTATACAAATACACTAACTGAAGAGATTTTAAAAAAATCTATTTCGGTACATTAAACGGCCTATTAAAGCATCCACCAAAATCGTTGAAATCGGTGCGATAATAGGCATTTCCTATAATACTTTCTATACTATAAAGGTTGGTGATGAGGTCAGGTATGTTTAGTTGCAGAAACAATTACTAAACTAACCTCACATTTACAAGTTAACTTTCTTTCTAAAGCTACCACAGTACTATACTATTCTACAAATATATCAATTTAAAGCTGGGCAATTTCCCTTAACTCAGAAGGAGTTTAACTAAACTCCTGGACAAAATTAACGCAACATTATAAATTTGCCATATTTTTGATGCTATTTTTTTTTCTGAATTTATGATCCGATTTGAATCATTTTTTTGCATTGTAGGTTGGTTCCTTGATAATGTCATATTTTTCGCTGTTTATGATAAAAATTTCATTTTCGATTTATACTGGGTGTAATAAAAATGCTATGTTTTTTTCCGAAAATTCGTATCACCCTGTGGAGTATACTAGCAATCGAACCATTTAGCAGTTAACATTAAACGGTAGGTCCATCTTTCCCCAACATTTTCTTTTTTTGTTTACTTCATTATCTCTGTTATTAAAGGAGATACACCGTTTTATAGCGTAACATGTATTTATAGACTATATTATTCATTGTTAAATGTTTTCAAGTATCCTATGAACCTTTTCTGACATTGCAAGCGATGTGTCAATATCGAATACATTATTTGTTATCTGTATAACTGTATAATTTCTGCTCGCTTTGATAAATGAAAACAAAATTAACGAGTCACTTTATTTAATAAAGTAATTACAATATTAAGATTACGTTTATTAAACAAATTTCTTCGAAGAACAAAAGTCAAAAACAATAAAATTAATGGATTTATAACGTTAATAGCTTGTATGCCCACCTCTACTTTGAATCACTGCATTCATACGCCTCGACATACTGGAAATTCAATTTTTCATTGTATCTTGGGGAATATCCTCCCATTCTGCAAGTACTGCATCCACCAATTGATTGTGGTTTACCGGTACGGGATTGCGACTTCGAACCTTTCTTTTAAGAGCGTCCCATAAATGCTCTATGGGATTTAAATCGGGACTGTGAGGTGGCCATTATAGGTATCAATGGAATAGCTACAGTAGCAATATGACATATCGAATAGCCCTCATCCACCAAAGTTAAGGCTCTTACTGCTTCTTCTACCGATTAAAATACTCGTCGGGTAACTGGGCATACGAAACGAACGTTTAATAATCAGTTTCCGAACAGTTTTGTTTTATCAGAATGGCGAATTTTATTTGACCTTTGTAACTTTAAAACACAACATCTGCGGACACATCGCATGCAATGTCAGAAATGGTCCATAGACTACTTGAGAACATTTAACAATGAATGTGTTGAATAATAAAGTCTATAAAACATGTTACGCTATAAAACGGTGTATCTCCTTTAATAACAGAGATAATGAAGTAAACCAAGAAAGAAAATGTTGGGGAAAGATGGACCTACCGTTTAATGTCAACTGCTATATGTTTCGGTTGCTAATATACTCCACAGGGTGATACGAATTTTCGGAAAAAAACATTTTTATTACACCCAGTATATATCGAAATTGAAATTTTTATCATAAACAGCGAAAAATATGACATTGTGAAGGAACCAACCTACAATGCAAAAAAATCATTCAAATCGGATCATAAATTCAGAAAAAAATAGCATCAAAAATATGGCAAATTTATGATGTTGCGTTAATTTTGTCCAGGAGTTTATCATCTTGGTTCATATGTCAACACTCTGTTTGTCTATTTCAACAGTCAAATTTGTCAAAGTTCATTAAATTGAAAACTATTGTACAGCTACTTTGTTGACAAACTGAGACTTGTACTGTCCCTTCTAAAATAATTATACTGCTACACAATATTAAAACATATGATCCACAAAACTTTGTTAAGTAGAATGGTAGAATCCTCGGCTAATGTAACTTTTATGTGAAGTAAAGATACCTGAGGGAAAATACTCAAACAGGGAGATGTAATCTGAGAACAAATTTCGGAGATTAAAGACAACTACGTTAAATATCATGTGAGAAACTTTTGTTAATTGAATAACACGACTGAAGACAATGGGAAATAATATGTGTCTGGAGGGTTTGCAGGAATCCGACAATATTTTACAAATATCTAATTTTACAGAGACGTATCTACAAGTAGTGCAGGATGAGATGGCTTTTTTAAGACTTTTAAGGCTAGTAATCGTCAAGGCAGCTATGCAGAAACTGGGCGTACTTTTCCGGATCAAAAAGTTGTATACACCCCAACAACTTTTGACAATCTACCAAATCCCGACTCGTCCATCACTAGAACTGCTGCTCTCATGTCTGAAGCTCTGCACCCAAACATACTCCCTGGTTACTGGATTTCATCGAAAGGAGTGGCATTCATCTGATCGGAGATCACGAGCTCACTAAGAACCTCGACAGACTAGCACATCAACGACAAGATGGTGATTTGGTTCTTTTTTTACAGATATTTCCAACGTGAATCGCTTTATTCGCACAGGCACCATTCCCAGTATTTCATCATAAAAAAAACTAAAGTTTAAAATATATAACTCATAATTTGACTAAAGTGAGTTACTAAACAAATATTATTTCTTATTACATTAAAAAATTATGCTGCAAAACCTTTTTCGATATATCCGTGGATATATTTAAGTTTTAATAATATTTTCTGACTATTTCAAGCTGCCTGATCGCATGTCTCAGCCATATAACATGCAAAATTGCCTATAAAATGACACCGTATCTCCCCTGTTTTCAATTTACACTATACTCAAGATAATGATACGTTTTTCGATAGTCATATCACTCTGACAAAAACAGTATTAAATTAAATATAAAAACATCAGAAGTAACTGACATTTAATCTCGCAGATACAGGCTTTTTATAAAATGGAAAGACGTAGACTGTTATAGATAGATTTCTATCGCGTGATAACAGTTAATAGACAGTTTTTGAAAATACGTTAATCAAGTCTATAAACATAAATGACTAGGGAACCACAGAAGCAATTTTGTCAAAACATGCTCATGCAATTTTTTTTAATTTTTAACTTTTTGCCGTTAATTTTTGAACTATCAAGTCCATATTTGACACAGGGACTAAGCTTAATGACTTCTATCATTCTATTATAAAATATTTTCTCTACTGTATCAATAGCGGCCGGTTTAAATGAAATTCAAATTTAATTTTTGGTATATCTATGTATCATTTTAAAAACAAAATAATGCATAATAAAAAGTTACTCTTTATTCGAATCTATAAATCATACCGTTTAGGCGCAAAACAATATGTAACACGTTTTTGGTAGCAGTAAAATCAGTGGAAGAAAATAAAAACATGAAGTTTTCGACGTTTTGCTATATGACCTACCTACTATGTTCATATTAACATTTAAATCACCGCTCCAAGTATTCTGATGCATTATCCGTACACCCTGTACATTATATTTAGCGTAAAACATAACCGAATCTTAAAGACGCTCCAAATATCCAATAGCTACGTGCCGTTTTGTGCTATCGCGAACTTTTTAAATATGCCTCCGAATTCAGATATACCGAGAAATGCCAGAGTTAATAATTTACATCGTCTAAGAATGTCTGCGATTTCATTTCTACTATTCAGAAAAGATTTTGTCGAGAATTATTTATAAAAAGTCGTACAACTACGTCTCGAAAAACGGTTTCCCCAGAAATATGGCGGAGCACGATTAAAAATCTGGATCCGTTTTATTTTTTATTTATTGCGGAACTTCCTGAATAATTACTTTCTCTATACATTCCAAAAAGTACAAGTGAAATAGTAATTTCTTAATAAAATAGGATTTTTGTTATTAGAAAATGTGAATCGTAATCATTACTATTGTGTTAACTAACAGTAAATATAAATAAGTGTAAATCATATGATATCCTGATGGAAAAGTAAAAATAATTTTAATTTTAAAATTTCTTTATTTTAAAAGATCCGCTACAAAGGACGAGATCCACTACAAAAAATGGTCTGCATAAGATATAATTATATCTATCGAAAAAAGTTTTCTTTCACGTATTTCAAGAATTTCTCGTAGATGACTGCTACGTTTCTATTACTGCTATAAAAATCCCAAACTCAACCACAATAACATTAGTTCCAAATCACCTGATATGATTGTGCAACTTTGACAGATTGTATAGGGGACCTGGAAAGCGGTCATTAACGCTTCCAGGAAAATGTGCCATTACTCTGGAGAGTTCTCCAAGACCGACAATCATCGTTATATCCGCATTGTTCCTAAATCCCGCTGATTGAACATTGCAAGATGAAATACAAAGGATAAGAGGCAACGTGTCATTTCGAGATATTAGTTCCAGTTATAAGTGTTATAGTTTTATATTCGAGAGGAATACAGAAATAAAAAAAAATTTACATCGTCGATAAGTTTCTTATTATGGACGTTATAGAAATGGTTTGTTTTATTTAAATGAATAACTTGGATGTCCTTGAAGAATACTTATAAACATTTTTTAAACGTCCGCCTAAATATTTGACCCCTAAAATCTTACTTCATTCATGTCGCTTGGATAAAGGAAAAACTTTTAATTTTTTTCTCTACCATTTGAAAATGATTTTATTGCTAACACAAAATTTAAATCCAGTTGATACCTAAATGGTATATTGCTTGAATAATCACTATTTTTTTTTATTAAGTACTTTCTTGTCTTTCAAAATGACATGTCCTTTAAGGCAATAATTAGCAATAATTAAGAAAGATTTACCAAAATTTAAATGTGAATTTCTTTTTCTTAGCTTAAGTTGCTAGAAACTTAACCTTATTTTTTGTTAATACTATCCCTAAAATCCTCTTAGCGGGGTGTAGCCTTTTTGAAATGATTTTTAAGCCACAATTAAAAGGCCAAGAGATTTTCATTCGTTTTTTAATAACTCCTTAATAAAGACTGATGAACTACCCTTAAATAGTCTTTCAGTTCTTTGAGAAACTCCTTCAAACTTTCATTTCTTCTCGTTAACTGAAGAATGGTTGATAATTAAGATTTCTGGATTTAACGAACGAATTCGACAAGAATACAGGGCCGGGCTTTCTTCGGTGTCCGAGAACCTAAGATTCAAATAGATCAAAATCAAGAGTCAATCTGTTTTCCTCTGTGACACGATTTACTCTCTTTTTGGGCTTTGGTTGCCTAAGACAATTTGTCAAACAAACTCATTTTATGTGCAATTTTTACAGCTAGGGATGGTAATACACTTGTACAACCCAGACTTACAAGATTGACTCTGTTTAATAATTAATTAGTTAACCACTATTATCGGTCTTTAGTTCAATATCAGTAGAATACTGCTCTCTTTCTCTGTCAAGCATATTCTTCGGCTATTGGATTCCATCGAAAGGAGAGCCATTGGTCTGACCAAGAAACTCAAATGCTTAGAACATGGAAGACAGGTTGGTGATTTGACCCATATGTGTTTGTAGTGCTAGTGTTTGATAATAAAAAAATATTAGACGCTGATGCCTATAAACGGATGAAAAATATAGTGCTTCAAGAATACGTTGTAATTCCAAAGCTTTTAAAAATGAAGTCCAACCCTGTTTATTCGCAAATGAGAACAAATTATATGTGGTGAGTGCAAGTGACGAAATCAGATCACTTCACTAATAAAATAGGTGTTTCTGACAGCGCTAAGGGTGTGGAGCAAAAGTATTTATTTACTCTAATGCCCTCGTTAGTAAAGATTTTTCGAACAGTTGGAACAGTGATAAAGTTTTAATTGCTTCCTGGAAATAAGAAAAGTTTTGAAATTCTTAGTAGGCACTGACAACGACCGAAATTCGCTGCAATTATTTGGTACTTGTTTGTTGTGGGACAATACAAATTATTTATTATTATTTTTTATTTTAAATTTTTAATGTACTATAATTTGATTTATTCTAATAATTTATTCTGGCTATGTGAAAAATTCGTAAATAGTATATGAGAAGTAATTAAATGATTTGCCGTTATTAAAATAGCCATTAAATCATTTGATCAGCATGAAAAGATTTTGCTTGCAATAAATAAAAATCGGGCTGCAACACTTGTTCTGCAAAAAATGCTACAAACTGTCAACAATTTAACCGATATCAGTCCGCTTGTAATATCATGTGTTCGCTTAATTAACAGCTGCGAAATGATTACTTGGTCAGCAAGATTTTACAATTGGTCAGTAGAAAAAAAAACATGTCTAGATGCAGTATACTTAAGAGGTCCCAGGGCACTGTCAATTTATGTAACTTTCTTGTGTTTTCTTTTGCCGAATTCAGAAGGAAATCGGCTACAAAAGGTGTAGCTGGGGCGGGTTTTCACTTGTTTTCCCAGGGCACTGTCACTATTTCACGTTTTATTGCTTTTTTTATGACAAAGATTAAATATTTTGCTTACCCGCTGATTGCTTACCAATATCTGATTAAAAATGGATCGCGCATACGATTTCTGGCGATATGATGATCCGACGGTGCCCTGATTGGTGTAAACTTTTGGTGCCAAATTCCGTCCGAATATTTGTAACAATCGACACGATGAGCTTTATTTTAACTTTCATCCGACGTCGTAAATTTCTTAACCTCACTTTTTTTTAAACCAAATATTAAGAATGAATGACTATATTGACTATTTTGGGAATTAATATCAGTTATTAATGCACCAAATTAAAAATTCATTAATTTTAAGGTTTAGTAGTGACCACATTATATTATACGAGTGACACTCTCTGCTTTTTTTTACAAGCTTTTTAGTGAAATTCTGTTCCGAAGATCGGATAATGTGATAAGCAAAGTATTTTCGTATATATGTACATACCTGAAATACTTTATACCTGGTATTGATCCACGACTTTTGCAAAAAAGCACCATGTTCTTGTGCCATTTCATCTTAAATAAAACAAGCCACTAACCTACCACACACCGAATCGAATAACCACAAATTAAAAACTCCTTAACAAAAATTGTGGTTAGGTAATGAAACTTTATAAGCACTAATATACCGACAACAATGTGAATGAACCACTTTTTATTCTGTAATTTGAAAAAGCATCCAGAACCAAAGATGGCGACGGATAACAACAAACAAATAATGTCGGGCCGGCTCTTACGCGATCGATATAATTCCCACCCTACTGCGCAAACTCAACAGGCCCGCGCCATCTCCCATAGCTGGGGGACTTTTTGTATTTTGGAACGTTCGTATTGGTAATATACTATTTATATATATGTGGTAGGAATATACCTCTTAACCACACTAAAATTGAAAACAATCAATTCAGAAATACCGAAAATAGAAGCTTCCATTGTAAGTGCGACACATTGTATTAAAAAAAAATTACGGGTTTAATACTGTTTTCAGCTTTGAGCCGTATAATTTTAATAAGCCATTTCCAGATTTAAAGAGCTTATTCAAGGCTTTTAAATAAGCAATATGTTACCCAATTTTATTACATTTTACATAACACGCGGACATTATTCTAACAATAATTTTCGAACTAATAAAATATTCCTCCATTTGAGCAATAAAAATTATGACCGTGCATGAGGGAAATCGAGAGATATAACTTTATGTTTATGGAAAATTTATCCAGAACCTTACCGTTTTATGGCGCATTTTAAACTTAAAACGCCCTAAATCTGTACATAAATTTCCTAAAGCTTTGTGCCATTACTTTCAGAAAGTATTTAAGCTACCGATGCGATGTTTTTTTTTTGTTTTGTTTACTGCTCTCGTATGAAAATGAGCCATAAATTTGAAGAACACACACATGATGGTGCATTTAAAGATGTATGATAAAGTAAATACAGGGTGGAAAGTAAATTTTTTTTTTGTAATTTTTAAAAAAAATCGATATCTCAAAATAATTTACGAACACACTAATTGATAGAGTGGTCCTCAATATTGAATATTGTGACCAAATCGTTGATATCTTCTTTGTCTTGGCATTTTCACGGAAATAAGCTAGTAGGGCCGACTCAGAACCAGGATTTTGAACTTTGTTTCCCGTGCACCATTCTTTGAAACAGTTATATGCCTTGTCACATCTCGGGCGGCTTTTAGTTGGCAGAAGATCTTCTTCTACTATTTTTGCTGCTTCTTGAATTTCTGGTGGAGTAGCAGCAAAATCAAATTCCTCATCATTTTTTCTGTTGTTAAAATAATATATTATTTAGTGACATGCAAACCATATTCAAAAAATGATATTTGCCATCTTGATGTGTATTATTACCTACGTTATTTTACCACCTGCGGTTATTTGAAATTTCTATCTAACTTTTCAATGGAAAAGTCAAAATGACATTTATCTTTTATTAATAATATATAAATGTAATATGTTAACCAATTTATTCAAAGATGAATTCGCTAGGAAAAATATAAAACTAAAATGGGTATTTTCGGATAAAACTAAAAAGAAACGAAATATTAATCATAAAACGAAAAGACGAAAGCGCCACTATATTTTTTTATGTAAGCCCCCCCCTCAAATAAATTCCTGTATACGCCACTGACTCGGTACATGTGCTTTCTTGTAAAATAAAAAGTATTAGCTTTAAATTTCATAATAAGAATGCCGAGACTGTCAAAAAATAGCATAGCAGTTAAGTGCCTCGACCTAACTCCACCAATAAAAAAAACAATTCGTGCAAAACGTATCTCGTTCGCGATATGACTCGTAAGTAATGACCAATAAAAACGGCTCATCACTTGTCACTCCGCTTTTGACGGTTATTAAGAATCTCTCCGCTACTTTTCTCTGGATAGATCCACGTCACATTGGGATGCGGACATCACAAGTTTCGAAAACCGACATCAGGGCCGGAGATATTGTAGGGATTCGAGAAGTCTTATCCCTAATCGTGAATCAAAAGACGATTTCTTAGATAATTTATTTGGTAACATAATCTCAGATTTCAGGTATGAAAAATTAAGAACCACTTCTGGGAGCTCCAGTTTTAGTTATTTTATTGATTGATTTCGTCGGAATTGTTTTTCTTTAAAGTCTTTTTTATCCATCCGCTTTAGTAGATAGGCAAGAACTCACTGGTTTCCAGTGTGTTGGATAACTATGGGTTTTTTAGCTATTTTATTGATTGATTTCGTCGGAATTATTTTTCTTTAAAGTCCTCTTTCTCCATCCCCTTCAGTATATAGGCAAGCACTCACTGGTTTCCAGTGTGTTGGATAACTATGGGTTTTTTAGTTATTTTATTGATTGATTTCCTCGGAATTATTTTTCTTTAAAGTCTTCTTTCTCCATCCCCTTCAGTAGATAGGCGAGCACTCACTGGTTTCCAGTGTGTTGGATAACTATGGGGATAACAACTTGCGTGAGTAATGTTCTTGCATCAAATTACTACCGCGGAAATGTAGATATCCAAATTTTTCAAAATCTCCGTCCCTGTTCCATGAGAATTTTATTAGGGCCTTCAGGGTTTTACAACCGTTACGTCAACCCATAAAATGGCAAGACAAACGACCAATTAAATCAAGACTATGAAGGCAGTAAAAGAAAACGGAAACGACAGACATCGGGAGCAATAATGTATATTCGGGATATGACGAGTTGACATGTGATTGTGGGGCTTCCTAGATATTTTTGTCTTGTCATGCCTGTTAAATGTGCAGAACATATTAGTTTGAGTAAAGCCAGTTGATGGCAGGAAAACCTATTGTGCATTTGAACCCGGTTTTTTTGCTCTTAAATTTGGGTTAGAGTTATCTGAAATGTTGTACGGACTGTCTGCAAAATTAATTCATCACCTCTTCGTTTCATCGCTTCCTTGTTTAAGAATATCTCATCTGGAGGCCTTCATCCTTAGTGCCTGTTCTCACTAAAGCAACTAGCAACTGCAACGCGACATCAACGCGATGCAGCAGTAATGTTTAAATACGCGTGTTCCCACTGACTTAAGGCAACTCAACTGCAACGCAACTAGTTGCTTATAAGTTGCCCGGCATACCGATTCGCCGTCGTCAGTTGCTTTCAATCGCGGTGTCATGGCGGACGAGACAGCATAGCAAATCTTTTTAGTACTTTTGACCCCTCAACAAATTTAAATTTATCATTAAATTGAATCTACGACTACTATATTTAACTTTTGTGGCTCATTGGGTAAAACATATGGAATTTAACCGGATCATTATTTAATTCCTGTGCCACTATATACGAGCTATGTCTCAGATTTATGGTATAAAAAGGGTTAACCCAAAATTGTTGCTTTTTTTAAAGCTTTTTATCTGACGAAGACGACATTTTGCTCATGTCAAAAGAGACTTCAAACCAGTTGATTCCAGTGGGAACGCAAGAGTACCTCAACTGAAGTTACGGTCGTGTTGCAGTTGCGGTTGTTTTGATTCCAGTGGGAACGCATGAGCAACTCAACTGAAGTTGCGGTCGCGTTGCAGTTGCGTTGCGGATTTCCAGTTGCTTTGGTGAGAACAGGCACTTATGGAACGACTTTCCCGAGATCGTGTTTCCTAGCGAATATGACCTCCAACGATTCAAAACCAATACAAAACCCTTTATTCGCACATGCATGCACCACTGACAGAATGCCTTAAACGCTTTTCCTCTTCAGTGCTAGTATTTGAACAAAAAAATATTTTGAACGTATTATAACCTACAAGGGTAGTATAATATCAAAGGCATGTATATGTAAGGGCGTTTTTCGTTATTTTAATATAGTCAAGCGCTCTTAAAATCCCCTAGACCAATACAAATCTACAAAGGACTCAAAAAAGCAAACTTTCTCCTTATCCCATATCTTTTTCACCTCAAACAGATCTGTTTATCACGTAATATTTCTTTCCCGTCCCCTTTTTAGCCCTTGCTTTCCCTTTGAAGTCGATTTTCAACTTTAGTGTCTTTCAGGCATATTCTTCACATACGTCGTTATATCTTGGAGTTTTAGCAAATATATAGATCGTAAGAATAAAGGAACTATCCTTACTTGTTAGGCAATAAATAACATACAAATATCCAAGAAACATTTTTTTCATCGCCAAATGAAGGTGCCTTATACAGGGTGTCATAGAGCAAGCTTACATACTTTTTTTTTAATCGAATGTAGGTTAATCGTTTTTCTATATATTTAGAAGATACTTTGAAACCGGTATTCAAATATGTATTCATTGTTTTCAGATATACAGGGTGTTATGGAAATGACGTATTATATTTAAATGGGTGACTCCTTGGGTGTCCTAGAGAAGCGCTACATATTTTATTTTTTTTAAATCGCCCTTTTTAAATGGGGTAGCAAACACTCTTACTCACAGGTCAGTCCGCGTTACTCTACAACATTTCACCCAGAGCCAATGGCAATGTTGCCAAACCGATGTAAGGCGTCAAGAGGTAATTGGCCTAGTGACGTACGTGGATATTACTATTCCATATGATTTTTCGGGTTGTTTAAAACATAGTCCGCCATAAATGTTTTTCAATTAATTGTACAAAAAGGTATTACAGAATGGAAAAGTGTTTAAAATATTTTATTTTGTCTAAAGAGTTTAAGGTGTACATATGACAACACCGGCGAGAATTCCTTGATTGCTTACATGTATCGCAGTCTCATACAGGTGTTTTTCTGGTTTGGCGTCAGGTCACTTTTAGCGCTGAATGAATTGAAAACGCCATTTATGGGTATTCTCCTTCAATTTGTCTTTATCTCAGGAATTGCCGGTTTAAATATAATATGTCATTTCCATAACATTTCTGTATGTCAACCCTGGGTTCCTTGCTAAGGAGCGAAACCGGGCAAGATTTGTCCATAGCCTTTCAATAAGCTAACAAGAAATAATTAGGTCAAAATTCAAGTTAATTTGTTATACTGACTCATTAAAATATATGCCTAAATTTTGATCAAATTTGAGGTCCTAAACTGAAACCAAAACTGAATTGACTGAATGACGAGGTGCTGTGCGCCCTTGTGGACTTAGAAATAGTTATGACACGTCATTTTGTTCACCATAATTAATTGAAACATGATTCTGTTGTTAAAATAACTATACTATGTGTAGTATACTAAATGAGGAAGATTATTTGAATTATTTAAAAATAGTTTTATGTTTTAAGGGTCAGAGTATATTTATATAATGTTTTTTTTAATTTGACCAAAAACTGTAACGCGAAAACTACCTCTTATCGCCTTCAAAAGCAATACATTGAACATCGTTATTTAGGAACTTTAATAAACGGTAAAAGGGCACTTGAAATAGGGTCTTCCTGAAAGTAATCGGACTCGACCGCACTGATTCTGCCTATGGAAGCCGCCGCGCTCATATCGTGCCCTTTCCTTTTACCTGGTAATGTTTTATGATGTTATATCAGGTTTAAAAATCAAACGGGTTGGACATAGTGAATACTGTGTACAGTCTATCTACTAAATTCAAATGAATCCAACAAATAAACCCTTTGACTGTGAAAGGAGTAAAGCATTCTTTGACCATTGTCCAATATGAAACCTTTTCAGTACATACTCCGTAATCAGTGCTATGGTAACCTTTGATGTTATTTGTTCCTGTATGTTATAAAGGTATCGAATTGTTACCATTCTTTTGTGTTTAATCACGATATAGTAAATTAAGCTTGATTAAATGATGGCTTTGGATTCATATTAAATCGGTTCAGACTCTTTAGCTAAATTACATTGAATCTAGGGGTGACAGTCCCGAGCTTTGTTCCAATCCCGGGATTTTGGGGATAAAGAGTATCTAATCCCACGACTAATCTCCAGGAAAAAAATAACATTGGAAAAATTGTGTTTACTAAATACACTAAATAGAAGTTAACAAAATGAAAAAAGGTGTCGTCTCCATCGACCTATAACTATGGATACGTACAACTTATGGGATGCGCAGTTAAATTTTATGAGTGAAAAAATGGGTTGGTGCGCACGGTTTGCCAATCATATTTTTAAAGATTGCTCGTCGGTTGTCTTGCGCACAATGTTATCTCCGTCATATAGGCAACCCCGCCGTATTGGTGCCGTTTTGGTTGCCAACCAACGACGAAGGAAAACCAAAAAAAATGTAATTTTTAAATCATCAAAGGTCAAATTTTAAATCAAAAATAGTGAATACGGCTGAATTTGTTGAAATTTTAAATTATGCCTAATACCTTCTCCAAAAAGAATGTTGTCCGCGGGTATAAAGTAACAGTTGTTTTCATTTGGGTAAAAATACGTATATTTCACATCTCAAATGAGTTGACTAAAACAAAGGGGCATTATTTTTAATGCACAATGGAAACGCCGATTAAAAATAACTTTCCCCTTTTTCGCGACCCATATAACAGAGCTCTTAAAATATTTTTGTTTGCGAAAATCGTAAATCCGTCAAAATTGGTTTCATATTTATTAAAAACTGTATTCGCTTCCATTTTATCCATTGGCGTATCTTTATTACCCACACGTACATTATGCAAAGTTGTATTTATTTTTCTAAGACTGTAATAGTATATTCAGATACAAGTTTCATAAGACATTATCTTAGAGCACGGAGTTTTTTAAAGTACAAGTTTTTCTATTTGGGTCTTTAAAGACTCAAAAATATAGTAGATTTATTCCATTTGAATTAATATTTTCTTTTTGGGTTGGCAATACTTTTACAATTTAATAAAATGTTACAAGTATCAATTATGCCATGATAGAAACAATTGAACACTACAAAGCTTCTTCCCATCCGTCATAATTAAAAATAAATATATTATTATGATATTATTAAAGTTAATAAAAATGAGTCAGAAAGAAAGTTGTACTCCGTCAGAAATACGAGAAATTGCAGAACAACTTTTAAAAAGAATATGCAAAACTTTCAGTTACGGTGCGAGCAGAACAAAGTTCAAAATATTGAACAATAAATAAATAATCTACTGTTGAACAAAATATTGTGTCGATACAGAATCTGACAGGAATAACAATTAATGCCCAGGAAATGTCTACAGTAACTATAAATATGTATATATAAAGTAATATGTATAATACTATATTGAATTAAAAATTAAAATAGTACTTTATTGAATAAACTTTAAAAATAGAGCATAAACTGGAAGATATTTCTATTATTTTTAGGTTATGTTGTTTTATAGTTATGACTAGGAATTAGTTGACGGACATCGTCAGCATGTTATATTTTTTCGAGTATAGGTATTTCAGATAAATATCTAGTAAAAATGATCTATGTATTTTCAAGGTTAACGGTTAGTATTTTAAAGTTTTCTATAAAAAATTTTTGTCGAATCCATAATGCCTAGAAAACTAATTTCAACGAAATCAAAGTAAGCCTAAAATTCGAACCCTACTTGCTGCCAACATAAAAAAAATTTAATTTTAGTTTCACAAAGTGGCAGGTTATTAAATTTTTTTGCATTTCATAATGTAGCCATTATAAAACCCACATCGAAGGTTAGATTACAGAACCGCACTGTATATTATTATTACATAAATGATGCAACCCCGCAGTTCTAAGGCACCAGCCGCCACTGTTATATTTCGGCACTTTTTCCCCTCCGGGCGCCACTGGATACGTCCTCACGCATCCCAAATTACAAAAAAGCATTAACCAACAACAAAAGTGGTATTTATGATTTCCCACCCCTCCGTGGCTTATATTTTTAAAAGCTTATAAATCAAAATACTCTGGACGATGGCGATGGCTAGGATTAACTCCCCATTATTCAAAGTGCCGTCGCTTTCAGGAGGCTGTTGCAATATTAAATGCTTTTACAAAAATCGCGTAAGTAATTAGTTGTATGTATCATCGTGATCTACAGTGAGATCTGTGGGGGTGAAAAACAGCTGTTTGCAGGTTTATTGTATATAGAATAACACTATACCAAAATTTAACAAACACCGAACAAACGCCAACAATTTAAAAATATTTTTGGCCCAATATTTTATTTAAAATCCTCTTTTTTAAAGGCAAAAATATTTTGATATTTTTGGTTGTCTGTTTAAAGAAAAATATTTCTTCAAAGTCCCTCCTTGAGAGGCTGTAGCTTGGTAATGAGGGGTCAAAGGACAAAATTTTATATGAAGCTAACCTTGTTTTGGCCCAATATAATTTAATTAATTAATTAATCACAGGTTGCCAATTAGGCAGTATTTTATGCAAACGTTTAACCAAATATACTTAGTTTTTTTTGTAATCTAAAACTGGATTCGTAAAGTTAAAGGATTGGAAAACGCTACGAAAAAATTGCGTTCAAAAATATAATGTTATAAGAATAATAATAACAATTTCAAATACGGACAATTTTCAATTTTTCGTCACAGATCTTCTTGAAACTTGTTGATACCCCAATCGACATGTCAGACAATCTAAATATCAATAAGTTAACTAAAAAAACTTTATTATTAACGGCTAAAACTTCACGAAAAGAAATATTGATCAGCTGATGACTCTCGTCTCTTTCTAACCTGCCAAAAAGCGGCATATTTTGAAATTAAATTGATGGAACATAGATGGCTCTGATTGCTAATTTGGGATTATTTGGGATCCTCATCTTAACAACGAATGTTTTGGTATTATTATATATTTCAATAATTATACAAATGTCTTAAATTTAAAATATGACTATATACCTGGCCTAAACAAGTTGGCTCGTGGAATAAATATGTATGTTGCTTCCTATAATATAAGAGTCTTCCTCACAGGAAATCAATTTTGCTTAAATAATATTTAATTTATGCTACTCTACCTATAGGCACGTAAAACTTTTGTCCTTAAGGCACTTATAAAACATTTTCTTTCTGGGACTTTATTTCTCCAAGTGGACAACAAACTTTCGGATTAGCACCCTTAAAACCACATTGAGAGCTTGTGAGAAAGTTCATTCTTTCCAGAGTCATAGGCGTCTTAAAATCGTTGGACATGTTATAGATCGACGGACAACTTTCTAGGAAAATGCACTTTCCGGTTATGTTGTTTGGAGTAAGGCACTTTTCTGAAAAATGGAAAAACTTTTTTTTTAAGATAAAGAGGAAACATATTTGTTGTCCGAAATAAGAAATAACGAATTAGTAAAACCCATTACCAGACGAGGAAAAGAAACTCATAGTTTGCTTCACTAGATTAACAAAAGGTCAGTTTTAATTCCCATGCATTGTTGTTTCGAAGGCACATACCCTCATCTTCAGTCGAAAAATTATACCTAAACAGAATACTTTTGACATTGTTACGGCAAGTGGCGATTGACGGATTTCTCTCGGACACCTTGACTATCAATGCCGGTGTTCCTCCAGGGTCCATATTGTCTCCCACTCTTTTCTTACTCTACATTAACGACCTTCTAGTGAAAACGAAAAATCCGATATTTAGTTTTGCTGACGATAGCACACTTATCTCATCTTTCTCTTCAAATGCACAAACATCGGCTACCGATGCACATCTTCGCAGACAGCATGAAGTTTCACGCCTCAACAAAGACCTGGAAGAAATTTTGGCTTGGGTTGACAGTAACCAAGTCGAATTTAATGCTAAAAAAAACCAGATAGCAGTTTTCAAAAGGTTAACATTACAGAACCGGATATAGTCATGGACGGAAGCGCAATCCCACTGGCTTTATCTATTAATTTGCTGGGCGTCAATCAGGGAGGAAATATGTCTTGGCATAACCACGTTATTGCAATCGCCAAGATAGCTTCTCAGTAACTTGGTGTACTCTTCCGAACCAGAAAGTTGTACACACCTCAACAACTTTTGACACTATACAAAGCCCAGATTCGACCATCACTAGAGTACTGCTCTCATGTCTGGAACTCTGCACCCAAACATACTCTTCGGCTACGGGATTCCATCGAAAGGAGGGCCATTCGTCTGATTGGAGACCACAAGCTGACGAAGAACCTCAACAGCCTAGATCATCGAAGACACGTTGGGGGTGTTCGGCTGACCTTACCCTCTTAATTGCGCCCAGAGCGGCGAAAAGTAGAAAGCTTTAGTTAAGCTTAGTACTCCTCGAACTTCATTGTTTAAGAATTCTTTCATCTGGAGAACTTCATCCTTATGGAGCCACCTTCTCGAGGTCGTTTTTCCCAACGAATATAACCTCCAATGATTCAAAACCAAAGTGAATCGCTTTTTGCGCACACGCACCACTACCAGAGTGCCCTAAATGATTTTTCCTATAGTGCTTGTGTTTGATCATAAAAAAACTCTATAAGAGTAAAGACATAATTAAGCATTTTTTTATGTAAAGAAGAAAATTATGATTTTGGAAACATTAAAAAGGCTTTACTGAAAGTTCAGAAAATTAAGGTAGAAGAAGAACGTGTGAAATAGTTTACCTTTTGTAGCAGAAACAGAGGAAAACATTTTATACAGGGTGTAACTAAATAAGTGTAAATCATTTAAGGGGGTGATTCCTCATCGAAAAAAGGATAGGATCTTTCATATAAAGAAACTTCATTGGAGCATCCCTTGTTAAGATACAGCCCCTTAGAGGGGGTATATAAAATTTATAAATAAACAAAACTAATTTATTAATAACAAAACATACAATATCTAGAAGTCATAGTAAATGTTCAATATGTCTACCTCCAGACATTACGCATGCGTCTAGACGTCGGCGCATTGAGCAACGTATTCGCGTGTTTTATGGCGATATGTATCTTGTTCGTAAAATAATTTTTTGCTGCTAACTGGTTTATTTTGGGCAAAAAATTCAAGAGACATTTTTTGTTTAGAATGAAACAGGCTATCGGAAATAAATTTTTAGATGGTAAACAAATAATAAGACAAAAACTTACATTGGAAATAAATTTTAGGGGTTGCGTTTTCCACCCTTACAACCATGGGGTAAACCAAATAAATTACTGGCTAGGTGTCTTTTTGGTAGTAGAAAATGTCAGGTTAATTTCAATATTGTAACTTTTTTAGTGCTTGTGAAAAAAATTGTTAAACACATTTTATGTACCCCCTTTAAGGGGCTGTATCTTAACAAGGGATGCTCCAATGAAGTTTCTTTATATGAAAGATCCTATCTTTTTTTCGATGAGGAATCACCCCCTTAAATGTTTTACACTTATTTAGTTACACCCTGTATATGAAAGTTACGTTAATAAATTAAATAAGTTACTGAAAAAACTTCAAAAAAGAATCTAGAGAAAAATTATCATAGTTTTTAATTTGATTTTTGGAAAATAGCTAAAAACAACATATTTTACACTTCTTTCTTCAAAAATCATGGTGAGAAGCTCAAATTTCTGCCAGTTAGTTTAGTTCAGTTGCTTTGCAAATTTTACTAACCTGAAATAGTCTTGCCCATGCTGAGGTAAAATCCAATAGACAATACAACACAAACACAAGCATATTTGAACGAAGCCATCTTTATACACTTCCTGTGACCTATTATGCTTGTCGACAGAAACTAAACCAATACTAATCGATGATGGTCTTGTACCTTATCAACATGCATGTTTCTTAGTTAATTTATTTACAGTTCCGTTTGTGTACCTTGCCTCTAGCGTTTAAATTTAACCTACTACTAATGGTTTACAGCGAAAAAAAGTTAGTTTATTAACCTTCAACTTAGATGTTGTTATTAACCTTAAATAATAATAGACACAAAAATAGATATAAAATTAATTATCGATGTGCTATATTACAAGAACCAGACCACCTTAGAAATAATTACTTTATAGGTACATACAGGGGGTTCGGAAAATGCATCAGAATACTTGAAGAGGTGATTCTACATGTTAAAATAATAGTATATAAAGATACAAGTTTCATAAGACATTATCTTAGGGCATGCGTTTAATTTAGAAAACGACCCGCGAAACGGGGAGTTTTCAAAGTACAAGTGCTCTAATTGTCTTATGAACCGTGTATTTTATAATACTTTTTCTATTTGGGTCTTTAAAGTCTGAAAAACTTAAAAAAATATAGTAGATTTTTTCCATTTGAATTAATATTTTCTTTTTGGGTTGGAAATACTTTTACAATTTAATAAAATGTTACCAGTATCAAATATGCCATGATAGAAACAATTGAACACAACAAAGCTTCTTCCCATCTGTTATAATTAAAAATAAATATATTATTAAAGTTAATAAAAATGAGTCAGGAAGAAAGTTGTATTCCGTCAGAAATACGAGAAATTGCAGAAAATAATCTAGACAAACTTCTAAAAAGAATATGCAAAACTTTGAGTTATGGTGCGAGCAGAACAAAGTTCAAAATATTGAACAAAATAATGAGTAATAGGTACTATGGAACAAAATATTGTGTCGACACAGAATCTGACAGGAATAACAATTAATGCCTACGAAATGTCTACAGTAACTATAATTATGTATATATAAAGTAATATGTATAATACTAAATTGAATTAAAAATAAAAATAGTACTTTATTGAATAAAACTTTAGAAATAGAGCATAAACTGGAAGATAGTTCTATTATTTTTAGGTTATGATGTTTTATAGCTGTGACTAGAAATTAGTTGACGGACACCATCATGTTACATAGTTCCGAGTATAGGTATTTCAGATAAATATCTAGTAAAAATGATCTATTTGTAAGGTTCAAGGGTTAGTATTTTAAAGTTGTCTATAAATTTTTTTGTCGAAGTAAGCCTAAAATTCAAACCCTACTTGCTGCCAACATAAAAAAATAAAATTTCAGTTTCATAAAGTGGCAGATTATTCAATTTTTTTGCATTTCATAGTGTAGCCATTATGAAACCCAAATAGAAAAAGGTACCTAGTAAACATAACAAAAGATTGAAAACTGAATAATTTTCTAGTTACAGCCTGTCAAAGTTCAATTGATGGCATGTCTTCTTTCTTTTGACAGTTATTAGAAAAAAAAGACGTGTCATTTTAAAGAAAAAAGAATACCGAATAAAAAGGGTACTCTTTATTCGAGTCGATAAACCACACACTTTAGGAGCAAAACAGGAATCAAAGTTTTTGCTGTAAAATCAGTTTTTCAAATGGAAACAAAAAAGTATTTAATTTTCGACTTTGTTATATAACTTTATTTTAACATCACCTCTTCAATTATCCTGATGCATTATCCGTCTGTTATTTTTTGATTTATTATTTTTAATAATATAGTAGAAAGGGTTTGTCGGAATCGCGAATTATTGATAACAATATATTGATAAAATATGACGTCATAGATGAGCCGATTGTAGTACCGAACGTTTTAAATTGTTTTTAGAAAAATAGGTTGTGATCTACTTTGACATTCCGTCATACCTTGACACTGTCAATAAAAATTATAAAATGTATAAAATCTAAAAGCCAATCAACCATATGGCTAGCGACTCCACCACAAGCATTCCCATACACGAACAAAGTGATAGTTCAATTTGGTCTTCAGAAACTGAAAACCTGAAAACTACTAAGCCCAAAACAGTAATTAGTAAGCTCCCGCCTCCTGCAGAACAAAAAGCAATTAGCGGAAATGATGGCAAAGGTACCAAAAAAAGGAAACGAATTATTTCTGTTTGCCTTACACATTGCAGATATGACGTAATTAGAAAAACGGCCCAAAAGTTTGGATATAAAGAAGTGTCAGAAGGAGAAAATTGGAATTTGTACTTTACGGATCTTTCCATAACAGTGGAAAGATGCAAGGAAATGAAAAGGTTTCAAAAAATCAATCATTTTCCGGGAATGCTAGAAATATGCCGAAAAGACCTACTTGCTCGGAACCTAAACAGAATGCAGCGACTCTTTCCGAAAGATTACAACTTCTTTCCGAAAACTTGGTGCTTTCCAGCTGATCTTGGTGAAGCCATGACCTACGCTAAGCTTCGAAAGAACAAAACATTCATCCTTAAACCAGATGCTGGAAGTCAGGGTCGAGGTATCATCATCACCAAGTCACTGAAAGATGTTAGACCTTGCGATAGAGGAATATGTCAGGTGTACATTGCAAAACCCTTTCTTATAGATGGTTATAAGTTTGATTTGCGTGTGTACACTCTAATAACCAGTTGTGATCCGTTAAGAATCTACATCTATAATGAAGGTTTGGTTCGTTTTGCTACAAGCCAGTATAAGGAGCCAAATGGAGTAAATATAACCAACGTTTTCATGCATTTGACCAATTACGCTGTTAACAAACATAGCAGAACATATAACCAAGATACTGAAGGCGCCGGAAGCAAAAGAAGATTAACTTGGTTGAACAGTTATCTGAAAAGTATAAAGCAAGATGTGGAAGCAATTTGGTATAGGATTGATGACGTTATTATCAAGACTATTATAAGTGCGTATCCGGTCCTTAAGCATAGTTATGCTGCATGTTTTCCAAACCATGATGTTCTTCCTGCTTGCTGCGAGCTTTTAGGAATCGACATAATGTTAGACAAACGGATGAATCCACTAATCCTAGAAGTAAATCATTCTCCCAGTTTCCATACCGATACGCCGCTCGATTCGGAAGTTAAACAAGCGCTATTGACTGATATGTTTGCAATGATGAATTTGGAAAAGTGTGACAAAAGAAGAATCATGCGCGAAGATAGGAAGAGAATCAGAGAGCGCCTTCTGCACGGCCACAAGGATAAAGACTATCAACTAAGTGAAATGAAATGTTTTACAGAATATTTTAAAAATGAACTTTCTAGTAGAGGGGGATTTCGATTGGTATATCCAGCCTCAAACTCGGACCATATTTATGGAAAGTACTTTGATCAAGGCCAGAATACCTTGTACTGTGATACGGCTGCGAGTAGAGCAAGAGAAGCCGCCCAAAATGCGCTAAGAGATGAAATGCAGCTTAGAGCAAAACTGGAAGCTTCCAAGAGAGTGTCTCCGATTATAAAAGGTGAGTCATATTCCCAGTACCAGGCGACTAGCAGGTCTTTGTCCAGGTCGCGACGAATTACCCCAGTATCACCACTTAGTTCAGATTTGAAAAATTCGTTCGACCCACAGCCGATTATTGAATCTGAAGAAAAAGAAAGATTAAAAAGATTGTCTCAACGAGATTATCTTTTACGAAGTCAAGGTATTTTGGAACAAGTCTACTTTTCTCTGAAGAAAAATAAAGTCTTAAGACCGCACGATGATAGGAAGTATGCTATATTCGAGAAGTTACGAAATGCCAGCCAAATCATAAACAATAATCCACCATCTGGAGGCCCGGTAATATCTGATATGATGGAAGGAATAAGTGAACTGAACAATCGAGGTGAAGGGGAAATTGTACAAGTGAAAAAGGAAATTGCCAATGAATGGGCTAGACTGAATAAAACTCATACATTAACCACTGTCTACACTGAAGTTGACAAAAATGGAAAAGCAAATATTAAATATTCTAGATACGGATCTGCTGTCAAATTGTGATCTATTTTATATTGTTATTATAGTCTTTTGTCTTATTATGAAATAAAATTATATTCTTTAGAAGATAAAAACGTATTTTTATTACTTTTTGTTGTACTCAAAGTAAGTGAATCAAACAAATAACTCGCTAGAAAAATCACCAGTAAACTAATTCGTATTAAACCGATTCGTTTAAATTTGTTTTTAAAAATATGATGACATAAAAAAAGTTTCCTTCGAGCCGGATTTGAACCAGCGACCTATGGATGTCTACATTTTAAAATCCGCTACAGTCCACCGCTCTACCAACTGAGCTATCGAAGGGATAACATTATTTCGAGCCTTCCGCAGGCTATTTTAGCGGTAGAAGTATGCTTTAGTACGAGTGCTTGTGTAACCATAAATTTATATAATAATATAATCATAATTTACGGGTCTGAATAATAGTGGCCGTACTAATAAAAATCCGTATTTATTCATACCTCTGGCTGATGAAAGAATTTGAAACCTCAAAACAGATAAAATATTATGTTTCATCGGAAAAAGAAAAAAAATCTCTTGATACTAGTACCAGTTTCTCCAGACGACACTGTACAGTACAGGGTGCCCCAAATTCCATGCTCATCATTGAAATCTTGAAAACTATAAAACATACATGAAAGGTTAAATTGTGGAAAAGTTGAATCATTTGGAGGTTAAATAAATAAAATTTCGGAAATATTTGAAAAAACAATTAATTTCATTTTAAAGTCTCGTTATTTATAAACATATTGAAAAGCGGTGAGAACTTTCTACAATATCATTTGAAGACATTAAAATAGGACGTTTCAGCAGATATCACCATCAGATCAAAATTTTTAAATACGGACCTGAAATTTTACTTTTAAATTAATTTGCTCCCTCAAAACATAAGCCAATTCACATTAGGCCAAAATGTTTTGAACCGAAGATTCTCCATCAGCAAACAATTTTTTTTATTTCAATACGGTCCTGATAAGCATTAACTTAACCTCAAAATTATGCCACAACTTAACCTTTCATGTATATTTTGTAGTTTTCCGGATCACAATGGTGACCATCGAATTTGGGACACCCTGTATAGCACTATAAGCTATCGCTAGATAATAAGCAGACGAGAGGAGAATTACTAAGAAAGAACGAATCAAAAAGAGTATTTCCCCCTATTATAACGGATTGTTAATTTAAGACTTTTTGCAAAACATCTTCAAACGCAAATTGCACGGAAACGGTTGCGTCCTGAATCAAGATTTTCGCGTCAGAGGAAGAATATTTTGACCCCTTAATAACAACTTTACGTTTACTAAATTTTATGGTTGGATTCGGAGATTTTTGCATTTTAAAAATCGATAATCCTATTTGCTAAAACTGTTTATTTGGTTTAATAATATAATAACTTAATACGACGAAATCTCACAGTGAAGGAGCAGGCAGAATGATATGTCGGAAATGTTTAATTAACCTTTAAAATTAAAATACCGGATGACTGTTCTTTTAGCGCTTAATTAACAATTTGCATTTACAATTTTACTTCTCGTTTAACACTGAGGTCATTATAGTATTAATTAAGAAATTGAAAAATTATATCACTCATATGAAAATAATAATTAAAATTATTCTAATAAACTGTCGCCTACGTCACTGCAATACAATTTAAAAATATTAAGTAAATAAAGATTATGTTTAATGTTAGTTGCAATAAATTATATCTGTCTTCAGTAAAATGAACGTGCTTAATTTGTGTAATTGTGTAGTAGTAACTTGTAAGTACAATAGGTTCTATTTGGTGTTTGTACATACAGGGTGTATGCTGATATTTCAGAGCGTAATTCTAAATCTGTTGCTACAGGGTGTAGAAATGTTTTTTTTTTAATCGTTATTTTTTAATATCTCCGAAAGTACTTTAGATATCAGTTCCATTTTTGGTACGTATTAATAGAATGTAAAAGTACATATTTTAATTAAAAAAATTATTCTATCGAACCACCAGTGGCGTCCCTGCAAACATGTCATGAGACATTTTTTTATAAAAAAGTGGTACGCCACTGACATTTTTCCATGTGGATATTTTTTTTGCTTAGACCGGTCAATTCTACATGAAAACAGTAACTTGCGTTTTTAGCGTCAGACGCACCGTTCTTGATTAAAACAAATAAATATATTAGGGTAAAGTTGGCCATTTCTAAAAATGTTTCTAAAACAAAATTTATAAATTATCATGTTAATAATAATTAATTTAAATTTGAAAGTTTTAGAAAAGATACATTACATTTTGGTGGATTTAATAATAGAAGCCTAATTTACATAATCTTGAATTTAAGATAGTGATATAACTTTCTATAAGGGATTAATGTTACATATTTTAATTTCAGTTTTTTTAAATTCCTTCGTATCGTCAGCTAAAATAGACTGTGAACCGGTTAAAAAATGTTCTTTTGTCAGAAATATTTTATCAAGAAGATACATACAGCCATCACCAGAGGTCTGGAGTTTATTTAAAATAAGCAAATGTGGATATGACGAAGAAACGAGAAACCTTAAAATTTGGTGCCCACAGTTTAAAACGTGCAGAACAGTCGATGATAATATTGGTAAGTTATACTTTGTTACTACTGTAACTTTGAATAAGTGCATCGTTCCAAGAAAATAATAAAACTCGTAACCTAACCTCAATATTTATAGAAATGAAGTGAAATATCGTTAATTTGTTTGTTGATTAAAAAAGTTTTATATGGGATTTGCCTAAAATAATATTTAAATTATTATGAGAACAAATATAATTTCATAAATGACGTTTACTTGCCCTGTATGGATATTGTATCTTTAATAAATATAAACAAATCGGTACTTATCCCATATCTACTTTACCTAACCAGTTATTATGTTTAATGGGTTGCCTAACAATTCTCTGTTACTTATTTTTTTATATTTATCATAAAGAACCTAAAAGAATCGTCACATTTAAGAAAGAATACATAATTAATTTAATCTGCAGTATTGAGTTAGTGCCATTTACCCCACCCAGCACCCCAATTCACTCCACGGGTCCCCGACAGTCTGTTATTTTTTCAATTAACAGTTTTACTGTCATCAGTTCAAATATACAGTCGCTTGAAAAATATTTGTCAACACGCGTGTGATATAAGGCAGTTTCTAACCAAGTTAGCTGTTCTTTTTTCTCATTTTGGTAAGTGGCCGTAGCAAAAGAGATTTGAAACAGTCTCGTATTGACCATTATTAAAAGTCAGAGGAATTTCAATCAAAAATAGCTAACCGAAAAATTTCGACTGTGACCCAATCAATTCGGCCAATCAATCAATGTTCTCACGTTAGTTATTAATTAAAATATCTATGTCTGCAATCCGATAGTTAATCGCTTTGTACTATTGTACTTAAATGAATTTATGTATTTTTTTTTCGACTAGCACTACTACTACTACTACTAAAACTATTTAATTTCATGAGGATTTTATTTTAAACTCCTTTAATGAATCCGAGCTTATACACCTGCCATTTCATTATAGTTTAAATTATTTTCAAGGTAAATGTATTCCCAAGAACGTATGCACGGAGCTGGGATTTTTTTCGACAGTTAATCCGATCACAGAATTAAAAGTCGCTTCTGATGCTTCTGACTGTGACGGCTCGGAAAATTTCGAAATCTGTTGTCCTTGGCCAGTGGATTTTAACACGGAAGTCGTTCACAGCCCTAACTTGGGAAAGAAAAAATATACTGAACGAAAAAAGCGAAATACAAACTACCCTTGGTCTGGTTATAACAATAATGGAAATAACATATTTGGTGGTGGACAAAATCAGTTCTATCAGCTAAACAAAGGGTTTGGATCAGACGGGTTCAACCTTAATTTGGGTAATTTTGGTCACGGATCTGACGCCAACTTATTTCCTAATCAAAATACAAATTTTTACCATCAACTGCAAAATTCCTTGCAGAAACAAACTACATTTTTAGAGGTGGGCCTCCAGAACACTTCCAAAAATCTTTCAGACTCGCAACGAAATTTTACCAATCAATTGATGAATTCGTTGAATTGGTTCCCCGGTAAGACCGATTACAGCAAATATAATTTAACTGAAGAAACGTCAGTTTCAACTCGAGAACATTGTCTGACTCCTGACAATTTTGAGGGTAAGAATCATCCAATATATAATTTATGAACAAACTCTTCACAAATGTTTATATATTTACTTTTCAGGCATTTGTAAACAGTTTCGTCAGTGTCAAACGTTCATGAAAGCATTAAATGACGTGGACAATACAGGTTCTGTCCAAATCGAGTACTTAAAAAAATTTCGTTGTAACAGTACGGAAAGTGGCGATGATAACGCTACAGTCTGTTGTACAAAAAACTCAATTGTTCTTCCAGATGCTGCTTCTCGTACTGTAGAATCCAAAACAAAAACTCAGGGAAGTACTGTTAATCCATTAGGTAAGTATAATAAGGTAACATTTTGCATTAAAGTAGGCAATAGCAGATTACTTACCAACAGACACATCACCGACCACATCTTCTGTGGTATAATGTTTCCTTTCGCATAAGATAATAATCCTCTTCTTCTAATCTTCTATTTTCAGATTCGCTTGCAGATATTTGTGGCCTGCAAAGCTTGGACGATAAAATAATTGGTGGAAGTACAACGGGGCTATCGGAGTTTCCTTGGACGGCGGTTCTCTATTATAACACTGCTAAGGGGTTGACGTTTGGATGTGGAGGAACAGTTATCACTAACAGATACATAGTCACGGCAGCGCATTGTGTCGACCAAAATATTTTAAGACAAGCTGGATATCAAAACTTGTAAGTAAATATATGAAAAATTGTCAAGATTGTCAGTCAGAAATCGTCAGTAAGCTGACGACTGGAAACGAATTTTTAGTTGGAGACTTACGCAGTTTGCAGTTACAACCTATCCTGACATTTTGTTTGTTGTTGTATAATATATGAACCTTAAAACTTGAGATTTCAGGAAAGAAAATCCTTTCTTGAGCATATTTTTTACTACCAAAGTAAATTATTGATACTTTGCATTGAAATTTTTTATTAGGTTCGGTTTGACGTATCTGTCAGTTGGAGATCTAATTTGTACCAGGTATCTGGAAAAAGGGTAGACACTGCTATATTTTCTGGTTATCCGCGAAGCTCTGGAAAGACTCAGACATCGGGTACTAGTATCAGGGGTTCCGTCTAAGTGAGGACCTCTGAGCCCTTGCCAGAAATTACATCCTCAATTTTATAAGAATGTTGGGAAGAGGGAGCAAGCCGCGGAGAGCGGTAATGGTTAAAATAGTACTGGAGTAGACAAGAACGATTGCCGTTAGTCCATTTTGCACGTTTAGAAACCATCTTTCAAACACTACCAAGCCGTATTGTGAAACATATTAAATACTTTGATTTTAATTTCTTTTTTTAGACAGAAAGTGGTTCTTGGAGAATACGACAGACGAAATGATACTGACTGTATTTATACTCCGTTTGGATCGGACTGTGCTGATCCTCCTCAATCTTTTGGTGTGGCAGAAATTTTTGAACACGAAAAATTTAGATCAGACGCAACGCCAGACGATATTGCGCTTATACTATTGGATAGGAATATAACTTTTAATGGTAAGTACTGAAGAATACCCGTTCGATATTGCATAATGACAAGACTATCATGAATTGCATATTGTCATGAAACGAAATAATAAGATTTAGATTTTATACTCTACCAAGTACAATTAGACGTACCAGAACCTAAGCTACGCTGTCCTAAACTCTAGAGTCAGTTTCCTATCCGTTAGAACAAAAATTGGGGTAGTGCATTTCCTGTATGTTTTAAAAATACATTTTATGTAAAATTGTATTTTAGATTTTGTTAGACCCATCTGTTTACCCACGACAAGCTCGTTAAACCTAAATGGTAATGAAGTTTTCACTATTGCCGGCTGGGGGCGTACTGAATCAGGTATGTAGGTACTGTAATTATATTTGATAGGAATTCTGAATCATGTACAAACTATTTAGGTGAATCGAGCCAAGTCAAAAGAAAAGCGAGATTACCTTTCATAAGTAAGGTTAATTGTAGTCAATTAGGACCTCTTGCAGATGGACAAATGTGTTTAGGAAGCGGAAAGGGAACTGACAGCTGTAAAGGTAACTACATATACAACGTGTCCAAGATAATGAGGGCCAGTACAGGGATCTCGGAAACCGTAAGAGATACGAAGTCGGCTAAATAGAAGCAAAGTTGCGCTTTTACGTACCTAATAATATGCCGGTTAGAAAGTTTTAAAATTCCGAGTAGTTCCGGAGATATCCGAAAAAAAAACGAAATTCTGAAAAATCGTTTTATTGTTTTCCTGGGATTTCTTGAGATCGAATTCTAAAGTAAATTGCACTTTTGCATTGCCACTTTTTCCGCTCTATATAACAGCGTTAATTGTTTTGTAATCCGACGAGTCGTCTTCGAAGGGCCATTATCAACTTTCTTTTTTTGAATACGGTCCTGTTTTTCTGATATTGGACTTCGAGACCTTTTGTTCTCCCAAATGCAACGATGTAAGACACAAAAATCATTCCAAAACAGTAATAAAACGAACAACGAAAAAAGTAAGGAACTACATAATCAGGTGTTCAATATGATTTTCGTTATTCTCGAAGCACAAATAACATCTTCTAACTGCCACATAACAGTTTTTTTAAGATAAAATAAAACATGCGATAGAATATCAATCTTTTCAGCATTTGTAAATTTATGTTCCATATTTTCTGGAAAATAGAAAACCTCTTAAAACGCTCGCAAACGATCACAATGGGAATGTCAAGTGAAACAAATCATACGTCACCATCTTTTGTCTCAAGCGCCTACTTTTCTTTTAAATCCCGAATCAACAGACGAAGAAATAATGTTCCTGTATTTTGTTCACTTATTTGTGGTTTATTTATAATATCAGGAAAACAGGGCCGTATTTAAAAAAAGAAAGTTGTAATGGCCCTTCGAAGACGACTCATCGGATTACAAAACCATTAACCTGTTAGACGGAAAAAGTGGCAATGCAAAAGTGCAATTTACTTAAGAATGCGATCTAAAAAAAACCCGGTTTTTCAGAATTTCGTGTTTTCCGGATATCTCCGGAACAACTCGGAATTTTAAAACTTTCTAAACGGCATATTATTAGGCACTTTACCCCCATTTAGCCGACTTCGTATCTCTTACGGTTTCCGAGATCCCTATACTGGCCCTCCTTATCTTGAACACGTTGTATACAGTTGAACCGGGGAAAGAATGAATGCGCGTCATCATCATATGATAAATCGCTCGGAAATCTGGGGCACCCTTTACACTGGACTTGTATTTCGTTTCCAAAGGAAAACGTTTTCTGTTTCTTTCTCATTAACTGATGAAACAGAGAGACATATAGCTTGATGTTACTATAAAATTATGACGAATGTTCATTCTTTTTCGGGCCCAACTGTATGTAAACGTACGTAATTCAATAGAAAATATATAATTACAATTCAAAAATAATGTATATTATTTAAAAAATATTTTTCTTAGGAGATTCAGGGGGACCAGTGATGCTGCTCACTAACCGTGAATCTAGAGTGGCTGTAACGACATTAGTGGGAATTATATCCTTCGGATTTGGGAGATGTGGATCGACCACCAGCGTTAGTACTTATGTACCATTTTATATGGATTGGATATTAAAAAATATATCTTAAGAGAAATGGGCTGATATTTATTTACTTTTTTCTATTTGATTTTCATAATGGCTACATTATGAAATGCAAAAAAATTTAATAACCTGCCCCTTTATGAAACTGAAATTTAATTTTTTTTATGTTGGCAGGAAGTAGGGTTCGAATTTAAGGCTTACTGCGATTTTGTTGAAATTAGTTTTCTAGGCATTATGGATTCGACAAAAGTTTTTTATAGAAAACTTTAAAATACTAACCTTTAACCTTGCAAATAGATCATTTTTACTAGATATTTATCTGAAATACCTATACTCGGAAATATATAACATGCTAACGGTGTCTGTCAACTAATTTCTAGTCATAACTATAAAACAACATAACCTAAAAATAATAGAAATATCTTCCAGGTTATGCTCTATTTCTAAAGTTTTATTCAATAAAGTACTATTTTTATTTTTAATTCAACATATTACTTACTTTACATATTTATAGTCATTGTAGACATTTCCTGGGTATTAATTGTTATTTCTGTTAGATTCTGTGACACACAATATTTTGTTCAATAGTATTATTTATTATTTTGTTCAATATTTTGAATTTTGTTCTGCTCGCACCATAACTTAACTAAGTTGTGCATATTCTTTTTAAAAGGTTTTCTAGATTATTTTCTGCAATTTACCGTATTTCTGACTGAGTTCAACTTTCTTTCTGACTCATTTTTATTAACCTTAATAATATATTTATTTTTAATTATGACGAATGGGAAGAAGCTTTGTGTGTTCAATTGTTTCTATCGTGGCGTATTTGATACTTGTAATATTTTATTAAATTGTAAAAGTATTGCTAACCCGAAAAGAAAATATTAATTCAAATGGAAAAAATATCCTATAGTTTTAAAAGTTTTTCAGACTTTAACGGCCCAAATAGAAAAAGTATTATAAAATACACGGTTCATAGGACAATTAGAGCACTTGCTTGCACTTGCACTTGCCCGCTTCGCGGGTCGTTTTCTAGGTTCAACGGGTGGTCTAAGATAATGTTTTATGAAACTTATCTAAATATACTATTATACTTTTTTCTACTCCTACATGTAAGTTTTCTGTTTCCATCACAATCTACAGAAGTGACATAAGGTTATTTCAGTTAATTGAATGGATATAGTTTCATATCGATCCTAGTTAGGATATAAATATCACCAATCACAGATAGCGTTACTTAGTTGGGTAACTATTCGTTGTTGAATCTCAATTATTAGTTATTATTATTACAAAATTTAAATACATCTAGTTCCATTAGCTCAGTGGTATATAGCTCCTTGGTTCAAATCCCGATGAAATTAAACTCTTTTTTTGTAATTTCATGTATGTAAATAAAAGTTAAAATAATTTCTTTACCTAAGTTTGTTTGATTACTTCAAAAAGTATAGGTACTGTACAACTTGAGGGAAATGTCCATATCGCACTGTAATGATTGATCATGATTGATGTGGACATCATATCCACTCTTGTTGTACAATAAAATATTTGGTTTAAGAATATTTTCATTCATTATAAATAAATAAGTTTTGTCAACCAACCACTCAAAGTTGTCTGGTGGTTTAAAATCTTTCTGCAGCAACCCAACATAAAATATACTGTACTGTACTGTAGATTATGCTAATTTTCATTGAAAATACTCGTTCCTCGTTGACAAATTACAAAATAAAATGTTTAGGTCGAAATTCGGATGCAAAATGCAGGCATATTTCCCGCATCCCCTTCATCCCCCCTCCACGCCCCTCTGCAGCCCTACGTTCAAGTTCAAGGCCGGTCTGCTATTGATTGCAGCCAGAGGAGGGTTAAAATTTGGCAGGGCCGGTGATTATACAGGGTGTAATCTCAAAATACGACTTTCTTCCTTCATATTGTGATAAAATCAGATTTATTTTGTATGGGAGAACGGCATAAACAACGTAATCCAACTATTTAGGTACCGCAGGGGATTGACTTTAACATACAGTGTCACCATTAAAGTTGGAACCATATTTTTTCGATTTAGGTGAAATTTAAATTTACCAGGTTTGCTTCAATAAAGACCAAAAATGACTTAATTAAATGGGACCATGATGCTTTTGTTAACCGTCAAATTTGACATTTTCTCCACAAAATGTCGAAAAATGGCATTTATTGATCGAATTTAACAGTATATTACGTACCTTATTTGGAGTTTAGGGTTGACAATTATTTAATTAATAAATTAATGGAAGCAAAAAAGCCAATTTGACCAAATTTCGCTTTTTTCTTCCATTAATTTTTTCTATAAAAATTTTTTAACTTTGAATCTTTGAAACACCGGGTCGTTTTTCGGATAAAACGAAATGGCGGAAGCGTAACTAGGCGTAACTCTTAAAAAAACAAATGACACCACTGTTATCATTTGAATTTTAACACATACAGATAGCGATTGCATATTTTCTGCCTGTAGTAAATCTAATATTTAAATATAAAAATTTGGTAAATTTTATTCCCTCTTGACACGTCGAGGTTAAAATAATAAGGACATTTTTTCTTACACTTTAGGTTCAGAACTATTTTAAAAACTGTATTAATCTATGCTACAATTGTATTGTGTATCCATCCAATATATTCCGATACTTTTGTGTAAACTCCGTATTGATTCACAAGTCCACAACCTGTTCCAAACGAAACAATTCCTTCTGCATACCAGATACTTGAATTGGAACTGTTAGATTTTTGTTTTCTCATTATAGGCGCTCCACTATCTCCTAAAAGGAATAAAAATGATAAATGAATAATTAAACAAGATACTATTCAACTTATTTGAGCTGGGCTGCATTCTTGGTGAACCGTAATTTCCATTGTGCGGAAGGTAAAGAAGAAGAACTACTTGTTATGTTTCACAGTTTTTATTTCAGTTGCCTGATACGCGTATTTCGACCTTTTCAGGGCATTATCAAAGGAGTGCCACTCCTTTGATAATGCAGGCAACTGAAATAAAAACTGTGAAACATAACAAGTAGTTCTTCTTCTTTACCTTCCGCACAAAGATACTATTCGATTGAGTTGGTGAATAACACGGTGGTATGGCAATGACTTATTACATTTAAGCCCGCAGATTCTGAGTTGAACACAAATTGAAGAAGAATAACCATAAATGGCGCTTTGAATTAATAGAATAGGCGAGATAAGTCGTCTTATGTCAAAACGGTGTCAAACCCGAAAATCAAGTGGAAGGCACTGCGAGAGATGTACACAATCAATCGTCGTAGGTCAAGTCTCGTCAGTGCATGTTGGCTCGTGTTGTCATATTTACACGTCAAACAGTATGGAAAAAATATTATAATTCTAACATTATTTCATTCTGTCAAGCAACGAGTTCCATCGAACAAGGTGGAAACACGCGTTATGATCTGGCATCACTGCTACCTACTGACCTACATATACTTATTAACTGAAAACAGGTGTGTATGACGTTGCACGTCGGGTCATCAGGTAATGTAGACATTCCATTTAAAATAAGTATGTAGGCTTCCTCTAGGACACCCAACGAGTCACTTATTTAAATATAATAAGTCATTTCCATAAGACCCTGTTCCTAATTTCCCGATTGTTTCATTCGACCACAATTCCCTATTTCCAACCTATTGGTGTACTTACCAACACATGCATCCTTTCCAGCCTCTCCGCCAGCACAGAATTGACCCCTTCCAATTTGCGCGAGCCTGGTTGATTTTTCAAACATTACGGAACATTGCGACTTGGACACAACGGGAACCTCAACTTTCTGCTGAATGGTGGTTTCCTCGTTGTAATTAATAAGACCCCATCCTGAAATCGTCAGTCGCTCACCTGGTGCGACATAGTCGTCAATTCTGGGTAGACATATGGGTCTTATAGATTCTAGAAATAATTTTTGATTTTTATTATCTTTAATTGAACAAATTGGGAATAAATATTGTGTTGCGCTTCGCTACTGTACTCGTATATGATATGGGATACAGTTTCATCATCTTTGTCTCAAAGTACCTATACATTCAGTGGGTTCATTGTAGATTCTTCTTTGTTGAAGGTGCCTTCTCGTTGGTAGTAGTTATTTTACAGTATGTTCTTGAAGTCCTTGAATGACTATGTGTTCTATCAGTTATGTAATGCCCATTGCAATTTGTTAAAATACATATAGAATACCCTGATTCTAAGATGATGATGTGGTTAAAAGTTATTACTTACTTGTAAATTTTACGCCTCTATCTAATCTGATTAAAGCTATGTCGTGGTATTTCTCTTTGGATTGTACTCTGTATCCAGGATGTGGATGGATTGATTCAACTCCAACATTGATTTCACCATCGTTACATTGTGTGCGACCTTCCGAGCTTATACAGTCACGACCTTTGTTACCATAGTCCCATTCACCAAGTCGGACACCAGATCTACAATTGATATAATGTGTAAAACCCACATATATATAAACAGTATATTGCTAATACCATCTGCAATTATTGCCCCGCTATTGGCATGGAAGGGGGCGTTGTGAGTTTGCGCAGTTCGGAAATTTCCTTGTGAAAGTAAACATTCGACAGGACCGGAATTCAACTTTTTTAATGTAAGTTTCACCAGTTAGTTAGGAAAAATATTGCAATCAAAATTTCGATTAGTTCGATTTAAGACAGCGTTCCATGCATACGATTTCGGACGATATGATGATCCGACGGTGCCCTGATTGGTGTAAACTTTTGGTGCCAAATTCCGTCCGAATGTTTGTAACAATCGACACGATGAGCTTTATTTTAACTTTCATCCGACGTCGTATCTTAACCTCACTTTTTTCTAAACAAAAAATTAAGAATGAATATTAACTATTTTGGGACTTATTATCAGCTACTAACGCACCAAATTAAAAATACATTAATTTTAAGGTTAGGTAGTGACCACATATATATTATATGAGTGACACTCTTATTAGTAAAATTCGGTTCCGAAGATCGGATAATGTGATAAGCAAAATATTTTCGTATATATGTATGTACATACCTGAAATACTTTATACCTGGTATTGATCCACGACTTTTGCAAAAAAGCACCATGTACTTGTGTTCTTTAATCTTAAACACAACAAGCCACTAACCTACCAAACAGCAAATCGAATCACCACAAATTAAAAACTCCTTTACAAAAATTGTTGTTAGGTAATGAAAGTTTATAAGCACTAATATACCGACAACAATGTGGATGAACCACTTTTTATTCTGTAATTTGTAAAAGCATCCAGAACCAAAGATGGCGACGAATAACAACAAACATCTCTGACGCGATCGATAAAATTTCCACCCTACTTAACGTTCGTATTGGCAATATACTGTTTATATATATGTGGTAAAACCTATCATTTATATCGATAATATCCTCTAACTTATATTCACTTGATCTACAAGATTGAAGTATATAAACAAGTTTGTTATTATTAAAATTCTACTGTTAAAATTGTCTTCTAGTTCGCATTGCATTTATTAGAACGAATGTTCAAATACTTACAATTTGTTTGCAAAATTTGCGACATTTTGCCCAGAAACGCAATGAGCGGCCGTTATGACATATCTCGATGAAATAAGAGATCCACCGCAGGCAAATATCGTCTTACGATCATGCGCTTCGTAAGTTAATAATACTGTCCATGGAAATTCATTTAGCTCAGAGTCCACTCCACCAAAAATTCTGTTGGGCAAGGTGAAATTCTAAAAATGTAAGTATTTTTTTTTTAAATATTTTAAAAAAATAATAACGTTTCAATAATCCCGATAACCCAATCCCAATATTCTCAACTTCAAGTTGTATAAATTCTCTCTGAGAACGTTGTTACAACCATTACAGGGGATCTTTTACTGTAAAAAATCCAGATTTGCTTCAGCATCAACTACTAAAAAGGTCAACAATTTAGATAAAACGTTATATTGCTACACGTCCGTGGTGTCTAATAACTCATTTCTAATGGACATGAACTACCATGTGAATAATCATTATTTATATTTCCCAAAAAGGCCAGGTTAATCTTTATCGAAGAAAAACGAACATTACCATTGATTGGGTGCTTTTAAAAAATCGCTGTTTAAGTTCAGGAGTTCGTGTTTGTTCTTCAATTTCACCACCCTGAAAATAAAACACTAATTACTCAAAAAGTGAACATTGAAGGAATTATTGAGTGAGATTAAATCAGAAACACTATAAATCAGGATGTTGTTTAATAATTTTTTTTTTATAAATACAATGACATTTTGTTGTCGCAATTCAATTGTTTATTGGCTCAAGTAAACTTGGAAGTTACTCAACAATTATTTGGTTCAACAAAACTATTAATTGGCTCAATCAAAATGTCAATTGAACTACATTTAATCGACCTGAAGGTGAGCGTACTTTGATTAAAGGACCCCGCAGTTTTTAAACGGAAATTGGGTTTCACTCAAATTTACTAAAAAGTATTGCGTCATACGAATTGTATTATCCTGATAAAATGTCTCCATGGGCGCAATGAAAAATAATGACAGGATTTCGAGATACGAGCCATGCAAAGTGGTGATGTTTCAAGTCCAAAAGTCGTATCTGACCGGTACGTATTACGAATAATGATCAATATATTCACGTATATTCTCATAAACATCGTACATATAAATATAGATAGATATCTACCCTCTTCGTGGATATGCACACATACACGAGATTTTCGGATTCAACGCCACCCGAGAATGGGAATATACGTGAATATTTTGATCATTATTCGTAATACGTACCGGTCAGATACGACTTTTGGACTTGAAACATCACCACCTTGCATGGCTCGTATCTCGAAATCCTGTCATTATTTTTCATTGCGCCCGTGGAGACATTTTATCAGGATAATACAATTCGTATGATGCAATACTTTTTAGTAAATTTGAGTGAAACCCAATTTCCATTTAAAAACTGCGGGGTCCTTTATGCAGCAATTATTAACATTGACTAATTACATGTATATATTTATATATAAACAAAGGAAATAATAAACTAAAGATGCACTATACCTGAATTCCACAGTGTCCCACTGGAATAAGCGGATTTTGCCTAAAAGTCGATATACTTTGTGCAGCAATATCTTCATTAAAATTAGCATCAGAGCCACAACAAACCAAAGGTTTTTCAGTAGCGTCAAAGGCACATACGGACTCCTTTAAAAATCTTTTTTGATTCTCAGCTGTGTTCGATGAAACTATGGTATTAAGCAAAATTGCACATTGATAAATTGAGATACATTGTGCTCTTTCTCCATTTGGCGTTCGACAGTACACAGCTGGTTCTAAAAATACAAGTAAGCCAATTAAATAGCCGAAATCTTATTATTAGGAGCCATAAATTTACTACTTAAAAATTTCGGAAAATTTTCAAAATATATCCAAGAAGGAAACACCATGTTTGAGTCAAACAAGACTTCTCGTGAATATTTAAAGAGATTGTTTAATAGCTGATCTTTCTTAAAACATACCTGGAGGTTTAAAAGTTGTGGATGGAGGTGAAGTAAATGGAGCTGGTGCAGCTGAATGGTAAGTCTCCTGTATTAGGTCCTCTACATCTGCAGGTCTGGTAGGACTGATCGCCGGTCTTACAACGCTATCCACATGATCTTGACGATTGAGTACATCGTCCTGTGTTCTGCGTATTTGATCGATGTCGCAACAAAATAATTTTGATTTGTCTAAATCTAATCCACAAATCGATTTTTTCACAAACTCTAGCTCTTCCGGTGCCAGGTTGGCACGATTTAATCTGCGAATATAGGGACAATCTCTAGATTGTATACAATTACCCCGAGTCCCATTCGCTGTTGTACAAGGACGTTGTGCTGGAAGCATATCAAACATAATAATAAAAATACAACCCTGGAAAAATATGAAATATATTCAAAAAGTATAGGCAGTTTATATGAGAAAATGTGATTTGGGCTGTTTGCTGTTTGCTGTTTGCTTCATCTAAATCGCATGAGTGCAGGTTTGTCTAAAATTGCAGTGGTTATTTTGTGAACCAAATTGCAAAATCTCGTATAGGTGAAAAAAAACATCGTTGTAGCAAAAAAAAATAGAACCGAAGCTACTGTAGCAACAAACGAAGCGTACTCGAACATGATCGTACAGCTCGACAAGCGAGTCTATAGCTACGCGGTATCGGTAAGGGGGAAGCAATATATTTTAAAACATTGCCGAGTCATGGGCGTGCTATTATTATCTTAATATTGTAATAGTATATATTTTTTCATGGCATGAATATATTTGTATCACCAGTGCAATATATTAGGCCTTTCCATAAATATTTTTCGCTTATTTTGGCATTTTCGCCAATAAAATCCATTTGATTTCAATATGCACTTCAAAGTTTCACGGGAAAGCGTAGAGTTTATGCCACTTCTCAGCCGTTATAGCAACTTTTTTAAGGTTGGAACCACTTTTAGTTCCAACTAAATCTTTGCCTAACAATGCCAAAGTCGAAGCCTTTGATGTTTCCGACAGCAGAGAGACGGGCCCTTTTCTTGACAGGAGATTACAACAATCGATCAGGGTTATTTTCTTTCCTTTCAGTATCTTCTTTGTTAATGTTTTTTTACTGCACACGCGCTTACTCCCGTATACATTGCGACCCTTCCTAGCTTTCGCTTAAGTGGCAATTTAAATGTATTAATTTGTGATTTCTCTTCACACACCCTGTATACATTGGCAATCACTTCACGGGTTTGACTATGAAGGGTTTTACCAGGGTATATTTATTCATTATCACAGTTTTAAAACAAGCCCTATCACTACGCAACTGGATGAAGCATATTGGACATCGCCGAATAATCACGCCGGCACAATAGGCGTGTCACCAGACGCGTGTCGTCATCTTCTGTATGGGATATGACCTATCAAATTAGCCCTAGCCACCGGTTACCCATGGTTACCGTTGATATTGCACCATGTTGACCTATTTTTAGATTATAATTTAATAAAAAAATATTTTATTTTGCATTTAAATATTAAAATAAATAGTATGAAAAGAAAGTTTTAAGGACATTGAAACCATAATAGACTATTAGTTTCTTATATACTTATGACAATTAACTTCAAATGGGTTAATTTAATTTTAGGGTTTACTTGGTAACATGTTAGTAAATTAAAATTTAATATATGTGACAACATTGTTAACCCAAGAAATTTTCTTGCCGCATTCCTTTTGTAGCTGCAGATAAAGTTGTCGATCAATAACAAAAGTTATGTATTACTTTGATTTTATAAGGGGATTTAGCTGATGAACCCGGTAGTGAGCCACGGAAAACCCAGAAATTCTATGGCATAAATGGCGAACTTATAGACGACGGTATAAGTTAGATTCGTTTGGAACGTCTGTTATTTTTATTAATTTTTGTTGATGATACTACAAAAAAGTATATCAATATCTATCGAAGCAATACCTAGTTATGCTATAATTTTCCCAGATAATTCATCATATCCGCCTGCGGCTCGGCAAATATGGAATATAAGTTAATAAAATAAATACACATGCTTTTAGGAGGTTATATAGATTCAATCATACTATTTGTTAGTACCTAATTAATACACATACTTACAGGGGCAACCATTTATTATGCTAAAGAAAACTATAAAAAAACTTAAAACTACTGTAAACAACATTACAAAACGAACGCTAACGATTCTGAAAGCACAGAAAACAAACTAAGAAAAGCATTTTTAGACTCATTATTTAATCATGGAGTTTCCAGTTTAAGAGTGAACAACTGAAACGTCAGTAAATTGTGAACTGGATTGTTAATATTACCCGTGATGGTTAATGTTTCAAATGTTAATATTATACGTTTAGAGTTTAAAGTATTAGAGTGTGCAAAAAAATTATAACTTTGGCTACGAAAGTAGATATCTTATATCAGCAGGAAATCGCTCAAGTTTCATAATTAGCTAGCCAAAATATTGTAGAAGAACTACTGATTAATTAGTATCTCCTTTTCCGATTTTAATTTGTTTTCAATTTATGGGCGTAATTATGAAAAAGTAAAAAAAAATGGTTGAATAGTATATGGTTGAACAAGCATGAAATGGGCATTTCGTACGAGTTGAACACTATAATTTTTCTACGACTACACAGTCGTTATGCTTAATTTTTTATGTTCCATTATATTTACATTTCGATTATTCGAGCAGAAAACTCAATGAGAGCAGCTTCTTTGATTTCACGTGGTGTCGATGGAATGAATGCTTTCAAAGCACTTTCGTTCATATCTTCTATTTCAACAGGTAAAAGCGCATAAATATTAGTGTTGTGATCGATCGAGCGAAAAACCGCTTGATCACTCGATTATTGAAATAACCGATATCGCTCGATTATTAAAAAAACCGCTCGAGTTATCTATTCAGGCGAAAACCGTCGCTCGTCACTTATTATATTTCACTCGATACCCGAGCTTCGCTTGACGCCGGCGGAAATGTACCGCTGTAGTGTGAACGAGTTAAAAAACTGCTTCGTATATTAGAATAGTTTTTCGCTCCGATAGGAAATATTCTAGTTATAAATTCAGGCGAAAAACCGAAAAATATCGCCTGTTACTTGATACACGGCCTTCGGTCTACGCGCCGCGCCATCCGATTGGCGACGTTCGAGTTTGACGCTGAACAGGTAAAGGACATACGTCTTTCTTAAAGGCACATACACGAGAAGGTGCATATAAAAAAAGTATGCCAAATCCCTTAGCGGAGTCATCGCGATATAGAACTTTTAGGTAACTATAAACATGAATTTAAAAAAAATAATCACCTATTTTCTTATTTTGCCAGTCGCGTAACTAATTCTACATTCTACAGGGCACACAGTAGGCACCTGATAATTTAAAGTCGAAGAATGTGACAAGCCATTTTAAATATCTACTTATTTTATGCTAGTAGATTGAGAAAGATGTGAAGAAAAATAACTCTTGATAATAATTTTTGTTTTAAAAAAGCACAAAAATAAACCCGAACAATAAATACATATTTGGGTGATTTTTGCAGTTTATTTGTTTGGTATCGAGACACGTGGTAAAAATTCATTATTCAGAAATAATTTTTGGAATTTTTTTGGTGGCTACTACAATTTTTTAGCTAAACCTGTGCCCACCCGTAGTTACGTGCCTGCTAAATACCCTTTGTTTACTTGTAATTACTCTATAATTTGAAAACAATGCAACTCGGATAATATGAATTTTTTACGTTAATTTCATTTGTACTATTAGTTTTTTATGCGTTTCAATTAGTTTCAAAAAATAATTTTCAAAGTGCGTTCCTCTTAATTTTGATGAGTTCATCTAATTAATTATTAAAAGTGCTGTTTTATTTTGCTAGGCTCGTTTGTGCCAAGTCTTGTATGTCACAATAATAATTAACTATACCATATTTTATTTTGTTTACTGGATTTCATTGGGTTTGTTCTAATTCACCGAACTCATTGGGTTTTAAATATATTCTGGTTTTTCCAAGGTTTATGTTGATAAACAAGTAATGGACTAATGGTTTCGTATCTTCATATTAATATCAAAATTAGAGATTATTGGCCGTAGTATTATAATTATTTTGGCTATTTTAATTAAGTTACAATTACATTTAATTTAATCATGTTTATCTGTTGTTTGTCAGGTCCAACCTTCACGCTGTCATCTTCTGTAAATGTCTAACAGATTGATTTATTATTTTCTTATTAGGATAGAAAGCAGACGCATTATAGTAAGCGTGCCTACGTTGCGGCCAAAAATGTTTCGGACCTCGCCCAAATATCACTAAATTTGATAAAACTGATACGATAAAGTGTGAATTTCAGATAAAATAACAGAAACGTTGATGATTTTTACATTATGTCAATTAACTTGCAGTAAGTTAGCAAGTAACGCTACGCTAGCCAATTTTATACAGGGTGGCCCATCGAAGTCCAGCAAGGTTTACGGCTGTGTACGTGAAAATTAAAAAAAAAACTCGGACCCGTAAACTTGTGTTTTCAGGGGGACACGTTTCACTATTAATTTCATCCCTGTAACCTCAACCCCCCTAGCGGGGGCGGCTACTGCCCTTGTTTTTTCAAATGGGAATGGGTATGTTGTGATACATCTTCTTAAAGGGCATTAAATTCTCTTTAAAATGGCGCTTTGTTTTGTAAATTTGAGCTACGTGCCGCCGAGAAATTGCGTTTTAAAAAATGTAATTTTATTGAGTAATACTTACATGTTATCTTATTAAATGTTGAAAATGTCCGCCACTCACCTCCATACAATAGTACAACAACTGTTCAAAGTGTTCTCGGACATGTAATTTGTAATTTGTTGACATTCATTAGTAATGCGGTTCCGTAAATCTTCTAAGGATTCGGGTTGGGTGGCATAAATTGTGGATTTTAGATGTCCCCATAAAAAGAAATCAAGGGGAGATAAATACTTAATGTTGGATTCATACTAACTTGACCCAGAACAACTACTTCTAGTGCTTCATTTCTTACCGGATTTTCAATGATCCTTTTTTTATTTGCCACTGAACCAGATTGCTGAAATTTTGCCACTAATTCTAGGATATAACCATGATGTACGAGTACGTGTCTATCTGGATGTCTATCATTAAACAAAGTTGCCGTTACTCTTGCACATTGATGCATTGATGTTTATAAAATACAATTCAATCATTTCCACTCTTACCTCAATAGAATAAGCCATTTTTTATGTCACGATCAAATCAAAACAAAATAATAGCGCAGAAATAACGTATGTAGATCTGGATCAACTACTTTATTGAAGATAAAGTTGAATTGACTGGTACTTATTACTTAAAAAAAATTGTTTACGCACAAACCTGTGAGGTGCAGTGAAATGTTTGAAATTCCGTTGGCGGCGCGTAGCTGCTCGAATTTACCAAAAGCGCCATTTTAAAAAGATGTATCACAACATACCCATTCCCATTTGAAAAAACAAGGGCAGTAGCAGTAGGGGGGGGGGGTTGAGGTTACAGGGATGAAATTAATAGTGAAACGTGTCCCCCTGAAAACACAAGTTTACGGGTCCGAGGTTTTTTTTTAAATTTTCATATACACAGCCATAAACCTTGCTGGACTGTTAATTGTAATATCTAAGGAAATAAAGCAAAATAAATAAAAGGGTACTTTACTATTGAACGATTTCCATATTTTTGCCCTGCCCTGTATATGCTGTCAGACTTGAAGTCATTCTAATTCTAAGTGTACCTGAAATGGTTGGCGGACATGCACCAACTTTTGGCGGTAATTAAACTTGGGTTATTCTGTTAAATTCGTGTAGTCCAAACGTGTTAGACAAGAAACAGATATTTTAAATCACACACAAGTTTGGTATATAACATTATAACTGGTTTTTGCGAAATTATAACCGTTATGTTAATTATAACTATAAATATAGAGAGAATCGTATTGTTCTAATTTGCACAGTGGCGCAGCCAGAAGTTTCTTCGAGGGGGTTTCATTAAAGTTGGGGGGGGGGGGGTGTCAAATTTGTGGTTTATACGTTACATTTATTTAAAAATGTCAATGACAAGGAATTTGAGGGTTGTTTTCGAATCCCCCCACCCCTTGCTGCGTCACTGAATTTGTACATTTTCCTGAAATTTATTGTACTTTTATATTATTTTTATGGTAAATTTCGATTTAAAGATTTGGAGATTTTTTGCGTGCTTTTAAAGAAAACTACGTAAATTAACTATAAATTCAGTTAATAAGCACAAAAAGAACCTAAAACTTTAGCCACAGAAACATCTCTTGACTCTCAAAATAAGGATGCAAAACGAGAATAATGTTTTTCCAATTTTTTTCTGGGTTTCGTGCCAATATCTAATAAAAAAATATTGTTTTAATTAGAAACATTTATTTTAGTATTTTATTTCCAAGTACATATACACTTTTTCGAAATTTTGACGTTGAATCACAGTTTTGAAAATTACGCATAAATAAATATTTTTGAAGAACGATTTCTCTGAAAAACATTTTTAGAAATATATCTTGAAAACGACAATTAAGAAAAAATTCCTTCTAAAGTTAAAACAATGAATCTTCTATCCATAGGCGTAACTAGAGGGGGGGGCCAGGTGGGCCGTGCCCACCCCAGATTGCTCTGGTGCCCACCCCAGTGTTTCCGAAGTTCGAAGCCATACATACGTCATAGTGACACTTGCCATTAAAATCCTACTAGACTAGGGGGCCAGGCCCCCCCTACAAAATCATTCTAGTTACGCCAATGCTTCTATCCTTAAAATACAGGCGTTAACTCAAAATTTTATTAATTTTAGATAAATTATGATGTTAAGCTCCATTTTCTAAACATTGTTTATTTTAGAATAATCAGTTTTATAACAACAAGTTAAGAAATAGTTGCCCAAAAATTCCACAAACTATTCAGTAATTAATTCCTATTCAGTCTTTGTGATATTCTTAAATGTTACGTCTGGTCCACAGCAAACCATGGGTACTTCTTTTTCTTTCCTTTTTTTACATTCTGACGCTCGCAGGAATGTTTTCTGGTCCGTGGCTATCTCGTTACTCTTAATTAAATTGAAAAACAGTTCACACTGATGAATTGCAATACATTTGCCTGCTTCGCCATTTGGAGTTCTACAGATTTGCACTTTTTCCTCTAAAATTAAAATATAAGCATAATAAGTCCAAAAACTATCTTAAAATATGGGAAATTTTTTACTTCTGATTTTACGAAAGTTATTCTTCATGAAACGTCCAGCTTGTAAAAAAATAACAATTAAACTGAGGATGAAGGTTTAAGCCTTCGAAACATGTATGTTTTTTATTAACGATTATTAAACTAGTGGAGCAGACTGCGAGTTTCTTTACCTACTTAAAAATAGTTTAATTAAAAAAACAAATTTTGACCTTATTTATCATTAAAATAAGGGTGGTTGAATCTACCCCTAGCTAAGGTTGAATGTGCTCGAATGTGCCCCTTGGGAGGGGCACATTCAACCATTTACATGGTTGCCGGAAATTTTTTTTTTTATATAGTTCCAGTATTTTAAACCAATTAATACTATAAACGTTTCTTAACTTAAAGCTTAAAGTTTGTAACATGCTATATTTTGAAACGTTTTGTATACTTATACAGTAGTTATCCACTATTTTGTGTAAAATGGTTGAATGGGCCCCACTCTCCCCTACTAGAAAATATTTTTAAAATATGCATCTCATCATCTCTATGGATCCTATAACTTTTGTATGTAATATTTCTTTGTATTTCTGCTGACCACTGAGATATTGGGCTTCCCCGCATTAATGAATCACCCTGTAGGTTTAAATTATTTAATGATCGAAAGATACACATCCGATAAGGTCAGCTGACTGTCATTATTGTTGCAAAAGCTCTTAGTAACAACAAGTATACGATTTTTCCTTATTTAAAATCAATTTTAATCAATAAGTTTAAATAAATCTTACCGGGTTCCTCAATTTGACCCAAAGAAGCACTAATTAAACAAACAACTAAAATTATCGGGAGAAACATTGTCCTTGCAGTTGAAACGTTTAAAAGTAACTTAACGCGATACAGGTGACGGCAGAACAGTTCAGAAAATAATGAATCGTTAAAAATCATTTAAACTCGACAAGCCAGTTTAAAAGATGCGGTTATATCGAATTTTTCAAATATTTTACTGTTTATTTGTGGCTTGATTAAGAGGGTATATCCTCTAAAGGATTTAATATATTTTTTAACATACCTGTTAAACCGGTAATAGTAGTATGCAGCATGGATTTGCAAATACACAGTGTGTCACTGCTTGGAAAATGAAAGGAATTTTAAAGAAGCTAATATACAGTGTGGCTTATTGTTGATCTTATACCGTGATACATTGGTGTATTTAGTGTCAAATAGATACAATTACACTCTAAAAATAAAATTACAGAACCGTTTTGTAGACTTTTTTTTAATTACTGTAAGAGCATCAATTTAACGTGTGCGGTTCAACTTAGTACTCCTCGAATTTCATTGTTTAAGAATTCGTTCATCAGGAGAACGTCATCCTTATGAAGCGACCTTCCTGAGGTCGCGATTCCCACCAAATATAACCTGCAATGATTCAGAACCAATGTGGATCGCTTAATTCCCACAGGCGCCGCTTCCATCATAAAAAAAAATTACAAATGCTTTATGATAGAAATCCCCATGATCTATTAGAAAAAGAAGTATAGTATTTGCAGAATTATACCGTTGATCTTTTAACTGCAATAAAACCTCATTATCCCTTCGACAAGAAAAGGTTGGTTGGGATGATTCTTCCAAAAAATGTCAAACCAAGGCACCATCAAATAAAGGCAAAAGAGTCACAATGTTACATGCTGGTTCAGAGAACGGGTTCGTTCCAAATTGTCTGTTGCTTTCAGCTACAAACATATCAGATTCTTCTTTGGATTACCATCAAGATACCGACGCACAACTTTTTGAAGATTGATTTAAACATAAACTCCTTAAAAATATATCTGAAAATAGCTTCATTGTAATGGACAATGCTAGTTATCATAGTCGGCAAGCAAAAATCATTCCCAATTCTAACAATACAAAAGCAGAAATTCAAAATTTTATGATTGAAAATGATTTATATTTTGAAGAAACTTACAAAAAACGAGAACTGCTAGAAGTATTAAAATTAAGCTTTTAAAATAAATAAGGAATACGAGTGTGACAAACTTGCAGCAGAAAATGGACATACAGTGTTGCGTTTTCCTCCGTACTATTGTATATTCAATCCTATTGAGCTAATATGGCACCAATTAAAATCCAATATTATTAAATATTATTTCTCCTACATTAAATGCATCTGTAGTAGAATTAATTAAAAACGAAGTAAGAAAAATTTCTGCAGACAGCTGGAAAAACTGTGTAGAGTATGAACTTAAGGTGGAAAATTCTTACAATTGTATGATTACAAATGTTCAACCCTTAATTATAAGTTTAGGCTTAGATGAAGATAGTGATAGTGATACAGAGTTAAATTTTGAATAAATTATCAATAGTTTCTTAGAATTTAATTAATTTTTAATTAATAATTATAATATATTATAATTGTACTTGTTATCCTAATAGTTATACTTTTAAATTATATTATTTTCAATTATCATTAATTGTTATCATTATTTTACATTTATTATAGGTACCTAAAACTAAAAATACCTATCTATTTATTTTAAATTATAAAAATAAATCATGTGGTGTGGTATACATTTTCAAGCCGGCCCTAATCCCATTTATTGAGCTTGGAAGAGGTTGAGGCGTATACAATAGGGTTTAATCAGGTAGTTTATTTATGGCAGTAAGAGTCAACGGTATAATTCTGCAACAACTATAACTAATGCGAATAAATAAAATTTCAAGGTAGTGCAGTCTTAAATCAACTAGCGAAATATTATACCTTATCCCTAAGTGGAAATTCCATTTTAAGATAAATAAATACTAATCTATAATACCTTCTGATCTGTCTTCCTCTGAATCTAGAAATCCCTGATGAGCAGATTTAATTATTGTTGTGGTCGAATTCTCGTTCTCTGTTATGTTATTTTTTTTAAATTCACAACAAAAATACCCGATAATGTTGTCGTCATGCATACAAATAGATTTATTTATAAACTCTTTATCTTCCTTCGTCTGATTGGTTTGATCCAATCTTACTAGGGACGGGCAGATCTCTTTTCTGATACAGAGGCCTGGTGTACCGTTTGGAGTCGTGCATAACTGATCTGTTACTAAAACAAAGATTACGGAACTGCAAGAAATATATCTTAGGTAAATGCATAAACTAAAATAAAGGGTCTGAATGACTTTACGATTTGACGGTTTGACAAGTCTATTTAGTCATTGGCTATCCTCGTCTAATCGATTTAACAGCGACATCAGCAAAATACGTCTTTGTTGAATTTATTGAATATATTTTAAAATAGAAATTTCTGGTGTGGGTTTGTGTACTTCTTACGACTAGTGAAACTACTTTTTAAATATTTAAGTGCAAATTTTCTTTGTATACAGGATGTCCGCTAAGTAGTGGGACATGAAAAAACTACAGACTCCTTACGTAAAAATATTAGTATTTAATTATACTTACCTATATCCGAAAGTTGATATTAACTGAGATACATGGTATTAAAGTTAAAACTTCATTTTTATTTTTCTCTAATAACTTTGACAGAAACCAACGGTTTTTTACAAAATTTGGAAATTATGGTTTTTTTAGGACGAGGAACTGATTTTTTGATGAAATTTTAATGTACAATGTAGGGGGCGCTGCCTGTGGCATTTTTTGCACATTTATTAGTTCATAACTTTTTTGTACCTCCGTGTATTTAAGCTTTTAATGAAAATAATACTTTTCTCATATTTATTACGTAAAAAGGTACACTTATTTCAGGTCGTCCAGAGTGACCTTTTCGGAGATATTGCATTTATATTGTTTAGTGCCTATTATTAATTTGCAAACAAAATTTTTTCTTAAAGTAGCCTATGAGAAAACAAATGAAATTTAGAGATACAGTTGCTATGAAACCTCCATGTTGTTATTTGTTTGTTGATTATTGTGATTCGGCATTGTAACATTTGTAGCAATGAAACATTTTTTTACACAGCTATTTTACAATAATCAACAAGCAAATAACAATATAAAGGTTTCATAGCAACTGCATCTCTAAATTTAATTTGTTTTTTCATAGGTTACTTTAATAAAAAATTTGTTTGCAAATTAATAATAGACACTAAACAATATAAATGCATATATCTCCGAAACGGTAACTCTGGGCGACCTGAAATTAGTGTACCTTTTTTACGTAATAAATATGAGAAAAGTATTATTTTCATTAAAAACTTAAATACACGGAGGCACAAAAAGTTATATCCTAATAAATGTGCAAAAATGCCACAGGCAGCGCCCCCTACATTGCACATTAAAATTTCACCAAAAAATCAGTTTCTCATCCTAAAAAAACCATAATTGCCAAATTTTATAAAAAACCGTTGGTTTCTGTCAAAGTTATTAGAGAGAAACAAAAATGAAGTTTTAACTTTAACACCCTGTATCTCAATTAATATCAACTTTCGGCTGTAGGTAAGTATAATTAAATCCTAATATTTTTACGTTAGGAGTCTGTGGTTTTTATATGTCCCATTACTTAGCGGACACCCTGTATAATTAGCAGAGCGCTTTCGACCCTGGCTTGGGAATACATGAACACTTCATTCTTTCAAATACGATACAACAAGCTTGTACACAATGTAACAACATTAACAATATTTTAACAACTTCTTAAAAAAAAAGTCACATGTGGGAGGGACTATACGGAAAAAGACTATAGTAAAATTATTATAGTAAAGATTTTCTTGTACTATTTCCTATAAAGTATTGTAATAATTACAATTTTCATTATTAATCCAATAATAATACAATAATAGTACCAAAATAATATTGTGAACATATTTACACACATTTTACTGACGACTAATATTGTACTTTAAGTATTTTTATTGTAAAAATGAAATTTAAATAATGTATTGTAAAAATGCTATTTTACAAGAATGAAAGCTTAAATCAGATGCAAGAAAGCCGATTACCGAAGTTAAGCAACGTTGGGCACGGTTAGTACTTGGATGGGCGACCGCTTGGGAATACAATGTCTCAAAAATTTTTTAGTTGTTTTTGAAGATTTTAGTAAATTTTACAAAATGGTTCATTAAATTGTACAAAATATTTTAATAAATGTTATAGAAGATTTTAGGAAATTTTACAAAAATAATTAATTATACTAATTACTACTGCTGAATTTTATCTTGTCAAATTCAAAATTTAGGATCTGATTTAATATATATTAATTTTATAACTTTTTTTTGTTATAGTTGTAAAGGAAGTAATAAAATTCAATTTATTGCTCTGGCAGTCTTTATTATATTTAAAATTTATATGTTTTAAATAGATATACACAATGACGTCGATCCAATGCCAAAGGCGCGAACTTCAATTTTTAGAAAATTGAGCTGTGAGAGAAAGCAGATATGAAGATGGGAGCCGACTGGAGGGGTGTATTTTATTGAATAATTTATAGAGCAAAAATAATAAAAAGTAGCTATACAAGATTAAAAAACTATAATAAAACTACGCTCTTATCGAGCTACACCAATACGTACCATCGGAGTATATTCTTATTATTTAATTTTTAAATAACTGAAATTAATGAACTCTAAAATGGTCCTAATGTACATTTTTTTTCACCAAATATAGATCACACATTCGCATCTTTGGCATTTTAACAGCAATATAATCAAGCTAAATTCAAAAACTTTAGGAACTTTAGGAAGTTCTCATAAATTACTGAAAAATGGACATGAACATATAAAATTCAAAATAGTAGTGGCAACAGTAATAACGTGATTAGACTAGCGATAATGACTATACTGCAGACCAAACAAAGGTAAATTGTTGAATACATTCCTGTATTATACACAACAACTCTTTTCGTTTGGAGGTCAGTAATTCTGGCTTGAACGATTAACCCTCGATCAAGAAGCAAATTCGATCCTTAATTACAGTAAATTGTCATTACCGCAAGTCGACAAATATATTTTCTATTGTCGGATAGTTTTATGGATCCAAGGAACGTAGTTTGCGACCCTCGTATAAACGCCTGGATAACCGGCTGTGCCACAATAGTTATATCCAAATGAAACGACACCTTCCACCATGAATCTAGTTTCGTCTGTTGGAAGTGTCCTCATTAGGGGACCTCCACTGTCACCTAAAAATAAATAAATAATTTGTTTATCAGATATAAATTAATTACCGAAGAATTAAAAAAAGCACTCAAAATGCCACTCGAGATAACAAGAATTTACCATTTCTTCTAAATACATTATATTATCGTAAACAATCAAGGAGCCAATTTACCATTTTTATCTTTTGCTAAATTAAAATTAAAAATAAGTTTTACGAAAGCCCAGAGTGCAACGCAGATATTTTATCTTTAACTTTGTATTTGTATCGTTATTTTCGAATCTTTAATGTTAAGTATATGAATTAAACGAATAGATAATTGCGTAGCACTATGTATTATTCAGGGTGGCCCATCGAAAACAGTCCAGCAAGGTTTACGGCTGTGTACGTGACAATTTAAAAAAAACCTCGGACCCGTAAACTTGTGTTTTCAGGAGGACACGTTTCACTATTAATTTCATCCCTGTAACCTCAACCCCCCATAGCGGGGGCGGCTACTTCCCTTGTTTTCTCAAATGGGAATCGGAATGTTGTGATACATCTTTTTAAAGGGCATTAAATTCTCTTTAAAATGGCGCTTCCTTTTGTAAATTTGAGCTACGCGCCGCCAGGCAACGGAATTTGAAACATTGTACACAGGTTTGTGCGTAAACATTTTTTTTAAAGTAATAAGTATCAGTCAATTCAACTTTATCTTCAGTAAAGTGGTTGATCCAGATCTACATACGTTATTTCTGCGCTATTATTTTCCTTTGGTTTGATCGTGACATAAAAAATGGTTTATTCTATTGAGGAGAGAGTGGAATTTATTGAATTGTACTTTATAAACAATCAATGTTCAAGAGTAACGGAAACTTTGTTTAATGGTATATATCCAGATAGACACGTACATCATGGTTATATCCTAGAATTAGTGGCAAAATTTCGGCAAACTGGTTCACTGGCAAATAAAAAAAGGATCATTGAAAATCCGGTAAGAAATGAAGCAGTAGAAGTAGCTGTTCTGGGTCAAGTTAGTATGAATCCAACATTAAGTATCAGAAAAATGTCTGATGTGACGGGAATTTCGCGGACCACTGTACAGAGAATTCTGAAACATTATAAATGGCACCCATACAAAATTCAACTTCTCCAAGAATTGAATGAAGATGATAATGACCGCCGTTTACACTTTTGTAAAGTAATGTCAGAACAAGTATTAAATTATCCGATTTCTTCTTGTGGGGACATCTAAAATCCAAAATTTATGCCACCCAACCCTAATCCTTAGAAGATTTACGGAAACGCATTACTAATGAATGTCAACAAATTACACCAGATGTTCCTCACAATGTCCGAGAACACTTTGAACAGTTGTTGTACTATTGTATGGAGGTGAATGGCGGACATTTTCAACATTTAATAAGATAACATGTAAGTATTACGCAATAAAATTAGATTTTTTAAAACGCAATTTCTCGGCGGCGCGTAGCTCAAATTTACAAAACAAAGCGCCATTTTAAAGAGAATTTAATGCCCTTTAAGAAGATTTATCACAACATACCCATTCCCATTTGAAAAAACAAGGGCAGTAGCCGCCCCCGCTAGAGGGTTCAGGTTACAGGGATGAAATTAATAGTGAAACGTGTCCCCCTGAAAACACAAGTTTACGGGTCCGAGTTTTTTTTAAATTTTCATGTACACAGCCGTAAACCTCACTGGACTGTTTTCGATGGGTCACCCTGTATACATTAACATATAACGTAATTAGAGGAAATTGTGGTTTTTTTGTTAACTCGAGTGTCGTGGCGATACTTTTGGGCCAGTATCTAACCCAGATATATCTCTAATTGATGTAGTTCAAAAAATAAATATATTTAACATCTACAAGTCATGAGGCTGGAACAAACGGTAGTCGTGTTAGTTGTTGCAGAATACTATCAATCAAGAAGTTAATAACTTAGTTCCTATAAAAGTGATTCCTACCTTGACATGAATCTTTTCCATCTTCTCCACCGGCGCAAATATGGGTACTTCCAATACGAACATTTAGTGGTTTGAAAGCAGCCGCACATCTGGATTCGGTGGTGACTGGAATTTGCAACTTTAGTTTGACATTACTGTTTCTGCCCTTTTCGGTTTTTCCCCAACCAGCTACAGTTAATTTTGTTCCAGGTGATGATGCTTCGGTTGGGAGAGGTAGACATGCTGGTTGGACAAAATCTAAAAAGGAAAATATAGAAAATTCAAGTCGTACTAATCGATTTATTGGTAATGACAATGACAGTGCCTAAAAGTACTTTACTGAAATATTAGGTGTCTATGGTTTCAGGGTTTACAAATGCCACAACTCTAGCCGATTTTATTTTGAGAGAGTAAGTAAGTAGCTAAAATTTATTTACCTGAATACGTTACTTCGGATGCTAACCTCACCAATGCTATATCATGCAATTTGCTATCATCCCCAGTATAACTGGGATGAGGAATAGTTTCGGCAACGCCAACGTTTACTTTTTCTGCGTTGCATAACTGAATACCTTTCCGTGTAGTGCAATCTATTCCTGAATTGTTTGTGTCATATTCTCCCAGTCGAACATTGATTCTAAAAATCATATTAAAATTGCAATTCTTAGTCATTGTTAGCGAAAATCATCGTTATCTGACGATATCTTTTGGCCTGCAAAATAGACGTGTATTTTCACTATACCATTAACAAAATAACGTCTCCATGGTGCCTTTTTACACATTTCTGAAGCAAGTTATATTTGCAAAAGATAGGTTTGAATTTGGTTGTTTTAGAACTTGCGTATTGTCGTATATTTTTGTGACGCAAGCCATGAGGTCAGTTTGTTCACATGTTACCGGTAATGTAGTGCGTTATTTTTTGTTGTTGTTAATAGAAATCGAGGCAACGTTCATTTTCTTAATACATACGGAGAAATTTAAATACTTACAATCGTCCCACTTTCGTTAAAACATCCCCGGTGACGCAATGCGCTGCAGTTAGTACATATCTTGAATTAATGAGGGAACCGGCGCATGCAATTTTTCGTTGTCCTGAGGGTTTGAGATATTGCAACACTGCCATCCAGGGAAATTCATCAAATTCGGTTGCTTCGCCATTGTAAATTCTGTTGGCCCACTAAAAGTTAAACAATTTTAATATTTTTTAATTCTTTTTTAAATATTAAAGAAAGACCTACATCTACACAAACATCTATAACATTTTCAGCTTTTTTTTCTTTTTAGTTCGTATAAAATTTGTCTTATTTTTGTTAATTTCGGGATTGAAGGATATGCTAAATTGAACTGAATCGATCTGCGAGAGTAATGTATGCCACTGACGTTGGAAAAAGAGAAGGTTGCACACACAAGGGCGACCGAAATGAAATATTAATTGCTCTTAGAATTAGACAAAAAATTTCGGTTTAAAAAAAAGGGGTTATTTTTTTCCACAATTATTTTGACAAAAGTTGTGTAGAATCAATTACAGAATATTGGACAGTCAATATATTATAATGGTTTAAAAATATACAGTGTCAGCATTAAAGTTGGAACCATATTGTGAAAAATCCATATTTCGATATATGTAACATTTAAATTTATCATAAATTCTTGTTTCAATAAAGAGTAAAAATTACATAAAATGGGACCATGAAGCTTTTGTTAACCATGCGGCCTTTGTCAAATTTGACATTTTCTCCAAAGATGTCGATATAATTTGCATTTATTGATCGAATTTTAAATTTCATTTGGAAAAGTTGTTTAAATTGTAATTTTATGCCCATACACCAAATTTGAATCGTTCATTTTTGTTCTCTATCTATTTTTGGCCAACATCTGTTTTTCAACGAAATCGGAAGTCTTGCAAGACTCTCTTTTTGCTAGTTAAATCATTAAAGATATGAGGAGTTTGCTCCACAGTTGGCAACATTTTTAAATTTCAAGTTAATGTTTTGAGTAAAATGGACGTTTTGGTAGAATTCGACTTCCCCCATATAGTTCCAACTTTAAAGGTGACATTGTATAAAGTCTGTTCATTTTATGAAGTCCGATATCGGATTAAATCATTAACGGTTGTTAAACAGTAAGACGGTTAAGTTAACAATACCTTCGCTATTCTTGATCATACCGAACATTCCACTGGTTCACTGTAGTCGGCTGAGCAAAATCAGCGGTTCCAAAACAAAATTATCTTAGAATTATGTACCGCGATAAATATTTTTATCTAGTTTATTTTTCACTCATAGTTTTTTATATTTATCAAATGAAAAAGATTTTGCGTCAATAAGTTAAAGATGTTCTCAGGTACTTTTTCCTAGAATATAGATATTTTGGGATCATTATAGTTAAATCTATATAATAATCACTATTTTCCAAGAAATAATTAAAATTTGCTCAATTGCAGGATGGTATGTTCTATTTTAAATAAGTAGTTATGCTTTTTGCTTTTAGTTTGTTTCTCATTATTGTGTGTGAATTAAAAGCAGTTATAAAGCAAAGTTATGGGAAATGTTCAGCAAGGTGGCCCAAGGCCTAGAAGGTGTTTATCTCCAGGTGAACGCCGTTTGGTATTACAAGTGGAACGTTATTTTACTTTAGAAAAATATAACTCGGGCCCGTTAGTGTCTGTTTTGGCAGTGCAAGAACGAACGTCTGATGCTTGCGGCATTTCAGATAAGACCTTAAGAAGACTTCGAACAAAGAGTGGAGAGAAATTGGACAGATCATATAAAAGGGTTCGACTTCATTCTAAAACTTTCGATTTATCCCAAGGGATAAAACTATCGATTAGGAATATTGTTTATGATATGTATATGTAGGAATATGTTACCCTCAAAGCTATTCTTGAAAAGATAAAGAAGCAAGAACTTTGCGATATTGGAACTACTAGTTTGTCCATCATTTTAAAAGATCTGGGCTTCAAATACAAAAAAACGAACAACAGAAACGTGTACTAATTTTTTATTTACTTTAAATTATTTTATTTAGAAAATACCTAAAATATAATTTATTGTTTGAGAGCCACCGACTACCCTGCTCGAGAGGTTTTATTGCTTAGCGGACTTCATACACCGTACCGACTTTATGCGGTTTCTTGTATTGTGTTTTTTTAATTTTGTTTTAACGTCTGATGATGCCCAGTGGGGCGAAACATGTAACTTTGAAACTGTAAATATATGTAAATTGTGAGACTGTGACTTAGAGTTTACTGTCTTGATATGTAGAAAAACTACAGATTATACAAATTAATTTTGTTGTTAAAATACATACCTGAAAGCCACAGTTGTTTCTATCTGGAATTAACCTATTAACATTATAATTAGAGTCTAGAGGTATTACTGGTCCCTTGGGAACTGCGGTGCCTTTACCACAACATACATATGGGGTCCCTGAGGAATCAAATCCGCATCTAAGAAGAAATTAATATGAAAAATGTTGAAAATATACCAATCATTTAGAATAATATTAATTCCTTCTGTTAAATAAATCGGAAAAATATCATAGAAGTAGTAGCAACCTTGACTGATGCAGAAATTGTGTCTCTTCAGATGTCCGCGAGGGTGATCTGATCAGCGGTAGCAAAGTTTGACATTCCCAAACGCTTATGCACTTAGCGCCTTCGTTTAAAGGAGTCTTGCAATATCCCCCAAGGGTCTCTAAAAACAATAAAAAGCATTTAAAATTGGATTGTGTGCCTTGTGTTTTCAGATTAATGCGGTATATTCTGCCATTTTTTAAAGGGTCCTCTATTTATAATGTGCTTTAGATTATATTGCTAATACCATCTGCAATTATGTCCCCGCTATGGGCATCGAAGAGGTAATAGTGAGTTTGCGCAGTTCGGAAATGTCCTTGTGAAAGTAAACATTCGACAGGACCGGATTTCAACTTTTTTAATGTAAATTTCACTGGTTAGTTGCAATCAAAATTTCGATTAGGTCGATTTAAGACGGCGTTCCATGCATACGATTTCTGACGATATGATGATCCGACGGTGCCCTGATTGGTGTAAACTTTTGGTGCCAAATTGCGTCCGAATATTTGTAAGAATCGACACGATGACCTTTATTTTAACTTTCATCCGACGTCGTATGTTTCTTAACCTCACTTTTTTTCTAAACCAAAAATTAAGAATGAATGACTATATTGACTATTTTGGGAATTATTATCAGCTACAATGCACAAAATTAAAAGTACATTAAGGTAGTGTAGTAGTAACCACATATATATTATATTGTATACGAGTGACACTCTCTGGTACAAGCTTTTTAGTGAAATTCGGCTCCGAAGATCGGATAATGTGATAAGCAAAATATTTTCGTATATTTATGTATATACCTCAAATGCGTTATATCTGGTATTGATCCACGACTTTTGCAAAAAGCACCATGCACTTCTGCCCTTTCATCTTAAACAAAACAAGCCACTGACCTACCAAACAGCGAATCACCACAAATTAAAAACTCCTTCACAAAAATTGTTGTTAGGCAATGAAAGTTTATAAGCACTAATATACCGACAACAATGTGGACGAACCACTTTTTATCCTATAATTTGAAAAAGCATCCAGAGCCAAAGATGGCGACGAATAACAACAAACAAATAATGTCGGGCCGGCTCTGACGCGATCGATAAAATTTCCACCCTACCGCGCAAACTCAATAGTACCACGCCATCTCCCATAGCGGGGACATTTTTTTTTATTTTGGAACGTTCGTAGTGGCAATATCATTGTTATATATTTATGTGGCTTTATGTTACAGAAATATAATACATACCTGCAATTTTACTAATAGGTAAACAAATTTTTTTTATACCTTGAAACACAATAGCACAAATTCTTTTTTAATTCACTGATTTTTCTTTTCTTATATTAACGTTTTTTCAGTCATTGTACATGTGCAAAAAGCGTGTCGAATTTGCAAGGAATGGTGAGGTAAGTGCCTTTTTAGATGTGGTAAAAGTTAAGGTAAGATATATTTATATTTTTTATTTATTAACGTGATGCATGAACACTAGTGTTATCACTGTTACCCTCTCATAAATGACTGAATATACCACTTTAAAAAGAAACTATTGAAAACAGGTGCCCATGTTTGGAATTTAGGATCGGTTAAAAGTATTTATTCATTTTTAATTATAAAAACAACTAATATAAATGGGGAATTCTGAAATATCAACAAAATACAAACGAGTAATAATTATATGAATAGTTAATTATATGAAAATATGATCTATCAAGGTAAACAATATATCGATTTGTTACTTGAACGCAACTTGAACGATAAAATAAAATAATTATACAGGGCGACCAAACTCTAGAAGCTTATACGTAAAAATAATGTAAAAAAATCCATTGTCTTTATTCGATCTCCATTATTTTGTTTTCAAGTTATAACGTAATTAATTGTGAATTTTGACCAAAAACATTTCATATACTGAAGAGACAGAATTGTTAATATTCTGTCAGAATCATAAAAAGTTTTAAACAGATATCAATGATACCAAGTTTGTAAAGTTTGTACTGAGGGTTCTAAATCTACTACCTGTGCTTGAAACTGATAGTACGGCAGTCCGTTACCAGGATTTCAGACTGATCACGACCTAAATTTTTTCGAGTTTTTTGGCGATTTAATAAGGACTTGAGAAGGAAATTACCAAAAACGGATATTGGCAACGTTGCGAAATCATTGAGAATCATCTTTACACATATGTAACAAAAAAGTGGTCGTAATAGTTATCGCGCCTCGTCCGTTCTTTTTATTTATTTTCTGACTGAGAGTGATGTTTTTGATGAGACGAAAATAGTAACTGACATTTTCCGTGCGGTGAATAGTTTTGGTCTGAGAAAAATCGAAAATTGTTTGTTGCCTCGTCCGTATTACTTGCCGGATGTTATTCGTGACCGGAAAAAAATGAGACCCATGCGCGTGCCCTGTACCGCGATCATGAATTATACAGATACGAGATCCAACTCCGCTGCCATCCCTGCAGCTGCGCATCACGGAAAATGTCCGTTCGACTCGATTTACTATTTGTTAGAGTGTTATCCACAATTTAAAAAAAAAATTGACCCGGGCGCTGTAACTTTTTTATACCCCTTTTATTTACATATTTTATTTAAACTATGGAATTTTTGCGACACTCAAAACGTCCGTTGTCGAGAATTCACGTTTTTTTTTTATATTTTTAATATGATTTCATCAAGAACGGACAAGGCGTAATAACAATAAGACCATCTGCTTTGTTACGGACTGAAATCACTCTGACCGGTAAGCGCAGCGTTGCCGAACTTTTTCGCTCGAGTAAAACTTTCTTATTTTTTAATAATCTAGCGATTAGTCATTGGCTAGATGAAGGCGTGATATCAGGACATTTTGGTAACGGGTTGCCGGACCATGAAAGGTATAATATTAATTATATTGAATGAATTTCTCATGCGTACCTATTAAGTAAGAATATTATACTAAATATGTGGGTATTTTTTAAATTTTCTACTCGTAAAGTTATTTATAGTTTCCCAATAACATCAAATTGCAATGTTTTAGTGCAGCGTTTCTCAAACTGGGGTCCACGGACCCCTTGGGGGTCCGCGAACAATTACTTAGGGGTCCGCGAACCTCTAACTGGAAATAAATAGTCAGAAAAATAAACGATCGTAACCGACTTAATGCCAACGGTCAGAACAGCAGTTGGTACTATCGAAGACCCTAAAATACCACCATAATAAGAGATGGGCAAACCTATTCGTTCTGATTATCAGTTAAAGCAGCTACTGCTACTGACAAATAGCTGTTCAAAGATGTTGCGACGAATTAGCAGTACATATGCTTAATAAAGAATGTGAACTGCTAATTTAAGTACCAGTTAGTTTAAATAGCCATTAGCTGTTCACAGCTGCTTCGGCGAAATAGTAAACAGTTAAAAATATCAGAATAATCCATCTCTACCCAGACTTGCAGCGGCAATGCCAATTAAAATGGTGCATAAGCCATTTCCAAAACTCGGGACCCCTGAATTGTTGCTCTGTGGAAGTAGAGAGCAGTACCATCTATCATACTAAGATCATTTGCGGCAGCCATCAATATATTATTACTTATCGCTTATTAATGCTTTTTGATTTGTTAAAAAGAATAACATTCGAATAAAAATTATTTTCATATAAATGTAATTAATTAGGAATGACATACTGTCCTAGAATTAATTGTGTACGAATGTAGCGAGTGGCTGGGGTTCCACAAGAACATTCTGACATCAAAAGTGGTCCGAAAAAGAGGCAAATATATTCCTGTTAGCATAAACAATATTCAAGTACCATATGCTGATACAGCAAAATATTTGGGTATAACACTGGACGCTAAGCTACGCTGGAGAGCTCATATCAAAAAGAAAAAAGAAGAATTAGATATCAAATTCAAGAAAATGTATTGGCTGCTTGGACGAAATTCTACTCTGTCAATATATAACAAGGTACTTCTGTACAAACAAATTCTCAAGCCAGTATGAACATATGGCATCCAGCTGTGGGGTTGTGCCAGTAAGAGCAATTTAGCAGTAATCCAGCGATTCCAAAACAAAGCACTAAGGAGCATAGTCAATGCCCCTTGGTACTGCAGAAATAGTGACCTCCATAGAGACATGGAAATGGATACCGTTAGCCAGGCCATTAGCGAATTCGCCAGGAGTCATGAACAGCGACTTCTTCATCACGTCAATGTCGAGGCTATCCAGCTCCTAGACAATACGAACCAGACCAGGAGACTCAAGAGGATCAAACCTTTCGAGCTTGTGTAATTGTGTTGGTACGAAAGCAGATATCAGTGCTTGGGTACACATTAACATTAGTGTAATTAGGATATTAGAAAAAATAAGGAACTCTAGTGAGTAAGTCCTTAGATATAAGTTTCGTAGCTGTAGTAAATTAGGTTTGAAAAATATTGCTCATTGATCTAAGTTGTGATCAGATTGCAATTTCAGTAAATGCCAAAAAAAAAAGTGGTCCGTGGTCAAAAACGTTTGAGAAACGCTGTTTTAGTGAAATCACTGTGACAACGCTGTACGGCCCTTTTTACGAAACGACCCTGAAGTTTAGGATTTTCATTCATTTCTCGTCGGCTGCTCGACGGCGACTCACCCTGTATAGTAGATATGAATTTTAAGGCGTATTTTAGACTGCCATTTATTTATAACACGACGTTTCAACTGGTAAACATCTCCAGTCGTCTTCAGGTTATATTTACCAGTTGAAACGTTGTATTATAAATAAATTAAGATAATGGAAGTTCAAAATGCACTCACGATACAGCATTGCATCTAACCTTCAAACAAGCACTAGATAAGAATTTGATATGCGGTGATATGGGTGACAATAAATATTACAAATTAGGTAATTGTAGAAAAAAGGTTACATCAACCCTTACATAGGAAACTTTAATATACTGTCAAACTATTGTTAAGGACGACTTATGTCATTCTGTACCTTAAGGTGACTTTGAAATATCGGTCCTTAGTCACAAACGTAAGTTATTTATATTTTAGAAGTAAAATTTAGTCCTTATATCGTAATATTATGTACTTACGTGAATAAACGTTACAAACCAAGAAAGCAACACCCAGAACAAGATGGAACCACATGTTAACAAAAACCACTCAGAGCAACAATAAAAGTTTGTTTCGTTTCGCGTTGACTGGAGTGGCAATGAAGACAGGTTTATATTTCTTTCTTGTTTAAACCTTCTTATTATTATTCTGGTAATTCCAGACGATTAGTTGTACGTTGCCCGCGTATTGTGAAATTCTAATATATCGTCGACGTATAATGTTTATATTCTTGTTAAAAAAAATGTTAAACTAAGTATTATATATTTTAATTAGTACCAGCAATGCATATCACCACATACTTTTGGACCAATATTTATATCTGTATAGGTCTTACAGTTCAAGACATGTTTTTGTTTATATATTATAAACTTCTTAGTATTAAAAATTCGATAAATAAATACATATATATTAATGGCTTGTTGCATATATTCACTGATAACTTTCCAAAAGGGTTAACTTTTTGGATACAGGTCAGTCAAACAAACTTTGAGGATCAAATCTTATATCATAATTTATATATTAAGTTGTTTGTCTTCCTACCTTGCTGGTAGCCCTGAGGATGACCTCATAGAGGTCGAAACGTAGGACAAAATTTAAACTTTGATCGTCTAAGTTTGTTTTATTGACCTGCATCCAACAAGTTAACTCTTTTTGAAAATAATATTTAAAATCGTAAAGCGTGAATTATATTGTGAAGGAGGACTTTTTAATAGTATATTAAGATACAAGTTTCATAAGACATTATCTTAGAGCACGCGTTTAATTTAGAAAATGATCCGCGAAGCGGGGAGTTTTCTAAAGTACAAGTGCTCTAATTGTCTTATGAACCGTGTATTTTATAATACTTTTTCTATTTGGGTGTTTAAAGTCTAAAAAACTTAATATAGTAGATTTTTCCATTTCAATTAATATTGTCTTTTTGGGTTGCCAATACTTTTACAATTTCATAAAATGTGCCATGATAGAAACAATTGAACAAAACCATGCTTCTTCCCATCCGTCATAATTAAAAATAAATATATTATTAAAGTTAATAAAAATGAGTCAGGGAGAAAGTTGTACTAAGTCAGAAATACGAGAAATTGCAGCAAAACTTTTAAAAAGAATATGCATAACTTTGAGTTATGGTGCGAGCAGAACAAAGTTAAAAAAATTGAACAAAATAATAAATAATACTATTGAACAAAATATTGTGTCGACACAGAATCTGACAGGAATAACAATTAATGCCCAGAAAATACATTAATTATAAATATGTATATATAAAGTAATATGTATAATGGCTAGGTATATTGAATTAAAAATAAAAATAGTGCTTTATTGAATAAAACTTTAGAAATAGAGTATAAACTGGAAGATATTTCTATTATTTTTAGGTTATGTTGGTTTATAGTTGTGACTAGAAATTAGTTGACGGACACCGTCAGCATGTTATATATTTCCGAGTATAGATATTTCAGATAAATATCTAGTAAAAATGATCTATTTGCAATGTTAAAGGTTAGTATTTTAACGTTTTCTATAAAAATTCTTTGTCGAATCCATAATGCAAAAAAAACTAATTTGAAAATCAAAGTAAGCCTAAAATTCGAACCCTACTTGCTGCCAACATAAAAACAATAAAATTTCAGTTCCATAAAGTGGCAGGTTATTCAATTTTTTTGCATTTCATAATATAGCCATTATTAAGCCCAAATAGAAAAAGAATATTTATAGCCTTCGTGAATATGTATATTCATGTAAATTCTTATCTTATCATCTAAGAATTGCCGAAGAAGGTTACGAGCACTTCAATTGTAATTAAACAGCAACAGAGATATCTTACACGAAAATAATTTCTTTCTCAACTGGTTGTCGTTCACAATAAAATTGAGCCTTTTCAATATTATTTACTTGAAGCGAGATATAAGGGTGGGAATATTTTAAATTGACACCCTGTATATTAATTATATGGTATCTATTCTTGCCGGAGTGATATGTATAATCTCTCTATATGCGGTCAATCATTACTGTCACTTTCATAAAAGCACGTTCTGCTGAGTTTTAATTTGCAGTATTTTTGCATCAATCATATTTTCACAAATACCATGATTTGCCATTTTAAATTAGGATTTTTGATAAATGGATAAAATCGAATTCTCGCTGGAGAATTAAATTGAATTAAAATCCAAAAAATATCTTTTATTGCTAATCTTAGGTAGGAAAAATGTGAAAATAATATAAATAATAGTAATTTCTCTCCGACACCTTCACCATCAATGCCGGTGTTCCTCAAGGGTCCATATTGTCTCCCACTCTCTTCTTACTCTACATTAACGACCTTCTAGTGAAAACTAAATTCCGATATTTAGTTTTGCTGATGATAGCACACTTATCTCATCTTTCTCTTTGAATGCACAAACATCGGCTGCCGACGCAGATCTTCGCAGACAGCATGAAGTATCACGCCTCAACAAAGACCTGGAAGAAATTTTGGCTTGGGGTGACAATAACAAAGTCGAATTTAACTGTAAAAAAACCCAGGCAGCAGTTTTCTCTAAAAAGGTTAACATTACAGAACCGGATATAGTCATGGACGGACACGCAATCCCACTAGCTTCATCTATTAATTTGCTGGGCGTCAATCTGGTAGGAAATATGTAGTACCCTTGATACATAAATAACTATAAGTGCATGTTGCCACCAACGCAATTGGCAACCGCAACGCAACTTCAACGCGACTCAGCACTAATGTTTAAATACGCGTGTTCCCACTGACTTAAGGCAACTCAACTAGTTGCTTATGAGTTGTCCGGCATACCGCGCCGCCGTTGTCAGTTGCTTCCAATCGCAGTGTCATGGCGGACGAGACAGCAAAATATTTAACTTTTGTGGCTCATTCGGTAAAACCCATGGAATTTAACCGGATCCTCACGAAGACGACATTTTGCTCACGTCAAAAGAGACTTCAAATCCGTTGAATCCAGAGCAACTCAACGGAAGTTGCGGTCGCGTTGCAGTTGCGTTGCTTGCCAGTTGCTTTGGCGAGAACAAGAGAGCAACTCAACTGAAGTTGCGGTCGCGTTGCGGTTGCGTTGTGATTGCCAGTTGCTTTGGTGAGAACAGCGCCTTAAGTTTTCGTCTACAAAAATTACTATTGCATTTTAATAATTTATTAAAGAATAAATAAAACAAATGGTAAATTAACTCTAATACAATTTAAAATGGGAGCATGTTTTTAAAAATGCCAAAATTTAATTTCCATTAATGTTGTTTCACATATAATATTAAACACATTTAAAACATTACAAAAAAAAAACAATAATAGTTATTTATGTGTTTTGTATATTTTCGTCGGTCGCTTGTGCTCTGGCTTTGTTTTTCTTGTTTCTCTTCTTGTGTTTTTTTATTTTTGCTGATCTGTCTGATATACTTGTTTTCAGTATCTCCGCCTGTAGCCAGTCAACGTAGACAGGTATGCTTGTGTATACCCCAGGCCAACCCGGCATGCCACACCCTATTCCATAGCTGACTATTCCAGCAGCATAATATTGAGTTCCTAAAATAACAGTACAACAATACCCTAATTAATTATCGAAGATTTTAGAATGCAAGTCCTAATTAATAAGCTTAATAATGAATCAATTTTAATAAAATTTGTTTTATCTGATAGAAAAAAAATTCTAAAGTTTATGGCAGAGCAGTTTACGTCACGATACATCTAATTGTAATGCATAAAATCTAGATGCATATAAATCTCCTGGTATATCTTATATTGCATTCAATTTATTTTTTGAACTAATCCAATTAGCGATATATCTGGGTTAGCCACTGATCCATCAATATCGCCATGCCACCCGACGTAACAATAAAATTACCATTTATTCTAAATACGTTATATTATTGAAAAAACGTTTCGGTATCAATCAATGCGATTTGTTTGAGGGGGTGAAGACCCCTATAACCCCCCCCTCCCCATGCATGCACAGTGATGGTTTGTGTTCAGAATGGTAAACTTATTTATTCAAATAAAACATTTACTTAATGTAATCTTTCAACTCGCCAAAATGCTACGTCTAATTAACATAAATATTTCCGAATTGAAAAACTATACAAGAGTGAATCAATGGGTATATCTTTTATTATTTTCATTAATCAATAAATTAATTTCTTCTATAATAGGGCGTGGTCATAGAAATCATTATATGGCTTGGTATACATGATACAAGATCGTAATAGTGATTCTCAGTAAAACGGTATTCCCACATTTATGTGCGCAAAAGTAGTATCTTATAATCAGTAATATAAATTGCCTTTAATTATGTAATATACCGTTCAATATTTAATTAATCAATCAATCTTTATCTATAAATAAGGCGATATTATACGCGGAACCAATGGCTGTAATAAGAATTCGAAAAAAGTTGTTGTAACGGAGAAGACTGGAACTAATCCGGCCTTGGGACCAGTTGATCCACCGCAAATCGAACCGAAAGTACGAGTACCAGTATTTGACTGAACTGAACAAACTCCATCAAACTCGTAAATACTAACCGTTTGGTAACAACATCATAAGAGGTCCTCCAGAATCTCCATTACAACTGTCTTTCAGTTTAGCTCCTCCCGCGCATATCTGAGATTTGTCTATTTCGAGATTTAATAGCTGGAACTTTGCTTTGCATTCCTCTTTATCGAAAGGGTTTATGTCAACTTTTAGCTTCACTGCACTCGACTCCTCTATACAATGAAAAACATATATTTAGTGAATTAGGACCCATGTTGATAGGAATTATTATTTGTCTTATTTTTGGATACACACTAGCGATGTGTTTGAAACACCCTGTTTATAAGGTAATTTTTCAAAAATTTCTAGATATTCGATGAATCACAAATATTGTCATGTTGTTCAATTTGTGCTTTGACAGATTTGTTAACTAATAGGGGCAAATTAAATTTCTTACTTACGAGTTTCGGTTTTACCCCAACCACTAATAAAATACTTTTTAACTTCTTCATTTGGATTCGTGAGTAGACATATCGGCTGAACATATTCTAAATAAAAGAAAATCGTCAATAAAATAGAATTGTGTGTTTGTCATTGATCATAATATATTTTCAAATTACGTTCATTATTTTAGTAAATGTAAACGAAAAGATGGACCGGTAAAGTCGTTATTTGTAAAACCAAAATATACTTATGTCAAAGAATTTGTATATTTTTCATTTAAATGAATAACAAGCAAGAAATTATCGAAATTTTTTTTAACTCTATTAAATATACTCGCCGGCACAATATTCCACCACCCTGAAATTTTGGTCACGTTTGATATTTTATAACTTTTTCATTTTTTATGCGATTTTCTTGATTTTGTTATCAGTTTGTAGATCAATTTATTGTCTTTTTCCTTAATTATTTTATAAACTAAAATTTTTCGATTAGGCTATATTATGTAGGAGTGAATCAAACTGTTGTTATTTGTCGTTATTTCAAAACACCCTGTAGGAAAATTGAGGTGGATAATTTTAATTACATACTGTTTCTTATCGTCTTTGATGTATTCTATACATTTCGTTCCGTGATTCATTCCATTCATTTCTACTGCGAGATTTAAATTTTAATGAAACGATGTTATTTTTAGTACATGGATATATCGAATAACGCACCAATCTTGTATTTACTGAGCTCTAATCACCACCGTTACATTGAGGAAATCCTCCAAGATTTGCTCCTTTCATTGGGAACCAATTTACATTAATGCATGATAGGCTAGACCTCACGCTGCACATGTAGTGACCGAATATCTGGATGAAGTTGGACTTCGAAGACTATAATGGCCCTCATGTAGCCCGGATGTCAACCCAATCGAACTTCTTCGGGATCAACTTAAGAGGGCCGTTCGTCGTCGTCTTGTACAACAATGAACCTTGCAAGACTTACGACTGGCGCTGACCGAAAAAATATCAGGCTCTAAAGGAAGAATAAGTAAACTTATTCATTTGATGCCACGAAGGCTGCAAGCTGTCATTGCAGCGGGAGGAGGAATTCTACGATATTAAAATAACTGTATGATATACCCAGTGTTTGTTTTTCTTAATGACAATAGGCTTCAAATCAGCGTTTCATTTAAAATTTTGCCGTTGGCAGCAGAAATGAGATAATGGAATGAATCGAAAATCGAAATATTTAGAATACATCAAAGATTACAAGAAACGGTATGTAAATAAAATTATCCTCCTCAATTTTCCTACATGGTATTTTGAAAATACGATAAAAAACAACAATTTGATTTACCCCTGTATAACATAGCCTAATCGAAAAATGTTACTTTATAAAATAATTAAGGAAAAACACAATAAATGGATCTACAAACTGATAACAAAATCATGCAAATCGCATAAAAAATAAAAAAGTTATAAAATATCAAACTTGACCAAAATATCAGGGTGGAGGCATTTTGTGCCGACGAGTGTATATTAAAACATATTTTGTTGTGATAATAAATATATTCTTTCATCAAATAATAATACTTGAATATATTTGGAAATTGATTTAAAAATATCTTGCCATAAAGCATTCTTCTTTAAATTGTTAATAGTTACTTATTGTTATATTAAACTTGATTCTACAAATCGCTCAAATAACCGTTTATAGAATTATCTTGTATCTGCCTTCTTAGTAGCAATTAAATTACAATAAATATTTTCCTATAAAAAATATAACAAATTTATTTTTTAGATTTTCCAGTGAACAGTAACATTTCTTGTAAATAAGAAAATAAAATAATCAAAAACAGGTTTCTTCTATTTATTATGGTTTAATCTCGTATTTTTTATTACTTTAGTTTATAAATGAATATCTTCAATATTTTATTTAAAATACATTTTTCAGAGAAACTATAAAATCTATATATCTATAAGAACATAGAGAAAAGTTTGAAAATAATAAGATTGATGGTTGATATTAGTTTAGAGATTTAAAATAGTATATTAAAATACAAGTTTCATAAGACATTATTTTAGAAAATTAATTTAGAAAACGACCAGCGAAGCGGTCCTTCTGCAATGCGACCAGTGCCCCATGACAACTCATTACCCATTCCCCAGCCACCTGAGAGTTACACGACTCTCACACATTTTTTTGCAGTGGAAGGTGATTTAGTATTTTGCCATGACATACCTGGCCTACTGACCGAACTGAACTTACCATATACTCCCGATAAATGGAGACTATTCATAGATTTGTCTAAAACAAGTCTAAAAGCTGTTTTACTTTTTAATGGAAACGAGCATCCATCGGTTCCTATAGGTCATTCGGTAAATATGAAAGAAACATATGACAATCTTAAGATGTTACTAAGACGTGTAAAGTACGAAGATCACAAATGGAACATATGTGCAGATTTAAAAGTGGTGGCGTTACTGACAGGACTGCAAGCAGGCTATACAAAAGACTGTTGCTTTTTGTGTGAATGACAGCCGTGCAAGAGACAAACATTATAAAATTAAGGTTTGGCCTCCACGTGACACAATACAAGTTGGCGTTTAAAATTTGACCCGAGAACCATTAGTTCAGAAAGAAAAAATATATTTACCTCCACTTCACATTAAGCTGGGTCTGATCAAAAATTTTGTTAAAGCACTGGATAGAGAAGGAAATGCTTTCAAGTATTTAAAAGACAAATTTCCACGTATTAGTGAGGCCAAAATTAAAGTAGGTATTTTTGTTGGTCCCCACATTAGGCAATTGTTTAAAGATTCGAACTTCAGGCAAATTTTAAGTGCCAATGAAAGGCGGGCATGGAATGCATTTGAAAGTGTTTGCAACAATTTTCTTGGAAATAATAAATCAGAAAATTATCGTGAACTCGTGGAAGAACTACTCACGGCCTATCATATTTTAGAATGCAACATGTCACTAAAACCTCACTTCCTCCATTCTCATTTGGACTTTTTTCCTGAAAATTTAGGAGCAGTATCAGATGAGCATGGAGAACGATTTCACCAAGATATTGCCTCCATAGAGAAAAGGTATACAGGAAAGTGGAGCCCGAGTATGTTAGCCGACTATTGCTGGACCCTAATACGAGACACATCCAGGAGTTCTTATAAAAGAAAGACGTTAGGGAAGTAAATATTAAATTTTAAATTATTTATAAATGTTTATAATGTACCTAAGCTAACTGTTAATAAAATATATTATAGGTTTTTAATTCTTCAATGCATATGTCCCTCCCTTATCATTGGAGGCTGATATCGAAAATCTGAGGCCAGATCCGGATTCAGCAGGCCAAAATATATAAAATCTAGCCAAAATCATTCCAGGGAGGAAAAATTTTTTAAAAATGTTCGTCAGTGTTATCTTAAAGAGGTTCGTGCTGTCACTATATAGTGTTCTCTCTTCTTATTATTATTACCTGATAGCTTTACAGCTTTTTTAAGGTTAATCAAAGCAATGTCATTATGGTGATTTTTCGATTTATTGCTGTATTCCGGATGAACAGTTATTTTGTTGATTTTGCTGACTTGAGGAGCATCTGCACAGAATGTACCACCTGGAGAACAGTCTAGTTTCGTTGTTATATTGTGTTCACCAAGGACGACGGAATATCTAAAAGAAAAATAATATTTGAAAAGAATTGGTGAGATATAATAGACAATAACCCTGTATATTTCTTAAGAACATGCTAATATGGTTATTGGGTCCATTTTTAGAAAAAAACTTCATATGAACATATGTCCTAAACGTCTTAATTTTTGAGTTGCAGGGGACGATCGAGAAGCAAAACTTCACTTACGGATCTCCTCGAACTCGGGAAAACTCCGATTCAATACAATGAGCGGCGGTAACGACATATTTGGTGTGCACCAGAAATCCCGAACATCCGTATGTTTTGTAGCCGTAGTTATTTTTATGAATAAGCCTGGCGAGCCATGGATATTCGCCAAGGGCCGCTTCAGTACCGCCTACTATTCGTCCTCTCATGATCTGCTTTTGGGTGCCACACTTTTTTGGAAATATACTGTCACCGTTATTAATAGGGGAATCTTCTGCTGGCACATCTAAAAAATGAATCAATATTTTTATTACTTGTAAGGTAAGAATTACGAAAATAATTCGGCATGCTCATTTGTTCATTTCATTAGTAGAGCTGCGAATTTACGTTGCCACCCATAGGCGTACGAATCATTGACATTAGAAAAATAATTAATAATAATTAATTAAGGCCGGAAACAAACCTTCCTATTGCAACAACAAATTATACAGGGTGGCCCATCGAAAACAGTCCAGCAAGGTTTACGGCTGTGTACGTGAAAATTAAAAAAAAAATCCTCGTACCCGTAAACTTGTGTTTTCAGGGGGACACGTTTCACTATTAATTTCATTCCTGTAACCTCAACCCCCCTAGCGGGGGCGGCTACTGCCCTTGTTTTTCAAATGGGAATGGGTATGTCTCTATTATCTTTTAAAGGGCATTAAATTCTCTTTAAAATGGCGCTTTGCTTTGTAAATTTGAGCTACGCGCCGCCGAGAAATTGCGTTTTTAAAAATGTAATTTTATTGATTTTTAATTGTTTACGCACAAACCTGTGTACTTGATAAGAGGTGCAGTGAAATGCCAAATTCCGTTGCTCGGCGGCGCGTAGCTCAAATTTACAAAACGAAGCGTCATTTTAAGAGAGAATTTAATGCCCTTTAAAAACATACCCATTCCCATTTGAAAAAACAAGGGCAGTAGCCGCCCCCGCTAGGGGGCTGCGGTTACAGGGATGAAATTAATAGTGAAACGTGGCCCCCGTGAAAACACAAGTTTACGGGTCCGAGTTTTTTTTTTACTTTTCACGTAGACAGCCGTAAACCTTGCTGGAGACCCTGTATATTTTGATTGATTTGTAGGTATGCCGACAATGTATTCCAGCAAGGTAGCGGGTTAGTTCTGGTAATCGCTGCTAGCGACTCTATTGCGAGTGCCTCTACGTTCTAAAGCCTCTAGCCGAGTTTATTATAAAATATAGACCCAATATTAATAAGCTAAAATAAAGCCCATTAAATTAATTATTGATTAGCTCCTTTCATAAGGCATTAACGGCGAGGCGAATATGAAAAATTATTGTTTTTTTTGTCCCGTTTTAAATATTGCTATTTTTCTTATAATATTTACAAAATATTTGCAATAAATCATACACCAAGACAAAAGGGAATTGAATAAGAAATAGAACTAAAAATCTTATTTTTATCCTTTTTAGAACAAAGGTTATACTCTATTCATTTTACTGAGCATAAACAAATATCAGCGCCTGATAGCCATATGATCGATGCACAAATTCATTGTTATTGATCGAGTGGGGACCGGCACGGCCACTGCGAGTGGCACAGCTGTACGGCAACGTTAAATTCGCAGCTTTACTCATTAGAAAGAGGAAATATCCACTCTTGACCAGTGGCGTAACTATATAAACGGGTGCCCCAGACAATTTCTCAAAAGGGGGCCCTTACCAGGGAAATATGTTACCCACGGTAATTCGTGCTGTACGACATTCCAGTGAAATAGACAGTATGGTCACGCAAATGCGTAGTAGTCGAAAGCCGTTCCAACCGACCCAAAGCGGTGTATCTGGCGATCCCGTTGGTCTTCCAACCAAATTTGTGATCGTTCGCAAACCAGGAGCAGGAACCGTTTGTACTGACTTGTGCCGTAAGAATTTTATCAGTTGTTTTTGTATTCCCGGCATTCGTGCAGTTCTTTTAGCCAGTTTTATAGGAGTTGTTGCTTAACCCCTCATTAATATTCTGATTATTTAATTTATTCTTATTAAATTTGTATAATCCGGTTCTCAAACCTACAAGATATTCTTACCATTAAACACGTTATTCTCTAAACACGTTATTCTCTTCCATAATTATTAAATACAACAAAACGGAACGACAAAAGATAATACTCAAGCTTAGATGAAGAAATTAAGCAACAAAAGTAGGGTTATGATTTATGATAAGTAACTAATCTTCTTGCCTAGTCTAAGCACTAACATATGCATGTCCGCGATAGCGCGCAAATTTGAAATTGAGAACATAAAAAATGTAAAAGGTAGATAACGAATATGAAAAACTGAAAAATCAGCTTTTTCACTAAAAACTTTTGATCGTTTCAATTCTACAAAAAGCCAACACAGCAATTTAAAAAAAAAATTTTTTTTCGTTCACCACTTTTGGGGCCCCCCTGATACTCGGGGCCCCGGACAATCTAACCGGCCAGACCGACGGTAGTTACGCCACTGCTCTTGACCAAAAATAAGATAATCATGCAGTGAAAACACAACTAGACCACCATAATACTTAAATAAGGATAAATTTCATGTTTCAAGTTAACCCTATCGACTGTTAGTTAGTAGTCTACAATAAGTTAAAGTTAAAATACACATCAATATTTTACTACCAATCTGCTTGCTAACATTTCTGAAGGAATTGTATTTTCCACAGCACACTTTGAAATTCTTTTTGTTTTCGTTTGTAGGTCCACATTTCGAGGCTTCGATGAAATTCGAATATTTCTTTTTCGTTTTTACAGCCAACAGCACTGGACATTTGGAAATTTCGACGCAAAACGTTGGTTCGTAGTTTGGAGTTTCACATGGTGTTGCAAATCCTGAAAAAATAATATCGCATAGAATGAAAACTACAAAGATTTCTGAAAAAAAAAACAATTTCAGGTTATGGATTCTTGCGGCGAAAATAAGGATTTACAACAAAAACTTGTTTTTATTATAATCAATTACACTTTTGTGTCGAAAGTTATTTTCTATCTGGTCATCACTTTGTACAAGTCCATGGATTTGTATGGTTAATTTTACCGAATAATAGTGACGCATATAGGGTGTCCCACCTCGATATATATGAAAAATTATAAATAGGAACATTTTTCTAATATTTAGTGTTGTGATCGCTCGAGAGAAAAACCGCTTGAGTACCGATATCGCTCGATTATTAAAAAACTGCTTGAGTTATAAATTCAAGCAAAAATCGTCGCTTGTTACTTATTTGATGACCGAGCTTCGCTTGACGCCGACCGAAATGTGCTGCTTGGTGGTGTGATCGCTCGAGGTAAAAAACTGCTCGGAAAACTGCTCGCATGCTCAAAAAGCTAACACGACATTCGTCTTTGTTAAAGGCACATAAACGAGAAGGTGCATACAAAAAGTATGCCAAATCCCTTAGTGGATTCATCACAACATGGGTTTTGTTTTGACTGGGACTGGCTAGCCAGCGGCGATTGTAAATTTTTAAAAAATTAAAGGATATCATTTTTTTTTAAAAGAGAATCAACTAAACTTCTAAAACTTACAAGAACAAGCCCTGGTGTTTTATTCTTGACATTCTTCTTAGTCATAAAAATTTCATGTGATTAATCGCTAGAGCGATTCACTCGATTATTAAAATCGCTCGAGTATGAAGTACTCAATTATTAAAATCATCGGTTTTTCCCAACACTACAAATATTGATATCTGTCCGTCCAATTTTCAAAATTTTTTTCTATACTTTCTCATATATAGATTCCCTGTGGGACACCCTAGATGCGCTTTATTTATTTACAATAAACTAGAGAAGAATATTTATAACTTACTGAGTGATTCCAGATCGCTGGTATTAAAAATGTCAACAGGAAAAATAGCGTCCGTCGAGTGCTCAACGTCCACACTACCAACCGTAGTCTCAATTCCATTTTCTGCACTAACTTCCAAGCCTACACAACTGTCAGAACAATTATACTCAACTGCCCACGCCCAACTTACACAAATCACAAAGAAAAAACAACTAAAGTTTAATAGATTTTTGCACAAAAATAATTTTTTAGGTTTCATTGCTGACCGAGATATCGCCAATCCAAATGTTTTCTGACGAATATTTGACGGTTGCGATCATCTTTGTTTAATCTTTGAACTTCTTATCAGAGTTCGGATGGACGCTGCACGTATGAGCGAATCGATTATGAATAATAAACATAACTTTGGAACATAACAAATAATAGTTATTTTATTTACATGATAATACTTACAATAATTAGTTTTATTCTATTATATACAGTATGTCCACGGATAGGGTTTACAGGAGGACAAATGGACTAAAAATTGAAAGATACGAAAAAAAGTTACTCTTAATAAACGTTTTTGCTGCTCTAGAAAATACGCTTCATCATAAGAAACTTCAATTTTTTTTATACAGGAGGGTGGGTAAAAACTGCAAAAATGTTATTTTGCTTAAGAGTAAACATACTTTATTTTGAAAGATACGAAAAAGTCACTCTTAATGAATGTGTTTTCTACACAACAAACCTACTGCGCAAACTCAATAGGCCCGCGCTATCTCCCATAGCGGGGACACTTTTGTATTTTGGAACGCTCGTATTGGCAATATACTGTTTATATATATGTGGTAATATCACCCTTAAGATACAATTCCAAATATTTTTAAAACTTTATGAAAGAGACGGTAATATTCTTTGAACGAATTCTTTTATTTTATTTCTCCGTTAGCGTAATCACTTCCCGATTGATATAAAAGATATCGAAAAGTGTAATATCGAGGCAGAAAATACAATAAGACCCTAATTCTGTTCCATATTGAATATTTGGTAATCTGGATAAAGCAGGAATCGCAGAACGCATACTAAGCAAAAGATTGTCGAATCGACGTCGCATTGTGATATCTCAGGAATTTTAAATCTAGAAGATTTGTTTCCGCCAGTAAAACATAGAATATATTAATGAATTATCGAAAATATTTGAAAAATACCAATTTTATCGTAAATTTATTATTACTGGTAGAATAGGTTACTATTAACAACTACCAAGTTTTCTTGAAATATACAGGGTCGTGCATCTCACATCTCGTCTTCGATAGCTACTGGGAGCCCCAAACAGTTGGACGACATGAAAATATACAGGGGTAATTGAAAATATAATGTGGTTTAAAATTCGAAAAGTTTGACCCTAAATCTTGAACACTCTGTACAATTCGTAAGCAGCTATAGCATGGGATGGGAGATGCAGGACCCTGTATTTACCCTTTTTATTCTAAATGCGCCACAAATTTATGTACCAAACCTGTTCTGAATATTGGTATACATTACCCTAGATTTGTTCCACATTCAGCCTACATTAAAATATTTACCAGCAGAAAAATGTCCCTTTTCAATACAAAACCCCCCCATGAAAAACGCCATTTGCAAGCCCCCTAGAATGGTAATAAATGTTTACATTGAGGACCGGTTGAACATAATGGGCTGTCGAGTGATACAGTGGATATCAGCAGGACTGCATCGGACAGCAGGAAATATTAGAGCATCACTGCCAGAGGTATTATATTCTTAATACGATAACGTTAATTCTAACCACTAACTGTAAAATAAAATATTACTTAGCTAATTTGTTTATTGGATAAGGTTTCTATACTTTTAGTAGTTGTATACAATAGAATATTAAGATACAAGTTTCATAAGACATTAACTTAGAGCACGCTCTAATTGTCTTATGAACCGTGTTTTTATAATACTTTTTCTATTTGGGTCTTTAAAGTCTGAAGAACTTAAAAAATGTACTAGATTTTTTCCATTTGAATTAATATTTTCTTGTTACAAGAATCAAATATGCCATGATAGAAATAATTGAACATAACAAAGTTTCGTCCCATCCGTCATAATTAGAAATAAATATATTATTAAAGTTAATAAAAATGAGTCAGGAAGAAAGTTGTACTCCGTCAGAAATGTAGAAAATAATCTAGAAAAACTTTTATTTTAGAATATGCAAAACTTTGAGTTATGGTGCGAGCAGAACAAAGTAATAAATAATACTATTGAACAAAATATTGTGTCGACACAGAATCTGACAGCAATAACAATTAATGTCCACGAAATGTCTACAGTAACTATAAATATGTATATGTAAAGTAATATGTATAATACTATATTGAATTAAAAAAAATAGAAAAATAGTACTTTATTGAATAAAACTTTAGAAATAGAGCATAAACTGGAAGATATTTCTATTATTTTTAGGTTATGTTGTTTTATAGTTGTGACTAGAAATTAGTTTACGGACACCATCAGAATGTATATATTTCCGAGTATAGGTATTTCAGATAAATATCTAGTAAAAATGATCTATTTGCAAAGTTAAAGGATAGTATTTTAAAGTTTTCTATACAAATTTTTTGTCGAATCCATAATGCCAAGAAAACTAATTTCAACGAAATCAAAGTAAACCTAAAATTTGAACCTTGCTGCCAACATAAAAAAAATATTTCAGTTTCAAAAAGTGGCAGGTTATTCAATTTTCTTGCAGTTTATAATGTAGCAATTATGAAACTCAAATAGATAAAGCACTTTAGGATATATTTGTATTATGTATATGTATATGAACTTAGTGGTGTATCCGGCCAGGACACATAGGGTTTCCCATGTAAATTGCGAGGTGGTACAATACTTGCTTTTTTATTTATTTCAGCTCAAAAATGTACTCAAAGTTTAAAAACACTACAATAAGAATAATGTCCTAAGTTATCAGAAATCTATCAAACGCTGTACAACAGACAATATACATATCAGATATTTTTTGATATAGTTTTAAAATTTTTAACAGTTAATTCAACCCTACAATTTTGCGATGACTATCTAATATTCTTCTTTTAGACTATACTCGATACTCTGGACTGCAACCGACAGCAGGAAATAGGTTGCTGCTGAAATGATAGCGCTTGTGAGAGTTTGATATGTAATATCGAATGGAAATCAGTAGAAATAATATTTATAAGATATGAAGATGATTTCTTATATTTCAATGGGTGACTCCTTGGGTGTCCCAGACCTATCCTTTCTCAACCTTTCTCCTGCCAATTTACTTGTCGAGAATTACTACCAACTAAATCCTGGTCTTGTTCTCTTTCTTCTAAATAACGATTTCAATTTTATTATTTAAGGACATCCTTTATACTCCAATTTTCTATATATTTTTTTTAAATCGCTCACCATCCTGGACCATTTAAACCCTCCCAACAATTTAACATATTCAAGGCGGGAGAGATGAAGATAACTACCCGTTATTTCGTCATAGAAACGTTCGGGATGGATTTTTGAAAAAGCGACGCAATCTGCTTTATATTCATGCATCATGGAACGACCTGATAAAATAGAAATACAGATAAAGACGTTTTATATTTTTCAATTTTGCTGCATTATGCGCCGCCCCGTGCCGGATGACGCTGTAAAATTTTATAAGGTTGTGATTTTGTATTGGCGTGATTTCCTTTCTAATACTGGTTTGATAGCGCACCCTTCAGTTTAGTCAAAGGAGAAGGGCCGGGATGATAATAGTTTGTACAACGTATTGGGACGCCAAATATCAACATTTTTTGTTATACTTAACAAATTATGCAAATTTGTCTTAAAATTTAGAGAAAATGCAGAGATGTACACATATACACATAGATTCAAAAGTTCACTCTGATTTTGGCATGTTAAGATAATTTCAGGAATGAATTTTTTTTTCTAAATGTTTATTTGTGTTTATCAGTTAAAACGATACCATTTTTGTAGCAAAAAAAATATTGTCAAGACATTTGTTTAAGATAACATATATAGTGTTGTATTTTGTTGGCGCTGACCAATTCTGTGCAAGACAGACAACGAAGTTGTAGAAGGCGTGTTACTAACGAACAGTAGAACCGCTATATTACGTTAACAATTCGGAGAAATCGTACTATGCCAGTCCCACAACTTCAGAAAGATGTTACGCATGTAATTGGAGTTCGCGTATCCGTCTCTACACTAAGAAGACGAATTCTTGAATCCGGTTTCAGATGTCGGCGACCAGTAAGAGTTCCACAACTACAATATGACCACCGAGTTCGTCGACTGCAGTGGGCTGAAACGCACGTTCGCTTAACCGAGGAATTTTGGAATTCTGTCCTATTTTCTGATGAGACCAGGATTTGTCTGGTAAACGATAGTCGCTGGATTCGTGTTTGGAGAGAACCAACAAGAGCCGCTCAACATTCGCCGGAGGAAGCGCCATGTTTTGGACAGGTATTAGGTCTGACGAGCATACTGAGTTAGTCCACGTTCAAGGCACAATGACTGGCGACAGGTACATTAGGGATATTCCATGTTATAACGTGGTAACAATTTTGCATTTATGGACGACAATGCTCGGCCCCATTGTACTAGAGCTCTGGATGAATATCTAGCAAGTGAGGGAATCAATCGCTTGGAATCGCCTGCTTTGTCCCCTGACATGAACCCCACAGAACATGCTTGGGACATGCTCTCTAGGGCAGTTCGCGTTAGAAGAAATCCCTCTAGAACTCCCCAGGAGCTTGTCATCGCTGCTTCCGATGAATGGCAGGTTAATCCACAAGAACGGATTGTTAACCTTACGCACAGCATGCGGCAATGTCTTTAAGCTTGCATTGAGGCCAGAGGAGGAAATACACTTTATTCTTCTTCTTCTAATGCCGTCTTCTCATTGAAGGTTGGCGACCACATTTCTGAATGCGTCTCTGTCTCGTGCCACATGAAACAATTCTTCAACATTCATTCCTGTCCAATCCCTTATATTGCGGAGCCAGGATTTTTTCTTTCTTCCTATTCCCTTCTTGCCCTCTATTCTTCCCTGCATTATGTTTTGCAGCAGTATATATTTGTCGTTGCGCAGAATATGACCTATGTATGCTGTTTTACGTATCTTGATAATTTTCAATAGCTTCCTTTCATGTCCGATGCGCCTTAGTACTTCTTCGTTCGTAATTCTATGTGTCCAAGGTATCTTTAGCATGCGCCTATATATCCACATCTCGAACGCTTCAAGCTTTTTGATAGTTTGGGCTTTCATGGTCCAGGTTTCCACCCCGTACAGTAACACCGACCACACATAACACTCCACGAACCCCAGTCTAATCCGCAGACACAGATTTCTATTTGTGAACATTGAAGAGTATGCAATAAATGTCTTTCGAGCTATTTCTATCCTGATCTTGATTTTTTCATCTGGATCTAGTAGGTCATTAATTATTGTTCCGAGATATTTGTATTTTTGAACCCGCTCTACTTGTTTTCCATTTACTGTGATAACAGGGTGAATATTCGGGTTTTTACTTATTACCATGAATTTCGTTTTTTCGATGTTAATGGTAAGTCCTACTTCTTCGCACGCTTGGTTAATTCTCTCTAATAGTGTTTGTAGCTCTTCTGCAATTTCCGCCATTATTGCAGTATCGTCCGCGAATCTAAGATTATTAATTAGTGTCCCTCCAATATTCACCCCTTCTCCTCTCTCTTCCAGCGTCTTTCGAAACACAAACTGGGAGTACAAATTGAACAGTTGCGGGGACAGGACGCAGCCTTGTCGGAATACACTTTATTAGAAGCTAAATTTTTTAAATTTCACAAATTATACAATATAAATAAATTTTACTTTTGTTAAGTTTTTTTTTGGAAGGTTGTGGTAAAATAAAAATTTTCAAAACTCATTGATTTTTATTTTAAACTTATCAATGAACTAATATTTAGTCTATTTTCACCATGACGTAATTACTTATTCGAGAATCAGAGTGATGCAAAACTTTTGAATCTATGTGTATATTATTCAACTTTTAATTATTGGAATCTAACATCCAATAAAATAATTTATTGCCTAATAACTTCTTTAATAAACGTTTCAAAACTCGCAAAAGTTTATAATGACAAAAGCCAAAAATCTGGCCTTCAAATCGCATTCCCAAGATTCCTCTTCATTCTGACAATAGGAAATGATTTCGTCCCGATTCATTATCCAGTCACTTGATTGATTTCAAGCTGTCTTAATTAAAGCCAAGAATTAATCGGATTTCAATCCCCTTTAATTAATAAACCAGAAATTTATCGGAGAAGACCTTCTTATTTAGTGCTTCAGGTGATATGACAGTGTTGCCAAACGAGTTAAAATTATTGCATTGCAAGACTTGTCGTATTTTGCCTAATACTGTTACATATGAAAATACTAACTCGGGAGGTACTTGCCAAGAGAAAGAAGCATATTAGTAGGATAGTCACCATGGGCATACCGGTTTCGAACTCTCTTGCATATAAACTATATTTCACGGTAATTCATTCCTTATCTTCCGACAAAATGATAATTACCTCAATACATACAAATCTAAATATTCCAAAATTCTTAAATATTTTTTAGGGTAACAGGTTGATTTCGAGTGCCTCTATAGAGGTAATAAAACCACTACTTTAATCCCTTTAAAAGGTATAAATTGAGTAATATGATGACCAAATAGTTATTTTAGGATAAATAATTAACGATTGGATAATCGTAATACTATAAATTGTGAGAGCACAAATAACGGTTAATCATAAATCAACATATTGTTGTAACCAATTGTTTTTTCTAATTTTCTAAGAAATTCAAATACTTAATCGTCTTTTGTGTTATGTTCGGGAGAAAACTAGTTCCCTCGTATGGTAACGCAATTTTTCTGCACTAGTTAAGATTTTTCCTATTTCATTTTAACTATTTAACCTGTTTGGGTTATTCACTCAATTAATATTGATAAGAACTATAGTTTTCCTGTGTATCATATTTATATCGCTGACCCGGTATAATTCTGGCAACAATGCGAATACAAGTCACTTCCAGCATTCAGTGGCGCGGCAGTAATTCGCTTGGGAGGGTTTGTCGCTAGAATGCATTAATTTGATGAGTAGTTTAATTGGAATATTTTTGTAAGGTGGATTTACACGGTAGTTCTAGGATGATTAAGACGGGATTTACAACTTTAGGGTTTCCCAATGGTTGAAGCTAACTTAGGGTATTAATTAAATTAGAGAATAAATGTTGTAGTTCTTGAAAATGCTTCGGAAAAAAGTTAATAAAAAATGTTTTGTTTAGGATTATCGGGGGGTAGTCGCATAATTTCAAATTAAATTATATCATAACAGTATATAAGAGTATCAGTTTTATGATGCTTCATCTTTTTAATACAAAAATCAATATTTAAAACAAATATGTTTAACATGTATAATGGTAATACTAACAAATTATTATTTTATCAAAATAGCCTTTGATAAATATCAGTGTCTGCCATTTTGTCGCGAAAATTAAAAACTTTCTTATAAATGTCACCAAGATAATATTAGTTTACCTCCTTCTGAGTTAAGGAGGATTGTAAATCTTTAAATTGTGTAAATTTGTCAAATATTTTAATGTTGTATTCAGCTTTAAAAAGGAAGTAAACTTGATAAGTGTGAAGTTAATTTTGTAATTGTTTCTGCAACTAAACATACCATCCTCAAGACAAAATAAAAACGGCCTCATAAAAAGCCTATACGATACTGACGATATCGAAATAGCTAGGCCGGACACGCAATCCCACTGGCTTCATGTATTAATTTGCTGGGCGTCAATCTTGCAGGAAATATGTCTTGGCATAACCTCGTTGTGGCAATCGCCAAGATAGCTTCTCAGAAACTTGGTGTATTCTTCCGAACCAAAAAGTTGTACATACCTCAACAACACATATGACCCATCCATATGTGGTTAAGCTTAGTACTCCTCGAACTTGATTATTTCAGAATTCTTTCATCTGGAGGACTTCATCCTTATGGAACGACCTTCCCGAGGTCGTTTTTCCCAACGATTATAACCTCCAACGATTCAAAACTAACGTGAATCACTTTTTGCGCACACGCACCACTCCCAGAATGCCCTAAAGGATTTTTCCTATGGTGCTTGTGTTTGATCATAAAAAAAGAGCTTTGACCCAAATAGAAAAAACGAATAAGACAATTGTCTTGTATATAAAACTTAAAAATGATATATTAACTTTTAAAATATTAATCTTTGTCCGAAAAAAATAGCCTTTGCTTGTTTTTTTTTGAGAAGGGAAATATGTGTCTTTCTCTAATCTATTACATGAATCAATACTTAATTATTTTAGTTTCCTTTAAAAGGCCCAATTAAGAAACTCTCGAAATCAGGTGTAGTTGTTTGAGTTAACATTTACCGTTCCCTTAACGAAGTAGGTATCCCCATATTCGTTTGCCATGTAATATTAAAGCTAATTAAACTTTTTAATTAATGATATAATCCTGATACACTGACCCTCATTGGAACCTAAATAACGAATCAAAAAATACCACCCGAATCCGGACAAAGTCCATCCGGGGGAAACTGGAATACAATACAAGTAAGATTAACCCTTTTTTATCTATCCATGCACTCTGCCCTAATCCCTGTTTAATTCCCGCAGGAAGGATAAATAGTAGTGGATTTGCAAAAATGCCATATTTTGCCGTTATCAAGGTCATTATCAAAATTACAGCTTTAGAGAACCGAAGGCTTATTGTAAACAACAGTGGCGTATAATGGGATATTTAAATAATCACAGAGGAATTATATTTATTGCTCCAGGCAGCTAGTTTAACACACCCTCTTTTCATACTCTAATCTCCCTCTGCATCCTCCCTATCTCACTTCCTCCTCCTCCTTCTCTCCGTCTGGCCTACCCTTATCCGCCCCACCCTCCCTCACCTCATCTCCCCCAGTCGGCTTGCACTGGCCTTCATCGGTTTGGTTCTAATGAATGAAACAATCGTAAACCTTTTAAGGTTTATTAAAAGAAGTCTGTCTTTTTAGAAATACTGTGAAACCTCGCACATGGGAAATTTATTATTAGATAATGCAAAATTATTACTATGTATACGTATGTACAAATAAACATAACATAACAAAAATACACTAGTTTCAGTTAGGACGTAGTACTAAAAATATCTAATAACGTAGTTTGACGTGTGTGTTCAAACTGCAATCTAGAAAATGTAATTCCAAGTGTGAATACAATCTCATTGCTGTAGAGTCACCTCTATTCTTTGCATACTCTTGTAATTTATTTACCATACTAATGGCTTGTTGATAATTGGTGACATTTGTTTGATTACTGCATTTAACTTCTTCATCAGAGTCGTCAGATATTGATGTGGTTCCAGTTTGGGCTACATAATCGGTAGGAATGGGGTCACTATCATCTTCTAATAGCATATTGCTATCAATGCTAATGAACTCGCCCAAATCATTATCATCAAATTAAAAACTTCCACAACATCAATATTCTTTTCAGACCCAAAACGCGACATTTTTCGGCCATTGTATACGATTTTAAACTAACAATTCACAAATAAACGGCGGGCTGCAGTCGGGGAATCACACATACTTTCTTTCGGCGAGGTCGTCTCGCGTTGCCACGCATACGCGATTGGTTGCCGGTCTGTCTTCAGAGAGTTTTTGCACCGGACTTATTCGTCTCCCAAATACTTTTAAATTTTTTTTGTTCGATTAAAGGAGGGGTTTCGCACTCTTTGTATGGAAACAGTCTGTCCGCGTCCTCCCAAAGGAGAGTTCGTCCAAGAGAGGTTGTTTTTCCATGGGATTTCATATATCTAGTTCCGGACTATGAAAAAATGTTAATGCTTAATAGAGATGTCCGCTTATCAGAGGTGTCCGTTATGAGAGGTTTAAATGTATTTTACTCTTTTAATATTTTCCTTCTCCTTCACTGTCTTTGTTCTCGATTCGTTTTAGATCTGTTTTTCAACAAACGCGTGGACGCTGCTCCGGCGAGGGCGTTTAATATCGAAGTAGACGTGGAAAAAATGGCCATTACGGAAAAGGAATGGGTTTTGTCAAATTTGTTTGTTATTACCGAGTACTGTATTACTCCTTATCGTTTCGAATTTAAAGCCCCTAATATTTTTGTGAAAGTGTGTGGAAAAGCCACATATATTTTTCGAGGGCCACTTGCAGACGACAATAACTGTAAATAAGGATAATTGTCTGTGCTGATAAAAGAAAATAATGCTACGCATTAAACGGGTAGATATAATTTAAAAATAAAAGTTCCTAGATAAGTTTATAGTGCTGAGAAGTTTTTAGAACAATAAATAGGAAGATGTTTATTTAATTTCGAAAAGTAGACAACATTTTAATTATTAATAAAATTAAATACAGTGAAACCTCTCATAACGGACACCTCTAATAAGCGGACATCTCTATTAAGCGGACATTTTTTCATAGTCCGGAACTAGGCATATGAAATTCCATAAAAATCAACCTCTCTTGGGCGGACTCTCCTTTGGGCGGACGCGGACAGGCTGTTTTCATACAAATACTGCGAAAACCCTCCTCTAAATGGGACAAAAAAATTTTTAAAAGTATTTGGGAGACGAATAAGTACGGCGCAAAAACTCTCTGTAGACAGACCGGCAACCAATCGCGTATGCGTGGCAACGCGAAAAGTCTTCACCGAATGAAAGTATGTGTGATTCCCCGACAGCAGTCCGCCGTTTATTTGTGAGTTCGTAATCGTAAGCAATGACACAAATATGTCGCGTTTTGAATCTGAAAGAGAATATTGATGTGGTGGAAGTTTGTAATTTGATAACAATGATTTGGGCGAGTTCATTGACATTGATAGTAATGTGCTATTAGAATATGATAGTGACCCCATTCCTACCGATTATGTAGTCCAAACTGAAACCACATCACTATCTGACGACTCTGATGAAGAAGTTGAATGCAGTAATCAAACAAATGTCTCCAATTATCAACAAGCCATTAGGATGGTAATGGAATTATAAGAGTATGCAAAGAATGGTGACTAAAGCAATGGAATTGTTATCAGACTTGGAATTACATTTTCTAGATTGCAAGTATAAAACGCAAACACGTCAAACTACGTTATTAGATTTTTTAGTACTGCATCCTAATTAAACCTAGGGTATTTTTGTTATGTTATGTTTATTTGTACATAAATATACATAGTAATAATTTTGCATTTACATATTACCTAATAAAAAATTTCCCAACGGCGGACACCTCTATTGGGCGCACACATTTAGACGGTCCCGTTAGGCGTCCGCCTAAGAGAGGGTTCACTGTATTCATTTTATTTGTTAATTAAATACAAACTAATTAAAATAACAAAATATTTACGCCGGACGATGCGTATAAAAATTCGAGAGCACGGCAAATAAAAACGTTTTCACTTGACTCCTGGCTCTTAATTAAAAACGACCGGCACCCCCTAAATAACGAATTTGACACAAATATAAAAGAACTTCTGCCCTAAAATAAGTAACCTAACCTGATTTCAAATGACATACAAAGTGTGGGCCAGCGGCTTTTTCAAATTAATTGAGATGGTCGAGTAACCCGCAGTAGTAGGAAATGCGGGGGGGGGGGGGGGGGGGGGGGGATCTAGTTGGGAATGATGGGGGGAGGAAACGAAGGGGGATGCAATGGCGCAACACGATACTGACAGCTTGCATTCTCCGTAATCAAGGGGTGGTTAGTTTCCCGAGCTTTTTGTTCCATTTTCCATTGTCACATAAATTAAAAATGCTGAATGTGGTGACAGCTTCGGAAAATTAATGTATTTGTATAATAGAATACATAACTGCGGATAAAGATAATTTACAAAACAACTAAAACTACTTGTTTTATTTTTAAAATTTGATCGTTACTATCTGGCTATAATCCGTTTAGGTTCATTCGCAGAGCAAAGAAAAATTAAACGAATCAGTAGAAACAACAAGTTAAAGGTAAACAAACAGCCGAGCGCAGAATCCAAACCCACAATCTCTTACCATTACCCGAATTATTTTAATAGTTGCAAATCAGCATTTTGCTCTACGAACATCGAATTTTTGATCAGCGGGCACAGATTTTGCTTTTGTGAATAATTTAAACCAATTGCACATGCCTCGTGCAATTCGTACCAATTTCTGAGTGCTCTACGAATATACTAAATCTTAAAAAATTGGGTTCTTTTTCAAATTCTTTTCCATATTGTCTCCCTCTCTTCTTACTCTACATTAACTACCTTCTAATGAAAACTAAAAATCCGATATTCAGTTTTGCTGACGATAGCACACTTATCTCATCTTTCTCTTTGAATGCACAAACATCGGTTTCCGACGCACATCTTCGCAGACAGCATGAAGTATCACGCCTTAACAAAGACCTGGAAGAAATTTTGGCTTGGGGTGACAGTAATCAAGTCGAATTTAACGCTAAAAAAAACAGGCAGCAGTTTTCCCTAAAAAGGTTAACATGATAGAACCGGATATAGTCATGGACGGACACGCAATCCCACTGGCTTCATCTATTAATTTGTTGGTCGTCAATCTGGGAGGAAATATGTCGGCATAACCACGTTGTGACAGAGAGAAGTACTCTTCCGACCCAAGTGTAGACACCTCAACAACTTTTGATACTATACAGTCCAGATTCGACCATCACTAGAGTACTGCTCTCATGTCTGGAGCTCTGCACCCAAACATACTCTTCGGCTACTGGATTCCATCGAAAGGAGGGCCATTCGTCTGATCGGAGACCACGAGCTGACGAAGAACCTCGACAGCCTAGAACATCGACGACAGGTTGGGGATTTGACTCTCTTTTACAGATATTTTCATGGAAGGTGCTCGGCTGACCTTGCCCTCTTAATTCCGCCCAGAGCGGCGAATGGCAGAAATACACGACGAACCACTGCCACCCATCCATATGTGGTTAAGCTTAGTATTCCTCGAACTTCATTATTTATTTATTATTTATTTATTTGTTTACAAAAATAGGGATACAACAGGCCCTGAACCCAATATAGCATCCACGTTGTGATATTGGCTAGTGGGAGTTATTAATGCTTAAATTAAGTATACATTAAATGATATTAACCTAAAATTTATGAACCTTTATAGCATTGATTTGACACATTTTTTAAATCTAATTATAGACATATCGAACATTTCCATCCTTAAAGAAAGCCTATTACATGCCCTAGTCGCTCTACAGAGAGGAGAATTTTTTCCAGAATTTGTATTTCTGAGTGGAATATTATAAGTATTTTGAAGCCTTAAGTCCCTAACCAAGCTTAACTTTCATCTCAGCGTTGGCGAATCAACAAGTTCATCAACTTGTAGATCATAACTACATCGGAAATCAGTCGTCTCTCAGCAAGTGGCATTACAGAAAATTTTTCCATTATAGGCTTATAGTTGCTATTGACTATAGCTATGTCTGTTTTTCGTGATAAGAACCGTAAAAATTTGTTTTGAATACTTTCCAGCCTTCGCTGGTAAACCGCGTACTGAGGGTTCCAAACAACCGATGGAAAACTAAGTTTACTAAATATAAACGCATAATACAAGTTTAGAACTGTTTGAGGATCATTAAAATTTAAACTATTTCTTATAATAAATCCTAAAAATCGATTACACTTATTGATAACCTGTTCAATGTGAGAGCTAAAAATTAACTTAGTGCCCATTATAACACCCAAATCGCGTATTTCATTAACTGATTCGAGATCACTATTATTAATAGTATAACGAAAATTGTGTACATTCTTGTTTCTGGTAAACGTAATCGATACAGACTTCCCTAGATTAAGAAATAAACTCTGACTTTCACAGAATCTTACCAAGGCATTAAAATCATCTTGCAGGAAATGGCACTCCCCTGGCACCGTGATTATTCGAAAAATTTTTAGGTCATCTGCGTACATAAGAATTCTTTCATCTGGAGGACTTCATCCTTATGGAACGACCTTCCCGAGGTCGTTTTTCCCAACGAATATCACCTCCAACGATTCAAAACCAACGTGAATCGCTTTTGCGCACACGCGCCACTCCCAGGGTGCCCTAAAGGATTTTCCCTATAGTGCTTGTATTTGATCATAATAAAAAAAATGCTGTTTTTACTCCTAAAATATATTATGCAATTTTTCAGTATATTTGAATGCTTCTTTCCGCCTCCCTCAATATATTTAATACCGTGAAAATATTCTTCCGTGTCGTTCATACAAATATAGAATTACAAATCAACGATTTATAAAGAGATTTATACTGAAAGAAATTTACCAAACATAATACACCTTTTAGGTTTTCGAGAGGGTGCTATTTGAATATAGAAATATTTGCCATCGACGAATGTGCAAAGAATTCGAACTCACAATCTTATAAGAGAGTGCTTTAAATACCACTGTAAAAGTTCGAAGATGAAAATTCCTTATACGCGTTATTTACTGAACCGTTTGAATCTATTGACGGCTCCAATATTTTTTACTTATATTCAGATTAAAATATTTTATAAATTCTTTCTCGTTTTTTAATAAAGTAGGTACAATAACACAATGAAAGGTCGTTTAGCAGTGAAATAGTACATTAAGATACAAGTTTCATCAGAGGAGGTAAAGAAACTCACAGTCTGCTCCACTGGTTTAATAGCAATTAAAACTAAAAATCATACATGTTTCGAAGGATTAAGCCTTCATCTTCAGTGAAAGGTAAAACATCCAAGGGTACCTATGACATTGAGGTAACTAGCAAAGCAGGAAAAGAAAAACTTTTTGATTATGTAAAAAATTTAAAATATAGAAAATAAAAAGGTAAAAAACTAAAGGTTTCATTTATTCTTAGGAAAACGAATGCATAATAAAAAAAAATTATATTTTAATAAAAATTTTTCTTCTTAAAAGTTTTTAATTTTGAATTTAATATAGAACTCGTTCATTTTGAAAAAGATGTTCATCGCTACACGAGGTTCTAAGATCATCATTCATCTTAAGCCTTCGAAACATGTATGATTTTTAGTTTTAATTGCTATTAAACCAGTGGAGCAGACTGTGAGTTTCTTTACCTCCTCATAACTTCACTCCACTTTGAGATGGACTACTTCAAGAAGAAAAAAAAGTTTCATAAGACATTATCTTAGAGCACGCGTTTAAATTAGAAAACGACCCGCGAAGCGGAGAGTTTTCTAGAGTACAAGTGCTCTAATTGTCTGAGAAACTTAAAAAAAATATAGTATATTATTTCCATTTGAATTAATGTTTTCTTTTTGGGTTGGCAATACTTTTACAATTTCATAAAATGTTAGAAGTATCCCATATCCGATCCGTCATAATTAAAAATATTAATACATATAAAAATTAGTCAGGAAGTTGTACTCCATCAGAAATACGAGAAATTGCAGAAAATAATCTAGAAAACTTTTAAAAAGAATATGCAAAACTTTGAGTATGGTGCGAGCAGAACAAAGTTCAAAATATTGTGTCAACACAGAATCTGACAGGAATAACAATTAATGCCCCAGGAAATGTTTACAGTAACTATAAATAGTAGAAAAGTAATATGTATAATACTATATTGAATTAAAAATAAAAATAGTACTTTATTGAATAAAACTTTAGAAATAGAGCATAAACTGGAAGATATTTCTATTATTTTTAGGTTATGTTGTTTTATAGTTGTGACTAGAAATTAGTTGACGAACCCCATCAGCATGTTATATATTTCCGAGTATAGGTATTTCAGATAAATATCTAGTAAAAATGATCTATTTGCAAGGTTACAGGTTAGTATTTTAAAGTTTTCTACAAAAATTTTTTGTCGAATCCATAATGCCAAGAAAACTAATTTCAACGAAATCAAAGTAAGCCTAAAATTCGAACCTTGCTGCCAACATAACAAAAATAAGATTTCAGTTTCAAAAAGTGGCAGGTTATTGAATTTTCTTGCATTTTATGTAGCCATTATGAAACCCAAATAGAAAAAAACACTTTATGATATATGTGTAGTATGTATATGTATATGAACTTGGTGGTGCATCTGGCCAGGACACATAGAATTTCCCATGTAAATTGCGAGGTGGTAAAATAGCTGCCCTATTTATTTCAGCTCAAAAATGTACTCAAAGTTTTAAATCACTACAATAAGAATAATGTCCTAAGTTATCAGAAATCTATCAAAAAGCTGTACAACAGACAAGATACATATCAGATATTTTTTTATTTAGTTTTAAAAAACCATTTCAACAAATAAACTCTATAATACAGAGTACTACGCAATTATCTATTCATTAACTTAACATCTTAACATTTAAAGTTCGAAAATAACGATACAAATACAAAGTTCAGCGATAAAATAATTGTGTAGCACTCTCTATTATAAACTTCATTTGTCGAAATGATTTTTATTTTTAATTAAGCAAACGCTGAAAATAATAAAATGTCGCAGTGATTATTTACGAATGTATTTAGAAGAAATGATATATTTTTTTGCTGGCCTTCGCTGAAGGCATATCTGAAAATTATTTATCTAGACTATTTTGAATTTACAGATGCTGTAAATGCAACAATAACGCCGAACCTTTATAGGCAACAAATTTTTAATATGATACTTACATTTTTATGTGCTGTTGCCGGTCATAAAAAAATTTACGAATCAGCTAATAGGGAGGTTCTTTTTTTATTGCAGTTGTTATAATTAGATCGAAAAATATAAAAATACACATTGCCAAAAAATGATATTGTTTGAAAATTAGGTCACAAGTATTTATTATGCATGATGGGTGAATAGTAGCCTTGTGATCGCTCGAGCGAGAAACCGCTTGGATACTCGATTATTGAAATAACAACTGTTCTTTCTTAATAAGAACTCTAGACTAAACTTCTAAAACTCTTGGTATTTTATCAACACATTCTTCTTAATCATAAAAATTTCAAGTGATTAATCGCTCGAGCGATTCACTCGGTTACTGAAATCGCTCGAGTATCAAGTACTCGATTTTTTCCAACACTAGTGAATAGTTCCCTAATATCCCATGAATTACTGAACCTATCAAACTATAGTCTAGAAGAATAAAATCATCGTCATTTTTATCCGGTAAACGGAACATATTTTAACGAAGAAAATCGTTGTTTATTCTAGGATAACCTTGTTCACTCGATAACTAAAACAAAAAGGAACATTACAAGGACTAAGATACCCAAGAAGTAATCCAGTTAAATATAATAAGTAATTTCCCCAACAGGTTGTATTACTTTTTTCAATTTAAGCAAAAACTTTATCTATTATAAAGAAAATCCTATAATTCAAAAGACATCTTGTTTTAATTACTTTTTGGACAAAACCGGCAATACTTTTAAGTCAATTTTTCGTCCCCATTTTAGGCGATTTCGTTCGGAACAAAATAAACAAATTTAAATTTAAAAAGGGGTAGATACTTGCCCTAAAAATACTCTTTGAAACATCATGTTTGTATTTTTTGTACTGTTTAATTTACCTTTTCTTTTTGTGAAAGGTTTTTAATTTGTCGTAAAGCCAACAAAAAACGCAATTTAAAGGGATAGCTGTGCTTAAATAAATTGATAAAAGCACAAAGTCTCTTTTAATGGAAAATTGCATAAATATAACATGCCTACATAGAAAAAAATAAAAATTACATGCCTACACAGCAAAAAAATAATACAAGCGTATAAATTAAGAGGATGTTAATTTGAAACCTTCTCGCCCTCAATGTCTCGCTTCCAGGAAATAATATTAAACATCGGAAAGACGTGTCAATTTTCTTGTGATGGGAAACGCTTCAATATGTATGTAAGCGTGATCCTTTTCTTTACCATAACCCTGTATATGAAATACCTTATGGACTTCTGGAAAAATTGATTTGTCGATATATTATTTCGTCTTTAATCTGATCCAGAGATGATCAAAAGGCCCACGTGACCCATAGAAAGTGTAGATATCAATTATGATAAGTCCTCTCCGTTCTTTTGTTAAAAAGATTGACTTACGGATTAGGGAACAAACCGGATTGACGATAAATAAAAGGAAATTGATTAAAGCAAAATTAAACTAATCAAGTGTGTCGATAGTTTTTTTTAATATGATATTGGCTGTATTCAGCAGAATCCATCGATTATCGTGACGTCACGATGCGCATCGATTTGTAATTCTGCTTAATGCATTTTGCAGTTTTTTGTCTGGTTAGGATCCCTTCTAACTATTTTCATCAAATATTATGTTTTTTTTTCATTACCATATAAATAACTTTATTTGTAATGCGCCTCTTACTAGTAGAGACCGTGTATAATGTTTCATAATTATAATTCACTTCTTTCGTAATTTTTTATAATTTTACTCCTCAACCTGATAAACAAAACTGACATAAACCAGTGTCAAATAACAAATGAAACAAAACCGTGCATTTTGAAAAAGGACACATATTAATTTGTTTGAATCGAAGTAAGCCTTCAACGTATTTTTATAGTTCTTTCGGGACGCTTGTATTTTTAAATAGGTACATATTTTATCATATTATTCCTTTTTATTCCACATTCAGTCAAATATTAATAAAAAAATTAGGCATGGTAGTTTAGTAACAAAAGAACTAGATTTTTCCGAGAATAAGTATGTAAAAAGAACTTTTTCTATTTTGGTTTCATATGAAAGCTTTTTCAATATCGTTTTCAGTATCGTAATAAGCTTTTTTCGATACCGTTTTTTTTTCATTTTAAACGGTTGGTGGTACTGCTGTATATGTTTGGTTGCATATGAAACAATTCGTAAACTCACCTCACAATCACAAGTTTTGTTGAACAAGTAAAGTAATATATTCTCTTACAAATATATCAATTTAAAGCTAATAAATACACTGTACACTAATTATACTTATTTATTATTAAAAGTGCAGTTGTTATAAACATTTATTCTGCATATCGGGCATAGTTTGTGCGTTTGAAACGTATTGTCCAGGATTAACCCTTATTTGCGTATCCAATAATCCACTTTTATTAAGAACTGGTTGTAAAAAATTAATATATTATAAAACTTGTACTTTAATATACTATTTTCTATATTTGGGTTTCATAATGGCTACATTATGAAATGCAAAAAAATTGAATAACCTGCCACTTTATGAAACTGAAATTTTTTTTATGTTGGTATACTTGCTGCTACTTTGGTTACAATTTTAGGCTTACTTCGATTTCGTTGAAATTAGTTTTCTAGGCATTATAACTTTTTTATAGAAAACTTTAAAATACTAACCTTTAACCTTGCAGATAGATCATTTTTACTAGATATTTATCTGAAATACCTATACTCGGAAATATATAACATGCTGACGATGTCCGTCAACTAATTTCTAGTCACAACTATAAAACAACATAACCTGAAAATAATAGAAATATCTTCCAGTTTATGCTCTATTTCTAAAGTTTTATTCAATAAAGTACTATTTTATCTTTAATTCAATATAGTATTATACATATTACTTTATATATACATATTTATAGTTAGTATAGTTACTGTAGACATTTCATGGGCATTAATTGTTATTCCTCTCAGATTTTGTGTCGACACAATATTTTGTTCAATAGTATTATTTCTTATTTTGTTCAATATTTTGAACTTTGTTCTGCTCGCACCATAACTCAGTTTTGCATATTCTTTTTTAATTTTTCTAGATTATTTTCTGCAATTTCTCGTATTTCTGACGGAGTACAACTCTCTTCCTGACTTATTTTTATGAATAATAATATATTTATTTTTAATTATGACGGATGGGAAGAAGCTTTGTTGTGTTCAATTGTTTCTATCGTGGCATATTTGATACTTGTAACATTTTAATAAATTGTAAAGGTATTGCCAACCCAAAAAGAAAATATTAATTCAAATGAAAAAAATCGACTATATTTTCTTAAGTTTTTTAGACTTTAAAGACCCAAATAGAAAGAACTTTAGAAGGTTATGTTGAACAGAGTAAATTAGACAGAACGTTTAATTTTTTACAAATTCACAAGAAGTACAGACTTAGTTTTGTAAAACTTCAACTCCATGTCTTGCTTAATTAAATTTTCTCATAATAACAAATTCAACTGCAAAAAGTTTTCCGTCTAGGAACTTTAAAAATGAGGAATAATAAAAGTCCCAGAAAGTATTAAAATTCGGTAATAATTCCCAAAAAACTTGTTCATTTTACGCCTGGAAGTTATATGAAGCTTGAAGCGTAAAATATAAAAATTTTATGTGTAGTTATAAAGCAACGTTTCATAATATTTTTACTAGGATAGCTTTAATAGCCGAAAGAGAATACCAAGTCTCATACGTAATTGTAAAACGATACATAAAAAGAACATTTTCTTTTTTTATGTAAAGACTTTTATTCGTATTTAAATTTTATATCTTTCCTCCAGGATTCAGTCATTTTAGTAAGTTTTTTATTATTCTAAGTACATATTATTTTAAATTGTATACAAAAATAAGCTCTATCGATGGACATACGGCGTCAATCTGTCATTTTTCTGTGACACAGCTCTAGTCTCTTCTTGGGCTTGATAAAATGCTTGTTTCTTATTGAGAGATTGTTACCAAATTTTCTGTTCCTAAGAATAGCATAAAAGCGCCGCTATAACAGTTATTATATCATAAAAATTCATAATTAAAGTTACTAGTACCTATATTAGAACAAAGGCTCATTACTCTAAAATTGTCAAGTACCCACATTAATTATATTGAATTATATCATTCGAGAGGGTAGCGATAAATTATTGTAACAGTTGTGTACGCGATTCGATGATAATTTTTTGCGAGAGTTAAATCAGAGCCATTAATAATTTTTATTTTCAAACACAAAGCAGAAAACGTTAAGTACATTTGTCAAGTCAACGCTTACCGGAAACTGTTATATGAAAAAAACTGAAATTAATAGGCTAAAAGATTTTGGTCTCGAATTTTTTTTCTTTATGATCAAACACAAGCACTATAGGGACAATCCATTAGGGCACTCTGGTGCTTGTGCGAATAAAGCGATTCACGTTGGTTTTAAATCGTTGGAGGTTATCCTCGTTGGGAAACATGACCTCGGGAAGGTCGTTTAAGAAGGATGGAGTCCTCCAGATGAAAGAATTATTAAATAATGAAGTTCGAGTAGTACTAAACTTCACCACATATGGATGGGCGGCAGTGGTTCGTCGGGTATTTCTGCTATTCACCGCTCTGGGCGGAATTAAGAGGGCAAGGTCATCCGAGCACTATCCATGAAAATATCTGTAAAAGTGAATCAAATCCCCAACCTGTCTTCGATGTTCTAGGCTGTCGAGGTTCTTCGTCAGCTCGTGGTCTCCGATCAGATGAATGGCCCTCCTTTCGTTGAAATCCAGTAGCCGAAGAATATGTTTGGGTGCAGAGCTTCAGACATGAGAGCAGTACTCTAGTGATGGTCGAATCTGGGCTTTGTATAGTGTCAAAAGTTGTTGAGGTGTGTACAACTTCTTGGTTCGGAAAAGTAGACCAAGTTTCTGCGAACCTTGGCGATTGCCACAACGTGGTTATGCCAAGACATATTTCCTCCCAGATTGACGTCCAGCAAATTAATAAATGAAGCAATAGATAGCAACACATATGCATATGTATATGTATATAAAGTAATTCTTTTTGACACACTTACATAGGAAACGGCTGTTCCTCGTCTTTGGTTTGTTCCTTTTTTAACCAATAAACCTAACCGATTCAAAATCAATTATACGTATTTATCGCCTCTAAATGTGTGATATGATATCATTTCGAAAATTTCCATATCGGAGTTAGTGAAAACTTTACGAACGAACAAAGGGCCAAAAACCTTCCTATTCAAAGCCCAGATTCGTGGCCTATAGGGCTTTTGTGTACTATTGTGTCAGGCTTATAGTTTCCGGATGACCAGAACAGGACCCTTCTAAAAGGGCTTGAAAGGTCGTGACATATTTGAGAATAAACTACATGATATCTGACGGGATACTGGATATAACCGAATCAAACATTGGCACCTCGGTTTTCAACCCTCTTGGAGATACATAGCTAATTAATTAATTTTATTTACTTACAAGAATACCGATAAAGCTCTGTTAATTAAAGCGATTTTAATTAAATTTGATAAATGCAGATGTGCAATTACGATATTTGAAGAGGAACAAAAATATTTTTCTATTTTCCTACTATGCACTTTGACTACCAAATTCAATTTGTTGGTTACAGGGTGTTGCAATATTTTTTCTTAAATCGCTATTTTTAAATATCTCGGAAAGTCTCCGACACTTTCTGGTGGATGTTAGAGTTATTATCAAAAATAGAATGTTGTGATTTTCACTTTTGTCCCCCATTTTAACGAAACAAAAGATTCCGGTGTCAAATTTGTCATTGCTCTATTAGTTTTTAATCTACAGGGTGATTTTAAAAATCTTAACTTTTAGTGTTACATGTTAACTTATCGAAAAAGTAAAAACTGATTTAGTTAAAGATATTTACGTCAATTTCAGTAGTTTAGCTCTAAAGAGGTTAATTTTTGATATATTACCAAAAGTAAAATTTTTAAGATAGATGTAAACAATCCAATATTTTTGTACAGCCCAAAGTATGCTTAATTGATTAAAAAAATAATCCCTTTTATAATGTTACTTTTGTTAATATCTCAAAACCTAAGCCTAGGGTTGATAAACTCGGTCCGCCTGCATAATTTTCATTTATGAGCAACTTTTCTGAATAAAATATTTCGATATTTTGTGAAAAAGGGGCGCGTGACCTATGATAGAGGGGGTTCTCAAGTATGGTGAAATTATTTTTAAAATTGTTTTTTGTGTAACGACCAAACAATTACTTGCTAGGCGTTTTAAATGTAGAAAGAAAAAAAGTAATAAGAAAATGCGTTAGGTAAAACGTATTTTTATTTATTTCTTAATTTTACACAAGGAAATACAACGTTTGGAAAATAAGGAAGGTTTTCTTAGTGTGTATAGCTGTCGGATCTTAACGTCGTCGCATGCAACCCTCGTAACAATATTTATACAGTCCACTACTAATACTACTAAAGCCATCTACGAGCTATAAAGAAAACCGAATGATGTCCAATACTACCACCGCCATCTACGAGTTATCACGGAAACCGAATGATGTATCTACGGCTACGTCATTAGGCGCAACCAAGACGAGAACAATAGTTAAGTGTTTTATGACGAGAACGAATAGAGCCACGAGACTGACAAGTTGGCATTCTTCATATTTTCAGTGATTTTTGGTTTAAATTTTTTAAATCCTTAAATAAAATGGTTTAAAATCATATCGAGTATCATTTATCGAAATACACAACATTTATCGACCCTACACAATAGTGCTTAAACGTAAAGTCCATTCTTCGGTTCTTAATTGTAGAAAATTGATCAATAACAGCCTCATTAAGTTTGGAATACCCTCTATAATTTTTTTTTGTATATATTTCATTTTTAAACGTTCTAATAAAGTCCCTAGATTTACCCTTTGTGGTCTGCGTTAAATTAATTTCGGGTTTAGGTGTTCCCGCATTCTTCACTTCAATTTTTTGCCCCAAACTCAAAGAGCTAAAGTTATTTCTTAAATATTCCACCGTCAACTATTCATTTTAACTTTATAAATATATGATATTAAAATATTGAAACATACACGCTCGAATTTCTAACTAGGTGCACACAAAAACTGTGCGCCTTTTCCATGTTAAATCGCCAGAAAAACTGCACTACTTAATCGCACGTGCTAGCAAGTTTCGTCATAATCGTCATTTACCTCGACCGAGGCACGGTTGCCGGATCTATACAGTTTGATTTGACGGGATGATAAAATATTAGGGAGGGTCGGACTTTATACGATAAATAATATTCAATGAATATAAATTAATATTTTTTATTACCTAGACAGAAAATAAAAATAATGCTTCGGTCAAGGCCTGCTTGATTTATTAAGAGTCCAAATATTTTAAATTTTATTCTCTAATCAAACAGGCTTAGATATCAAATTTCAATTAGTAATTTTACTCATCTATAAGACCGCGTATCCTGGGACACGCTGTATTATAATAGATTGACAGTAATAATAAGAAATATTTTAGTTTTCGTTTCATTCCGATAACTCCTTCGCTTACGGAGATATGGAAATTATTTTCTACATGTACCTAATTGTCGCACTCTTCAAACATTTCCCGGTATTAACCTTAATTTGAGGTTTTTTAACTCCTTAAACTTTTATTTATCATTTAAATTACAATACTTATATACATAAGTTTTAATTGAGATTTTTATAAACCCACGTTTCACTCTCCGTTTCAAAAAACCCTTTGAAGTCCGAACCGCATGACAAAATAAATATTAGTCCGAAACATAAAGACATATAAGCCTGTTTGGACTTCGGGTAGGTGCGCTTAGTTTTATTGCTTGGGGACACACAGGACCTTTTTAAAAATTTACTTTAGGCACCCTCGCATAAATCACCTTTAATTATACAAATTTAATAACTCTAAATATCATCTCCCATACTCCGCGCGACCATTAGGGCAGTAAAACTCCCCCTTTATCTATAAAACGTTTATTTAAGCCTTTATTTGGATACAGGGAATGGTCAAATAATATAAAGTTTATTCATGGTCGCAGAAAAACGTTACATTTGTTTCCGATTTTCCAACATTTTGGTGTGTAAATTTACGTTTATTATGAACATGTAGGTAGTGTTGATAATTTTTTCAATCATTATTATCCCCTTCTTGAGAAATTTCAATAACTTCAATGGTCTTATCCATCACAAAAATGATTCCCGTTGGTCTTCAAAATAGGCGTCCTCTTTCAATGATCTTCAGTTGAATAACTGATAATGAAGCAAGAAATTAGGATACAAAATCGCTAACAGAAAAGAATCATGCAATTTCTAATTAGAACAACTAAATTTACCCATAGAATAATAAATTTTCATATAATACAATAATACAATATACAATACTTTATTTCTTTTCTTTATCAACAATTATTATTATTCAATTGTCAAGTTTACAATAATATTATTTAATCAAAGGAACTTACTTAAATTATCATCATTAATAAAGAGAAAGAGAGAGAAACCGGAAAAAAGCACCTAGATGACTGAACATCTGTATGTGCTTAGAAAACAGGAATGATATATAAAAAAAAACAAGAACAAACTCTATACAAAAAAAACCTAGGTCAGTTCAAACAGACAACAGGAAACCTGTTAGCATCTAAAAAAGTGACATAAAGACTTCCATATTGTCAAAAATAAATCTCTGACATTTTATCTTAAACAATCTAATTCTAGTGGCATTTTTTATGTGTAATGGTAGAAGATTATATATTTTTGGCGCCAAACAATTTTATTGACAAAGCTGAGATTAACATTAGTGTTACTATTTGGTATGATAATTTTCCTATTAGCCTTGCCTCTAGAATGATACGGATGGAAAATGTAATTTTTCAGTTTATGATTTTTATAAACAAAAGAACACACTTCAATGACATACAAAGCTCGAACATTAAATACTTCCCCCGTGTAAAGAAGTAGTGTTGAAAAACGTTTATGTTTCTTATAAAGTACCTTAAGAATATAATTTTGTGCCAAATTTAAGGGTTTTAGGGCATTATTGTAAAGACCACCCCACAGAACTATGCCATACCTTATTAAGGACTCGACAATAGCTTTGTAAACTGCAATTAGAAGTTTCTTACCCAAGATTTCTCTTAGAATGTAAAACCTGTAAATTAGCTTTCTTACACTTCTTGCCAAGTGAAGAACATGCTGGTCCCACTTTAAGTGTTTGTCAACAGTTATTCCCAAATATCTTGTCGATGGAACTTCATTAATTAAGTCATCCAAATTATCCATTTTAATATGTTCAAAATCGGGGCGATTAGCCTCATTTAAGGAAAAGGCAATATAGTTTGATTTCTTAACGTTGAGGGATAATTTAAAAGTATCAAGCCAATTTTTTATTTTATAAATTCCATTAATTGTATTATGTATTTAGACAAATGTGAGGATCATTTTCCACAATATTGAAATTAATAAAATAAAAGTATATTTATTGTCTTCAGATAGATATATGGCAACGCTATATTTCCGTATCAAAAAGTTATATATATATATCTCAACAAGTTTAGACGCTCTCCATCACTAGAATACTGTCATATCTGGGGCTCTGCATGCCAACATACTCTTCGGCTATTGGATTCCATCGCAAGAAGAGTCATTCGTCCGATCGGAGACCACGAGCTGACATGGAACCTCTACAGTTAATCTACTGACCTTGCCACCTAGAGCCACTAGAACCGCTGCCGCCCATCCATATGTGGTTCAGATTAGTACTTATCGAACTTTATTGCTTAAGAATTTTTTCATCCTTGTGGAACCGCCTTCCTGAAGTCGTATTTCCCAAGCTCCGACTATTCAAAACCAACTTCCACTCCCAGAGTACCATTTTTCCTATAGTGCTCGTGTTTAATACTAAAAAAAAATAGCGATGCAGTTGACTCAAACAATCACTTCCGTTTCCATATCAGTTGCTAAAAATAACAAAGTTCGTTTACTTTTACCGGCATAGAAACGGGAAATTTTCGAATATACTCCGTATACTTTCAGCTTTTATTCGATCCTCCCTTTCGAATATTTCGCAGGCTTTTACTTCGAACCTCGTTCGGTAATCCCGCTTTCCCAAGTTTAATTTTGAATGTGGTTTACGTGCATGTTTATTGTCACATATAATATTTTATACTTCTTTAATAAAATTTGGACCACGTAACGGGGAAACATGTATAGAATACGCTTAAAATGCGAACGAAAATTTAGGAGAAACCCCTCTGGCGATCCGGCAGTATAATTTTCTAAATGAGGTTGGGGATTTTATTTATATTGTGGGTTGCCACAAAGAATTTCGGTTGTAGAAACATTTTTGCTGGGTAAAGAGTAAAGACACGTACATTTTAAAGTCTGTTATATTACAAGCTATACAAAATAAATATAATATTATGAGAATAATATTGTCAATAAAACTAAGTTATATTTCTTTTCCACTATATTCTTAAAAATGACATGTTTCGCTCTCACTGTAGCTTCTTCAGATTGAGAATGAATTAATATTTTTTTATATCTAGCAAATTGTACAATCTTAAAATATTATTACAGGTATAAAGATGGTGTAGGGTATAGGGGATATAATAGGAACAGGGGGATTTTCCAAATGGTCAGTAAAGTGATTATATAAATTATTTTATAGATTTATTTATACATGTAATAGCGGATTAGTGAAATAAATTTAACAAAGGAGAATTGTTAAGGTCTATTTGATCATTCAGTAAAATATCGGTATTTTTAAGTTTATTTATTTCCATGGATTCTAACAGATTAAGTTTTATGCCTTTATTTTCAGTATGTAAGATTTTAAATTTCAATCAAAGTTATGTTGTTTTTCTTTTAAATGGCTGGAATAATTTGAATCTGTTTTATCTTTTATGTAACTATTATAATGTTCTTGTATTCTTTTGCTGTTAGATATAGAAAAATATTCATTCATTCTCAATCTGAAGAAGCTACAGTGATAGCGAAACATGTCATTTTAAGAATATAGTGGAAAAGAAATAGTTTTATTGTTTCTCATAATATTAGTTATGGATTTCCACCAAGTATCGGCTGAATCAATTAATTCAAAATAAATATGACTTAACTATAAAATTAGTTTTTGGTTTCGATAAACTTTGTTCGAGTTTGTTAGATGTCGGTCATATTTTGCCAGATTTTAGTTCCTTGTATGGGGTGTGGTGTATCTTCCGGTGTTCTATTTCTTTTTTCAAAATAGCCCATCTCTCAGTGGAGTGAAATTATAAAGAGGAAAATAAACTCATAGTCTGCTCCACTAGTTTCAGTTATTTATTAACTTTCTTTCTTTAAATTGGATCCAGGCTAAACATTTAAAAATTGCTGTCACTTATTTAGAAACGGCCCCGTATTACACAATGTAAGTTTGTCATACTTTTATTTGTTCAACTAGGTAGATAATTTTAGCTTTAACCTATGTTGTATTTGCATGAAATAAATATACCGAAACACAATAATATTATTCTTTCATTTCACCTACTATCAAATCATAAAACCTTTTTTCTATTTGGGTTTCATAATGGCTACATTATGAAATGCAAAAAAATTGAATAACTTGCCACTTTATGAAACTGAATTTTTTTTATGTTGGCAGCAAGTAGGGTTCGAATTTTAGGCTTACTTCGATTTCGTTGAAATAAGTTTTCTAGACATTATCGATTCAACAAAATTTTTTTATAGAAAACTTTAAAATACTAACCTTTAACCTTGCAAATAGATAATTTTTACTAGTTATTTATCTGAAATACCTATACTCGGAAATATATAACATGCTGACGGTGTCCGTCAACTAATTTCTAGTCACATAACAACAACATAACCTAAAAATAATAGAAATGTCTTCCAGTTTATGCTCTATTTCTAAAGTTTTATTCAATAAAGTACCATTTTTATTATTCAATATAGTATTATACATATTACTTTATATACTATAAATATTTATAGTTAATGTAGACATTTCCTGAGCATTAATTGCTATTCCTGTCAGATTCTGTGTCGACACAATATTTTGTTTAATATTTTGAACTTTGTTCTGCTCTCACCATGACTTAAAGTTTTGCATATTCTTTTAAAAAGTTTTTCTAGATTATTTTCTGCAATTTCTGATATTTCTGAAGGAGTACAACTTTCTACCTGACTCATATTTATTAACTTTAATAATATATTTATTTTTAATTATGACGGATGGGAGGAAGCTTTGTTGTGTTAAATTGTTTCTACATGGCATATTTGATACTTGTAACATTTTATTAACTTGTAAAAGTATTGCCAACCCAAAAAGAAAATATTAATTCAAATTGAAAAAATCTACTATATTTTTTTAAGTTCTTCAGACTTTAAAGACCCAAATAGAAAGTATTATAAAATACACGGTTCATAAGACAATTAGAGGACTTGTACTTTGAAAACTCCCCGCCTCGCGGGTCGTTTTCTAAATTAAACGCGTGCTCTAAAATGATGTCTTATTAACTTGTATCTTATACTATTAATACCTAGAAAATTTAGAACGCTAACAACAACGTAAATCTCCATGAGCATGAGTAAATCGGTTACAGAACGTCAATATAAATATTAAATTTAAAAAAATCGCTTGAATTTTACAAAATGAAGATTAATCATCCAAAGCTCTGACACGAATGCCCCACAAAAAACACTTCCCCTGGGCCGTGTATCCGAAACCCGTCTTCATAAATATTTAATTGCGAGTTGCATTTTTTATACGGCTCTGTAGAAAATAAAAGGGCACATATTGTCGAGTATTACTAGGGCGGTGGTTAATTGCTGGATGCGACAGGACTATATGCAGTAAAATGTCTCACGCAGTCAGTCGTAAAGTGTTTATATCGGCCGTAAATGTCGTGAATGGGCTTATGTAGGGCACCTGATCCCAACTTGGAAAACTATAGAAATCGTCCCTTAACCAGCTTCTAGTCTATGGGGGGGGGGGGGGGGGGGGGTTATAGGTAAAGGGAGGATTAACATGCGAATTCCATTTGAATGCATTTTCTGAATTTCTCGGTAATTGCAGAAAAATTTGCATATTTTTAACACTTAAGTACCTGGTGCATATTTTGCATATTTTGTCAAGTTAAACCGGGGACTTCTTATTTATACAGGTTTGGCAATGGCAAACTACTACTACTACTACACTTATTATTATTATTACTACTACAATCGGACGGAAAGGACAAACCCAGCTAAAAATGAAACAGATTTCCTTGTAGCCGTACAATGACACTTTTATGACACACTTTTCAATATCTTTACTTGTGATATTCCAATGCATCCGTCTAGCGAAAAATTCATATACGCTGATGACACAACCATAGCAGTGACATCAAGAGATCCAAAACAAATAATGCTGGCGCTAAAAGAAAACATCATTACTCTGGAAAAATGGCTCAGCAAGTGGAAAATAAAAATCAATCCAGAGAAAACACAGGCAATTTACTTTACCAAGACCGGAAGGCAGGGTCACTGTAGGAAACAAACCAATCGATTGGAGCCCAAGCGTAAAATACTTGGGACACTTCAACAAACGCTTCAATTGGAAAATAAATACAGCCTACAGGAGAAAGATGGCTCATGCCCAACTGAGCACTCTATACCCGCTGCTCAACAGTAGGAGCAAGCTAACAACCAGGACAAAAGTCATGATGTACAAAGTGCTCATCAGGTCGATGCTCACATACGGAGCACCGACATGGTGCACACTGGGTAAGCAGGACTTACAAAGACTACAGGTAATACAGGCACTTAAAATAATAATGAATACACCTAGATATACCAGAACTCACGTCATACATCGAGACCTCCAAATTGACACAATTTCGGAGGCTAACTTGGCTAACTTGGCCAACAACGACAAGATAGCCTCATCACACATACACAGACTGCCGCATCACAAACACAGAATGCCCAAAGACTGGATCACTCGCTAAATCCACACTCCAAATTATCTAAGAACTTGTTCTGTATAAAAAGGGTACACGTACACTACGCGCACACTATACTCCTCTGTAAACAATTATAATAACTACCCCTCTATCTCTACAACCAGTATGTTAACGGAGCTCTTAAAACTTGCTTAGTTGATTAAGTTCAAATAAGAAAGGGTTAAGAGCTGTAACCGAAACACACTAAGCAACGCTTCAAGGCTTAACCTAAAAAATCATACTGATGATAAACAAAAATAACACGTCTAAGTGAAAAGGAGTTAAGTACAGGTATCATGCCTGACTCAGACGGTAAGTTTTAGTCGGTCGGCTCGTCCCCTTCTGAGGCGGATCCCCTCCTTCAGAGCGGATGATATTGATGGTCTTTCCCCAAAATGTTGCTAATTGCAGCCGCGTCTGTAAGGTGTGCAGATTACTCATCCAAGTTAAAAAAAAAAAAATTACACACACAATTGTTGCGACGTTTCATGATACGATTGTAATTGTATCATGGCGGCGTTTCATGATGCATCGTTAATTCACTATCTTATTCAATATCCTGACCAGAGGTCACATTTATAAGATATAAAATGAAAACAAAAGGGCTTTAATAGCCAAGCCCGGTCAACCCACCCCATGTTTTTAGAAAACGAGGATGGCCATAAAAGGGTGATTTCTCGGGTAATTCGGTAGTCCAGTCTGTGATTTACTTTATAGAAGCCATTAAAATAGAGGGTTGTACTGTCATTAAATAAATAATAAAAGTAAATTCGGCATGGTTTATAGTTAAGTAAAGAGCAGCTGTCCTGTACCAAAATACACAAGAACATTTATTTTATATAAACTTATTTCAAAGATGCTTATAATTTTTGTTGCAGAAGAGTTATTAGTCAACTAGTTTTTTAAGTAATTTCCCCGCGCATACACCATTGTGTATGTTATAAAATATTTTTAAATATTAACTGTACACGTCTGGTATTCTTCATACATTTATAATAAGTAAAATATTAATAAATTACTCTCCGTTTTATTATTACTTATTTCATAAAGTTTTTTCAATATAAATTATTATTCTACGCCTCGTCGAACTTCACTGTGTCTTGCGAATATTAACTCAATGGTTCCATGGTGTAATGGTTAGCACTCTGGACTTTGAATCCAGCGATCCGAGTTCAAATCTCGGTGGAACCTGAAGCTTTTTTGTATTTTTAGATGAGTTTACTATGTGTTGAACTATTTAAAAATAGTTCTTTACATTATCCGCAGATGTTTTAAAGTATTTAAACACAATTTTTAGCGATTTAAAAGCGATTTTTAATGGGTGACGTCACGATGCGCATCCATCTATTCGTAGTTCTGCTGAATGCATTTTGCTGTCAGATTTTTGTTTGGTTAGGATCCTTTCTAAATCTTCATCAAATATTACGTTTTTATCTCAAAATGGATAATTTTATTTTTAATGACCCTCTGCACTAACGGAAATCGATCGAGATAGTTTGTATAGTTATAATTCACTTCTTTCGTCATTTTTTATAAATTTTACTCCTCAACCTAACAGTGTCATCAGTCATTACTATATCATTAAATTTTTATCATTAAAGGTAGCGTTGACGTGTTTTGTGCGATCATTATTTATTCTGATACTGGCCTTCTCGATTTAGGACAACTGGATAAACCGAAGAGTATCCATTTATGACATTTTTGTTTGTTGATAAATAAAATTACAGTTTTAGTCGACAATAGAATATGAATTTATTATGAAGCAAAATTTGAGGTATGTTTGGTATCATACGATTTCCATTTCGTTTTTTTCATACATCATCTTAACTTATATGTAAAATATAATTTATTTAATCAGTACATTCATCTACCAAACAACGGGTCGTAACTACGTGCCTGTAATAGGCTGCCGAATCCTTGGCTGTCCTCGGTCGTTCAGGATCTGTAAAGTTGATCTGATACAATCCAAGTTGAATGCTAAAAAAATATTCAGACATTACATATTCTTCTGCTCATCGTATTGCTAATGAAATTTTAAGTTTTAAGTAGGCGCACCACAAAAATCACCATCTGAGCGATTGCGCATGTTTTTTGAAACACCCTGTTAGTATTTATGTCTCCCGATTTTAAAGTCAGCCTCTCGCGATCTTTTGAGGCTTACATATTTGTTATTTGTACAAAACTCAAATGAAATATCTAAAAACACATGTTTTTCTATCCTTTGGCTTCGAGTATTTACTTACTTATAACCATACTGCCATTCAAAATCATCGGTTAGAGCCCAAGCCATATAGCCAGTGAGATTAACTCCATCTTGGTACAGAGCATCTTGTAGATTACTCATATATAACTAAAAAATAATTAAATTTATCACAGTAGAAAATTCACATTTTCTTCATTTATATGTCTGGATTATGTACGTAGCAACTTTACCTTGTAATAACGACCCCTTGTATCTAAATCGTGAATGACAGTTCCGTTATCATGGTATCCATTTTCAGTAACTATAATCTCAGGGCGTCCATAAGTATCGCTTATCCATTTTACAATCTTCCTTGCGCCCCATGGTACAACCTGAAAAACATTCTCACTGAACGATTGGTTCCTTACACCCATAACTAAACTCCAACTATTTTTTTCCTCCAAGTATTCTCCCGATTTTATATAAGGTTTTTAGTAGATGCTTTTGTAGATTCTCCAATCTAGACTAAATACCTACCTTGAACCAACTGGTTACAGTGGGTTCCCAATCAGCAGGTTGGAACACATTAACACCGATATCCAAATCTCTGGTTGGAGAAAGGGGTACAATAGCTGGCTCAGGAATAGCCTCAAATATAAAAAATAATAGCTTAACACTGGACATTATTTAATCAGCTAAATATTGCAATAGGGTCGGATATTTTCAGACTCATTAACTACTTTATTTAATTATTCATCAATGATTACTTTACTTACATTGACCATCGATGACGTATAAATGTTAACGCACATAAAATCAACTGTTCCATTAATAATTTTCTTTTCTTCTTCAGTGAAACTGGGTAGACGAGACGAATTGAATCCTTCTAAAGCTGAACGATTTGCGATACGTTGTTTCATAACTTCTGGATAGTCACCATAGTTAATGGGATGACCAAACCAACCATACTAAAATATATATATTATATGTAACCTAATTTAAATAAATAACTTTGTGCTATCGCCATATTACTTGTTGTCACGCAGCGTTACTTACAGTGAACAGCATATTTCTTTCTGATGCCTCTAGATCTTCGGTGCTATTAGAAGCAGGTTCAAACCAATTGCTGTCAATAACCATTGTGACTCTACCTAAAATATTGACAAGGAGTTTACTGATAATATTACGTTTTAAGATATAGATGTAGCCTAAAATTGAAACTATATTATAATTTACCTCCTTGTTTCTGTCGGAATTCGTTATCGTACATTCTGTATGCTTTTCCATGGGCAATTATTAGATTATGAGCACATTGGTAATCTTTAATTCCAGGGCTATTCACATTGGGGGCTAAAACTCCAGTACCATATCTAAAAGGGAGAATATATTCTTCAATACTATAATAAAAATATGCCATTCAATATATTAATAATTGCACATTATGTAACCACTACGAAAGCTTAGCTATAATATCTCTTGCTGCATGTTAGTAATGTTGTGCTCTGATTAAAGTGTCCAAGACAATGTTATTAAAGCGAAAAACTCTATTTACCCATGTTCACAAGTTTGTTTTGGCTCATTAAACGTAATCCACTCTTTCACATCGTCACCGAAGTTTTCGAATAAAAATCTGGCATACTCTACGAACCAATCTTGGACTTGTGGATTAACAAATCCACCAAGGTCTTCTATATACGTTGGGTGATCCCAATGGTGCATTGTTACTAAAGGTTCAATGTTGTTTGCCTTGAGGTCCGTGATTATTTTCTTGTAATAGGCTATACCAGCGGGGTTGGAGGAATTAACAAAACCTTAAAACGAAAAGAGACAAATAAAATAATAGCTAGCGGGAATAAATACTTAAATAACACTTTACCTGTAGGCAGGACCCTGGACCAGGCAATGGAAAATCTGTAGGTATTAACGCCCATTCCTTTCAATAGCTCAAGGTCTACGTTCCATTTGTTATACGTATCGCATGCAACGTCTCCATTTTGGTAAGAGTTTTTATCTGGATACAAATGAGTTGATCTATCCCATATGTTCTCTCCCTTTCCGTCAGCGTCCCATCCTCCTTCAATTTGGTACGCTGCTGAGGCAGTGCCGAATTTAAAGTTTTCCGGGAATCTCTTGGTGCTTACGACATAGTCGTCGGCTAGGGCGCTTCAAGGTAAGAATTAGTTACAAACAATATTACTGGTAAGAACATAGAGCGCCTCCTTGCTTGTCGTTTGGTAATAAACATACAAATATTAAAGGAAAATTATTTCCTAATAAACAGAACTTGCCTTATGCCCCATCCCATAGAGCACTAAATTACACGGCAACAAATTTACAGTATTCTGTCTAACACTATTGTATATACAAACACCGTATTCATACCTTACCATCAGAAAAACCATTCAAACTCTAATCTTCCCTTAGTGAGTAGAGAAGGAAAATATGTCATTCATTACTTACCCTATGGCCAATAAACTACATAGTAGTAAAAGTTTCATGTTGCTAGGTATTACCACAACATTAAAATAACACACAATTCAATACGCTGTTGTTTTTATAGTACAGGAATTTAATCTTTTTATTTATCATATTCGTTATAATTAATTTAACTGATTAACTTTTCGAAATGTAGTTAAATTTTTCGACAATGTTAAGATTGAAAAAAATGTGTAGATAAACACATACGCTTCTCAATTTTCCATTGTTTCATACACAAGGCCTAGGTTTGTTCGGGTCAATATTTTAAATTTTGATGTTGCATTCGCTTGATTTATCATATTTAATAATGATTTTTATTATTCAAGAAAAGAAAGTTTCTGAATTCAAGAAGAGTATTAAAATACAAGTTTCATAACATTATTTTATAGTTAGTCGACTACTTATAACATCAGTCAATTTCCAAAAAGGGATCTTATATTTTAAAATACTAAAACATTATATATTTTTATTTAAACTATATATTCTAGTCTGTACATTCCGTTTCTGTTATAAGACAGCCGGTAGTAACTACATGTCTGTAGTAGGTAGCCGAGTCTTTTGGAGACCTTGGTCTATCAGGATTTGTAAAGTTAACCTGATAAAATCCCAGCGCCACTCTAAAATTATAAAAAATATTACAATTAACTTGAAATTCAATAAGATTATTATCGTCAAGATGAAGCATATTAAAAAATATTTAGAACAATTTACGTTCGTCATTTTACAACTATTAGATAATAAATTGCAAATAAAAGGTTAGTTACGTGTATCCAAATTGCCACTCAAAGTCATCGGTGAGAGACCAAGCCATATAACCTGTTACATTTGCCCCATCATCATACATGGCGTCCTGAATGTTGCTAAGATACAGCTAAAATATAAAAAAAATAGACTTGTCTTCTAATTCTACCATTATTGTGCTGACCTTGTGATAACGTCCTCTGGTATCCATATCCTGGACGACTGTTCCATTATCCTGATATCCATTTTCTGTTACAACAATTTCCGGATGGTCATAGGTATCACTGATCCATTTGACTAGTTTCCTTGCCCCCCATGGAACGACCTGCAGAATTTAAAGTTTTACAAATTGACCTTAACTAATATAATAACCAAACCTTACTTTAAACCAACTAGCTACTGTAGACTCCCAGTCATCCGGTTGAAAAGTCTCAACTCCACAATCTAAATCTCTGGAAGGTTTGAAAGGTACTATTTCCGGTTCAGGAATCGCCCTAACCTAGAAAAATGTTTTAATATCAATTAATACTGATGATTTGGACGAACTCTAGTATTCATCTAAATATTTATTTAGCTTGAAAGGAATTTACAGTAACAATGCAATAATACAGTTTCTCTTACCATTGATGAGGTATAAATATTAATTGTCAAATAATCAACTGTTCCTTTAATTAGCTTCCTCTCATCACTTGTAAAGATAGGTAACCGTGAAGTGTTGAAGCCCTCTAATAAAGATCGGTATTCAATGCGGTTCTTCATTATCATTGGATAGTCGCCATACACCAAAGGGTGGGCGAACCAACTATACTTAAAATAATAGGAATGATACCACAGGATACAAATAATGCAAAATCGTCAACATACATTATCAAAAAGAGGTATTGACTTACAGTAAAAAGCAGTCTTCTTTCAGCTGCTTCAATATCTTCAGTACTATTGGATGCTGGCTCAAACCAAGTAGAATCAATCACCATAGTTACTCTGCCTAAAATAAAAAGGTATATCTAAATTACAAACAATCATCTTTCTTTTTGAAATAAACAACACACAAATACATCTAAGACATATTTCTCATCCTTACCTCCTTGTCTTTCTCTATACTCATCATTATATAACTTGTATGCCTTAGAATGTGCTAATATTAAATTATGAGCACACTTGTACTCGTTAATTCCCTTGCCTTCAACTAGTGGCGCCAATACGCCTTCACCATAACCTCCTAAACAAGTCTGTTTGGGTTCGTTGAATGTTACCCAATCCTTGACATCGTCGCCAAAAGTATTAAATAGAAATCTACAAAGAACTACTGCTTGACCAATATATTTTCTCTTAGTAGATATCATAGCTTCAGTATCCGTATAGATATATGTACATATTAATCCGATTAAATAGTCTTTAATACTAATAAGTAACAATTCCATAATAACCCCTAACATTTTGGAAATTGATACTTACCTGGCATATTCCACAAATATATCTTGAATGTCATCATTCAGGAAACCACCAATATCTTCCAATGCTTGTGGTATATCCCAGTGATGCATTGTTATTAAGGGTTCGATATTATTTCCCTTAAGAGCCGAAATCAGATTTTTATAATAACTTATTCCCATCGGATTAGTCTGATTAGTAAAACCTAAAAAGAATACATAAAAGAAGATATAAAATGGTTATTCTGTAACCTACTATAATAAAGCGAATGGAAAGCTAATGATATAAGAAGTGTTGCAGGGATCTTTTTAGGTATATCAACTAGATCTTTACTGTTATGACCCGGTAGGTCATAGATTCAAGTCCAGAGAGTTACGATACAATATTACAGACCTGATGGTAAAACTCTAGACCAAGCAATCGAAAATCTATAAGTATTGACTCCCATTTCTGTTAATAATCTAACATCCTCCTCCCACTTATGGTAAGAATCACATGCTACATCACCATTGACATCAGAGAACTTTTCGGGGTGTTCGTAAGTTGCCCTGTCCCATACGCTCTCACCCTTACCATCCGCATTCCATCCCCCTTCAATTTGGTAAGCTGCTGAAGCTGTGCCGAATTTAAAGTTTTCGGGAAAACGTCTGGTGGTTATATTGTAGTTGTCATCGGCTAAAATACTAATAAGAGGTGTGGTGCATAGCGAGTTTTCTCCGGTTTATTTAACTGGATTTCGACTGGATAACTATCAACACAATCTTAAATAAATTATATAAAACAAAAAAAGCATAACGAAACTAAACAAAAAACTAAAAGTGTGAGCATTGACATTCAAAAATAACATTTGTTGCTACAATTTTCGGAATATGCGTTTGACGCTGCCAAAACAGGTATTTTGTAGCAGGTATTTGGACCAGGTATGGCTTTAATAATAATAATAATAATAATCTTTATTTAGCACTTGGCTAGTTATTACTAAAAAATACAAGTTACAATACAGTGTTTATATGTCAGTTACAAAAATGATAAATCCTACTCTACTCTACATATCCTTCAAATAAAGAAACAATCTTCTTTTAAAAACATTTAACCCATTTGCTTCCTTAATGCCCTCCGGGAGGTCATTAAAAAGACGAACTCCCTCGAAAAATAGCGATTTTTGTAGAGATGTGGTCTTAACTGACTCAATGTTATAATGTTGCCTAGAGCGAATGTCATAACTATGAAAATTTGATCTTTTTTTAAGAAAAGCATTAAAATATATTGGTAGCTGCTCATGTTCAATTTTATATATTAAAACTAAGTTCGCCTTTCTAATGTTCTGTTCCACAGCCAGCCAATTCAACCTCTGTAGCATAGTTCTTACCGGGATATACCTGTTGCATTTAAGAATAATTCGCATAACCTTATTTTGCTGAACCTGCAGCCTGTGTATATTTTCCTGAGTACAAGATATTAATAAAGAACAACAGTAATTAAAGTGAGGCAAAATGATTGTATTATAAACCAGTGTCTTGGCCCATTGGGACAAACAATCCGAAACGCGACAGAAAAAACCAATTTTTTTCCCTAATTTCTTACAAAGGTAATCAACGTGATTCGTAAAAATAAGCTGAGGATCCAAAAAGACTCCCAAATATTTTATTTCTGACACTAAACTAATTTCAGACTCATTTATGTTAAGGGTTAATCCTAATTCGGCATACTTCTTACAATTTACTTTTGAACCTATTATCATACATTTTGTCTTTGATGTGTTCAGTTTTAATTTATTTTGGCAAAGCCAGTGATACATTATTTTAAGTTCGCTATTCAAAAGATCAGTTATATCCCTAAAGTTTTTTCCTGATACACAAATAAGGGTATCATCCGCAAATAAATTCACAAACGAGTTTTTTAAAGCTATATGAATATCATTAACATAAATAATAAACAATAATGGACCCAGCACACTTCCCTGCGGAACACCCCATTTATTTTCCCTTTTAGTTGATAGTTTGTCGTCCACTCTAGTCATTTGATACCTATCATTTAAGTAATCATTAATCCAATGCAATGCACTACCTTCTACACCATATAGTCTTAATTTTTTAATAAGAATTCCACGATCGATTGTTTCAAACGCTAGCTGCAAGTCAACAAATACACTAAGCACCACTTTCTCCTCATTCAGTGCTTTTCGCCATGTTGCACAAACATATTGCAGTGCCGATTCGCACGAATGGTTACTCCTAAATCCAGATTGCCCCACAAACAATAACTGATTAGTTTCAAAATAGTTCCTTAGTTGTCGACAGACTATCGTTTCAATGATCTTATCTACTATGGGCAATAAATTAATTGGCCTGAATTCTGATGGACTTTTAGGTGCAGTAACTTTTGGTATAGGAATTATAACACTGTTTTTTATTTCATCGGGGAACAGGAACAGCACATACCTGTTATCAACGAATTTTTGTTCTTAACATTCCTATCGCTGATTAAAAATTCGATCGGTAAAATCACTACAAAGCGGCCTTGAGAAGACGATAAGCTTCTTAAAGTGTTTTATATAATAAATAAAAGGCTTACCATGTTAGCAGAAAACACGAAAATATAAAAATGTGCATAATTAATTACTGAATATTGTGATAACCAATATGGCAACAAAATATAGTTATGATATTTCAATCTATAATTTTTTATGTAAAGCATCCACTTTATTATAAGAGGATCAACGAAAGATAACAAAATAGTTAATTTATCATTTAAGTAAATTAGAACTTAAATATCTCAAAAATGCTATGGATACGTTAAGGTGTGTACGTTTGGGCTAGCTGGCATTCAACAAGGGACTGATTTTTTTTGGTATTTTTCCAAACATTCACGACAAATAGTTATACAATATTTTTTCTACCAGCCTGTAGAAGATAGAAGTTAAAAAATCGAATATATTTATTTGTAACAGACAAAATTAAGTTCGGAAAAATTATATTCCGCCGTTTTTTTTTTTAATTAGAATTATTGTTTGTAAGGGTTAAGTGTCCGATGAATAGTAACAGATAATAAGTATTAATTATCGGCTAACGTTTCGTCTATTTATACATAAACTTCCCCAGGCCCTCAATTATACATTATTGATACAACCAAAATGTCCAAAATACGCCAAACACAAAAATACACAATTCATTGTACAATAATCTGGACACAACAAATAAATTATAGAAGCCAAGTAACTTTAGAAGCGGAGTCTTTCTCTAACTATACATAAATCATAAATATTCAACAGTGAAGCAATATCACAAATTGGCAAAGTATTTCTACGTTTAAATAATAACAATAATATATTAATGATTATGAAATAGACCAATTAGACGCCACCATTTTTCGACTAAGTTTTGTTCAGATTAAATCCTGAGATCCATTCAGTGGAGTTATTCAGGAAATAATCTATCCATATACCACTCGACCTATAAATTTGAATGAATTTTATAGGCCTTGTGATATAATATGGATTATATGATATGATAACTTTTCGATTACTATTGATTAAAGTACCTTCGCCATAATGACAAGTAATATTTAAATAACTAGTATAATTCCAATACCTCGTGGAACATGGCGAAATTTCTCTAGTGTAATCGTGTACAAATCCCAAACCTTCAACTGTCAAATCTGATAATTGCCATTAATTTAACGTACAAATATCCTTATTCTTGCTAATTTCTGCTTTGTTTAGAGCTAACCTGTTGTTTTGGAATGGATATTTAAAGAATAATGGAATCGGTAAAAACAACCAAGTCAAAACTAAACAAATAGCCTACATAGCCATACAAGTCGCGGATTATTCTGGCGGATGCAAATCAGTTGATAGTCGATACATTTTGACGTACGAATTTTTGGTCAGCGATCAAAGATTTTGCTTGCGTGAACACTTTAAGCAAACTGCGCATGCTTCGGACAGTGTATTCTGGTTGTTCTGTGAACAATTGTTAATCTTTCATGCATTTTCATAGGTTTTAAATACTAACAACTTTATTTTTACTTATTCTGACCTAAAGTTTTCCACTTCCTTATTTGCATCTGCCATTTCTGAGTATATAGAATTTTCCATTTTTTATTTAATATATTTTAAGCCAATATAACGGCACATCTCTTGGCTCATACACGACATTCTGTAAATAAACTTCTTAAAAGCATACACATATACAAGGAAACTTGCAAACTTTGACATAAAGGGGATGCGTGATATTTTCGTATACTTCAATAGAGTTTTGAAGTTTTTATATGCAGAAATATGTAGGCCTTAGAGACCTTCCTGTAAAGTTTAGTAATATGAAGCAGATTTAGGCTTTTATATGATTGGATATTTCGTAATAAAAAAGTTGGTCGCAAATATGAGTTTTAATCAAATTAATTAGGGAGTAATGTAGAACAAAAGATATAGAAGATATTAATTTTGTTATTTAGTAATTTTTTCATTAAATACATAGTTTAGTCTTTACCAGACTACCCCCAATTAATTATCGAATATTTAAAATACACGTCCAAATTAATAGGCTGTTATTTCCTTAGTAATGAACGAAGTTTTTGTATTATGTAAATTTCCTAAAATTTAAATTTGACATCTCTTACATAAAAATTGAATTTAATTTATTTTTTAAACTAAGCCAATTAGAAATATATCTGGGTTATAAAAGTATCGTCATACTACTTGAGGCAACAATAAAATTACCAATTCTTTCAAATACGTTATATCGGCGACATTTTATCATTTTTGCGTTTTTCTAAATTAAAAATAAAAATAATTTCTACAATTAATTCATTTACTTAACATTAAATATTCTAAAATAACGATGCAAAGCTCAGCGATAAAATAATTGCATAGCACTCTGCGTTATAGACTTTATTTGTTGAAATCTGCAGGAATGTGCCTGCTAATAAATAGAATAATTTTTCTAACTAAAATATGTGGTATTATATCGTATTCCCACATACCAAAATTGAAAATAATATTAATGTATTTTCGAAGAAGAAAGAAACTTTGGAACAATGAACTTTTCTTCATAAAATAACTGAAATATTGGCACGTCATTAAAGAACACCCTGTACACAGCTAAAAAAAATCTCGCGATTATACAAGGTGTTCGAATAATGCATCAGGAGGTTGTTGATCATGATCACGATACTTGTAGAGGTGATTCTACATATTATTAAAATAATGGTATATAGGTATATTCTTTTATTTACAACCATGCATGTAATAATGACATTTCATCTATCTTTGAAACGTGGAAAGTTGACGTTTTTTTACTTTTCTATTCAAAATAATATACGAACACACTTTTTTTTAAATGCTAATAGCTTTGCGTGTTTAGATATGCCTACTTTTTCCCTAATTGATAGAGTGGTCCTCAGCATTGAATATTGTGAGCAAATCGTTGATATCTTCTTGTCTTCGCATTTTCACTGAAATAGCGCGACTCAGAACCAGGATTTTGAACTTTGTTCCCCGTACACCATTCCTTGAAACAGTCATATGCCTTGTCATATCTCAGGCGGCTTTTAGTTGGCAGAAGATCTTCTTCTACTATTTTTTATGCTTCTCGAATTTCTGGTGGAGTAGCAGCAGGAAAATCAAATTCCTCATCTGATTCCTCATTTTTCTGTTGTTTAAATAATATATTGTTTAGTGACATGGAAACCCTATTCAAAAAATGATATTTGCCATCTTGATGTGTATTATTACCTACGTTATTTTACCACTTGCGGTTATTTGAAATTTCTATCTAATTTTTCAATGGAAAAGTCAAAATGACATTTATCATTTAATAATAATTTTAATTCAAAATAATAAGAAGTGGATGTTAGAAGTGGTTGTAAATAAAATAGTATACAAACCTCGGTGAAAAGTTTCATTGCTGTCTCGCTTCGCGCCTCGGTTAACTACCGACTCTCTCGACAGGAATGAAACACTTTCCACCTCGGTACGTAATATATACTACAGTGCAACCTCGATAATCGGAACCTTCGTTACACCGAATTCTTCAATAATCCGGCCAAACATTTCAACTGCATTGTGTACTTTATGATCAGGATTTGATAGTACTAGGTAATTAAAGCAAACAAAAATTACAAATTACTTCAGAAAATCTTCTTCTTCAATAATCCGGATTATTTACTAATCCGGATGACCGCGGTTTTAATTAGTCCGGATTATCGAGGTTGCACTGTATTGTCTTTAAAATTACATGTCATTTTTCACAATAACTGTCTACACAAAAAATATATGTCAAAAATTTGAATTTCAGGTATAGTGGCCTCTCACGGCACCGTACACAAATAAGAAAAAAAATTGACAGGCTGTAACTCAAAAAGTATTGACTATTCGACTTTTTGTTATTTGCTATTATTAGCTTTATTTTAATATGTAGAATCACCTCCACAACCCTGTACATTATCCGAACATCCTATATATTAGAGAAGTGGGATGTATCTGAAATAACGTGAGTTAAATTTTTAAATAACACTACCATAAAATAATATTAACAACAGACATCAAGAAATGAAAAAGTTTAAAAACCATCAGCTATATGCAACAGGTAAAAGTTAACTTATGTATCCGAAATCTCATATGTTAAAACCTACAAAAAAAAAAATAGCAAGGAGACCCAACAGCGTTCGTCTGTCACATTTAGGCCCTAAATCTTATTTGCAGACTCCTCCGAGAACTATCTCGTCGAAATTTATAAGACAGCAAAAGAGGCAATGTGCTCCAGAAAAAGTCTTTTATTAAGTTGTGTTTATTTGGGAATAAGAAACGGAATAAATTTGTTTTAGAATACGTTAGGGAAATGCATATTTTATAAAGTTATAAGGACGACATTTGATTTTTGTAAGATATGTCCATCCTGGGAAGACCCTTTGCTGAACTGATACAAGAAAGTAGTTATTTACAAAAAAAAGTACTAAATAATGTGTCAATCGTATTCGTTCATCAGAGGAGTTCAAGCAATGATCATATACCTTTGTTTAAAGCCAATTATACAGGGTGTCCGCTAATTAATGGGACATGGGAAAACCACAGACTCCTTATACCTATAAAAACATTAGGATTTAATTATACTTAGCTATATCCGAAAGTTGATATTAAATGAGATACAGGGTGTTAAAATTAATTCTTCATTTTTTGTTTTTCTCTAATAACTTTGACAGAAACCAACGGTTTTTTAAAAAAGTTGAAACCGTTTTTTTGGTGTCTGCGGCATTTTTTGCACCTTTATTAGGCCATAACTTATTTGTGCCTTATCGTATTTAAATTTTTAATGAAAATAATACTTTTCTCATATTTATTACGTAAAAAAGGTATACTAAGTTCAGGTCTCCCAAAGTTACCGTTTCGGAGATATTTGCATTTAAATTGTTTGGTGCGTTAGCTCAGGCGAGCAAATAATATTTTGTTACTTCTTACTAATTAACTTTTACATCATAATTAATGTTCTAGTAATGGTAATTGGAAATAATAAATACAATAATTGGATTGTTCTTTAACTTACTTTAATTAAAATAATTTTGACCCTAGAAAATATCGTGTCGAAAGAAACCAACAGCAATGAAAACAGAAACTTACGATAAACTCAAAAATGAAACATTTTCTGTTCCATAGTAACTGTATCACTAAATTTCATTTGTTTTCTCATAGGTTACTTTGAGAAAAGAATTTTGTTTGCAAATTAATAGTAATTGGGCAGAGTGCTAAACAATTTAAATGCAAATATCTCCGAAACGGTAACTTTGGTCGACCTGAAATTAGTATACATTTTTGACGTAATAAATATGAGAAAAGTATTATTTTCATTAAAAACTTAAATACACTGAGGCACAAAAAAGTTATGACCTAATAAATGTGCAAAAAATGCCGCAGACAGCGCCCCCTATATTGTACATTAAAGTTTCACCAAAAAATCGGTTTCTCGTCCTAAAAACAATAATTTCCAACTTTTGTAAAAACCGTTGGTTTTTTTTGTCAAAGTTATTAGAGAAAAACAAAAATGAAGTTTTAACTTTAACACCCTGTATCTCAGTTAATATCAACTTTCGGACATAGCAAAGTATAATTAAATCCTAATATTTTTACGTAAGGACTCTGTGGTTTTTCGATGCCCCATTAATTAGCGAACACCCTGTATATAGATAAAGATAGTGATGGATAGATACTGATTTTCACGATTTTTCTTTTGGAAATTATAATTAAGAGTTCCCCAGCAAATATCGTTCTCTCTCTCTCTCTCTCTCTCTCTCTCTCTCTTTTGAAATTTAAAGTAATATTATTCATGTATAGGTATTTCTAGAAGAAGAATTGGACCCGGAAGTGACTAACCTACGCACCCTTAACCATTCTACTAAGAGAGGAGTTAACATAGCGTAACAGTAATTTTTTTTTTAAATAACAACCTAAAAACTAAACCATCCAATTTTTAAACGCGATTTCGTGGAAACTCAAAAATTTATAAATGATGGTATTATTGGAAAGACATTTAAACGACCTTTAAAATGACGTGCCACTCCCATTTGAGATTTTAATGGTAACTTCGTAACATATGTACTCCCCCCCCCCCCCCCCCCCAGGGGGTTAATCCACGGAAATTGCAAGTATTCTTAAATGCGTCCCCCTGCACAATAAAATTGACGTGTCTTTCGGATTTTTAAGAATATTTACTTATTATTTACGTTGACACCCTGTATATTAAAAAAAGTATCCAATTAAAAAGGCCTTGATGACACAGCTAACCAATTAATATTCGCTAGTTGTCACCAGCTAGGCGGAAATATTTTCTTGAGGCATGCCAAGCATATGCCGTTCAAGACTCAAGAGCTAGAGAACCAGATAGAATTAAAACAAACTGTGAAGAGAATTTGAAACGTAAGGTCTTAATTTTTTTAATTAGGTAAAAATGGCGATATATACATGTCAAAATGTACCGTTTTATAATCATAATATTATTCGTTAGGAATATTATTTAACTTTCGGATTAAATTTTAATATCTTTCGAATCCGAACAGACCTGAACAAAATAGAAAACGTACTTTTTACTAAAAACTCACCCTCAGTGTGGCTTGAGCGATTCGGTAGTTATCTTTATTCGACTATCCGGGAATATTTTTTGATTTTCAGTTAAACGCTTGACGCCTTACTTCATCATAATTCCCATGAAAAACCGATGCTCGTGCAGCAAAATCCAGACAGATTTTGGATAGTAATTTTCCGGAAAATCCTTTCTATATGTAAATTTACCTATAGGTGCAGGAAGAGGCATTCGAAAATTATTGCATGATCGGATGCGGAGTAACTTTTACTTTATGTGTCTACCTTGGTTATGGCAAACTCTAAAGGTGAAATTTTATATAAATAATAATATTTTATAATAAAGTTACAATTTACTTTAATTATTTCCTTCATCTGTCAAATTTACCGATGAACAGGACCGTACTTCGCCCTTAATGAAAATGATTATACGGCAATATTTTAGCACATAAAGACCTCTTTACTGGACCATAAACAATCTATTTTCTGGCATAAAAGAAGGCATTGTGGCCATCACTGAAAAGTCACTTTTAAAATTCATTTTGATATCTATTGTCCACGTATCGATAGATTTTTAATATCGTTACATCCCTACGACTGATTTCGGTTCTGGACGGTAGTCGTTGGTTGACGGTGGCAACATTGTGTGCAAGACAAACGACGAGCAACTTTTAAAAACATGACTGGTAAACCGTGCGCACCAACCCATTTTTTCACTCATTTGATAGGTTATATCCCAGACAGAGGATGTGACACGCGTCTGGTGGCACGCCTATTGTGCCAGCGTGGTTATTCGGCGATATCAAATATGCTTCATCCAGTTGCGTAGTGATAGGGTTTGTTTTAAAACGGTGATAATAAATGAATATACCCTGGTAAAACCCTTCAAGTGATTGCCAATGTGTACAGGGTGTGTGAAGAGGAATCACAAATTAATACATTTAAATTACCACTTAAGCGAAGGCTAGGAAGGGTCGCAATGTATACGGGAGTAAGCGTGGGTGCAGTAAAAAACATTCACAAAGAAGATACTGAAAGGAAAGAAAATAACCCGGATAAATTCTTGTCATCCACTGTCAAAAAAAGGGCCCGTCTCTCTGCTGTCGGAAAAATCGAAGGCGTTGACTTTGGCATTGTTAGGAGAACAATACAAAAGTTTTATTTGGAACTAAAAGTGGTTCCAACCTTAAAAAAGTTGCTACAACAGATGAGACGTGACATAAACTCTCAATTTTCCCGTGAAACTTTGAAGTGTATGTTGAAATCAAATGGATTTTATTGGCGAAAATGCCAAAATAAGCGAGAAATATAATGGAAAGGCCTAATATATTGCACTGGTGATACAAATATCTTCATGCCTTGAAAAAAAATATATTATTACGTTATTAAGATAATAATAGCACGCCCATGTTTTTAAAGATATTGCTTCCCCCTTACCGATACCGCGTAGCTATAGACTCGCTTGTCGAGCTGTACAATTTAATGGATTGTACAGATTTGTACAATTGATATTTTAGTCTGTGATCGAGTTCCAATCGATATAGAAATTCCTTATGTTATTTTTTGTGAGCAGATATAAAGTAGCCGATATCACCTCGTAAAATAACGGGACCCATGCCGGTCACTCACAAATCGGTGCAAAAAAAAATATTTAAACTAAATTCTCCACACCAAATGGTCACAGGGGACTTACGGCGGTATTGTTTGTTATTAACTAAAACACTTTTAAATTATGATAACGACCATTTCCCCCATATAATCATTCAAATTAATGCCAAATAAATGGCGTCACAAAACGGGTTTTTAGTAATTTAAAAAACACAAAAATATGTCATCCAGCCAATCAGCGTTTCCGCCATAATAAATATTTATTCCGGGTTTAAATCATCCCGTCAAAGGCACCGCGTATTTAACAAATATTTTTATTTGTATTTTTATTGGTTCGGCATTAAAAACCCAGTCGTTAAAAATTTATTTAGAACTTTACTTTAAATGGATGATCGTTTTATGTTACGTGTAATTTCTAAAATCCAAAATGGGTTTAATTTTAAAATAGGTTTCTGTTATTTTTATATTTGAAATTATGAAATTTAATAGCCCGTAAATATCAACAAAAGCCAACTATTCCTGTTTTGAAATTTAAAAGCTTTTCTGCTATTTCTAGGCAATAAAAATAACGATAAAAGTGTTTTTTTAACGCTGCTTCTACTTTTTATGATAAAGTAGTGTCTTTAAAGGTTAGGTGGGCTACAGGGGTGTATATAGTTGATATTTTATCCTGTCATCGCATTCCAATGGAATTAAAAATTATTTGTTCAGAAATATTATTTTTTGCAACCAATTGGAAAGAGCGGAAGCCGCCGATGCCTTTAAAACGACAATGAACAGGTTATAGCTGGATAGTACGGTGGACAGATCGACATTAATAATAATGCCTACTGCAATGTATACAGATTTAAACTAATTTTAGCATTAATCATATTTTAAGTTATGCTTAAGAGAATGAAAATATTGTTTCAGGAGTTTTTAACTGTATGTTTAACGAGCTTTTAAAGACCATTATTTCCTTACAGGTAAGGTTAAAGTGAGATTTTACAGGCTTTTATTTAATGATATGGGCGATTCTTGGATTCATTTTAAGTCAAAAAGTTCATATATGTCCTCAAATGCTTCATTGGGGAAAATGATCCAAAATAGTTTATTAAGATACAAGTTTCATAAAACATTGTCTTAGAGCACGCGCTTAATTTAGAAAACGACTTCTAAAGTACAATTGCTCTAATTGTCTTATGAACCGTGTATTTTATAACACTTTTTCTATTTGGGTCTTTAAAGTCAGAAAAACTTTAAAAAATATAGTAGGTTTTTTCCATTTGAATTAATATTTTCTTTTTGGGTTGGCACTACTTTTATAATTTATTAAAATGTTACAAGTATTAAATATGCCATGATAGAAACAATTGAACACAACAAAGCTTCTTCCCATGCGTTATAATTAAAAATAAATATATTATTAAAGTTAATAAAAATGAGTAAGGAAGAAAGTTGTACTCAGTCAGAAATACGAGAAATTGCAGAAAATAATCCAGAAAAACTTTTCAAAAGAATATGCAATACTTTGAGTTATGGTGCGAGCAGAACAAAGTTCAAAATATTGAACAAAATAATAAATAATACTATGGAACAAAATATTGTGTCGACACAGAATCTGACAGGAATAATAATTAATGCCCAGGAAATGTCTACAGTAACTATAAATATGTATATATAAAGTAATATGTATAATACTATATTGAATTAGAATAAAAATAGTACTTTATTGAATAAAACTTTAGAAATACAGCATAAACTGGAAGATATTTATATTATTTTTAGGTTATGTTGTTTTATAATTGTGACTAGCAATTAGTTGACGGACACCGTTAGCATGTTATATATTTCCGAGTATAGGTATTTCAGATAAATATCTATTTGCAAGATTAAAGGTTAGTATTTTAAAGTTTTCTATAAAAAATTTTTGTCGAATCCATAATGCCTAGAAAACTAATTTTAACGAAATCGAAATAGGCCTAAAATTCGAACCCTACTTGTTGCCAACATAAAAATCAAAATTTCAGTTTCATAAAGTGGCAGGTTATTCAATTTTTTTGCATTTCATAATATAGCCATTATAAAACCCAAATAGAAAAAGTTTATTTTCGATATCCTGGTAACAAAATATATAAAAAAATTACCAGAATTCAGCAAACACCAAAGAATCATCAGAATCAACTCGGCCTGTTTTAAAAAGTTTTTTACCAATTACCAGATTACTCATAAAATAATGGTGAAGTTTCACCAGACCTGGCAACACTGGATGCCGGCGATGCCTACGAAAAAATAAAATAAATTAGACTCCCTGCAAGTAACGGGGAAAATTTATTTTTCTGTATCATAATCTACCCATTATTAATTACAAATTATAAATTGTTACATATTATTTATTAATTATGTCATTTGTTCCAGAGTTTGTGTTTTATTCTTATCTTAGTTTCGTCGTTAGATAAACCTCTACTTTGTGTGGCTGTTCATAATCTCTTCAACACATTTTTTTAAATTCAGTACCGCCGGATCCGGTATAAAATCCGATCAAACCGGATGTTCAAAAAGATTAATACAGAGTACGGACCTTAAAATATTCAAATTAAATATTTAAAATGTCAATTAGCCGTACCAAAGGCCTTAAAGAAATCCCTAATGTACAAATATTTTCCAAGCAAACCTACCTTAATTGAAATAAGCACAATACTGGCCAATTTACAGCAATTGTTTTAAATTAATAACACCCTTAATTCTAGTAAACATACAGTGAAAGGCCTAAAAGGTGCTTCCAGGCGTTAATAAATACTTTACACGGAAGTGTTTTATTTGATTACGGTTTTGTATTAAACCTTACATCAAGTTTGGTAGTTTACTATCATTTTCGTAAGTTTGCTACGGAGATTCAATTAGTAAACAAAATGCCCGTCTCATAGAGTTTGTTTAGGGGGGAGAGAATCGCCCTAAATATACACTAAAATGTTCGTTGCAGATTAATATTCCTTGTTCAACATGAGTACCCTTCTATTATATACAAGGTTGACTTTTATATTACATTTAAGAGGCAAATTCGATTACTGTGAAATGTGGAAAGTCGAGCCTACGCATTTAATTTATTAAGAGGATTCGGACGGCTCCGGTGGCTCCGTGGTTAAAGCGGCAATCACTGGGAACTATAGGATGAGAGTTCGTAGGTTCCTAGGTTCAAACCTCCCACTCTAGGTGACTTCGGAAATCGCCCTGTCGGGACAACGAAACTGGAGAAACTTGGTGAAAAATTATTTTTAACCATTTTCTTGTATCAAATTACAAACAATATTAATCAAAATATTGCTTGTGATTTACACCGCTTGAGTGAATGAATTTAGTGTTGGAAAAACCGATGATTTTAATAATCGAGTACTTGATATACCTAATCGAGTGAATTGCTCTAGCGATTAATCACTTGACTTTTTTATGACTAAGAAGAATGTGTTGATAAAACACCAGGGGTTGTTTTTGTAAGTTTTAGAAGTATAGTCTAGAGTTTTTATTAATATTTAAGAATTTACAATCGCCGCTGGCTGGCTAGCCAGGCCCAGTCAAAACAAATGTCGCGATGAATCCACTAAGGGATTTGGCATACTTTTTTGTATGAGCCTTTTCGTTTATGTGCCTTTCACAAACATGTATGTCGTGTCAGCCTTCTCAGCTTTAAACTCGAACGTCGCCAATCGGAAAATCGGGTATCAAGTGAAAAGCAACGATTCGATTTTTCGCTTCAGAGTAGTATTTCCTATAGAGCGAAAAACTGCTCGACTATACGAGCAGTTGTTTACCTCGAACGATCCCACTACCGAGCAGCACATTTCGGTCGGCGTCAAGCGAGCCTTGGGTGAAAGGTCAGAAGTAACAAGCGACGATTTTCGCTTGAATTTATAACTCGAGCAGTTTTTTTAATAATCGAGTGATGTCGGTTATTTCAATAATTGAGTACTCGAGAGGTTTTTCGCTTGAGCTATCACAACACTAAATGTAATTATGCGAATGTGTCATTAAGGGAAAAAATCCAAGTCAATGAAATTCAGTAATCATCAAAAGAGTTGAGTTGAGAGACATTTGGTCGACATGCGACTATAAATCCGGAAATATATCTTTGCATCACAGATGATACCGCGAGACCTTGGTGGGAGACTTGCAGAAATATTGCGTGAATCCACTTAAGGGGCAAATTCAATTACTGTGAAATGTGGAAATTCGGGGCTACGCTTTTAATTTATTAAAGGCTTTTAGTTTAAAAGTTTGTTTGTGATATGCGTTGGAGGTTGGAGAGGGTGCAGAGAGGCCGAACGGATTAAAATTTAAAGTGATCTAAATTTTTAAAGTTATTGAATTTTTTTTCTGAAAGAATGTCTAAAGCAGAATTGTATAAACAATTATTTTTATTGGCATTCAAAATAGACTTCAATATCTTCTTTGAATTGATTATAGTTTCTACAAGATGACGTTCCTCGAGGTTCTTTTGCCAGTGGCGGCTCGTGACCTATGATAGAGGGGGTTCACAAGTATGGTGAAATTATTTTAAAAATTTTATTTTTGTGTAACGACCAAACAATTACTTTCTAAGCGTTTTCAATGTAGACAGAAAAAAAGTAATAAGAAAATGCGTTAGGTAAAACATATTTTTATTTATTTTTTAATTTTACACAAGGAAATACAAATTTTGGAAAATAAGAAAGGTTTTCTTAGTGTGTATAGCTGTCGGATCTTAACGTCGTCGCATGCAAACCCTCGTAACAATATTTATACAGTCCACTACTAATACTACTAAAGCCATCTACGAGATATCAAGAAAACCGAATGATGTCCAATACTACTACCGCTATCTACGAGTTATCAAGAAAACCGAATGATGTCTAATACCACTACGCCATCTACGGCTACGTCATTATGCGCAACCAAGACGAGAACAATAGTTAACTGTTTTATGATGAGAACGAATCGAGCCACGAGACTGACACGTTGGCATTCTTCATATTTTCAGTGTTTTTTAGTTTAAATCCTTAAATAAAATGGTTTAAAATCATATCGAGTATCATTTATCGAAACACAACATTTATCGACCCTACACAATAGTGCTTAAACGTAAAGTCCATTCTTCGGTTCTTAATTGTAGAAAATTGATCAATAACAGCCTCATTAAGTTTGGAATACCCTTTATACATTTTTTTCATATATTTCATATTTAAACTTTCTAATAAAGTCCCTAGATTTACCCTTTGTGGTCTCCGTTAAATTAATTTCGGCTTTAGGTGTTCCCGCATTCTTCACTTCAATTTTTTGCTGCAAACTCAAAGAGCTAAAGTTATTTTTTAAATAGTCCACCGTCAACTATTCATTTTAACTTAATAAATATATAATATTAAAATATTAAAACATACACACTCGAATTTCTAACTAGATGCACGAACAGACAACAGCGCGGTGCACACAAAAACTTTGCGCCTTTTCCATGTTAAATCGCCATAGCCCCGCTATCCCCCGCTGCCACCCGCCACCTATTACTACAGAGAAACTGCACTACTTAATCGCACGTGCGAGCAAGTCTCGTCATAATCGTCATTTACCTCGACCGAGGCACGGTTGCCGGATCTATACAGTTTGGTTTGACGGGATGATAAAATATTAGGGAGGGTCAGACTTTTTAGTGTGACGGTACGATAAAATATTAGGGAGGGTCGGACTTTATACGATAAATAATATTCAATGAATATAAATTAATATTTTTTATTCGTTTTGTTTTGGGGGTGCACGTGCGCATGTGCTCCTATGGAAGAACCGCCACTGTCTGTTGCTAATTTTTAAATAAAATGTCCGACGGCGCCGGCCTGGTAAGAGACTCTATACAGGGTGTCCGGGAACATGTGGGAAATCTCCCGGATATGAAGAAAACACGTGAAAAGAATACTATAGGTTCATATAAACTTCTTTCGTATCGGCCTCCTCTTCGGAGATATGGGCTCCCAAAGAGCACCAATGGAATCAAGTTTTTTACACATAATTATTGAACCACCTGGTATATTTAAATTATTTTTTAATATGATGTATACCAGGTAAGACCCGTCAAATTAATACCCAAGAAACTGTTGTGAATTACTCACAGCTGCAGGGACGGACTAGCTGTAACACTCATGGGCCCATTTTTTTTATGCCCTGTATGATGAGAACTTTGGACAATGTTTTTTACATACCTTTAACTATTGGCTAAAAATTAAGTACTCTTCATTCATGTCGCTAATCCTAACCGTTTTCGAAAAAACGGCATTTCATATACATCATGTGCTTCGGGTATTTCAATAAAAGATACATCTTTGTTCCGATCCAATGTTCAACCTTCAAGATTCCGCTTTTTCATATTTAGCCCATGAGCAGTTAGGGGACTCAGTGAACAAACCCTCAATGTAGAAGCTCTAGATACGCCAATGTTCATATTACTCATAGATCTTATCATGTTTCGCTAGTTTATCTGGGTTTTATTTCTTATAATTTATTATCGTTGCTAAAAATAGAAAGGCGGAGGAACACTAAGTCGTCCATCGTCCAATCAAAACTTTTTTAAATAATTAAAGTTGTTTAGCATATGTTTTTATTTTACGCAGTGCTTTTACTACCATGGAAATATGTATTTTTGACAGATTTACAACCAACGAATCTCATTTGTTTAATTTGATCTTGCTTAACAAACAGCCAACAAAAACACATTAAAAAAATTATTTTCCTAGAAGAGTTATTTAAAACCACGCGTTAAAAAAGGCCCATATATTGTTTCCCATGCGGTCCTTTTGATGTGTTGAATGATAGTAGGTCGCACATCGTTGTCATATTTTTTCGGTCCCTTTGTTCCCAAAAAGCTCTGTTCATAATTTAGAGAATAAATATCTATTTACAGCACAAGTATCTACAAATATTATAAAATTGCATAAAACTAGTGCAACCAAATCTTAACAGAAGTTCAGCATGGAATATCATCATATAACTTTTTTAAAAACAAGCTTGATTGAAGCATATCATCGTGTGAATAAACTACTGGCCATTTGCTTTCGAGCAAGAAAAATTTCGCCTAAATTTAAAAGTTAATATTTTCTGAACCAGATATGACATCGATCTCCGGTTTTTAACGGTTGATAGATTTGTCCCTTAGAAAACAATTTCCAAAGTTGGATTGTCTTAAACTGTCAGAAAATTTTATATACAGGGTGTTAAAGAGGACGATGATTTTTGCTCCAATTTCAATAGCATGTAACTTTCACAATAATATTTTCAAATTTTATCACTGTACGTCAATTGAATCACTGGTTCATAGCAAAGAAAGTAATCTGCCAAATTTTTGATATCTGCTATATTTTAAGAGATACCGATTTTTTTGAAAAACTTTGCTTTTTTTCAACTTTTTGTTAGCTAGATCCCACTGTTCGTTGTATCGTGCAAACTTTACAAGTGATTATTATACCTTATGAAAAGCTTGTTTATGTTCATTAACAACAATTGCACCTAAATGTTGTGATGTGCAGTGGCGTACTTATAATCACTTATATGTCTATGCTTTATGAGTATCTCACAATTTTTTTGTATTGGAAAGTACTCGCCCCTAGATTAGGCAAGTTTTTCCTTATTTTTTAGTTGTTCATATCGCGCTACATGTATATTATACAGTGTCTACAAAATTTAAGAAAAATAAATTTTTTCAAACAATTAAATAAAAAAATTATCTTTTCTAAAATTTTGTAGACACTGTACCTGTACCTGTAGCGCGATATGAAAAACTAAAAATTAATGAAATGCCTAATCAAGGGGCGAGTACTTTCCAATACAAAAAAATTGTGAGATACTCATAAAGCATAGACATATAAGTGATTATAAGTACGCCACTGCACATCACAACATTTAGGTACAATTGTTGTTACTGAACATAAACAAGCTTTTCATAAGGTATAATAATCACTTGCAAAGTTTGAACGATACAACGCACAGTGGGATCTAGCTAACAAAAAGTTGAAAAAAAAGCAAAGTTTTTCAAAAAAATCGGTATCTCTTAAAATATAGCAGGTATAAAAAATTTTACAGATTACTTTCTTTGCTATGAACCAGTGATTCAATTGACGTACAGTGATAAAATTTAAAAATATTATTGTGAAAGTTACATGCTATTGAAATTGGAGCAAAAATCATCGTCCTCTTTAACACCCTGTAAATAAAATTTTCTGACAGTTTAAGACAATCCAACTTTGGAAATTGTTTTCTAAGGGACAAATCTATCAACAATTAAAAACCGGAGATCGATGTCATATCTGGTTCAGAAAATATTAACTTTTAAATTTAGGCGAAATTTTTCTTGCTCCAAAGCAAATGGCCAGCAGTTTAGTAATCCTGTGATTATATCCAAATAACATCTATCATATAGAGGCAGTATCGAAAAGAGCCGAAAAAAGACCCTTGGGGCACGCCACAGCGAATATTCATGTTGTTTTTGGATCTAGCAGTTACGACCTCCCATATCTCAACTTAACATCTCTTTCAAAATCATCAAGCCACTGTTTACCGACCACCGAAAGTTTCGTACTCTGTTGCTATAAACATGGCTTTTCAAAGATGTAGCCAGAAACTAGAAATGTGTGGTGATGATTAGCGAAGTAGTATCTGAACCAAGCCAGTACAAAACCCCTAAATTCTAGTGATGCGGTACTCGAGTACAAGAATCGAAGAAGAACCCGATTCTTTAAAGTACTCGCTGTAGTCGTCCTGAGAATCGAATACGGTATTCGAGTGAGGAGTTAATATAGACAAACAATACTGCGAATTACTACTTTGTGCTTTTAACTCCGATAGTCTCTGTTTTTTCGATTTGATCTGGTTTCCCTGCAAAAGCAAAACTGTTTTTGCGTTTAAATAAGAAACTGAATGAAAACAGGGATCGATCGGCCGCTATTGTTTAATGGCTAATACTTATATTTAATTTTTAATAGTAAGAAACGAAAAAATTTGAATATAAGCAACAAATTTAATGACATAAGAACTTAAAAATATTAAAAAATCCAATTTTTATTGGTAGTAGGCAGTCACTTTTGTATTTGACTTGTACTGGGTACTCGAATAAGTATTCGATTCTTGAAAGTTCTCGAATCTGAAAACAATACTTCTTTCCCAACACAAAAATTCGTACCGCTCAACAATATTGATAACATTTGTATTGTTTAATATTATTTTAAAGGTATCATTTAACTGGTTAGCAAAATATTCATATTTTACTTAACTTTTACTTTTACTTAATTTAAACAGAAAAATATAATCGGTCAGCTAAAATGGCTAGCTGGTCAGCAACTTATGAGCGGCAAACATTTCTGAATCGTGACAGTGCCCTGGGAAAACAAGTGAAAACCCGCACCCGCTACACCTTTTGTAGCCGATTTCCTTCTGTATTCGGCAAAAGAAAACACAAGAAAGTTACATAAACTGACAGTGCCCTGGAACCTCTGAAGTAAACTGCTTCTAGACATGTTTGTTTCTACTGGCCAATTATAAACTCTTGCTGACCAAGTAATCATTTCGCAGCTCGACTGTTAATAACGGCAAACCATTTAATTACTTCTCTTATTTTAAATCGAAAACCCTACGAAGAGATATATAATTCTCATAATTTTAGAACGCACCCATACAACTATAGAAAATATGTTTTAAATTAGTTCTTTATCGAAAGATCTATGAAGCGTTTAAAGTTTTAAATATCAGAGCTCGAAAATAGAACTTAAACAAAGAACAACATAAAATAAATTGGAAAAATAATTTCGATTTGGTGTTTGCATTTTCGAAACCAGATGTTTGTTTCCTCGGAATGCCTTTGTCTGGTTTTAGAAAAGTTGTGGTTTATGTGACTTTTACATAACACATGGGCTTGCTTCTATTTAATAATAATTCAATTGTAAGAAAAATTATATCGAATTGGAAAATTTCTTGTCATTTACACCTATATGTTCGCTTATCCTTGGACACACTATAGAGTTGTTCCTTCACAAGGAACTTAATTTTGAAACAACAACTGGACTGGTGCTATTTTTGAAAATACAGTTATAGAGGGTGTTCGCTAATTAATGGTACATATCCAAAAGTTGATATTAACTGAGATACAGGGTGTTAAAGTTAAAACTTCATATTTTTTATTTCCTCTAATCACTTAGCAGGAAACAAACGTTTGTTTACAAAATTTGACAATTTTTTTTTTACGATGAGAAATTGATTTTTTTTATGAAATTTTAATGTACAATGTAGGGGGCGCTGTCTGCGGAATTATTTGCATATTTATTAGGTCATAACTTTATGTGCCTCAGTGTATTTAAGTTTTTAATGAAAATAACACTTTTCTCATATTCATTACGTAAAAGGATATACTAAGTTCAGATCGCCCAGAGTTACCGTTTCGGAGATATTTGCATTTAAATTGTTTAGTGCACTCTGCCCAATTATTATTAATTTTGCAAAAAAAATTTTTTCTTAAAGTAACCTATGAGAAAACAAATAAAATTTAGAGATGCAGTTGCTATGAAACAGAAAATGTTTCATTTTTGAGGTTATCGTAAGTTTGTGTTTCTAGGGTCATAGTTATTTTAATTAAAGTAAGTTAAAGAACAATCCAATTGTTGTATTTATTATTCCCAAGTACCATTACTAGAACATTAATTTTCATGTAAAAGTGAATTGGTAAGAAGTAACAAAATATTATTTGCTTGCCTGAGCTAACGCACTAAACAATTTAAATGCAATTAAGTATCTCCGTAACGACAACTCTAGGCAACCCGAGCTTAATATACCTTTTTATTAGTATTATTTTTATTAAAAACTCAAATATACTGAGGCACAAGAAGTGATGACCGTATGAATATGCGAAAAATACCGCAGACATTAAAATTTCACAAAGAAATCAATTTCTCGTCCTATAAAAACCAAAATTGACAAATTTTGTAAAAAACGTTACTTCCTCTCAAATTTTATTAGAGAAAAATAAAAATAAAGTTTTAACTTTAACCCTGTATCTCAGTTAATATTAACTTTCGGATATAGATAGTATAATTAAATCCTAATATTTTTACGTAAGGAGTCTGTGGTTTTTCCATGTACCATTAATTAGCGGACACCTTGTATTTAATACGCAGAACTAATACTTAAAATATTTTTAAACACCCTTCACAACAGGCATGATAAATTTGTCGACAAATAAATAACCCTCTCTATAGACGCTTGAATTAATGAAATATAACTATTATTTCCTTCCCAAATAAAATATTTGAAACGTGTTGTTAAATGAGCCAGAACAACATTTACATTGTCAAATTATCAAGTCATAACTGTATTTAAATCCAGAAATATTGCCATCTTTCACAAAGCAATAATAACAGATTAAAATCGGGGATGAATGGGAACCAAACACCAGTTTTGTTCTTAACAGCGGGGGTTCTCCACATACTTCAGACCACCTACTGGCCTATATACTCCATTCACCCTTTGCTGAATTATAGTATGTGATTTTTACCTTCGTGTATTCAGTGTCATAGAGTTTCGATTGTATAACGTTTCATAGTCACAACGAATAAGAAAAGGTAAGACTAAACCTTCACGACAAATTATAGTTGATATTTTATTCTGTGACTGAATTCCAATGGAAATAAAAATTCTCTCTTAAATTACCCTAATCAACACAAAAATCCTCGTGTATTTGTAACATTTGGACTTAAACTAATATACACCCTCAAATGTTTATATTGGCCTCAGATTTCTTGAAAGGGTCGAATAGGCCCATTAATAGGTAATAAACGGTCGCCCCATTGTTATTTGCACCTTATTTGGATCTATGCTTGAAATATCCCTTTAGTCGTTACTATATAATCATTTAGTAAACATCTATTAATATTTTCGCTTAGATCTACGTGCGTGGTAAAACGGTACCAAAAATGTCGATGCGTGTTTGCGTTAATAAAGCCGATACCTTCTGTTGTATTTGTGGCGAAGTTACCGCGAAAGCGTACCAAAAACCGATATCTTCATTAGTAAAAAAGGTTTATGAACTGTACTTTGGATGCAAAGTTGGCGATGAAGATAGGTCTTGTGCCCCAAAAATGTGTTGCAGTTCGTGCTCGAGAACATTGACTGGATGGAGGGATGGTTTGGAGGGAACCTCGTAATCACGTAGATGATTGTTATTTTTGCATGACGAATATTAAAGGAATTACCAGCAAAACCAAGCGTAACATTCAGTACCCCAATATTCCTTCTGCAATGCGACCAGTGCCCCATGGCAACTCATTACCCATTCCCCAGCCACCTGAGAGTTACACGCTTGATTCCGAATCAGGCTCCGGAAGTATTTCACCAGAAGCCGGACCAAGCTACATCCCTAGTTCTCATGATTTTCCTGATACACCTCATTTAATAACTCAATGTGAATTAAATGACCTTGTTCGTAACTTGGACCTCCCGAAAACAAAAGCTGAACTTCTCGGATCCCGCCTGCAGCAGTGGAAGCTCTTGGGAAAAGGAGTGAAGGTGTCCATCTACAGGAAAAGGCAATCTACTCTCACAAATTTTTTTGCAGTGGAAGGTGATTTAGTATTTTGCCATGACATACCTGGCCTAATGACCGAACTGAACTTACCATATACTGCCGATAAATGGAGACTATTCATAGATTCGTCTAAAACAAGTCCAAAAGCTGTTTTACTTTTTAATGGAAACGAGCATCCATCGGTTCCTATAGGTCATTCGGTAAATATGAAAGAAACTTATTGTTTTTAACTGTCATATTATAAAATTAAAGTTAAACCAAAATGTGTTTCAATCTGAAGCTCTGCTGTAATATGGTCTACAAAGAGCTTATTGCGGCTGTCGCGCCAGGCTGTATTGCACAAAAAAAACTCTTTCAGTCCGTCAATTGAAAAAAAAATTGTATTATTTTCAAAAAATTATTCATTTCGGGATTAGCTATCAAACTGTTATTCCATTTGTGAATTGAGCCTTCAGGTAAAGTGCAAGCTTTCTCAAAGGTGGGTTTCATTATACAAAATTCTTCATATAAATTATCAAAGTTTATTTCAGTGGACAAGTTAGTAACAATTTCCACGACTGAATCAAACTTAAACGGTCTTTTTAGAGAAAAAATAGATAATTTTGGAAACAAATTATTTTCTGAAAAAAAAAATGGCGCCGAGTTATATCTTAAAAACAATTTATAATTTGAGTATTTATGAAATCCAGGATATTAGGCGTCCTGCCACAGGTCTCCGCAGGACTCTTATATTCGAGCCTCAAATCCAGGATATCCTGCGAAATCCAGGACACCGGGCAACCCTACATGCAACACTAAGGTCAACAAATTTACTTTTGAAGGATACATTTTTTTTTTTAATTCATCAAGGACTAAATTTCACTTAGGGGTTAAATGTTTTTTAATCCCTTACTTTCAAGGTTTAAGTGTAGAAACAGAACGCTGCTTCTCGTCAGCAGGTTATCCTTGCAATAAGTTACGATCAAATGTAGGAGATGACTGATTTTTTTTACGGTGTTCTTTTTTAGAAATTTTTTATGTATTTTGTTAACAGGTAATATTTCTATTTAGTGTATTTAATAAACACAATCTTCCTCATGTTAATTTTTTTTTGGATTAGTCCCGGGATCCGGGGATCCGATACTCTTTATCCCGGGCTTGGAACAAACCTCCGGGACTGGCACCCCTAGCGCGGATGATATACACTTTCTAGCTAAGTTAGCCGTGCTTTTTTTCTCATTTTCGTAGGTGGTCGCAGGAAAACGTATTTGCTCTTCATTCACTTATAAATCTAATCGTTTACATATTCGAACATCTGAACCCTTTGAATCCTCCCTTATACAGCACAATATTGCTAAAAACCCTCTTGCATTCCTGTTTTTAATCTTGCCGCTCTAAAGCGGCCCTGCTGCTGCTTTCATCCTCTTCAGCTAGTGCTTGTTTCGGCGATGGTAATCCTCAAGTAAAATACATCTTTGAAGGATGCACTTGAATTGTTAATATTTGGCGGTATTAGAATGCAAAAATAAATATTCATTTTATTGTTAATGATGCTGATGTAAGACCTCGCTAAAATATTTTAGACGACCTATAATTATTGTAGGTAATTGTAGGTAATTTTTGGCTATTAATTATTTGAAATGGACGAATGAAAGAATAAAAAGTACCTAAACAAACCAACTTATTATGCAACCTCTAATGTGGTTGTACGTATCTTTTTTCGTGCGCGCAAATTTATTAAAATTTTAATAAAATATTTAAGGAGGTTTTAATTTTTCAGCCCCTTGAACCTAATTAGTTCAGCATTTAATTCCTTAAAACGGGTTCTGCCGAAAATGACGAATTCATGGCGGTAATAACGCAAAAAGTCTATTAAAAAAGTAATTAAGTATGAAAGAGATTATCCGAAAGGGGATAGGCGACAGGATTTTTTAAATTTCATTAAAAATCGGCCAGGGGCGTGACGTAATTGGAATCGTAATACAAAAATAATATGCGACGTATAATTAATTTTAGTTTCGCTATTTTGTCAAGAATAATAATCCTGATTTACTATAACTATGGTTGCGTACAACTTATGGGGTGCGCAGTGAAAAGTTAAATTTTATGAGTTAAAAATGGGTTGATGCGCACGGTTTCCCGGTCATATTTTTAAGGATTGCTCGTCGGATGTTGTCGCCGTCATATAGGCAACCACGCCGTATTGGTGCCGGTTTGGTTGCCAACCAACGACGTGAACCAACGACGACCGTCCAAAAATGTATACCTACTTGGATCTATGTTAATATCTATAACCGTTATGGAGATATGTACATTAGAGATCACAATGCATCAAGAAAATCAAAATGGATATATCTCGGTTAGAGATTTGAGATCAAACAAGTATACCTTTTTAGTATAGAAATTGTTCTTCCTTGAGAATCTTCGATTAAAAATGGTTAAGAACAGATAAGAAAAAAAATTATAGAGGCCTATTGAGTTTGCGCAGTAGGGTGGAAATTTTATCGATCGCGTCAGAGCCTGCCAGACATTATTTGTTTGTTGTTATTCGTCGCCATCTTTGGTTTTGGATGCTGTTTCAAATTACAGAATAAAAGTGGTTCATCCACATTGTTGTCGGTATATTAGTGCTTGTAAACTTTCAATACCTAACAACAATTTTAGTAAAGGAGTTTTTAATTTGTGGTGATTCGATTCGCTGTTTGGTAGGTTAGTGACTTGTTTCGTTTAAGATCACAGGTGGTGCTTTTTTACAAAAGTCGTGGATCAATCAATGCCAGGTATAAAGTATTTCAGGTATGTACAAAATATTTTGCTTATCACATTATCCGATCTTCGGAACCGAATATCACCAAAAAGCTTGTAAAAAAAGAAGAGAATGTCACTCGTATACAATACAATATATATGTGGTCACTACCTAACCTTAAAATTAATGTATTTTTAATTTGGTGCATTAGTAGCTGATAATAATTCCCAACATAGTCAATATAGTCATTCATTCTTAATTTTTGGTTTAAAAAAAAGTGAGTTAAGAGACATACGACGTCGGATGAAAGTTAAAATGAAGCTCATCGTGTCGATTGTTACAAATATTCGGACGGAATTTGGCACCAAAAGTTTACACCAATCAGGGCACCGTCGGATCAGCATATCGTCAGAAATCGTATGCATGGAACGCTGTCCTAAAATGAACTAATTTAAATTTTCATTGCGATATTTTTCCTAACTAACCAGTGAAATTTACAGTTGAATTCCGGTCCTGTCGAATGTTTACTTTGACAAGGAAATTTCCGAACTGCGCAAACTCACAACGCCCCCTTCGATGCCCATAGCGGGGACATAATTGCAGATGGAATTAGCAATATACTGTTTATATACAGGGTGTCTTTTTAAAACCCGAACACCCTTTTTTCTCGCTCAGATTGCATTTTTTTGATTTCGACCTCCTCAAATGATTTTCGTAGTTTTGAGGGCAACTTTTTTTTTTTAAATGGGAACCCGTTTTTTTCTCGCAGGTCCGAACCTTCATTAAAAAACAAGCAACTTTCGTCCCAAACATTTTTTTATTCGAATCGATCCTGAACTCAGACAAAGTAAGTGGCAAAATGAAATCAGAAACAATTTTGAGGTTGAAACTAATTTTCTTATTTTAATAAATGTTCAAAATGCTCCCCGTTTCTTTCCATACAAAAGTACAAACGACTCTGAAACCCTTCTCGCACTCGTTCTAAATCTTCGGGAGTCACATTTTCTCTACAGGCAGCGGTGATTTTTGTCTGAACTCCTGAAAATTCTACGTCCTCGTACGACTCACAATCGACTTGATGAACCCCCAGGAAAAGAAATCCATCGGCGTTAAGTCTGGTGATCTTGCTGGCCATAATACGGGGACGAGCCGCCCGATCCACTGTCCAGGAAAATGATCGTTTAACCATTGGCGAACAGGTACCGTGAAATGAGCCGGGGCTCCATCTTGTTGGTAGTGTAACAATTCGTCGTTGAAAAGTTCAGGATCGATTCGAATTAAAAAATGTTTGGACGAAAGTTGCTTGTTTTACTGAAAGTTCGGAACCTGCGAGAAAAAAAGGGTTCCCATTTAAAAAAAAAGTTGCCCTGCGCAGGCTCACCACCTGAACACCGCAGGTGAAAATAACCTGCGCCATTCGATTTCCCCCTCAAAACTACGAAAATCATCTGAGGAGGTCGAAATCAAAAAATGCAATCTGAGCGAGAAAGAAGGGTGTTCGGGTTTTAAAAGGACACCCTGTATATGTGTTGCTTCCTCATAAAATCATCATACCACCAACTTTGAACCGTTATCAAGTTATGATTTATTTTCGAAAATAAACTTCCACTTTCACCCCGTATCTACTTTTCGAAACGCCTCTGATTTAAATTTTGTTTTTAAAATGAAAAATCACCGGAAAAAAGCAATCAGTCTTTAAATAATTTAGAACAGAAGGGTGGACTTATGGCTTATAAATGTACCGGTAATTAAAAAACTTGAACTAATTGTCCGCTTGATTAGATATCCATTAATTTTAATCTTAACTTTGCCATCAACGGAAGAAACTCGAGATTACAAAAAATTTATAAAAGGAAGGGTTAAATTAAAATGGAAAGGACATTTGCAGGCAATAATATGATTCAACTTCCTGCTGGGCGTAATTTAAATTTAAAAAGTTTTGCCATAACATTTAAATTTTATGGGATAATAGGAAAGTGGTGTTTTTTGTCATTAAATTTTATTGGTAAATATCTTTTTGTCTTTTTCGACAACGAAACTTAAACTACAGTTAAAAAACGCTCTACAACCTGTAATAAATCGATAAATAGAAATATAACCTTTAATCGTAAATATCTTGACATTTTATTTCACTTCAAAAAATAAACTAAAAACCAGAAATAATTTGTGATGTGATTTTTTCAATATTTTAAGACAGGATGCTGGAGTCAGTCGAAATCTCCGCTTTTACCCCTGTTCGTTTCACGCTTTGAAGGCACGAGGCGAACTAGATCTTCCTTTGCGGTTAGAAGAATACGTCGAGCGTCCGCCCGTAATCGGTACGCCGACAGAAACAACGATAATCGGAAGAAAGAGACTGCACGTGATCGGGGTCTATACTTCAATTTTCTACGCTGAAAAGCGGAGTTTCGCTTCCTATGAAAACGGTACAAAAAAATATTTTTTTAACGAAAGATGTCTAAATTTTGTTAACAACTCGAGGAAAGTCCATAATTTTTTTCTATATGGAGCAATAAAAAAAAATTAACTTTAAAAATCTGAAACAAGAAAATATAGATCAAAAGTAAAAAGTCTATATTTTTCAGGTGGTATTAATATCAAATACCAATGTATGGAAAAATTATTATTTTCCAGACCACCCGATGATACCTTATACAATAAGGGCGTATTTAGTCTACACAGTAGAACTTAAAATACTATTTCACATTGAATAGTAGTACCAACGAATACTTATAACCGGTACTACCAAGAAAAGAAAGCTTTTCCATTGATAGGATGTCACCACCTGTAGACTGGTTTCGAACTCTTTTGTTCTCGTCAGTACAGGGTAGGTGTACATACCTATCACCAGAGAAGCCTCTAATACTTAACGCTGTATTATCCATCGCGCCATCTCTTAGTAGTCCCACACAATCTGAACAGACGTTATTTGAATAAATCAAAAGTAAAAAGTCTATATTTTTCAGGTAGTATTAATATCAAATACCAATGTATGGAAAAATTATTATTTCCCACACCATCCGATGATACCTTATACAATAAGGGCGTATTTAGTCTACACAATAGCACTTAAAATACTATTTCAGATTGAATGGTACTACCAAGGAAAGAAAGCTTTTCCATTGATAGGATGTCACCACCTGTAGACCGGTTTCGAACTCTTTTGTTCTCTTTGTTTTCTTGGTAGTACCATTCAATCTGAAATAGTATTTTAAGTGCTACTTTGTAGACTAAATACGCCCTTATTGTATAAGGTATCATCGGGTGACCTGGGAAATAATAATTTTTCCATACATTGGTATTTGAAAAAAATATTGACTTTTCGCGAGTTCTAGTTCTATTACAAAGTTTTTTTTCCTTTGACATTTTTTTCCTAAAACAGGAATAAACGCTTTTGGTAATAAGTATTCCTATTGGATAATAAAATTTTTAAAAAAATTTAGAATCACTACCTGGGAATTGAAGTGATTGAGTACAGAACCGTAAGTAATAAACGTGATTGAATTATGATGTGATTGGTCACAGCACGTGAGCATTGATTTATTATACACTAAGTACCCGTGACTAATGATTCTTTTAATTCCTGCACCATAACGATTCGCAGAAGAAGAAGTTAAATATAAATACATGCAAACACCCAGCACTATTAAAAAGCATCAAAGAAGATTAAAAGGCTCAGTAAATCCGTGTTTAATTCTAAATACCACCCATACCACCAGAAAGCAACCCCAAGCACCCCAACCACCCCCCAGAACAAAATGACCTCATCACATTGTAACCCTTTGGAACAGATTGAAGTATATGGATCGACTTTCCATGTTCGAGTGCGTAGCTCCGCGTTCCTATTGGTCCGAAATGGAAATAAACCCTTTTACTTGGCATTTTGTCGTTTAATTTGCGTCGCTGTAATTGTTAATTTCGTATATATTATACAGTGGCCATTTTGTACATTCTTTTTAGGGGTAGTAATATGGGTTTATACACATTTTAATTAGGTGTCACAAGAGAAACGAATTAGATTCCTAAATTATTTAAAAAAATAAATTTTAATTTATTTAAATCATTACGTTTCAATTGTTAAATATCTCCTTCAATTGAAAGTCTTCATAAACATAAAACATCTGATCGAAGTTGACATGTATTCAGCAGTGGCGTAGACAGCCCTGAGTCTCTCGAACAAATCCGAACAAAACACTCGCATAAACAAAATATATTTGAGAGTGCTGTTATAACCTTTTGGCAACTGGAACTATTGAAATTTATCAACAAACTCTGCAACAACCTCATTCAAGGAATGTACGTCATTATCATCATCAAAATTAGCGAATGGCAGACCTGCCAAAGCAAAAACAAAAAAAAAATCATCGTCAAATAAGACAATTTTAAATTGGCAGATTTTATTTAATTATATCATTTCAAATATGATTTATTGCCTAAAATATAATATTTATCCACCGAGGTAACCGATTGTTTATAAAACTCCCTAATAAAATCATTACATAAACGACACATCATCATACCGTTATACAGGGTGTTATGGAAATGACGTATTATATTTAAATGGGTGACTCCTTGGGTGTCCTAGAAAAGCGCTACATATTTTATTATATTTAAATCGACCGTTTTAAAAGTGGGCAACAAACACTCTTACTCACAGGTCAGTCCGCACTACTGTACAACATTTCACCCAGAGCCAATGGCAATGTTGCCAAACTTAATGTAAAACTGAAATTCCATATAGAATTATAAAAATAAATTATTTTCTACCTACTTGTATTTATCTTTATACCTAAAGAGCGAGGAAATCCAGTCACAAACACAATCAGTTTTTTTTTCTTTTTCATGGGAACACTCCTGGAAACACTTTATGCATACACAGTAATAGTGAAACAGAACCGATAGTTAGCTTTTCAAAATACAATAATTCAGATTATACTACAGATTATAAGATTTTATTACACGCGACGAAATGTGACGTCCAGAAAAAACGCGTCAATAAAAACAATATTCAACGATTATTCATGGACGGGCAAGATACACGCGTAAATCGAAAAACAGAGCGGATTGCTGTGAGTGTGTTGGTTATCGACGAGACACAACGGATCCGGCCGCTGCTTGGTCTTCAACTAACAGTCCGCAAGCGTGCGGTGCTATATGAAACTACTTCGCTCAGCCGATGTAAGGAGTTAAGAGGTCATTGGCATTTGACCTAGTGACGTACGTGCCTATTACTATTCCATGTGGTTTTACGGGTTCTTTAAAACATAGTCCATCGTAAGTGTTCTTCAATTAATTGTACAAAAAGGTATTACAGAATGGAAAAGTGTTTAAATTATTTTATTTTGTCTAAAGAGTTTAAGGTGTACATATGACAACACCGGAGAGAATTCCTTGATTGCTTACATGTATCGCAGTGCCACACAGGTGTTTTTCTGGTTTGACGCCAGGTCACTTTTAACTCTGAATGAATTGAAAGCGCCATTTATGGGAATTTTTCTTCAATTTGTCTTTATCTCAGGAATTGCCGGTTTAAATATAATACGTCATTTCCATAACACCCTGTATATTGTATATTATATTTTAATGAAAGTTAATTTATTTAAGTAATTATTAACATTCTAGCATAAAACGAACAACATACCCTAATTTAATGTGCGCTCTATTTCCATTTATCCCTAAAAGCTAGGGCCTGATTGTTCTCGCTAACAAATTATAACATCTTGTAAGTGTAAACTAAAAGTAGCAAGATGCAAACAAGAACCGCCCATTCTTATTGTTAAGCTAACGAAGTTACGACTGCATATACCCAGTAGCATGTCTTGTATAGATTACAAAGTCTGGAAAATATTGCCTTTTCTTGTTAGAAGTACGTGTTCATTGTTGCTGATAATACGTTTCGCTTTTAGACATTTTATTAGTAGTTTTATCCTTGTTTGGCGTTGAATATCAATTTGTTTCGATGGTGTCTCGCACCTATATATTCCTCCATAATTTGTCTGAAAAGGGTTTTTGGGAAAAGAGGCTTCCTAAACTTGGCTTAGTGGTTAAATCAAGAGCCACTGGGAACTCTAGGAAAGACAATTGCGTTATTATACAGGGTGTCCGGGAAAAGGAGGCCAATCCGTTAACCATATATTCCTTGAGCAAAAATAATATTACTTAAATGCCATTTTTCATTTTTGACCCTCATGTGCGATATACAGGGTGTTAAAGTTTGAAATTCAAAACTGATTTTTTTTTAATAGTTCGAGTATTCAATGAGATATTAATTTCAAATTTGGTACATTGCGTCAGCATAAAAAGTTATATCTTTTGAGAGAAACAAACCGAGAAACTTTTGTCAAATATTCAAAATAAGGGGAATCCAGTTCCCCGCTGACCACATAACCATCTACAAAATAAAAGTATTGCTTCGAAGTCTTGAGGCAAAAGAGCCTGCACTTTTTGAATATGGTAATAGTAGTATAGTAATGTGTTGTCATATGTACACCTTAAACTCTTTAGACAAAATAAACATTCTGTAATACCTTTTTGTACAATTAATTGAAGAACATTTACGACGAACTATGTTTTTTTTTTTTTTTTTTTAATTTTTTTCGTCAGTCTATTTTCCGCGACTAAGGCCAATCACCGACGCCAGGGAATTTGTCACACCCTATCTGGGAATTTTGCCGAATCCCTCTTTGTCGAGGGTAGGGTTCTTTAACGTGCCCAACATCCATGGACACGGGACCCACAGTTTAACGTCCCTTCCGAAGGACGGTGCAACTTGCTTAAAACCAAATTCCAAATTTTAACGTCGACGCTTGTATGAGCCGGGGAACGAACCCGGGTCGCCACGGTACAAGGCCGCTGCACTGACCATTGCACCACGAGCGCCGATACTATGTTTTAAACAACCCGAAATACATATGGAATAGTAATGGCCACGTACGTCACTAGGTCAAATGCCAATGACCTCTTGACGCCTTATATCGGCTGAGCGAAGTAGTTTCATATAACGCCGCACGCTTGCAGTCTGTTAGTTGAAGACCAACCAGCAGCCGCATACGTTGTGTCACGTCGATCACCAACGATCCGCTCTGTTTTTTCGGTTTACGCGTGTATCTTGCCCGTCCATAAATAGTCTTTGAATATTGTTTTTATTGACGCGTTTCTTCTGGACGTCAAATTTCGTCGCGTGTAATAAAATCTAATAATCTGTATAATTGTATTTTCAAACGCTAACTATCGGTTCTGTGTCACTATTACTGTGTGGACATAAAGTGTTTCCAGGAGTGTTCCCATGAAAAAGAAAAAAACCGATTGTGTTTGTGCCTAGATTTCCTCGCTCTTTAGGTATAAAGATAAATACAAGTAGGTAGAAAATAATTTATTTTTATAATTTTATATGGAATTTCAGTTTTACATTAAGTTTGGCAACATTGTCATTGGCTCTGGGTGAAATGTTGTACAGTAGCGCGGACTGACCTGTGAGTAAGAGTGTTTGTTATCCCACTTTTAAAGAGGTCGATTTAAAAGAAATAAAATATGTAGCGCTTCTCTAGAACACCCAAGGAGTCACCCATTTAAATATACGGTGCGTGTCTGACGTGAAAAGCCCGTCTCCACGTAGAATTCACCAGGCGAGAAAAAAATGCGGCAGCGCCATCTAGTAGGAATGTACCTCGCTGCGAACAGGAATTCACTCTAAAAGTAACATCCGATCCGTACTGTACCAAATCACTTACCAAACTTGTTCTGTAAATAAGTAACTAAGGAACTCTATTACGTAGAACCTATAAAGAAAAGAGCAGCCGAGACGCGGTGCAATAAGTAACGTGAAACAATTATAAGATAAGGACGCTCCTCGTCTTAATCTGCAGCGCAGACAAAAAGCTGCACAAAGCCTCACATTAGTGCCTATTTACGAGCACCTCGGTCGCTCCTATCAAATAAATAGCGTGTACAAAGGAACTTGCATAAACATCTATATACATTAGATGGCCTCTTTGTCTTTATTTAATATTTTATATGGTGTAATTTTGTTTTTAATTCGAATTTTACTTTTAAAGACTGACAATCGGTTTAAATTTGGTGAGTAATATGTAGCATGGAGCTCGTTTATGGAGTGGCAAGGGGGGCGCATGGAACTAGCCAAAGTCCATTAAATAGGCATAATACATTTTGCTTAAATGTTCCAAAAATTGCAAAAAAAATATTTATTTCGGTTTCCTGTTTTCAACTATAGTATATGTATATACACTATACAGGTTTGCCAAACAACTATTAAAATTAGACTCATAACCGACAGAAAAGAGAACGTAATATATTAGATATAAATTAAATAAACAGGAAACAGATTCTCGTACTCTCCTCTCGCAGACTTACAATGCGAGCAGTGAAAACTTTTTAAAAATTCTATTTTCTACTGACTTTTTTATTCTCATCCAAAATGTAAATATTATTTTAAAATTTGAATCTATTGCTTTACCATTTAATTAGTTAATGGCTACATTATGAAATGAATAACTTACCACTTTATGAAAATCAAATTTTATTTTTTTCATTCGTTGAAATTAGTTTTCTAGGCATTATGGATTCGACAAAATTTTTTTATTGAAAACTTTAAAATACTAACCTTTAACCTTGCAAATAGATCATTTTTACTAGATATTTATCTGAAATACCTATACTGGGAAATATATAACATACTGATGGTGTCCGTCTACTAATTTCACAACTATAAAATAACATAACCTAAAAATAATAGAAATATCTTCCAGTTTATGCTCTATTTCTAAAGTTTTATTCAATAAAGTACTATTTTTATTTTTAATTCAATATAGTATTATAGTATACATATTACTTTATATATACATATTTATAGTTACTGTAGACATTTCCTGGGCATTAATTATTATTCCTGTCAGATTCTGTGTCGACACAATATTTTGTTCAATAGTATTATTTATTATTTTGTTCAATATTTTGAACTTTGTTCTGCACGCACCATAACTCAAAGTTTTGCATATTCTTCTTAAAAGGTTTTCTAGATTATTTTCTGCAATTTCTCGTATTTCTGACGGAGTACAACTTTCTTCCTGACTCATTTTTATTAACTTTAATAATATATTTATTTTTAATTATGACGGATGGGAAGAAGCTTTGTTGTGTTCAATTGTCTCTATCATGGCATATTTGATACTTGTAACATTTTATTAAATTGTAAAAGTATTGCCAACCCAAAAAGAAAATATTAATTCAAATGGAAAAAATCTACTATATTTTTTAAAGTTTTTCAGACTTTAAAGACCCAAATAGAAAAAGTATTATAAAATACAGTTCATAAGACAATTAGAGCACTTGTACTTTAGAAAACTCCCCGCATCGCGGGTCGTTCTCTAATTTAAGCGCATGCTCTAAGATAATGTCGTATGAAACTTGTATCTTATTATACTATTTTGTGTCGTTATTGTAGAATGCATAAATCATAGGCGTAACCAGGAACTGACCTAAATTAGGTACTTATAAAAAATATATTTCGATTTTTTTATAATTTTGTTTTTTTAGTGTTTGTGCTTATTTATTATAGAAATAAAATGTTCTGTTATTTAATAGGATTATTAGTAATTTACATTTTAGTTTTAAACTTAGTGATGTTTTAGATTCTTCAACCACATCTTGTGCTAGCGATTTTCTAATTTTTAACCTGGCAACGTTGCGCCGATAAACATGAGCCGCTTGCAGGAGTCCCTTAGCACATGAATGCGTCGCGTCATTCTGGTTGATGGTGGAAGGTGGAAGGAGAAATCAATAATTTTGATTCCCTTTATTTAATTTAAGGCTGGTATGTTGCGTTTCCTTTCCTGTCCGGTAGGTGTCGATGTTTGCCAAACCTGTATATATATTTTAACCAAAATACTTATATTATCTCCTCCTCGTAGACTACTTCTTGTACCCCTTAAAATCACATTTATAAAGTTTTTATACTGTCAGGCTAAATACAAGACTAGCCAAGACCTCGTCTAATTTGAATAATGAATTTAAAATACATTCTGGAAGCACCTTTCTTAGAGCCACATGGGGTGCCCCCAATATAACTTAGGATATTAGCAGAGGGATCAGGACAAAGAGCATGTTGTTACCCTAAGGAAAAAATAGTGTTTGTTTGGGCCCGCAGGAAGTTTTCAATTGTAGTACGTTTTCAACGTCGTAATTTAATCATTTTAAGTAAGTAGATAAAAATAGTCGAAAATTTTTGCAATAGTAGCTTCAAAATTATAAACAACACTTATTCTCTTGATTACTTTAGTTTTAGTTGCAGTCAGGGGAGGGGAGGTATCAATTTTAAATACTCCATCACGCGCTCCGATTGGGTTATGACCCCCCCTCTTCTTCCAAACACACAGGTGAACACAAAATAATGGATTGTTCCACAAGTAAAGAAAATGGTAGTTTTCCGTTAAGCGGAAACGTCGCTACGCTCGTGAATCAAATTTCCACGAGATAAAACTACACCGATTAGGTCATTTTTTTCGAAATGTTTTTTGCTCTAGGAAGTCAAAGTTTATTTTCGAAAATAAGCCATATTTTGAAAGCGGTTCAATGTGTCGCGTTGAAAGTTGGCGGTATGATGTTTTACGAATAAGAAATAGGAATTTGTAGAAATTTCACGTTAGTTAGGACGCTAGTTACATATACCGGGTTTAATAAATCTATGATTTCTTTTCAACACCTTGTATATTTAGAACTAGAAACATTTCGAATAATATAGGAATTAGTCGGTGTAATTTGATGTGTAGTGTCTTTAGTTGCTCTATAGCCAGTGGCGGGTCTTCCACTGGCGCTATTCCGCACGTGCACCCCCAAAACGAATAAAAATATATTAATTTATATTCATTGAATATTATTTATCGTATAAAGTCCGACCCTCCCTAATATTTTATCGTATCGTCAAACCAAACTGTATATTATAAGCTCTCGATTCATCCGGCAACTCAGCAAGGATAATGACGCGAATAACGCGATATACTCGCATATGCGAATAAGTGGGCGGGGCATAATGCAGTTTCTCTGTAGTAACAGGTGGCGGGGGACAGTGGGGTATAGCGAGGCTATGGCGATTTAACATGGAAAAGGAACATAATTATAGTGCGCTGTTGTATGTTCGTGCATGTATTTAGAAATTCGAGCGTGTATGTTCTAATATTTTAATATTATATATTTATTAAGTTAAAATGAATAGTTTGACGGTGGACTATTTAAAAAATAACTTTAGCTCTTTTAGTTTGGAGCAAAAAATTGAAGTGAAGAATGCGGGAAGACCTAAACCCGAAATTAATTTAACGCAGACCACAAAGGGTAAATGTAGGTTAGAAAGTTTAAAAATTAAATATACGAAAAAAATAACTGTTTTTTCCCCTGTTTATTGTTTGGTCGCAGCGTTGCGGAACCTGCCTGGACAAAAAATGGAATAGCCGACTTGGGCACTTTACACAAAACATTTGAAAAAATGAAAACTCTCAAGCTCATATCAATGCTCAGTTGGAGATACAGCTGTTGTTTATAATAATTTCACGATACTTGTGAACCCCCTCTATCATAAGTCACTAGCCGCCACTGTATATAGCCCATAAGTTATGGAACACCCTGTATGGTTAATTATTTAATTTAAATAAATAATATATTATTGATAATAATACCAAGCGATTTATCTGAAATAATTTCCCATGGCTTTTTAAGCGATAAAAACAATAGAATTATATTTTCATTGTTAATAAACACTATTATGGGTTTGTGAATTTTTGTGCCGCATTTTATTGTATTAATATGCCAAAACATTGTTCATTGTATGGGTTAAAATAACAATTTAAATTTATAAATTGAATAAATTTTTGTTGCCTGTATTTATTTTCAGCCAAGTTGTCAGAAGTTATTTAAACATAATAAAATAGTAAAAATAACAAAAAAAAGAACAAATTGTTTGAACAAATAAGTCGTTTTTAGTGTTAAATTATTCAGCTCAAATTGTATGATGTAAGATCTACAGGGTGATTTTTGTTTAATGTGTTATAATGCGATTAGAGTTGCCAGATTTAAATTTTGAAATCACAGGACACAAGTTTGAAAATGGAAGGACATGTTCAAATAAGGAAGGAACTTTTTAACTAAATTAAAACACAATTTATTTTATTTAAAAATAATCAAAAAAGTTATTTTCTAACATAAGTGTAATAGTTATTTAAAATACCTTTAAAATGCTTTAAGAAAATGAATTAATTGGTTGAAAAGGAATATTTCTTTTAACTCTTGACGGCTTCCAAGAGCTTATTGTTTTTAACTGCCATATTATAAAAGTATTTGCAAGTTAAACCAAAATTTGTTTTAATCTGAAGCTCTGCTTTAATATGGTCAACCAAAAGCTTATTGCGGCTGTCGCTCCAGGCCGCATTGCACCAAGAAAAAACTCTTTCAGTCAGCATTTGAACCATATATTGAAAAAACAAATTGTATTATTTTCAGGAAATTATTCAAGTTGAATAAACGGTCTTTTTAGAGAAAAAATAGATAATTTTAAAAACAAATTATTTTCTAAAAATTCTTATTTGAATCAAGATAATAAGCGATGTTATTATAAAATTGTAAAAACGATTCCGTTATTTTGATTCGTTCATTTGGAGAGAAAGTCTTTAAAAGGTTTGTGGCTAGAAATCCAAAGAAATTGTTTTCTATTCTTTGACTAATTTTTTCTCTCAGAGATTTTAAAATACTATAAACTTCAAAGTGAAGTAAATGAGAATTAGTTCTTCCCGAGAAAGGAAAGATGGCGCTGAGTTATATAGCTTAAAGACAATTTATAATTTGAGTATTTATGAAATTCAGGATATTAGACGTCCTGCCACAGGTCTCCGCAGGATGCTTATATTCGAGCCTCAAATCCAGGACACCTGGCAACCCTAAATGCGATACCTCGAAAACGGATAAAAAAATTTCCATGACATTGGTGAGGGGGCACATAGGGGGACATATTAGAAAAATAAGCGCTATTGCTAATAATTACGGTGGTAGGGTCGACCGTTTGCAATGAAAATAGATATCGGCCAAAAAAATATGCAGAAATAGCAATAAGAGTGCCTATAATTATAGAATTAAAAAATAAAATTTACACATTTTACCAAATCGAGAAATAAATGTTTTCCCCATGGTTCCAACTTTAATGGTGACACCGTAGAATGATGAACTTTTTCTTTGTATCGGACCCATTGGCCTCCCATAGTCCATAGCCCTTTGTTTGATCCATATAAAATTAAGAACCATTTAAACTTTATAACTCCGTATATAAAGGTTCAAAGGGAACACCTTCTCTAGCTATTCAATAGATTAAATTTTCTACGCACAAAAAACGTAAGACGCAATAATTTTATTATCAATAAGAAAGCACTCGCTTCAATTCCGACAATAAGTTCATTGAGCACACCTGGATTTTTACAATGATTATAAAGGGCGCGTATTAAATATAGGGACAACATGTGTAGTAAATTTGGTGATGCTCGTATGTTATTATGGTTTTAGTATTTAATGAAATATTAAAGTTTCTAGAGTATGTATGTACTACAGTGAAACGTCTCTTCGGCGGACACCTACGGGACCGTCTAAATGTGTCCGCCCGTGGGAAATTTGTTATTAGGTAATATGTAAATGCAAAATTATGACTATGTATATGTATGTACAAATAAACATAACATAACAAAAATACACTAGTTTTAGTTAGGATGTAGTAATAAAAAAATCTAACACCGTAGTTTGACGTGTTTGCGTTTTATACTTGCAATCTAGAAAATGTAATTCCAAGTCTGATAACAATTCCATTGCTGTATAATTCCTTTACCATACTAATGGCTTGTTGATAATTGGTGACATTTGTTTGATTACTGCATTCAACTTCTTCATCAGAGTCGTCAGACAGTGATTTGGTTTCAGTTTGGGTTACATAATCTGTAGGAATGGGGTCACTATCATCTTCTAATAGCACATTGATATCAATGTTAATGAACTCGCCCACATCATTGTTATCAAATTACAAACTTCCACAACATCTTTCAGACTCAAAACGCGACATTTTTCTGCCGTTGTTTACGACCTTAACCTTACAACTCACAAATAAACGGCGGACTGCTGTCGGGGAATCACACATACTTTCATTCGGCGAAGTCCTTTCGCTCTGCCACTCATACGCGATTGGTTGCCGGTCTGTCTTCAGAGAGATTTTGCACCGTACTTATTCGTCTCCCAAATACTTTTAAAACTTTTTTTGTCCGTTTAAAGGAGGGTTTTCGCACTCTTTGTATGAAAACAGCCTGTCCGCGTCCGCCCAAGAGAGGTTGATTTTTATGGAATTTCATATACCTAGCTCCGGACTATGAAAAAATTCCCGCTTAATAGAGGTGTTCGTTATAAGAGGTTTTACTGTACATAGTAAGTAACAACTGTATAAAGCATTACCTTTTTACAAAAACGGAAAATTTGAGCGCACGAGCCAAAGGCGAGTGCCGCAATACCGCATGTGCGCTCACTTGCTGTTGGTCCAATGCCATTTAATAAACGTATTGCGTTCCTTTTAGTACACTTCTTTCGAACTTTCAGGCAATAAATTTTGTGTTGCTTCATTGGCTTTATTAATTATTTCGTCTGGATCGGAATTATTTCTTTCTATTTTTGATGTTTTCAAATATTAGTGAAATTTGTAAGGTAACAATAACAATGTGGCGCCCAGGCAACGAACGACGCGGATGCTGATTTCATGGCAACTTGATATTATAAGCATTCAGAGAGAAGTAAAAAACTTACAGGTGACCGCACTTTTTTTAAAGCTAAATAACTTTTTTTAACTCGTTAAGAATTACCGATTTTTTGTATTCATTTGAATCCTCTCATTATTTGAAAACACATTGAATTTTCATGGTTCCTTATGTTTGATAGTCGAAGGTCTCTGTATGCTAAAGGTACATACACAAACATAAAGAAAATCCTTTGATTTAAACATGTGGGGATCTCAAGGACGCCATCTCTTAATCTTGCAAATGTGGGTCAACCACACGGTGGGGGACCTTCCACAAAAGATTAGATGTTTCGAGAAATTTAATATCTTCCTACCCCTTTAGGATTTTACAGCTTACGTACTTGGTAAACATTACAATTGAAAAAGAAGTTGTAGCTGAAGTTGTAGTTATAAGCTTTATTAGTGTTTTCTCGTCCTGGGTGGAGGCCATAAATAGGGGAGGTTTCAGGTTTGTTCGGCTTTTTTGACTTGAAGATCAAAATATTGTCTATCTTATACGATCTTCATAAAGACTTACCGCATAAGTCTTGTTTTCGATGTTGGGTGTTATGGAAATGACGTATTATTGTTAAATGGGTGACTCCTGGGGTGTCCTAGGGAAGTGCTACATATATTTTTTTTAAATCGAACGTTTAAAAAGTGGGGTAAAACACCCATAAACCCACAGGTCACTCCGCGGCACAATCATATTACACTCCCCAGCTGTCTAATAAACACATGTTCTGGCGCAATATTGCCAAACTGTGTAAAAATGTAAAACTTTAGTTCCTTATAAAAATAAATATTTAACTTACTTAGAAATTAAATCCAGGCAGCCGACACGAGTAAGGAATCCAGGGCACAGACCCCTTCAGTTCTTTTTTCTATGGGAAGAGGTTTATGCTCATCACGTGCCCTGATGGTAGTGTGGGACTGCATAATAAGCTTATACCCACTAAACCCCATTCGGCCTCTTATTATCAATCTCGGAACATAATCGGCATATCGTCGAGAGAAAAAAATACATAGTGAAACAGAACAAATTACACTAAATCACTTAAAGAAACACACAGACACCCACGAGTTTCAAATTAGTTTTTTTGAACATATGCACAGTATTATCAGATTACACAAAAGTACTAAACACTAACGCATAATTACACTATCGACACACTAACAACAGCACACACAGAAGATAGGATACAAATTATTTCGCAATAGAAAGTCAGAAATAATAAAAACGCTAATTTCTAATGGGCCTAAAATAATTTTTAATCCTTTAATGAAGAATGATGAAATAATTATGTTGACAACAACAGGACCTACCCTTCAGTCTTAACATAGACGAGTCCAACCAAGGGTCGAGTGCTTCGTACATATTCGTTAGAATAATAAATTTTATAATAAAATAACTCCACCTTTATAATATTATAAATATCTTAATAGTGTCCAAAATTTAATGAATGAGAAAGAAGAAACAAAATGGTGCGGACCTATATATTGCTATTGCTCTTAACCCGTCATTCTTTCACCTGTAGCAACAGAAAAGGAAAGAAAACTATCTTACCTTTCAATCATGATAGAAGCGAAGGTGATGGTATTAACAACGGTGCCAATTGCAGCAAGACGGATCAATCCACATTCAAGCAAGCACTTGAGTGAGGAATGACCCGTAAAACACTAAAGGTAGTAGATAAGCTACAAGAGTTCGGGGCCAAATACCACCACTTTTACATGTTATTTCTTATGGGAAAATTTAAGGTTCGATCTGCATTTTTTTGTACCGACGCCCAGCGAGAATGAGAAGAACGTGAGGAGTGTGGAGATGAATGGAGAGCAAATATCGTCATTTTTACATGTATTTTCCCATAAGGAAATTTAAGGTTCGATCTGCATTTTAAATCTAACGACGCTTAGCGTCGCGACGCCCAGAATGAGAAGAATGTGGGAAGTGTGGAGATGAATGAAGAGCAATATCATCATTTTTACAGGTATTTTCCATAAGGAAATTTAGGGTTCGATTTGCATTTTTTTTACCGACGCCTACCGTCGCGACGCTTAGAATGAGAAGAACGTGACGCAATTTACCAGTGGCTGTTAGCGTCTCCACCATAACCATCAAACTTTAATATTTGATTTAAATTTTACTTTTTGTGTGTGTGTGTGTTTATCGCAACCATTTCAGGATGGCTGATAAATTTTCTATTTCATTATAAGTAATTACTGATTAAATACAGTTTTTTTTACTTCTAAATTATCCAAAAAATAGTTGAAAAATCACATTCAAAGTAAAAAAAAATCTCTTAATTCTTACATATCAGTTTTTAACGTTTGTTGCTTTTAAATTTAAACCCCTAATTTAAAAAAAATATTGAAGGAAAGACACATACAAATTTAGAAAATTAAAATTTCCCATCATAACCCTTTAGAGATGGCCGATAGATGATTTCTTTAATAGCCAACAGGCAACAATTTTCCCTGATCGTGTCTATAAGACATATGGAAAACACTGTATATACCTAACTCTTTAAAAGTGTCAACCTCTTTTGTAGGGAGGGATTATCGATCACCAGAGTCGGTACGTCTCCCCTCGGAAGGGTACCTGTCGTGTTTCCATGCGGAAAAAAGTCGATCATCCCTTTATATCACAGAAGCCAAATCGTATATAAAATATTTAAGTTTTAACTCTATTATTTATCGCAACCCTCTCAGGATGATTTAATAAATTTTCTATTTCATTATAAGTAATGACTGAAAATTTATCAGCCATCCTCAAATGGTTGCGATAAACACACACACACACACACAAAAAGTAAAATTTAAATCAAATATTAAAGTTTGATGGTTATGGTGGAGACGCTAACAGCCACTGGTAAATTGCGTCACGTTCTTCTCATTCTAAGCGTCGCGACGGTAGGCGTCGGTAAAAAAAAATGCAAATCGAACCCTAAATTTCCTTATGGGAAAATACCTGTAAAAATGAGGATATTGCTCTTCATTCATCTCCACACTTCCCACATTCTTCTCATTGTGGGCGTAGTGGACAAAACCTTTCCTAAAAGTAAAATCGTTAATTAAAACCTAAAAAAAATGTATAAAATTAATATAAACCGGTGGTTTTATATATCAACATTTGAAAATAGTGGATAAAACTTTAGTGGGTGGCGATATTTTCGTATCTCCCTAGGGCTTCTAATGCTGCGTTGTGTATACTTTCTTTAATATGTAGGTAGTGCTCTTCCAAGTTCGTGAATGTCATATTGTTACTTAGTTTTTGATCCAGTCGGTTTCTATATAGCCACCTGGCAGTTTTATCCTCCAATGATGCCAGGTTGTACTTTTTTGTGTCTTCGGTTTCTTCTGAAGCTAGTTTGCCCTTAGATTCGTTTTGATTATTTTGTTTACCTCCCGGGAACCAGATTTTCGTTTTAAGTAGATAATGGTCGCTGCCGCATGTTGGTCCTCGACATATTTTTACGTCTCGTATTTCTAGGTTTGATTTTTGCTTTGCTATAGTATAGTCGATAATTAATTTTTGTCCCCGTGTCTCGTTTGTCCATGTAAATTTGTGGATTTCTTTATGTTGGTAGAAGCCGTTCATAATTTTGAGGTTGTTTTGTTCACACAGTGCTATTAGTCTTTCCCCGTTGTTGTTCCTTCTGTCTTCTCCATACTTTCCAATCACTGGATCATTTTGCTTCCTCCCAACTCTTCCGTTTAGATCTCCCAGTATCAATAGTTCTCGTGTGTTTCCTAATTTCGTGATTTCCTCGCTCATTTTTTGGTAGAACTCCTCTTTAGTTGTCCACGGATCTCCCTCATCTACTCCGTAAACTCCTAGCACTGTTATTTTTTCTCCAAACATTTGTAAATTCAGCTTTATTATTCTTTCGTTCACTGCTTCCCATGACTTTATACACCTTCTCCATTTTCGGTGTATTATAATTCCTACTCCTCTCTTTGCGCGTTCTTCTTTTGGTACCCCACTGTAAAAGTGGTCGTATTCTCCTAAACCTTCCGATCCTTGTCCCTTCTTTTTTGTCTCGGTTACGACGGTCAGGTCTATCTTGAGGTTTTTAAGTTCCACTATTACTTCATTCAGTTTCCTTGCGATGCCTTGTACATTCCATGCAGCCAAAATCATTGTCCTTTTCCGTTGCTTGGGTCGACTTAAATGTTCCTTTTTCTTCCGAGGCTTTTGATTGGGTCTTTTAACATTTCTATTTTTTCCGAGTACTAGGGAGTTAGCCTAGTACCTCAACCTCCAACCTGTAGGGCTAGGTAATTTTTACTCAGGGTTTTCTTCCCCTAGCCTTTGACGAGCCACCATCCATCTACAAGGCAGCAGCTTCTTCACCTGTAATCCTAGGCAGGAGCCCTCACAGGGTACTACCATCCGGGCCAGATGGACCCTGGTTTTTTTCCGAGGTGTTACTCCTCGATCCCTCCTCCTTTCCCGTAATACTATGGGACCCCGGGCTTGGGACCGGCATGGCGGAGTTTTTCCTAAAAGTAAAATCGTTAATTAAAACCTAAAAAAAATGTATAAAATTAATATAAACCGGTGGTTTTATATATCAACATTTGAAAATAGTGGACAAAACCTTTCCTAAAAGTAAAATCGTTAATTAAAACCTAAAAAAAATGTATAAAATTAATATAAACCGGTGGTTTTATATATCAACATTTGAAAATAGTGGACAAAACCTTTCCTAAAAGTAAAATCGTTAATTAAAACCTAAAAAAAATGTATAAAATTAATATAAACCGGTGGTTTTATATATCAACATTTGAAAATAGTGGACAAAACCTTTCCTAAAAGTAAAATCGTTAATTAAAACCTAAAAAAAATGTATAAAATTAATATAAACCGGTGGTTTTATATATCAACATTTGAAAATAGTGGACAAAACCTTTCCTAAAAGTAAAATCGTTAATTAAAACCTAAAAAAATGTATAAAATTAATATAAACCGGTGGTTTTATATATCAACATTTGAAAATAGTGGACAAAAACCTTTCCTAAAAGTAAAATCGTTAATTAAAACCTAAAAAAAATGAATAAAATTAATATAAACCGGTGGTTTTATGCATCAACATTTGAAGATGTTGGACAAACCCTGAGCTAAAAATAAAAGGTTATTAGTAAAGGATAATGACGGTTAAGCATCAAAATTAATTCGATTCCATTTCTTCCTTTTTCTGGCTTTTATTGGCCATGGATTATAGATTCCCCATCGGTTCCATGTTGGCTAGTATAATGAATAGTGTGGCTAAAACAAATGTATTAGTAGACGGCCGATTTATCTTAAATTAATTTAGGTATCTATATTTAAATAGTTCACCAAATATTGTACATTTATACCATACCAGAAAGCCGTCCTCCATAATTTAATAGGCTTGTTTCTTCAGTTGCAGCTTCTTATTTTCACTCACTTCACTAACTTACCAGAATCGGCAACGTGTCCCATCTTTAAGAGCAATAACAAAGCTCCTTCACCATATTTTAGTGATTATAAAGAGATGCGCACAGCCCGATTTTTAAAAACTATTATAAATATCTTAATAGTGTCCAAAATTTAATGAATGAGAAAGAAGAAACAAAATGGTGCGGACCTATATATTGCTATTGCTCTTAACCCTTCATTCTTTCACCTGTAGCAACAGAAAAGGAAAGAAAACTATCTTACCTTTCAATCATGATAGAAGCGAAGGTGATGGTATTAACAACGGTGCCAATTGCAGCAAGACGGATCAATCCACATTCAAGCAAGCACTTGAGTGAGGAATGACCCGTAAAACACTAAAGGTAGTAGATAAGCTACAAGAGTTCGGGGCCAAATACCACCACTTTTACATGTTATTTCTTATGGGAAAATTTAAGGTTCGATCTGCATTTTTTTGTACCGACGCCCAGCGAGAATGAGAAGAACGTGAGGAGTGTGGAGATGAATGGAGAGCAAATATCGTCATTTTTACATGTATTTTCCCATAAGGAAATTTAAGGTTCGATCTGCATTTTAAATCTAACGACGCTTAGCGTCGCGACGCCCAGAATGAGAAGAATGTGGGAAGTGTGGAGATGAATGAAGAGCAATATCATCATTTTTACAGGTATTTTCCATAAGGAAATTTAGGGTTCGATTTGCATTTTTTTACCGACGCCTACCGTCGCGACGCTTAGAATGAGAAGAACGTGACGCAATTTACCAGTGGCTGTTAGCGTCTCCACCATAACCATCAAACTTTAATATTTGATTTAAATTTTACTTTTTGTGTGTGTGTGTGTTTATCGCAACCATTTCAGGATGGCTGATAAATTTTCTATTTCATTATAAGTAATTACTGATTAAATACAGTTTTTTTTACTTCTAAATTATCCAAAAAATAGTTGAAAAATCACATTCAAAGTAAAAAAAAATCTCTTAATTCTTACATATCAGTTTTTAACGTTTGTTGCTTTTAAATTTAAACCCCTAATTTAAAAAAAATATTGAAGGAAAGACACATACAAATTTAGAAAATTATAATTTCCCATCATAACCCTTTAGAGATGGCCGATAGATGATTTCTTTAATAGCCAACAGGCAACAATTTTCCCTGATCGTGTCTATAAGACATATGGAAAACACTGTATATACCTAACTCTTTAAAAGTGTCAACCTCTTTTGTAGGGAGGGATTATCGATCACCAGAGTCGGTACGTCTCCCCTCGGAAGGGTACCTGTCGTGTTTCCATGCGGAAAAAAGTCGATCATCCCTTTATATCACAGAAGCCAAATCGTATATAAAATATTTAAGTTTTAACTCTATTATTTATCGCAACCCTCTCAGGATGATTTAATAAATTTTCTATTTCATTATAAGTAATGACTGAAAATTTATCAGCCATCCTCAAATGGTTGCGATAAACACACACACACACACACACACAAAAAGTAAAATTTAAATCAAATATTAAAGTTTGATGGTTATGGTGGAGACGCTAACAGCCACTGGTAAATTGCGTCACGTTCTTCTCATTCTAAGCGTCGCGACGGTAGGCGTCGGTAAAAAAAAAATGCAAATCGAACCCTAAATTTCCTTATGGGAAAATACCTGTAAAAATGAGGATATTGCTCTTCATTCATCTCCACACTTCCCACATTCTTCTCATTGTGGGCGTAGTGGACAAAACCTTTCCTAAAAGTAAAATCGTTAATTAAAACCTAAAAAAAATGTATAAAATTAATATAAACCGGTGGTTTTATATATCAACATTTGAAAATAGTGGATAAAACCTTTCCTAAAAGTATATATATATATATATATAACATCGGTTTACAACGTTCTACGTCTTCCGATTCCCAATCTCCATCCTTCTCTATCTCTCCATGCACCTTCTTCCAGTCGGAGCTTTTGGACCTCTTCGTCTACTCCCTCTCTCCAGCTTCTTCTTGGTCTTCCGCGTTTCCTCCTTCCGCCTGGTTTCCACTGCATCACTTGTTTAGGTATTCTTGTCTCTGGCATTCGTTGTACATGCCCAAACCATATTAGTTGTTTATCCTGAATGTCGTCCACTATTGTATGCTTGACTTTCATTACCTCTCTGATTCTCTCATTTGGTATCCTTTCCATCCTTGACCTGCCCGCCGCTCTCCTCCAGTAGTCCATTTCTGTTGCTTTCAGCATTTTCTTTGTTGTCTCTTTTAGTGGCCATACCTCCGAGGAGTAGGTGGTTATTGCCTTTACGATTGTGTTGTAAATTCTTGTTTTGTTTTCCTTGCTAATATTTTTGTCCCAGAGCACGCTATTAAGTAATGCTATTGCCTTTCTTCCCTGTGTATTTCGGTCTTTTATTGCTTCTGTTAAATCTCCGTTGTTTGTTAGTCTCATACCCAGATATTTATACTCTGTACATTGTTTTATTGTTTTTCCACTGTTTAGTATAAGGTCCCGTTGTTCTCCTCCTATACACATATATTCTGTTTTGGATAAGTTGACTTCCAATCCCCATTTGGTGTACTCCTCTATCAGCTTTCGGGTCATATATTCAAGGTCTTCATAATCTTGTGCGATTACTACTTGGTCATCCGCGAAGCTCAACGTGTATAGTATATAGTCTTCAAGGGGCAGACCCATTCCTCTGCTGTTTCTCTTCCATGTTTTTATTGCCTGCTCTAGGTATATTTTGAACAGGGTTGGTGACAGACAACATCCCTGCTTAAGTCCTTTATCTGTTTTAAATCCTTTACTGATGTTCTTTCTCTGTTTTATTTTTGTTTTTATGTCTTCGTATAATGATCTTACCGCTTTAATCAATTCTGTATTTATATTGCTTGTTTCCAGAGCATGCCACAATTTACTGAGGGGTATGCTGTCGTATGCCTTCTTTAAGTCGACGAACAATAAGTGTAGCTCTTGGTTGTAACCTAGTTTTTTCTCCATTACTGGGGTTATCGTGAATAAGTGGTCCACCGTCGACCTTCCTGCTCTGAAACCTGCTTGTTCTTCTGCTTCGCTATCTGTGTATTCGTTTTCGATTTTGGCTTTTAATATTTTTCCATAAATTCTACTCAATGTACTTGTCACTGCTATACCTCGATAGTTTTCACATTTGTTCCTGTCCCCTTTTTTAAATATTGTTGTTAAATAGCTGGTTTTCCACTCCATTGGTACCTCCTTCTTATTTATGCACGTCTGAAACAGTTTTGTTAAGTGATCAGTCAATTTGCTGCTTCCGTGTTCTTCTGCTTCGCTATCTGTGTATTCGTTTTCGATTTTGGCTTTTAATATTTTTCCATAAATTCTACTCAATGTACTTGTCACTGCTATACCTCGATAGTTTTCACATTTGTTCCTGTCCCCTTTTTTAAATATTGTTGTTAAATAGCTGGTTTTCCACTCCATTGGTACCTCCTTCTTATTTATGCACGTCTGAAACAGTTTTGTTAAGTGATCAGTCAATTTGCTGCTTCCGTTTTTGATTAGTTCCCCATATATCTCTCCCGGTCCCGGTGATCTTCCATTTTTTAGGAATCCACATTGTTTTTTTACTTCTTCTTTTGTTATCCGTACTGGTGATCCCATTGTTTTTATGTTCTGCGTTTCCTCTTCTTTGAATTCTATCCGTTGTTCCGTTAATAGCTCTTGAAAGTATGTTTCCCATTGTTGTGATGTTATCGGGGTTACTATTTCTTTTGATCTATTACTTCTTAGGTTTCTTAGTGTTCTCCAACTTTCCGTATTCCTTTTTCCTCCCAAGTAGGTATTTAGCCGTATACATTTTTTCTCCCATGATTCGTTTTTCTTCTGGCTGATTTTTCTTCTAACTTTTGTTTGGGCCTTTTTATATGTTTCCTTATCTTCAGTTTCTTTTGAACTTAGGTATATCTGATATTTCTTCCTTTTTTCCTCTATATCCTTCTCTATTTCCTCGTCCCACCAATATGGTTTGTTGTGGGTGGCGATATTTTCGTATCTCCCTAGGGCTTCTAATGCTGCGTTGTGTATACTTTCTTTAATATGTAGGTAGTGCTCTTCCAAGTTCGTGAATGTCATATTGTTACTTAGTTTTTGATCCAGTCGGTTTCTATATAGCCACCTGGCAGTTTCATCCTCCAATGATGCCAGGTTGTACTTTTTTGTGTCTTCGGTTTCTTCTGAAGCTAGTTTGCCCATAGATTCGTTTTGATTATTTTGTTTACCTCCCGGGAACCAGATTTTCGTTTTAAGTAGATAATGGTCGCTGCCGCATGTTGGTCCTCGACATATTTTTACGTCTCGTATTTCTAGGTTTGATTTTTGCTTTGCTATAGTATAGTCGATAATTGATTTTTGTCCCCGTGTCTCGTTTGTCCATGTAAATTTGTGGATTTCTTTATGTTGGTAGAAGCCGTTCATAATTTTGAGGTTGTTTTGTTCACACAGTGCTATTAGTCTTTCCCCGTTGTTGTTCCTTCTGTCTTCTCCATACTTTCCAATCACTGGATCATTTTGCTTCCTCCCAACTCTTCCGTTTAGATCTCCCAGTATCAATAGTTCTCGTGTGTTTCCTAATTTCGTGATTTCCTCACTCATTTTTTGGTAGAACTCCTCTTTAGTTGTCCACGGATCTCCCTCATCTACTCCGTAAACTCCTAGCACTGTTATTTTTTCTCCAAACATTTGTAAATTCAGCTTTATTATTCTTTCGTTCACTGCTTCCCATGACTTTATACACCTTCTCCATTTTCGGTGTATTATAATTCCTACTCCTCTCTTTGCGCGTTCTTCTTTTGGTACCCCACTGTAAAAGTGGTCGTATTCTCCTAAACCTTCCGATCCTTGTCCCTTCTTTTTTGTCTCGGTTACGACGATCAGGTCTATCTTGAGGTTTTTAAGTTCCACTATTACTTCATTCAGTTTCCTTGCGATGCCTTGTACATTCCATGTAGCCAAAATCATTGTCCTTTTCCGTTGCTTGGGTCGACTTAAATGTTCCTTTTTCTTCCGAGGCTTTTGATTGGGTCTTTTAACATTTCTATTTTTTCCGAGTACTAGGGAGTTAGCCTAGTGCCTCAACCTCCAACCTGTAGGGCTAGGTAATTTTTACTCAGGGTTTTCTTCCCCTAGCCTTTGACGAGCCACCATCCATCTACAAGGCAGCAGCTTCTTCACCTGTAATCCTAGGCAGGAGCCCTCACAGGGTACTACCATCCGGGCCAGATGGACCCTGGTTTTTTTCCGAGGTGTTACTCCTCGATCCCTCCTCCTTTCCCGTAATACTATGGGACCCCGGGCTTGGGACCGGCATGGCGGAGTTTTTCCTAAAAGTAAAATCGTTAATTAAAACCTAAAAAAAATGTATAAAATTAATATAAACCGGTGGTTTTATATATCAACATTTGAAAATAGTGGACAAAACCTTTCCTAAAAGTAAAATCGTTAATTAAAACCTAAAAAAAATGTATAAAATTAATATAAACCGGTGGTTTTATATATCAACATTTGAAAATAGTGGACAAAACCTTTCCTAAAAGTAAAATCGTTAATTAAAACCTAAAAAAAATGTATAAAATTAATATAAACCGGTGGTTTTATATATCAACATTTGAAAATAGTGGACAAAACCTTTCCTAAAAGTAAAATCGTTAATTAAAACCTAAAAAATGTATAAAATTAATATAAACCGGTGGTTTTATATATCAACATTTGAAAATAGTGGACAAAACCTTTCCTAAAAGTAAAATCGTTAATTAAAACCTAAAAAAAATGTGTAAAATTAATATAAACCGGTGGTTTTATGCATCAACATTTGCAGATGTTGGACAAAACCTGAGCTAAAAATAAAAGGTTATTAGTAAAGGATAATGACGGTTATGCATCAAAATTAATTCGATTCCATTTCTTCCTTTTTCTGGCTTTTATTGGCCATGGATTATAGATTCCCCATCGGTTCCATGTTGGCTAGTATAATGAATAGTGTGGCTAAAACAAATGTATTAGTAGACGGCCGATTTATCTTAAATTAATTTAGGTATCTATATTTAAATAGTTCACCAAATATTGTACATTTATACCATACCAGAAAGCCGTCCTCCATAATTTAATAGGCTTGTTTCTTCAGTTGCAACTTCTTATTTTCACTCACTTCACTAACTTACCAGAATCGGCAACGTGTCCCATCTTTAAGAGCAATAACAAAGCTCCTTCACCATATTTTAGTGATTATAAAGAGATGCGCACAGCCCGATTATTAAAAACTATTATAAATATCTTAATAGTGTCCAAAATTTAATGAATGAGAAAGAAGAAACAAAATGGTGCGGACCTATATATTGCTATTGCTCTTAACCCTTCATTCTTTCACCTGTAGCAACAGAAAAGGAAAGAAAACTATCTTACCTTTCAATCATGATAGAAGCGAATGTGATGGTATTAACAACGGTGCCAATTGCAGCAAGACGGATCAATCCACATTCAAGCAAGCACTTGAGTGAGGAATGACCCGTAAAACACTAAAGGTAGTAGATAAGCTACAAGAGTTCGGGGCCAAATACCACCACTTTTACATGTTATTTCTTATGGGAAAATTTAAGGTTCGATCTGCATTTTTTTGTACCGACGCCCAGCGAGAATGAGAAGAACGTGAGGAGTGTGGAGATGAATGGAGAGCAAATATCGTCATTTTTACATGTATTTTCCCATAAGGAAATTTAAGGTTCGATCTGCATTTTAAATCTAACGACGCTTAGCGTCGCGACGCCCAGAATGAGAAGAATGTGGGAAGTGTGGAGATGAATGAAGAGCAATATCATCATTTTTACAGGTATTTTCCATAAGGAAATTTAGGGTTCGATTTGCATTTTTTTTACCGACGCCTACCGTCGCGACGCTTAGAATGAGAAGAACGTGACGCAATTTACCAGTGGCTGTTAGCGTCTCCACCATAACCATCAAACTTTAATATTTGATTTAAATTTTACTTTTTGTGTGTGTGTGTGTTTATCGCAACCATTTCAGGATGGCTGATAAATTTTCTATTTCATTATAAGTAATTACTGATTAAATACAGTTTTTTTTACTTCTAAATTATACAAAAAATAGTTGAAAAATCACATTCAAAGTAAAAAAAAATCTCTTAATTCTTACATATCAGTTTTTAACGTTTGTTGCTTTTAAATTTAAACCCCTAATTAAAAAAAAATATTGAAGGAAAGACACATACAAATTTAGAAAATTATAATTTCCCATCATAACCCTTTAGAGATGGCCGATAGATGATTTCTTTAATAGCCAACAGGCAACAATTTTCCCTGATCGTGTCTATAGGACATATGGAAAACACTGTATATACCTAACTCTTTAAAAGTGTCAACCTCTTTTGTAGGGAGGGATTATCGATCACCAGAGTCGGTACGTCTCCCCTCGGAAGGGTACCTGTCGTGTTTCCATGCGGAAAAAAGTCGATCATCCGTTTATATCACAGAAGCCAAATCGTATATAAAATATTTAAGTTTTAACTCTATTATTTATCGCAACCCTCTCAGGATGATTTAATAAATTTTCTATTTCATTATAAGTAATGACTGAAAATTTATCAGCCATCCTCAAATGGTTGCGATAAACACACACACACACACACAAAAAGTAAAATTTAAATCAAATATTAAAGTTTGATGGTTATGGTGGAGACGCTAACAGCCACTGGTAAATTGCGTCACGTTCTTCTCATTCTAAGCGTCGCGACGGTAGGCGTCGGTAAAAAAAATGCAAATCGAACCCTAAATTTCCTTATTGGAAAATACCTGTAAAAATGATGATATTGCTCTTCATTCATCTCCACACTTCCCACATTCTTCTCATTGTGGGCGTAGTGGACAAAACCTTTCCTAAAAGTAAAATCGTTAATTAAAACCTAAAAAAAATGTATAAAATTAATATAAACCGGTGGTTTTATATATCAACATTTGAAAATAGTGGACAAAACCTTTCCTAAAAGTAAAATCGTTAATTTAAACCTAAAAAAAATGTATAAAATTAATATAAACCGGTGGTTTTATATATCAACATTTGAAAATAGTGGACAAAACCTTTCCTAAAAGTAAAATCGTTAATTAAAACCTAAAAAAAATGTATAAAATTAATATAAACCGGTGGTTTTATATATCAACATTTGAAAATAGTGGACAAAACCTTTCCTAAAAGTAAAATCGTTAATTAAAACCTAAAAAATGTATAAAATTAATATAAACCGGTGGTTTTATATATCAACATTTGAAAATAGTGGACAAAACCTTTCCTAAAAGTAAAATCGTTAATTAAAACCTAAAAAAAATGTATAAAATTAATATAAACCGGTGGTTTTATGCATCAAATTTGAAGATGTTGGACAAAACCTGAGCTAAAAATAAAAGGTTATTAGTAAAGGATCATGACGGTTATGCATCAAAATTAATTCGATTCCATTTCTTCCTTTTTCTGGCTTTTATTGGCCATGGATTATAGATTCCCCATCGGTTCCATGTTGGCTAGTATAATGAATAGTGTGGCTAAAACAAATGTATTAGTAGACGGCCGATTTATCTTAAATTAATTTAGGTATCTATATTTAAATAGTTCACCAAATATTGTACATTTATACCATACCAGAAAGCCGTCCTCCATAATTTAATAGGCTTGCTTCTTCAGTTGCAGCTTCTTATTTTCACTCACTTCACTAACTTACCAGAATCGGCAACGTGTCCCATCTTTAAGAGCTATAACAAAGCTCCTTCACCATATTTTAGTGATTATAAAGAGATGCGCACAGCCCGATTTTTGGTATATCTTAATAGTGTCCAAAATTTAATGAATGAGAAAGAAGAAACAAAATGGTGCGGACCTATATATTGCTATTGCTCTTAACCCTTCATTCTTTCACCTGTAGCAACAGAAAAGGAAAGAAAACTATCTTACCTTTCAATCATGATAGAAGCGAAGGTGATGGTATTAACAACGGTGCCAATTGCAGCAAGACGGATCAATCCACATTCAAGCAAGCACTTGAGTGAGGAATGACCCGTAAAACACTAAAGGTAGTAGATAAGCTACAAGAGTTCGGGGCCAAATACCACCACTTTTACATGTTATTTCTTATGGGAAAATTTAAGGTTCGATCTGCATTTTTTTGTACCGACGCCCAGCGAGAATGAGAAGAACGTGAGGAGTGTGGAGATGAATGGAGAGCAAATATCGTCATTTTTACATGTATTTTCCCATAAGGAAATTTAAGGTTCGATCTGCATTTTAAATCTAACGACGCTTAGCGTCGCGACGCCCAGAATGAGAAGAATGTGGGAAGTGTGGAGATGAATGAAGAGCAATATCATCATTTTTACAGGTATTTTCCATAAGGAAATTTAGGGTTCGATTTGCATTTTTTTTACCGACGCCTACCGTCGCGACGCTTAGAATGAGAAGAACGTGACGCAATTTACCAGTGGCTGTTAGCGTCTCCACCATAACCATCAAACTTTAATATTTGATTTAAATTTTACTTTTTGTGTGTGTGTGTGTTTATCGCAACCATTTCAGGATGGCTGATAAATTTTCTATTTCATTATAAGTAATTACTGATTAAATACAGTTTTTTTTACTTCTAAATTATCCAAAAAATAGTTGAAAAATCACATTCAAAGTAAAAAAAAATCTCTTAATTCTTACATATCAGTTTTTAACGTTTGTTGCTTTTAAATTTAAACCCCTAATTAAAAAAAAATATTGAAGGAAAGACACATACAAATTTAGAAAATTATAATTTCCCATCATAACCCTTTAGAGATGGCCGATAGATGATTTCTTTAATAGCCAACAGGCAACAATTTTCCCTGATCGTGTCTATAAGACATATGGAAAACACTGTATATACCTAACTCTTTAAAAGTGTCAACCTCTTTTGTAGGGAGGGATTATCGATCACCAGAGTCGGTACGTCTCCCCTCGGAAGGGTACCTGTCGTGTTTCCATGCGGAAAAAAGTCGATCATCCCTTTATATCACAGAAGCCAAATCGTATATAAAATATTTAAGTTTTAACTCTATTATTTATCGCAACCCTCTCAGGATGATTTAATAAATTTTCTATTTCATTATAAGTAATGACTGAAAATTTATCAGCCATCCTCAAATGGTTGCGATAAACACACACACACACACACACACACACAAAAAGTAAAATTTAAATCAAATATTAAAGTTTGATGGTTATGGTGGAGACGCTAACAGCCACTGGTAAATTGCGTCACGTTCTTCTCATTCTAAGCGTCGCGACGGTAGGCGTCGGTAAAAAAAATGCAAATCGAACCCTAAATTTCCTTATGGGAAAATACCTGTAAAAATGAGGATATTGCTCTTCATTCATCTCCACACTTCCCACATTCTTCTCATTGTGGGCGTAGTGAAGTAAATGTTTTCGCTTGGACGTAAAAACTAAAATTCTAGAAAAATATATAATAAAAAAAGTAATAATAAATATATAATAAAAATAACAAAACCTTTCCTAAAAGTAAAATCGTTAATTAAAACCTAAAAAAAATGTATAAAATTAATATAAACCGGTGGTTTTATATATCAACATTTGAAAATAGTGGATAAAACCTTTCCTAAAAGTATATATATATATATAACATCGGTTTACAACGTTCTACGTCTTCCGATTCCCAATCTCCATCCTTCTCTATCTCTCCATGCACCTTCTTCCAGTCGGAGCTTTTGGACCTCTTCGTCTACTCCCTCTCTCCAGCTTCTTCTTGGTCTTCCGCGTTTCCTCCTTCCGCCTGGTTTCCACTGCATCACTTGTTTAGGTATTCTTGTCTCTGGCATTCGTTGTACATGCCCAAACCATATTAGTTGTTTATCCTGAATGTCGTCCACTATTGTATGCTTGACTTTCATTACCTCTCTGATTCTCTCATTTGGTATCCTTTCCATCCTTGACCTGCCCGCCGCTCTCCTCCAGTAGTCCATTTCTGTTGCTTTCAGCATTTTCTTTGTTGTCTCTTTTAGTGGCCATACCTCCGAGGAGTAGGTGGTTATTGCCCTTACGATTGTGTTGTAAATTCTTGTTTTGTTTTCCTTGCTAATATTTTTGTCCCAGAGCACGCTATTAAGTAATGCTATTGCCTTTCTTCCCTGTGTATTTCGGTCTTTTATTGCTTCTGTTAAATCTCCGTTGTTTGTTAGTCTCATACCCAGATATTTATACTCTGTACATTGTTTTATTGTTTTTCCACTGTTTAGTATAAGGTCCCGTTGTTCTCCTCCTATACACATATATTCTGTTTTGGATAAGTTGACTTCCAATCCCCATTTGGTGTACTCCTCTATCAGCTTTCGGGTCATATATTCAAGGTCTTCATAATCTTGTGCGATTACTACTTGGTCATCCGCGAAGCTCAACGTGTATAGTATATAGTCTTCAAGGGGCAGACCCATTCCTCTGCTGTTTCTCTTCCATGTTTTTATTGCCTGCTCTAGGTATATTTTGAACAGGGTTGGTGACAGACAACATCCCTGCTTAAGTCCTATATCTGTTTTAAATCCTTTACTGATGTTCTTTCCCTGTTTTATTTTTGTTTTTATGTCTTCGTATAATGATCTTACCGCTTTAATCAATTCTGTATTTATATTGCTTGTTTCCAGAGCATGCCACAATTTACTGAGGGGTATGCTGTCGTATGCCTTCTTTAAGTCGACGAACAATAAGTGTAGCTCTTGGTTGTAACCTAGTTTTTTCTCCATTACTTGGGTTATCGTGAATAAGTGGTCCACCGTCGACCTTCCTGCTCTGAAACCTGCTTGTTCTTCTGCTTCGCTATCTGTGTATTCGTTTTCGATTTTGGCTTTTAATATTTTTCCATAAATTCTACTCAATGTACTTGTCACTGCTATACCTCGATAGTTTTCACATTTGTTCCTGTCCCCTTTTTTAAATATTGTTGTTAAATAGCTGGTTTTCCACTCCATTGGTACCTCCTTCTTATTTATGCACGTCTGAAACAGTTTTGTTAAGTGATCAGTCAATTTGCTGCTTCCGTTTTTGATTAGTTCCCCATATATCTCTCCCGGTCCCGGTGATCTTCCATTTTTTAGGAATCCACATTGTTTTTTTACTTCTTCTTTTGTTATCCGTACTGGTGATCCCATTGTTTTTATGTTCTGCGTTTCCTCTTCTTTGAATTCTATCCGTTGTTCCGTTAATAGCTCTTGAAAGTATGTTTCCCATTGTTGTGATGTTATCGGGGTTACTATTTCTTTTGATCTATTACTTCTTAGGTTTCTTAGTGTTCTCCAACTTTCCGTATTCCTTTTTCCTCCCAAGTAGGTATTTAGCCGTATACATTTTTTCTCCCATGATTCGTTTTTCTTCTGGCTGATTTTTCTTCTAACTTTTGTTTGGGCCTTTTTATATGTTTCCTTATCTTCAGTTTTTTTTGAACTTAGGTATATCTGATATTTCTTCCTTTTTTCCTCTATATCCTTCTCTATTTCCTCGTCCCACCAATATGGTTTGTTGTGGGTGGCGATATTTTCGTATCTCCCTAGGGCTTCTAATGCTGCGTTGTGTATACTTTCTTTAATATGTAGGTAGTGCTCTTCCAAGTTCGTGAATGTCATATTGTTACTTAGTTTTTGATCCAGTCGGTTTCTATATAGCCACCTGGCAGTTTCATCCTCCAATGATGCCAGGTTGTACTTTTTTGTGTCTTCGGTTTCTTCTGAAGCTAGTTTGCCCTTAGATTCGTTTTGATTATTTTGTTTACCTCCCGGGAACCAGATTTTCGTTTTAAGTAGATAATGGTCGCTGCCGCATGTTGGTCCTCGACATATTTTTGCGTCTCGTATTTCTAGGTTTGATTTTTGCTTTGCTATAGTATAGTCGATAATTGATTTTTGTCCCCGTGTCTCGTTTGTCCATGTAAATTTGTGGATTTCTTTATGTTGGAAGAAGCCGTTCATAATTTTGAGGTTGTTTTGTTCACACAGTGCTATTAGTCTTTCCCCGTTGTTGTTCCTTCTGTCTTCTTTCCAATCACTGGATCATTTTGCTTCCTCCCAACTCTTCCGTTTAGATCTCCCAGTATCAATAGTTCTCGTGTGTTTCCTAATTTCGTGATTTCCTCACTCATTTTTTGGTAGAACTCCTCTTTAGTTGTCCACGGATCTCCCTCATCTACTCCGTAAACTCCTAGCACTGTTATTTTTTCTCCAAACATTTGTAAATTCAGCTTTATTATTCTTTCGTTCACTGCTTCCCATGACTTTATACACCTTCTCCATTTTCGGTGTATTATAATTCCTACTCCTCTCTTTGCGCGTTCTTCTTTTGGTACCCCACTGTAAAAGTGGTCGTATTCTCCTAAACCTTCCGATCCTTGTCCCTTCTTTTTTGTCTCGGTTACGACGATCAGGTCTATCTTGAGGTTTTTAAGTTCCACTATTACTTCATTCAGTTTCCTTGCGATGCCTTGTACATTCCATGTAGCCAAAATCATTGTCCTTTTCCGTTGCTTGGGTCGACTTAAATGTTCCTTTTTCTTCCGAGGCTTTTGATTGGGTCTTTTAACATTTCTATTTTTTCCGAGTACTAGGGAGTTAGCCTAGTGCCTCAACCTCCAACCTGTAGGGCTAGGTAATTTTTACTCAGGGTTTTCTTCCCCTAGCCTTTGACGAGCCACCATCCATCTACAAGGCAGCAGCTTCTTCACCTGTAATCCTAGGCAGGAGCCCTCACAGGGTACTACCATCCGGGCCAGATGGACCCTGGTTTTTTTCCGAGGTGTTACTCCTCGATCCCTCCTCCTTTCCCGTAATACTATGGGACCCCGGGCTTGGGACCGGCATGGCGGAGTTTCTCCTAAAAGTAAAATCGTTAATTAAAACCTAAAAAAAATGTATAAAATTAATATAAACCGGTGGTTTTATATATCAACATTTGAAAATAGTGGACAAAACCTTTCCTAAAAGTAAAATCGTTAATTAAAACCTAAAAAAAATGTATAAAATTAATATAAACCGGTGGTTTTATATATCAACATTTGAAAATAGTGGACAAAACCTTTCCTAAAAGTAAAATTGTTAATTAAAACCTAAAAAAAATGTATAAAATTAATATAAACCGGTGGTTTTATATATCAACATTTGAAAATAGTGGACAAAACCTTTCCTAAAAGTAAAATCGTTAATTAAAACCTAAAAAAAAATGTATAAAATTAATATAAACCGGTGGTTTTATATATCAACATTTGAAAATAGTGGACAAAACCTTTCCTAAAAGTAAAATCGTTAATTAAAACCTAAAAAATGTATAAAATTAATATAAACCGGTGGTTTTATATATCAACATTTGAAAATAGTGGACAAAACCTTTCCTAAAAGTAAAATCGTTAATTAAAACCTAAAAAAAATGTATAAAATTAATATAAACCGGTGGTTTTATGCATCAACATTTGAAGATGTGGGACAAAACCTGAGCTAAAAATAAAAGGTTATTAGTAAAGGATAATGACGGTTATGCATCAAAATTAATTCGATTCCATTTCTTCCTTTTTCTGGCTTTTATTGGCCATGGATTATAGATTCCCCATCGGTTCCATGTTGGCTAGTATAATAAATAGTGTGGCTAAAACAAATGTATTAGTAGACGGCCGATTTATCTTAAATTAATTTAGGTATCTATATTTAAATAGTTCACCAAATATTGTACATTTATACCATACCAGAAAGCCGTCCTCCATAATTTAATAGGCTTGTTTCTTCAGTTGCAGCTTCTTATTTTCACTCACTTCACTAACTTACCAGAATCGGCAACGTGTCCCATCTTTAAGAGCAATAACAAAGCTCCTTCACCATATTTTAGTGATTATAAAGAGATGCGCACAGCCCGATTTTTGGTATATCTTAATAGTGTTCAAAATTTAATGAATGAGAAAGAAGAAACAAAATGGTGCGGACCTATATATTGCTATTGCTCTTAACCCTTCATTCTTTCACCTGTAGCAACAGAAAAGGAAAGAAAACTATCTTACCTTTCAATCATGATAGAAGCGAAGGTGATGGTATTAACAACGGTGCCAATTGCAGCAAGACGGATCAATCCACATTCAAGCAAGCACTTGAGTGAGGAATGACCCGTAAAACACTAAAGGTAGTAGATAAGCTACAAGAGTTCGGGGCCAAATACCACCACTTTTACATGTTATTTCTTATGGGAAAATTTAAGGTTCGATCTGCATTTTTTTGTACCGACGCCCAGCGAGAATGAGAAGAACGTGAGGAGTGTGGAGATGAATGGAGAGCAAATATCGTCATTTTTACATGTATTTTCCCATAAGGAAATTTAAGGTTCGATCTGCATTTTAAATCTAACGACGCTTAGCGTCGCGACGCCCAGAATGAGAAGAATGTGGGAAGTGTGGAGATGAATGAAGAGCAATATCATCATTTTTACAGGTATTTTCCATAAGGAAATTTAGCGTTCGATTTGCATTTTTTTTACCGACGCCTACCGTCGCGACGCTTAGAATGAGAAGAACGTGACGCAATTTACCAGTGGCTGTTAGCGTCTCCACCATAACCATCAAACTTTAATATTTGATTTAAATTTTACTTTTTGTGTGTGTGTGTGTTTATCGCAACCATTTCAGGATGGCTGATAAATTTTCTATTTCATTATAAGTAATTACTGATTAAATACAGTTTTTTTTACTTCTAAATTATCCAAAAAATAGTTGAAAAATCACATTCAAAGTAAAAAAAAATCTCTTAATTCTTACATATCAGTTTTTAACGTTTGTTGCTTTTAAATTTAAACCCCTAATTAAAAAAAAATATTGAAGGAAAGACACATACAAATTTAGAAAATTATAATTTCCCATCATAACCCTTTAGAGATGGCCGATAGATGATTTCTTTAATAGCCAACAGGCAACAATTTTCCCTGATCGTGTCTATAAGACATATGGAAAACACTGTATATACCTAACTCTTTAAAAGTGTCAACCTCTTTTGTAGGGAGGGATTATCGATCACCAGAGTCGGTACGTCTCCCCTCGGAAGGGTACCTGTCGTGTTTCCATGCGGAAAAAAGTCGATCATCCCTTTATATCACAGAAGCCAAATCGTATATAAAATATTTAAGTTTTAACTCTATTATTTATCGCAACCCTCTCAGGATGATTTAATAAATTTTCTATTTCATTATAAGTAATGACTGAAAATTTATCAGCCATCCTCAAATGGTTGCGATAAACACACACACACACACACACACACACACACAAAAAGTAAAATTTAAATCAAATATTAAAGTTTGATGGTTATGGTGGAGACACTAACAGCCACTGGTAAATTGCGTCACGTTCTTCTCATTCTAAGCGTCGCGACGGTAGGCGTCGGTAAAAAAAAATGCAAATCGAACCCTAAATTGCCTTATGGGAAAATACCTGTAAAAATGAGGATATTGCTCTTCATTCATCTCCACACTTCCCACATTCTTCTCATTGTGGGCGCAGTGGACAAAACCTTTCCTAAAAGTAAAATCGTTAATTAAAACCTAAAAAAAATGTATAAAATTAATATAAACCGGTGGTTTTATATATCAACATTTGAAAATAGTGGATAAAACCTTTCCTAAAAGTATATATATATATATATAACATCGGTTTACAACGTTCTACGTCTTCCGATTCCCAATCTCCATCCTTCTCTATCTCTCCATGCACCTTCTTCCAGTCGGAGCTTTTGGACCTCTTCGTCTACTCCCTCTCTCCAGCTTCTTCTTGGTCTTCCGCGTTTCCTCCTTCCGCCTGGTTTCCACTGCATCACTTGTTTAGGTATTCTTGTCTCTGGCATTCGTTGTACATGCCCAAACCATATTAGTTGTTTATCCTGAATGTCGTCCACTATTGTATGCTTGACTTTCATTACCTCTCTGATTCTCTCATTTGGTATCCTTTCCATCCTTGACCTGCCCGCCGCTCTCCTCCAGTAGTCCATTTCTGTTGCTTTCAGCATTTTCTTTGTTGTCTCTTTTAGTGGCCATACCTCCGAGGAGTAGGTGGTTATTGCCTTTACGATTGTGTTGTAAATTCTTGTTTTGTTTTCCTTGCTAATATTTTTGTCCCAGAGCACGCTATTAAGTAATGCTATTGCCTTTCTTCCCTGTGTATTTCGGTCTTTTATTGCTTCTGTTAAATCTCCGTTGTTTGTTAGTCTCATACCCAGATATTTATACTCTGTACATTGTTTTATTGTTTTTCCACTGTTTAGTATAAGGTCCCGTTGTTCTCTTCCTATACACATATATTCTGTTTTGGATAAGTTGACTTCCAATCCCCATTTGGTGTACTCCTCTATCAGCTTTCGGGTCTTATATTCAAGGTCTTCATAATCTTGTGCGATTACTACTTGGTCATCCGCGAAGCTCAACGTGTATAGTATATAGTCTTCAAGGGGCAGACCCATTCCTCTGCTGTTTCTCTTCCATGTTTTTATTGCCTGCTCTAGGTATATTTTGAACAGGGTTGGTGACAGACAACATCCCTGCTTAAGTCCTTTATCTGTTTTAAATCCTTTACTGATGTTCTTTCCCTGTTTTATTTTTGTTTTTATGTCTTCGTATAATGATCTTACCGCTTTAATCAATTCTGTATTTATATTGCTTGTTTCCAGAGCATGCCACAATTTACTGAGGGGTATGCTGTCGTATGCCTTCTTTAAGTCGACGAACCATAAGTGTAGCCCTTGGTTGTAACCTAGTTTTTTCTCCATTACTTGGGTTATCGTGAATAAGTGGTCCACCGTCGACCTTCCTGCTCTGAAACCTGCTTGTTCTTCTGCTTCGCTATCTGTGTATTCGTTTTCGATTTTGGCTTTTAATATTTTTCCATAAATTCTACTCAATGTACTTGTCACTGCTATACCTCGATAGTTTTCACATTTGTTCCTGTCCCCTTTTTTAAATATTGTTGTTAAATAGCTGGTTTTCCACTCCATTGGTACCTCCTTCTTATTTATGCACGTCTGAAACAGTTTTGTTAAGTGATCAGTCAATTTGCTGCTTCCGTTTTTGATTAGTTCCCCATATATCTCTCCCGGTCCCGGTGATCTTCCATTTTTTAGGAATCCACATTGTTTTTTTACTTCTTCTTTTGTTATCCGTACTGGTGATCCCATTGTTTTTATGTTCTGCGTTTCCTCTTCTTTGAATTCTATCCGTTGTTCCGTTAATAGCTCTTGAAAGTATGTTTCCCATTGTTGTGATGTTATCGGGGTTACTATTTCTTTTGATCTATTACTTCTTAGGTTTCTTAGTGTTCTCCAACTTTCCGTATTCCTTTTTCCTCCCAAGTAGGTATTTAGCCGTATACATTTTTTCTCCCATGATTCGTTTTTCTTCTGGCTGATTTTTCTTCTAACTTTTGTTTGGGCCTTTTTATATGTTTCCTTATCTTCAGTTTTTTTTGAACTTAGGTATATCTGATATTTCTTCCTTTTTTCCTCTATATCCTTCTCTATTTCCTCGTCCCACCAATATGGTTTGTTGTGGGTGGCGATATTTTCGTATCTCCCTAGGGCTTCTAATGCTGCGTTGTGTATACTTTCTTTAATATGTAGGTAGTGCTCTTCCAAGTTCGTGAATGTCATATTGTTACTTAGTTTTTGATCCAGTCGGTTTCTATATAGCCACCTGGCAGTTTCATCCTCCAATGATGCCAGGTTGTACTTTTTTGTGTCTTCGGTTTCTTCTGAAGCTAGTTTGCCCATAGATTCGTTTTGATTATTTTGTTTACCTCCCGGGAACCAGATTTTCGTTTTGAGTAGATAATGGTCGCTGCCGCATGTTGGTCCTCGACATATTTTTACGTCTCGTATTTCTAGGTTTGATTTTTGCTTTGCTATAGTATAGTCGATAATTGATTTTTGTCCCCGTGTCTCGTTTGTCCATGTAAATTTGTGGATTTCTTTATGTTGGTAGAAGCCGTTCATAATTTTGAGGTTGTTTTGTTCACACAGTGCTATTAGTCTTTCCCCGTTGTTGTTCCTTCTGTCTTCTCCATACTTTCCAATCACTGGATCATTTTGCTTCCTCCCAACTGTTCCGTTTAGATCTCCCAGTATCAATAGTTCTCGTGTGTTTCCTAATTTCGTGATTTCCTCACTCATTTTTTGGTAGAACTCCTCTTTAGTTGTCCACGGATCTCCCTCATCTACTCCGTAAACTCCTAGCACTGTTATTTTTTCTCCAAACATTTGTAAATTCAGCTTTATTATTCTTTCGTTCACTGCTTCCCATGACTTTATACACCTTCTCCATTTTCGGTGTATTATAATTCCTACTCCTCTCTTTGCGCGTTCTTCTTTTGGTACCCCACTGTAAAAGTGGTCGTATTCTCCTAAACCTTCCGATCCTTGTCCCTTCTTTTTTGTCTCGGTTACGACGGTCAGGTCTATCTTGAGGTTTTTAAGTTCCACTATTACTTCATTCAGTTTCCTTGCGATGCCTTGTACATTCCATGTAGCCAAAATCATTGTCCTTTTCCGTTGCTTGGGTCGACTTAAATGTTCCTTTTTCTTCCGAGGCTTTTGATTGGGTCTTTTAACATTTCTATTTTTTCCGAGTACTAGGGAGTTAGCCTAGTGCCTCAACCTCCAACCTGTAGGGCTAGGTAATTTTTACTCAGGGTTTTCTTCCCCTAGCCTTTGACGAGCCACCGTCCATCTACAAGGCAGCAGCTTCTTCACCTGTAATCCTAGGCAGGAGCCCTCACAGGGTACTACCATCCGGGCCAGATGGACCCTGGTTTTTTTCCGAGGTGTTACTCCTCGATCCCTCCTCCTTTCCCGTAATACTATGGGACCCCGGGCTTGGGACCGGCATGGCGGAGTTTTTCCTAAAAGTAAAATCGTTAATTAAAACCTAAAAAAAATGTATAAAATTAATATAAACCGGTGGTTTTATATATCAACATTTGAAAATAGTGGACAAAACCTTTCCTAAAAGTAAAATCGTTAATTAAAACCTAAAAAAAATGTATAAAATTAATATAAACCGGTGGTTTTATATATCAACATTTGAAAATAGTGGACAAAACCTTTCCTAAAAGTAAAATCGTTAATTAAAACCTAAAAAAAATGTATAAAATTAATATAAACCGGTGGTTTTATATATCAACATTTGAAAATAGTGGACAAAACCTTTCCTAAAAGTAAAATCGTTAATTAAAACCTAAAAAATGTATAAAATTAATATAAACCGGTGGTTTTATATATCAACATTTGAAAATAGTGGACAAAACCTTTCCTAAAAGTAAAATCGTTAATCAAAACCTAAAAAAAATGTGTAAAATTAATATAAACCGGTGGTTTTATGCACAACATTTGTAGATGTTGGACAAAACCTGAGCTAAAAATAAAAGGTTATTAGTAAAGGATAATGACGGTTATGCATCAAAATTAATTCGATTCCATTTCTTCCTTTTTCTGGCTTTTATTGGCCATGGATTATAGATTCCCCATCGGTTCCATGTTGGCTAGTATAATGAATAGTGTGGCTAAAACAAATGTATTAGTAGACGGCCGATTTATCTTAAATTAATTTAGGTATCTATATTTAAATAGTTCACCAAATATTGTACATTTATACCATACCAGAAAGCCGTCCTCCATAATTTAATAGGCTTGTTTCTTCAGTTGCAACTTCTTATTTTCACTCACTTCACTAACTTACCAGAATCGGCAACGTGTCCCATCTTTAAGAGCAATAACAAAGCTCCTTCACCATATTTTAGTGATTATAAAGAGATGCGCACAGCCCGATTATTAAAAACTATTATAAATATCTTAATAGTGTCCAAAATTTAATGAATGAGAAAGAAGAAACAAAATGGTGCGGACCTATATATTCCTATTGCTCTTAACCCTTCATTCTTTCACCTGTAGTAACAGAAAAGGAAAGAAAACTATCTTACCTTTCAATCATGATAGAAGCGAATGTGATGGTATTAACAACGGTGCCAATTGCAGCAAGACGGATCAATCCACATTCAAGCAAGCACTTGAGTGAGGAATGACCCGTAAAACACTAAAGGTAGTAGATAAGCTACAAGAGTTCGGGGCCAAATACCACCACTTTTACATGTTATTTCTTATGGGAAAATTTAAGGTTCGATCTGCATTTTTTTGTACCGACGCCCAGCGAGAATAAGAAGAACGTGAGGAGTGTGGAGATGAATGGAGAGCAAATATCGTCATTTTTACATGTATTTTCCCATAAGGAAATTTAAGGTTCGATCTGCATTTTAAATCTAACGACGCTTAGCGTCGCGACGCCCAGAATGAGAAGAATGTGGGAAGTGTGGAGATGAATGAAGAGCAATATCATCATTTTTACAGGTATTTTCCATAAGGAAATTTAGGGTTCGATTTGCATTTTTTTTACCGACGCCTACCGTCGCGACGCTTAGAATGAGAAGAACGTGACGCAATTTACCAGTGGCTGTTAGCGTCTCCACCATAACCATCAAACTTTAATATTTGATTTAAATTTTACTTTTTGTGTGTGTGTGTGTTTATCGCAACCATTTCAGGATGGCTGATAAATTTTCTATTTCATTATAAGTAATTACTGATTAAATACAGTTTTTTTTACTTCTAAATTATCCAAAAAATAGTTGAAAAATCACATTCAAAGTAAAAAAAAATCTCTTAATTCTTACATATCAGTTTTTAACGTTTGTTGCTTTTAAATTTAAACCCCAAATTAAAAAAAAATATTGAAGGAAAGACACATACAAATTTAGAAAATTATAATTTCCCATCATAACCCTTTAGAGATGGCCGATAGATGATTTCTTTAATAGCCAACAGGCAACAATTTTCCCTGATCGTGTCTATAAGACATATGGAAAACACTGTATATACCTAACTCTTTAAAAGTGTCAACCTCTTTTGTAGGGAGGGATTATCGATCACCAGAGTCGGTACGTCTCCCCTCGGAAGGGTACCTGTCGTGTTTCCATGCGGAAAAAAGTCGATCATCCCTTTATATCACAGAAGCCAAATCGTATATAAAATATTTAAGTTTTAACTCTATTATTTATCGCAACCCTCTCAGGATGATTTAATAAATTTTCTATTTCATTATAAGTAATGACTGAAAATTTATCAGCCATCCTCAAATGGTTGCGATAAACACACACACACACACACACACACACACACAAAAAGTAAAATTTAAATCAAATATTAAAGTTTGATGGTTATGGTGGAGACACTAACAGCCACTGGTAAATTGCGTCACGTTCTTCTCATTCTAAGCGTCGCGACGGTAGGCGTCGGTAAAAAAAAATGCAAATCGAACCCTAAATTTCCTTATGGGAAAATACCTGTAAAAATGAGGATATTGCTCTTCATTCATCTCCACACTTCCCACATTCTTCTCATTGTGGGCGCAGTGGACAAAACCTTTCCTAAAAGTAAAATCGTTAATTAAAACCTAAAAAAAATGTATAAAATTAATATAAACCGGTGGTTTTATATATCAACATTTGAAAATAGTGGATAAAACCTTTCCTAAAAGTATATATATATATATAACATCGGTTTACAACGTTCTACGTCTTCCGATTCCCAATCTCCATCCTTCTCTATCTCTCCATGCACCTTCTTCCAGTCGGAGCTTTTGGACCTCTTCGTCTACTCCCTCTCTCCAGCTTCTTCTTGGTCTTCCGCGTTTCCTCCTTCCGCCTGGTTTCCACTGCATCACTTGTTTAGGTATTCTTGTCTCTGGCATTCGTTGTACATGCCCAAACCATATTAGTTGTTTATCCTGAATGTCGTCCACTATTGTATGCTTGACTTTCATTACCTCTCTGATTCTCTCATTTGGTATCCTTTCCATCCTTGACCTGCCCGCCGCTCTCCTCCAGTAGTCCATTTCTGTTGCTTTCAGCATTTTCTTTGTTGTCTCTTTTAGTGGCCATACCTCCGAGGAGTAGGTGGTTATTGCCTTTACGATTGTGTTGTAAATTCTTGTTTTGTTTTCCTTGCTAATATTTTTGTCCCAGAGCACGCTATTAAGTAATGCTATTGCCTTTCTTCCCTGTGTATTTCGGTCTTTTATTGCTTCTGTTAAATCTTCGTTGTTTGTTAGTCTCATACCCAGATATTTATACTCTGTACATTGTTTTATTGTTTTTCCACTGTTTAGTATAAGGTCCCGTTGTTCTCTTCCTATACACATATATTCTGTTTTGGATAAGTTGACTTCCAATCCCCATTTGGTGTACTCCTCTATCAGCTTTCGGGTCATATATTCAAGGTCTTCATAATCTTGTGCGATTACTACTTGGTCATCCGCGAAGCTCAACGTGTATAGTATATAGTCTTCAAGGGGCAGACCCATTCCTCTGCTGTTTCTCTTCCATGTTTTTATTGCCTGCTCTAGGTATATTTTGAACAGGGTTGGTGACAGACAACATCCCTGCTTAAGTCCTTTATCTGTTTTAAATCCTTTACTGATGTTCTTTCCCTGTTTTATTTTTGTTTTTATGTCTTCGTATAATGATCTTACCGCTTTAATCAATTCTGTATTTATATTGCTTGTTTCCAGAGCATGCCACAATTTACTGAGGGGTATGCTGTCGTATGCCTTCTTTAAGTCGACGAACAATAAGTGTAGCCCTTGGTTGTAACCTAGTTTTTTCTCCATTACTTGGGTTATCGTGAATAAGTGGTCCACCGTCGACCTTCCTGCTCTGAAACCTGCTTGTTCTTCTGCTTCGCTATCTGTGTATTCGTTTTCGATTTTGGCTTTTAATATTTTTCCATAAATTCTACTCAATGTACTTGTCACTGCTATACCTCGATAGTTTTCACATTTGTTCCTGTCCCCTTTTTTAAATATTGTTGTTAAATAGCTGGTTTTCCACTCCATTGGTACCTCCTTCTTATTTATGCACGTCTGAAACAGTTTTGTTAAGTGATCAGTCAATTTGCTGCTTCCGTTTTTGATTAGTTCCCCATATATCTCTCCCGGTCCCGGTGATCTTCCATTTTTTAGGAATCCACATTGTTTTTTTACTTCTTCTTTTGTTATCCGTACTGGTGATCCCATTGTTTTTATGTTCTGCGTTTCCTCTTCTTTGAATTCTATCCGTTGTTCCGTTAATAGCTCTTGAAAGTATGTTTCCCATTGTTGTGATGTTATCGGGGTTACTATTTCTTTTGATCTATTACTTCTTAGGTTTCTTAGTGTTCTCCAACTTTCCGTATTCCTTTTTCCTCCCAAGTAGGTATTTAGCCGTATACATTTTTTCTCCCATGATTCGTTTTTCTTCTGGCTGATTTTTCTTCTAACTTTTGTTTGGGCCTTTTTATATGTTTCCTTATCTTCAGTTTCTTTTGAACTTAGGTATATCTGATATTTCTTCCTTTTTTCCTCTATATCCTTCTCTATTTCCTCGTCCCACCAATATGGTTTGTTGTGGGTGGCGATATTTTCGTATCTCCCTAGGGCTTCTAATGCTGCGTTGTGTATACTTTCTTTAATATGTAGGTAGTGCTCTTCCAAGTTCGTGAATGTCATATTGTTACTTAGTTTTTGATCCAGTCGGTTTCTATATAGCCACCTGGCAGTTTCATCCTCCAATGATGCCAGGTTGTACTTTTTTGTGTCTTCGGTTTCTTCTGAAGCTAGTTTGCCCATAGATTCGTTTTGATTATTTTGTTTACCTCCCGGGAACCAGATTTTCGTTTTAAGTAGATAATGGTCGCTGCCGCATGTTGGTCCTCGACATATTTTTACGTCTCGTATTTCTAGGTTTGATTTTTGCTTTGCTATAGTATAGTCGATAATTGATTTTTGTCCCCGTGTCTCGTTTGTCCATGTAAATTTGTGGATTTCTTTATGTTGGTAGAAGCCGTTCATAATTTTGAGGTTGTTTTGTTCACACAGTGCTATTAGTCTTTCCCCGTTGTTGTTCCTTCTGTCTTCTCCATACTTTCCAATCACTGGATCATTTTGCTTCCTCCCAACTCTTCCGTTTAGATCTCCCAGTATCAATAGTTCTCGTGTGTTTCCTAATTTCGTGATTTCCTCACTCATTTTTTGGTAGAACTCCTCTTTAGTTGTCCACGGATCTCCCTCATCTACTCCGTAAACTCCTAGCACTGTTATTTTTTCTCCAAACATTTGTAAATTCAGCTTTATTATTCTTTCGTTCACTGCTTCCCATGACTTTATACACCTTCTCCATTTTCGGTGTATTATAATTCCTACTCCTCTCTTTGCGCGTTCTTCTTTTGGTACCCCACTGTAAAAGTGGTCGTATTCTCCTAAACCTTCCGATCCTTGTCCCTTCTTTTTTGTCTCGGTTACGACGATCAGGTCTATCTTGAGGTTTTTAAGTTCCACTATTACTTCATTCAGTTTCCTTGCGATGCCTTGTACATTCCATGTAGCCAAAATCATTGTCCTTTTCCGTTGCTTGGGTCGACTTAAATGTTCCTTTTTCTTCCGAGGCTTTTGATTGGGTCTTTTAACATTTCTATTTTTTCCGAGTACTAGGGAGTTAGCCTAGTGCCTCAACCTCCAACCTGTAGGGCTAGGTAATTTTTACTCAGGGTTTTCTTCCCCTAGCCTTTGACGAGCCACCATCCATCTACAAGGCAGCAGCTTCTTCACCTGTAATCCTAGGCAGGAGCCCTCACAGGGTACTACCATCCGGGCCAGATGGACCCTGGTTTTTTTCCGAGGTGTTACTCCTCGATCCCTCCTCCTTTCCCGTAATACTATGGGACCCCGGGCTTGGGACCGGCATGGCGGAGTTTTTCCTAAAAGTAAAATCGTTAATTAAAACCTAAAAAAAATGTATAAAATTAATATAAACCGGTGGTTTTATATATCAACATTTGAAAATAGTGGACAAAACCTTTCCTAAAAGTAAAATCGTTAATTAAAACCTAAAAAAAATGTATAAAATTAATATAAACCGGTGGTTTTATATATCAACATTTGAAAATAGTGGACAAAACCTTTCCTAAAAGTAAAATCGTTAATTAAAACCTAAAAAAAATGTATAAAATTAATATAAACCGGTGGTTTTATATATCAACATTTGAAAATAGTGGACAAAACCTTTCCTAAAAGTAAAATCGTTAATTAAAACCTAAAAAATGTATAAAATTAATATAAACCGGTGGTTTTATATATCAACATTTGAAAATAGTGGACTAAACCTTTCCTAAAAGTAAAATCGTTAATTAAAACCTAAAAAAAATGTGTAAAATTAATATAAACCGGTGGTTTTATGCATCAACATTTGCAGATGTTGGACAAAACCTGAGCTAAAAATAAAAGGTTATTAGTAAAGGATAATGACGGTTATGCATCAAAATTAATTCGATTCCATTTCTTCCTTTTTCTGGCTTTTATTGGCCATGGATTATAGATTCCCCATCGGTTCCATGTTGGCTAGTATAATGAATAGTGTGGCTAAAACAAATGTATTAGTAGACGGCCGATTTATCTTAAATTAATTTAGGTATCTATATTTAAATAGTTCACCAAATATTGTACATTTATACCATACCAGAAAGCCGTCCTCCATAATTTAATAGGCTTGTTTCTTCAGTTGCAACTTCTTATTTTCACTCACTTCACTAACTTACCAGAATCGGCAACGTGTCCCATCTTTAAGAGCAATAACAAAGCTCCTTCACCATATTTTAGTGATTATAAAGAGATGCGCACAGCCCGATTATTAAAAACTATTATAAATATCTTAATAGTGTCCAAAATTTAATGAATGAGAAAGAAGAAACAAAATGGTGCGGACCTATATATTGCTATTGCTCTTAACCCTTCATTCTTTCACCTGTAGCAACAGAAAAGGAAAGAAAACTATCTTACCTTTCAATCATGATAGAAGCGAATGTGATGGTATTAACAACGGTGCCAATTGCAGCAAGACGGATCAATCCACATTCAAGCAAGCACTTGAGTGAGGAATGACCCGTAAAACACTAAAGGTAGTAGATAAGCTACAAGAGTTCGGGGCCAAATACCACCACTTTTACATGTTATTTCTTATGGGAAAATTTAAGGTTCGATCTGCATTTTTTTGTACCGACGCCCAGCGAGAATGAGAAGAACGTGAGGAGTGTGGAGATGAATGGAGAGCAAATATCGTCATTTTTACATGTATTTTCCCATAAGGAAATTTAAGGTTCGATCTGCATTTTAAATCTAACGACGCTTAGCGTCGCGACGCCCAGAATGAGAAGAATGTGGGAAGTGTGGAGATGAATGAAGAGCAATATCATCATTTTTACAGGTATTTTCCATAAGGAAATTTAGGGTTCGATTTGCATTTTTTTTACCGACGCCTACCGTCGCGACGCTTAGAATGAGAAGAACGTGACGCAATTTACCAGTGGCTGTTAGCGTCTCCACCATAACCATCAAACTTTAATATTTGATTTAAATTTTACTTTTTGTGTGTGTGTGTGTTTATCGCAACCATTTCAGGATGGCTGATAAATTTTCTATTTCATTATAAGTAATTACTGATTAAATACAGTTTTTTTTACTTCTAAATTATCCAAAAAATAGTTGAAAAATCACATTCAAAGTAAAAAAAAATCTCTTAATTCTTACATATCAGTTTTTAACGTTTGTTGCTTTTAAATTTAAACCCCTAATTAAAAAAAAATATTGAAGGAAAGACACATACAAATTTAGAAAATTATAATTTCCCATCATAACCCTTTAGAGATGGCCGATAGATGATTTCTTTAATAGCCAACAGGCAACAATTTTCCCTGATCGTGTCTATAGGACATATGGAAAACACTGTATATACCTAACTCTTTAAAAGTGTCAACCTCTTTTGTAGGGAGGGATTATCGATCACCAGAGTCGGTACGTCTCCCCTCGGAAGGGTACCTGTCGTGTTTCCATGCGGAAAAAAGTCGATCATCCGTTTATATCACAGAAGCCAAATCGTATATAAAATATTTAAGTTTTAACTCTATTATTTATCGCAACCCTCTCAGGATGATTTAATAAATTTTCTATTTCATTATAAGTAATGACTGAAAATTTATCAGCCATCCTCAAATGGTTGCGATAAACACACACACACACACACACACACACACACACAAAAAGTAAAATTTAAATCAAATATTAAAGTTTGATGGTTATGGTGGAGACGCTAACAGCCACTGGTAAATTGCGTCACGTTCTTCTCATTCTAAGCGTCGCGACGGTAGGCGTCGGTAAAAAAAATGCAAATCGAACCCTAAATTTCCTTATTGGAAAATACCTGTAAAAATGATGATATTGCTCTTCATTCATCTCCACACTTCCCACATTCTTCTCATTGTGGGCGTAGTGGACAAAACCTTTCCTAAAAGTAAAATCGTTAATTAAAACCTAAAAAAAATGTATAAAATTAATATAAACCGGTGGTTTTATATATCAACATTTGAAAATAGTGGACAAAACCTTTCCTAAAAGTAAAATCGTTAATTTAAACCTAAAAAAAATGTATAAAATTAATATAAACCGGTGGTTTTATATATCAACATTTGAAAATAGTGGACAAAACCTTTCCTAAAAGTAAAATCGTTAATTAAAACCTAAAAAAAATGTATAAAATTAATATAAACCGGTGGTTTTATATATCAACATTTGAAAATAGTGGACAAAACCTTTCCTAAAAGTAAAATCGTTAATTAAAACCTAAAAAATGTATAAAATTAATATAAACCGGTGGTTTTATATATCAACATTTGAAAATAGTGGACAAAACCTTTCCTAAAAGTAAAATCGTTAATTAAAACCTAAAAAATGTATAAAATTAATATAAACCGGTGGTTTTATATATCAACATTTGAAAATAGTGGACAAAACCTTTCCTAAAAGTAAAATCGTTAATTAAAACCTAAAAAAAATGTATAAAATTAATATAAACCGGTGGTTTTATGCATCAAATTTGAAGATGTTGGACAAAACCTGAGCTAAAAATAAAAGGTTATTAGTAAAGGATCATGACGGTTATGCATCAAAATTAATTCGATTCCATTTCTTCCTTTTTCTGGCTTTTATTGGCCATGGATTATAGATTCCCCATCGGTTCCATGTTGGCTAGTATAATGAATAGTGTGGCTAAAACAAATGTATTAGTAGACGGCCGATTTATCTTAAATTAATTTAGGTATCTATATTTAAATAGTTCACCAAATATTGTACATTTATACCATACCAGAAAGCCGTCCTCCATAATTTAATAGGCTTGTTTCTTCAGTTGCAGCTTCTTATTTTCACTCACTTCACTAACTTACCAGAATCGGCAACGTGTCCCATCTTTAAGAGCAATAACAAAGCTCCTTCACCATATTTTAGTGATTATAAAGAGATGCGCACAGCCCGATTTTTGGTATATCTTAATAGTGTCCAAAATTTAATGAATGAGAAAGAAGAAACAAAATGGTGCGGACCTATATATTGCTATTGCTCTTAACCCTTCATTCTTTCACCTGTAGCAACAGAAAAGGAAAGAAAACTATCTTACCTTTCAATCATGATAGAAGCGAAGGTGATGGTATTAACAACGGTGCCAATTGCAGCAAGACGGATCAATCCACATTCAAGCAAGCACTTGAGTGAGGAATGACCCGTAAAACACTAAAGGTAGTAGATAAGCTACAAGAGTTCGGGGCCAAATACCACCACTTTTACATGTTATTTCTTATGGGAAAATTTAAGGTTCGATCTGCATTTTTTTGTACCGACGCCCAGCGAGAATGAGAAGAACGTGAGGAGTGTGGAGATGAATGGAGAGCAAATATCGTCATTTTTACATGTATTTTCCCATAAGGAAATTTAAGGTTCGATCTGCATTTTAAATCTAACGACGCTTAGCGTCGCGACGCCCAGAATGAGAAGAATGTGGGAAGTGTGGAGATGAATGAAGAGCAATATCATCATTTTTACAGGTATTTTCCATAAGGAAATTTAGGGTTCGATTTGCATTTTTTTTACCGACGCCTACCGTCGCGACGCTTAGAATGAGAAGAACGTGACGCAATTTACCAGTGGCTGTTAGCGTCTCCACCATAACCATCAAACTTTAATATTTGATTTAAATTTTACTTTTTGTGTGTGTGTGTGTTTATCGCAACCATTTCAGGATGGCTGATAAATTTTCTATTTCATTATAAGTAATTACTGATTAAATACAGTTTTTTTTACTTCTAAATTATCCAAAAAATAGTTGAAAAATCACATTCAAAGTAAAAAAAAATCTCTTAATTCTTACATATCAGTTTTTAACGTTTGTTGCTTTTAAATTTAAACCCCTAATTAAAAAAAAATATTGAAGGAAAGACACATACAAATTTAGAAAATTATAATTTCCCATCATAACCCTTTAGAGATGGCCGATAGATGATTTCTTTAATAGCCAACAGGCAACAATTTTCCCTGATCGTGTCTATAAGACATATGGAAAACACTGTATATACCTAACTCTTTAAAAGTGTCAACCTCTTTTGTAGGGAGGGATTATCGATCACCAGAGTCGGTACGTCTCCCCTCGGAAGGGTACCTGTCGTGTTTCCATGCGGAAAAAAGTCGATCATCCCTTTATATCACAGAAGCCAAATCGTATATAAAATATTTAAGTTTTAACTCTATTATTTATCGCAACCCTCTCAGGATGATTTAATAAATTTTCTATTTCATTATAAGTAATGACTGAAAATTTATCAGCCATCCTCAAATGGTTGCGATAAACACACACACACACACACACACACACACACACACACACACACAAAAAGTAAAATTTAAATCAAATATTAAAGTTTGATGGTTATGGTGGAGACACTAACAGCCACTGGTAAATTGCGTCACGTTCTTCTCATTCTAAGCGTCGCGACGGTAGGCGTCGGTAAAAAAAAATGCAAATCGAACCCTAAATTGCCTTATGGGAAAATACCTGTAAAAATGAGGATATTGCTCTTCATTCATCTCCACACTTCCCACATTCTTCTCATTGTGGGCGCAGTGGACAAAACCTTTCCTAAAAGTAAAATCGTTAATTAAAACCTAAAAAAAATGTATAAAATTAATATAAACCGGTGGTTTTATATATCAACATTTGAAAATAGTGGATAAAACCTTTCCTAAAGGTATATATATATATATAACATCGGTTTACAACGTTCTACGTCTTCCGATTCCCAATCTCCATCCTTCTCTATCTCTCCATGCACCTTCTTCCAGTCGGAGCTTTTGGACCTCTTCGTCTACTCCCTCTCTCCAGCTTCTTCTTGGTCTTCCGCGTTTCCTCCTTCCGCCTGGTTTCCACTGCATCACTTGTTTAGGTATTCTTGTCTCTGGCATTCGTTGTACATGCCCAAACCATATTAGTTGTTTATCCTGAATGTCGTCCACTATTGTATGCTTGACTTTCATTACCTCTCTGATTCTCTCATTTGGTATCCTTTCCATCCTTGACCTGCCCGCCGCTCTCCTCCAGTAGTCCATTTCTGTTGCTTTCAGCATTTTCTTTGTTGTCTCTTTTAGTGGCCATACCTCCGAGGAGTAGGTGGTTATTGCCTTTACGATTGTGTTGTAAATTCTTGTTTTGTTTTCCTTGCTAATATTTTTGTCCCAGAGCACGCTATTAAGTAATGCTATTGCCTTTCTTCCCTGTGTATTTCGGTCTTTTATTGCTTCTGTTAAATCTCCGTTGTTTGTTAGTCTCATACCCAGATATTTATACTCTGTACATTGTTTTATTGTTTTTCCACTGTTTAGTATAAGGTCCCGTTGTTCTCTTCCTATACACATATATTCTGTTTTGGATAAGTTGACTTCCAATCCCCATTTGGTGTACTCCTCTATCAGCTTTCGGGTCATATATTCAAGGTCTTCATAATCTTGTGCGATTACTACTTGGTCATCCGCGAAGCTCAACGTGTATAGTATATAGTCTTCAAGGGGCAGACCCATTCCTCTGCTGTTTCTCTTCCATGTTTTTATTGCCTGCTCTAGGTATATTTTGAACAGGGTTGGTGACAGACAACATCCCTGCTTAAGTCCTTTATCTGTTTTAAATCCTTTACTGATGTTCTTTCCCTGTTTTATTTTTGTTTTTATGTCTTCGTATAATGATCTTACCGCTTTAATCAATTCTGTATTTATATTGCTTGTTTCCAGAGCATGCCACAATTTACTGAGGGGTATGCTGTCGTATGCCTTCTTTAAGTCGACGAACCATAAGTGTAGCCCTTGGTTGTAACCTAGTTTTTTCTCCATTACTTGGGTTATCGTGAATAAGTGGTCCACCGTCGACCTTCCTGCTCTGAAACCTGCTTGTTCTTCTGCTTCGCTATCTGTGTATTCGTTTTCGATTTTGGCTTTTAATATTTTTCCATAAATTCTACTCAATGTACTTGTCACTGCTATACCTCGATAGTTTTCACATTTGTTCCTGTCCCCTTTTTTAAATATTGTTGTTAAATAGCTGGTTTTCCACTCCATTGGTACCTCCTTCTTATTTATGCACGTCTGAAACAGTTTTGTTAAGTGATCAGTCAATTTGCTGCTTCCGTTTTTGATTAGTTCCCCATATATCTCTCCCGGTCCCGGTGATCTTCCATTTTTTAGGAATCCACATTGTTTTTTTACTTCTTCTTTTGTTATCCGTACTGGTGATCCCATTGTTTTTATGTTCTGCGTTTCCTCTTCTTTGAATTCTATCCGTTGTTCCGTTAATAGCTCTTGAAAGTATGTTTCCCATTGTTGTGATGTTATCGGGGTTACTATTTCTTTTGATCTATTACTTCTTAGGTTTCTTAGTGTTCTCCAACTTTCCGTATTCCTTTTTCCTCCCAAGTAGGTATTTAGCCGTATACATTTTTTCTCCCATGATTCGTTTTTCTTCTGGCTGATTTTTCTTCTAACTTTTGTTTGGGCCTTTTTATATGTTTCCTTATCTTCAGTTTTTTTTGAACTTAGGTATATCTGATATTTCTTCCTTTTTTCCTCTATATCCTTCTCTATTTCCTCGTCCCACCAATATGGTTTGTTGTGGGTGGCGATATTTTCGTATCTCCCTAGGGCTTCTAATGCTGCGTTGTGTATACTTTCTTTAATATGTAGGTAGTGCTCTTCCAAGTTCGTGAATGTCATATTGTTACTTAGTTTTTGATCCAGTCGGTTTCTATATAGCCACCTGGCAGTTTCATCCTCCAATGATGCCAGGTTGTACTTTTTTGTGTCTTCGGTTTCTTCTGAAGCTAGTTTGCCCATAGATTCGTTTTGATTATTTTGTTTACCTCCCGGGAACCAGATTTTCGTTTTAAGTAGATAATGGTCGCTGCCGCATGTTGGTCCTCGACATATTTTTACGTCTCGTATTTCTAGGTTTGATTTTTGCTTTGCTATAGTATAGTCGATAATTGATTTTTGTCCCCGTGTCTCGTTTGTCCATGTAAATTTGTGGATTTCTTTATGTTGGTAGAAGCCGTTCATAATTTTGAGGTTGTTTTGTTCACACAGTGCTATTAGTCTTTCCCCGTTGTTGTTCCTTCTGTCTTCTCCATACTTTCCAATCACTGGATCATTTTGCTTCCTCCCAACTGTTCCGTTTAGATCTCCCAGTATCAATAGTTCTCGTGTGTTTCCTAATTTCGTGATTTCCTCACTCATTTTTTGGTAGAACTCCTCTTTAGTTGTCCACGGATCTCCCTCATCTACTCCGTAAACTCCTAGCACTGTTATTTTTTCTCCAAACATTTGTAAATTCAGCTTTATTATTCTTTCGTTCACTGCTTCCCATGACTTTATACACCTTCTCCATTTTCGGTGTATTATAATTCCTACTCCTCTCTTTGCGCGTTCTTCTTTTGGTACCCCACTGTAAAAGTGGTCGTATTCTCCTAAACCTTCCGATCCTTGTCCCTTCTTTTTTGTCTCGGTTACGACGGTCAGGTCTATCTTGAGGTTTTTAAGTTCCACTATTACTTCATTCAGTTTCCTTGCGATGCCTTGTACATTCCATGTAGCCAAAATCATTGTCCTTTTCCGTTGCTTGGGTCGACTTAAATGTTCCTTTTTCTTCCGAGGCTTTTGATTGGGTCTTTTAACATTTCTATTTTTTCCGAGTACTAGGGAGTTAGCCTAGTGCCTCAACCTCCAACCTGTAGGGCTAGGTAATTTTTACTCAGGGTTTTCTTCCCCTAGCCTTTGACGAGCCACCGTCCATCTACAAGGCAGCAGCTTCTTCACCTGTAATCCTAGGCAGGAGCCCTCACAGGGTACTACCATCCGGGCCAGATGGACCCTGGTTTTTTTCCGAGGTGTTACTCCTCGATCCCTCCTCCTTTCCCGTAATACTATGGGACCCCGGGCTTGGGACCGGCATGGCGGAGTTTTTCCTAAAAGTAAAATCGTTAATTAAAACCTAAAAAAAATGTATAAAATTAATATAAACCGGTGGTTTTATATATCAACATTTGAAAATAGTGGACAAAACCTTTCCTAAAAGTAAAATCGTTAATTAAAACCTAAAAAAAATGTATAAAATTAATATAAACCGGTGGTTTTATATATCAACATTTGAAAATAGTGGACAAAACCTTTCCTAAAAGTAAAATCGTTAATTAAAACCTAAAAAAAATGTATAAAATTAATATAAACCGGTGGTTTTATATATCAACATTTGAAAATAGTGGACAAAACCTTTCCTAAAAGTAAAATCGTTAATTAAAACCTAAAAAATGTATAAAATTAATATAAACCGGTGGTTTTATATATCAACATTTGAAAATAGTGGACAAAACCTTTCCTAAAAGTAAAATCGTTAATTAAAACCTAAAAAAAATGTGTAAAATTAATATAAACCGGTGGTTTTATGCACAACATTTGTAGATGTTGGACAAAACCTGAGCTAAAAATAAAAGGTTATTAGTAAAGGATAATGACGGTTATGCATCAAAATTAATTCGATTCCATTTCTTCCTTTTTCTGGCTTTTATTGGCCATGGATTATAGATTCCCCATCGGTTCCATGTTGGCTAGTATAATGAATAGTGTGGCTAAAACAAATGTATTAGTAGACGGCCGATTTATCTTAAATTAATTTAGGTATCTATATTTAAATAGTTCACCAAATATTGTACATTTATACCATACCAGAAAGCCGTCCTCCATAATTTAATAGGCTTGTTTCTTCAGTTGCAACTTCTTATTTTCACTCACTTCACTAACTTACCAGAATCGGCAACGTGTCCCATCTTTAAGAGCAATAACAAAGCTCCTTCACCATATTTTAGTGATTATAAAGAGATGCGCACAGCCCGATTATTAAAAACTATTATAAATATCTTAATAGTGTCCAAAATTTAATGAATGAGAAAGAAGAAACAAAATGGTGCGGACCTATATATTGCTATTGCTCTTAACCCTTCATTCTTTCACCTGTAGTAACAGAAAAGGAAAGAAAACTATCTTACCTTTCAATCATGATAGAAGCGAATGTGATGGTATTAACAACGGTGCCAATTGCAGCAAGACGGATCAATCCACATTCAAGCAAGCACTTGAGTGAGGAATGACCCGTAAAACACTAAAGGTAGTAGATAAGCTACAAGAGTTCGGGGCCAAATACCACCACTTTTACATGTTATTTCTTATGGGAAAATTTAAGGTTCGATCTGCATTTTTTTGTACCGACGCCCAGCGAGAATAAGAAGAACGTGAGGAGTGTGGAGATGAATGGAGAGCAAATATCGTCATTTTTACATGTATTTTCCCATAAGGAAATTTAAGGTTCGATCTGCATTTTAAATCTAACGACGCTTAGCGTCGCGACGCCCAGAATGAGAAGAATGTGGGAAGTGTGGAGATGAATGAAGAGCAATATCATCATTTTTACAGGTATTTTCCATAAGGAAATTTAGGGTTCGATTTGCATTTTTTTTACCGACGCCTACCGTCGCGACGCTTAGAATGAGAAGAACGTGACGCAATTTACCAGTGGCTGTTAGCGTCTCCACCATAACCATCAAACTTTAATATTTGATTTAAATTTTACTTTTTGTGTGTGTGTGTGTTTATCGCAACCATTTCAGGATGGCTGATAAATTTTCTATTTCATTATAAGTAATTACTGATTAAATACAGTTTTTTTTACTTCTAAATTATCCAAAAAATAGTTGAAAAATCACATTCAAAGTAAAAAAAAATCTCTTAATTCTTACATATCAGTTTTTAACGTTTGTTGCTTTTAAATTTAAACCCCAAATTAAAAAAAAATATTGAAGGAAAGACACATACAAATTTAGAAAATTATAATTTCCCATCATAACCCTTTAGAGATGGCCGATAGATGATTTCTTTAATAGCCAACAGGCAACAATTTTCCCTGATCGTGTCTATAAGACATATGGAAAACACTGTATATACCTAACTCTTTAAAAGTGTCAACCTCTTTTGTAGGGAGGGATTATCGATCACCAGAGTCGGTACGTCTCCCCTCGGAAGGGTACCTGTCGTGTTTCCATGCGGAAAAAAGTCGATCATCCCTTTATATCACAGAAGCCAAATCGTATATAAAATATTTAAGTTTTAACTCTATTATTTATCGCAACCCTCTCAGGATGATTTAATAAATTTTCTATTTCATTATAAGTAATGACTGAAAATTTATCAGCCATCCTCAAATGGTTGCGATAAACACACACACACACACACACACACACACAAAAAGTAAAATTTAAATCAAATATTAAAGTTTGATGGTTATGGTGGAGACACTAACAGCCACTGGTAAATTGCGTCACGTTCTTCTCATTCTAAGCGTCGCGACGGTAGGCGTCGGTAAAAAAAAATGCAAATCGAACCCTAAATTTCCTTATGGGAAAATACCTGTAAAAATGAGGATATTGCTCTTCATTCATCTCCACACTTCCCACATTCTTCTCATTGTGGGCGCAGTGGACAAAACCTTTCCTAAAAGTAAAATCGTTAATTAAAACCTAAAAAAAATGTATAAAATTAATATAAACCGGTGGTTTTATATATCAACATTTGAAAATAGTGGATAAAACCTTTCCTAAAAGTATATATATATATATAACATCGGTTTACAACGTTCTACGTCTTCCGATTCCCAATCTCCATCCTTCTCTATCTCTCCATGCACCTTCTTCCAGTCGGAGCTTTTGGACCTCTTCGTCTACTCCCTCTCTCCAGCTTCTTCTTGGTCTTCCGCGTTTCCTCCTTCCGCCTGGTTTCCACTGCATCACTTGTTTAGGTATTCTTGTCTCTGGCATTCGTTGTACATGCCCAAACCATATTAGTTGTTTATCCTGAATGTCGTCCACTATTGTATGCTTGACTTTCATTACCTCTCTGATTCTCTCATTTGGTATCCTTTCCATCCTTGACCTGCCCGCCGCTCTCCTCCAGTAGTCCATTTCTGTTGCTTTCAGCATTTTCTTTGTTGTCTCTTTTAGTGGCCATACCTCCGAGGAGTAGGTGGTTATTGCCTTTACGATTGTGTTGTAAATTCTTGTTTTGTTTTCCTTGCTAATATTTTTGTCCCAGAGCACGCTATTAAGTAATGCTATTGCCTTTCTTCCCTGTGTATTTCGGTCTTTTATTGCTTCTGTTAAATCTCCGTTGTTTGTTAGTCTCATACCCAGATATTTATACTCTGTACATTGTTTTATTGTTTTTCCACTGTTTAGTATAAGGTCCCGTTGTTCTCTTCCTATACACATATATTCTGTTTTGGATAAGTTGACTTCCAATCCCCATTTGGTGTACTCCTCTATCAGCTTTCGGGTCATATATTCAAGGTCTTCATAATCTTGTGCGATTACTACTTGGTCATCCGCGAAGCTCAACGTGTATAGTATATAGTCTTCAAGGGGCAGACCCATTCCTCTGCTGTTTCTCTTCCATGTTTTTATTGCCTGCTCTAGGTATATTTTGAACAGGGTTGGTGACAGACAACATCCCTGCTTAAGTCCTTTATCTGTTTTAAATCCTTTACTGATGTTCTTTCCCTGTTTTATTTTTGTTTTTATGTCTTCGTATAATGATCTTACCGCTTTAATCAATTCTGTATTTATATTGCTTGTTTCCAGAGCATGCCACAATTTACTGAGGGGTATGCTGTCGTATGCCTTCTTTAAGTCGACGAACAATAAGTGTAGCCCTTGGTTGTAACCTAGTTTTTTCTCCATTACTTGGGTTATCGTGAATAAGTGGTCCACCGTCGACCTTCCTGCTCTGAAACCTGCTTGTTCTTCTGCTTCGCTATCTGTGTATTCGTTTTCGATTTTGGCTTTTAATATTTTTCCATAAATTCTACTCAATGTACTTGTCACTGCTATACCTCGATAGTTTTCACATTTGTTCCTGTCCTCTTTTTTAAATATTGTTGTTAAATAGCTGGTTTTCCACTCCATTGGTACCTCCTTCTTATTTATGCACGTCTGAAACAGTTTTGTTAAGTGATCAGTCAATTTGCTGCTTCCGTTTTTGATTAGTTCCCCATATATCTCTCCCGGTCCCGGTGATCTTCCATTTTTTAGGAATCCACATTGTTTTTTTACTTCTTCTTTTGTTATCCGTACTGGTGATCCCATTGTTTTTATGTTCTGCGTTTCCTCTTCTTTGAATTCTATCCGTTGTTCCGTTAATAGCTCTTGAAAGTATGTTTCCCATTGTTGTGATGTTATCGGGGTTACTATTTCTTTTGATCTATTACTTCTTAGGTTTCTTAGTGTTCTCCAACTTTCCGTATTCCTTTTTCCTCCCAAGTAGGTATTTAGCCGTATACATTTTTTCTCCCATGATTCGTTTTTCTTCTGGCTGATTTTTCTTCTAACTTTTGTTTGGGCCTTTTTATATGTTTCCTTATCTTCAGTTTCTTTTGAACTTAGGTATATCTGATATTTCTTCCTTTTTTCCTCTATATCCTTCTCTATTTCCTCGTCCCACCAATATGGTTTGTTGTGGGTGGCGATATTTTCGTATCTCCCTAGGGCTTCTAATGCTGCGTTGTGTATACTTTCTTTAATATGTAGGTAGTGCTCTTCCAAGTTCGTGAATGTCATATTGTTACTTAGTTTTTGATCCAGTCGGTTTCTATATAGCCACCTGGCAGTTTCATCCTCCAATGATGCCAGGTTGTACTTTTTTGTGTCTTCGGTTTCTTCTGAAGCTAGTTTGCCCATAGATTCGTTTTGATTATTTTGTTTACCTCCCGGGAACCAGATTTTCGTTTTAAGTAGATAATGGTCGCTGCCGCATGTTGGTCCTCGACATATTTTTACGTCTCGTATTTCTAGGTTTGATTTTTGCTTTGCTATAGTATAGTCGATAATTGATTTTTGTCCCCGTGTCTCGTTTGTCCATGTAAATTTGTGGATTTCTTTATGTTGGTAGAAGCCGTTCATAATTTTGAGGTTGTTTTGTTCACACAGTGCTATTAGTCTTTCCCCGTTGTTGTTCCTTCTGTCTTCTCCATACTTTCCAATCACTGGATCATTTTGCTTCCTCCCAACTCTTCCGTTTAGATCTCCCAGTATCAATAGTTCTCGTGTGTTTCCTAATTTCGTGATTTCCTCACTCATTTTTTGGTAGAACTCCTCTTTAGTTGTCCACGGATCTCCCTCATCTACTCCGTAAACTCCTAGCACTGTTATTTTTTCTCCAAACATTTGTAAATTCAGCTTTATTATTCTTTCGTTCACTGCTTCCCATGACTTTATACACCTTCTCCATTTTCGGTGTATTATAATTCCTACTCCTCTCTTTGCGCGTTCTTCTTTTGGTACCCCACTGTAAAAGTGGTCGTATTCTCCTAAACCTTCCGATCCTTGTCCCTTCTTTTTTGTCTCGGTTACGACGATCAGGTCTATCTTGAGGTTTTTAAGTTCCACTATTACTTCATTCAGTTTCCTTGCGATGCCTTGTACATTCCATGTAGCCAAAATCATTGTCCTTTTCCGTTGCTTGGGTCGACTTAAATGTTCCTTTTTCTTCCGAGGCTTTTGATTGGGTCTTTTAACATTTCTATTTTTTCCGAGTACTAGGGAGTTAGCCTAGTGCCTCAACCTCCAACCTGTAGGGCTAGGTAATTTTTACTCAGGGTTTTCTTCCCCTAGCCTTTGACGAGCCACCATCCATCTACAAGGCAGCAGCTTCTTCACCTGTAATCCTAGGCAGGAGCCCTCACAGGGTACTACCATCCGGGCCAGATGGACCCTGGTTTTTTTCCGAGGTGTTACTCCTCGATCCCTCCTCCTTTCCCGTAATACTATGGGACCCCGGGCTTGGGACCGGCATGGCGGAGTTTTTCCTAAAAGTAAAATCGTTAATTAAAACCTAAAAAAAATGTATAAAATTAATATAAACCGGTGGTTTTATATATCAACATTTGAAAATAGTGGACAAAACCTTTCCTAAAAGTAAAATCGTTAATTAAAACCTAAAAAAAATGTATAAAATTAATATAAACCGGTGGTTTTATATATCAACATTTGAAAATAGTGGACAAAACCTTTCCTAAAAGTAAAATCGTTAATTAAAACCTAAAAAATGTATAAAATTAATATAAACCGGTGGTTTTATATATCAACATTTGAAAATAGTGGACTAAACCTTTCCTAAAAGTAAAATCGTTAATTAAAACCTAAAAAAAATGTGTAAAATTAATATAAACCGGTGGTTTTATGCATCAACATTTGCAGATGTTGGACAAAACCTGAGCTAAAAATAAAAGGTTATTAGTAAAGGATAATGACGGTTATGCATCAAAATTAATTCGATTCCATTTCTTCCTTTTTCTGGCTTTTATTGGCCATGGATTATAGATTCCCCATCGGTTCCATGTTGGCTAGTATAATGAATAGTGTGGCTAAAACAAATGTATTAGTAGACGGCCGATTTATCTTAAATTAATTTAGGTATCTATATTTAAATAGTTCACCAAATATTGTACATTTATACCATACCAGAAAGCCGTCCTCCATAATTTAATAGGCTTGTTTCTTCAGTTGCAACTTCTTATTTTCACTCACTTCACTAACTTACCAGAATCGGCAACGTGTCCCATCTTTAAGAGCAATAACAAAGCTCCTTCACCATATTTTAGTGATTATAAAGAGATGCGCACAGCCCGATTATTAAAAACTATTATAAATATCTTAATAGTGTCCAAAATTTAATGAATGAGAAAGAAGAAACAAAATGGTGCGGACCTATATATTGCTATTGCTCTCACCTGTAGCAACAGAAAAGGAAAGAAAACTATCTTACCTTTCAATCATGATAGAAGCGAATGTGATGGTATTAACAACGGTGCCAATTGCAGCAAGACGGATCAATCCACATTCAAGCAAGCACTTGAGTGAGGAATGACCCGTAAAACACTAAAGGTAGTAGATAAGCTACAAGAGTTCGGGGCCAAATACCACCACTTTTACATGTTATTTCTTATGGGAAAATTTAAGGTTCGATCTGCATTTTTTTGTACCGACGCCCAGCGAGAATGAGAAGAACGTGAGGAGTGTGGAGATGAATGGAGAGCAAATATCGTCATTTTTACATGTATTTTCCCATAAGGAAATTTAAGGTTCGATCTGCATTTTAAATCTAACGACGCTTAGCGTCGCGACGCCCAGAATGAGAAGAATGTGGGAAGTGTGGAGATGAATGAAGAGCAATATCATCATTTTTACAGGTATTTTCCATAAGGAAATTTAGGGTTCGATTTGCATTTTTTTTACCGACGCCTACCGTCGCGACGCTTAGAATGAGAAGAACGTGACGCAATTTACCAGTGGCTGTTAGCGTCTCCACCATAACCATCAAACTTTAATATTTGATTTAAATTTTACTTTTTGTGTGTGTGTGTGTTTATCGCAACCATTTCAGGATGGCTGATAAATTTTCTATTTCATTATAAGTAATTACTGATTAAATACAGTTTTTTTTACTTCTAAATTATCCAAAAAATAGTTGAAAAATCACATTCAAAGTAAAAAAAAATCTCTTAATTCTTACATATCAGTTTTTAACGTTTGTTGCTTTTAAATTTAAACCCCTAATTAAAAAAAAATATTGAAGGAAAGACACATACAAATTTAGAAAATTATAATTTCCCATCATAACCCTTTAGAGATGGCCGATAGATGATTTCTTTAATAGCCAACAGGCAACAATTTTCCCTGATCGTGTCTATAGGACATATGGAAAACACTGTATATACCTAACTCTTTAAAAGTGTCAACCTCTTTTGTAGGGAGGGATTATCGATCACCAGAGTCGGTACGTCTCCCCTCGGAAGGGTACCTGTCGTGTTTCCATGCGGAAAAAAGTCGATCATCCGTTTATATCACAGAAGCCAAATCGTATATAAAATATTTAAGTTTTAACTCTATTATTTATCGCAACCCTCTCAGGATGATTTAATAAATTTTCTATTTCATTATAAGTAATGACTGAAAATTTATCAGCCATCCTCAAATGGTTGCGATAAACACACACACACACACACACACACACACACAAAAAGTAAAATTTAAATCAAATATTAAAGTTTGATGGTTATGGTGGAGACGCTAACAGCCACTGGTAAATTGCGTCACGTTCTTCTCATTCTAAGCGTCGCGACGGTAGGCGTCGGTAAAAAAAATGCAAATCGAACCCTAAATTTCCTTATTGGAAAATACCTGTAAAAATGATGATATTGCTCTTCATTCATCTCCACACTTCCCACATTCTTCTCATTGTGGGCGTAGTGGACAAAACCTTTCCTAAAAGTAAAATCGTTAATTAAAACCTAAAAAAAATGTATAAAATTAATATAAACCGGTGGTTTTATATATCAACATTTGAAAATAGTGGACAAAACCTTTCCTAAAAGTAAAATCGTTAATTAAAACCTAAAAAAAATGTATAAAATTAATATAAACCGGTGGTTTTATATATCAACATTTGAAAATAGTGGACAAAACCTTTCCTAAAAGTAAAATCGTTAATTAAAACCTAAAAAATGTATAAAATTAATATAAACCGGTGGTTTTATATATCAACATTTGAAAATAGTGGACAAAACCTTTCCTAAAAGTAAAATCGTTAATTAAAACCTAAAAAATGTATAAAATTAATATAAACCGGTGGTTTTATATATCAACATTTGAAAATAGTGGACAAAACCTTTCCTAAAAGTAAAATCGTTAATTAAAACCTAAAAAAAATGTATAAAATTAATATAAACCGGTGGTTTTATGCATCAAATTTGAAGATGTTGGACAAAACCTGAGCTAAAAATAAAAGGTTATTAGTAAAGGATCATGACGGTTATGCATCAAAATTAATTCGATTCCATTTCTTCCTTTTTCTGGCTTTTATTGGCCATGGATTATAGATTCCCCATCGGTTCCATGTTGGCTAGTATAATGAATAGTGTGGCTAAAACAAATGTATTAGTAGACGGCCGATTTATCTTAAATTAATTTAGGTATCTATATTTAAATAGTTCACCAAATATTGTACATTTATACCATACCAGAAAGCCGTCCTCCATAATTTAATAGGCTTGTTTCTTCAGTTGCAGCTTCTTATTTTCACTCACTTCACTAACTTACCAGAATCGGCAACGTGTCCCATCTTTAAGAGCAATAACAAAGCTCCTTCACCATATTTTAGTGATTATAAAGAGATGCGCACAGCCCGATTTTTGGTATATCTTAATAGTGTCCAAAATTTAATGAATGAGAAAGAAGAAACAAAATGGTGCGGACCTATATATTGCTATTGCTCTTAACCCTTCATTCTTTCACCTGTAGCAACAGAAAAGGAAAGAAAACTATCTTACCTTTCAATCATGATAGAAGCGAAGGTGATGGTATTAACAACGGTGCCAATTGCAGCAAGACGGATCAATCCACATTCAAGCAAGCACTTGAGTGAGGAATGACCCGTAAAACACTAAAGGTAGTAGATAAGCTACAAGAGTTCGGGGCCAAATACCACCACTTTTACATGTTATTTCTTATGGGAAAATTTAAGGTTCGATCTGCATTTTTTTGTACCGACGCCCAGCGAGAATGAGAAGAACGTGAGGAGTGTGGAGATGAATGGAGAGCAAATATCGTCATTTTTACATGTATTTTCCCATAAGGAAATTTAAGGTTCGATCTGCATTTTAAATCTAACGACGCTTAGCGTCGCGACGCCCAGAATGAGAAGAATGTGGGAAGTGTGGAGATGAATGAAGAGCAATATCATCATTTTTACAGGTATTTTCCATAAGGAAATTTAGGGTTCGATTTGCATTTTTTTTACCGACGCCTACCGTCGCGACGCTTAGAATGAGAAGAACGTGACGCAATTTACCAGTGGCTGTTAGCGTCTCCACCATAACCATCAAACTTTAATATTTGATTTAAATTTTACTTTTTGTGTGTGTGTGTGTTTATCGCAACCATTTCAGGATGGCTGATAAATTTTCTATTTCATTATAAGTAATTACTGATTAAATACAGTTTTTTTTACTTCTAAATTATCCAAAAAATAGTTGAAAAATCACATTCAAAGTAAAAAAAAATCTCTTAATTCTTACATATCAGTTTTTAACGTTTGTTGCTTTTAAATTTAAACCCCTAATTAAAAAAAAATATTGAAGGAAAGACACATACAAATTTAGAAAATTATAATTTCCCATCATAACCCTTTAGAGATGGCCGATAGATGATTTCTTTAATAGCCAACAGGCAACAATTTTCCCTGATCGTGTCTATAAGACATATGGAAAACACTGTATATACCTAACTCTTTAAAAGTGTCAACCTCTTTTGTAGGGAGGGATTATCGATCACCAGAGTCGGTACGTCTCCCCTCGGAAGGGTACCTGTCGTGTTTCCATGCGGAAAAAAGTCGATCATCCCTTTATATCACAGAAGCCAAATCGTATATAAAATATTTAAGTTTTAACTCTATTATTTATCGCAACCCTCTCAGGATGATTTAATAAATTTTCTATTTCATTATAAGTAATGACTGAAAATTTATCAGCCATCCTCAAATGGTTGCGATAAACACACACACACACACACACACACACACACACACACAAAAAGTAAAATTTAAATCAAATATTAAAGTTTGATGGTTATGGTGGAGACACTAACAGCCACTGGTAAATTGCGTCACGTTCTTCTCATTCTAAGCGTCGCGACGGTAGGCGTCGGTAAAAAAAAATGCAAATCGAACCCTAAATTTCCTTATGGGAAAATACCTGTAAAAATGAGGATATTGCTCTTCATTCATCTCCACACTTCCCACATTCTTCTCATTGTGGGCGCAGTGGACAAAACCTTTCCTAAAAGTAAAATCGTTAATTAAAACCTAAAAAAAATGTATAAAATTAATATAAACCGGTGGTTTTATATATCAACATTTGAAAATAGTGGATAAAACCTTTCCTAAAAGTATATATATATATATATATAACATCGGTTTACAACGTTCTACGTCTTCCGATTCCCAATCTCCATCCTTCTACCCTTCTACACCTTCTTCCAGTCGGAGCTTTTGGACCTCTTCGTCTACTCCCTCTCTCCAGCTTCTTCTTGGTCTTCCGCGTTTCCTCCTTCCGCCTGGTTTCCACTGCATCACTTGTTTAGGTATTCTTGTCTCTGGCATTCGTTGTACATGCCCAAACCATATTAGTTGTTTATCCTGAATGTCGTCCACTATTGTATGCTTGACTTTCATTACCTCTCTGATTCTCTCATTTGGTATCCTTTCCATCCTTGACCTGCCCGCCGCTCTCCTCCAGTAGTCCATTTCTGTTGCTTTCAGCATTTTCTTTGTTGTCTCTTTTAGTGGCCATACCTCCGAGGAGTAGGTGGTTATTGCCTTTACGATTGTGTTGTAAATTCTTGTTTTGTTTTCCTTGCTAATATTTTTGTCCCAGAGCACGCTATTAAGTAATGCTATTGCCTTTCTTCCCTGTGTATTTCGGTCTTTTATTGCTTCTGTTAAATCTCCGTTGTTTGTTAGTCTCATACCCAGATATTTATACTCTGTACATTGTTTTATTGTTTTTCCACTGTTTAGTATAAGGTCCCGTTGTTCTCTTCCTATACACATATATTCTGTTTTGGATAAGTTGACTTCCAATCCCCATTTGGTGTACTCCTCTATCAGCTTTCGGGTCATATATTCAAGGTCTTCATAATCTTGTGCGATTACTACTTGGTCATCCGCGAAGCTCAACGTGTATAGTATATAGTCTTCAAGGGGCAGACCCATTCCTCTGCTGTTTCTCTTCCATGTTTTTATTGCCTGCTCTAGGTATATTTTGAACAGGGTTGGTGACAGACAACATCCCTGCTTAAGTCCTTTATCTGTTTTAAATCCTTTACTGATGTTCTTTCCCTGTTTTATTTTTGTTTTTATGTCTTCGTATAATGATCTTACCGCTTTAATCAATTCTGTATTTATATTGCTTGTTTCCAGAGCATGCCACAATTTACTGAGGGGTATGCTGTCGTATGCCTTCTTTAAGTCGACGAACAATAAGTGTAGCCCTTGGTTGTAACCTAGTTTTTTCTCCATTACTTGGGTTATCGTGAATAAGTGGTCCACCGTCGACCTTCCTGCTCTGAAACCTGCTTGTTCTTCTGCTTCGCTATCTGTGTATTCGTTTTCGATTTTGGCTTTTAATATTTTTCCATAAATTCTACTCAATGTACTTGTCACTGCTATACCTCGATAGTTTTCACATTTGTTCCTGTCCCCTTTTTTAAATATTGTTGTTAAATAGCTGGTTTTCCACTCCATTGGTACCTCCTTCTTATTTATGCACGTCTGAAACAGTTTTGTTAAGTGATCAGTCAATTTGCTGCTTCCGTTTTTGATTAGTTCCCCATATATCTCTCCCGGTCCCGGTGATCTTCCATTTTTTAGGAATCCACATTGTTTTTTTACTTCTTCTTTTGTTATCCGTACTGGTGATCCCATTGTTTTTATGTTCTGCGTTTCCTCTTCTTTGAATTCTATCCGTTGTTCCGTTAATAGCTCTTGAAAGTATGTTTCCCATTGTTGTGATGTTATCGGGGTTACTATTTCTTTTGATCTATTACTTCTTAGGTTTCTTAGTGTTCTCCAACTTTCCGTATTCCTTTTTCCTCCCAAGTAGGTATTTAGCCGTATACATTTTTTCTCCCATGATTCGTTTTTCTTCTGGCTGATTTTTCTTCTAACTTTTGTTTGGGCCTTTTTATATGTTTCCTTATCTTCAGTTTTTTTTGAACTTAGGTATATCTGATATTTCTTCCTTTTTTCCTCTATATCCTTCTCTATTTCCTCGTCCCACCAATATGGTTTGTTGTGGGTGGCGATATTTTCGTATCTCCCTAGGGCTTCTAATGCTGCGTTGTGTATACTTTCTTTAATATGTAGGTAGTGCTCTTCCAAGTTCGTGAATGTCATATTGTTACTTAGTTTTTGATCCAGTCGGTTTCTATATAGCCACCTGGCAGTTTCATCCTCCAATGATGCCAGGTTGTACTTTTTTGTGTCTTCGGTTTCTTCTGAAGCTAGTTTGCCCATAGATTCGTTTTGATTATTTTGTTTACCTCCCGGGAACCAGATTTTCGTTTTAAGTAGATAATGGTCGCTGCCGTATGTTGGTCCTCGACATATTTTTACGTCTCGTATTTCTAGGTTTGATTTTTGCTTTGCTATAGTATAGTCGATAATTGATTTTTGTCCCCGTGTCTCGTTTGTCCATGTAAATTTGTGGATTTCTTTATGTTGGTAGAAGCCGTTCATAATTTTGAGGTTGTTTTGTTCACACAGTGCTATTAGTCTTTCCCCGTTGTTGTTCCTTCTGTCTTCTCCATATTTTCCAATCACTGGATCATTTTGCTTCCTCCCAACTCTTCCGTTTAGATCTCCCAGTATCAATAGTTCTCGTGTGTTTCCTAATTTCGTGATTTCCTCACTCATTTTTTGGTAGAACTCCTCTTTAGTTGTCCACGGATCTCCCTCATCTACTCCGTAAACTCCTAGCACTGTTATTTTTTCTCCAAACATTTGTAAATTCAGCTTTATTATTCTTTCGTTCACTGCTTCCCATGACTTTATACACCTTCTCCATTTTCGGTGTATTATAATTCCTACTCCTCTCTTTGCGCGTTCTTCTTTTGGTACCCCACTGTAAAAGTGGTCGTATTCTCCTAAACCTTCCGATCCTTGTCCCTTCTTTTTTGTCTCGGTTACGACGGTCAGGTCTATCTTGAGGTTTTTAAGTTCCACTATTACTTCATTCAGTTTCCTTGCGATGCCTTGTACATTCCATGTAGCCAAAATCATTGTCCTTTTCCGTTGCTTGGGTCGACTTAAATGTTCCTTTTTCTTCCGAGGCTTTTGATTGGGTCTTTTAACATTTCTATTTTTTCCGAGTACTAGGGAGTTAGCCTAGTGCCTCAACCTCCAACCTGTAGGGCTAGGTAATTTTTACTCAGGGTTTTCTTCCCCTAGCCTTTGACGAGCCACCATCCATCTACAAGGCAGCAGCTTCTTCACCTGTAATCCTAGGCAGGAGCCCTCACAGGGTACTACCATCCGGGCCAGATGGACCCTGGTTTTTTTCCGAGGTGTTACTCCTCGATCCCTCCTCCTTTCCCGTAATACTATGGGACCCCGGGCTTGGGACCGGCATGGCGGAGTTTTTCCTAAAAGTAAAATCGTTAATTAAAACCTAAAAAAAATGTATAAAATTAATATAAACCGGTGGTTTTATATATCAAGATTTGAAAATAGTGGACAAAACCTTTCCTAAAAGTAAAATCGTTAACTAAAACCTAAAAAAAATGTATAAAATTAATATAAACCGGTGGTTTTATATATCAACATTTGAAAATAGTGGACAAAACCTTTCCTAAAAGTAAAATCGTTAATTAAAACCTAAAAAAAATGTATAAAATTAATATAAACCGGTGGTTTTATATATCAACATTTGAAAATAGTGGACAAAACCTTTCCTAAAAGTAAAATCGTTAATTAAAACCTAAAAAAAATGTATAAAATTAATATAAACCGGTGGTTTTATATATCAACATTTGAAAATAGTGGACAAAACCTTTCCTAAAATAAAATCGTTAATTAAAACCTAAAAAATGTATAAAATTAATATAAACCGGTGGTTTTATATATCAACATTTGAAAATAGTGGACAAAACCTTTCCTAAAAGTAAAATCGTTAATTAAAACCTAAAAAAAATGTATAAAATTAATATAAACCGGTGGTTTTATGCATCAACATTTGAAGATGTTGGACAAAACCTGAGCTAAAAATAAAAGGTTATTAGTAAAGGATAATGACGGTTATGCATCAAAATTAATTCGATTCCATTTCTTCCTTTTTCTGGCTTTTATTGGCCATGGATTATAGATTCCCCATCGGTTCCATGTTGGCTAGTATAATGAATAGTGTGGCTAAAACAAATGTATTAGTAGACGGCCGATTTATCTTAAATTAATTTAGGTATCTATATTTAAATAGTTCACCAAATATTGTACATTTATACCATACCAGAAAGCCGTCCTCCATAATTTAATAGGCTTGTTTCTTCAGTTGCAGCTTCTTATTTTCACTCACTTCACTAACTTACCAGAATCGGCAACGTGTCCCATCTTTAAGAGCAATAACAAAGCTCCTTCACCATATTTTAGTGATTATAAAGAGATGCGCACAGCCCGATTTTTGGTATATCTTAATAGTGTCCAAAATTTAATGAATGAGAAAGAAGAAACAAAATGGTGCGGACCTATATATTGCTATTGCTCTTAACCCTTCATTCTTTCACCTGTAGCAACAGAAAAGGAAAGAAAACTATCTTACCTTTCAATCATGATAGAAGCGAAGGTGATGGTATTAACAACGGTGCCAATTGCAGCAAGACGGATCAATCCACATTCAAGCAAGCACTTGAGTGAGGAATGACCCGTAAAACACTAAAGGTAGTAGATAAGCTACAAGAGTTCGGGGCCAAATACCACCACTTTTACATGTTATTTCTTATGGGAAAATTTAAGGTTCGATCTGCATTTTTTTGTACCGACGCCCAGCGAGAATGAGAAGAACATGAGGAGTGTGGAGATGAATGGAGAGCAAATATCGTCATTTTTACATGTATTTTCCCATAAGGAAATTTAAGGTTCGATCTGCATTTTAAATCTAACGACGCTTAGCGTCGCGACGCCCAGAATGAGAAGAATGTGGGAAGTGTGGAGATGAATGAAGAGCAATATCATCATTTTTACAGGTATTTTCCATAAGGAAATTTAGGGTTCGATTTGCATTTTTTTTACCGACGCCTACCGTCGCGACGCTTAAAAAATAGCGCGGTTGCCATTTCCGAGACAATAATTATACAGGAAAGTAATATTACAGAAGAAAATTCCGCAATTTATGAATATAATCTTATAAAACATCGAAAGTGGCAACGCTGTATTTTTAGATATTTCCAAATAACGCAATATCGATCGACCGAATAAACCCGAAACAGACTGAAACGTGTAGTTACTAGAAATTTTATTAATTGTTAAATATCAATGTATGAAAAAATTATATTATTTCCCAGACCACCGGATGAAACTTTATACAATAAGGACGTCTTTTTGTCTACACAGTAACACTTTAAAATACTAATTCAGATTGAATGGTACTTAGATGTGTTCATGAGATGCATACAAATTTACGCGAAAACTAATGTGAATTTGTACTTTTGTTTTTGTGTTTTGTGCCGGTTTTTTTTCTAACGGATAAAGTGGCATTTAAGTTATTCAGTTCCGACGGGTGTCGTTCGAATTGAACAAATGAGAACATGCCTGACCATTTATAAACGCCGCGACAGTTGGTTCGAGTCAGTTCAAGTTTATAAATCAGAGATTGTTTCCCAGCGAACTGAACTGAACGTAAAAGTTTATAATAATGTACCCTGAAAAATAAACAACTTCCAATCTGTCAAACGGTTATTGACTTTCTAAAGAGTAAACACCGCTCAAAATTCACTGACGTTTTCCGCCATATATTGTTTTGTTCATCTTTCTCCCAGTGTTACCACGTGCTTAATTTTGGTTTGACGTCAGGTCATATTAAATTAAAGCGCCTTTTTTGGATATTTTTCTTCAATTTGATTTAATCTCAGGAATTGCCGGTTTAAATATAATACGTCATTTCCATAACACCCTGTATACATAAATTTTCCTGCTTAAACATAATAAAATCTGAAATAGTATCGTGGCACGTGTGCAATAAAACGCTAATCTAGATTTCTAGTCTATACCAATATAAATATACTATAAAAAAAAATGACAAAATTAAACATGCAAAATATTTGCACATCTGTTATAAAAAAAATAAACAGTTTAATTATGTCTTCAACTAAATGGTACAAATAAACTGAGTAACAATTTTAACCAGAACAAAGAAAATGTTACTTCCTGTTTAAGCGCACGATATAAATTTATTTTTTTCTTTCACGCGACTCAACAACAATAAAAAAAAAGCCGCCGCGTCAGCAGTCGAGGCGTGTGGCTTAACTCCTGGAAGTCTGATATCTTAAAATTGGACTAAATTTTCCGCAACGCTGTAAAACACGACAGATTTGAAATAATTTTAACAAGAGTTAATGGGGAATGGGAAGAAACATTTCTTTTTAAGATAGACACCGTGTCCAAGATAAGGAGGACCAGTACAGGGATCTCGAAAACCGTAAGAAATCAGAAGTCGGTTAAATTGAGGTAAAGTTGCGCATTTACGTGCCTAATAATATGCCGTTTAGAAAGTTTTAAAATTCCGAGTAGTTCCGTAGATATCCGCAAAAAACCGAAATTCTGAAAAATCGTTTTATTATTTTCCTGGGGTTTTTTGAGATCGAATTCTAAAGTAAATTGCATTTTTGCATTGCCACTTTTTCCGCTCTATCTAACAGCGTTAATTGTTTTGTAATCCGACGAGTCGTCTTCGAAGGACCATTATCAACTTTCTTTTTTAAATACGGTCCTGTTTTCCTGATATTGGAATTTGAGAGCTTTTTTCTTCCGAATGCAACGATGTATGACACATTGTGGTTTAATGACGTTTCGAGGGTTTTTTGAACAACATCAGGAAATTTTGGGATACGGTCCTGTATTTCTCCTAATTTTATAAATAATATCTCATAAGTAAGCTCTAAATTTTTTACTTATGTTGGACTAGTTCAATAAATAACAAATAATTTAATAATAAACCACAAATAAGTGAACAAAAAAAACATACAAAACAGAAATAAATCGAACAAAAAGGAAGGAACTACATAATCAGGTGTTCTGAAACACCATGGCCAGCACGTTCGCCTCTGGGGGTAGTCGATATAAACACAACTTCGAAACAGAAGACGAACTTAGGAGGTTGGTGCTTGAAGCCTTTCAAAGTATTACGCCAGAAATGTTGTCAAATGTTTTAGAATCGACAATTAGAAGATGTTATTTGTGCTTAAAAAATAACGGAAATCATTTTGAACTCCTGATTATGTAATTCCTTACTTTTTTCGTTGTTCGTTTTATTACTGTTGGGTGGTATGTTTTTGTTCACTTATTGGTGTTTATTATTTAATTATTTTTTGTTCACTTATTTGTGGTTTATTATTAAATTAATTGTTATTTATTGAACTAGTAGAAATTTAGAGCTTACTTATGAAATATTATTTATAAAATTAGGAGAAATACAGGACCGTATCCCAAATTTTCCTGATATTGTTCAAAAAAAACCTCGAAACGTCATTCCACCACCAAACCACAATATGTCGTAAATCGTTGCATTCGGAAGAAACAAAGCTCTCAAAGTCCAATATCAGGAAAACAGGATCGTATTTGAAAAAAGAAAGTTGATAATGGCCCTTCGAAGACGACTCATCGAATTACAAAACAATTAACGCTGTTAGATAGATTGAAAAAAGTGGCAATGTAAGAGTGCAATTTGCTTTAGAATTCGAACCCAGGAAAAAAATAAAACGATTTTTCAAAATTTCGTTTTTTCCGGATACCTCCGGAACTACTCGGAATTTATTAGGCACATAAATGCGCAACTTTACCTCCATTTAAGCGACTTCGTAACTCTTACGGTTTCCGAGATCCCTGTACTGGCCCTCCTTATCTTGGAACAAATATTGTGAAAACTTTTCAATGCTACAAAATATTTTCAAAATTAATAAGTGACTTCTTTAACTTATAATTATAAGATAGCCTTAAGGTTTTAGATACAAATAAATGTAGGACGAGTCATTTTTAAATCAACTTTCAAAAACTTCAATAAACACGGAATTTTAAAATAAATGTAATTAACCAATTTTTTACAATTAAGATTGTATCGTCTTAATAATGCCCAATTGGGGCATCATTACTACCGAAAATTGTTTACGATTATCGATGATAATAATCAGATTACGGATCGTGGCATGCAACAAAATCCAAAAATCCATTGTCTTTTTTGGCAAATCGTACTACTTCCTTTTCATGGGAATGAATCCTATAATTATTTTTGGGGGTTTTCGAATTTTACACTTTGCATAAGGTCGTTAAAACAATACACGGAAAAAATACTGTAGTAAAATTATTATAGTAATTATTTTATTGTAAAATTCCTATAAAAGATAGTATTAATTACATTTTTTATAAGTAATCCCTACCAAAATACTATTGTAAACATAATTTCCAATATAGTATTAATGGAAAAATTATTATTTCCTATAGACAACCCGATTATACCCTATACAATAAGGGCGTATTTAGTCTGCACAGTAGCATTTTAAATACTATTTCAGATTGAATGGTATTACCAAGAATAGGAAGTCTTTTCCATTGATAGCATGTACCCACCTGCAGACCGGTTTCGAACTCTTATGTTCTTGTCAGTACAGGGTAGGTGTACATACCTATCATCCATGGTATAAGTAACTATAGGTATGATTGCACGCCGATGATCACGTGGCTTGGCGAGTAAGTTTTAAATCTCTTATGAAGGTTTACATTGCTGTCATCGTTTTAAACTCTTTTTTGAATGTATTAAAACGTTTTATGCATGTAATGGTATATGAAATGAAAGAATAATATATGACGAGTATTTACGTATATCAATCAATAGAAACATAACACACAAATACCACTAAAAAAAGAAAAGATATCGGAGAAATTTTTCGCGGCCATTTGAGCCGGCGACAATAGCCGAAGCATGCCGAAAGCTGCTCGCCGACCACTGCTGGTTTTGAAACAGTGTTGCCAAACTTTTACAATTGTAATAGATCCACTAGTATTTTAACATTCTTGTTGTGTGGCTCCCCATATGAAATTTATGTTCAATCTGGAGGGACCACCTCCAGATTGAACATAAATTTCATCTAATGGGAAAGTAACGACCCTTTTTTTCGTACTATTTTTACTCTGACCCGTTTTTTACTATTCCTATTAGGTTTCGAACCGGCACTCTATTTCTTTCGATAACGGATGTCTGGCAACACTGCTGCATGGTTGCCGTAGTTTTTGGTGGACATTTTGTAAGTTTACCAGAACGTTTTCTTATAGTCTTGTGTTTATTAAAAAAAATATCTTAATTTTCATAAAATGAGGTGCGCTATGTTCGGTTGTGATATGGATAACCAGGCAAAGACATTTAATAGAACTATAAGGTTTTTCCGCTTTCCTAAAGATAAAAACAAACAATTAAAATGGATACAGTTGTGTAAGCGGAAAGATAATTAGGTCGTATTTTAGCTTTAATCTTTGTTGTATGTTCATGAAATAAATATTCCTAAATACCATGATATTATTCTTTCATTTCACATACCACTAAACGTAAAAACTTTTAATTAAAACGGCGTCAGAGTAATAATAGTACGAAAAAAAGGTCGTTACTTTCCTATTAGATGGGGGACCACCTCCAGATTGAACATAAATTTCATATGGGGAGCCCCACAACAAGAATGTTAAATAGTAGTGGATCTATTACAATTGTAAAAGTCTGGCAACACTGTTTCAAAACCAGCAGTGGTCGGCGAGCAGCTTTCGGCATGCTTCGGCTATTGTCGCCGGCTCAAATGGCCGCGAAAAATTTCTCTGATATCTTTTCTTTTTTTAGTGGTATTTGTGTGTTATATTTCTATGAAATTGATATACTTACGTAAATACTCGTCATATATTATTCTTTCATTTCATATATCATTACATGCTTAAAACGTTTTAATACATTCAAAAAAGAGTTAAAAACGATGACAGCAATGTAAACTTCCATAAGAGATTTAAAACTTACTCACCATGCGCACGGCAGACGAAATTGGGACGGTTAGATATCCTACCTTTAGTTTATTGTATCATGCCTATCATCAGAGAAGACTCTAATACTTCACGCGGTATTATCAACGGTAGTCGACACAATACAGAGCGCAGCGCCATCTCTTAGCAGACCCACACAAACTGAACAGACGTTATTTGAATAAATCAAAAATAAAAACTCTATACTTTTCAGGTGGTATTAATATAAAATACCAATGTATGGTTGTATTGTCTCGACTACCGTTGACAATACAGCGTGAAGTATTAGAGTCTTCTCTGATGCTAGGTATAGTATGTACACCTACCCTAGAGTTCGAAACCGGTCTGCAGGTGGTTACATCCTATCAATGGAAAAGGCTTCCTTTTCTTGGTAGTACCATTCAATCTGAAATAGTATTTAAAGTGCTACTGTGTAGACTAAATACGCCCTTATTGTATAAGGTATCATCGGGTGGTCTGGGAAATAATAATTTTTCCGTACATTGGTATTTGATATTAATACCACCTGAAAAGTACAGACTTTTTATTTTTGATTTATTCAAAAAAACTATAGTTAGGATTTCTAATAAATTTAGTAAAATCAAGCAACTACTAAAATATATTGTATAAACACTATAGTAAAATTATTATAGTATAGATTTATTGTACGATTATATGAAATATTGTATTAATTACATACACGTTCCATAATATTGTCAATATTTGATGATATTGATAATAATATTGATCGTGTGAGGCAAAATATTGAAGTATTGTGAATATAGGTATTGATGAATTTGTGGCCTCTATATTGACAATATATTAACAATAAAAATATTGACAATTTTATTGAAAGTGTGAGGGCTGCTTTAGTGGAGCTGCTCGTGGAAACTGTTGCAACAACCTTAACAATTATTGTCTCCCCTATGTAGACGATCATTTACAAACAATACCACCGGAAATAATTAGGGCGCTCCATTACTATAATTTTTATTTTGGCGAAACCTTTGTCCTGATAAAAATCAAAAATCTAAATAAACATTCACTATATAAACTTAGTATCGCTATTGTGATCAAGACATGAAACTCCCTTCGGTATACATAAAAAATTAATCAAGACTCACAATCTAAGCGCTTTTGCATAATGAATTGCATTATTTCTTGCGCATATAGACTGTAACCTTCCAAGGGTTACATATTATTATAGCCCTAGCTAAATTTGGAACAGGGCTTAGCCTAGTGGATTGTGCATTTTTAATTGGCAATAATTCCAAACTCCAAAGGTACATGGAAAGAAATATGTTCGTGTTTCAAGATCATATATTTTCTTGCCAATATTTATTTAGTTTAAATGCTACCGTAATTCGTTTTAAATGAGTATTTCTATTTTCAATCGAAGCCTGAGATTATAAATCATAATTTAATTACTCTAAATACTTGTTTTAAGCAGTACATATTTTATAATAAGTTTATCATGCTTGGGTATAAATTCAAACATTTTAAAAGAAGATATGGTCATGTTTGAGAAGACTCATTCATACCTGTTGTTGATACTTCGAACACTTATGTAACCTATTAAGTAAAGATGTTCATTCTTAAAACAAAATGGCAATAATTTATCAAAACAAATATATCACTGCATTTAACTTCTTTAAGAAAAAGCCTAATATTTGCTTATATTTCAGTTAACGCTATCTAGCGGCGACGCCAAAACTCAAGAAAACAAAAACAAAAGCGCATCTTATACGGTAAATATAGCGTTCGTAAACGAGACCAAGTTTGTTAAAATCGGTTAAGCCAAACCGGAGTAACAGTACTTTTTCTTTTAAATTGAATCCCCCACCCTAACCACTTTATTTTACTAGATTGGAAAATTTATGTAAGACAAAAAGTGTTAGGAAATATGTAAGGATTAAAATACAGATGTTTTCGATACCTCTCAATTAGTCAAAATACATAGAAAATCATAATTTTAACCTAGGTCATGACTGTAACGCCCTCTTGCGGTAATTTTACAAACTCGAAAATGATTTCCATCCTTTTCTCTTGGGTACTTTTAGTATAAAAAAATTTACCCGGATGCTCTATCACTACCAGCTATTGAGATAAAGCCGGCGGCCATTCTTAGTTGACCACCCGGTACATACCTGGTATTGATCCACGACTTTTGCAAAAAAGCACCATTCACTTGTGTCCTTTCATCTTAAACAAAACAAGTTACTAATCTAACAAACGGCGAATCGAATCACCATAACTTAAAAACTCCTTTACAAAAATTGTTATTAGGTAATGAAAGTCTATCTATAAGCACTAATATACCGACAACAATGTGGATGAACCACTTTTTATTCTGTGATTTGAAAAAGCATCCAGAACAAAATATGGCGACGAATAACAACAAACAAATAATGTCGGGCCGGCTCTGACGCGATCTATAAAATTTCCACCCTATTGCGCCAACTCAATAGGCCCGCGCCATCTCCCATAGCGGGGATACTTTTTGTAATTTGGAACGTTCGTATTGGCAATATAATGTATATATACTCGTACATATACGTGGTATAACCACGTAGTGGCAATCGCCGAGGCAACTTCGCAGAATCCAGGTGTCTTTGCCTGATAGGGTTTGTTCGACCTTCCCCCCCCCCCCCCCCCCCTCCTCTGCCCCCACAAGCAACATTTAAACACGAAAAAATATACCTGTTTGACTAACGCGACAGTATTACTTTTCGTAACTTTCCTTGTATGCCCCTTGTATGTATAAAACGGACTGGGCCACTAGCACAGGAAGTTTTAAATTTTGTGTGATAAATCTGTTTAAAAAACCAGGGTCTATAAATTTCTAAGATGTTTTATTTCTTTAGGGGGACACCCTATTATTATTTATCTAAAACAAGATAAAAATTCAATCCCACGTTAGATTAGATATTTTGTTAACCTACATAATACACCAAACGGAACCGGAAGTAAGGCCGTACCGCCATTTAAGACACGCATCGAGAACAAAAACGAAATAAAAGGAAGGGTTCGGACTGTAAATTACAATAAAACACGCTACAAATTTCGGACCATTATTTGTTTTAAAAGGAAATTTGTGTCTATCAGATTTAGATTGATAGAAGATTAAAATTTAATTAAAATATCATAAAGGGCATTCGAAAACTATAATTTATCTAAAATAATAACCGACTCGTGTCGTCGATGGCCTCATTTTATCACGAATAGCAACCCATTTGTTCGGGTTTGTTCGTGGTAATATGTGCGAAGCCGTAGAAGGGCAACAATTTTAAAGTTTTTTTACACTCAAATTACGAGTCGCATCGCAGAATTTCGAGTTTTTTTACTTTAAAAAACAAATTTCCAGCTGTATTGTTATCAAAAAACAGTAAAGAAGAAACAAGAAAAGCTTCTTAATATATTTGTCTCCTTCATCTGTGCCCTTAAACTAATTAAATCATCCGTTCTAACGCTAATTTATTGTAATACACCCCAAACATTATACCATTTTTCTTTCCGTCTTTAAAATTTAACTTCACAAAAAGATTTGACTCATTAGCATTATTAGAAATGCACCCTTTTCTTTAAACCCTTTTTGTCAAGCATCAGCGAAGAAATAATGTTGATGTCGTAAGATTGGTAAGTTTATATTTGGGAAAATACAAAAATATGTTTGGAAGAGAATTAGATGTCACTCCAGATGAAACAATTATTCAACAATGAAATTCGAAGAGTGCCAAGCTGAACCGCATATGGATGGGCCGCAGTATTCCGTCGTGTATTTCTCCTACACGTCTCGGTGGAATTATGGGGGGCATTGTCATTGTCACATTTGTCGTGGAAATATCTGTAAAATAGAGTCAAATCATCAACCTGTCTTCGATGTTCTAGGCTCTCGAGATCTTTTATTAGGCCACTTACCGTATTTTTGCTACAGGGTGTTGAATTTTTATTTTAGAAAGTACTTTAGGTATTATTTTCAATTTTGGTATGTGACATAAAACCATATAGTCCCACCAGCGGTGTCCCTGCTAACATGTCCTCTGATATTCTTTAACAGAAAAAGTGGTACGCCACTGACATTTTTCCATTTGTTTATTTTTTTTATTAGCTTGGTTAATTCTATATGAAAACTGTTCCTTGAATTTTTCACGGCAGATGTTCTTGAATAAAACAATTAAATTGAACCAACGGTGCATCATCCCTTGTGTATATAAAAGCCGTATTACAGTTGGCAATTTTTTTCTGTTGCGCCGACAATGGCAATTATAATTGCACGTATTCATGCGCACTAAATCGTTCTCGATCAGCTGGCCCAATACTGCTCGCATTGCCGGAGTAATGCGAGAATGGAATCCGTATTACAGTCGGCAATTCCAGTCTTCCGGCAATTAAAATTGCACGGTTCTCGATCAGCTGTCTCGCATTGCCAGAAATAGGGCACGCGCCATTTTCATTGCCATTGCCGGTGCAAGTCTGAGTAGAGATGGATTATTCTGTTATTTTTAAATGTTTATTATTAGTTGGTCGAAGCACCTATGAACAGCTAATGGCTATTTAAACTAACTGGTAAATTAACAGGTTCACATTCTTTATAATCATATGTACTGCTAATGCATAGCAACTTTTTTGAACTGCCATTTGTAAGTAGCAGTAGCTGCTTTAACTGCTAATCAAAACCAACAGGTTTGCCCATCTCTAATTCTGGGGTTATTTTAGGGATTTCGACACTACCGACTCCTGTTCTGACTGCGCCAGCTGATCGAGAACGGTTTACTGCGCATGAATTCGTGAAATTATAATTGCCATTGCACCGGAAATTTTTATTGACAACTCTAATACGGCTTTAAGGAATACATAAGCCTTTTAAAGACATTTTGTGTTATCATTTTCAGGGTATATTAAGTGAAATAAAACTAAAAAAAAAAAGCTGCCAAATAAGACCACTTTGACTATATCATAAATTTATATATAAAAATTGTCCTTTTTTTACACGTTCTCTTTAAAATACGGCGCCATATTTTAAGATCAAAGTGTATATCAATTTCCCGTAAAGGTTCCATTTGATAGATCGTTTTCAATAAGCATTTCTTATGCATGTAACCGTTGTAAATTTCATAAATAACCTGTCGAATTTTATTGACCTTATTTTTCATTTTTATTGTTGTATCAAGCCAAATCGCACTTTACTCGAAAATATATTTGTTTTAGGGGAGTTCTCTATTGAATTACACGGAAGTGTTATTTTTCTTATAGAGCCATAATGGGGATAAAAAATGGATATTGGGAGTTGTGTTTTAAGTTTTTGAATTTATTTAGATCGTGATATGAATATGCTAGGATTTATTTCTGTATTCCCATGCGATCTAATTTATATTAAGCACACTAAAATCCAAATAAACGATTAATTTATGGTCCTCATACAATAAACACAACGTATGAAGTACCAGGTCGACCAGTGGACCTGTGTCTTCGACGTATCGGTAAGGGGAAAGCAATATCGTTAAAAATATGGTCTTGTTATGGACGTGCTATTATTATTTTAAATAATGTAATAATGGAACTTCTTCAGTAATTGAATTTTATGTTTAAAGGATTTTTATCAAGGTTTAAAAAATGACTTTTTACAAGATGTAAATTTTTCAACATGGAAAAAACAGCTACATTATTAATTGATTAATGATTATTTTTCAGTTTTGGTCGTATTAATGCCCCTTTCTAGCTTTCGCTTAAGTGGCAAATTATCCTATGGTATGCCCAGTCGATTCTGTGCATGGTTGTCTAGCTTTCTTAAGGACCGCTCTCTGCAAGTGGCGATTGACGGATTTCTCTCAGACACCTTCACCATCAATGCCGGTGTTCCTCAAGGATCCATATTGTCTCCCACTCTCTTCTTACTCTACATTAACGACCTTCTAGTGGAAACAAAAAATCCGATATTTAGTTTTGCTGACGATAGCACACTTATCTCATCTTTCTCTTTGAATGCACAAACATCTTCGCAGACAGCATGAAGTATCACGCCTCAACAAAGACCTGGAAGAAATTTTGGCTTGGGGTGACAGTAACCAAGTCTAATTTAACGCTAAAAAAACCCAGGCAGCATATTTCCCTAAAAAGGTTAACATTACAGAACCGGATATAGTCATGGACGGACACGCCCACTGGCTTCATCTATTAATTTGCTGGGCGTCAATCTGGGGGAAATATGTCTTGGCATAACCACGTTGTGGCAATCACCAAGATAGCTTCTCAGAAACTTGATGTGCTCTTCCGAACCAGAAAGTTGTACACACCTCAATAACTTTTGACACTATACAAAGCCCAGATTTGACCATCACTAGAATACTGCTCTCATGTCTGGAGCTCTGCACCCAAAGATACTCTTCGGCTACTGGATTCTATCGACAGAAGGGCCATTCGTCTGATTGGAGACCACGAGTTGACGAAAACCCTCGACAGCCTAGAACATCGAAGACAGGTTGGGTATTTGACTCTCTTTTACAGATATTTTCATGTGCTCGGCTGACCTTGTCCTCTTAATTCCGCCCAGAGCGGCGAATAGCAGAAATACGCGACGAGCCACTGCCATATGTGGTTAAGGTTAGTACTCCTCGAACTTCATTATTTAAGGATTCTTTCATCTGGAGCACTTCATCCTTATGAAACGACCTTCCCGAGGTCGTTTTTCCCAACGAATATAACCTCCAACGATTCAAAACCAACGTGCACCGCTTTTTGCGCACACTCACCACTCCCAGAGAGGTTGCTTTAGATTTTGCATTTAAATATCAAAATAAATAGTTTGAAAAGAAAGGTTTTAATAATATTGAGAATATTGGGGAGGAAAATCTTTGGAGGAAAACAATTGTACGATAATCAAAAGAGGAGGGCCAGTACCCATTGACTCACCCTGTTTCTTAGTAGGTACCAGCTCCCTTAGACGATAGACATTACGACGTTAGCTTTATTGCCTCTAATTTTAATTAAATATAACGCTTATCTACCTACAATATAACACGCATTTTCAAAAGGGTTTGGAAATTTATTGCCGAAGAGTCCCGAACAGAATTGCAGGACTGTCGTTAGATAAATTCCCACCGTCCTATTATTATTAGAGTGTCAATGGCCTGGAAATTTTTCGGCTCGCTCGGATAAAGTTTTAGGGTTGTAAAATTTTTGGACTGATTAGATTTATATCGTCGTTATTCCTGACAAGGCAGGTTTGGGCTGTGATACTGCGCAAGGTTGCGATGTTGTGGCCGTAAAAGAATTAGTTGTATTTTAAAAATAAAATACTTAGGCTGAATAAATAAATATCATTTAATTATAATATAATACTACGTGTCCAAGATAAGGAGGGCCAGTACAGGGATCTCGGAAACCGTAAGAGATACGAAGTCGGTTAAACGGAGGTAAAGTTGCGAATTTACGTGCCTAATAATATGCCGTTTAGAAAGTTTTAAGATTCCGAGTAGTTCCGGAGATATCCGGAAAAAACCGAAATTCTGAAAAATCGTTTTATGTTTTTCCTGGGTTTTTTCGAGAGGGGGTTAGAAGGAAAATTTACGAAAAGTAATACGCTGCAGCGTTAGTCAAACCGGTATATATGTTATTTTTCGTATTTCATTGTTTGTTTAGGTGGGTCATGACCCCCATGACCTCCCTGGATCCGCGCCTGTATTAAGCGAGGTATAGATGACTTTATTAGACGTCCAAATGTAAAAAAAATCCACTTTCGATTACGAGTTTATTCCAAAACTGAAACTGTAAACAAGCTAGTGAATAACATTGGTCTACGTGACGGGATTCAGGATTGCATTGCTATTTTTTTTTTCAAATATTCTTTCACAAGGTACACTAATTATACATTACCTACTTTGTTTTCGAAGTTATTTTTGTAAAAATCGAAAAATACATGAAAAAAATATTAATATAATCATGATACAATAAACAGAAGGTAAGATATCGCGTAGGAGGAAGGGCGGCTTAGTGGCGTCATTATGTGCATGCTTCTGCAGTTCCCTGTTTTGAAAGTTTACAGGATTTTTTTCTTATTTTAGTGGTATTTGCTCAGGTATTTGTGTATTTACTAAAATAATATTCATATTAATATATGTTCGGTTGTGGTGAAAACTAAAGAGGGGCTAAAGACTAAACACTTAAAAACACTTATTTAGAAAACTGTTTAACTAGGTAGAAATGTTAAATTTTTATAAAATAAATATACCTAAATATAATTGAGATTATTCTTTTAATTCACCTACTATCAAATGCATAAAACATTTTCATACATTTAGAAGAGAATTAAAAATCCTAACTACAACGTGAATCTCCATAAGGAATTTAAACTTACCATTATGTCACTGGGCGCGACAAACGATATTGGAAGCTACCTTGTTATTGTATCATGGAGTATTATAATGCATTAAAAATCTTTCCCGATAATAACATTCAGTGATATCTCGAGATACGAGTTTAATTCGTTACGTAACCTTGCTCGTATGTCAATTTGCTCGTATCTCAAAGCAATTCTCCCCATTGAAATTAATTGAAATGCCATTAATCCGTTCCAGCCCCAAAAATGCTACCCCCAATTGTTTTTGTTACGTGTGAATAAGAAAAATGTATTTATAAATGACAAATATTGTATAAAAACATATTAACTTATACACAACTTAAATGCTACTGTATGCTTAATTTTAATCACAGCTTTTCTCTTCACTGGTCTTTGCCTTTTGCCGGATTCAAAAAGAAACTGTCCAAGGAGGTTTGTTTCTTCCTCCCTTTCAGAATGCTGCGGAAATGAGTTAGGCATTAAATAGCTCCGATGCACGACGAGTTGCAACTTTTTCGGGGTTGCTTCTTTTCCACGAACTGTGAAACTCTCTCCCACATTCCCAAGATCTCTTTTATCTCTCACTTGTAGAGATCGCGTCGCAGCTGACCGTTCCTCGTATCTCAAATGTCCCTCTTATGTCAAAACAAAACTTCGCTCGCTCGACAGCTCGCATCTCAAATAACTCGTATGTTAGGGCACTCGTATCTCGAGGTACCACTGTAGTTTGTCTAAGAGATCGACACTGTAAGCAGAGGAAGGAACGCGCATGGCTATGCTGTTCATTATTACAACCTTTGAATATAGTTCGTTTTATATTCAAAGATTACAACTGATGATTTCGATAAACGAAATATGTTGTTGTTGTTCTCGAGAAATAAAAAAAAACATTGGGATTCAATTCAGCCACTGTTTTATTTTTTAAACGAAACAAAAATGGTCCTATCAGCCGGCGTTATACAACCAAAATTTTTATGTTAAAATGCTACCTATATCTATCTATTGACCTTGGCCTTGGCAGCTAATTTTAGCAGCAGATGTTTTTGTTTACTGTCCTTTATGAAAGTCAAACGTTAAGGCGGTAGAAACATAATTATATCTGGCGGAATTTTATAGAGCTTCACTCGGAAGCGTTTTCGCGATTCTATTGAAACAACGTAATGGTCTATCCTTGGATTTATTATCAGTCTATGAGTGCGATTGGCTGCTTAATGTGGATAAAAATACTTGGCTATACATGGTGTATCTAACTTTTGCACACTCTAAAAAATGCGTTGGTATCTAAGACTAATTTTATCTTGCTGTTAAAGTTTTAACTTATCTAAAAGTAATGTTTAGTTAGCAATGTATAAGATGATCTAGTTATTTTTAACTATTTCTTAGTTAACATAACTACATTATCATGTTGAAACCAACACTTTTTATTAATTAGCTCCCTATACTAATTTACTTAGTTATTGTTATTGGCCAGATATAGTAGTAATAAGTAGGTACGATGTGAGACCTGACGTCACATCAACTGCCGCCATTTTCTGCTAGGAGATGGCGCTGCGCGCTGTATTTTCTCGACGACCGTTGATAATACGGCTTGAAGTATTAGATGTGCACCTTCACTGTACTCCCACAGGAGAAAGATGGCTCACGCCCAACTGAGCACTCTATACCCGTTGCTCAACAGTAGGAGCAAGCTAACAACCAGGACAAAAGTCATGATGTACAAAGTGCTCATCAGGCCGGTGCTCACATACGGAGCACCGACATGGTGCAGACTGGATAAGCAGGACTTGACTTACAAACACTACAGGTAATACAGAACAAGGCACTTAAAATAATACTGAATACACCTAGATATACCCGAACTCACGTCATACATCGAGACCTCCAAATTGACACAATTTCGGAGTTTCTCGATAAAATAATCACGAAATACCACACCAAGGCTAACTTGGCCAACAACGACAAGATAGCCTCATCACACATACACAGATTGCTAAATCAAAAACACAGAATGCTCAAAGACTGGATCACTCTCTAAATCCACACTCCAAATTACTTAAGAACTTGTCCTTTATAAAATAAGGGTACACGCACACTACGCGCACACTATACGCCTCTGTAAACAATTACAATAACTACCCCTCTACTACTACAAACTTGCTTATTTGATTAAATTCAAATAAGAAAGGGTTAAGAGCTGTAACCGAAACACACCAAGCAACGCTTCAAGGCTTAACCTAAAAAATCATACTGATGATAAACAAAAATAACACGTCTAAGTGAAAGGAGTTACAGGTATCATGCCTGACTCAGACGGTGAGTTTTAGTCGGTTGGCTCGTCTCCTTCTGAGGCGGATCCCCTCCTTCAGAGCGGATGATATTGATGGTCTTTCCCCACAATGTTGCTAGCCCGACACTACCTTGCAGCCGCGTCTGTAAGGTGTCTGTGCGCAGATTTCTCATCGTGTGTCCAAAAAAAAAAAAATTCACTGTACTGACGAGAACTAAAGAGTTCGATACCGCTCTGCAGGTGGTTACATCCTATCAATGAAAAAGGCTTCCTTTTCTTGGTAGTACCATTCAATCTGAAATACCATTTCAAGGTGCTGCTGTGTAGACTAAATACGCCTTTATTGTATAAGGTCTCATTGGGTGGTCTGGAAAAATAAAAAAAATTTCATACATTGGTATTTAATATTCCTTTGCTCTTTTTTAACAATAAAATAGGTAATAATTAACAAACACAATTGTTGAAAGAACAATATGATATTGCTCCTAATAACTAACTATATTGATTATCATAAATATTTATTCTTTCGGGTACTAGAATTACTTGGTTGACTGACTGAGTTATTAGTGACTTCAACTAGAATAATCGTACCAATAAAATTTGGCCTTCGATACTAAATTTCCTCTTATCGCCAATTTCACTAAATTTTCTTGATATTGAGACTAAGATCTTGGTATCCTAAAGTAGACTATTTTTTAGAGTGCAGTGACTATTTTTGGGTTATAGGCCCGTTATTCAATTAGGGTGCCCTTAAACCACTGCAAGAAGTGTTCTTTCCTTAATAAGTTGCGTAACACTAATTTATTATGATTTAATAATATCATAGTATTTGAATAAGTATGTACCTATTGGGAAAATAGGCCCTGACTTTTATGCATACCCACCAAAACGACGAGGATGTTATTTGTTGTTAGTCAGCAATAAAAGACATCTAAAATGCATGTTTTTAAAATCATTGATATCTATTCTCCCGTTACCAGGTGTCGTCAAAGCCCCGTCTGAATAGAGGTATATCAAAAAGTGGGCATTGTGTTCCATTTCGGCCGGAATATTTTTAATTTAAATACCTACTATAAAACCAAAGATATGACAAACTACAGATAGAAAAATGTACATTTCTAGCCTACGCAACGAATACAAACAGTATTTCCCACCTCTTTCGGTCATTATTGCAGCATAGCCAGATTGATATATTTATCGCAAAGGTATCTTGCAAAATCCCAATTAAAAATTTGTTAATTTGACAATTAAGCTGGATTTATAAACTGGACGTTACGATTGAAGATGCCGTTTGACTGTGACGTTACAGCTTAAACATATTGAAATGCATAAGACCATTTATATTTGACGATGACGGTGCATGCCGTTTGACGGCCGACATAAACCTATTTTTTCTTCTGACTGTGGACGGTCGCAGCAACGTTCGTAGCAAGTTTACACAGCCAATCAAAATCGTGTTTGCCTGTCACGTGATATTTATTATACCATATTATTAACCATTTTAAAGTGTACTGTTGATAAGTGTAGTATCATTCAGATCCATAAACACCAAAATTAATATAATCACATAAAAATATAGCAAAGCCGAGAAAAATAGGTTATGTTATTGTCTCCAACGTCAAGTTTATAAATCCAGCTTTTTACGGCACCGTCAAACTGCATCGTCAATCGTAACGTCAAGTTTATAAATTGGCCTTTACAACTGGCTTAAGGTTAATCCGCAATTGCTCATAAAATAAATTTATATCCCAATAATTTTACTATAAACTGTGAAAAGGCGATGAGAGATTCTTTAAAAAATATTATTATGCTTAAAAATGTCAATCGAGCCTTGAACTAATCCAGGTGCTACGATCCAGGACTAAAATATGAATGAATACTTACAACGTTGGCGCTTTGATCTAACGGATTGTTTATATATTTTGGTTGATTTGTGTTTTTTGTGATTATTGGCGAGAATTCGTTTTTATTATAAACAATCATGGTGCATTCATGTGGAGTTTGTAAAAGAGTGGATCATTTAAATAAGGATTTATCTTTCCATCCGTAAGTGTGGTTATGATTTAATATTTAACCTTCTAATATAACCAGACTTCAGCATTGTTGCCATTCAGCCAACATACACCAATTACTAATTTTCAATAACATTTCACACATTCACAGCTTCACATTCCAAGAGTTTTGTGAATGGATTATGTGATCTATAGTTTACAATAGGTACCTTTGTATAAAACCTTCAATTTGCATGCAATAAGACTTTTTTAAAAACATAGTAAGCGAAGATACTTTAAACTTGATAATCTTGACATTAATTATACATACTAACTTTGACAGCGAGTTCCAAACGCAAGAAATGCATACATATAGGTTATATGTACGTCTACGCATGTCAGAATGAAGATTATTATTTGATTATACAGGGTTTAAACGACCTTAACGATTTTAGGTTTTTTATTTTTCCTGCAAATTGTATGCGGGCTCCATCTGCCCGTATTATATAAGTTTATATTTCCTGTATAATAGGGGAGAGGTTTAAAATTAGATAATGGGTTGAATTACGTAAATTACCTCAACCTGTCTATTTCTGGGTTTGTGGGTAAGTGGGATTTCAAGGTGTGCCATGCGGTAAACTAAACACGGCTGGTCGTCTTTTGAGTCGCACTATATAAATATATACAGTGGTGGTCCATTGAGTGTAGAACAAACGGGATTTCTTTTTAATTAGTTGCACGAATGAAATACATTTTTTTTAATAATCAGGCAGTGTTGGCAACTTTACCATGAATAATATCTAAAATGTCCTATATTTTCAAAAAAGTCCCACCACAAAACTTTAGGCGTACACGGCCTGCTTGGTACAAATACAAATACCATTTTTTTGACAAAAAAAGGTGATTTAAATACGATTGGGAACAAAGAAATAAATCAAATACCAATGTATGGAAAAATTATTATTTCCCATGCCACCCTATTTTGTCTACACAGTAGCACATTAAAATACTATTTCAGATTGAATGGTACTACCAAGAAAAGGAAGCATTTTCCATTGATAGGATGTAACCACCTGCAGACCGTCAGTACAGCGTAGGTGTACATACTTATCATCAGAGACGACTTTATACTTCACGATGTGTTATCGACGGTAGTCGAGAAAACACAACGCGCAGTGCCATCTCTTAGCGGTACCACACAATCGAGACGTTATTTGAATAAATCAAAAATAAAAAGTCTATACTTTTCAGGTGGCATTAATATCAAATACCAATGTATGGAAAAATTATTATTTCCCAGACCACCCGATGATACCTTATACTTTGTCTTCACAGTAGCACATTAAAATACTATTTCAAATTAAATGGTACTATCAAGAAAAGGAAGCCTTTTCCATTGATAGGATGTAACCACCTGCAGACCGGATTCGAACTCGACTATAGGTATGTACACCTACCCTATACTGACGAAAACAAAGGAGTTCGAAACCGGTCTGCAGGTGGTTACATCCTATCAATGGAAAAAAAAGCTTCCTTTTCTTGGTAGTACCATTCAATCTGAAATAGTATTTTATTGTGCTACTGTGTAGACAAAATACGCCCTTATTGTATAAGGTATCATCGGGAGGTCTGGGAAATAATAATTTTTCCATACATTGGAATTTGATAATAATTCCACCTGGAAAGTATGAACTTTTTATTTTTGAAAGAAATAAATAGTTAAATTAAGAAAGTATTAGAAAACGGTAGCCTGCCTGGTATTATGACTAAATAAAAGGCATTTCTCAATCTTTTGTCCCACGAATTGACTTAAATATCCCTTTGTCCCACATAGATCTCAAATATGTATCCCACAAAATGGGATGATATATCCCACGGGTTAACAACATTGCAATCAGTTTCTTTAATTTCAAGAAAACATAGAACCAACTGATTCTTAAAATCTCGCCTTAGTCAAATGTGTGAATTTTGAGAGGGTCGCGCCTCCTCTATTCAATTCCCAATTTTAGTATTTATTTAAAACATTCATTCGTTTCGTTTCGTTTACCGTAACAAAGCATATTTTCGGGGCGTCAGATCTAATCATAATCATGATACTAGACTGAAAACTCTCTTATTACCTGAAAACCACAGATCTGCCGAATATCAAAAATATTTATTTGTTACAGGCTGTCAATTTTTAATAAATTAAATGCTAAAATTAGAGATGCCGTTAATTTAAATGTATTTAGAAGAAGGTTGAAGGAGTTTTTGTTAGAGGTAAACTGTCATTCATTCCTTACAGGAATTTTCTTAAGGCTTGTGACAAACATGATTAACAAAAAGTATTTAAATTTTTTTCTCTTTCTGTTATGGTTGAATTGTATCTAGTTTTTAACTTTACTTTTGACGTTTTCTTCAATTATTGTCATGTCTCTTGTCTAGAGTGCTGTTAAATTGAAGAAATAAAAGATTTTGAATTTGAATTTGAATTTTCAGGATCCGACTGTTAGAGCATTGGAGAATGGATTTGTAAATCTTCATATTAGTCAACTTTCTCAATCTCTTAAAATTTCGATTTTTATCCCACAAACCCTTGAAACAAAATTTTATCATCGATCATAAAAATGGGAAACATAAAAATTCTTGCATCTGCAAGCGAAAGCTCCATGAAGAGTGCACCCCGCCGCCGATGGTGGGGGATTGTTGCAGCGGCATCGCGGCGCTTTCTCTCCGGTCAGGGCCTCCGAGAGTGAAAAGCGCACGTCTCGGCGCCGCGAAACCGAAAGTGACCCCCCTCCTTTCGCTTTCTCGTCCCGGCGGCCACGCGGATTCACGCATCGCAGTAGGCTTCGTCGAGGCCTGGAAGTAGCACGTATTATAAGCAGTACGCTCGCGTTAACCACGTCAAGGTCCTTGTGTATCGCGCCCACGCTCATGGCCCCGCGCCGAGCCTCCGGAATGGATAACGTCGTAGGCCTCGAAGGGCCTGCTTACACCAGGTGTTGTGTGCCCTCGGGGGACTGTCTTAGGGCTCAACAGAGGGAGAGGTCCAACCATGGGCTCGACCCCATGGCTATTGCGCTGGACGATCTCCGCGATACCGTGAGGGTTAGTTGAAAAAGTTATCAAGTTCAAGGTCAATCGGAGAAAGTTGCTGGTTTTCATGACAACATTGCCCCAAATATGAAAATCCCTACGAATTTCACGTTTTTTCTTGTATTTTATAGTAAAGAGGAACTTTTAAAATGTTTCAAGAGATTATTTTTTCCAAATTTATAAAAATACAAATGAGGTTCCCTGTGCAATCATAGGCACCTTCCTAGAAAATGGACGCCATGTTTTTGAGAACTAGATAGATAGTTGAAAACCAGCAACTTTTAAAAAAAATTTGTGGTCATTTAATTGTTTTAAAAAAATATGTAATAGTTTTAAAATAGTTGTCTATCGTCAGTGTTTACGGTGTCGTTATTTGTGTAGAGGTTCGAGGTTTGTGTTGTTTGTTTTAAGCTGTGTGACGTAATATACCGGTTGCCGGCCGGCGTTTCTATTGCTCGATAAGTATTTCTGTGCTGGTGAAGTTTGGGTAAAAAGTATTTTATTATTTATTTTTATTAAACCTTGTTGCCCTATTTCAGAAATTGTGGGATTAAATTCGTAAAACTTTCTTTCACCTGATGACTGATGGGGTAAAAACATGTCAAGGTGTATAGTTGATGTTTTGCCATTGAGGTGATTTAGGGCCAATTTATAAACTTAACGAACAAACCCGTTTGATTGTGGTCGTTACAAATTAAAAAAAACATTGAAATGCATAGGACCATTTAGGTACCTATTTGACGGTGCCGTTTGACAATTATTGGCGGCCAATTTTATCTTTTTCCGGTGGCCGGTCATAGCAACATTTGTAGCACGTTTACAGAACCAGTCAAAATCGTGTTTGCCTGTCACGTGATATTTAGTAAATATTATTTTACTTTATACCATCTTATTAGCCATTTTAAAGTGTACGGTTGATAAGTGTGGAAAGTATCATTCAGATAACATAACACTAAAATTAATATACCTAATCACATAAAAATATAAAAAAGCCCAGAAAAATATGGTCTGTTATTGTCGCCAACCTCAAGTTTATAAATTGGCCTTTATGGTTGATAACCTATTCAATTCTGATCGAATTCCCACGGAATTTAAAACTATCTCTTGAATTATTTATTTAATAAATTTTGCGAGCAGATATAGCGAAGCCGACGGCGCCTCCTGAACTAATTGTAGCGGTCTCGAGCTTGAAATAAGCCGTCACCAGCAAAAAAGTAATATTTAAAATAAATGGTTTCAGAGGGAATTAAAATAAATATCTCAAATACGAGATTCGTGCCAGGTTTCCTGACAAAATACTGCTAAAGATGGCTCGAATACCGGGAACATCACCAAAAGAGACCGCCGAAGTAGCAAGCAGTCGCGAAACTGTTAGAAAAACGAGGATAATTTGACGTTTTTATATGTACGTATATTCCTCATAATACAGTGTTTATATAGTAATGTTTCGGTAATGTAAAGTAAATGTTTGGTTTGTGACGCAAGATACCGGTTGCCTGCCGGCGTTTTATGATACCTTTCCTGCTAGGTACCTCTCTGTTAAAAATACCACAGTATATTATATCACACCAGCTTACAACATACACTTTAGGGATAGGTAGTTCTAATATAAGGTTTCAAGTTCAAGGTCCTTGAAGACAGGTGTTATCAGCGTTTTTAATTCTTATTTGATCGAATATTCAGTAAACTTAACCCTACAATGATATCGTTACTTTTCAGTGCATAAATACTGTTGTGGTGTCGTATACGACACCAGTTTATAACGGGAAATAAACTATAAAACTGAAAACTTTTAACATTTTATTTCTTATAAAATATGGAAAGTAAGTTATTTGTTGTCTTATATATTTGAGAGCTTGTCTAACAATTTCTTGGTTCATATGATCAGTAATACAGTTTATTAGGTTCAGTAAATTCCAAGCCGAAATCGCTTCTGATGTACAGGGTGTCCATTTTGATGGTTCTACGCGGTATCTCCGTTATTAGTAAAGATAGAATGATGCGGTGTTTGCAGCACTGTGCTACCTTCTTGTGAAACAAAAACAATTAGAATTTTTCTAAGCCTCCTTGGTTTTGATATATAGTGTGTTCCTTAATGACGTGCTAATATTTCAGGGTGTGATTCCTTAGGTCATTTTGTAAAGAAAAGTTCATATGAACATGTCCGCAACGGCTTAGATTTTTTGCTACAGGGTGTTGAATTTTTATTTTTTAAATGGTTATTTTCTAATATCTCCGAAAGTACTATAGATATTGTTTTCAATTTTGGTATGCGTTAATAGGATATAGAACCACACATTTTAGTTAGAAAAGTTATTCAATTGTTCCACCAGTGGCGTCCCTGCAAACATGTCCTCTGATATTTTTTTACAAAAAGATGGTACGCCACTGACATTTTTCCATGTGGATATTTTTCTCATTAGCCTGGTCAATTCTACATGAAAATGGTATATTGAGTTTTTGTCGTCAGATGCACCGTTCTTGATTAAAACCACTAAATTCATATTGAAACTCATTATTATTAACATTGATAAAATATTCATGATAAATTTTATTTAAAAAAAATTTTAATATTTGAACGAGTTCACATGGAAAAATGTTTGTGGTGCATCATCTTTTTTGTAAAAAATATCAGAGGACATGTTTTCAGGGACGCCACTGGTGGAACAATTTAATAACTTTTCTAACTAAAATGTGTGGTTCTATATCCTATTAACACATACCAAAATTGAAAATATATTTAATGTACTTTCGGAGATATTAAAAATAACCATTTAAAAATGAAAATTCAACACCCTGTAGTAAAGAATTTAAGCCGTTGCAGACATATGTCCATATGAACTTTTCTGTATAAAATTACCTAAGAAATCACATCCTGAAATATTAGCACGTCATTAAGGAACACCCTGTATACGGGATGTTTTAAAGAATTTTGCATTTTGGGTTTCCCCTATATTTCGGTTACCCTGTAACTTATTAAAAAGAAATAAAATGTTCTCATTGTGATTTTTTTTCTTTAATAATGTAATTACGTTTTTAGTAGATAAGCTTTTCAGAAATTTATAATACTTTATTTTTAGTCGTACCATTGTTCCCGAAATTTACGTTTTTTTAAAAATATAGAATTTTTTTAGTAGGCTAGGACGGATGTCAATCAAGCTAGCAGACACACAACGGATTTATACTTTTTTTTTTATGCCATAATTTTTGGCTATTTTATTGCTAATTTATTACCCTATTTTAAATTTTATTGCTCGTCGTTTTTTTAAAAAAAACCATGTGTCTGCTAGCTTGATCTCAAGCTAGCAGACACACTTCATCTTTTTGAACTTTTTCTTGCGCCATTTTTCTTGGCTATTTTATTGCTAATTTATTACCCTATTTTAAATTTTATTGCTCGTCGTTTTTTTAAAAAAAAACCATGTGTCTGCTAGCTTGATCTCAAGCTAGCAGACACACTTCATCTTTTTGAACTTTTTCTTGCGCCATTTTTCTTGGCTATTTTATTGCTAATTTATTACCCTATTTTAAATTTTATTGCTCGTCGTTTTTTTTAAAAAAAACCATGTGTCTGCTAGCTTGATCTCAAGCTAGCAGACACACTTCATCTTTTTGAACTTTTTCTTGCGCCATTTTTCTTGGCTATTTTATTGCTAATTTATTACCCTATTTTAAATTTTATTTCTCGTCGTTTTTTTTTAAAACCCATGTGTCTGCTAGCTTGATCTCAAGCTAGCAGACACACTTCATCTTTTTGAACTTTTTCTTGCGCCATTTTTCTTGGCTATTTTATTGCTAATTTATTACCCTATTTTAAATTTTATTGCTCGTCGTTTTTTTTTAAAAAAACCATGTGTCTGCTAGCTTGATCTCAAGCTAGCAGACACACTTCATCTTTTTGAACTTTTTCTTGCGCCATTTTTCTTGGCTATTTTATTGCTAATTTATTACCCTATTTCGAATTTTAGTGCTCGCCATTTTTTAAAAAAACACATGTGTGTGCTAGCTTGATATCAACCACCTGACATACCTCGCCTATTGAACATTTTCTTGTGCAATTTTTTTTTGGCTATTTTATTGTTATTTATTACCCATTTTAAATTTTATTGCTCGTCGTTTTTAAAAAAAAAATCCATGTGTCTGCTAACTTGATATCAAACCAGCTGACATACTTGGTATTTTTGAACTTTTTCTTGTGCCATTTTCTAGGTTATTTTATTGCTAATTTATTACCCTATTTCAAATTTTATTGCTCGTCGTTTTAAAAAAAATAAACCATGTGTGTGTTAGCTTGATCTCAAGCTAGCAGCTTCATTTTTTAATCTTTTATCGTTCATCTTTTGTTCATTTCCTTCTTTAAGTAGTGGTCATTTTCTGGTCTAGTCTGGTAAAATCCGAATCTGGCCAGAATGGAAAGAACTGATTTCCTGGTCGGTTACAAAAGCAAATTGCTAAACTTATCAAATCATTCTGCATTGGAACTATAAGCGGTATAAAAGATAATATAGCAAATTCCCGATTTTAATCAAGTTTAATCTCGAAGGTTGACAGTATAAAAACATATTTGTGAAATTGTTGTAGTAAATAAATTAAAATTTCAAAGTATGTTTAGTGGGCAAATGTAATTAAAATACTGGAAAATATCTTAAATCATTTTTTAAAACATAGGGACTTTCTGGCAAATTAGAAACCGACCTTCCTAGTAAACTGAACAAAATGCTGGATGTTATTTTATTCTCTCTGCATTATTCTGCATGACGAAAAATTTACAGAAAATCTGTATTACTGATACACATTTTCGAATAGTGGATGACGCCTCGGTAATAAATTAGCAATAAAATAACTTTCAAAATAGGGTAATAAATTAGCAATAAAATAGCCAAGAAAAATGGCGCAAGAAAAAGTTCAAAAAGATGAAGTGTGTCTGCTAGCTTGAGATCAAGCTAGCAGACACATGGTTTTTTTTAAAAAAACGACGAGCAATAAAATTTAAAATAGGGTAATAAATTAGCAATAAAATAGCCAAGAAAAATGGCGCAAGAAAAAGTTCAAAAAGATGAAGTGTGTCTGCTAGCTTGAGATCAAGCTAGCAGACACATGGTTTTTTTTAAAAAAACGACGAGCAATAAAATTTAAAATAGGGTAATAAATTAGCAATAAAATAGCCAAGAAAAATGGCGCAAGAAAAAGTTCAAAAAGATGAAGTGTGTCTGCTAGCTTGAGATCAAGCTAGCAGACACATGGTTTTTTTTAAAAAAACGACGAGCAATAAAATTTAAAATAGGGTAATAAATTAGCAATAAAATAGCCAAGAAAAATGGCGCAAGAAAAAGTTCAAAAAGATGAAGTGTGTCTGCTAGCTTGAGATCAAGCTAGCAGACACATGGTTTTTTTTAAAAAAACGACGAGCAATAAAATTTAAAATATGGTAATAAATTAGCAATAAAATAGCCAAGAAAAATGGCGCAAGAAAAAGTTCAAAAAGATGAAGTGTGTCTGCTAGCTTGAGATCAAGCTAGCAGACACATGGTTTTTTTTTAAAAAACGACGAGCAATAAAATTTAAAATAGGGTAATAAATTAGCAATAAAATAGCCAAGAAAAATGGCGCAAGAAAAAGTTCAAAAAGATGAAGTGTGTCTGCTAGCTTGAGATCAAGCTAGCAGACACATGGTTTTTTTTTAAAAAACGACGAGCAATAAAATTTAAAATAGGGTAATAAATTAGCAATAAAATAGCCAAAAATTATGGCATAAAAAGAAAAGTATAAATCCGTTGTGTGTCTGCTAGCTTGATTGACATCTAGGACGGGTATTAACAAAAACACAAAAGAACACAGTCAGTTGTGTCATAATGAAAAATTATTTTGTTTCTGTCCAGATAATTTAGCTTCTCCAAGTAGTTTTATAATTTTTTTGTGGCGCGATTGACATGTGTTCGTGTCACGATGTCACGGTACCATTCTATGGTTAAATGCTCGGTTCAACGTAAAGTTTTTTTAACTGTTGGATTGAATTTAAATAGAAATAAAAATTATCTTCTGTTTTTGCGGAGGGTATCGGATCACCGTATCAGCCACACGGCTGGGCGGCGGCGTCGGCATAAAGAATATTAAAAATAAACATGTAATTTAATTTAAAAGAGGATTTTTATTTCTATTGGAATTCGATCAGGCAATAAAATATCAACTATACCTAGGAACTTGAAATCTGAGTCGAATAGCAATTGATGGCGTCAGAGATTTTTAATTACTAGTTTTATTGCTTTATAACAGTAATATATCTATAGTAGGTACCTACCTATAATAAAAATTCCGAACGCAACGAAAATCCTCGGGAATTGTGTATCTATACAACGTAGAGATACAAGATAAGGAGAGCCAGTACAGGGATCTCGGAAACCGCAAGAGATACGAAGTCGGTTAAATGGAGGTAAAGTTGTGCATTTACGTGCCTAATAATATGCCGTTTAGAAAGTTTTAAAATTCCGAGTAGTGCCGGAAAAACCCCGAAATAAGGAAAAATCGTTTTATTTTTTTCCTGGGTTTTTTTGAGATCGAATTGTAAAGTAAATTGCACTTTTACATTGCCACTTTTTCCACTCTATCTAACAGCGTTAATTGTTTTGTAATCCGACGAGTCGTCTTCGAAGGGCCATTATCAACTTTCTTTTTTTAAATACGGTCCTGTTTTCCTGATATTGGAATTTGAGAGCTTTTTTCTTCCGAATGCTCCTAATTTTTTAAATATATCTCATAAGTAAGCTCTAATTTTTTTATTTATGTTGGACTAGTTCAATAAATAACAAATAATTTAATAATAAACCACAAATAAGTGAACAAAATACAGAAACATTAATTCAAACTTCTGTTGATTCGGGATTTAAAAGAAAGGTAGGCGTTTGAAACAAAAAAATTAAGATGGTGACGCGTGATTTGTTTCACTTGACATTCCATTCCCATTGTGATCGTTTGAAAGCGTTTTAAGAGGTTTTCTATTTTCCAGAAAATATGGAACATAATTTTACAAATGCTGAAAAGTTTGATATTCTATCGCATGTTTTATTTTATCTCAAAAAAACTGTTATGTGGCAGTTAGAAGATGTTATTTGTGCTTAGAGAATAACGGAAATCATTTCCAACACCTGATTATGTAGTTCCTTACTTTTTTCGTTGTTCGTATTATTACTGTTGTGGTATGATTCTTGTTCACTTATTTGTGGTTTATTATTAAATTATTTGTAATTTTTGAACTAGTCCAACATAAGTAAAAAATTTAGAGCTTACTTATGAGATATTATTTATAAAATTAGGAGAAATACAGGACCCAAAATTTCCTGATGTTCTTCAAAAAACCATCGAAACGCCATTAAACCACAATGTGTCATACATCGTTGCATTCGGGAGAAAAAAGCTCTCAAATTCCAATATCAGAAAAACAGGACCGTATTTAAAAAATGAAAGTCGATTATGGCCCTACGAAGACGACCTCGTCGGATTACAAAACAATTAACGCTGTTAGATAGAGCGGAAAAAATGGCAATGTAAACTACTCGGAATTTAAAAAAATTCTAAACGGCATATTATAAGGTACGTAAATGCGCAACTTTACCTCCATTTAACCGACTTCGTATCTCCTACGGTTTCCGAGATCCCTGTACTGGCCCTCCTTATCTTGGACATGTTGTATATCTTTATAAAATCGTCACGATAATTCATTTTATTAATTATTATATCAACACTTAAAAAATATATGTTTTAATAGCCCTGGAACGCCAGTAAGAAATTACGCCGAGTACAATATCGACCATGTAAATAAACATAATATAACCTGCTTCTTTTAAATCATAATGTAATGCACCCAGCAGTCATGTTAAGATCTTGACGCTTCATTTACAATACATGGTCAATTTTCTTACTCGAAGAAAAGTTTTATTGAGGATTTCACGTGGTTTAACCTTCGATATGTATTTGACCATGTGTACCAACTTTACAACCTCTGTACCTACTGTCCAGTTTCTAACTTTTTCCTTCTTCCTCAGGTTACTTGCAATAATGAACTCTGCACTACGGGCAGGTATATGCATCGCGAATGTTTCGACCAATGGGAACAATCGGTTTTGGCCTATCTCAAAACATGCGGCCGTGCGCGATCCTGGTCCGAACGGCAACGTCATCAAAATTTGTGGACGAAAAAGGGTTACGATTTGGCTTATAAAGCTTGTGGATGCAAGTAAGTATGCTTTTATTAATGTGTTTTTTTCCAAAAATGAAAAACCTACATATTTTAGGGGCAAACATCTAACACTAACACTAACAAACCCTAAAGTTACCCAAAATTTCAAGAAATACTACAAACAAAAATATCTCGGTAAATATCACCGACCTTTATCTATGGATAGCCAAACTCTAAAAGCAAAAGTGGTAAATTTATAGCCTCGCGCATGTAAACAAAGCTGATCGTCATTAATCATGAGCAATGCCGACTGATAAACTATTTACCTTAACCGGCGAACAGGACCGTACTTCGCCCTTAATGAAAATGGTTGCACGGCCATATTTTGGCAAATCAAGACCTTCTTTGCTAGGAAATAAACAATCTACTTTCTCGCATAAATGAAGGCCTGGTGGTCATCACTGAAAATTCACTTTTAGAATTAATTTTGATATCTATTGCCCACTTATCGATAGATTTTTAATATGGTTATATCGCTACGACTGATGGTTCTGGACGGTCGTCGTTGGTAGGCAACCAAACCGGCACCAATACGGCGGTGTTGCCTATGGGACGGCGACAACATTGTACGCAAGACAACCGACGAGCAACCTTTAAAAACATGACAGGAAAACCGTGCACACAACCCAATTTTTTTCACTCATAAAATTTAACTGTTTTCTGTGCACCCCATAAGTTGTACGTAAAGTTTGTTTCACGAAAAATGGATATAATTTAATGACGGCAGTAAAAGTACCTGGGCGATCCCATTATTTATGACCGTTTGTTATTATTATGTTGAAAGGACCGGATTGTAATAATTATAATTAAATATAGGCACATCAGGTAGGTTAGGTTGCTTAATTTATATTTAAATATCTTTTTGTGGTAAAATTTGTTAGTTTTTTATTTCTTACTGGAAGAGTTTAGTTGTATTACCGATATTATTTTACCAAACATATAAAAAAACAGTATGTGGCGTCCATGGAAAAACATTGATGGTGCTTCTTCTAGTGTTGCAGTGAAGAAAATGCAATTATCTCTCGATGCTAGGGAAATTAGTAAAAAGAGTATATACTTCTTTACTCAACAGAGGACTTTATGCTAGTGCCGCTGCGACTGAAACGTCTGATTTGACTAAGATGCCTCTGATTACAGTAAAAAGAATCGCGTCAAATCCCATTAAATCTAGAAAGAAGTGTAAAGATGCCGGTTTCACCAAATGTTTCGACGAAAGCGACAAGGACTTGATAAGGCGAAAAATCTACACCATGTACGAAGAGTAACGCGTACCTACATTAGATTCTCTGAAGCAACGGCTCACCAATGATGAAACCCGAAAATTTAATATTATAAATTTAATACGAAAATGCTTTAATGATATTCCCCCAGGTAGTTGGAAAAATTCAGTCCGTCACGTAATAACTGTAGAAAATTCGTATATTAGTCTGGATCGTATAATTAATCCAATTATAATTAATTTTGATGAGGATAGCGATAGCGAAACAGAACTATCTATAGAATGACATTATAAATGTAAATAAATATGACTAGTAATATTTAAAAAAAATGAAATTTCATTTGATTACATTAATATAATCATATCATTACTTGTTTTCCTTAGTCCGTCCCTTCATACTTCACTTGTTTATTGCCAAGCTCTTGTCGACACAGGGGGACCGACCCAGGAAATCATTAAGTCGTATCCAAATTTCGTGAAACGTACTGTATCAACAGTTATGGGTCGGTGGTAAATACCGATTATTGGCGGCTTTACTTTGGGTTTGCGCAACCCCAAAAAGTACAATCCTGAACAAAAACATAAAAACCACATTATTATTTCTTAAATTCGTTCCTGCCACAATTCTACTGTACACTACTCAAGGCGAATAATTTAATTCCACTTCCACAAAAAAACTTTTGTACATAATTAATGTTAGGTACTAATCATATTTTTGCAACAATGGCCTAGTTTATAAGGTCGTTTGCAAAATAAAAAAAAAATCTTAAAATAATAAAATTAATAGACCCATAAAAATAATGATACCAGCAAAACACTATAGAACTAGTAATTTTAATTCGTATATAGCTGATAAAACCGGTCTAAAATTAAACTCTTTTAGATAAAAAAATTAATTGGAATCGGTCAACTACTAACATGTAGTTCGTTAGCTTAATGCTGTTTGTGTTTATTATACAAAGTTTTTAAGAAGCCAAAATATTAAATTTGTGTTTCCTGTGTAATTTTTGATGTCATATACTGGGTGTTCGGATAATGAAAAAACAGTAAACGATATCCTACACCGTTTAGGCGCAAAAGTGGAATTAAAGTTTTTGTTAGCTGTAAAACCAGTTTTTCAAATGGAAGCAAAAAAATATTGAGTAAGTATCTTACTTTTAACATTTGTCGAGCACTTCGTAAAGTGCTGTGAGAATTCCTTTTCGTTTTGCCAGACTGTTGAGCCCCACTGATGAGCCGTAAACGGCGAAACGCGTCTGGGGATGTGGGTCTGGCGAAACGAAAAGGAATATTTTTTCTATTTTTCTAACCTATAAAGGTTAGAATGTTTGTGCAGAGTTGCATTAAGGGTGGACCGGAACTTTATTAAATTTTTGAAAATATATTAACTGCATAATTGTTGACAATATAGCTTTTTTGCATTTTTATGAAAATAGGAACATAAACGACATGCAAATATGTAAAAATTAATGAAAATTTGAGTAACGAATTAGAAAACAAACGAGTCTTACGTCGGTAGCATTTAACCGTGTCTAAACGCCGCTCCTGTACAGGACGTCCCATTTTTGACACTGTTATAGGGTTTGTTCGAGTTTGTTCTCCGTAATTGTTAGTGCTATCAAAAAAGTAATGTAGGTGTCATGTGCTCTTCTTGGGTCAAACTTAAAATGGTAAAATCAAAATTTGAAAATTTTCACTCGCTTAAGAGGGGGGCAAATCAAAAAATTGACAATTTCAAAATTACCCTATATTTTCTTAGTTAAAAGAGATACAGAAAAATGTTTTATACCGAAGTTTCTTTATATTGATTGTTGAATAATCTGCCGTTGTCAGAGTTATCGGACCTAACCTAATTTTTTTTAAATGCAACACCCTGTATATTTTAATCTAAAAATATACTATTTTAAATTCTGCTGTCAAATATATAACACCATGAATGATATTGGTTTCCTAGGCGATTTATTTAAACTTTATTACTTTGAAACGAAATAAAAGATTCAGATTAAGGTAAAAAAATAACGGGAATCATCGCAAATGTTCGGAATATGTCCTTAAATTATTACCGTCTTTCCGGATAGCGAACAAAATATACATTTTGTATATTAACTGATATATCAAATTTTTCAACATATTGATTGGTCATTTTGGCAAATGAATATGTAAAAATGAAATTGACGTTAAAAGTTAATAGTCAACATAGTTACTTCTAGGATATTAGCTTCTGTTTCATGGTCTACTGTGGTTTAAAATAATAAAGTTTAATAAACCGCCTGGTGTGTTATATATTTGAAAGGAGAATTTAAAATAGTATCTTTTTAGATTAAAATATATATATCCATTTAAAAAAAATGAGGTTAGGTCCGATAACTTTTTTACCTGACCCCGTATACTTATTCTGAAAGGGGCAGATTATTCAATAATCAATATAAAGAAACTTCTGTATAAAACATTTTTCTGTATCTCTTTTAGCTAAGAAAATATAGGGTAATTTTGAATTTTTTGATTGTCCCCCGTATCTCTTAAGCGAGCGAAAATTTTCAAATTTTGATTGTACCATTTTAAGTTTGACCCAAAAAGAGCACATGACACCTACATTACTTTTTTGATAGCACTAACAATTACGGAGATATCCTATAAAAGTGTCGAAAATCGGACACCCTGTACTGTATTTTTGTATGCTTATTCGTATGTATATTTATTTTCTTATTCGTGACTTAAATTTTCATTAATTTTTAGTTTTTTACATACTTGCATGTCGTGTATATATCCTATTTTTATAAAAATGCATAAAAGTTATATAATCAACAATTTTGCAGTTAATATATTTTCAATAATTTAATAACATTCCGGTCGTCCCTTAATGCAACTCTGCACAAACATTCTGACTTTGATAGATCACGTGATATTTGTTTTGACGCTCTCCGTTCTTTCGTTTGATTTTAGTATAGAATCAAATATGTAATTCGATGCAGTTACGAAAATTATAAAGTCTTAAAATGGAGTTTTGAAACTATACCACAATGTATGAGAGAGAGAGAGAGGCTCATTAAATTTCTGTTATTGTCATAATAAAAACTTCGTTCAAGAAATATTTCGGGTAGTAACGTCAATCGAATGTTGATTTTTGTTCCACAACAGAAAATATACAGTGAAAATTGACTTCGGCAAAATTAATTTACATTTGAACATTTCAGATGTGGCCGAGGTCATTTAAAAAAAGACCTCGACTGGATGCCACCCCCGCCCACCGCCCACATATTCGGGCGGATCGAAGAAATAGACACAGCGGGCAACAAAAAGAAAAAACGCCGTAATCGTAATTCGAGGCCGTCCTTAACCATCGCCCCCGTTGGGCCCATTTCCGAGGTCCGAAATAGAGCCGGCAGCCTGTCTTGCTCCAGCTCAGGAAGCAGTTCACCTCCTGCTTCGGGCTCGGAACCCAGCGTGTCGCCAGTACATGGTGCTTACTCGAAGAAGAAGACCAAACTAGAGCTGCCAGAGAGAATTCGGTAAGTAAATATTTTTTAAACGCTGCATCCTGCTGATTTTTTTTGCTATCATGTGTATTTATAGCAAAAAGAGACTTTATTTTCGACTAGCATACCAAGTTTTTCCCTTCAAACAATTGATTGTTTAAATACTGAGTGATTCCGTATAAGTTTGGCTATGTGGATGGTAAACATAGATTCTAGACTTATTGTCATTGTCACATAAACTGTTTTGATTCATGTACGTATATGTCGGAATCAATTAGTGAAATCCGTCATTCCCAGAAATGCCTAGTCATTTCACGTATTGCCGGCAAATAGTGTAACTCTACATTTGGTACACCGTTTGCCTAAGAGTATCAGGCATTCCCTGTAATGACGGAATTCTTTCAGTCAAACGCTGTACTTAACTAAATTGTTTAACTTACCCTGTTTGCCGGTTTTAGTCGTAAGCTGTAATTGTTGTTAACTTCTGTACAGTGATTTTGTTTTGAAAATGAAATGTTGAAGTATTCAGAATTGTTTTATAAGAAGTTAGATGACTATTACTCCAATCAAAGTAAGAAAGAACCTTGGCATATTACGGAATTGACGGAGGTAAGAAAATTATTTTCAATTTTAAGGAAATTCCTGATAATAATTAGTTTTTTACAAACCTTTTAATGTAAAATACCTTATTTTCATGCACTACTGGCAACACTGTCCTAATTACAATGATTGACTAAAACCGGCAAGCAGGGTAATTTCAATCATTTAGTTAAGTACAGCGTTTGACTGAAAAAATTCCGTCATTACAGGGAATGCCTGACACTCTTAGGCAAACGGTGTACCAAACGTAGAGTTACACTATTTGCCGGCAATACCTAAAATGACTAGTCATTTCTGGGAATGACGGATTTCACTAATTGACACCGACATATACATGGTCAAAAACATCAAAATTTGAACAAAGTGAATGAAATAGCTGTTTTGCAGCACACTGTTTCTTTCTCCTCATTAATAAATAAGTATATTCCAGACTTTAAAAAAACTTAAATAATTATTGCTACGTGTTTAATAGTAAACAATGTCATTCCATTATTTATTATATTTCTTCTCGGTAATTTATTTACAGCAATCTTAATGTTTTCAAATTTGCTGGTTTCTTAGAAAGGACGTATAAATTGTGGTAACATTTTCTATTGCAACAATAAATCTGCTCGCTCGCTAGTCTTCTATGCATTTTTCGAACATAAAACAGGAGCCAGGAAGAACCAGTCACCAATATTAATATATCTCACAATCCAGTGTCTCAGCAAATATAGGCTAATAAAAAGACATTTACTGTCACGTTGTAAATTTTATCTCTCCGTCCATATAAAAGCTATAAGGTTTCAACACGGACAACTAATACTGTCAGTCAGTAGCGGCTCATATTTTAGAAATGCGGGGGTTGCGCCATAATACAGGGGTGCGTAATAATACAGGGGTGTCAATTTGAAAACGTTCGCACACTTAATATCTCGCTTGCAGTAAATAATACTAAAAAACAGAAATACGTCAATTTTATTGTGCACTGGAAAAATACTATAGAATTGTACATTACGTATCAAGGGCCGAAAAGAGGCTCTTACGGACGAGATGCGGAGAGCCACCGCACGAGTCCGGAAAAGCCCGAGATATGTACCGAGATGTATTATAAATAAAGAAATTCTTCAGACAGTTTTCCTGTCTACATGACATGAAAACACTCGCGCATGGAGAATGTAAATATCTATTTATTATTTTTGACAAATATGCTCGGTGGCCTAGTGGTATAGCGTACGCCTTGTGATCTGAGAGTCGCGTGTTCAAATCCCGCACTCGGCATCTCTGGTTTTATTTTTTTTTTACAGGTGCCCGAGTCTTTGCGGCTATATAAATAAAGAAATTCTTCATACATTTTTCTAAAACATCTTTGAAAAATTAACTGCCAGTTTAATTTATATATAATCCGCTATTTATTATCGCTTGTAGTATGGCTCGATGGGTAGAGTGTCCGCCTGGCGATCTGAGGGTCGCGGGTTCAAATCCCGCACCGACAATTCTGGTTTTATTTATTTATGAGCACATGGTGACTTACTTTCCCGCCCGCTCTCTTGGAAAACGTCACTTTCGGCGAAGAGAACATGCATGAAAAGAGGCACTTTCGGGGCACATGTAAAAAAAAACTTATTATAGTATAGATTGTATTGAAAAATTTCCTTAATTACATTTTTTATCAGTAATACGTACCAAAATAATATTTTAAACATAATTTACAAAAAACTATAGTTATGATTTCTAATAAATTTAGTAAAATCAAGTAACTACTAAAATATATTTGTAAATTTTACAACGAATCTGCAATTATGTCCCCGCTATGGGCATCGAAGGGGGCGTTGTGAGTTTGCGCAGTTCGGGAACTGAAAGTAAACATTCGTCAGGACCGGATTTTAACTTTTTAAATGTAAATTTCACTGGTTATTTAGGAAAAATATTGTAATCAAAATTTCGATTAGTTCGATTTAAGACAGCGTTCCATGCATACGATTTGATGATCCGACGGTGTCCTGATTGGTGTAAACTTTTGGTGCCAAATTCCGTCCGAATATTTGCAATCGACACGATGAGCGTTATTTTAACTTTCATCCGACTTCGTATGTTTCTTAACCTCACTTTTTCTAAACCAAAAATTAAGAATGACTATTGACTATTTTGGGAATTATTATCAGCTACTAATGCACCAAATTAAAAATACATTCATTTTAAGGTTAGGTAGTGACCACATATATATTATATTGTATACGAGTGACACTCTCTTCTTTTTTTACAAGCTTTTTAGTGAAATTCGGTAAGAATATTTTGCTAACCAGTTAAATGATACCCATATTTTAAAGAAAACATAATTTTGACCGTATTATGTTTATGGTTGTTTAAACCTATTAAAAAAATATTATTTTTTTTTGTTAAATTAAAAACAGTAAAATTTTATTTAATAAACCAGCCAAAAAAAGTTTGTTTGCCCTTTTTCCTTAATTATTTATGATTACCCTCTTATAAAAACTTTTCAAACTGCAGAGAATTTTCATTGGATCGCAAATACCCAAGTAAATACCTTCTTTAAAAGCAAAATTAATTAGTTTTGTTAAATCATTCTTTTAAATTCTTCAGCAAATAAATTTTTGCGTCTGGCTTTACAAATTTTATCCTTTCCCTTGATGGAGAGAAGTTTTTAATGGAAACAAACTTTTTCTGTAAATTTTTTGTGTTTGAACGGAGTTCTTTCTTTTAGTGCTTCATTATAAGTGAATCCCGTTGAAATACTTGATTTACATCTTTGGGAAATTTTATACACCAGAAAAATTAAATAAGAATTTAAAAGTTGGATTTTAAGGGTTTCTCTTTTTTTACAATTTTCCCGGCGTCTAGTTTTAGGAATATCGTTAAAATACGGTGACGTTGCTTGCCAGGATCTTATACCAGAAAAGTAATATACAGTGTGGCATAGAAGTTCGGCCATTTTCCCCTTACGCCCCTGTAGCAAATTGTTTCAAATTTTATACGTAGGGGAAAAAATAGCGTGCTTGTCGTTTGGATCTGTGGCTACGCGGTATCCGTAAGGGGAAGGGAAGGTAACAGGCCGCAAGGACAATCCATGGTCGTGCTTATATTGTAAAATTAAATATAAAAATATTAAAATGTTAATTTTTTTGTGAATATAAAGGAGTAAGTAGGTACTAAATGTTAAAATAATAAGAACGAAAAGTATTGGGAGAAACAGGAATGCAACAATTTATTTCTGAGAAACTCCCAAATTTCAACGTCATAAAGTAGGAATAAAATAACAAAAAAAAAACGATATAATCATTGATCTCTACTCTATGTCGTTATTGTCTTCACTATCAGACTCACTATCTTCAGAGTCGGACTCAATGTCATCATTGCCGAGTGTAATTATGATCTGAATCTGTCTCCCAAAATTTATTTTCAATACTAATAACATGCTGGCAAAATTTCTCAAAGTCAGATGGTGTAACTGACCTTATGGCCTCATCTAAGACCCCTTTCAGCTTGGCCCTGATGTGTTTAGGTTCCGTATGTGCCTTTTGACTTGAGCCCATGCCAACTCAATTGGGTTTAGCTCACACATGTAGGGGGGAGTTATAAGGGGAATATGGCCAGCCTGTTTTGTGATATTGTCAATGACATAGCTTTTTTTATCACCTCGAGGCTTGTGCAATTTTATAAGTTCAAAAAGGTCAAATTTCATAATACCACATACGTCATCTCATATGTAAAATATTTGGTTTTTCAACCAACAATTTTCGTTTATTTTGGCATTTGCGAAAATAAAACCCATTGGCTTTTAAAAGTTTATGCAAAGCGTCTTTTCCATATGGAAAATCATTTTTTTACTATTTGCCCTATTAATTATACTATACGTGTAACATCCACAACGCGCTGTCGCTGGTTAAAAATCAAAGCGTGTCTGGAGCATGACAGTGCCATGTGTCTGGCGAATGTCTGCGGAGGCGTGTCCAAATCAATCGCATATTATATTTTCATCTCTGTTTAATGCCGTGAAACAAAATAGAGGCGGAAGTGATCCTATTAATCGACTAAATGTTGGAGTAAATGGATATTCACATGTTGTCAGATTTGCTAGGAAATAGATAATTCAATTAATATTTTAATTTTGTCCGGCAATTAAAATTAAGCAGGTGTGAACATATTACTTAAAACTCAAAATACCTCTCAGTTTTTCAGTCTGAATAATAATATTTTCTAACTTTTTAACGATTAGGTTAAATTCTGTATTCAAAGGAGGTATAAATAATAAATTTCATAAAACCTACTAGATTTTTGGTAAGTAATTTGACAACATCGATAATATTTCGTCTGCCTTCTTTAAATAGTTTTGGTAGCCGCAGAACGAAACGACAAGCTGTACTTTTGTATTTCTTGAGCAAATGTTTTGAAGAAAAAATAATGTTTTAAACGCAGCAGGGTCCTAGGAAGAGCTAATTAAATTTTGTAAAGGTAGTCTCTATCTGCTCTCTATCTACTTACTAGAATTCACCAGTAAATTTAAAATGATACATGTCAAAATGTCAGTTTCGAGTTAGCTGACACTGTCAACACTGGTATTTTGACATGTTATTTCTAGCCTACTATTTTTTGTTTTTCGTTAAATTCAAATTCTATTACTTTACACGAGTTTTCATTATGAATGAGACATGACGATAACGATACATACCTAGGTATATGATGCCTCCTTTTAACTTTGTATAAAAGTTAATGTAATATGCATATCTTTGCATGGCATCCGAGCAGCCAGCTGTTAGGAACTTTATGTTCCACACCACTCAGACTTGAAATTCGCTGATAATATCGCGACACATTTTCTCTGTACTTTTAACATTCAGGTGCAGAACTGTTTAAATTTTCATCAGTTTGTTTATTTTTTAATTTATTTTTACGAGATACAGTCGGCGACAAGAGAAAATAATAAAAACCTTCAGTATGAAACTTTATATTACAAGAAAAAAATAGCCTTCATGCCTGATATACCGGTTTCCAAACGTTCATAGACAACTCTGAATTTAATTCGATTTAAGATTGCCCACGGAAAGAAAAACTTAGTTAAATTTACTATAGAAATAGTAGAAGTAACCATAATTTATGGCTTTTTATTATGTGACAATTGTTACTAAGAACTGCCATATTTAGTAAACCATGTATATGAAAAGTTTTTGGAAAATTTGCTAAAACCATTTGTAAAATTTATTAAAATCTTTTGTAAATTTTTTAATAAAATATTTAGTAAAATTTACCAAAACCTTTTGTAAATATTTTGACACATGATGTTCCCATCAAAGTACTAAACCCCGTACCCAACTTTGCTTGACTTAATCGATCGATGGTATGTTGTATTAAGTTCTATTAAGTTCTCTACCTATGATTTGTTACGAAAAACGAATTCCCAAGGCCTTTTATTCTTGTTCTACTATTTTTACAACGCTTCATTTAAACCATTTTTACAATAAAAAATACTTGAATAATAGGCAGTGACATATACCACCATAAATTCTAAAATATTTAACTACTAGAGCCATAAATAAATTATTTTCACTATACATTCGTTGTAAAATTTACAATATATTTTAGCAATTACTTGATTTTACTAAATTTATTAGAAATTTTAACTATACTTTTTAGAAATTATGTTTATTTACTACCATGCATGTAATAATGACATTTCATCTATCTTTGAAAGGTGGAAAGCTGACGTTTTTTTACTTTTACTTTCCACCCGGGTGGAAAGTAAATTTTTTTTTATAATTTTTTTAAAAATCGATATATATATGTCTACTTTTTCCCTAATTGATAGAGTGGTCCTCAGCATTGAATATTGTGACCAAATCGTTGGAATATTCTTTGTCGTGGCATTTTCACTGAAATAAGCTAGTAGCGCCGATTCAGAACCAGGATTTTGAACTTTGTTTCCCGTACACCATTCTTTGAAACAATTATATGCCTTGTCATATCTCGGGCGGCTTTTAGTTGGCAGAAGATCTTCTTCTACTATTTTTAATGCTTCTCGAATTTCAAGCACAATCAAATTCCTCATCTGATAGCATTTTTCTGTTGTCATAATAATATATTGTTTAGTGACATAGAAACCATATTCAAAAAATGATATTTGCCATCTTGATGTGTATTATTACCTACGTTATTTTACCACCTGTGGTTATTTGTCTAATTTTTCAGTGGAAAAGTCGAAATGACATTTATCTTTTATTAATAATTTTAATTGAAAATAATAAGAAGTGGATGTTAGATGTGGTTGTAAATAGAAAATGTATACAAACCCTGGGTGAAAAGTTTCATTCCTGTCTCGAGATTTAGTTAACCTCGCCGCTTCGCGCCTCGGCTACTGACTCTCTCGATAGGAATGAAACACTTTCCACCTCGGTACGTAATATACTATTACAATATCTCTAATAATTTTACTATAGTGTTTTGCCCTCGAAATGGTTTATTATGGGTGTCCTAGCGAAATGCTTCATTAATTCAGCCTTCTAAGAAGTTGGGGTTAGAACCCTAAAATCAGACCACATGAATAGCATGCCATTGACAAACACGTGTTTCCCCGAAATTTTGCGAAAACATCTGAATATTTCGAATGTTCTCAGTGTCGCTACTTCGGCTAAATAATAATAATAATAATAATAATAATAATAATAATAATAATAGCTTTTATTGCCCAACAAGAAGAACCCATTTACAGAGTAATATATAAATAAAAAAAACATAAAAAATAACATAAGTTATATAACAGTAGGAAAGTTAAGAATAAATAAATATATATAAGAAAAATAATACATTGCTAATCCAGCTCCACAATTCTCCTTAGTTCACCCAAACTGCAAAAGAATAATATCACAGTTTCCACACATTACGTTAAAATTAGAACACATAAAGTTTAAAGGGGACTTTACCATTACATTTGTTCTTGCCCTTTCACATAAAAAAGTTAAATGCTGCCTGGCATTTAATCTAGGAACAAAAAAATTTATTTGATTTAGCAGGTCAGGACAATCAATTCCACCGCGCAGCAACTTAAATAAAAAAATTAAAGATGTAATTATTCTTCTTCTTTCTAAAGTAGTGAAATTGTATCTGTTTAATAAAGCATTATATTCGATTCTCCGTTCAGGATATACTCCATCTCATTTAAACGTTAAATATTTTAAAAATCTTTTTTGAATCCTTTCAATATTATTCACATGACATGCGTAGTAAGGATTCCAAATCAGCGAAGCATATTCAAGCTTCGATCGAACATAGGAAAAAAATAGTGTTTTAAAAACTCTCGAATCATCAAAATTTCTGCAGTTGCGCACAACAAAACCAAGTATCCTACCCGCCTCCAATACTACTTTATTAATATGTTCCACAAAAGTTAACATAGGATCAAAAATAACCCCTAAATCCTTCAACGAACCAGGCCGCTCCAATTTTTCCCCCACAACAGAATCAGGATACAGTATTGGACGCTGCTTGCGATTATATGACATAACTCTACACTTAGTCGCGTTAAGGTTATAAGCCTGTTACTTTCACACCAGCCCTGCACCAAGTCTAGTTGTTGTTGTAACCGAATACAATCAAGTAGACATTTAATTTGTAAAAATATTTTGAAATCATCAGCAAAAAGCAACCTTCCGCACTGTATAATTTCGTTGAGATCGTTAATAAAAAGTAGAAACAATAATGGCCCCAAATTGGAACCTTGTGGTACTCCTGATGTTGAAACATATTCACAGGACATATAACCATTATAGCAGACAAACTGTCTCCTATCGGTTAGGTATGACTCAAAAAATGCCAGAGCTGATGCGTCAAAGCCATAACCCCTCAGCTTACGCAACAAAACAACATGATCGATCCCATCAAATGCCTTTGAAAAATCCGTATAGACGACATCTACCTGCCCTTGATTGTCTAGCACACGAGACACTTGCTGAGTTAAACATGACAAATTGGTGATAGTTGACCTATTATTTACAAATCCATGCTGCTCAAACGCAATATTTGTGCGAAGTGACATATAGATTCGTCGATACAGAATCGTTTCCAGGATTTTTGAAAAGTTACTAAACAATTGATGATTACCATTTTTTTTATTTACACGGCCTAGATCAAAATGTAAGTCTAGATAACGCACACGTTACTTCGTAGACGAAACTCGGATTTCCAGTTACAGAGATAAACAGTCGCGATAGACAGACAGGCAGACTGACATTTGAGGGTTCTATTTTTGACGTTAAGTAAAGCAGTACTTACGTACATCCCACGAGGTTTAATTATGTTGCTTGTTATTGAAAACCGTTTAAATATTTACATTACATTTTTATCACCCAATTTAAAAATCCAAAAGTTCATAATATGTGTGTAAATATGGTATTTAAAGATAGGATGCGGCTTATCTGGCCCAAGTTTAAAATTGCGGAAAACGAACAACAATTTTATTGGGGGTATTGTGTGCCAAGTTTCGTAATAAGTGTTTTTAAACATTATATACAATGTCGAGGCAATTTGAAATTTACCCGCTTGGTCTTTGTAAATATTGACTAAGTTGTACTAGTCAAAACATCAGATTAGAAGCTATAATTAGTTGTTTAATTAAACAATTGGCCCAAAATTGGGTTGAAGGGACCAACGATCAAATGTCTTACAGAAGGTAAAGTTAGATTTTTATTTCTCGATCGAATTTAAAATAAATAAAGTTTCTTTCAAAATAATTCTCTTTATACACTCGCCGGCACAAAATTCCTCCACCCTGATATTTTGGTCAAGTTTGATATTTCATAGTGTTGTGTACGCTCGAGCGAAAAACCGCTTGATTACTCGATTATTGAAATAACCGACATCGCTCGATTATTAAAAAAACCGCTCGAGTTATCTATTTAGGCGAAAACCGTCGCTCGTCACTTATTATCTTTCACTCGATACCCGAGCTTCGCTTGACGCCGGCGAAAATGTACCGCTGTAGTGTGATCGAGTTGAAAAACTGCTCCTATATTCGAACAGTTTTTCGCTCAATAGGAAATACTCTAATTCTGGCGAAAAACCGAAAAATATCGCCTGTCACTTGATATACGACCTTCGGTCTACGCGCCGCGCCATCCGATTGGCGACGTTCGAGTTTGACTCTGAGCGGGTACACGACATACGTCTTTCTCAACGGCACACAACGAGAAGGTGCATATAAAAAAAGTATGCCAAATCCCATAGCGGGGTCATCGCGACATGGGTTTTGTAAAGTTTTGTTTTAACTGGCTAGCCAGCGGCGTAGTTTAGGGCTCCGATTGTAAATATTAAAAAATTAAAGGATATAATTTTTAAATTTTTATTTACTATAAACTCGAGAAAACTTCTCAAAAATCACATAATTATAGAAATTGTAAATAAAAATAACAAAACGAACAAAATATATAGAAAAATTCGTTGATAATCTTATAGTAAACATTTTTAAATCTAAACAGGAACTTTTCATTATTAAACTCAAGAAGATTTCTTAAAAATTAAATACATTATAGAAAATGTTAATGGAAAATAAGAAAACGAGCAAAATAGTTAACAAAACATAGGTATCGACAAATTTTTTGGTAACCAAAAGTAAACATTCTTAAATTTAAACAGGAACTTTTAGGTAACTATAAACATGAATTTAAAACAATCATCACCTATTTTCTTATTTTGTCAGTCGCGTAATTAAGCCTACATTTTTGAAGGGCACACAGTGGGCACCTGATAATTTAAAGTGGAAGAATTTGACAAGCCATTTTAAATATCTACTTATTTTATGCTCGTAGATTGAGAAAGATGCGAAGAAAAATAACTCTTGGTAATACTTTTTATTTTAAAAAAGCACTAGACTAAACCCGAACAATAAATACATATTTGGGTGATTTTTTGCAGTTTTCTTCTTTGACATCGAGACACAAAATAAATAAATTTCTGGAAATTTTTTGGTGGCTACTACAATTTTTTAGCTAAACCTGTGCCCGCCCGTAGTTACGTGCCTGCTAAATACCCTACCTGATCACATGTAAGCGACTAGGCTGCCGGTCGAGCAGTCGGTGACGTCATCGCTTGGTGAATTGGAATTTTGGATTCACTCGATTAGTAAAATCGCTCGAGTATCAAGTACTCGATTATTAAAATAATCGGTTTTCCCAACACTAGTAAATAATAATAAATGCCGTTGTAATTAATATTTTTATAAATAGTATTTTTATGGCTTGATATTACAGAAAAAGAAGAAAACAGACTCTAAAACTCTGCGATCGACAAGATAAACTGACGGTGCACAGAATTCTAATGTTTCGTTTTGCGCCGTCTTGGGACCCTTTAGAACGTCCCAACACGGCCAGAAAAACGAAGCAATTTCGACGCGAAGTGTCTGAGGGGCTGGAAAAGCCGCATTTTTGCGGCCTTGCCGATCGATAAAAGGGAAAAAGGTCGGGATGCGATGTATGTCCTGACCTAGCTAATAAAAACTTGAGTTTTAGAGGTTTATTCGGAATTTTTATGTACGTAGTCATGCATCATTAATAACTGTCGAAAAATAAAAGAATATTATTTCAACACTTTTTTTTAAATTTATATTATGCAAAAGTAGGTTTCAAATTGTTCCACAGGACTACAACTGGACCCATCTAAGAAGGGCTTTCAGGGATGAAACCACACACACACACACACACAAAAATTAAGTATTATCTGGGAGGAAATATGTCTTGGCATAACCACGTTGTGGCAATTGCCAAGACAGGTTCTCAGAAACTTGGTGTACTCTTTCGAACCAAAAAGTTGCACACACCTCAACAACTTTTGATGCTATACAAAGCCCAGATTCGACCATGACTAGAGTACAACTGCTCTCATGTCTGGAGCTCTGCACCCAAACATACTCTTCGGCTACTGGATTCCCTCGAAAGGTCTGATCGGAGACCACGATCTGACGAAGAGCCTCGACAGGTTGGGGATTTGACTCTCCTTTACAGATATTTTCATGGAAAGTGCTCGACCGACATTGCCCTCTTAATTCCGCCCAGGGCGGCGAATAGCAAAAATACACGACGAACCACTGCTCCCATCCATGTGCTTACGCTTCGTACTCCTCGAACTTCATTATTTAAGAATTCTTTCATCCGGAGGACTTCATCCTTATGGAGCGACCTTTCCTAGGTCGTTTTTTCCAACGAACATAACCTCCAAAGATTGAAAGCCAACGTGAATCGCTTTTTGCGCACACGCACCACTCTCAGAGTGCCCTAAAGGATTTTTCCTATAGTGCTTGTGTTTCATACATACATCATAAAAAAAACTTTATTTTAAACTAAGTATTTATTTTTTTGTGTGCATAATACTTTTAAATAATCGAAAATCATATTTTATGTTAATATAATCAATATTTATTGCATAATAAAAATTGCATGAAAATATGTGTTGAACACCAGGAAAATCGTTCATAAAATTTGTTAACGTCGTATCGTCATTCTAAGTTTTCTGTTTATTTTTGTTTTTATTGTAGTTATTTTCAATAGTGATGTGGGGTGGGGGTGAGGGGCACCCAGATCTTCCGTCGCAGGCTAGCGACGCCTCAGGCTAAAATTTTTTAAATATTTTCAACCGGAACAAGAGTATCATCCCCCCCCCCCCCCCCCGTTTTCTACGATGCTGAACACGATGGCTGCGTCAGAATTTTTCAATTGGGTTGCGCAATTCCTCAAAACGGCCAAGAACCACCCCCCAGAGGGGTTAAACGCGCTTCAAGAGGTTTCCTTGCAAAGAAACACACTTTGCTCCCGTTTTCGAGGATACTGAACACGATGGCGGCGTCAGAATTTCTCTTTGGGATTGCGCAACCCCTCAAAACTGCTATACCCCCCCCCCCCCCCCCCGAGGTGTTAAAAGCGCTTCAATAGGTTTACCTGCAGAGAAAAACACGAGTATAGGCCGGTGGAGGGGTTGGAAGGGGTTGAAAGGGGTCGGACGCGATATCCAACACCACCACCGTGCTCCGCATCCTCGACAACGGGGGGAAAGTGTGTTTCTCTGCAAGGAAACCTCTTGAAGCGCGTTTAACCCCTCTGGGGGGAGGTACTATTGTTGCGGCTGAAAATATTTCGATTTTTCGTGTCTTTTTCTGACTCACAGACGCCACTACAAGCCAATATTATTTTTACGGAATTTGCTTCTACCAATTTTAAAAAAACTATAATAATAAATAACAGTCCGATTTTGCGAAAATATGGCGATTTTAAAAAACAAATTTTACGGTGACTTAATCGAAGATAATTATGTAAATTCGGCTGTTTACTCAGACTCTGTTTTCACAACAAGTTTTAATAAAATTAGCAAAGTCGTTTTATTTATGTGGGAGTATTATTATTCAAATCGCAAAAGCAAAAATAATAATGGTAGGTGTATATAAATGTATAGGCTATTAAAAATGCAATACCAGTAAAAATAATATGTAGATTTATGTAATTACAATTCTATTTATAAATCTATTTATTACGGTTGCTGATTTTATTTGGTATGTGAACGCGAACATAATAAAATCGTTTTATTGTTAGTAATATTTTTATTTAAAAAAATTCTTGCCAGACAAAAATAACATTATTGCTTGAGCGAGTATTTCCGTAAACGATCTATTAAATCTAATCTTAGTATCTTAGAATGGACCACAATAGTTCAGTAACAAAGAGAAGCGATCTGCTATCACTTCTTAGATAGATGATAACCACATTGACAGATCGTGATTTGTGACAGTAAACGGTCGTCAGTCTTCTATTTACTTCAATTATGGTGTGCCCCAAGGCTCTCACTTAGGGCCTTTACTTGTCATTATACATTTAAATAAAATTAAAACGGTAACTTACATATGTAAACATTACAATACATAACAAGATAGATTCAGGTCCTTTTTAAAATGTCCGTATAACACCTCTAAAATGCATTTTTCTATTTGGGTTTCATAATGGCTACATTATGAAATGCAAAAATATTGAATAACCTGCCACTCTATGGAACTGAAATTTTTTTTTAAATGTTGGCAGCAAGTAGGGTTCGAATTTTAGGCTTAGTTTGATTTTGTTGAAATTAGTTTTATAGGCATTATGGATTCGATAAATAAATAGAAAACTTTAAAATACTAACCTTTAACCTTGCAAATAGATCATTTTTACTAGATATTTATCTGAAATACCTATACTCGGAAATATATATCATGTTGACGGTGTCCGTCAACTAATTTATAGTCGCAACCATAAAACAACATAACCTAAAAATAATGGAAATATCTTAGTATATATTTCTAAAGTTTTATTCAATAAATTACTATTTTTATTTTAAATTCAATACAGTATATATAGACATGTCCTGTCAGATTCTGTGTCGACACAATATTTTGTTCAATAGTATTATTTATTATTTTGTTCAATGTTTTAAACTTTGTTCCGCTCGCACCATAACTCAAAGTTTTGCATATTCTTTTTAAAAGTTTTTCTAGATTATTTTCTGCAATTTCTCGTATTTCTACGTACAAGTTTCTTCCTGACTCATTTTAATATATTTGTTTTTAATTGTGACGGATGGGAAGAAGCTTTATTGTGTTCAATTGTTTCTGTCATGACATATTTGATACTTGTATAATTTTATTAAATTGTAAAAGTATTGCCAACCCAAAAAGAAAGTATTAATTCAAATGGAAAGAATCTACTATATTATTTAAAGTTTTTCAGGCTTTAATGACGCAAATAGAAAATGTATTATAAAATACACGGTTCATAAGACAATTAGAGCACTTGTACTTTAGAAAACTCCCCGCTTCGCGGGTCGTTTTCTATATTAAGCGCGTGCTCTAAGATAATGTCTTATGAAACTTGTATCTTAATATACTATTTATTGATATGAACTACATTTATGTTTGTTAGCTGCTATTCTGTTAGAATTTAGCTTCAGGAATTTTAACAAGTTTAATTACACCTATACTAGAAACAAAATAATTAGTAATAATTAAAATACATGTCAAGGTAGGTATTTATTGCTTGATTTGCTCTTAAAAGGTAATAATTAATAATATAAAGAAATTATTTCCATGCTATTAACTTTAATAGAGATGTTGCTATCATTATAAGTAAAAAATGCTTATTTTTAATCAGTTTTATTGTTTGTACATTTGCATAAATTTAATTTACATTAGTTTCGTAGTTTTTTACGGTGTTATGGTACCCTTTAAAGTCTTATTGCGATATCTCCGTATATTTATTAAAGGAACGCGATGCTTAAATGTTAATGTACTTTTACTGAAACTTTGTTTAGTTGTAATTACGCCATAACTTGGAAACAAATGAAATTCGGATAAGGACATAATGTATTTTTTTACATTATTCTCACTTGTACCATACACTCCTGGGCGTGTATTCTTGACTGGGGAGAACGATCAAATCGAGAAAGTAACTATTCCAGTCACTAAGGAACGCAAAGAGAGAGATACGATATGATCATTCTCCTAAGTCGAGAATAGACAGCATGGAGTTTAGTGCCGATTCACCCTGTATATAAAAACAAATTTTATTGGATCAAAGAATAATAAATCTAACGTTACCTGCACTTACAGGTGGCTTATATTGATTGGATAAATGGTATGTCGTATACCATGCCACATTACGATGATAAAATTGTTGCAAACAGTATAATTTAGTACATAAAATTAAAATTGGTGGCGTTTTGTGTTGTCGGATTATAGGAAACATTATTATCCAGTATTAACCTTAATATGTTGTTTTCTATTCGATCTAGTATTTAGCAAAAACACTATTAATAGACTAAAACAAGAAAATATATTTTTTCAGTACACTAACCTTCACTATAATTAGCTTAACTTGTTTATTATTATTACTAGCTGCGTACGTGACCTATCTAATACTTAACAAAACATATACCTACCTCAAAAAGTTACGAAATTGCGATATCTAGTTAAATAATATCGATGAAAAAATTATGATATTAATAGAACAAAACGTTGTTTATTATTGAATTAATTTTGATATATTAAAAACACCATAATTTAATGGAATTAAATGTTATCTTATTGTTATCACCGCTTTTATTAATTCTATCTGGTTGACGTATGTGTTATGTTTTGGTTATATGTAATAGTAACAACGATTATATTTTTTAATTTGTTACTAGGGGCAGTTAAGAGCTTATTGTTTTTTTAACGTACCATCGCACTCAGGCGAATTTCGACGAAATCGTGGCCAAAAAGACTATCTTGGTAAAGATTGTTTCAAGAAAAATGGATATAACTTAATGACTGCCGTAAAAGTACCTGGGGCAATCCCATTATTTATGACCGTTTGTTATTATTATGTGGAAAGGACCGGATTGTAATAATTATAATTAAATATAGGCACATCATGTAGGTTAGGTTGCTTAATTTATATTTAAATATCTTTTTGTGGTAAAATTTGTTAGTTTTTGAGGAATGGTTCAAGAATTGTCTTTTACCAAACATTCCTCAGAATAGCGTGATAGTAATGGACAATGCGAGCTATCACAGTCGCCAGTTACATAAAGCTCCAAGCTCAAATAATACAAAATTGGAGATTCAGAACTACATGGCGGCGAATGATATATATTTTGAAGAAAGTTATAAAAAAAGTGATCTTTTAGAAGTTTTAAAGACATTTTGTAAAAAAAAAAGTATATGTTTGTGACACATTGGCAGAAGAAATTGGACATACAGTGCTACGGCTCCCACCCTATTATTGCATTTTTAACCCCATAGAGCATATGTGGCACCAGTTAAAATCAGTGGTTAGGTCTGAAAATATTTCTCCGACTTAAGTTCTAGTGTTGTAGAATTAATACGAAAATGCTTTAATGATATTCCCCCAGGTAGTTGGAAAAATGCAGTCCGTCACGTAATAACTGTAGAAAATTCGTATATTAGTCTGGTTCGTATAATTAATCCAATTATAATTAATTTTGATGAGGATAGCGATCACGAAATAGAACTATCTATAGAATGACATTATAAATGTAAATAAATATGACTAGTAATATTTAAAAAAAATGTTATTTCATTTGATTACATTAATATAATCATATCATTGCTTGTTTTCCTTAGTCCGTCCCTTCATACTTCACTTGTTTATTGCCAAGCTCTTGTCGACACAATGGGACCGACCCAGGAAATCATTAAGTCGTATCCAATTTTCGTGAAGCGTACTGTACCTATCTTCAGTTAGTGATGTAAAATTCACAAGACTTTTACAGCAAATTTTAATGCGTTTCAATTCCAAGTTTCACGATTAATGACGTTGTATCATTGCCCTCGTAATATATACTATGTGCAGAACAGTGTTGTTAATGTACACAGAAAAATTGAATTTACTGCATTGTTACATTTGCTACGTCGCAATATTAGTAAATGTGATAAATGTAATTATTGTTTTGATTGACTGAAAGTTTGGAAAAAACTACATAACCTCAACTTTATTTTTTTTTGGATTTGATGTTAAAAGTAGGAAATTCGAGTGGAAAAGTTGAAAATAGTAGTTTTTGGTTATTGTTCTTCCGTTGCTTTTGCTTTACGATTTGTTCTAAATAAAAATATTCTAAAAATAAAACGTGAAAGTAGTAAATGTAGCAAATGTAACAAAATACGTAGTAAGAGCATGTACCAAATTACAGTTACTACGGCAGTAAATTACGTAGTAAGTACTGTTACATTAACTACTTTAACAACCCTGGTTCAGAACCAGATATAGTCATGGCAGGACACACAATTCCACTTGCTACGTCTATTAATTCGCTTGGCATCAATTTGGGAGGAAATATGTCTTGACAAAACCACGTGACGATTGCCAATACACCTTCACTGAAACTTAGTATACTCCTGTCTTTGGCTCTGCACCGCACGCTCTTTGGCTGCTGAATTCCATCGAAAGGAGAACATTTGTCTGATGGGAGACCAAGAACTTCGACAGCCTAGAACATAGAAGACAGATTCTCTAGATTAGAGCGATGAATAGCAGAAATACATCACGAACCACTGCCGCCCATTGATATGTGACCCTGCTTAGTACTCCTCGAACTTAATTGTTTAAGAACTCTTTCATCTGGAGGACGTCATCCTTGCGGACGGACCTTCCTTAGATCATGTTTCCAACGAATATAATCGCCAATAATTCAAAACCAACGTGAATCGCTTTATTCGCTCATGCACCACTCCTAGAGTGCTTTAAAGGATTTTCTCTATAGTTCTAGTGTTTGATCTTAAAAAAACGCTACTACCTAAAGTTACACACACGTAACATGTGACCAAGGCGTTACTATCCTGCCGTGTTCAACAAATAAAACATCTTTAGGCATTAGAAAATGCCAGGAACTTTACAAGAAAGACATAAAAATTCACTCTTAGAAACGCCAGACCGTGACGGCGTGGTATTGTTTCTGTTTTACGGCCTTCAATTAAAGGAATATGGTGTAAACTGCCTTTAGTATGAGAGCACACCGTATATATTACACGTGACAATGTCGATCGATCTGTTTTATACCCCAAAATCAAATGGGTCCAATTTCTAGTGGTTTTCTTCGTTAATTATTTTACAAACCTCATACTTTTTAACCTTGACATTTTAGAATCGTATGAAATTTTTTTTACAACTTATATATGTCGGCGTCAATTAGTGAAATCCGTCATTCCCAGAAATGCCTAGTCATTTCACGTATTGCCGGCAAATAGTGTAACTCTACGTTTGGTACACCGTTTGCCTAAGAGTATCAGGCATTCCATGTAATGACGGAATTCTTTCAGTCAAACGCTGTACTTAACTAAATGATTGAAATTACCCTGTTTGCCGGTTTTAGTCAATCATTGTAATTAGGACAGTGTTGCCAGTTGTAGTGCATGAAAATAAGGTATTTTACATTAAAAATTGAAAACTTTTTTGTTATCTCCGTCAATTCCGTAATATTCCAAGGTTTTTTCTTACTTTGATTGGAGTAATAGTCATCTAACTTCTTATAAAAGAATTCTGAATGCTTCGACATTTCATTTCCAAAAAAATTCACTACACAGATGTTAACAACAATTGCAGCGTTCGACTAAAACCGGCAAACAGGGTAACTTAAATCATTTAGTTAAGTACAGCGTTTTACTGAAAGAATTCCATCAGTACAGGGAATGCGTGATACTCTTAGGCAAACGGTGTACCAAAAGTAGAGTTACACTATTTGCCGGCAATACGTGAAATGACTAGGCATTTCTAGGAATGACGGATTTCACTAATTGACGCCGACATATACATACAATTAGTTGACTGGTATTTCAGGATTTTGTTGGAAAAAAAAAATTTTGCAAAATATCCACACTTCAATTTTTCATGATTATGCTGGATTTTCTCCAATATTCTTAAAATTTAGTATCTCCAGTTGTACTGATCGTGCCAATGTCGCTCTTTTTTATTTAACATTTTGTTACGTTAGATTTCGAAGTGTATTAAAAAAAATTGTTGTTGTGAAAAAATGCAAAATAATAACAATTTAATTGTTCAACGTTCTCGCCCCCACCTTAAATTAATTTTAAACAATACCGTTTTGTTCTTTATCCTTTTATCGGCAAGACCCATTTTACGAAAAAGTGGCACCTCTATTAGATCGGTAGTTATTAAATAGTTCATGTCAGTCACGCAGATCGCGGGGAATGCAACGACGCGGCGGGTCGAGGCGTCTACAATCGAACTCTGTGCAGTGTGAATCATTAATATTTCCATCCTTTGCGTAGTTCGAAAGACCACGTTTCGAACCGTCCCGGTCTGGTTTGATGTTTAGTATCTCCAGTTGCTCTATGGCCCATAAGTTATGGGACACCCTGTATAATCTGATTCTATTCCTTCAATGTTTCACCAGATGTAAACGACGCATTTCGTTTTGTCACAAATTTGTTCTTTTTTATTGTTAGCACTCGGACTATTTGTTTCCAGCACATTAACTATAGGTTAGTGTTTCTCGTACTATAAATAGTTTTAATCGTATACAATACATTAGTCTCCGAGAAAATTAGTTGATCCATATGCAATACTCATTCTTCGGAAGGATAATGGTAACATTTAAACAAACTATTCAAAATCACATTCGATAATAAAATCGTATTAAAAAAAAAATAACCATCCACCAAAATATATCTTTTATTAAGAGCTGCGTTTGTAAAGTGTAATTATGCGTTAGTGTTGGGGTTTAGTGATAAGCACTCCCACACTATCATCAGGACATGTGAGACCATAAAGTTTTTCCCATAGAAAAAAGAACTGAAAGTGTCTGTGCCCTGGATTCCTTAATCGCATCCTGGATTTCCTTTCTAAATAAGCTAAATATTTATTTTTATAAGAAACTAAAGTTTTACACTTTTAAACATTTTGGCAACATTGTTCCTGAACATCTGTTTATTACCCAGCTGGGCAATGTAATATGTTCATATATGAATGTGCCGAGGAGTTGTGTGTGGGTTTAGGGGTGAATTACCCCACTTAAACGTTCGATTTAAAAAAAAATAGGACACCCCAGGACTCACCCATTTAAATATAATACGTCATTTCCATAACACCCTGTATAGATCAGCTGATGACTCTCGTCTCTTTCTAGCCTGCCAAGAAGCGACATATTTTTAAATTGATTTGTTGCAACTTAGATGGCTCTGATTGTTCATTTGGGATTGTTTGGGATCCTCATCTTAAACCTCACGTTATATAAATACTTATGGAAAGTCTTATAAATCCAACTAAAATAGGCTGTTTGTTTTAGTCATTTGACCTAACCTTGTTAAAATAGGTTCTTGGATGTAGGGATACTGTTGGCTCCTAGCCTACTAAAGTTTTTCCTTCTCAGTTCCGTTCCAATGATGAACTGATCCCCTTGTTATTTAACCTCCAAAAGAAGTAGAGGTTATTTAAACAATATTGGTGGGAAAACAAAATCAATCAATAGGAAAATTCCACCGAAAATATTTTTATGTCACTTTGCTCGTTAGGTAAGTTTTAAAGCGAGTGTTTTTTTGAAACATAATTAAGCACATAAACAATTTTTATTACAAGCGAATGTCTATTTTTAGTCGCTGTCAATAAACGCCTCTTGCTAGAAATAAATGCACAATAAACAATAATAGTATTTTTATGTTTTCCAGAAAGTGACTCGGGTTTCGCGAGAAAAACAAAATTAAATTTACTTAATATTATGGAACGTGTGAGGTGTTTTATCTTGATTTGTCGTTGCACAATTTATAGGATTATTTATTTAGATTTTCACAAACGACAAACAAGGGTTCCAAAAATAGACATACGGCAACCGATAGAAAAAATGTGCAAACGGATATACAATATCTGAAATCAAAAGCACCATTTATGGATAGAAGCACAATAATTTTTGAAAATCATCGTACCAGCAGTACGCACTATTTACGGTATTCTTTATGATTAAACACTAACATTATAGAAATAGTATATTACGTACCGAGGTGGAAAGTGTCTCATTCCTGTCGAGAGAGTCGGGCAGCGAGGTTAACTAAATCTCGAGACAGTAATGAAACTTTTCACCGAGGTTTGTATACTGTTTTATTTACAACCACATCTAACATCCACTTCTTATTATTTTGAATTAAAATTATTAATAAAGGATAAATGTCATTTTGACTTTTCCATTGAAAAATTAGACAGAAATTTCAAATAACCGCAGGTGGTAAAATAACGTAGGTAATAATACACATCAAGATGGCAAATGTAATTTTTTGATTGTGAGTTCCATGCTATCAGATGAGAAATTTGATTTTGCTGTTACTCCACCAGAAATTCGAGAAGCAGCAAAAATAGTAGAAGATCTTCTGCCAACTAAAAAGACAAGGCATATACTGCTTCAAAGAATGGTGTACGGGAAACAATATTCAAAATCCTGGTTCTTAGTCGGCGCTTCTAGCTCATTTCAGTGAAAATGCCAAGACAAAGAAGATATCAACGATTTGGTCACAATATTCAATGCTGCGGACCACTCTATTAGGGAAAAAGTAGACATATCTAACCACGTAAAGCTATTAGAATTTTTAAACCACCCGGGTGGAAAGTAAAAGTTAAAAAACGTCAACTTTCCACCTTTCAAAGATAGATGAAATGTCATTATTACATGCATGGTTGTAAATAAAATCCTTTATATTCCGACGTGTCATAATGACATTATTATGGATTTCATTTTCAGTGTCAAAATGACATACTTTATAGGACTGAGTACTATAATGATTTCATTATAGGACTGAGTACTATAATGAAAAATAGACGCAAAAATTCTTCCTTCAAATATGCCAAAAGTACCTTTTCGTGTACGATATTGACAACCTTTTTCTGGGAACATCAAGTTTTGTAAGCTTTTTCATATATGCCTTTAGACTTTTCGTGCACAACTGCTTTATTGGCCAATTCTTCGATTTCTGATGGCAAATTATCCATATTGTATTATATAAACGTTAAAATTAAAAATTCAATTCTGACAATGACAATACAACCAAATATTTCGATAGTTACCTGGTTTTATTAAAATCAAGCTATTAGTTTACTGACGAAAACTTAAAATTCATCAAAAAAAACACAAAAATCGTCGGAATATAAAATATTGTATGAAATTCGGATCATAAACACGCCGTGTTATTAGACTCTGCTCACGCCTCATCCAATAATACTCACGGCTAGTACCATAATGATCGTTATTATAATCCGTATAACATAAATATCTATTAAGCGATTCGCGTTGGTTTTGAATCGATGGAGGTTATATTCGTTGGGAAACACGCTGTTCGTCGCTTTGCCATGGAAATTGGAAATATCTGTAAAAGAGACAAAGCCAATCACCAACCTGTCTCGATGGTCTAAACTTGTCCCGGTTCTTGGCCAGCTGGTGGCCACCGAATGGCTCTCCTTTCGATGGAATCCGAAGAGCCGAAATATATGCTTGGATGCACAGCTCTAGACTAGAGCATGTGGGGTCTAGTGATGGTCCAATACTGGCTTTTAAAGATTGTCAAAAGTTGTTGAGGTGTATACAACCTTTTGGTCCGGAAAATACACAGTTTCTGTTAACCTGTATGTAGAGAACGACATGATTTCCGCCTATGTTGTTTCAGATACGTTTTAATGCAATTTTCAAACAGGAAAGACCCCAAAATAATTCATCAACAACTATTCTTCCGTTATTTTTGCGACCATCGAACTAATTGTCCCTCGTAGTGCTTCTACCACGCAATACAGTTATTACAACCCAAACAGTCCTGACCACCTCAACTTACTACAAATTAACCTTGGTGGAATTCCATAAGCTTAGTAGTAGTGGTGCAGGTTATTGCAGCAAGTACTATTTTTACGCTGCATTGTATAATAAACTATACGAACTTAAATAAGTTGTTGCAGCACAAGCATCGTTGCCAAACATGTTGTATAGTTCGGATCGATGGGTGCCACGTTATTTTAGTAATGATGCGATACCGGAAATTTTGGCAAGTAATTAGCCATCACTATTTATTTTGTAAAGAGGTTAATACACTGTGATATTTAGTGTTGGGGAAAAACGGATGATTTTAATAATCGTGTACTTGATACTCGAGCGATTTTAATAATCGAGTGAATCGCTCGAGCGATTAATCGCTTGAAATTTGTATGACTAAGAATAATGTGTTGCTTAAACACCAGGGGGTTGTTTTTGTAAGTTTTAGAAGTTTAATCTAGAGGTTTTATTAAGGAAGAACAGTACTTTTTTTGTATGCTGTATGCTCGTTTATGTACCTTTAACAATGACGTGTGTCATGTCGCCAATCGGCACATTTCGGGTGGCGCGGCGTCGTCCGAAAATCGGGTATCAAGTGAACGGCAACGATTTTCGATTTTTCGCTTGAATTTATAACGAGAGTAGTGTTTCCTATCGAGCGAAAAACTGCTCGAATATACGAGCAGTTTTTTACCTCGAGCGATCACACTACCAAGCAGCACATTTCGGTCGGCGTCAAGCGAAGCTCGGGTATCGAGTGAAAGGTAACAAGTAACAAGCGACCATATTCGCTTGAATGTATAACTCGAGCAGTTTTTTTAATAATCGAGCGATGTCGATTATCTCAATAATCGAGTTCTCAAGCGAGCGATCACTACACTATTACCTACTGCTCTTTATTTTAATTCATGTATTTTAACGCTTTTAAAAATACAACACTCCGCTATCTATAAAAATATATAATCTCCTGTTTGCAAAAATCCTTAACCGAGCCTTATTGTTTGTGAACGTTTATATAACCTTTCGCATCAAAGTTAATTGATAAACGCCATTTTAATGCTATTTTATGTTGTTATGATGAGTGATTTACCAAAATGCATTGGCGTAGAGGTTGTTGGTAAAATCTGTTTAATTAAAAATTATATTATTGCTAGCAGCCAATTGTAACTTTTGAGGAAAGACCACATGTATATAACCATTATATTGCTAATGCCATCTGCAATTATGCCCACGTTATGGGCATCGAACGGGTAATAGTGAGTTTGCGCAGTTCGGAAATTTCCTTGTGAAAGTAAACATTCGACAGATCCGGATTTCAACTTCTTTAATGAAATTTCACTGGTTAGTTAGGAAAAATATTGCAATCAAAATTTCGATTAGTTCGATTTAAGACAGCGTTCCATGCGTACGATTTCTGACGATATGATGATCTGACGGTGCCCTGATTGGTGTAAACTTTTGGTGCCAAATTCCGTCCGAATATTTGTAACAATCGACACGATGAGCTTTATTTAAACTTTCATCCGACGTCGTGTGTTTCTTATCCTCACTTTTTTCTAAACCAAAAATTAAGAATGAATGACATATTGACTATTTTGGGAATTATTATCAGCTACTAATTCACCAAATTAAAAATACATTAATTTTAAGGTTAGGTAGTGACCACATATATATTTTATATTGTATACGAGTGACATACAACCTTTTTAGTGAAATTCGGTTCCGAAGATCTGATAATGTGATAAGCAAAATATTTTCGTATATATGTACAGTTCTGTTCATAAAAAACCCGTACAGCATTTTGCAAAAAAGCACCATGCACTTGTATCCTTTCATCTTAAGCAAAACAAGCCACTAACCTACCAAACAGCGAATCGAATCACCACAAATCAAAAACTCCTTTACAAAAATTGTTGTTAGGTAATGAAAGTTTATAAACACTAATAAATAAACAGGAGGAACCACTTTTTATTCTGTAATTTGAAAAAGCATCCAGAACCAAAGATGGCGACAATAACAACAAACATATAATGTCGGGCCGGCTCTGACGCGATCGATAAAATTTCCACCCTACTCCGCAAACTTTAATAGTTCCACGCCATCTCCCATACCGGGGACACTTTTTGTATTTTGGAACGTTCGTATTGGCAATATAATGGTTATATATATATATGGGAAAGACACAGAAAAGGAAAGCAACTTTTAAATCCGCCCTAAATTACAAAATGTCGATAAATAATCTATTAAATTCTTATATCTAACTGTAAAACAAAATTCAATTCTGTATTTATATCTGAAATACTTTTTGGTTCTTACTAAAAAAAAATATTGTAAACACTAAAAGGAGATCTCAATGGTCGTTCTATATCATCCTGTATAAAAAAATTGTTACAGCACTTGGCACATAAGCATCATCAAAATTAACAATTTTTCCTCGTTAACAGGATTCCGGAGTACCTGTAAACGAGTTTTCTTCCCAATCGTTTATTCCTGTTTTAGGAAAAAAATGTCTAAGGAAAAAAACCTTTGTAATAGAACTGTTACTCGCGGAAAGTCTATATTTTTTTTTTTTCGGAAAATTTTTAGATTTTTTTTTTTGTACTGGTCCATATAGAAAAAAATGATGGACTTTCCTCGAGTTGTTAACAAAATTTAGACATCTTTCGTTAAACAATTTTTTTAAAAAAATGTATCATTTTCATAGGAGACGAAAACTACGTTTTTCAGCGTAGAAAATTGAAATATAGACCCAGATCACGTGCGATCCCTTTCTTCCGATTATCTCCGTTTCTGTCGGCGTACCGATCCCGGGCGGGCTCGACGCTTGAATTTATTGTTCGAACGGCAAAGAAAGATATAATTATTTATTATGCATTGCGATTTTCGTTTTCAACGCGTGGTATTGAATTTTTGAAGTGCAATCGAGATTTGTTGTGTTATTTTACTTCCTAGAAGTTGCTATTTGGTTTATATATTTTATTGGTTTTTATTCGTTAAATATATATTATTATTTGTCATATTTATATAATGGTTTGTCATATTTATATAATGGGAAAGTTCAAGGAACGAGAAAAGAAAGGAAAAGTTATGTCAAATTTCGTTTTGGGGGGGCCATGCATAGAAAAATTACGAAAAGTATTACCTTGGCGCGTTAGTCAAACCGGTATATGGTATTTTTCGTGTTATATTGATGGTTTGGGGGTCATGACCCCCATAAACACCCCCCCCCCCCCCTGGATCAGCGCTTGACCGCGTTGGTGTGAATAACTTAATTTTACAAGAATATGAAAAAAAAATCTGTGCCGTAGAATAAAACTATAGTTTAGTGGTAAACCATTGGACTTGATAGACTTTTATTCTGGGGTATAAAAATAATTATGTAGTTTCTCAATATAAAAAAATACTAATATAATTGTTAACGATTGATTAACGAACGATATTTTTCATATATGTTCATAAGGGCGTACAATGCGCAAATTTATAGGATGATTAACAACGTTTGTCGGTAGACGTGAAATAAGCTATCATGGTAGGATTTTGCTACACTGAGAAAAATATCTAGGTTAGTAAATAGAGCTAAATCGTATGTGTTTTTTTGTATTGTCAGTGCCAACCACATAATATGTGTATTAATTTTAGAAGACGTTACTATTAGTTCTACTTTTAACTTTTAGATCACACTTACTTACATATTAACATATACTGTGTGTGTATACAGGGTGTCCCAAAAGTAATGGGACACAGAGCAATAGCAGACTCCTTAAGGCGAAATAATGCGATTTATTCAAACTTGCCTTATCCCAAAATTGATAACAACCAAGATACAGGGTGTCAAAGTTTTAATTTTATTTTCGTTTTTTTGCGATTATTTCTTAACAAAACGACATAACAGCACAAAATTAGGGATTTTGGGGTTTTTTGAGATGAGGAATTCAAAATTATCCATATTTTTTGTGTAACCAGTAGAGGGCGCTATCAATGGCATGCCCCACTTATTTTAGCTGGCATAACTTTTTTTAGGCTACGTATATCGATCCGGCTAATAAAAAATAAGGTTACTTTACTTCTTTTACATCAAAAACATATACCTTATTGAAGTCGCTAGGAGCAACCATTTTCGAGATAATGGCATTTCATATTTATTTCTAATGCAAGAATACTAAAATATTTGTGTATTCGTATTATTATTATTTATCACAGCTGGCCTTGATTAAAAACAACGAGGTTTCTAAGGCAACAACATGTTACACAAAGTATCATCTGTCAAAGTTATTAATTTTTTAAGTACAATACGCAGATATTATTAAATTTTTTAGTAATGCCTCGACATAATTTATTTTCCAATGCAGAAATGCGTGATATGCTTTGTATTTACGCACAAGAAAATTTTAATGGTCGGAGTGCAGGGCGCAGGTACCAAGCACTGTTCCCGAATAGAAGGCAACCAAACCGGAAATTATTTCAAAATATTTATGGCCGACTAGGAGAGACTGGTTCGTTTCGACAAAAAAAAGATGTTTCGGTCCGTCCAAAAAATATAACACCAGAACAGGAAGAAGAGATTTTAGTTCGTGTAGCGGAAAATCCAGAAGTGAGTTCGAGGAGATTGAAGGCAGCTACAGGTGTAAGTAAATCTTCAATTGTTAGAATATTTCATGATGAAGGCCTGTACCCATACCACTTTACACCCGTACAGTGTTTACTGCCGCCTGATCTTCCAGCCAGACTTCAGTTTTCTCATTTCTTCCAAAATTTGCAAAATACAGATCCAATGTTTCTAAATCGTGTGTTGTTCACGGACGAGGCGACATTTACTAGACTGTATTCAATTATCGAAACAGACATGCGTGGGAAAATGAAAACCCGCATTTAGTTGTTGAACGACATTTCCAACACGAGTTTAAGGTCAACATTTGGTGTGGAATTATTGGAGATCATCTTATAGGCCCCTTTGAATTACCGCCAACTCTAAACGGAGATTCATATTTGAATTTTTTACAAAATGAACTTGGAGGGCTTTTAGAAGATGTACCACTAAACGTCCGGCAAAATATGTATTTCATGCAAGACGGGGCGCCGGCACACTTCTCCAGACAAGTGCGAAATTATTTAACTGAACAGTTCCCTGAACGTTGGATAGGCCGTGGTGGCCCGTTGATTTGGCCGGCGCGAAGTCCCGATTTTAATCCAATGGACTTTCGCATTTGGGGTTATTTGAAAACCATTGTTTATAACAGTTCAATAAACCACCGTAATGAGTTAAATGAAAAAATTATAAATTCTGTTAATCTGCTCAGAAATGATGAAGATCTCCTGTTTAAAATCCGACAGTCTTTTGTAAAACGTATAGCAAAATGTATTGAGGTCAATGGTGGCCATTTTGAACAATTGCTATCACGGCGTTACCATTTTTATTTCTAACTATTTTGTTAATTTTAAATGATTTTAATAAGTATTAAATAAAATTTTTGATTGGAATAAAATTACTAATTCCATATGAAAAAGCTTTTTTATTAGAAAAAAAAGTTAACCTTAAGTATTTACCTAACCTAACTTTGACACCTAGCAAATGTAGCTGATTTACAATCATTTTAAGTCAGAAATTCACCGTAGCTCGATTTTCTTTCCGTTGCTTTTGGACCACGCATTTAGATTAATTGGACATATGAAATGCCATTATCTCGAAAATGGTTGCTCCTAGCGACTTCAATAAGGTATATGTTTTTGATGTAAAAGAAGTAAAGTAACCTTATTTTTTATTAGCCGGATCGATATACGTATCCTAAAAAAAGTTATGCCAGCTAAAATAAGTGGGGCATGCCATTGATAGCGCCCTCTACTGGTTACACAAAAAATATGGATAATTTTGAATTTCTCATCTCAAAAAACCCCAAAATCCCTAATTTTGTGCTGTTATGTCGTTTTGTTAAGAAATAATCGCAAAAAAACGAAAATAAAATTAAAACTTTGACACCCTGTATCTTGGTTGTTATCAATTTTGGGATAAGGCAAGTTTGAATAAATCGCATTATTTCGCCTTAAGGAGTCTGCTATTGCTCTGTATCCCATTACTTTTGGGACACCCTGTATAGTTTGGAAACGGCTTAATAACTTTTGAGCCGTTAATTTTTTTTTACAAAATTTGGGAGTTGTTTATAGGGGAATGTAAACTTCTTTTTGAAGGAATAATGACAGACTGTCAAAATGGCTGATGGGCGCCATTTTCGGGAAGAAATTTAAATAGGAAGGGGGTCTTGCGATACATTATTTTGAAGATACTATCGAGTACTTTACGATCTCAGAAAATTACTTCTGTATACCCGAAAACAAAATGGCGGCGTTTTAAAAATTGCATAGTTGGTATTTTTTATTATCCTTAATTTCATTTACCGTCTTAGGAAAATAAATACAACTTGACATAGTGTAGTAGGAATCAGAGAGCTACTCTTTCTTGAATATTTTATGGTGCTCAAATCCAAAATGGCCGCGGAGCGACATCTTGATTAGAAAAATTGAATAGGAAGTGAGGTCTTGCGATACATCATTTTTAAGGTCCTATCGAGTACTTTACGATCCCAGAATATTGTATACACAAAACCAAAGGGCGGCTTGTCAAAAAATAATATTTACTATTTTTTCTTTTGTTATATAACTTTAGATTTGTTGTTGTGATTATTAGTAGGTATTCTTCCTTACTTTTCAATTTTTTACATTGCCTATAGAAATAGTAACCCTTTCGCTGAGGACGAATTTTCGGACCTTGATTTTCTGTGTCTGTGGTGCGGTCGTCCGATATTTAGTAGTTTCATATTCTTTTGCTGTTGGGTCAAAATTTGTTTACAGGCAACTTTCAGTAAATCGAAATTTAAAAATAAATCATCTCAAAAAACCTGTAAAATTTTTAATAGGTTTCTTATAGTATCTAATTAGAGGAATTATATATGTCCTCGCAAAAGATCATCGTCACAAAGATATTGGGTCTATTTTTGTATTTAGCATCGAATTTTTAATAATTTAACGCCCGTCACATGGCTAATTTACTCTTCTGAATCATATAACGCCCATATTTGGAACTGAGTTATTTTAATTTGTCACTATAACAATCTTCCTATTATTTATAACAGCCCTGTCTTATATTGGCTTAAAGATTTGGAATGTTCCTTATAGAATATTAAAATACTCAGAAAATTAGTCATATTTTTAATCTACCTAAGGTGTAAAGGAAACTTGCACATCAAAATATATCTTTCCTTAATGGTTTATAAATGGTTAATAAAAAAATATTGTATATAGCTTCGGATAACAAACCGTCGCATCAATTTTCATGCGTGACCGGTGTTACTGTGACCAGCGATACAAAAATGCATAAATTCGTGGATAACAGCTAATACAAGCTATATTTCTTAAACTTTGTTAGACTGAAATGAGTGTCTGTACTCAAGAGAATGCCTTCGTGTAGTAATTTTCTCTTAATTAAGACTACTAGGTCTGAGTTAACCCTGTGACCTGCGATACAACATAAAAACATACGCCTGATAAAAATTATTCAATGTTCGAATTTATACCTAAATAAACATAATAAGGAACTTACCTAAACAGGAGCACACTTTACACAAATTCAAACACATACCGTCATATTTGTAAAACTATTAGGCCGACCTCTAGTGGCTTCATTTATAAGAAATTTCTGCCGTGACCGGCGATACATGCAGTTGCAGGGACGGAACTTCTGGTTAATAATTGCGTTAGAGAAACTAAACTGTTGATCTTTGAACATTATTTTTTCAATACAAATTGTAGTAGGAGTGTAAATTATTTATATATAAAAGTAACTTTAGTAAAATGACGTGAAATATAAAAGGGTAAAGTAAGAAATTATTGACTGGGGACACGTGACCGACGATAAATTTATACAAATTATAGTACTGCAGCTATAGTCTAAAAAAAATTTTTTAAATTGCTTTCTATGTAAGCGGTTACATATATTTCGCAAATTATAATCATTTCTACAGGCAAATAGTTTATTTTAGTAAGTTATATGCTAAGGACTGAAAGTTTCCTGTAAAAAATTTTTGACTCTGCTACAGTGTATACATCTTAATTTAGATACAGGAAGTGGTACAGAGAGTGTCAGTTGATCTTTAGAATTGTACCTGTTATACTTGGGTGTGTATACCGGGTGTTTCAGCAGGAACGCTCACCTCTATACCTTTTTTATTTTTTAAATTACAGAAATAAAACTAGTGTATTGTGTTGTATGTGATATTAATTTGCATTTTATGACATGTCGGACTAAATTTTGTCACTGCCGGTTTAACCGGAAATGACGTCAACTTTGGATTTTTAAATAGAATACCCAATATAATTTTGGCTATATCGATTTAAAACATCATTCCAAATTCAACCACGCCCATACGTCACTTTTTGACATCTAAATAATTTTTATTTTTTGATCTAGATTGCTGTGAACTCTCTAAAATGGTTTACTTCTATGCCAAATAAATTATGGCGGATTTTAAAGTTGTATTTATGTTCATTTGTTTGTTAGCAATATGGCGTCATGGGGACCTAGATAAATGCGAAGCCGTTTGCACTTCTTGTCATGAATTGTATTTTTAATAAATTATCTCTCCTTTCTTAACTTGACATAAAGGTGTGTGATATCAAATTGTTGGAAAAAAAGTGCTCTATCTTTTTGCCCGAGTGAGTCAATATGTTTCCATTTGAAAAAATTGAGTTTTCCGGGAAAAAGCCATCTTGAAAGTTTAAAAAGTGTGTACAAAATTTAAAACGCAATAGAATTTGAAAATTTCATTTTTATCAAGAAATTGGGTTAGAAGTAAACCATTTTAGGAGTTCATAGTAACTAATCTAGATGAAAAATAAAAAGAAAAATTATTTTGTCTCAAAAAGTGACGTATGGGGTGTCGTTCCATTTGGAATGGTCGAATGGTGTGGAATCGATATAGCCAAAAATACATATACAGGGTGAACCATTTAAACATTCAAAGTTGAGGTCATTTCCGGTTAAACCTGAAGTGCCAAAATGGAGCCCGTCATGTCATAATATGCAAAATTATGTCAAACTAAATAAACCCACCAAATTTTATTTCTTTAATTTAAACAGTAAAAAAGTTATAGGGTTGAACGTTCCTCCTGAAACACGCGGTATGTGTTTATATATGCGTATATGTTACTACGAACGTTTTATATGCTTGCGGGTATGCGACTGTGTGTGTAGTACTTTTGCTAGTTCGCGTGAAAGTACTTATGCGAGTGCATTTATTATTATCCTATATAGGCATAAGTAAACATAGGTTATTTTATCGATATTATGTATCCTTGTGGAAATTTTGTATTTTTGCAAACTTCTCCTATGCTACAGTACTATAAAGTATCCGGCACTGGAGACTGAGCTAGGTTGAAAACCCCAAATTTTATTAATACTTTCTATTAGCATTAAAATAAAGATAAGTTTGTGTAAGGTATTCCGAATATTTGTATAGTTTTCGAAATATTGTCAATTTAATATTGTTATGTGGCAAGTTTGCTGCCAATTTTTAGTACAGTTACTATACTAGTTTTCTATGACGGCCTTGAAAAACAGTTATTTTAATGCTAAATAGGAAATAATTAGAAAATTTGGGAGTTTTCATTTGAAAATGTAGATTTTTGCAGTTTTCTCAATTTCATTTTTAATCTTATTGTTTGAACACCACAAAATATTATAAAAAATCTATTAAATCAGGTTACTTTTAATAATATTTTCAATTGAAATTAAATGAAAAGCTTTTTTATAGGAAAAATGAATTATTATTTTAAGGTCTGCAAACGTCAAAGACATAAGACCTTAAATATGTCAAATACACTTAAACTTAGGTATATGACATGATATACAAAGTCTGCCTGGAATCTTTCGTAAATTCCAAAATGTAATAAAGGATAATCCATTTAAAAAAACCGGAAGTGCGACCATATTGAAAATATTTTAGTCAAGTTCCATCAACATCAAGCATACTGTTCATTTTTCGAAATTTTTGCTATAGTGGATCGAGTTGATTCCCGATGGGACACCCTGTATATAACAAGAGAAATTTCTCTCTGCCACTTTTCCTATAGAAAAATGTTTCCTAAAGCTGTGCGATACATACATGAATAAATTGTTTTATTAAATTTGATTTATTTAAATATGAAATCTTTATAATAATTGGTTACGTTGGAAAGTAAAAATCAAATACAACTGCCAATAGTGCCAATGAATACTAGCTGAAACCGCGACCCACCGTCGGCGTCGAGCGATCTACATTATGCCTACAAAGCGCGAAATGAAAAATAAAAAATGAACAGAACAGAGGTCAAATCGGAGAATTCGACTGACCCGGCGTCCACGTACCTTCGACCGATCCGCCCCGTGCTATATAGCGCGAAATGAACACGGGTCAAATCGGAGATTTCGACTCACTCCGGCGTCCTCTTAATAGGATGCAAACTTTATGTTGTGTTTGATGTATATGAATCATAATTTCAAAATAATAATTTATGAGTGCTGTGTACTAAACGCACTTAATTTTGATTTTTTAATTACTTGTTTACGCTGAATGGACGTTTAAGTGGATTTTTTTTTAGAATTATGAGGCACTTCGGTCAAAAAAACTTAATTATGGAAGTTAAAATTATTTTAATAAAGATTGCAAACCCGCAACCATGTTATATTATACAAAATATCGTTAAAATTATTGTTTCGTCAGTCTTGTCCATAGAATAATTTAAAAAGTAGTTAACATATTAGATTGAAATTTGGCGTAGCGACATAAAATAATTGTCCGGGGAAAATCACATAGTATATTGCTAATACCATCTGCAATTATGTCCCCGCTATGGGCATCGAAGGGGGCGTTGTTAGTTTGCGCAGTTCGGAAATTTCCTTGTGAAAGTAAACATTCGACAGGAACGGATTTCAACTTTTTTAATGTAAATTTCACTGGTTAATTAGGAATAATATTGCAATCAAAATTTCGATTAGTTCGAGTTAAGACAGCGTTCCATGCATACGATTTCTGACGATATGATGATCCGACGGTGCCCCGATTGGTGTAAACTTTTGGTGCCAAATTCTGTCCGAATATTTGTAACAATCGACACGATGAGCTTTACTTTCATCCGACGTCGTACCTCACTTTTTTCTAAACCAAAATTTAAGAATGAATGACTTATTGACTATTTTGGGAATTATTATCAGCTACTAATGCACCAAATTAAAAATGCATTAATTTTAAGGTTAGGTAGTGACCACATATATATTATGTTGTATACGAGTGACACTCTCTTCTTTTTTTACAAGCTTTTGAGTGAAATTCGGTTCCGAAGATCGGATAACATGATAAGCAAAATATTTTCGTATATATGTCCATACCTGAAATACTTTATACCTGGTATTGATCAACGACTTTTGCAAAAAAGCACTATGCACTTGTATCCTTTCATCTTAAACAAAACAAGCCACTAACCTATCAAACCAAAACCAAACTACTAAAAACCAAATCACTACAAATTAAAAACTCCTTCACAAAAATTGTTGTTAAGTAATGAAAGTTTATAAGCACTAATATACCGAAAACAATGTGGATGAACCACTTATTATTCTGTAATTTGCAAAAGCATCCAGAACCAAAGATGGCGACGAATAACGACAACCAAATAATGTCGGGCCGGCTCTGACGCGATCAAGAAATATTTAAACCCTACTGCGCAAACTCGCAGGCCCGCGCCATCTCCCATAGCGGGGACACTTTTTGTATTTTGGAACGTTCGTATTGGCAATATACTGTTTATGTATATGTGGGGAAAATACGAGAAATATTGAAACGCTACACTAGTTTTTTTGCAAATTTTGCCCGGTAAACTGTTTTTTAATGTTTTCATTTGATAAGACATTGTATATTTTAGTCTTAAGCAACAATGTATGTCCCAAAAGAAGTAGTACACAATCCATCAACAGACGAACAGGCACACAAATGATTGGCATTACGGAATACTAAAGAGTATACATTTTAGAATTAAAAAATTTGCTAACGTAAGGAACTCGAAGTCAACTGGTATCTGAAACTTTATCTTATATTTTATAAGGTCACCAACAAAGCAACAATTTTAGGGGTAAAATTAATAATAAATTTTAACTTATTTTGACTGAATAATTTTTTTCAGATGAAAAATTGGGCTATTTAAAGACAAAAACATGCAAATAGAAAATATGTTGTATGTTTTTCGACCTTGGAACAAAATGTTTGCTATCCAATATGTTTTGTGTTAACCATGTTGCTGTTAGATCATTATAGTATCGGCGCTTTTGATTATAAAGGAATCTATCTTTCGGCAGGAAGTCACGTTTTCTATGGGAGATTTTGAAATAACCTTGATAGTTTTTTAAGAAATAATATAAGATTTGGAATAATTTACGCCAATACGAACGTTCCAAAATACAAAAAGTGTCCCCGCTTTAGGAGATGGCGTGGTACTATTGAGTTTGCTCAGCAAGGTGGAAATTTGATCGATCGCGTCAGAGCCGGCCCGACATTATTTGTTTGTTGTTATTCGTCGCCATCTTTGGTTCTGGATGCTTCTTCAAATTACAGAATAAAAAGTGGTTCATCCACATTGTTGTCGGTATATTAGTGCTTATAAACTTTCATTACCTAACAACAATTTTTGTAAAGGAGTTTTTAATTTGTGGTGATTCGATTCGCTGTTTGGTAGCTTAGTGGCTCGTTTTGTTTAAGATGAAAGGACACAAGTGGATGGTGCTTTTTTGCAAAAGTCGTGGATCAATACCAAGTATAAAGTATTTCAGGTATGTATATATATTTTGCTTATCACATTATCCGATCTTCGGAACCGAATTTCACTAAAAAGCTTGTAAAAAAAGAAGAGAGTGTCATTCGTACACAATATAATATATATGTGGTCACTACCTAACCTTAAAATTAATGTATTTTTAATTTTGTGCATTAGTAACTGATAATAATTCCCAAAATAGTCATTCATTCTTAATTTTTGGTTTAGAAAAAAGGGAGGTTAAGAAACATACGACGTCGGATGAAAGTTAAAATAAAGCTCATCGTGTCGATTGTTACAAATATTCGGACGGAATTTGGCACCAAAAGTTTACACCAATCAGGGCACCGTCGGATCATCATATCGTCAGGAATCGTATGCAGGGAACGCCGTCTTAATTCCAACTAATCGAAATTTTGTTAATCATTATATTAGCCAGCAGAATTTCTGTGTCGGTGACGTAGTCTGGTGAAGATCGCCAATATCTAAGCTTAAATGAAGCCCACAGCGTGAGATTACAGTGAACGTATAGGTTTATTTAGTATTATTCGTAGCCTGAACTATATAGTGTTATTTTGATTCCGTTTATAATATAACTCAAGTTTCATTATAACAGTCAACAAACTTATGTTTACATTGTAAGCCCAATGTAAATACAAGATATTTTCGTCTAGAATTTGTCTACATAGTGTAAACTAGGATGATCAATAATAGATCTTATTGATCCATGAATTCGAGTAAACACTGAAAATAGATAACTTAAATAGTTTTTGTAGTATTTTTTAAATTTATTTTTAGCCGAACGAGAAATTTTTTTTGAATACCTATCTCGGGAAATTTTCTGATAAATTTAATTTCTTTTCTGAACGCCCGAGACATGCAGACGTTCCTTTAAAAACGAACAACCAAATAAGAAAAGGAGCATGTCTTTTATTCAATCCACGACAGCTCCTCAGCAGGAGGCGAACCGAAAAATTAAAACAATTGGTATTTTTTATCATCTCATCAGAGTACACGGAAAAAAAATTTTACCGAAATGTTTAGTAAAAATTACAAAAATATTTAGTTTCATTTTTATTATATTTATTCATTTATAAGAAAAGTTTTTGTAAAGTTTACTGATATCTTTTGTAAATTTTAATAAGAACATTTGTAAAATTCACTGAAATATTTTGTAAAATTTACTATAATCTTTTGTAAAAATTTTGACAAATAGTATTACACATAATTACTAACCGTGCCCAACGTCGCTTGACTTCATCGATCGATGGTATGTGTCCTCTTAAGTTCTCCACTTATTTATTTGTTACGAAACTCGAAATCCCGGTAATCTGTTGCATCTCATTTATGCCCTTTATTCTTGTAAAAATATTTTTACACACTTCATTCAAACTTGGTCATTTTTACAGTAAAAAATACTTAAATAATAGCCAGTGAAATGTGCGATACATTTTAAAATATGGAGTTATTAATATATTATTTGTCTATTTGGGTTTCATAATTACATATTACATTATGAAATGCAAAAAATTGAATAACCTGCGACTTTATGAATCTGAAATTTTATTTTTTTTATGTTGGCAGCAAGTAGGGTTCGAATTTTAGGCCTAGTTCGATTTCGTTGAAATTAGTTAGTTAGAAAAAAATTTGTTTATAGAAAACTTTAAAATACTAACCTTTAACCTTGCAAATAGATCATTTTTACTAGATATTTATCTGAAATACCTATACTCGGAAATATATAACATGCTGACGGTGTCCGTCAACTAATTTCTAGTCACAACTATAAAACAACTTAACCTAAAAATAATAGAAATATCTTCCAGTTTATGCTCTATTTCTAAAGTTTTATTCAATAAAGTACTATTTTTATTTTTAATTCAATGTAGTGTTATACATATTACTTTATATATGCATATATATAGTTACTGTAGACACTTCCTGGGCATTAATTGTTATTCCTGTCAGATTCTGTGTCGACACAATGTTTTGGTCAATATTTTGAACTTTGTTCTGCTCGCACAATAACTCAAGCATATTCTTTTAAAAAGTTTTTCTGGATTATTTTCTGCAATTTCTCGTATTTCTGACGGAGTACAACTTCCTGACTCATTTTTATAAACTTTAATAATATATTTAGTTTTAATTATGACGGATGGGAAGAAGCTTTGTTGTGTTTAATTGTTTCTATCATGGCATATTTGATACTTGTAACATTTTATTAAATTGTAAATGTATTGCCAACCCAAAAAGAAAATATGAATTCAAATGGAAAAAATCTTCTATATTTTTAAAAGTTTTTTAGACTTTAAAGACCCAAATAGAAAAAGTATTATAAAATACACGGTTCATAAGACAATTAGAGCACTTGTACTTTAGAAAACTCCCCGCTTCACGGGTCGTTGTCTAAATTAGACGCATGCTCCAAGATAATGTCTTATGAAACTTGTATCTTAATATACAATTTCACTATACATTCGTTGTAAAATTTACAATATATTTTAGTGATTACTTGATTTTACTAAATTTATTAGAAATTCTAACTATACTTTTTGTAAATTATGTTTACAATATTATTTTGGTACAGATTACTCATCAAACATGCAATTAATACTATATTTTATATGAAATTTTACAATAAAGCCTTTACTATAATAATTTTACTATAGTCTTTTTTTTCCGTGTAGAGCACAACAATCCATCTCTTATCTCTATCTGTCCTTTCCATTTTTATTGCTGTTATCCCATTCTTATCTATTCCTTTATTAATCTCTTCAAAGTTTAACGATCTATCCTATTTGATTTAATAGTTAATCACTAATGAACATAAACATAAAGATTATAATTGTTCAACTCGGTACTTCTTACAAAATATGTCATAATCAATTCGAGTTATTATTGTTTTCTTTCATTTTTTTACATACTCTTATAGATAGTTAATACTTGACAGAAAGATAATTGCAGTAATAAAAGCCATTTTGTATTCTTATCTGAGTGCAAATAAAACATATGATAAATTAAAAGACTTGTTATTGTGGTTTTCATTGATAATTAAATCTAAAAACGGAACTATTTTATTGGTAGTGGAGTCGTCCTGGCGAAATAAACGGCTCGAAAATCCCTTGACAAAATCGAGTAATTTTTTTTCCCCAATCGATACAGTAGGATCCCCTCGACATTCTGAAATGATATGTGTAGGGCGCCGCATGGGGGGGGGGGGGGGGGGGGACGTAAATCTAACCTACAACGGAAAATTGAAAATAACTTAGCCGGTTTTGGGGCTTGACAGAGCGCGTAAGCTCGAATAAACCCTGTCCCGACATCTCAAGGAGTTCGCGAATTAACGCGATTTTCAACTGCAAAAACAATAAAATTTAATTAATTATATCTCGAGAACGGGCGGAGTTGGGTCATCATTTTTTTCGCGAGTTAACAGGTGATACTGAGTACTTTGATGGGCCGGAGGCTGGGGTTGGTGGGGCAATTAGGAGGGGAGTAAGGGGGATTTGAAATTTTTTACATTAATGCTAATAAGTAGTTTATTAAACGAGCTACGGGGATCAGGCCGGATTCAATTTGTTAATTTTTTATCAGCTACGAGGTGGGATTGGCAAAAAATTTTTATTTTTCTAAATGCGCGCTACAAGAAATGGCCATCTCCGAAAATACTTTAGATATTATGTTTAATTTTGGTATGTGTTAATAGGATATAGAACCTCAAATTTTAGTTAGAAAAGTTATTCAATTGTTCCACCAGTGGCGTCGCTGCAAACATGTCCTTTGATATTTTTTACAAAAAAGATGGTACGACACTGATATTTTTCCATGTGGATATTTTTCTGATTGGTCTGTTCAATTCTCCATGAAAACGGTCTCTTGAGATATTGGGATCGGGTTTGTTCGAGCTTACGCGCTCTGTCAAGCTCTTCAATTTTGCTGTTCACATTTTTTTGTAGCATCAAAACCGTTAAGTTATTTTCAATTCCCGTTGTAGGTTAAATTTACGGGGCGTGCCCCTCCCCCCATGCGGCGCCCTACACAAATCATTTTAGAATGTCGAGAGGATCCTACTGTATCGATTGGGGAGAAAAAATTACTCGATTTCGTTAAGGGGTTTTCGAATACCGGAACGACTCCATTATGGGTATTTAATTGGGTTTTAATAAATTTAATTAAGGTTGTACATTAAAAAAAGTCTGTAAATTTACCATAAACTTGTACTGCCTACAAGTAAAGAAGAACCAATTAACATAAATTAACTTGTTGTTGTGTTTTTCATTGATAATTACATCTGAAAATGGAACTATTTGTTTTATTGGTTATTTAATAGGGCTTTAATAAATGTAGTTAAGGTTGCACATTAAAAAACGTGTAAAATTGCCATAAACTTACGTATTGCCTTTTCTCTACAAGTAAAGAAATGCATATAAAATGATTTATTTCCAAATTATGTTCCGTCAAGTTTCGTGTAGGTCTGACAACAATTTAGCTTATTAATTGTTGTTTATACAATAATCATTAAAGTTTTGGTAGTAAATTAACCATTAAAATATAATTTTATGTCTTTTACACAATCATTAGCATACTGTTCTAATAGTTCTTTATAGGCTGAATATATTTTTTCCATTAGCTATTGCATTAATTGCTTTGTTTGTAACATTTCATACACAAACGAGTCCTTGCTCGGACGGCCGTCCATATGTTTATTTATAAATAAAAGGCTCTGCAACAAATACTAACACCAATACCAGCAATGTACTCTTCTTCAGAAGCAGAAAGAATTATTTCTCTAACTTTATTTAACCTCTATTCTCTTTGAATGCACAAACATCAGCTGCCGACGCACATCTTGGCAGACAGCATGAAGTATCACGCCTCAACAAAGACCTGGAAGCAATTTTGGCTTGGGGTGACAGTAACCAAGTCGAATTTAACGCTAACAAACCCAGGCAGCAGTTTTCTCTAAAAAGGTTAACATTACAGAACCGCATATAGTCATGGGCGAACACGCAATCAATTAATTTGCTGGACGTCAATCTGGGAGGAAATATGTCTTGGCATAACCACGTTGTGGCAATCGCCAAGGTAGCTTCTCAGAAACTTGGTACTCTTCCGAACCAGAAAGTTGCACATCTCAACAACGTTTGACACAATACAAAGCCCAGATTCGACCATCACTACTCTTCGGCTACTGGATTCCATCGAAAGGAGGGCTATTCGTCTGTTTGGAGACCACAAGCTGACGAAGAACCTCGACAGCCTAGAACATCGAAGACAAGTTGGGGATTTGAGTCTCTTTTACAGATATTTTCATGGAAAGTGCTCGGCTGACCTTGCCCTCTTAATTCCGCCCAGAGCGGCGAATAGCAGAAATACACGACGAACCATTGCCGCCCATCCATATGTGGTTAAGTAACCTTAGTACTCCTCGAACTTCATTATTTAAGAATTCTTTCATATGGAGGACTTCATCCTTATGGAACTACCTTCCCGAAGTCGTTTTTCCCTATATATAACCTCCAACGATTCAAAACCAACGTGAATCGCTTTCTGCGCGCACGCACCACTCCCAGAGTGCCCTAATGGATTTTTCCTGTAGTGCTTGTGTTTGATCATAAAAAAATAAAAATACTAAAAAATAACCGCAACGATACGGCATTGCTGTTTAATTTAACGAAACTAAGATAGAAACAAAACACAAACTGTGGAACAAATTAATATATCCGGTTTCGATCCGGGATCTGGCCAAAATTGTTGGCGATTGTTCCAGTATCCGACATTTTTTAAAAGTGGCTCCGGTGGCATCACTATTCACAATATACATTTAGACAAAGTATTTAATTTTTAAATAGACACCACAGTACATCAGTTTATAACAATTTCTATGACCAAACAATTAGGACGTATAACTAGAACATTTTTTTCCCAATAATCGATTTGTTGATGATATGTGCAATATGCGGCATTAATTTATGAGTGACGAGGTTACCAGTAAATAACTTAATGGAATTAAAATCTAACTGGGTTTTATTTGTTTTTGTTTATAATAGCAAAGCGGTTCTTAAAAGCTTTTTGTGAGCTATCCCCATATTTTGTCATCAGTGCCATAATTTGTAATATTTATTCGTACTTAGTTTACTGTATGCTGCTTTTTTAATTATAAATTCCATTCCGACGTTTTTCTTATACTATTACTATAGGCAAAATTCTTCAAATCACTCTGGTGTGTGGTGCTTGTGCGAATAAAGCGATTCACGTTGGTTTCGAATCGTTGGAGGTTGCCACAAGGAAGTCTTAGATAATGAAGATCCAGGGGTACTAACCGGAACCGCATATGGATGGGCGGCAGTGGTCCCTTGTAGTTTTCTGCTATTCGCCAACCTGATGTCTTCAATATTTTAGACTGTCGAGGTGCTCTCTTTTCGATGGAATCCAGTAGCTCAGCAAATTAATAGATGAAGCCAGTGGAATTGCTATGTATTCGGTGTGCGATGTCTTTCTAGAAAAAACTGCTGCCTGGATTTCCTTACCACTAAATTCGACTTCGTAACTGTCACCCCAAGACAAAATTTCTTGCAGGTCTTTGTCCAGACGTGAAACTTCATGCTGCAGGAACCTCTGTCGCAGAGCTTGTCGGTGTAAAGTCTTTGATTTTGCGTTGGCGGCAGTATAATCTGAAAATAAATATATGTAGTTTACGATAGCCAAAAAGATGGGGTAAGTATTCGTTTTTCCCCCATTCGAAGAAGGCCCTGTGTTGTCGAAACAATTGACGTAATACAATAAAAGATTATGTTATTATTTACTTAGTTTTATAATGAATCATTACGTAACAGCTACTTCTATGGGGTTTGTAGATCACCTCCGCAATTTATTTACTATCAGAGATCGAACTACTAACTCCATTTAATCCATTATTCTTTTATTATCCAGTGGGACCAATCTTTCAGTTTTGATTTAGGACACGCATGCACGCAATCATTTTTTTTATCATGTTGATACAGCGTTGCTCTTGTAGCGTATACTGTTTTATGAGGTTTTTATGATGGCTTATTTTGTACTTTATATAACATGCCAAATTCAATGGCATGCGATTTTTAATCAAATTATAAGAATTGATTTTGCACGGGATTTTCGTAATAGCCACTTATATATTATTACTAAAGCTGAAATTATAGAAGGTAATGTAAAATAAAAAGCAAAAAATCGTGTGAGGGTAGCATTATCTACACCTTATCCCTCCGTCTAATAAGAAGAATTGTTGACAAAGGGGTAGGAACAGGACAGACAGTTTATCCTCCCTGCGGGTGATGCAGCGTTGATTTGAACATATGAAATCCCATGTAATTTTTGAGGTGACTTGGCTCCCTTGTACATTGTATAGAAAAACTGCATTATAACTTCTTGAAGAGACCGACACGGTGGACTCATGTGCCGAGTTTCAATCCATTTTGATGAACCAATCCTAAGCTATTCGATTAAACGTGACAGCAGAACCACGAAACTCTCATAGTTCATAAAGACAGCAACCAGTAGCAAATAATTTCTATGACGCTATTGCCAAAAATTGACGTAAAGCTGAACATATCGAACAATGAAAATATTGTCACCTACACTAATTTTTGGTTTTGTCATTGTCAAAATTTAATTTGCTGATGTTTGCTGTATACCTGAACTATGACAGTTTCATGGTTTTGCCATGGCAAATGCATCACGTTTAATTAGCTTATGATTTCACCCTAAAATGTGGTGTTGGGAAAAAGCGATGATTTTAATAATCGAGTACTTGATAATCGAGCTTGAAATTCCAATTCACCAAGCGATGACGTCACCGACTTCTTGACCGGCAGCCTAGCCGTTTACATGTGATCAGTGATCTTCACATCTTTCTCAATCTACGAGCATAAAATAAGTAGATATTTAAAATGGCTTGTCACATTCTTCCACTTTAAATTATCAGGTGCCCACTGTGTGCCCTTCAAAAATGTAGGCTTAGTTACGCGACTGGCAAAATAAGAAAATAGGTGATTATTTTTTTAAATTCATGTTTATAGTTACCTAAAAGTTACTCTTTAAATTTAAGAATGTTTACTTTTGGTTACCAAAAAATTTGTCGATACCTATGTTTTGTTAACTATTTTGCTCGTTTTCTTATTTTCCATTAACATTTTTCTATAATGTATGTTATTTTTAAGAAGTCTTCTTGAGTTTAATAATAAAAAGTTCCTGTTTAGATTTAAAAATGTTTACTATAAGATTACCAACGAATTTTTCTATATATTTTGTTAACCATTTTGTTCGTTTTGATATTTTTATTTACAATTTCTATTATTATCTACGTTATTTTTGAGAAGTTTTCTCGAGTTTATAGTAAATAAAAATTTAAAAATTATATAGCCTTTAATTTTCTAATATTTACAATCGGAGACCTAAACTACGCCGCTGGCCAGTTAAAACAAAACTTTACAAAAACCATGTCGCGATGACTCCGCTAAGGGATTTGACATACTTTTTTTATATACACCTTTTCGTTTATGTGCCTTTAAGAAAGACGTATGTCGTCTACCTGCTCAGCGTCAAACTCGAACGTCACCAATCGGATGGCGCGGCGCGTATAGACCGAAGGTCGTGTATCAAGTAACAAGCGATATTTTTCGGTTTTTCGCCTAAATTTATAACTAGAGTATTTCCTATCGAGCGAAAAACTGTTCGAATATACGAGCAGTTTTTTAACTCGATCACACTACAGCGGTACATTTCCGCCGGCGTCAAGCGAAGCTCGGGTATCGAGTGAAAGGTAATAAGTTTCGAGCGACGGTTTTCGCCTGAATAGATAACTCGAGCGGTTTTTTTAATAATCGAGCGATGTCGGTTATTTCAATAATCGAGTGATCAAGAGATGTTTGCTGGAGCGATCACAACACTACTAAAATTTATCACGGAAGAGCTTTATACAACAAATTTCCAAATCGATCGCTTTTATAAACCTGTTATAAATCAGAATAATAAAATCTCTTAACTAAATCGTATAAGGGAAATGGACTAGTTTGGTAGGTAAATAATTTTTTTTAAATTTCTGGTAGATTGCGAAAACCTTAATGTTCCCTTCCAAGTAACAAATCTCTTTTCCTTCAAGATTAATTTTGAAATTCAGATGAACCGGTATCTCGATTACGATTTAATGCGATATATTACAAGTTTTTAATCGGATTTTGATGCAAATTGATGGACTAACCGCTCCTGTTCATAAATATAAAGTGATACTCGTATTAAAGATAATACTGTTAATAAAATAAGTGTTTCACTGGGCGCGCCTGTTATCTGTTTCAATAATGTTATTGTTTCTGTGCGATTTTATTGGTTGAATATGGATGACTTAAGCGTTTAATATTAAATAAAAGATCCTGGGAATCATTAAAAGAAAATAGAAACAGAACCCAGCCAGCAGCGCTTCTTTCCTTATATAGGTTGTAAAAATATTCTTACAGCAAATATTTTGAGCTTTGAGCTTTTTACTTTTAAACAAAACAAGTTTTTTTTTTGTTTTCAACATGTTTTTTTTTTTTGCTTTTATAGTTCATGTTTTAAACAAATAAAACCTCATTAAAAACATAGTTTAAAACATGTTTTCAATGTTTTTAGTAGAATCTAATAGATAATTTAAACTTCTTTCCCAGTGGACTTCTCAGAATGTTTTCTATTCGTAGAGTTTTACGACATTTAGGATTTTTGCCGAGAATCATTGACATTCTCAAGATGCTTAGTGGCTCTAGATAAAGTTAAAAAAACACTTGCACGATAGAGCGACAGAAATATGGCTCGAACTATTGGAGACGTTTGGAAACAAAATATAAAATGGGTAATTTTCAATGAGTGACGTAAATAAGGTTATAGAACGTTTGGAGACGCAACTCCAGTTCATTTTTTAGCAAACTTGCTTGATCATCGTTTTAGGGGAGATAGACTAACTCAAAGGCAATTAGAAATTGCCATGAAATATGTAGAAACCTACCATTCAGAGGCAATGCCAACGATTGTTAGTGTATTAGACATTTAAATACAAGAGCAATGGAACTTGTCCAACAGCTACATACAGCTATTGCTTCGTCCGCCAACATAGCAAGACTTTTTTCGTCTTATGGTTTAGTTCATTCCAAACTCTGCAATAAGCTAAGCAATGTCAGAGCAGCTAAGTGGGTTACAATTTTTAAAGACCTAAATTCTAAAGCACCCACTTACGGCGCTAACTGATGTCCCTTCCGATCAGTGATCATTATACATTTTTACCTTATTCCTTTTTTTCCTTACGGGTTATACACTTATTTGTAGTTTTTTGAACATAGCAAAGTTCTGTGCATGATGTTTATTATGTACTTAACTTCTATTATTTTGTTAATTTGAATGGTAATTGCTATTTTAGTAAGTAGTTTAATACTATTTTTCACACCAAGTTGTTGAATAAATTAAGTAACTCCTGTTAAATAATCTATTTACTAAAAAAAAACAACGTGTGTTTAATTTACCTGTTTTAAACATTTTTAAAAAAACATTGTTTTAAACAATTGTTTTATGCAAAATGTTTAAAACGAAACAACCCTGGTACGGTGAGTTCTATTGACGTTCTCACGGCTATTTAAAATAACGTCTACAAAACAGTTTTATAATTTGGTTGTGAGAAGATTCTTACAGCGTAACATTGTAACTGCTTGGCCCTAAAAACAGAAATGTATCACGGGGAGACCTTTATAAAACAAAAATGTTGCATTATTGACAGAAAACCTTTTGACGGGCAGGAATTTGGGCTTCTAATGTTTTTTACATTTTAAGACAACATATGTACAGCATGTATGTGGCATCTAACGAAATTTATGTTCGTAATTGTCATGTAAATTAGGAAAATATCGTTGAAATTCATCGAAGATACTTTCTAGATGAGATAATATAATATCTGTTGTAATCTCTTCGTTTTTAGTAATTAAGTATTCTCCATTAATGAAGCCAATTTCGGAAATAAGAAAAAAATTGACGTTGGGGCTTACAAACGACGTTTCCATAAAAGTAGTTTTTCTAAAGAGGCTTGGATAGACTCCTTTTGGGTTATTATATTCCACAAAAAGAATCTATCATCGCCTTTTCACAGTTTATAGTAAAATTATTGGGAAATAAATTCATTTTAAGAGCAATTGCGGATTAACCTTAAACCAGTTGTAATTGTCAAATTAACAAATTTTTAATTAGGATTTTGCAAGATAGCTTTGCGATAAATATGTCAATCTGGCTATGTTGCAATAATGACCGAAATAGGTGGGAAGGACTATTTGTATTCGTTGCGTAGGCTAGAAATGTACCTTTTTCTATCTGTTGTTTGTAATATCTTTGGTTTTTCTCTAAAATTACAGATACTAAAATTTCCATATGGTGCAAATATTTTCACACACGCGGTATATGACATACTTAGCTGTTATAACAAACGCAATCACAACAAGGGTGGTTTGATAGGGTTTATTTCTCCCTACTCCCTATAGCAAGAATATAGACTTAATTTCTGTAAATTCTTTCAAAAGTACGTAAAAATGAGCCATCCTTAAGCCAAAAACGTTGTTTCGTGTCTTATTTTTTAATAAAATTTGTGACCAAACTCGAATCCTTCGCAAATCCCTTCAAAAAGCGTCATAGTTTATACATAGAGCTTTTACCGTTCATTTTCCGACCTTTTGCTGATAGAAAATAAAGAGAGACATCCAAGCTAGCTGGATCTAGCTAATGCGGTCCCAGGTGGCATCCCGCATTGTCTTTTTTTTTTTAACTTTATACTCCAGAGAGTCTGGAGTGTTATTCTGGATATTCCATCCTGACGTAACGCCAGCGCGCCATTGAGCGGAAAATTAGGGTTGATTTATGGGTTCGATATGAATATTTTCTTTGTCTAACTATCCTAAACGGGAAAAAGGCCATTATATAGTATTTATAAGAAGGACATTGAGTACATGAGAAGTACAGTGTGTCCCATCTTCTACACTTTCTGGAGGTATTAGAGATAGAATGTTGCGGTTTTCACTTCGTTTCCTACTTTTTAACGAGCCGAAAGATTCCGGTATAAAATTTGTCATGGTTCTCTTAGTTGTTAAGCTTAAGGGTGATTTTGAAAATATTCCCGTTATGCGTTACTTATCAAAAAGGTAAAAACTGATCTCGTTAGAGATATTTGCGTTCAGTGACGTAGCCAGTTGTTCTCTAAAAGTTTATTTTTTGGGATATAAGAAAGTGTCGAAAATGCAACACCCTGTACAATGTGTTTAATGAACAACTTGGTCGAGACAACTTGCTGTTTTGATATGCCTTTAGAAAAATACCCCCCTGAAGATAGAATAAATAATAATAAAAATAATACAGTGCAACCTCAATAATCCCGACTAATTAAAACCGCAGTCATCCGGATTAGTAAATAATCCGGATTATTGAAGCGAGACAGTTTTTTTTATTGAAAAACGAAACATTTAATACAAAACAACTAGAAAATAGTACAGAAACAAAAATTATTTAAAACAGAAGCATACTTATTAATTTTTATATTATTTTGTGAAGTAAATTGTAATTTTTGTTTGCTTGAATTACCGAATACTATCAAATCCTGATCATAAAGTACACAATGCAGTTGAAATGTTTCGCTGGATAATTGAAGAATCCGGTGTAACGAAGGTTCGGATTATCGAGGTTGCACTGTATATCAAAATACTAACTCAAATTGAGTGGTACTACCAAGAAAGAGAAGCCTTCTTCCTCTATTGGTAGGAAGGAGGCTACATAAATATTATGCTTACCTGGTCCAGATGCGCCCGAGCACAAATAGAATAAATAATAATAAAAATAATACATTGCAACCTCAATAATCCGGACTAATTAAAACCGCAGTCATCCGGATTAGTAAATAATCCGGATTATTGAAGCGAGACAGATTTTTTATTGAAAAACGAAACATTTAATACAAAACAACTAGAAAATAGTACAGAAACAAAAATTATTTAAAACAGAAGCATACTTATTAATTTTTATATTGTTTTGTGAAGTAAATTGTAATTTTTGTTTGCTTGAATTACCGAATACTATCAAATCCTGATCATAAAGTACACAATGCAGTTGAAATGTTTGGCCGGATTATTGAAGAATCCGGTGTAACGAAGGTTCGGATTATCGAAGTTGCACTGTATATCAAAATACTAACTCAAATTGAATGGTACTACCAAGAAAAAGAAGCCTTCTTCCTCTATTGGTAGGAAGGAGGCTTCGTAAATATTTTGCTTACCTGGTTCAGATGCGCCCGAGTACAATTTTGCTATCCAAATGCTATGTTTTGCTGTCGACATGTACAAAAACAGATAGATATTGAAATAAACACCTGTGACACATAAAGCGATGGAAAGTTAAGAGGATTTTTTTATTTTTAGTATTAAGTATACACGAAAATAAATTTCCGAAAAGAAATATGTACACACGAAGCGAGTAGGTATTTTTATCGCTTCAACCATCATAACAAAAATATTTTTATCCCGCTTCCAAAATTTAAATGATTACGCCCGACTGGATCTGGCTTTGAATATAAAAGGACCTTCTCCGAATCCTGGGGTGAAATTTTTCATAAATCCGACCTTTCCTTTTTGGAAAAGCCACTCTGCACGGGTCGCCTGACATTACAATATAAGGGTGCGGAACAGGATCGTAATTCTGCCATCCAGCGAACAACAAACACATAAACTAACCACCGCTGAGTTTCTCATGGTTTCATCCCCATTGCGATGTTGCCAAACGATCAGTATTATTTATTTAGACATATAGGTTGTACATACTGTCCGATTTTTACTATTATTTTTTATATGTAGGAAATTTATTGAGAATGTGGCACATGTGTGAGCTTTTAAGAAAGTTAAGAATATGTCCAAAATATACAGGTTGAAATAAGAACTGTTTTTTGACAATTTAAAATCACTCTGTAGAGTGATGGAAATGTCAAATTTTTCATTTTGTCATATAATTATCAAGTGACATGTATTCTAAACATTTTCGTTTTTGGTTCGTTTCAATATTTTAATTTTTGTAGCAGATACAATTTTTTTAAAGAAGAAAACTCATTTAAGAAAATTGTATTAACAAAAACTTAAGCCAAAAATTACGAGAATGAGTAACCGGTGTTTTCCCCACTAACATTAAAGACAGCTGCAGAACCCCTTTTTTCATTGTCCGGAACTAGTATGAAATTCCATGAAAATCAACCTCACTTGGGTGGACTCTCCTTTGGGCTGACCCGGACAGGCGGCTTTCATACAAAGAGTGCGAAAACCCTCCTTTAAACGGGCAAAAAATTTTTTAAAGTATTTGGGAGACGAATAAGTACGGTGCAAAAACTCTCTAAAGACGGACCGGCAACCAATTGCGCATGCGTGGCAGAGCGAAAGGACTTCGCTGAATGAAAGTAAGTGTGATTCCCCGACAGCAGTCCGCCGTTTATTTGTGAGTTGTAAGGTTAAAATCGTAAACAATGGCACAAAAATGTCGCGTTTTCAGTCTGAAAGAGAATATTGATGTTGTGAAAGTTTGTAATTTGATAACGATGATTTGGGCGAGTTCATTAACATTGATAGCAATGTGCTATTAGAAGATTCCTACCGATTATGTAGTCCAAACTGAAACCACATCATTATCTGACGACTCTGATGAAGTTGAATGCAGTAATCAAACAAATGTCATCAATTATCAACAAGCATGGTAAAGGAATTGCAAGAGTATTCAAAGAATAGAGGTGATTCTACGGGAATTGTTATCAGACTTGGAGTTACATTTTCTAAATTGCAAGTTTAAAACGCAAACACGTCAAACTACGTTATTAGATTTTTTTAGTACTACATCCTAACTAAAACTAGTGTATTTTTGTTATGTTATGTTTATTTATACATACATATACATAGTAATAATTTTGCATTTACATATTACCTAATAACAAATTTCCCATGGGCGGACACCTCTATTAGGCGAACACATTTTGACGGTTCCGTAGGTGTCCGCCTAAGGGAGGTTTCACTGGACCTATATCACAATTTAAGCAGGAAGAAAATATTTCGGTTATATTTTTTTTGACAACACTGTTTGCCCACAAAACCGTAACTTTAACCCCGTTTTTAACGACTCGAAAAGCTTATTCCCTTTTCGGCGTAAGTAATAAATCCACATTTTTTAAAATATTTCACGCATGGTAATTCAAAGTGTAAAATACAAAGAGTCCACGCATCGGTGTTAATGTATGTGACATGTGAATATTTATTACGTATAACCAAAAGTGGGAAGAAAAGCTCGGAATTATATAGGGGGGGATCGAAAACCTGTTTTTTATTGGTTCGAAAGTTATTCTTGTAGTGGTTAATGCAAACTCGGCTTCTACATAAGATTTTGATATTGCAAATCCATTTCCTACTACGCTGGGCCAGACAGAGATAATATTAAAAAGCAGAGGTTCATAATTAACTGCCTATGGCTTGGACTTAAATGTTCCCACTTTAGTCCGCGTTTGGCGGGACTAAAATACCTTCTCTAGTCCCGTAGTACAAAAACCCCTGTTTAATACCCAATCCAATGAGCTTTTCAGCTGACTATAACCACATATATATAACCAATTATATTGCTAATACCATCTGCAATTATGTTCCCGCTATGGGCAGCGAACGGGTAATAGTGAGTTTGCGCAGTTCAGAAATTTCCTTGTGAAAGTAAACATTCGACAGGACCGGACTTTTTTAATATAAATTTCACTGGTTAGTTAGGAAAAATATTGCAATCAAACTTTCGATTAGTTTGAATTAAGACGGCGTTCCATGCATACGATTTCTGACGATATGATGATCCGACGGTGCCCTGATTGGTGTAAACTTTTGGTGCCAAATTCCGTCCGAATATTTGTAACAATCGACACGATGAGCTTTATTTTAACTTTCATCCGACGTCTTATGTTTCTTAACCTCTCTTTTTTCTAAACCAAAAATTAAGAATAAACGACTATATTGCCTATTTTGGGAATTACTATCAGCTACTAATGCACCAAATTAAAATTACATTAATTTTAAGGTTAGCTAGCGACCACATATATATTATATTGTATACGAGTGACACTCTCTTCTTTTCTTACAAGCTTTTTAGTGAAATTCGGTTCGGAAGATCGGATAATGTTATAAGCATAATATTGTCGTATATATGTACATACCAGAAATACTTTAATACCTGGTATTGATACACGACTTTTGCAAAAAAGCACCATGCCCTTGTGTCCTTTCATCTTAAACAAAACAAGCCACTAACCTATCAAACAGCGAATCATCACAAATTAAAAACTCCTTCACAAAAATTGTTGTTAGGTAATGAAAGTTTATAAGCACTAATATACCGACAACAATGTGGATGAACCACTTTTTATTCTGTAATTTGAAAAAGCATCCAGAACCAAAGATGGCGACGAATAACAACAAACAAATAATGTCGGCCCAGCGACGCGATCGATAAAATTTCCACCCTACTGCGCAAACTCAAATAGTACCACGCCATTTCCCATAGCGGGGACACTTTTTGTATTTTGGAACGTTCTAATTTTCAATATAATGGTCATATATATGTGACTATAACCAAATTGATAGAAGACATTTTAACAATTTCAAATAATTGTTGACCGGGAATCGTCTAGAACTATTGCTCTAAAATGATTCCATTCGAATTTAGATTTTTGAAATAAATTATGAAAAAAACATGCCAACGATTCTGTATACAATATGCCAAAATCTCCTTTATTGCCAAGATGCGTTATATTACAAAACAAACAAATTAATAATCTGGACCATTAACCTCTTAAAAAAATAATTTTTATCTCATGTTGATTTTGGAATCCGAATGGTTTATGTTTCTCAAAAGCGGTCTTGACGTAATTGGCCGCTCATAAGAAATATTCGTTCGGAACATCTGCTTTACATATTATTTTAAGACAAGTTTAAAAACGTGTACTGATAATGTGCAAGAGCTTTTTTTTAAGTACAAAGATGCATTTCTGTATGTTGTTTCTTTAGTCTGAGACGCTTTTTTTCGTATTAATGCGATACGGTTAATTTTATATTAATATATTTTTGGAATTTTGACAAGAGCGTTTAGAAATCCCACGCTTGTTTAACTGGTTGTTCAACCGGTTACGAAATTAATATGAGATGATCATAATAAAGTAGCTTTTTTAAATTAATTGATACGCAGGAAAGTTTGCCATTGATACTGGTGAATGGAAAAATACAAACGTTAGCTTTTTAACGATAAAAAATCCAAAATTAAACGAATTTTCTAAGGAGGTCCCGCATGGGTCTGTTCTAGGTAGGTTGTTGATTATATCGTATTAATGACATACCGAGAACTATACATGTACTAGTACTGACCCAACTACGTCTATATCCTGATATCTCCCTTCGTTTTTTTGTTAAAGCTTTAACAAGGGTCAATACGAGTTTTTAAGGCTTTTCTTTACTTAATCGTTATGAAAAAGTAACTTTTCTGACAGATCATTTCTGGGCTCCTGTCATATACAATGTGTCCAAGTCGGTTAAATGGAGGTAAAGTTGCACATTTACGTGCCTAATAATATGCCGTTTAGAAAGTTTTAAAATTCCGAGGAGTTCCGGAGATATACGGAAAAACCGAAATTCTGAAAAATCGTTTTATTTTCAAATTCCACTTTTTCCGCTCTATCTAACTGCGTTAATTGTTTTGTAATCCGAAGGGCCATTATCAACTTTCTTTTTTTAAATACGGTCCTGTTTTTCTGATAATGGAATTTGAGAGCTTTTTTCTCCCGAATGCAACGATGTATGACACATTGTGGTTTAATGACGCTTCGAGGGTTTTTTGAACAACATCAGGAAATTTTGGTATACGGTCCTGTATTTCTCCTAATTTTATAAATAATATCTCATAAGTAAGCTCTAAATTTTTTACTTATGTTGGACTAGTTCAATAAATAACAAATAATTTAATAATAAACCACAAATAACCAACAAATAAGTGAACAAAAATCATTCCAAAACGAACGAAATAAATCGAACAACGAAAAAAGTAATGAACTGCATAATCAGGTGTTCAAAATGATTTCCATTATTCTCTAAGCACAAATAACATGTTCTAACTGCCACATAACAGTTTTTTTGAGATAAAATAACACATGCGATAGAATATCTTTTTCAGCATTTGTAAAATTATGTTACATATTTTCTGGAAAATAGAAAAACCTCTTAAAACGCTCTCAAACAATCACAATGGGAATGTCAAACAAATCACGCGTCACGATCTTAATTTTTTTGTTTCAAGCGCCTACTTTTCTTTTAAATCCCGAATCAACAGAAGTTTTGAAATAATGTTTCTGTATTTTGTTCACTTATTTGTGGTTTATTATTACATTATTTGTTATTTATTGAACTAGTCCAACATAAGTAAAAATTTAGAGCGTACTTATGAGATATTATTTATAAAATTAGGAGAAATATAGGATCGTATCCTAAAATTTCCTGATGTTGCTCAAAGAACCCTCGAAACGTCATTAAACCACAATGTGTCATACATCGTTGCATTCGGAAGAAAAAAGCTATCAAATTCCAATATCAGAAAAACAGGACCGTATTTAAAAAAATAAAGTTGATAATGGCCCTTCGAAGACGACTCGTCGGATTACAAAACAATTAACGCTGTTAGATAGAGCGGAAAAAGTGGCAATGTAAAAGAGCAATTTACTTTAGAATTCGATCTAAAAAAATCCAGGAAAACAATAACGATTTTTCAGAATTTCGTTTTTTTCCGGATATCTCCGGAACTACTCGGAATTTTAAAACTTTCTAAGCGGTATATTATTAGGCACTTAAATGCGCAACTTTACTCCATTTAACCGACTTCGTATCTCTAACGGTTTCCGAGATCCCTGTACTGGCCCTCCTTATCTTGGACACGTTGTATACCATGAAAACACAGTTTTTTTTCCCCATCGCGGTACTTTTTTAGGCTGTTTCTAGTTAATATTCACTTAACATTCAACTGTATAATATTAAAAAATTGTCTGGAACATATTAAAAAATAATTGCTCACACACTTCATTAGCCATTTACTTTCCAGAGGATTTATTCGTTTGGAAAGTTCAGGCAATATATCGATGACATTCGAAGACTCAAATATGGCATGAACATTATTAAATATACAGTATGTAGGTTTTTGTTATTTCTATTTTGTAACTCGGCAGAGCGTACATGTTCCTATAACAATTTCGGCAAAATAATAAACTAAAGTGAATTTTTATGACTCCTTAAACGTTTTTATTACTCCCTTGGAAAAAGCAGAGGCGCAAGTATTTTTATATTCCTCTTTTATTGCTTGTCAACTTATACTTTTCTTCAGTAATACTACTCCTCCTTGACATGCCATCGATAGTATTACTTTATTTCATTATCCCTGAAGAGTTGCTGTCATTTATTTTGACATCATGATAGGAATAGTCAAAAAATTATTATTTTTTTTTATCTCCGAAAGTTTTTGAGATATTATTTTCAATTTTGGTGAAAGTGATACGCCACTGAAATTGCTCCTTGTGGATGTTTTTTCACATTAGCCTGGTGAATTTTCCATGCATGAATGGTTTATTGCGTTTTTCTCGTTCTGATCTGGAATCAACTTTTGCATCAATCTGAGTTATCGTTTTATTTAATTATCTCATTTGCTGCTTCTACTAGTTTCCTTTCCTGTACCTTAAAAAAAGATAAAAAGTTGCACGTTCATAACTTTCCAAATATAGTAGAGTCAATATTTCACTTGGTGAATTTTTGTCTCTTCCAGGTTCAGAAAAATCATATACAGTGTTGCCGCGGTTTATGAAACAAATATTATTACGTTATTAAAAAAACTACAAAGCACAGAGCTAGTAGGCACTTTTGCGAACTAAACTCCTGGACAAAATTAACGCAACATCATATTGCCATATTTTTTATGTTTTTTTTTTTCTGAATTTATGATCCGATTTGAATGATTTTTTTTTTTCATTGTAGGTTGGTTCCTTGACAATGTCATAGTTTTCGCTGTTTATGATAAAAATTTAATTTTCGATTTATACTGGGTTTACTAAAAATGCTATGTTTTTTCCGAAAATTCGTATCACCCTGTGGAGTATATTAGCAACCGAGGCATATTGCAGTTGACATTAAACGGCAGGTCCATCTTTCCCCAACATTTTCTTTTTTGGTTTACTTCATTATCTCTGTTATTAAAGGAGATACACCGTTTTATAGCGTAACATGTTTTTATAGACTTTAATATTCAACACATTCATTGTTAAATGTTTTCAAGTAGGTTTCAAGATTAAAATACTCGTCGGGCAACTGGGCATACGAAGCGAACGTTTAATAAGGAGTTTCCGAACAGTTTTTATCAGTATGGCGAATTTTATTTGACCTTTGTACTTTAAAACACAACATCTCCTGACACATCGCTTGCAATGTCAGAAAAGTCCGTAGTCTACTTGAAAACATTTAACAATGAATGTGTTGAATATTAAAGTCTATAAAAACATGTTACGCTATAAAACGGTGTATCTCCTTTAATAACAGAGATAATGAAGTAAACCAAAAAAGAAAATGTTGTGGAAAGATGGACCCACCGTTTAATGTTAACTGCAATAAGCCTCGGTTGCTAATATACTCCACAGGGTGATACGAATTTTCGGAAAAAAACATAGCATTTTTAGTACACCCAATATAAATCGAAAATTAAATTTTTATCATAAACAGCGAAAACTATGACATTGTCAAGGAACCAACCTACAATGCAAAAAAACATCATTCACATCGGATCATAAATTCAGAAAGAAAATAGCATCAAAATATGGCAAATTTATGATGTTGCGTTAATTTTGTTCAGGAGTGTACATATTTTGTAGATTTATTATGGTCAGTACTAAATGTATGTACCACCAGTACATGAAAAATGTACGAAATTTGATACAATTATTGTACTCATACGGCAGCACTGTTGAAATAACAGAACCAAAACCGACCCATTAGTTGTCACCTAGACATCATATAAGTGCATGTTAAGATTTCTCGACGCGCTTTCCATGCAAGGAGTGGTCTCTGTATAATATACACACTAGTGTCTGCGTCACGACCGTCCCAATTTTGGGCGTTGCCAAGTTGTGTAAAAAATCCAAAGTAAATCGAAATACATTAAAATCGAAGTTCATATACTCAATGATTAAAAAACCCTTTGATTTTTATTTCTGCCCATCTGCTAGCGTGGTTTCTTGTAATTTTATTCATTTATATTACTACATGCTTCAAATATGTACTTTCTACACTAGTTAATATTCAGTTAAAAATAACCAATTAAAGAAAAAGTAATTAACAAGTCCGAAGGGATTATACATGAGTCTACTACGGCTATTGTACCATGATACAATGAACACAAGGTAAGATATCTAGCCGTTCCATTTTCATCCCGAATACGCCTCCTTGCGTGATATCATACCCTTGTGTTTATTGTAAGATGGCTATTGTACGTGGATGGTTAACTTTTTACTTTCCCGATGCCCTCTAAGCTTCATAGTAGAGGAGGTGACAACGTAGCATTGTTTATAATATGGTGGTACAATTTGTGACCGTCATGGACGAGACTCTAATGGTATACAGTCATGACAACCTTGTAGAAGGTTAAATAATTAAGGAATGCCCGATTGCATATTTAGTTGGCTACACTGTAAAAAATATTCGGTAAAATTACCATGAGTTTTAATGGCACCACAATAAGTATTTTTACCAAATGTTCAACTGGCTGTATTAATTGAATTTACTGATTGATAGGAATAATCAGCGATAGCGAAAACGCGCGCGTTATTTTTTTAAAATTTACATTGGCGATCTTTTAATAGAAGTATTTTTACCATGTACAACATGTAACTGTTCATTGTTCTTTCATGAATAACGGAGGACATGTTTCAGGAGGAACGCCCACCCTTATAGTTTTTATTGATTAAATTACAGAAATTCAACTTGATGGGTTTGTATGTGATATTATTTTCCATTTTGTGAAATTTGGATTTTTAAATGGAACACCCAGTATATTTTTAACTATATCGATTCAGAAGACCATTCTAAATTCAACGACATCCCATACGTCACTTTTTGACACTTTAAATTATTTTTCTTTCTATTTTTATTTTTTCTGGGTATATAACCACATAATTTCCGATATAAGCCCCTCCATTGAGAAGAGACCAAAGATGTAGCGTGAATACTTGTAAGAAAGGGGAGGGGGTTATTTCACTTGCGAGACCTCATGTTTCTTTTTGTACACATATGACTTCACAGCAGCAATACCTCTGTTTTTCTTTTACTTGTTCGTTTCCAGTTTGGATACATGCCTCTTTTTCCTGTGTAACACGAACTGAAAGACTGAAAGGTGTGTCTCTAAATCCAATATCACATATTAAAAGAGCCAAAGTGCATTGCACTGCAGCTACTACTGGCTGGTTATGTAAAACCAGTAAAAACACAGTTTTATATTTTCTTTGTCAGATTAGAATTTATTAAAGCATGTGGATATAATAAATCGCCTGGATTTAACATTGGATACTTATAAAGAGAGGATACCTACATGTATCTAGATTTCAGGATTCTATATCAACACACAAAAACAAAATTAAGAACTACCACCGACTTGTTATTTCTATCTGCTGTGTACACCTCAATGTGAAGCCTGTTATTGCGACATAAACACGACAAAAAAGAGACGGGTAGAATCCTGATCTCTTTTCATCTTCTGTCTGTTTCTGTTTTTCATTCAGGTAGCCGGTTTGATATGTCTTTGTTAGGAAAATCAAACAATCGACGGACGTGACTCAAAAATCTATAGTTTTATACAGTTACATTATACAGCAAAAAAATGGTTAGGTAAGATTTTTTGCTATGTAACTGGGTTTGTGGATGTTACCTGAATGATGTTAGATAACTTGTATGTAGGAATCTGGAGTTTTTATACTTATAGACGCCTTTTAATGGTGGAGAGAACGTTCTCGAGAGGAATTTATCCAGCTTGAAACTAGAAATATAAGATTATTCTTACAACCTGTGTAAAAAAAAGGATTATTTGGGAATAACTCAACTAACTTTTCAATTTTGATTGCTTCAACTGATTGTTTATCGGACAAATTTAATTATTTAGTTAGTGTCGAGCATATTATATAATTTTTCTTTTTGTTTTTGGTTTAAAAACATGGTTTTATTGTATAGCTATAATATTATAGAGCATAAAAAATGTCGAATTTAATAATATATATTAATGTGTGAACAAGAATCGACATTTCTATCAATGGTTTCTAATTATTTGAGAAAACTAATGTATTTTTTTTTGTTTCAGGTAAGTTTACATATTTTGTTTAAGAAAATACACATCACGTCCACCAAGGGGTAAGATTTATATCTATTTTCAGCTGTATCATAGTTTATAGATCTGATATGTATTAAGGCATCTTTTAGTGAATTTTTGCTGCGTATCCATGTCTTTTAAACAGCCCTATTTTTTTTATATTTTTTATGACTCTGATCATTTTAAAGCATTTTTAGGTATCAGTCATCACTGGTATCAGTTGGGTAGTTTTTAAATTACTAAGTAATTAAGAAATTTCTGGATCCATCCAAATGGATACTCAAAGGTACATTAAAAGATGCCTTGATATGTATCGGTGTTTTACTATTATGAAATATATAAAAATGAAACGAATCAGTAAACAATGTATACATTGTATACTATTGACTTGTTATCAATATCAGTAAAAACAAGTCAATAGTATACAATGTATACAATGTATACTTGTTTTTACTGATTCGTTTCATTTTTATACTATATACAAACAACCAATCGAAATACGCATATTACAAACCAACAGTTCCGTGACGTGATCCTTAAGGTTTGTAATTTTTCATGGTTGATATCTTAATTTGTTATGGTAATCTCTTGGTTGTTGCTAGCATGGACGCTTGTTTTCCGGAAAATATCCCGGTTTTAACGGCTCGGTGAGTACCTCTTAACTCGCAATTTCCTGCAGACAACTACTAAAATATTTTTTATTATACTTATTAGTCATAAACACAATCATAAATATCTGGTAAATTAAGTTCTTTATTGCCTATGATAATATTCGTGGTATTTATAATGGTATTATTACTACTATTTATATTGTAATATTTATATGGATTTAATATTTATAGACAATTTTTGCAAACACTGTCTAATAACGACGTTTTCTCCGAATGATTCACACTCGGATTCGCTTGTACATATTAAGGCTGGGCCAAGTTTTTTTATTAACGTCTTAACAGTTGTACCATTATTTTATCGTTGTTGGATGCCATCCAATCAAATAAAAGCAAACTCTATAGAACAATAACATATTAATCTTTTTTTTTTAGTTGAAATAACACACGCGAAACATATGGAGACCAATTTAAGTTGTTTATGAAAGGCAATAGAAAAAAAAACTGGTAATTACATTGTAATTTGATATGCTTAGTGACGCAAAAATTGTTAGCGAATTTTTGGGATCAAACCCGAGCAATAGGTTTGTCTGCTATTTATTCGACTTGTTTAAATATTTAAGGTTTTTACTAGTGATGGGCTACTCGAATACAAGAATCGACGAAGAACTCGATTATTTAATGTACTCGCTGTACTGGGATATTTGTCTTGAGAATGGAGTACGGTATTCGAATACGGAAGTAAATTACTACTATTCGCTTTTAACCCACATATATAAACAGTATATTGCTAATACCATCTGCAATTATGTCCCCGCTATGAACATCGAATGGGGCGTTGTGAGTTTGCGCATTTCGGAAATTTCCTTGTGAAAGTAAACATTCGACAGGACCGGATTTCAACTTTTTTAATGTAAATTTCACTGGTTAGTTAGGAAAAATATTGCAATCAAAATTTCGATTTAAGACAGCGTTCCATGCATACGATTTCTGACGATATGATGATCTGACGGTGCCCTGATTGGTGTAATCAGTTGGTGCCAAATTCCGTCCGAATATTTGTAACAATCATCATCCGACGTCGTATGTTTCTTAACCTCACTTTTTTCTAAACCAGAAATTGAGAATGAATGACTATTGACTATTTTATCAGCTACTATTGCACCAAATTAAAAATACTTAACTTTAAGGTTAGTTAGTGACCACATATATATTATATTGTATACAAGTGACTCTCTTCTTTTTTTACAAGCTTTTTAGTGAAATACCTGAAATACTTTATACCTGGTATTGATCCACGACTTTTGCAAAAAAGCACCATCCACTTGTGTCCTTTCATCTTAAACAAAACGAGCCACTAACCTACCAAACAGCGAATCGAATCACCACAAATTAACAACTCCTTTACAAAAATTGTTGTTAGGTAATAAAAGTTTATAAGCACTAATATAACGACAACAATGTGGATGAACCACTTTTTATTCTGTAATTTGAAAAAGCATCCAGAACCAAAGATGGCGATGAATAACAACAGACAAATAATGTCTGGCCGGCTCTGACGCGATCGAAAAAATTTCTACACTACTGCGCAAACTCAATAGGCCCGCACCATCTCTCATAGCGGGAAAACTTTTAATTTTGGAACGCTCTTATTGGCCATATACTGTTTATGCGTTTTAACCCGTCAATTCGATTTGGAACTCGTTTACGTGCAAAACAGGAACTGTTTTTGCGGCTGAATAAGAAGCTGAGTGAAAACAGGGATGGAATTGGATGGATCAGACGTTGTTGTTTAATTTTTGATACTTATATTTGTTTTATTAATTATTAATAGTAAAAAAACGAAACAATTTGAACATAACCAACCAATTTAATGACAATAAGAATTTTACAATATTATTTTATCCAATTTTTTGGTACTTGTACTTGTCCTCGATACTCGGAGTAAGTACTCGATTCTCGAGAGTTCTCGATTCTTGTGTATCAATTCTTTCATAAACTTCATACCAAACAGAAACAATAAAATTCAAATTGTAAAAGTAGCATCCACCTAGAGTCACCCCACCCGCTGCACGGATTTTATGATGTGTGATGCCGACGCCGACGGCTATCGAATAGGAATAATATCGATTCCGACTACGCTCGAAGGTAGCGCTCCATCTCGGTGTGAAAATAAGAGAATCCGTCACTTTTGTACCGGCTACGCTGATAAAGTACTCGATTCTGAAAATAATGATTCTCATTTCTCAACACTAGTTTTTACCCATAAGAATTACATTTCTGAGACACTATTAAAAGTCCGAAACTTGCTGTGCGAATTGCCATAATAAACAAAACAAAACAGGAAACTGCAGGGGCTGCAAAGCTATTAATAAAATTTATGTTTCCTTTAGTTTTTTCTGGATAGAAGGTTCCCTAGGGATAATTTTTTTGCCTTAAAGTCGTTCGCAAAAAAACGTATGCCATTAGCATTTGGGAAATTAATTTTCTCCGTTGCCGTAAAAGTTTTCGAGTTTGGGATACGACAAAGGAAATATTATTAAAATAAAGGCATTAATTATGCTTAGGATATAGGGTTATACAGAGTTGGCAATATACCGGGGGTTCGTGAATTTCAAACTGTTGTAAGCCTAGGCATTTCTAAAGATCGTAAGGAGTCCGAGCAAAAAAATAGGCTGTGCTGCGGTTAATTGTGTTGTAAAAATCGTTAACAGAAAATTATCAAGTAATTAAATGGTTTGCCGTTATTAAAATTGTTTCGCAGCAAAAAATAGCCATTAAATCATTCGATCAGCATAAAAAGATTTTGCTTGCAATAAATAAAAATCGGGTTGCAACACTTGTTCTGCAAAAAATGCTTCAAAATATCAACAATTTAACCGATATCGGTCCGCTTGTAATATCATGTGTTCGCTTAATTAACAGTCGAGCTGCGAAATGATTACTTGGTCAGCAAGATTTTACAATTGGTCAGTAGAAAAAAACATGTCTAGAAGCAGTTTACTTCAGAGGTTTGCATATTAAAAGAATGGTTATCAATATAAATCATTGGATTGCGTTTGTTTTGAATAATCGGCAAAGTTCGTTATTGTGGGCGGAGCGAAAGCAGTCGCGTGATACGAGTAGGTAATTGCGTGCGTGTGTTTTCATTCGGTATAGCAGTCAAGGCTCCAAAAGGTAACGGGGGCGGGTTTTCACTTGTTTTCCCAGGGCACTGTCACTATTTCACGTTTTATTGTTTTTTTTATGACCAAGGTTAAATATTTTGCTTACCCGCTGATTGCTTACCAATATCTGATTAAAAGTGGATCGCTCATAGCTTATATATTTAATTTGCGTACCAAAATAATTTAGAGCACTCTAGTATGACATTAATTACTGACCGATTCATAAATGTTTGCTGTCCATAAGCTGCTGACCAACTAGCCATTTTGGTTGACCGATTACATTTTTCTGTTCGCAAAAATAAGAATATTTTGCTAACCAGTTAAATGATACCCATTTCTAACTAGAACAAATAAAAGCTTACCAGTAATATAATAAATTTTAATATTATGTTATGCATAGTGTTATCAAATCAACCTAGACCAACGTGAAGATGTGTCCACAATATGTAAATAAAATAAATCTCTATTCATTGTCTTAAGATATATGGCAACGCTGTAGCCGCGACTAACAAGATCTAATTAGGTCAAAATTGACTCAAATTTAAGTAAATTCAAGATAATTTGTTATACTTATTCATAAAATATATCATTAAATGTGTTTTATCAAATTTGACAACTGACACTAAAGCACAAACTCCATTGCTTTAATTTTATTTCTTATGTAGTTCCGCTCTTCGTAGCGCCGTTAAAACGCACAGAAATGCATGTCTGCAGTGGCGTAAAACGTGGGGAGGAAATTTTGTGTGTGTTTATTATTATATTGGCGTTGGAGTTGTGCTAACGTGATGGGTTAGACAATTATAAGATGCTTTCTAGCATCGTTTTCTCCTCTCTCTCTCTCTTCATACGAAAACGTTTAAATATAACTAGGCAAACATATAGGAATGTTTTTTGTTATCGCTTTCTGTAAACAATTTTTTTTTATATAATTCGTGCTTATAGAAATATTACCTGCCCTTAATGTCTCTAAAATGGCCAGGTCATCTAATTTTCGTTCAAAGACGGACATGCTGCCTTTTTTCCCTGCACTTACGCTTCGGGGCCCAAATAATTTGCAAATAATGCAGAAGACCCGAATAAATCTTGTGCCGGGATACTCGGCAAAGTTACAAGACTTAGATTAAATCTCGGCTTACGGTCGCTGGCATGAGCAAAATCCATTGCTAATCTCTAGTTGTGAGGTTAGAATAGGATTGGTCATTACTATCGACATTGTTTTACTGTACCGTGGGAGATTATTTCCTTCACCCGTCTGTCACAGTATAAGCATAGGCGTAACTAGAGGGGGGGCCAGGTGGGCCGTGCCCACCCCAGATTGCTCTGGTGCCCACCCCAGTGTTTCCGAAGTTCGAAGCCATACATACGTCATAGTGACACTTGCCATTAAAATCCTACTAGACTAGGGGCCAGGCCCCCCCTACAAAATCATTCTAGTTACGCCAATGAGTATAAGTAATTTTAGTGGCGGGTTTACTTCAGGTGTGCTTGCTGTCGTGTTTTCCGTGAAAAAAAACAAGGATTACATGAAAATTAATAAGATCGGTTTATTGACGTTTTTGTATCGTCAGAGATCAAAACAATTAAATTCAATTTTTAAAAAAAGTCATATGTGTTGCAAGCACATATATATAAACAGTGTATGGCTAATACCACCTGCAATTATGTCCCCGCTATGGGCATCGAAGGGGTGAGTTTGCGCAGTTCGGAAATTTCCTTGTGAAAGAAAACATTCGACAGGACCGGATTTCAACTTTTTTAATGTAAATTTCACGGCTGAGTTAGGAAAAATATTGCAATCAAAATTTCGATTAGTTCGAATTAAGACGACGTTCCATGCATACGATTTCTGACGATATGATGATCCGACGGTGCCCTGATTGGTATTAGCTTTTGGTGCCAAATTCCGTCCGAATATTTGTAACAATCGACACGATGATATCTTGAACTTTCATCCGACGTCGTATGTTTCTAACCTCACTTTTTTCTAAACCAAAATGAATGAGTATTTTGGGAATTATTATCAGCTACTAATGCACCAAATTAAAACTACGTTAATTTTAAGGTTAGGTAGTGACTACATATATATTATATTGTATACGAGTGACACTCTCTTCTTTTTTCTACACGCATTTTAGTGAAATTCGGTTCCGAAGATCGGATAATGTGATAAACAAAATATTTTCGTATATATGTACATACCTGAAATACTTTATACCTGGTATTGATCCACGACTTTTGCAAAAAAGCACCATGCACTGTCCTTTCATCTTAAACAAAACAAGTCACTAACCTACCAAACAGCGAATCAAATCACTACAAATTAAAAACTCCTTTACAAAAATTGTTGTTAGGTACTGAAAGTTTATAAGCACTAATATACCGTTAATGAAACACTTTTTATTCTGTAATTTGAAAAAGCATCCAGAACCAAAGATGGCGACGAATAACAACAAACAAATAATATCGGGCCGGCTCTGACGCGATCGATAACATTTCCACCCTACTAAGCAAACTCAATAGGCCCGCGCCATCTCCCATAGCGGGGACACTTTTTGTATTTTGGAACGTTCGTATTGGCAATATACTGTTTATATATATTTGGTTGAGAGTGAATGTAGAAAATATGCCTTAATTTGAAAATTTCGAAAATTTTCGTATCCACAAATAATCGTTCATATCGTAAAAACATGCACAGCCCTATAAGTTTTCTATTTCCATCTCCGAAAAGCCTGGTCGTGCAACTATTCCAAACACGCCCCGCTGATTTCAGGGATGAAATATGGTTTGTTGCGCTTATTAACCCTTTCTAGCGTGATTACAACAGGATTGGCCTCGAACTTCGAATATTAATTTATCGTTTTGAATTAATTGAATCAGACGATGTAGTTCCACGAAACTTATTTGATTTTTCAGAAGGAAAATAAAAAACACGGTAAAATTACCTTGGCTTTCCTCTTGGTATTTGCATTTTCTACACGGAAAAAAAGACTAATAAAATTATTATAGCATAGATTTTATTGTAAAACTTCCTATAAAATATAGTACAGTGAAACCTCTCATAACGGACACCGCTAATAAGCGGACATCTCTATTAAGCGGACATTTTTTCATAGTCCGGAACTAGGTATATGAAATTCCATGAAAATCAACCTCTCTTGGGCGGACTCTCCTTTGGGCGGACAGGCTGTTTTCATACAAAGAGTGCGAAACCCCTCCTTTAAACGAACCAATTTTTAAAAGTATTTGGGAGACGAACACGAGTACGGTGCAAAAACTCTCTGAAGACAGACCGGCAACCAATCGCGTATGCGTGGCAGCGCGAAAGGACTCCGCCGAATGAAAGTATGTGTGATTCCCCGACAGCAGTCCGCCGTTTATTTGTGAGTTGTATGGTTACAATGGCACAAAAATGTCGCGTTTTGAGTCTGAAAGAGAATATTGATGTTGTGGAAGTTTGTAATTTGATAACAATGATTTGGGCGAGTTCATTAACATTGATAGAAGATGATAGTGACCCCATTCCTACCGATTATGTAGTCCAAACTGAAATCGCATCACTATCTGACGACTCTGATGAAGGAGTTGAATGCAGTAATCAAACAAATGTCACCAATTATCAACAAGCCATTAGTATGGTAAAGGAATTATAACAGTATGCAAAAAATAGAGGTGACTCTACAGCAATGGAATTGTTATCAGACTTGGAATTACATTTTCTAGATTGCAAGTATAAAACGCAAACACGTCAAACTACGTTTTTAGTACTACATCCTAACTAAAACTAGTGTATTTTTGTTATGTTTATTTGTACATACATATACATAGTAATAATCTTGCATTTACATATTACCTAATAACAAATTTCCCATGGGCGGACACCTCTATTAGGCGGACACATTTAGTCGGTCCACCAAAATAATTTTGTAAACATAATTTACAAAATACTATAGTTAGGATTTATAATTTAGTAAAAACAAGTAACTGCTAAAATATATTATAAATTTTACAACGAATGTATTTATTTACACGGAACAAACACTACAGTGAGTCCCAGAAGAAATGTCTAAATTCATTTAAAATTCAGCGGTAAGTTTTTTCAAAAAACGCTCGTACCCGTCGATTTTGATTTTTTAATTTCTTTTTTTTGTGGTAATTTCATGTATACAGGGTAGCTCAAAAATAAGTTACGACCATCAGCTTCATTTTTTCAAATGAAAACATATATTTTTTATTTAATTTTTGAATTTTGCATTGAATTCTAAGCATGTTTCATGTACCATGTCCTATACATAAACTCAACAGTTATTGAAAAAATTAGGATTGAACATATCTATAAGTAAAACCTGTTTATTAAAAAAAAAAACACAACAAAATCAAATTAAATGTTGAAAATGTGCAAAGAGAGTTTATTGATCGTCTTGGATATTGTCAAGCCGTAAATGGCGCACATTTTCAACATTTAATTTGATTTTGTTGTGTTTTTTTTAATAAACAGGTCTTACTTATAGATATGTTCAATCCTAATTTTTTCAATAACTGTTGAGTTTATGTATAGGACATGGTACATGAAACATGCTTAGAATTCAATGCAAAATTCAAAAATGAAATAAAAAATATATGTTTTCATTTGAAAAAATGAAGTTGATGGTCGTAACTTATTTTTGAGCTACCCTGTATACATGAAATTACCACAAAAAAAAAATTAAAAAATCAAAATCGACGGGTACGAGCGTTTTTTGAAAAAACTTACCGCTGAATTTTAAATGAATTTAGACATTTCTTCTGGGACTCAGTGTATAGTAAAAATTGTAAAATTATAGTAAATATTTTATTGTACAATTTCCTATAAAATATTGTATTAATTACAATTTTCATTATTAATCCGTGCTAAAATATTATTGTAGATACACATAATTTCTAAAAAAAAGTTTAGTCAGAATTTCTAATAAATTTAGTAAAATCAAGTAATTACTAAAATATAACGTAAATTTTACAACGAATGATAAATAATGAAAATAATTTATTAACTCCAGTAGTTAAATAGTTTTAAATGTATGCGCTCAGATTTCAATCTTCCTAACAAATAATAGTAGGAGAGCTTAACATGAACATACCATCGATCGCTGAAGTAAAGCGATGTTAGGTACGTTTAGTACGTGGATGGGTGGATGCTTGCGAATACCAGTGTCAACATTGTTACCAAAATTTTAGTAAATTTTGTAAAAGATTTTAGAAAATTTTACAAAAATATTTTTTGCAATATTAACTAAATTGTTTCTTTCCGTGCAGGAAAAAAATACTACGAAACAACATTTATGATTAAGTATTTTTTAAGTGTTAATTAATGTAAATTGTCTTCTCCAGAGCATCTTTTCGTATTCTCTTCCTCATGGAATGGAAGCTCTGCCTACCGTTATCATTATTCAGGCTTACTTTAATGGAAATTAATTTTAACTGTCTTGGCTTGTATTTCCATTATACCATTGTAACGGTATTTTGTAGATATTTATTACTCAGAATGTCGTGTTATCCCGAAACGAGACGATTTCTATCTCCTTGTAGATTTAATGGTCTGGAGTTGATTTTATGTTTCCGAAAAGATACATAATTTAGATTAGGTTTTTGAAGGAAAACGATAACATGATATGGAAAATTGTTGTTGTTCTACGAGCGTGCAGAAAGTATCACTGCTCGACACGCATTTTCATCTGAAAAGATGCTTACACTAGTGATCGGTCGACGCCGATATAAATATCGGTACATCGGTATCGTATCGGCATATTTAAGATTTTTTATAGGAAATCGTGCAACAAAATCTTTACTGTAATAATTTCACTGAAGTGTTTGTTCCGTGCACATACATTTGTTGTAAAATTTACAATATCCAGGGTGAAAGTCAGTGAATTTTGAATGGTAAACTCTTTAGAAAGTCAATAACCGTTTGACAGAATCGAAGTTGTTTATTTTTCAGGGTACTTTATTATAAACTTTTACGTTCAGTTCAGTTCGCTGGGAAACAATCTCTGATTTATAAACTTGAACTGACTCGAACGAACTGCCGCGGCGTTTATAAATTGTCAGGTATGTTCTCATTTGTTCAATTCGAACGACACCCGTCGAATCTGAACAACTTAAAAGTTTATAAATGCCACCCTTTCGGACTATTTAAAACCAACTTAATTTATAAACAAACACCAAGTAGGTAACAAGAACCGGTAAAATAACCACACAAAAGCACATAAACGCACATTCAGTTTTCGCGTAGATTTGCATGCGTCCCATGAATGCCACCCTTGAGAAAAAAAAGTGCAATTTTATTTACCTTTTCGGACTATTTAAAACCAACTTAATTTATAAACAAACACTAACCCGAACAAGAACCGGCAATATAACCTCACACAAAAACACATAAACTCACATTCGTTTTCGCGTTGCTTTGTATGCGTCTCATGAACACATCTAAGTACCGTACCATTCAATCTGAATTAGTATTTTAAAGTGCTACTGTGTAGACAAAAATACGCCCTTATTGTATCAGGTTTCATCGGGTGGTCTGGAAAATAATATAATTTTTACGTACGTATTTGACTATTTGACATCTAAAAATTTTGAAAGTGAAACACGTTTGAGTCTGATTGACATGTTTGAGTTTACTCGGTCGATCGATATTGTGCTACCTTGGGTTAATATCTAAAAATACAGGGTTGCCACTTTCGATGTTTCATAAGATTATATTCATAAATTGGGGAATTTCCTTCTCTAATATTATTTCCTGTATAATTATAGTCTCGGAAATGGCAACCGCGCTAGTTAGTTAGTTATTTTCCGAATATGGACGAAGCATTCCACCCTTGGACGCGTCTATAATCTATATAAAAGGGAGGTCCTGTCTGTCAAATTATTTAATCAGGATTGATAAATTTTATGCAGGCCCATCCATTAGAAATTAGCGTTTTTATTATTTCTGATTTAATTTCTATTGCGAAATAATTTGTATCCTATTCTAAGTGCTGTTGTTCTATGTGTACAGTATTATTGTAAAGTGTAATTATGCGTTATAGTGTTTAGTGCTTTTGTGTAATCTGATAATAGGTGCATATCCTCAAAAAAACTAATTTGAAACTCGTGGGTGTCTGTGTGTTTCTTTAAGTGATTTAGCGCAATGCAGTCCCACACTATCATCAGGGCACGTGATGAGCATAAACCTCTTCCCACCATAGAAAAAATAACTGAAGGTGTCTGCCCTGGATTCCTTCCTCGTGTCCGCGGCCTGGATTTAATTTCTAACTAAGCTAAATATTTATTTTTATAAGAAACTAAAGTGTTACATTTTTACACAGTTTGGCAACATTGCGCGTAACAGGTGTTTGTGATACACTGCCTCAGGGTGTTATGATTCATTACCGTGGAGTCACCTGTGAGTAAGACGGTTTGTTACCCCACTTTTAAAACGGTCGATTTGAAAAATATGTAGCGCTTCTCTAGGACACCCAAGGAGTCACCCATTTCCATAACACCCTGTATTTTATTAGAAATCCTAACTATAGTTTTTTATAAATTATGCTTACATTATTATTTTGGTATGGATTACTAGTATATTACGATATTTTACCGGAAATTTTACAGTAAAATCTTTACTATAATAATTTTACTATAATTTTTATCTGTGCGGGCTACCACTAAACTACGGTTACTTATTGATGAGTCTAGTTTAAATTTTCATAGTAAACGTGAGCCTTAGATCGTTAAAGTTTAACACCGAGACCTATTATACTACTCTACACAAACGGCAAATGGAATGAGGCACAAAGGACTCTATGTTCTTGTTCGTAGGTGAAAAGCCCCGCATTTCCATCGTTATACAGTCGCATATATTTTATATTGATGCAGAAATGTACTTTCGGACGTTGCAACTCGTAAATTGAACGTTAAAACTTCACCCAGACATAACAGTGGTTGTGAAGTTATATGGCCGTTGTATTTTTTACGTTCTTCGAAACAAATCGCTCGGCATTCTCTTTTATTTTGCGGCATTTACGTGAAATACGGCTCAAATGGTGTTGCAGGTTTGGAAAGGTAATAATTTGTAAGATATTGATGTGTTTGTTGAACTAGGCATTGGTCGACGAATCATTTCAAATAAGGCGCTTTATATTCTTGAAAAATATATGGGGAATACTTACTTAAATCTTATTGATTCATTCTGTTTTAGCTTATACGTAAAAATATGATGCTGTCTGTGATCGACAATAATTTTCCCATAAATTGAAACTTTTGTGGATTCTCAACCCGATTATTATCTTTGCGCTCCCAGTTTTTTGTTTTCTTGATGATCAAACGCTGGTGGTGGTGCGTGTGCGAGAAAAGTCGTCAACAATGTAATTTGAAGAGTACTAAGCTGTAACGCATATCTGTCAAAGACAGTCAAATCACCAACCTGTCGTCGAGGTTCTAGGCTGTCGAGGCTCTTTGTCGGCTCATGGTCTCCTATCAGACGAATGGCTCTTCTTTCGATGGAATCCAGTAGCCGAAGAGTATGTTTGGGTGCAGAGCTCTAGACATGAAAGCAGTATTCTAGTGATGGCCCAATCTGGGGTTTATAGAGTGTCAAAAGTTGTTGTGGTGTATACCACTTTTTGGTCCGGAAAAGTACAAGTTTCTGCGAAGCTGCATTGGCATGTGCCACAACGTAGTTATGCCAAGACATGTTTCCTTCCAGATTGATAGACGAGGCCAGTGTAAGTGCGTTTCCTGTCATTACTATTCCGGTTTTGCGATGTTTTAATATTTTTAGAGAATACTACTGCTTGGAACTTCTTAGCATTAACTTAAAAACGAAGTACAAATGGTTTTTGTTTAGATTATTTTCCTGTGTGTAATAACAAACGTCACAATGTTGGCTAGCAAAACAACAGTCAAAATAATATTTAAACATACATTTTCAGAATCTTGTGGGTTAAGGTACCCATTATTTTAATTGGTGTAGTCAATTTTGAATGGGTGCTAAAATATATATAAAACTTGGTACAACATGCGGGCCTGCCTAAAACTTTTTTATTACCCCCTAAAATATGAGACGACCACCTTACCACATAATTAAAGTTTTTGCCGCAGTCAGAAATAACATTGTAATTAAGCAAGCAATTTGTGTATATCATTGTTTGATATTTGTTATCGTATATTTTTTTCTTAAATGGCATTTGACTAATTAGTCATGCAGCCAGTCGCAAAGTAAAAAAAACGAATATTAAAATATACAGAAAATATGGTCACATGCTTCACGCCACTGGGGTCTGTCAGGGCGACTTTATGACACACAAGGAATGATGACCACTGAAAAAGTGGAACTAGAATGGTCAACTATTTTACGCGTATTGAAAGGCTTATTGTGGTGTTGATTTTATTTTAAAGTCTGATGATGAAACATGTATATACAGGGTTGACTAGAAGTCCGGAATAAAATTAATAAGCCTTAACCTGTAACTTTTGGGGAAAACGCTCGGACACGTCAATTTAGTTTTATATATGCTCACATTTTGACGTTATTCGTTTGTTTTTTATAGGCATTTGTCCAAAGATATGACGACATCGATCTTTAATAGAAACATACAGCTTGTGATACATCATTTGAAAGCTAATATCTCGTGCAGTATGCTCATAAATTTTAGCGCGAATCTGTCAAGTTATTTCAAAACGGCGACTGTTAAAAGTTTTTAAAACATCTCTATTTAAATAAGCGGAAATAATAAATCATTGATGGTTTTCTTAGACTTCGATACGCTGTCTTTCCGACAAAACCATTTTTGTTTAGAAAATTGTAAAATAATACTTCGGAAATACCTAAATTAATTTTACAATTCACAATGTCACAAAATGTCAGAACGTGAAACCATGAAGATTTCTTACCACCAATATCATGCATGGTGTGTATATATTTGTAAAGTGAATTTAAAATGCTATCTTTTTATATTAAAATAAACTGATTTTTATACAGGGTGTTATGGAAATGACGTATTATATTTAAACCGGCAATTCCTGAGATGAAAAGAAATTGAAAAAAAAATAACCAAAAATGGCGCTTTCAATTAATAACCGAATTATAACACCTTATGTCAAACCAAATAAACATATCTGTTACTACTGACCAAACAAAAACAAACCTTGGCCATACCTAAACAAAACAATATTGAGATAGGTTATGGCCAAAAACGTCACTGAAATTTGAGCAATGTTGTCGGTTAAACTCTTTAGACGGTCAATAACCGGTTGACAGAAGATGTTTATTTTTCAAGGTACATTTCTAAACTTTGTTCGCTGGGAAAAATTTTTTTTATTTAAGCTCTGTTACCTTTTCGGTATTATTTAAAACAGCACATAAATGCATATTAATTAACGCACACACAACACTTTTACTGCTTAGAAAACACTCCCATTTAAGTTTTTCACATGGATGAAGGATTTATAACATAACATTTTTTACAACTACTTTCAATAATGTTCTAATGGTAAATAACAGATAACAAGTTGATGAATGTAATTGTACTGATGACGCCAGACAAAAAACTTTAAACTCAATTTTCTCTAAATAATTAATAAACAAACAGACCCTTCAACCACTTAACGTATCAAAACGTTCGGGGGCGGGCCCTTGACATTTTCGTTCTTCTTCTTTTTCTGTATGGCATCACTACACAACAACACTACAATGTTGCCACCTGCTGGCGTATTTTTTATAAGATGCTGTTTTATAAGATTATATCCATAAATTATGTCATTTGCTTTTGAATATTACTCCGTATAATTTTCATTCATGCTTTAGGACAAAATTCATATTTTTTAATCGAATTTTCAATTTAATGTTTTGGCGCGAAAAATTTCGACGTTACAGTTTCAAAACTGGCAACAGCGCAATAGTTTGCTAAAATTGCGATAGAGGGATATAAATTATTTTCTAATATTATAAATTTGCTATTCAAACTCAAAATGCCAAGAACTTCAATCGAACTAACGGACATGGTCTTATGTTATGGAGCAGCACAGGAAAATGCCCTATACATGGAGCTTCGCATTACCCGAGATGGAATATTTAATCAGCGAGTTATAGAGGAGAGAGAAACCCAAACACGTTAGCCGCTGTACTACAAAAGTTAAAAAGTTGAGACTACAAGACTTCCTTTACTTTACAAGAAGGTTACAACAGTGGTACATACAGTCAAGTCGAAGTACCTGACTAATTCCGAAGGATAGTTCATAGATGAGGTTGGCTTTACCCGAGATGGAATATTTAATTAGCGAGACCAATAGCCAGATAAGGTTTTTCTTGAACATATCAGCAGGTATTATTGATAATCAACTAATACGACCACATATCCTGCAAGACGACCTGCCAGAACTTTTAGAAAATGTTCCTTTAGGTCGGATAAGGGACATGTGGCTTCTGCAAGCATAGTTTACGGATTGTCACTGAAATTTGGACGTCCTATGTGCGTTTATTCTAGCGTATGGTAGTGTTTATAGTGGTTTTGTGGGTGTCTGTCTGTTTCTTTAAGTGATTTAGTTAGTTTTGATATGCAGAAGAAGAGGACAAAGCAGTTTTAGTGGGTTTGCAAGCAAGGAGTAGACTGTGACTTTGAGTTTACTTCTTAATAGCTATTAGGCAGTCCCACACTATTATCAGGGCACGTATAGAGCATAGAGTATCCTCGATTTACTTCCCTTGTATCCTAAGGTAAGCTAAATAATTAATTTTATAAGAAACTAGAAGTTCTACAAAGTTTGGCAACATTGTAGGAACATGTGTTTGTCAGACAGCTCCGCCGGATAATATCATATGGTGCCGCGGAGTCACCGGTAGGTTTAGGGGTGAATTACCCCACTTTTTAAACGTTTGATTTGAAAAAAAAAAAATATGTAGCGCTTCTCTAGGACACCCCAGGAGTCACCCATTTAAATATAATACGTCATTTCCATAACACCCTGTATTAAAAAAAATGAGGTTAGGTCCGATAACTTTTTTACCTGATCCCGTATACTTATTCTGAAAACGACAGATTATTCAACAATCATTATAAATAAACTTCTGTATAAAACATTTTTCTGTATCCCCCGTATCTCTTAAGCGAAATTTTCAATTTTTTTTTAAGTTTGACCCAAAAAGAGCACATGACACCTACATTACTTTTTTGATAGCACTAACAATTTTACGGAGACACCCGATAAAAGTGTCGAAAATGGAACACCCTGTACATAGATTTGAAATCCACTCGGCCTCGCCGTTTTTTTGAAAGAATTTTAATATATTGTTCCGAGCTTCAATATGTCGAAAATAGGATTAAATCGGGTTGTTTTTGGGTGGATATCAAACTAATTTATTCCATTGTCTGAGTACTGGGAAATTTATCAACAAAAGTGCTTTGGTAATGCGAAAACCAATTCTGGATATCGCTACCTTTGCCATTAAGTTACAAATAGATCGTATGTTTAAAACAAATCGCAATGCAGACATTTTGGTAATAAAATGAGATGGCGTAGTCACATTCGGATTCATAATGGCCTTTAGGATAAATTTTACAGCGCCATGTGCCCGAATCTATTACACACAGAAGTCATCAAGATTATACCTTTTTCAAATTGATTTTTACAGATAATTGAAGGTTTTTTTTCGTGAATGTTACGAATAAATATGATAGTTTTGAGTTAAATGAGTCCCTTCTTTTGAACCTCGATAATTATTCAATTTATTCATTTTATTTTTTCATGTTGGCAACCAGTAGGGTTCGAATTTTAGACCTACTTTCGACTCGACAGAAATTTTTTATTGAAAACTTTAGAATATTACCCTTTAACCTTGCAAATAGATCATTTTTACTAAAGTCTGTTTCGTTGCCGTTGATAGCTCGATACCCTCATTAAAGATTCAAAACAAGGGCCCGGTGGCCTAAAATATTTTACCTATAAAATGGTCTTTTTACGTACATCTAGCATAAAGATGAAGAAATTTTGACCTATTCCACCGGGTAACAGATAAAGTAACAATAGAGCCATAAAATGAAATGAAAGGATAATGATTAAAACGGCCCATCATGGTCGGAGAGTTGGGTTTTTAATGTAACCGCTTATTATTTTATTTAAATGTAATAGATTTTATGATTTTATGAATTTATTTAGAAGAAAACTAATTTAGTTACAGATCAAAAAATATTGACAATTTCAATAATTATAACTCGATAAAATGGTCCTCAGAAGAATCTGAAGAGTCATCATGTCCTACGCTTATTACTAAAGGCTCAATTTCCATAGTTGTGTCAATTACGTTGTCAAGTTCCCACATTTTTTGTTCCTCTACTATAGCATGTTTTATGGCGTTTTGCCAATTTTCTGATGACACATTTGCTAAAGAATGAAGCAAGAGGTGTCGCACTTCTTGCATTTTAAAAGTTTTGTTATTTCTAGCAACATATCCTTTTACTTGAGCCCATATTAATTCGATAGGATTTAGCTCACAATGGTAAGGTGGTAAACGGAGCACTATAATACCTCGATCTCTTGCCATCTCGTCAATAACATACTTTTTATACTGTGATTTATGTAGCCTAACAATATCCAAAAGTTCTTTTTTTACCATGGTATTATCGTAACTCAATTCCTTTCGTTGTAACCAGTTTACGATTTCCGCCTTTTTCCATGAAGTTGTGGGAAGATTCTCTTTTAGCCTAGAGTGATAGCTGGCATTATCCATCACTATTACAGAATTAGCGGGAATGTATTCTATCATTTGCTTAAAATATTCCTCGAAAACATCAGCAGTCATTTCTTCATGATAGTCTTTAGTAGAATTCGACTGGAATTGTAATAATCCTTGATCCAAAAAGCCATTTGAACTTCCTATATGAGTTATAATAAGTCTGCGTCCCTTTCCAGATGGTGGTCTAAGTCCTGTTGACCAGCCTTCCATGACAGCTTGTCGAGAACTTAGGACATTTTTATCTTGCCAAACTTTAGATACGGTGTGCCCTTCGTTCAGCCAAGTTTCATCCAAATAGAAAATGTTTTTGCCTTCGCTGCGGTATTTTCGGATGGACCTTAAGTATTGACGTCTCCAGCAAATAATATCTGCTCTATCAATAAGAAAAGATTTTCTGTTTTGCTTCTCCCATCGAAAGTTCATATCATGAAGTATTTTCCATAGTTTCGTTCGTGATAGCTGTGGTAAGTCCTCGTCGTAGTTAATGGCTTGTAAAATTTTGTCTATAGTTGGTATTTCCTTGGCAAAATAAAAACTATGTACTTTTCTTCTAATACCATTTTTAATGAAATTGTCAATTTCTAACGGTTTCTTTCCTGGGAGTGGTTTTGGCTCACTGAGGTTCTTAGATTTTCTTTCACGCAAGAACCTATATATAGTAGCCTCTCCAACTCCTACCATATTGGCACACTCTGCAATGATGCTACGAACATCACTTGCAGGTTTCTGGTACACTAGAGCATCATGCACGTTTAATATTAATGTCTTTTCTCGGAGAGAATATGCACTCTTGCTAATTTGACGAAGACACGTTGGCGAAAAACTTTAAGCCATTGTTACAAGTATAGGAAATAATTCAACTTTGAGATAATGCAGTATCTAAATACAACTAAATACATAGTTTGACAAACGCACATCAAATGGCGTAATAACATCCTAAAGCAGGCAAAAATAGGTAAATTAATTACCCCTGTTGTACCTACTTTAACCCTAATCCTACTTAACAATGGACAGAGGCCAATTTTCTTATTAAATAAGGTAATTACTATTGGCAACGCCTATGGTTTACGGTTGTTTTATGGCTTCAACCCTCGATATGAGCTATCAACTGCAACAAAACGGACTTTAGATTATTTTCTGCAATTTCTCGTATTTCTGACGGACTACAACTTTCTTTCTGACTCATTTAACTTTAATAATATATTTATTTTTAATTTTGACGGATGGGAAGAAGCTTTGTTGTGTTCAATTGTTTCTATCACGGCATATTTGATACTTGTAATATTTTATTAAATTGTAAAAGTATTGCCAACCCAAAAAAAAATATTAGTTGAAATGGAAAAATCTACTATATTTTCAGACTTTAAAGATCCAAATAGAAAAAGTATTATAAAATACACGGTTCATAAGACAATTAGAGCACTTGTACTTTAGAAAACTCCCCGCTTCGCGTGCTCTAAGATAATGTCTTATGAAACTGGTATCTTAATATACTATTAGTTGAGTACGAAGGCAATATTTCTACATAAGACGTTCTAAAGGTTTTTGTCAATGAGCAGAACTTTATATGAAAATATATATTTTTCTAATGTCATTCCCATTTGTTGCTGTATAAGAACGCATTTGACAACAGTCTAAAATAAAGGCTTTATAAAATTGAAATTATAAAGACTACCTTTCTTCCTCTTAAAGGTGTTTATCTATTTAGTTAAGCCATTATTGACGTATACGCGGGTTTGTATAACTTAAACAAACTGAATACGTTTACGTTTTGACTTTTGAAAAAATGTCTGTTTGACTTAGCAAACCTTGAAAACCTCAGCGATCTTTTAGGGGAAGGTTGGCTACATAGGCGCCGATTTTTGAAATCATGTATTAGTGCTCTAAAGATGATTATTCCCAAGATTATCTCAATTGAATTGACAGTGTTCGTTTTTCTCTTATTTGTTAAGTTCCAAATTTTTCTACTTTATTATCTTTTTTACTAGTATACATCCCAGAGATATATAAAAACTGGTCAGTCATAAAGAAAATACCATGATCTAAGTACTTAAATATTTTTTTATAAGAAAAGAATTCTGTTTTTTATGCTTAAGAATATGGTAGGTGCTAGGCGCAGCATATCCCCTACATTTAATGTACTTGACATTCTTAATAGGCTGACAAATATTTATTTTATCCACGTTACTGACAATATCCTTGGGGTTGAGGCAGGTTATATTTAATTTTGTTATTTTGGCCACACATTGCACCTTAAACAAACTACTATTGTTCACCTTAATAATAAATAGTTCCTTTTATTTATGTTAATTACAACATTAAACTAAGGCTATGATATACAATATTGAATATTTCCACACGCGTTGTTATTTGACAATATCGCATTATATTGCATACCCCACATTTAGGGGTGCCAGTCCCGAAGCTTTGTTCCAATCCAGGAAATCCCAAAAAAATTAACATGAGAAAAATTAGGGGATTAAGAAACATTTAATCCCTTAAAAGTCAATTTTGTGACCGTTAAGTGAAATTTAATTAAAAAAAGTATTTTAGGACTTTTCCCTATTTTAAAGTGCATAAAATAGTATACAGGGTGTTCCTTAATGACTTGCTAATATTTCAGGTTGTTATTCCTTAGATCATTTTATAAAGAAAAGTTCATATGAACATATGTCCGCAACGGCTTAAATTTTTTGCTACATTTTTATTTTTTAAATGCTTTTTTTAATATCTCCGAAAGTACTTTAGATATGATTTTGAACTTTGGTATGTGTTAATAGGATATAGAACCACAAATTTGAGTTAGAAAAGTTATTCAATTGTTCCACCAGTGGCGTCCCTGCCAACATGTCCTCTGATATTATTTACAAAAAAGATGGTACGCCACTGACATTTTTCCATGTGGATATTTTTTCTGATTACTTCTACATGAAAACGGTCTCCTGAGTTTTTCTCGTCAGATGCACCGTTCTTGATTAAAACCACTAGATTCATATTGAAACTCATTATTAACATTGATAAAATAATTAACGATAAATCTTGTTTCATAAAAATTGTTGGAAATGGCCACCTTCACTTAAAAGACATACTTCCGCCAGTCTTCGCATCGAATTGCCCACTCCAACAATTTTTATAAAACAAATTTATCATTTATTTTATCAATGTTAATAATAATGAGTATTAACATGAATTTAGTGGTTTTAATTAAGAACGGTGCGTCTGACCAGAAAAACTCAAGAGACCGTTTTCATGTAAAATTGACCAGGCTAATCAACATTTAAGTTGCATTGTAAAAAATATCAGAGCACATATTTGCAGGGCCGCCACTGGTGGAACAATTGAATAACTTTTCTAACTAAAATTTGTGGTTCTATATCCTATTAACACATACCAAAATTGAAAACAATACATAAAGTACTTTCGGAGATATTAAAAAATAACCATTTAAAAAATGAAAATTCAAGTCCATCTTTTTTGTAAAAAATATCAGAGCACATGTTTGCATGGACGCCATTGGTGGAACAATTGAATAACTTTTCGAACCAAAATTTGTGTATATCCTATTAACCCATACCAAAATTAAAAACAATATCTAAAGTACTTTCGGAGATATTAAAAAATAACCATTTAAAAAATGAAAATTCAACACCCTGTAGCAAAAAATTTAAGGCGTTGCGGACATATGTTCATATGAACTTTTCTTTATAAAAAGACCTAAGGAATCACACTCTGAAGTATTAGCACGTCATTAAGGAACACCCTGTATAAACCACGTGACTAAAATGTATTTTTTAGTCCCTAGGTTTATAATGCACTATTAAAAGTCCGGGAAAAATGATTCGACGTTAATTAATTCTCTTGTTTAGTTGTTTAGTGATCTCTGGCTAAAAATTACATTATTTTGTAAATTGTATATTGGCTATTGGGGGCAAGCAGGGTTAATAAAATATAATTTACAATAAAATTGGTACCTTTAAAATAAATATTTAAAAAACAAGTTAATTTTTAGAGAACTTTTATATAATTTATCCTGGGATTTGAGGGTTTAATCCCGGGACTTTCTATGATTTTATTTACCTAAGTTTTTACCGGATTTAATAAAAATATGTAAGCCTTCTCGGTAGGATACCAAAGAGTCACCACCCATTTAAATATATGATAAATCATTTCCATAACACCCTGTATGTGTTATTGTTTTTCCTATTGACCATGACCTTTAACGTTTTAACCATGATTAATATTTCTGCTATATTATTGTAACAAATCTAAATTAATTATATGATAGATTTATTGGATATGTTCGCAAAACAACCAACACGTCTTCCTCATGGAGTCTATAAATTGTTTACTCCACTTGATGGCTTAATTATTGTTCACTCGATATATTTTACGCATTTTGGAAAATTTCTTGACGGACCTTGAAAACTTTTGTAGAATTCAACGCATAATACGACATGGCCACAGTGACATATAACACAAGTTTCTATATAGCCATATGATATTTTCGAAATTATAAGCGTATAAAATCGGTTATTTTCAATTAAGACACCCTGTATATATACTTGACATTCTAAACTTAGCTACGTAAGTATTTATTTTATAACAACGTTAACAGACAATAGCCTTGGGGTTGAGGTAGGTTATTGAATTTTGTTATTATAAGGTAGGTGCAAGATACACAAAAAACATTTATTAATACTAAGTAAGTTTTTATACGTACATATGTATTGTTTTTAATATACTACCATGATTGCTGTACTTTTTTAATCTAAAAATAGCTTTCACCTTGTTGTTCACGGAAATTTTTTTTATTAATCTTTTGGTACCGGCGTTAATAATTTTTGGGGACCGCTCTAGTAGAAACAATTACTATTTTTTTTTTTATTTTTTTTTTTAAGATTTAACTTAATAACAAAAAGGGCCGCCCTTATTTTTTCTTTGTGAAACAGCTATGGACTGCTCCATATCGGTTGTCTGATTATTATTGGTAATTCGAGATCCGTAGAATTAAAAAAACTAGAAATTAAATTTGGGATGTTATTATTAAATAAAATGGGTAGACATAGTATAGGTAAGTTAACTCCAACCAGTCATTCAAAATTTTATTCACACTTTTTGCAAGAAGTAATTATTTTCATCATCAGCTCAATTTTTTTCTATCGTGGCGCCAGTTCCGTTGTTTACTCCAGTAACACCTTTTGGTTTAATTGTTAGTCATTGTTGTTTTAGACATTTCCTCTACTGTTTTAGTACTGCGTAGAATAATATAATACGTTCATTCTTGTTATATAGTAAATAATGATTCATGCTCATATATTATGTATATTATTATACAGGGTGATTAGATTAGATATCAGACGTTTATGAAGAACTAGTCAATGGATTGCTTAGAAAATTTGGTAGCTTATACCAAGTAAAGTGGCCTATATTAGAAGTATCTCCAGAACTAAATGATATTTTATTTTGAAATTTTGGCTGTGGCTATAAGAGATGGTTTTCTACGTTTATAAAATATTTTGGATGGTGCGGTGTTGCCGGATCATACCGAAAGTGATAGCAACTTCGGAATTTTAAATGAATTACCCTATACAGGGTCCGCAAACGAAGCGTGGACGGAAGATTTAATCGTTATCGAAGAACTTATCAACAATACTGAAACAGCTTGAGATATTGGATTAAAAGCGGCATGTTTTAAAAATATTTTACATTATACAGGGTGGCCCAAAAAAGTGTGACAGCATAAAGTTATATTTTTTTAAATGGGACACCCAGTATTTTATTGCATATGTAGGTTCGTATTACTATCGTTTATAAGTGCCTCAAATTTTATTTAATTTGGTTTTGTAGTTTCGGATAAATAAATTAAAAACTAAAAAAAAAAAGTTTTGCAGTCCTGAATAAAAAAATCAAAAAAAACAATCCAGAACTTTTTTTTTTAACCTGGCATTGAGTGAAATTTATGACAAGAGGTCTAGAGATACTATGAATGTAATTGCGTTTATTTATTTTATACAGGGTGTTCATAATAAGCTTTCAAAAACCCCATATTTTAAAATAATTTTTCTCAAGTTTTTCAAATGGAACACCCTGTATATTATTTGGCTATTTGACGTAGAATTCGTAGACAATTTTTTTTTGTAATACAAGCATATAAGTTATATCCAGCCGTTTTCGAAATAATTATAAATATCATAAATTATGTTGTTTAAATAGAGTTTTTATTGGGAAATTTTGTTATAGGCGACTAGACTAATAATTGTAAACTAAAGTAAATGTTCAAAATAGCATCCTTTTACTTAATTTAATGATTTTCCTCTACTGCCAACAGAACTCTTAATTCATTTTCTTCATTAATAACGGGTTTATTGATTATTATCCTTTTTGTGTACGCAGTGCTTCCTGTTGCTACAAATTTTTGTAACAACTTCTCGAAGGTTTTTGCTATCGGCTTTCTCTCAATATCTGGATATCTTTCAGCATACACTCGGCTCGCGAGAAGGCAATTTCTTGCACATTCATCCAGTATAAAAATCATATTTACCATTTCTAAAATTCGACATTTTGTGTAAGTTAGTACTTAATTTCGACGACTGAACAAATGTAAATAATTTTATTTAACTGTCATAGTGACAATCTAAACAAAAAGAAATTATGGCAACTCGATTAAGAATAAAAAATAAAATTAAATAATAAAAGTAGCAAAAATGTATGCTTTTAGAATTTATATCGAAATAACTAAAATACGATAAACTCTAAGAGTAAAAGGAAGCTATTTTGAACTTTTACTTTAGTTTACAATTATTAGTCTAGTCGCCTATAACAAAATTTCCCAATAAAAACTCTATTTAAACAACATAATTTATGATATTTATAATTATTTCGAAAACGGCTGGATATAACTTATATGCTTGTATTACAAAAAAGAATTGTCTATGAATTCTACGTCAAATAGCCAAATAATATACAGGGTGTTCCATTTGAAAAACTTGAGAAATATTATTTTAAAATGTGGTGTTTTTGAAAGCTTATTATGAACACCCTGTATAAAATAAATAAACGCAATTACATTCATGTATCTCTAGACCTCTTGTCATAAATTTCACTCAATGTCGAGGTTAAAAAAATAGTTCTGGATTGTTTTTTTTGATTTTTTTATTCAGGACTGCAAAACTTTTTTTTTTAGTTTTTAATTTATTTCTCCGAAACTACAAAACCAAATTAAATAAAATTTGAGGCACTTATAAACGATAGTAATACGAACCTAAATATGCAATAAAATACTGGGTGTCCCATTTAAAAAAATATAATTTTATGCTGTCACACATTTTTGGGCCACCCTGTATAATGTAAAATATTTTTAAAACATGCCGCTTTTAATCCAATATCTCAAGCTGTTTCAGTATTGTTGATAAGTTCTTCGATAACGATTTAATCTTCCGTCCACGCTTCGTTTGCGGACCCTGTATATTATATTTTTTTGTAATCTAGGTAAAAATCTAGAACAATTTTCTACATCATATCGTATACCTATCTTTAAGAGTTTTTGAATTATAAATAATCTTGTGATTTTTTAACGCCGTATCTTCCCCTAAAAAGAAAATCATATCTTTTTAGCTAGAAAGCTGAAATTTTGACAACAGTTTCACAAGACCATAGAAATTTTATAATTTTGAACAATATATGATTAGTTTTATACAGGGCGGCGTCTCCATAACAATATTTCTGAGGAAGATGAATTATTGCAAAAATCTTCTTTTTTTTAAATGGGACCTGTATTTGATATGTTTTGTTAATGGAGGATCGAATTTTCTATCTAATGATATTAACATTCATGAATTGTGGTGATAACATCTTCATTTGTCACCTTTTTTTATTTTTTCCCTTCTAGAGACCCCAGAGCTGATCTTACTCGATTTTTAAATCTTCCCTTGTTCTGACCATTCGTTAATCCTACCCCATAGATAAAAATCTAGGGGGGTAAGATACGGAGACCTTGGGGCCATTTCTATGGACCTCCTCGGCCAATCAACTTTTTGGGAGTCGTAGGAGCTGCATCAGGATGAAGTTCATTACATTTTCTGCAAGTTCTAGATAAAACTCTATCACACTCCCCATGACATAACGTTAAATGGATTTTTCATTATTTTGTTTCTATGAATCCATTTCACAGCCAACTACCAAAAAATATATTTTTATTAGATAATTTTTAAATTTTGCTATAACTCCGAAAATTATAGGAACACTTACTTAATATCATTAGATAGAAAATTCGATCCTCCATTAGAAAAACATATGAAATACAGGGTGTCCCATTTAAAACAAAGAAGATTATTGCAATAATTCATCTCCCTCAGAAATATAGTTCTGGAGATAATAATTAATTTACCTTTTTTTTGGAGAACATCCTGCAAAAAGGGCTGATATTTTTTAGTCGGACAAATTAGCTCACTAAAATTTGGTTAGGAGTCAGATAATACAATACAATTCTTTGGTACCAGCTAAGGAACTAGAAGAATTTTTTTATCAATCATGGAATAAAAGTGGTAATTTCAGAGGTCCCTGTTGGAACAAAAAACTTATTTTGGCATGTAAATTAGAAATTATTCGTTCGTACAAAACCTTTTTAAAATGTAAGCCTCCGGTTTACACTCCTTAAATTATTCAATATTTACCTCGCATATTGAAAAACCCACACTGGAAGCCAAATACATAAAAACTCGTAAAAGCTATAACTTGTTTCCCGTTTTCTTCAAGCGCCTGGTAAAACATTCGGTTTCATAATTAGCCCTTTCCGATTATTTTTACCCCCTTACAGTATGCAGCCACATTTACCGTGTTTATTTTAATGTTAGCTAAATAAAGACTGCAAGCAATGTTGCCATATGGATGATCATTTACGAAATTATAAGGATTTTGTTTTCCAAATCACGGAGGCTGCAAATATCACACAGTCACAATAAACTTGAGGTATCTTTCCGATTTGTAATATTATTTACTAGTAGCAATATATTAACGGTGCGAATTTTTGAAATCGAGCAGTTCTCTGCCAGGTTAAAAAAGGAGATATAATTCCGCTTCGCGGGTCGTTTTCTAAATTAAACGCGTGCTCTAAGATAATGTCTTATGAAACTTTTATTTTAACATGCTATTAAATATAAAAAACTTATTAATGGTATTGAATGCTTATGCTTAGCGGTAGGTAATCCCTTTTAAGTTATTTATCCTTATTAAAATTCCAGTTATTTAACCTTCAGACAGAACAGCGGGTCTTATAATACCTTTAAAATGGAAGTCAGTGGAGCATTCTACCATCCTATATATTATATTGTGCGTAGCATAGGAAGTGGCTAGCCTTGAAATTCGCTTTAGCATGATGGCCAAAACTTCGTTCAGTTTTTTTTTTCGTCACGTATAATCTGGGAATTAAAAAGGAGAGAACAGGTTTAGGTTTAATACGCCTAAAGGCCAGATAAAATATCCATCGTTGTATTTTAGGCAGCTGAATAAGTGAATTCGTCTGACAAGAACGAAATGGGCCGAAAGGAGGCACTGTCAAAATAATCTATAAAAAATACAGGGTATCCCATAACTTATGGGTCATAGAGCAACTGAAGATATCAAACATCGAACCAGACCGATTGAGTCATATAAGTTTTGTCGAAATGTTTCTCGTTCTAGAAATAGAGATAGTTGAAAGTGAAAGTTTATTTTGGAAAATAAGCCATACTTTGAAAACTGTTCAATATATCAGATTGAAAAAGAAAGAAAAACGTGACTAAACGGTCTAGTTTGATAATAATAATAAATAAATTTATTTACAAAAAGCAAAATTTGTCTACATGTATCTGGAAAAAAAAAATAGTGTTTCTACTTGCCCCTGTAAATAAGCTAAGAAAAACGTTAAGCCCCTAGAACTTGTACGGAGTTTCAACCTATTAACATAAGCAGAGAAAATTTAATTAAAAAAGAATATCGAAATAACAAAATACAGAAAAGAAAATATCATGCCGATAACAGATATTTAGTAAATGTATCACTACAAATTCCGTATCAAGAAGGTATTTGCTTCCACAATTACCATATTTATTACGGTATTAATTTAAATATTTATGCTTTTTAAGTACCTACTTTTAACATATTAAGTTATATTTATATTTATTTAGGGTTTTAGTCATTTTTAAAGTCCACCACCGGCGGGCTTCTCTCAGACACCTTCACCATCAATGCCGGTGTTCCTCAAAGGTCCATATTGTCTCCCACTCTCTTATTCTACATTAACGACCTTCTAGTGAAAACTAAAAATCTGATATTTAGTTTTCTGACGATAGCACACTTATATATCATCTTTCTCTTTGAATGCACAAACATCGGCTACCGATGCACATCTTCGCAGACCGCATGAAGTATCACGCCTCAACAAAGACCTGGAAGAAATTTTGGCTTGGGGTGAGAGTAACCAAGTCGAATTTAACGCTAAAAAAACCTAGACAGCAGTTTTCTCTAAAAAGGTTAACATTACAGAACCGGATATAGTCATGGACGGACACGCAATCCCGCTGGCTTCATCTATTAATTTGCTGGGCGTCAATCTGGTAGGAAATATGTCTTGGCATAACCACGTTGTGGCAATCGCCAAGATAGCTTCTCAGAAACTTGGTGTACTCTTCCGAACCAGAACGTTGTACACACCTCAACAACTTTTGACACTATACAAAGCCCAGATTCGACCATCACTAGAGTACTGCTCTCATATCTGGAGCTCTGCACCCAAACATACTCTTCGGCTACTGGATTCCATCGAAAGGAGGGCCATTCGTCTGATTGGAGACCACGAGCTGACGAAGAACCTCGACAGCCTAGAACATCGAAGACAAGTTGGGGATTTGACTCTCTTTTACAGATATTTTCATGGAAAGTGCTCGGCTGACCTTGCCCTCTTGATTCCGCCCAGAGCGGCGAATAGCAGAAATACACGACGAACCACTGACGCCCATCCATATGTGGTTAAGCTTAGTACTCCTCGAACTTTATTATTTAAGAATTCTTTCATCTGGAGGACTTCATCCTTATGGAACGACCTTCCCGAGGTCGTTTTTCCCAAAGAATATATCCTCCAACGATTCAAAACCAACGTGAATCGCTTTTTGCGCACACGCACCACTCCCAGAGTGCCCTAAAGGATTTTTCCTATAGTGCTTGTGTTTGATCATAAAAAAAAACTTATGGCCCATAAGTTATGGGACACCCTGTGTATAATGATGTATAAAATCTGAAATGAAATAAATTTTTTTTTCTCCCTTCAATTGTTCAGTTACTTTCTTTTACCACTTTTGGTGGTATAGAGGATCGGTCACAAAAAAAGCTAATTGGATATTATGTAGCAATGCACCAGGGAGGTCCCTTTAACAATAAATCATTCGTGGCAATCACCTGCACATGTACGAATAAACTGTTTTTAATTCCAAGGTAGTAAACCAACTGAAAGTACGAAAGTAATCAACTCTTCAAAAATCGTAACTCGATCTCGACCTAAAAATCGATTTTTAAACGGTTCCCTATGAACAAAGCTATATAACCTTTAATGTGTTTTTTGTGCGAGTTAAAAGAATCATACGTGTCGCTTCTTAAGAAGAATTCAACCGCTCTAAAAATATGCCTCTTTCGAGCCTTTTAGGATATTTTTAGCTGTTGTTACAGTGTTCCAAATGATATTTTTAAATTTAGACATACTCTAGTTTCTATCAGGGTTGTTTCGGTTTAAACATTTTGTATAAAACAATTTTAATTTTAAGGGTAACATCAACCTCTCCACAAGGGCGGATCCAGAACTTCGATGTGGGTGGGGGATCCGCGCTTGCGTCTCCCAGGGCGTTAAATCACGACGGCTCCAAATATTCTTTAAAATCGTCCTCGTTCACAATAAGATTGACTTGTCTTTCCGATTTTTAATATTGTTTACTAGAAGCAAGATAGTAAGGGTGGACACTTTTCAAAGTGACACCCTGTATAATAAGAACAAAATAAATGTCTTCCTTCATAAGTCTCCGAAACTATAAACGCCCCACTATAAGCGAGGCCGCGGTTATTTTTAGAACTTCATTCCAGACCTATCTAATCTAATTTTGGTTGGTTTACCACAAGGCCTCTTAAAACGTAAAATGTAGGGCGTGCTCTGTTTCACGATTTAGATAACAAAGTTGCCACATTTATAAATGTGTAAACATACATACACCTTACTATTTTATAGTATATTACCTAAGCCAGCTTAAGAACACCGGCGAAAAAAATATTTTTGTTTCTTACTCAAATATCTCATCTAATCTTATTTTGGTTTTTACAGTAGAGTTTTTAGCGGACTAATAATAATTATGAATAATAGAAAAGTTTTGGACTTGCATTGTCTTTATTTGTTATATATCACAACGTTTCAACTGGTAAGTATCTCCAGTCGTCTTCAGGTGAATACTAAATATAAGAAAAGTAACTACAGGTCTATTTATACTATTTTTTTCTATCTTTCTGGCTAGTTGGTTTCGTCTTCGTTAGATGGCTTCTTAAGGTGTCTCTCGAGCTGAATACCGTTCTGATGTTGTATCGTTGTCCTAGTCTTCTAATTCTCTCGGATATTCCTTTGACATATGGAATGTTGAGTATTGGTTGAGCCTCTTTTGCCTCTCCTTTTGCTATATTTGGCCGAGTCGTACGATTTTCCAAAATTTTACCAACTAATTTCGTGGGATAGCCATTTTTGTTGAGGTCGGTCTTGATGTGGTCAGTTTCTGTTTTGAGTGCTTCATTTGCTCGATCCACAAGCGTTCTTACTACCCCATGTTTTGTGTTGTTTGAGTGATTTGATGTTTAATTCAGATATTGACCTGTATGAGTAGGTTTCCTGTACACTGAAGTTTCGATGGTGTTGCCATTTTTCTTTACATTGACATCTAGGAAAGGTAGTTGATTGTTGTCTTCTTTCTCCATGGTGAATTTGATTGTCGGTGCGAAGCTGTTTTTTAACATAATTAACACATAAACAGCTTCGCACCGACAATCAAATTCACCATGGAAGGCAACAATCAACTACCTTTCCTAGATGTCAATGTAAAGAAAAATGGCAACACCATCGAAACTTCAGTGTACAGGAAACCTACTCATACAGGTCAATATCTGAATTACACATCAAATCACTCAAACAACACAAAACATGGGATAGTAAGAACGCTTGTTGATCGAGCAATCACCATTTACAACTCAAATGAAGCACTCAAAACAGAAACTGACCACATCAAGACCGACCTCAACAAAAATGGCTATCCCACGAAATTAGTTGATAAAATTTTGGAAAATCGTAAAACTCGGCCAAATACACCAAAAGGAGAGGTAAAAGAGGCTTAACCAATACTCAACATTCCATATGTCAAAGGAATATCCGAGAGAATTAGAAGACTAGGACAACGATACAACATCAGAACGATATTCAGCTCGATAGACACCTTAAGAAGCCATCTAACGAAGACGAAACCAACTAGCCAGAAAGATAGGAAAAACTGTGTCTACCAGATCCCCTGCGAATGTGGCCGATCGTATATTGGGGAAACACTACGGCCACTGGAAACAAGGATTAAAGAACACATAAACAACACTCAAAAAGGAGAAACGGAAAAATCTGGTGCAGCTGACCATGCCTGGACACACGGCCATCACATCAGGTGGACAGAAGCCGAAATCCTGCTCAAAGAACCACACTGGAGGAAGAGGAAGTTCAAGGAAGCTGCTACCATACACCAGAACCCTGGCTGTTTTAGTAAACCTTCATTAGATTTAAGAAATATCTGGAAGCCCTTGTTAAGTAGATGTAAGCTTAGAATTACTAATATCGCGCAAAACTGAACGCACGACTGCACCCATCTCAATTATGCTTCAGTACACATAGCTAGTATAAATAGACCTGTAGTTACGTTTCTTATTTAGTATTCACCTGAAGACGACTGGAGATACTTACCAGTTGAAACGTTGTGATATATAACAAATAAAGACAATGCAAGTCCAAAACTTTTCTATTATTCAAGAAACACCATTGTCTAAAGTCCGTTTTGTTGCAGTTGATAGCTCATATCGAGGGTTGAAGCCATAAAACAACCGTAAACCATAGGCGTTGCCAATAGTAATTACCTTATTTAATAAGAAAATTGGCCTCTGTCCATTGTTAAGTAGGATTAGGGTTAAAGTAGGTACAACAGGGGTAATTAATTTACCTATTTTTGCCTGCTTTAGGATGATGTATTACGCCATTTGATGTGCGTTTGTCAAACTATGTATTTAGTTGTATTTAGATACTGCATTATCTCAAAGTTGAATTATTTCCTATACTTGTAACAATGGCTTCAAGTTTTTCGCCAACGTGTCTTCGTCAAATTAGCAAGAGTGCATATTCTCTCCGAGAAAAGACATTAATATTAAACGTGCATGATGCTCTAGTGTACCAGAAACCTGCAAGTGATGTTCGTAGCATCATTGCAGAGTGTGCCAATATGGTAGGAGTTGGAGAGGCTACTATATATAGGTTCTTGCGTGAAAGAAAATCTAAGAACCTCAGTGAGCCAAAACCACTCCCAGGAAAGAAACCGTTAGAAATTGACAATTTCATTAAAAATGGTATTAGAAGAAAAGTACATAGTTTTTATTTTGCCAAGGAAATACCAACTATAGACAAAATTTTACAAGCCATTAACTACGACGAGGACTTACCACAGCTATCACGAACGAAACTATGGAAAATACTTCATGATATGAACTTTCGATGGGAGAAGCAAAACAGAAAATCTTTTCTTATTGATAGAGCAGATATTATTTGCTGGAGACGTCAATACTTAAGGTCCATCCGAAAATACCGCAGCGAAGGCAAAAACATTTTCTATTTGGATGAAACTTGGCTGAACGAAGGGCACACCGTATCTAAAGTTTGGCAAGATAAAAATGTCCTAAGTTCTCGACAAGCTGTCATGGAAGGCTGGTCAACAGGACTTAGACCACCATCTGGAAAGGGACGCAGACTTATTATAACTCATATAGGAAGTTCAAATGGCTTTTTGGATCAAGGATTATTACAATTCCAGTCGAATTCTACTAAAGACTATCATGAAGAAATGACTGCTGATGTTTTCGAGGAATATTTTAAGCAAATGATAGAATACATTCCCGCTAATTCTGTAATAGTGATGGATAATGCCAGCTATCACTCTAGGCTAAAAGAGAATCTTCCCACAACTTCATGGAAAAAGGCGGAAATCGTAAACTGGTTACAACGAAAGGAATTGAGTTACGATAATACCATGGTAAAAAAAGAACTTTTGGATATTGTTAGGCTACATAAATCACAGTATAAAAAGTATGTTATTGACGAGATGGCAAGAGATCGAGGTATTATAGTGCTCCGTTTACCACCTTACCATTGTGAGCTAAATCCTATCGAATTAATATGGGCTCAAGTAAAAGGATATGTTGCTAGAAATAACAAAACTTTTAAAATGCAAGAAGTGCGACACCTCTTGCTTCATTCTTTAGCAAATGTGTCATCAGAAAATTGGCAAAACGCCATAAAACATGCTATAGTAGAGGAACAAAAAATGTGGGAACTTGACAACGTAATTGACACAACTATGGAAATTGAGCCTTTAGTAATAAGCGTAGGACATGATGACTCTTCAGATTCTTCTGAGGACCATTTTATCAAGTTATAATTATTGAAATTGTCAATATTTTTTGATTTGTAAATAAATTAGTTTTCTTGTAAATAAATTCATAAAATCATAAAATCTATTACATTTAAATAAAATAATAAGCGGTTACATTAAAAACCCAACTCTCCGACCATGATGGGCCATTTTAATCATTATCCTTTCATTTCATTTTATGGCTCTATTGTTACTTTATCTGTTACCCAGTGGAATAGGTCAAAATTTCTTCATCTTTATGCTAGATGTACGTAAAAAGACCATTTTATAGGTAAAATATTTTAGGCCACCGGGCCCTTGTTTTGAATCTTTAATGAGGGTATCGAGCTATCAACGGCAACGAAACAGACTTTACAACCTTCAAACAGACAATAATAATTATGTTGTAAATGGGATATTACAACCGTTTTTTTTAAATTTTGTCTGCATATACATACCATAAACATAAATAATATGAAAGGGGAAACAAAACATTCCAGTCATAGGACACAATCACATTAATGTGCACTTCTACAGTTTCAAGTAAGAAGAAGATGGCTTTAAAAAATGGCAACGCCGTAACAAAGGACACGTTTAGATAATTTCGATCTAACATTTCCTTAAAACATTGCCAGTTGATGTTGGGTTTCATTTAAAAACAAACAGTATCTTAGGTCCGCCGAAACCCAGCCACTTTGAAGACGTCACTCTATGCAGATGCTTTGTTTGAAAATTTTTTCGTTATTTTCAGGATATTTCCGAGACGGCTTTAGAATTCAGAATTCTGTATATATTTTATTCCTACAGATTTTTTTCTGTGTAGTCCAATCATTTGAATACTAGAAACGCGGTGTGTCGGATAATGCAAAAAACTTTTTTGTCGACAGCATGTAATTAATTATGATTCACAATAAACCTAGTCTATTTTAGAAACATACAAGTTGATTATTCCTATGTTTTAACAATAAACAAAAATTTAAACTTAAACTACTCCTACGTGTTTGCTGGCATGTTTGTCTTTATAACCTTTAATTTATTATCTCACAAACATAATGTTGTTTACACTAAAACTAATAATGAGATAAAAATAAAAAATAAGCGTCATAATTGTTATTACCCACTTGTTTTCCAGTTGGGCATTTAGTATGAACCTAGAATCTCAAACTTTCCGTTCGGGTTTGTTCTATTCTACTGGGAGGATTTTAGAAAACCCATGAGGCTAGCCCCATCCTTGTAACTTGGTCGACAACGCCCCCGGTGTGCGTATCTTAAGATCTGTCTCATTCGCGGAATATCGCGAGCACTCTGTAGCGGCACCACAAAAGACCCACTGACCCATTTAAATTAATACCCCAAAATTCCTAGAGCGTACCTGCATTTTTGGGTACCTCGGAATAGGTTCTTTGTTCCGCTTTAATTTATCACACCTGATAAAGGCGAAAGAGTGCTCGCGATATTCCGCGAATGAGACAGATCTTAAGATACGCACCCCGGGGGCGTTGTCGACCAAGCTACAAGGATGAAACCTACGTAACAAAAAAGCTACAAAAAAGTTACAAAAAACTAGCCTGGTCCGAGGTTGTGCCGCTACAATTGAAGTTTAAGCTAGCGGATCCGCGTTTTTCTCGAAACTGGTAAGGGCTACAAAAATGGGACCAACGTAACAAAAAAGCTACAAAAAAGTTACAAAAAACTAGCCTGGTCCGAGGTTGTGCCGCTACAATTGAAGTTTAAGCTAGCGGATCCGCGTTTTTCTCGAAACTGGTAAGGGCTACAAAAATGGGACCAACGTAACAAAAAATCTACAAAAAATTACGAAAAACCAGTTGGGTCTTAACCTGTCCCGCTGTCAAGCTAGCGGATCCGCGGTTTTCTCGGAACCGGCTCAAGCTACAAATGGGCGACCGGTGTAACAAAAAAAGCTACAAAGGAGCTACAAAAGACCCGGTGCCGCTACAGAGTGCCCGCTAGCTTGATAAAGCTTCTTAATTCCATCTAGGGCGACGAATAGCAGAAATACACGACGAATTCATTGTTTAAGCATTCCTTCATGTGGAGGACGGCATGTTTGTGGAACGACCTTCCGGAGGTGGCGTTTCCCAACCAATATAACCTCCAGAGTACCTTAAAATATTTTTCATATACTGCTAGTGTTAATCATAAAAAAACATGCTCCTTCAGCTTCAATATGCTTGTGCCATCAGTGCTGTGACGACTTTATCCAAAACATTATTCCACCAGCAATTTCTCTAGTGTCGCCCTCGTAATTCCTGCACGGGTCTCAAGCCACGTCTACATATTTATTCGGGTCTGAAATTATGTGAACAAACTTCGCGTTGCCCGCAGGACAAATCCATTCCGAAGGTCAGTGGAGGTCGTTGAAAATTTAATAATAGGGCCTCCCACAAACATACCTAAATCAATTTAGCCGCTTATATTAGTTTGAACCTTAACTTGCAGTTTATAAATTATAATGTAGAAGCAATTTATGTAATACCCTTAGACGAACAAGCAAATAATATATTTGGCAGTGAGAGAGAATATACCGCGTTTAGAATTTACACAATAGGAAATATCCAACCGGTTGCAAATTTCGTTCTGCGCATGTTCGATTGTGGACGAGTTTTGTAACTGGTTGCTTGCTTTTCGTCCCCGTGAATCCCAACCCACAGTTTCGCATCGGTACGCAGATTATTCTGATGCAAATCAGTCGACAGTCGATACATATTAAAAAATTAATTAAAAATTGCGACCGATTATTGAAACATATTCAAATATTCTGTTAGTAAAATGCAATCGTGTTTATTATATATTATCCATGCACATATGCATTTATGAATAAATGAATTACCAATTTTATATGCGTTGGCATGGCACTGACCCATTAAATAAATTTGATTGTTTAGTTATAAAGGAATTGTCGCATAAACAATATATAAAGTGATCTGCCCTGTAGTGTAGTTAAATAAATTTATTAAATGTCGGAAAATGGTGTATTGTCACGGCCAAAAACATAACAACATTTGGGTTGTTCGGGTTTGTTGTCATTTAATTTTATAAATTTTATTCAATAAATCAGGCTCTTTAGTTCGTTTACGTAAAAACATATAAAACATATTTGTAAAACCAAATTACTTATATCCAAATTGGATCCTCATGACTTTGAGGTTGGTTTGTTAAAGAGGGGGGGGGGGGGGACATTCTGGTTTATTGTGCACCCAGTCACATATATATATATAAAGAGTATATTGCTAATACCATCTGCAATTATGTCCCCGCTATGGGCATCGAAGGGGGCGTTGTGAAAGTAAACACTCGACAGGGTCGGATTTCAACTTTTTTAATGTAAATTTCACTGGTTAGTTAGGAAAAATATTGCAATCAAAATTTCGATTAGTTCGATTTAAGACAGCGTTCCATGCATACGATTTCTGACGATATGATTATCCGACGGTGCCCTGATTGGTGTAAACTTTTGATGCCAAATTCCGTCCGAATATTTGTAACAATCGACAAAATGAGCCTTATTTTAACTTTCATCCGACGTCGTATGTTTCTTAACCTCACTTTTTTTCTAAACCAAAAATTAAGAATAAATGATTATATTGACTATTTTGGGAATTATTATCAGCTACTAATGCGCCAAATTAAAAATACATTAATTTTAAGGTTAGGTAGTGACCACATATATATTATATTGTATACGAGTGACACTCACTTCTTTTTTTACAAGCTTTTTAGTGAAATTCGGTTCCGAAGATCGGATAATGTGATAAGCAAAATATTTCCGCATACATGTACATACCTGAAATACTTTATACCTGGTATTCATCCACTACTTTTGCAAAAAAGCACCATGCACTTGTGTCCTTTCATCTTAAACAAAACAAGCCACTAACCTACTAAACAGCGAATCGAATCACCACAAATTTAGAACTCATTAGCCAAAATTGTTGTTAGTAATGAAAGTTTATAAGCACTAATATACCGACAACAATGTGGATGAACCACTTTTTATTCTGTAATTTAAAAAAGCATCCAGAACCAAAGATGGCGACGAATAACAACAAACTCTGACGCGATCAATATAATTTCCACCCTACTGCGCAAGCTCAATAATACCACGACATCTCTCGTAGCAGGGAGACTTTTTGTATTTTGGAACGTTCGCATTGGCAATATAATGGTTATATATATGTGGGCGGTTGTTGCCTCGTTGATTATTTCCGAAGATTTTGAATCTTCTACGGATCAGCGTTTGAAGGTTTCACCACTCTTATCGGTTAACGTACCCTCTCTACGTTGCTGATAGTCCCAAACATATTTTATCAATAAACGAATTAAGTGCGAAATAATTTATGCAGATGCAGCCTCGACCTAAATTTTGTAGGTGCATAAGGCTGATTAAATCTTCCAGGACAAATAATGTTAAGGTCGCCATTATTTCGTTAAGCCGATTGATAGTATCCGAACATCAAATAAATAATGCTACCTGACGAATTTTATTAACTGGTCTATATACAGGGTGTTCGCTAATGGCATGCTAAAATTTTAGAGTCTGATTTCTTACGTCGTTTCGACATAAACATATGGCCGCAACCGCTTATATTTTCTGTTACAGGGTGTTGAAATATAAATTATTTTAACCGGTAGTTCTTATAGTCTGTTTCGTTGCCGTTGATAGCTCGATACCCTCATTAAAGATTCAAAACAAGGTGGCCTAAAATATTTTACCTATAAAATGGTCTTTTTACGTACATCTAGCATAAAGATGAAGAAATTTTGACCTATTCCACCGGGTAACAGATAAAGTAACAATAGAGCCATAAAATGAAATGAAAGGATAATGATTAAAACGGCCCATCATGGTCGGAGAGTTGGGTTTTTAATGTATCCGCTTATTATTTTATTTAAATGTAATAGATTTTATGATTTTATGAATTTATTTACAAGAAAACTAATTTATTTACAGATCAAAAAATATTGACAATTTCAATAATTATAACTCGATAAAATGGTCCTCAGAAGAATCCGAAGAGTCATCATGTCCTACGCTTATTACTAAAGGCTCAATTTCCATAGTTGTGTCAATTACGTTGTCAAGTTCCCACATTTTTTGTTCCTCTACTATAGCATGTTTTATGGCGTTTTGCCAATTTTCTGATGACACATTTGCTAAAGAATGAAGCAAGAGGTGTCGCACTTCTTGCATTTTAAAAGTTTTGTTATTTCTAGCAACATATCCTTTTACTTGAGCCCATATTAATTCGATAGGATTTAGCTCACAATGGTAAGGTGGTAAAGGGAGCACTATAATACCTCGATCTCTTGCCATCTCGTCAATAACATACTTTTTATACTGTGATTTATGTAGCCTAACAATATCCAAAAGTTCTTTTTTTACCATGGTATTATCGTAACTCAATTCCTTTCGTTGTAACCAGTTTACGATTTCCGCCTTTTTCCATGAAGTTGTGGGAAGATTCTCTTTTAGCCTAGAGTGATAGCTGGCATTATCCATCACTATTACAGAATTAGCGGGAATGTATTCTATCATTTGCTTAAAATATTCCTCGAAAACATCAGCTGTAATTTCTTCATGATAGTCTTTAGTAGAATTCGACTGGAATTGTAATAATCCTTGATCCAAAAAGCCATTTGAACTTCCTATATGAGTTATAATAAGTCTGCGTCCCTTTCCAGATGGTGGTCTAAGTCCTGTTGACCAGCCTTCCATGACAGCTTGTCGAGAACTTAGGACATTTTTATCTTGCCAAACTTTAGATACGGTGTGCCCTTCGTTCAGCCAAGTTTCATCCAAATAGAAAATGTTTTTGCCTTCGCTGCGGTATTTTCGGATGGACCTTAAGTATTGACGTCTCCAGCAAATAATATCTGCTCTATCAATAAGAAAAGATTTTCTGTTTTGCTTCTCCCATCGAAAGTTCATATCATGAAGTATTTTCCATAGTTTCGTTCGTGATAGCTGTGGTAAGTCCTCGTCGTAGTTAATGGCTTGTAAAATTTTGTCTATAGTTGGTATTTCCTTGGCAAAATAAAAACTATGTACTTTTCTTCTAATACCATTTTTAATGAAATTGTCAATTTCTAACGGTTTCTTTCCTGGGAGTGGTTTTGGCTCACTGAGGTTCTTAGATTTTCTTTCACGCAAGAACCTATATATAGTAGCCTCTCCAACTCCTACCATATTGGCACACTCTGCAATGATGCTACGAACATCACTTGCAGGTTTCTGGTACACTAGAGCATCATGCACGTTTAATATTAATGTCTTTTCTCGGAGAGAATATGCACTCTTGCTAATTTGACGAAGACACGTTGGCGAAAAACTTGAAGCCATTGTTACAAGTATAGGAAATAATTCAACTTTGAGATAATGCAGTATCTAAATACAACTAAATACATAGTTTGACAAACGCACATCAAATGGCGTAATAACATCCTAAAGCAGGCAAAAATAGGTAAATTAATTACCCCTGTTGTACCTACTTTAACCCTAATCCTACTTAACAATGGACAGAGGCCAATTTTCTTATTAAATAAGGTAATTACTATTGGCAACGCCTATGGTTTACGGTTGTTTTATGGCTTCAACCCTCGATATGAGCTATCAACTGCAACAAAACGGACTTTAATTATGGGTGCAAAGCCCGTGTTTCATTCCTGTCGAGAGAGTCGGTAGACGGTAGGTAACTAAATATCGAGACAGTACCTGACTAACTTTTCACCGAGGTTTGTATATCCATGGATGGAAATAAATGCTAGCGTCCGAAATGGTATATTACGTACCGAGGTGGAAAGTGTTTCATTCCTGTCGAGAGAGTCGGTAGTTAACTAAATCTCGAGATAGTAATGAAACTTTTCGCCGACGTTTGTATACTATTTTATTTACAACCACATCTAACATCCACTTCTTATTATTTTGAATTAAAATTATTAATAAAAGATAAAAGTCATTTTGACTTTTCCATTGAAAAATTAGACAGAAATTTCAAATAACCGCAGGTGGTAAAATAACGTAGGTAATAATACACATCAAGATGGCAAATATCATTTTTTGAATATGGTTTCTATGTCACTAAACAATATATTATTTTAACAACAGAAAAATGCTATCAGATGAGGAATTTGATTATGCTGCTACTCCACCTGAAATTCGAGAAGCAGCAAAAATAGTAGAAGAATATCTTCTGCCAACTAAAAGCCGCCCGAGATATGACAAGGCTTATAACTGTTTCAAAGGATGGTGTACGGGAAAGTTCAAAATCCTGGTTCTGAGTCGGCGCTACTAGCTTATTTCAGTGAAAATGCCAAGGCAAAGAAGATATCAACGATTTGGTCACAATATTCAATGCTGAGGACCACTCTAACATATCTAAACACGCAAAGCTATTAGCATTTTTTTAAAAATGTGTTCGTATATTTCGAATACAAAAAGAATTCATGGCCTGGTCAATTCTCCATGAAGACGGTATCTGGCGCTCTTCTCGGACGAATTATGAAAACTTATAGTCTCAACATTAGCGGGTTTTAATAGTTCAAAAAACAACGCTTGACATCCATTTTCCGAACACTATATTGTATCAATAACGAATTATATCCACACTAATCCATATATTAATCCCCATAGCTTCCTTCAGCTATACTATATCCAGACAAATTACCCTCTTAAATCTGCTTCTCCCGAAACAATTTAATTATTTCTCAAAGTGGCCATTACAACCCATATGCCAAAAATTTATGGCAATCCGACAGAAAAACCGTCGGTTTTGATATAACTAACGCCGGTAAAAATGGTCCTTAATAGCCATTAAAAGGCTTTAGCGTTGTATGGTCAGCAGGAACGAGGAGGCTGCCATACGCAGGATCTAATAATTTCTTTTTATTAGACGTTTAAGGCGATTTAAGTTATCTGGATTGTTTTGATTATCTGAATAATTGATATTGCTGGTCGGTATGTGAGTAATACAAAATAATAATGAGGACAAGAATTTTGTCATGAGAAAGAATGAATGATTTTAATTTGAAGTATAGTTGTTTGAACGTAGGACGAGGCCTAACTTTCGTTCAAGCTATACTTATTGTGGTATTGGCTCGGGCATGTCCAATGAATACAATAACAATGCAAGTTATTATATTGGAACACGGAGGGCTTTTATTTATTTAATTTTACTGTCTGTTGTGAATTTAAGGGGTTAGTCTTGCGTCAGTCGAGTAACGTGAACCGAAGTATTCGAAAGTTAATTATTTACAATGAAGAATTAACCTATGCTAACATTCTGTTCTTTCAAACCAACCTACATTCCTCCTATCACGAACTCTCATTTTTAAATTTAGTTTTATTTGGTTATTTACAATATAAAATAAACCTAAGCTAGCATTATATTTCCAACTAAAGGGATCTCAACTACCCTAATAATTTCCAAAAGAAAAATTATAACTCACGATAGTGACTGCTAATACTAACTTAAGATATTTTAGCACTTTTGATGTCACGATCGGGTAATTTCTTATTTCGAAAATTATTCCAGGCTTTTGGCACAAAGCCTTTATAGAATAATTTTCCTCGCACTTAACATTTATTTATACTTGCACCAAAAACGAGTGTTCGAAGATATCGCAGCATTATTTATACTCGCCGGAAACACGAGTGTTTGAAGATATTCCAGTGTTGTTTATACACGCCGGAAACACGAGTGTTTAAAAATAAAATTCACTGAGGGAGATCCACGGTTTGACTTTTCTCGGAATTTTCGGTAATAAACGCTCTAAAACCTGTAGCCGAAAATTCGGATCCCCCTTCTTACGTTAAAATGAATAAAAAAATTAAATCGCGTTTGAGTACGACTCTGGGAATCCCCAATCGACGGTATACCGCGTACTTGAAGAACCCAAATCCGACTAAACTTACTGCCTCCTGCAGAATTTCTTTATCCGTCTGTTTTAACGTTACATTGCGTTATCCTGACCGATTTAATCTACCGATGACGCCATGCCCGTTGTGGCAAGAGAGAGAAGGAACCAAATACTGCCGACACCGCAAAACTATAAAAGCCCGTCTAATTTTGCATGTAGAATTAGTTAGAATAATTAACGAAAAAATAAATTCATGGAAAATGGAAAAAAGTATTTTTACAACACTATCAACATATTTAAAGCCCTGATTTTTCCACTATTAGAAATTCACACACATTTTCAAGGTGGTAACGCTAAACTTGACAATGTCGCCAAGGGCGCTTGACAATCGACACGACAACATGTTTTTTTTGTTATTACACAGTCAATAAATTCTCGGAATCTTGTGCACTTCAGACAATGCAAGATACTAATGCTATTTCATTTTGCCTCTATTTATGTTAGTCTTTTTAAATAACAATACCGAGATAAACAACACTTTATGGTAAATGAATGTTACAATGTGGGCCATTAGTATTTTCATGGTGATTACGCAAATAGCTCTGTCATGTGTGCATAAAGTCTGTTTCGTTGCCGTTGATAGCTCGATACCCTCATTAAAGATTCAAAACAAGGGCCCGGTGGCCTAAAATATTTTACCTATAAAATGGTCTTTTTACGTACATCTAGCATAAAGATGAAGAAATTTTGACCTATTCCACCGGGTAACAGATAAAGTAACAATAGAGCCATAAAATGAAATGAAAGGATAATGATTAAAACGGCCCATCATGGTCGGAGAGTTGGGTTTTTAATGTAACCGCTTATTATTTTATTTAAATGTAATAGATTTTATGATTTTATGAATTTATTTACAAGAAAACTAATTTATTTACAGATCAAAAAATATTGACAATTTCAATAATTATAACTCGATAAAATGGTCCTCAGAAGAATCTGAAGAGTCATCATGTCCTACGCTTATTACTAAAGGCTCAATTTCCATAGTTGTGTCAATTACGTTGTCAAGTTCCCACATTTTTTGTTCCTCTACTATAGCATGTTTTATGGCGTTTTGCCAATTTTCTGATGACACATTTGCTAAAGAATGAAGCAAGAGGTGTCGCATTTCTTGCATTTTAAAAGTTTTGTTATTTCTAGCAACATATCCTTTTACTTGAGCCCATATTAATTCGATAGGATTTAGCTCACAATGGTAAGGTGGTAAACGGAGCACTATAATACCTCGATCTCTTGCCATCTCGTCAATAACATACTTTTTATACTGTGATTTATGTAGCCTAACAATATCCAAAAGTTCTTTTTTTACCATGGTATTATCGTAACTCAATTCCTTTCGTTGTAACCAGTTTACGATTTCCGCCTTTTTCCATGAAGTTGTGGGAAGATTCTCTTTTAGCCTAGAGTGATAGCTGGCATTATCCATCACTATTACAGAATTAGCGGGAATGTATTCTATCATTTGCTTAAAATATTCCTCGAAAACATCAGCAGTCATTTCTTCATGATAGTCTTTAGTAGAATTCGACTGGAATTGTAATAATCCTTGATCCAAAAAGCCATTTGAACTTCCTATATGAGTTATAATAAGTCTGCGTCCCTTTCCAGATGGTGGTCTAAGTCCTGTTGACCAGCCTTCCATGACAGCTTGTCGAGAACTTAGGACATTTTTATCTTGCCAAACTTTAGATACGGTGTGCCCTTCGTTCAGCCAAGTTTCATCCAAATAGAAAATGTTTTTGCCTTCGCTGCGGTATTTTCGGATGGACCTTAAGTATTGACGTCTCCAGCAAATAATATCTGCTCTATCAATAAGAAAAGATTTTCTGTTTTGCTTCTCCCATCGAAAGTTCATATCATGAAGTATTTTCCATAGTTTCGTTCGTGGTAGCTGTGGTAAGTCCTCGTCGTAGTTAATGGCTTGTAAACTTTTGTCTATAGTTGGTATTTCCTTGGCAAAATAAAAACTATGTACTTTTCTTCTAATACCATTTTTAATGAAATTGTCAATTTCTAACGGTTTCTTTCCTGGGAGTGGTTTTGGCTCACTGAGGTTCTTAGATTTTCTTTCACGCAAGAACCTATATATAGTAGCCTCTCCAACTCCTACCATATCGGCACACTCTGCAATGATGCTACGAACATCACTTGCAGGTTTCTGGTACACTAGAGCATCATGCACGTTTAATATTAATGTCTTTTCTCGGAGAGAATATGCACTCTTGCTAATTTGACGAAGACACGTTGGCGAAAAACTTGAAGCCATTGTTACAAGTATAGGAAATAATTCAACTTTGAGATAATGCAGTATCTAAATACAACTAAATACATAGTTTGACAAACGCACATCAAATGGCGTAATAACATCCTAAAGCAGGCAAAAATAGGTAAATTAATTACCCCTGTTGTACCTACTTTAACCCTAATCCTACTTAACAATGGACAGAGGCCAATTTTCTTATTAAATAAGGTAATTACTATTGGCAACGCCTATGGTTTACGGTTGTTTTATGGCTTCAACCCTCGATATGAGCTATCAACTGCAACAAAACGGACTTTAGTCACAGATATTGTAAAATTTATTGTATTCGTCAGAGAAAACGGATTACTTTTCTGTTTAAGTGAATTTAGTTTAATGGGAAACAATGGGGAAACGTGTTCATTTAGATATGGGAAGATATAATCCCATAAAGTATAATCCTTTATTTTATTCGCCCGAAATTTTACCGAACTTTACTGCCGCTACTGCTGCTATACCGGATAGAAAATTTGTATTCCGTTTCATCATCGCCAGTGTCCTCCAATTTTAGTAATCCGATGCAGATAAAATTTGTAACTTTATAAAAACATGTTTTGTAATTACGAAATACATATTGTCATAAAAGTTGATATAAAAAAATTTGAATACAACAGCAATAAACAAGCCCAATTTTTTAAGCTGCACGACCCGCATAACATTATTTAGCCTTCTTGATGTGTATGGTGTTTTATGTTTGGACTATCATTGTCAAGGTTACTACGTAATGAATTTAGTACCGAAATAGAGTAGAATAATAAACAGCTTGTCATTAAGCAATTGTAATGGTTTTATATTTTTTAAAATAAAAAATAAATTACATAATGACATAATCATATTTACATCGGACTGATTAAATATTTCTAATGAATTCAAGTAATTATTAAAATTTATTTTAAATTTTGCAACGAATGTACGTGCACTTAACGAACACATAGTCACGTTATTATAGTAAAGATTTGATTGTACGATGTCCTATAATAGTATATTAAGATACAAGTTTCATAAGACATTATCTTAGAGCCATGGGGTCATGACCCCCAGCCCCCCCCCCCCCAAACCATCAATTTAACAAGAAAAATACCATATATACCGGTTACGCGTATAGCACGCGTTTAATTCAGAAAACGACCCGCGAAGCGGGGAGTTTTCTAACGTACAAGTGGTCTAATTGTTTTATGAACCGTGCATTTTATAATACTTTTTCTATTTGGGTCTTTAAAGTCTGAAAAACTTTTTCCCTTTGAATTAATAATTTCTTTTTGGGTTGGCAATACTTTTACAATTTAATAAAATGTTATAAGTATCAAATATGCCATGATAGAAGCAATTGAACACAACAAAGCTTCTTCCCATCCGTCATAATTAAAAATAAATGTATTATTAAAGTTAATAAAAATGAGTCAGGAAGAAAGTTGTACTCTGTCAGAAATACGAGAAATTGCAGAAAATAATCTAGAAAAACTTTTAAAAAGAATATGCAAAACTTTGAGTCATGGTGCGAGCAGAACAAATTGCAAAATATTGAACAAAATAATAAATAATACTATTGAACAAAATATTGTGTCGACACAGAATCTGACAGGAATATACAATATCTACAGTAACTATAAATATGTATATAATATAAAGTACTATGTATAATACTATATTGAATTGAAAATAAAAATAGTACTTTATTGAATAAAACATTCGAAATAGAGCATAAACTGTATTGTGTATTTTTATCATTTTTAGGTTATGTTGTTTTATAGTTGTGACTAGAAATTAGTTGACGGACACCGTCACCATGTTATATATTTCCGAGTATAGGTATTTCAGATAAATATTTAGCAAAAATGATCTATTTGCAAGGTTAAAGGTTAGTATTTTAAAGTTTTCTATAAAAAAATTTTGTCGAATCGATTATGCCTAGAAAACTAATTTCAACGAAATCGAAGTAAGCCTAAAATTCGAACCCTGCTTGCTGCCAACATAAAAAAATAAAATTCAGTTTCATAAAGTGGCGCAATTTTTTGCATTTCATAATGTAGCCATTATGAAACCCAAATAGAAAAAATATTGTATTAATTACAATTTTCGTTATCAATCCGTACCAAACCAATATTTTAAACCTAATTTATAAAAAATTATACTAAGAATTTCTAATAAGTTTAATAAATTCAAGTAATTACTAAAATATATTGTAAATTTTGCTAGGAATGTACGTGCACTTAACAAACACTATAGTAACATTATATAGTAAAGATTTTATTGTACGATTTTCTATAAAATATTCTATTAATTAGATACAAATGGTACTAAATTTAACCATCTTTAGTGAATTAGGAATTGGCCGCCCTTTGATGACCAGCCTTGTTTTTTTTTTCAAAAAAATTGTTAAAACAAATTAAGGTAATTTTTTGTTTCAGCATTGCCGGAGGTGCGAATGGAATTTTCACCCGCCGCTTAGATTTCAGTTCGTTCAACTCACTTCCAAAGAATAAATTGAATTCCTATCAAATTAAGGTAAGTGAACTATTTCTTTTGCACCGTTTTAAGCTAAAACGTATAAGCTGAATGTAAACCTTGTTGAAAGTTATCCCAAATTGCGGAATTATTATTATACGACATATAAAGAGATCTAAAGAAACTTCTAGTTTTGATGCTATACTATAAGAAATAAAAAGGGATTGGCACTGGCGGAATAAGTATGTGTTCGGTGCCATGCTGGTGCCAGCTTTCATTCAATACCACGTTTGTTCTTTTAATTTTTGATAACATAAGTAAAACACAGGACATATCGTTGTATACTGCTTTTCTAATAATAAACTCCGTTCCCACGCTTCATAACGGCCGCCGTTTTTCGGAACGTCTGTCGGCTAGCTTGCCGGTGTTCTAGTGGTGAATTTATTCGGCAGTTATCAATCTCCAGGAAGCTTATAATTCCAAAATAATTATACAGAATTTATCGTCCTGGCATCTACTAATTTGCTGGGCGTCAATCTGGGAGAAAATATGTCTTGGCATAACCACATTGTAGCAATCGCCAAGATAGCTTCTCAGAAACTTGGTGTACTCTTCCGAACCAAAAAGTGGTACACACCTCAACAACTTTCGATACCATACAAAGCCCAGATTCGACCATCACTGCTCTCATGTCTGGAGCTCTGCACTCAAACATACTCTTCGGTTACTGGATTCCATCGAAAGGAGGGCCATTCGTCTGATCGGAGACCACGAGCTGACGTAGAACCTCGACAGCCTAGACTAGAACATCGAAGACAGGTTGGGGATCTGACTCTCTTTTATAGACATTATTCATGGAAAGTGCTCGGCTGACCTTGCCCTCTTAATTCCGCCCAGAGCGGCGAATAGCAGAAATACACGACGAACCACTGCCGTCCATCCATATGTGCTTAAGCTTCGTACTCCTCGAACTTTCATTATTTAAGAATTCTTTCCTCTGGAGGACTTCATCCTTATGGAACGACCTTCCCGAGGTCGTTTTTCTCAACGAATATGACCTCCAACGATTCAAGACCAACGTGAATCGCTTTTTGCGCACACGCACCACTCCCAGAGTGCCCTAAAGGATTTTTCCTATAGTGCTTGTATTTGACCATAAAAAAATATTAATATTTCTTACAAAAAATTAACAAAAATAAACGACAAGGTCTACGAAATTCTGTTTTTGATGGCTTTTTATCGCGTTTAATCTTCATCAATTAATTTCTGTTTTAAACTTTTTACGCCATAATTTATTCGAACTTTCAAAAAAAGATTGGTTTTAGATTTACAAAGGATTCTTAAAAAGAATTTTTAATCCTTGGAAGGGCGGCGATTCTGTAAGGATAAAAGGCGACAAATTTAATAAACGTTGACGAAAGAATGAAGGAACTCGCTTTGGCTAAGTCATTAGCGTAAATTTATACGCTGTTTCAGTTTTTTTAGTCCTGTAAGACAGTCGGGAAGATAAAGTATCCTTTTTATGGTATGTAGGAACTGAAAGATGCATGTGGTTATTATCTTGCTGAAAAACAGTTTTCTTGTAAAATTAATTGGTTGCAACGAATCATCTATTGATAAGTTATAGACTCTGGAATCTCAACAACTGCGGAACGCCAAGGGGGTTAACGTACACGGAAAAAGGCTATGGTAAAATTATTATATTGATTTATTGTACGAGTTCCTATAAAATATGGAAGGGTGGCCGCTGTTGAATACCATGTGTCAAAATTTGTACAAAAGATTTTAGTACATTTTACAAAAGTTATTTGTAAATTTTACAAAAACTTTTCATTAATTTAAATTGTTTGCTATGACGTATTGGTATGCAATATACTGTATTCATGTAGAATTGACCAGGCTATTCAGAAATAATATTCACAATAAGAAATATCAGTGGCGTAACCCTTTTAAAAATATAAGAGGACATTTTTGGAGGCACGACAGTGGCGGATCGGTAAAATAACTTTTCCTAACTAAAGATATGTATTTTTATATCATATTAGTACATACCAAAATTAAAAATAATATCTAAAAGTACATAGATATTAAGTTCATATAAACTCATTCTCTAGAATATTAGCACATAATTAAGAAACACCCTGTATATATATTGTTTATTGTTTTCACCCATACAGTATCGTAACTGTGTTTGTTGCTGCACCTTATAGTTCTTTTTCCGCAGCCATAAGTTGTTCGATCTCGTTATGTCAGTATCTCCATTCTATCCTAACCAATTCTTGAGCCACGTCCATCTGAAAAATTACTGCCTGGCAGTTCTACTTACCGTTAGACGGGGTTTAGGGAGTTGTTGCGGGAGTATTTTAACGTAACCGCAATACATCCCGTTTCTGATTGTTCTTAAGTTCGTTCGGTACTTCTCCGAGGTTAAATCGACACAATTCGCTGAGTTTATCGAATATTTTAGACCTGTAACCAATATGAGTTATTTTTATTAACAACTAATTCCCACCTTAATCAATGTGCATTGCGAAAATGCACTATACAATTCTCGTTTTTAGTATTTCGTTTTATTCCTAGCAATTTACTCTTGACTGGTCTTTATGGACAACATCCCACACGTCGAAATAAACTAAATCAAGTCGAGCAGCTTGCAGACCGGTCAGCAGAGAGAACTTGAACATTTATGGGAATAATGGGAACCCGGAACTATACAGTTATCCGAAAAATAAGATATTCTGACAGCAAATATTTTGAGAGCAATTTTTCCTGGGAACAACCATTACAATAGAACCATGCATTTTTTTTATGATCATACTGGAAGTTGTACGTGTGCGAATAAAGTTATTCACGTTCATTCTGAATCATTGGAGGTTATATTCGTTGGAAAACACGACCTCAGGAAGGCCGTTCCACAAGAATGACGTTCTCCAGACGAAGGAATTCTTAATTAAGGAAGTTCGAGGAAGACTAAGCTAGGCTGAAGCACAAATAGATTGGCGGTCGTGGTCCTTCGTATCTGCTATTCGTCGCACCAGATGGAATCAAGCGGGCAATCTCAGTTGAACATTTGAAATGAAAATCTGTAAAGGAGAGTCAAATCACCAACCTGTCTGATGTTCTAGGCTGTCGAGCTCGCGATCTCCGATCGGAGGAATGGCTCTCCTCGATGGAATGCAGTAGCCGAAGTGTATAGGTTTGGGTATAGAGCTCCAAATAGCAGTATTCTACTAGCGATCCAATCTGAGCTCTATGGAGTGTCAAACCTTGTTGAGGAGTATACAACGTTTTGGTCCGGATTGCCACGACGTGATGCGGTTATGCCAAGACATATGTACAAATAATTATTTTACGGAATGTAATTATTAAATTGTGTGATGATTTGTTACCTGCAAATTGGTCAAAGATAAGATTATTCACCGAGTGATTACTGATTTACGTACAAAACAAGAATGATCGTTATCAGATTAGCGAATTAACCCGTATAATTTACATCCTTTCGGCAAAAATTTTCCTTTTCACTAGCTATTGATAATCCTAAAAAAAATCTCTCCCTCTCGCAACATCAAAGCTCTAATTCTCATTAAGGCTGCAAAGCGTTAACAAATAACGCGATGCAATCAATTTATTTCAAGCTGGAGGTCTTTGCCAGACACTGTTGCCAACTTTATTTGAATATTTTCGCTGTAGGACATGGAAAATCCATTAATGTTTTAGTAGGAACAGTAACCAGTTCCGTTGTTGTGGTTTATTTTACATTGTGTGTAAAGTAAAACTAAAGAATTCGACAACTGTTTTCGTTTTTTTTTTATCTACACGGAAAGAAAAACTTAATTTTACTTAAATTTACAGTAAATAATTAAGCTAGCCATACTTTATGGCTGTATATGTGACTGGAATAGATGTTATTATTTATATGTTATATTATATTATTCACGAAAATCTTTTGTAAGAATTTTGAAGATTGCACTTTATATGCCCAAGCGGTCACCCATTCAAGTGGTAACACGCCTTGTATATTCGCTGTATGAGTTATGTTACGAGGATCAAAATTCCAGGCACCCGTGTCATCTGATCTGAAAAGTACCATATATTTTAAAATATTTAACTACTGGTGTTATAAATAATTATTTTCACTTACAGTCATAAACTTTAATATACTTTTCATAAACTATGTGTACAGTATTATTTTGGTACGGTTTATTAATGAAACATGTAATTAATACTATATTTTATAGGAAATCATACAATAAAATCTTTACTACGGGTATATTAATTTTACTATAGCCTTTTTTCCGTGTACCCTCGATAATATTAAGTCTTGTGATTATACTTCACAATATTATAGAATAACTCTGATTTATTTAAAGGCAACATCAAGAAAACACATTTCCAATTAAAAATAAACTTTCCTAGTTTTGAGTAATGACAAGCAAGAGAATTAATTAACTGCTCCAGTAAATGGGCATATAAATTGGTATGTTTACGAGTTGATATTTCAAAAGTTTGACAACGTCGCCCGTTTCAGCCACGTTCAGTTGTTGCTAAGGCCAAAGGACCTACCCCAGCCTTTGAGTTGTTGGGGCCTCCCCCTCTAAAGTGCGTATGCGTGTACAATGTTGTCAAGTTTAAAATAATTTGTAGGAATTAACTACATTTCGTAATTTTATATAAACGATGTTTTTATCAAGAAGTTCAAAGAAACCAAATTTATTTTGAAAAATGTAAAATTTTAGTGTAAAGGGGGTATCATCAAAAATGTTAAAATCTCAAAGGAATATTGGCAACATAGTACGCACCTCGCATTCTTACAAATCCTGATGGGTGTAAGGGATGCATCCCTGTTTTGATATGGCCAGATAAAGGGATTTTTATACAGGGGTTCCTCAATGACGTACTAATATTTCAAAGTGCGATTCCTTATGTCATTTTATGAAGTTCATATGAATTATATGTCAGCAACTGTTTAAATTTTACAGGGGGTTGGATTGGCAAGGCGTGCCCTCTGATATACAGGATATCCCAAATAAGAACAGGTACTTGATAACCAAAGGACATGCAGAAAATAAATGATCAAATGAGTCAAAAGTGGCGCATTAATGAGTTCTGTAACGTCTTGTCAATTTTTACGATTTCATTTTCGTTGTTTTCTGAATCTATTTGAAGAGATATGTGAAAATAAATACATTTTCATTGCCTCATTTTCTCCTCTATAAGATAATTAATTCAATTACATTTTCAATCCGACGTTTCGTTTTTCGCAACCATCATCAACTTTTGTTTTTTAAATAATAATATTTTATGCTTTATTAAATCTACATTATATTCTGAATCCATCAATGTATCACACCTATTATTTCTTAGACGTTTCGGACTAAAACACTTCTTCAATGTCTCTCAATGTTACTACTATTTAAAAAAAAACTGATGACGGTTGCGGAAAAACGAAACTTCGAATTGAAAATTTAATTAAATAAAAAAGAAAAAGTGGCAATGAGGATATAATAGTATATGAAGATACAAGTTTCATAAGACATTATCTTAGGCGCTTAATTTAGAAAACGACCCGCCAAGCGGGGAGTTTTCTAAAGTACAAGGGCTCTAATTGTCTTATGAACCGTGTATTTTATAATAATTTTTCTATTTGGGCCTTTAAAGTCTGAAAAACTTTACAAAAATATAGTAGATTTTTTCCATTTGAATTAATATTTTCCTTTTGGGTTGGCAATATTTTACAATTTCATAAAATTTTATAAGTATCAAATATGCCATGACAGAAACAATTGAACACAACAAAGCTTCTTCCCATCCGTCATAATTAAACATAAATGTATTATTAAAGTTGATAAGAATAAGTCAGGAAGAAAGTTGTACTCCGTCAGAAATACGAGAAATTGCAGAAAAACTTTTAAAAAGAATATGCAAAACTTTGAGTTATTTTGCGAGCAGAACAAAGTTCAAAATATTGAACAAAATACTAAATAATACTATTGAACAAAATATTGTGTCTACACAGAATCTGACAGGAATAATAATTAATGCCCAGGAAATGTCTACATTAACTATAAAATAAATATGTATAATACTATATTGAGTTAAAAATAAAAATAGTACTTTATTGAATAAAACTTTAGAAACAGAGCATAGACATATTTCTATTATTTTTAGGTTATGTTGTTTTATAGTTGTGACTAGAAATTAGTTGACGGACACCATCAGTATGATATATATTTCTGAGTATAGGTATTTCGGATAAATAGCTAGTAAAAATGATCTATTTGCAAGGTTAAAGGTTAGTATTTTAAAGTTTTCTATAAAAAATTTCTGTCGAATCCACAATTTCTAACGTTTCAACCGAAGTAGGCCTAAAATTCGAACCCTACTTGTTGCCGACATAAAAAAAATAAAATTTCAGTTTCATAAAGTGGCAAGTTATTCAATATTTTTGCATTTTATAGTGTAGCCATTATGAAACCCAAAAAGAAAAATAAATATTCCTTTAATCTCGCGGTGATATACCGGCGTCCATCGTTACCAGCAAGTTTAAAGCAAACCGGTCCATGGCGTAACAATAAAGATAGGTCACGGCCAAACTAATATAAGAGTTACAAAACCGCTTTTGAATTCACAAAAAGAACCAGAACGGACCGAAAGATCCCGAAGAGTTACCAAATCGAATGGTAAGTCACGACCGGGCCTGCATGAAATTAACTTATCGTTTTGTAACAAAAAAACGCGGACCCCCGCCGAATTTGGAAGTAGTTTTGGCTTGACGGCAATTCGAAATAAAATATATGCAAGCTTTTTCGCAAGAAAAACATGTCTGGAGTACGGTTTTGGTGTTTATCAAGTTTGAAAAGTAATTTAAATATACAAGAGTCACGAACATATACTGCCTACGTAAATTTGCTTTACTATACATTTAGGCCTATAAGTTACGAAAAGAATTCTAGAAATTGGAGGGTATAATTTTTTACCATGGCCAATGTTAGTTTTAAAACTGTTAGTATAGATAGTATAGAGTTTTTTTTTTATGGAAATGAATACAAATTAAGAAATTTGTTTGTTCCGGTTGTTACGTAGCTATGATGGAAATCGCTGGGATAGGACGAGTGTCTGTGGGTTCGTATCCTTCGGTCGGGAACCCAGTTAGGGCCCGGTTGATTTTAGTGTATGTACACTGTACAGCGTGTCCCATTTTCTACACTTTTATAGGGTATATCTCCGTTATTTTTAGTGCTATCAAAAAAGTAATGTAGGTGTCAGCTGCTCTTTTTGGGTCAAACGTAAAATGGTAAAATCAAAATTAGAAAATTTTCGCTCGCTTAATAGATACGGGGGACAATAAAAAATTCACATTTCTAAAATACCCTATATTTTCTTAGTTAAAAGAGATACGGAAAAATGTTTTATACAGAAGTTTATTTCTAATGATTGTTGAATAATCTGCCGTGGTCAGAATAAGTATACGGGGTCAGGTAAGAAAGTTATCGGACCTAACCTCACTTTTTTAAATGGAACACCCTGTATATTTTAATCTAAAACGATAGCGTTTTAAACTCTCTTTTCAAATTTATAACACATCATGGATGATAGATATCATTTCAAATTTTTCAAAATGTTGATAAGTCATTTCCACAAATGAATATGTAAAAATGAGATTGACGTTAAATGTTAATAACAAATAGAATGTCAACATAGTTGTCTCTAGGATATTAGCTTTTGTTTCATGGCCTACTGTGGTTTAAAGAAATAAAGTTTTAATAAATCACCAACATCATGCATGGTGTGTATATATTTATAAAGAGAATTTAAAATGCTATCTTTTTATATTAAAATATACATGGTCATTTAAAAAAATGAGGTTAGGTCTGATAACTTTCTTACCTGACCCCGTATACTTATTCCGAAAATGGCAGATTATTCAACTATCATTATAAATAAAACATTTTTCTGTATATCTTTTAACTAAGAAAATATAGGGTAATTTTTAAAATATCAATTTTTTGATTTTCCCCAGTAGCGAAAATTTTCAAATTTTGATTTTATCATTTTAAGTTTGATCCAAAAAGAGCACATGACAGCTACATTATTTTTTTGATAGCACTAACAGTTACGGAGATACCATATAAAAGTGTCGAAAATGGTACATGTCCGGCGTCATGCAAAAATTTCCACAAATGGTAGTTCATATGATAATACTTGAAATCAATTATCTTGAGCCTTTTGAGAATGCGTTGTTTGTATGACCAAGGTTCGGAGCCTTCGTTAAACCTTAGGCCCCCTGGAAATGCCCCTGACATTAAGCGAAGCTCTACAGATTTTGTAGAACTAACCATTACTTCCATTTTCCTACTTAATAACACGGAACATCGTTTTACTCTATTATTAAATTTAGAAAAAAACTGCTACTAACAACGGAAAAACAACACAATGGACCGTACGCGAGGCATCTTTTAAATTAACCAGTCCGACCAGACTCTATCGCAAAAACAATGAAGTAATCAGACTGCAGGGACATTAAAACCGTCATTTGTCACAATTATGAGGCCCATTCAGATGTCACGGCCTGCAAGAAACACCGGGAAAGGAAAACTGAGACGAGGTTATATAAGATATTTAATGGTAACGTGCTTTTCGGGACATACACTATTTTATACGAGTAGTAAAATTTTTATTTTATAGTAAAATACACTGGCCGCGGCATAAAATTCCGCCACCCTTAAATTTTGGTCAAGTTTGATATTTTATAACTTATTTTTTATGCGATTTTCATGATTTTATTATCAGTTTGTAGATCCATTTATTGTGTTTTTCCTTAATTATTTTATAAAGTAACATTTTTCGATTAGGCTATATTATACAGGCTCTGAGAAAAACATAGTTCCGGTGCACCATATAACCTGCCACAGGTCACATGAGTGAAAGAGATTGGAGAATGCAATATTCTTTGGTCAAGAGTCTGGATTAACTGGTCTGGATTAAGTGCATGTGACCATTTCAAAATATAACTAAAATATCAGGTTCTCTATTCTATTAAGACATCAAGAATTGAAAATCATATCTAAAGTATTTTGGGAAATTTTTTTTAAAATTCCACACCCAGTAGCAAATAAATTGAGCCTTTGCTTTCAATAATAAATATGTCTATACAGGGTGTTCCTTAATGACGTGCTAATATTTCAGGATGTGATTCTTTAGGACATTTTATAAGGAAATGTTCATATGAACATATGTCCGCAATGGCTTAAATTTTTTGCTACAGGTTGTTGAATTTTTATTTTTTAAATGGTTATTTTTTAATATCTCCGAAAGTACTTTAGATATTATTTTCAATTTTGGTATGTGATGATAGGATATAGAACCACAAATGTTAGTTAGAAAAATTATTCAATTGTTCCACCAGTGGCGTCCCTGCAAACATGTCCTCTGATATTTTTTACAGAAAAGATGGTACGCCACTGACATTTTTCCATGTGGATATTTTTTCTGATTAGGCTGGACAATTCTACATGAAAACGGTCTCCTGAGTTTTTCTCTACAGACGCACCCGTTCTGGATTAAAACCACTAAATTCATATTGAAACTCATTATTATTAACATTGATGATATAATTAACAATAAATTTTGTTTTATAAAAATTGTTGGAAATGGCCACTGTCACTTAAAAGGCATGCTTCCGCCCATCTTCGCATCGAATTGCCTACTCCAACAATTTTTATAAAACAAATTATTTTATCAATGTTAATAATAGTGAGTTTCAACATGAATTTTGTGGTTTTAATCAAGAACGGCGTCTGACGAGAAAAACTCAAGAGACCGTTTTCATGTAGAATTGACCAGGCTAATCATAAAAAATATCCACATGGAAAGTGTCAGCGGCGTACCATCTTTTTTGTAAAAATACCAGAGGACATGTTTGCAGGGACGCCACTGGTGGAACAATTGAATAACTTTTCTAACTAAAATTTGTGGTTCTATATCCTATCATCACATACCAAAATTCAAAATAATATCTAAAGTACTTTCGGAGATATTAAAAAATAACCATTAAAAAATAAAAATTCAACACCCTGTAGCAAAAAATTTAAGCCGTTGCGGACATATGTTCATATGAATTTTTCTTTATAAAATGACCTAAGGAATCGCACCCTGAAATATTACCACGTCATTAAGGAACACCCTGTATATGAACTGTTGTTTATGAAATTAAGGAATCACACACTCTGAAATTAAATGTCAGCCCATGTATTTCGTCATAAAATTAAACGACGAAATGCTGAGAAGTACTTTTCGAGGTTCACCCTTGTATTGTTTCATCTACAAATTTATCTTTCCCCTACTAAAAACCTTCATAATTTATTAAAAGTCGGAAAAGGAAACCTAAATCTTTTCTTTTATAATGCCGCCAATGGAGTTGACAAATAATAATTTTAACTAAACTTGTACTAACTACTCTTTGTCCCAATCATAAAGAACCGACTCATTAACATATTGAATTATTAAGGAGTGGCAATTACCGAATCTTTTTGATTCAAATGGGGGTAGACTCACGCCAAATTAATTATTCTTTTAATGTATTGTGCGCGGTTCGTTTGTAATGAATGATTTATGTTGATCTTGCAAATTTTAAATGGCTAATTAAAACTTTATCAAACGGGATCTGTTTTCGAAATATTCCTAAAATTGAATATCTAACGAGGAGAATTTTGTAAGGTCGACATTTTTTCATTGATGGAATTTAAGCCATTATATACCACTACATACAGGGTGTTCCAGATAATAATGCACTATACAGGGATCTTGTTGACTATAGGACATACAGAAGTGATCAAGATATTGGGGCAACACCGAATTTTCTTGAATTCGTTCTTTTTGTTTTCTGATTCAATTCGAAGAGATATGTGAAATTAAATCTCTCACTGGTTGGTTGGTTAAAGGCGAGGGTCGGCCTTTCGGCTTATTGTGTACCCCGATCTTGATAGAAGATGTTTGTTCCTTCTATGAGGTCCAGTAATCTTCTACCAAGCTTGCCATGTGGGAGGTTATCATCACGTTGTATGATCCCGAAGATATTTTGTCTTCTACGAGACAGCGCTATAGTGCGGTATATTATGTGTGAGGCGGTTTCATCCTCTTCGCCGCAGAGCCTACATTCAATGGATCCGTTGTTTATCCCTATCCGTTGAAGGTGTTTTTGCAAGTGGCAGACCCATCACTGGTTTCAACTGGGGCCGCGTCAGGGTTAGCATCCCATTCGATAGTATTTTCGATGGTTTTCCAATTACGGCCCGTGCGTGTATTTGACCAGGTAACTCTTGCCATCGAGATAGGTGTTGTTTTTCCGACCATCTATCTAATGTTGTTTTTGTTGCCGGTTTTGATATTCCAAAGGCCGGTTCGGGGCCGCTGAGACTTTGGGCAGATCCTGCTCTCGCTAGTTCATCCGCTTTTTCATTTCTTAATATCCCGTTCAACAGTTCACTTTATCGACATTGGTCAAGAGTATCTTTTTTTCAGCTTAAGGTTTAGAGTATCTAAAAATTGTCGTTCCTTTATCATACAAGGGGTACAAAAAAAACATTTTTGTGTTACGTCTAGTCCGTCCCTGGCAAACTAAATAAGCCAAATGTGTTTAAAAGAGCGAATTTTAAGGAGACTCATCTACTAACCATTATACTAAAAAATTATTAAATTACACCTAGTACGTAATAAATTATTTAAAAAACAACCATTTCCAAGGACGTCCATTATGGGCCCGTATCTTCGTAGGGGAGGCCGTAGGAAGAAAAATGTATAAGAACTTCTCCTGCTATTTTTAAGTGTTCTATCTGAAACCGGGAGATTGCCACATATTCTGGGTACACCCTGTCTATTAACATCCTGTATATCAAAAAAGATTACCTTGTTTGGCCGTATCAGGAACGGCACTTTCCGTTAATAGAAAATATCCGCAAAATAACACCGCATCGCCCACCAGTCTATTTTGCCAGGATTTTCTGTCTGCAGCAGCTTCGTTTCTGCAAAGAATAACAAAACCCATTCGATGGAAATCTTGTTTGTCGAAATTTGCAGTTGAAAGCGTTTTGACTTTTCGGCGCCGACAGCATTTTGTCTAGATGTTTAGTAATAAAAATCATAGAAGCTAATAGAATTGTTATTTATAATATTATTTAAATAATAAGACATCTTTTATTTAAGAAAATATTTTTCTCGGTAAATTTCGGTAGTTTAGCTTTTTATTTGTCGCCGTAATTAACGCATTTTTAAGACGGAGGATTTGTATGCATTCTTGTTTAGCGACTAAAAAAAATGTTCTTTATTTATTACCGTTATCCATGTTTGGAAATATCACATGCTTATTAATTTAATTAATTTGCATAAGCAAATCAACGAATTCGTTAGTGTTAAGATGAGTTAATAAAATGGTTGATTTATGGCCATTAAGGGGCCCAAATTAATACTAGAAAGTTCTGCGATTCGGAAAAGACCACGTTTATATATAATTACGAGGAATTGTAAAGCTTTAATGGGAACCGATTTTTTTGGATCACTAAAAGAAAAGGTGAGGCCCACACTGCACGAAGCAAACATTTTATTATCCTTTAGGGTGTAGCTTGTTAGGTAATTAGATATAACCTGATATAGGGTGTGCAATGAAATTGTGTATTACAAAATTTGTCTGATTACTGCTGACATTGATTCAATAAGAATTTGATTACCTCGAAAAGGGTTGAATTTTTGGAAAGAAATTAAGAGTATGCCCAGCCGTTTCTGAACATCGGCATCGGAAGGAATGCCAGTGAAAAATTAGTTATGAGAAAAAAAATCGTTATGAGAAAAGAATCATGTAATTTCCAATTATAATAACTAAACTTACCAGAAATACACCGTGTCGCAAGATAAGGAGGGCCAGTACAGGGATCTCGGAAACCGTAAGAGATACGAAGTCGGTTAAATGGAGGTAAAGTTGCGCATTTACGTGCCTAATAATATGCAAATTTAAAAATTCCGAGTAGTTCCGGAGATATCCGGAACAACCCGAAATTCTGAAAAGTCGTTTTATTTTTTTCGTTGTTTTTTTTTTGTTTGGGATGGAATTCTAAAGTAAATTGCACCTTTATTTACATTGCCACTTTTTCCGCTCTATCTAACAGCGTTATTGTTTTGTAATCTGGCGAGTCGTCTTCGAAGAGCCATTATCAACTTTATTTTTTTATGTACGGTCCTGTTTTCCTGATATTGGAATTGAGAGCTTTTTTCTTCCGAATACAACGATGTATGACACATTGTGGTTTAATTACGTTTCAAGGGTTTTTTGAACAACATCAGGAAAATTTCGGATACGGTTCTGTATTTTTACTAATTTTGTAAATAATATCTCATAAGTAAGCTCTAAATTTATACTTATGTGGGACTAGTTCAATAAATAACAAATAATTTAATAATAAATTTCAAATAAGTGAACAAAAAATAATTCAATAATAAACACCAATAAGTGAACAAAAACATACCAAAACAGTAATAAAACGAACAACGAGAAAAGTAAGGAACTACATAATCAGGTTTTCTCGGCACAAATAGCATCTTCTAACTGTCGATTCTAAAACATTTGACAACATTTCTGGCCTAATACTTTGAAAGGCTTCAAGCACCAACCTCCTAAGTTCGTCTTGTGTTTATAAACATAATTTTCGACATACCCTCAGAGGAAAAAATCTAACGGTGTCGTATCAGGCGAACGTGCTGGCCATGGTGTTTCAGAACACCTGATTATGTAGTTCCTTACTTTTTTCGTTGTTCGTTTTAATTCTGTATTGGTATGTTTTTTTTTTGTTCATTTATTTGTGGTTTATTATTAAATTATGTGTTATTTATTGGACTAGTCCAACATAAGTAAAAATTTAGAGCTTACTTACGAGATATTATTTATAAAATTAGGAAAAACACGACCGTATCCCAAAATATCCTGATGTTGTTCAAAAAATCCTCGAAACGTCATTAAACCACAATGTGTCATACATCGTTGCATTCGGAAGAAAAAAGCTCTCAAATTCCAATATCAGAAAAACAGGACCGTATTTAAAAAATAAAGTTGATAATGGCCCTTCGAAGACTACTCGTCGGATTACAAAACAATTAACGCTGTTAGATAGAGCGGAAAAAGTGGCAATGTAAAAGTGCAATTTACTTTAGAATTCGATCTCAAACAAAAACAAGGAAAAAAATAAAACGATTTTTCAGTCAATTTCGTTTTTGTTCGTATATCTTCAGAACTACTCGGAATTTTTAAACTTTCTAAACGGAATATTATTAGGCATCAATCACAATCAATGCGCAACGTTACTTCCATTTAAGCGACTTCGTATCTCTTACGGTTTCCGAGATCCCTGTACTGGCCCTCCTTATCTTGGACACAGTGTATAATACATTAAAAAATACACCTAGACAAACGTATATGTGTAAAAGTGATCATTTATTATACGGAAACGGTCAAATAAAATTGGGCAAATATTACCTTACCCAAAACTTGACAGGTTGTGTTGAAGGGTGACTATCAAGAAGAACAAGGCTTTAGAGGTCATAGACCAGTTAACATAGATTAAACTTAAGAACCGACAAGAATGTAAAATATTTAGCATAATTCTTATTTAAACTACCGATAAAATTATGTATTTATTCTCGTTGCGCTAGATTTTATTGCTTTGTTTTGAAAATTTATTTATTTTCCCTAAAATTATTACGTTATTTTTATACAGCGCGACTAGCCTATTGCGTCAACAATATCCCAAAGTAAATTTAGTGGCACATAAACATAGTACAAGGTAATTGCATTACTTCCTAGACACGTGAATCGTAAAATTTTATTCATCTAGATCAATGTGTATGACCCTATAAAATTGCTACCTACTAAAAATACTACGGACTATTATTTGTTACAAAAACCGAACAAGATATAAACTGGGTCAACGGGATCTTATTCCGGGGGAAATGAACATGTCAAATTACATAAAATGCATCGATACGCGAGTAAGTGTTTTAAAGTCTGTTTCGTTGCCGTTGATAGCTCGATACCCTCATTAAAGATTCAAAACAAGGGCCCGGTGGCCTAAAATATTTTACCTATAAAATGGTCTTTTTACGTACATCTAGCATAAAGATGAAGAAATTTTGACCTATTCCACCGGGTAACAGATAAAGTAACAATAGAGCCATAAAATGAAATGAAAGGATAATGATTAAAACGGCCCATCATGATCGGAGAGTTGGGTTTTTAATGTAACCGCTTATTATTTTATTTAAATGTAATAGATTTTATGATTTTATGAATTTATTTACAAGAAAACTAATTTATTTACTGATCAAAAAATATTGACAATTTCAATAATTATAACTCGATAAAATGGTCCTCAGAAGAATCTGAAGAGTCATCATGTCCTACGCTTATTACTAAAGGCTCAATTTCCATAGTTGTGTCAATTACGTTGTCAAGTTCCCACATTTTTTGTTCCTCTACTATAGCATGTTTTATGGCGTTTTGCCAATTTTCTGATGACACATTTGCTAAAGAATGAAGCAAGAGGTGTCGCACTTCTTGCATTTTAAAAGTTTTGTTATTTCTAGCAACATATCCTTTTACTTGAGCCCATATTAATTCGATAGGATTTAGCTCACAATGGTAAGGTGGTAAACGGAGTGGTTTTGGCTCACTGAGGTTCTTAGATTTTCTTTCACGCAAGAACCTATATATAGTAGCCTCTCCAACTCCTACCATATTGGCACACTCTGCAATGATGCTACGAACATCACTTGCAGGTTTCTGGTACACTAGAGCATCATGCACGTTTAATATTAATGTCTTTTCTCGGAGAGAATATGCACTCTTGCTAATTTGACGAAGACACGTTGGCGAAAAACTTGAAGCCATTGTTACAAGTATAGGAAATAATTCAACTTTGAGATAATACAGTATCTAAATACAACTAAATACATAGTTTGACAAACGCACATCAAATGGCGTAATAACATCCTAAAGCAGGCAAAAATAGGTAAATTAATTACCCCTGTTGTACCTACTTTAACCCTAATCCTACTTAACAATGGACAGAGGCCAATTTTCTTATTAAATAAGGTAATTACTATTGGCAACGCCTATGGTTTACGGTTGTTTTATGGCTTCAACCCTCGATATGAGCTATCAACTACAGCAAAACGGACTTTAGTTATTCGTTAAAAGAGTAAAATGTTTAAAAAGTAAAGTATTCTTATTCTTAAGCTTTGTTTAGAGCTAGCCATTAATTTTGGAATGGATTTTTAAATAATAGTGGAAAGTAAGTTTAATCACAACATGCCAAAACTAAAGAAAAATAAAAAGGAATCGGTGAAAACAAGGCAGAAGTAAACAAACGGCTGATCGAGCAAATGCGCAGAATCCAAACCAACAATTCCGTACCAGTACTCGAATTATTTTGACAGTTGCAAATCAGCTGACAATCGATACACTTTCACATTGACCGTAAAATAAACACAAATTCTCTACACAATTCCACTTTATTAAAAAATTTAAGATTTTATTTTACAAAATCGACTACTCTGTAGCTTTATCAAGATAATTTTGTTTTTTAGGTATTGACAAAAACGACTAAGGGTAGGAGGTATGGGGTTTTACGACATTTAATAAAATAAGTTTAATAATGGAGATTTGTTAAGGTCTAATTGGCAGGGTTGTTTCGTTTTAAACATTTTGTATAAAACGATTGTTTTAAACATGTTTAAACAATCGTTTGAGTTTAAAACAATGTTTTGTTAAAAATGTTTAAAACATGTTTAAAATAGGTAAATTAAGCACATGTTTTTTTTTAGTAAATTGATTATTTAACAGGAGTGTATACTTAATTTATGCAACAACTTGGTGTGAAAAATATTTATTGATAAATAGAAATAAAACTACTTACTAAAACAGTAATTTCCATCCAAATTAACAACAATTAACAATGGTATAATTCTGCAAATACTATACCTAAAATATGAATCAGCTGGTTGGATGCACCGGCTCCGCTTATACCGTGCTAGCAAACCCGTACCCTGCGAACAAACCCGCCCACGTCCAAGACATTCAGGAATTTCTTTTAGAGTTTAATTCTTAATAATAATCAAATACTTATTCTTTAAACTTAGACCTTCAATTTTTATTATTTCTTAACACACATGGGTGTAATAATATTGACTTTTAGATAAAGATAATTTAAATGTTTTCTTAGCTGTTAGAATCAATATCCAAATAGTAAATACATCTGCTGGCAACGAATACGGTCGTGTTCTTCCATTTCCTAATCAACGCAAACACCTATCCTTAATATTTACCCTTATAATGACGATTAGAATGTATAATAACATTTTGTCGTTATATGATTTTAATATGTACATGGCATGTGGTTTACGGTAATGTTTACAAACGAATCCAGTTTGTATCAAATGTGCGTAAAGTATTTTAATGTGTTTTTGTGGTCTTAAAAAATAATATTTTAACCAGGCTTTTATACAGGGTGTTATGTGTACAGGTCGACAACTTTATCTGTAGCTACAAAAGGAATGCGGGCAAGAAAATTCCTTGGGTTAACAATGTTGTCACATATATTAAATTTTAATTTAATAACATGTTACCAAGTAAACCCTAAAATTAAATTTACCCATTTAAAGTAAATTGTCATAAGTATATACAAAACTAATATTCTATTATAGTTTCAATGTTCTTAAAACTTTCTTTTCATACTATTTATTTTAATATTTAAATGCAAAATAAAATATTTTTTTATTAAAGTACTTCTAATCGAAAAATGGGGCAACATGGTGCAATATCAACGGTAACCATGGGTAACCGGTGGCTAGAGCTAATTTGATAGGTTATATCCCAGACAGAGGATGACGACACCCGTCTGGTGACATGCCTATTGTGCCAGCGTGCTTATTAGGCGATGTCCAATATGCTTCATCCAGTTTCGTAGTGATAGGGTTTGTTTTAAAACTGTGATAATGAACGCTGGTAAAACCCTTCATAGTCAAACCCGTGATGTGTGAAAAGGAATCACAAATTAATACATTTAAATTGCCACTTAAGCGTAAGCTAGAAAGGGTCGCAATGTATACGGAAGCAAGCGTGGGTGCAGTAAAAAACATTCACAAACAAGATACTGAAAGGAAAGAAACTAACCCGGATCAATTGTTGTCATCTCCTGTCAAAAAAGGGCCCGTCTCTCTGCTGTCGAAAAATCGAAGGCTTCGACTTTGGCATTGTTAGGAGAACAATAAAAAAGTTTTATTTGGAACTAAAAGTGGTTCCAGCCTTAAAAAAGTTGCTACAACAGCTAAGAAGTGACATAAACTTTCCATTTTCCCTTAAATCTTTGAAGTGTTGTGTTGAAATTTTATTTATTGGCGAAAATGCCAAAATAAGCCAAGAATATTAATGGAAAGGCCTAATATATTGCACTGGTGATACCAATATATTCATGCCATGAAAGAATGTATAAATATATTACATTATTAAGATAATAATAGCACGCCCATGACTCGGCCATGTTTTAAAAGATATTGCTTCCCCCTTACCGATACCGCGTAGCTATAGACTCGCTTGTCGAGCTGTACGTATCCCAAGATATCCTAATATATCAGTTGGCTTTTTCTTTAATAAAAATACCAGATCACTAAAATCAAATCTAAATAAACTTGTTTTAAATACTAATTAATTATAAACGCAAGAAATTGGATCGTCTCTCTCAATGCTGTTTAATTAAATAATGAATTAACATGACCATAACAAAACCCAGAATTGAAATTGCGTTTTAATAATTACCATAATAATCTTCGAACCACAATGTGGGTGTGGTTTTTGGACGAAAACAAATGTTATTATGTTGATTGGAGCATTAAAAACCAGGAGCTTTAAGATACCGACGTAATAGTATATGCAAAAGGGAAAATTTAATTAGGCTGGATATCACAGTAATTTTGTAATCGCATGGAACAGTTGTTTTTAAATGTTAATCCCGGTAATTATAATATGAGAGAATTTTTATCTTTTTGCTAATTTTCGGGTCGACAAGAAAACAAAAAACAAACCACAAGTATAATAAGATACAAAATAAGTTATTGTTATTGTGAATTAATGTAACAGTCATAAAATGGTGTGACAATTAAATTTTTTAACAAATTTAAACATATTTTTATGTATAATTGGTATGACATAAACTTAAACAAACTCACCTTTATCAGTAATACATATTTAGCACACAAGCCCTTGGTGGCCGGGGCTCTGAGTAAGAGACAGGCCGAGTGGTGAGATACAGATCGACAAGTGAATCTGTGTCTCGGGGGGGAAGTAATATCGTTTAAAACATGGTCTAGTCATATGCCTGCTAATATTATTTTAAATAATGTAATAAAAATAGGAAATTCTTCAGTAATTAGTAACTATTTTTAACAAGATTTAAAAAATTACTTTTTACAACATGTAATTTTTTCAACATGGAAAATCCAGCTACATGATTAATTGATTAATGATGATTTTTCAGTTTTGGTCGTATTAATGTCCCTTTCTAGCTTTCGCTTAAGTGGCAATTTAAATATATTGATTCACATACCCTATAAACATTTGCAATCACTTCGCGGGTCTGACTGTGAAGGTTTTTACGATAAACACCCTGAAGCACGACACAATGAACACTTACTTATAAAACACAATACAATAACTATTGCTCTTTCTATCACTACGCAACTGGGCGAGTAAATTCATCGGACATCGCCGAACAAGCCCGATGGCAAATCGGGTGTCTCACGAGACGCATGCGCTATTAACTGTCTGGAATATAACCTATCAAATTAGCTCTAGCTACATGTAACCATTGACAACGCACTCTTGTTAATTTTTTCATATTTTTAGACTAAAAGTACTTTAATGAAAATATATTATTTTGCAATTAAATATTAAAATAAATAGTATGAGAAGAAAGTTTTAATAATATTGAAACTATATTAGTTTCTTATATATTACATACTATTACAATTTATTTTAAATGTAATTTTAGGATTTTCTCGAGAAGAGATTACTAAATTAAAATGTAATATATGTGACAACATGGTTAAGTGCAAACATTTTCTTGCCCGCGTTCCTTTCGTAGCTACAGATAAACTTGTCGACCATCCAGATTGACGAGAGTCATTGAAACAAATGCGACACCAGTAACATAATACTGGAAGTCCTTGCAACTGTTCTCCTATTGTTAATCTATGTTTTATTTATTTATAAATGACTCTATTAAAAACTAGAATAAAATATTCAATAAACACTTTTTATTACTTTGGTTCTAATTAAAAATGCTAAACCAATGATTATTAATTTTAACGGCTATCGTAAATCACAGACATTTTTAATTCTCCGAGGTCTATGGCAAAACTAAATTATCGTTTTGTTTTGAACAATGCATGTTTTTGTAAAATGGTAGTTATTTATTATTTATATAAAAAATTTAGGGACTTGCAGGTATAAACTATGATTAGTTTTATTTAACCTATTCAGTTACAAGATTAATGATTTGGGCATACCTACCGAACATATTAATGGTACTTAACATTTTTTAAATTTGTTTATTTGTGTTAAAAATTTAAATCAACAACAATTTGTTTTAAAAATATTTCAGAAAACCATTAACATATACAGTGAAACCTCTCATAATGGACACCTTTAATAAGCGGACATCTCTATTAAACAGACATTTTTTCATACCCCGGAACTAGGTATATAAATTTCCATGAAAATCAACCTCTCTTGGGCGGACTCTCCTTTGGGCGGACGCGGACAGGCTGCTTTCATTCAAAGAGTGCGAAAACTCTCCTTTAGTCGGGCAAACAATTTTTTAAAGTATTTGGGAGACGAAGAAGTACAGTGCAAAAACTCTCTGAAGACAGACCGGCAACCAATCGCGTATGCGTGGCAGCACGAAAGGACTTGGCCGAATGAAAGTATGTGTGATTCCCCGATAGCAGTCCGCCGTTTATTTGTGAGTTGTAAGGTTAAAATCGTAAACAATGGCACAAAAATGTCGCGTTTTGAGTCTGAAGGAGACTATTGATGTTGTGAAAGTTTGTAATTTTAAACAATGATTTGGACGAGTTCATTAACATTGATAGCAATGTGCTATTAGAAGATGATAGTGACCCCCATTCTTACCGATTATGTAGTCCAAACTGAAACCACATCACTATCTGACGACTCTGATGAAGAAGTTGAATGCAGTAATCAAGCAAATGTCACCAATTATCAACAAGCCATTAGTATGGTAAACGAATTATAAGAGTATGCAAAGAATAGAGGTGACCTACAGCAATGGAATTGTTATCAGACTTGGAATTACATTTTCTAGATTGCAAGTATAACACGCAAACACGTCAAACTACGTTATTAGATTTTTGTAGTACTACATCCTAACTAAAACTAGTGTATTTTTGTTATGTTGTGTTTATTTGTACATGCATATACATAGTAATAATTTTGCATATACATATTACCTAATAACAAATTTCCCATGGGCGGACACCTCTATTAGGGGGACACATTTAGACGGCCCCGTTGGTGTCCTCCTAAGGGAGGTTTCATTGTAAATATATTAATATTATTAAATACAAATTAGTTTCTACCCAAATAGAGCTGGACCCTAAAAAGTGAAGTTTCAGAATTTTTTTGCTTTACTGAGCGCTTGGTTTTGGTAGTGCTGTTAGGTGCGGTTGCGTCCCCTGTAATATTTACTATTTCTATTCTTACCTATTGTAATCTTGGGATAATTTATTTCATTCCATACAAAGCGATTCAATCCACATTGAAATTATCCAGACTTTCGGGAATTTAAGCACTTGTATGTCAGGCAATGCGTCTGTCTAGTATATACGGTCCATTGAAATCAACGGAAGTGTTTTTGTGATAAAATATAAATTTAACTTCGAAAGTTTCGAAGCTATCTATGGCTGTTACTGGATGTAGACGAGTCAATAGATAAATACATCTTTATGAAAAACGTCGGGGGTTTTAGCGTTTTCGGCAAGGTTATGGCCAGTAACATTTTTGTAGTTTTTGTAACAAACTTCCAGAGGGAATTTTTTATATTTTTATGACAAACGCGACAAATTTCGCATTAAAATTGAGTTAAACAACTAAATATTTATAATGCAATTACTAATTTTTTATTGACTTATTAGTCTTGGCATAATCACGTTGTGGCAATCGCCTAGATAGCTTCTCCGAAACTTGGTGTACTCTTCCCAACCAGAAAGTTATACACACCTCAACAACTTTTGACATTATACAAAGCCAAGATTCGACCATCACTAGAGTACTGCTCTCATGTCTGGAGCTCTGCAACAAACCCAAACATACTCTTCGGCTACTGGATTCCATCGAAAGGAGGGCCATTCGTCTGATCAGAGACCACGAGCTGACGAAGAACCTCGACAGCCTAGAACATCGAAGACAGGTTGGGGATTTGACTCTTTTTTACAGATATTTTCATGGAAAGTGCTCGGCTGACCTTGCCCTCTTAATTCCGCCCAGAGCTGGGAATAGCAGAAATACACGACGAACCACTGTCGCCCATCCATATGTGGTTAAGCTTAGTGTTCCTCGAACTTCATTATTTAAGAATTCTTTCATCTGGAGGACTTCATCCTTCTGGAACGACCTTCCCGAGGTCGTTTTTCCCAACGAATATAACCTCCAACGATTCAAAACCAACGTGAATCGCTTTTTGCGCACACGCACACTTCCAGGGTGTCCTAAAGGATTTTTCCTATAGTGCTTGTGTTTGATCATAAAAAAAGGTTACTATCATACCATACTTGGAATTCCTTCGAAACCATCAATGCACTGGGTTTGTTCGATAGCGTTGCCCAATAAATCTTTAAAAGTCACAGCTATACAGTGTGTTCGAATAATGCATCTAGGATACTTGGAGATCTGATTCTACATATTTCCTATGTACCCTATAACTCAAAAGTTTAGGACATATGTTCATATGAACTTTCTTTCTGAAAATGGACCCACGAATAACCTCCTTAAATATTAGCATGTTATTAAGAAACACCCTGTATAATCCCCGAATTTTGTACTAATTATATTACCTTTTTTTTTGATACATTATAATAATCTGCCATAAATCAAGGAGACCATCCGAACAAAACCGAATAAACTCCGAAGCCAATCCGGCAAATCCACCTAGCCCTAATTTAATTTTTAACATTTTTTAAATTTGAATTAAAATATTAGGATATGTGTAAAGATTGTTTCACAAAAAATTGATATAACTTAATGACTACAGTAAAAGTACCTGGGGCCATCCCATTATTTATGATCGTTTGTTATTATTATGTGGAAAGGACCGGATTGTAATAATTATAATTAAATATAGGCACATCAGGTAGGTTAGGTTGCTTAATTTATATTGAAATATCTTTTTGTGGTAAAATTTGTTAGTTTCTGAGGAATGGTTCAAGAATTGTCTTTTACCAAACATTCCTCAGAATAGCGTGATAGAAATGGACAATGCGAGCTATCACAGTCGCCAATTACATAAAGCTCCAAGCTCAAATAATACAAAATTGGAGATTCAGAACTACATGGCGGCGAATGATATATATTTTGAAGAAACTTATAAAAAAAAGTGATCTTTTAGAAGTCTTAAAGACATTTTGTATAAAAAAAGCATATGTTTGTGACACATTGGCAGAAGAAATTGGACATACAGTGCTACGGCTCCCACCCTATTATTACATTTTTAACCTCATAGAGCACATGTGGTAGTTGGAAGAATTCAGTCCGTGGCGTAATAACTGTAGAAAATTCGTATATTAGTCTGGATCGTATAATTAATCCAATTATAATTAATTTTGTTGAGGACAGCGATAGCGAAACAGAACTATCTATAGAATGACATTATAAATGTAAATAAATATGAGTAGTAATATTTAAAAAAAATTTTAATTTCATTTCATTACATTAATATAATCATATCATTACTTGTTTTCCTTAGTCCGTCCCTTCATACTTCACTTGGTTATTGCCAAGCTCTCGTCGACACAATGAGACCGACCCAGGAAATCATTAAGTCGTATCCAAATTTCGGGAAACGTACTGTACCTGCAACTTTAACTATTATTATTTTTAGTACTTTTCGTACTTCACATACCTGGTTAAAGTAACGTTCTGTTACAAAACAGGTAAAATATAAAAAGAACATCAACTTTCCTGTTAAGGAGACATATTTTTAACAGGTTCGGCATCATTACGGTATACGGTTAAACGCCTTCTGCTTAGACTGATATCCAGTGTTGCCAGTCGTACTATAAATATAGTATTTGTACTATATGTACTATATACTTACAAACTGAATATGGTACGTTCATTGTTTTTTTTTTTGGATCAAACACAAGCACTATAGGAAAAATCCTTTAGGGCACTCTAGGACTGGTGCGTGTGCGCAAAAAGCGATTCACGTTGGTTTTGAATCGTTTGTGGTTATAGTCGTTGGGAAAAATGACCTCGGGAACGTCGTTCCGTAAGGATGACGTCTTCCAGATGAAAGAATTTGTAAATAATGAAGTTCGAGCAGCAGTGGTTCGTCGTGTATTTTTGCTATTCGCCGCTCTGGGCGGAATTAAGAGGGCAAGGTCAGCCGTGCACTTCCATGAAAATATCTGTAAAAGAGAGTCAAATCCCCACCTGTCTTCGATTAACTAGGCTGTCGAGGTTCTTCGTCAGCTCGTGGTCTCCGATGAAACGAATAGCCCTCCTTTCGATGGAATCCAGTAGCCGAAGAGTATGTTTGGGTGCAGAGCTCCAGACATGAGAGCAGTACTCTAGTGATGGTCGAATCTGGGATTTGTAAAGTGTCAAAAGTTGTTGAGGTGTGTACAACTTTCTGGTTCGGAAGAGTACACCAAGTTTCTGAGAAGCTATCTTGGCGATTGCCACAACGTGGTTAGGCCAAGACATATTTCCTCCCAGATTGACGCCCAGCAAATTAGTAGATGAAGCCAGTGGGATTGCGTGTCCGTCATGACTATATCCGGTTCTGTAATGTTAACCTTTTTAGAGAAAATTGCTGCCTGGGGTTTTTTATTTGTGTATTGTATTATAATTTCATCAAATCAAGGCTCCACGAATAAACCCAAACGAATCCTCTGGTCGCCGGTAAAAATATAATTAATTTTTTAAAGTTTTGTGTGTTAATTTCTAAAATATTCATCAATTCAGGATATTTTTTTTATTATTTTAAGTAAAACCTTAAAAAAGAAACCCATATAATACGAACAAAGTGGTTAATTATTTTTATATATTATGCTATAATTATTGTCATTATAATCATAATGAGTTATCTAGCCGTTGGCAACACTGCTTACATATATCATAAAAAAATTTCACTTGTCAAAGATGTTGACGTAAAAGGGCTTGCAATTAAAGGTTGTTTACTTGCGTAGGTTTCAAATGGAATTTAACTGTCTACAGGCTTGATGATTGAGAGTATGAAAGGCACTAATTCTAGCTGTAGGTGTTCATTATTATTAAGTACAACAATAAATAATCTAAAATACATCATGCAACGATTATTTTCATACAGCGCGCGTCCATAAAGCTTATACAAATTGATTTAAAATTCAGGGATTTGTTTTTTTTTAAACGCTCAGATACTTCAATAAGTATTTTTAGTTGCGCATTTTTTAAGGTAACATTGGTATACAGGGTCTAACATATTTGTTGCTTAGCATTGGGATTTCGGAAACGGTAAGAGTCAAATCAAAAATAAATACACGGGCTTACAAATTATTTGGAAAAATCTAAAATTTTGTGTTTAGGTTTTTATTTTTTCCTGACTTTGTCCGAAGAGATGTCTAAAAATAAATTTCACTTTCTCATTGCTACTTTTTATTCTCCACAAGATGGCGTCATCAGATCTTTAATACGACGTCTCGTCTTTGGCTCACCCTCATCAACTTAATTTTTTTAAATACGGGTCTTGAGATTATAAAAGAGGATATGAGAGGATACAAACAGTCGTTCCCACCTCTTTCGGTCATTATTGTAGCATAGCCAGATTGACAGATTTATCTCAAAGATATATCTTGCAAAATTCCAATTAAAAATTTGTTAATTTGACAATTACAACTGGTTTAAGGTTAATCCGCAATTGCTCCTAAAATAAATTTATTTCCCAATAATTTTACTATAAACTGTGAAAAGGCGATGAGAGATTCTTTAGAAAAATATTATACGTAAAAGTATAAAACGAATCTTGAACTAATCCAACTGCACTCTGGCAACATCTATGTCTATGTACGCTACGATCCAAGAGCCAAAATATGAATGATTGCTTATATATTTTGGTTGATTTGTGTTTTCTTTATTATTTTTTATAATATTATTTAATAAAGAGCCATCGTAACTTAAAATTCTCCATCTTTATTTATTACAGCCTTAAAAGTGAACAAAAACATAATAGAACGTTTGCGGAGTTCCGCAATACGTTTCGAATTCGATAATGTGTTAGACAAAGACAAAAGTTACAATTGTTGTTGAATAATGATTTGTAGCCGTTAAATATTTGCCAGCTGTTAACTCATAATTGCAATTTTGATGTGCCAATGAAAGTTTTTGTGTTCCATTTAAATTTAATCCTAAAAATAGTCCTTTTCAGAGCTATTTAATCGGTTTTTGTGTTTTCGGTAAGTATTTATGGACATTTATAACTGAATATAACCAGTCTTGGTTTTAATATTTTTCTTGCGATGATTTTAATGACGTAGTAAGTAAGTGATGAAGCATATATAGGTAAAGATATAACGTACAGGCTTTATCTATCGTCCTCTTAAGAACAATTTTGAATATTACGTCAGTCCGAATTTAACTAATTAGAAAAATACTAGACTCTATAATTTTCTCCATTACCAAATCAACCTATTATATCATTTAAATTTAAATTGCCGAAAATTGATTGAGTTGATTACGATGACCCATCCTTAATTCCCGAAATTTCATAATTATTTAATTGTTCTGTGTATTGTCTAAAAAAACAATCGCTTAAATTAGTCGCGGTTAGGTCATGAATTTGTATTAAGTATAAGTCAAGGACGTTACGATTAATTTAATTATGGGGTTTCGGCAATTCGGTATTATAACTATTACTGGTTGTGTTTTTTTTAACAATAGGTTTGTTTGTGTGTTTATATGCAGAAAAAAATTATTTGTCTTATTCTACAAATATTACCATACAATTCTAATAAATTCAAAAATGGTTTTGTTTTTTTCATTTCAAGGTTTTTTTTACCAGAAATAGCCGTTAATATTAGACGTTTATGCAAAGGATGGACCACCCATACCTGTACCCAGTACATTCTTTCCCCATCCGCGATTTTGAAATCAATTTTTATGAGAAAAAGACAAATAAACAGTCATATATAGAGAGACACTGAAGAGGACTTGTTATCTAGCCATCACATCCTCTGGTTGCGATCAGAATGCAAACCCTCACGCGCATGTTTAATTACGATCCATAAAGCGTCGGAAAGTTGCAGGTCAAGTGCAAACATTGTTAATTTTTTAGATAAATCAGCTGCAGCCCGCACATTTCAAAGGCAGCCAATGTCTGTCCAATAATTCCATGATTTTCCCATATATCACGTTCCAAAAAGGGACGTAATTAGCAGATAGTTAATTACTTTTTTTGCAAAGTTTCTTACCCTGCGTCGTTAAGTTTTCCATTGGTTTCTTTAGCCATTAACATTCAATTTTCGTTTTGAAGCGCTTCGATAAATACATTTTTGCAAAAACATAAAAACAGGTCGTTATTATTAGGCAATAACTTAAAATATTATTTATGTACAAGCTAAATTTGTAATTTAATGTGTTTTAATATAGATTAATTTACATAATATACTAATTTTAAAGCCTTTTTTTTCTGAGACAGGTCAAAAACATATTTATATCAGTCCGTGATTTAAAACATTTTTATGAATAATCGCAGTCACTGTTTTACGAATTGAAATAAATTGTCGCAACAACATCATTGTACAGCCTCTTAAAACTAATGATAAATTTATTGATATATGTGGGTACTCTTACCATTATGGGTTTCTCACACGACAGTGTTGTCAAAATAATTCAGTCCCAACCAATTTATAGTCACCAGCAATAAATACAACAAGAGTGAATAACTGCACTTTCTGTTATACTGTATACAAAAAGGGCATAAATAAAGTTATTTCAAATATTGCGTCTGACACGGGTTTTGAAAGGATCTTATTGTATATTACAGAAGGAATATTGAAAGTGAAAGCTCTATTAATGGGTGCGCCTAATAGAGGTGTCCGCCCATGGGAAATTTGTTATTAGGTAATATGTAAATGCAAAATTATTACTATGTATATGTATGTTGTAAGAAAACACCGAATTTTACAAAACAATATGTATTTTTCACCAGTTAATGACAAAAAACACGTCGAGGAAAGCGACATGCACTCCGAGTGACAAGCGGAGCATAAGTGTCCCTCCTTAAAAATAATCTGGGAATAATCCTAGCAAAGTCGACCAAATCTATTTCTAAGAAGTACTACGTTGTTCTTCCCTAACAGCCAGTCAGGTCGTAAAGTTATGTCCTTATCGACTATAACTTAAGTATAACTAATTGCTAAAACATGTGGCCATATACAAGTGCGTCTGGGTCGTAGTTCCGTCCAGCTTAAGGGTGAAGGCTCGCAGTTTAATGGTGGTGTACGCTGACACGGCCAACCTGACACATAATTCGTTCTCGAATTAACATGACAGCAGCTAAAATCTGAAACAACATAAAAGGCGACAGAGATTCGGTTTTGGCTGGTCATTAAGTAAACGAAGGGTTGTGAGCTGATCGTGAACAACATAATTCAATACATTTCTATCTTGTATCGAAAGTATCTCATCATAGGATTCAAAGGATACCATCATAAAATTTAAGGTGTATCGTCGTAGAATCTAAAGTATGTCATCGGAGAATTTAAAGTATTTCATCGTAGCATCAAGTATCTCATCGCAGAATTAGAAGTATATCATCGTAGAATTTAAAGTATGTCATCGTAGAATGTAAAGTATATCATCGTAGAATTTAAAGTATATCATCGTAGAAGTAAAAGTATATCATCGTAGAAGTAAAAGTATATCATCGTAGAAGTAAAAGTATATCATCGTAGAATTTAAAGTATATCATCGTAGAAGTAAAAGTATATCATCGTAGAAGTAAAAGTATATCATCGTAGAAGTAAAAGTATATCATCGTAAAATTTAAATTATGTCATCGTAGAAGTAAAAGTATATCATCGTAGAAGTAAAAGTATATCATCGTAGAATTTAGAGTATATCATCGTAGAATTTAGAGTATATCGTCGTAGAAGTAAAAGTATATCATCGTAAAATTTAAATTATGTCATCGTAGAAGTAAAAGTATATCATCGTAGAAGTAAAAGTATATCATCGTAGAATTTAGAGTATATCATCGTAGAATTTAGAGTATATCGTCGTAGAAGTAAAAGTATATCATCGTAGAAGTAAAAGTTAAACATAGTTTCTAACAAACTCTCCTATCTTTTTACAAATCGTTAACCTAATAAAATGAGAACAATAGTTATTATAAGACAATCATTTAGCGTTGCTCACCATTAGCTCACATTTTCATATATTTTTTTTAATAATATTCACCTAGCTACTACTACGAAGGATCAGATAATTCTCCGGGCCATATACGAAGCATATCTTTGGCAACGATGGTCTTACGATTCGTTGACAAATTTTTGACCTCAAATCTATCGTTGTCCAACACATTAACGATCTCGAATGGACCTTCATACTTAGCTAAGAGGCTATTGCCCGATGAATGGAATACAATATCGCCAATATTTAAAACTTTATTGGTTCTACGTGTCTTATCAATCAAAACTTTTGCATCGTCGGCCTGTTTCCTTTAAGATATATCGCGGTTTGGTAGACTCGGTCAGTTTCCTAATATCAGGCACATTGCCTTCGACACCAGTCAATAATAAAATCGGAGAGAACCCTGTAGTTTTTTGAATTGTCGTAGAAAGCGTGGTTTGGGTTTTAATAATTGATTGTGATCAGTCCACTTTGTCGTCGATTTCGGTACGTAACAAATTCAAAACAATTTTTATTATCTTTCCACCTGACCGTTATATCGAGGGACGCCGCTGTCGTAAATAAGCAATTTTGTAATGCCGAACAACGTCAGATGCATTTTAAGAGCGTCGCATGAAAGTGTTTTTAAGGGCATCAGAAACAAAACCTTCGTAAAAGCATCTAGGTACTAATAGCGACAAGTGTTTAAAACTATCGACGGATACTGGGAATGGACCCACACACGCCGCGTGAACTACCTGAAAAGGGATCGCCTTTTTGTCGATGTGATTTAATCGTCTCTGTTTACCAATTCCATTTGAAACAATGGTCGCAATACTTTTTAACAAACTTGGCCATTTTGAGGAACCAAAAATAATGGTTTATTTGGAAAGCGTTTCGTTTGGCACCACGTGACATTGTTCATTGTGAAATAACCGTAATAACCCTAAACGACTATCCTTAGGTATAAAATCCCTATAATTTTGTGGGTTCTGACCTGGATCTATTTTCCGGAGTAGGCTATCATTTTGACAGAAATATTGAGCAGTTAACTGACCCTCTTAGAGCTTTTGTTTTATTTCCGATGTCTCGCGGTATTTTTTTGTAACTTCTTTAACTGAAATAACGCTGATCACTAATTTCGCCGGTTTCAGGTTCAACATCAAGCGTAGGATTTCTACTAAAATATTTACCCTTCCGGTAGTCGATGTCAAAATTAAATTATTGTAAATAAAGCTACAGCCTGACAATCACGCGAATTGTTTATGCTATGACAACTTTAAAGAATTATAGTCGGTGCCCACCTTAAATTGCACGCCGAATAGATAGACACAAAAATGCTTTATCGCATAAAAATACAGCAACAGTTTTTAACTCGTACGAGTGGTATTTAGATTCTTCCGGTGTGGTCACAAAAGCTAGTAGTTGACTTAAAACTACACAAACATAATTTTTAGCAATTTTCTTGTGTCGTCGCCCCATTATAGCGTCGGGGTTATTATAGTGTTAACAACTATAAAGAAGCAAATGTCAAAAGCGGTGCTATTACATTCAATTCCAAAATTAATTACTTGCTAAGACGTTATAATTAATTAAAATAATTAATGCAGGCTCAAAGTGCTCTCGTTTTTTTTTTAGCAATTTTTTCGGACAACAGACTGCACTCCGCTGAGAATCTATCAAACAGACTGACTTTAATACTTACTACAAAAAAAAATCGACTTTTTCCGACGTCCGTTGGTCAAAAGAGTAAGGAATTAACTGGCAGACTCTATATTGCTGTTAAACGTTGCATCGATATCAGCGATATCACCAATAACAATTTTCAAAATTTCAGCGGTGTACAAGTCAAAATTTAACGAATATTTTTCTCTGGCATACTCACAATAGAATTTTGCCTCCCTACTAGTGTATTGGCTATCGTTGCGAAGTTTTTCACTCAAATTTCGTTTGGCAGGATAAAGGCTGGATAACTCGTTATGGAACTGCTTCCAAGAATTTTCCAAAAACTTCCACGTTGAAAACCATTCCTCGGCTTCTCCGGTGAGTCCGGTAGCACTCCTCAGTAGCAGTTCGTGGGTTGACCAGTTAAAAGTCTCTCCTAATTTTTCCATTTCGTCACACCACTTAGTCGCACCATCGTCATCCCGATTCGGTTCGAAAATTGGTACTCCAAAGTTGTTGATATAGTTGGTCGCACACTTGCGTCTCTTAATTCGTTAATAGAATCGATTAAAATTTTCGCAAACTCTTCCATTATGACGCGACTCGCGAAAATTAATAAATTCACTAGAGTTGGATGACCGCTGGTAAAACACGCCGTGGAAAAACGCGAATTCTATCCCACTTCTGATGTAAGAAAACACCGAATTTTACAAAACAATATGTATTTTTCACCAGTTAATTACAAAAAACACGTCGAGGAAAGCGACATGCACTCCGAGTGACAAGCGGAGCATAAGTGTCCCTCCTTAAAAATAATCTGGGAATAATCCTAGCAAAGTCGACCAAATCTATTTCTAAGAAGTACTACGTTGTTCTTCCCTAACAGCCAGTCAGGTCGTAAAGTTATGTCCTTATCGACTATAACTTAAGTATAACTAATTGCTAAAACATGTGGCCATATACAGCTTGTCGTTTCGTTCTGCGGCTACCAAAACTATTTAAAGAATGCAGACGAAATATTATCGATGTTGTCTAATTACTTACCAAAAATCTAGTAGGTTTTATGAAATTTATTATTTATACCTCCTTTGAATACAGAATTTAACCTAATGGTTAAAAAGTTAGAAAATATTATTATTCAGACTGAAAAACTGAGAGGTATTTTGAGTTTTAAGTAATATGTTCACACCTGCTTAATTTTAATTGCCGGACAAAATTAAAATATTAATTGAATTATCTATTTCCTAGCAAATCTGACAACATGTGAATATCCATTTACTCCAAACATTTAGTCGATTAATAGGATCACTTCCGCCTCTATTTTGTTTCACGGCATTAAACAGAGATGAAAATATAATATGCGATTGATTTGGACACGCCTCTGCCGACATTCGCCAGACACATGGCACTGCCATGCTCCAGACACGCTTTGATTTTTGACCAGCGACAGCGCGTTGTGGATGTTACACGTATAGTATAATTAATAGGGCAAATAGTAAAAAAATGATTTTCCATATGGAAAAGACGCTTTGCATAAACTTTTAAGAGCCAATGGGTTTTATTTTCGCAAATGCCAAAATAAACGAAATTTGTTGGTTGAAAAACAAAATATTTTACATATGAGATATAGGTATGTGGTATTAGGAAATTTGACCTTTTTGAACTTGTAAAATTGCACAAGCCTCGAGGTGATAAAAAAAGCTATGTCATTGACAATATCACAAAACAGGCTGGCCATATTCCCCTTATAACTCCCCCATACATGTGTGAGCTAAACCTAATTGAGTTGGCATGGGCTCAAGTCAAAAGGTACATACGGAACCGAAACACATCAGGGGATTTCAGTTTAACCAAGCTGAAAGAGGTCTTAGATGAGGCCATAAGGTCAGTTACACCATCTGACTGGGAGAAATTTTGCCAGCATGTTATTAGTATTGAAAATAAATTTTGGGAGACAGATTACATGATGGAAGAAATAGAACCCATCAAAATTACACTCGGCAATGATGACATTGCGTCCGACTCTGAAGATAGTGAGTCTGATAGTGAAGACGATAACGACATAGAGTAGAGATCAATGATTATATCGTGTTTTTTATTGTTATTTTATTCCTACTTTATGACGTTGAAATTTGGGAGTTTCTCAGAAATAAATTGTTGCATTCCTGTTTCTCCCAATACTTTTCGTTCTTATTATTTTAACATTTATTACCTACTTACTCCTTTATATTCACAAAAAAATTAACATTTTAATATTTTTATATTTAATTTTACAATATAAGCACGACCATGGATTGTCCTTGCGGCCTGTTACCTTCCCTTCCCCTTACGGATACCGCGTAGCCGCAGATCCAAACGACAAGCTATACAAGTGCGTCTGGGTCGTAGTTCCGTCCAGCTTAAGGGTGAAGGCTCGCAGTTTAATGGTGGTGTACGCTGACATACAAATAAACATAACATAACAAGAATACACTAGTTTTAGTTAGGATGTAGTACTGAAATAATCTAATAACATAGTTTGACGTGTTTGCGTTTTATACTTGCAATCTAGAAAATGTAATTTGAAGTCTGATAACAATTCCATTGCTGTAGAGTCACCTCTATTCTTTGCATACTCTTATAATTCCTTTACCATACTAATGGCTTGTTGATAATTGGTGACATTTGTTTGATTACTGCATTCAACTTCTTCATCAGAGTCGTCAGATAGTGATGTGGTTTCAGTTTGGATTACATAATCGGTAGGAATGGGGTCACTATCATCTTCTAATAGCACATTGATATCAATGTTAATGAGCTAGCTCAAATCATTGTTATCAAATCACAAACTTCCATAACATCAATATTCTCTTTCAAAACGCGACATTTTTGTGCCATTGTTTACGATTTTAACCTTACAACTCACAAATAAACGACTGTTGTCGGGGAATCACACTTACTTTCATTCAGCGAAGTCCTTTCGCGCTGCCACGCATACGCGATTGGTTGCCGGTCTGTCTTCAGAGAGTTTTTGCACCGTACTTATTCGTCTCCCAAAGACTTTTAAAAAAATTTTGACCGTTTTTTTTCTTTTTTATGATCAAACACAAGCACTATAGGAAAAATCCTTTAGGGCACTCTGGGAGTGGTGCATGTGCGCAAAAAGCGATTCACGTTGGTTTAGAATCGTTGGAGCTTATAGTCGTTGGGAAAAACGATCTCGGGAAGGTCGTTCCATAAGAATGAAGTCCTCCAGATGAAAGAATTCTTAAATAATGAAGTTCGAGGAGTACTAAGCTTAACCACATATGGATTTTGCGGCAGTGGTTCGTCGTGTATTTCTGCTATTCGCCGCTCTGGGCGGAATTAAGAGGGCAAGGTCAGCCTAGCACTTTCCATGAAAATATCTGTAAAAGAGAGTCAAATCCCCAACCTGTCTTCGATGTTCTAGGCTGTCGAGGTTCTTCGTCAGCTCGTGGTCTCCAATCAGACGAATGGTCCTCCTTTCGATGGAGTCCAGTAGCCGAAGAGTATGTTTGGGTGCAGAGCTCCAGTGATGGTCGAATCTGGGCTTTGTATAGTGTCAAAAGTTGTTGAGGTGTGTACAAAGGAGGGTTTTCGCACTCTTTGTATGAAAACAGCCGTCCACGTCCGCCCAGTCCGCCCAAGAGAGGTTGATTTTCATTGAATTTCATATACCTAGTTCCCGACTATGAAAAAATGTCCACTTAATAGAGATGTCCGCTTATCAGAGGCGTCCGTTATGAGAGGTTTCACTCTAGTTACATAAATCATTAAAAACTACAAATTTCCGCAAATTAATTCAATACGCAAATATTTATTCGGTCTATTCTAATTGCAATCTACTATATCCACTAAATAAATAATGCTACCCGAGAATCCATTTTAGTTTTCAAATATTGACTTTAGGCAAATACAAAAGGGACCTAAAACTATATTTTTAGGGGTTAATTGAAATATTAACTATTGATATGTTATGTATGTATGGCAGTATAGCACGCGAAGAAATTAGTTTTTTATTTGTATTTAATTAGTTTTGATTGTCAAAAAAACGGCTGTGCCGTATATGACGTGTGCGGCTAGGTCATTATACCTTTCGTTATCTATAGAAAAATAAGTAATTATATTTGATATTGAAAAAAACTAATTGACAGAAACGATTAGTATTTGGCCAGACAGAGAAAAAAACACTGAAAAGAATTGGAAAATTAATTGGCAACATAGAACTAACTGAAGAATGTACCTTTTTAGTTTAGATATTGCCTTTCTTTGAGAATATTGGATTAAAAATACTTAATAACAGGTAAGAAAACAAAATGATATTTACTAAATGTGAAAGTTAAAAAATTCTACATATTCTTATTTCTTACTCATAAAAACATCATATACCAGTAACACTGGTAACATCTCTGTGCCAAATGCGAAACCTTACTTTGTTTATACGAATCAGTTCTTTAACTTCACAGTATAAAATTACTTGAATAATAATAATTTTATTCATAACACTACACAACACCTTTTATCAAACAAATGTCATTATTTTATATTTCGTTAAAGTTTTCAAATGTCACTTTATTATTATTGTCTCCTCTTATTCTGGAAGCCAGGATATTTCTCGAAAAGAGTAAACAAACACACATTTCCAAGAAACATAAGTATCGTTACAAGAGACAATATCCATAAATAAAACCGGCGATATCCATTTTCTAAAAAGCCTTATTTTCAATAAAATTTTACACAATGGCAGTGATAATAACGATATTCACTAGACTGTAAACACGCCAAAATAATAGATAAACATTGGCACAAAAAGTAGGTGTTAGCAGACAGAAAGATAGATAATCTAATGTTGCAAAGACGAATGAAAGTTATCTCTAACCCTAGGTTGGAGCGTGTATCTTTAATCCTAGAGCGAATATATTCCGAAATAACACAAGTGTTGAGTGTATGAATGGGCGACCCTTGACGCTTGAACACGAACACAATTTGGCAAATGGGCTTTAATCTTTTGCTGAGAAAGGAGATATTTCAGAGTTTTCCCGTCGTTTTGTTACAGGCGAACGTGAAGACGAGCTTTTTAGACTCTAAACTTAATCTAATAAGAATACTTAGAAAATATAACATTGCCTAAACACGGGGGGAATAGTTCTTTACCCTTAAGAAGCATGTCCTTGTTTTAAAAATAAACTGTTCTCTATGTATTTCATTGTTCACAACAGCGGTTATAAATCTGAATAAGCCATATTTGTTTTTTTTTGTTATTTTTATTAATTTTTATCTACTGTGTGTTTATTTGCTTATTTTTTTTTACAGGTAAGTTCCTGTCGAAATATGGACCCACTTGTAAGAAGTATCATCATAATATACATACATATGTAAGTAATAAGATATATTTTCGATTACTTGATAGTCTCTAATAAGAACAAAGAAATCTGCTTTGCCTGTGAGGTGATAATGTCGAGGAATGTCTTTTTAAGAATCTTTGAAAAATTCTTTGAACATTTTTCTCTATTGTGTTTTTCTTGGTCATTATTTGCCGACGGGATAAAATCAGAGATGGAAAATATATTTTCAGAATATGTCCAAATAATAATATTTAATATCACAATTTGTATGATTGAATGCTTACTTTCCGAATGTTTCGACCATACAACTAAATTTTATAATAGAACATCAAATTTCCTCTCCTCGAGGGCTTACAGCATACGGGAAGAAATGCATTGATACACGTGATTGATGATGACGACATTGCCAGTCTATGGAGTGGACTTTGAAAGAGTTTTGGAGAAATAGCCAGAATCCTTCTATACAGTGTGTTAGTGCATATATATACAGGGTGTTATGGAAATGATGTATTATATTTAAATGGGTGACTCCTTGGGTGTCCTAGAGAAGCGCTACATATTTTATTTTTTTTAAATCGACCGTTTTAAAAGTGGGGTAACAAACACTCTTACTCACAGGTCAGTCCGAGCTACTGTACAACATTTCACCCAGAGTCAATGGCAATGTTGCCAAACTTAATGTAAAACTGAAGTTCCATATAAAATTATAAAAATAAATTATTTTCTACCTACTTGTATATCTTTATACCTAAAGAGCGAGGAAATCAAGATAATCAAATAAGATAAAATATTATCAAAGTCAAGCGCGATAATACCTAACTCAAGAGAGTTACAGCCCATGGAGCGGACTTTTGAGCTATAAAATAATAGTTTAAAAAAAAATTAAACGAATAAACCTCTAAAAGAGGCATTACTGATAAGGTAAATTTGTTTAAATTTATATCATACCAATAATATACAAAAATAAGTTTAAATTTGTTAAACATTGTTGCACAATTTTATCCGATATAGAGAGAACGACCGCTATGAAAACAATGCTATAAATCTGAAACATCCTCATTTTTATCCTGACCACGTCGACTCATTTTCATCGTTCAAAAATCTGTTTACATCGGAAAAATATATTAAACTTTTCGAACTGAAAATGTTGACTAAGCAAAAACCTGATTGAATCTCCGCTTTTCGCAGGTGATTTCCTGAGGAAATGGGAAAGTGCTTCTAATTTGACCCAATTCGATTCACTCCAGAATGATGGCTGAATTATTTGGGAAGTTCGTGATAATTTTCCTTCTGGATGTAATTTTGAAAACTAAGATTAACTTGCCTCCAACCCCTTCTGCCGAAAGAGTCGTTAACGGAGAAATTATAAATTTTTATCGGTTTATCTTAATTACGTAAGTTCTTGAAAGGGCACTGACAAATCATTTCTGCGCCATTAAAACGAATATAAAACAGGAAAGTAAAATCTAAGAGACGAAATTTTATTACCTTAATTTTATTTTAAGGTAATTTTTTTCTTTTCAAATTTAACTGCAGTGGAAGCTCCCATAAGCGACCAGTCACGGTTCCAGCTTTTGTGGCCGCTTATGGAAAATGCCCGCTAAAGAGAAAACTTTAGCAAACGGAATCAGTTTTTTTTATTGATAAATGCAGATAATATACAGGGTGTTATGAAAATGACTTGTTATATTTAAAATGGCAAATCCTGAGATGAAAATAAATTAAAGAAAAATAAACCTAAATGGTTCTTTGAATTATTGTACGAAATATACACTTTATATGAAATCTGAAAATTTACGTGGCCGCTACTACAATAGTTTATTGAGGCAGTGTTGTCATATATTGCAACAGAATTGTAAACGCAATTGTTCAGTTTTTGACAACAAGACGTCTTTGACCCACGTTATCAAGTTATCAAACTTTTTAGAAAAAAAAATACTACAATTTTAAGGTACATACTCTCTTACCTCGATCTTATAATCCGTTTTATAATTAAATTCCATAAAAAAATAAAACACAAAGAGTATCTTTGCAACAGAACCAACAATAGGTAATATCACAGAAATTTGAAATCACATCACAATATTTCTTATTATGAATTAATTCACAATAGAAAAAAAATCGGATAATGCCACAACTAACAAAACGTTTAAAATTAGTATACATCAAGCACGGGGAACCCTCGACATCGTCAATCCATGCCCGAGTCTCAAAACATACTGAAGCAACGATAGTCGCGCGCGGCAAGTATCCAAGCAAGGGCGAAACATGCGGCGTGATCTGATAATACTGTTAGTATACTCTAGTGAACCACATTGTTGCTAACTGAATCCAGATGGAACGGCGCGAAAGTATGTGGGTAAAAAGGGTTTTTACCTCAGTATTTAGATATTCAACTAAAACAAAAAGTATGTAGACTTTCTCTAGGACACCCTAGGACTCACCCATTTAAATATAATAAGTCATTTCCATAACACCCTGTATACATAAAGTCTTGCACAAATTGATCCAAAAATTCAGGGATTTGTTTTTTTAAGATATAGTAGGTATAGTATAAAAATATTTCATGCAGCTATCAAAGCATTAAGAAATAGATGCATTTTAAGCGGTCCATTCTTTTAAGCTAAATATTAGACATCTAGTCGCCACGCGACGATAAATTCGATATTTATTTCTACATGCGGCCGATACGACGGGACCTTGGCTAAGATTTCAGAAATATCGCATGAATCCACTCAACTGATTTGCATGTTCCCGCCATCTCTAATCTAAACTGCGAAAGTTTTTTCTCCTCCCCACTTTATCCAGCCAGCTCGGAGATTTCCAGATAAAAAACCCCGGATTATCTGAATGCTTTAAAATGGTATTTTGGATAATCTCTTGCCCGAGAGTGTTGTTTTAATGGTGAAAAATGTAGCGAAAGGCTATGTTTTTTTAAAGGTGACTTTAAAATATTGTACCTATAACAAGTTAGCTTTATATTGTCCCTCAGTAATAAATGCGTAATAATATATTTTAATAATTTTATTCCATTGATTCTTTAACTCATTTTATGAGGATAAGTTCGTATACAGCGTCTTCAAGGAAGTTCTACAAAAATGTGAGACTTTTTATTATGCTTTTTAAAGAAAAAAATGGTCTCTCTAAGTTGATACATTGCCCGTTTGACATTTTTTAATATTTAAGTTGCCTTTTTAAAACAGTAAAAACATTTAAATTGACGGCAGAAAAAACTGTCTACATTTTACATTTAAATTGGAATAAAATATTAATTAGCATCTTGAAAACCCTGGTAATTTACGTCACTCGAAGACCTAAACAGCAGATGTATCGACCTCAGCCTATTTGATACAATCAATAATGGTGAGCTGAAAAATTGTGATCGATCATTGATATATATTGAGAATACACCGTTCTTGATTAAAACAATTAAATTCAAATTGAAATTCATTATTATTAACATTCATAATGATAAATTTTGTTTGATCAATCTCATCTTGCTCTTTGAATGCACAAACATCGGCTGCCGACGCACATCTTCGCAGACAGCATGAAGTATCACGCCTCAACGATGACGCAATTTTTTTCTTGGGTGACAGTAACCAAGTCGAATTTAACGCTAAAAAACCCAGGCAGTAGTTTTCTCTAAAAAGGTTAACATTACAGAACCGGATATAGTCATGGACGGACAAGCAATCCCACTAGCTTCATCTATTAATTTGCTGGGCGTCAATCTGGGAGGAAATATGTCTTGGCATAACCACGTTGTGGCAATCGCCAAGATAGCTTCTCAGAAACTTGGTGTACACTTCCGAACCAAAAAGTTGTACACACATCTCAACAACTTTTGATACTATACACAGCCCAGATTCGACCATCACTAAAGTACTGCACTCATGTCTGGAGCTCTGCACCCAAACATACTCTTCGGCTACTGGATTCAATCGAAAGGAGGGCCATTCGTCTGATTGGAGACCACGAGCTGACGAAGAACCTCGACAGCCTAGAACATCGAAGACAGGTAGAGGATTTGGCTCTCTTCTACAGATATTTTCATGGAAAGTGCTCGTCTGACCTTGCCCTATTAATTCCGCCCAGAGCGGCGAATAGCAGAAATACACGACGAGCCACTGCCGCCCATCCATATGTGGTTCAGCTTAGTGCTCCCCGAACTTAATTATTTCAGAATTCCTTCATCTGGAGGACTTCATCCTTCACACGCACCACTCCCAGAGTGCCCAAGGGATGTTTCCTATAGTGCTTTTGTTTTATCATAAAAGAAAAATTTCAATGATTGTATCCGACAGGGAAATAACTTTTGAAGTATTCTATCTACCTTTAGGTCAAGCCAGACATGTTTTGACATAAAGATATAAGTGTTAAAAAAAATTATGAAACAAAATTACATAATATGTATACGAAAATCAGATTTTTATTAAAATTGTCACGAAACTAATAAACGCAATTTTAAAACCCGTCCTGAATTACTAAAAATGTATGAATGGAACCCGATATTTCCCAAGGTGTCGCGTTTCTTAAACGTGACCAAATAAAAAATAATTTGAAGCAAACGTCATGCAACGCCATGCCGGCCGCCTTTTCTTGTTACATAATGGAGCGCTTTAGATTTAAATAACAATAAAGGAAACGTAACGTTGTTACTTTCTGCAATGTTGTTATTTTTTAAATTGCTTTTTGGCATATCGTTTTAATTATATAGGGTGTTATGGCAATGGTTTTTTATATTCAAAATCCGCAAATCCTGATGTGAATGCAATTTTTATTTTTAAGGGTATTATTTATATTATTATAACCTTGAGGGCTATGCCACTGTGTTTTCCATCATCTATTGCCTGCACTGTGGCCTACCACAATTTTTGGTTTCGGCTACAAGGATTCTGTTCTTTCGAAATAAATTAATATTTTTGGTGAATTACTTTAACTTAAACAATTGTTTTTATTTTAAAATCGTGATTGTGTATTTCTGTTTGGTCAAGTTGGTGACACTGGAAGATATATTCCAATAGGAACATTCAAAACATTTTGTTTTGATAGAAACATTAGAAGCATTTTTGTTCGATTTGTTCAACATACTATTTAGTCCAATAAACGAAGCCCTTAAATATATATATTTTAGTTAGAAAGCTGCATTTTTGGTGGAAAGCACATTTTATTATTTGAAACGACACTATTATTTTGTATTCAACCCTTGCATAAGGGATGGAAAATAAATTTTAAATATTTTTTGAACCGTAGCTTCGAAACAAAACACACTAGTAAATTAAGTTTCAGTCAAAAGTTGTAGATAATTTAAATCTGAATAAAAAAGTTAATAATCATTTTTACGATATCTCGGATAGTTATAGCCATAGAATCATCTGCATTTTGAGAGTTGATCGACGTCTTCAAGACGTCACGAAGGCATTAAATTTTCAACTGGGCAACACTGCCTATCAGCCAATTAAGACTCGACACAGGTGTCTGAAAATGTTTTTTGGTATGTCAGGTATTTTATTGTAGTATAATTATTTTGTATTTTTGACATGTTTTAAGGTTTTGTGAAATGGTGTCTAAATAACCCTGTGAAAAGTATGTATGAACTATTAGGCCAAAGATATTAAATGGTTTGTAATTATTTGACATAATATCATAATTTTATTGGTGTGAATTTTGCATAATAATTATGTTCATTGCCAATCAAGTGTGGAGATACGATTTTTGTAGGGTAGAGCAAAAAAGTCATTTTTTGCTTCATATTAATGCCTTTATCGATTTATATAATAGCTTCGCCCGGCGTCCGACATGCACTAATTTTTCCGAAAAAATCTACGCCATATGCTATTTTGGGAGATTTTTTGTTTAATATACATATATCAACTTATATAATATAGCCCCATTCGGCTTCAACATTTTTCGAAATGAAAACTACCCTATGTGCGATGCCGAGGTATTAAATCTACCCACCAAATTTCATCTAAACCGACGTATATATATAAATATATTATTTGCGCACCCTGTTTCCGCAAAAAATCATTTACGGGATTATTCAGCATTTAAAAATCCGATTATATTCTTCTATTTGTAAAATGTCACACCTTGACGCTTCAATTCTAGTCCCAGTACGACATATTGTGATTAACCTCCATTTATTAAAGATCTGGTCGAAAAATTGTTTTCGGACCTCATACGGCTTGTCGATTGTAGATAAGAAAAAAGTAGTAATAACCTTTCTTCTGCGAAATTTACTGATCTATAACATTTGTAAAAAACTTTTTTTCATATTATTTTTAACCCCATGTGGAGGGTTTTTTAACTCTTGTTCAAGGGATAGACTTAAAGTAGTACTCAAATGTTCTTTCACATTATAAAGTCTACCTTCCTTCAAAAAAGCAGCTTTCTAACTAAAATGTCTATTTAAGGGCTTCGTTTATTGGACTAATTTTAAAAGAGAATCATGAAGGAATAAACAGAAAGGACTGTATGTAATTATTTTATTTATTTTTTCATTTTATTTCGGTTGTCAGAAATATTCAAAAATTTTCTCTACCGTGCTTCAGATATAGCGTCGGTGCAATAAAAATATAACTAGGGAATTGACACACACGTGCATTCAAAACTCTCAAGTGACACGAAAATAAACACATTTTTTTTCTTATGCATGACGGATAAGCGCGTTCTGCTTGCTCACTCAAATGCCGAATCCAAGGGAAATATAAAATAACATTTCCGAGTTTGTTTGCTGAAGTTGCCTTCTTCTTGCGGCGCGTGATATTTGGTTTCATAATATTGCCGGTTTTATTTTCTTTAAGTAATTTTTAACACCTTTTAAAAGTGTCTTATTTCGCTCGTCTGGAAGTTGATGAAAATTGGAGGTTTTTGTAGTAAGTAGGTACAGCAGAGGTGTAACGTTGAGCCTGGGAAGATAAAATGTTTAAAATACTCTTCGTCATAGTATAAATTCTTTGACAATTTGTTCTGTTCTTTGTTATTTTGAAATACATTTAGGTTTTAGGTATATTACTGTGACTTTAACATAAATAACTATTTTTACCTTAATATCGTTATTGTATTTTTCTGTTTGGTCAGGTTTGTGAAGCTGTAAGAACTATTCCAATAGAAACATTCATAACATATTGTTTTGATAAAAACATTCAAAGCATTGTTTTGATAGAAACATTAGAAGCATTGTGAAACATAGAAAACCCCACAGAGCAGAAAGATAGCTGGTTTTAAAATTTTTACTGTAAGAAATACTTATGGCACAACCCTGTAGTTATTACTTTAACGTCTGGAGCCGCAAGGTTATTATAATGGCAACTAAATTTCCTAAATGATGTGCTTTCATTTAATCACCCTTTCTCTTTTATTTAATAACCAGCAATATGACTTGCATAGAGCCACATTTAAACGATTATGAGTATGAGCGCAACGTTCGTGAGCAGCCTTGGAATAAGTTAAGGATTTTGTTACTTAAAACCAACCATATTTAAGGGAATGTGTAAATGTTTACAGGAATTTACAAAAATTTTGACACATGGTATTCCCAAGCGGTCACCCATTCAAGTATTAACCGTCCCCAACGGCGCTTAACTTCATTGATCGTTGGTTCCCTGTTAAGTTCTCCACCTATTATTTGTTACGAAAATCGACATCCCACTAATCCGTTGCATCTCATTTATGACTTTTATTATTGTAAAACTATTTTTGCAACACTTAATTTACACTTAGTCATTTTTACAATGAAAATACCTAAATAATAACATATACCCAGTGAAATTTACCATGCATTTATCAAATATTAACTACAGGAGTTATAAATAAATTATTTTCACTAGACAGTCCTTGTAAAGTTTACAATATACAGTGAAACCTCTCTTAGGCGGACTACGGGACCGTCTAAATGTGTCTGCCTAAAATAGAGGTGTCCGCCGATGGGAAATTTGTTATTAGGTAATATATAAATGCAAAATTATTACTATGTATATGTATGTACAAATATACATAACATAACAGTTTTAGTTAGGATGTAGTACTAAAAAAATCTAATAACGTAGTTTGACGTGTTTGCGTTTTATACTTGCAATCTAGAAAATGTAATTCCAATTCTGATAACAATTCCATTGCTGTAGATTCACCTCTATTCTTTGCATACTCTTAGAAGTCCTTTACCATACAATGGCTTGTTGATAATTGGTGACATTTGTTTGATTACTGCATTCAACTTCTTCATCAGAGTCGTCAGATAGTGATGTGGTTTCAGTTTGGACTACATAATCGGGGTGACTATCATCTTCTAATAGCACATTGCTATCAATGTTAATGAACTCGCCCAAATCATTGTTATCAAATTACAAACTTCCACAACATCAATATTCTCTTTCAGACTCAAAACGCGACATTTTTGTGCCATTGTTTACGATTTTAACCTTACAACTCACAAATAAACGGCGGACTACTGTCGGGGAATCACACATACTTTCATTCGGCGAAGTCCTTTAGCGCTGCCACGCATACGCGATTGATTGCCGGTCTGTCTTCACAGAGTTTTTGCACCGTACTTATTCGTCTCCCAAATACTTAAAAAATTTCCGCCCAAGAGAGGTTGAATTTCATGGAATTTCATATACCTAGTTCCGGGCTATGAAAAAATGTCCGCTTAATAGAGATGTCCGCTTATTAGAGGTTTCACTGTATTTTAGTACTTCCTTGATATTACTAAATTTATTTGAAATTGTAATACTTTTTAAGAAATTATGTGTATCTACAATATTATTTTGGTACCGATTAATAGTGAAAATTTGAATTAATACAATATTTTATAGGAAATCTTACAATAAGATCTTTACTATAATGATTTTATTATAGTGTTTGTTCCGTGCACATACATTCGTTGTAAAATTTACAATATACATATTTTAGTATTTACTTGATTTTACTAAATTTCTTAGAAATCTAACTATAGTTTTTTGTAAATTATATTTACAGTATTAGTTTGGTACGGATTAGTAATTATTATGTAATTAATACTATATTTTATAGGATATTTTACAATAAAGTCTTTTTTCGTGCGATCTCTTTTGTGTAATATTTTTTTATAAATTAATTAAATTTATCAGCGTTCTTTTACGTTTGAACTATTGCAACAGATAAGATCGGCCTGTTGTATAGGAGTGGCATGAAATTTCATTCTCCTAGTCGATTAAATAAAATACATACCGTAGGTTTATCAAATTATAGATTTCACAATATCAAAAGTTAAAAACATTTTGATTGCTACCTACTGTTTTATGGATTACCGAAGAATTCTAATCAATTTTATTGTACACCGGTAGAAACTAATTACGACATAAAATAATTTAGCCCATATAATACCTAATAATTATTTACAAAATTAAATCTACTTTAAACCATAGTATAGATAAAATTATAAACTTCCATATTAGGATATTACCGAGTATGGATTTTTTTATCCGACCACCTTGGTGTAATTATATTGTTTTTTTTTAATTCTATATTTATTTTTATTCTACATTAATCCAAAAATCGATTAATTGGGATATCGATTAGCTGGAGAAAATGGATTAATCAAATAATTATTGTCGATTATTATTTTTCATAACCGAAAATCGATTATGATTTTTCATAATCGCTCAGTTCTCTATTGTCATTATTACTGATATTTAAATAATAAAAATAAATATCATTTAATTGAGTCCACGGATTTTCTATTAATTCTTGTTTTTGTAACGACTATTTTATGTATATATACAGGGTGAATTGGAGTAACAACGTACCAAACTCTAGGATCGTATTGTTGTCATATAGCTCCTGCACTTTTCGCTCATCAGGACAAGCACCATTTGAACGAGAGGTTTTCAGGGTTGGCCTCCAAGATCGCCAGACCTTATATCACTAGACTTTTGCTTATGGGGTTATGGGGCTGTTTCAAAAATTATATTTACAAAGTAACGTCATGTACTAATTCCTCGTATTAGAAATGAAGCAATCAGGAGTGCGAAAGGCGCCCTTCGTAGACGAATTGTTTCGAGGTCAATAGCGATATTTTTGAACATTTATTAACTGAACTGAATGAAACTGAAAAAATGTTTTTATTTGGAATTACGCTATAATGGAAAAACAAATGAAAAAGTGCACTTTGGCCCATTCATCCCGACTCATCCTGTATACTTAAGGAAACCAGGCTACTTTTTGTGAAGCCAGTGACATTATCAGAATCGTTTTTTTTTACAGTCAAAGTTCCGGTTAGTAAATTTAAAATTTACATTACATTTAGTCCCAAAACTTCGTATAAAATAAACGCAATTAGAGCGTTTAGTTCCCAGCATAACTACGTAAAACTTTATGCAATTTTAGCAACTTTCAACTAAAAGCTTTAACATCAGCATTCTGAGATATCTGCGAAACTGCAGCATGTAGGAACTAACTAAAATTACTTTTAGAACAAGTTTGATCGCAGCCGCGCACGTATTCAGCAATATTTTTCAGGTTTAAAAACGATATCGCAGCACATTCCTCTCAAGCGGTTTTATCTGATTTTGAGACTGTTATTATTCGATATTGTTTATATATAATATATATATAAGACCATTTTATAATATAATAATATAATCGTTGTTGGGTTGGTTGGTTGGTTAAAGGCGGGGTTCGGTTTAAAGGCCCGAACTTCAAATCACTGCAGCATTTCGGCTTATTGTGTACCCCGATCTTGTTAGAAGATGTTTGTTCCTTCTATGAGGTCCAGTAACCTTCTACCAAGCTTGTCATGTGGGAGGTTGTCACCACGTTGGATGTTCCCGAAGATATTTTGTCTTCCACGGGACAGCGCTACGCAGCGGTATATTATGTGTGAGGCGGTTTCATCCTCTTTGCCGCAGAGTCTACATTCAATGGATCCGTTGTTTATCCCTATCCGTTGAAGGTGTTCTCGCAAGTGGCAGTGGCCTGTTAGCAGACCCATCACTTGTTTCAACTGGGGCCGCGTCAGGGTTAGCATCCCATTCGATAGTAGTTTCAATGGTTTTCCAATTACGGCCTGTGCGTGTATTTGACCAGGTAACTCTTGTCATCGAGAGAGGTGTTGTTTTTTCGACCATCTATCTAATGTTGTTCTTGTTGCCTGCTTTGATATTCCAAATGCCGATTCGGGGCCCCTGAGACTTTTGGCAGATCCGGCTCTCGCTAGTTGATCTGCTTTTTCATTTCCTAATATCCCGAAGTGACCAGGGACCCACAAGAGTTGCACCTTGTTCCCCCTGGCCGCCAGTACTTTTAGGTTGGTATGACACTCCAGTGTAAGTTTTGAAGTAAACCGATTGGAGTTCAGAGCCTTAAGAGCAGCTTGGCTGTCCGAAAGGATGTAAATCTTTTGGTCGTGGTAGCCCTTTTCAAGATTTTGTCGTTGTTGGGTGATAAATAGATAATGTTTCGGTATAAATTGACCGAACTTTCTTGTTTTTTACTTCTTTTTATTTTTTTATGTTAATAAAATTTATATGCTTTATTTAACAATCTGTTACGGGTTCTACTTTTATTCCCTTTTAACTATCGTAAGGTGACACCGAAAAGTAAAATTACAAATTATTACTGTAATTTTTACTTATATAGGGTGTCACTTTACCAACGAAAAATAAAAGTTTCTAAATATTAACCTTAATTCGTTCCAACCACCCTAAAAATCGTACAATGTACGGTCACGCACATGCGTAGTAGTCGAAAACCGTTCCAACCGACACAAAACGGTGTTTTGGGCGATCCCGTTTGTGTTGCAACCAAATTTGTGATCGTTCGCAAACCAGTTCCTGAACGGTGAAAACGATACATGGCCAAGAGCAGGAACCGTTTGTATTGACTTGCGCCGTAAGAATTTTAACAGTTGTCTTTGTATTCCTGGCATTCGTGCAGCTCTTTTAGCCTTGTTTTGTAGCAGTTGTTGCTTATCCCCTCGTTAATATTCTGATTATTTAATTGATTCTTATTAAATTTATATAATCCGGTTCCCAAACCTACAAGATATTCTTAACATTAAACGTTATTCTCTTCCATAATTATGAAATACAACAAAACGTAACGACAAAGGATAATACATACTCAAGCTTAGACGAAGAAATTAAGCAACAAAAGTAGGGTTATGAATTATGATAATTAACTAATCTTCTCTAGTCTAAGAACTAATCAGAGAGGCGATCAAGATCAACCGAGTTTTTTGACAGAGAATGGTCATAAAAACGTACCAACCTTGCTCCCCTTGTGCATCGGCAACAAACAGTGCAAAATTAACGCCTGCGCACAAAATCGATCCCAACAGTTTCGTGACGGTTCTAGAACGATACAAAAATAGGGTGTTGGAACAAACCTATTATCACCGACCTATAACTATGGATACGTACAACTTATGGGATGTACAGTAAAAAGTTTAATTTTACGGTTTACCGGTCATATTTTTAAAGGTAGGTTGCTCGTCGGTTGTCTTGCGCACAATATTGTCGCCGTCATATAGGCAACCCCGCCATATTGGTGCCTGTTTGGTTGCCAACCAACGACGTGAATCAACGATGACCGTCCACAACCGAAATCAGTCGTAGGGATGTAACGATATTTGAAATCTATCGATACGGGGACAGTAGATATCAAAATTAATTATAAAAGTGGTTTTTCAGTGCTGGCCACAAGGCTTCTTTATGCTAGAAAATAGATTTTTTAGTTGCGTTTTGCGGAGTTTAATCGTCTTATTTTGATAGTTACACGGTACTTTTTTTTTTGCTCGGTTGGGTAGCCCTCGCCGTTTAAACCGCAACTGCATGAAATCTTCTCACGCCAAAAATTAATTTGTAGCAACAAAATTGCAAAAATATTGCAGACTCTAATCCGGCCTTAACTAATTGGATTCTTTTTGCAAATACGCTAATCGATTTTTAATCAAACCACAAACGCAACTTTGTGTTATTTCAGGACCCAGCTAATTCCTCGTAAAGCATTTACAAAAAACTGTCTAATATCTTGAAATTAAGCGAGAATAATTTACGTCAAAGTTACTGGGGATAAGCGAATTTATCTTTCGACTCGTTATTTACCATCTATTAAATAATGAAGTGCGAGACGGCGAGAGGGAAATATTTAAATTACGTATATAAAAGATCCAAATTAAAACGGGCAGAAAATTTTCTCGTTTTCATGGAAACTATCATGGCTTAAAATATTAAGGGGGGTTTAATTAACCGTCGTTATTAAATGGATAAAATTATTCCCACAGACGTGCAAAAAATTTAACAAAAACACCGGGCCGGGGGTTTGCTGGGAATTTTGATTAACCCGGCTTTGCTTGTCTCAGTGCAGAATATATTTGGTTTACATTTGACACTGCTTTGAACGTGGGGGGCATGTTTTTTAATTCGTTGTTTGCAAATTATGAAAAATAGAAAAAGGGAACTAGCGACTAACGAACAAGTGTGTGATGGTGTGTGTGTGTGTACAGTGTGTCCCATTTTCGATACTTTTATAGGGTATCTCCGTAACTGTTAGTGCTATCAAAAAAGTAATGTAGGTGCCATGTACTCTTTTTGGGCCACACTTAAAATTATAAAATCAAAATTTGAAATATTTCGCTCGTTAAGAGATACGGGGGAAAATCAAAAAATTGACAATTTCAAAATTACCCTATAATTTCTTAGTTAAAAGAGATATGGAAAAATGTTTTATACAGAAGTTTCTTTATATTGATTGTTGAATAATCTGCAGAATAAGTATACGGGGTCAGGTAAAAAGGTTATCGGACCTATCCTCATTTTTTTAAATAGAACACCTTGTATATTTTAATCTAAAAATATACTATTTTAAATTCTCCTTTCAAATATATAACACACTATGGATAATATTGGTTTCCTAGGCGATTTATTAAACTTTATTGCTTTAAACCAAAGTAGGCCATGAAACAAGAACTAATATCCTAGAGACTATGTTGACATTCTAGTTGTTATTAACATTTAACGTCAATTTCATTTTTTACATATTCATTTGTGAAAAATACTTATCAACATTTTGAAAAAATTTGATGATATCTATCATCCATGGTGTGTTATAAATTTGAAAAGAGAGTTTAAAATGCTATCTCTGAATAAAATATACAGCGTGCTGCATTTAACAATATGAGGTTAAGTCCGATAACTTTCTTACCTGAGCCGGTATACTTATTCTGAAAACTGTAGATTATTCAACAATCTTTATAAATAAACTTATGTATTAAACATTTTTCTGTATCTCTTTTAACTAAGAAAATATAGGGTAATTTAGGAATTGTCAATTTGTTGATTTTCCCCCGTATCTCTTAAGAGAGCGAAAATTTTCAAATTTGACCATTTTAAGTTTGACCCAAAAAGAGCACATGACACCTTACTTTTTTGATAGCACTACCAATAACGGAGATACCCTATAAAAGTGTCAAAAATGGGACACCCTGTACGTGCTTCCTTGTGCATGATGGATATTTCCTAGCCAATGCAAATTATATGACCGTGATACAATAAATATAAAATAAGATATCTAGCCGTTCTAATTTCGTCTGGCGCGCGCGCAGTTACGTCAAGTGGTGATGAATTTTTTAATTTCTTATGGAGATTCACGTTTTTGTTAGTGTTTTCAATTATATTTTAGAGGTATTAAAAGGTTTTACGCATTTGATAGTAGGTAGCGATGCTGTGCTAGGGTTTGATAAAAAAAAAGAAAAAATATATCTTTCGATTGATAAACATGACCAGGAATCGGGTCAAAAGATGGCAATGTTTTCATATTTACTCACTCCCTTGTTTACACGTTTCGAGTTCAATATCTCAGAACGTCAAAAGAGACAACATAAGAAATGTTTTACGGAAATCCTCAAACTTTTACAACTTTTAAAAATTTCATACTATTTATCAGATTTTCACATTTAATGACACCGCCCTACGAATACTTTTAACTTTATTGTTTTTATAAATAACTGCTAAATATCACGCCACAATTGTCCCCATTAATTAAAACCTTCATATAAAAATAATTTTAGCGGCTCATAAAGCCTTGATATAAAATATAGCACAAGAAACGATAAAGATAAAGCAAATTGCTATTTTATAGACCGTATACTAAAAACCTTTTTATAAGGTGCCTAAGAGATATTAAGTATTTTGTAAATGATGGGGAAAACATGAAGTGTTAAAAGCACTTTGTTGAAGTTATTAATAGTAAAGAAAATATATTGTCAGTTGTTGTCACTCGCAATCGTATTTGTAAAATTTTATATAAGTGTAGGCTTGGTCCAAAAGTATATTTTCATTTGGGATAAAAATTAAAATTTCATTAGATATAGAAGATTGAGTATTTTAGTCTATTCGACACAGCATACTGACGTCAAGCGACGTTGGGCCCGATTAGTATTTGGATGGGTGTCCGCTTGGGAATACCATCTGTCAAAATTGTTACAAAAGATTTTAGTAAATTTTACAAAACATTTTAGTATATTTACAAAAGATTTTATTAAATTTTACAAAAGATTTTATAAATTTTACAAAAGATTTTAGTAAATTTAACTAAGGTTTTCTTTCCGTGATATTCAGGGTACATTTTTTTCGATAGTTTCATAGGGTATTCAAGCGCGGATCCAGTGGGGCGGGGGGGGGGGTGGGGGGGGGGGGGAGGGGTGTCATGACTAAACCATCAATTTAACACGAAAAATACCATATATAACGGTTTGACTAACGCGGCAGGGTATCACTTTTCGTAACTTTTCCATGCATGGTAAATTCAAAATTTGAAAATTTTCATTCGCTAAAGAGATACGGGGGAAAATCAAAAAATTGACAATAACAAAATTACCCTATATTTTCTTAGTTAAAAGAGATACAGAAAAATGTTTAATACAGAAGTTTCTTTAATATTGATTGTTGGATAATCAGCCGTTTTCAGAATAAGTATACGGGGTCTGGTAAAAAAGTTATCGAACCTAACCTCATTTTTTGAAATCTAAGAAGATACTATGTTAAATTCTCCTTTCAAATCTATAACACACCATGGATGATTTTGGTTTCCTAGGCGATTTATTAAACTTTATTACTTTAAACCACAGTAGACCATGAAAGAAAAGCTAATATCCTAGAAACAACTATTGACTATTAACATTAACGTCAATTTCATTTTTACATCTTCATTTGTGAAAATGACTTATCAACATTTTGAAAAATTTGATATGATATCATATATTGAAAGTGGAATAAACGAAGAAATGGCACAAAATGTGTTCGCTATCCGGAAGGACATTCCAAAATTTACGATGATTCCCGTTATTTTTTACCTTAATCTGAATCTTTTATTTCGTTTCAAAGTAATAAAGTTTAAATAAATCGCTTAGGAAACCAATATCATCCATGGTGTGTTGTATATTTGAAAGGAGAATTTAAAATAGTATCTTTTTAGATTAAAAAATGAGGTTAAGTCTGATAACTATTTTACCTGACCCCGTATACGTATTCTGAAAACGACAGATTACTCAATAATCAATATAAAAAAACTTCTGTATGAAACATTTTTCTGTACCTCTTTTAACTAAGAGAATATAGGGTAATTTTGAAATTGTAAATTTTATGTATCTCTTAAGCAAGCGAATTTTGATTTTACCATTTTAAGTTTGACCCAAAAAGAGCACATGACACCTACATTACTTTTTTGATAGCACTAACAATTACGGAGATACCCTATAAAAGTGTAGAAAATGGGACACCCTGTATCTACCTATTCGTATCTTCAACCATATTCAAGTCGAATCTTGTATAGGGTTTGTTGTCGTTAACAACCTAATTCGCAAATAATATGCACTTTGTAGGTGTCCATTAAGCTAGTTTACTGCTTGACTTATGTATGTTATAGGCCATCGTAAAAACTTACAAAACTATCGAAAATTAAGCGCAAAGATATAACAGTAAATTTGTCAAAGTGCATAATATAAATCTTTATTTCGTCTTATTTATTGCTTTCAATAAAAAAACAATTTGTTTCAAATTATAGATACAGTTTAAGTTGTGTCTAGACTGTCGGTTTATTTGTGCTATATCAAAATGAGGTTGCCCTTTTCTATTTTTTACGACTATTAGTGGAATGAAATATGTTAATTGGTAAAAAATACTGATGGGTTGTTGATATGAGGGTTGTTATTGATATGTTAGCGAAGTAAATAAATACATTCGTCAATTAGTTGTACGATCGATTTTATTAATAGAAACACACAGTCCAAAAGGCATTTGAATATACTTTTATATGAAAAATTCATGGTCACATGTAACGAAGAACGCCAGCCCATTACCAGGAGTTCAGACTGATCACGACCTAAAGTTTTGTGAGTTTTTTGATGATTTAATAAGGACTTGAGGAAGGAAATTAACAAGAACGACGTTGGCAACGTTGCGAAATCATTGAGAATCATCTTTACATATTATGTAAGAAAAAGTGGTGGTAATAGTTATCGTGCCTCGTCCGTTCTTTCTATTTTTTGACTGAGAGTGATGTTTTTGAGGAGATGAAAATAGTAACTGACATTTTCCGTGCTGTGAATAGTTTTGGTTTGAGAAAAATCGAAATTCGTTTACAGCGGAGAATTCAACTTATCACGCCTCGTCCGTTTTACTTGTCGGATGTTATTTTTCGTTAATCGTGACCGGAAAAAAATGAGAACGGACATTTTCATCGACGTGCAACCGCAATGTTGGATCTTACGTATGTAATTTTTTTAATGCTGTTCGAGTTTCGCGCCTCGTCCGTTTTCAAGCAGAAATCGTGTATTGTGGCTCGGAAAATGGGGGAAAAATATGAACTGACATTTTTACACACGCATTTTTTAGCAAAACCGTTTTCAGTCAACGCAGCACGTGTATAAATAATAATGCAATATGGGGACATAGCTGATGCTGAGTTGTCATAGACAACCAAGCCATACAGCAAGCCGTCCCATGCGCGCGCCGTGTACCGCGATCATGAATTATACAACTACGAGATGCGACTCCGCTGCCCTCCCTGTATGCTGCGCAACACGGAAAATGTCCGTTCGACTCGATTTACTACTACTACTACTTTACTTTTAATATTTTTAATATATCATCAAGAACGGACAAGGTGTAGTAACAACGATCTGCTTCCTGCTTTCTTACGGACTGAAATCACTCTGACGGGTAAGCGCAGCGTTGCCGAATTTTTTCGCTCGAGTAAAACTTTCTTATTTTTTATTAATATAGTCATTGACTAAATGAAGGTGTGATAACAGGATATTTTGGTAACCGGCTGCCGTACTATTAGTTAACTTTACTATAAGAATAGTAAAACTAACCATAATTTACGGCTCTATATGGGACTGGAATGACTTTTTTTAAGAACTGCCATACAATTATATAGCAAAATTTTAACAAAAAAATTACCAAAATATTTAATAAATCATTTATAGATTTTTGTAAAATTTACTAAAATCTTTTGTAAAATCTACTGAAAACAAACATACATGATTACTTTACAGTGTAGTTGTAGTTAAATTATCAACCTGTAACTTTGAAGTTGTTACGAGTTTCTTTGTATACCACCTTTGTCTTTGACAAATCGCTCACCTTCTTAAAATTAACCGTATGATTCACGCCCGCCTCGGGCAAGTCAAGTTAAAACACGCTTAACCGTTAAACACAAACCGATGACGCTCCCGGTTAGTCACAGGGGATCCCGTTATTGATCCAGAAATATCCCCTCGACGACAACACGGCTTCCCTAACCATCGACACAAATCCCCATATTGCATCTGGAAACAAACGAGCGTTGTTTAAGATAATTTAAGTAAAATATTACAGTATGTCTTTCCTTCGGTTTTTAATTTGTTGTATAAATGTCGCCCGTCATGTCTATTAGGGTCAAATACATAGCTACAATATAGCCATTACAAAACTGGTCTAGACAAAATCGAGGAGTAAGTCCATTTTCTCCAACAGACCTGTTTAATAACTAACAAGAAGTAAACTCAAAGTCACTATTTATATACAGGGTGGCCCATCGAAAACAGCCCAGCAAGGTTTACGGCTGTGTACGTGAAAATTTAAAAAAAACCTCGGACCCGTAAACTTGTGTTTTCAGGGGGACACGTTTCACTATTAATTTCATCCCTGTAACCTCAACCCCCAAAGCGGGGGCTGCTACTGCCCTTGTTTTTTTCATATGGTAATGGGTATGTTGTGAAACATCTTTTTAAAGGGCATTAAATTCTCTTTAAAATGGCGCTTCGTTTTGTAAATTTGAGCTACGCGCCGCCGAGCAACGGAATTTGAAACATTTCACTGCACCTCTTATCAAGTACACAGGTTTGTGCGTAAACAATTTTGAATGTCAACAAATTACACCAGATGTTCTTCACAATGTCCGAGAACACTTTGAACAGTTGTTGTACTATTGTATGGAGGTGAATGGCGGACATTTTCAACATTTAATAAGATAACATGTAAGTATTACTCAATAAAATTACATTTTTTAAAACGCAATTTCTCGGCGGCGCGTAGCTCAAATTTACAAAACAAAGCGCCATTTTAAAGAGAGTTTAATGCTCTTTAAAAAGATGTATCACAACATACCCATTCCTATTTGAAAAAACAAGGGCAGTAGCCGCCCCCGCTAGGGAGGTTGAGGTTACTCAATTCGATCTAAAAAAAAAAAACAGGAAAAATAAAAATGATTTTTCAGAATTTCTTTTTTTTCCGGATATCTCCGGAACTAGTCGGAATTTTTAAACTTTCTAAACGGTATATTATTAAGGCCGTATTAGACTAGGCAATTTTTTCTCTTGCGCCGGCAATTATAATGGCACGTATTCATGCGCAGTAAACCGTTTTCGATCAGCTGGAGCATTGTCAACGGTAAGAACAGCAGTGGGTACTGTCGAAATCCCTAAAATATCCCCAGAATTAGAGATGTGCAAACCTGTTCGTTTTGATTACCAGTTAAAGCAGCTACTGCTATTTACAAATAGGAGGTGCAAAAAGTTGCTGAATTAGCAGTCCATAAGTTTAATAAAGAATGTAAACTGCTAATTTAAGTACCAGTGGGTTTAAATGGCCATTAACCTGTTCATACCTGGTTCGGCCAAATAATAAACAGTTAAAAATAACAGAATAATTAATCCATGTCACCCAATTGCGCCGGCAAGGGCAATTACAATGGCGCCTGCCCCATTTCTGGTAATGAGAGACAGCTGATCGGGAACAGTGTACTGCGCATGAATCCGTGTCATTTTAATTGTCAGAAGAGTAGAATTTCTGACTGTAGTACGGAGAACGGTGTACTGCGCCTGAATCCTTGAATTATAATTGCCATTGCTGGCGCCATAAAAATTCCCGACTGTAATACGGCCTTTAGGCACGTAAATGCGCAACTTTACCTCTATTTAACCGACTTCGTATCTCTTACGGTTTCCGAGATGCCTGTACTCCTTATCTTGGACACGGTGTATATAGGGTAGGGAAATACAACAAGTTTAAAAATTTTCATAAAGAAAAATTAAATTTCTACCGCCATAATTAAAAAAAATATATAATACAATTTACACAGATTATTTAATAAATTAAAGTAACTTGTTTACCTTTGGACGTAACAATAATAATTAACCCAACATACAAGCGAAGGTACAATAGTCTAAATGAGCTCGCATGACTTTTGTAATGGGATTTGTTGAACAACTTAATTATATATTTAATGTATTTAGACCAACTAATATCAGGCCTCGACCAAACTCAAAGCGTAATTTAAATTATTGTATCTACAGATGTTTTCGTAAATCTGATTAGACTAATGACTGGTAATAAACCTATTAGGCTCGTTAGAGTAAATTGTGCTACACAACAATATTTTGTAGCGTTAAGGCGGTGTTTTTTATGCTATTTCAAGCAACAATCGGTCGCCGAAGCAGGAACATTTCCAAAGCAAGTCCAATAAAATTCTATAGACTACGGATTTGAGTGAAATTTGGTTAACGTCTTTACTTTATTATGTTCAAATTCCTAAGGATTGCATTGTTTCAAATTTCTTCGTATTTCTCTGCGACATTTTCGTTCCCTATAATTGTTTTTTTAGAAATTAACAAGAAAATTTTGCAGGTTTCGAATTTAATTAAATGCAATGAACTAAGAAAAGTAAAATCGACAGCAGCCTTACATGTAGTTGTTATACAGGGTGTCAACTTTAAACGTCGTTTAAATCTCTTTGGAAAAAGAAATTGTCGCTGTAGTCATGGGCAATGATAAAATGAGTAATTTTATAAACTTAAAAACCAGGACACCAGCGGTAGCAACAAGGGAAAAAGCTAGCTGCGAACGAAAGCGCCGCAGGCGAAATTACTTATGTACCACGACCCACGAGCAAACCCAAAATACACATCTAAATTTAGTCCATAATTTATAGTAAATACTAGAAAAACCGAGCGGTAAGGTCAGTAAGGTGTTCTCATTATACTCGATTTAAAAAGCGCGAGTTTTTACTTAAGTTACGAACAAAAGTAATTTTTTTTTCTAGAAGAGTTTTCCTTTTTCAGTATTAATACGGAATGATTAGTAAATAATCACAAAACCTAAATTTTCATGCTAAATAAATGTAATTGCATATTTGAATATAAGTTTTAAGTCAAAATAACTTTTCTTCATAACATTCTTCTGTATATTGTCAAAAAAAGGTACTTTACTCTTGAGCAAAATTCGTAATTTCTGATATACCTTGTATATGACTGGGAAATTTTGATAACTGAAGATTGCATTTCGAGTTTTAGACCATGCAGAACTTTTTATGAAGAATAACTTTTTTTCATAAAACCAATAATAAAAAAGTTTTCCATATGGTGTCAACTTAAGGAGACACACTGTATAGCAGCTTCAGATCCGCTATATTAGAAATTTTCTTCGTTTGACTTAGCTTCGATTAAGAGAAATATTTTTGAAGAAACAATATCCGACTATGCACCGCCTCGGAATGTCAAATTTACTTTAGACTTTAAAAATACGTACCAAAGTTTAGAAAAAAATTAAAAAACATACTATCTTTTCCGCTAAGGAAATAAAAGATTATTGATGTATAATTTTGACATTGGGCGACAACCACGCTGCCCCATGCCCGCCCATGGCTGTAGTCACAGTAAACATTAAACGAGAGTTAATGTATTTTGCTGTAAAATAAAGAGATTTATATACATTTTTCACGCCAAACGACAGACCACCAAATGCCAGACATACAAAATCCAAAATTAATTCGGCCGTTCACATTTCAGCATGTAGACAGGCAGTATAGGTTGCCTGATGCGTTTTTGTAATATTTTTCATACAATGAAAAAGCTTCTGTGTTTTTTTGTTTCAACACGTGTGCAGTGTGTAAGCACTACAGGGCTGGTTCTGTACTTGGCTGTTTAAATAAAACAGCAGGGAAATGGTTTGCGCTTCTCCACCCGCCAGTTTTATGAGTAAATTAGTATAATTTAGCAGAAAAATGTTTCCATGTTTTAACATCAAACTCGAATATACTACGAAACGAAACATTTTTAAAAACTGAATTACATGGCCGAGAATAAGTTCCCTGGGTTTTTACATTCGCAATTTTGTTAAAAAATATAATGCTATAAGAATAATAATAACAATTTCGAATATAACCAATTTTCAAATTTTTGTCACAGATATTCCCGAAACTTGCTTGATATAGTCGTTGCAGCGAACCCGCGCGCCAGATATGTCAAGTGTCACGTGACATTAATGATCTGCCTGCTTATTTCTGGTTATTTATTTTGCCTAGGTTTGTATGACATTCCAGGACCGTACTACAATAGTACGTACATTTATTTTAAAAATGAAACGAGTCTATTTATATCTTTAAATACATTTTTTATTATTTATTATAGGGACTAAAACACACAAACACATTGTATTTTTTTGTTATTTATTTATTCAAATATATAAAATAAAGTCATTATCTATAATTACATGCCATGAAAACTGAAATTTCAACATCCACTTTAATAAACAATATATTTAGTATTCTCTGCAAAGTTCTAAAAATAGTGAACTTAGATAAACATATTATTACACACTACATGATCAATAATTGCACTTGTCGCCACACAAAAGTATTACCTGATATTTAACTGAAATAAATCTCAACTCACTCGGAAAGAAATAAAACATCTAGAATATTTTTTATTAATATTAAAATTCACCTTGGTTTCTCTAACGGTGGCATCAGCTGAGGTAGAAGGCAGACAATAATTATGCTCCATAATTATTATTTTCGCCTAAAAACAGACAAATAAAATATTAACCTATACATTTTTCGTTACGTGAGTCGTACTTACTGTGGTTTACCAGATACACAAACAACTCAATATGTAGTTAATCAAAGTTTTCAAAACAAAATAAACTATACTAAAACGACGGAAATACACTTTTAAAACTTATTAGCACCAATCAAACTGGAAAAATATAAAAACACAACACGCTGAATGCGGTTCGTATAAAATTATTTGATTATGTCCCCAAACAGCTGATCGATGACATATTGCTGATGTCAACTGTCGAAAAAGCTTAAGGGTTCGCTGCAAAGACTATACCCCAATCAACATGCCAGCAATCTAAATATCAATAAATTAACTAAAAAAACTTTATTATTAACGACTAAAACTTCACGAAAATAAATATAGATCAGCTAATGACTCTTGTCTCTTTCTAACCTGCCAAGAAGCGGCATGTTTTTTAATTGAATTGTCGCAACTTAGATGGATCTAATTACTCATTTGGGATTGTTTCGGATCCTCATCTTAAGTAAAAAGATCTGTGCTTACTGTTTATTTGCAATGTATTTCCCTGTTTATATTGTCGACTTGTTTTCTTCTTCTTGAAATTTTAGTCACATAACCTTAAACTTCAACGAAACGTCAAAAGATTTAAAGTCTAGCGTAGAGAGCATAAGGTAGTATCGATATAGACGATCATCGATATTGCATATATTAAAAGTATTTTAGAACTATTAAGGTATAATATTTAATTTAGGTTCTGGAAATAATCTTATCAAATATCGCCTAATAAGAATATTGTAAAGTTTTATTATACACGTACAGGGTGTCCCATTTTCGATACTTTTATAGGGTATCTCCCTCCTCCTCCTTAGTGCAATCAAAAAAGTAATATAGGTGTCATGTGCTCTTTTTGGGTCAAACTTAAAATGGTAAAATCAAAATTTGAAAATTTTCGCTGGTGTCTTATATATTTGAAAGGAGAATTTAAAATAGTATATTTTTAGATTAAAATATACAGGGTGTTCCATTTAAATAATGAGGATAGGTCCGATAACTTTTTTACCCGACCTCGTATACTTATTCTAAAAACGTCAGATTATTCAACAAGCAATATAAAGAAGCTTCTGTATAAAACATTTTTCCATATCTCTTTTAACTAAGAAATTATAGGGTAATTTTGAAATTGTCAATTTTTTGATTTTCCCCCGTATCTCTTAAACGAGCGAAAGTTTCAAATTTTGATTTTATCATTTTAAGTTTGGCCCAAAAAGAGTACATGACACCTACATTACACGAACAAACCCTACGAAAGTATCGAAAATGGCACACCCTGTACATGAATGAAAATCATAAAAACGAAATAATCATTACCAACTTGAATAATGAATTTTATAAACGTATATTATTTTATAATAAATTAAAACTAATTGCCAATCTTACGACGTTTATTTCCTTCTCGAATAAACGTCACCCACATTCACACAAACGCCATTCACGATCAAACTAATTAAATACCGAACGTCTTTCTTTACTCTTCATTATTAATTTATCAATTTTCAATCAAGGGCTGAATTTATCATCAGCTGAATAAACCTGGAATTTGTCAGACGTCTCTTATGATTAATCACTCCTCAAAGCATGTGGCTAGTCCAAGTCTTGATGCGTCCGTCCCGACGCGGTGCTTGAAAAAACGCTGACTGAAACCTGCAATCCGCAATTCAAGTCTTCTTGGGGTAGAAATTTACGCAGGAATGGAAACAGTGTTGCCAAATTTTCCTTGTGTGGGTGCGATTTTATAGAGCTAGAAGCTTGGAGTATTTTTTTTTAATTCTATTATATGTTTGATTTTATGATGGCTTATGATAATTACATATTCCCTATTAATCAGTTACAATTCGAGCAGTATTGGGTTGGCGCAGGATCAAAAAATGCATGATAAATTTATCGCCGATGTAGGTGGGTTGCATATTTAACTTTTGAATTAATTGAATTCTAACTATAGTTTATATAAATTATGTTTACAATATTATTTTGGTACGGATTATAATGAAAATTGTAATTAATACAATATTTTATAGGAAATTGTACAATAAAATCTTTACTATAATAATTTTGGTGAAAATTGAAAAACTTAAAAATTAATCACTTATGAACCAAGACGAATTCAATTTAACTCCTCCGGAGTTACAGGAACTTGCAAAACATTTAATTGATTTCCTTGTAAAATATTATACTGATGTATAAAGAAGAAAGTGCACTTGGCAAGTGTGAGATTAGTTTAGTAATTGTTCCTGCAACCAAACATACATGACCGCCTTACCAACCTTTAAAAAAGGAAGAAAAAAAAACGGTCTCATAAAATAGTATATTAAGCTACAAGTTTCATAAGATATTATCTGATAGCACGCGTTTAATTTAGAAAACGACCCGCGAAGCGGGGAGTTTCCTAAAGTACAAGTGCTCTAATTTTTTTATGCGCCGTGTATTTTATAAGACTTTTTCTATTTGGGTCTTTAAAGTCTGAAAACCTTTAAAAAATATAGTAGATTTTTTCCATTTCAATTAATATTTTCCTTTTGGGTTGGCAATAATTTTTCAATTTAATAAAATGCTACAAGTATCAAATATGCCATGTAGAAACAATTGAACACAACAAAGCTTATTCTTTCCATCCATCATAATTAAAAATAAATATATTATTAAAGTTTATAAAAATGAGTCAGGAAGAAAGTTGTACTGCGTCAGAAATACGAGAAATTGCAGAAATAGAAAAACGTTTGAAAAGAATATGCAAAGCTTTGAGTTATAGTGCGAGCAGAACAAAGTTCATAATATTGAACAAAATAATAAATAATACTATTGAACAAAATATTGTGTCGACACAGAATATTACAGGAATAACAATTAATGCCCAGGAAATATCTACAGTAACTATAAATATGTATATATAAAGTAATATGTATAATACTATATTGAATTAAGAATAAAAATAGTACTTTATTGAATAGAAGTTTAGAAATAGAGCATAAATTGGAAGATATTTCTATTATTTTTAGGTTATGTTGTTTTATAGTTGTGACTAGAAATTAGTTGACGGACACCGTCAGCAGGTTATATATTTCCGAGTATAGGTATTTCAGATAAATATGTAGTAAAAATGATCCATTTGTAAGGTTAAAGGTTAGTATTTTAAAGTTTTCAATAAAATATTTTTGTTGAATCCATAATGCCTAGAAAACTAATTTCAACGAAATCGAAGTAAGCCTAACATTCGAACCTTACTTGCTGCCAACATAAAAAAAAATAAAATTTCAGTTTCATAAAGTGGCAGGTTATTCAAATTAAATGGTTTGCCGTTATTAACAGGCGAGCTACGAAATGATTACTTGGTCGGCAAGAGTTTACAATTGGTCAGTAGAAACAAACATGTCTAGAAGCAGTTTACTTCAGAGATCCCAGGGCACTGTCACTTTATGTAACTTTCTTGTGTTTTCTTTTGCCGAATACAGAAGGAAATCGGCTACAAAAGGTGTAGCGGGGGCCGGTTTTCACTTGTTTTCCCAGGGCACTGTCACGATTCAGAAATGTTTGCTCTCCATAAGTTGCTGACCAACTAGTAATTTTGGCTGACCGATTACATTTTTCTGTTCGCAAAAATAAGAGTATTTTGTTAACCAGTTAAATGATACCCGATATCGAAATGGCTTTGATATTAAACCTAAATAGAAATATTTGTTTATTGATGACTTTATAACGGTTTATCCTCAACAAGTCAATATGTGCTGATTGCGCTATGGCTATGCTTCAAGATATGAATCACTGTTGCCCGCAAGAACTCCCTAAAAAAATTTCTCAATAAAAAGAAGTCAGACATATTAACAACCACGCGTCTGAGTACCACATTAAATTTTTAATATTTAATTAAGGCGTTGGGTACGTACACCTTGTAATCATTATACCCAATATAGCTGACGCATCTTTCACTGAACACAAAGGCAGAAACGCATTCTAAAATGACAATGTGACATTATTATTCAAAATGGCTGTGATTTACATTGGCATTACACCCATCTTTTTGAAAGGTGTGTTCGGTTAATGTATGGCGTTCGAGTACATAAATGCATAAACCAGCTCTCCATGCTCTTGTTGGTAATTAATTTATATGTCTCAAATCTAAATTGGAATTTACTACTATGAGCTTATTTTTTAGCACACACTGTAGGTGGTTTAACAGTAGCCATATAACAATACCAGCCATTGATTGATTTTTATATAAAGTGACTATACACACAAAAAAAAAAGAAATACATACTCACTTTATACAGGGTGTCCCAGAATATGAGGGCAATCTCCCGGGTTCATATAGAACACTTAAAAATAACAGGAGAAGTTCGTATAAATATTTCTTCCTACCCTACGGAGATACTAGCCCATAACGGACGCCCCTGGAAATCGTTAATTTTTAAATAATTTTTTAAGTACTAATTTAATAATTTTTTAGTATAATGTTTACTAGATGAGTCTCCTTAAAATTCGCCCTTTTAAACATATTTGGCTTATTTAGTTTGACAGGGACGGACTAGACGTAACACAAAAATGCTTTTTTTTACACCCTGTATGATGAAGGAACGGAATGTCGATAAAATGAACTGTTTTCGAAAAAAAAATATATTTTTGTTCAATATGGATTTTTGCATTGGTTGTTGTTTTATGTTCATAAAATTCCCTCATTGTTGCTATGGTATTTTTCACATGTACCGATTTAAATAAGAATATTTATGCCAGTGTCAGTTTATGGTAGTGTCTTGAAATTTGCGGTTTTTCTCCTTTGTCTTATTAGTTACTAACTTAGTAATGGAGTTTACGTATATAACTTCTCCACCAATAAAGTGTATGGAGCTATACAAGGTATTCCTTAATGACGTACTAATATTTCAGGATATATGAGAAAGGTCTGTTGCATTTTTCTCGTCAGACGCACTGAACCGTTGTTGATTAAAACAAAATAAAATATATATAAGTATATCTTAACTATCGCATATTATAATAAACCGGAGAAATTTTTTTCAAATTTACATTCATTAATAATTCAACAATATCGTCAACAAAATCTTACGAAACGTAAACTATCTGCTCAACTCAAACATATAATTACAATAAACGATTACAATCAGCTGAATATTAAATAAATTTTAATCTTAGGAATTTCTTTATTAACTTCGCCATTCACATTAGCCGACATTTTAAAAGTTATCTTTGAGAAAGAATTTTGGCGGTCTATGGTAATTATGTCAATTAACATGACTGTAAAATAGTTAACAATGAATTATTACAGTCATTATTTTTTTTTTTGGTAATAGTTATGAGTAAAAATTATAGGTTAGATAGACAAAGGCATTACGGTATGGTAAAGGAAACATTAAATCATTAGCCATGGCAGTTTTTATAGGGCAAGTTGTAATGATGGTGTAAACAATGATTTTAATGTAGTTAAAACCTATTATTTTGTTTTATCAGCGACACCATTTTTATGGTTTTGTAGCTATTTAATCACAGCTAATAGAAATATTTTATGCCGGTCAACGTTTTAGTACAATAGAGCGAGCTTACGACATGTTAATTTATTGAAGAAAGAATTGTGGCGATCACGACACTAACATTACCAAAAATAGTTTTAACAATTACTTATTATAGACGTTGATATTGTCTTCTTAATACTTACTTATAGTACGGCAGCCCGTTATCAGGATTTCAGACTGATCACCCCCTAAAGTTTTTTGAGTTTTTTGGTGATTTAATAAGGACTTGAGAAGGAAATTACCAAGAACGGACATTGGCAACGTTGCGAAATCATTGAGAATGATCTTTACATATGTAAAAAAAAGTGGTCGTAATAGTTATCGCGCCTCGTCCGTTATTTTTATTTTTTGACTCAGAGTGATGTTTTTGATGAGATGAAAATAGTAACTGACATTTTCGGTGCGCTGAATAGTTTTGGTCTAAGAAAAATCGAAAATTGTTTAGAGCGGAGAAATCAGCTTATCATGCCTCGTCCGTTTTACTTGTCGGATGTTAGTTTTCGTTATTCGTGACCGGAAAAAAATGAGAACGGACATTTTCACCGACGCGCAAGCGCAGTGTTGGATATTAGGTATGTCATTTTTTTAACGCTGTTCGAGTTATCGCGCTTCGTCCGTTTTCAAGCAGAAATCGTGTATTGCGGCTCGGAAAATAGGGGGAAAATATGAAGTGACATTTTTACACACGCATTTTTTAGCAAAACCGTTTTCAGTCAACACATCACGTACATATACAAGGTGGCCCATCGAAAACAGTCCAGGCAAGGTTTACGGCTGTGTACGTGAAAATTAAAAAAAAAACTCGGACCCGTAAACTTGTATTTTCAGGGGGACACGTTCCACTATTAATTTCATCAATGTAACCTCAACCCCCATAGCGGGGGCGGCTACTGCCCTTGTTTTTTTCAAATGGGAATGGGTATGTTGTGATACATCTTTTTAAAGGGCATTAAATTCTCTTTAAAATGGCGCTTTGTTTTGTAAATTTGAGCTACGCGCCGCCGAGAAATTGCGTTTTAAAAATACTTAGATGTTACCTTATTAAATGTTGAGAATATCCGCCATTCACCTCCATACAATAGTACAACAACTGTTCAACTTATTAGTGAAACGTGTCCCCCTGAAAACACAAGTTTACGTAAACCTTGCTGGAGTGTTTTCGATGGGACACCCTGTATAATGCAATATGGGGACATAGCTGATGCTGAGTTATTATAGACAACCAAGCCACACAGCAAGCCGTCCCATGCGCGCGCCGTTTACCGCGATCATAAATTATACAGATACGAGATCCGACTCCGCTGCCCTCCCTGCAGCTGCGCAACACCGAAAATGTCCGTTCGACTCGATTTTACTATTTTTTATAGTGTTGTCAACAATTTAAAAAAAAATTGACCCGGGCGCTGTAACTTTTTTAACTTTACATCTTTTATTTAAATTATGGAATTTTTGCAACACTCAATACGTCCGTTATCGATGAATTCACGTTTTTTAAAAATATTTTTAATATGATTTCATCAAGAACGGACAAGGTGTAATAACAAAAAGAAGAGCTGCTTTCTTACGGACTGAAATCACTCCGACGGGTAAGCGCAGCCGTTGCCGAACTTTTTCGCTCTAGTAAAACTTTCTTATTTTTTATTAATCCAGCGATTAGTCATTGACTAGATGAAACGGTAGATGACACTGAGTGTCGGAATGAGTTTCCAACAATTAACTATACGCAATGTTGTTTGAAGAAATTAAATTTTATAATTAACTTCTGAATCTGAAAAAAATCACTAGAAAAGGTCATTTTGATAAAAGTTTTCACTAGATCACTAGGTTACACAAAAATCACTAGATCTAGTGAAATTTCACTAGACCTGGCAGCACTGGACCCATCCCAGGGGCGAAAGCGTCAAATATTATTTAATAGCGCCCACCTCCACATTAAAATCTATTCCGATTTTTAATATTATTTACTTGAGCGCGATAATGAGGCTGGGAAGTTTTCAAAGTGCCACCCTGTATACTTTTCCTACGACTAGTTTGTCAGAAACATACATAAATAAAATACTATGGAGGGACTACCATTACTTTTGCTTATCCCTGGTATAATAAACTTGATGTTTTATTTGGTCGTCATAAATATTTAAATGTTATTTTTAAATGAACAATTAAGTAGTTAAAACTCCCAATGGCGATACTTTGAATACTCTATTGTGTTAGAAATTTATGAACCATGTAAGGGTATAATTTGAGACACTTAAATTATGTTTTTTTTTTTAGGTAAGGAAATGAAATGTGCTATATTATTAAATCTATATTGGTAAGTAACCATTTTGCTTATTATTGGTTATCTCTGGACTGTTTGCTAAGTACTCTCAAAGAAACATTGTATAGTGTTGATACAGTTTCAGTATTATTTTATTGTGAATAAAACAAAAAATAAGATAAAAGCAAAATTTTTATGATAATCCTGAATTGTTTTAAAGCCGAATTAAGATTTGAAATTGTTGCAGTCAAATATTCTTTAGTGTTGTGATCGCTCGAGCGAAAAACCGCTTGATTACTCGATTATTGAAATAACCGACATCGCTCGATTATTAAAAAAGCCGCTGGAGTTATCTATTCAGGCGAAAACCGTCGCTCGTTACTTATTATCTTTCACTCGATACCCGAGCTTTGCTTGAGCGGAACTTTACCGCTGTAGTGTGATCGAGTTAAAAAAACTGATCGTATATTCGAACAGTTTTTTGCTCGATAGGAAATACTCTAGTTATAAATTCAGGCGAAAAACCGCAAAATATCGCCTGTGCGCAATCCGATTGGCGACGTTCGACTTTGACGCTGATCAGGTAACACGACATACGCCTTTCTTAAAGACACATAAACTAGAAGGTGCATACAAAAAAGTATTCCAAATCCCTTAGCGGACTCATCGCGACATGGGTTTTGTAAAGTTTTGTTTCAACTGGCTAGCCAGAGGCGTAGTTTAGGTCTCCGATTGTAAATATTAAAAAATTAAAGGATATAATTTTAAAATTTTAATTTACTATAAACTCGAGAAAACTTCTCAAAAATAACATAATAATAGAAATTGTTAATAAAAAATAACAAAACGAACAAAATGGGTAACAAAATATATAGAAAATTTCGTTGGTAAACAGGAACTTGTTATTGAAGGGCACACACTGGGCACCTGATAATTAGTGGAAGAATTTGACAAGCCATTTTAAATATCTACTTATTTTATGCTCGTAGATTGAGAAAGATGTGACGAAAAATAACTCTCGGTAATACTTTTTGTTTTAAAAGAGCACAAGAATAAACCCGAACAATATATACATATTTGGGTGATTTTTTGCAGTTTTTTTGTTTGGTATCGAGACACGTGGTAAAAATTAATTATTCACAAATAAATAAATTTCTGGAATTTTTTTGGTGGCTACTACAATTCTTTAGCTAAACCTGTGCCCACCCGTAGTTACGTGCCTGCTAAATACCCTACCTGATCACATGTAAACGGCTAGGCTGCCGGTCAAGCAGTCGGTGACGTCATCGCTTGGTGAATTGGAATTTCAAGCGATTCACTCGATTATTAAAATCGCTCGAGTATCAAGTACTCGATTATTAAAATCATCGGCTTTTCCCAACACTAATATTATTTACTCCAAGTATTTTTTAAATTTTTATAAAATCCTTTTTTACAAACATTTCTTGTTTGGGTTTGTTCGTTTGTTCTGTAAATAATTATATTTATACAGCGTGTGTGGTAGAAAGTATAACAAATAAGAATCGAAAAAAGTCACTCTTGCAAAAAGGATACAACAACTTTCATGCTTACCAAAAAAATTCTTAAAAATTGGTTCTATTTGTTTAACTAGATAGTATTTTCGCTTTCATCTACCTGCTATGCACCTACTATCATATGCATAAAACCTTTTAATTAGAGAATTAAAAACGCTAACAACATCGTTAATCTCCATAAGCAATTTAAAAGTAAGCCACAGGCAAGACGTCACTGCAGGCGTCAAGAGAGTTTGGAACGGTTAGATATCATACCTTGTATTTATTGTATCATGCTATAATATACTATCATATTCAGTATGTCCATAATAAAAAATCCAATACTTCCATTTATCACTTTAATGAACCATATTTCAAGGTCCCCGGGCCGATAAAAGAGGGGAATGCTTGACTTAAAAAGAATACTGTGCCATTATTAAATTGATTTATAGAAGTGACATTATTAAAACTCATCGACCGATTAAAAATAATTAAAATCGAAAAAGAAGTTCGCTGAGATGGTGGTTAATGGTCCGTATCAATTAATATTTACTGCCGATTTAATACCTGATAAGCAAAATGGCGAGAAATGTTATGTGGGGCACATCGTGAATAAATCATTTTTATTGTTTTTATCTTTAGAGTAGGTATTATTTATGCCATATTAAATAAACCCCGGCTTTCGAGGGAAAAATTTGATTTTCGTGAACCAAATTATCCATAAATACCATGGCTAACAATGCCTAAAATATTTATTACTCCCTTAGGTTTAGTTTTTTGTGAATCCATGCCGATAAAAAACTAGGACAGCAAAATCTCAAAACTGGGATCGGAAATACATATCTCATAGACTATAAAAGGTGCTCTAGAGCTGTAAAGGTAAACACATCTAACTTTTAGAAATTAACATAATTTAAGGTTTGTATTTTGCGATACGAGGGGGCATCAAAATATGTTACTGTTTTATAAAGTTGACCAGAAGTTTATATGGAGGAACTAGATGTATTACGCATTTTTATTAAGAAAAAGTCAAATGCCTTATGTAAAGTAGGTATATTTAATGTCGCCAAAAAATGAATATAAAACTGAATAATAAAAGAAATTTAACAGAAATTAAAAAAATATACAAACACAAAATTTGTCGTAGCAACAAATTTTTTTAAATATGTAGTCATAGACTACATACTGTTTATCACTTAATGATAATTAGTATTCTTCTATTATCATCTTTGGCAAACATTCTAGGGGATCCTGAAACTGCTCCTAATAATAGTTCGATGCCTTGCTATTTTTTGTTTTGCCAACAACACGGTATTTCTGTTTACTCCCAGTACGCCTGCAATATCCATAATAAAAGCACCATCTCCCAACCGACTGTAGATAATAGTCTTTTGCTGGGGGGTTATTTGTGGCATATTTTAAGAAAAATGTGTGTTATTGCTAAAGTGACAATCTATATTGACATGTACAATTTATATATGACTTTTTACTGGTACCAGGCTCGACAGTAAATAATTCCTAATAGTCTATGAGAAAATAAGAAATTTTGCTGTCCTAGTTTTTTATCGGCGCGATGGTACGTATAGCAGGTATTTGATTCTCTGATCGAATTTCAATTCAAATTAAAATTGTCTTAAAATAAAATCTATTTTACCAGGAATATAAACGCCTGGCGCCTACTGGACAGTGGTCCAATATCCAATATCATAGAATATAAAATTTTAAATATTAATTGTTACAGGAATTAATAAATAACTCGTAACAGAATAATTAATGTTGCGAAAAACCGATGATTTTAATAATCGAGTACTTGATACTAGAGCGATTTTAATAATCGAGTGAATCGCTCGAACGATTAATCACTTGAAACTTTTATGACTAAGAAGAATATGTTGATAAAACACCAGGGGTTGTTTTTGTAAGTTTTAGAAAGTTAGTCTAGAGTGTTTATTAAGAAAGAACAGTTGATTCTGATTGAAATTATACCCCTTATTTTTTTTTAAATTTACAACCGCCGCTGCCCTCGAATATACAACGTGTCCAAGATAAGGAGGGCCATTTACGTGCCTAATAATATGCCGTTTAGAAAGTTTTAAAATTCCGAGTAAAACCGGAGATATCCGTAAAAAAACTAAATTCTTAAAAATCGTTTTATTGTTTCCTGGGTTTTTTTTTTGAAATCGAATTCTAAAGTAAATTGCACCTTTTGCATTGCCACTTTTTCCGCTCTATCCAACAGCGTTAATTGTTTTGTAATCCGACGAGTCGTCTTCGAAGGGCCATTATCGACTTTCTTTTTTTTAAATACGGTTCTGTTTTCCTGATATTGGAATTTGAGAGCTTTTTTCTCCCGAATGCAACGATGTATGACACATTGTGGTTTAATGACGTTTCGAGGGTTTTTTGAACAAAATCAGGAAATTTTGGGATACGGTCCGGTATTTCTCCTAATTTTATAAATAATATCTCATAAGTAAGCTCTAAATTTTTTACTTATGTTGGACTAGTTCAATAAATAACAATCAATTTAATAATAAGCCGACTCGTCGGATTACAAAACAATTGACGCGATAGAGCGGAAAAAGTGGCAATGCAAAGTGCAATTTACTTTAGAATTCGATCTCAAAAAAAACCAGGAAAACAATAAAGCAATTTTTCAGAATTTCGGTTTTTTCCAGATTTCTCCGGAACTACTCGGAATTTTAAAACTTTCTAAACGGCATGTTATTAGACACGTAAATGCGCAACTTTACCTCCATTTAACCGACTTCGTATCTCTTACGGTTTCCGAGACAAAAACTCTGCTTCAACGTCTAATCTCACGAGGAAAGAAAACGGCTCGATGGAGAATAATTATTTATAGTTATTATTAGCGCTATTACTAGATTTTTATTGGTTTCCGTGTTATATCCACGAATGGTTTATTAAGTCACAGATAAAAATTAACAGTCATTTGTATTAGTCTACAAAAAGTTACAGCAGATTACCGGCCGACTATTTTATAGCTACTACGACTATTTTTACAGAGATTACGATTGAAATATGAGGTCAAAGGCCTGTTGCAAGTGTGTAATTGCTTTACTACAATGCACATTGAATCATTCTTGCAATTTTCTGGTAATTGTTTTCAAATAGTGTAGGTTAAGTTTTATGTTCACTCTCTATTGTTTACCAGTAAATCTCATTAATAATATCCTATACGATTACAGTCTAGCCTATGTACTTAAGTGAATCAAGCCTACGATAGACACGTCGAAGAGTTTATGACATGAATTATTTATTAAATATTAGATTTGGTTTTCTTTACTAAATGATAGAATTGAGAATAGTTTGACTGTGTGCAGTTTTTAATATTGAAAATTGTGGTCATTGAAGCTTCTAAATTCTCTAAATTTATCGGCATGGTACATGGCAGCGTTTAGCCAAGTTCCCCATCTTAAAATAAAAACAAACCCAACGTTAATTTTATTAAAATATTAAATTTATATCGATACACAATGCCGTTCCATCCACAAAACCATATTAAATATGCCCTATCTACCTTAGCTATAGATTGTACCCCTTCGGTCCTTTCACCTTTCCCGAAATGGCCCCAAAACTAATTTCCAGCATCTGTATACGGGCAATGTTGCCAATTTTGACATTAATAAAACTACCGCAGAACGATATAGTTTTGCTAATATACCCGTTGTATAATGGTTACTGTTATTTCCAGTAACCTGAGCCTGGCGGGAACATTTTATCTTGCTAGTTAATGAATATTGCCCTTATTATTTTCTGTACGTTGTTTAGCCGGATTATTATTGGTCTGCACGGCAGGAATTTACAAAAATTTGATTTTATTGGATTGATATTTATAAAGGTTAATAATATCTAAATGAGCTTCATTTTTGTACACATTTTTAGTAGGTTCTAAAGAAATGTATATACAGTGAAACCTCTCATAACGGACACCTCTAATAAGCTGACATCTCTATTAAGCGGACATTTTTTCATAGTCCGGAACTAGGTATATGAAATTCCATGAAAATCAACCTCTCTTGGGCAGACTCTCCTTTGGACGGACTCTCCTTTGGATGGACGCGGAGTGCGAAAAGGGTATTAGGGAGACGAGTAAGTACGGTGCAAAAATTCTCTGAAGACAGACCGGCAACCAATCGCGTATGCGGGGCAGAGCGAAAGGACTTCGCCGAATGAAAGTATGTGTGATTCGCCGACAGCAGTCCGCCGTTTATTTGTGAGTTGTAAGGTTAAAGTCGTAAACAATGGCACAAAAATGTCGCATTTTAAGTCTGAAAGAGAATATTGATGTTGTGGAAGTTTGTAATTTGATAACAATGATTTGGGCGAGTTTAACGATGTGCTATTAGAAGATGATAGTGACCCCATTCCTACCGATTATGTAGTCCAAACTGAAATCATATCACTATCTGACGACTCTGATGAAGAAGTTGAATGCAGTAATCAAACAAATGCCACCAATTATCAACAAGCCATTAGTATGGTAAAGGAATTACAACAGTATGCAAAGAATAGAGGTGACTCTACAGCAATGGAATTGTTGAATAACAGAAAAGTTTTGGACTTGCATTGTCTTTATTTGTTATATATCACAACGTTACAACTGGTAAATACTTACCAGATTCACCAGTATTCACCTGAAGACGACTGGAGATACCTCCAGTCGTCTTCAGGTGAATACTTTCCATAAACTTACTTAAAATAGCTTACAAAGCTTACTTTAAAAAATTATAATATTAAAACATGATCCTTTAAGAAGTTCCAGTTCCGGCATATAATTAAATTACTTTGCGAAAACTTTATGAAGTTTAGGAATTTATCAAATATAATTATAAATTCGTTATTAATGTAATGCAACAATCAGATAGCGGTTAATAACACACCTAAATCCTTCGAAAGTATATTATTTGAAGCCCATAAATCGGCACCAGAATACCGAACAAAATTTTGGAAGCATTTATTTGATACACGTAAAATAACACTTAATAGTGATAAAATGGTAATTTTGTATAGTTAATATTACACCGAACATCTAATTATGTTATATTTTGTTTCCGGCTTTTGTGTTTATGGCACATCAACACGGTTTAGGGCCATAAATTTTTTTCATTACATAAATTTTCTGATGAAAACGGGATATTTTTGAATAGTATCTTATATACCTAGCCTATTAAACTTTATGTGGAAATAAAAACATCGGTAATGAAGTTATTAACTTACGCAGTTTACGCCATAATAATCCTAACCAGTTGTTGGTATTTTATCTGTGTAAACACTTGCCATGTTTTCTTGTATCTTTATTTCGTTTTTTAAAATGAAAATGCCCTATTAGACTGCAACATACGCTCTGCATTAAAAGTGCTGTTTTATTGCTCAGGGTAAAGCCTGCATTGTCGGCTGCGACATTAAAACCTTTTTTCTACAATCGTTATAAAAACTATTATTTTCTTTTACGCAAATTAATGCATACAATTGGTTATTTTTAACAAGAACTTCTCTCTGAATGCTTATAATATCAAGTTGCCTATCCAGACGAAATAATTAATAAAGCCAATGAAGCAAAACAATATTTATTGGCTGAAAAAATCGAAAGAAGCTTACAAAAAGGAATATAATACTAATTTTCTCGAAAACGAATCGACCGTTTTTAAAAAATCAAACGTAAAAATAAAACACTTTGAAAGACCTTTCAAACAAGCTATTACTTGCTACCCCTTGTCATTTAAAATTTTTAAGGGGATGACCCCGGGGGCCAGAGGGTAAAAGTGGGTGAAGTAGTTTTTGGTTAAAAAGTTGTCCCCTTTGGCAAATCTTCTGACGTGTCTCGGCGTTTTTTCTTTTAATCAGTGGTTTTCGATAAATCCATGGTGGGAAGTTTTCAAATGAACACCCTGTATATAAAAAAAAACCAAAAAAAAACAATCTGGGTAGTAAAACAATTACATCAAAGCATACAAACACTAAAACTGCTCCATAAACAGTTCCATTTTAATATTTTAACATTTCTTATACTAGATGGAATTAAGTTAAATAATTTTGGAGCAAGATATGTCATGGATATCTCTCTTTGAGGAAGGAATGTTCAGCATATATGCAGCATTACCTCTGGTCATATAATTATGATGGATACAGTCCATTTTAAGTCTTACATTCGAATACACGTAACCACAAACCGCCAGGGCATACAATGTTTTGATATTACATAGATCTGATGAGTAGAGCATATTAGAAGAGAACAGTCTAGGTATTTTTAGGATTACCTTCACAATATAATTTTGAGCAATATTTAGCTATTGTAAATGATTGCTGTACATTCCTCCCCAAGCGATGATTCCATACCTCAATAAGGGCTCAACTAGTCCTTTATAGATCATAAGAATTAATTTTTTATTTAACATTCCTCGAATGATATAAAATTTATGGATTAGGCATCGGTTTTTTTTTTAGACAAATAAAGCTGATGACGCTTCTTGCCATGTTGGGTACGATCCGCAAGATAGTTCGCAAACAGATCCAACACGACACCCCTCACCCCATACCCCTCCAATGCTTGAAGTAGTATGCGATGGGACACCGTGTCTAAAATATATTAAATTATTAATATTTACTAATACTAAATTGATTCGTTGTAACATTTAAAATATATTTTAGGATTTACTTGATTGTATTAAATTGATTTAGAAATTTTCCCGTATGTGTTTCTTGAAAAAAATGTTTCCATGTAATTTCCAAGGTACCTAATTGAGATCAGACGTTACTACATAAGAAGAACTTTAACGTAAATGTTTTTAAATTAGACTTACCGATAATTGTAATAGCGCCTATCTGTTTTTTAAATGTTTCTGTAAAATTAGTTACTATATACATGGTGCAATTTGAGATATCATTGCGAATCGAACTAAATGAATAATTATAAATAATTTCATAAAAGTCAATAGGCACCAAGTCCGGTGACATTTAAAATGAGGTTATATTTGCTCATTGCGTAATTACTGAAAAAGTAACGACACCATACATTGAATCGAATTAACTTGTAGACATAAAAGGTAATGAGCGGTAGAACAGCATGCGGGATCATAATCGATATGTTCGGGACAGTTATGAAACAACGTAATTATTGTTGTTTACTTGTCAATTATTAGTACTGTTAACACAATAGATAATAAAATAAATATGAATCCTTCATGCGAAAACACGAAGTTACAAAATAGTATGCACTTGAGGTATCGTAGCAATCTTGATTTTCGGATTCTAAGGGCCGATCTTTGAATGTTACCTCTAGTTAGACCTTGGCTAAGGTAGCCTTAACGCTATGATGGCAAACCTTAAAAAAACGATGTTTTTAATTAATTAGTGGGTCAATTGGTGCGATAAGTCGATTACCACGGTCTTATAGGTCTATTCCTTTAGATCTTTAAGGATGTGGTAAATTTCCCACTTAACCCATTAATTAATCCTCAAATTAATTTAAAACATACTTTTTTAAGGTTTACCATAACGTTAAGGCTACCTTAGGTCTAACTTAAGGTAACATTCAAATATCGGCCCTAACGCGCCAATTGACCCTCAAATTAATTTAAAACATAGCTTTTAAGGTTTACCATAACGTTAAGGCTACCTTAGCTGAGGTCTAACTTCAGGAAACATTAAAATATCGGCCCTAACGCGCCAATTGACCCTCAAATTAAAGCTTTTAAGGTTTACCACAACGTTAAGGCTACCTTAGCTGAGGTCTAACTTCAGGAAACATTAAAATATCGGCCCTAACGCGCCAATTGACCCTCAAATTAAAGCTTTTAAGGTTTACCATAACGTTAAGGCTACCTTAGCTGAGGTCTAACTTCAGGAAACATTAAAATATCGGCTCTAACGCGCCAATTGACCCTCAAATTAAAGCTTTTAAGGTTTACCATAACGTTAAGGCTACCTTAGCTGAGGTCTAACTTCAGGAAACATTAAAATATCGACCTTAACGCGCCAATTGACCCTCAAATTAATTTAAAACATAGCTTTTTAAGGTTTACCATAACGTTAAGGCTACCTTAGCTGAGGTCTAACTTCAGGAAACATTAAAATATCGACCTTAACGCGCCAATTGACCCTCAAATTAATTTAAAACATAGCTTTTTAAGGTTTACCATAACGTTAAGGCTATACCTTAGCTGAGGTCTAACTTAAGGTAACATTCAAATATCGGCCCTTATTCTGTTCCGGGATACGCAAAGGAAAGCTAAATTTACTCTAAAAATAATAAAAGTAACCATAATTTATGATACATGGAAAAACCACAGACCTATACGTAAAAATATTAGGACTTAATTATACTTATATATATCCGAAAGTTGATATTAACTGAGATACCGGATGTTAAAGTTAAAACTTCATTTTTGGTGGAAACTAACGTTTTTTTTACAAGATTTGGCAAATATGGTTTTTTTAGGACAAGAAATTGATTTTTTTTGTGAAATTTTAATGTGCAATGTAGGGGGCGCTGTCTGCTGCATTTTTCACACATTGATACGGTCATAACTTTTTTGTGTCTCAGTGTATTTAAGTTTTTAATAAAAATAATACTTTTCTCATATTTATTCCGTATAAAAGGTATACTAAGTTGAGGTCTCCCAGAGTTACCGTTTCGGAGATATATGCATCTATAAATTGTTTAGTGCGCTATCTCAGGCAAACAAATAATATTTTGTTACTTCTTACCAATTAACTTTTACATAATAATTAATGTTCTAGTAATGACAATTGGGAATAATAAATACAGCAATTGGATTGTTCTTTTACTTATTTTAATTAAAATAACTTTGACCCTAGAAAATATCGTGTCGAAAGAAACCAACGGCAATGAAAACACAAACTTACAATAAACTCAAAAATGAAATATTTTCTGTTCCATAGCAACTGCATCTCTAAATTTCATTTGTTTTCTCATAGGTTTTTAAGAAAAAAATTTTGTTTGCAAATTAATAATAATTGGGCAGGGTGCACTAAACAATTTAAATGCAAATATCTCCGAAATGGTAACTCTGGGCGATCTGAATTTAGTATTCCTTTTTTACGTAATAAATATGAGAAAATTATTATTTTCATTAATATTAACTTAAATACACTGAGGCATGAAAAAGTTATGGTCTAATAAATGTGCGAAAAAATGCCTCTCCCTCCACATTGTACAATAAATGTTCACAAAAAATTCAATTTCTAGTCCTACAAATTTTGTAAACAGCCGTTTGTTTCCTGCAAAGTTATTAGAGAAAAACAAAAATCAAGTTTTAACTTAACTTAACACCTTGTATATCGGTTAGTATCAACTCTCGGATATAGGTAAGTATAATTGAATCCTAATATTTTTACATAAGGAGTCTGTGGTTTTTCCATGTACCATTAATTAGCGGACACTCTGTATGTGACTGGAATAACTTTTATTAAGAACTGCCATTAAATTATAGCAAAATTTTAACCTAAAGTTTTTGTAATAATTACAAAAATTTAGTAAACCATTTATATGTAAATTTTTTGTAAAATTTTCTAAAATCTTTTGTAAAATTTAACTAAAATCTTTTGTATAATTTACTAAAACCTTTTGTAAAATTCACTTGACATAGGCGGTCTCCCAAGCGGGTCACCCATCCAAATGGTAATCTCGCGTTGCATCGCTTGACATCTCCGATATATGGTATGTTCCCTGTATAAGTTATCCACCTATTATTTGTTACGAAGATCGAAATCCCAGGGATCCGTGTTGTAAAAAGCATTTTTACAACACTTCATTTAAACTTGATCATTTTTACACTAAAAATACTTAAAAGTACAATAATTGTCGTCAGTAAAATATAGCATACCTTTAAAAATATTTACTACTGGAGTTCTAAATATATAAATAATTTATGCAAATCGTTTTACAGTCGGCAAGTCTATTGCAGTTGCGGTTTTAACGGCGACGGCTGCCAACCCAGCAAAAAAAGTACCGTTAAAGTATCAAAATACGACGCTTAAACTCCTCAACTGTTTGAAATGCTTTAATATAAGAAGTTGAAAGTACCGAAATAGAAAAATGATTTATCAATAAAATATTTAAACTAACTGCCACTTATTTCTCCTGCAAAAATTTATTTACCGTATTTAGCGCAACATATACCTACATACATATCTTATTTCCGGTTTCCTGCATACACCATCCTTCCCTTCGATACCGCAAAATATACCTCATACATCATTAGTTTCCGAGATATCATCGAGTCTTATTGCGGTTACCACTCATACACGCATCTTACCCTAATGTGCTATTAGATGCCCCCAGAATTACGCACAATTTCCCCCATTTATTAAAACGTTATACCTGGACCCGATTTCTCTTAATGTTTTAGAGCTTGTCCTAATGTGCTCGAAGAGATAAGAATATAGTGGAAGCCAGGGGAAATTGGTACTTGTGGAAGAACATATAAGTGTTAAGTCAATGTTTTTTCCATTGATGTAACTTAAAAAGAAATAAAAATGAAAGTATAGAAACATCAAATTATGCTCTTAATTTGCTTATCCATGGAAAATTATTTCCTGACCAGCTGAAAATACCAAAGGTCCAATAATTCATTCATAAGACTCTTGGAAAGCGAACCTGTAATTGTGTGAAATGCTATTGAAAATCAGTAATGGGTGGAAGAGAGAACTACATGTTTGTTGGCTGAATGGCAACAATGTTGAAGTCTGGCTATATCAGATGGTTAAATATTAAAACATAACCATACTTACCGCTGAAAAGATAAATCCTTATTTAAATGATCCACTCTTTTACAAGCTGCACATGAATGCACCATGATTGTTTATAATAAAGCCGATTTTTCACCAATAATGACAAAAAAACACAAATCAGCCAAAATATATAAACAATCCCTGCGATCATACCGACAACATTGTAGTATTTACGAGTTTAGTATTCATTCAGATTTGGATCGTGGCGAGCATTGCAAATAGATGTTGCCAGAGTGCAGTTGGATTAGTTCAAGTTACGTTTGATACTTTTAAGTATAATAATATTTTTTTAAAGAATCTCTCATCGCATTTTCACAGTTTATAGTAAAATTATTGAGAAATAAATTTATTGTTAGTTGTAATTGTCAAATTAACAAATTTTTAATTGGGATTTTGCAAGATTTGCGATAAATATGTCAATCTGGCTATGCTGCAATAATGAGCGAGAGAGGTGGGAAAGACTGTTTGCATTCGTTGCGTAGGCTAGAAAGGTCCATTTTTCTATCTGTAATTTATAAGATCTTTGGTTTTTTTCCGACACGATTATTCACGGTACTATAGGTAGCAGTGAATAATGATTATAAAAATCATTATTCTGTTCTGCATAGTAGTTGGTCCAAATGAGATCTTACAACAGTATGTATCAAATATTCCCAGCTTCCCCTAGATCTCGTGCTAAGGGTAAACGACAATTGCCATCCCACTTTATCTTATACAATTTAAAGGATAGATTGTATATGTGAATTTTTGGGTCGGACTATATATTGAGGTCTCTGACAAGCGGAGAGCGTTTTCTGTTCTTATCTGAGCAATATCTCATAAGGGGATGATTAAACCCTCACTTTAGGGCAAGGAGGCACGTAATATATTTTTACCCCCTGCAGGAAGCCTGTCATAGAGTCGGTGTTCGAAATTAAATTGTAAATTTTTGATACAAGTAAAATAATCTATGTAATATACGGGGTGTTCTAGAAGTAATATTCTGGCACAGTAAAGTACTCGATTATACCTTCAAAATGGTGTAATCGCAAGACCCATTTTCCTATTTAATTTTCTTTACCAAGATTTTAACATTTTTTTTTTAGTTAGTTTAGTACATGTTAAGTACTGTCATTCTTCGGTGAAATCGATTCACCTTCCGCTACAAGCTACACCCGGGTCAAAAGTTATTTAGACGTTTCCAGACTATACAGGGTGTCCCAGAATATGTGGGCAATCTCCCGGGATCAGATAGAACACTTATAAATAACAGGAGAAGTTCGAACCAACCCCCCCCCCCCCCCCAACAAACGAAACGAACAACCCCCCCCCCCCCCTAAGGAGATACGGGCCAATAAGAAGTAGGAAGGAGGCGTAAGAAGAAAAATGTATATGAACTTCTCCTGTTATTTTTAAGTGTTCCATCTGAACCCGGGAGATTGCCCACCCTGTATACATACACTGTATGTACACCATAGATAGATTACAACAGTTTTGGTTTTCTTGCTTAAATTTTTGTAAAAGTTCGTTTCCTGGAACATTTTTAATCCAGCCGTTGTAACACGCGGCAAAAATTACCACGTAAACCCTTTTTTCGCAGTAGTAATATCGTAAACACTAATACCAGCTATCCGTGCGTAATCTCTGTGTAATTTATATGTAATTACGGGCAAGATTTACATATCCCGGCAATGAAACGAACCGAATAACAAAATGACATTGCCAGTTGCCCCAAAGGGGAGCTTAACGGATCATCCGAAACTCAAATGTCACCTTAAACTAGCGGTAAAAAGAGGGGAAGTTAAATCCCCCTTAGAAAAGACCCACGTGGCCTACTTTTAAGAAAAATGAAAAGACGTGGAATGGGAGAAATGTTTTGCTTTTCAGCAAAGAAAAGGTGTGGAAAATCGTCGTTCATGTTTTATTGCTGTAAATAAAAATTTTAAAAATATCCATGAATGGAAATAAATGCTAGCGTCCGAAATGGTATATTACGTACCGAGGTGGAAAGTGTTTCATTCCTGTCGAGAGAGTCGGTAGTTCTAAATCTGGAGATAGTAATGAAACTTTTCACCTAGGTTTGTATACTATTTTATTTACAACCACATCTAACATCCACTTCTTATTATTTTGAATTAAAATTATTAATGAAAGATAAATGTAATTTTGACTTTTCCATTGAAAAATTGGACAGAAATTTCAAATAACCGCAGGTGGTAAAATAACGCAAGTAATAATACACATCAAGATGGCAAATATCATTTTTTGAATATGGTTTCCATGTCATTAAACAATATATTATTTTAACAACAGATGAGAAATTTGATTGTGCTGTTACTCCACCAGAAATTCGAGAAGCCGCAAAAAGTAGAAGATCTTCTGCCAACTAAAAGCCGGCCGAGATATGACAAGGCATATAACTGTTTCAAAGAATGGTGTACGGGAAATAAAGTTCAAAATCCTGGTTCTGAGTCGGCGCTACTAGCTTATTTCAGTGAAAATGTTAAGACAAAGAAGATATCACCGATTTGGCCACAATATTCAATGCTGATTACCACTCTATCAATTAGGGAAAAAGTAGACATATCTAAACACGCAAAGCTATTAGCATTTTTAAAAAAGTGTGTTCGTATATTATTTTGAGATACCGATTTTTAAAAAAATTACAAAAAAATAATTTACTTTCCACCCGGGTGGAGCGATCACAACACAATATGTGTACCTAATGCATGTTACTTCTTTTTAACTTTTTAATTGGGATTATTTTTATATTAGGTCTGATGATGCCCATTTAAAGACAAAATATTTAAAATTCAAAGTAGTAAACAAAAAAATATACCTTTTGACAAGTGCAATAAATTTGTCCTTCTAAATCGTTATTTATGTTTATTTAAAAAAATAAATATGCGGCTGGTATAATTTTACCTTGCAAAATAACTATTGCAATACCGAAAGCGCTCATTAAATAAACAGTTTTTTGGAAGTCCTATCTAATTTATTTAAATTTACAAGGCTTAATTATAGTCCTAAAATAGACAAAAGCGTACTATTAGATGAAATAAATCAGATAAAAATCGTTGGCAATTTGCCTAACATAAAGAACAATTTGGGAGCCTTGAAATAGTAACCAAATTACGAATTACGCAAATTTAAATAAATGCGTTTAAGGCGGCGGTTGTTATCCTATTTTGAGGGATTAAATACTTGGCAACAGTCACAATCTTCCAATGAGGAAGAAGCATTTTGTAAGCTCCCTTATTTTTTAAAATTTCACCACCATGGCACAACGACATTTTACATCAACGAATATTTATAAACAGAAAGAAGACAAACAGCCGTGTTAACAAATCGAAGCAAGTATGAACAAACGAACAAACCCGGCATCCATTACGTCTGGCATCAGCTGACAAACGCACGTGCTTTTCAAGTATCACTTTTGTCCAAATTTTTATTACTGCCAATATTTTAAAGTGACATTTAACCAACAAAAAACATTCAAAACCCTTTATTTGATTTACTAAGTGGTGAAAATCAATATTAGGATTCTGACATGTTTTAAGCTGTAAATATCACTTTAAAATAATCCTTACACACTCTTATATCATTTTTGAACTAGTAACGTAACTATAAATGAAAAATTAAACTTCAGAAATAAGCTTGTTAGTAGTTTTATTAAAAAATAGGAAGTAAATCATAATTTACATAAAATATTTTACCATCTTCAACTGGGCTCTAGGTCCTATCAAATATTTCAAACTTCAAGTTCAAGCATATTTTTGGGCCCTATATGATTTAGGAAAAGAAATTATTATTGATGCTTACTCTCAGTAAAGATGACTAAATGATTATTTCAATTACAAATTAGTCACTTGCACCAAAAAGGAAACGACGTTTTTCGTGAAAATATTAGGAAAAAAAAATATTTTAAAATTTAAATCGTCTTCTCCACCATTTTAAATCACATCAGATGTTGCTTGATTTTCATTCCTGCCAGACGAAGGAAGTTAGCTTGTTTAACAATTCGTGCTGTTCGCATTCTATGCCTGTCTCTGTCTGCAGCAACCTTCCCTAATTCAGTAAAGTGAGACAAATATGACCAGGATCAAGTCACCTGCATAAACAATCACTTTCTGGCATTTCATATTAATTCTACGTAAATCTGATATTGACGCTTAAATGATAGAGTGAAACAGATAAATAAAAGTAGGTTACTTGTGAGCGTATGGAGCAGAGTAGGCTTATCATCACTTCCAAGGCCTTCTTACGTTTTTCGATCCCCCCCCCCCCCCCCCATAAGCATTCTCACCGGGCTGTTTTACAGGTTATAAGATTTAGACAACCGATCACAAAAGAAATTCATGGCAGTGTCACAGAGAAATGATAGGTCAGTTCTGTGTGTTCGCCAGTAGGAGTTTTTCTCGTACCATATTTCGGACGAACAGTTTTCTCGAATACAGTTAAACTACGATACGATACAAAAATAATTGTATTTTGATTTTTAAGGAAGTCGAGCAAGAGCAGGATTTTTTTGTTCATGTTAGTTATTCAATGTGTAGCGTAGTCTTATTGCCTAAGCTTGACTTGCACTCATCCGATTCTTCTCTTCAATAACATCTTTTCATTCCCTTAAAATTTATTTTCAAGGTTTCAAGCGTCTGATATTTAAATTACACAAATTATAAGTTAGAATAATACTTCTGAAAATTTGGTAATACCTATCGCACGTACCAAAATCAAGATAAGTACAAGTGTTTCAGTAATTTATAATTTCAGCCTTGTACACACGCATTAATAATAAAACTTCATTTTAATGTTTACGTACGCTTTTGTCGTCTATAAAATTAATAACAATTTTTAAGTAACCGAAAAAAATATTTGCCTTAGGCTCCAATATGGTATCCTTAGTTTTTAGTTATTTTGATATGAATATTTCGTCTTTTTTTACTGATTATTTTCATAGCCTGTCAAATTTACTGTTTCTACCAATCAAATTGTTTCATTTATACCAATTGGCTGGAGGCTGCAAAACCAGAGGCCATTGCAATGATTGAGCAACAACAACCAATTGCACGAAATTATTTTGATAAAATTTTCATTTTCCAGAGGATTTTCCTGTAACCATCAGAATGCAACTATATCTGCACGATCCTGATCTTTTTTTTATGATCAAACACAAGCACTATAGGAAAATCCTTTAAGGTACTCTGGGAGTGGTGCATGTGCGCAAAAAACGATTCACGTTGGTTTTTGAATCGTTGGAGGTTATACTCGTTGGGAAACACAACCTTGGGAAGGTCGTTCCATAACGATGACGTCCTCCAGATGAAAGTATTCTTAAATAATGAAGTTCGAGGAGTACTAGGTTTAACCACATATGGATGAGCGGCAGTAGTTCGTCGTGTATTTCTGCTATTCACCGCTCTGGGCGGAATTAAGAAGAAAAGTCAGCCGAACATTTTCCATGGAAATATCTATAAAAGAGAGTCAAATCACCAACCTATCTTCGATGTTCCAGGCTGTCGAGGCTCTTTGTCAGCTCGTGATCTCCGATCAGACGAATGACTCTCCTTTTGATGGAAACCAGTAGCCGAAGAGTATGTTTGGGTGCAGAGTTCCAGACATAAGAGCAGTATTCTAGTTATGGTCGAATCTGGGCTTCGTATAGTGTCAAAAGTTGTTGAGGTGTTTACAACTTTTTGGTCCGGGAGAGCACAGCAAGTTTCTGGGAAGCTATCTTGGTGATTGCCACAACGTAGCTATGCCAAGACATATTTCCTCCCAGGTTGACGCCCAGCAAATTAATAGATGAAGCCAGTGGGATTGCGTGTCTGTCCATGACTATATCCGGTTCTGTAATGTTAACCTTTTTAGAGAAAACTGCTGCCTGACGATGTTAGAGAAAGACATGAAGCAATCAGGAGACCAACTTGCGTCCTTCCTATTCGTAAGCTTGAAAACAAATAAAAGTAATCACATCAATGTCCTGCATATTTTTAAAAAGAAAAACCCCGCCACCAAATAAAACCTTGCTTTTTTAACATACTCATTTTACTTAAAGAAAACCATATCGATGTCACAATGCTAATCTGACAGAGAATTTATTTTCTTTAAACGTTTAACCATTCTAAACCTGACATGTAACAAAGTATAAAGCGAAATAAAGATAAGAACTTCGAAGTATGCACGACCCGCTTGCGGTTTAAACCAAAAATAGAAAAGTTTAAAAGTCGTAAAAATTCTCTGTTATATAAGACATGCTTAAGAGGTTGGAAAATAGAAGATACGATAAAAAAGTGTATATATGCTGCAGTGAATGGGCTTGTGGCTCGATTTTAAAAAATGCTTTAAATTGTCTCTTTAATGTTAGTAGTTAAATCATCATTTTTAATGCATTCCTCTTGGTATTGAATAAATATGTAATTTTAGTGAGCGGCGCAGGTGGCTCCGTGGTTAAAGCGGCAGTCGCTAACAGTGTTTGTCAAAATTGCACATATTGTATGGAACAAACCTAAATATTATTCTATGCTTGTATGTCATACAAATTTCAAGATAACCTGAACATTTTGTCCTCTATTTTCTCTTCTTTTCGGAATAAATGCCATTCAGACGCCAGACGATATATTATGTACATTATAAATAAAGTTTGTGCGATATTATCCTAAATTATTAATAAATGTCTCGTCTCTTAAACTTTTTATTGGCATATACTACATGTTAAAAATATTATTCCTATCTTTGGTTGGTTCGAACATGGCCGAAAATTCCTTCTATAGATGTGCAAAGTTTTAAATAGTAAGTACAAGATGCAAAAATATTTTAAATATTGCAAAAATATCGTTAATTCCAGTAAATATTAACAGTGCCTACAATCGATTACTCGCAGCAACTTTTAGGTGTATTTTAAAAAAATTATTGTCGTTTAAAATATCGCCTTGTATATACAGAAGATGTAAAAAAAATTAAGTTAACAACAAAGAAAGGCGTGTCCAGAGATGATTTTAATAAACTTTACGCGTTGGATATATCTATGCAAAAATTTCTTTACTCATGCTAGGTCATTGACATTATATCTATTTATAGCTATAGATTAGGCAGTATGTGAAAACTGGATTTATTTATTATTTCTGTATAGTGTTGTTTAATATTATTATTACTAATAGAGAGTTCTCGAGTAATACGGCATGCTTGGGAGTTTTTGATGTTTGATTAACGGTTTCCGTAAAGCCAGAAATTTCGAGGAGTCCTCCTCCTGTGCGTTCCAGACAAAATTGGAACGGCTAGATATCTTATATCTATCATGGGCAGTGCCAAGTCAATAATTAATTAATAAAGTTAATTAAAAGTAATATTCAATAATGTAATAAGAGTCTGCCCTGTAGCGGAATCTACAGCTGTATTATGCCATATAACCGTGAAATAAGATGAGTCTCATTGGCACCTATACCCTGCGATATTACCCTGTGTTGAATTTAAATATCCTCGCTCCCAAGGTCACCGGAAAAATTGTTCCTACCTGAATGTAACGTAATAACAGTGCGCGTTGACGTTTATCGTGGGCGGGAAACTTCAGAAATATATCATTGTTTAATTTCGGTCCTTGGAGGTTCGATTTTTTCAAAAAAAAAAAATTTTAAAAAAATCAAATTTAATGTAATTTAATTTTTTAATTAACGAAATAAACGGTGCTTTTTACCGCCTCTATAATATGTTAGTTAACCTTTGAACCGACACTGTCATCGATCAATGGATTGACGACACAATACGTGGTTTTTTAGGTTAGGTTTAATATGCTGGTATATAATTAAAAATAAGTAAATTGTGAAACTTCTACGTGTATTGGTAACTTCTATTGGTAAATTACTCAACTTAAGAGTACTAATATCATTAGCTACATATCTTAAGAGTACCAATATAAAGTAACATAACATAGGTACATGTACATGGAAACAAGAAGATGTGACAAAATGAGAACATGTTTGCGTCCAACGTGGCAAAATTCATTGTATTGCCTAATTTCATGGTTTTTACATCTTTAATATCCTTTGATCTTTCAGAAATATTGTTATAATTTTTGCTACAGTTAACCCTGTCTGCCGATATCTCTCTATCTTCTAATCGATAGTGTATAAGTTGGATATACACACCCAACCTTAATTATACATTGCGTTATGTAACGCTACTCTTTTAAAATAGAAAATGCTGATGAGTTATATAGTTGAACCGGGTAGAAAATGTTCCGTTACTCTTGGAATAGATTCACGTTTTATCTAGAAAAATTATTTCACGTTTATGAATACTATAACAAAATATTTTCGTAGAAATTAAGCTTTTACAGATGGAACTCGCATCTAATAGCAAAGTACTTCGTTTAGAATTAGAAGCTTGAGAAATTTGTGAACCACACGCACCACAAAATATATATGTCAATAATTTAATTTTCCCATTTCCATCTAGTACACTAGGATTGTATTTCGTTTCCAAAGAAAAACGTGAATTCACGCGACTCTGCTACCTGGGATAGGTAAGCCAGAGCATAGCTACAATGTAAAAACTAAATAAAATACGTTTCCATATTTAGTAAAACCATGCAAAATTGAAAATTTTTATTATTCAACCCAGCAACTAACTGTTGACCTGACAAAAAGTTAAGCATACATAATACACTAACTAACATGCGGTATTCTGGTAATACAAATAGAAAACTTATGCAAATGTTTTGGGTTAGTATGACATAACCGTTCGGGTTTTGACATTGAAAGAATATAATAATTTGTTTATTTTGCTTAATGGCATGGTAATGAAGGTGCCATGTTAATTTGTTGATGTCTGTGTGACAATAGAGTGTAATTATATAGCGCAGGAGGAATTTAAACATTCTGTTTGAATAGAATACTTAGCGAGGTAGTACCACCTATATGTATATCTCTAAGAATCACTTGAGCTCAGCCAAATAATTTGAGAGAATTTTGCAACATCTGTTGCAGAAATTGAAACGCCAACAATCGGTAAATATTTTTTATGTAAACTAACTATGACCTTCAGTGGTAATATACAGGGTGTTACGGAAATGACGTATTATATTTAAACTGGCAATTCCTGAGATGAAAACAAATTGAAGAAAAATATCCAAAAATGGCGCTTTAATTTAATATGCCCTGTACATGACCTTATGTCAAACCAAAAATGACCACGTGGTACCCCTGCCAGGAAGATAAACAAAGCAACATATGGCGAAAAACGTCAATAAATCTTGAACAGTGTTGTCATATCTTCAGGGTAAACTCTTTAGAAAGTCTAACTGTTTGCCAGATTCCAAGTTGTTTATTTTTCAGGGTACATTATTATAAACTTTTACGTTCAGTTCAGTTCACTGGGAAACAATCTCTGATTTATAAACTTGAACTGACTCGACCAAACCTCCGCCGAGTTTATAATGGTCAGATATGTTCTCACTTGTTCAATTCGAACGACACCCATCGGATCTGAACAACTAAAATGCCACTTTACCCTTTAGAAGAAAAAAATACAAATTTATTTACCTTTTCGGCCTTATTTACAACCAACTTAATTTATAAAAAACACCAGGTAACCCGAACAAAAACCGTCACAAAACACCAAAACAAAGTCACATAAATTCACATTAGTTATCGCGGATCTCATGAACACATCTAAGTACCATTCAATTTGAATTAGTATTTTAAAGTGCTACAAAAATACGCCCTTATTGTATAACATTTCATCATTTATTTGACATCTAAAAATGTTGAAACTAACACCTTTCGTGTCTTGACCTTGTCTGTTAGGGTTTATTTCATCGATAAAAATACAGCGTTGCCACTTTCGATGTTTCATAAGATTATATTCATAAATTGCGGAATTTCCTTCTATAATATTACTTTCCTGTATAATTATAGTCTCGGAAATGGCAACCGCGCTAGCAGTTTTCGGAGAAAAAAGCACCTTTGACTCGACCATTTATTTCAAAGGGTAGTTCCTATGTCCACATAATTGTTTCATTGTATGTTTAGTAAAGGGTTAATGACCCATAGAAATTAGCGTTTTTATTATTTGTATTGCGAAATAATTCAGTGCTGTTGTTCTATGTGTGCGATAGTGTTATTGTAAAGTGCTTTCGTGTAATCTAATAATAGGTGCATATCTTCAAAAAAACTAATTTGAAAGTCGTGGGTGTCTGTGTGTTTCTTTAAGTGATTTAGTGCAATTTGTTGTGTTTCACTATGTGTTTCTTTCTCTCGACGATATGCCGGTTATGTTCCGAGCGATTGGAAAGAATAGGCCGAATGGGGTTTAGTGGGTATAAGCTTATTATGCAGTTCCACACTATCATCAGGGCACCATAGAAAAAAGAACTGAAAATGTCTGGATTTCTTACTCCTGTCAGCGTGGATTTACTTTCTAAGTAAGCTAAATATTTATTTTTATAAGAAACTAAAGTTTTATATTTTTTACACAGTTTGGTAACATTACACGTAACACCTGTTTTCTGATATGCCATTACAGGGTGACATGACGAACAAATCCGAACAAACGCCGGATGAGGTGTGGGTTTCTGGGGCTGGACCCCTACTTTTAAAACGGTCGATTTGAAAAAATATATATAATGCGCCTCTCTAGGACACCCAAGAAGCCACCCATTTAAATATATTACGTCATTTCCACAACTCCATGTATAAAAAAAATACCAATAAACACAAGTAAATATAAGTGAAGTGGTTTCTTGTAATAGGTATTATGATATTGTTTTCCTTTTGCGTAAAAAATATTTTGCAACACTTTTGAATATGCCTCTCACTTCTGATATTGTAGGATGTATATAAAAAAAACTAATTTTTCTTTATTCGATTAAAGTATAGAAGCCTTGTCTTTCTAAGAACTTGGTAATTAAATTATCTTTATCTCCCAAGAATTAATTATTTATTTAGTCAGCTAAGCAGCTTAAATGTTATCCTTAATATTATTCGACTTCTTTTTAACCTAACTTCTCAGTTTCGACACGTTTCCTTAATCTCATCTCAATCGATAACGCCGAATTTTGCGAAATTCACCCTCATTCACAGCTCATTAATGAATTTGTATTCACCTAGAAGAAGCCGATCCGAATTTCAATTTTAACAATCGTTTGGAAAAGCGTTTTATGTAAGGATAATGATTATGTCAGTAGTAACTAAATTTTTTAAATAAAGATTCAAAGGATCATTTCTATTTATTTATTTTCTGTCATCCGATTTTCATTTGCTTTCAAATTATGGCGTAAATACAGTACAATCTCGAAAATCCGGACTAATTAAAACCTCGGTTATCCGGATTAGTAAGTAATCCGGATTATTGAGCGATACAGTTTTTTTTTATTGAAAAACGAAATATTTAATACAAAACAACTAGAAAATAGTACATAACCAAGAATTATTTAAAACAGAAGCATACTTATTAAATTTTATATTATTTTGCGAAGTAATTTGTAATTTTTGTTCGCTTGAATTACCGTTTCAAATCCTGATCATAAAGTACACAATGCAGTTGAAATGTTTGGCCGGATTATTGAAGAATCGGGTGTAACAAAGGTTCGGATTATCGAAGTTACACTGTATAAAAACACAAAGTTTCATACATTAACTTTTCCTAGGATCGTAATAAAAACAAGGTATATTGTTTTTACACAATAAATGCATAAATTTGATCATTTTTTAACAATTTAAAAAAAGTAATTTAGCTTTAGAAAAAGTGCCTTAACGTGTCATTTTTCCTTCTCTCTGAATGCTTATAATATTTGCCATGATAACAACATCCTCGTCGTTCGTTGCCTGGGCGCCGCATTGTTATTATTGCCAAATGTCAATAATCTTTGAAAACATTAAAAATGGAAAGAAATAATTTTGATTTCCGATTTCAATGCACTGCAAACGAAATAATTAATAAAGCCAATGAAGCAACTCAAAATTTATTTCCTGAAAAATCCAAGGAAGCTAACGAAAAGGAATATAATACGTTTGTTAAATTGCATTGGGCCAAAAGCAAATTTCCTCATACCGTTTTTCAATCCTTTAGCGAATCCAATTTTAGATTAGAAAAAAATGGAATTTAACTGGTTAGCAAAATATTCTTATTTTTGCGAACAGAAAAATGTAATCGGTCAGCCAAAATGGCTAGTTGGTCAGCAACTGATGAACAGCAACTGATGGACAGCAAATATTTCTGAATCGTGACAGTGCGCTGGGAAAACAAGTGAAAACCCGCCCCCGCTACACCTTTTGTAGCCGATTTCCTTTTGTATTCGGCAAAAGAAAACACAAAAAAAGTTACATAAATTGACAGTGCCCTGGGACCTCTGAAGTAAACAGCTTCTAGACATGTTTGTTTCTACTGACCAATTGTAAACTCTTGCTGCAAACCATTTAATGTCTTTTATGTTGTTTTATTGCTTTTCTGTTGTATTTTTTGGGCTAATCTGCAATCGTATGGTAATAGTTGCGGGTGTGAGTCGGAAAAAACCCGAAAAATCGATATATTTTCAGCTGGAACAAGAGACCCCCCCAACAAACCCCCCGTTTTCGAGGATGCTGAACACGATGGTGGCGTCAGAATTTCTCTTTGGGGTTGCGCAACCCCTCAAAACGCCCCCCCCCCCCAACGAGGGGTTAAACGCGCTTCCAGAGGTTTCCCTGCAGAGAAAACGAACTTTCCCCCCGTTTTCGAGGATGCTGAGCGCGGTGGTGGTGTTGGATATCGCGTCCGACCCCTTCCAACCCCTCCACCGACCAGTACTCGCCCCCGTTATGGGACGAGATGAGAAACCGTTACAACCAAAAAGAGACTATTTTCCCCATTCTCAACGTCCTCGAAAACGGGGAGAGAGGGGGGGAGTGGGTCGGACGCGATATACAACACCACCAACGTGCTCAGCATCCTCGCTAACGGGGGGAAGTGTGTTTCTCTGCAGGGAAACCTCTTGAAGCGCGTTTAACCCCTCTGGGGGGTGGTAAATATTTCGATGTTCGTTCTACTCACAGACGCCACGTCACTATAATACCCCGCCACTGCTTTACTGTCAATTTCCTGTAATTATCCTTTTAAAGTCGAACTTAAACGCGTACAGAGAAAATGAAAAGAACTAAGGGTGTATAAGACAAGTAAATGAAGCCCGCTTATCACTCCTGCCGTCTGGGATGCTTTACACATTTAATAACCTGCAATATGTTGCAGACCCGTCTCTTTTGAGAGGTGGTTGTCATTTTGCGCATTCACCCCATTAACCCTAGCGAGTTTCTTCGATAAACTTTGAGAGCCAAATTAGCTGGAAACATCTTTTATTTGTTTAGGTATGGCGGTAATTTATTACCGTCAAGGGGTTTGTTCGTAAGTACATTCAATTGAAGTATATAAAATGGATAAATTACTTTAGAAAATGTTCTTTCCAATATAATGTCTCAGTTACATGAAAAAAAGACTTTAGTAAAATTATTATAGTCAAGATTTTATTGTCAACTTTACAAAAGATTTTAGTAAATTTTACAAAAATTTTATGGTTTTTGGTAAATTTAACAATTTTTACAAAAACTTTATTTTAAAATTTTGCTATAATTTGATGGCAGTTCTAAATAAAAAATATTCCTGTCACATATAGAGCCATAAATTAGTTGGTTTTACTATTTTTATAGTAACTTTAGTTTTCCTTTCCATGTAATACGACCTTCTAGTGAAAACGAAAAATCCGATTTTAGTTTTGCCGACGATAGCACACTTATCTCATATTTCTCTTTGAATGCACAAACATCGGCTGCCGACGCACATCTTTGCAGACAGCATGAAGTATCACGCCTCAACAAAGACCTGGAAGAAATTTTGGCTTGGGTGACATGTAACCAAGTCGAATTTAACGCAAAAAAAAAACACAGGCAGCAGTTTTCTGTAAAAAGGTTAACATTACAAAACCGGATATGGTCATGGACGGACACGCAATCTCACTGGCTTCATCTATCAATTTGCTGGGCGTCAATCTGGGAGGAAATATGTCTTGGCATAACCACGTTGTGGCAATCGCCAAGATAGCTTCTCAGAAACTTGGTGTACTCTTCCGAACCAAAAAGTTGTACATACCTCAACAACTTTTACAAAGCCCTATTCGAACATCACTAGAGTACTGCTGTCATGTCTGGAGCTCTGCACCCAAACGTACTCTTCGGCTACTGAATTTCATCGAAAGAAGGGCCATTCGTCTGATTGGAGACCACGAGCTGACGAAGAACCTCGACAGCCTAGAACATGGAAGACAGGTTGGGGATTTGACTCTCTTTCACAGATATTTTCATGGAAAGTGCTCAGCTGACCTCCCCCCGAACCCGAACAACCCCCTCCCCCCCTAGAGCGGCGAACAGCAGAAATACGCGACGAACCACTGCCGCTCATCCATATGTGATTCAGCTTAGTACTCCTCGTACTTCATTATTTAGGAATTCTTTCATCTGGAGGACTTCATCCTTATGGAACGACCTTGGTCTTTTCCCCAACGAATATAACCTCCAACGATTCAAAACCAACGTCAATGGCTTTTTGCGCACACGCACCACTACCAGAGCGCCCTAAAGGATTTTTCCTATAGTGCTTGTGTTTGATCATAAAAAAAAATATTTGTTCCATCAGTTAGTTAAGTCATTTAAAAGATTTCGTGGCCACCCGGTATGTAATAAAACCAATTTCAAAATCTTAACGTACCAAGATGTAAAAAACAAATATGTAATGGTATATAATGTTGAAAGAGTTGTACCTCCAGAAATAACCTTTTATTGCTGCACTTACACAACAATCTACAATAAGTTACATTACTTTTTACTTTTATTTTGTCTGTCAGATATAAAAAGAGCACTTAAAGTAACGAAATAAACACAATATAGCTAAAAATGTAGACAGTTAAAATAAAATTAAGTCTTGGAAAGATAAAGGACTCGATGTCTGTTTAAAAAACTTTTGTCGGAAGACCCCTTGCAACAGAATAAAAGGGCCACAAAAGGACGCAAAGGTTATCCATTATCTCCGTAAAGAATTGTAAACTTTTTTTTTTAACTTTCATTATTTCAAGAAAAACAGTTGAAAAATATTTATAGCGCACTCAAGACAAGAACCGAAATAATAAAATTTATCGATAGAAAACTTTATATGATTGCGAGCAACGTGATTTCTTTACTGTTTTTTAGAAAACACTTTCCAAAGTCGCTGTAGCAGAAAGAAAGTTTATCTGCAGATATTTTACTTCTGTCTGGATGTAACTATATATTTTACTTTTTGACGTGACATGTTTGTCGTTCATTTAGTGTCTTTAAAATAAAAAATGTCCGAAATTCATGTTTTATTATGAATGCTGTCTTCATGTTTTCAAACAAGAAATAGCCAAGAGCTTTTAAAATATTATTGTGTGAAATAGCGTGGTATTTTAATGATAACTATTTATATCGTATAACGATCGTAAAGACATTCATTTATGCGGGCCACTGACGGTCACATTTAATCGCCAACATGCATGAACACGTCGAGGCATGCATGCAAATTTGACAATGTGTAGTCAAAAACTGACTACTTTTCATGCTTCTGACGCGATGTGAAATGATCTGTCTCTGCTTGAATTTTGGCATGCGTGCCGACAGTGTGTGACAAAAAAACGTGCCACCATTATTTTGCTACTTTACTAAGGTATAGTGCATGCAACAATATTCGACTTTATCAAGGAATTATTTCCCAATCCAAAGACTGCGTTGCGTAAATGACAGGATCGCTCAGGCTACCTGAATAGTCAGTGGATTATATTGCATTTTACATTTGCATGCAAGTTCGGCTATTCATGCCTGCTCGCGAGCAAATGTGACCGTCAGTAGACCACATTACTATTTGTACTGTATAATGATATTTTTCTATTTGGGTTTCATAATGGCTACATTATGAAATGCAAAAAAATTTAATAACCTGTCACTTTATGAAACTGAAATTTTATTTTTTTTATGTTGGCAGCAAGTAGGGTTCGAATTTTAGGCTTACTTCGATTTCGCTGAAATTAGTTTTCTAGGTATTATGGATTCGACAAAAATTTTTTATAGAAAACTTTAAAATACTAACCTTTAACCTTGCAAATAGATCATTTTTATTAGATATTTATCTGAAATACCTATACTCGGAAATATATAACTTGCTGACGGTGTCCGTCAACTAATTTCTAGTCACAACTATAAAACAAGATAACCTAAAAATAATAGAAATATCTTCCAGTTTATGCTCTATTTCTAAAGTTTCATTCAATAAAGTACTATTTTTATTTTTAATTCAATTATACATATTACTTTATATATATTTATAGTTATATTTCCTGAGCATTAATTGTTATTCCTGTCAGATTCTGTGTCGACAAAATATTTTGTTCAATAGTATATTTATTATTTTGTTCAATATTTTGAACTTTGTTCTGCTCGCACCATAACTCAAGTTTTGCATATTCTTTTTAAAAGTTTTTCTAGATTATTTTCTGCAATTTCTCGTATTTCTGACTGAGTACAACTTTCTTCCTGACTCATTTTTATTAACTTTAATAATATATTTATTTTTAATTATGACGGATGGGAAGAAGCTTTGTTGTGTTCAATTGTTTCTATCATGGCATATTTGATACTTGTAACATTTTATTAAATTGTAAAAGTATTGCCATCTCAAAAGAAAATATTAGTTCAAATGAAAAAAATCTACTATATTTTCAGACTTTAAAGACTTAAATAGAAAAAGTATTATAAAATACACGGTTCATAAGATAATTAGAGCACTTGTACTACTTGTACTACGCGTGCTCTAAGATAATGTCTTATGAAACTTGTATCTTAATATACTATTTTATGTTACAGTTATTAAAATAAAACTTCTATAAAATAGTTTGTTCGATTTTTGATGTAAACAGTTTTAGTTAATGGTTTAAACCTAACCTATAATTAATAATTGTAGTTATAACAGTTACCCCCTTAACTGTTATAATTACAATTATTTCCCGTACTCAATAAAAATAAAGAATAAATAATAAGATCGCAAATTCTTCGCAAAAGGTTTTATAAAACTGTTATGAATCATAAATCTCTCTTAACTAACTCTTCTAACTCTACATGATAGAGCCGTATCAAGCTTTCGTTTTGGGTTGTTTGAGTTAACTAAAGATTTATTACCTCACTGGTTATGTAATGATCATATTACATCACTATACATACCTTACTATGAGTAGTAGTAGTATTGGTGCCAAATAATTTTAATCCCTTTAGGGAGGAATAAATCGATGTTTTTACTAAGGAATAATATATTAACATTTTTTAAAACTTTTTTTTATTGTTTCAGGTAAGGAACTGCGACCTGTACCTACCTACCTTATGAATATGTAAGTTAAGGTTAATACTTTTTTTGAATTTCGATTAAGTTTTCAAAAATACAGAAATCATTTATTTTAAACTTGAACTAAGAATGTTGCGAGATTCGAAAAGCCTTTCCTCTTAACATTTTATCTAATCTACTATAAATATGATCGGTAAAAAGAAATGCAACTTTCCTATTCCGAAATGTTTTAAATAATAATCTCGCACAAAAAATCTGTAGACTTCAAGACAACTTTGCCAAGTAAAGCCGAATAAAGATTAGAAAAGTTCGGATGGAGTTTATAAACACCTTTTTGTAGCTCGTACTACGTATCTCCCTTCGGAGGTTTATAGATAGTTTATTAAAATTGGTTAAATTTATAATTCGGCTTCGGAACAGAGGCAGAAGAGAAAAAAGTGTCTGCTATCGTTTGATACTCCAAAATTTAAGGGATTTAACTTTAACTTTTGGTAAAATTTGTATGTTGACTCTCGACATGATCTGACTTTGTAAGGTTATGTTAACTAAACGAAAAGATAATCATTATATAAATGAGTAAAATACAGTGTGTCCGCGGATGAGGGTACCCAATAGGGAAAAAATCTTTATTGGTCATTTTACGACCAAAAGTCATTCTTTATAAAAAGTTCTGCTTGTTGAGAAAATGAATTGACGATAAAAAAAAATTTTAGATTCGATGTACAGGGTGTTAATAAATTAGGAAAATATGAAAATGCTTCAAGAGAGAACTACCATTATTTATTATTTTTTACAAAAATTTTATAAAACAAAGCTGTTTATAAACTAACGTAAAGTGTAAATACAAAATTTGAAATAAAAATTCGAATTTTTAAAAATAAAATAATAACAGTGGTGTTTATGTAATTATTTACATTTTACAAAAAATCAAGATACGTTCATGTTACGTCAGCATCTTATTTACATCTGTCGGTATTCTGATTTCGTGAAGGCATTTTCGAAAATGTTAACCAAAGAAGAGGTGTATTTGTGTAGTATTAAATAAATACGCTCTTCTTTGGTTAACATTTTCGAAAATGCCTTCACGAAATCAGAATACTGACAGATGTAAAGAAGATGCTGACGTAACATGAACGTATCTTGATTTTTTTGTAAAATGCAAATAATTACATAAACACCACTGTTATTATTTTATTTTTAAAAATTCGAATTTTTATTTCAAAAATTGTATTTAGACTTTACGTTAGTTTATAAACAACTTTGTTTTATAAAATTTTTGTAAAAAATAATAAATAATGGTAGTTCTCTCTTGAAGCATTTTCATATTTTCCTAATTTATTAACACCCTGTACATCGGATCTAAAAAATATATTTAATTTTCATGTTTGGGTCATGCTTTTACAAACCTAGACATTTTAGAATCGTCCGTAAGTAGGTAACTACATGAATAATGTCCCTTTCTAGCTTTCGCTTAAGTGGCAATTTAAGTATATTGATTTGTGATTACTCTTCACATACCCTATAAATATTTGCAATCACTTCACTGGACTAACACCCTAAAACACAATACAATAACTATTGCTCTTTCTATCACTACGCAACTGGGTGGCTACATCCATCAAATATTGGACATCGCCGAACAAGCGCGTTGGCCCATCGGGTGTCCCAGAAGACGCATGCGCTAGCAACTGTCTGGGATATAACCTATCAAATTGACTCTAGGTACCTGCAACCATTGACAACACACGATGTTGCCATATTTTTAGATTAAAAGTACTTTAATCGACATGCGAAAAACGTTTATATCACATTTTCATCTTAAAATAAGGTGAGGGAGGATTCACCTTTTTAATTTTATTAGAGAGGTTGGGAAACACCCTGTATATATAAGTTGTAAAATAGGAATGACCCATTTGCTTCAAGCGATTTTTCAACTACACAACACGAAAATAATGGTAATTTCAGCTTTTAAAACTATCTAAGTATTTAAAATATTTTTTATTCCTTGGCAAATAAGTATTACAATAAAACTACGTAAAAAGCTGGTGGTCATTCATGAAACATTAAAATTATATTTATACTTTACAGCGTGTATGTAATTTAATATGTTGTTTTAATAATATGCTGCGTATATGTTTGTGTTATGTGCATACAAACATTTCCAAGTTTGAAATGAATTGTAACTCTTATTGATTATTTTACATTTACAAAAACACACGTACTTACTATAAGTAAAAGCATTATTTTATTGTATAATTTTTTTCTATTCGTCGCGAAATATTCTGTTATTGTGTTCATGGCAGGTTTTATATGAATTTCCAACATTTCAAAGAGAAACGCCAGACATTTCAGGTTGCCTTTATCAGTTATGCGCCGTGTGTTATTCTGAAGCGAAATTGTGTTTTGGAGATAATTTAAATAAAATAGAATAGCGTACAAGGAAAGTAAAAAGAACACATAAAACCGGATATTTATGTTGTAGAAAAAAGTAATTTGTAAAATATTGTAATCTGTTAAAATTCTCAAGGAATTACATGAAACATTTTCATCCTTCATTGGTAGTTCGATTTTTATTGTCTGATCTAATTCTAATAGAAATACAAATTCGTTTCATTGACAAATATAGGGTGAGTATAATGTACAAGTGAAAATAATGTAAAAAACTCATATATCCTTATCCGATTCATTTGTTATTACAACGTAATTAGAAATTACTAGTAAGTGTCAACTTTACTTTATAAACTTAATTTGGACATACCACACCACATGTTTATCAAGAATTTGTTTTTCTAATTACACTATAAGTTGAAAACGAATGAAAATTGAATAAGGACAATCGTACTAGTTTTTTTTACATTATTTCACGCTCCTAGAGTTTGGTGCTTTCCTCCCGACACACCTTGTGTAAGGGATATATGGGGTTCTTTACATGCATCTTTGATACCAATTTAATGTTTTGAATCGTTGATATTTTATTCTCTGATCGAATTCCAATATAGAAATAAAAATCCACCTTTAAATTATTTATTTTAAATATTATTTTTTGCCGGCGACGGCATCGGTCCAATTATTTTGGGAGGTGACATCGGCTTCTTTATCTGTTCGCAACAAATAATAAATAATATCAAGAGAGGATTTTTACTTCTATTAGAATTCGATCAGAGAATAAAATATCTGCGCTATTCTTTTCTTGTGTAAGGTACCTAACAAGATTTTTGCTCGTTTCCTTATAATTCGCTAGGTCTGCTAGCTAGAAAGCAAAGTTTCTTTGCTTACGGACTATACAGGGTGTTCCTTAATGACGTGCTAATATTTCAGGGTGTGATTCCTGAGGTCATTTTATAAAGAAAAGTTCACATGCACATATGTCCGCAACGGCTTAAATTTTTTGCTAATGGGTGTTGAATATTATTTTCAATTTTGGTATGTGTTAATAGGATATAGAACCACAAATTTTAGTTAGAATATTTATTCAATTGTTGCACCAGTGGCGTCCCTGCAAACATATCCTCTGATATTTTTTACAAAAAAGATGGTACGCCACTGACATTTTTCCATGTGGATTAGCCTGGTCAATTCTACATGAAAACGGCCTCTTGAGTTTTTCTCGTCAGACGCACCGTTCTTGACTAAAACCACTAAATTCATATTGATACTCATTATTGATAAATTTTGTTTTATAAAAATTGTTGGAAGTGCCCACCTTCACTTAAAAGGCATGCTTCTTCCGCCCGTCTTCGCATCAAATTGCCCACTCCAACAATTTTCATACAACAAAATTTATCATTAATAATTTTATCAATGTTAATAATAATGAGTTTAGTAACTTTAATTAAGAACGGTGCGTCTGACGAGAAAAACTCAAGAGACTGTCTTCATGTAGAATTGACCAGACTAATCAGAAAAAATATCAACATGGAAAGATGTCAGTGGCGTACCATCTTTCTTGTAAAAAATACCAGAGGACATGTTTGCATGGACGCCACTGGTGGAACAATTGAATAACTTTTCTAACTAAAATCTGTGATTCTATATTCTATTAACCCATACCAAAATTGAAAATAATATCTATAATAAGTTCTTTCGGAGATATTAAAAAATAACCATTTAAAAAATAAAAATTCAACACCCTGTAGCAAAGAATTTAAGCCGTTGCGGACATATGTTCATATGAACTTTTCTTTATAAAATAACCTAAGGAATCACACCCTGAAATATTAGCACGTCATTAAGGAACACCCTGTATGTTTACATTTTTTCGCCGATTTTTGCATTTCAAGAAGCGATAAGCTGGAATGCAATAAGTTTATATTAAAAAAAACTTGAGCCACAGGCATGAGAACAATGCCATACCATTAATTATTTATTTATAACGGAAACCCTAGGTATTGCTTAAGCCCACGCTATGATCATAATCGGCTACTACTTCTGGTGTTAGTTGACCGATTGTGTAGCAACAAAAATATGTTTTCTGAACATGGACTCGCGCTTGTAAGGAAATTATAAGATTAAATTATGATAATGATCTTTTATGAATGTAACTGCAACTGCAGTGGCGGTTTTTTAGGTTTACGCAACCCCTAAAAAGTACAACAAGAAAGGAATGAAACTTTTAAAAACAACTTATTATTTCTTAAATTTCTTCTGTCAGGTTTAGACCAACCTTAAGAACACTTATCAGTGACCTCCAATCCCGCAAATGCTGGATCCCGCGGTAATTTCGCGGGTTTGACATAGCGGGATTTGCGGGACTCGATGTGGGTGCTGTATGTTAATAAAAAGTTGTTTCATGCAATTAAAAACAGAGTAGAGTAGCAGGAAAATATTTATTGCATATAGGTACAATACAATAGTACGACTAGTTTAACGGTTACATGTTACATTGATTTTGGAAGTATTTTCGGAGAAAAGATAACATGTTTAATGTTTCATCTTTTAGATTTGATCGTATTTTTGATAATGCTAGGGCATAACTTACATTTAGCTGTAAGACCATCTTCAGACTTTAAAAAATAATTCCAAACTAAACTTGAACCTTTATTGTCTTTGTAAACTACACTGACACTCATTTTTGTGATTGCTGTTTAAATTCCATGTATTATATTCAACCACTTGATAAATGTCACTAGATACTAGTAGAATAACGCTCTTACTTTCGCACATACGCAAGAAAACTGTTCTGTTTAACGTATTTTCAATAGCCCAGCAGGACGGGGAATCCCCGACACGTCCACCAAAATTACCGCAGTTCATTGTTCGCGGGATCCGCGGGATCGATGGGCTCAATCCCGCAGGTTTGCGGGATTTAAGTTTGGGTGCGGGATTGGATCCCCTAACCTCCATTAAGGTAAAATGGCATGACAAACTACAAGAAAACTATTGGATAGAATTTGTTACATGACTACTATATTATCTTGAAATTTTCGAAAAAGAATTTTATTTTTTTCAAAACGGTAAATAACGTTTAAATTGAAAAAATATGGCTATACAGTCATTTTTGAAAGGATTGCATGCACTATCAATAATCGCAATTAATTTCATAGTTTAGTTTTAATGCAAAAAAAGTCACACCGAGGGTTTTCAGAACGAATATCTAAAATCGCCACTATCTGAACTGATTTGGCAACGCTTCCATTGATCAAAGACAGAAGAATAAGGAAAACGTCTCCTACTCCCTCTATAAAGCGCGCTGGCTCGTCGTATCTTGGAATGGCGATGTTGTCTCATTGTTCAATAACGATGACTTTTATTTGTTGTCCGGCGGAGAAATCTCAAATCGGACCACGCGGTCCATGATAAATACTCTTAAGTTAAACAAACCATTTTACAAACTACTCAAAAATCCAACAAATACAATTACCTAAAAGGCAGATATTACAACAGGAAAAAAACGTGTGGGTACATTATATTGATGGGTGTACTATTTTAAAATTGTTCTAATTATTATTTCAGAAACGTAATTTATACCTATTGTTGTTTCAAATGAGCGAGCCATTAACTCTAACTAACTACAGATTTGAATCCCACACTTTTTAAAGCACAATGCAGGGACCTGTTCCTGCGTTACGCCCACACAAGTGCATGGAATAGATTTCTTTTACGCCTCTGGAAACTTTGTTGCAGTTGGGAGAGCGACACATTCGTTTGTTAAACGTGTCCACAAGGCGATAAAAATTTAATTGTAAGATTATTCAAAGTGCGCGATACTCTAAATGAATTTTTTCTACGATCGTTTAAAAACCAAATTTTTTTTACGCAAACGAATGCATAAAATTTTAACAAGTTAAAAAAAATAATTTAGCGTTAAAGATAGTGTCGTAACGTGTAATTTTTCGCTTCTCTCTGAATGCTTATAATATCAAGTTGCATTGAAAACGGCATCCGCGTTGGTCGTTGCCTGGGCGCCGCATTGTTATTGGTGCCTTAGAAATGTAGATAATTTTTTAAAACATTAAAAATGGAACGAAATAATTCCTCATTTCAATGCACTCCACACGAAATAATTAATAAAACCAATGAAGCAACACAAAATTTATTTCCTGATCAATCGAACGAAGCTTACGAAAACGAATATACGTTTATTATAACTACCAAAATGAAGTGAATATTTTCGGCGAATGTGTATTATAAATTATAAAATGTAGTCATAAACTGAAAAAATATAATTTTACAACAATATACCAGTAAAATATTTCAACTACTCAAATGGAAAAGAATATATACTCGAATAGTAATCATGTTAAGAAAAATCGCACATTTTTATTAATATTTATTTAAATTTAATGAAATATTTATCTAATTTACGTTAATAAAAAGTTTCTCTATAAAAAGGAAGTAGAGAATGCAAATAATTAATATTCAAACAGATAAATGCAATTTCAGTGTTTTGGCCAATGCCTAATTCGAAATAGAATAATAAAGTTTCTAGTGCATGTTTTGTTTCCAGCGGTTTGGAAATATAATTGAGTTAGCTAAAAAGTTTTCCCTGCGAAGTTCAGATGGCTAAATAGTTGTAGGGTTTGGCGAAATTTCAAGAGACTCCGGAAATTAAATTAGTTTTTAACAGGTAGACAAAAGTGCACAGAAAAAAAAATGTAAAAAAAACTCTATATTAACCTGATCCAATTTTCATTTGTTTTCAACTTATCGCATAATTAAAAAAGTACATAGAGTGAGATGTGGTATGCTCAATTAGTATATTAAGATACAAGTTTCATAAGACCTTATCATAGAGCACGCGTTTAATCTAGAAAACGACCCGCGAAGCGGAATTAATATTTTCGTTTTGGGTTGGCAATACTTTTACAATTTCATAAAATGTTACAAGTATCAAATATGCCATGATAGAAACAATTGCACACAACAAAGCTTCTTCCCATCCGTCATAATTAAAAATAAATATATTATTAAAGTTAATAAAAATTGCTCAGGAAGAAAGTTGTACTTCGTCAGAAAAACTTTTAAAAAGAATATGCAAAACTTTGAGTTATGGTGCGAGCAGCACAAAGTTTTGTTGTGTCGACACAGAATCTGACAGGAATAACAATTAATGCCCAGGAAATGTCTACAGTAACTATAAATATGTATATATAAAGTAATATGTATATAATACTATATTGAATTAAAAATTAAAATAGTACTTTATTGAATAGACTTTAAAAATAGAGCATAAACTGGAATATATTTCTATTATTTTTAGGTTATGTTGTTTTATAGTTGTGACTAGAAATTAGTTGACGAACACCGTCAGCATGTTATATATTTTCGAGTATAGGTATTTCAGATAAATATCTAGTATAAATGATGTATTTGCAAGGTTAAAGGTTAGTATTTTAAAGTTTTCTATAAAAATTTTTTGTCGAATCCATAATGCCTAGAAAACTAATTTCATCGAAATCGAAATAGGCCTAAAATTCGAACCATACTTGCTGCCAACATAAAAAAAAATTCAATTCCATAAAGTGGCAGGTTATTCAATTTTTTGCATTTTATAATGTTATGAAATCCAAATAGAAAAAGTTATTTAATTGCCCCTACTTCTACTAACATTTTTTTACAAAATTTATTACAAGAACTGTTGGAGGATGTTCCGCATCCTCATCAGAATTCAACTGCTTTAGGAGCTCAATAGAACTCCTGTGCATTTCGCTCATCAGGTCCGTATCTCAACGTTCGTCAAACTGATCGTCGCGTATGCCGGTATCGTATTGCTAGTTTCTGTTGTGAAATTATTTGTTTCCATGTACATGTGTGAGAAAATTTGATTTGTAGTGTACATTTTTCGCTGTAATTTTTATGAAATACAGCATAGTGTTTCTTGGTTCGTAAAGATCATAACATCGTTGATGGCTAGCGTCCCTTAGCTTTTTATGACAATAACTAAGCTGATTATTCTCGCTTATTCGCTGAAAAAGCCATTTAGGGCCGGTTTCACAATATCTAGCGACCTTTTTTGGTCATCTAACAATAAGTTTACAGTAACCAATTGGTAAAGGCATATGTAGCCTTACACAGCGAAAACAATTGTGCTTGTTAAGTAATATTTCGCTTAATTTTTTCAGCATGCTGTTTAGTTTGTAACGATTTGTAAAAATATTTTAAACGTATAAAAACCTGGATTTTATTTTTCTGTGCACTGCACAGCAAATGAAATTTTAATTTATCTTTTAAAGCCAAAATTAAATCCAGTTCCACCCAGTTCTTATTAGGTAATTTAGGAGCACAAAACAAAAAAGTTTCCTTACACTATAATTTAAGACAACATTTTTCCAGCCTAATGGTTGTAGCCAGCCCTTCGAAATTTTCGCCGACCCTTAATTTTTCTGCCGAGCGAAATTAAACTCGATTTTTTATTTATTAAATCTGGCAAAACTACGAACGAAACTTTCGTTCTCCAGTCCACTAAGCGTTAAATTTAGGTGCTTAGAGTTTCTTTTTATACCTTTTTGGTGCCGTCAAGTGAAACTTTAAGCTAACATTATAAATTTAATCAAAAGGGTTATTTCAGCAAAAGTCGTCGTTCGCAAACCGTAAAGAGCCTTAAGTTTTCTGGAAAATGTTTAATATTTTACGTTAAAGGTGACGAGGGATTTGCCTGAAAAAGTTTCTTATTTATTTGTTTTTTTGTAAAAAAAAAGCAAAACGGGTTAGTCTCATTAGGTGCATGGAGCTCGTTCAGATACACTGTAAAAAATGCTTATGTACCTAAATTAATCAGGACCTTCATAATGCTTGTATACAAAATTTAGTATTATATTATATATACAGGGTGTTATGGAAATGACTTATTATATTTAAATGGGTGACTCCTTGGGTGTCCTAGAGAAAGTCTACATGCTTTTTTTTTAATCGAATATCTAAATATTAAGGTAGAAACCCTTTTTACCCACATACTGTCGCGCCGTTCCATCTGGATTCACTTAGCAACAATTTGAGTCACTAGAGTATATTAACCGTGTTGTCAGATCACCCCACGTGCCTCGCCCTTGCTTGGATACCGGCCGCGCGCCCCTATCTTTGCTTCAGTATGTTTCGAGACTCGGGAGTGGAATGACGCTGTCGAGGGTTCCACGTGCTTGACGTATACGAATTTTAAACATTTTGTTAGTTGTAGCAGTACCCCATTTTTTTCTGTTATGAAGTAATTCATAATAATAAATGTTGTGATGATATTATCTACTGTTGAAAAACATACTTTTTGTGTTTTATTTTTTTATGGAATTTAATTATAAAACGGATTATTTTAAAAGAGGATCGAAGGTAAGAGAGTATGTACCTTAAAATTGTAGTTTTTTTTTCTAAAAAGTTTGAAAAAGAAGTGATACCGCGCGTCAAAGACGTATTGTTGTCAAAAACTGAACACATGTTCTGTGTTGCAATATGACAACACCGCCTATAATGCGCTAACCTCTTTAGAACCTCGAGACTGCCTCAATAAACTATTGATTGCGAAGGTCCTCAGGAGCGGCCACGTAAATTTTGAGATTTCATATAATGTGTATATTTCGCTTAATAATTGAAAGCGCTATTTATGGTTATTTTTCTTCAATTTATTTTCATCTCAGGATTTGCCGTTTTATAATAAGTCATTTCCATAACACCCTGTAGTTTTTGTAACGGTCGTAGAATAATAATTATTTATAATAAAAAGTAATTAAATAGAATTTCTAAGAAATTTTCCCTAAGTAATACTCGCTCAGCTGCATCCCTCCTTTATATATAAAAACATTATAGCATCCTTATTTACAGTAATTTGATTCCTCGAATTCTAAAATTCTTTGAAATATATTTTTAAAAATTAAGTTTTTTTTTATCAAAATTCTCCAAATTTCGAGATGGCGAATGCATCACTAACTCTCGCACGTTTTTACATGTCTATACTCTATCCATTTTACCAATTCAGGAGCATAAACAAACAAAAGCTCGTGATAGCTACATGCTCGATGCATAAGCCGATTGCTCTTGGTCAAACGACCATAAAACTTCCGATGCTGGCAAGAACAGGGTCGCTGTTCGGTCATTTAAGGTATATTCATTCATTGTTCGAGAATGTACTGTTATATTGTTCTTAATACAGACCCTGTATACTTTCACGTGCTCATCGCGTGTATTTGTTTTGCTCTCTGAATTGGAAAAATGAATAGACTATAATATAACTTAACTTGTGTGCCTCGTTAAAATTTCTGCACCAGACATAATAATTATCTTCCTATCTTCATCAATGCAGTATTTATCTATTCACATACACCTATTTAACTTGCAGTCTAAGGTGACGGCTCGCTGACGTTAAATATTTAGTATTTAGACACCGCTAAACTCGTCGTCTGCTAAAATATCTATAGACACCTATTGTTTGTCCTAGACATTATTCGCTTCGAATATAAATTGAGTGGTTTTGATGTAGTTTGTACGAGCTTAGTAGTGTCTTTAACCGAGATAATTCACCTTCCTCCATAGCATACAGTTTGAAAACTAAACGGTAAGAAAATTAATGATAAATTTACTATAAAAATAATTAAACTAACCATAATTTATGGCTCTATACAGGGTGTTATGGAAATGACGTATATATTTAAACCGGCAATTCCTGAGATGAAAACAAATTGAAGAAAAATATCCAAAAATGGCGCTTTAATTTAATATGTCCTGTACATGACCTTATGTCAAACCAAATATGACCACGTGGTGCCCCTGTCAGGAAGGTAAACAAAGCAACATATGGCGAAAAACGTCACTGAATCTTGAACAGTATTGTCATATATTCAGGGTAAACTCTTTAGAAAGTCAATAACCGTTTGACAGATTGCAAGTTGTTTATTTTTCAGGGTACATTATTATAAACTTTTACGTTCAGTTCAGTTCGCTAGGAAACAATCTCTGATTTATAAACTTGAACTGACTCGAACGAACCGCCGCGGAGTTTTTAAATGGTCAGGTATGTTCTCATTTGTTCAATTCGAACGACACCCGTCAGATCTGGACAACTTAAAAGTTTATAAATGCCACTTACCCCTTAGGAAAAAAATGCAATTTTATTTAGCTTTTCGGACTTATTTAACACCAACTTAATTTATAAAAAACACCAAGTACCTAGGTAACTTGAACAAAAACAAACCGGCACAATAAAATCACATAACACATTTAAGTACCATTCAATCTGAATTAGTATTTTAAAGTGCTACTGTGTAGACAAGAATACGCCCTTATTGTCTGATTGGTCTTGGAAATAATGTATGTAACATCTAACAATTTTAAAAATAAATAACACATTGGTTCCGTCGATCGATTGAACTGCTGGGCTGGGGCACTACCGTCGCGAAAAGAATAAATAACTTAATAATTTAAACTCGGGTTTAAGTATTAACACACAAATCTGCTTGAAACTTGATAAAAACAGTAGGAAACCGATAACGCGTGTGAAAATCGGCCGGCTTCTTTAAACAGCTGATTATGGATCAAGCGGGTTGCCTGTTCTTTTCGCCGGATGGGGTTAATATTTAAAAATACAGCGTTGCCACTTTCGATGTTTTATAAATAAATTGCGGAATTTCCTTCTATAATATTACTTTCCTGTTTAATTATAGTCTCGGAAATGGCAACCGCGCTAGTTAGCGCGCTATTTTCCGAATATGCACGAAGCATTCTACCCTTGGACGCGTCTATAATCTATATCAAAGGGAGGTCCTGTCTGTCAAATTATTTCATCATTCTTCAAAAAAGGATTAATGAATTTTATGTTTGGCCAATCCATTAGAAATGAGCGTTTTTGTTATTTCTGAATTTCTATTGCGAAATAATTTGTATCAAGTGCTGTTGCTCTATGTGTACCGTAGTGTTATTATTGTAAAGTGTAATTATGCGTTAGTGTTTAGTGCTTTTGTGTAATCTGATAATAGGTGCATATCTTCAAAAAAAAATAATTTGAAACTCGTGGGTGTCTGTGTGTTTCTTTAAGTGATTTAGTGCAAATGTTCCGAGAGATTGGAAATAAGAGGCCGAATGGGGTTTAGTGGGTATAAGCTTGTCTGTTTGAAGGTTGTAGACAATGGTGTTTCTTGAATGATAGAAGAGTTTTGGACTTGCATTGTCTTAATTTGTTATAAATCACAACGTTTCAACTGGTAAGTATCTCCAGTGGTCTTCAGGTGAGTCAGTAGTCACGTACGTGAATGTGAAATATGTTATGCATGTGAAATATAAAACGAATAAATTTTTAATTCAATTTATTTTGATACTTTAAAACTGTTTTATTGCGAAAACTTTTAAAATTATACATTTTTAAAATTGCTTTTATTACTTCGTTCATAAATTTAAGGTTTTATCGGCGATCTATAAAAGTTTGGAACGAAAAATTACTGAAAACTCCACTAAATGTAATTACCAGACATTGTCACAGTTACTTAATGGCCTCGACAAAGTATAATTCACCATTTTGTATTCCATTTTTCACCAAAATTACGCTTAATTTGGAAACTTTTAAGTGGCGCATCGAATGAATAGAAATGCCTACTAATGCACTATGGTCCTTTATTAACACTCGAGTTTTACAACCCTTGCCTTTCGCTAAAAGTCGTTTTCTGCTTTATGGCCAAGGGTATCTCTCGGCAGTAAAAGCTTAAATCGGGGGCTGTTGATTTTTGCCTTAAAATGCCGGTTTTGACGGTTTAATTTGAATTTAAGGATTAAAGCGAATTATTCTCTTGTTCGTTAGGCAACCCTGCGAACGATGTAAGACCTGGAAATGATGTGATGTAATTTTTAACGATTGTAAAGCGTTCCATTTTAAAGTGTAATTGCAAGAATTTTGTACCCAGTACAAAATTACCCTTCCTGATAGGAATATTTATTTTTCTTTCAAAAAATAAAAGGAGAATCGTACCCAATGACCATGACTGTCATACAGCTTTCAGCCATTTACCTCCCGATTTACTAGATTGTGGAAAACTATCGATAGTGCTCAAGTTCGATATATCGATAGTAAAATTACGAAACTATCGATAGTCATACAAATGGGTGCGTTACACTAATTAATACACACGAATTCAAAATAATAGTTGCATCAAATTTCTACTTAGCGTAAGTGCAATTAATTTATATTATTAATACAAATAGAATTTGACTCTTAAAGCCAGCACTAGAATTTAAAAAAAAATGTAAATTACAACAACGTATCTACTAGTGGTATTTTAATGAAGATGGTTAATTTAAGGTACAAAACGTCGGAAAACCAGTAAGTGTTGTATACCACTGAACGTAGATTTCGGTCCTGTTTCATAATTTAAAGAAAAAATCCAGGATTTAAAAAAAATATAAGTTGTGACCGAACAGATTAAAAAATAGCTCTCATTGCAGAATATCGTAAAATTATCAATAGTTGGTGGAGATGGCATATCGCAGACCTAAAATCCGTTAGAAACCTAGGCGGGCATAAAGCCGGGGAAAGCAAAGCTTTTCTCGTACTTCCCGACCGAGTGTGTGAACAAGGTAGAAAATTTCCAAACCCTAGACGCGACAGCCCTGCGATTCCAAATCGACCATAGCTGGACTTTGCCGCCAAAAAGATCTACCTACATTCCATTTTCAGCGAATTTTCATCAAATTAAAAATAATTTTATCCAATTGCTTTATAAATTTTTAGTTTTTCCTTATACATTTTTTGTATTATTGTAAATTATCGCTTAAACTGTATTATTATGTATATTAAACTTGACAGCTCGAAGTTTACAAATTTATTTTTGGACGTCTCTTCGAACAATGTCAGGAAAAAATAAAAACCGAAACGCAAAATTTTAGATTTTTCCAAATATTTTGAAAGCCCCTGTATTTATTTTTGATTTTTTGCGGCATATTATTTGGCCCGTAATTACGCAACTTTGCCTCAATTTAACTATCTCTAACCGTTTTAGAAATCCCAATGATGGAAGCCGAATTTGTAACACCCTGTATGCATTCTAATTTGTTTCGTTATCTCTTGGAAATGATAAAATCCTTATACAACGTGTCCAAAATAAGAAGGGCCAGTACAGGGATCTCGGAAACCGTAAGAGATGCGAAGTCGGTTAAATGGAGGTAAAGTTGCGCATTTACGTGCCTAATGATATGCCGTTTAGAAAGTTTTAAAATTCCGAGTAGTTCCGGACATATCCGGAAAAAAATTAAATTCTGAAAAATCGTTTATTGTTTTCCTTTGTTTTTTTGAGATCGAATTCTAAAGTAAATTGCACTTTTACATTGCCACTTTTTCCGCTCTATCTAACAGCGTTAATTGTTTTGCAATCCGACGAGTCGTCTTCGAAGGGCCATTATCAACTTTATTTTTTTAAATACTGTTTTTCTGATATTGGAATTTGAGAACTTTTTCTCCTGAATGCAACGATGTATGACACATTGTGGTTTAATGACGTTTCGAGAGTTTTTTTGAACAACTTCAGGAAATTTTGGGATACGGTCCTGTATTTCTCCTAATTTTATAAATAATATCTCACAAGTAAGCTCTAAATTTTTTACTCATGTTTGACTAGTTCAATAAATAACAAATAATTTAATAATAAACCACAAATAAGTGAACAAAAATCATTCCAAAACAGTAATATAATGAACAACGAAAAAAGTAGGGAACTACATAATCAGGTGTTCAAAATGATTTCCGTTATTCTCTAAACACAAATAACATCTTCTAACTGCCACATAACAGTTTTTTTGAGATAAAATGAAACATGCGTTAGAATATCAAACTTTTTCAGTATTTGTAAAATTATGTTACATATTTTCTGGAAAATAGAAAACCTCTTAAAACGCTCTCAAACAATCACAATGGGAATGTCAAACAAATCACGCGTCACGATCTTAATTTTTTTATTTCAAGCGCCTACTTTTCTTTTAAATCCCGAATCAACAGAAGTTTGAAATAATGTTTCTGTATTTTGTTCACTTATTTCTGGTTTATTATTAAATATTTGTTATTTATTGAACTAGTCCAACATAAGTAAAAATTTAGAGCTTACTTATGAGATATTATTTATAAAATTAGGAGAAATACAGGACCGTATCCCAAGATTTCCTGATGTTGTTCAAAAAACCCTCGAAACGTCATTAAACCACAATGTGTCATACATCGTTGCATTCGGAAGAAAAAAAGCTCTCAAGTTCCAGTATCAGAAAAACAGGACCGTATTTAAAAAAAGAGAGTTGGTAATGGCCCTTCGTAGACGACTCGTCGGATTACAAAACAATTAACGCTGTTAGATAGAGCGAAAAAAGTGGCAATGCGAAAGTGCAATTTACTTTAGAATTCGATCTCAAAAAACCCAGGAAAACAATAAAACGATTTTTCAGAATTTCGGGTTTTCCCGATATCTCCGGAACTACTCGAAATTTGAAAACTTTTATCCACACCACACCGAATACAAACACTAAAATAAGGAACCAAAAAAAATCCTAAAATCATATGGGAACCACAGAAGCATGCGTTTAATAACTTTACTAAGCCACGACTCTTCCTGTGCGATATCTTACCTTGTATTTATTGTATCATAGGACCAAGGTTAGTAGAAGCAAAATCCGCTATTTGCAAATCACCTCATTTGCTCATACCCAATTTAACAAACTCGAACAAACCCGAACAAACCCAATTTAATTCTACCCGCTCGAATCTTTGACACGAGTAATACACGATCTCATTGGAAACAGGGGGAACAAGTCGTAAGTTTTGACGCTTGTTGAATTCCGTCGAGACAGACGATACAAAACAACGGAAAATATTTATTCTGTTCGAGAATTGCCGGAAGATACTTTCGGCAGGAGCTTATCCAATTATTTCTCTGCAAGCTTTAAAGGATAGGTTTTTTTTTATCGTTGGAGGATTTAAAGGATACGCTAGTCAGTGGCAGATATATATTTTTTAACGCAATTAGCGTCGCATGCGAGAATTTGGATCGCAATTAGGGAAGATTGTACTAGGTAGATTAAATTGTTATACTTTCCATATAAAAAAAAATAAATAACCATAGTAAAAATATAATACTTAAATATAGTAAATCAGTTCTGTATAATAATATAAATAATTCGGTTAACCCTGTATTTGTAAATAAGCCAGACATCAACAAGTCACAGACATTCTAATGTATCAATCAGTTTCATAATTAGTTTGTAAAGTTTCCTCTCCAAGGACCAATGATGTTTCCCTGTGCGATGTACCAGCTACAAATTTGGGACCTGTCGGGACTAACTTTACTGGCTTACGGTAATTGTAAACATAAACTTTAGTTTACAACAAGCAGGTTCGTTGGACGTTGAAATTAAATATGTTCCAGGAAGGTTAATATGTTTTTTCTATTTAGGTTTCATAATGGCTACATTATGAAATGCAAAAAAATTGAATAGCCTGTCGCTTTATGAAACTGAAATTTTTTTTTTATGTTGGCAGCAAGTAGGGTTCGAATTTTAGGCTTACTGCGATCTCGTTGAAACTAGTTTTCAAGGCATTATGGATTCGACAAAAATTTTTCATAGAAAACTTTAAAATACTAACTTTTAACCTTGCAAATAGATCATTTTTACTAGATATTTATCTGAAATACCTATACTCGGAAATATATAACATGCTGACGGTGTCCGTCAACTAATTTCTAGTCACAACTATAAAACAATATAACCTAAAAATAATAGAAATATCTTCCAGTTTATGCCCTATTTCTAAAGTTTTATTCGATAAAGTACTATTTTTATTTTTAATTCAATATAGTATTATACATACATGTACATATTTATAGTTACTGTAAACATTTCCTAGACATTAATTGTTATTCCTGTCAGATTCTGTGTCGACACAATATTTTGTTCAATAGTAGGTTTGTTCCAACACCCTATTTTTGTATCGTTCTAGAACCGTCACGAAACTGTTGGAATCGATTTTGTGCGCAGGCGTTAATTTTGCACTGTTTGTTGCCGATGCACAAGGGAGGCAAGGTTGGTACGTTTTTGTGACCATTCTGTGTAAAAGTCTCAGCTGATCGCGTGTCTGATTCTAGGAAAGAAGTTTAGTAATTAGTTAATTATCATAACATTCATAAATCACAACCCTACTTTTGTTGTTTTGATTTCTTCGTCTAAGCTTGAATATTATCTTTTTCGTTCCATTTTGTTGTATTTAATAATCATGAAAGAGAATAACGTTTAATGTTAAGAATATCTTGTAGGTTTGGGAACCGGATTATACAAATTTAATAGAATAAATTAAATAATCAAAATATTAAGCAACAACTCCTACAAAACAAGGCTAAAAGAACTGCATGAATGCCAGGACTACAAAAACAACGGTTAAAATTTTTAGGGCGCAAGTCAGTACAAGCGGTTCCTGGTCTTGGCCATGTATCGTTTTTACCGTTCAGGAACTGGTTTGCGAACGATCACAATTTGGTTGGAACACCAAAGGGATCGCCAGCTACACCGTTTTGTGTCGGTTGGAACGCCTTTCGACTACTACGCATGTGCGTGACCGTACATTGTACGATTTTTAGGGTGGTTGGAACGAACCTAGTATTATTTAGTATTTTGTTCAATATTCTGAACTTGGTTCTGCTTGCACCATAACTCAAAGTTTTGCATATTCTTTTTAAAAGTTTGTCTAGATTATTTTCTGCAATTTCTCGTATTTCCGTCGGAGTACAACTTTCTTCCTGACTCATTTTTATTAACATTAATAATATTTTTATTTTTAATTTTGACGGATGGGAAGAAGCTTTGTTGTGTTCAATTGTTTCTATCATGGCATATTTGATACTTGTAACATTTTATTAAATTGTAAAAGTATTGCCAACCCAAAAAGAAAATATTAATTCAAATGGAAAAAATCTACTATATTTTTTAAAGTTTTTCAGACTTTAAAGACCTAAATAGAAAAAGTATTATAAAATACACGGTTCATAAGACAATTAGAGCACTTGTACTTTAGAAAACTCCCCGCTTCGCGGGTCGTTGTCTAGATTGATCGGGTGCTCTAAGATAATGTCTTATGAAACTTGTATCTTAATATACTATTATTGATCGGAAGGAATTTGCTATCGACTGCTGCATAGGTGAATTGTTTAAAAATTGGTCGCAAACTTTACGACCTCTTCAAATAGGGCCCCCGGTAAAATTTTATTATAGATCCGGCAACTGAAAGAAATTGAAATAAACTTTTACAATTTATCCGAATGGGATTTAAGGATTGAGGACGTAATTCGACATTAAATATGAAACTTAATAACTTAAACTCACGAATTCTCGTAAAACAGTCGTTCTGGGCTGAATTTGTGTGGCAGTAAAATGCAATAATTATGCACTAGGAACGTTGCTTTGCATGGTGATATGAAAGCTAGAAATGCCAAATGAGGAATTTAATTTAATTTAATATCCCGATGGAACTTAACCTTTTACTGGTTATAAGGATTATTTAGAAAAACTTGTAGTCCGGTAAGATTTATCGTTGTTCGGTTCCTTTTGATCACTTTAGGAAATGTACGGGAAGCAGAAGAAACTACAATAAACCAAACTTCGACCCAATTTCACAACTAATGCTGCAAAATAGTATATTAAGATACAAGTTTCATAAGACATTATCTTAGAGCACGGGTTTAATTTAGAAAACGACCCGCGAAGCGGGTCGTTTTCTATGGTAAGAGTGCTCTAATTGTCTTATGAACCGTGTATTTTATACTATTTTTTCTATTTGGGTCTTTAAAGTCGGAAAAGCTTTAAAAAATATAGCAGATTTTGACCATTTTAATTAATATTTTCTTTTTGGGTTGGCAATACTTTTACAATTTCATAAAATGTTACAAGTATCAAATATGCCATGATAGAAACAATTGAACACAACAAACCTTCTTCCCATCCGTTCTAATTAAAAATAAATATATTATTAAAGTTGATAAAAATGAGTCAGGAAGAAAAAGTTGTACTTCGTCAGAAATACGAGAAATTGCGGAAAATAATCTAGAAAAGCCTTTAAAAAGAATATGCAGAACATTGAGTTATGGTGCGAGCAGAAAAAAGTTCAAAATATTGAGCATAATAAATAATAATACTATATAACAAAATATTGTGTCGACACAGAATCTGACAGGAATAACAATTAATGCCCAGAAAATGTCTACAGTAACTATAAATATGTATATATAAAGTAGTATGTATAACACTATATTGAATTAAAAAAAAAATATTACTTTATTGAATAAAAGTTTAGAAATGGAGCATAAACTGGAAGATATTTCTATTATTTTCAGGTTATGTTGTTTTATAGTTGTGACTAGAAATAAGTTGACGGACACCATCAGTATGTTATATATTTCCGAGTATAGGTATTTCAGATAAATATCTAATAAAAATGATCTATTTGCTAGGTTAAAGGTTAGTATTTTAATGTAAAAAATTTCTGTCGAATCCATAATGCCTAGAAAACTAATTTCAACGAAATCAAAGTAAGCTTAAAATTCGAACCCTACTTGCTGCCAACAAAAAAATAATAAAATTTCAGTTTCATTAAGTGGCAGGTTATTCAATTTTTTTGCATTTCATAATGTAGCCATTATGAAACCCAAATAGAAAAAACTTTATTATATCAGAAGAAAATGATTCCTGTTGATTACTACATAGAATCGAATAATGCCAAAATATACAAATAACAACGTTAAACGTGCGTCATTAGAAATATTGGCATCTTTTATAGTAAGTATATGCCAATATTTCAACCAAATATATTTTTTCATTCCCGAGATCTTCTATATTCTATATCCCGCAGGTGCACAGAGATGCTATAATTGAGTTCGGTGCAGTGTAATTCATTAATATTTCCATCCTTTGCGTCGTTCGAAAGCGTAGTTCTGCCACTCTTCGACCCGTCGCGCTCCTTGCACGTTTGTGACTTGCGATCGAAAATATTTAATAACTTCCGAACTAAAAAAGGTTCCACTTTTTCGTAAATTGGCTTTTGCAGATAAGATGATGAAGAAAAAATGGTATTTTTTGGGTTAAGAACATGTTAAACCTATTGAAACAATTAAATTTGTTCACAATTACAATTTTTTTTAATACACTTCGAAAGCTGACATAACAAAGTGTAAAATAAAAACGGCTGATATTGATCCGATTAGTACAACTGGAGATAATAAATTTCAAATATGAGAAGAGGGGAGAAATCCAGCAAATTATCAAAAATTTATATGTGGATATTTTCGAAATAAATTTTTTCAGCAAAATCCTGAAATACGTGTCAACTAATTTTAGGTATATTAGTTGTACAAGAAATTTCGGACGATTCTAAAATGACAAGGTTTGTAAAAGAATGACCCATATGAATTACTCAATTCACTTTCTTGATATGAGTAAATATTTTGGTTTCAAATAACATATAAACTTGATACAGGTGTGACAAATGCGTTTGAGGCACTTTTCAAAATTCATTTATCACATATAATAGGTATTTAATTGTTCAACAAGTATTGTAAATGTAGTATTTAGACCAAACGAATCTGCGGTGACGAAACAAGCTTTTAGCAGATGTCTATTCGGAACAAACGGGCTAAGATTTCTCCATGCCATATAAGTACTAAGTTATATATTAAATGGTACAAACCTGAATAGTCAATGTACAGTTTCTGCTGCATAGAATCGGTACAAAAACCCGATCGCTGCTACAGGGTGCTGCTAGAACTAAATAAAATGTTAACAATTTTATTAGGGAACAGTATTTTCATGATGGAGGAAATGTTCAATTAAATTTCTTGTTACAGGGTTGAATTGAATTTCGGTATGTGTTAATATGACACTAAACCATATATTTTAGTTAGAAAAGTAATTTTACCGGTCCGCCAGTGACGTCCGTGATTGTTCTCTGATATATTTTTTTAAATAATAATACGCCACTGACATTTTTCTATATGGATACTTTTTCTGATTAGCCTGGTCAATCCTAGATGAAAACGGGCCTCTTGTGTACTTTTAAATTTATACAGCTTGTCCAAAAAAAGTACATATACAATATATGGGACTTTTTTTATTGCCGATTTTTCACGTTTGTTTTGAATCTTTGGAGGTTATATTCGTTGGGGAAAACGGCCTCGGGAAGGTCGTTCCATAAGGATGAAGTCCTCCAGATGAAAGTATTCTTAAATAATGAAGTTCGAGGAGTACTAAGCTTAACCACATATGGATGGGCGGCAGTGGTTTGTCATGTATTTCTGCTATTCGCCGCTCTGGCCGAAATTGAGAGGGCAAGGCCTGCCGAGCACTTTCCATGGAAATATCTGTAAAAGAAAGTCAAATCCCAGTCTTCGATGTTCTAGGCTGTCGAGGCTCTTCGTCAGCTCGTGGTCTCCGACCAGACGAATAGTCCTCCTTTTGATGGAATCCAGTAGCCGAAGAGTATGTTTGGGTGCAGAGCTTCAGACATGAGAGCAGTACTCTAGTGATGATCGAATCTGGGCTTTGTATAGTATCAAAAGTTGTTGAGATATGTACAACTTTTTCGTTCGGAAGAGTACACTAAGTTTCTGAGAAGCTATCTTGGCGATTGCCACAACGTGGTTATGCCAAGACATATCTAAGCGTTAAATTCGAGTTGGTTACTGTCACCTCAAGCCAAAATTTCTTCCAGGTCTTTGTTGAGGCGTGATACTTCATGCTGTCTGCGAAGATGTGCGTCGGCAGCCGATGTTTATGCATTTAAAGAGAAAGATGAGATAAGTGTGCTATCGTCAGCAAAGCTAAATATTGGATTTTTAATTTTCACTAGAAGGTCGTTAATGTAGAATAAGAAGAGGGTGGGAGACAATATGGACCTTTGAGGAACACCGGCATTGATGGTGAAGGTTTGTGCCTTAAGAGTAACGTACCTTAATTATTAAAAATACAGCAAAATTTTATGAGGAAATATTGTTGCAAATTAAAACCTTAATAAAAATATGAACTTTGAGTTATTTATATCAATTTTTATTTTCCTTAAATTCTATTTTTCGCAATTTTAATATATTTGTCAAATAACTCAAACATGGGCTTGTAATTAAAATGTATTAAGTAGTTTGCAAACCTTTTAGAACTTTTCAATGATACGAGTTGGTTTGATATTATGTTGTTGTACGCAAATTTAAACACATTTTATCAAACTTGTGTTCTAATCGAAATTATGACAGAATCCAACTCTATTCATACTACGGAAAATAACACACTGTATATTATTATTAATTTATTAAAATCAATGAAAAGTTTGAATTCAACTCGCATATGCTGTTAGAAATAATTTATTAGTTTACGTTTAGATCGCAACACTCTGTAACATCTATGCATGTTGTTACTTACCACTTATAAGAGATCCGCGACTTCCCTGACAAGATTTATAGTTGTTACTTTTTTATATTTTCCTCTAAGTACTTCAAATGATATTCATTTATGTATATTTTCAGATTTTTGTAATTATATGTCTTCGTAATTGCCAGAGAATGTACCCGACTCTATTTATCTTCCATAAGACAACGTATTAACCTGTATTTAGATTCGCATATCATTTAAATAATTATTTTATGCTAATTTTGCAGTTGTGTTTTCTTAATTGTTTTAACAACCGAATTTTAATTAACGGCGAGATGCTTACAACAACATTTGGGGTTCCATTGTTTTACATGCTTCAGTAAATATTATCTTCAGCGAGTATTCTTCTTTTATTTTAAAAATATTATTATCAAAATGTTTATACATGAATTAGCGTTTTTATTTTAACAATGCAGTAGTTAAATTAATTGTATTTTCTGTGAGTGATGTTGCGAGTTTGTAAATTGTGTGTGTTACAGCGTCCTTACAGTAAAAGACATTAAATATCTCATTACAGACGGACGCAGAAGATTTAATTTATCTTATGTTGTCAATATTTTAGAATTGCATGACAGTCATAACTTATAATTTGAAAGATGAATGGCAGGGTGGATTTAGAACATTCTGATGAAAAGCGATTCTGATACAACCGCAGGTGTGCTTTATTTTGGCAATACCAGACGATCAGCATGTGCGTCGTTTATAAGGGGAAAGAGGGGGCAGTTAAAGTCTAAAGTAAATTTGACATTCGAGGCGGTGCATAGTCGGATATTGTTCCTTCAAAAATATTTCTCTTAATCGAAGCTAGGCCAAACGAGGAAAAATTCTAATATGGCGGATCCGAAGCTGCTATACAGTGTGTCTACTTAAGTAGGAACCATATGGAAAACTTTTTTATTATTGGTTTTATGAAAAAAATATATTCTTCATAAAAAGTTCTGCATGGTCTAAAACTTAAAATACAATCTTCAGTTATCAAAAGTTCCCAGTCATATACGAGGTATATCAGAAATTACGAATTTTGCTCAAGAGTAAAGTACCTTTATTTTTGACAATACAGAAAAATGTTATTAAGAAAAGTTATTTTGAATTAAAAGTTATAGTCAAATATGCAATTACAGTTATTTAGCATGAAAATTTAGGTCTTGTGATTATTTACTAATCATTCCGTATTAATTATTCTGGCTTGATACAATTTAACGTAATCTAGGATGCACTGACAAGAAATATGACGGAATGTCATAACACGTTGGTATTTATAAAATACATTAGAAATGACAGCTTTACTAAGTTGTGAAGAAAAAATAGAAATTGTTTGATGAGCAAAATTCGTAATTTCTGATATACCTCGTATATGACTGGGAAATTTTGATAACTCAAGGTTGCATTTAGAGTTTTACACCATGCAGAACTTTGTATGAAGAATAACTTTTTTTCATAAAACCAATAATGAAGAAAAGAAGTTTTCCATATGATTCCAACTTAAGTAGACACACTGTATAAACAAATTAATAAAGAAATTTTTGGCACCGTTATGATTTAAATTAAAACTAGATTTTCGGACATCAGTGGATACAATTTTTTCGATTTATTGACCAAAAATAATTTTTAATCCTATTCACATTTGTTTCAGCAAGAACTATTTGACATTGAAGCAATTTACGATGAAATTATTGCATATTTGGCATTACAACCGTAGAATATATCATTAAAATACAAATACTTAAAACTTACTTAAAATAAATAGGTATGGGGAGTTATTTTTTGGTTTGTTTTCCGCTGTCTCTTTTTGTATATAGCTCGTAAAATCGGGAGGATCATTATTGAAAAATCCCCAGAAAAAGGGAAACTCTTCTTGAAAAAAATTACTTTTGTTCGTCTTCTGTAATTTAAGTAAAAATGTACACCTTACTGACCTAACCGCTCGGTTCTTCTAGTATTTATTATAAATTATGGACTAATTTTAGATGTGTATTTTGGGTTTGCTCGTGGGGCGTGGTTCATAAATAATTTCGCCTGCGGCGCTTTCGTTCGCGAGAATTTTTCCCCTTGCTGCTCCCGTGGTGTCCTGGTTTTTGTGTGGGGGGTTAACAAAATAATTTTTTATTCCTCTTTTTTATACTTGGATTCAAACCCGCATCCTGTGATGAAAACAAATTGAAAAATAACCATAAATGGCGCTTTCAATTAATCAAAAATCTCCTTATGGCATATGCATGAATCCATGTGGGAGGCACTGGAGAGGGATATAAACATCAATGTGGTAGGTCAGTTACGCTTCCATAAAAATTATGTCTTGGTACAAATGGGTATTTTTAATAATATTAAGAATTTGTTTGCTATTGTCCCTTTGTGCCCGCCTGGATACGTCCCTGCAGCTAACGCATTAAAACATCTATTTCCATTTTAATTTCGCCTTCCCTTTTATATATCGAGCTAGACTCTGTGTAAATTTTCTTTTGTAGCTCGATATTGAACTCGCAAATCATTTCGTTTTGGCTTTGTTACTGATTGAATCGTGATATATGAGGCAACGAGCTTTTCCAGCTTTTTTCCAGTTTTTCCATATCCTCTTTTTACTTTTGAAGCTTTGTTTTGCAGTTGGATCGTGAAAAATGCAACGTATTTGTTTTAGGACTTGGGATGTGCTCCCATAGGTGCATGTAGAATGTATATTTATATACTTTACTATAACGCGAGCACTGCCAACAGCAGGACAAATGTATGGACATTCTGTCAGGCCAGTTCAGTTCTGGAATGTACATATGAACGGAAAGAAAAGTAACAATTGTAAGACACTTTTGATTTATTGAAATGATTTAATACACTCTTTAAATAATAATCATACGATATATTCTTCGAAGTCACAACATTAAATATAATTAAAACAAAGCAACATCGTTAAACAGGCGCTGCCTAAAAACCTCGTATACAACGATTTTGTTTTGACTCGGAAAAGCCCATGTTTATCCTCTACAAGATTAATTAAATTTAAAACAAAATTAATCTCAGTCGCGTTCCGTAATCTGGTTAGCCAGACAAAAGAAAGTAAAAGAAACTATGAATCCTAAACAAAGTTTTACTGTTTTTGTCTTTTTCCCCCCACTAAGAATCAATCAAGTCGGCTAAGAGTAGGGACAAAAACAGTCGAAAACGGTGGGTATGGTTTTCTTATTTTTCGTCATTCAAAAACGTTTATAAAACAATGGAATGAGGAGAAACAATCGCGAAACGGCCATATTGTGGTAATGGCGCCAAGAGACAAACACATTGTGACCACTAGACCGTGCGATGATGGCTAAAGTTCGGCACTATACCCGAAAATATGAAGTTCGCAGGCCGTTTTGGTTTCAGGAATGATTCACAGCAGCGAATCAGTGGCGGGTAGTCAGATATTAAAATTAGAAATAAGGGTTTCGATATTTATATAAATTCGTAATATGCCTACACGGTACACGGAAAAAGACTACAGGGTGTTATGGAAATGACGTATTATATTTAAATGGGTGTCCTAGAGAAGCGCTACATATTTTATTTTTTTTAAATCGACCGTTTTAAAAGTGGGGCAACAAACCCTCTTACTCACAGGTCAGTCCGCGCTACTGTAGACATATATCACCCATGCCCAATGGCAATGTTGCCAAACTTAATGTAAAACTGAAATTCCATATAAAATTATAAAATAAATTATTTATCTACCTACTTTTATTTATCTTTATACCTAAAGAGCGAAAAAATCCAGGCACAAACACAATCAGTTTTCCTTCTTTTTCATGGGAACACTCCTTGAAACACTTTATGTATACACAGTAATAGTGAAACAGAACCGATAGTTAGCTTTAGAAAATACAATAATACAAATTATACTACAGATTATTAGATTTTATTACACGCGACGAAATTTGACATCCAGAAGAAACAACCGGTCTTAAACTGAGCAAATTAATTTCGTCAATAAAAACAATATTCAAAGATTACTTATAGACTGGCAAGATACACGCGTAAACCGAAATAACACAGCGGATTGCTGCGACTGTGTTGAAATACAACGTATCCGGCCGCTGGTTGGTCTTCAACTAACAGCCCGCAAGCGTGCGGCGCTATACGAACACTTCGGCTCAGCCGTTGTAAGCCATCAAGAGGTTATTGGCACTTGACCTAGTGACATACGTGCCTATTTCAAACTTATTTAATACTATTCTTTGTTTTGTTCTTGTTGTTTAAAACATTTTTTGTCGTAAAGTTTCTTAAATTAATTGTACAGAATGGGAAATTGTTTAAGTTATTTATTTTGTCTAAGGCGTTTAAGGTGTACATATGACAACACCGGTCAAAATTCGCTTTTTGTTTACATGTATCGCAGTGCCGCACAGGCGTTTTTCTGATTTCACGTCAGGTCACTTTTACCGCTGAATGAATCGAAAGCGCCATTTATGGGTATTTTTTTTCAATTTGTCTTTATGTCAAGAATTGCCGGTATAAATATAATACGTCATTTCCATAACACCGTGTATAGTAAAGATTTTATTGTAAAATTTCCTATAAAATATAGTATTAATTACATTTTTTATTTGTTTTTTTATTAGTACCAAAATAATATTGTAAAAAAATATATAATATAAAAGGGGAGACAAAACATTCCATTCATAAAACACCATTTATTTACAATCATGCACAGTAATAAGGTACGCATTTAGATAATTTCGATCTAGCATTAGTCATAAATAGATAATCGCAAACAACACCGCTCATGAAAAAATGAATGAAAGTTATAAACTTTAGGGATACACACGTAGTATAATCGGTAGCACGTGCGTACAGCGTTGCCACGGTGGTTTCCCTAAAACATTTGAATGTAATATTATACTTTTCGGTTTCAAATGCAGGCGGTAGATTTAGTACCGTCGGTACAGGCTTGGCATCATTGATTACTATGTAAAACAGCCCTTGGGGAAGACATCATATGACCAAATATCATGGATTGTTCGGGTGGGAATAACCATACCGACGGACGAAAAAGAAGCAAATTATACAAAAAAAAAAATTTATTGCCGCCCCGCTACTGAAAAATATTATTATCTTGAAGAAAAGTTAGCCTGCAGAGAGATTATGGCTACGGTATTGCGTCAACAGCGCTTGAAATTTGAGAAAAGTCCCCATAAAACGTTTTTATGTAGCCGAAATGCTCGGGAAAAAATTAATGCCAAAATATAAATTTTCTTTACGACTTTCCGGTGAAAAGGGTTATTTTTTGTCGATGTTTTTTTGCGGCCCGTCTGTGAACAAAGCTTTGTGTTTTCGAAAGTAATTTAAGAAGAGGTCTCAAAAAGTCGAAAATTTAATATTCTGGATAAGCCACCTGGAGAAACGAAATAAGGGTTTCTACCTTGCAAATAAACATGTTATTATAGTAAAAACCCGCTGAAAGTAATTTTGGAAATCTAATATAAGAAAGGGTGACTTAGCGAATAAACGAAAATAATTCATACGAAAGAAAATGTTAAAAATATTTACTAAATATAGATTACACAGGGTCTTATCAATAGATAGAATAGAATGTTGGGGTTTTCACTTGCCTACCCTACTTTTTAACAAAACGATTCCGGTGTCAAATGTGTCATGGCTCTCTTAGTTTCCAATCTACAGGGTATAGTTGTTGCAGAATTATACCGTTGATTCTTACTGCCATAAATAAACTACCTGATTAAACCCTATTGTATACGCCTGAACCTCTTCAAAGCTCAATAAATGGGATCAGGGCCGGCTTGAAAATGTATACCACACCACATGATTTATTTTTATAATTTAAAATAAATAGATAGGTATTTTTAGTTTTAGGTACCTATAATAAATGTAAAATAATGATAACAATTAATGATAATTGAAAATAATATAATTTAAAAGTATAACTATTAGGATAACAAGTACAATAAAGATTAATTAAATTCTAAGAAACTATTGATAATTTATTCAAAATTTAACTCTGTATCACTATCACTATCTTCATCTAAGCCTAAACTTATAATTAAGGGTTGAACATTTGTAATCATACAATTGTAAGAATTTTCCACCTTAAGTACATGCTGTACACAGTTTTTCCAGCTGTCTGCAGAAATCTTTCTTACTTCGTTTTTAATTAATTCTACTACAGATGCATTTAATGTAGGAGAAATATTATTTCTCCTAATATTGGATTTTAATTGGTGCCATATTAGCTCAATAGGATTATAATATACAATAGTACGGAGGAAGACGCAATACTGCATGTCCATTTTCTGCTGCAAGTTTGTCACACTCGTATTCCTTATTTATTTTAAAAGCTTTTAATACTTCTAGCAGTTCTGGTTTTTTGTAAGTTTCTTCAAAATATAAATCATTTTCAATCATAAAATTTTGAATTTCTGCTTTTGTATTATTCGAATTGGGAATGATTTTTGCTTGCCGACTATGATAACTAGCATTGTCCATTACAATGACGCTATTTTCAGGTATATTTTTAAGGAGTTTATGTTTAAACCAATCTTCAAAAAGTTGTGCGTCGGTATCTTGATGGTAATCTAAAGAAGAATCTGCTATGTTTTTAGCTGAAAGCAACAGACAATTTGGAACAAACCCGTTCTCTGAACCAGCATGTAATATTTTGATTCTTTTGCCTATATTTGATGATGCCTTGGTTTGACATTTTTTGGAAGAATCATCCCAACCTTTTCTTGGAGTGTCATGGGTATCGAACCATGTTTCGTCAAGGTAAATAATTGGACGATTTTCTTCTCTAAATTGTTTAACAGCTGTTAAATATTTAAGTCTCCATTCCCGACACTTGAAGATGCCCCCCTATCAGCACAATTCCAAGGACGCCACATTCTACCACTAATAAGCCTAACTAAAAATTACTCGCCGGAAAACCACTAAAGATTAAAATTATTCAAAATCACTTTGTATTTATATATGCATCAGGCATAGGTATAAATTGAATTTGTATACCTGGTCCGGCTCTGCTCGAAAAGGTTTTAAAATTTGGGATTTCCTTATTTATTTTATGGTCGAATAGATAATGAGGTTTTATTGCAGTCAAGAGATCAACGATATAATTCTGCAAGAACTATAATTTTGAAAATCCTCCTGGTAAAACTTTTTACGAAAACTTCTGTTCTGTTTATTGATGAGCATTTTACATCAATGTCAATGCTACAGTTTTCACCATTAAGCTGAGTTAGAGGCAAGGAAATCTTAATTACTAAACCATTGATCGTTTTTCTTTTTACAACCGATTCCATTTGTTGGTTCTATAAACAACGCGGCTCGTTTTTAACTAATTTACCAGTTCTTCTCGACACTTAAATTTATCATTCATCTCATTATCTTTTCTCACAAAACAATGTTTACTTACAAGCAAAACGCTTTCATAAATTTAACTTATCGCCATTGAAACATCAAAGAGGCGTTAAAAATGAATAAAAAGCTTCAAAAAATGGGTCAAACCGCATATCGACGGTAAGAACTGCACCTATGGACACGTGCGTGAGAATTTAGGAGGATGGTAGGAATGTTCTTGAAATCGATCTTCCTCATTGATTATGGCCATCGTAATCGTGGATGCGTGGCCAGCTCACCGCCTGGTCCTCCAGGCAGGTAACTCCGGAAGTTCAATGAAATCAAGGCATGATCCTACAGAAAAAAAAAAATGTATCAGGAAATAGGGTTCTTATGCTCCTTCCTGGATTTATAAAGCTTCCCTTTTCTATCGTGAGTACACCTTTTTATGATCGAAATATTAATTATATACTCGTCATGACGTTTGCCATGGAACTGCCCGTCATTCAATAAATTTAAGCTCCTTTTTCTTCTCCTTTTTTTCTTTTCTAAGTCTTCTCCGTTTTTTTCTTTTCATTTCCTCTAAATTTGCTGTAGTGTTAGCTGATAGCATACTGATAGCATAAATCCCATCTCTCATGAGCAGAAACTGTTATGTGTTCTCTAAAAAGGTTAATATTGCAGCACTGGATATAGTTATGGCTGGACACGCAATTCCACTTCATCCATTAATTAACTGGGCGTCACTCTCGGAGGAAATATGTCTTGGCATCACCACGTTGTGGCAATCGCCAAGACAACAGCTTCGCAGAACCTTGGTGTACTTTTCCGGACGGACCAAAAAGTTGTATACACATTCGTCCATCACTGCTGCTGTCTGGAGCTCGGCACTCCATCCTCATCCTCTTCCGCTACTGAATTCCATTGGTCTGATCGTAGACCATGAGCTGCCCAAAAACATCGACCGCTTTGAACATCGAAGAGAGATTGGTGATATGACTCTCCTCTTGCAGATTTACACGGCAAATGTTCTACTTAATTCCACCTAGAGTGATGTATTGTAGAAATACACAACGAGCCATTGGCGTACATGCGTATGTGGTTCATCTTAGTTCCCCTTCAACTTCATTGCTTAAGAATTCTTTCACCTGGAGAACGTCATCCTCGTTGAACGACCTTCCTGAAGTCGTATTTCCCAACGAATATGACCTCCAATGATTCAAAACCAACGTGAGTCGGTTCATTCGCACACTCACCTTTCTAAGAGTGCCTTAACAATTTTTCCTGTTATGTGTGATCATAAAAAAATACTTTTTCCTATATTGTGTCTCTTATTACGTCTCTAGTTACTTTTTTTTCCTTTTTTTTGTTTTCTTAGTCGATGGAAATGCCAGCTAGGAGTTTCGACTGTATTTTTCGTATTGAAACCAAAAATGTTTATGTTTTTTGTTTGTTCCTGTTTTCTGTACTATTAATCGACATTTTGGTCATTTGGTTCATCTCTACCGACTCGTGCTAAACCAACGTCTGCCGCGGTGGCTAAAAATGGCCACAAGTTGGCGACATACGAGGTCGATGTCCGAGAATGTGTGTCGATGCAATTCTGCTGCAGGCGAATTTGCAATGCCAATTTATTCCCGAGATATACCTGAACACAGATGCAGCTTAGTTAAGTTTTTTAAAAGTCGACAATGATTTAATAAGCAATAAACATAAACAAGGTTAAAAACCTCGTTAAATTATTATCGCGAGAATGATTTCACCGTTTTATTGATTATGAGCGTAGATGACAATTGCATTTCTATAATGCACCGCACATAAAACGGTTAACGAGTTTAAAACAGGTACTCAATGAGAGGTCATAATCGTGTAAAAAAACTTCCTCCTGGCACATTTTAACTGCAATAAACTACTATATCATCAACGCCGTAATAAATCCAAACAAAATAATAGATAAAAAGATAATTGTAATATGATGAGTTAATTCCTATTCATTTCGTACACATACAGGGTGTGCGCTAATTAATGGTACATGGAAAAACCACAGACTTCTTACGTAAAAATATTAGGATTTAATTATACTTACCTAAACTCCTGGACAAAATTAACGCAACATAAAAAATTTGCCATATTTTTGATGTTATTTTTTTCCTGAATTTATGATCCGATTTGAATGATTTTTTTTTGCGTTGTAGGTTGGTTCCTTGACAATGTCATAGTTTTCGCTGTTTTTGATAAAAATTTAATTTTCGATTTATACTGGGTTTGCTAAAAATGCTATGTTTTTTTCCGAAAATTCGTATCGCCCTGTGGAGTATATTAGCAACCGAAGCATATTGCAGTTGACATTAAACGGTAGGTCCATCTTTCAACAACATTTTCTTTTTTGGTTTACTTCATTATCTCTGTTATTAAAGGAGATACCTACACCGTTTTATAGCGTAACATGTTTTTATAGACTTAATATTCAACACATTCAGTGTTAAATGTTTTCAAGAGTAAAATACTCGTCGGGCAACTGGGCATACAAAACGAACGTTTAATAAGCAGTTGCCGAACAGTATGGCGAATTTTATTTGACCTTTGTAACTTTAAAACACAACATCTGCTGACACATGGCAATAAAAGTCCATAGTCTACTTGAAAACATTTAACAATGAATGTGTTGAATATTAAAGTCTATAAAGACATGTTACACTATAAAACGGTGTATCTCCTTTAATAACAGAGATAATGAAGTAAACCAAAAGAAGAAAATGTTGGGGAAAGATTGACCTACCGTTTAATGTCAACTGCAATATATTTCGGTTGCTAATATACTCCACAGGGTGATGCAAATTTTTGGAAAAAAACATAGCATTTTTAGTACACCCAGTATAAATCGAAAATTAAATTTTTATCATAAACAGCGAAAACTATGACATTGTCAAGGAACCAACCTACAATGCAAAAAAAATCATTCAAATCGGATCATAAATTCAGAAAAAAAAAGCATCAAAAATATGTCAAATTTATGATGTTGCGTTAATTTTGTCCAGGAGTTTATATCCGAAAGTTGATATTAACTGAGATACAGGGTATTAAAGTTAAAACCTCATTTTGGTTTTTCGCTAATAACTTTGTGAGAAACGAACGATTTTTTACAAAATTTGACAGTTCTTTAAGACGAGATTGATTTGTTTATGAAATTTGAATGTAGAATGTAGCCTGCGACATTATTCGCACATTTATTAGGTCATAATTTTGTGTGCCGTCAAATTCAATTCACACTAAATTAGGCATGTTATGGAGCATACGGTTTTACTCCTTCGAGCAGAAAATATTTCTGCTAATTTAAGTGTTGTTACATTGATCGAAAAATGTATAGACGTCATTCCTATAGAAAATGACAATGACAACGAGACTGAAATTAATATTATATCATGAAATTTATTTATGTAATAATTTTTTATTGTACAAATAAATTGAATTACAAATCAATAACCATCGTAATTTACCAAAATTGTATTTTTCCCAAATTTAAACCACTCCGACTCTGGCACATTTTAAGAATATTGTGATAATGAAATTAGGAAACGCATAGCTGCCTTTTGCAAGTAAAGTCCCAGTAATATCGGTAGTCCCAGGGCAATATGCATTTACCAATGAAAATTATTGTAATTTTACATAAATAATTCTTTATAGTGTACGTAGGCCTTAATATAATAAATTAAACTAAAAAAGTGTTTATAATTCGAACAAACCCGAACAAACCCGACACATCACAAAACTTATAAAACTCTTTAAAATTCACAACACAAAATCCATAAATAAGTTGGCACTTTATGCCAAACACATCAATATTTTATGTCTGAAAAATGACTGCGTCCTGATTTTTCCCGCATGAAACATAAAAAGTTATGACATATCTTGTGCATACTTTTACAGTTTGGGGAACCTCTTTGATAAACCGGCGATTAACAACATTGTATTTTTATGTAACATCTTATAAGCAATAAAGAGAATAAATTCTTACAAATATTTGATTCCATATTCATCATACTGATTCACGGAATCAACCCGTTCTGTCTGTCATAGCTTACTTCGCCCACTAAGCGCTTACAATGGACTATCATTAATAACATTACCTTTTTCTACGCAAATGAATTGTTATTTTCTAACAAGTTCCGATTCCGAAGCAGAAAACTCATTTCAATGCACTCCAGAGGAAATAATTAATAAAGCCAATGAAGCAACACAAAATTTATTGGCTGAAAACTGAAGCTTACATAAAGGAATACTATTAAATTGCATTACCACTGTATTTTCAAAAAAGGTAAACCATTTTTAAATCTTCGACTTGACGGTCATTCTATTACAAGCTAAAATAAACATTAATTTTGAATAATCAAGTCCCAAAGTTATTGTATTCCTAAGGGACAGTGAGTTGGTTATACACCAATATTTTATATTTTTTAATTTTGAGAAAGAAAAAATATTGTATTAAACTTATGCAAGTTACTTTATCCATTTGTTACATGAATAACTATTTTCGAATCCAGAATTGTTGTTTTTAAAATACTATAATGCTCGCAATCAATTTACAAAAGTAACATACACCATATTTTTCACATTACTTAGACAAGCTTGTTTTATAATTTTTTTTTTCCGAAACGAATGCAAAATTTTTTTCCGCTGGTTTATTTTACGATGTTAAAATTATGGCTGTGTTTATACATGCCTCACGTCTATTTTTAAAAGAGTAAATAAACTTTTTAAATAATATTTAGACAAAAAAGTTCAATAGACGGTAGTTTAATATTCGTATCTGAATCAGTGTACTTAGTTTGGGATTAAAAAACCTTTAAAAAATATTTAGATTTACCTCTCCTTTTCACTCTTCTTTGTTTATAAATGTTATTTAAAAAAATGTCATTTTGGCAAGCTATTTTACAGCCAATATCTATAAGTAAGTTAATAACTTCATTATATCCAGGAATTCTGATCGTCTAGCCATTTGTCTGCCCGTTCCAACCGCAAACTCGCAAGTTTCCTAGAATGCGCCCTGGACATTTCCAGGCCCATTCAAGGCATGTGACGTGAAATGTGCCATACATTTTACGTGAGATACTATAGTATACCGCAATCTAACTTCAGTATGTATATAATTCGACGTTCAGCTATCTGGAAATCAATTTCAAATGTCTGGAGTCGATTAGAGACAGAGAACCGTCTGTGTTCAATATCTTTACAATTAGGTAAATAATTAATTCGGTTTATTATGCCACTTTCCAGTTTCTTTAGGTATTGTCCACGCTGCGCTTATACAGGGTGTTACAAATTCGGCCTTCACCATTGGGATTTCGGAAACGGTAAGAGATACGAAGTCGGTTGAATTGGGGCTGCAAAAAAATCGAAAATAAATACAGGGGCTTTTAAAATTTTGGAAAAAATCTTAAATATCGCGTTTCGGTTTTTATTTTTTCCTGACTTAGTTCGAAGAGATTTCCTAAAATAAATTTCACTTTTTCATTGCTACTTTTTATTCTACACACGATGGCATTATCAGATCTTTCATGCGACGTTTCGTCTTTGGGTTACCATCATCGACTTTTTGTTTAAATTATGAAAGAGGACCCAAATCTACGTTCCTTGGTATACTACGTTCACTGATTTTCCGACGTTTTGTTTCTTAAATTGACCATCTTCATTAAAATACCCCTGTACAGGGTGTCCCATTTTCGACACTTTTATATGGTATCTCCGTAATTGTTAGTGCTATCAAAAAAGTAATGTAGGTGTAATGTGCTCTTTTTGGGTCAAACTTAAAATGGTAAAATCAAAATTTGGAAATTTTCGCTCGTTTAAGAGATACGGGGGAATATCAAAAAATTGACAATTTCAAAATTACCCTATGTTTTCTTAGTTAAAAGAGAAACAGAAAAATGTTTTATACAGAAGTTCTTTTATATTGATTGTTGAATAATCTGCCGTTTTCAGAATGAGTATACTGGGTCAGGTAAAAAAGTTACCGCACCTAACCTCATTTTTTTCAATGGAACACCCCGTATATTTTAATCAAAAAAGATACTATTTTAAATTCTCCTTTCAACAAACCCAAACACACCGTTGATGATATTGGTTTCCTAGGCGATTTATTTAAACTTTATTACTTTGAAACGAAATAAAAAAATTCAGATTAAGTTAAAGAATAACGGGAATCATCGCAAATATTCGGAATATGCCCTTAAATGGTTACCGTCTTTCCGGATAGTGAAGAAAATATACATTTTGCGCCATTTCTTCGTTTTTTCCACTTTCAATACAAAACTGATATCATATCAAATTTTTCACAATGTTGATAGGCCATTTTTCTCAAATGAATATGTAAAAATGAAATCGACGTTAAATATTAATAGGCAACATACAAAAAAAAAATAAAAAAAAAACAATAGTAGTGCGTATTAACAGTAACAATTAAAGACAGAAATAGCAATAATAATTTTAAAGTCTTCAGTTTCTTCGAAACAAAAGTAAATATAGTAACGTACTAAGGATATTTTAATGAAGATGGCCAATCTATGGAACAAAACGTCGGAAAACTAGTAAAAGTTGTATATCGCTCGAGGTAGATCTAGTTCCTCTTTCATAATTTAAAGAAGAAGAAGCCCCCGTATTTAAAAAATTAAGTTGATGACGCTGACCCAAAAACGGTACGTCGCATTGAAGATCCGATGATGTCCTCTTGTGGAGAAAAAAATAAAGTCGAAACGCAAAATTTTATATTTTTTCCAATATTTTGAAAGCCCCCTGTATTTATTTTAGATTTTTTCGCGGCATATTATTGGACCCATAATTACGCAACTTAACCGACTTCGTATCTCTTACCGTTTCCATCCTGTATATTCGGTTCCTTTATATATGTTAGTTTGCGTCATTCTAAACCATCTAATCTCCTGCTGACGATGCATGTTACGATAAGAAAGAGCAGGAACCAAAATGTTGAATTTGCATATTATAAAAAGCCAGTCTGATTTTGTATGTTGATCGATTATGTTAATTTCGTTATAATAAATCGTGTTTTGTCACCATATTGGGTGTTATTTGTGGTTTAATTACTTAAAATAACTAACATGTTTAATAATAACCGATAACCTGTCCTGTAACGCTGTTAATGACTACAACCCGTTTGATAACCGAAAACGTTCCGGTCTAAATGCACTTCCCGCGGTGCATATAATTTCATCGGGCACTGAGTGGCGACATTTTTGCACCGACTGATCAAGAAGAAAGAAATGCAGCGGCAAATTCTGTTTTAATTTTTATGTCAAATATCCTGTCTGATGTAAATAAGAGGAACGAGTTGTCTGTTGTATTCATTTTGATAATGATGGTGTTTAGTTTAGTTAAAGAGCGTGCTTTTTTAAATTATATACCTACTGATTATACAGGGTGTTATGGATATTACTTGATATATTCAATCGCAAATCCTGAGATGACAATGAATTGGAGAAAAATAACCATAAACGGTGCTTTCACATCTGATTTATGTCTTTTAACGTTAGATATCTAACATTTACCTGTAGATCTACAGGTGCGTATAAATATGACGAGACGAGACCGAGACGCGGCTGAGCCGCGCCAACAACGAGCCTGGTTCGTCATATTGGTACGGGGTGCGCACCTAGGACGCGCCTACCTCGAGCCTCTTGAGGAAGGCTCACAGCGAACCATTTTCTGTCGGTTTTTACTTCGAGCTCAAAAGGATTTGGCGCGTCTAATGGAACGGGTTTGTGGCTGGCTCGTGAAGAAGTTCTGTTTGCAGCGAGACCGACCATTTTTTATAGAATATAGAGTGGTCCAAAGAAGGCATACATATCGCCATGTTCATTTGAAACCAATAATTGTTTTTTTTTTCTTAAATAATAAAGACGTTCTTTATTATTATTATTACTATTATTTAGTGGAGAACTACAATTTATTTTATAATGTGTGAGAACCGAGGGGTGAACCACCAGTGAAGGGTATGTATGAATATTTTGAGATACATGCAGATCTTTGTGGGTATTTAAAGAAAAAAGGGGATATTTTGTTGTATAAATTTTAGGTGGTGGTTTACCCTTCAATGGGATCCCGAATTGAAAGGTTATTTTAAGAAAGAAATCAAAGATATGTAGGTACGTGGAATGAGGTTGGGTCAGTCGAGTTTATTGGCGACCTACCATCGCCGAATTTTTGTTTTTTATTCACTAAACTCGATAGTAATAAAGCACCACTGCACATAACAAATAAAGCTGTCGTCTGTTCTTCATCGTCAGACATGGTCTACCTACTTTGGCTCACCGTGTACAACTAAAAATAAAATAAGTTCGTGGGAAACTCGTGGCGGTCTCGACTTCGCGACAGGCTCGCGGTGGGCTCGTGGCAGGTTCGTTGAAAAAAAAAAACGCAGCTCAGGAGCGTCGTCACCTCGCCAAGTTTCCTCATGCATTGTCCAATCACCCTGTATTACTAATAAGTTTACATAATTTTTATTTCCTAATGTATATGTATCCCTGTATACGAAACGCAACTAAGAAAAAACTAATGAGATCAGGTGAACTAACTACAATTATCCCGAGGGTACAATACGAGTCACGATCATTTCTGTGCTAGTCAAAGTTCCACACGAAATTACTTTCGACATGAAATCATTACGGTGATAAGCCATCGCATATTTCAATTTTGGGAAAAATTAATTTGTTCAAAACATCCAATTATCCGCGCGGGGCTCATCAAATAATTCTCCGAAACGTTTCGTTAATTTTCCGCCAAGATCGCGGGAGTGGCTCGAAAGAATATCGCTTTTTTTTTGCTTTTGGTACGTGGGCACCAAAAGTTTTCTCCCCTTTTCCTTATAAAGGGTGGAAGAATATTCTTGCACCAAATATTTTTAACTGTATAAACCAGTGGCATGCAACCTTTTATTCCGATTGACCGGTATATAATTACAGTGAACCCTCTCCTTACGGGCACCTCTAATAAGCGGACATCTCTATTACCCGGACATTTTTTCATAGTCCAGAACTATCTTTAACAGTTTTAAAGTTATATCGCATTTTCTAGAATATTACTACAACTCATAGTGAAAAATAATACATAGAAACTATAGGAGAAGAACTTTTATGGTAATACCCTTTTCCTCATAAAAAAATAATTAACATTTCATATCTCCATTCCAATTACTCCGACATTTTAATGAAGCGTTTCGTTCGCCACTACAGCTGTTTTATTTGATTTTCGTGTTGTTCCGATGTTTTTGATTTCGAGCTCGATTAGCATTCGTTTTGGGAGTAATTTATTTCTTTCGACACGCCATTTCTACGAATAATAATTTTTACCAATACCAAGCCCTATTTTTTATTTTGGGCATCTAATTATTCAGCAAAATGAGGCTACTATATATTTAAATTTAATTTTAAAAGCAAGTTATTTTACCATATAAATGGTACAGGAGATTATCAACTTACTATTAGTTTGGTTATATTCGACTTTACAAGCAATAACTTTTAGTAAGAACTGCCATAAAATTATAGCAAAATTTTAACAAAAATTTTTACAAATATATTTTTGTAAAATTTACTAATAACTTTTGTAAAACTTTCGACACATGATATTCCCAAGCGGGCACTAACCGTGCCCAACGTCGCTTGACTTCGGTGATCGATGAAACGCTTCCTCTTAACCTCCCCACCTGTTCTCCTTAGTAGTAAAAGTTCTGATTGCATCTGATTTAAGCTCTTCGTTCTTGTAAGAAATCATTTTTACAATAAAAAATACTTACAAATACTTAAAATGTACCATACGTTTAAAAATATTTATCTATTCGCGTGCGGTAAGGAACTGCTTACGGCACTGATTTGAGTGCGGTAAGTAGCACTTTACCGCACTAATGCCGTAAGTAATTACATACTATAAAAACAAGTTTTTATATTAGTCAACAGTATATTTTTTATTTTTTTATTCTGTTGTCAAGTATTTTACATCTGTCATATAAAAGCCAATTATTACTCCAGATAAAGATCAACTAAATCTTTTCGGCTTTTTAGTTTCACTCTGACAATCTGACAAATAATCCGAACTGCTTCATGTTTTTCTTGTTCTTTATACTTTCGGACACCACGCCCCTTTAATCATATATCTCCACACAACCATGATATTACTCTAATGTCATACAGGATTTCATATTAAATATTTTCGTTTATATCAAAGGTAAAGTTTTATTAGGGTAGAGGATTTATTCGTTTAAGCCCCACGGTCGGAGACCTAATAAAAGTCTCTAGACACACTAAAATTTAAACCGGATTTGTCCGAAATGATATTTTTCTCAAAATATTAGCTTACTATATTACAGACAGCGTAAAATTACAACCAAATAATCCAAGCGTAAAATAAAATACTATGTTTACGGAACAAATAAATCGGGGAGCATTGGGAACGAGAATGGTTAGTGTTTTAACATAAATAAAAATGTATCAAGTCACACTGAATAAACCTTATAAAGTTGATACTTTTATCTACCATCCATGTTGTACATATTTGATTATTTTTGCTGTCTATTGCTCTCCTGATTGCTTCAAGTCTTTCGTTAATATCGGCTGCATTATTTCTAGTGTTGGGAAAAAGCGAAGATTTTAATAATCGAGTACTTGATACTCGAGCAATTTTAATAATCGAGTGAATCGCTCTTGTGTCAAAATTTTTTTACAGGCAACTTTCAGTAAATTGGATTTTAAAAATAAATAATCTCAAAAACACCTGTTAATTATTTAATAGGTTTCTTATAGTATCTAATTAGAGGAATTATATATGTCCGCGCAAAAGATCATCGTCACAAAGATTTTGGTCTATAGCATAGATTTTTCAATAATTTAACGCCCGTCACATGGCTAATTTTACTCTTCTGAATCATATAACGCCAATATTTGCAACTGAGTTATTTTAATCAGTCACTAAACCATTTTCCTATTATTTATAACAGCCTGTCTTATATTGGCTTAAAATTTTGGAATGTTCCTTATAGAATATTAAAATACTAAGAAAATTAATCATATTTTTAATCTACCTAAGGTATAAACGAAACTTGCACATCAAAATATATTTTTCCTTAATGGTTTATAAATGGTTAATAAAAAAATGTTGTATGTAGCTTCGGATAACAAACCGTCACATCAATTTATCTCCGGTAACATTTTCATGCGTGACCGGTGTTACTGTGACCGGCGATACAAAACAAATTTGTGGATAACAGCTAGTACAAGCTATTTCTTAAAGTTTTTTAGACTGAAATGAGTATCTGTACTCAAGAGAATGACTTCGTGTAGTATTTTTCCCTTAATTAAGACTACTAGGTCTGAGTTAACCGTGTGACCGGTGATACAACATAAAAACATACGCTTGGTAAAAAGTAGGCAATGTTCTAGTTTATACCTAAATATACATAATAAGGAAGTTACCTAAACGGGAGCACGCTTTACACAAATTCAAACACATACCGTCTAATATTTGTAAAACTATTAGGCCGACCTGTAGTGGCGTTATTTATAAGCAATTTCTGCCGTGACCGGCGATACATGCAGCTGCGGGGACGGAACTTCTGGTTCATAATTGCGTTATAGATACTAACCTGTTGATCTTTGAACATTATTTTGTCAACACAAATTGTAGTAGGAGTGTAAATTATTTATATATAAAAGTAACTTTAGTTAAATGACGAGAAATATGAAAGGGTAATGTAAGAAATTATTGACTGGGGACACCTGACCGGCGATACATTTTTAAATTCAAATTTGAATACTGCAGCTATAATCTAAAAAAAAGACATTTGAAATTATTGCTTTCTCATGCAGGAAGTAACATATATTTCGGAAATTATAATCGTTTCTACAGGCAAATAGTTTATTTTAGTAAGTTATATGCTAAGGACTGAAAGTTCCCTGTAAACCCTGTGACCCTCTTGCGATTTATCACTTGAAATTTTAATGACTAACAAGAATGTGTTGATAAAACACCAGGGGTTGTTTTTGTAAGTTTTATAAGTTTAGTCTAGAGTTTTTTTATTAAGGAAGAACAGTTGATTCTGATTTTTTTTAAAATTACCCTTTAAATTTTTAAGTCAAAACAAACCCCATTTCGCGATAAATCCACTAAGGGATTTGGCCTACTTTTTTATATATAGACCTTCTCGTTTATGTGCCTTTAAGAAAGATGTATGTCGTGTCAACCTTCTGAGCGTCAAACTCCAACGTCGCCAATCGGCACATTTCGGGGAAACCCAACGATTTTCCGAATGAATTTGTAACTAGAGTATTTCCTATCGAGCGAGAAACAGCTCGAATATACGTCAGCGTCAAGTGAAGCTCGGATATCGAGTGAAAGGTAATAAGTAGCAAGCGACGATTTTCGCTTGAATTTAAGACTCGAGCGGTTTTTTTAACAATCGAGCGATGTCGGTTATTTCAATAATCGAGTACTCGAGCGGTTTTTCACACAACACTAATTATTTCTAATACGTCCAATTAGACCATCCCGAGTGTCGATTTATTTTTGAACCAGCCCCCATAAACAAAAGTAAAAACTCATTTTGTACGGCCGTTCATCGTGCGGATGAATTTTCAAATTCACACCCAGTTCAAGCTAACGTCAAATTAAATACGTACTTAAATCAAAACAGTATTTAATTTGACGGCAACGTATTTTAAAATAAGAACGATTCCTGTAAAATAATTTTAACAAAGTACAGTTGCAAGTTTACTTAAAATATTAACCATGACCATGGTAATAAGTTGTATTTGTTGCGCAAACATTATACATATAATCCTTAAACTAACAAAACGAACTGTCTAAAGCTGAAGGCAAAAGCAAACACACATCTACGAAATGCATTTTATCTATTATGTGTTTGTCAAACATACAAAGCTGCAAAAAGATAAAAACCATAATTTGTCGTCGGAAAGTTGAACGAACTGGAATGGTGCATATTAAAAGTATAATTGAAAGCTTAGTCTGCATAAAACTAGATAAAAATGTATGCTTATGGTCCAATATAATTCACTATCGTGCCCCATCACCTGTGTTACAACAACTTATATTTTATCGGAAATATATTGATTTCTCGAAAATCATATTTTAATGTATGTATAAAAATTCATATTTAAGTTATCGCATCCACCAGTAAATTTGTAACGTTTTAGTAGTGCTGGCGCCTTTTTATGGCAATGAGATTTTCAAGTGATTTTTGTCGCACGGGAAAATACTATAGTAAAATTATTATAGTAAAGATTTTATGAAAGATTTCCTATAAAATATAGTATTACAGTGAACCTGTCTTAGGCGGACATCTACGGGACTGTCTAAATGTGGCCGCCTATTAGAGGTGTCCGCCCATGGGAATTTTGTTATTAGGTCATATGTAAATGCAAAATTATTACCATGTATATGTATGTATGTATGTATGTACAAATGAACATAACATAACAAAAATACACTAGTTTTAGTTTGACGTGTTTGCGTTTTATACTTGCAATCTAGAAAATGTAATTCCAAGTCTGATAACAATTCCATTGCTGTAGAGTCACCTCTATTCTTTGCATACTCTTGTAATTCCATTACCATACTAATGGCTTGTTGATAATTGGTATCATTTATTTCATCACTTTATTCAACTTCTTCATCAGTCGTCAGATATTGATGTGGTTTCAGTTTGGACTACATAATCGGTAGGAATGGGGTCACTATCATCTTCTAATAGCACATTGCTATCAATGTTAATGAACTCGCCCAAATCATTGTTATCAAATTAAAAACTTCCACAACATCAATTTTCTCTTTCAGATTCAAAACGCGACATTTTTGTGCCATTGTTTACGATTTTAACCTAACAACTCACGAATACACGGCGGACTGCTGTCGGGGAATCACTCATACTTTCATTCGGCGAGGTCCTTTCGCGCTGCCTCGCATACGCGATTGGTTACCGGTGTGTCTTCAGAGAGTTTTTGCACCGTACTTATTCGTCTCCCAAATACTTTTAAAACAGCCTGTCCGCGTCCGCTCAAAGAAGAATCCGCCCAAGAGAGGTTGATTTTCGTGGAATTTCATATACCTAGTTCCGTACTATGAAAAAATGTCCGCTTAATAGAGATGTCCGCTTATCAGAGTTGTCAGTTATGATAGATTTCACTGTAATTACATTTTTTATTCGTAATCCATACCAAAATAATATTGTAAACATAATTTACAAAAAACTATAGTTAGGATTCCAAAGGAAGCTGTCAGAAACAGTTACAAACTGCAATGTTACAGGCACAGTTGGATCTAAGTAATCACAGAAACAAAATCTGTGACTGCTGGTTCTTAGAGCAAAAAAATTTGCAATCGCCGTTGAATCTTTTGCCCCTTTGCGATGTACGTATTAATTCAAATGACGAAACTTTTACTGGTTTCATCTCTTGTATAGAAAAAAGATATAAATAGACCCTCGCGCCCTTTAAATTAATTAAGCCCTTCGGGGTAATCCCTTTACAATACAGAGCAGTAAGGAATCATCAGCGTGAATTCAGACACCGCCTTGCTTTTATATAAATAATAATCGGAACCAACATCCCAGCGAGTCTAATCCTGGAAAGCCCTCTTGCAATACCTCGTCGCCCCCTCTCTCCCACTGCGTAACGCCGACGTTATTTAAATTATTATCAGGAAAAAGCGCTCTTTCGTGCTTCAAGGCCATATTATGTTGAAGCTAAGCCCCCATTCAATATACATAGTCGTAATTGGAACAAGAAGTAATATTCAAATGCTAGCAAAACGGGAAAAAATTCTCCATTACAGTACTGGTTTGTCTCAGCCCTTGAAGAATACACCATTCATATTCTTAGGTAGGTGGTAAACAACTTTACAGAAAAACAATCGGGTTTGTTATTATTAAATTATTTGTTATTTATTGAACTAGTCCAACATAAGTAAAAAATTTAGGCTTAGTACTTATGAGATATTATTTATGAAATTATGATGTTGTTCGAAAAACCTTCGAAACGTCATTAAACCACAATGTGTCATACAATGTTGCATTTGGAAGAAAAAAAGCTCTCAAATTCCAGTATCAAGAAAACAGGTCCCTATTTAAAAAAAAGAAAGTTGATAATGGCCCTTCGAAGACGCTGTTAGATAGAGCGCAAAAAGTGGCAATGTAAAAGTGCAATTTACTTTAGAATTCGATCTCAAAAAAAAACCAGGAAAACAATAAAACGATTTTTCAGAATTTCGGGTTTTTCCGGATATCTCCGGAACTACTCGGAAATTTAAAACTTTCTAAACTGCATAGTATTAGGCACGTAAATGCAACTTTACCTCCATTTAACCGACTTCGTATCTCTTACGGTTTCCGAGATCCCTGTACTGGCCCTCCTTATCTTGGACACGTTGTATACTCTATTCATTTTATCAATTCAGGAGAATAAACAAACATCAGCGCGTGATAACTACGCGCTCGATGCATAATTTTATTGCTATTGGTCAAACGGCGATAAGACTTCCGATGCCTGCATTTCAAGGTCATGCGTGGTTCGAGATTGTACTTTTATATTGTTCTTAATGCGACCCTCTGTGGTGTTCACGTGCTCTTCGCGTGTATTTGTTTTGCTCTTCTGAATTTTGAAAATGAATAGACTATAGCCTGTCAAGTTTGTTCTCTTTTTAATGCTGAACACAGCACTATAACATTCGACAAATATATCAATTTAAAACTACAATTTCCCTTAACTCAGAAGAAGTTAAACTAAACTCATCTTGGTTCATATTGTTTATTTTGTAAGAAAGTTTTCAATTTTCACCATAAAATGACACGGACAAGGATAATTGGAGTAAGTTGTTGAAACGGGATTACCATTAGTCGAGGTTTAAATATTTTCGCTAAGGATTTACGGACGATCGATTTGACATCAGCGCAATTGCATCTAGTCTATCTATATTGAAATGCACTTAAAGTAAATGTCCTTGTGTTCGATATTAGCATGCCGTCTGTATTCACTCTGGGTCATGCCGGGTCATAGGAATCGGGTAAATGAATGATCTTAAAAGTGTGTGTTTGCACCGTTAGCACCAATGAATGTTTATTTGACACTTCGTTTATACGTTCATATACATAATTTTTATGTTTCTCCTAAGTTGTTTATACAGGATGTTCGTATAATGCATCAGGATCATTGACTTGAAACAAACATGGACCTGGTATGTCTATCTGCTTTGTACACGCCAATGTGCCCAAGCCCCATCTCTTTTGTCTGTTTCTGTTTTCCTTCACAACAGCTGATCGCTTTGATAAGGCTTGTTTAGGAAAAACTAACAATCGACGGACGTGACTCAAAAGTCTAGTTATTATGTATAATATGAGTTACTTCCTTTATTTTACCATATCCACCTCTCCAAGTATACAGGGTGTTATGGAAATGACGTATTATATTTAAACCGGCAATTCCTGAGATGAAAACAAATTGACGAAAAATATCCAAAAATGGCGCTTTAATTTAATATGCCCTGTACGTGACCTGGTGGCAAACCAAAATTAAGCACGTGGTGAAACTGGGAGAAAGGTAAACAAAGCAACATATGGCGAAAAAGCCAGTGCATTTTGAGCATTGTTGTCACATTTTCAGGCTAAACTCTTTAGAAAGTCAATGACCGTTTGACAGATTGGAAGCTGTTTATTTTTCAGGGTACATTATTATAAACTTTTAAGTTCAGGTCAAAACAATCTGATTTTTAAACTTTATAGTTTATAAATGGTCAGGTATGTTCTCATTTGTTTAATTCGAACGACACCGTCGAATCTGAACAACTTAAATGCCACTTTACCCTTTAGAAAAAAAAAATACAATTTTATTTACCTTTTCGGCCCTATTTAAAACCAACTTAATTTATAAAAAAACACCAAGTAAATAACCCGAACAAAAAGCAAAACACCAAAACAAAGCCACATAAATTCACATTAGTTTTGGCGAAGGTACCTCATGAACAAATCTAAGTTTTTTGTATTTTAAAGTCCTGCTGTGTAGACAAAAATACGCCCTTATTGTTCTGGGAAATAATATAAATTTCCATACATTGGTATTTGACATCTAAAAATTTTTTAAGTAATTAAACAGGTTTGACATATTCGGGTTTACTAGGTCGATCGATATTTAGCTATTTGGGCTGAAAATACAGCATTGCCACTTTGTATGTTTTATACGATTATATTCATAAATTGCGGAATTTCCTTCTGTAATACTTTCCTGTATAATGATAGTCTCGGAAATGAAAACTGCGCTAGTTGGACGAGACTATTTATTTTGAAGGGGTTGTCCTGTCTATCTAAATAATTATTTCATCATTCTTCTTCAGTAAAGGATTAATAAATTTGATTAGCCCATTAGAAATTAGCGTTTTTAGTATATCTGAATTTCTATTGCGAAATAATTTGTATCCTATAGTCTGTTGTTCTATGTGTACGGTAGGTTATTGTAAAGTGTAATTATGCGTTAGTATTTAGTGCTTTTGTGTAATCTAATATTAGGTTTCTTTAAGTGATATAGTGTAATTTGTTCTGTTTCACTATGTGTTTTTTTCTCTCGACGGGTTTGTTCTGAGATTGGAAAGAAGAGGCTGAATGGGGTTTAGTGGATATAAGCTTATTATGCAGTCCCACACTATCATCAGGGCACGTGATGAGCATAAAGATTTTCCCATAGAAAAAGGAACTGAAGGTGTCTGCGCCCTGGATTCCTTACAGCGTCCTGGATTTACTTTCTAAGAAATTGAAGTTTTACATTTTTACACAGTTTGACAACATTGCGAGTAACAGGTTTAACAGGTTTGTTCGGTTCGGGGGGCTACCCTGTAATTTGCAAACTGTATTTTTTTTCTCATATTATTCCGTTCTCTACAATAATAATTATAAATCCCCCGCATATAGACGATCTGATCCAATATAAATTGTCTTCCTTTTCCGGAGGGCTAAACCACAAAACATAAAATAAATCGATTCCTAATATACGCCTCCGTCCAGAATGTAGCCCGACAATATTAAACCCTCAGCTACAGATTTTTATTAGTTTTTAAAAAACCCGCCCCGAAAGTCGATTATTTACTTTTGGCTTCGGGCACATCTCGACGAAACAATTCACCGTATTCCTCGGCGATGATTGCAAAAGATAAGCGCTATTGACTTGTCAAAAGTGAAATATTTACGAAATAAAACGAGTGGAAAAGGGATTTTATTAGGATTTTTTAATGTTTGCCTGGCTTAACTTTTCGAATTTTATAAAATTGAAAGCGGTTGCTACTTGCGCTTGATTAAAAGGGCAATATATTATTAAAACTATACAAGCTTACTTTATAACATATATTTATTGCTTTTTAAAAACTTTGTTGGCCGTTTTCTTAGTCTGGTTTACATACAAAATATGTTTATATACAGGGTGTCCCATAACTAATGATACACAGGAAAACTGCAGATTCCTTGGATAAAAATACTGCGATTTGGCCATACTTAGTTTAGTTCAATAGTCGGTAATAACCGAGATGTCCAAGTAAAAATTTAATTTTCAATTTTCCTAAATAACTTATTTCTGAATCAATATTTTTGCACAACATTATGTGACTAGGGTCTTTTTGGGGAAAGGAATTTGAATTTGTTAATAATTTTGATGTGGATTATAGGGGGCGCTCTCTGCGGTACTCGGAACACATAAAAATAAATATAACTCTTTTGTGCCTTAGTATATTTATATTTTTATTAAAAATATCAGTTTTTTTATCATTTTTAAGCAATAAAGGTATACGTTGTAAGTGTCGCTCCGACTAACCGTTTTCGAGATATTTTCAATTACAATTTCTAATGCGCCCGTTTAAATTTTGATTTGTAAATGTGAAATTTGTCACAGTAGGCTTTATCAAAAACAAATACAATGAAAGCACTTTGAAACCTCATTTCTGTCCAAGTTTATTTTCATTTGTCAGCATTGTGGGTGTTTTTAAGGAGTTTTTGAAGATACTGTAATCAAAAATTAAACTAAAAATGCCGCGACATAACTGTTTTCAACGGAGACATGGTATGTTTATACGCACAAGAAAATTTTAACAGACGCGGGGCACATCGGCGATATTTGGAAATGTATCCAAATAGAAGGCAGCCAGATTTTAAAATTTTTAGAAGCCTATACGACAGACTGCGAGAAACAGGATCCTTGCGTCCAAAACTTAAAATGTCGCGGCATTTTTAGTTTAATTTTTGATAACAGTATCTTCAGAAACTCCTTAAAAACACTCACAATGCTGACAAATGAAAATAAACTTTGACAGAAATGAGGTTTCAAAGTGCTTTCATTGAATTTGTTTGTACCAAAGCCTACTGTGACAAATTTCACATTTACAAATCAAAAATTTAAACGGGCGCATTAGAAATTGTAATTGAAAATATCTCGAAAACGGTTAGTCGGAGCGACATTTACAAAGTATACCTTTATTGCTTAAAAATGATGGAAAAACTGATATTTTTAATAAAAACATAATTATACTAAGGCCCAAAAAAGTTACACTTATTTTTATGTATCCAGAGTACCGCAGAGAGCGCCCCCTACAATCTACATCAAAATTATTAACAAATTCAAATTCCTTTTCCCAAAAAAACCCTAGTCACAAAATTTTGTGCAAAAATATTGATTCAGAAATAAGTTATTTAGGAAAATTGAAAATTAAATTTTTACTTGGACACCCTGTATCTCGGTTATTACCAGCTATTGGACTAAACTAAGTATGGCCAAATCGCAATATTTTTACCCAAGGAATCTGTAGTTTTCCTGTGTACCATTAGTTATGGGACACCCTGTATACATATTTTAACAGGGTATTCTGGAATTCCCTTATTATTTAAACCCGCAAATGCTGCCGATCCTGCACGCCTGACGATGCGGTTAAATTTTATACCTGCATTGTTGAATAACAACTGGTAAATTTTGCATCATATGCAGTGAAACCTCTCATAACGGACACCTCTAATAAGCGGACATCTCTATTAAGCGGACATTTTTTCATAGTCCGGAACAAGGTAAAGATTGTTTCACGAAAAATGGATATAACTTAATGACTGCCGTAAAAGTACCTGGGGCGATCCCATTATTTAGGACCGTTTGTTATTATTATGTGGAAAGGACCGGATTGTAATAATTATAATTAAATATAGGCACATCAGGTAGGTTAGGTTGCTTAATTTATATTGAAATACCTTTTTGTGGTAAAATTTGTTAGTTTTTGTGGAATGGTTCAAGAATTGTATTTTACCAAAATAATACAAAATTGGAGATTTAGAACTACATGGCGGCGAATGATATATATTTTGAAGAAAGTTATAAAAAAAGAAGTTTTAAAGACATTTTGTATAAAAAAAGTACATGTTTGTGACACATTGGCAGAAGAAATTGGACATACAGTGCTACGGCTCCCACCCTATTATTGCATTTTTAACCCCATAGAGCATATGTGGCAGCAGTTAAAATCACTGGTTAGGTCTGAAAATATTTCTCCGACTTAAAGTTCTAGTGTTGTAGAATTAATACGAAAATGCTTTAATGATATTCCCTCAGGTAGTTGGAAAAATTCAGTCCGTCACGTAATAACTGTAGAAAATTCGTATATTAGTCTGGATCGTATAATTAATCCAATTATAATTAATTTTGATGAGGATAGCGATAGCGAAACAGAACTATCTATACAATGACATTATAAATGTAAGTAAATATGACCGTCGCCCCTGTCGCAAAAAATTTAAGCCGTTGCGAACATATGTTCATATGAACTTTTCGTTATGAAATGACCTAAGATAACACACGCTGAACTATTAGCAAGTCATTAAGGAACACCACCCTGTATATGTAGGCTTTCTGTACGACACCCAAGGAGTGTTTTTGGGCTTGTTTTGAAAAATGCTTGTTCCTGATTAATGGAATTCCTTTTATCCTAAAAAATGTGATAAATAACGCCGCCTTAAAATTCGCAATCACTACAGCATTTTAATCGTAAATTGAGCATCGTTTTTTAATCTAATGATCAATATTCAAATTCAATTTGCAGCACTTATGCAAAATCAGTCAATCAAATCCATTAAAGTAGCGAAGCAAATTTAATAATTCAAGACATTAGACATGCTTAGCAATCAGACAGTAATGATGACAAATTATATTCGCAACATACAGTCTGGCATCTATCTACCTTTCGCGATAATCCTAACCGCAGTAACATCTGCGGCTGAAGTGTCGATTAGAATCTTGATTGGCGCTGTTGTCGCATGATGTATTTATTATTTTAATCGCGGAATTTATTTACCAAAATAACGTATTGTAAATTTTAACCAAGAGGCTTTCGTTCGTGCTTCACGATATAACCCTTATTTTTTTTAAGTTACTTTATTTCCAACTATAGATTTATAAAAGCAATTTATATTCGATGTGTGCAGCTAAAACAAGTAATTAATTCATGTTTAATTAGTTGCTGTCTGCCGTCAGAGCCAACATAAACATGTTTTTAAACTTTTGCAACCATTCAGGCAATCCTGCTTTTCTACATTTAACTTTTCAATACCTATTTTTCATTCGCATCTAAAATAAAATCTCCTTCGTTATTTACCACAAACTTTCCATTTATGTCGCCCATAGGCGTGCGATAAATGGAAAGAAAGGGAAGCAATGCTGCCGGAATAGTTTAATGACTTTAACGGTCGATTTCTTTAACTTATGGCATTCTAATTAGCAATTTTAAAGGGCTTATGCTTGGATGTTTATCTTGTATATTTTGCTTACTTTTTTTTAATTTGTATGGAAGGAAATATGTCTTGGCATAACCACGTTGTGGTAACCGCCAAGGCAGCAACTTGGTGTACAACTTTTGAGACTCTACAAGCCCAGATTCTACCATCACTAGAATGCTGCTCTTATGTTTGGAGCTCTGCATCCCAGCATACTTTTCGGCTACTGGATTCCATCGAAAGAAGAGCCATCTCTCTGATCCTAGGCCACTAGCTAACCCTACGAAGACAAATTGGTGATTTGACTCTCTTTTACAAATACAGTGAAATCTGCCTTAGGCGGACACCCATGGGACCCTCTACATGTGGCCGCCTAATAGAGGTGTCCGCCCGTGGAAATTTGTTATGAAAAGTAATTAAATGGTTTGCCGTTATTAACAGTCGAGCTGCGAAATGATTACTTGGTCAGCAAGAGTTTACAATTGGTCAGTAGAAACACACATGTCTAGAAGCAGTTTACTTCAGAGGTCCCAGGGCACTGTCAATTTATGTAACTTTCTTGTGTTTTCTTTTTCCGAATACGGAAGGAAATCGGCTACAAAAGGTGTAGCGGAGGCGGGTTTTCACTTGTTTTCCCAGGGCACTGTCACGATTCAGAAATGTTTGCTGTTCATAAGTTGCTGACCAACTAACCAGTTTGTCTGACCGATTACATGTTTCTGTTCGCAAAAATAAGAATATTTTGCGAACCAATTAAATAATACCCATTTGTTATTACGTAATATGTAAATGCAAAATTATTACTATGTATATGTATGTATAAATAAACATAACATAACAAAAATACACTAGTTTTAGTTATTAAGTAGTACTAAAAAATCTGATAACGTAGTTTGACGTGTTTGCGTTTTAAACTTGCAATCTAGAAAATGTAATTCCAAGTCTGATAACAATTCCATTACTGTAGAGTCACCTCTTTTCTTTGCATACTCTTGTAATTCCTTTACCATGCTAATGGCTTATTGATATTAATTGATGACATTTGTTTGATTACTGCATTCAACTTCTTCATCAGAGTCGTCAGATATTGATATGGTTTCAGTTTAGGCTACAAAATCGGTAGGAATGGGGTCACTATAATCTTCTAATAGCACATTGCTCTCAATGTTAATGAACTCGCCCAAATCATTGTTATCAAATTAGAAACTTCCACAACATCAATATTCTCTTTCAGACCCAAAACGCGACATTCTTGTGCCATTATTTACGATTTTAACTTTACAACTCACAAATAAACGGCGGACTGCTGTCGGGGAATCACACATACTTTCATTCGGCGAAGTTCTATCGCGCTGCCACGCATACGCGATTGGTTGCCGGTCTGTCTTCAGAGAGTTTATGCACCGTACTTATTCGTCTCCCAAATACTTTTTAAAATTTTTTGTCCGTTTAAAGGAGGGTTTTCGCACTCTTTGTATGAAAACAGCCTGTCCGCGTCCGCCCAAGGGAGAGTCCGCCCAAGAGAGGTTGATTTTCATTGAATTTCATATACCTATGAAAAAATGTCAGCTTAATAGAGATGTCCGCTTATCAGAGGTGTCCGTTGTGAGAGGTTTAACTGTATTTCCATCGCAAATATTGCCCTGACATTACCTTCTTAATTCAACTGCCGTCCATCCATATATGGTTGTGGAACGACCTTCGTGTTCCCCAATGTCTATAACCTCCAACGATTCAAACCGACGGGAATCGCTCTATTCGTAAAAAAATGAAAAAGCGCCTAAGAACTATTGGATATCCGTAAACTTTACCAAAAATAATCCCCCTGAATCTCACGGTACGCCGCTGCATTAAAAATAAAATCTCCTACGTCTATTTACCCTAAACTTTCCATTTATATCATCTAGAAATTCAGAAACTCGGGCCATTTACGGCTAGAACTGAACTTTCAAAAGTAATTTGAACGCGAACTGCCGGTACAAAACACTCACGAATATCAACTCGGAACCGAAAGTTAAAATGGCCGTTTTAGTTTTATTCGGTAAGGTGCCATTTAAATTTAAATTTTAGATTTGTACATTGTTGAATCCGATGAACGTCAGGACTGCATGCCGAAGTTAAAGTACCTTGCTTAGGTGAACGCGCCAATCTAGGTTCTTTAGATTTAAAAATATCTAGATAACCCTGTTATTAATTGATTGAGCCGATACTTGGTGGAAATCCATAACTAATATTATGAGAAGCAATAAAACTACGTTATATTTCTTTTCCACTATATTCTTAAAAATGACATGTTTCGTTATCGCTGTAGCTTCTTCAGATTGGCAATGAATGAATATTTTTCTATATCTAACAAAGTGTACAATCTTAAAATATTATTACAGGTATAAAGATGGTGTAGGGGATATAATAGTGACAGTGGGATTTTCCAAATGGTCAGTAAAGTGATTGATTATATAAATTATTTTATAGGTTTATTTATACATGTAATAGCGGATTAGTGAAATAAATTTAACAAAGGAGAATTGTTAAGGTCTATTTGATCATTCAGTAAAACTTCGGTAATTGTAAGTTTATTTATTTCCATGGATTCTAACAGATTAAGTTTTATGCCTTTATTTTCAGTATATAAGATTTTAAAATTTGAATCAAAGTTATGTTGTTTTTCTTTTAAATGGTTGGAATAATTAGAATCTGTTTTATCTTTTATGTAACTATTATGATGTTCTTGTATTCTTTTTCCAAAATGTCTCCCTGTTTGGCCAATGTATGTTTTCGGACAATCTTTACATTTTAGTTTATACACCCCTGATTTTCTATTTTTATGATTTTTAGTTTTATTTTTTTTTATATATTTCCCTAAAGTGTTGTTAGTTTTGTAAGCTACCCTTAGGTTGAGTTTATGAAGCACCTTACCCACATTTTTACTAGGTTTTCCAATGAAAGTATCAACTTTAAATTTATCTGCTTGATATATTCGAGAAATATTTTGAACTGTCTGTCCGTTCCGAGTCCGAGTTCCGAGTTTTCCACAAACCTTCTCATACAGACACAACGATTCATATTTCTTTTCGTCACCCAATACAACATAAGTTAGCAGCTTTCCACAGTATGATTCATAGACTACTAACTCTCCCACTTAACAAAAATAACTTTCATAAAGAACTAAATATCATTAAACAAATAGCAGTCAATAATGGTTATTCTTCAAATTTAATAAACAAAATCTTAATGAAAACGACTTACGAAAAACTATTGATTTAGTTTTCCCTAATAGTAAAACGTCAGCAGATAAATTTAAAGTTGTTACTTTCATTGGAAAACCTAGTAAAAATGTGGGTACGGTGCTTAATAAACTCAGCCTAAGGGTAGCTTACAAAACTAACAACACTTTAGGGAAATATATAAAAAAAAAATAAAACGAAAAATCATAAAAATAGAAAATCAGGGGTGTATAAACTAAAATGTAAAGATTGTCCGAAATCATACATTGGCCAAACAGGGAGACATTTTGGAGAAAGAATACAAGAACATTATAATAGTTACATAAAAGATAAAACAGATTCTAAGTATTCCAACCATTTAAAAGAAAAACAACATAATTTTGATTCAAATTTCAGAATCTTACATACTGAAAATAAAGGCATAAAACTTAATCTGTTAGAATCCATGGAAATAAATAAACTTAAAAATACCGATGTTTTACTGAATGATCAAATAGACCTTAACAATTCTCCTTTGTTAAATTTATTTCACTAATCCGCTATTACATGTATAAATAAATCTATAAAATAATTTATATAATCACTGTACAGGCCATTTGGAAAATCCCACCCATCTTTATGCCTGTAATAATATTTTAAGACTGTACACCTTGTTAGAAGAAATAGAAAAATATTCATTCATTCCCAATCTGAAGAAGCTACAGTAATAGCGAAATGTCATTTTTAAGAATATAGTGGAAAAAAAATATAACGTAGTTTTATTGTTTCTCATAATATTAACCCTGTTCTTCTTTTAAAGAATTAAATCCGGTTACCTCTAAAATCCTATCAACTCTAAAGATTAAATAAAGTTTGTGCCGGCGTGTTTGCCTTAAATAGCCTAATACCTTGATACATTGTGCGCTCTAACACCCCCCATGAAAAATCTCTGGAAATCTTTTATACACATCCCCATAAATCTCTTTATAAATCTTTACAACTGACTGGACATATCTCGACGGGCAGTGTGAAAATATTTCTATTTACAAGCTTTATATCTCTTCGTGATATTTGCACATGAAAAACGGAAAATACATTTTCAATTTTGGCTTATTTCGTCAATCTATCAGTGACATTTCTATTGCCGAAACTAAATTAGCTGAAGGATTTGTAGATATTTGTAAGGAAACTGATCGATGCGAAATTGAGACTTTGAATAATGTACATGATCTGTAAAAAATTACCATAATCTTCATTGGTAATATAATGCCATGGATCTGCAAATAAAAAATTACCAAATTATTTTATAGGAAATTACATGGTTCTGTTTGAAAGGTTTTTAATTTAATGACAGGTAATGCACATATAATATAGCAATATTTTTTAAGAAGAGACTAATTTATACGGGCTGTTACTTAATGCTATGTACTTATTTTAATGGATGATTCCTCAACTACAGGACACACAGGGTGCTCCATTTAAATTATCAAAGTTGCTAATACTATCTATTAGAAGCGGCAGCACTGCGCTGTTGAAAATATCATATGAAAGAAAAGTTCATATGAACATATGTCCGCAACGGCTTAAATTTTTTGCTACAGAGTGTTACATTTTTATTTTTTAAATGCTTATTTTTTAATATCTCCCAAAGAAGTTTAGATATTATTTTGAACTTTGGTATGTGTTAATAGGATATAGAACCACAAATTTTAGTTAGAAAAGTTATTCAATTGTTCGACCAGTAGCGACCCTGCAAACATGTCCGCTTATATTTTGTACAAAAATTATGGTACGCCACTGACATTTTTCCATGTGGATATTTTTTCTGATTAGTCTGGTCAATTCTACATAAAATCGGTCTCTTGAGTTTTTCTCGTCAGACGCACCGTTCTTGACTAAAACCACTAAATTTACATTGAAACTCATTATTATTAGCATTGATAAAATAATTAATGATAAATTTTGTTTTATAAAAATTGTAGGAAATGGCCACCTTCGCACCAAATTGCCCACTCGTTCAAATATTCCCAGCATATTCCTTATTGTTTCATACTAGGTAACAATTCGTTCTCTTAAATCTTCTAAAGTGTTAATGGGGGTTTTATACACCAGAGGGGTCTTGCTGGCTATTGCTGCGGCCCTTACCCTCTATATAATTCTTACAGAAAAATATGATTTCGTCTCATATTATAAAGCTCAAGCAAAAGTATGGACTAATTGTTTAAATATCGAATAATTAGTATGGGTTGGTGTCAGAACCAATTACGTTTAAATAATGACATAGGAGATTTGGCAAATTTAAAATAAATAAATTTGTTATGGGTTTTCTGTATTTGTGATATCTACCCATAAAAAGTTCAAATTATTCTTACTTGCTACTACTTATTCTATTTGTTGGCCTATCGTGTTAATTTTAATAATCTTTTCATAAATCTTTACAAGGATCAATGCTACTATTAGGCGGACAGTGTGAAAATAATTATATTACATCAGCGCAATAATTGCATAAACCAGAAAAAACTTTTTTTTGCTTAGTTTGGGTTCTCTGTTGTAAGAAGAATTTGTTAAAGAAAACTACCGAGGTATAACATGGGGGATATACAAAGTTTGTATAGATCTGCATATAAAAAACATGAAATTATTCAAAACGTTGGAAGGTTTAACATAAATGAATTTTGAAATAATTATAATACAAAAAATCGAATATCTCATTATATATCTCAACATATAAGCAAAACTTTTAATAACGAGGGTCGTTCTCTGTTTTTGACTACATATCACTTTATGTCCCTATGTTCAGGTCGTTGCGAGCTTCAATAACTCCACTTTATTTGCAAGCTGGGATTAGGTTGACCACCAGAGAAAACGAAATTGACTAAATAATCAAAAAGTTTCGCAACTCCAAGGGCTTCGAACTTTTTAGGGTTAAAATATTTATGAAGTTGGTAAAGTTGGTGTATCAGGCAGGTGTAGGTTTGAATCGAGTTTGAATTAAATCGTGCGGAGCGGACTTATTTAATTATTTTTTTTTGTAAAAATTTTATGCAAATATATTTTTATTCTCTCAATGTTTTGGCTCATGTTCATTGTACTTATTTTATATATGGCTATAGGGTGCCCCACCGGGAATCAATTCGATCAAAATTATTGATAATCATGACGGGTGCTTAAATTATATATATACAAACGCAGATTATTTAAACTTATTTATTATTTAGGAAGAATGTGATAAATAATATCAAAAACATGAGACACATTTATTTCATTATCATTTCATCAGTATCAGTAATTTGGTTTTTCGTGGAGTTTCAACTTCAAATTCGCTTTTTTTCTTTTTTTTAAATTTAAATTTTTTTTTGACACGCTCGGAAAAGTTTATGCAAGGGTTGAGAGCAAGAGAAAATGTGTTTCCCGTGACTTTTGGATCACGCAGATGCTGTAAATTCATTTTCAGACATTGCTCGATATAATTTTGAATTTATTGAGAATTTCCTATCTAAAGCGGTACAGTCCCTCTCAGCAATGCTCTACGGCATTTCATCAGATATAAACTCCACGAAAAACCAAATTACTGATATTCCACTTCACGGGCCCCCTATTGTCATCGTCTCTCTAACTAATACAAACGTACACTTATTTGTTTTTATAAAATTTTGGGTTATCATTTGAAAATGTGAATTTTTTGAACATCCTGTATTAATATTTATCAAAGTATTAGCAGGTCCTTTTCCACAAGGAATCCAACCCAAATTAAATAATGAAGGCTTCCTTCCTTATAGGAAGAATTAATAATTCTTTTAATGTCTGCAAACGTCATTTTAGACATAAAACTTTAAATATGTCAAACACGCTTAGCCTTAAATATAATAATAATAATGTTTATTTAATTCCCAACGAGCTATTTTAGTCCATTTCAGGGAATATTATAACATAACATAAATAAGTACTTAATTAATCAATATAAAAATAAAAATTATTATAAATGGTTTTTTTAAAGTAATTTGTATATTTTCCAGAAACATTTTCTTTACATTTTTTTAAATACTTTTAAATTTAAGCTTTTTTTTAATACTTTTGGTAACGTATTATAAATATTTATTACATTAAATAAAATTGATTTCATCCTTATGCTACTTTTAATTTGATTTTTTTTTAAATGGTCAATATTTCTGGTATTATGATTGTGTATATTAATTATCAGTTGATTTTACAAATTTTATACAAGATTTTTTATTTTGATTATTAATTGAATGAACATGATTTAGTATACTAATTTTTAATTTGTATAAACTATTCAGATCTAGATATCCTCTTCGTTTATACAAACTTGTGGTCGGTTCCAAAAAATTTAGTTTATGAATACATTTTATAATTTTGTTTTGTAGTTTTTTTAAAGGGTTTAATATTGTGGCACATGCAGATCCCCAAACTAATATTAAATATTGTAATAATATATATCATGTTCCATTTAAAATAAGCAGGTTGACACAGACTTCCGGTGTAACCAGAAGTATCACCGTATTGAAAATATTGAATTTATTAACACTAAAGTTTTATTTGGGGTATTTCTACTTGGACTATTGACGCTTTCCTGCATATAAAAAAAAATGCTTAAACTTAACATCGAAGCACACAAAAATACATCATTCTTTGCGACTTATGTAGTGAAGAGTTGACATTTCTATTACCAGAAAAGAAATTAGATGGAAGATTATTCGATTTTTCTGTGGAAGATTGACAAGTTTCATTATCCAAACCGTTTAGGTTTCTCAAAAAGATTTTCCGCCTTAAAGGAAACGGGTCGTTTATTTTTTCCGAGCACGTAACTTTCAAAGGTAAGTAGAGAAGCCGGAATAAGTTTTGAATTTTGTATAACGGGGTTTCTAGAATACTCCGAAGGGGTGCATGTGCGCTTGAAATGTGTCAGGTTGATAAAATATAAAAGTTTCTATACGGTTTTCCCCGTTTTATTTAACTGTCAGTCAAAATTGCATAAACTTTTGAAAAAAAAAAACGCTTAAACATATTTAATGCAAGGAACAAGGGGAGAAGCGGTTGTCCGGGTAGAACATATTCATGCATATTTTAAAGGACATCAGGAATAATCTTCTTATATATATGCACAGAAAAACTTAATTTAATTTAAACATAATTTATGGCTCTATACAGGGTGTTATGGAAACGGTATATTCTTCTTCTTCTTCTCTATGGAACGTATTATATTTAAATGGGTGACTCCTTGGGTGTCCTAGAGAAGTGCTACATATTTTTTTTTTCAAATCGACCGTTTTAAAAGTGGGGTAACAAACCCTCTTACTCACAGGTGACTCCGCGGTAATGAATCATAACACCCTGTGGCAGTGTATAACAAACAGCTGTTACGTGCAATGTTGCCAAACAGTGTAAAAATGTAAAACTTTAGTTTCTTATAAAAATAAATATTTAGCTTACTTAGAAATTAAATCCAGGCCGCTGACACGAGTAAGGAATCCAGGACACCTTCAGTTCTTTTTTCTATGGGAAGAGGTTTATGCTCATCACGTGCCCTGATGATAGTGTGGGACTGCATAATAAGCTTATACCCACTAAACCCCATTCGGCATCTTCTTTCCAATCTCGGAACATAACCGGCATGTTGTCGAGAGAAGAAACACATAGTGAACAGAACAAATTACACTAAATCACACAGACACCCATGAGTTTCAAATTAGCTTTTTGAACATATACACCTATTATCAGATTACACAAAAGCACTAAACACTAACGCACAATTACACTTTACAATAATAACACTACCGTACACATAGAGCAACAGCACTTGATACAAATTATTTCGCAATAGAAATTCAGAAATAATAGAAACGCTCATTTCTAATGGATTGGCCTAAACATAAAATTTATTAACCCGTTTCTGAAGAATGATGAAATAATTTGACAGACAGGACCTCCCTTTCATACAGATTATAGACGCGTCCAAGGGTAGAATGCTTCGTGCATATTCGGAAAATAACTAACTAGTGCGGTTGCCATTTCCGAGACTAGAATTATACAGGAAATAATATTACAGAAGGAAATTCCCCAATTTATGAATATAATCTTATAAAACATCCAAAGTGGCAACGCTGTATTTTTATATATTTACCCAAGGTAGCACGATATCGATCGGCCGAGTAAACCCGAACATGTCAACCAGACTCCAACGTGTTTCACTTTCAAAACTTTCAGATGTCAAATACGTACGTAAAAATTATTTATTTCCCAGACCACCCGATGAAATCTTATACAATAAGGGCGTATTTTTGTCTACACAGTAGGACTTTAAAATACTAATTCAGATTGAATGGTACGGTACTTAGATGCGTTGAGGTTATTTTGCTGGTTTTTGTTCGGGTTAGTGTTTGTTTATAAATTAACTTGGTTTTAAATAGTCCGAAAAGGTAAATAAAATTGCATTTTTTTTCTAAAGGGTGGCAGTTATAAACATTTAAGTTGTTCAGTTTCGACGGGTGTCGTTCGAATTGAACAAATGAGAACATACCTGACCATTTATAAACTCCGCGGCGGTTCGTTCGAGTCAGTTCAAGTTTATTAATCAGAAATTGTTTCCTACCGAACTGAACTCAACGTAAAAGTTTATAATAATGTACCCTGAAAAATAAACAACTTCGATTCTGTCAAACGGTTATTGACTTTCTAAAGAGTTTACCATGAGAATATGACAACACTGCTTAAAATTCACGGACGTTTTCCGCCATATGTTGCTTTGTTTACTTTTCCCCCATGTTTTTGGTCTGACAATAGGTCATGTACATTTTTCTTCAATTTGTTTTCTTCTCAGGAATTGCCGGTTGAAATATAATACGTCATTTCCATAACATCCTGTATGTGACTGGAATAACTTTTTATTAAGAACTGCCATTAAATTATAGCAACGTTTTTTGTAAAATTTACTAGAATCTTTTGTATAATTTACTAAAATCTTTTGTAAAATTTACTAAAATCTTTTGTTAAATTTAATAAAATCTTTTGTAAAATTTAATAAAATATTTACCTACTGGAGTTGCAAATAAATTATTTTCACTTTACTTTCGTTTTAAAATATACTTTCTTAATTACTTGATTTATTAAATTTATTAGAAATTCTAACTATACTTTTTTAGAAATTATGTGCATCTGCAATATTATTTTGGTACGGTTTAATAATAAAAATTGTAATAAATACAATATTTTATAGGAAATCCTACAATAAAATCTTTACTATAATAAATTTACAATAGTATTTTTTCCGTGTAACTAAAAAAGTAAATTAATTTCGCTAAAACCGATAGCAGAGGAACATGGAACATGCGACCCTGTCGTTTATATTTCTTCCATCAAAGATTTCCGTTTGCAGTTTCTCAACATTGCTGCCATCTCGCCGGAAAATCTTTTCCCGCACCCCTTCTTGATGGAATCGTTCGACGTCGACCGAACTTTGCTTTTAATCCTCGTCTTTTTTTTTACAAACGTTTCCCATAGTTTTCCACCGGTGACAGACGCGACAGACATCAAAGTTTCTATTTTTTGCCGAAGCCTATATCGGCCTTTTCTAAGTAGAATTTGCTGTTTTCGGAATTGTAGCCTTTTATTTTTATTAATGTTTGGTTTATGCTGTAGGCATAAAATGTTTTTTGACATATTGAATCAAACTTTCGTTTAGGTACGAGGGTTGCTATACAACTTGTCCCCTAATAATGGAACAAAGCACTTGCCGAAACACTCAAGGCCACAAGGTCACGACGAGGTCGGGCTTGACAAACGTTTGTTCGAACAATGTCGTTGTTTCGATCGATTCAATAGCGGTATAGGCATATCGTGTACGTGTACGGCTACACACGAGCGTACATGCGTTAATACATGAATGTGCCACCTTGTACGCGCAATCCAGAACAACCATGGGCGGATTTGTTCGTCACGCACATGTTTGTGTATTATTGTACGCGTCCATGAGTGTACGCGTATGTTCGATCGTCTCGGTGCTAATCGCACATGCGCATGCACGTGCATCTTTTAGTGTAAAACTACACGGGCGTTATTTAAGTCGCGTATCTCACGCTGCGTATTCTACACTTGAACATAAACCATACTTACGACTTTCGACGGCGAAACCCTGCCTAGCAACTATCGACCAGTCGCATTGCTTTCAGTTATATCAAAAGTAATGGAGAAAGCTATTAACCAACATCTTCTAAAGTACCTGGAAGGCTTCAACATTATCAGCGATTATCAATATGGTTTTCGGAAGTCCAGATCAACTGGAGATCTTCTAGCCTATGTCACCCATCTTTGAAATAATGCAATCGAACATCATGGGGAGTCTCGGGCTGTTGCACTGGATATTTCTAAAGCCTTTGCTCGTGTTTGGCATGAGGGACTTCTAAGTAAACTGCGATCCTATGGTATGCCCAGTCAATTCTGTGCATGGTTGTCTTGCTTTCTTAAGGTCCGCTCTCTGCCAGTGACGATTGGCGGATTTCGCTCAGACACCTTCACCATCAATGCCGGTATTCCTCAAGGGTCCATATTGTCTCCCACTCTCTTCTTACTCTACATTAGCGACCTTCTAGAGAAAACGAAAAATCCGATATTTAGTTTTGCTGACGACAGCACACTTATCTAATCTTTCTCTTTGAATGCACAAACATCGGCTGCCGACGCACATCTTCACAGACAGCATGAAGTATCACGCCTCAACAAAGAAGTGGAAGAAATTTTGGCTTGGGGTGACTGTAACCAAGTCGTTTTTAACGTTAAAAAAACCCAGGCAGCAGTTTTCTCTAAAAAGATTAACATTACAGAACTGGATATAGTCATGGACGGACACGCAATCCCACTGGCTTCATCTATTAATTTGCTGGGTGTCAATCTGGGAGGAAATATGTCTGGGCATAACCACGTTGTGGCAATCGCCAAGATAGCTTCTCAGAAACTTGGGTGTACTTTTCCGAACCAGAAAGTTGTACATACCTCAACAACTTTTGACACTTTAGAAAGCCCAGATTTCGACCATCACTAGAGTAATGCTCTCATGTCTGGAGCTCTGCACCCAAACATACTCTTCGGCTACTGGATTCCATCGAAAGGAGGACCATTCATCTGATTGGAGACCATGAGCTGACGAAGAACCTCTACAGCCTAGAACATCGAAGACAGGTTGGGGATTTGACTCTCTTTTACAGATATTTTCATGGTAAGTGCTCGGCTGACCTTGCCCTCTTAATTCCGCCCAGAGCGGCGAATAGCAGAAATACACGACGAACCACTGCCACCCATCCATATGTGGTTAAGCTTAGTACTCCTCGAACTTCATTATTTAAGAATTCTGTCATCTGGAGGACTTCATCCTTATGGAACGAACTTCCCGAGGTCGTTTTGCCCAACGAATATAACCTCCAACGATTCAAAACCAACGTGAATCGCTTTTTGCGCACGCGCACCACTCCCAGAGTGCCCTAAAGGGTTTTTCCTATAGTGCTTGAGTTTGATCAACGATCAAGAAATAAATAAAATAAACACCCTGTTTAAGATCCGTAAAGTTGATGAATAGGAAGTACGAACGACTACTTTCCGTATGAGTAAAATGCTCTAATCGAAAATCCTTAGACAATTTGTTGCGGCAAGAAATTACACGGAACTCTTTTACGGGCCCGTCGCCAATCACTCGATATTTTATTTTTCCGGACATTGAACGGCTTTCTCGTTCGAAATCATTGAGTGTTGTTAAATCCATTTTCGTTAAAACGTAGTTTTAACGAGAAAATTCTCGTTAACACGAAATTTTTTCTTATATTTTTGTAAATTATGTTTTTCCGTTCGTCGATAAGAAATAATTAAAATAATGTTACATTGACAAACCGCGAGGGCTGCAACATTCAAGTCATGGACATGAACCTATGGGTATAAAATAGTAGTTATCCTTCTGAATCTCTTCAAATATTTTTTCAATATATTTTCAAATATTTTTCTTGTTAATTGACAACTTGTCCGGTTTCCCTTGTAATAATGAAGGTGTAATGAAAAGAAAAATCTATTAATTTCCAGCCGTATTGGCTGGATATCTTAAATCTGTTCGAAAATCACAACAGGGATTATCGCCACGTCGCTAATATCTTTTCAATTAATCTTTCTTCTTGTGCCAATCTTCAGCCGTTTTCAGTACAAGGGAGTAGAGTTTCCGATTGTCAAGTTTTCTATATCCGGGGTAAATTTTAGGGGAGTTTTTAGACGGTCAAACGTATTTCTTTTAGAAGAACGAAAATGTGGTTTTCCATTATGGGACAGACAAACAACTTGTACAGTTTTTTGTGTTAATTTTTTTTTTAGTGTTATAAGAGTCGGTAATATAGTTAAGTAAATCTCGAGACAGTAATGAAACTTTTCTCCGAGGTTTGTATAATATTTTATTTACAATCACATCTAACAGCCACTTCTTATTATTTTGAATTAAAATGATTAATAGAAGATAAATGTCATTTTGACTTTTCCATTGAAAAAATAGACAGAAATTTCAAATAACCGCAGGTGGTAAAATAACGTAGGTAATAATACACATCAAGATGGCAAATATCATTTTTTGAATATGGTTTCCATGTCACTAACAATATATTATTTTAACAATAGAAAAATGCCATCAGATGAGGAATTTGATTTTGCTGCTACCCCACCAGAAATTCGAGAAACAGCAAAAATAGTAGAAGAAGATCTTCTAACCGAGATATGACAAGGCATATAACTGTTTCAAAGAATGGTGTACGGGAAACAAAGTTCAAAATCCTGGTTCTGAGTCGGCGCTACTAACTTTTTTCAGTGAAAATGCCAAGACAAGGAAGATATCAACGATTTGGTCACAATATTCAATGCTGAGGACCACTCTACCAATTAGGGAAAATGTAGACATATCTAAACACGCAAAGCTATTAGCATTTTAAAAAAAGTGTGTTCGTATATTATTTTGTAATAGGTAGCAAATAATTTTAAGTAAAAAAACGTTGTAAATAAATAATATACTATTACTAACCAGTGATACCGTCTGTTGTTCGTTATGAAACGAGAACGGCCAAATGACAGTACTCGAGAGAAATACCCCTTTAATAATCAAGTTATCCCATAGAGCAGAGTTTATATTTTTTACTTTTTATTTCATGAATACAAATAGTTGTAATATGCAAAGTGAAGGTAAAAGATGCAAACGCAGCAGTCGGTAATAAAATATTTTAGTGCCTCGAGCGTCTGGCGAAATAAGGATATGTGATAGTTTTAGCAAATGGTTAACGGTTAAGGGTATATTTAGTTTGATACGTCAACGCAATAACACATACAAACGAAAACAGCGTCCTTTTGTTTTGTTCTATGTTTTGACGCCTTTAAGGAGCTCTCTTTAAAGGACTTCAATCTCTTTAGCTTAGTGTATTCATTTATGTCATATGTAAAGGACTTCAAAAGCTTTAAATTGCATTTTAATCAATTAAAATGACTTCGACTCCTTTGAATGGACTTAAAGTTCATAGAAAGTCCGTTAAATGACTTTGTTCATTAAAATGACTTCGAGTCCTTTTAATGAACTTTAAGTCCATTAAAATAGCTTCAAATCTTTTAATGGAGTCCAAGTCCATTAAAATGGCCTCAAGTTGTTTAAATTGACTTTAAGTCGATTAAAATTACTTCGTCCCTTAAATGGACTTCAAGTCCTTTAAATGGACTTCAAGTCCTTTAAATTGACTTCCAAGTCCTTTAAAATACTTCAACCCCTTTAAACGGCGTTCAACACCATTTACCGTGCTCCTTTGCCTCTTTGCGCACTTGCAATTAATGTAGGTGATATAATTTAAAGATAAAACTTAAGCGTGATGTTATTGTGGTCAAGACATCGTCTATCGGCATTATTGCAAATTAAATGGCGATAAAATAGTCGGAGTGCAGGAAGTAGGCTGTGCACAACTGCCAAATAAATTTTTGTTTACATAACGAAGCCGTCCAGTTGCATGCCGACCGATGCAGATACCAATCTTAATTGTTTAAAGTAAATTTAGCCTATTTGTTTGGCAGACGGCCATTTTGGCACTAATGGACTCGGTTCATTGGAATATGGAAAACCTTCGGGGCACTAAAGATGTTTATAAAAAACATTTATAAATGGATGGTATTAGTTAATGTCTATTTTGAAGGCGAACTGGAATATTATTACAAAATGTATTCTATTTATTATATGCTATACGCGTACAATTTGATTTTTTTACTATAGCTTTTTTTTAAAGATAATCACGATAATTTATTTGACCTGCGAAGTGCGGACGGACCACTTACATAAAGATACCGAAAGGAGAAACTAAATGAAGTTAGGAAAGAAACATAAATGTAAATCTTGAAGCTCTTAATTCAATTTGTCCCTCCTAAACGCACGCGAAACTTTCGAGATCTGTTTCTGTTATATTTATTATCAGACAATTCCTACGATCTTCTTCTTTTTAATGGGCTTTCTCTTAGCCCTAACTGTTCCCCATATATCATACTAAAGTTTACCCCAGTTCCTAAGTGCTAAAGATTTTTGGTCTTGAATAGAACAGGGGTGTAACATGGAAGTTAAAAAAAATGAAGCTGAGCTAAGGCCCATGGAAAAATATTTTTTCTATTTTGGTTTCGTATCAAAGCTATTTCGAAATCGTTTTTATTTTTTAAGGTTGATAATGAGGTCATGTATGTTTGGTTGCAGAAATAATTACTAAACTACACTCTTAATTCAATTAATTAAGACGTCATAAACCTTTAGTTATGCCAATTACAACCACAAAGAGATGATTGGTCAAAAATCTGAATTAATAAAATTCATGTTTATTTTTTTAAGTGTTTTATATTTTACATGCTTACGCGTACACCCCTGCTTAATGTTCCTCGTCGAAGCTCAAAGCTGGGTCATGACTTGGAAAGCTTGCAGTAACATTTTAAATGATTTATAAAGTTCCTAATGATTTATTTAGGATACTCTTAGTAGTTGGTCGAACAATATTTCTTTCTTTGCCTTTTAGGCAAATGATTTGTTTCGGTAAAGTGGGTGGAAGGAGTTTAATTAATTTAGGAGTTGAAAGGAACAATAAATATACACGGGAAGAATAACTTAGTTAAATTTACTATACAAATAATAAAGCTAACCATAATCTATGGCTCTATATGGAATAACTCTTATTAAGATTTGCCATTAAATTATAGTAAAATTGTAACCTAAATTATTAGTAATAATTACACAAATATTTAGTAAAATTGTAAAATTTAATAAAGTCTATTAAAATCTATTGTAAAAGCTTTGGTACACGCTGTCTTCAAAGCAACCTCGCGTTGCGTTGCTTGACTTCTTCGATCGATGGTATATTCCCTATGAGGTCACCCATTATTTGTTACGGAGACCGAAATCCCAGCGATCCCTTGCATTTGATTTAAGCCTTACACTTCATTAAACTTGGTCATTTTTACAATAAAATCACTTATTTTTTCTATTTGGGTTTCATAATATCTACATTATGAAATGAAATAAAAATTGAATCACCTGCCACTTTATGAAACTGAAATTTAATTTTTTTATGTTGGCAGCAAGTAGGGTTCGAATTTTAGGCTTACTTTGATTTCGTTGAAATTAGTTTTCTTGGCATTATGGATTCTACAAAAAATTATTATAGAGAACTTTAAAATACTAACCTTTAACCTGGCAAATAGATCATTTTTACTAGATATGTATCTGAAATACCTATACTCGGAAATATATAACATGCGGTGTCCGTCAAGTACTAAGTCACAATTATAAAACAACATAACCTAAAAATAATAGAAATATCTTCCAGTTTATGCTCTATTTCTAAAGTTTTATTCAATAAAGTACTATTTTTATTTTTAATTCAATATAGTATTATACATATTACTTTATATATACATATTTATAGTTACTGTAGACATTTACTGGGCATTAATTGTTATTTATTTATTTATTTCCTGTCAATAATGCAAAAATAATTCTGTGTCGACACAATATTTTATTCAATAGAATTATTTATTATTTTGTTCAATATTTTGAACTTTGTTCTGCTCGCACCATATCTCAAAATTTTGCATATTCTTTTTAAAAGTTTTTCTAAATTATGTTCTGCAATTTCTCGTATTTCTGACGGAGTACAACTTTCTTCCTGACTCATTTTTATTAACTTTAATAGTATATTTATTTTTAATTATGACGGATGGGAAGAAGCTTTGTTGTGTTCAATTGCTTCTATCATGGCATATTTGATACTTGTAACATTTTATGAAATTGTAAAAGTATTGCCAACCCAAAAAGAAAATATTAATTCAAATGGAAAAGTCTACTATATTTTTTAAAGTTTTTCAGACTTTAAAGACCCAAATAGAAAAAGTATTATAAAATACACGGTTCAAAAGACAATTAGAGCACTTGTACTTTAGAAAACTCTCCGCTTCGATAGGAAATCGTACAATAAAATATTTACTATAATAATTTACGTGTACAAGTATAATTCAAACATAAACTTAAGTTTCCATCTTTTCTTTATTTAAATTTTAGAAAGTTCCAAACGAACTGTTTATATGATTTGTAGATTGGGTCCCGTAAATAAATAAATAAATTAGTAAGCATTAATTATTATTAAGCATGTAAAACAACACCTAAAGGGGTAAGGACGGGTTAAATCGCCGCCCCAAAGGCGACTGTTTACATAGGGCGTTATTACATCCGGTCTGGGCCGCCTTATTAAAGTATACTCGGATATTGTGGGTTGTTTAATTTGAGCCATGTCTGTTCAATAAAAGAAGCTCAACAAACTGAAGGAGTAAAGTGTGTTTCACGCTATTTCATTGATCTTTTACCAGCAATAACCTATTATCGGCAACAGTGGTAATACAATCAATTGTAATTACTGAGTGGAAGGTAATAAAATAACAGATAGAAAGGTAATTATTATTAAAATTTCTACCGGGAACACAGTAAATTTTTTTAAACAGTATGCTAATGTTGATGGGGGCAACTCTGCTTTCAATATTTTGGCAGTTCCGGTTATACCGAAAGTCGATGTCAGGTTGCGTGCTAAAAAATGCTGCATCATAATAATTTTTTATTGTTTAAATAAATCGAATGACATTTTATTTTTCCCCCAAATTATTCCGAATTTAAACTATCCGGCTCTGGCGCCTTTTAAGAATCGTCGAATATTTATGTTCATTGAGATAAATAATTAACATTTTATCGAAAGTCTACGAAAAAGCGGGATAGGTACGTACTTTTGTTTCAAAAATATAAATCCACTTTACTAAAACACGTTCCTATATTTTATGGGACATTTTTCTAGGAAAATAATTATATTCTGTCGATAACGTCTGCGTATTTTTTACAAAACGTTGCATGCTAGAGACATCTTTAATAACTCTTTAATAACACATCTATTCACATGTTTTGTTTGCTTTTATAAGCGGAGAAACGACCAGAATGGTATATTTTTATTACTTGAAATGGCAATGGAAAAGAATGGAATTTCCACTAAAGGAAAATGTGTAATAAAAGGTTTTTCATGATTTTTATTCGTATAATAGGTGTGATAATCGTATTAAGAACACGATATTTCCAATGAAAAATAAAGGCGTACTTAGTTGTTGCAGATGCAAAGAATATTGATTCTGTAGAGTGGGGCCTTGTTAGTATTCTTTTCAATCTCAAAAATTGCCTCCCTTTCGGCCTGGAGGAATCACGCCAAATATAAGGTGTTGGTTGCATAATCCGTCGCATAGGACAACATCGTACCGCTCCAGTAGTACTTCGGTCGGCAGTACAGGAAAAGGTATAGGTACGAGATGTGGTACAGTTGTAAACAAAATTGAGTTAGTAAGTAAGTCAAGAAAGCATAGTAAGTAAAATATCAAAATACCGTAACGGTTTCTTACAAACAAAGGCAACTAGTCAAGAGAGTAAATCCAGCAACTCTGCGCTGCTAATACCCCGGCTAAGATTTGAAGCTAAATTTAAAAACTGAAATGAATTTATTTGAAAACGCCTAATTTTATTAATTTTTTTTCAGACCGAAGATGAAGGTAACCATGGCAACGACGACACTCGTTGTTTCATCCTATCAACGTTAGCATCTCAGGGCCGTTCCAAAGTCCACTGTATCCTATGCGAGGAACAACTACTTGTCTTCGACAGATACCCTTTGGTGGATGGCACATTCTTCCTAAGTCCAAGACAACATGCCAAATCTTGCACGGAGGTAAATAATATTTTTAATTTACACACTGGCGAATAGCTCGTCGTTTGTGGTTTTATAAATTCAGTACAGTGGCGGTTCTTCCACAGGAACACATGCGCACGTGCACCCCCAAAACAAAACGAATAAAAAATATTAATTTATATTCATTGAATATTATTTATCGTATAAAGTTCGACCCTCCCTAATATTTTATCGTACCGTCAAACCAAACTGTATAGAGCCGGCAACCGTGCGTCGGTCGAGGTAAGAGATGATTATGACGAGACTTGCTCGCACGTGCGATTAAGTAGTGCAGTTTCTCTGTGGTAACAGGTGGTGGGTGGCAGCGGGGGATAGCGGGGCTATGGCGATTTAACATGGAAAAGGCGCATAGTTGTTGTGTGCACCGCGCTGTTTTCTGTTCGTGCATCTAGTTAGAAATTCGAGCGTGGATGTTTTAATAAATAATTATATATTTATTAAGTTAAAATGAATAGTTGACGGTGGACTATTTAACTATATAACTTTAACTCTTTGAGTTTGGAGCAAAAAATTGAAGTTAAGAATGCGGGAACACCTAAACCCGAAATTAATTTAACGCAGACCACAAAGATTAAATCTAGGGACTTTAGTAGAAAGTTTAAAAATGAAATATATGAAAAAAAATTTATGGAGGGTATTCCAAACTTAATGAGGCTGTTATTGATCAATTTTCTACAATTAAAAACCGAAGAATGGACTTTACGTTTAAGCACTATTGTGTAGGGTCGATAAATGTTGTGTATTTCGATAAATGATACTCGATATGATGTTAAACCTTTTTATTTAAGGATTTAAACTAAAAAACACTGAAAATATGAAGAATGCCAACTTGTCAGTCTCGTGGCTCGATTCGTTCTCGTCATAAAACAGTTAACTATTGTTCTCGTCTTTGTTGCACCTAATGACGTAGCCCGAAGATGGCGTAGTGGTATTAGACATCATCGGTTTTCTTGATAACTCGTAGATGGCGGTAGTAGTATTGGACATCATTCGGCTTTCTTGATAGCTCGTAGATGCCTTTAGTAGTATTAGTAGTGGACTGTATAAATATTGTTACGAGGGTTGCATGCGACGACGTTAACATCCGACAGCTATACACACTAAGAAAACCTTTCTTATTTTCCAAAAGTTGTGTTTCCTTGTGTAAAATTAAAAATAAATAAAAATCTGTTTTATTTAACGCAATTTCTTATTACTATTTTTCTTTCTATATTTAAAACCCCTAGAAAAATTTCATCATACTTGTGAACCCGCTCTATCATATGTCACGAGCCGCCACTGCTTCAGTAACTCTTAAATAGGGCGTTGGCAAATATAATTGTTATACAGGGTGTCCGCTAATTAATGGGACATTGAAAAACCACAGACTCCTTACGTAAAAATATTAGGATTTAATTATACTTACCTATATCCGAAACTTGATATTAACTGAGATACAGGGTGTTAAAGTTAAAACTTCATTTTTTTTTCTCTAATAACTTTGACAGAAACCAACGATTTTTAACAAAATTTGGCAATTATTGTTATTTTAGGACTGATTCTTTGGTGAAATTTTAATATACCATGTAGGGGGCGCTGTCTGCGGCATATTTTGCACATTTATTAGGTCATAACTTTTTTGTGGCTCAGTGTATTTAAGTTTTTAATGAAAATAATACTTTTCTCATATTTATTACGTAAAAAAGGTATACAAATTTCAGGTCGCCCGGAGTTACCGTTTCGAAGATATTTGCATTTAAATTGTTCAGTGCACCCTGCCCAATTACTATGCCCAAACAATGAATATTAGAGATGCAGTTGCTATGGAACAGAAAATGTTTCATTTTTGAGTTTATCGTAAGTTTGTGTTTTCAGTGCTGTTGGTTTCTTTCGACACATTAATTAGCGGACACCCTATATATTATTATTTTTAATAATCATTACGGTATCTGTGGGGGAACTAAAATAACGGGATTTAATTATCATGTACAGATCGTTATCCATTTCTTAATTTTTTTTCAGGTGAAAGTCGAAGGTCGCACCCAATTTTTGACAGTTGTATGCATGGCCTGTCTGGAGGGCGTAAACGGACGTGCCATTGTGTGTCGGTTCTGCAACCAAAAGTGGGACGGGTCGTCACTGATTTTGGGCAGCATGTATTCGTATGACATATTTGCCGCCATGCCCTGCTGCACAGAAAGGATCAAAGTAAGTTTTAATTACTAATTACGAGGCCAGTATAAATAAAAATAGTTACGTTGTTCAATATAATTTTCGCTTATTGGGAGAGGTACTGGAAGCGTTTTCTCCCGAACAAGGAAATACATTTTTTTTTCAATATCGTACTTTTATAACAAAGTTTTTCATTTGGTAACCAAATCTGGACAGACGCTGTATAATTTTTCTGGCTTGCCTGAAAAAAAATGTAATTATTTTTGAAGTTCTGACCACAAAACCAAATTACGTATGACTTTATGCCACAACAAAATAACTTATTTAGAATAAGCTCGTCGGCAAAGCTTTACTCATGAAGCGGTCAAGGAACGTCTAACAAAAGGGTCCGGCCCTTATAAAGTATGCAAATAAGACATATTGCCTCCGGAGGCCAACAGGTATGAACTTTCACCCTTGCATTAGCAGGATTACTTCAAAGGTTTAGTTTCATCAAACTTAAAGGACCTTAAACCATTTTAGACACCCCTCGTATTTCCGTAACGCGTTAACTTATCAAAAAGGTAAAAACTGATCTTGTTAGAGATTGTTACGTAAAGTTGAGTGGCGTAGCCAGTTTTTCTCTAAAAAGTTTAGTTTTCGAGATATTAACGAAAGTAAAAAAAATGTAAACACTGAAAGTGTCGAAGATTTGACACCCTGTACATATATTATGTATTTCGAAAGTTTTTAAACTAAAAGATGCAAGCGCGTTGTCTCCCTAACTAATTTTCAAGTAACAAAGCTAAAGTTAAAGTAATGTGACTATGTAGGAAGTATATTTCCTGTTTCTAGTTTGTGTCAAAAGTTTTCTTAAAGTTGGATAATAACTTATTTTGACGGGTTAAAGTTTATATTAGATTCAGTCTGATGGTTAGACAGAAAAGTTTCTTTGTATTATTTAATTAATACCTATACTTTAAGGGAAATACCTTTATGTCCCGAGACCTGAAACCCGTAAAATAAATAACTTCTTGGTGTCTGTCTGTCTGTCTGCCACAGGTTTTTCCCAAAGTCTACCTAAATAATTATTTTCTTTGTTCCAGTGCAATTCCTGTTACAAACCAGTCCTACACCCGGCTCAGCGACTCAACTTCTTCAGTGACTACAGTCACATGGTGCCCTGCCCGCACTGTCGCACTTTGGACACCCACTTCGTAAAGCCTCTCGGCTTCTGCTACACCCGCCAGGTGTCACGGGCGTCTTTACTGTGGCCATAGCATGCGGCCCCCTGCGCGGTCAAGCCGCCTTCCCCCATAACGCCCCCAGGTCCTTCCATGAGTCTTTCAGGACCTGGGGGATTGAGCCCTGCGACCCAAGCGAGTCACTCTGCGAGCATGTTCGGTGCCGGAAGTTATAATTCTCCTTTAGGTGCCATAACACCTCCAAGGAGTGTTATGAGCCCGCCGAGGAGCCGTGAAACTCCTCCAACTCCAAGATGTGAGGTGTCGCCGGACCCCATGGACTTGGACCTTGGTTTGCTATGGAGGGAGTTAGCTGGATTGCGTTTGGATGAGTTTTGTCGCCTTCAATTGACTAGAACCCGTTAGATTATTTGGTCAATGAGAGGGTCCGAGAGTTTAGTTTTCTTTGTTACGTTGTTGCATTTTTGGTATTACTTATTTTTGAGTGTGGGAACTGACTTAGATATTTTTAACCTAAACGGAAACATTAATAGAACTTACTCAAAAAAATAGAAGCAATAATCTATGTAAGTGTCATTATCTGAAAAATAATATTCGGTTTATTTAAGAGTATTAATTACAATTGGTTCGTTGGTTTTATTATTGATTCCAATAGTAATTGGTTGGGATCTCATGCCATATCAGTTTATCTATTGTCAGTTTTCATTCTACAGATATTTGTTTACTATAAAAATCGTTATGTTATTAGTTTATTACAATTATATGTTTGTTAGTTTTTAGTGGAATTTTTTTAAAGCTTAAGTCTTTTTATACGTCAATGTGAAGTGACAATTGTGATTGAATAGTTATATTTTAAGTTTTTAAACTCGAAATTACTACTTACACAGTGAACGCAGTCTTTTGTAAAAATTGCTAAGTGTACGAGAAATTTTTTAAGGAAAAATCAAGCAATCTGTTTTTAATGTCAGTTAGTAGATAGATTCTAGAGTTAAATATTAACGCCTGTGTTGGTTTTTTAATGGTGTAACGATATAGCTTTTACGTAGTAAGTATCCTTAAGTAAGTTTACGAGAATACATTTAGGTATATAAGGGAGCACTGGAGCTTGGTGGTTAAACGAAGCTATAATAATTATTCGACTAGTCTAATTTTCCCCATTATACCAGACCAAATGTTTATTCAAAATTTATATTTTTAGTTAAAAGCCCCATTTTCATCACAAATTATATTTTCACTATTCTGCCTAGTTAGAAATTTTAGGTTTAACGTTTTAGTTTATAAGTTAGTTAATGATTAAATAGCACCAATTTTTTTTCACTTATGATACATAAGGTAAGTGTAGTTAATTTTGTTTAGTTATGTATATCGCTCTTTTAAAGCAGTTTAAGTGATAGCTAGTCTAATCTGGGTCCTTTGCATGCATGTACTGTAAATGTCACTAAGATTTTTACTTTATGATAAACGAAACAAACCGAAATGACATTTTTAGTTCGTCCGACAAGTAGATCCATGAAACTCGATTCAGGGAGTCCTTATTTATAGTCCGTTACTATTTATTTTCAGTCAGTAAACAACATTACACCTTGCTAATTATTATTAAAAACTTCTTAGATATCATACCCAGATTAGGCTCAATTAGTTTGATGTTATTTTCCATTGTTATGCATTGTTTTAAATGTGTTTTAACTACCAAGGAAATATGAATAATCCCCGATGCTCTGCACTGTGGTTCGATATTTTTATAAAGCTCTTTTCTTGTTTTTAAAACGATTTTTCCAATACCTAATTAGCTTCCCCAATCTCAGTCTCTATAAAATTCAATTTACGAATCAATCATCTCGACATCATCGTCCAGAGAAGTGAGAGAAGATGATTTTATTAATTGCACATTTGCATAAACTTTAAATTAACAAAAATTGTTTTAAGAGCACAAATTGCATTATTTACAAAGTGTCTAATACCACAGTGCATCATAATAATCGTTTATCTACTACCGTGCGATAGTATGCTCATTACCGAATGTGATTGAGTATCGCACCATTATCGATGATATACGTAAGACGTATGGTAAGTTTCCTCTTTACTGCACACGTGTTAGCTATCAATATGACCTACGCGTGTGGTAAAGGCATGCTTATCGCACCGATTACATAACCCACTATTATAATCCTTAAAGTTGCTGTGTCCCAATAATAAATTAGTGATAGTGGTACGAGTTGTGCTCAATAGAGCGATTACCGGTAAAAATGTGAAGAGTTGGGTGTTTAGTAGGTGTGTTTGAGTGTAAGTCCTCCGAATCCCATTATACTTAACTCTTTTTGTACCGTATTAATGTTGTCACATAGATTTTGATGTTTTAAGGAAAATGAAGAAAACTTGAACGATTTTTTGGGAAATATCTGCTCCTGGTGGATTTAAAATATCAAATTTAAATCTGTGGATGTATACCTGTTATAAGAGAATATCTGGTATTCGTTTTCTTCATATTCCTATGAATGAGCTCAGGGTATGTCGGTCTCCCTGCAAAAGTATGCAATGTATAAGCGCGTTTCTAAAGGTTATCAATTTTATACAGAGTTAGTAATAAATCTTCAAGAAGTAATGTTTTATAGGCAGTGTAATGTAACTTGAGAACAAAGCCGGTTTAAACTTTGATAAAAGAATAAACTGAGGATCAGAAACCAATTTTGTTTAATTGAATTATCAAAAATGTAATAATTATTTTAATAACTGCAAGTTAAATGTAAAGTAAAGTAAAATGTATGGTGTCATTTTAAATAGAGTAATATTTCTTTACCACTTCATGTCGTAAAATATAGATTTTTTAAAAATATTTTTTACACTGTTTACAAATGCTACTTTGGGACTTTTTCATGTCAGTAACTTTTAATGTTACTTGCTTACGAAAACTGGAAAAGTTAAATAAATAAAGTAAACTACATTCGAGTACAATTTTATTTATAAGGATTTTCAGTAAACAAAAATTTATAATTTTTTTATATTTTTTTCAAAACATTCAAAGCTAATGGCCTTTAGAAACATTTCGATATATTTGTCCCAAAACCGCTACACCCCCACAGCCTTTTTGAAACTGACGTACAAAATCTCTCAGTAACCGCTCAGAAATGAGAGTTTATCTCGCGAAATACCTCAGAAGGACTCAGAATGTAAACAGAAGATTTTATTTAATTGAAATATTTAAAAAATGTGTTCTTTATGATCCAAATGTTTAGAATTACTTGACAATAAGAATTTAAAGTGGATAATTTTTTTACATCAGAAAAGTAATTTCATAGATCTTATTTTAGAAAAAGGGCAGTAGTGCGTGCAAATACAACTTATGTACTTTTCGAGATGAAAAAAGTTCAAAAGAATATGCACTCGTGCCGGAAAAATGCCGTTATCCCTATCACCATACATTTATTAAGATGGCAGGCCTATTATTTTATATATGATAAATTTTTTTGTCACGATTATGATTTTTCAACATTTGATAATTGACACATTATTTAAATATAAAGAGGAAGTGGCAGGTTTAGGAAAATGCTTCAAGTACAAACCGTTTGTTACTTTTGCAAATTTTATATAAATACATTTTAATCAATTGTTGAGGGTAAAATAATTCCTATCTCCGTTTTTAGCCGAAATTTTCTGTTGAATACCCAAAGTGTTGTATCGTTTATTAGGTCCGTATTGGTAAGTTCATTTTTAGCCAACTCTTTATACGTAATGCGGGGACATCCTAACTTTTTTTTTTGTTTAATTATATTTCGTTAACTTTTCATAGTCTGTTATGAATTTTCTTATATTCGTTTCATTGTGCTTATCCGATATTTTGGAATTCATTTTTCATATTGACTCTTTTCTAACTACTCAAAAATGAATAAGCAATTGAAACCTTTTTTACTTCATTTTAAGGATAAGTATTTTATAGAAATCAGTGAGGGGGATCGCTCTTGCAGGGTTGTATAGAGACTTTTGTCGACATTGATATGACCCTAATTTATCATTAACAAGGGCTACATTTCTGTGTTATACTGGATGATTTAGGAACTGTTGCAAATTTCAAAAAACTTTTATGTGCTACAAAATTCGGTAATGTGATTTCTGATATATCCTAGGGTAGTTTTTGGATAGCTTAAGTATTTGAAATCATCGATTTATTCCATAATTCAGTCAGTTATTAATTTTTAAATTAAACCGTGCTATTTCACAGCTGCTGTGTCTTAAAGTATTCAACAATGGAATATGAAATTGCATGAAGATCTTTACCATTACCACCATATTGTCCAGACCTAAACCCAATTGAACATGTGGGGGGCAGGTTTCAGTACCAACTGGATCAACATTTTCTGCAGTCAGAAAGAAATAAAGTTATAAGTTATCATTATATTCTAATTCCATTCACAACCTACCTGCGCCTCTGATGTAAACCAGCTTGTATCGTTTCCCAAGTTTTGTGCTCTTATAAACACAGACACATGAACCACTCGCACACAAAAATCTTATCAAACTGTGAAATTCTTTGGTTTAATTTAGAAATGAATAGCTTTCTGCCTTTAGGGAATAAATCGCTAATCCCAAAAACGTTTCGACAGAACCTAGCTTTCTAAAAAAATCCCTAGAATAAGTCAGATATCATATCGCCGAAATTTGTGCAGATAAAATTTTTTTTAAATACTTTCTAAAACACCCTGTATAACACAGAAACATGGCCTTTTTTTAATGATAAATTAGGGCCATATCAAAGTCGACAAAATTATCTATCGGACCCCGGAAGAGCCATCGTCCTCACTGATTTCTACGATAAAATATCTATAGTCACAATGATGCAAAAAATTTTCAGTAGTGTACTTTTGACTTGTTTATTACATACATGCTTAAAATTCGTGCCGTGATAGTTTTCCCCGCAATTTAACATAACCTTTTAGCAGAATAATTACCTAACCTACAATTGAAAATTATTTCAAATTTGTTTTTAGAAAATTGTTGAGTTTTGTACCATACGATTTAATGTCAACTGTCTGATACGGTTGATTAGAAACTGCATCAACCCAACAACATTCACCATCATGTTAACCCAAAGTATGTACAGGGTATCCCATTTTTTCGACACTTTCTGGAGGTATTACAGTTATTATTAACTTTAATCTTGCAAATTTTTTGAGATATTAACAGAAGTAAAATTTTTTAAATAGGACCCCCCTGGTATATTATTTTTTAATTAATTAGCATTAAAAAATTCAAAATTTTGACAGCTATAATTATTATTAAATTAGATTATATAAAACATGCGAACATATCATATTTTATAATTATTATCTATTAAGCAGCCATAGTTAAGAATAATTAAATAAAAAGCATATTATGGAAGCTTTCGTAAGAGGTATTTCATAAATAATAAAAATATGAGAGAAGTGTAAATTTTTGACCATTTACATTTATTTTTTCTAATAAATTGACCATGGCCTACTGTTATAACCTAAATGATCAAAAAATATCGCATTTTCGGAATATTCCTGTTTACAAAATGGTCCTGTAGATTAAAAATTAAGAGAGCCATGACAATTTGACACCGGAATTTTGCGTTTCGTTAAAAAGTAGAAAACTAAAGTGAAAACCGCAACATTCTTTGATGATAACTCTAATACCCTCCAGAAAGTGTCGAAAATGGAACACCCCGTACATCGTATTATCAGTGTTAATATACGTGTATACTTTATCCAAAACAAATCGGAATACATAAAATCCAAAGTCCCATAAGTCGACAACTTACCTCGATAAGGTACCTTTAATTTTTTTATATTCCATTTAAAGATTTCATAATTGGGTGTAATTGCTTTAATACATACGTCAAAGCAATAGCAAGTTTCGTTAACAGATTTACATTAAATTGTGATGGTTCTTAAATAAAATTACGTGAGTACCTTAATCATACATATATCTTAAATTAGTTACATTTAATTAATTCCATTTCCTGTTCCTCGAATTTTTCCCTTCCTTATAAACTTACCTATGCCGATCTAACAACCTTTGATTTTTTATAGACGAGGTGTCGTCCCTAAGTAGTCTAAAATATTTAAGGAATGTGCTGGTTATTCTGGTAGTAATCTTAAGAATATCAATTATTATCGAGTCGATAATGCTTAAATTATTCGTTTTTAAAAAAAATAATTTTATATTCCTGACAATTTACTTTCCAGAAAATAAAATATGATTTAGTTCATTACATTTACATTACATACGATTCTTTTATTAAAAACAACTTTTTCGGATTGTTTTTATCGATATCTTAAACAATTTAAAAATACCTTTTCAATGTCAATACAACGAAAAGGGACAGCTTTTCAATACAATATTGGACGCAAATACTGATTTTTAATTCTGACCGTATGAATCTCGAAAACTAAGCATTATGGGATCACACAGAGCGTAGATTTTAAAGTTTTATAATGCAAAATACGTCTGGAAATGTTTTATTAAAATTTAAGTATTAGAACTGAGAAATCAGAGTAAGAAAAAATGTAACAATTTTCTGCTTACTACTGAGATAGTTAATGGAGAATCGAATTAATATTTAACAACAATTAACATTTCAAATTTGTGACAAGTCCAGATAACATCTGGATGGAAATAAATATAGAAAAATATTTATCGTTCTAAAATTTAAATATTTCCAGCGGTTTTTTGTATTTTGCTTTGTTACACTTTAGAATCCTCACTCTGTACTATATGAACTCCTTTTTTCATCGAAAAACCCCTCATATTATCGATATATTTACTATTTTAGACTGTTTAGGCAACAACCCTCGTGTTTTATCCAAATCTGACCGACTTGTAGCATGCGAGAGCAGAGTATAGTAATATCGTTGATATCGTTGTGCTTGCGCTAGTAGAATTTTATAGAAAAACGTGCATTCCACTTGCTTAAGCTTGCTCCTATAATAATTCACATGATATTGAGTCGATAGTGTCGAGAAACTACGTCGAGATCCGCCGATCGTACAATATTTAAGAAATTAAACTTGTTGTTAATTGTCCGAAAATAATAAGTTAATAATCTAAGAAAGAAACTAATAATGCATCTGGCGAGGAATCTGCTTCCTCTGTTATATTAAAATAAAATTTCATTGAGATATCTATCGACTCGGACAAAGTAGCCGTAATAATCACAGCTGCTGTAAAAATGTGAATGCGGCCTATTAATATAATCATCGGTCTAAATAAGACTTCTCCTTGTATATATTTACTAATTCGATCGTAATATTCGCAAAATTGTTTCCTTCGGTACTACTACTATAACAATAATCTATGTCGATTAGGTATAAGGCTAGAACGTAGTATTTTTTACGTAATTTGTTAAAATTTACCAGGTAATAATAGGTCTTAACACGTTATCTAATAAAATAGGTCCCTTTTTCAATTTGGCGACATGTAAAGCCCTAAAATTTCCAAGAGTGCTACTTTTGTCGAATTTTAAAGGATCTATTCGAATCTTTTTGACCAGACCTTGTAAATATAATTAGGTGTTATCGTAAAAAGTGGCGCGGGCACCAAAGCTGGTGCGAGGACCAAATGCTATTGACTGCTGATGATCGTCGAAGGACCGAAACGTCCGCACGGGCACGTCTGGGTAAATTCAGCAGTCTGACATATCGCCTAACTGGCGCTAAGTCGCAATTTTTTAAAAAGATGATGATTGAGTCTCCCACTGAGCTGTGGTCTTTCACTTTTATAAGGCTGTCGCTGCACAATACGAGGACTGTTGAAACTAGTGTCCATAATCACCTAATAATTTTTTTATCACCAACCACCAAGTGAAATAACGTTTTAATTCTTAATAAATCCATTTTAAATGAAATTTTTTATCATTTTGATTCATATACACCGTGTGCAAGATAAGGAGGGCCAGTACAGGGATCTCGGAAACCGTAAGAGATACGAAGTCGGTTAAATGGAGGTAAAGTTGCGCATTTACGTGCCTAATAATATGCCGTTTAGAAAGTTTTAAAATTCCGAGTAGTTCCGGAGATATCCGGAAAAAAACCGATATTCTAAAAAATCGTTTTATTTCTAATTTTAAAGTAATTGCACTTTTACATTGCCACTTTTTCCGCTCTATCTAATAGCGTTAATTGTTTTGTAATTCGACGAGTCGTCTTCGAAGGGCCATTATCAACTTTCTTTTTTTAAATACGGTCCTGTTTTCCTGATATGGGAGTTTGAGAGCTTCTTTTCTTCCGAATGCAACGATGTATGACACATTGCGGTTTAATGACGTTTCGAGGGTTTTTTGAACTACATCAGGAAATTTTGGGATACGGTTCTGTATTTCTCCTAATTTTGTAAATAATATCTCATAAGTAAGCTCTAACTTTTTACTTATGTTGGACTAGTTCAATAAATAACAAATAATTTAATAATAAACCACAAATAAGTAAACAAAAAATAATTCAATAATAAAAAATAATTGAACCAAAAATCATACCAAAATAGTAATAAAACGAACAACGAAAAAAGTAAGGAACAATCAGGTGCTCAAAATGATTTCCCTTATTTTCTAAGCAGAAATAACGTCTTCTAACTGGCGATTCTAAAACATTTGACAACATCTCTGGCGTAATACTTTGAAAGGCTTCAAGCACCAAAAACTTAAAACTCTTTCGTGTGTGTTGTTCTTCGGGTTGTTGTTGTTGACAACGATCACAATGGGAATGTGGTGCAACAAATCAGCGTAACCACCAATTTTTTTTTGTTTCAAACGCCTACTTTTCTTTTAAAATTAACACAAATTTTAAATAATGTTTCTATATTTTGTTCACTTATTTGTGGTTTATTATTAAATTATTTGTAATTTATTGAACTAGTCCAACATAAGTAAAAATTTAGAGCTTACTTATGAGATATTATTTATAAAATTAGGAGAAATACAGGACTGTGTCCCAAAATTTCCAGATGTTGTTCAAAAAACCCTCGAAACGTCATTAAACCACAATGTGTCGGAAGGAAAAAAGCTCTCAAATTTCAATATCAGGAAAACAGGATCGTATATAAAAATAGAAAGCTGATAATGGCCTTTCGAAGACGATTCGTCGGATTACAAAACAATTAACTCTGTTAGATAGAGCGGAAAAGGTGGCAATGTAAAAGTGCAATTTACTTTAGAATTCGATCTCAAAAAAAACCAGGAAAACAATAAAACGATTTTTCAGAATATCGTTTTTTTTTTCTATCTCCGGAACTACTCGGAATTTTAAAACTTTCTAAACGGCATATTATTAGGCACGTAAATGCGCAACTTTACCTCCATTTAACAGACTTCGTATCTCTTACGGTTTTCTAGATCCCTGTACTGGCCCTCCTTATCTTGGACACGTTGTAGATATAATTCGAAGAAAATTTCATTAAATACGGCCTTATAGTAAAATAGTTATCGGTCATAATTTGTCGTAATTGCATCTGGAATAAGGAAATGCTTTCCATAAGTCACGGAGTAATCAATAACTCATATTTTAAGAATTTTGGTTAATCGTTTATATATATATATATATATATATCCGAGGACACTATGTTTAGAGACACCTCACTATGAGGGCAAAATCAGGGTAAGGATCATACCATTTATATTGCACCACTTTGTAACGTATATATTAGTAGCTTATAGCATATTAGATTAAATGTGTAGTGTTAAAGCTTGTTCGCTAGCTGTCTCTTTTTATACCTCCTGCCAAGCAAGAAATACAAATGCCTGAAATTTTAAGGGTCACATTACTCTGTTCGACACAATGTCAAATATTTTTTGACAGCTTAATCTGCCTAAAAGGAAGTAAACTGTGATATTTAAAAAGACATGCTTCAAGGCTTCGAATGATTTAAAAATAATTTTGATATTATATTTCATTGTCCCTACTGACAATATTAGGTTTAAAATATTATGCAAGATAATACTATAACTGTTATTGAAATAAATAACAATTTAATAAAGATAACTTACTTTCTATTATCGCTCTGTAAAAACGTTGTTTTAATTCAAACATTTTGCTGTTATTTGCAATATAATAAAAAAACAAAATATATTTGGTGTTGTGTTTAATAAAAGACCCTAAATGAGTATTTTGGTAGACTTTTAGGCCGGTAGAATTAATGACTAGAATTAACAATTGGCGAAACTCGATGATGAGAACATTTGAAATTTTGTGATATATATTTTTATACCTATTAGCTTTAGAGTTAAAAGTAGGGTATTCAAATTTCTAAATTTTCAGAATTTTTCTAAGATTGGCTCAAGAAATCAAATTACTTATAAAGTTCTGTATAAAAAAACAACAACAACCGTATAATGACTGGAAAAACGTATTGTTAAGGAGCTGCTGAGTGATATAAACATTTTTTTATATAAAAGCGGAAAAATTTCAAAAAAAGCATTGAGTGCAAAAATTTTTATACGAAAAGAGTTATAAATTGTATACCATTTTTTACTATTTAAGGTAGTCGTTAAAATTTTTATAGTTTGTAAGTTACTTGAATCTTTACGTGCTCGATAAGATGGTAGGTACGTTTTAAAAATAGGTTCAAAGGCATGTTTTTTTGCTTGGCAGGCCATTTCCTTGCTTGTGCATGCGTGGTTGACAGAACAATGTTTCGCAGTTGTTCAGTTTTCCTTTTGTACTTTTAAAAATGGATGAATGACAGGTGAACATAGTCCCCCCCCTACAAATATACAGTAAGTTACCGTCCTTAACCATCAGGTATTTGTTGAATTTTAGGCAAAACAGGATGAAAAGTGTTATACGGATTTTCTAATAATAAGCTCTGGTCCCATATTCGGATAAACTGCCAGTGCTGACTTCTTCAATTCATAACGTTGGCATCCCTGTGGTTTGCTTTGGCGGTAACCAAAGAGCTTATAATTTGAGAAGAAGTACAAAGATTAATGTTGACGCTGGCGCGGTGCTAAGTATACAGGGTGTAACAAATTCGTCCTTCGCCATTGGGATTTCGGGATATGTGCCGCAAAAAAATCAAAAATAAATACAAGGTATTTCAAAATATTTGGAAAAATCTAAAAATCCGCGTTTCGGTATTTAGTTCTTCCTGACTTTGTTCGAACAGATGTCCGAAAATAAATTTCACTTTTGCTACTTTTGATTCTCCACAATCTTGTTGGCATCAATAGTCTTTAATGCGACGTTTCGTCTTTGCTGCCGTGCAATACAAGAACCTAGCAAGTCGACTTACTATAAAATAGAGTAGTAAGTTTTTAATATTTATTTAACTGTTTATTTGTTAATAAAAAACAATTATTTTTTGGAAAATGGAACTATGTAACAAGAGCTTACTGCTTATTACTTATAAAGTTTTAGAACAATAAATTAAACACAAAAGAAGTTGTGCAATTTTTAAATGGAATGTCTTAAAATTTACTTTTACGACTTGCACGACAGTTTGGGTCACCATCAACTTAAATTTTTCAAATACGTGCCTGGATTTTTTGTTTAAATTATGAAAGAGGACTTAAATCTACGATCTATAATAAACAATTACTAGTTTTCCGACGTTATACCGAATTATACCGAATTTAAAAGAAAGTAAATTACACGAACTAACTAGGGGTATTTTAATGAAGATGGTCACTTTAAGGATTGAAACGCCGGAAAACCAGAGTGTTGTATACCGCTGAACGTAGATTTAGTTCCTCTTTCATAATTTAATCAAAAAAATCCATGCCCTTATTTCGAAAAATGAAGTTAATGATGGTGACCCAAAGACGAAACGTCGCTTTAAAAATAAAAACATCTCTTCGAACAAAGCCAGGAAAAAATATAAACCGAATCGCAAATATTTTGAAAACCCCTACATTTTTCTGATTTTTTTTTTTTTAGGGCATTAACTAACCTCGTATCTCTTACCATTTCTGAAATCCCAATTGTGAAGGACGAATTTGTTACACCCAATTATACACTTGTGCTTGAGCCAACAACATCAATACTTTGAACTATAGCTATAAGTGCGCAAATCCGGATTTGGCATTTAGAACATTTGGCCAATGCGTCATGAAATACATATAAACCCAATCTAGGCAATACCATTTTCTATTATAAATCAATGTTCTTAAAAATTACTAGTAAATTTTTTACCCTATTACTAGCTAAAATCTTGACAAATTGTTGATGGAAATTCAACTTTATACGCACAAATAGACCAAGACTGCAAACTACACCAAAATTACCTCTTACAACGTTGCCAATTATCTCCAACGTTGCCAAACAGTGCGTTTATTTCCATTTTTATTGACAGGGCTTGAAATGAAAGCGCCGTTGTTCTGTTTGTCACCTAATTTTCTCCTATCGAAGTACAAATTTTTCTTGACACCTCTTTAAATTACTACTATTATTCAACCTAGTAATCATTGGTGTTGTAGTTGTGTGAGGACCGTTATTTTGGCGGCAAATTTAAATATAATGTAGATTTTTTTATAGCCGCTGAGATGCTCCCTCTCTGTTTTCAATTAAACATATTGTTCCACTACGTTTTATACTTTAGGGTGTTTTTTTTTTATAAAACACTGTTAAAGATATTCTGGATATTATAAAAATAGTACGATATTAAAAAATTAGAATTAAAACGTTATTAAGGTAAATATTATTGTGGAATAAATTAGTGCTTCGAAATTTTGATCTCTAGAATTATAAGTAAGTGATTTGTTCCATCTGTGTTATGTGTACCAACAATAGTATATTGTACAACAAGTGAGAAAAATTACATATTTCTCCCGAGCGCAGAAGTTTGTCGCTAATCAAGCGGGGGACAAATATGTCATATTCTCACGTATCGCACACTGTACTTTTTCTACGGATGCGTTCTTTTTACGTGCTTAAAACGAGGTTCAGAATTAAAATACATACTACATATTACATTAACTCATTTCTATATTTTACTTAAAATTGTAATTGACAGTTTATATTTGAACAATTTTGGAAAGTAACTCCTGGTAGATCCTTTCGCTTCAATACATTTTCGGTAATTGAAATATTAGCTGAGGTCAAAGTTGATGGGGAAACGTACTGAGCTTCCACATCATTATTGTATTCGGGTTCTAGTGGCGCTAGAGGCTGAGAGGCTACTATAAGTTTTGATATTTTCTTTTTGTTAGCCATGGAGTTATCGATATAGGATTCAGCAACATTGCTGGATTTCCAACCCCCATGGCGTTTTAGAGTTAAAAGATCTGCTCCTGCATTAACTAAAATAGTCGCAGCTGACTTTCGGAAACGGCCAGTATATAATTCCGGATTCGGTAATTTCAAAAATTTCGCTATGTCTTTCGCCATGGTGCCAAATTTATTTATTCCCCCGGACTGTTTTGTACATTTGCCATTTTGGTAATTTAAAAAAAAAACGTGTCTCGTCCTTGCATGGTCGAAGCTTTGCATATTTTTTGTAAAATTTGTAGAATTCTCCTGTGACTGTGAAATTTTTAGGAACTTTGGTTTTAGTATCCATGTCATCAATTTGTAATTTTCGAAGTTCATCACAACGGCATGCCCCTATAAGGCCAATAGCTAAAGCAGCCTGAAATTAAAAAGCAAATACTTTTCATCAGGTGCATCTTTTAGAAATTGTTGAATTTCTTCAGGAGTTAAGATTTCTTACTGTTTGGAACATATCTTTCCGATTTTCGTTTCAAAAATGCGTGTAGTTTTACGTATTTTGATCAACACAGTTTTTAATAATTATGGTACTTTTCAGCATTGAGTACTGGGACCATAATGTGGATGGTTTTAATTTTCTAGATAATTCTTCAAAATAAAATAACAAAGTATTTTCAGAAAAAGAATTCACCTTGGCTTGCATTCCCCAGTCCTTAAAGTTACTGTAAGCGATTTCATATTTTTGTCTTGATGTGCTTTGTAGCAAATTATTACAAACATCGGATGCTTTTCGAACAATATCTAGAGGTGTACTTTCAAACTCTCAATCTTCGTATTCTGTTATAATCAATATTTAACAAATCTGACCTGTTAGCATAAAAATCAACAATATAGTATATTGTCCAACAAGTACAACACCCGTTTGGCAAGTTGACTAATAATAATTGTGCAGTGTTTCGGTTGTGTTGTTATGGTAACGCCGGCAAATGTTTTCATGGCCTAAGGAGATATTGCGCGCTAATCGGCGATGCTGCGTCGTCTACATGGAAAACGTGCCGCGTCAATTTGCCATGTAACAATTCATGGCTGCCTTGGATTATCATAATAACAGTGAGAAATTATTTCTCACTATAATGGCGGATATTTCTCACTCCGTTTTGAACGTATGGAAGCGATGAGAGAAGTGGAACGTTCCATAACATCCGTATAAAAAGTCCATTGCACATGTTTCTACAATATACAAGCATATGCGAAGGTTTTGTTTTGTTAATTTTGGGTGAACAATCACTATTCAATATAGAGATATAACACACAAATTCTACATTATTGTTCTAAGACTAATGTAAATTATTACTGCCATAGAATTTAAAATAGAATAATTAATGCTAAGTATCAAGATGCATTTAAAAAGTATTTTTTTTATCATATCCAGCAATGTCTTAATATTATTATAACCTATTATTGGAAAGTGTTGAAAGAGAAAGGTATTTTACGTATGTTTATAGTGTACTGTAGTAGGCGAGGGTCGGGACGGCAGGGGTTTCTTCCCCTTTTCTGCATTGCCGCCCCTTAGAGCTAGTAAGGGGTCGCACTACTTTAGCAGAAAAGAGAGAGAGCCAATTGTTATATCGTAATGTTCTTGCTGTTATTATGCTCAGGATTATTGATGGAAGTGTGTTTTGGTATATTCAGAGAAAAATTATTTATTAACAATAAAGCTTTAGTTATTTATTGCAATTCAAATTTTTTTTCGTGTGGTACAAACAATTTTCAGAGATAGCTACTCAATTAAAAACAGGTTCTTTAATATGAGATTAACGCTAGAAAAGTTATGTTCCAAGATGTTGGTTACAAATTTTGAGTTTTCCAAAAAAAAAACCAATTCATCAGTTTCTTTCATATTTTTTATCGCAATAAAATGTATTTTTTAGACGAATGAATATGCCCAAACAAACATTAAAGCTTACAAATCAATCGTGTGATTACTGAATGAGTACAAATAAGCTGCCGTCTCGTAACCAACCGAATTTATTATCATTATTATTATGAATTCTTATTCTATTAAAAATATATTTTCAGAGTTTACCCTAAGCAATATCATCAGAGATTTTATTATTCCGTTTAATTTTTGTTTGTTTTACCAGTGTTGTTATCACAGAAAGCTCTGTGATACTAATATTGCAGAAAATGTTTTCTTTCAATAAACAATTTAAACATTTAATAAAATTTTATCATCTCCAAATATTTATGTATCGTATAGGTCCCTTAGTATGCCGAGTTAAAAAAAATACGATTTTATTCCTTTATTTCCATGCGGAAATAAAATTTTGAAAAATAATTCTATTTCGAATTTTGGGTTTAATGGTTCAATGAAATTTATTTTTATGCCTCAATATAATCTTTTCTGTATTGAGGGTCCTACGATGTCAATAATATGCGGTTATGTTAAAAGTTATGTACAACTAAAAGTTTTAAAACCAGACGGTATATTTATTATTACAAGCCACATAACATCGATACGAGAAATCATTTTTTCCAATCTTAGTAATACACAAATATAAAATGGACGAAAAATTTGCAATAATTAAAATTGATGTTTCTAGACTAAAATAAATCGCACCTTGAATACCTACCTCAAAATTTTCATTTTTGTATAAGACAAAATAAGTTCATGGTGTGCTCAAGAAGCAATACGGTCCGTTTTAGATTTGTACACTGACAAAAAGTTATTTTCAAAAAAAGAAACGCCAAGAAAAAATCCCATGAAATGATTTATTTGTCTTTCTGTGTGTAAAATAACGAAGTCCCATATTCTGCCTGTAAACTATTGGAATTTCCAATAAGAGTATACTTCCAGTGAGCATATGACTGGTCGAATATGTATTGATTTCACCCAGTCACGTTACTGATTTTAAAACAGCGACCATTACAGTCTTTACTTACCTGGGTGATAGCTTGTACGAAGTATTTTCCTACTGGGAATTCCAGTAACTAGATTTGTACAACGGATTGTCTTGGTGTTCTTTTTTAGTTGTTAGCTTTTTATTGCCAAAATTTTAATTTTTGTATTGAAGTTGTGTATTTTTGTGGGCGCTCTTTTTAAAGCAATATGTGCCATATAAGCGAGTTATACCAAAAATATTTGAGTGGTACTGAGTACACAACTTCAGAGAAGCGAAAAATATTGAGCATATACCGGGTGTACCACGAATTTTGATACATTTTAAATTATTACCATGTTATGACAGTAGATATATATCAAGATGATGTTCATACAGAGTTGTTTTAATTTTTTCCGTTAAATTTATTTTTTATATGTCTCTATGTATACAGTGTGACCCAGGATCGACGCAGGAATAGGTGAAAAAGACAATAAAATTTTTTTTTTATTTATTCGTTCATCGATCCGGGGACACGCTGTATATTGGGAGCAAAGCCCAAAAATGGCCAATGCGCCTAACATAGCATAAATCAATCAAAAGTAACAAACAGGAAAATAGTATATTTGTTTTTCAATTTGTCTATAATATAAAAATATCCCTCAAAAACATAATTCTGACTTTCCCGGTATAATTAATAATAATAATAATAGTTTATCGAACAAACACACAACTTACCTAATCCGCTTAAATGGCATGCTGATAATATCTGAAATTGTTTTTAAACTATAATCGTTTAAAATGTAACCGACTACTTTGGAGCACCCGGTATTTTACTACTAGAGTACCTATGATAGAGCTGGCGGAAAGTTATATTGACAGAGTATCCTACAGTGTATTTGTAAATTATATATTTGTAACTTTAGGCTAATATATAATAACTTTAATAAGTTAAGTTGTAAAACTAAAGTTTAAATACACATCCGCGGCTGAAAATAATTTTCTACTCGTAAACAAGACGAGAGATGATGGTGGTAAGGCCGAAACGCCGTGGAGGATGTATTTAAATTTTACATAGAATATGTGGAAATGTTTTTTATAAGCGTGAAATATATCAGTATATTATAATAACTCTAAATGATCGAGCTTTTAACGGCTTTTTATAATGATGTAATTCAATGGGGATTGCAAATTTTTAAGGCATATTGAATATAACCATTGTCTATGAAATATATCATGTGTTTTATTATTGACTCAACCTCAGAAGCAGTTTTCCTATTATTACTCTTTCGAATTAATTTTTGAAACATTTTGCTTCAAACCACAAAAAAAAATTTAATTATACACCATATCAAAATCATATAATAAACTACTCATAAAATGAATAAGCAAATGAAAATTTTGAGACTAATTATTTTATGAGGATAGAGATTTTTGTCGACTGATACTAACCTAATTAGCATTAAAAAAAGGCGATGTTTCTGTGTTATACAGGGTGGTTCAGAGAACATTGCAAATTTCAAATTTTTTTATGTGCTACAAAATATGTTACTGTAAATTTCCTAGGATTCTTGATTATCAATCGGGCTGAAGTCTGGAGAATATGGCGCACGCCTCGTAAATCTAATGAAGAGCTTGACAGAGTGCGTAAGCTCGAACAAACCCGATCCCGATATCTCAATTAGTTCGCGATTTATCGCGATTTTTAACTGCAAAAACAATAAAATTTAATTAAGGGGCGGAGTTGGGGCATCAATTTTTCGTGAATCAACGGGTGACACCGAGTAGTTTGATGGGCTGGGGTGGTGGGGCAATTAGGAGGGGAGTTATGGGGGGGGGGATATTACACAAATGCTAATAAGTAGTTTATTAATCGAGCTACGGGGATCAGGGCGGATTCAATTTGTTAATTTTTTATCAGCTACGAAATTCGCGAAAAATTTTCATGTCAAAGTCGTCAAAGGATTTTCGTTCACCGGATCGACTCCACTAAACGCTTTTTTTCGTCAACAAAATAAGAAGTCCAGGCAAGACGGGAGCAATTTATTTTGGTTAAATCATTTTTTAATCATAATGAATATCCATATGGAACTTTAGTAATATCTAAAATAAATAAATTCCAATATGGAACATTATATTCGTACCTAGGTTAGGGTGATATACAACACTTCAGCTAATGGAGGGGCAATCGCATTTTTGTCTCCTTATTGCGACGTATTCCATTACACCCTATGCTAATGACCAGTCGAGTTGACCAGTCCGACCCTCCTTGTCAACTCGTCTGTATTTTATTACCGGGAAAATAAATTAATTTATAGTCCCAAGCAGTAAGTTGTAAATGGAAGAAGAGTAGCCAATGTCGACTAGTGATCCAGTTTTACACGATCGGGTTCTGAATGGACATTGAGGATGGGACAGTGGTAGCTATTCGGAGGAAGTGAATTATATTGACGCGTAACGATAGTCTGTGAGTTTAAGAATATTTTTGCCTACATACTCTTGCTCTATATTTTGGCCCACTGGGATGGGATAAAACCCTGCGATAGTAAATATCAAACAGGGGCTCCTGATTTTGTGAGTTTCTTGCTTAGTTAGAAGAACTAAACTATACTAAAAATAAATATTTAGTTTCACAGGAAACCTTATTAAATGTTATCGGTCCTGTCGAAAACAACATTATACAGGGCGTTTCTTAATAACATGGTAATATTTAATGAGGTTATTATCGGGTCCATTTTCAGACAAAAACTTCATATGAACATATGTCCTAAACGTCATAACTTTTGAGGTACACACTTTTATTGTAAGAAGGGGGCACTTTTAATGAATATTTGCAGCCACCTGGGAGGGACAGATGCTACCCTTAAAATCTTAAATGGGAAGGGGGTCTTAGTCCCTGGTAAAGAATTGATATATATGAACCTGTAACCATTCTACTCAAAGAGGAGTTAACCCAAGAACCATAAATCTCTTGGAAATTACTACTCAAAAAATAATAAATTGGAGATTGAAGCGACCTTTAAAATAATGTGCACTTTGACCCCTACTCACTTAAGATAATAAGGGTAACATCTACGAACAAACCCTCCCAGGCAGTTAAACCATGAAGGCTTCAAATATTCTTTAAAAGCGTCCTCAAAATAGAATTAACATGCCTTTCCAATTTTTAACATTATTTACTGGAACGATATATTAGGGTCAAAATTTTTTTACAGTCTGTTAATTTTTTAATAGATTTCTTATAGTATGTAATTAGAGGAATTATATATATCCGCGCAAAAGATCATCGTCACAAAGATTTTGGTCTATAGCATCGATTTTTTAATAATTTAACGCTCGTCACATGGCTAATCTTACTCTTCTGAATCATATAACGCCAATATTTGGAACTGAGTTATTTTAATCAGTCACTATAACCATTTTCCTATTATTTATAACAGCCTGTCTTATATTGGCTTAAACTTTTGAAATGTTCCTTATAGAATGTTAAAATATTAAGAAAATTAGCCATATTTTTAATCTACCTAAGGTGTAAACGAAACTTGCACATCAAAATATATTTTTCCTTAATGGTTTATAAATGGTTAAAAAAATTTTTTATATGGGTTCAGATAACAAACCGTCACATCAATTTATCCCCGGTAACATTTTCATGCGTGACCGGTGTTACTGTGATCGGCGATACAAAAATGCACAGCAGGATAACAGCTAATACTACAAGCTATTTCTTAAATTTTTTTAGACTGAAATGAGTATCTGTACTCAAGAGAATGACTTCGTGTAGTATTTTTAACTTAATTAAGACTACTAGGTCTGAGTTATCCCTGTGACCGGCGATACAACATAAAAACATACGCTTGGTAAAAAGTAGGCAATGTTCTAGTTTATACCTAAATAAACATAATAAGGAACTTACCTAAACAGGAGCACGCTTTACACAAATTCAAACACATAGCGTCATATTTGTAAAACTATTACGTCGACCTGTAGTGGCGTTATTTATAAGCAATTTCTTCTTCTTCTTTCAGCTGCGGGGACGGAACTTCTGGTTAATAATTGCGTTAGAGAAACTAATCTGTTGATTTTTGAACATTATTTTTTCATTATAAATTGTAATAGGAGTGTAAATTATTTATACAGGGTTGACAAGAAGTCCGGAATAAAATTAATATAGCCTTAACCTGTAACTTTTGGGGAAATCGCTCGGACACGTCAATTTAGTTTTATATATGCTCACATTTTGACGTTATTCGTTTGTTTTTTATAGACATTTGTCAAAGATATGACGATATCGATCTTCTTTTTAAATAGAAACATACAGCTTGTGATACATCATTTGGAAGCTAATATCTCGTACAGTAAGTATGCTCATAAATTTTAGCGCAATTCTGTAAAGCTATTTCAAAACGGCGACTGTTAAAACTTTTTAAAAAATCTCTATTTAAATAAGCGGTAATGATAAATCATTGATGGTTTTTTAAACAAAATGTCAGAACATGATACAATGAAGATTTCTTACCTTGGAAGGTAAAAACACCATCAATGATTTATCATTTCGCTTATTTAAATATAGATTTTTAAAAAATTTTTAACAATCGCCATTTTGAAATAGCTTGACAGAATCGCGCTAAAATTTATGAGCATATTGTACGAGATATTAGCTTTCAAATGATGTATCACAAGCTTTATGTTTCTATTTCATATCTTTGACAAATGTCTATAAAAAAACAAACGAATAACGTCAAAATGTGAGCATATATAAAACTAAATTGACGTGTCCGAGCGTTTTCCCCAAAAGTTACAGGTTAAGGCTATATTAATTTTATTCCGGATTTCTGGGCAACCCAGTATATAAAAGTAACTTTAGTAAAATGACGAGAAATATAAATTGGTAAAGTAAGAAATTATTCACTGAGGACACGTGACCGGCGATACATTTTTAAATTCAAATTTGAATACTGCTGCTCTATACAAGGAGAATCATTTTAAAAGAGACAGCACTTTAAATTCGATTAAAGGAAATAAAATATACACGTAGAACTCGCGTATTGCCGTCCATTTTACACGAAGACACATTTTCATAACTCAACAACAGTCATCGCTACCGACCGTTCCCGAATAATGCCTTATTGTTTATTATTCATGGGAGGCCAAAGTGATTAGAAAGACGATCTCTTAACGTCCTGGTCAGATGGGGCCCTGGACCAAAGGGGTTTAAAATTTAGAGGGTAACGGAGTCCTATGACAAACTCCTGGCCATTATCTAAACTACATATAAGGACACGGTCCTTGGGGTAATCTTTAAGGCAATTTGCAATTAGGATGGCCCTATCCTCTCTCATAAAGTACGAATAATAAGACATGGCCGGTATATTAAGATGATGTAAATAGGCGATGGAGATAATACGTAATTTATCGGCCTTTAAGAATTTATCCAGGGCATAGACTGCATAGCATAGAGCGCCAGTTAATTTTTTTACAGCTTAAAATTGATTGAGCCCACAAATAACACTCCTCGGGAGTGATATAGTTCCGATTTTATCTCTCGTTATTAAGAAGCAAACAATCTGGAAACATATTATCACAATGTGAGGGATCATGATAGTCATTTTTTGCTCAACTTATTATTGTGTGTTTATTGTTTCTATTCAGTTCCATTTTTTGAATTTTCTCTATACAACGTGTCCAAGATAAGGAGGAGGGCCAGTACAGGGATCTCGGAAACCGTAAGAGATACGAAGTCGGTTAAATGGAGGTAAAGTTGCGTATTTACGTTCCTAATAGTATGCCGTATAGAAAGTTTTAAAATTACTAGTAGTTCCGGAGATATCCGGAAAAAAACGAAATTCTGAAAAATCGTTTTTTTTTGTTTTCCTGGGTTTTTTTGAGATAAAATTCGAAAGTAAGTGGCACTTTTACATTGCCACTTTTTCCGCTCTATCTAACAACGTTAAATGTTTTGTAATCCGACGAGTCGTCTTCGAAGGGCCATCATCAACTTTCTTTTTTTAAATACGGTCCTATTTTCCTGATATTGGAATTTAAGAGCTTTTTTTTCTTCTGAATGCAACGATGTATGACACATTGTGGTTTAATGGCGTTTTGAGGTTTTTTTGAACAACATCAGGAAATTTTAGGATACGGTCCTGTATTTCTCCTATTTTTATAAATAATATCTCATAAGTAAGCTCTAAATTTTTTACTTATGTTGGACTAGTTCAATAAATAACAAATAATTTAATAATAAACCACAAATAAGTGAACAAGAATCATACCAAAACAGTAATAAAACGAACAACGAAAAAAGTAAGGAACTACATAATCAGGTGTTCAAAATGATTTCCGTTCTTCTCTAAGCACAAATAACATCTTCTAACTGCCACATAACAGTTTTTTTGAGATATCCCTAATCAACAGAAGTTTGGAATAATGTTTCTGTATTTTGTTCACTTTTTTGTGGTTTATTATTAAATTATTTGTTATTTATTGAACTAATCCAACATAAGTAAAAATTTAGAGCTTACTTATGAGATATTATTTATAAAATTAGTAGAAATACAGGACCGTATCCCAAAATATCCTGATGTTGTTCAAAAAACCCTCGAAACGTCATTAAACCACAATGTGTCATACATCGTTGCATTCGGAAGAAAAAAGCTCTCAAATTCCAATATCAGGAAAACAGGACCGTATTTAAGAAAATAAAGTTGATAATGGCCCTTCGAAGACGACTCGTCGGATTACAAAACAATTAACGCTCTTAGATAGAGCGGAAAAGTGGCAATGTAAAAGTGACTTTAGAATTCGATTTAAAAAAAAACTAGGAAAACAATAAAACGATTTTTCAGAATTTCGGTTTATTTCGGATATCTCCGGAACTACTCGAAATTTTAAAACATTCTAAACGGCATATTATTAGGCACGTAAATCCGTAAAACTTTACCTCCATTTAACCGACTTCGTATCTCTTACGGTTTCCGAGATACCTGTACTGGCCCTCCTTAGCTTGGACACGTTGTATATAGGGACATACACAGCCTATGAGATTCGGGATCAAAAAGCCCTTTATGAAGAAGTTTTGTCAAAGCGAGCATGGGATTTACATACATATGCCGAGTGGCCGAAGGATAAGATGTCAGGATGAATAGTAAGTAGTTCGTTACCTAACAACATCTCTTGTCCTTTTGATTCTCCTAAATAGACCTTGGGTCAATTTAGAAACAGAAATTCCATGGCCGTGTCAAAGTAATCTCTCCAAAAATGTTTTTTCTTCTTAGGATTGGTTATTCGTATGCTTGTTACTAATATCGGAAATCCTCCTAAATAATAACAATCCTAACATCTGGTTAATAACATACGATTACTGTAATATTAAATTAGAGTTTAGAATATCTACAGAATATATAAATGTGTGTGTGTGTGTATATACTATTTTTAATTGCTATTTTGTGTGCGTTGCACTTTTCGAGTAAAGTAAAGTCGACATAAACAAGAAAAAACCTCCGACCTTACGTAAGAATATCCTCTCCATTTCCTAAACAAGAAAGCCCACAAGCAAATCAAAGTTTCCATATTATTAAAACTTTCACACAATAAGAAAACTCACAAAGCGGAATCCTTTATAAACAGTTCAACACCCCCCAAAGTTTCAAAACTTACCTTTCCTTGGCATTTTTATTTTCTAACTACACATAAAAGCAAACGGCGAAATGTAAATGAGATATCGAGCTCCCGAGCTCCTTTCAGAGATCGCCCGAGGACCAAATTAACTTTCGCTTGAATAGAGCACGCATTTGATTAAAATAAGCTTTGTAGTGGGTATATTACGTTTGCTTTTACTTCAAACGCAACATACCACAGAGGTGAGCCGTTTTAATTTCACCGAAGTTAAATAAGATTACCTGCTATGTAAAGTACGTGCATACTATATTAGAGTATGAAAGGAGTGTCCTTGGGGCATATTCGTTTCCTTGGTAAACCTTCTTAAGTCCCTGGAATGTAAATTTTAATTTAAGATTAACGCACGTGTACACAAAGGGCATATGTATAGGAATTAACATTATAATGTCACTGTTAGAGCGATATTAATGCATTACATACAACAGGACTTAATTAATATACAAGTTTGCTATAGTACATGGAATTTATTACTTACAGGCCATTTTAGACGAAAATAAACCTAAATATATTTATACCCAGCATATTTGATACTCATTAATGTATGATAGGCCCTTATTAATAGTCAGCACAATTTGTTGGACTATGACTGGCTGTTCTCTGTTTCATTGTTGTTAAAACCGCGAATAAATAAATTAACATTGAATTAAGATTCTTTGGAAATATTGTTCTTAGTATTAATAAATAATAAACTGCTAGTATGTAAATTCCAAAATCAATTTTTAGTTCTTTAAGAAGCATCTTAGATTTTCTTAGATACTGTAATACAGGGTGTTACTTAATGATATATACTTATTTTAATGGGCGAATCGAACAAAAATCTCGAAAACAGTTTGAGATATTATGCTCTATTTTTGTAACTAAAACCACACATTTTTAACCAAAATTATTTTTTCTCAAGCCAGTAGCGTAACAAAAATATATTAGCTTTAACTATTAAAGACGCACACTGGGGCCGATTTAAAAATACCTGGCCAAAACGGAATTGATCTGCTAGAGACATGAAAATCGGAAAAAAATGTTCGGATTTTTGCTTATTCATTTACTAGAATTTTGATGATCAGTTCCTACACCAGTATTCCTCTTCCTTGTTACTAACATTTCACTTTTTTCCCTCTTTGTTACATTTTTGGTACTTTTACCTGAATCTGTTAGCCTGTGACATTGGTTTTCTTTATCTGCCACTTTAATCTAAGAAGAATTGTTTAAAAAAAAAATTTTTCTTTCATCTTTGAACCTCGTGTCGAGATGAACCACCTTTACAAAATGAACAAATTTTATATAAAATTCAAAATTAAAAAATTTTAATCATGCATTCGATGTTTTAAGAAGAAACCTTTAGTTTTTTACTTTTTTACTTTTATTCTTTATTTTTGCATAATCATATGCTTTGTTCTACTACTTTTTCGTCTCTCTCTTTAAAAGCTCTCCTGTATTTTTTAGCTCTCATTGGAGTTGAAAATTATACTTCTTTTACTACTGCTGCGTCAAAGTATCCTTCTGCACGAAGACTCATTTGAGCTGCATATGTTAGTTCAGCACAAGACATTGTTGAACGAATTTTCTCAGTGTTCCTGCGCTTGGACCATTCACTGTTTCCTAAAAATTCAACCATAGCCGGAATGGATACATGGGTAATATAACTTCAGTATCCAGCCACTTTTTTTTCATGGTGAAAACTCTTTCCTTATTATATTGGACTTAATTTTGACTTTAAATTCGGAATTAAAATAAGAACAAAGTTTGTGCTTTATGACATTTGATAAAACCTCGGGACATTTAGTTTGATCCATTATATAAGTAAACAAATGACGACATCTATCTTCAAATTTTGTTGATTCACACGAAAACATTATTTCACATAGGGTTTTTCTTTTTAAAACAAGAGTTTTCTCCCTAATTTCCTTGTTTGAGCCTATATTTTAAAAAAATCGTTAGTTTAGATAGCCTATTACCATTTTATATGCATACATAGGTAAAAAAAAAGTTTACATAGAATGGCGGCTGTAGGCGGTGAATGTTTATTTAAAAACAAATAAGTTAGGTGTCATTCTACAATATTATAATTGAATTTCAGCTCGGAAGAACCCAGAAGGTTATTAAAACTTCTGATATTTATTTTATATACAACATTTACCATAGCATTAAATCTTATAGGAAAACTACTACAGATATTAAAATTTCTGACTATAAAATAGATAATAATAATGCTACAGGTAACACCAACATACCTCCAGGAATAGATTCCATCTTACAGAAGCACAATTAAATCGTTTTTGAAAGCACGCAAATCGAATAAACAAAACGCTAGATTACCACCTCAACCTGCAACGCTATACAGCCGATAACCGATGCAAACACCCCCTTCGCCCTACCCCCACCAAATTGGTATTTTTAGGTATCATATTTCATTGGTTCATCGGGTACACTTTAGTATTTTACCATTATGGCCAGGTATTTTTAAATCGGCCTCAGTGTGCGGCGCCTCGGTTATAAATATTATTATCATGTTATTTTCTTCCAAGTTGTAAGTTTTGAGAGCAAACAATACAGGGAGATCTGCTTTGTTTAAAACTGAACTCTAAGTATGTCGAAAACAAAGCATATCATATTAGTCATATGTGTATTTGAACTTTTCGACTTAAAATTCGTTCATATGCAGCCCTTATAATCAGTTACACCCTGTATATCAGATTAACACATTTTTTCATTGGCTTCAAATTCAAATATTTTATCGCCTTCTTAGATTTATGTTCAAAGTTAAAACTAAAGTTGGCCCAGTTTCCCTAAAAACGAAGTGTGAATTTATATATCGCGATATGATTCCTCCGAAGCCATAAATCTGATGTTTAAAAACATAAATAGTTCGGTATTCGTATAATCTCGAAAAGTGTTTTACATATTAGGCGTTTCTCGCGTCAAAAGTTAAATAAATTTATATCCTGTTTTATGATCTGGAAGCTTTTTTATATGGAAAACAAACACAAATAAGTTTATAAAGGGACGATGGAGATAAAAGTAGAAAATTTATTATGCTGCCATTGTAATACTACCTTTTTTAAATTTACTGTAAATTAATTCTTTATAAAGGATTTATTTTTTTATTTGCGCTCTTTGGCGTTGATATGATATCGATCTTCTCAATGTCGAAAATCGTCCCGTACTTCAATAGCAACATGAGAATAATTGCCGCCAGAGCCGCCAGACTAAAGCCTCATTTTCAGAGCTACGTTGTGTCACCAGCGACATTATCTTAACCAATCAGGACCGTTTTACGTCATCACCTCTAACCTCCGCCATTGTGTCGTTCAGTCGGTATCGCTGATGTTGGACTATTTCAACTACACGTCATTTTAATTTATTTTCAATTCCTTCGATTTTGAAATTGGAACCTCAGTTTTCCGAACAAAGGTACCTAAATATTTTGTCGTAAAAAATTGTGAATAGTATGTATTTTTCCTTTTAAAATGGCCTGAATACCAGAAATCATTTAACTAATTTTATCTTTTGATTACGTTGGGGCGATTTTTACTATTTTTTTTAAGATTATACATAATTTAAGTAAGTAGAATACGAAAATGAGAATTCAATTCTACACTTTTTCTTTCTGTGCCATCGAGAAAAAATCTTCTCGATGGTTAGTTTCGACTATTTTTTTAATTAACTCATTTTTTTAAAAAGAAAATGAGAGTACACTTGGTACATGGTTTCGGGATATCTGAAATATGCAGATAGTACAATGAAATTGGAAAAATAGTGAAAATCTAACATCCAAAAAACTGCAAATTTTATCCAAACGGCTAAATTTCGATTTCCAGTCCATGCTCGCACCCCAAAAAAATCGTAAACATCTGCCTGGTGCAATAGGAGGAGATTATCGACTATAAAAATGTGACATTTTGATTTACAATAACAAATTAAGAAAATTATTTGAAGGTCAAGTTTATATCGAATGACAGACGACGGGACGGCCCATCGTCGACAGCATTTGCTTATCGCCCGTGACACCCATAAGATAGGTAGATGTGGGGTTGTGTCACTAACGACAACCGTAGCTCTGATAACGAGGCTTTACACGAAATACTTATAGAAGCCACTTTTATCGCCGTCCGAGTGATGACACATGGTATTCACATAATTAATCTTCTTGCCCCATCTTGCCCCCACATTCCCCTACTTTAAATTTCTTTTAAAGTTAGTTGAAATTTACCTTAAATGATCGTCATTCTTATTTTTTGTTATCAAGCTTGCTATATCTGGACAATGACATTTCATATTACCAATGACCCTAAAGATTACCCCCCAAGGACCCTGCTTTCATGCGTAGTTAAGATAATGGCGGCGGTATTGTATAGCATTTTATCATATGACGCAACCCTTTACAACCCTTCCTCTGAAGGATTTAAATATCAAAGAAATACCTTTTCGGGATTAGAATTATTTTAGTACTTAAAAATACGGGTTTTGTGTTATTCAAAGGAAAATATTTTAAATAATTAAGTGAGTTTAATGTATCTGGTTACAAAGAGCGGAATAAATGGTAGTAAAAGTAAAATTAAATCGAACATATTACGTAATTGGAACCCTACTATAAGGGACACTAGGAAAGTTCCCATTTAAGATTGGAGGTGCAACATCTACCCCTTCCAAGGTGTTAAACTGCGAATATATTCTTTAAAAGCGCCCCCTGTACAATAAATTCTTTAATTATAGTTTGGGTTCTATTCTTATAAATGCTGTTATGTCAATGTCTGTTTTATTAGCTGCTTTTAAAAACATCCATCACGTCTAGTGATGATTCAACTGAGGTAATTATTCCCAAAAATAAGAAACGATAACCTTCATCACCAGATACCCAATGAAGGGACTTCCGATTAGGTCCCTTAGGCCGGGATAATGCACGGATACGATAAGGATAACTGGGGCGCGAGTTATTTGAGCTTGATTACTCTCGTCCAATGAATACCAAGTCGAATGGGGATTTCTCAAACTTTCCTTACAGATGTGTAATTTAATTTAATTAAAATTTATGTGTAATTTTACGTTCAAATTTTTGAATATTAATTTTCTTCTTGTGCATAAATAAATATAGACCAATTTCTTGCGTCACGTAGAAAACTTAATCATCAAAAAAGCGATAAGGAATTAAAACAATAACGGAGTTGTTATACTATGTCACATTAAACCGACCACTCCGTGGGCTAGGCATATTATCGGAAATCAATTTACCGAATTAAAATGCCCGAAAACAATTGCAGGAATGGAAAATACTAGAAAAGAAATTTCCCAGAAATTACGACTAAAACCAAACTCAATTTGAGGGCCATTGGTCCCTACAAAATCTAACCTGCCAAGCAGACCATATTTTTTTCCTTTTAATTGTTGCACCAATGATGACGCTACTCTCTAATTTCGAACACTCATCTTAAGTTGACATAATCTATAGCTTAACTTACACTTCAACTTTCACCAGCAGGAAGTCGGGGACGGTCCGGTCTGACTTCCCACGTTAAGCAACCCTTTGTCCTCTTCCTGCCTTCCTGCTAACTTTACTTGTTAGCGGCGCTGGTCAACAGATGTGTGCTAATTTGGATTTGCAGGCTAAAGTTGGGATTAGACGTTCGCATTCAATTAGAACGGACAGAGAATTGACCCTTCGTAATAAATCGTGTTAGTTAATTTGACGGATAAAGTAAGTTAACGCCTATTTGTTGTCGCAGCAAAGGAGTTGAAAATGGCTTTCGGTCAGCGATGTGTCTCGCGTGTCAACGAGCGTTGACTTAATTTAAATTATCAGGGTCCGATAGACATGACATTCATGGAAGGGGGAAATTTAAAGAATCTCCTTTGCTCAAGAATCCAGGCGATTTTTCATACAAATTAAAAAAAAATTAGGCAAGACCTTGCTATAGGAAAAGACGTTTAAACCACCCTGAGAGTGGTGCATGTGCGAACTAAGTGATTCACGTTGGTTTTGAATCATTAGTGGTTGTATTCGTCGGGAAACAGGACCTCAGGAAGTTCGTTCCACAAGAATAATGCCCCCAAATGAAGGAATTCTTAAATAATGAAATGAAAAAGGAGTAGTAACCATTACATTGCCATTATTTCATGAAAATAGTTGTACATATTTTTGAAATATCGCCTGAAACATTAAAAAAGTCACCCGGTATAAGGGCTATCCATATTTATCCTAAGCCTGTATATGAATTTTTTACAGTGAGGGCTTTTGTCGTAAAGTAATAATTTAGGAATAAACATACTATATAAATTGGTACCTATTCGGTGAGTCCTAAAAATGCCTCGTAAACCAAATCTCATGTTATTTCGTCACCAAAGCCTTTACTTATTTTATGTTTTAACCCTCATGTTCCTATGTACCCTTATAAAATGTGACATATTCCTTTTAGAACCAGCATCAAAGTGCGTAAACGAAAATCTCATTATAGTGACCTTTACCCTCATTTACCATGCAATAAAAACATCGTAAAATGTCTTGTTTTATTTCACGAAAAGGACTGATAAAACGGTAAGTAGATTTTTGGGCAAGTTTTAGTGCCCACAAATAAATAATTAAGAAAACATAAGACGTAGATAGTAAAAAATTAACAATACCCATGTTAATGTCAAATAATGAATTAGGGGAAATGAGGGAGGAGGAGGAAGGAAGGAACAAGTACTCAGGCGTGATTTCTAAGGTCATTTTATGAAGAAAGATATACAGCTCGACAAGCGAGTCTATAGCTACGCGGTATCGGTAAGGGGGAAGCAATATCTTTTAAAACATGGCCGAGTCATGGGCGTGCTATTATTATCTTAATAATGTAATAATACTTTCTCATTTGGGGGGTTTCTGATTGTTTTAAAGTCCTTCAATTCTAACCTTAGCCATACCTAAATCACATAGATTAATATTATTAAAATTAAGCATAGATTTACAAAGGGATATAGTATATTTTAGGGATTAATCGAACAAGGATCGACTCTATTCGCGCCATTTAATTTGATTGCCTTATAGGAGTAATCCAGTGGCAGTATATCACTAGAAACGGGCCTCGTGGACAAGGATAATGTGCCTGTGGCCGTAGATTTCTATTAGGTGTGTGTGATAAATTTATCACGTGGTTATGCAAATAAACTAGGGTTGTGGCAAAATTAGATAAGTGCGATATGTAGTTAATCATTAATAAATGTTCAATAATAAATAATTTTAATTATTAATATAATAAAATTATATGAATTTCATGATGATTTTAGTGACATCAATTATAATCCATGACTTAATTTAATAATGCACTATTAATTATTGAATATTCAAAAATGTACGTCCAAATTAATAAGCTGTTTCGTTAATAATGAACCGATTTTAAGAATGGGGTTAGACGGTGGCCCAAAACTATCGCCATCTCACTCGAGGTAACAAAAACAATAACCATTTCTTCTAAATACATGCATTATATTGTCGAAAAAACGGTTCGTAAACAATTAATTAGACATTTTATCCCTGTCTTGGCTTTTGCTAAATGTAACATAAAAAATAATTTTAATACGTATATAATATAATACGCTGCGCTACGCAATTGTATATTCATTTACTGAACTTTACAACAATAGTCAGGACGTAAACTACTCTGCGCTAAATTCTATAATCTGTTCTCTATCAGTTAAAATAAAAATTATTAAAATTGGTTCATTATTAACAAACTAACAGCTTATTTATTTGTTTTTTGTTGTTAATAATAAACGATATATCCTAATGTGTACATAATTAAAACATTTAAAAAAAATTCCATTTATGGTGGAACCCAACCGAACCAATCTGCTTATTTAGACTTGACTTATGGTGTGATACTGAGTAATTCGTCATCAGCCATTAAAGCTTTTAGACAGCAAAAAGAAACTCTTCGAGTAATTACTACTGTGAACACGAACAAACATCCAGTGCTAATTAAATAGCAAAAACTTTGTTATTTTAAAAATTTGGAGAGGTTTTTCAAAATGCAAAAAGACTTTTATAGTAATTAAATCAGGTAATCTAGGATTAATTGTAACGTAACATGATAATGAAATAAAAGGGTAAACAACCCAAAATACATTATTCATAAACTGTCTAGGAGAGATTCAAACATTATTAAATATTTAGGGTTAGATATCTACTCAAATATTCTCAAGTTTCGGGTTGTTTTAGTTCGTATTGTAATTGAAATAAATATCTTTCGAGCGAGCATGTTAAATAAATTAAAGGTTTAAAGCGTATTTATAAAATAAAAACATTCAATCATGTATATTTCAAAAAGATAATTGTGTATCGTAAACCTATATGTAATGACGAATCTAAGTCTGAAGAAATAATGCCTATCATACTTCTATATATTGTGTTGACTTTAATCCTAGAACTAAACATTATAGAACGTGATTTTTATTAATTCCTGTATGTTCAACGACCCTGGAGTAAAGTAAGGAATTACAATATTTAGATGAGTCCCCACTTTAAAATCTCTTTCTGATGTTATTAAAACAGGTTAGTTTTATTTTGTTCACCAACAGGAATATTTTTTTGCCGTTGAAGTACAGGTTGCACAAATATGTTGAAGCTATAAGAGGTTACAGCCTAGAACGTCGAAGACAGGTTGGTGATTTGACTCGCTCCTTTTTCATAAGCACTATAGGAAAAATCCTTTAGGGTACTCTGGGAGTGGTGCGTGTGCGCAAAAAGCGATTCACGTTGGTTTTGAACCGTTATATTCGTTGGGAAAAACGACCTCGGGAAGGTCGTTCCATAAGGATAAAGTCCTCCAGATGAAAAAATTCTTAAATAATGAAGTTCGAGGAGTACTAAGCTTAACCACATATGGATGGGCGTCTGGGCCTTGTATAGTGTCAAAAGTTGTTGAGGTGTGTACAGCTTTCTGGTTCGGAAGAGTACACCAAGTTTCTGAGAAGCTAGCTCTTAGAGATATTTCCATGGAAAATACTGATTGAGTGACCTCAGCCTAGTAATTCCACCTAAATTGATGAATAGCAGAAATGCACGAGCAGCCACTGCCGCCTATCCATATGTGGTTCAGCTTAATTAAATTTTTCCTATAGTACTTGTGCTTGATCATAAAAAAAAATAATTATTATTTTTGTTCCATTCTAAATAGTAGCAAACCCGAGCAAATCCTATTTTTTTAAATAAAAGATTAGAAAAGGTTACTAACACCAGCCTTGTTTGCCATCAAATTAAAGTCATTAAAATTCAACCCTTCTGCCTCTTCTCAGTTTAAAAACAAATTAGTAAAAATAAAATAAATCTCGTTTTGCATCGAATTTCGTATTCTACACGCAAATCCTTTAGACAGCTTTGCACTTTTGTACCTGTTTTAATTAATTTTTGTCTGCAGTTCGTTATTAGCCCTTGTTTTAACCTGTTTTCCTTGAGAGTCTCGTAAATCATGGAAAACTGACGTAAAAATGGTTCGGCGTTGGAAACATCGGTATTTACATAAAAATACTTTTAGTCTAAGTTTAAACCTAAAACCACAACAAGAAAATTTAGAAATGCTTCGAAGCGAGTTATGTTTTAACGACCTCATCTTTACAAGTTTTAAACGTATTTAACGATATATTTGCAACAATATTGAATTTCGGACGTAGTCAGGGCGGTAGAACATTCTAAGATTTAACTGCAAAAAAGATCAGATGTTTATAGAATAATATACCTAATATTGTGTTTTTTTTTCATCAATTCTCACAAGTTTCAGTAGTAATTCTGTATTGATATTATATTCATTCGCAGAGCAGTCACATTATTATATATGGCGCATATTATTGCACTTATCCCCTTAGAAAACTCGCAGCGTGGACGCGTGCTAAAATATGATGTTTTATAGACTACTGCACTACTTATAATAAATATCTATTATTAGAAAATTCAGGTATAAATTATGAGAGATGTTTCTCGATTCGTTCTTAATTTGATTGACTTAATTAAAAATCCCATTTATTTTATTGTAAAATAAACATAATGTTTCTACGTTTTTACTGAATATAGATAATTTTATTACAGTACGAAACGGTAAACAGAATCCAATTTTGGCATTATAAATTATTGTCACTGAGCGTTATCTTTTATTACATAAAATACAAGAAAACAGTAAAACATTTTATTATCGAAATTGTAATGTTTAAATTTAAACAGAAAATTCAAAATTGGATTTCCAGTAAAATTTCGTTTTACTACAGTATTTCACCTGGCAGCCCTCTTAATTCTCCTGTCAGTACTTTAATCTTTGTTCCTGCAGCAATTCAAAATTTATGAATATTTGCATTTTGATTTAGCAGCGCCCGAAAAACGATACCGTATTGTACGTCTATTGAGTCTGTAGATATTGCCTTTGATATCCTGAATTTATTGAAATCCTTTGCTATATTTTTCTATTTTTCTTCTCTGCAAGCAAATTCTTTCATTTCGGATGGTTTTTGATATGGAAAAATGACAATAGATGTTTGGTGTATTTATGTGTTTGTTCAGATTTGTTCGTGCATCAATTCGTTGTTTGGTCGTATTTACAAGGGTACAGGGTGGGTATTAGAGGTAAATCTACAACAGTAGAAGTTAGGATACTCGAGAGGCAGGATACTTGGTCGCGCTTTTCCAGGAACGGGTCGGAGGTCCCGCAATTGCTCTGAGCTCTAAAACAGCTCTAGGAAACATACATCAGATTGTATGGAATTACTATAAGATGGCGCTGAAACTTGTATTCAATCCACTAGGATTGGTAATATAGCTTGAAGTATAAAAATTTCTCCGATGGTCAGCAGCTAAGAGCACGTACCCTGTACTGATGAAAACCTGAGCGCTCGAAACAAGTATGCAGATGGTGACATCCTACCAATAGGAAAAGCAAATTAGTATTTTAATATTTAACTGTGTTAGACAAAACTTGTTTTTGTTTAGAATTGTTTGTTTATTCTTTATTGTATAAGGTATCGAAAGGTGATTAATAAATGATGTTCCGTGTATATTTATATGATATACCATCACCTGACAAGCAAGAAGATTTCTGTGCTCCTTTATTTATATATTTTGTTACGCTAAAACACAAGTAAGTACAGAAAAACTATTTATTTAGTCCCATCCAACTTTGTCAATTTGTCTAGAGATACGTGACATGACACCCAAGTTAAACAATTTACAGCTCTATTTGATCCTAATGTCCCAACAATCCAGACTTTAAATTGGCGCCTCGTCCATCGCTTTAATGATACCGACGGAAACAGCACATCACGACTTGCTTGGCGACTATATTGGAAAATTTTTGGATTTCATTTAAAGGGGAAAGTAAACATCAACATAATAGTGTGTAATTATTTTTGCTTTTTAACGGTTCAGAGTTTATTATAGCATGACTTTACATTTTCATTGTAAAATTTCATATGGAATTTTTATTAGTACTCCGTACCAAAATAATATTGTAAGTATACTTAATTTACAAAAAAACTGTAGTTAGAATTTGTAATACATGACTTTACATGTCTCGCGTTATTAGGGCTGCAAGAGTACTACACGAAAAAAAGACTGTAGCAAAATTGTTATAGTAATTTTTTTGTAAAATTTCATATAAAATATAGTATAATTACATTTTTATTGATAATCCGTAAGAAAATAATATTGTAAACTTAATTTACAAAAAATTATAGTTAGAATTTCTAATAAATTTAGTAAAATCAAGTAACCACTAAAATATATTGTAAATTTTACAACGATGTATGTGCACGGAACAAACGCTATAGTAAAATTATTATAGTAAAGATTTTATTGTACTATTTCCTCTAAAATATTGTATTAATTACAATGTTTATTATTAAAGGTACCACAATAATATTGTAGATAATCACATATATTAGATGCCACAATAATTTCTAAAGAAGCATAGTTAGAATTTCTAAATTTATTAAAATCAAGTAATTACTAATAAACTCCTGGACAAAATTAACGCAACATCATAAATTTCCCATATTTTTGATACTCTTTTTTCTGAATTTATGATCCGATTTGAATGATTTTTTTTCGCATTGTAGGTTGGCTCCTTGACAATGTCATAGTTTTCGCTGTTTATGATAAAAATTTAATTTTCGATTTATACTGCGTATACTAAAAATGCTATGTTTTTTTCCGAACAAACCCGAACAAACCCGTTTTATTCAACACATTCATTGTTAAATGTTTAAACTGGGCATACGTTTAATAAGCAGTTTCCGAACAGTTTTTATCAGTATGGCTATTTTTATTTGACCTTTGTAACTTTAAAACACAACATCTGCTCACACATCGCTTGCAATGTTAGAAAAAGTCCATAGTCTACTTGAAAACATTTAACAATGAATGTGTTGAATATTAAAGTCTATAAAAACATGTTACGCTATAAAACGGTGTATCTCCTTTAATAACAGAGATAGTGAAGTAAACTAAAAAAGAAAATGTTGGGGAAAGATGGACCTACCGTTTAATATCAACTGCAATATGTTTCGCTTGCGAATATACTCCACAGGGTGATGCGAATTTTCGGAAAAAACACAGCTTTTTTAGTACACCCCGTATAAATCGAAAATTAAATTTTTATCATAAACAGCTAAAACTATGACATTGTCAAGGAACCAAACTACAATGCAAAAATAAATCATTCAAATGGGATCCTAAATTCAGAAAAAAACTAGCCTAAAAAATATGACAAATTTATGATATTGCGTTAATTTTGTCCAGGAGTTTATAATAAATTTTACAACTAATGTATAGTGAAAATAATTTATTTATAACTCCCGTAGTTAAATATTTTAAAATGTATGGTGTATTTCACTTATTTATGTGTTTTTTATTGATAAAATGACCCAGTTTAAATAAAGTGTTGTAAAAACATGTTTACAAGAATAAAAGACATAAATGAGATGCAGCGAGTTCATAGGATTTCGTTTTTCGTAACGAATAATAGAAGGAGAACTCAACAGGGGAACATGAACATCGATCGATGAAGTCAAGCGGCGTTGGACACTGTTAGTATTTGGATGGGCGACCGCTTGGGAATACCATGTGTCAAAATTTTTACAAACAAATTTAAGAAATTTTACAAAAGATTTTAGTAAATTTAAAATATTTTTGTAATTTTTACTAAAAATGTAGGTTAAAATTTTGCTATAATTTAATGGCAGCTCTTAATAAAAGTTACTCCAGTCACACATAGAGCTATAAATTATGCTTAGTTTTATTATTTTTATAGTAAATTTAACTAAGCTTTTCTTTCCGTATACTACTCAAAACATAATAAATGATGGTAATATTGGAAAGAGATTTAAACAACCTTAAAGTGATGGGCCCCTAGATCCCCTTCCCAGAGGATAAATTACTGCAAATATTATTTAAAAGCATCCCCCTTCACAATAAAATTGGGGATGTCGTGACGATTTTTAACATTATTTACTTTAACCGAGATATTAAGTGTGGGATGTTTTCAAATTGCCTTATAAATTTATTAATGTAAAATATAATTATAAAATACTTTAATTCCAATTTGCATGGTGGGTAAACCCAATATATTATTATTCGAATTTAGGGTGAAACGCAATATAATTTCGGTCGGGGGTTTATAGTTCACATTCTACACGGCCATTCGGTCACTCCAGGCAGATTAATTTTAGGGCGTATGGGTTCCCCAAACATTTTATAGTGTTATTTAGTTGTTTTAATTGCGATTATGGTATTAACGCATAAATCTGGACGGACAATGGACCGTAAACTGGAATCTTTCGTGATGGGGTTCAGGCTGGATAGTTGAGATTGTTTATGGATAAGTAGCAATGAATCGTTTCAATATGATGCTGGTAAATGCTATAAAACTTATATAGGGGTGTCAATTACAAAACTTCCCACTCTTAATATTTCGAATCCAGTAAATAATATTGAAAATCAGAAAAACACGTCAATTATTGTGAAGTCCCCTAGGATAGGATGATGTTACCCTTAAAATCTTAAATAGAAATGGGAGTCAATGACATCATTATAAAGGATCTTATAAATCGTTTTCCAATAATAGCATAGTATTTTTTGAGTAGTAGTTTCCAAAATAATCGCACTCTTTTGGAACGCGTCCTTATTCATGTAAATTGTTAGACGTTGACTTTGCGACGACGTTGACTTGGCAACGAATTGGAAAGGTTATCACCCGGAGTGAATATCTATGAACACCTACTAATTTAGTAAAAGTGTACTCAACACAATAATGTTTTTTTACCTCAGTGCAGGTAATTTTTGGAAGGCATGAAGAAAATGTTACGTAGATTCGAATTCTATAAACTAAAGTAGATCGCAAAAGTGTACTTAAATATGTATCAATTGCACCCCCTTCTGCAACAAGGAACCAACTAGCAATTTTTGCTAAAATTAGTTAGCTGGTTCTTTAGAATTACAAAAAAGGTGTTTTATCTATTTGCAATTAAGATCCGTCTTAAAATACCTATGAACGCCATTTATGAGAAATATGACCTAATTGAAAATTAGAGGAACCTGTATTCAAGTTTCGCAATAAAGTACCAGGCAGTGAGCGTTATGCAAGACGGAACCAACAAGCAGTCGGTTTCTTCTTAGATAACGTGTTGCGTCAGTTTTCAGAAAGTTTTTAACATTTGTGGCTTTTATTCAGTTAAAAAAAATTTAGGTTATCCTATTTTTTTAATTTTAGACGTGTCAAGATGTTAACAATGAAGTTAATTTGTTAAATATTGATTTATTACACAATGTGGCAAACCCAGGCGATAATGCCTCGTCGGTAAGACTAATTTTATAATTTGGTTTTTTTTTTGCTAAAATGTAATTTGAACCGTTTTTGCTAAATGTGTTTTTAAATGTTGTTGATTTAGGTATTTAGTCAATTTTATTTATTTTAGAGTGTTAAAAAAAATTACATATAGAAAAAAGACGTTTAGATGAAAATATTAGCTGGTTACATATAAAAAAAATTAAAATTGTGAAAAATAAACCTTACAGCATTTTTATAAAAATAGATTATTCGAGCGACATAAACTGGATAAACATTAAATAAGGAAAGGAAAGGATACCAACTTTAGTAGTAGTATTTTGTAATAGCTTAGAAGAGTGCCTCAAAGTAAAGCAATACCAACACTTAAACTGAACGATATAAAATCTTACATGGACCTGATTCCCGCTGCGGATCAACATTTTTATACTAACCGTATGGGCGATGAAACCCTACAGGACGATACTAAAGGCTTCAATGGAGATATTAATTGATTGATTTTGAAGACCAAATTTAATAGAATACTAATAACACATTTGTTGTGTTTTTATATCGTGCTTTTCATTGTGTTTCCGTTATGCGTTTTTATTTTTCAATAAATTGCATTTTTTAAAGAAGAACCAAGTGATTTTTCTTTAAGAATATTATACAAAAAAATATTTCTTTTAGATGAAGGCCTAAAGTACGTTTCACGAAATTTGGATACGACTTAATGATTTCCTGGGTCGGTCCCATTGTGTCGCCAAGAGCTTGGCAATAAACAAGTGAAGTATGAAGGGACGGACTAAGGAAAACAAGTAATGATATGATTATATTAATGTAATCAAATGAAATAACATTTTTTTTAAATATTACTAGTCATATTTATTTACATTTATAATGTCATTCTATAGATAGTTCTGTTTGGCTATCGCTATCCTCATCAAGATTAATTTTATTATAATTGGATTAATTATACGATCCAGACTAATATACGAATTTTCTACAGTTATTACGTGACGGACTGAATTTTTCCAACTACCTGGGGGAATATCATTAAAGCATTTTCGTATTAATTCTACAACACTAGAACTTAAAGTCGGAGAAATATTTTCAGACCTAACCAGTGATTTTAACTGGTGCCACATATGCTCTATGGGGTTAAAAATGCAATAATAGGGTGGGAGCCGTAGCACTGTATGTCCAATTTCTTCTGCCAATGTGTCACAAACATATAATTTTTTATACAAAATGTCTTTAAAATTTCTAAAAGATCACTTTTTTTATAACTTTCTTCAAAATATATATCATTCGCCGCCATGTAGTTCTGAATCTCCAATTTTGTATTATTTGAGCTTGGAGCTTCATGTAATTGGCGACTGTGATAGCTCGCATTGTCCATTACTATCACGCTATTCAGAGGAATGTTTGGTAAAAGACAATTCTTGATCCATTCCTCAAAAAGTCCGGCCGTTGTATCTTCATGGTAGTCCACACAAGAGTCTTTAATTTTTTTTGCAGAAAGCCAGCATTTGGAACCCAATCGTTTTCTGACCCAGCATATAAAATGCTTATTCTGTTTCCTTTATTTGACGGAGCTTTTGTTTTACACTTATCAGAAGAATCAGACCAGCCTTTGGATGGTGTTTCATGCGTGTCAAACCAAGTCTCGTCGAGGTAAATTATAGGATGGTTTTCAGAACGGGATTTCCTTACAGAAGTTATATACTCATGACGCCATTTTTGGAAACGGTGGGATTCCATGAGTACTTGCCTTTTGTCAATTTTGCGGTATCTGAATCCCATTTCCGACAAAACTCTCCAAAGGCTAGTGCGGCTACAACTTATTTCAGAGAATCTAATGTAGGTACGCGTTGCTCTTCGTACATGGTGTAGATTTTTCGCCTTATCAAGTCCTTGTCGCTTTCGTCGAAACATTTGGTGAAACCGGCATCTTTACGCTTCTTTCTAGATTTAATGGAATTTGATGCGATTCTTTTTACTGTAGTCAGAGGTATCTTAGTCAAATCAGACGTTTCAGTCGCAGCAGCACTAGCATAAAGTCCTCTGTTGAGTAAAGAAGTATATACTCTTTTTAGAATTTCCCTAGCATCGAGAGATAAATGCATTTTCTTCACTGCAACACTAGAAGAAGCACCATCAATGTTTTTCCATGGACGCCACATACTGTTTTTTTATACGTTTGGTAAAATAATATCGGTAATACAACTAAACTCTTCCAGCAAAAATAAAAACTAACAAATTTTACCACAAAAATATATTTAAATATAAATTAAGCAACCTAACCTACCTGATGTGCCTATATTTAATTATAACTATTACAATCCGGTCCTTTTCACATAATAATAACAAACGGTCATAAATAATGGGATCGCCCCAGGTACTTTTACTGCAGTCATTAAGTTATATCCATTTTTCGTGGAACAATATTTACATTTAATGTTTTTAATAATAAATACCAGTTAAGAAACAACTATTCACTACAGTTCTTTTAATACCGTTTTTCTGCCTTTTTTTGGTTTTGTCAGTAGGTTCCTTATTGCAGAAGGGGGTCCAATTATCTATGTCCCTATTGCCTCAACAAAATTTCATTTTCGAGATATCGCCTGGTAAAAGTCACCATAAGAAAAAAATCGTTTAATCGGTTAATTAAACTGATTATGTGCAGTGTCAATTTTTAGCACGCAAAGGAAGAGTCTCTCGAAAATAATTGAACGAGGTAAAAATATGCGATTATTCAAATCTTAAGTTAACAAAAAAAAATTTATGCAAAGATTTTCCCGAGGATTTTTCCTTCCTTGCTCAGATGCACCCTTCGCTCCATATTCCCAGCTACTTTGAAATGACGGGCGATGAATAGATAAGACGAAGGGACGACTGAGGGAAGACAAAGGTTGAGCGGTCGCCGCCTAAATTTATTCCAGAGTCGGAAAGACGACTTGACAGATTGGCGGTTGCGATTCGGGTTGCATACCAACACGGAGTGGCAAACAGCCTGGATAACGAGCTTCCTGGAATGGTCACGTATCGATGATGGACTTGATTGTGTTGAATTAGGAGCGAAACGGCATATTTTGAAGGACAACTGGCATTTTCTCTTTATAGTGAAATAAAGTCACAGAAAAAGAAATAGTAATTCTCTTGGTTCATTATCTAATGAAAAAAGTTGTCTACGGTATTAATGCTATTTTTAACGATATCAATACTCTACCTAAAATTGCTTTGAAAACATTGCCTTGTCTGTCTGGATACCTAATAGCTTGTTATCGATACGTCTTTCTTCATTATTTCAGTAAATCCCGACGAGGTATTATCGATTCTTCGTTCAAAGAGAATTTGCGTGAATTATTAGGGTTCAGTTAAGTTTTTCCTTTTGTTTGTTAAACATCAGGTAGGAAAAGTATATAAATACATGTTTTTAACAATACTTTGAAACATAAAGCTTATTTAGGTGAATTATATGTTTAAGTAATTTATTATAAAATAACAGGTTTGTTTAGGTTTGTAATTGTAGCTGCTCATCTCGTTTACGAAGATAAACAGTTTTAGGCATTTCACGACCAACGGACTAGGGTAGGATCTTTTTTTATTTGTACCGTAGGCATAGTTCAATTTAATTAAATCCTTTTCTCGGAATAGTCTGGCTCTGGCAGAACTCTCGTTCTGTTAAACAACCGCAGCGGGCAGCAGCAGTCTTTTAAACATCACCGGTATTGTTTAGGTTAATCAAAATTAAATTATTGATCGCGACACGTTTGTTTCACGCAATATTTTAGAAGAAACCAAGTACATGTATCAATATTTATATATAATCTAAAACGATCGTTACGTTTATTGGGTTTTAGATAGGCTTTTTTAAATTAAACAGTCCAATCTCCTCGAGTACGATTCACCGTTCTTCAGATTTTCAATCCCCGAAAGTACGACTAATCGTTCTTTAGATTTTCACAATTTCTCACAGCGCGACTTTTTTTTTTATGATCAAACACAAGCACTATAGGACAAATCTATTAGGGCACTCTGGGAGTGGTGCGTGTGCGCAAAAAGCGATTCACGTTGGTTTTGAATAGTTGGAGGTTATATTCGTTGGGAAATACGACCTCTTAACCTTATATGGATGGGCGGAAGTGGTTCGTCGAGTATTTCTGATATTCGCCGCTCTGTAAAAGAGAGTCAAATCCCCAACCTGTCTTCGATGTTCTAGGCTGTCAAGGTTCTTCGTCAGCTCGTGGTCTCCAATCAGACGAATGGCCCTTCTTTCGATAGAATCCAGTAGCCGAAGAGTATATTTGGGTGCAGAGCTCCAGACATGACTCTAGTGATGGTCGAATCTGGGCTTTGTATAGTGTCAAAAGTTGTTGAGCTGTGTACAACTTTCTGGTTCGGAAGAGTACACCAAGTTTCTGAGAAGCTATCTTGGCGATTATCACCACGTGGTTATGCCAAGACATATTTCCTCCCAGATTGACGCCCAACAAATTAATAGATGAAGCCAATGAGGTGTCCGTCCATGACTATATCCGGTTCGGTAATGTTAACCTCTTTGGAGAAAACTGCTGTCTGGGTGTTTTTAGAGTTAAATTCGACTTGGTTCCTGTCGCCCCAAGCCAAAATTTCTTTGTTGAGGCGTGATACTTCATGCTGTCTGCGAAGATGTGCGCCGGCAGCCGATGTTTGTGCATTCAAAGAGAAAGATGAGATAAATGTGCTATCGTCAGCAAAACTAAATATCGGATTTTTCGTTTTCACTTGAAGGTCGTTAACGTAGAGTAAGAAGAGAGTGGGAGACAATATGAACCCTTGAGGAACACCGGCATTGATGGTGAAGGTGTCTGAAAGAAATCCGTCAATCGCCACTTGCAGAGAGCGGTCCTTAAGGAAGCTAGACAACCATGCACAGAATCGACTGGGCATACCATAGGATTGCAGCTTACTTAGAAGTCCCTCATGCCGAATACGATCAAAGGCTTTAGAAATATCCAGTGCAACAGCCCGAGATTCCCCATAATGTTCGATTGCGTTGTTCCAAAGATGGGTGACAGGCTAGAAGATCTCCAGTTGATCTGGACTTCCGAAAACCATATTGATGATCGCTGATAATGTTGAAGCCTTCCAGGTACTTTAGAAGATGTTTGTTAGTAGCTTTTTCCATTACTTTTGATATAACTGAAAGCAATGCGACTGGTCGATAGTTGCTATGCAGGGTTCTCTTACCTTTCTTTGATATAGGCTGGACTAGCGCCGTCTTCCGGCACGATGAAAATATTCCTTGTTTGTAGGATAAGTTAAAAAGTCTACAAAATACTGATGTTAGTTCATCGGCGCATCTCTTGAGAACTATAACAGGAATTTCGTCTGGACCAGAAGCTTTCCTGACGGCGATATACGATTTATAACATATAGTGCGATTTAATAACCGATTTTCTAGAACTATAATAAGGTGATGCAGTGATTAGGGATTGTTTGGGATCACATTATCTGTGTTTCACCGCGCAAAATGATGTGTCATTTTGTGCTTTGCGGGAGGGATAAGGTAGAAATTCGCCGTTTCAGGACCCCTGGATAATGACGATATATGACGTTAAGAATAACCAAAACGTTTAGTGTTTTTACAAGTATACTGACCAAAAATAAGGTTGCAAAGGCACTTCAATCCTCGTTTACGGTCAGTGCACTCAAGAGACGAAAAAACAACCAAACACCGACTCGAAAAACCACGCACCATAAATATCATGTGATAATTAAACATTGCCTGGTGGCGAGTGGAGAGAACGCCGCGAATTTTAGAAAGTGAAATAAAAAGGCGTTTCGTTTTATGTTCTCGGTACAAATGCACTTCAAACCTGTATTAAAACAGTAAATGTGGAAATGGAAATTGTGGAGTGTGGAATTTTTATAATTAAGGTAAATAAAAAATCTAATTTGGTTTCGCCCTTAAAGGCACTTTTGAGGGATACATTTTATAAAAACAAAAAACCGTTTTATACCCTTGACGCAGACGGTATTTTTTCCCAGATGAATTTTGTTACTTCCTTTAAATACATGCTATCTAATTTATATAAAAAGATACTTTCACGTAAAATAATTCTTAAATTCTAACACATTTTAAAAAAAATATGCAACAAATAAGGTTTATTTCCATATATAAAAATTGCAAATTCCCCCGTCACATAAACCATAATGTAATTTTCACGAGATCGACAATCCGCCCGATGAATTTTTATACGACATTTGATATCTCCATAATTTTAATGCCGTAATTCGGTCTCTGAAGTAGTTAAAATTCATGGCATGAGAATTCGAATCTGCCGCAATTCGAACTAAATTTGTTAATTTGCTTACACGAAGGAGTAAGTAAATAGTTATTATTTCTGTAAATAGTGGAGGAAAGGGTCTTTTTTATACCAATGAAAATTTGATGGGGTCTGAGCCACGGCCTCCAAGTAGTCTAATGAGTTTCAGCAAATCAGCAAAGTATGGACCACCTGGAGCCAACATATTATTTCCCAATTTTTGCTTACTTTACAAACTAAAAATTAAACATATACTTTTTTTATACAACATGTCTTTAAAACTTCTAAAAGATCACTTTTTTTATAACTTTCTTCAAAATATATATCATTCGCCGCCATGTAGTTCTGAATCTCCAATTTTGTATTATTTGAGCTTGGAGCTTTATGTAATTGGCGACTGTGATAGCTCGCATTATCCATTACTATCACGCTATTCTGAGGAATGTTTGGGAAAATACAATTCTTGAACCATTCCTCAAAAACTAACAAATTTTACCACAAAAAGATATTTAAATATAAATTAAGCAACCTAACATACCTGATGTGCCTATATTTAATTATAATTATTACAATCCGGTCCTTTCCACATAATAATAAGAAACGGTCATAAATAATGCGATTACCCAGGTACTTTTACGGCAGTCATTAAGTTATATCCATTTTTCTTGAAACAATCTTTATATAGGATTTCCCAGGCAGAAGGCATGATGTCAATTTCGAATTTTATGACAAAAGCGTAAAACTTTTTGTATATCCCACCATATAGAAAAATTAATTGGAAGATATTGCAACAATTAATTATTGCAAACGATCCCGATTTATCCCAATTACATTAAAATAAAGCTAAACAAGGTTTGGCACTGAAACTCAATATAACTAAAAAATATTAAGATTATTTAATTAAATGCTGATATTGTCCTCCACTGACTTGCTGACATCATTATATAGGGTGTTGAATAATGAATGAATAATTCCGGTGCATCGCATGCAGCAGAAAATGTCTAGAGAAAAAGTTGTTTGTATTCCACGGGCATTTTTTAGTACAAGACAGGGAAAAAGAGTATTTCCGGGTTAAAACTTGATTTTCGCACGGTTCTGATTTTGTCTTTCTCATGGTGATTATTGGTGAAGGATGGGCCCGAATAAAAAAAAATTTCGAATAAAAGATGTTTATTTTTTGCCGGAGAATACGATACGCCAATAAAAAATATGGGGTTCCATTTGAAAATCTTAACTTACCACGACCCGCGCCCGGGGGTTGAGGGGGTGGGAGGTGATTTAAACTTCAAACTATTCCTCCTTCAGAACCAAACAACTTTTTCCCCAGACATTTTCCGCTGCAATGCGATGCACCGGAGTTATTCCGGGGTACCGACCTTTTCTCAACACCGTGTATAGTTCTCAAACGACAAACAAACAAACCCGAACAATCCGCGGCCTTTTAAATTAATTTGTGTAATATTTTATGGACGCACCGTATAATACAGGAGGTGTTATTTTAAGATAAATGTATTTCTATAAATTATAAGCCTTTATTTTAGAGCATAATCAACTTGCTTGTATTAAATTTAACTAAAAATAATTTTAAACATCGCAAAGTCTTTTTATTCGACTTTCTACTGAAAAACCTTACAAATAAAATCCGTATTTCCTTGCCTAGGGTTTCCGTAGGGAACACTTTTTACATGTCTCTGTAATTTGTAATTTGACACAGGCGAGCTCGGAGAAATGAATAACGTAGCGACGAATTAAAATGAGTAAAAAAACCTAAAATGATTACTCAAATTACATTTACTGGATTATTGCGATGCTCTATAAGATTTTTAAAAATATTTGAGGGGCGTATCCGATTTTCATCTATTATAACGTAAGCATTAGGACGAAAGGTTTCTAGAGTTTTGGATTGGTGGCGGTAGCCCTATTAGTTGGCCTCCAAGATCTCCAGATCTCACACCACCAGTTTTTGTTTATGGGAGTGGTTCAAAAATTAAGTTTACAAACTGAAAGTCGACGCTAGGGATGTATATATTCGAAGTATTAGAAATACTGCAGTCAATATTAAAGAACGACAGGAACAAAGGTTACTTTCCTACCCTTAATTTCTGAACGCCCTGTAGAAAAACTGAGCATTAGAATATAGCTTTATTATATTTTGTTTTGAAGTGAGACCTTTCCTTAACACAGCGTCTTTTGGTTCATTTTATTAACTGCTTTGTAAAAGAAGATACAAATTATTAAAGAAACTATTGCAGTTTTTCAATTTTATTCACAACTTAGGCCATTACCAGGCGCGGAACTACTGTGCAGCAAGGCCACGCATACCTATTCGTTTTGCAAATAAGGTAAGGTTTTGTCTTGTTCGTGTTGAATATGTATAGTGTCGCGCAAGCCAAGTGCTGAGCTCCTCTGAAAGTGGGGCCCCAGGCCCAGACCCACCGGGCCTAGTAGGAAAATAGGTCCTGGATATTGTTTATAGTAACAAGGAATTAACTACAACGTTTTAAAGTTTTTATGTCACGGTAGGTATTTATTGAATGCAAACTTCCTATTCCTAAACAAATAATTTAAGGAAATTGAATTTAAAATATAAATTATAAACTGCTTAGAAACATTTGGTCAGAAAATTAGTTATAAATGGTTAATCGAGTGAAATATCAAAAAATCTCATAACATATATTTTTGTTCAAAATATTAGAAACTTTTGTTCCTGCCTGTATAATGATTAAGACATCAGTATTTTTTGGAAACTAAAATTCAGCCTAACATTCCCAGACACAAGCCTACACTTTGTTAAGAATTTCACCAAGATGGGAAAACAATTTTAAAAGTTACAGTACTATAAAGCTGACATTATCTCTGTCCAGAATTTATTGCCCGGGAGTATATAAATCCTTGTTTAGTTGTAATTACGCTGTTACTCGTAAACAAATGCGAATCGGATAAACATAAGTTTTTTTACATTATTTTCACTAGTATAACACACTCCTGGAGTTTGGTCTTCCCCGACTCACCCTGTATACAGGGCGCCCCAGAATATGTGGGCAATCTCCCGGGTTCAGATAGAACACTTAAAAATAACAGGAGAAGTTCATATATATTCTTTTTCCGAACTGTTTTTGAAAAAAAAATATTTTTGTTCATACATAAAATGCATGTCGGCATATTCAGTATACGTAAATTCCATTTCTAAGTTAGTAACTAATAAGACAAAATAGAAAAACCGCAAATTTCAAGACACTACCATAAACTGACACTGGCATAAATATTCTTATTTAAATCGGTACATGTGAAAAATATCATAGCAACAATGAGGAAATTTTATGAACATAAAACAACAACCAATGCAAGAAACCATATTGAACAAAAATATTTTTTTTTCGGAAACAGTTCATTTTATAGACATTGAACAAGTTTTTTTTCAATTTAAGGTTTAGAGTTTAGAGTATCTAAAAAAAATTATTGTCGTTCCTTCATCATATAAGATGTAAGAAAAAGTATTTTTGTGTTACGTCTAGTCCGTCCCAGTCAAACTAAATAAGCCAAATGTGTTTAAAAGGGCGAATTTAAAGACTCATCTATTAAACAATATACTAAAAAATTATTAAATTACACCTAGTACTTAAAAAATTATTTAAAAATAAACGATTTCCATAGACGTCCGTCGTAGGGGGGGGGGGGGCGTAGGAAGAAAAATGTATATGAACTTCTCTTGTTATATTTAAGTGTTCTATCTGAACCCGGGAGATTGCCCACATATTCTGGGACACCCTGTATACTTATTATACAACCCTTCCCACTTAGAAACTTAGTTTTACACTAGTCCATTTTAATCTAACTCCGGAATGTTCCTATTCCCTTATCTCCTAAGAATCTAAATTCCTTTTAAAGCTAATAAACCATTTTACTTCCACATTAAGGAACGTCAGAAGAAAGACCAGACTGACCGGTGACCGCAAGATCTGTGGTTAAGATATCTGACACCCTTTGTTGGAACTGCGGCGTTATTCGGTAAATTACCAATGATCTTTCGTCTAAGCTTGTATACCGTGTATACGATATTTGGAATTATCATTTTATTCTATATCTATATCCAAATGCGTCGGCGATTTGGTATGGTTGAAGAATCCAAACTGTATATGACTAAAATAAAAATAAAGTTATTTGGTGCTTCTTTTTTTCATCTGAGATGCGAATAAAGTGATTCACATTGGTTCTGAATCGTTGACCAGTAAAATCATCAACCTGTCTGTCGATGTTCTTGGTGAGCTTGTTGTTCCGATCACACGAATAGCTCTTCTTTCAATCTAATCCAGTAGCCGAAGATTTTGCTTGGGCGTAGCTGTAGAGCTCCAGATGTCAGAACAGTATTTTTGTCAGAACTTGTTGAGGTGTATACAACTTTTTGGTTCGGCAAAGTACACCAAGTTTCTGCGATGTCTGAATAAATAAAATGAGGAAGCTATACGGATAATTGTGTTTACGATTTCCTTATTTTCTAATTTAAATTACCTTTGTAGGTACTCTCTGGTGTATAGATTATTGCGTTCTTGCTCTATGATTGCATGCTATTTCATATACATATAGATACAAAAGTTTTGCATCACTCTGATTCTCGAATAAGTAATTACGCCATCGCGAAAATAGACTAAATATTAATTCATTGATATTGACATTTTAAACCTTCCAAAAAAAAACTTAACAAAAGTAAAATTTATTTATATTGTATAATATGTGAAATTAAAAAAAAATTTGCTTCTAATAAAGTGTATTTCCTCCTCTGGCCTCCATGCAAGCTTGAAGACAACGCCGCATGCTGTGCGTAAGGTTAGCAATCCGTTCTTGTGGAATAGCCTGCCATTCCTCGGTAGCAGCGGCGACAAGCCCTGTAGAGTTCTACGGAGATTTATTCTAACGCGAACTGCCCTATAGAGCATATCCCAATCATGTTCTATCGAGTTCATGTCAGGGGGCAAAGCAGGCCACTCCAAGCGATTGATTCCCCCACTTGCTAGATATTCATCCACAGCTCTAGTACAATGGGGCCGGGCATTGTCGTCCATAAACACAAAATTTTTACCAACGGCCCCTCTCCACGTCCTAACATAAGGATGTAGAATATCCCTAATCTACCTGTCGCCAGTCAGTGTGCATTAAACGTGGACTAACTCAGTACGCCCGTCAGACATAATACCTACCCAAAACATGGCGCTTTCTCCCGCGAATGGAGGCAAGGGACGAGCATGGGCAAGTTGGGCGGCTCTTGTTGGTTCTCTCCAAACACGAATCCGGCGACTATCGTTTACCAGACAAATCCTGGTCTCGTCGGAAAATAGGACAGAATTCCAAAATTCTTCGAGTAAGCGAACGTGCGTTTCAGCCCACTGCAGTCGCCTAACTCGGTGGTCATATTGTAGTTGGGGAACTCTTACTGGCTTCCGATATCTTAAACCGGATTCAAGAATGCGTCTTCTTAGTGTAGAGACGGATACGCGAACTCCAATTGCATGCGTAACATCTCTCTGAAGTTGTGGGACTGGCATAGTACGATTTCTCCGAATTGTTAACGTAATATAGCGGTTCTGCTTTTCGTCAGTAACACGCCTCCTACTACTTCGTGGTCTGTCTCGCACAGCATTGGTCTCTAGATAGCGATTCCATAGGCGAGATACATCACTTTGAAAAACCCCTATTCTTTCAGCAACAAATCTTTGGGAATGACCTTCCTCAACTAAAGCTACTATTCTTGCACGATCAATTTCAGATATTACTCGGCGATTCATTTTAACACCGAACCGAAAATTTTAACTGGCCAGCGTCAACAAAATACAACACTGAAAATGTTAGCTTAAACAAATGTCTTGATAATATTTTGCTACAAAAAATGGTATCGTTTTAACTGATAAACATAAATAAACATTTGGAAAAAAAATTCATTCCTGAAATTATCTTAACATGCCAAAATCAGAGTGATGCAATTTTGAATTTATGGGTATAATAGGAATATCACACAAATTCGAAATAAAATCACAATATTTATTATTATAAAATATTTCACAATAGAAGAAAAAAACGATAATGCTACAACTGGTAAATTTAACACCTTATTTATAAATCCAGAAATACCTTAATGTTTAAAAATCGTATACAATCATGCAGCAATCGAAGGAAAAGTCGCGCGCGACGCTGTATTACCAAATGAGTGTAACCATCGCATTTCTAATTCACGAGCCTGCCACTGTTTTTAACGCAAAAACATTCCTATTTTGTCTTTCGAAACATCGCAATTGCAAGAAGCTAACCAAGCTTGTAACAATTACCTTCTCGCTTGTCTTATTAGCGAAAGTGGCACTTCAAGTCAATTGTCTAGAAAAAAGAAATTGAACAATACAATTACAGTTTTTCGTTTCCAGAGTTAAACGGTTCCACAAATTAAGACACTTGGAAATTACTCGGGAAAGTGAGAACATACATGTTAAAGAGAAGTAGAATTTAATTCGGAAGGACAATTTGGCAAACGACAATATAACAACAGATCAATTTTAGGTTTCATGGGGTGTATCTTCTCTATTTTCTGTTTGACATCAGACCCAAACGCCATATGACTTATGCCCGTAGACACAAACAGGGTGTCCCATTTTTGACACTTTTATAGGGCATCTCCGTTATTGATAGTGCTATCTAAAAAGTAATCTAAGTGTCATGTGCTCTTTTAGGGTCCAAATTATAATGGTAAAATCTAAATTAGAAAATTTTCGCTCGCTTAAGAGATACGGGGAAAATCAAAAAATTCACAATTTCTAAATTATCCTATATTTTCTTAGTTTAAAGAGATACAGACAAATGTTTTATTCAGAAGTTTATTTAGAATGATTGTTGAATAATCTGTCGTTTTCAGAATACGTATACGGGGTCAGGTAAGAAAGTTATCGGACCTAACCTCACTTTTTAAATAGATCACCCTGTATATTTTAATCTAATAATATAGCATTTTAAACTATCTTTTCAAATTTATAACACACCATGGATGATAGATATCATATCAAATTTTTCAAAATATTGATAATTCATTTTCACAAATGAATATGTAAAAATAAAGTTGACGTTAAATGTTAATAACAACTAGAATGTCAACATAGTTGTCTCTAGGATATTAGCTTTTGTTTCATGGCCTACTGTGGTTTAAAGTAATAAAGTTTAAATAAATCGCCTAGAAAACCAATATCATGCATAGTGTGTATACACGGTGAGTTTTTTAAAGTGTTACAAGGCGATATCTCGCAAACGGTTTAAAATATTTTCTTGAAATTTTAATGAGGTAATAGTGAGATGGGGGGACATATTTAAACATATTTTTGTTATCTACCCCCTTTCCCCATTTTGAGGGATGGGGGGTAACTTTGAAATTTTAAATGGGAATATGTACTTTTGTTTATTAAATTCGGATCTACGTAAAAAACTACGTATTTGTACAAAAAAAATTTTTGGTTAGCTCCACTGGTTACCGAATTATAATTAATTAGGTTATAAAAGTTTAAAAAATATTATTTACCCTTTATCGCCTGTCATGCTTCAGAAGATGTTCGAAATGTCTCCCTTCAACTTCCAAACACTTTCTCACTTTCAAACGAATTTCGTACCCGCTCTAACATTTCAGGTGTCACTAATAAGCAGGCAAAGCGGATTCGGTCTTTCATATTGTCTATAGTTGTAGGTGCAGTCGCCATCACTTTGTCTTTTATAAATCCCCAGAAGAAAAAGTCAAGAGGGGTCAAATCCGGAGACTTAGCAGGCCAATTGACCGGACCAGCTCGACCAATCCACCTGTTTTCAAACAATTCGTTTAAATGTTTACGGGCCTGTATTGCATAATGCGGTGGAGCTCCATCCTGTTGAAACCACATGTCAGGATTTATGTTTTGGTTTAAGAATAGTGGTAATTCGTTCCTTAAAAAATCTGTATACATTTCTCCATTTAAATGGCGTTCAAAGAAATGCGGACCAATAACCCTATCTCCAATTATACCACACCAGACATTAACTGACCAAGGATGTTGATTTGGCACAGTTCTCATCAAGTGGGGATTTTCCGATGCCCAGTAGTGCATATTGTGTCTATTTACCTTTAAGAAAACAAACAATAAAAAAAAAATAATTTCTACCGACAAGGTATAACTTAAAATCCTACCTGGCCACAATTCTGGAAACTAGCTTCATCAGAAAAAACAACATTCTTTAGAAACCTGTTATTTCCTTGGATTTGCCCTGTTACCCAATTGCAAAATGTAACGCGATTTTCAAAGTCTTGCCCATAAAGCTCTTGGTGGAGTGTAATGTGGTATGGATGAAATTTGTACATATGCAATATGGTCACAACTGATTTTTGGCTTATTCCAGCATCTGCAGCAAGCCGTCTGGAACCTACATGCGGGTTAATAGCTACCATTCCTAAAACTCCAACTGCCCTATCTGCATCTGTTTTAGTTCGCTTCCGAAATCGTGGTTTTGACTTCAGGCTGCCAGTAGTGCGACATCTAGTTTCCAGCCTTTTAAATGCCATGTGAGATTTCAGGTTGTTAGGAAACCTTTCCGCTCACCTTAGTGAAGCTTGTCTGTAGTTTCTTCTGCACTCCCCCAACATTAACAACATATCAAGTTGCACACTAAAATTCGCTTCCATGTTCAATTGACCAAGCTGAGAAATAATCGTTGATATGTAAAAATTCTCAACTGACTGAAGTCAAAACAACGCATTTCCATGTAAACGAATAATAATTTTGAAATAAGTGAACTTGATTTATTTTTTAAATTCAATAGAAATTTAATAATAAATTAATTATAATTCGGTAACCAGTGGAGCTAACCAAAAATTTTTTTTGTACAAATACGTAGTTTTTTACGTAGATCCGAATTTAATAAACAAAAGTACATATTCCCATTTAAAATTTCAAAGTTACCCCCCACCCCTCAAAATGGGAAAAGGGGGTAGATAACAAACATATGTTTAAATATGTCCCCCCATCTCACTATTACCTCATAAAAATTTCAAGAAAATATTTTAAACCGATATCGCCTTGTAACACTTTAAAAAACTCACCCTGTATATTTGTAAAGATAATTTAAAATACTATCCTTTTATATTCAAATACACAGGGTGTTCCATTTAAAAAAAATGAGGTTAGGTAAGATAACTTTCTTACCTGACCCCGTATACTTATTCTGAAAACGGCAGATTATTCAACAATCATTCTAAATAAACTTTTGTATAACACATTTTTCTGTATCTCTTTTAACTAAGAAAACATAGGGTAATTTTGAAATTGTCAATTTTTTGCTTTTCCCCCGTATCTCTTAAGCGAGCGAAAATTTTCTAATTTTGATTTTATCATTTTAAGTTTGACCCAAAAAGAGTACATGACACCTACATTACTACATAAAAGTGTCGAAAATGGGACACCTTGTACTTCCACAGTTTAAGATGATTTAAAAAAATATAAAAAATAAAGTTCTTAATTAAAAATTATATTTCTCTATATGGATGCGGTGTTACAAAACCCAGGCTTATTCCCTTGCAAATATGTGCAACAAAATGATTTACTGTTTAAAAGTGGGCACTTCAGCTTAGAATTTTAATCCAAAAGCACAATAGATCACAAATGCAACTCAACAACACTGTAACATTAGAAATGAATGAACTATGACCAATTCCTAAAATTCAGGGTCACCCGTAGTACGAACGCCCGTTCGTGGGAAAGGCATTTCCCAGCGTGACTACCTACGAACCCCTCAGCACTCTATCAGAAGAGGAGTCAACACAATATTGTTTCTTTAAATGACAATATAAAAACTATCATACTTTCAATTTCTGGAAACTACTGCCCAAAAGATAAAATAAATTATGGACGTATTGGAACGACCTTTAAAATGACGTGCAACTTGATCCCGAAAAACCCGAACAACCCCCCCCCCCCGCTTCCATTTAAAATTTTAAGGGTAACATCTACTCCTCCCATAGGGTTAAACAACAAAGACTACAAATATTCATTTCATCACTGACGTGTTTCTCCGATCTTTAATATTATTTACTGAAAACGAAATATGGGTTTGCTCTTTTCCAAGTATCCAATCGACACCTTGTATATTTTTTAAAATAAATTTTCCATTAGTAATGTTCATTTGTTCGGTTTAATTTTCCATCACGCTTCCATATTTGATCGAGCGTTCCATACCCTAATGGAAAATGTTTTTTTTTTATAATTTTGCTGATGCACTTTCTATTTCAGTTGGGGGGTAGTGAGATAGAAGTTATGCAAATATGGGAAAGCAGTTTTCCAAATAATGCCGCCGGAATTAATTAAAATTGATAATAGGGTTATTGGCAAACACGATACGTTATCAATAAATCATTTATATGTGCATTGTTTTAACGTTAATCTGGATATGTTTCGATATTAATCCTTTATTTATCTAATGACCGGCTGACCGGTGAGTTTGTGAGTCTGTACTCTGTACCCCCCCCCCCCCCCCCCCCCTATTTTTAATACCTGGGGCATATTTGCATATTTTTTCAAATTGACAGAAATTTTAATTCCGTTATTCCGTTATTTAAAAACGCATCACCAAATGTCATTATTTCTAAAGGTAAAGTAATGTATTTTTTCTATTTGGGTTTCATCATGGCTAAGCCTACTTCGTTGAAATTAGTTTTCTAGGCATTATGGATTCGACAGAAATTTTTTATAGAAAACTTTAAAATACTAACCTTTAATCTTGCAAATAGATCATTTTTACTAGATATTTATTTGAAATACCTCTATACTCGGAAATATATAACATGCTGATGGTGTCCGTCGACTAAAATCTAGTCACAACTATAAAACAACAAAAATTCAAAGGTTTGCATATTCTTTTAAAATAAAAATTCTAGATTATTTTCTGCAATTTCTCGTATTTCTGACGGAGTACAACTTTCTTCTTGACTCATTTTTATCAACTTTAATAATATATTTATTTTTAATTATGACCGATGGGAAGAAGCTTTGTTGTGTTCAATTGTTTCTATCATGGCATATTTGCTACTTGTGACATTTTATTAAATTGTAAAAGTATTGCCAACCCAAAAAGAAAATATTAGTTTAAATAGAGAAAATCTACTATATTTTTTATAGTTTTTCAGACTTTAAAGACCAAAATAGAAAAAGTATTATAAAATACACGGTTCATAAGACAATTAGAGCACTTGTACTCCACGCGGGTCGTTTCCTAAATTGAACACATGCTCTAAGATAATGTCTTATGAAACTTGTATCTTAATATACTATTTAAAAGTACAAGTCACCTATGAAACAATCAGGTGTCAAAATAAATGTCAATATGATCCGTAAAACTTAATTGCTTAAAGATGCGACTTATTAACTAAGAAAAAGTTGATAGTGTGCTTAATGTGAGGAACAACTACCAATAAATTTAAAAAACAGAATTACACAATCCTGCTACGAAGTGATTTGAAATTGAAAACTCTGTTCGAAGATTTTAAAAAAATCTCGTTGAAATTGAAAATGATGGTCGTTGGGATGTAACCCAATAACAGAAAAACCTTGTAATGAAATGTTTTCCATATCTGAGGCAAGAAAAAATTGATGTATATGTTTTTTTCATGGATGTCTGTTATTTTATATTTTGATTATATTTGATTCGTAACAAGGATTTTGTAATATTTTTTTTTGTACAATGTAAATTAATCTTAATTTACTCTTAACATTTTAGAACATTTTCTTATTTTTGACCATTCTGTATGCTATAGTTGTGATTTCGGGGATTTGGAGTATCTAAGGTAAACAAAACTTTTTACGAAGAATAGTTTTTTCCTAAAATCACAGATAAAAAAGGTTTCCATTTGACAAAGGAAATTAACAAGCAAAGTTTAAAATTTTATACTCCATTCTAATTTTCTATACTTACTGTTATTTCCGGATAATTAGAATTTTGGCTCAGTATTTTTAACTTCGTCTAGAATTTTGCATAATTACTTTTCTATCCTATAAAGGCTATAACAGTGGCATAAAAGTGGTCGTTAAAGAGTAATTGTAAAATACACAGTTTCTAAAATTCTGCCTGCCTGAATGTACTAGAATGGTATTTTTATATGGCTTGTACTAGCAAAGTTAAGTAATATTGGTTTTTACTATCAACTTTATAACGCAATATTCTTGTAGAAATGTTTAAAAATTTAGATTGTAGTTAGGCTACAAAAGAACATAAAATGGTATACATAAGAGCATTTTGGAAATTTCAGCAAGCAGGCTACACTGCAAGAAAGCTTATACAACAATTTTGCTGTATTACAGCTATTTAAGAAGACTTCTATAAAACAATTTGATAATTTGGTTGTAACAATATTCTTGCAGCGTAGTATTGTCTCTATGACTTTGAAAACAAGAATGTACCACGAGGGACCTTTATACAACCGATATAAATATATATTTATATATTCTTTTTTTTATGATCAAACACAAGCACTACAGGAAAAATCCTTTAGGGCACTCTTGGAGTGGTGCGTGTGCGCAAAAAGCGATTCACGTTGGTTTTGAATCGTTGGAGGTTATATTCGTTGGGAAAAACGACCTCGGGCGTTCCATAAGGATGAAGTCCTCCAGATGAAAGAATTCTTAAATAATGAAGTTCGAGGACTACTAAGCTTAGCCAAATATGGATGGGCGGCAGTAGTTCGTCGTGTATTTCTGCTATTCGCCGCTCTGGGCGGAATTAAGAGGGCAAGGTCAGCCGAGCACTTTCCATGAAAATATCTGTAAAAGAGAGTCAAATCCCCAACCTGTCTTCGATTTTCTATTCTGTCGAGGTTCTTCGTCAGCTCGTGGTCTCCAATCAGACGAATGGCCCTCCTTTCGATAGAATCCAGTAGCCGAAGAGTATGTTTGGGTGCTTTGTATAGTGTCAAAAGTTGTTGAGGTGTGTACAACTTTTTGGTTCGGAAGAGTACACCAAGTTTCTGAGAAGCTATCTTGGCGATTGCCACAACGTGGTTATACCAAGACATATTTCCTCCCAGATTGACGCCCAGCAAATTGATAAGATGAAGCCAGTGGGATTGCGTGTCCGTTCATGAATATATCCGATTCTGTAATGTTAACCTTCTTAAAGAAAATTGCTGCCTGGGTTTTTTTTAGCGTTAAATTCGACTTGGTTACTATCACCCCAAGCCAAAATTTCTTCTAGGTCTTTGTTGAGGCGTGATATTAAATCTCTCATAAGAAAGAAAGGGAAGTCTCCTAGGTCCTAGGTGGTTCCCTAGAATATCATTATGATGATTAGGTATTTTACTATATTAAAAAATTCTTTGGTAAAGAAATTTCAATGTTCAGTATATTTTTCACAATTAATTCTCTACACGTCTTCGTGCTTTTTCATAAATGAATTTTATAATTCGCGATCGCTTTTAAATATAATAATTACCTTTCAAATTGAATTGCGTAAAAACTGCGTAAATGCTTACTGCCAATTTTTCCATCTATGTAATTACCTCGTTCAATAAAAATTCTACCTGTAGAAATCACAGTGCAAATATCGTAGACGGCGGAATTTGTCGCCTGGTTCCGTGGATTTTTCTTTTTGATTTCAATAACTCTGGACCTTTCATTAATCGTCCATGTCCCGGTCTAAGTGCTTTTTTGTGGATAAATCCAATTTTCCATGGCGATATTGATTCGATTTGCTTGAACCATCATATTACTTTCATGTCTAATCGAACGTTCCTGCATTAATGGAAAAATTGCATATTTTTTTTTTGGTAATGCACTTTCGGTTTCATAGCGAAGCATAAAAGAACTTAAATGAATATTTTAAGTGGAAGTATTCAAATGTTGGATTAGAAGGATTGGTATAAAAATATTTATTTACTACCATGCATGCAATATCTAATGACATTTCATCTATCTTTGAAAGGTGGAAAGTTGACGTTTTTTTAGTTTTACTTTCCACCCGGGTGGAAAGTAAATTATTTTTTTGTAATTTTTTTAAAAATCGATATCTCAAAATAATATACGAACACACTTGTTTTCAAATGCTAATAGCTTCGCGTGTTTAGATATGTCTACTTTTTCCCCAATTCATAGAGTCGTCCTCAGTATTGATTATTGTGACCAAATTGTTGATATCTTCTTTGTCTTGGCAATTTCACTGAAATAAGCTAGTAGCGCCGACTCAGAACTAGGATTTTGAACTTTGTTTCCCGTACACCATTCCTTGGAACAGTTATATGCCTTGTCATATCTCGGGCGGCTTTTAGTTGGCAGAAGATTTTCTTCTACTATTTTTGCTGCTTCTCGAATTTCTGGTGGAGTAGCAGCAAAATCAAATTACTCTGACTCTGATAGCATTTTTCTGTTGTTAAAATAATATATTGTTTAGTGACATGGAAACCATATTCAAAAAATGATATTTGCCATCTTGATGTGTATTATTACCTACGTTATTTTACCACCTGCGGTTATTTGAAATTTCTGTCTAATTTTTCAATGGAAAAGTCAAAATGACATTTATCTTTTATTAACAATTTTAATTCAAAATAATAAGTCAAGTGGATGTTAGATGTGGTTGTAAATAAAATAGTATACAAACCTCGGTGAAAAGTTTCATTACTGTCTCGAGATTTAGTTAACCTCGCCGCTTCGCGCCTCCGTTAACTACCGGCTCTCTCGACAGGAATGAAACACCTTCCACCTCGGTACGTAATATACTATTAAATTTTACCTATGGTATGTTGTAAGAATTAGGCCATGATTCCTTTAGTAGTAAAAATCATTAACAGAGAAGAATCATGCAATTTCCAATTAGTTTTTCGGTCGCATAGCAGTACTAAGCAGTAATTTGGACACTTGTATTTTTTAAAGAATAATAAGAGAGTCGTAGGGGGCTGCTATCACAACCGCTTGGGAAAAAGGAGAAATAAACTAATTTTTTTCAAACTTCACGTTATGAAATAGTTTATTTTTAGTTTTAATAAATATGATCGTCAGGGAATCCAATCCCGCGGGATTGACATTGCGGGATTAAACGTGCGGGATTCGCGGGATTTGCGGGACTCGATGTGGGTGCTGTATGTTAATAAAAAGTTGTTTTATGCAATTAGAAACAGAGTAGAGTAGCAGGAAAATATTTATTGCATATAGGTACAATACAATAATACGATTAGTTTAACGGTTACATGTTACATTGATTTTGGAAGAATTTTCGGAGAATAGATAACATGTTTAATGTTTCATCTTTTAGATTTGATCTTATTTTATTGCACATGTATCCTGCGGCTGAAAACGCACGTTCAGCTTCGACACTTGTCGGCGGAATAGATTTTACACAATTTGTGGCCCTCTGATTTGAATAGTTGGCGCATATTGATCGATGTGATAAACTTGCCAAAGGGTATACCATCTTTAGCTACCATTCGAGATACTCTTTCTTCCATCGAAACTTTTTCTCAGATGAAAAAAATCTGCAATTTTCATTTTCTTAGATAGCACAGAAGAACCACTAACATCTGAGCGCTTAGCAATAGAACTAAACGAACTACTCGAACTGCTGGTACTAGCTTTTATTTCCTGTGTTATTTATCAATATCAACACTACCGCTGCTGCTCTGGACTTTCAAATTAATATTATGCTTTGTTTGTAAGTGGGTGTGAAGACCTTTGGTGAAACGAGCAGAGATTTTGATAATGCTAGGGTATACATTTAGCTGTAAGACCATCTTCAAACTTTAAAAAATAATTCCAAACTAAACTTGAACCTTTATTGTCTTTGTAAACTACACTGACGCTCATTTTTGTGACTGCTGTTTAAATTCCATGTATAATATTCAACCACTTGATAAATGTCACTATAGATACTAGTAGAATAATGCCCTTACTTTCGCAATTACGCAAGAAAACTGTTCTGTTTAACATAGTTTCAATAGCCCATCATGGCAGGGAATCCCGCGGATCCGCGTGATCGATGGGCTCAATCCTGCAGGTTTGCGGGATTAAAGTTTGGATGCGAGATTGGATTCCCAATGATCGTAGATAAAGTATGGTTAATTCGAGTTGTAATGCACTTGCTGCTACTCGCACTCGCACTCATTACGTAATGTACTATTTTGTATTATGTGATTGACGTTTCGATCTCTATTTTATTTTTGACGTGTATGGAAATGTATTATCTTCTTTCACGTGAATATGGCCCATTTCATTTAAAACTCCAGGATTTTAGCGTGTTCATCTCCAATTTTCATATATTGTATCCCAGGTTCAATTTCGCAAATTTTGCATACAAAGCCCTCAGGAACCCTGTTTATCAACGTTCGTTATAGAATTATGCCACCGTTAGTGCAACGCCGCGCCATTTTGGCCGTTATGGCCGACTATATTTGTGCATTAGTCGAGTGTATGCAGTTATTTTGGAATGGGCCCCCTGCATCGAGGGTAGCATTGTAATTTGTAGGTGTACGTTTGCATAAATTCGTTCAGTGTGGTTCGTCGCTCGGAATATTTAATGAAGAAATAAAACCAAAATTTCCCCAAGTATTTTCGGAGGGATTGCTATCGTAGGATTGGACAGTAAAGCTGTATGTAAGTTATATAACATAAAACCGTTAGAATATGTTTATTTACTAGTTTAAATAAAATTGTTTGGCAGTTAATAGCGACCAGTGCCGTTGGTGAAGCAAGGTAGGCAAAGTATTCAATTTTTTTTGTACATTTTTGCTGCCCACTCTAAAAAATTTTCCGCCATATGTCGCCCAATTGCAAGAATACCGCTGGCGCGCCGCCATTATTCTTTAGGTTATAAGAATATTCTATTTGCAAATCTTTTCAGCTTCAATTCGTATACATTTTCCTGGAGAACATTCTTACAATCATTGAAAGAGATATACAGGGCGGCCCATCGAAAACAGTCCAGCAAGGTTTACGGCTGTGTACGTGAAAATTGAAAAAAAACCTCGGACCCATAAACTTGTGTTTTCAGGGGGACACGTTTCACTATTAATTTCATCCCTGTAACCTCAACCCCCCATAGCGGGGCGGCTACTGCCCTTGTTTTTTCAAATGGGAATGGTATGTTGTGATACATCTTTTTAAAGGGCATTAAATTTTCTTTAAAATGGCGCTTTGTTTTGTAAATTTGAGCTAAATGCATATTTAACAGCTGTTAAACAATTTAGAGAAGAAAATCGTCCAATTATTTACCTTGACGAAACATGGTTCGATACCCATGACACTCCAAGAAAAGGTTGGGATGATTCTTCCAAAAAATAAAAATAAATAAGGAATACGAGTGTGACAAACTTGCAGCAGAAAATGGACATACAGTGTTGTGTCTTCCTCCGTACTATTGTATATTCAATCATATTGAGCTAATTAAAATCCCATATTAGGAGAAATAATATTTCTCCTACATTAAATGCATCTGTAGTAGAATTAATTAAAAGCGAAGTAAGAAATATTTCTGCAGACAGCTGGAAAAACTGTGTACAGCATGTACTTAAGGTGGAAAATTCTTACAATTGTATGATTACAAATGTTCAACCCTTAATTATAAGTTTAGGCTTAGATGAACATAGTGATAGTGATAGTGATACAGAGTTAAATTTTGAATAAATTACCAATAGTTTCTTAGCGTTTAATTAATTTTTATTGTACTTGTTATCCTAATAGTTATACTTTTAAATTATATTATTTTCAATTATCATTAATTATTATCATTATTTTACATTTATTATAGGTACCTAAAACTAAAAATACCTATCTATTTATTTTAAATTATAAAAATAAATCACGTGGTGTGGTATACATTTTCAAGCCGGCCCTTATCCCATTTATTGAGCTTTGAAGAGGTTGAGGCGTATACAATAGGGTTTAATCAGGTAGTTTATTTATGGCAGTAAGAGTAAACGGTATAATTCTGCAAGAACTATACTATTACATTCCTGTAGTTGTTGCTAAATCTAACAGAATACATACATTCTCAAAACTAACTTTCTACTTCCCTGGCCAATGATGTCCTTTAATCTCACGGCCAAGGGCATAAAGGGTTGATCCAGCCCTTGGCAACAAAATGCATATTCGGAACTCGTTCGCTCGTGTCCATTCGGCGCGTATGATAGGGAAAGTGCAGCCCTTTATTGATTGCATTTTATATTGCGATGTATAATGTGGTTAGTATCCAGAAGGGCAAGGGTATGAGAGTATGATTGTAAAATCAATACTGAATGAAATGACGAAACGAATAAAATTTTAGCTAGAAATGTTAGTTGTACTTTCAGTGTTAAATAATCAGACAAACGACAATGTAGAACGTCTATAATGATGCAATATAGTATTGCAGTGCACGATGGATAATAGTATATTATACAAGGTATCTTTAAGTAGAAGTACGCGCGCATTGCGCCTCATGATTTACGGCTTGAGAGCGATATGTAATAGCTTATTAAACCGTGGTTAAATGACTATTTTTTCCACTTCAAAGCAATTTACAAGATCTTGCCGTAGTTATTAGTTTATTAATTTTACTCACTTGCATTATCAGCTCTATGAATCATCTCACTCCAGTTACCTTCACCACCAATGCCGGAACACCGGGTCCATATTGTCTCCCACTCTCTTCTTACTTTACATTAACGACCATCTAGTGAAAACGAATCATCCTATATTTAGTTTTGCTGACGATAGCACACTTATCTCATCTTTCTCTTTGAATGAAGTATCACGCCTCAACAAAGACCTGGAAGAAATTTTGGCTTGGGGTGACAGTAACCAAGTCGAATTTAACGCTAAAAACCCAGGCAGCAGTTTTCTCTAAAAACGTTAACATTACAGAACCGGATATTGTCATGGTCGGACACGCAATCCCACTGGCTTCATCTATTAATTTGCTGGGAGTCAATCTGGGAGGAAATATGTTTTGGCATAACCACGTTGTGGCAATTGCCAAGATAGCTTCTCAGAAACTTGGTGTACTCTTCCGAACCAGAAAGTTGTACACACCTCAACAACTTTTGACACTATACAAAGCCCAGGTTCGACCATCACTAGAGTACTGCTCTCATGTCTGGAGCTCTGCACCCAAACATACTCTTTGGCTACTGGATTCCATCGAAAAGAGGGCCATTCGTCTGATTGGAGACCACGAGCTGACGAAGAACCTCGACAGCCTAGAACATCGAAGACAGGTTGGGGATTTGACTCTCTTTTACAGATGGTATACATACATACATACATTACAATGGTATATTTTCATGGAAAGTGCTCGGCTGACCTAGCCCTCTTAATTCCGCCCAGAGCGGCGAATAGTAGAAATACACGACGAACCACTGCCGCCCATCCATATGTGGTTAAGCTTAGTACTCCTCGAACTTCATTATTTAAGAATTCTTTCACCTGGAGGACTTCATCCTTATGGAACGACCTTCCCGAGGTTGTTTTTCCCAACGAATATAGCCTCCAACGATTCAAAACCAACGTGAATCGCTTTTTGCGCACACGCACCACTCCCAGAGTGCCCTAAAGAATTTTTCCTATAGTGCTTGTGTTTCACAGAATTTTTGCTTTTACATTATTGTAATTTGCAGTAATCTGGTTGCCTGCTTTCAAACGTTTGTTTTGCCAGATGCCTCTATTATTGACCATGGTAAATAATAATGGAGGTAAGGTAAATAATCATGATTTATGGCAATTATATGGAAAAATAATTATTTATTATACAAGGGAATACAGTATTAGATTCTAGCCCGAGGGCGTGTTGTCTCGCAACGCGAAGCGTAATTTCCATACATATATCCCCTTCAGCTTCTGTGGAAAATACTTAGAAGTAAATTTTAACAAAATAAATAGAACCGTATCCATTCTAATTTTTTGTTTTCATCCTAAGGATAGAATTGCCTTATATTTCTACAATCTTGCCAATTATATGGCTACTTGGGTACAGGCCATTGAGGGTTAAGAAATACCAATATTTCTTATTTCTATCGACCGAAATAATTGTGACAAGATCTAATTGAAAGTTTGAAGGGATCAAGGCGATATTATCATTTAAATAAAATAATAATATATATAGTGAAATTATGTACCTTTTTTTAATAAAAAAAAAATGTTTAAGTACTTCAGCTATTTGATTGCAACGCGATTTTATATATTTTTTTGTTTTATCTCCATTTTAGTGGAATTTGCACATAAAAGATCCCGGCAGCGGATAAAAACCATGAAAAAAGAATAGTAAAAAAGTACTAAGGGTGTCATAAAATTTTGGTTAAAGTATCATTTTTATTACCGAACGTTTTATGCTTTATTCGTTTGCGTTTAAATGTGTGGGGCGGCGATATGTGGACTTTTATGACGAACTTTAATTGGATTAAAATTAGAGAAATCGATAATGCAGGAAAGAGAAGCAATAAAAGATTATACGACAGAGAGAATTTATATGAATTAAGGTTTTAGTAGTTCAATGGGTCTCGGTAATATTTGTAAAATTCTTTCCATTTTGATTGGCAAGTAAGTAATCTGTTTTGTGATTGATGAGCGTTTGTGTTTATACAGGGTGCCAAAAGCCAAAATTGTTAATATCACTACTATATCTAAATAGTGTTAAAGCAGGTGTACCATTTTCGACACTTTTATAGGGTTTGTTCGTAACTGTTAGTGCTATCAAAAAAGTAATGTAGGTGTCATGTGCTCTTTTTGGGTCAAACTTAAAATGGTAAAATCAAAATTTTAAAATTTTTGCTCGCTTAAGAGATGGGGGAAAATCAAAAAATGGAGAACATCAAAATTACCCTATATTTTCTTAGTAAAAGAGATACAGAAAAATGTTGTATACAGAAGTTTCTTTATATGGATTGTTGAATAATTTGCCGTTTTTCAGAATAAGTATACGGGGTCAGGTAAAAAAGTTATCGGACCTAACTATATTTTTAATCCAAAAAGATACTATTTCAAATTCTCTTTTCAAATATATAACACACCATGGATGATATTGCTTTCCTAGGCAATTTATTTAAACTTTATTGCTTTGAAACGAAATAAAAGATTCAGATTAAGGTATAAAATAACGGGAATCATCGCAAATGTTCGGAATATGTCCTTAAATGGTTACCGTCTTTCCGGATAGCGCACAAAATATATATTTTCCGCCATTTCTTCGTTTTTTCCACTTTCAATATAAACTGATATCATATCAAATTTTTCAAAATGTTGATAGGTTAATTTCGTAAATGAACATGTCAAAATGAAAATGACGGTAAATGTTAATAGTCAACATAGTTTTTTTTTAGGATATTAGCTTCTGTTTCTTGGTCTACTGTGGTTTAAAGTAATAAAGTTTAATAAATCGCCTAGGAAAAAATATCTCATCCATGGTGTGTTATGTATTTGAAAGGAGAATTTAAAATAGTATCTTTTTAGATTAAAATATACAGGGTGTCCCATTTAAAAAAATTAGGTTAGGCCCGATAACTTTATTACCTGACCTCGTATACTTATTCTGAAAACGGAAGATTATTTAGCAATCAATATAAAGAAACTTCTGTATAAAATATGTTTCTGTATCTCTTTTACCTGAGAAAATATAGGGTAATTTTGAAATTGTCAATTTTTTGATTTTCCCCCGTATCTCTTAAGCGAGCGAAAATTTTCAAATTTTGATTTCACCATTTTAAGTTTTACCCACAAAGAGCACATGACACCTACATTACTTTTTTCATAACACTAACAATTACGGAGATATCCTATAGTGTCCAAAATGGGACACACTGTATAGTAAAATTTGATAAAATTAGTTACAAGAAATGTGCAGTTATTTCCTAGAAAAATAAAGAAAATTTGCAAATTGTTTAACTGGATCACATAACCTTTAAGAATTATAAATTTATATTAAGCCTAATAATCTCCAATTATTACGCCTCAAAAAAGACCTGGAATACATCATGTCTTGGTATGGTTCAGCTTAGCACTCCTCGAACTTCACTGGAGGACGACATCTTTGTGGAACGACCTACCTGAGGTCCTGTTTCCGAAGAAAATTTTGCAATAATTTGACGTCATCGGCCATTGATTAATGATTCGTAGTCACTAGGTTGTCACTCCAGTGTGTCTATTCTTCACTGATGAGAACGATCATATCGAGATAAGTGATTATTCGTCTCTCTACGAAACGCAGGAAAAGAAAGAGAAAGGAATAACCACTCGATATTATCGGTCGTCTAAGTCGAGAATAGACACACCTTTCCAATTCTTTACCAAGTGGGAAGTTTTCAAATTAACACCCTGTATACGTTCCTGTATGTATATTAATAATAGGAACTGATGTAAAAAAAACTGAAATTATTTTACTGAGGCTTAAGAAAGTAACCTTAAGCACACATGGAGTTACACACGAACTCTCTTGTAATCTTTATGGAATAAGAATGTATCTCCTTAAGTGGATGCAAAGAAGAAAGTTGAAAAAAGTTTTTAAAGGATGTGTGTTCTTCGTATAAGATTTAAAAGTTTCTCGAAGGGACTTTTTCAATTTTATTATCTGTTAGCGGAAAGTTACGAACTTTAATCTATTAGAAATAAAGTGAAAGTAACAAAAAAAACGTCTTATGTCGGGCTGAAAGAAGATTTTAAATAATAATTGACTAACCAGACACGAGAATTGTGACATCGATGAGATTGGCAACGGCTGCATTCAGCAGAACCCATCGATTTATATGCGATTTTTAATGGGTGACGTCACGATGCGCATCGATTCGTAGTTCTGCTGAATGCATTTTGTTGTCAGTTTTTTTGTTTGCTTAGGATCTCTTCTAAATATTTTCATCAAATATTACGTCTTTTTCTGTACGAAATGGATAATTTTATTTTTAATGCTCTTTTTCACTAGCGGAGATTGTGTATAATAAGTTTTTATATTTATAATTCACTTCTTTCATCATTTTTTAATATTTTAGTCCTCAACTTGACAAATAAAACTGACATAAATCGCTGTGAAATCACAAATCGCTTTTTAAATTCGATGGAAAAAATGGCGTCCAATTTCCCATCGATTTGTAAAATTTAGTATTTTTAGTGCATTCAGCGGATGATTACTAATCGCTTACAAATCGATGGATTCTGCTGAATATGCCCACTGTTTTCCTCCAACCAACCAACTCACTGTCACTTAGAGATGTAATAAGTTTGGGATATTTGCTTACATCCACTTGATTATTCTGAATTAATATTGATTTACCAAAATTGGAGATGCTTCTAGAATTAGAACAGGTATAATTAGTGTATAAAAAATAACCAAAGATGTAATATAAACATCTTATTGTTCAATAACATACACAGTCACGAAACTAGATCTCAAAATAATATATATTGTGTAACTACCAGGACGAATGTAGGATTGAGTAACCCAATAGTAAGAACGGCTAAGGCTTATAATAAAATACCAGAGGCAATTAGAGATCTTAGAAAATTATGTCAATTTGTTAAACGAGTGAAATTGTATTTAAGAATTTAAATAGTGATACGTACAGCATTGTGAATTTATAACGTATTGATGCATGTTCTTGAAAATTCGTTAACAATCCCGATCGCTGCAACTCTTTACTTGCTCTTGGTCCAGTACAATTTAATAAACTTATTATATTCCTTTTTGTAAGCTTCTTTCGATTTTTCAGGCAATACATTTTGTTTCGCTTCATTGGCATTATTAATTATTTCGTCTGGAACGCATTGAAATGAGTTTTCTTCTTCTAAATCGGAATAATTTTTTTTCATTTTTGATGTTTTCATATATTATTCACATTTATAAGGTAACGATAACAGTGCGTCGCCCAGGCAACGAGCGACGCTGATACTGTTTTCATTGCAACTTGATATTAGCATAGAGAAGTGAAATAATGACACTTTACGGAATATTTTTTGACGCTAAATTGCTTTTTTTAATGCGTTAAAAAATTACCCTTTTTATTGAATCATGAAGCTTTTCATTGCATGCAATTTAATAAACGTATATTCGTTTTTATAAGCTCCTTTCGATTTTTCAGGCAATACATTTGGTTTTGCTTCATTGGCATTATTAATTATTTCGTCTGGAGCGCATTGAAATTAGTTTTCTTCTTCTTAATCGGAATTATTTCTTTTCATTTTTGATGTTTTCAAATATTATTCACATTTATAAGGTAACGATAACAGTGCGTCGCCCAGGCAACGAGCGACGCTGATACTGTTTTCATTGCAACTTGATATTAGCATAGAGAAGTGAAATAATTTTTTTTAACGCTAAATTGCTTTTTTTAATGCGTTAAAAAATTACCCTTTTTATTGAATCACACATTAATCATGAAGCTTTTCATTGCATGCAATTTAATCACAGGGCCAACACTCCATTCATAAATCTGTTGGAAAGTGAGTTTGTGATTGTTTGAAATGTTATTGAAAATCAGTAATGGGTGGAAGAGTGACAAAACATGTTGGTCTCGCTAATGGCAACAATGTTGAAGTCTGGTTAAATCAAAGATCTTACAAGGTTAAATCCAATAACGTTTAAAAGGTTATGGAGCGTTTCGCAGCGGAGCTAGTCTGGGCAAAAAGCCCAACAAGGGCGTATAATTTACTTTGAGATTATTTACGTTTAACTATATTATCTATTCAAAAAGTGTAGTTTCGAATATTGGATATTTATAAAAAAGATAGAAATATTGATCCAGTTTTTATATACAGTGTATCCAAGGATAGATTTAACTATTTATGCTTAGCATCAATATTTTTGGTGTATTCATTACTGGATGATACTCTCCAGATATAAAAGTGTATATTTCTAGCCAGATTGTCATATTTATCACTAAGACATCTTGCAAAATCCCAATTAAAAATTTGTAAATTTGACAATTACAACAAAAATCAAATTTCTAAATATATTTACTAACCTGTGAAATTTTAATTTAACACCATTGCATCTTCTAGTGAAGTATTTTATGGCCGCACAAGACTCAACCATCTTGTAAATGCAAGATTTATATTAAGAAATAAACCAACTCGACTGCTTTTTGCCCGGACTAGCACCACGGACCGGTCCATAACCTTTTAAACGTCAATGGTTAGTCAGAAATCATATCAATACAATCATATTAAAACATAACCATACTTACCGAAGAAAAGATAAATCCTTGCTTAAATGATCCACTCTTTTACAAACTATACATGAATGCACCATCATTGTTTATAATAAAGACGATTTTTCACCAATACTCACAAAAAAAAAATAAAAACAACCAAATATATAAACACTCCCTTAAAAGCGGTTAGCAGCGAGTAGCAACAGTGTATTCTATACTATAATCCTATCCATTGATAAAGTTTGATCGTTTGCCATCGAGCGTAGTAACTTTTAACTTGATGTTGTCAGAGTGCAGTCGGTTTATTTCAAACTTTTATTTATAATAATAATATTTTTTTTCTAAATCTCTCAAGGCCTATTCACAATTTGTATTAAAATTATTGGGAAATAAATTTATTTTAAAAGCAATTGCGGAATAACCTTAAACCAGTTGCAATTGTCAAATTAACAAATTTTTAATTGGGATTTTGCAGATACCTTAGCGATAAATAGGACAATCTGGCTATGCTGCAAGGTGGGGAGTGCACGTTTACAATCCTTACGTCGACTTCAAATGTAAACAATTCTATCTGGAGTTTGTAAGATCTTTGAATTTAATAAACGTATCCTTTTTATAAGCTCCTTTCGATTTTTCAGGCAATAAATTTTGTGTTGCTTATTTGCGTAGAAAAAATATAGTTTTTACAACGATCGTAGAAAAATATAGCAAATTGCAGTCTAACTTAAGATAGTCGATTTAGTTATTTAAAATCTTTAGAAAACGTTCTCGGATCAAATTCAATCCAATCCTGCTAGTTGTTTACCTCAGGAATACAGATGCATTGTTAAGGACCCCTCCTTCCAATTTTCCTTCCTTAATAATAATGTTACATGAATACAAGTCGAACAGAATTTGATTAAAAGTTTTATGCGGTCTTGAATTTTTAAAGCTAGTCGCCCGTTCGCCGATAATGCAGGATAACTTTATTAGCAGCACTAAGTCAATTAGGGTATGAATATTAAAGAGTCCAGAGTTCCTTGAAAGGACGAAATGTGAGATGCCAGTAGCGTTACATAAGTCTTTATTAAAAAAATATATTAAATAATTATTACAAATTGGACTTTAAATAGGTTAAGGTAACAATAGTTATTTATGTAACTAATGTTTAAACTATACGGGATTGAGGCACTCGCCTTCGGCTCTTGCGCTCAAATTTCCCCTTCGTGAAAACAGTAACTTTATGCATAAGTTTCATGCAATATATTTTTTTATCGTATCAGTTTTCTTTTTCGAAATTGAAAAATATACAGGGTGTTATCGAAATGACGTATTATATTTAAACCGGCAATTCCTGAGATAAAGACGAATTCAGGAAAAATAGCCATAAATGGCGCTTTTCATACATGTAAGCAATCAAGTAATTCTGGCCAGTGTAGTTATATGCACACCTCAAACTCAAACAAAATAAAATAATTTAAACACTTTTCCATTCTGTAATACCTTTTTGTACAATTAATTGAAGAACATTTACGAAGGACTATGTTTTAAACAACCCGAAAAAACATATGGAATAGTAATAGCCACATACGTCACTAGGTCAAATGCCAGTGGCCTCTCGACGCCTTACATCGGCTGAGCGAAGTAGCTTCATATAACGCCGCACGCTTGCGTAGTTGAAGACCAACCAGCGGCCGGATACGTTGTGTCTCATCGATCACCAACACACTCACAGCAATCCGCTCTGTTTTTTCGGTTTACGCGTGTATCTTGCCTGTCCATAAATAATCTTTGAATATTGTCTTTATTGACGCGTTTCTTCTGGAAGTCAAATTTCGTCGCGTGTAATAAAATCTAATAATCTGTAGTATAATCTGTATTGTTGTATTTTCAAAAGCTAACTATCGATTCTGTTTCACTATTACTGTGTGTACATAAAGTGTTTCCAGGAGTGTTCCCATAAAAAAAAAACTGATTGTGTTTGTGCCTGGATTTTCTCGCTCTTTAGGTATCTATAAGGATAAATACAAGTAGGTAGAAAATAATTTATTTTTATAATTTTATATGGAATTTCAGTTTTACATTAAGTTTGGCAACATTGCCATTGGCTCTGGGTGAAATGTTGGACAGTAGCGCGGACTGACCTGTGAGTAAGAGTGTTTATTATCCCACTTTTAAAACGGTCGATTCAAAAAAAAAAAAAAGTAGCGTTTCTCTAGGATACCCAAGGAGTCACCCATTTAAATATAATACGTCATTTCCATAACACCCTGTATATTGATGTATATCTAACTTACTGTCACTAAGGAATACAATCAGTTGCTTTTATCTACTTGATTATTCAGGATTAATGTTGATTTTAGCTTGGAATGATCATAAAGGCGAAGCTTTTGTAGGTTTTATCATTCTTGAAACTACTTTACAATAACCGTTAGCTGAAACTCCTCACATGCTTTTGGTCCAATGCAATTTAATAAACGTATATTCCTTTTTATAAGCTCCTTCCCATTTTTCAGGCAATAAATTTTGTGTTGCTCCTTTAGCGTTATTAATTATTTCGTGTGGAGCGTATTGAAATTGTTTTTTTCTGCGGAATCGGAATTATTGCTTTCCATTTTTGATGTTTTCAAATACTATTGACATTGGTAAGGTAACAATAACATTGCGGCGCCCAGATGCCCAAATCGGCAGCATAGATGACTCTAAATGAAAACTGATATTTTGAGATAATTTTGCTACTTGGTTATGCCTCATGGTGTTTTGAAATTAGATAAAAAATACAACATTTTAATTATCCTTATATAACACGTCGAATAACCAAGGTTACTTACAATTTGTAAAAGACGCGTTAAAACTGATAGTTTTACCTACAGTTCTCTAAAACAATCATTAATATCGGAATAAAAATAAAAAAGTTATTAAGGCTAAAACGTTATTAAAATTTTGTTATGGCCATTTTTCTTGAACGTAGAAGAAGTGTATAATCATTATTGGCATTTTTTGATATCGCAGCCTGAAAATGAGTGCGTTACATAATTACTTTTAAATACATATTATATTCAAAATAATAGCATGCATCCGCACGTATCGCAAGAATATAATAATATAGGTTTATTCTATCAAGTCTCTAAATAAATAATAAATTAATATTACGAATTTATGTTAGGTTTAATCGACACCACTGCCAAAATCGTCTTAAAAAAGGAACAGGAATTAATTAAAATATTCTTAAAATCCTATCAGACTTTCAACACAGACGTAGTCTAAAAACGTAAAAAAGTCACTCTACAATCAATTTGTCTTTACACCACTTCGGCCCGAATGATAATATAATTTTGTTCGTCGCAAAACCCCTGACGCAATAAAATTTATAATTGAGATTGATCAGTATACATCAACTTGAGTTGTCAATTAAAATTTATAAGACTTTTGTAAGGGGATCTTCCGTTTTTTTCGTAATTAATCCTAATTGCTATTAAATAAAAAGTATTAATAAAATCAGAAATACTTCAAAAAATAATTAAACAAACGAAAGTATTTACTCTGCAAAAGAATTATAAAATAAACTACAATAATTGAAGCGGTCAGTAGGTAAAAGTTTTAACAAAAATCAAAGCTAAGATTTATTCATATTTCTGCCATCTCTGTCTCTTTATTTAAAATCAAAGAAATAGGCCATTTTCTCCAAGAGACCTGTTTATTAACAAATAAGAAGTCAACTCAAATTCACAGTCTCACGAATTACAGTATACAAGTATACAGGGTGTTATGGAAATTACTTATTATATTATTATATAATTCTGAGATGAAAATAGATGGAAGAAAAATAACCTTAAATGGGGCTTTGAATTATTGTACGAAATATACACTTTATATGATATCTGAAAATTTACATGGCCGTTACTAAGAACGTTCGCAATCAATAGTTTATATATGTCATATATTGCAACACATAATTGTAAACGCACGTGTTCAGTTTTTGACAACAAGACGTCTTTGACCCGCGTTGTCACTTCTTTTTCAAACTTTTTAGAAAAAAAAATACTGCAATTTTAAGGTACATACTCTCTTACCTTCGATCTTATAACCATAAAAAATAAAACACAAAAAGTATGTTTTGCAACAGAACCAACAATAGATAATATCACACAAATTTGATATCACATCACAATATTTCTTATTATGAATTATTTAACAACAGAAAAAAAATCGGGTAATGCTACAACTAACAAAGCGTTTAAAATTCGTATAAATCGAGCACGTGGAACCCTCGACAGCATCATTACACCCCGAGTCTCGAAACAACGATAGTCGCGCGGGGCAGGTATCCAAGCAAGGGAGAAACATGCGGTGTGATCTGATAACACTGTTAGTATACTCTAATGACCCAGATTGTAGCTAACTGAATTCAGATGGAACGGCGCGACAGTATGTGGGTAAAAAGGGTTTTTACCTTAATATTTAGATATTCGATTAAAAAAAAAAGTATGTAGACTTTCTCTAGGACACCCTAGAAGTCACCCGTTTAAATATAATAAGTCATTTCCATAACACCCAGTATTAATGGTGTTCCATGTTTCGTCCAGCTGGGCATTATCAGAACTTAATTTTTTTATTTATTAAAAAAATTGGAATAGAAAAAGATAAAACCACGAAACAACGTCACCAAATTACCTTAGAATAAAAATTATAAAAAATTAAAAAAGTAGTGAAGGGAATCATCCGGGATTGGCCAGCAAATGATACCCCATGTCAATAAATTATTTAAACTACATACTATTGTTTGCCCGGTGGTTTCTGACCGCTTCCGATGAAGAGCGAGAGGAGAAAAATGGATAGAAACCATACTTGACAGCGTGTTACCATAGGCGTGCTCCAATAATAATTTATTAAGTAGAAAAAAAGAAAGAAAAAATTTAGATAGTTTATTTCCTCAAAATGTCATTCTTGCTGTTATTATTGTTTAATTATTAGAACCCTTTTCATTACATACGTTGTAAATATCTGACATGATTTCCTTTGCTTCACTCTTCAAATGTTTATTTCTAATTATTGAAATGGTTTTGATCGCCCAGAAGTGGCAATGTCTTAGTCCGCCCCAGTATTTTAGCTTCTATCTTTTTAAATTTTACTAGAGGAATTGCATAAAACGGATCTATAATGAATTAGTCCATTAAAATCGAGTCATTTCAGTATTAATGATCAATCAAACTTGCTTTATAAATAAAATCCATATCGATCGGCACAAAGTACTTAAAACACAAATTAAAATATGACTGAAAGGAGGCTAGACGTGCTGTCACCAGATTCTTTCAATTACATTAACTTTTTTAAAACATTTACTTGTATCTCCAGATTTGTTTATTTTATAAATTTTATAGAAATGGCAACACAAAATTTATCATTATCAATATTCATAATAACGAGTTTCAATTTGGATTTAATTTCGAAACGAGTATAAATCTCGCGATGTATTTGCCTACCCATAGCTGCCTCTTACAAAATACCCATGCAGGGGGTCCATTCTGTTAAAATAGAAAAAATAATAGCAAATGCATCTCTCAACGGTACCATAGAATATGTTTGCTTTTCCCCTTCGTCAAACTCATCCTTATACGCGGTTCGCTGTTACTACGGCTCATCAGTCTGACAAAGGAAAAAAGGATCTCCCAGCACTACCAGGTACATTGAACGAACGTCGACAGGAGTATAAAACCGGAATCCCGGGATTTCGGTATCCCGGGATTTGCACCCCAAATCATAACGAATAGAAAGAATAATATAGTGCAATCACCCCAATTGATAAAAGAATAAAAGTATCTAGCACAAGTTCCACTCGAACAAAAGACGGAAACGCATGAAAGACGAATGGGCAATAATAAAAGATATATCGGCAAGAAGTCGCTGAAGCGAAAATAATCCCCGCGGTTTGCTTCAAATTTTTGGCCCATAAAAACATTTCCGTTTCTGAATAGCAGAATAAATATGTGTATTTTTTTTATTACGTACATACGTTGTTTATTGCCGAAAACACTTTTCTCCGAAAGTGTCGCGAAATGATGGAAGACCAAACGCCCAGAAAAACTTTATTGTGTATTTTATTTTTTCGTGTTATTTATGCCAAGGCGTGGGTTTATTTATTGTTCGGGAAATTTATGCCCTCGCGTCGATTGTGTGACAGTAAGAATGGGTTTTGTTGACACAAGATGTCGATTTTATGGGACGAAATATTTTGTTGAAGGGGCTATTAGCTTGTTATTGTATGTGTACTACACTCGTCGGCACAAAATTCCGCCACGCTGATATTTTGGTCAAGTTTGATATTGTATAACTTTTTTATTTTTTATGCGATTTTCATGATTTTGTTATCAGTTTGTAAATCCGTCTATTGCGTTTTTCCTTCATTATTTTATAAAGTAACATTTTTCGAATAGGCTATATTATACAGGAGTACATAAAACTGTCGTTTTTTATCGTAATTTCAAAGTACCCTGTAGGAAAATTGAGGAGAATAATTTTATTTACATACTGTTTCTTGTAATCTTTGATGTATTATAGACTTTTCGCTTTTTGATTCGTACCATTATCTCATTTCTGCTGCTAGCTGCAAAATTTTAAATGAAACGCTGATTTGAAGCCTATTTTCATTAAGAAAAACAATCACTAGGTATTTCATAAAGCTAATTAACACAATTTTAATATCGTATATTTCCTCCTCTCGCAGCAATGACAGCTTGCAGTCTTCCTGATATCGAACGTATAAGGTTACTTATCCTTTCTTGAGGGATAGCCTTATATTCTTCGGTTAGCTCCAGTTGTAAGTCTTGCAAGGTTTATGGTTGTACTGAACGACGACGAACGAACCTTTTAAGTTGATCCCAAAGATGTTCGATTGGGTTGAGATCCGGGCTACATGCGGACCATTCCAATCTTGGAAGTCCAACTTCATCCAGATATTCTTCACTACATGTGCAACGTGAGGTCTAGCATTATTATGCATTAATGGAAATTGGTTCCCAATGAAAGGAGCAAATGGAACAAGAACTTCTTGGAGGATTTCCTCAATATAACGGTGGGGGATTAGTGCTCAACAAATATAAGATTGGTGCGTGCTCGGTAGACATACCCATGACATACATTTTCTAAAAATAACATCGTTTCATTTAAAATTTTGCATTTCGCGGCAGAAATGAGATGATTGAATGAATCAAGAAACGAAATGTTTAGAATACATCAAAGATGACAAGAAACAATATGTAAATAAAATTATCCACCTCAATTTTTCTACAGAGTGTTTTGAAATTACGACAAAAAACAACAGTTTGATTTACTCCTGTATAATATAGCCTAATCAAAAAATGGTACTTTATAAAATATTCAAGGAAAAACACAATAAATGGACCTAGAAACTGAAAATCGCATAAAAAATAATAAAGTTATAAAATATCAAACTTGACCAAAATTTCACGGTGGCGGAATTTTGTGCCGGTTAGTCTAGATTGATAAAAAGGCAATTCACTAGTTAAAATAATTATTAATATAAATAAGAAATTAATAGGGATTTAAAAAAAATAATAAACAGGAGATTCCATTTAACACAACTTAATCAAAGTTGCTAATACTTTCTAGTAGAAGCGGCAACACTCCACGGCTGCAAATATTTTTAAAATAGGGAGAGCATGTCCACTTATATAAGCTACCAGATTTTCAAAGTGCGTTAGCTAGTTCTTCATAAACGTCCAATAGGCCATCCACAATCAATCACCCTGTATATTAAGCACCTATTATTATACCGCTGGTTTGTGTTTAATATGCGGTGGCATAAAGTCGTTGAAGCGCAAGTAATTTCTACTTCAGGGACGCCGGACTGGCAAAAAATTAGCCATTCGTTTTCCATGTGCAGCTTCATTCTTTAAATTAACGCAAATTCGTAGTCTGCAAGGACTATTTCCGAGTGCCCACTATCTACTTATCCCTTAGCCCTTACTTATCCAGGCCCTATTACCCTTTAGTTTATCGACATAATTTTCTCACTTATACTGTCCAGACGACGCTGATTGTTCTCAACTTGAATATGAAAATTGGTTTTTGTCTTAACGTTAATGTAGACGACGCCTTATATTAAAATACTTGGTCCATCGTTAAATGCGGTAAGTGTCTATGAAACTGTTAATTATGACATAATATGTTGGTTCGCAGAGCGACATTTACAACCGGTTGCAAATTTCATTCTGTGCTGTGTTCGGTTGTGGATGAGTTTCTAAACTGGTTGCTGCTCTTTGTTTCTGTGAACGTATGCCAATGCCAAACGTTCAACTGTCAAATGTGAGAATTGACTTCTTAACTTAACCTACAAATATGCTTATAGACCATTTTCAAACAGCTGATTTTGACATGTCGGCCATTTTGCCTGAGGCACAAACACCAGCACAAAGTTAATGTAATTAAATGCAAATTATTTGAGTTTTCGACTTTCACGAGTTCACAACAACAATACGTATTCGATTTTTAGCTAATTTATTGTATAAACTAATTCTATTCTTAATCTGTGTATACCTATAAGTGTTTTAAAGTTTTTGAGACAATGGAGAGGAGTGATTATTATGAATAGTTTTCTCAAAGTGTGAAAGACAGATACAATGATAAATTAAAAATCACACGTGGTTTATTTGTGTAAAAATCCTATGCCTAATCCATAAATTATATATCCTTCGAGGAATATTCAATAAAAAATTGTTTTACTTCACAGATTAGCTTTTTAATTTTAATATTAAATTTCAGCTTATTTTAATAAGCACATAGAGGTGGCAACACCTAGGTGCATTGTATTTACAAAATAATGATGCATATTATTATCCTAAGTTATTTAAGTTGGTATGTATTGTATAATAATATATACGTATAATAAAATAAACAGCCTTTCGCTTTTTGGAAGCCCAGTATAATAAAAGATTCTTCTGTTATTTCCAAGTTTTTTAATTTTTGATAAAAAAAACCATATACTCTGCTGTTTAAAGCAGTAAAGTTTTGTGACAAATTTTCAACTGTTATGTCGGTCTGTGTGGCTTCATTTAAATGATTTTCCATCATAGGTTCTTCATCTAAATTTCTGCTCGTACCAGGAATCTCTTCGTCCTCAAGCGTTTGCTGTTCTTGCTAAAAAATTTGAGAGTTTGCTAAGTATATTCCAAAAAAAATAAGTAAAATATTCTTATATCATTTTACATGGTGTGTACTTGAAATACTTAATTTAAAATTTTGCTTGTTAATTTGTTATCCAAATCAATAACCCTATCATAATCACATCATTGAATTTTGAATTTGAATAATGTAGGTATGGTTTTCATCCGTATCTACTTGTCCTACCTCATCCAATCGCTTTGTCCTTTTTGTGGCTCCTTGAAACCTATCAATCTGTGTATCACCCACAGAATGAGAGCTAACATATCCCATATTCTTATTTGGAATCCAATCAGGATGGTCCTTCTCAATTAATGCAGCAAGCGCACGTCCAGCATTTTTCAGAGCAGCAGTTCTTCTAAAAAACCTTACATTGTCTCTATTTCGTCTCATCCCACAAAGCACTACTGCACAAAATGACGGCATTAGTAAAGCGTTTCAGTCTATTTGACTTTATAAAATGTCATAAAGTCACTTAAACGATCCCGAAAATACAGAAACAAACCACATCACCTAACCTAGTTTGGATTTGTTTGTCCCTCAGGCAAAATGGCTGCCGCATTGTGACGTCATTCGAAAATGGTCAATTGTTACTCTGCTTTGTTTAGAGCTATCCCTAGAATGGCTATTTAAAGAATAATGGAAATACACCGAATCGGTAAAAACAACGAGTCAAAACAAACAAACAGCCGATCGAGCAACAAACGCAAACCCACAATTCCAATGAATATTTGTACGAGGATGTTGTAGCCACACTAGCTTTTGTTTAGTCCTTTAATGACAACAGCACATCCTGAGATATTTTTTAATTTATAAACTAGAAGGAAAACTAACAGACTTATTACAGGTGTCATTTTAAATGCCCAACTGTCAATAATTTAAGGTTAGAACACGACTGTTATGGTCCACTTATAAACTTTTACGTTCAGTTCAGTTGCGCTGCGCTCGCACAGCTCAACAAGCGAGTCTATAGCTACGACGTATCGGTAAGGGGAAATAAATATCTCTTAAAACATGGCCGAGTCATGGGCGTGCTATTATTATCTTAATAATGTAATAATATATATTTTTTCATGGCATGAATATATTTGTATCACCAGTGCAATATATTAGGCGTTTCCATTAATATTTCTCGCTTATTTTGGCATTTTCGCCAATAAAATCCATTTGATTTCAACATGCACCTAAAAGTTTCACGGGAAAACCGAAAGTTTATGTCTTCTCAGCTGTTGTAGCAACTTTTTTAAGGTTAGAACCGTTTTTAGTTCCAAATAAAACTTTTGTATTGTTCTCCTAACAATGCCAAAGTCGAAGCCTTCGATTTTTTCGACAGCAGAGAGACGATGCCCTTTTTTTGACAGGAGATGACAACAATTGATCCGGGTTATTTATTTCCTTTCAGTAACCCTATCACTACGCAAATGGATGAAGCATATTGGACATCGCCGAACAACCATGCCGGCACAATGGGCGTGTCACCAGACGCGTGTCGTCATCCTCGGTCTGGAATATAATCTATCAAATTAGCTCTAGCCACCGGTTACCCATGGTTACCGTTGATAGTGCACCATGTTGCCCTATTTTTAGATTAGAAGTACTTTTATAAAAAAATATTTTATTTTGCATTTAAATATTAAAATAAATAGTATGAGAAGAAAGTTTTAAGAACATTGAAACTATAATAGAATATTAGTTTCTTATATACTTATGACAATTTACTTTAAATGGTTAAATTGGTAACATATTATTAAATTAAAATTTAATATATGTGACAACATTGTTAACCCAAGAAATTTTCTTGCCCGCATTTCTATTGTAGCTACAAATTAAGTTGTCGACCTGTAGTTGCAGTTCGCTGGAAAACATTTTCTGATTTATAAACTTGAATTGACTCGAACGAACCGCCGCAGAGTTTATAATTGGTCTGGTATGTTTTCATTTGTTCAAGTCGAACGACAGCGGGCTCAACTGACTGCTGTGCGCAACTGAACTATACTGCAGCGACAAAGTTTATAAATACCACTTAATGGTTTAATGTAAATAAAAGAATGTTAATTTGTTAAAATTATAATTTACCTGCACAACCACAAAATACTAAACAGCCTGGAAACTTTTCAGGAAAAACAGATTCCTTTCCCTAATTAGGAGGGCAAGACGAAAACAACTCAAACAACTTTATTTAATTTAAAAGTCGAAAGTCGCAACCTCTTTAGATTTAAAACAAGACATTTGAATTCTTCTCAAAGTTTCGGGGAAAAGGACCAAAAAGATGCGAGAGGAGGAATATTTTTTCCCCTTCGAGTGCCGGACGTGATAAAACAAAACAAATTCGTAGGACTTTAAAATAGATTTGTTGGTCAAAGAGGGTCCTTCTGTCCATATTAAAGTTGGATACAAGCAGGTTTCTTTATTGGATTCCGAATTTTTATTGGCTGCCTTGGAGGAAAAGTTTTACGGTAGATGCGACGTGAACCTATACTTATGGAAATAAGGTGAAACAGTTTTAAATTGCACTTTTTGGGGGGCAAACGAAAATTTGCAGCTCAATTGGTAGCGTATTGATCAAATCAAATATAATGGCGCTAGAAAAGGTTTTCCCTTAACTTAAAATTAATTGTTCTAGATTTAGGCTGCGATAAAAATCATTATTGATAACAACCAGTGGCGGCTCGTGACCTATGATAGAGGGGGTTCACAAGTATGGTGAAATTATTTTTAAAATTTTATTTTTGTGTAACCACCAAACAATTGCTTTCTAGGCGTTTTAAATGTAGAAAGAAAAAAAGTAATAAGAAAATGCGTTAGGTAAAACATATTTTTATTTATTTTTTAATTTTACACAAGGAAATACAACTTTTGGAAAATAAGAAAGGGTTTCTTAGTGTCTATAGCTGTCGGATCTTAACGTCGTCGCATGCAACCCTTGTAACAATATTTATACAGTCTACTACTAAAGCCATCTACGAGCTATTAAGAAAACCGAATGATGTCCAATACTACTACCGCCATCTACGAGTTATCAAGAAAACCGAATGATGTTTAATACCACTACGCCATCTACGGCTACGTCATTAGGCGCAACCAAGACGAGAACAATAGTTAACTGTTTTATGACGAGAACGAATCGAGCATTGAGACTGACAAGTTGGAATTCTTCATATTTTCAGTGTTATTTAGTTTAAATCCTTAAATAAAATGGTTTAAATTAATCATATCGAGTATCATTTATCGAAATACACAACATTTATCGACCCTACACAATAGTGCTTAAAAGTCCATTTTTCGGTTCTTAATTGTAGAAAATTGATCAATAAAGCCTCATTAAGTTTGGAATACCCTCTATAAATTTTTTTTCATATATTTCATTTTTAAACTTTCTAATAAAATCCCTAGATTTACCCACAGCGAAAAAATAAAATAAATTCGATGAAACAGTAACAATCGAAGAAATAATACTTATGAGATGGTTTTGAACACCAACAACTTACTTTATGTGAACAAGTATTGTTTGGAAAATGATGTTTGTAAAAACGTCATTTATACCATAACCAGATGTATGTGTTCAAAAATTATTCGTTATTCATAAATTATTCGTCAATACTGCTAAATGAAGCAATTTGAATTTAATTGTTTTATTCAAGAACGGTGCGTCTGACGAGAAAAGCTCAAGAGACCGTTTTCGTGTAGAATTGGCCAGGCTAATCAGAAAACCACATGGAAAAATGTCAGTGGCGTACCATCTTTTTTGTAAAAAATATCAGAGGACATGTTGCAGGGTTTGGGGTTTTCTAACTAAAATTTATGGTTCTATATCCTATTAACACATACCAAATTTGCAAATAATATCTAAAGTACTTTCGGAGATATTAAAAAATTACGATTTAAAAAATGAAAATTCAACACCCTGTAGCAAAAAATTTAAGCCGTTGCGGACATATGTTCATATGAACTTTTCTTTATAAAATGACCTAAGGAATCACACCCTGAAATCTTAGCACGTCATTAAGGAGCACCCTGTATAACTCGATAACAGAACATCTCGTAACTAACTAAAAAACACCTATTGCTATTACACCTCCACTTATTTTAATTTGTTAGAACACAAAGGACTCTTACAATAGTAGTCAACCTTCTGGATCTCTTGAAATTTTGATCCTTGCCCCACTCAAGGAAATAATATACGTTCTGGCAAAGCCCACCCTTAAAGAGAATTATTTTGTATATAATCCCGGACCCCGTCTCGTTTTAAAATAAGCAAAGCACTCGAGTTAAAAGGTTGAACGACTAAAGCTTTTACGAAAAAGGTTATTAAAAAAATCTTTTGACATCGTTTTTAATTTAAACGATTACTTGCCGCCAAATTCCAAATTAAAAACACACAGAGGCATATAATATTATGAATATATTTTCGAGTTGTATTGTATAACTAGAGATGGGCATTTTCTGCTGAGAAAAGTGCTTTAAGCACAAAGCTCTTGCTTTCTTTCAACGTATTGACCGTTAGCATTTTTGAAATAAGCTTCTTATCAGCTCTTAAAATACCATTAAATCCTCAAAACGTACTTTAAGCGTTTATTGTCAAACAACGGAAAGATTTCCGAGTCAATCAAACTTCTGTCGACGAAGTGATCTATCATTCCTCTGTGACATATCTACGGATTTCACTATATTCTGGGGTTTGTTTTGAAAAATTTTCCTGATTTGGGGATTGGAACAATTATTGTTCCCAAGTCTATTATCCCTAAAAATAGGATAAAAATGCCTCCTTAACTTATAAATTCGTAAAATTAACATACATATCAAATGAACCTAGGAACAATAACCCAAATTAAGGAACAAACCTTATATTATTATTTATTTTGTTATATTTATGTCGTCACAAAATTATAATCACATCAAACTATGTTCAAACTTTACGGCCGGTAAACCAATTCGCACTGGGTGGATTTTAGTGGTATAAGTAATGGCGTTACTACCCAGCATCCCTATCCCTATCCCAGCCACAAGCTGCTCTTTGGTTGTGAAGCTGCGGCTCTTTAGTTCCATACGCAAATATTATTATTAGGCATCGATTCTATCTCTCAGCCACTTGTACTCGCTTTTCACCGCACCTCTTCACCAGTGCTTTGGCTGTGACCAGAGGTCGGCAACCTACGGTTCGCGAGCCGCATGCGGCTCTTTCGATGTCAAGTTGTGTCTCTTTCGTTATCAAATTGCGGCCGTTAGTGGCTGAGAATTTGTGTAAATTATAACTTTTGGCTCTTCCGTCTCAAAAGGTTGCCGACCCCTGACCTATCCTATTCATGCCGGTAACCAGAACGGAAGATATCTCGTGAGGTACGGGGGACGGAACGCAATTCCCAATTGGTAGATCATGCCGCAATGAAAGAAACCAAGGGTTGAAGGCCCTTGGGGCGCAGCGTATGACCGAAGATCGCGGTTCGGATCCCACGTTGAGCTGTAGGCTCCCTTCGGAATGGCCCTATTGGGCGAACAAAGAGGAAAACACACGACAAACCCATCCCTACGAAAAAAAACTCGGTACTTCTGCTTACGAATTAATTTTAATTCTAATTTTTCTAAGTCTCTTACGCTTTTGTATTTTTCATCCCTCCTTTGTATTTTTCGTCCCTTGGAAGGGAAAAAGGTATAAATCGCATAATGCAAATCTTTTTTAATCTTCTTTAAAGCAAACAGGGCGTAATAAAATTTTAGGGTGCACTTGAAATTATATCTCCAAAAATAATAAATTTTTGTAATTAATTTTTCTGGAAGTTACTTTTATGTTTTGTAATAATACCCGAAGCAATAAAAATATTATTTATACTTCATTAGGCTACAGGAAGCGAAATTAAAATTTTAACGATTTTTTTTTATTTTCGTTAGAATAAACTTTACGAAGATTTTTTGATCAGCCTGTCTAGAAACCATCTCAACATATGCGAAACTTTTTATTTACGAAAAAAAGTTATTCTTCATAAAAAGTGCTTGTTCAGAAAATCAAAAATTTAGAGCCAGCAGATGTGGAGGGTCAACAAATATAAAGGCTGTAGAGGAAAATAGTATATTACGTACCGAGGTAGTTAAACGAGGCGCGAAGCGAGGTTTGCATACTATTTTATTTACAACCTCATCTAACATCCAGTTCTTATTATTTTGAATTAAAATTATTAATACAAGATAAATGTCATTTTGACTTTTCCATTGAAAAATTAGACAGAAATTTCAAATAACCGCAGGTGGTAAAATATCGTAGGTAATAATACACATCAAGATGGCAAATATCATGTTTTGAATATGGTTTCCATTTGGTTTCCATGTCACTAAACAATATATCATTTTAACAATAGAAAAATGCTATCAGATGAGGAATTTGATTTTGCTGCTACTCCACCAGAACTTCGAGAAGCAGCAGAAATAGTAGAAGAAGATCTTCTACCAACTAAAAGCCGCCCGAGATATGACCAGACATATAAATGTTTCAAAGAATGGTGTACGGGAAACAAAGTTCAAAATCTTGGTTCTGAGTCGGTGCTACTAGCTTATTTCAGTGAAAATGCCAAGACAAAGATCACAATATTCAATGCTGAGGAGAACTCTATCAATTAGGGAAAAAGTACATATATCGAAACAAGCAAAGCTATTAGCATTTTTAAAAAAGTGTGTTCGTATTTTATTTTGAGATATCGATTTTTTTTAAAATTACAAAAAAATAATTTACTTTCCACCCGGATGGAAAGTAAAAATTAAGAAACGTTAACTTTCCACCTTTCAAAGATATATGAAATGTCATTATTACATACATGGTTGTAAATAATAGTACATTACGTATCAAGGGCCGAAAAAAGGCTTTTACGGACGAGATGCGGAGATGTGTGGTGTGGTACTCTTCCATCCACCATGGTAACAGGTTTTGCGTTGTCTTTTCAGCCTTTTTCAATTTCGTCGGGAATTTCAAAACCCTGTCCCATTTTTGATTTTTGACTTTGACACATTAAACATTTGAATACTTATCTCCCTAGCAACAATAACGCAGGCTATAATAATGTCAAGGTAATGTCGCAGGTAAAAATAAAAAATTGGTGAATCAAATTAAATTTAAAAAAATATTTATTATTTAAAACGAACTGGTATGACATAAAAGTTTGTATGCTCCACGGGTACTAATAGATATATACCCTCGGACGGTTTACGAACGTCTTCGGCTTTGTAAGACTGTCGCCCTCAGGGCATAATCATCTACTTAGTACCCTTGATACATAAATAACTATTATAACGCCCTGTATAAAACCTCTTTTTAGATTCAATATGCATGCATCCCCATATAAGACCGGTAAAATAAACCAGAGGGAAGTCAAATGTTCTATATAATACAGCCCATAAAAGATGCAAGATTCATGCGTATACACACCTAGATTTTATGAGTATAATATAAACGGTATCAAGTGAAGCAGAAATTTTGAAACAAATAAGAATCGCTTTATGCCTATACATAAAGTTTTGGCCTTATAGAGAACTGGCGTCCGGGGTGGCGAAATGATTTATTTTAACGTAAACTTTAACATTACACCCATAAAGAAAATGTCATATAAATAACGTTCTAATCTTATATTTTCCGTTACGAGGATATAAATTATTTTAGGTTTATTATCATTTTCACTATGCGCCGGATTGAGAAGTTCAAAATGGCGTTATTTTATCGGGGTACAGTAAAGTATACGGTGACATCTAGAACCTAGACCATCGTGAACTTAGATAATGTCAATGAGAATACGTGGAAAACTAGGCAGTAACAGGGTTATAAGCTATAAAAGAAATAAATACAAGGTATCACATCCTTTACGCGCAAAACCGGAATTAATGTTTTCGTTAGCAGGAAAATAAATTTTTTAAATGGAAACAAAAAAAAAAAAATTCCATTCTAGACCTTGACTTGTTCGTTATGCGCAATCAAATTTGTCGAGAATACAAAATTAAACTCGACCCGCAAAAGAAGACAGCTAGAATTAAAAAATTTTAAAGTTACAGTAGATACAGTTAATGAAAAAAACTATACAGGGTCGCTTTTATGTATGGAAACGGTCGATTATTTGCTAAAGTAAGATAGCTAGCGAAGAATGTTAAATACAAAACTTTTAGGGTTTTTAGAAATCTATTTTATACTACACATAAACTAAGTATACAGGATCAGTCAAAAAGCCATGGAAGAACAAAGTTACTTTATTTTAAATATTTCAATTATTTACAAGATTCTAAAAAAATGAATGTTAAACACACCACATACCCAATCTTAACCGTTTTCGAGATATCGAGTTTCGAATTTCGTTTTCAAATAAATTATTAAATTCATTAATTCTACGCCATCAAGTTACCTTAGAAAATATTTATCTTCATAACAATGTTGTTACAGATATGCCAAAAATTATTACATTTACAATTTGGGAACAATTTTCGCGTAAATATTGCACGTTTAAGTGATACCGAGCGCATTGAAATTTTAATGATGAACGGTACGGCGATAGGACACGGAGTTTTACCCAAGTGGTCAATATTTTTAATGAATTGCATCCAGATCGGGAACCTATAACTAAATCAACTGTTTCCAAAACATTGCAGCGTTTTCATGAAACTGGAGGTGCGAAAGATCGACCAAAAAGTGGAAGACCGGTAAGCGTTACTAATGAAGAAAATTCTCTAAATCTCATTTTAGATGTGGTAGAAAATCCAATAAATTCGACGCAACAGCGGGTTTTAAATCATAATATGAGTCGATATTCCATTCAAAAAATTACTAAAAGAGAAAAATTCAAACCATATAAAATTCATTTGTTACAAGAATTGAGTGAAGATGATTTTGATCGCAGAATTCAGTTTTGCGAAATCATTATGGATAAATTGAATCAAAATGTCAACTTTGTCAACCACATTTTATTTTCTGATTTCCTATTATTTAATTATAATTAACCAAAATTTACCTAAAATTTTTGGTCAATTATTGCAGAAGGTTAAAAGCAAACGGGCACCGTACACAAAAAGCGAGCCGGACACTGACTCTTTGCCTCTTCAAATATTAAACATTAGAGTTCGTCTGGTTCAGCTATTATCCGGTCCAGCTTTCAAATGTCCTTTGTACTGCCTTTTATTTTAAAAGTATTGAGTGTTTTTTTTTTTCTCGGTTTTTTTATTAATTTTATAGAGTGATAAATCTAAACCCTCTCATTCGCCAATGAGATTTATCAAAATAGTTATAAAAAAATAGATCTTATAGTCGTGCAGTTATGATGTCAATTTATTCGGGTTTGTTGGTGAACTTCCCACATTTAAAATCTCGCTTTCAGTGAATAATATTGAAAAACGCAAACACACATCAATTTTATTGTGATGTCCCCCTTCACAGTAAATGGATTAGCCCCCTGAGAGTGGTAGATGTTATCCTTAAAATCGTATATGGCAAGTGGCACATCATTTTAAAGGTCATTTAAATCTCTTTCTAATATTACCATATTTACCAGGTTCCAAAACTGGAAGTAATTAAACCTTCTTTAGGTAGTCACTGTGCTCCTGGTCATGGTGGTTGGTTGGTTGGTTGGTTAAAGGCGGGGGTCGGTTTACAGGCTCGAACTTCTATCACTGCAGCCTTCCGGCTTATTGTGTACCCCGATCTTGTTAGACGATGTTTGTTCCTTCTATGAGGTCCAGTAACCTTCTACCAAGTTTGTCATGTGGGAGGTTGTCACCACATTGTATGTTCCCGAAGATGTTTTGTCTTCTACGAGACAGTGCGTATATTATGTGTGAGGCGGTTTCATCCTCTTCGCCGCAGAGTCTGCATTCAATGGATCCGTTGTTTACACCCATCCGTTGAAGATGTTTTCGCAAGTGGCAGTGGCCTATTATCAGACCCATCACTTGTTTCAACTGGTGCCGTGTTAGGGCTAGCATCCCATTCGATAGTATCCTCGATGGTTTTCCAATTGGCCCGTGCGTGTATTTGTGCGAGTGCGTGTATTGTATCGAGATAGGCAGGCCCGTAGAGAGAAAATACCGGGCCCGGGGGGTACACATTACGGGCCCCTTACCTTCAAAAATTTTTTTTTCAGCATAACAAAAAATGTATATATATATATATAATGTCAAAGATTCCGAGGACTATTATACGATAATTTTTGCATACCACTACTTAAATAATGAACATCTACATACAATTTGCATCATAATAAAAAATGTTTATTCATTATTCTCCAATAACAAAAATACAGCATCACAAAGTTGACATACTAATAGAGGATTACTAAAATACAATTGCAGTAACTCATTGCACACCACTTATTAATTTTTGTCGTTAACAATCCAAAAATCCGGGCCCCTCTCAAAAGTCCGGGCCCGGGGGGAAACACCCCCCCCCCCCCCTGTCTACGGGCCTGGAGATAGGTGTTGTTTTTTCGACCATCTATCTATCTATCATGGTGGAGAATGGAAAGAGTGTCACCTGGAGTAACTGCCTATATATAGATCCTTGTCATTCTACTAAAAGGCGAGTCAACACAATACAGGGTATTAAAGAATATTTTTTTTCCTATAAATTTTTGCTCTTTTTGTTTCCAAACTACAGGGTGATAAAGGACTGTCAAAAGAAGTTTGTAATAAAATTCTAATAATTAATTAATTAACAATAATAAATTTATCAACTACTTAAATTAATTATTAATTAATAATATTTAACAAAATAAAAAGAATATTACAAAAGATGCTGAAAATGTTGTCCCCCTAGTTTCAATGCATTTTCAATGCGTAATAATGGTAATACACGTACACACGCCACTGAGTAATCTACGAAGTCAATTTTTTTAATGTTATTAGGGCAATATCAAAGAAAGCTCCTGCTAAAATTTCATTTCATTATCTGCCAGCACTAAAAAGTTATTACGCAAAAACGATTATTACATTTTTTAACACCCTGTAGTTTGGAAACAAAAATCAGTAGAGCAAAAATTTAACTACTAACTACCGTATAGATAAAACGACCTTTAAAACGATATGTCACGTTACCCGCCTAACCATTTAACATTTTAAGGGCTACTCCTCCCAAGGAGTTAAACCACGAAGGCTGTAAATATTCTTTAAAAGCGACCCCTTTTCACAATAAAAGGGACTTTTCTTACCGATTTTAAATATTTACTGGCCGCGAGTTCGCGAGTAGATTTCAAATTGACACCATACTATAGTAGATCATTTTAAAATCCAATCTGAGAGTTATTAATAGTAAGAACCCTCTCAGTGATGTATTACCAGCTTCCTTAATTGCCGATTAATTCTGGATTGAATATTTTTTTAAAAATTGTAAAAACAAATTATTTTATATTTACAATTACATAATATCTTTTGCAATAATTAGGAAAATGAACTTCTAAACAATTTTGTTATTGATTTTTTTCGTTTCGCTTGCAATTTTTGATCAATTCTTTAGTCGGATACACCCAGCAGATTTAACAATCTCAACAGCTAAAGAGATTTGATTCCTGACACTTTGGCGGGTATATTTTTTATCGCCAAGAAAATTACAAATCTAAAAATTCTTTCGCCCAGGGAATTTTGACAGTATTTATAATATCAATTATTTTTGTATGATGCAGAATTCTACAAGGAAGATATTAAAAGAAAAATATATGCTATTTTTCGTTAGCAAAAAACAAATTTCTTAAAATCTGTGTGATCTTTGGTCGCATGAACTCCTTATAATTAATTCCATAGAGAACATAAACATTTTCCTACACGTGTCATTTAAAATCGCTACCAGTGAAATAAGACGTTCTAAAGTTCCTATTTCATTTCATTTTACAAGAAGAAAACAAATTAAACTTCTACGTTAAAAATATGTGTAAATTTGTAAACGAAACGGGCATTTTACGGTTGACAGCTTAAAAATATACTCCGCGGGGTTGGTACAATTTCGTCGTCGCAACGCACCGCAGCGGTGTGACCGAGGCAAAAATTTACGACGTCATTAAAACGTTGACAATAAACCAGAGGCCCTGCGGTTTGAACCGAAGAGAAGCGAAGGATGACGAGTTATTGCCTTGGGGGATTTTTACTGTGGATTTAACGGGATATAGATATGGATGGGAAGCGGGATAGGTTCGTTGTTTTACTAGTGCTATGTCACAGTATTCCTCCTGATTCTTGGCGTCTTAACTTAAATAGTATACTTCGTATTTTAAAATGATTGTATTTTAAAATGCTGTTATGATTGCTGGCAATAAACAAGTTAAAATTAGACAATTACTTGAGTATATTCACTCGTCAAAGCTACACCCAGGCACCAAGAAACATACCCCAAAAGCAGTGGCGGCGCATGACCTATGATAGTTCACAAGTATGGTGAAATTATTTTTAAAATTTTATTTTTGTGTAACGACCAAACAATTACTTTCTAGGCGTTTTAAATGTAGAAAGAAAAAAAGTAATAAGAAAATGCGTTAGGTAAAACATATCTTTATTTGTTTTTTAATTTTACACAAGGAAATACAACTTTTGGAAAATAAGAAAGGTTTCCTTAGTGTGTATAGCTGTCGGATCTTAACGTCGTCGCCTGCAACCCTCGTAACAATATTTATACAGTCCACTACTAATACTACTAAAGTCATCTACGAGCTATCAAGAAAACCGAATGATGTCCAATACTACTACCGCCATCTACGAGTTATCAAGAAAACCGAATGATGTCTACTACCACTACGCCATCTACGGCTACGTCATTAGGCGCAACCAAGATGAGAACAATAGTTAACTGTTTTATGACGAGAACGAATCGAGCCACGAGACTGACAAGTTGGCATTCTTCATATTTTCAGTGGTTTTTAGTTTAAATCCTTAAATAAAATGATTTAAAATCATATCGAGTATACTTTATCGAAATACATAACATTTATCGAGGCTACACAATAGTGCTTAAACGTAAAAGTCCATTCTTCGGTTCTTAATTGTAGAAAATTGATCAATAACAGCCTCGTTAAGTTTGGAATAACCTCTATAATTTTTTTTCATATATTTCATTATTAAACTTTCTAATACAGTCCCTAGATGTACCCTTTGTGGTATGCGTTAAATTAATTTCGGGTTTAGGTGTTCCCGCATTCTTCAATACAATTTTTTGTTCCAAACTCAAAGAGCTAAAGTTATTTCTTAAATAGTCCACCGTCAACTATTCATTTTAACTTAATAAATATATAATATTAAAATATTAAAACGTACACGCTCGAATTTCTAACTAGATGCACGAATAGACAACAGTGCGGTGCACACAAACACTGTGCGCCTTTTCCATGTTAAATCGCCATAGCCCCGCTATGCCCCGCTGCCACTCGCCACCTGTGCGAGCAAGTCTCATCATAATCGTCATTAACCTCGACCGAAGCACAGTATTAGGGAGAGCCGGACTTTATACGATAAATAATATTCAATGAATATAAATTAATATGTTTTATTCGATTTGTATTGGGGGTGCACGTGCGCATGTGCTCCTGTGGAAGAAACGCAACTGCCCAAATATAATAAACACCCCACAACTTATTTGTTGCCATCATTTTTTACAAACAAATTTAATATCTTTATATCTATGCATATCTAAGCTTTCATTATTTCTTGTCGAGCCTTAGCCATGATGGTGGCGTTTTAAAAGACCGAATGCGCTAGGCGATGGTAGAATTGAATTACGCTGAATACAAATGAGCCTTTTTTGTTTTTATATACAATAGTCCAAATCACTATGGGGAAGGTACATTAATAGTGACTCGCCCGTGGACGCCAGAAAGGCTTGGCGCGTCCCTGCATGCATCACAGGGAAATTTTGTTTTAGGGTGCAATAGATACAATATTATGCTGTAACACATACTTCGTAGTCCCCTAAAATCCATGGTATAATAAAAATAATTAAGCAATGAATATCAATATTTAAGTTTTCAGCCTTAAACAAATACGTTAAGCACCCTGTACCGATTAAAAACAGTAGTAAATAGTCAGTTTGATGTTTTATTCAACGACTTCACACCCTGTTCCGCTTAAACGACGTCTTTTTATCCGCAAAATATCCCCGAAACTACATTATACCTCTGTATTTAAATTTTCACAACATGTGACACCTCACTCTATCATTGTCACCGAAATTCAGTCACAAGATGATGTTGAAAATCGCGTTCTTACTCTGTCACGGTGATCTATGAATATATAAAAAGCTAATCTTTTTTATCAGGCTGTTGAATGTCTGCAGCTATAAATCAAAGTGCAATGAAATACAGGATATTTACATTTTCCCTGTTTCTATTTATGCTGGAACGCGGGTTTCATTCTTTACTTATACGGTGTTTGCTTCCACTTTATTTCGAAAGTAAATATGCATAATATTTTAGATAATGCAACAAAGCCCCTTATCAGGGGCCACCCGATACAAATAGGATAATGCATTAGGATACTTGGATTCACATGTTAAAATAAGGATGTCGAAAACTCAATAGATTTCGACTTACAACCTGTCAAAATTCAATTTATTTTTCTATTTTTAACATCTTGGGCTTAGTTTTTAAACTATCAAGTTGATATTTGGTACAGGGACTAGGTCGCTATCATTCAGCTATGCCACAATGCCACCAGAAGATACCACTTTAATTGACATTTAAATTTAATTTTTGGCACCTTCCACAAGTTATTTCAATTATATTCTAATAAAAGAATCCGCGTTGCTTCAGCTCCATTATAAATCCACTTTAAGGTATCTCTTGGTGAAGCATGAAATGTGATTTTTTCTATTTGGGTCTCATAATGGCTACATTATGAAATGCAAAAAAATTGAATAACCTGCCACTTTATGAAACTGAAATTTTATTTTTTTTATGTTCGCTGCAAGTAGGGTTCGAATTTTAGGCTTACTTCGATTTCGTTGATATTAGTTTTCTAGGCATTATGGATTCGACAAAAAAATTTTTATAGAAAACTTTAAAATACTAATCTTTAACCTTACAAATAGATCATTTTTACTAGATATTTATCTGAAATACCTATACTCGGAAATATATAACATGTTGACGGGTCCGTCAACTAATTTCTAGTCACAACTATAAAACAACATAACCTAAAAATAATAGAAATATCTTCCTGTTTATGCTCTATTTCTAAAGTTTTATTAAATAAAATATTTTATTTTTAATTCAATATAGTATTATACATATTATTTTATATATACATATTTATAGTTACTGTAGACATTTCCTGGGCATTAATTGTTATTCCTGTCAGATTCTGTGTTAACGCAATAATTTGTTCAATAGTATTATTTATTATTTTGTTCAATATTCTGAACTTTGTTCTGCTGGCACCATAACTCAAAGTTTTGCATATTCTTTTCAAAAGTTTTTCTAGATTATTTTCTGCAATTTCTCGTATTTCTGACTTTCTTCCCGACTCATTTTTATTAACTTTAATAATATATATATTTTTAATTATGACGGATGGGAAGAAGCTTTGTTGTGTTCAATTGTTTCTATCATGTCATATTTGATACTTGTAACATTTTATTAAATTGTAAAAGTATTGCCAACCCAAAAAGAAAATATTAATTCAAAGGGAAAAAATCTACTATATTTTTTAAAGTTTCTCGGACTTTAAAAACCCAAACAGAAAAAGTATTATAAAATACACGGTTCATAAGACAATTAGAGCACTTGTACTTTGGAAAACTCCCCACTTCGCGGGTCGTTTTCTAGATTTAACGCGTGCTCTAAGATAATATCTTATGAAACTTGTATCTTAATATACTATTAATGTACGAGGATATAAAAAGAAACCTGGTGTTTTTGGAAAAGCTCGTTTCGATCCCGTCATATAAAAAAATACTTTCATCTTTTAAATAATTAAACATAATAATATCTTGCTTTCTAGATAGTTAGTCGATGGAATTTATATTTATACCTTAGTAAACTCTCTCCTGAAAACATGTCAAAGATATTTTATTTTTATTAAATTTGACATTTAACATAGGATTTAATAAACCCAGTAGACTCCATGGATTATTTAATTTTTTATACAAAAATGCAAATAAAAAGACGTCTGGCTTGTTGTGCTCCGACAAGATCGTATAAACAGTTTTATTAAAAACATTTTCTCATCTACTATATTTTTAGTATAAAATAAAAAGTTGGCTTTTATTTCGTAAGCAAAACATTTTCAATATTGTAATTGTATTACTGTAACAAATTGAAATATAATTCCTTTAAAGTAATATTTTATAAGAATATAATAGAACCGTCGATTATAGTGGACAATGTCAGGTACATACAATGTGTACATAAAGTAAGGAACAAATTCATTATCTAGGAATCTAAAAATATTTCGGAAAAATCCTCGGACACGTGTATAATAATTTTTAATGGCGCATTTTTTCCCATACAAACTTAATATACAAGGTGGCTCATGTAGTAGATATGACATTATCGACGATTTTTTTAAATGGGAACCCCTATATTTTAGTTCAGATCTGTAATCTCCAAGAACAGCTGATTTCAAAAACATAACACACTTAGGGCCTAAAATTCATAGTTTCGTTACTACAGGGTAAAACAAATAATTTTATTTAAGATATTTTTTTTTGGCTTGGGAGGCATCAATTAATTACGTGAGGCGTTTTTAGCGATTTTTCAACTCCCCTTCCCCAAATAAAAGATTTCGTGACATTTGGCTCAATCCCTTCCGCCATCACCCAATTTTACCTGAAAGCCTTACGTAATTAATGGACGCACCATCATTTGCTGTTACTTATGTTTTTTCTCAAGTAGGCTTATTTGCTGTTATGTAACTATGGTATTTAGATAATGTCATTGTCATTACATTGTATTTTTCTAGTAAGTTTATTAGAAGTAATAAATTTTATTATAAAACATATTGAGTTACTATGCGTTTATCTTTAACACAAAGAATAGAAATTATTATGATTATTGGATATGGTGATAGGATCCGTACTCAACAAGAAGTTTGCATTTTGTTTAACACTAAATATCCAGCAAGACCAATTACTAGATCAACTGTGAGTAAACTTGAAATAAAATTTCGGGAAACGGGTTCAGTGGAAGATATTCCCAGAAAAGGCCGTCCAACTATTCCGGATGATAAGAAATTAGATATTTTATTGGCTATGGAAGAAGATCCCCACAACAGCGTCCGCCAGATTAGCATTGATCATGGGGCGGCTGCTATGACCGTTCATAACCTATTGACGACGGTAGAAAAATGGCACCCGTTTAAAATCCGATTGGTTCATGAGTTGAATGAAGATGATCCAGATCGTAGGATGGAGCAGTAGTGCGCCATTACATAGACCAAGTTTTTCCGAACAAGTGGATTGGAAGACGTGGGCCTGTTGAATGGCCGCCTAGGTCTCCAGACCTTACACCACTGGACTTTTGCTTGTGGAGTCACCTGAAAAATGTTGTTTATAAAGTCAGACCTGCCAATATTGAAGATTTAAAAAATCGAATAACAACAGAATGCAGGAACATTTCAGAAGAAACCATAAGAAAAGTCCAACAAGAATTTATTGATCGCTTGGGGTACTGTCAAGCAGCAGAAGGAGGACAATTTCAACACTTAATTAAATAGCTTATTTAATTTTTTTACATTTTTTTAAATTAAAAATATCTTAAATAAAATTATTTGTTTTACCCTGTAGTAACGAAACTATGAATTTTAGGACCTAAGTGTGTTATGTTTTTGAAATCAGCTGTTCTTGGAGATTACAACCAACTCTTAATATTGATATAATTAAATTATACCATTTTTGTAATAGTGTTTATATAGTGTGGATGCAATATTACTACTGGAACCCTTCCAACAGGGTTTTGGATTATACAGGCTATGTCGAAAATGATGAACGTTGTGGAAAACTGCATTTATACTCGTTACAAAAATTAACCATTTTAAAAATATAATACATTGTTGATATTTTAGTTGTTCAATAGTACTCGTATATCACATACCATTTTTCAGCGAGCGGAGAAGGGAGGTAAAGCATTTTTAGATCTTCGACTTTATGGTCATGCTATTCCAAGCTAATATCAACATTAATTCTGAATAATCAAGTCGATATAACCAAATATACCCAAACTTATGGAATTCCTAAGTGACAGTCAGTTGGCTATACACCGCGGCACGGTGTCCAAGATAACTAGGAACAGTACAGGGATCTCGGAAACCGTAAGAGATACGAAGTCGGTTAAATGGAGGTAAAGTTGCGCATTTTCGTGCCTAATAATATGCCGTTTAGAAAGTTTTAAGATTCCGAGTAATTCTGAAAAATCGTTATATTTTTTCCTGGGTTTTTTGAGATCGAATTCCAAAGTAAATTACACTTTTACATTGGCACGCTCTATCTACCAGCGGTAATTGTTTTGTAATCCGACGAGTCGTCTTCGAAGGGCCATTATCAACTTTCTTTTTTTAAATACGATCCTGCTTTCCTGATATTGGAATTTGAGAGCTTTTTTATTTTGTTTTATTTAGATTAATTGATAGTTTATAAGTTTCCAATCAACTCTTAATATTGATATAATTAAATTATACCATTTTTTTAATAATGTTTATATAGTGTTTTTGAGATCGAATTCTAAAGTAAATTACACTTTTACATTGCCACTTTTTCCGCTCTATCTAACAGCGTTAATTGTTTTGTAATCCGACGAGTCGTCTTCGAAGGGCCATTATCAACTTTCCTTTTTTAATACGGTCCTGTTTTCCTGATATTGGAATTTGAGCGCTCTTTTTCTTCCCAATGCACCGATGTAAGACACATTGTGGTTTAATGACTTGTCGAGGGTTTTTTGAACAACATCAGAAGATTTTAGGATACGGTCCGGTATTTTTCCTAGTTTTATAAATAATATCTCATAAGTAAGCTCTAAATTTTTACTTATGTTGGACTTCGTCGTTTTATTACTGTTTTGGTATGTTTTTTTGTTAATTTATTTGTGGTTTATTATTAAATTATTTGTTATTTATTGACCTAGTCCAACATAAGTAAAAATTTAAAGCTTACTTATAACATATTATTTAGGAGAAATACAGGACCGTATCTCAAAATCTCCTGATGTTCAAAAAGCCCTCGACGTACCACAATGTATCATACATCGTTGCATTCGGAAGAAAAAAGCTCTCAAATTCCAATATCAGGAAAACAGGATCGGATTTAAAAAAAGAAAGTTCATAATGGCCCTTCGAAGACGACTCGTCGGATTACAAAACAATTAACGCTGTTAGATAGAGCGTGGCAATGTAAAAGTGCAATTTACTTTAGAATTCGATCTCGAAAGAAGCCAGGAAAAAAATAAAACGATTTTTCAGAATTTCGGTTTTTATCCGGATATCTCCGGAACTACTCGGAATTTTAAAACTTTCTAAACGGCATATTATTAGGCACGTAAGTGCGCAACTTTATGTCCATTTAACCGACTTCGTATCTCTTATGGTTTACGAGATCCCTGTACTGGCTATCCGTATCTTGGACACGGTGAATACTAATAGATATATGCATATTTTTTAATTTCGAAAGAGTAAACTGATACGATCGCAGAAAGATATTGTATGAACCTTACGCATAAGGTTACTTTTTTCACGAACGGGAGGAGTGCAGCAAGCTTTTATGCATATGTTATATAAACAACTATTTTCTATTCTAGTTGATAGCATTCATTATTTTTTTTTATTATTCCATTCTGTTATACACTATTGTGTAATTTTGTTAATTGCTTAAATGCAATGTTATTTGATTGCAATAGAAACGACGTTTCATACATGCAATTATAATTATGTAGGTACGTGATGAAAAAAAAGATTTTAAATTAAATTCACGTTAGAGTATTTTGCATTTATTCTAAAATGAAGAAATTCTTTATGCAGGTATGTAAGATAATCTAAATCTAACCCATTTATAAAAACCTGACGAGGTATTTCCTCATGTAACAAGTAATGTTGATGTTGGCTTTCATTTTATAAAACTTATTTAAAAAGAAAGCATTGAATTTTTTTATAATATACCTAATAGCGGGCATTTAAAATATCAACAATGTATTATATTTTTCTAATATATAATTCGAAGGGTACCATATTGTCTCCCACCCTCTTCTTACTCTACATTATCGACCTTCTAGTGAAAACTGAAAATCCGATATTTAGGTTTGCTGACGATAGCACACTTATCTCATCTTTCTCTTTGAATGCACAAACATAGGCTGCCGACGCACATCTTAACAGACAGCATGAATTATCACAGCGCAACAAAGACCTGGAAGAAATATTGGCTTGGGGTGACAGTAACCAAATCGAATTTAACGCTAAAAAAACCCAGGCAGCAGTGTTCTCTAAAAAGGTTAACATTACAGAACCGGATATAGTCATGGACGGACACGCAATCCCATTGGCCTCATCTATTAATTTGCTTTGCGTCAATCTGGGAGGAAATATGTCTTGGCATAACCACGTTGTGGCAATCGCCAAGATAGCTTCTCAGAAACTTGGCGTACTCGTCCGAACCAGAAAGTTGTACAAATCTCAACAACTTTTGACACTATACAAAGCCCAGATTCGACCATCACTAGAGTACTGCTCTCATGTCTGGAGCTACTGGATTCCATCGAAAGGAGGCCATTCATCGGATCGGAGACCACGAGCTGACGAGCTAACGAGGGGCCTTGACAGCCTAGAACATCGAATACAGTTTGGGGATTTGACTCTCTTTTACAGATAGCGGCAAATAGCAGAAATAAACGACGAACCAATGTCGCCCATCGATATGTGGTTAAGCTTTGTACTCCTCGAACTTAATTATTTAATTCTTTCATCTGGAGGACTTCATCTTTATGGAACGACTTTCCCGAGGTCGTTTTTTCCAACGAATATAACCTCCAACGATTCAAAACCAACGTGAATCGCTTAATTCGCAAGAATTACCACTCCCAGAGTGCCTTAAAGGATTTTTGCTATAGTGCTTATGTTTTTCATAAAAAAATAAATATAAGAGTGTTGCAATCATATCTAACTAAAATGATTAGTTTTTGTAACGAGTATAAATACATTTTTCCACAAAAGTTCATCATTTTCGGCAACGAGCGGAACGAAGGAAAAAAAATTATATACTAAAAAGCCATCAAAGAATATACGTATATTATTACAGAAATGATACTTTCTTTTGAAAAACACAAAATAAATATATTTTTTATGCTTCCAAATTGAAATAAAAATGTTAAAGGTCCAGTTATGGCCAGTTTTATTACGTTTTTAATACCGCAAACATATATTCTCGTGGGTTTATAGCCCTGAATAATATTCCTCCAGATATAAGGCCTTAAGGGTTTAGCTTTTAGATCCGTATAAATTACGATCGCCCTCGTTATGGGGCTTTATAGTATTTTGATATTGAAATAAGACATAGCTCTGGATATATGTATGCATATGTGTGTTAGTACTGGTAGGAAATGACGGGGTCAAATTCATATTCACTCATTCGGTAATTCTGTTTTCCTATGACTATATGGCAATAGGTCAATATAATATGCATGTATTATCATGGCATAGTTCAGCAATATTTATAGTTATTACTCTGGAATCGTGCCCGTTTGATTCATATTCCAGGGGCTGGGACCAAGTAGATCAAAACAAGTTTACTAGTCCCTATATTTTAAACCAAGAATATTTACTGCTTTCGTGGTTTAATAATAATAATAAATAACTTTATTTCAGATCATGAAACAAACACAAATTGAAATGACGTCATCACAAGACAGATATATAAACTATCCTATTCCTAAGCGCAAAAATCACCCAAACTATAAGGCTCTAAATCAACAAGTATTTTTTAAATTTCTTTCTTATACAATTTTTGTGAATTTATTATTTTTATTCTATTTGGTAGGGTATTGAATAGTTTTAAACACATATAATTTGGCGATTTTTCTGTATATTTTTTCAACTATTGACTGTTTCGTTTTAAATAGGATTATATTAGTATTTTCCTTATTTAGAATTAATCTGTTTTTTGAAAACCATTCCGTTACAAGATCGAAGAACAGTTTAGCTCTTATTAAAAGGTCTTCTTGCTTCCGATGACTAAATTGGTATCATTCGCATATTTAACAATGTGCTGATATTCGCTTTCTGTTATGGAAGTCAAGTCGTTGATAAATACAATAAATAGAAGTGGTCCTAAAATGCTACTCTGTGCGATTCCTACATCATTGTTTAGTATCTTCGACTTACAAGTTTTACCTCCCTTGGTAATGGTAACGGTTTGTCTTCGATCATTAAGATATGAGACAAGCCATTTTTTTACATTTCCCCTAATCCCATACATTTCAAGTTTCATAGCGAGTATTTCCCTGTCCAGACAATCATATGCCTTAGACAGATCAAGGAACATCCCAAGTGCTAACTCGCCCTTTTCAAGGTGGTCTGTAATGGCACGAAAAAATTGAAAAATAGCAGTTTGCGTTGATCTGCCTTCTGTGAAACCATGTTGACATTTATTAAATAAATGCCCTTCATTCTTGGCTAATTCAAATATTTTTGAAAAACTTGATAATAAGCTGATAGGTCTATAATTGTCTAGTTTTTCAGGGTCTTCTTTTTTATACAGTGGTTTAATAAGCGCTATTTTTAAATTATTGGGAAAAATGCCTAATGCAAATGAATTATTTACTAGATAAGAGAGTACATCTTTCAATTCAAAAGTTGATATTTTTACAATGCTAGCGGGAATTTCACAGATACCAGAACTATGTTTATTATTTATCTTCTTACCTAACTCACAAATTTCTTCTGGTGTTACGGGAGTTAAGAACATAGAGTGTACGTTTCTTATTATGTTACAATTAAAAGGCACTTACATTAAATTATTACGAAGGTCGGGTACAGCCGACAATAAATGACTATTATACTTCCTGGCGATAACATCAGGACTTCCTTCTAAACCTAATTCTTCTACGTTTCTTTCTTTTCTATTTATTTCTTTGCAGATTGTCCACATACACTTTGTCTTATTATCCGATTTTTTTACTATGTTGTCATATTTTCTAGCACGTAACTGAATTAATAATTTGTCATATACTCTTTCTTCATTATTATACAGTTCTTTATACAATGTGTACATAAAGTAAGGAACAAATTCATTATCTAGGAATCTAAAAATATTTCGGAAAAATCCTCGGACACGTGTATAATAATTTTTAATGGCGCATTTTTTCCAATACAAACTTAATGTACAAGTTGGCTCATGTAGTAGATATGACATTATCGACGATTTTTTTAAATGGGAACCCCTATATTTTAGTTCAGATCTGTAATCTCCAAGAACAGCTGATTTCAAAAACATAACACACTTAGGGCCTAAAATTCATAGTTTCGTTACTACAGGGTTAAACAAATAATTTTATTTAAGATATTTTTTTTTGGCTTGGGAGGCATCAATTAATTACGTGAGGCGTTTTTAGCGATTTTTCAACTCCCCTCCCCCCAATAAAAGATTTCGTGACATTTGGCTCAATCCCTTCCGCCATCACCCAATTTTACCTGAAAGCCTTACGTAATTAATGGACGCACCATCGTTTGCTGTTACTTATGTTTTTTCTCAAGTAGGCTTATTTGCTGTTATGTAACTATGGTATTTAGATAATGTCATTGTCATTACATTGTATTTTTCTAGTAAGTTTATTAGAAGTAATAAATTTTATTTTAAAACATATTGAGTTACTATGCGTTTATCTTTAACACAAAGAATAGAAATTCTTATGATGATTGGATATGGTGATAGGATCCGTACTCAACAAGAAGTTTGCATTTTGTTTAACACTAAGTATCCAGCCAGAATAATTACTAGATCAACTGTGAGTAAACTTGAAATAAAATTTCGGGAAACGGATTCAGTGGAAGATATTCCCAGAAAAGCCGTCCAACTATTCCGGATGATAAGAAATTAGATATTTTATTTGCTATGGAAGAAGATCCCCACAACAGCGTCCGCCAGATTAGCATTGATCATGGGGCGGCTGCTATGACCGTTCATAACCTATTGACGGTAGAAAAATGGCACCCGTTTAAAATCCGATTGGTTCATGAGTTGAATGAAGATGATCCAGATCGTACGATGGAGGTTTGTCAAATATTAATGGAAAGATGTAACTTAGATCTTTTGTTTGTTGAAAATATCCTATTTTCGGATGAATCTACCTTTAAATTAAATGGAGAAGTGAACCGGCAAAACTGTAGATACTGGGCAAAAGAAAATCCCAGGTGGATGCGTGAGCACCATACTCAATATCCTCAAAAAATTAATGTTTGGGCTGGTATTGTGAAAAACAAAATTATTGGGCCATATTTTTTTGACAACAATGTAAACGGGCTAAATTATCTTCATTTTCCTCAGAACTTTCTTATCCCTACGCTAGTTAACTTATACCCTAGTAGAAATAATCCAGGAATTATAGATGAAAATTTGTGGTACCAACAAGACGGCGCACCTCCACATTATGCAGCAGTAGTGCGCCATTACATAAACCAAGTTTTTCCGAACAAGTGGATTGGAAGACGTGGGCCTGTTGAATGGCCGCCTAGGTCTCCAGACCTTACACCACTGGACTTTTTCTTGTGGGGTCACCTGAAAAATGTTGTTGTTTATAAAGTCAGACCTACCAATATTGAAGATTTAAAAAATCGAATAACAACAGAATGCAGGAAAATTTCAGAAGAAACCATAAGAAATGTCCAACAAGAATTTATTGATCGCTTGGGGTACTGTCAGGCAGCAGAAGGAGGACAATTTCAACACTTAATTAAATAGCTTATTTAATTTTTTTACATTTTTTTAAATTAAAAATATCTTAAATAAAATTATTTTACCCTGTAGTAACGAAACTATGAATTTTAGGCCCTAAGTGTGTTATGTTTTTGAAATCAGCTGTTCTTGGAGATTACAGATCTGAACTAAAATATAGGGGTTCCCATTTAAAAAAATCGTCGATAATGTCATATCTACTACATGAGCCACCTTGTATATTAAGTTTGTATGGGAAAAAATGCGCCATAAAAAATTATTATACACGTGTCCGAGGATTTTTCCGAAATATTTTTAGATTCCTAGATAATGAATTTGTTCCTTACTTTATGTACACACTGTATACTTGCTTGTGCTGTGATAATGATAACAGTACATCTAAGCTACTCTTGCATTGCATGAGCTCTGGATTATCGGGTGTCTGTATATTTTGTTTCTTACCACATGCCTTTAGCGGAAAATGATGATTAAATAATATCTTAAAGCTATTCATAAACGCATTCCATTGTTTATTTACATTACATTTTTCAATTTCATATACCCCTAGCCAATTTTGTTCTCTTAAACTACCCAGAAAATTACTTTTGTTTTACCCCAGGGAGGAGTTTTTTTTTTTTTTTTTATGATCAAACACAAGCACTATAGGAAAAATCCTTTAGGGCACTCTGGGAGTGGTGCTTAAAATCTTAAATGGTAACCCAATAAACATTTTTGTTTGTATAATAGTTACCGTAAATGTTATATCACCTACCTTATATAACTTACAGTTATATATTTAGTAACAGAAATATTTCCGTTACTCTTATAAACCCCTTAAAGCGCTTAAATGGTGAGTTTATAAAGGTTGTGAAAACCTATGTTTAGTAACGCTATATACCTTGAAGTTATATAACTAAAAGTAACAGAAATATTGTGGTAACCACTATATAACATCCTAAATAACCTGTCGCAACAGCTTTAGTGATATAATATAGTGTTATATATGTTTCGGTTACCGTTATAAACGTTGCCTATAAAGGTTCTCGAAATATTTCCGTTACTAAAATTTCGTCACTTCTATCTATTATGTCATCTGTCAGGTGTCACTTTATATTGCGAAGGCTTATATTTTGTCTCTCTTAGACACATTTTATTTATTATTAATGGTCTTTTTCTGTTTCCATAATATTGAACAGGTTGGATTTAGTCGGATGACTTATTACCGACTGCACTCGCTATTATAATAATAGTACAACTTAATGAAATGATAGTTTTATTTTGAGCCTTGTACCTATGTATGACTCAAAATTTAGGTGGGAAGAGTTTTTTACTGTAATAATAGAATTAATAGTCCCAAAAAATGCAAGGGCCCTCAAAATACCCAATAATATGTAAATTTAGGTCACATTTTCAGAAAAAAAAATATAATTTTTTAATTTTACGACGATTTAATACTAAATGATATTAGTATCTGCCACCATTGGATAAGTAAGCGGTGAATTTTGACTGATTGTTGATAAATTTTGTATTTTTGTAACTTCCCTTTCCAATAGGTCCAAATTTAACTAACCAATCATGGCGGAATTAATGTAGTAACGATATAAACGTTGTAAAGCATAATATATATATTTCATTTTAAAATGGGTACAAGAAATAACAAAAACTTTAACCTTACTAATATAAGAGACGACATGCCGCCATTTTATAAACAAGGAAGGTAGTAATTTGTGTTACTACTGTTTGCCAACTTGTATAAATGAAGCGGTTGTTACTAATATATTACCTAGAGTTTTATAATATAAGTTAGCCAACACTAATATTTTCCAGTTTTTTTAAAGGTGATTGACATTACCTTTATATAACTAAAGGTATTTTAGTTGTCTAAAATTAGGTCACGGAAACCCTTATATAAATTTATTATAAATACATTGGTAACGCGTTACTACAAGTTGTATAAAATGGTGTTGGAAACAGTTATATTACCTTGTTATATACTTGTAGGTTATAGTAATCTTATAAACCCGTTATAACAATAGGTTACCAAAAGGCACTGATTATAAAACCCCAAAACCTTCTTATATACTTCTATTACCTCTATATAACCATTATATAAATTGATGTTACTATAAGTTACGAAAAATGTTTATTGGGAAGGGGTTAAGAGCTAACATTTCGCACTTAAATTCCATTTAAAAGCATTTTTGATTAGCTTTCCAGAGAGGTGTCACAAATGTGTCATTTAAGATAATATAGCCATTGTAAGTGTTTTAAGTGTCCCGCCGTACTATACGTATCCTTTTAAATTAGGAAATAATTAAATTTATTAATCAAATTCTTATAAAAAAAAACAATGTAGCACGAGTTTACGAAAAATATTCCCATTGTATTGTATATTTGTTGCTTAGGTATTACAAATTAGAATCTATTTATGCATTTAGTTATTGTTATGAACGAAAGATTGAAATTAAATAAAATTATTAAGTCAAAAATGAATTTAGATTTATTCAAATAACGTGGGACTGCTAGAAGATGGCACTACGCGTGAAGTATAGAGCCTTCTCTGATGATATGTATGGACACCTGTACACCTGTACTGACGAGAACAAAAAAGTTCGAAACCGGTCTGCAAGTGGTGACATCCTATCAATGGAGAAAATTTCCTTTTCTTGGTAGTACCATTCAATCTGAATTAGCATTTTAAAGTGCTACTACGTAAACAAAAATACGCCCTTATTTTATAAGTAGGAAATAATCATTTTTCCACACATTGGTTATGGTATTTAAAATTATGAGTTATAAGTATCGCATTTTTTAGTTGGAAATATTTTAGTAAAATAAAAACCAAAGGACTAGTACTGCATTCTGCACTAAAACTATTTAAAAAAACATAAGGGCTTGTCAACTCCTAGTCGATTTCCGAGTTCAGGAGCCCAGTCTAAAGATAAACACTCCAAGATCTTATGTTGATTTTCCTAATGATAGACCAGGTTGACAAGCATTTTATTAAAACGACATATTTAATCATTCTAATCTGCCCGTAGATTAGGTATAACAATGGTATTTTTCCTATACCTAGTCGTTAAAATAAGTGTGTAATTATTTTTTAAATCGACAGCTTTGCATTGACCTGAATTGTTAATAAGTATTCTGTTCTCAATAATTGATTTTAAAATTAGTCCTTTTGCTATGAGCGCTTTTCCGTTATTGTTCAATGATTTCCTTATTCTTTTGCAGTGACACACGCATTGGCGTCCAAAGGAATATCTGCAAGGAGGACAAAGAACTTGTTGAGCATAATAGCAAAATTATTGCTGGTTTACGCCTAGGTAATGGTTTTTCTCTCCTTACACAGGGTGTTATGGTTTATTATATTCAAATGGGTGGCTCCTTGGATGTCCTAGAGGAAGCAAATATATATTTTTTTAATCGAATATTTAAAAAACCCCTTTTTCCAAAGTGTTGCCGCGCCAGACACACCTTCTTTCAGTTAACAAGTGTATATAGGTCAGTACAGGGTGAGTCAACGATAGAGTAAATTTTCCTCTTTATGTTAAGAATTAGATAAAAACTTGAAATACAAAAGTTATAGAGATCATTAAGGTGCACATTCTAAAATTATATTGGAGTATACAGGGTGGCCCACAAAGAAGTGGTGGATATAACTTACCTTTCTTTTTAAATGGAACACCCTATATTTCTATCAATTTTTGGATTTAGCATAAGTTTCTGAATATTTTTCATATATAATGTTATATATCTAAATCTTATAGTTTTTCCAATATTTCCATTTTTTCAGAAAAATGTCAGTTTTCAGCGTTGGATTTAATTGTTAATACCTACACTACCTCTAAAAATTAAAAATCATATTTGGTATGGACATTATATGGAGTTAAGGCAAATAAATTATGGAAACAAATTTACCTCACTTTTTACAGGATGTTCTAAATAAATTTTCGAATTTCAGTAACTTTAAAAAAAAAATCTCGGATTTTTTAAATGGTATATTTTATTTCTTTCTGATAGACGTAATTCTCTTTAACTTATTTAATATATCATATGTTTATTTTAATACTTTTCGACATATTTTAATTTTTCTCTATTTTTCATTGTTAATTTCCGATATTTCTATTATAACATCGTAGTTGCAATGAAAAAACAAAAGGTGTCAAGACTTTGACACAAGTACTTAATACTGAAATACCTAGAAACGTTTGTTATTCGATGTAAGAAGTGTTTAGGAAGAAATTAAGTATGTATTTCCCTAAAAATAAGCTGATTGACATGATTTACACACTTGGAGAGTCAGAAAAAAATTGGAATATAAGAATACGAAATGCTTACAGGACAGTATCAGCCTTTATGCTAACAGAGTACAGCAAAACTTACTAAAACATTAACATTGAACATTTATTACGACACAATTAAAAAATGAGAAAAATATTAATTGTAAATAGTCTTTCCCACAAGTTTGTTGTTACGTATTTCCATTTCCATTTTATTATATGATATGTTTCGAAAATTTACCTCGTTTGATTTTGTCCTGGGGACTCCACAGGTTTTTTGTTTTTTTCATTGCAACTAGGATGTTATAATATAAATATAGGAAATTAACATTGAAAAATAGAGAAAAATTCAAATATGTCGTAAAGTATTAAAAATAAACATATGATATATTAAGTAAAAGTTAAAGAATTACGTATTCTATCAGAAAGAAATAAACACACGAAATTTTTTTGATTAAAGTTACTGAAAATCGAAAATTTGTTTTGAACACCCTGTAAAAAGTGAGATAAATTTGTTTCCATAGTTTATTTGCCTTAACTCCATATAATGTCTATACCAAATATGAACTTTTAATTTGCAGAGGTAGTGTAGGTATTAACAATTAAATCCAACGCTGAAAACTGACATTTTTCTGAAAAAATAGAAATATTGGAAAAACTATAAGATTTAGATATATAACATTATATATAAAAAGTATTCAGAATCTTATGCATAATCCAAAAATTGATAGAAATACAGGGTGTTCTATTTAAATAAACGTAAGTTATATTCACCACTTCTTTCTGGGACACCCTGTATACTCCAATATAATTTTAGAATGTGCACCTTAATGATCGCTACAATTTTTGTATTTAAAGTTATAATCTAATTCTTAACATCAAAGAGAAAATGAACTTTACTCTATCGTTGACTCACCCTGTACACCTACTGGCAATGATGCCAAATCACAATAAGGGCCTCGATCTCGGCCGTGGAAAAGTTTATTTTCGTTTATGTCAATTTGAACTTTAAACAATAAATTTCGCACAAACTTTTTAATAATACTGCTTTTATTTTTAATAAATACATTTATTGCACATGTCGACATTTGCACTAATACATTAGATTCATTACATATTAAATTAAATACTTAACCTAAAAGAGGACTTTAAAAAATATATAACAAAAGCGCCAGAAAAATGGCTACATCTAAAATGGAAGGGATTATTTACACGGCAGTTTTGTACACCCTGTATATGTACAAAGGCTATTTGGAGTTTGTATGAGGTTTGTTAAGGAGATGAGATTACGATGGCTAGAAAAATGAGGAGAAGTATCTACTTCTTGATCCAATGCCTCCTGAAAAAAAAACAAACAAAAATTAAAAGAGGGATTTTGTAGAATATTTTAATAGCACAATTTATTACATCTTTAGTAGTACTTTACAAGAAATTGTAATTTTTGTTATTATTTACTGAAAGAGAGATATTAAATGTGGAAAGTTTTCAAATGGACACCCTGTGTTGATTCTCTAAAGAAACATTTTTATGCACAAGAGATAGTATAATTTTGTAGATGACATAAGAATGTTTTTTTTTTACAAAACACCTCAATTAATTAATAATTAATTGAACACAATTAGAAAACGTTTCTTTTGAAAGTATGCAATAAACTCTGAAAATCACATTAAGGCGAATTTTATCATTACTAATTATATGCTTAAAATGGCAAAATCCTTCATTAAAGATTTTTTCTGTATGCCAGCAATCATTCACTATGAAAAAAATCATAGTGCAAATTGTGAAGGTTTTCAATAATGAAGATTTACTATTACTAAATGATCCATTGTTATCAATCTATTCACGCTCTTATATTAAAGTTTCCGCAATAAAAACATCACTACAGTACAACAAGACTAAATCTAAATCTAGTAGATTAATCACCATGACAGCGTGTATTGATTGATCATTTTCCAATATAGATACGCTCTTACAAGTTCTTGGAGACCCGGATTTCAACATCATGGAAAGAGTAAACGGCAGATTTATTAACTAACCTTAATCAAGGTCTACAAAAAAAATTGAACATACTGCTTGTAAGTGGGTGTTCTATCCTTGAATAAAAAAAATTCGTGTGTAACCTGGCGGTAGGAAGTTGCTAGTAAGTAACTATATTGTAACTAATATTGCTTCTTGTTTAAGTTTCTAAAAATTGATTCCTTATAAAAAAAATTGACATTTTGTTAATGATGTTTGTTTTTTATATGCGTAATTAAGCTTGGTTTGCAGTTTACAAAATGGGCATAGTTATAGTAATTAGTGAATAAAGTGATATTAAAACATATAGGAAGTAATCATAATGCCCAGATTTATAACTGTACTCTTTGGTAATTTTTTTTTTTAATGTTCGTTTTATAATATTTTTTTGTTCCAAGGTCACAACATTATTAGATTATTCTTTAAATATCCATTGCAAAACGAAAACCTGCTAACATTTTTGCGAATATTCACTTTATAAAATTGCATTTATTAAAAATACGTCAACAACACGATGAGCTATTAATACAGGTTACAACAGTGGATTAAACACCAGATTTTACCGATATTTAATATAGTAGGTAAAGATTGTTTCAAGAAAAATGGATATAACTTAATGACTGTCGTAAAAGTACCTGGGCCATCCCATTATTTATGACAGTTTGTTATTATTATGTGGAAAGGACCGGATTGTAATAATTATAATTAAATATAGACACATCAGGTATGTTAGGTTGCTTAATTTATATTTAAATATCTTTTTGTGGTAAAATTTGTTAGTTTTTGAGGAATGGTTCAAGAATTGTCTTTTACCAAACATTCCTCAGAATAGCGTGATAGTAATGCACAATGCGAGCTATCACAGTCGCCAATTACATAAAGCTCCAAGCTCAAATAATACAAAATTGGAGATTCAGAACTACATGGCGGCGAATGATATATATTTTGAAGAAAGTTATAAAAAAAGTGATCTTTTAGAAGTTTTAAAGACATTTTGTATAAAAAAAGTATATGTTTGTGACACATTGGCAGAAGAAATTGGACATACAGTGCTACGGCTCCCACCCTATTATTGCATTTTTAACCCCATAGAGCAGCGTTTCTCAAACATTTTTGGCCGCGGACCCCTTTTGATTATAGAAATTTGTCGTGGACCCCCCAGCCGCTCGCTACATTACTACAGCATTGATTCTAGGAGAGGAAGTCATGACTAACTAATTTCCTTTAGTTATTTATTTCCACTTAGTGGTTCGCGGACCCCTAAGTAATGGCTCGCGGACCCCAAGGGGTCCGCGGACCATAGTTTGAGAAACGCTGCCATAGAGCATATATGGCACCAGTTAAAATCACTGGTTAGGTCTGAAAATATTTCTCCGACTTTAAGTTCTAGTGTTGTAGAATTAATACGAAAATGCTTTAATGATATTCCCCCAGGTAGTTGGAAAAATTCAGTCCGTCATGTAATAACTGTAGAAAATTCGTATATTAGTCTGGATCGTATAATTAATCCAATTATAATTAATTTTGATGAGGATTGCGATAGCTAAACAAACTATCTATAGAATGACATTATAAATGTAAATAAATATGACTAGTAATATTTAAAAAAAATGTTATTTCATTTGATTACATTAATATAATCATATCCACCTATCACCTAAACAAGGAGGAGAATAACTAATTCCTTTAATTTTAGAAAAATGTTTGCAATATTTATATCGTCTTCTTCTTAATTGCAGTTTATTTGATAAGAATGCAAGCACCAAATTTAGACTAGTTTCTCCTTACATATTTACAAAATTTACGCCTAAGGCGCTGTATACCTGTTTGTTTGGTTTCGCGTAAGTTTTATATAAGTTATGGATTTGCCTCTGCATATTTCTAATTCCTGATAATAATGGCAATACATTTTCGGGCGCAGAAAGATTTTTAATCAGTTTTATAGTCGAATCTTTCCGTAGAGAAAAGTATGCGGTGGTCGAAATTTAACTCTTGCCCCCAATGAGTCCCAATCCAATACTACATGGATTTAATGACTTATAAGACTATTTTATAATCTAATTTATCCCGATCGGTATTTTAAATCTAATTACATTATTGTTTAATAAGAAAATAAAAAATAATTTAAATATCGTAGATCCAATAAATTTTATAATTGGCACTCTTGACGACTTAATTGATTACAGCGGCTGTTACAAATGTCTATAAGGTCCGATTTCCTGATATTATAATACTGGTCGTATTATAACCTTGGCCTTGTTTGTATATTATATCGGCCACCCCATATAAGCGCAGGAATTTTTGTTAATAAAATCGGTTCCGTGTAAAACAGCAACACGGAATTAGGATCGCCTCGTCATCCGATACCTGCGATACCTTGACAAGTGATTTTTTACTACGAAACTGCCCTACCCTAATACAATATTTAGGTATGATCAGGCTTTAACGGTAAGGTAAATTTTAACTAAAACAGGGTCCACTGCTTTAGAAAATACAATAATTAAGTATATACTTCCTCTTTCCACCCAAGGGTGGGGACATGCTCGCGAGCTATTTTTCGCGGGAGATAAATCGTGGACCAGTGACCGACAGGAAGGTTTCTCAAATACATTAAACTTAAATAGAGTGGCCCTAGTAAAAAAATAAGATCGCTTGGCGACTAAACGTGTGGTTTTGTATTTAGTGGCGTCTGTGAGTCGGAAAAAAACCCGAAAAATCTAAATATTTTCAGCCGGAACAAGAGTCCCCCCCCCCCCCCCCCCCGCGTTTTCGAGGATGCGAAGCGTCAGAATTTCTCTTTTGGGTTGCGCAACCCCTGAAAACGTCCAAAAACCACCCCCCCCAGAGGAGTTAAACACGCTTCAAGAGGTTTCCCTGCAGAGAAACACACTTTCCCCACGTTTTCGAGGATACTGAGCACGTGGTAGGTATTGTATATCGCGTCCGACCCCTTCCAACCCCTCCATCGCATTTTTTGATTAAACTATTTGATTATATATTTTCAGTTGGACCGGAATGAGAGACCATTACAACCAAAAAGAGAAGTACAACTATTTTCCCCATTATCAACATTCTCGGAAACGAGGGGCGAGGGGGGAGGGGGTCGAACGTGATATCCAACACCACCAACGTGCTCAGCATCCTGGAAAATGGGGGGGGGGGGGGGGGGGGGGGGAATATATGTTTGCCGCTGATACTTGAAAAAAAAATCACTTTTTTCACAGGCGAGTATTGGCCGGTGGAGGGGTTGGAAGGCCTCGGACGCGATATCCAACACCACCACCGTGCTCAGCATGCATCCTCGGAAACGGGGGGTGTATTTCTCTGCAGGGAAACCTCTTGAAGCGCAGGTTGTTAAACCACGAAGGTGTCTTTTTAATTTTTAATATTATTCACTTGTAGCGAGATATTTCCTTTTGTTACTAAGTTATTGCACCCTGTAAACTTATTGCCGCAAGTTCAACATCCTTGTTACGTCTAAACAATTTTCTGATCGATATCTCGGAAAGTTTTGACAAACACTTCTGGTGTAGGTCTAGACTACATAATAAATCAATAATAAGCAAATACTTTTACTAATTAAATTTTTTACTATGTTGTCTTTTTACAATTAAGTTCAAGGTATCTACTTATTTTTTTTATAGGGTAACACCTGGTAATTGTAACCAAATAATTTATATTGATTCTTACGCTGTTTTTGAAAATGTAGTAGAACCTCGCTAATCCGCGGCATCTTCGAATACAAGTAGTGCCGGGATTATAGAAAATAATGATGAATTAATGACAAATTTCATATACATATTATGTAATTTTTAGCAGAAACATGTAATCCATATAACTTTTATTATGTGCATACTACAATTGATATTAAGTAAGTACATACATATTAAATGTGTATTAAATAAATACAGCAAACGTTCAAATGTATTTTATTGTGATAAGGATAAAACTCCTATGATTGACAGGTTATCGAAACATTTCTAAACAAATTGATCATCCTGAGAAAGTTTCTTATTTTATAATAGTATATTAAGATACAAGTTTCATAAGACATTATCTTAGAGCACGCGTTTAATTGTAAGTTGTTAATTAAAGTATAAGTGCTCTAATTGTCTTATGGTTTATGGTATACTTTTCTATTTGGGTCTTTAAAGTCTGAAAAACTTTAAAAAATATAGTAAATTTTTTCCATTAATATTTTCTTTTTGGGTTGGCAATACTTTTACAATTTAATAAAATGTTATAAGTATCAAATATGCCATGATAGAAATAATTGAACACACAAATCTTCTTCCCATCCGTCATAATTAAAAATAAATATATTATTAAAGTTAATAAAAATGAGTCAGGAAGAAAGTTGTAACTCCATCAGAAATACGAGAAATTGGAGAAAAGCTTTTAAAAAGAATATACGAAACTTTGAGTTATGATGGGAAATATTGAACAAAATAATAAATAATAATTGAACAAAATATTATGGCGACACAGAATCTGACAGGAATAACAATTAATGCCCAGGAAATGTCTACTGTAACTATAAATATGTACATATATACAGGGTGCCCCAAGTAAAGTGGCCTATTAGATGTATCTCGAGAACTAAATGAGATTTTATTTTGAAAATTTGTCTGTGGCTATAAGAGATGGTTTTCTACGTTTCTAAAATATTTTGGATGATACGGTGTTGCCGGATCATACCGAAAGTGGTAGCAAATTCGGAAATTTAAATGAATTACCCTATATTTTATATTTTTTTTGGAATCTAGGTAAAAATCTAGAACAGTTTTCTGTATAATATCATATACCTATCTTTAAGACTTTTTGAATTATAAATAATTTTGTGATTTTTTAACGCCGTATCGGGACCTGAAAAGAAAATCGTATCTTTTTAGCGGTTACAGCTAGAAAGCTGAAAATTATACAATAGTTTCACAAGACCATCGCAATTTTATAATTTTGAACAGTATTGAATTCGTTTTATACAGGGCGTCTCCATAACAATATTTCTGAGGCTGATGAATTATTGCAAAAATCTTATTTTTTTTAAATGGGACACCCTGTATTTGATATGTTTTGCTAATAGAGGATCAAATTTTCTATCTAATGATATTATGTGTTCCTATGCCTATCTTCACTATTTTCGGACTTATAGCGAAATTTAAAAATTATCTTATAAAAATATATTTTTTGGTAGTTGGCTGTGGATTCATAGGAACAAAATAATGAAAAATCCATGTGACGTTATGTCTGTGTTCTTGTAAAATAAAATAGTTAACCAATAAGGAATTTATTAATAAATAAATAAACAAAATGAAAATTACATCAATAAAATAACTAATAACTAAATTGTTTAAAATGCCCTCCGTTCGCTCTTAAACATTCATAAATTCTGGTTATAACATGTTCATTTGTCACCTCTTTCATTTCTTTCTCTTATAGAGACTCCAAAGCTGTTCGTACTCGATTTTCTAAATCTTCCCTTGTTGTGACGGGTGTCTTGTATACTATTTCTTTAATCCTATCTCATAGATATAATTCTAGGGGGTAAGATCCGGAGACCTTGGGGCCATTTTCATGGACCGCCTCGGCCAATCAACTTTTAGGGAGTCATAGGAGCTGCATCAGGATGCAGTTCATTAAATTTTCTGCAAGTTCTAGATAAAACTCCCCATGAATATAAAATAAACTTACAATATCTAAGCTCGAATAATGTGAATTAGCCATTTTTATTACAATAACTCAGACATAACGTCAAATGGATTTTTCATTATTTTGTTCCTATGAATCCATTCCACAGCCAACCACACTATCAAAAAATATATTTTTATAAGATAATATTTAAATTTCGCTATAAGTCCGAAAATAGTGAAGATAGGTATAGGAACACATAATATCATTAGATAGAAAATTTGATCCTCTATTACCAAAACATATCAAATACAGGGTGTCCCATTTAAAAAAAATATGATTTTTGCAATAATTCATCAGCCTCAGAAATATTGTTATGGAGACGCCCTGTATAAAACGAATTCAATACTGTTCAAAATTATAAAATTGCGATGGTCTTGTGAAACTATTGTAAAATTTTCAGCTTTCTAGCTGTAACCACTAAAAAGATACGATTTTCTTTTCAGGTCCCGATACGGCGTTAAAAAATCACAAAATTATTTATAATTCAAAAAGTCTTAAAGATAGGTATATGATATTATACAGAAAACTGTTCTTGATTTTTACCTAGATTCCAAAAAAAATAAAATATATAGGGTAATTCATTTAAAATTCCGAAGTTGCTACCATTTTCGGTATGATGCGGCAACACCGCATCATCCAAAATATTTTAGAAACGTAGAAAACCATCTCTTATAGCTACAGCCAAATTTTCAAAATAAAATCTCATTTAGTTCTCGAGATACTTCTAATAGGCCACTTTACTTGGGGCACCCTGTATAAAGTAATATGTATAATACTATATTGAATTAAAAATAAAAATAGTACTTTATTAAATAAAACTTTAGAAAAAGAGCATAAACTGGAAGATATTTCTATTATTTTTAGGTTATTTTGTTTTATAGTTGTGACTAGAAATTCGTTGACGGACACCGTCAGCATGTTATATATTTGCGAGTATACTATATGCCAACATAAAAAAAAATTTCAGTTTCATAAAGTGGCAGGTTATTAAATTTAACAACATTATGCCAATCATAGAAGGTATTAAAATCGTCGAATGAGAAAAAACACCAATACTAAAAAAAAATTCAAATTAAAGAAAAAGGATTAGGTGTGGTTTTCCTTAAATTGACAGGCCGAAAAAAAGTTGACACCCTAATAATTGACACAATTTATGGCTTTTTTTCTACAAATTTATTCGTAATTTATAGAACTAGAATATTAAGGCTAGTAACCAAAGAAAAAGAGCGAATCTTAGTAGTAGCATAGTATTTAAAACATCATCTTCGGAATCAAATTAAGCGTCAAAAACAGTCTTAACAATTGTTCCGGCACATTGTTAAAAAATGAACATTTACGAGGTTGCCAGATTGATTGTAGTTATAAAACATGTCAATTATTGGTTGAATGTCCATAATTGGGTGTTTTACCTTACCGTACATGATCCATATTATGTTGGTCAGGTTAGAATTTCATGAAATAAGAATTTATCTATTTTTATTCTATTACAGTAAAGGATGTATGAAACAGACGTTCAGGAAGTTTTCTTAATTAGTTAATAAGGTATCGTCGCCCGCAACAACAAAATAAATATCGGATTGTCGAATATTATTACGTAAAAAATCCTTACAGAAAGTGAATAATAGAAATCTGCATCATTAAAATCCTCCCCCCCCCCCCTCATTTTTGCCAAAGTTCATATAGTTACCTAAAGTAAGATCCTAAGAAATCTCTTGTTTTTTTTTATTTAATAAATAATACAGATATTCCTCTTTTTACTTTTTAAAATTAGTACGACATTAAATCAAGAATATAATGAAAGACCTATTGAATTAAATTTAAGAAAGGTAAAAATTCCGACATTTTAAACTACAAGTTTAAACAGTAGATTAAATCAATTTAATTTGTATCTTCGTTGACCGCCGTTTCCTCATTTTACCATAGTTCTTATATTCGATAACCTTCGTATGTAAAGTATGAGAGTTAAAATTAATGTTGCAAGTTTTGCGGATATGCAGAATGATAATTAAAATAGTTTTAATTTACTATTTTGTTTCGCGTTTCGTTGAACTGAAAAATTATATTGGGACTCATTATGTAATTAAGGCGTTAAAGGACTTTTTTTTAAACAATCACGGGTGATAAAAAAATGCTATTGTATTATTTAGCAAGGCTTTAAAAAAATAATTAAATCTAGGTACTAATGAGTAATGATATGCGACATTGTTCATGATTACGACAAACCCTCAGTACAGCGTGTTTCTTAACGAGATGCTAATATCTTAGACTGATTCCTTAGGTCATTTTATAAAGTTTATATGAACATAATATGTCCGCAACTGCTTACGCACCCTGAATTTAATACTAGATTAGTTAAACAAACATTATAACCAAAAATACTAGTTTTACTATAGTACTCTAGGTCAAATTAAAATAGTTAAATACACTAATTCTAAATATCATTCATTAAAAAAGTTCTGGGTATACCGATACCGATGGTCAAGGCAACTCGAAGAATTGTGAATTATTTTACGGGAGATCATTTGTATTTCATAAATAATTTGATAATTTATCGGTTGAGTTGATATACCTAAGCCAAAGATATTACAAACTACAGATAGAAAGATGTATATTTCTAGCATACGCAACGACTGCAAACAGTCTTTCCCACCTCTGTCGGTCATTATTGCAGCATAGCCAGATTGACATATTTATCGCGAAGTTATCTCGCAAAATCCCAATTAAAAATTTGTTGATATGACAAGGTTTAAGATTAATCCGCAATTGCTCTGATAATAAATTTATTTCCCAATAATTTTACTATAAACTGTAGAAAGGCGATGAGAAATTCTTTAAAAAAATATTATTATACTTAAAAGTATCAAACGAATCTTGAACTAATCCAACTGCACTCTGGCAACATCTATTTCTATTTTACAAATGCGTTACGATTCGGACCCAAAAGATAAGCAAAGGATGAATGAATACTAATCTCATAAACATTGCAATGTTTGGCCTTTGATCCGACAATTTTACGGATTGTTATATCTTATGGTTTATTTGTGTTTTTTGGTGATTATTGGGGAAAATCGTCTTCATTATAAACAATCATGGTGTATTCATGTTAAAAAAGTGGATCGTTAAATAAGGATTTATCTTTTCATCGGTAAGTATAGTTATGTTTTAATATTTAACCATCTGATATAACCAGACTTCAGCATTGTTGTCATTCAGCCAACAAACATGTAGTTCTCTCTTCCATCCATTACTGATTTTCAATAATATTTCACACAATAACGGCTTCACTTTCTAAGAGATTTATAAATGGATTATGGGATCTGTAGTTCACAAAACCTTTGTAAAAACCATATTTTTTTACAGGAAGAAATTCAAAAAGTTTAAAAGGTTGACTAATTATATTTGACTATTTATATAAAAATCAGCAGAAGTTATTTTTAATTCTACAAACATAATTTGGCATTGTCAATTTTCTGTTGTTTAAGTTTTATTTTAAAATAACAAGGAATAACCTGAATAATATACTATACACACCTGAATAATATACTAAATTTTGGTACGGCCAATTAAATAATTTAACATATTATACCGATTAAGAAAACAAAAATTCTTACCTTTAAATTGAGCATCTAAAAAAATGACTGTGATCTAGAGCCTGAAAACATTTCATCTAATCAGTTAAATATATTTTTTAATATAATTGCTATGCCCAACCTGATCCTATGACAGATGAAATGTTGATATGGTAACAAATTAGATATGTAATAATGATATTTATTGAGTTTTTAGTTTAGACGTTTTGATGTTTCAATGATTGATATATCTCCATTACCTTATTATCATTATTAGAACCATTACTTTAACACAATGATATAATAATATCATATAAATATGTTTGGGAAATCATTTTCTAACCAAGACACCTTATAGAATCAGGATTCGTAATTGTATAAGACATCTTCAGGTGACTAGGAAATAATTTTCCATACATATTGATAATATAGTATACCTACTACCAGCTGACAAGCAAGATAAATATATGTTCTTATAACAATTATATGTATACAGTGTATTTGGATAGCATCAGAATACTTGTAGAAGTGCTACATGTTCAGATAAAGGTAGTAGTAGTAGTAATAGAAAAAGTGATTTTACTGCTAACAAAATTCCAGTTTTGCGTATAAACTGTGTAGTTTATCGAATCCAATAAAGAGAACCTTTTTTATGATGTTCCTTGGTCTTTGAGACGACATGTCCTTCCCAGTACCAGATATCAACTTGATAGTTTAAAAGCAAACTGCAAGATGATAAAAACTTTGACAGGCTGTAATTAAAAAAATATTGAGTTTTTGACTTTTTGCTACATGACTAAGTTCCTTTATTTGAACATATATAGAATTACCTCTCCAAATATCCTGTAGTTTGGTCCGAACACCCTGTATCGTATTTTGGTAGGAAAATTAAATTGGACGCTTCTTTAAACCCTAATTACTTTTTATTTATATTCAGAATTTTGCAGTTTTTGTATATAGTGAGAAGGTAATCATTATGGCAGCTAGACGTTATCTAGGGTAGACTTTTAGCATTTCTGTGGCACGCTGTATTTATGCTCTGTGCTATATCTAAGTTTAACGATAAATTTAAGTTAAATGCAGTGAGAGTCCATTATTTCCAGAGTCCAGTCTTTCGATAGAAATTTTGCATACTCACTATACTAACAATATCGAAAAAAAAATAAACAACTTTAAAAATTTCTTATTGTGGGACCAGTTTCTTCGGTCTTATCGTCATGAGTAAAAGGACCAGAGAACTAAAACCAGTCTAAGGAGATCTGTTTTCGTACTAACGTTATTATAAGATGTGTATGTTCCATTCCTATATTATCCATTCATCTTATTAAGTAATTAAATTACTGCTAAGGACAACGGCTTGGAACTTTACTTCCCGCGGGACAACTCGATTACAATAGACCTTATCAGTTTCCCTGACTTGCACCCGAATAACTCATTCCAGGACCAAATTAGACATTGTCCTCTTGTCCGTGGTTACATCGCCAGTATTTCCAATTAATCAATTTAAAAACAATGCACCAATACGGCTCCTTATATCACCCGTATTACGTTTCTAATGTAAGATACAGTGCCCGCAAGCTCACAAACGACGATCAAAATCATAATTTTCGCGAACGTGGTATCTATGTTATTAGTAACGGATATAGCAAACTAGTAGTGTTTTTAACACTCTTTAAGATAGAAGAGTGCAAGAAACAATTGGGCATTTTGTGAATACAGGATGTTATGGAAAGGACGTTTTATATTTAAACAGGCAATTCCTGAGATAAAGACAAATTGAAGAAAAATAGCCATAAATGGCGCTTTCAATTCATTCAGCGGTAAAAGTGACCTGACGTCAAACTATAAAAACACCTGGGTGGCACTGCGATACATGTAAGCAATCAAGGAATTCTGGCCGGTGTTGTCATATGTACACCTTAAACTCTTTAGACAAAATAAAAGAATTTAAACACTTTTTCATTCTGTAATACCTTTTTGTACAATTAAATGAAGAACGTTTACGACGGACTATGTTTTAAACAACCCGAAAAAACATATGGAATAGCAATAGCCACGTACGTCATTAGGTCAAATGCCAATAACCTCTAGACGCCTTACATCGGCTGAACAAAGTAGTTTCATATAGCGCCGCACGCTTGCGTCTGTTAGTTGAAGACCAACCAGTGGCCGGATACGTTGTGTCTCGTCGATCACCAACACACTCTCAGCAATCGCTCTGTTTTTTCGGTTTACGCGTGTATCTTGCCCGTCCATAAATAATCTTTGAATATTGTTTTTATTGACGCGTTTCTTCTGGACGTCAAATTTCGTCTCGTGTAATAAAATCTAATAATCTGTAGTACCTATAATCTGTATTATTGTATTTTCAAAAGCTATCGGTTCTGTTTCACTATTACCGTGTGTACATAAAGTGTTTCCAGGAGTGTTCCCATGAAAAAGAAAAAAAACTGATTGTGTTTGTGCCTGGATTTCCTCGCTCTTTAGGTATTAGGATAAATACAAGTAGGTAGAAAATAGTTCATTTTTATAATTTTATATGGAATTTCAGTTTTACATTCAGTTTGGCAACATTGCCATTGGCTCGGAATGAAACGTTGTACAGTAGCGCGGACTGACCTGTGAGTAAGAGTGTTTGTTACCCCGCTTTTAAAACGGTCGATTTAAAAAAAAAAATATGTAGCGCTTCTCTAGGACACCCAAGGAGTCACCCGTTTAAATATAATACGTCATTTCCATAACACCCTGTATATACCCCCGATATATTACATAGGATGAGCCCACCGACCCAGCCAAACTCTAAAAGCAAAAGTGGCAACTTTATGGCCTCACGCATGTAAAAAAAGCTGATCGTCAGATGTCATGCGCAATGCCGACTGATATACTATTGACCTTAGCCGACGAACAGGACCGTACTTCGCCCTGAATGAAAATGATTACACGGCTATGTTTTGGCAAATCAAGACCTGCTTCGATTTGCTCGCATATAGAAGAAGGTCTTGTGGTCATCACGGAAAAGCCACTTAATTTTGATATTGTCCACGTATCGATAGATTTTCAATATCGATACATCCCTACGACTGATTTCGGTTCTGGACGATCGTCGATGTTTCACGTCGTTCCTTGGCAACCATTTTTTATTAAAAGGAGCTCAAAAGTACCACCCCGACCTGTTACGAATTAAAATCACATTATCTCTTTTGTCCCATGTACTTTGCCAGGATTAAGACACTTTTGCCCCGTTGCACCACACGTAAAATGTAACTTGGCATACTCGCCCGAATTTAAATACGGACTAGTCACATTGTATCAAGGCGGTCACTCAGGATATCAGATAAGGACAAAGGGACTACCGACACTAGAACTTGCGGTCTATATTTGTCTTCTATTCTCGTGGAAATGGGTTATGGGGGGGCCTTATTCAATTCTCAAGTGAACTGTGGCTGATTAACCGCGGGAAGTTAAAACAAAGGGCCATGGTTTCAAGTTTCGGACGAAATAATTATTTTGTAAGTTCTTGAAACGTCAAATCCCACTTCTGAAGAAGAGGAGTATAATATTGTATTTATTACCATTACAAGAAAGAAAATCTGTACAGATGGTAATATTTCTATAAATAACTTCATAATATTGTTGGATGCAAATTTCTTACATTTTCCAAATACCTTCTTAATAGCGTAAAATGTTTTAGTAATTTTATTATATCCATTAAGAATGTTGATAAAATAACTGAAAGAGATTGAATGACATTAACTGTATCTTGTATAAAGAAATATTCCTTATGATCTCTCCTTATATGAGAGTCGACATTTGGGTTGCACTTAGACGTATTAGATATAGAGAAGTAATTAAATGGTTTGCCGTTATTAACAGTCGAGCTGCGAAAATGATTACTTGGTCAGCAAGAGTTTACAATTGGTCAGTAGAAACAAACATGTCTAGAAGCAGTTTACTTCAGAGGTCCCAGGGCACTGTCAATTTATGTAACTTTCTTGTGGTTTCTTTTGCCGAATACAGAAGGAAATCGGCTATAAAAGATGTAGCGGGGGCGGGTTTTCACTTGTTTTCCCAGGGCACTGTCACGATTCAGAAATGTTTGCTGTCCATAAGTTGCTGACCAACTAGCCATTTTGGCTGACCGATTACATTTTTCTGTTCGCAAAAATATGAATATTTTGCTAACCAGTTAAATGATACCCTTTGATATATATCAATCGACCTATAACTATGGATACGTACAACTTATGGGATGCGCAGTAAAAAGTTAAATTTTATCAATGAAAAAATGGGCTAGTGCGCACGGCTTACCGGTCATATTTTTAAAGGTTGCTCGTCGATTGTCTTACGAAAATTGGGGTTATTTAGGAATATATTTTAAAGGTTGGGTTCAATTTCAGCGAACATAAATAGGTAAGTCGATCATGCGGAACTAGCAATTTATCTAATACGACGAAGTACACACAATCGAATTATTTAATTCTTGGGTTGAATACCTTTTCCACGTTAAAGTATTTCAATGTAATGGATTTTAAGTTTGAGCCAGTGTACGGGCAATTATCGTCTAAATTTACATTAAAGCGCATATCGTATTTCAAGCAGAAAATTTGCAGAAATATCTGAATAAAATTTTATTAGACTTTTTTAAAAAAGAACTTTTAATCACGTTTTTCGATTACTTGTGTTTTGTTCAGCTAATGGAATATTTTCTGTAAAATTACGTTTTAAAATCGTCAGTGGGCTTTAGTAATGAAGTATAAAAACCACAAAGTTGCATAAATAAATTTTGTGCTTTATTAAAATCACAAACCTACGAGAGTTCGACATGCAAAATTTAAAATGAGTCGGAACAAAATGCATAAAATACAGAAGAAAATATTAACAAATTATAAAACGAAAAGACGGCAATGCAAGAATTGGACTAATGGCTTTATGCCTTAATTTACATTAGCTTACATAATATCTTAGATGAGAAGTCACTATTTAATATTTTTTCTCTAAAAGAGTTAACATTACAGAACCGAATATAGTCATGGACGGACACGCAATCCAACTGGCTTCATCTATTAATTTGCTGGGCGTCAATCTGGGAGGAAATATGGCTTGGCATAACCACGTTGTGGCAATCGCTAAGATAGCTTCTCAGAAACTTGGTGTACTCTTCCGAACCAGAAGGTTGTACACACCTCAACAACTTTTGACACTATACAAAGCCCAGATTCGACCATCACTAGAGAGCTCTCATGTCTGGAGCTCTGTGCCCAAGCATACTCTTCGGCTGCTGGATTCCATCGAAAGGAGGGCCATTCATCTGATTGGAGACCACGAGCTGACGAAGAACCTCGACAGCGCGGAACATCGAAGACAGGTTGGGGATTTGACTCTCTTTACAGATATTTTCATGGAAAGTGCTCGGCTGACCTTGCCCTCTTAATTCCGCCCAGAGCGGCGAATAGCAGAAATACACGACGAACTACTGCCGCCCGTCCATATGTGGTTAAGCTTAGTACTCCTCGAACTTCAGTATTTAAGAATTCTTTCATCTGGAGGACTTCATCCTTATGGAACGGCCTTCCCAACGAATATAACCTCCAACGATTCAAAACAAACCCGAACAAACCCCTTTTTAAGCTAAAAACGGTCGGAACCTCTTAACACGGTATAGTTAGCGCATGACTTACTTTTTATTTAATTTCTTGTACTAAGGTTAGTGGAGTAAGGTGAAATTTTTAATTAGTTTTTTATAAAAAAAATCAAGTAATCGAAATTATTTTTCAAGATATGCCAGATGTTGTTCACCAGATGTGGAACTTATCATTAATAATGCTGATTGGGATTATGATTTGTGGCATCCTTATGGCGTGTCGTAGTGAAATTTGCGAAAATATTAATCATGATGGAACGATACGGTATAGTGAATTCGATTTTTATGAATGTATAGCCCATTTTAATAGCGATTAGTGTAATTACGTTTACTTTTATATGGCTAGACTTGATTGAATGAACCAGAACCATAGTTAAGGTGGTTTAAGAGCATTAGAAAAGGTTCTTCCCTAAGAATGAATCTACAGAATTAAGAGTTTAAGGAAATTTTGTTGGAAAGTAAAATGATAACAAATTGTGTTGTTTCGTTTTTAGGGAGAACTTTTATATACTACCCGACAATAAATGCCGGACAAAGATAATGTTAATCTTTTTGATAGTGCCGATCTTGGTGAAATTTCTAGCAAAGTATAGACTTATGTTTTGGGATGATATCCTGAATTTTAGTTTTCAAAAATTACTGATGCCTTGGTCATTATACAGGCAGAAACAAAAGTTACTTTTTTACCCTTAATTTCTTTTCGCCCTGTGGAAAAATTGAGCCGTAGAATATAGCTGAATTGTATTTTGTTTTGAAGTGTGATCTTTTCTTAACCCAATGTTTTTTGGTTCACGTCATTATCTGCTTTTTAAAAGAAGATACAAATTTTTAAAGAGAGTATTGCAGCTTTTCAATTTTATTCACAATCCGTTCCACATTACATGATTTTATGGAGTAGCATAAAGAAATATCCAAAATTTAATAGGGCATATTGCCACCTCATGTTCTTACCACTTCTACCACGTGACGATGCAAACTTCAATACAATACGGGCTATTAATGTTTGCATATTTGTTTATGCTACTCGATAAAACAATGTGATGTTCTGAATTGTGAATAAAATTGAAAAACTGCAATATTTTCGTTTAAAAAATAGGTAATGACGTGACCTAAAAAACATTTTGTTAAGAAAAGGTGACGCTTCAAAACAAAATGTAACGAAGCTAAATTCTACCGCTCAATTTTTCCACGAGGCGATAAGAAATTAAGTGTAAAAAAGTGACTTTTGCTTCTGCTTGTATAATGATCAATACACGATTATTTTTTGAGAACTAAAATTCAGGATATTATCCCAATACACAAGTCTACACTTTACTAAAAATTTCATCAATTTCGGACAAGAACTAAAAAAGTTACAGGACTATAAAAAAATATTAACATTATCTTCGTCCGTCGCAGCAAAATTACTTTACAATAATTTAAAATAATGTCTTTATTTTATGCGCGTAAAAACAACATAAAGTTGTCATCTTACCAATGTTACATCAAATGCTTTAATTTTTCAATTGGATTCGTGGTTTTATTTCTCGTTAAAAAAAAATGAAAGAATTAAGGAACAGGACATCGAACTTGTATTGGTTTAATCATTATACAGCATTTTTTTTTTGAATAATTTTTAAAATCTATATTTTAATCAGAATTTAGGGAAACCACGATATGAAGGACAAATATGACGTTATGTCTTTTTTAATGTCGATTTAAAATCCGTGTAAAAAATTAAAATATTGTTATATCTAATTTTGAAATAATTAATTTTGCTGAATAGATGCTCACCAGTCAAAAATTGTTCAAGATTGATAGATAATTACAAGAGCGTTTAGGGCCATAGATAAAGTACAGGGTGTTTCATTTTAAAAAAAATATCATTTTTTCAAACAATCAAAATATTTGTATTTTGAAACACCCTGTATTATATTTTGAAACAGCATGAACAGGTATTACCTGACTCCCGATACATTATCCGAACGCACTATATTATTAATTTGATTTCAAAAAATATACAGGGTCTTCGATCAGGATGCTAGTGTGTAACAGAGCAGAAATATTTATTATCTATAAATTAAGAAGTAATCTTTAATTATTTGTAAAGTAATTTTGAACGCTACACAGCAATAAACGACATTTTTCTGTCGATTAGAATAAATGCTACTTAAACTTGTGTTCCAGATCAATCCAGAAACTTACTAGGACTATTTGGTGGCACAAAACCATATCCAGAAGCACCCACGACCACTCCGCTCGTTTCCCCATTGTCTGGTGGCGCAGCCGGAAACACTACCGGTCCTGGATTCTGTCTGGGGTCTCTGGCCGCTGTGAGGGGACTGTCGAGACCAAGGCCTCCAAAGGAACTAAAACCGAAACCTCCGAACTGAGCTCGAACCACAGCTGCGAGGCAGGCTATGCACAGGGAGATCAATGTCTGAAAAAAATATACTTAGTGAATAATTGAAAGATTTATTTCCACTTATTCTAGTTTAAATCACATAAACTAAAATGGTGGAGACGCATCGCCACTAAAAATTGATTTACTTTTGAGGTTGAAGTATACAGGGTCCGCAAATGAAGCGTGGACGGAAGATTAAATCGTTATCGAAGAACTTATCAACAATACTAAAACAGCTTTAGATATTGGATTAAAAGCGGCATGTTTTAAAAATATTTTACATTATACAGGGTGGCTCAAAAAAGTGTGACAGCATAAAGTTATATATTTTTAAATGGGACACCCAGTATTTTATTGCATATTTAGGTTCATATTACTATCGTTTGTAAGTGCCTCAAATTTTATTTAATTTGGTTTTGTAGTTTCAGAGAAATAAATTAAAAGTTAAAAAAAAAGTTTTGTAGTCCTGAATAAAAAAATCAAAAAAAACAATTCAGAACTATTTTTTTAACCTCGGCATTGAGTGAAATTTATGACAAGAGGTCTAGAGATACTATGAATGTAATTGCGTTTATTTATTTTATACAGGGTGTTCATAATAAGCTTTCAAAAACCCCACATTTTAAAATAATTTTTCTCAAGTTTTTTAAATGGAACACCCTGTATATTATTTGGCTATTTGACGTAGAATTCATAGACAATTTTTTTTTGTAATAAAAGCATATAAGTTACATCCAGCCGTTTTCGAAATAATTATTAATATCATAAATTATGTTGTTTAAATAGAGTTTTTATTGGGAAATTTTGTTATAGGCGACTAGACTAATAATTGTAAACTAAAGTAAATGTTCAAAATAGCTTCCTTTTACTCTTACAGTTTACCGTATTTTAGTTATTTCGATATAAATTTTAAAAGCCTACATTTTTGCTACATTTATTTATTTAATTTTATTTTTTATTCTTAATCGAGTTGCCATGATTTTTTTATGTTTAGATTGTCACTATGACAGCCAAATAAAATTATTTACATTTGTTCAGTAGTCGAAATTAAGTACTAACTTACACAAAAATAAATGTCGAATTTTACAACTTTAGAAATGGTAAATATGATGTTTATACTGGGTGAATGTGCAAGAAATTGCCTACTCGCGAGCCGAGTGATACCCAGATATTGAGAGGAAGCTGAGACCAGAAACCTTCGAGAAGTTGTTGCAAAGATTTGTAGTAACAGGAAGCACTTCATACACAAAAAGGATGATAATCAATAAACCCGTTATTAATGAAGAAAATGAATTAAGAGTTCTGTTGGCAGTAGAGGAAAATCAATAAATTAAGTAAAAAGAAGCTATTTAGAACGTTTACTTTAGTTCACAATTATTAGTCTAGTCGCCTATAACAAAATTTCCCAATAAAAACTCTATTTAAACAACATAATTTATGATATTTACAATTATTTCGAAAACGGCGGGATATAACTTATATGCTTGTATTACAAAAAAAAAATTGTCTATGAATTCTACATCAAATAGCCAAATAATATACAGGGTGTTCCATTTGAAAAACTTGAGAAAAATTATTTTAAAATGTGGGGTTTTTGAAAGCTTATTATGAACACCCTGTATAAAATAAATAAACGCAATTACATTCATAGTATCTCTAGACCTCTTGTCATATATTTCACTCAATGCCGAGGTTAAAAAAATAGTTCTGGATTGTTTTTTTTGATTTTTTTATTCATGACTGCAAAACTTTTTTTTTTAGTTTTTAATTTATTTCTCCGAAACTACGAAACCAAATCAAATAAAATTTGAGGCACTTATAAGCGATAGTAATACGAACCTAAATATGCAATAAAATACTGGGTGTCCCATTTAAAAAATATAACTTTATGCTGTCACACTTTTTTGGGCCACCCTGTATAATGTAAAATATTTTTAAAACATGCCGTTTTTAATCTAATATCTCAAGCTGTTTTAGTATTGTTGATAAGTTCTTCGATAACGATTTAATCTTCCGTCCACGCTTCGTTTGCGGACCCTGTATATGGGCCAGCCGCTTTGAAAGCATAGGAAGAAGCACCAAGGCTGCCTCGCTTGCAGCTTCCGCTAGTGTGGGTTCTGGATATCATCCGGATCTGACGGTACTATTTGACAGACTCTACAAGGCATAATACCCGTGATAGGTAGGTACCATAACCTAATTTATAGATTCTATATAATCAGAATTATTATCTTATAATTTTGAAAAAAATTCGGGCCTGTGAATTTGACTCCCGTCTCACTTCTGTTTATTCGGAGATTTGAGGAAACACCTCAGGGTGTTCGTTATTGTGCAAAAATATATCTTATTTCAGTCTTCTCATTTTGGGTAGGAATTGTTACATTTACAATGAAAAAGCGTAGAAAGTATAATCAAAACGAACTCGGAAATTATGTACTTTCTGGTGCTCTACAACTTAAAAAGCGTAATGAGTTCATATCAGCTTCGTCTGCGTCTAAGGAAATGTCGTCTAAGTCCATTTAAATTAAATATAATTGATGGATTTTTGAAGTAATTGTTTAATTTTTTTAATAATATTATTTTTCATTATATTATATTTAGTTATTAGATATACATGGTCTTGTTCAAATCATCTAGTTGCTTTCACTCGTGTTTTAATAACAAATTTTAAAAACAATTAACCATTAGTGAAATTATATATAAGAGAAAATACCATTTATAAACTGATTAAAAGTATCTAATTTCAAAATTATTTACGAACGGTCGCAAAGTACTGAAATTAACCTACTGTTTAATATTGATAAATTATATTCGCCAACAAACGCGAACGAATGTATTATAGATAACGTAACTTAATAGTTTTGTTCATCAAACCATACAAAGTATATTTAGGATTAATTTAATGAAACCGATATCAATCAGCATTTTAGGTATCACGCAGTAATTGCTTTCGATTACTTTAGAGTAAACCGTGGTAAATAAATATACTGTAAAAATAAAATACAGAGTCTTCAGATAATGCACCAAGATATTTGGGGACGTGATTAAATATGTATTCGATTTTTTTGATTCTATACATATGCAAATCAAATAAGTCCAACTATAATTTATATTAGTTGTCGTTTCTTACAAAATAGAAAGCCATAAATTTAGAAATTGTTCCATAGACATAAATAATGGATAATAGAATATCGTGTAGTCTCATACTTTTCTGCCAAAGCTTCGTCAGGTCTTGCAAATGAGGAATCGCTATTACACGTCCAACAAATGGGCAATAACCGGTATCAACAAAGTCACATTCTTTAAAATATAAATCGTTTCCTAATAGTCATAGTTTAATTGAAGTCTTTTTACAATTTTATAATTTTCCTATAAACATAGGACATAAATATATATATATACATATATCGGTTTTTAGAACGTCCTTCGACGTTGTCCGATGCCTAACTTCCATTGTTTCCTATCCTCCCATTGGTCTTGTCTCAGATCTCTTGAGCTCATTGCTTTTACAATTCCCTCGTTTCAGGTCTTTTAAGGTTCGGTGGTCTCCACATCATAGTTTTCTTGGGTAACCTTGATTCCTCCATTCGCTGGACATGTCCATACCATATTAGTTATCTCCGTTCGATGTCAGATGTTATTGTCCCTTCTATTCCCGTTCTTCGTCGGATTTCTTCATTCCGAATTCTATCTGCTCTCGATATTCTCAAAGATCTTCTTAAAGCATCCATTTCGATGGCTTCCAATTTCCTTGTGTTGTTCTCTGTAATTCTCCACGTCTCCGATCCATACAATAACGAACTTTTAATCATTGCTTCATATATCTTATACTTCCGTTTCTTTCCGATATCTTCACTCCAAAGTATTTTATTCAGATAAGAGATTATTCTTCTAGCCTGAGATACTCGTTTATTAATCTCCCTCTCCTATCTTTTCCTGTGGTGTCAAATTCAACGCCAAGGTATGTGTAATTATTACATGCTTCTATTTCATCTACATCAAGTTGTATATTAGAAAGTTCGGCCCCTATTGGAAGATATTTCGTTTTCTGTATGTTAAGTTCCAACGCCCATAGTGCATACTCTTCCTGTAGTTTTCGTGCCATGTACTCTAAGTCATCCTTAGCATTAGCAATAATAACTTGATCGTCGGCAAAGTGTAACGTATATAAGCAGGTATCCCCTAAATCTATACCCATTCCCCTTTTCCATCGGTTTAAAGCCTTGACTACATGTATTTTAAAAAGTGTTGGAGATACGCAACAACCCTGACGTAAACCCTTGTTGACTGTAAAAGTTCGTGACAGCCTATTACCAACTTTTATTCTTGATATCGATCCATTATATCGTTTTTGTAGAGCTTCTATAACCGTGTGGTTAATATTTGACTCCTGTAGCACTCTCCATAATTTTTTTACTGGCACCGTATCATATGCTTTATGAAGGTCTACAAACATAAGATGAGTTTCCTGGTTGGTGTTAGATCTCTTTTCTATTATTTGCTTTAAGCAAAATACGTTGTCCGTACAGGTTCTACTAGCTCTAAATCCTGATTGTTCTTCTTCTTCTTGGTGTTTGTATTCGGATTCAACCAGGTCTCTGATTATCCTTCCATATAGACGACTTAATGTACTTGTCACAGAGATATCTCGATAGTTTGCACAGTTTAATTTATCTCCTTTTTTATGAATGGATGAAATATACGCAACCCTCCATTGGTCCGCTACAGGAGTGCCATTAATAAATTTGTTTATGCACCATGTGAGTGCTTCAAAAAGTGTTCTAGTGCCAGGACATAAATCATTTTATTAAAAATTAATTTTATGTTTTAAATAGTTATTTTTTAACTGACGTGATGACGAAAATGGTTCAAGTTTTCGTAGGAATGCCATTGGGTTCGACTTATTGATACTTTTTACAACTTGAACCTTGTATGCATAATTTAAATTTGTAACAAGTCATATTATTATACGTGCGTGTAGTAAATATGTTTGGTATGATTAAAATTTACTATTAAAAAATCCTTTCTGATATTGACTAGAGATTATCTGTCAGATTTATTATTAAACCAGTTCGGAAAATGATTTAGTACAGTGATATAAATCATTAAAGGTAGGTAGACAACTAGGTTAGAGTTCAATATCATCATAATATTATGTTATATTGAACAACATAACATTTAATATACTTATTTGTTAATACCGTTATGAATTATTAACCATTAAATTATATGGCGTTAACACCTAATGAGGCATGATATTTAAATTAAAATTCCTTATTTATTAAATGATGTACTTGTAACAAGAGGGGTTTCAGTAAAAAGTATATAATATTTAATTTTAAAAGTCATAAAGCAAGCTGATAGGTATTTAAATTAATAATATTCCTGTCTATTATCATCGTGTAACCTATAACAGTATGATTCAAATCGGGATTATGTAGATCAAATAAGATAAAGCCACGTCAGCAGCTATAATAGACGTGATTAATATTTTGAAGGCTGTAGATATAGAAATAGTATATTAATATACAAGTTTCATAAGACATTATCTTAGACGACGCGCTTAAATTAGAAACAAACACGACCCGCGAAGCGTGGAGTTTTCTAAAGTACAAGTGCTCTAATTATCTTATGAACCGTGTATTTTATAATACTTTTTCTAAATGAGTCTTTAAAGTCTGAAAAACTTTAACGAAAATATAGTCGATTTTTCCATTTGAATTAATATTTTCTTTTTGGGTTGGCAATACTTTTACAATTTAATAAAATGTTACAAGTATCAAATATGCCATAATAGAAACAATTGAACACAACAAATCTTCTTCCCATCCTTCATAATAAAAAATAAATATATACCTATTAAAGTTAATAAGAATGAGTCAGGAAGAAAGTTGTACTCCGTCAGAAATACGAGAAATTGCAGAAAATAATCTAGAAAAACTTTTAAAAAGACTATGCAAAACTTTGAGTTATGGTGAGAGCAGAACAAAGTTCAAAATATTGAACAAAATAATAAATAATACTATTAAACAAAATATTGTGTCGACACAGAATTTGACAGGAATAACAATTAATGCCCAGGAAATGTCTACAGTCACTATAAATATGTATATATAAAGTAATATGTATAATACTATATTGAATTAAAAATAAAAATAGTACTTTATTGAATAAACCTTAGAAATAGATCATAAACTTATATTTCTATTATTTTTGGGTTATGTTGGTTTATAATTATGACCAGAAATTAGTTGACGGACACCGTCCACATGTTATATATTTCCGTGTTTAGGTATTTCAGATAAAGATCTAGTAAAAATGATCTATTTGCAAGGTTAAAGGTTAGTATTTTAAAGTTTTCTATAAAGAATTTTTGTCGAATCCATAATGCCTAGAAAACTAATTTTAACGAAATCGAAGTAAGCCTAAAATTCGAACCCTACTTGCTGCCAACATAAAGAAAAGAAAATTTCAGTTTCATAAAGTGGCAGGTTATTCAATTTTTTTGCATTTCATAATGTAGCCATTATGAAACCCAAATAGAAAAAGAAAATCTTTATTTTGGTAAAGTCAAAAATTAAATTTTAAAATGGTAGTCGATGGATACGTATTTTTAATTATTTAATTAGTATATCAATTCAAGTATAATGCATTGTTTTACTACTCACAGAAAAGGAAACAAATTTGTAACTTATTTTGATGATTAAAATCTATAAGGTACTTTCGTCTATGCATTTAAAAAATTTATGATCCACACTAAACACAAAATATAAATGTCAATGTAAATATTTTAATTTTGTCATTTCTGTCTAATAACCTGGAATTTTATTTCGTTTCCGGTTATGAGACGCGTTCATTCTCCCACTGGTTCAACCAAAAAAAAACATATTTTTTTCATTATATAATAACTTGAAAAATATATTATCTAACTAGCCATGAAACACGAAAACCAAGGTGTCAACTCATGAAAAATAAAAGAAATTTTCTCGTATAATTCAAATTAACTCTTTTTTTTGTAGAAGCAATGCAGAAAGCATGAATGCAAAAAGAATGTATTTCGTCAACCATAACGACATTGTTCTTTTCATATTTGAGGTCATTTATTATTTTAGATCAAAATCTAAAAAAATATACTCTGTGAGGTAAATTCAATATTGATTTCTTAATCATTAATAGATATTATGTAAATCAATACAAATAATTGTGTAGTGCCATAGGTAGTATTAATGGAAAAACTAAGTATTTATTCAGTTAAGGACTGTACTTTACGCATGGCCATATAAAGTAAAAAAACCTATACGTGTGTATGCGTAATATTTTTTACATTTTTTTAATAATAAAGCAAGCTCATTACTTTTTGAAAAGTTCCCATCTTTAACATCACGCTTCCTTCTTTTCAGTGGCGGCTCATGACCTATGATAGAGGGGGGTTCACAAGTATGGTGAAATTTTTCTAGGCGTTTTAAATGTAGAAAGAAAAAAGTAATAAGAAAATGCGTTAGGTAAAACATATTTTTATTTATTTTTTAATTTTACACAAAGAAATACAACTTTTGGAAAATAAGAAAGGTTTTCTTAGTGTGTATAGCTGTCGGATCTTAACGTCGTCGCATGCAACCCTGGTAACAATATTTATACAGTCCACTACTAATACTACTAAAGCCATCTACGAGCTATTAAGAAAACCGAATGATGTCCAATACTACTACCGCCCCATCTACGAGTTATCAAGAAAACCGAATGATGTCTAATACCACTACGCCATCTACGGCTACGTCATTAGGCGCAACCAAGACGGGAACAATAGTTAACTGTTTTATGTCGAGAACGAATCGAGCCACGAGACTGACAAGTTGGAATTCTTCATATTTTCAGTGTTTTTTAGTTTAAATCATTAAATATAATGATTTAAAATCATATCGAGTATCATTTATCGAAATACGCAATATTTATCGACCCTAAACAATAGTGCTTAAACGTAAAGTCCATTCTTCAGTTCTTAATTATAGATAATTGATCAATAAGTTTGGAATACCCTCCATACATTTTTTTTCATATATTTCATTTTTAAACTTTCTAATAAAGTCCCTAGATTTATCGTTTGTGGTCTGCGTTCAATTAATTTCGGATTTAGGTGTTCCCGCATTCTTCACTTCAATTTTTTGCTCCAAACTCAAAGAGCTAAAGTTATTTCTTAAATAGTCCACCGTCAACTATTCATTTTAACTTAATAAATATACACGCTCGAATTTCTAACTAGATGCACGAACAGACAACAGCGCGATGCACACAAAAACTGTTCGCCTTTTCCATGTTAAATCGCCATAGCCCCCCTATCCCCCGCTGCCACCCGTCACCTGTTACTACAGAGAAACTGCACTACTTAATCGCACGTGCGAGCAAGTCTCATCATAATCGTCATTTACCTCGACCGAGGCACGGTTGCCGGATCTATACAGTTTAGTTTGACGGGATGATAAAATATTAGGGAGGGTCGGACTTTATAGGATAAATAATATTCAATGAATATAAATTAATACCTTTAAAGTGTTCCACTTAACCATTAAGATTTTAAGGATAACATCTGCCTATCCCACCGGGTTACACCTCGTACCATTGAAACTGATCCAGTTCTTATGCCCCTTTAATGAAGGCGTTTTTCGACGCCTGTCGCTCGGCATAAAAAATTGCGATGTTTTCTAAATATAGGATGAACGCCATCGTTCAGCAATGCGTTTAGGAAACGTCGCGATTATTTAAGCCGAGCGACAGACGTGCATAAAAAGGCCTTAACATTTTTTTTTTTATTATAATAACGAGATATATTTTCAAACTTTAACTTTCTTTAGTTGTTCCTTGTGAATTTTTCTATAGCTTTTCCTTCCTTGTCTATATCCTAAGGCCCCCTGCAAACCTTTCAATTATAGCCCATAAGAGATGTCGCTTCCTACTTTCATCGGTTCAGCCATCAGGTAATTGAGCTCGAGAATAATTTGAAAATACCAACTATATCATTTGCTTGTTACATGAACATAAAAAATCATATGGTAAAGAGAGATGTTAAATTCAATTATCCCTTGTAGGTATTTCAAATTATAGCATTATCTGTTTTTATTACTAATTTATGTAGTATGCAGTATCCGCTAAAGTTATAGCACTAATTATAATGATGTAACATCAATAGAATCCCAAACGTCTCGAGAAGACCAAATATGAACGAGTACCACCAATAAAAATATATTTTAAAGTTCCGTAGTACTATAGTACAAATTAGAATATGTGGATTTGGAATGTTTTGCTTGTTATAGAGCGATCAATGATTTTACATTTATAGTGTAGGAGCTTTTTTTTATGATCAAACACAAGCACTATAGGCAAATCCTTTAGGGCACTCTGGGAGTGGTGCGTGTGCGCAAAAAGCGATTCTCGTTGGTTTTGAATCGTTGGAGGTTATATTCGTTGGAAAAAACGACCTCGGGAAGGTCGTTCCATAAGGATGAAGTCCTCCAGATGAAAGAATTGTTAAGTAATGAAGTTCGAGTAGTACTGAGCTTAACCACATATAGATGGGCGGCAGCGGCTCGTCGTGTATTTCTGCTATTCGTCGCTCTGGGCGGAATTAAGAGGGCAAGGTGAGCCGAGCACTTTCCATGAAAATATCTGTAAAAGAGAGTCAAATCCCCATCCTGTCTTCGATGTTTTAGGCTGTCGAGGTTCTTCGTCAGCTCGTGATCTCCGATCAGACCAATGGCCCTCCTTTCGATGGAATCCAGTAGCCGAAGAGTATGTTTGGGTGCAGAGCTCCAGACATGAGAGCAGTACTGTGTACAGTAGTGATGGTCGAATCTGGGATTTGTATAGTGTCAAAAGTTGTTGAGGTGTGTACAACTTTCTGGTTCGGAAGAGTACACCAAGTTTCTGAGAAGCTATCTTGGCGATGCCAAGACATATTTCCTCACAGATTGACGCCCAGCAAATTAATAGATGGAGCCAGTGGGATTGCGTGTCCGTCCATGACTATATCCGATTCTGTAATGTTAACCTTTTTAGAGAAGACTGCTGCCTGGGTTTTTTAGCGGTAAATTCGACTCGGTTACTGTCACCCCAAGCCAAAATTTCTTCCAGGTCTTTGTTGAGGAGTGATACTTCATGCTGGCTGCGAAGATGTGCGTCGGCAGCCGATGTTTGTGCATTCAAAGAGAAAGATAAGTGTGCTATCGTCAGCAAAAGCTTATTCTAGTCTCTAATCAAACATATTGATCCTTAAATTTCCGAGGACATTTATGAGAGGGAAATAGATAAACCTTAAATGTGTGGGCAGTTGTTAGTCCTGCCGTAAACAAATTGTGTCGTAACAATATAAGGCAAATAAATGCCTAAGATTCGTGTGTTTCACGGTCTGATTCTCCTGCAACATTCATCAGCTCAGAAAAAAAATCTGCATAGCAGTAATTGCTGAACGTAGGTAATTTATACTTGGGGGGGCGGTTGCGAAATTACGATTAGTTACTGATAAACGAATTTTCTCAGGACTTTTTGTCAAAACCATTTGCAAACAGAAAGGTATCGGTAATCGACTTCCTTAGGAACAAATCGATTTTACACCGTGTGTCGAAATATCTTGTCGTTTTAAAATTATTGTTTGACATAACGATACATATTTGTTGTAAGTGTAAAGATTTTCCGTCATATTTTTAGGGACAAATACAACATTTAAGTAATATAAAAATAATGCTCTTAAAACATTGTTTTATAAAAGTAAAGAAGCAAGAAAGGAATGAAGAAAAATGGAAGAAAAGAAATCTTACTTAGCAGATATTCAATAAAGTATATTGTTTGCTAGACCTTTATTTACACAGTTAGTTAGTTAGTTAAAAAATTGCACGTGCACTATTCACTGCAAGAACTAATGACAGTTTGGTGCAATAAAAATTTACACGCGTAGCTATTATGCAAGAACAATTAAGTTCTTAAGTCGTCATAGGCTTAAATGAATGTATCATATACTAGCATTGTTGCCAGGTTGAACATTACAGAAAAGTCATAAGAATATCGGAACTTCGGAACTATTAGGACATACGAAACAGTCCAGGTTCCAGTACTGCAGCTTTTAGAAACATGTGTTAAATTCCCTTTAAAGGTTCATTACGCAGTGTTTAAGTATACAAGCTTAGAGTTAGGCACCTACTAGTTCTATTCAAAGGAATAAATCGATTTTTCCGTATGAGAATTAAACACTAAGAAAAATATGAAAACTGGCAACAGGGCAACAACAGTACCTGCAGTGTCGACGTGACAAACTGTGGCCGGCTAACCAAGTGACCTTGGGGCGTGAAGGTTGCACCGTGCTTTCGCTATTAGTAAAAGAATGCATCGGGAGCTATCCGCGGGCATTTCTTCTATTGGTCAATGAGGAAGGAGCGGTACGGTACCTCGAACTCCTTGCGTATCCATTGTAAAATTTATTGATGTGTGGCAATATTAAATTACTAGCGATGATTAAGAGTATTTTTTTTTATAATTTAGCAGTTGTAATGTGTATGTCCGGTTAAATGGAATAACGAATACAAAATCAAAGTTTGCATTATTTTTAATGTATCCTGGACAGAACGATTTTTACTAATACTAAACTTAGTTTAGTTTTTGTTTGGGTTAGTTTTAAAAAACGAACAACCCAGTGTGATAGGCTTACATACGGAGAAGTAAATATACCTCCACATCGATAAACGAACCCAATTTGCTAAATCTGTTACATTATCAGCAGTAGAAGTAGCTATTAATGGGTGTTTCCATCGTTACCAGCTTCTTATAGCAGCTATATTCCATAGCAGCAGAGACAACTACATTGGAAGCAACAATTATACATATATTACGCAGTGCCTATTTTTGGCACAAGTGGGCCCTAGGCCCATATACCCTCTGGGGGCCCCTCGTGATTAAAAAAAAATAGCGCAGTAGGCGAAAATTTTTTGGGTGCCACGCCCTTTTTTTAAAAAGCAATAAAAAAAAGTAGTACTATGTCAAAAACTAACAATTATATTATTTTAAATAAACATAACAAAAAATAAATTATATAACAAAAATAATAAAAAATGGTCATTAAAATATTTAAATTTTTCTCTTGCGCGTTTTTATTTCTGCAAATTTATTAATAATTTCATTGGTATCTATTTTTTCTAGTACCTCATTTTCCACGTTAAGAAGGGCCAAAGATGATAAATTATCTGAGTTCAAAGAGTTTCTCAGATATGATTTGACCCTTTTTAAAGTGGAAAATGATCGTTCCCCCGACGCGTTGCTGATCGGTATTGACAAATATATCCTAAGTAATGTTTCAACATTGGAAAATGTTGATACAGTATTAGTTTCGATCAAAAACGCTAACATGTTTTCAGGATTTTGAATGTTGCTAGATTTACATATTTCCTTAAATTGCATTAATTCATTTTGTAGGTCAGTTACATCTATATCTTGATTGTAATATTGTTCAATATTTTTTAGACTTGTTTGGAAATCCCCTTTGGAAATATCCACAAAAAGTACATTGAAAATATCATTAACTGAATTGTAGGATTCTTGCCTTCGTTTTAACTCTGTGACTAATTTGTCGCAAATCACAAAAAAAGTGTTTATCTTAAAGTTTTCATGTCCAACAAAAGCAATTTCCTCAGAAGAACTTTCTTCAAAATATTTCTTTCTTTTCCGTATTCTGGTAGTTTCATCTTTATACAAAGTGTTCTCAGGATGTAATTTTTTTGCCTCGTCTTCAATTTCCCCATATCGTTCTCTTAAATTTGTAACGAAAAGAATTAAACTTTTATACAGTTCGCAAGCTACAGCGAGGTTACTTTTAATTTCTTGCAAACTTTTGCTGGTTGCATTGATCCTTTGTAATAGTTGGTTCCAAATAATACTCATAAGAGCAAACTCAAATGAATTAAGTTTCTTTAAAATATCTTTCGATTCTGACCGGGTGGAATTCTTTTGGTTCGTATCTTCATGCAATTCTAATAAAGCCATTTTAATTTCATTAAAACCAATGACAAGAGAATTAACAGCATCGGCTCTAGCGGACCATCTGGTATCGCATATCTTTTTAACAACCAATGGTTTAGGTTTGGTTTTTTCCAAACATCTTTGTAGAACATTCCATCTGTAAGTAGATGCTGAGAAAAAATTGTATAAATGTTGGACCTGATCAAAATATGTACTTGCTTCTAAACAACTTTCCGCAGCACTGTTGCCGATCAAGTTTAAGGAATGGCTAGAACATGGTACGAAATGTGCACTTTTTGCTTTATGTTTTATTTTTGTCTGTAAACCATTGTATTTTCCAGACATATTTGATGCGTTATCATAACTTTGTCCCCGGCAATAATCAATATTTATGCCAAGACATTTTAATTTATCTAAAATCACATTTGCCAAATTCTCCGCAGTATGAGAAAATATAGCCTCAAAGCCGAAAAATGTTTCTACTGGTTTTCCGTTTGGTAAAACATATCTAATGATTAATGTGAGTTGGTCAATATGAGAAATGTCAGGAGTCGAATCAACAATTATAGAAAAGTATTTGGCGGCACGCAAATCTTTTAGGATGTAATTTTGAACTTCTCTTGCTAGAAGTGTAATAAATTCATTACAAACAGACGGGGAGAGATAACTGACATTACCGCTTCCTGGATTTCCATATGTATGCAAATGAGTTGCCAAAAATGGATCAAATTCACTAAGAAATTCTAAAGAGCTTAAAAAGTTTCCATTTCCCTTTGAAAATATTTTGGTGGTCGACCCATAAAAAGGTAACCCATTTTTTGACAAAAATTTTACAGCAGCCACTATTCTTTGAAGAACGTTTTTCCAATAATCTTTTTCCTGCAAAAAACTTTTTTCCATGTGTGTATCTACTCGACCCTCTACAAAACCTCTACTAACTAATATACTTATAGATGAAATATGTTCAGAAGATCGTTCATGTTGGTTTAAACTGACATTTACATTTTTCCAATCGCTAAAACCTTCATGAGTAAGACGTGTACATTTCTTACTAAAGAGTTTGCATACGTAACAATATAAATGACCGGATTTAGGACTATAAACTAACCATTCTCGAAGAACTTTTTCGCCGTTAACCTTATCTTTATAAAAAGCGGAACTTTGTAGCTGTCGAATTTTGTTATTGTCATTCTGTTTTACACATCCACTAATTTTATCAATATTTTGATTTGGTCGATTAGTTATAAAATATTGCTGAAATTCTGCACTTAGGAACTCAGGCCAATCTGTTACGTCGTTGGGAAATTGTGCTTCAATGGTAACAGTTTCAATTTCTTGTTGAAACGAGTTGTCAAGGTCATACGATTTTTCTAGTTGTGAAATCTCGTGAACCTTGTCACTATTCACAGACACCTCAAGAGAGTCATTGAAGTTTTTTTCTGTAGCCATGGAGACACACAACGTTTCTTCGGATGCTCCGCCACTGGTCGAAGGCAAAGGGTTCGCATTAGCGCATTGAACTTTTTCACGTGAAGTCACAAGAAAAGACAACATTGCATGTTTTTGCTTTTCTCGTTCATTTTCTAACATGCTCTTCCTCTTCTTCTTGCGTTTGTTGCTGCCGCTTGAATATTGTCTAGGAAGCATGGTACTTACTTATTATCTGCAGACTAAAGATAGAGATGTTAGAAAAAGAGTTATGAAAATATTTTTTTTTAAGAAAAATTTATTTACTTACCAACAAAAACAGATATTAATTTTGTCAAATTTTGAGTTAAAGCACTATTGATACAATGATACAAACAATACTAATTATTTGCAATTCAATTACCTTTGCTCCATCCGTATAATGGTTACATAACATAACTATAACTAACATTAACTGCATACTGCATGACTGCATGGCATGAACTATTAACCGAATAAACCAAATAAAGACAAAAGCATGCAGCGCGGCGCGACGACTCCCGACTCCCGCCTTTCGGTGGCGAAGAATGTTGTCGGTACCGTTCAAAGCTTTGACGCCCGGACGCGCCGAACACCAAAAGATCCTTTTGTGATGCCGAAATGCCGTCTATTGGAGAGTTATCGCGTTGAATTTTGAATTTCGGATTGTAATATTAATAAATGGTAACTGTTGTTTAAAACAGTTAGGTCGATCTTGGGGCCCCCTGAGCCAGGGGGCCCCAGGCACGGGCCTATAGGGCCTATTGGGAAAATAGGCCCTGATATTACGTGATAATCATTAGTAGAAGTAACCCTTGATTTATGTTTCCATAGTTTCTAGGTTATAGCCGCCATTTCATCGCAGCTATAATCAACCGTATTGGAAGAAACAGCGAGCCGCATGCCTCTTTCGATGTCAAGTTGTGTCTCTTTCGATATCAAATTGCGGCCTTTAGTGGCTCTTTAAAAACTGAGAAAGTGTAAATTATAACTTTTTTCTCTTCCGTCTCAAAAGGTTGCCGACCCCTGAGCTAAGACGCTACTCTACTATAATAGAGCAGCCCTTTCATTGTACCGATCAACCGCATTAGAAGAAACAATACCATATTACGTCTACGTGACAATCATTAGTAGAAGTAGCCCTTGATTGATGTTTCCATGGTTACCAGCTTCTTATAACAGCTTTTTCATAGCAGCAACAGCGAACCGCATAGGAATATACTAATCATTATTTCAAATTAGCTGATTGCATAGTCAATTTTGTCAACCTTGTCTCTCCGCTAAAATGAACTTCGATTTTTTTACACATTTATGCTAAAGAGGGTACAATAACAGTAATTATTCAGGGTTTCATTTTTTAAATGTCAAGAACGTAGTTATTATCTTGTGATGAAACTGCCAATTTTATTAATCTCATATATTAATGTGCGACAAGAGACAAGTTACAAGTATAAAGGTTCGTGACAGTTTTTGGTTTGAACAACAGCATCAATTAACAACCAAAATTAATTTTAATAATACTTTTCATTCGTTTTGGTTTGAACAACAGCATCAATTAACAACCACTAAGGATATAAAATATTTCGAATATCTCACACAGATCCTGTTTTCCATTGTCAAGCCAACGAACGCTCACCGTTTTTATTTAAAATGAAAAAGTGAAATCTAGTTGAAAAACTATAATTAAATAGTGATTGGGACAAGAACAACTTGGAATTTGAAGTAAATCGCCAAAGAAATATGTGCGACAAAGTAATTGGTTGTAACATTTTAATTTAGCTTTAAAAAAATGTGGTTTTAAACAATTTGTTGCACGTTGTATTCAACAATTTTTTGTTATAAATAACGGTACATATAGTACATATACCTACTTAAGTATAAGAATAGATAGTAAAAAAATAATACATATAATTTGGAAAAGAATAAAAAAAAATTGAAAAAGTGGAATTAATGAAAAAGTTTTAGGAACTTATTATTTCCTCATATATTTTGGATTTAGTTAATAAGTATAAAATATTACGTGTTTCTATCCTCACGTGACTAATTCAACGTAACTCATTAAGATCAACTTTCAAATGTCTATTTGCACATCTTTAAGTAAAAGTTACGCATTACTAACAACGTTGTTTATCGAATTTAATTTCATTATTGTATGTTTTATTTCAGCGGCGTTGCATTTGGGTATAGACAACTTAAATTTTCTTTCAAATACCAATATGAAAAATTATTATTTCCAGAGTCCAGACCACCCGATGATCCTTATACAATAAGGGCGTAGTTTCGTCTACACAGTAGCACTTTAAAATACTCTTTCAGATTGAATGATACTACCAAGAAAAGGAAGCAACCACCTGTAGACCGGTTGCGAACTTATTTGTTCTCGTCAGTGCAGGGTAGGTGTACATGGATACCCATCATTAGAGAGGACTTTAACTTAACGCCGTACTATCGACGGTAATATGTATTTTGTCGACTACCGTCGATAGTACGGCGTTAAGTTAAAGTCCTCTTTGATGATGGGCATCTATGTACACCTACCCTGTACTGACGAGGACAAATAAGTTCGAAACCGGTCTACAGGTGGTTGCATCCTATCAATGGAGAGGGCTTCCTTTTCTTGGTAGTACCATTCAATCTGAAATAGTATTTTAAAGTGCTACTGTGTAGACAAAAATCCGCCCTTATTGTATAAGGATCATCGGGTGGTCTGGAAATAATAATTTTCCATATTGGTATTTGATATTAATACCACCTGACAAGCATAGACTTTTTATTTCTTAGATAAATTTTCTTTATTAAAATCAAAAAGAATTGTTTCAGTTTGGTATCAGCTAGGTGTACCCAGATCCAAGTAATTCAAGCGCATCTTAAAAAGTTATTCGATCTATAACTAATTTTTGAAAGATGGCAGCAATACAATTTAAATTTAACTTGGATTTTGTCGACAAGTAGATTTTGTATCGTTGTTCGGTACAAGACTTTTCTAGTTGTTGTGATATTTTGTCTCATTGGTTACATTACGGCATATTGACTATACTGGGGTCACCGTATTGCAGGAATTTTCATTAATTTGTTAAACGCAAATTAAAAATACTGTTTGTCAACATTTTTTTGTAGTTTTATACTGGTTTAAGATACGCCGCTGGACTGCTGTATTTTTATATCGTGAAAAATTCGCAATGAAACTGTTTAATGTTTTGTATCGAATGGCACTAAACACGAAAGCCATATGGCTACATTTCTTAATCTGAACACTTGCTAAGTCAAGGTGCAGCAATCAATAAAAAAAAAAGCCTCAAGGTGAAAAGCATAATCTGGCATATGTATGTACTTATAAGAAACTTATAATTATTTTTTTTTCTTAAGATCCACCCCAATTTTAATTTTTTTTTTCAATGTAGATTAAAGTTGTTCAAAGTAAAGTAATTTTTATTGAAAATAGATGAGTATCGCCGTTAATATGACTTTAGTGGAGACCGAATAAAAAAGTGCAAATATTTTTTTTTAAAAATGCTTAAAAAGCTTAAAAGACTGTATGACTAAATGTTTATCTAAATTAAACGTGATAAAATTACGTCTTCTGTCTGTTAGGGTATTCTTGTACGTCGAAAAACTACGTTCTACATCTACACTGGTTATATTTATTGGTCCATATTTAAATTTCAAAATCGGAATCTTGCCCACCACTCAAAATAGTACATATTTTTTGCAATGATTAGAACCCTGTATTCTGTGAGATGGTCTAAACCAATTTTTCTCTCATGGTGTGACCAATAGATCCTAGAATACCTACTATTTGCTGCAGCTTCAAAGTTTTTAATAACATTCACGGATTGCACTAACGGTAGCTGCTGTTTTTGCAAAAATTCAATACTCTGACTTTTAAAAGCATAATGTAGCCTTTATGAAACCCAAATAGAAGGAATCTGTTATACAACTCTTAGGTAGCATATTTGGGATTTATATACGTATAACTCATGATGGAAATAGAGAACCTTAAGAAGAGATGCCTATACGTAGAATTTTAAGTGAAGAAAAAATAATCTTGAAGGAGAAAAGCATAACCTGACATATTCAAGTATCTTCCTTTCTTTATGATCCGCCTTGTACAGCCTTAGTTTATATAGAAAGTATGATTTTCTTGTTTCAGGTAATGAGCAAACAAACTTATTAGAAAATCGATTGATAAAACAATTATAATTTAAAGATCATATCTAATTCTCACAAGGATGAAGCTATTAAATTTTTTAGGAAAATAGTGACTCGTAGTAAAAAGGGAGATTACCTATTTTTGAGAATAGTGTTCGAGATTTTTATACAGATAAAGAACAACTATTAAAAACCGAGCTAGAGATAAATTTCTGATGGAGCACGACAGGTAAGACGTTTCACCTCTTCAGTCAGTTTTGAAGAAAATTATTCGAAAGTCAAAAAATTTCAAAAGCCAACCAGTAATTACAACAAGTAATGAAGTTGAACTTAAGTAATAAATTACCTTAAGTAATAAAACAATCATTTGTGTGTTTTAGGAATTATTATAAATAGTTTTAACATCTTTGTTTTGTATGTTTAAATAATTTATTTATATGTATGATAATATCTATTTTCTGCCTATAAGTTGATAGTACAGGGTTCGTTAAAAATGATGATATCGATTACGTCAAAGGTACGCCTTGTATTTTATTTCGGAAAACTTAAATTTAAAAACTATATCATCAATTCGTATTGAGGCATTTTTCAAAGAGTAGGCGCTGAAACAAAATTTGACAGTTTTGTCGTGTTGTCTTTGATAAACTGACAGCGGAGCATAACTATTAATTCTAGCTCTCCTATGCTTACATGATAATAGGCCACGTCAAGTTTGTAGCTTATTTTCCTTCGATCGCCTACGAAAAGGAGAAACTTTTAGCTAGAAATCACAAAATAATTTTCACACAACTTTTTTAAGTTTAATTTATATTTATGTTTGTATTTATGGTTTTATCTTCTTTCTTATTCCAATTTAAAAACATGAGATCTGATGATGCCCAGTTGGGCGAAACATGTGACCTTTATGGGTGAATTCAAAAATATTTGGCCAATTCGAGTTGTGCGAAATCCAATTTTTTTTTATGATATATTAAACTTATAATTATATTTTTTATAAAAGTCATTATTATGTTTACCTAGTTCCATATGTTGTCCATGAAACAAATGAAGGAACTAAATTAGGAGGAGTAAGATTGTTTTATATATTGCAGGTCATTTCCGCAACTAAAACTAAATTGTGAATGTATTTAACAAAGAAGACAGTTATTTTATTTTTTTTTTCACATCCTTCTCCTGATTATATTTTTCAGTCATTATACTGTTGTTTTATCTATTTACCGTGTTGCAGAAACGGACACAAATGTTGCTGAAATGACACAAATGTTGCTGAAATGACACAATTTTATGAAATTAATCAAAATCAAAAAAAAACACGGTATATAGTGTATGTAAAGCAATTTATTTGGGTTCAATCGCGTGTTTGTCGGGTTTGTGTTCATCTGTGAGTATATTTATGGTTTTTTATGTCATTTCTGCAACGTCATTTCCGGCCCGATGTTGTAGAAATGACAAAATCCGAATATAAAACACATAGCAATTAACTGCTTCAACATAATAACAAAAATTTGAGTTTAGAATATAAGACCTGACCTAAACCACTTGACAACACCCGCTTTTATAGTTTATAGTAAAACACTCTTTCTTACCTTATGTTGCGGAACTGACACACAATAAAAACAAACTTCAAATTTACAACTTTAAAATACAATTATAAAAAAATGTAAATTTATAACCAATCGTCTAAGTCGCCACGAGTTTCAACCAGAAATGAGATTGGACTGCGCCAAAATTGCACATCATATGAAAATGGATATAAGATCTTAATTATATAAGTTATACTTTATTAAATATGAATTTTTGTCATTGGGGACATGTTGCGGAAATGACATTCGTAGCATATAAATAACTCTAGGAGTCTTTTATTGGTAAATATACGCAATATAAGATTTTTTAATAGTAATATACGTCCTTATTTATCTTTCATTCAAGTCCAATGGTACTCGAACAAACCCGAATGCGGATAAAAAGCTAGGGACATGTTTTTGCCAAAATTCTTGTAACTACCCTTATAGCATTTGGGCATTTGGTTAATATACAATTTATGTAATTCGTGAGACCGTGACTTTGAGTTTACTTCTTAATACTTTTTAAATAGGCGTCTTGCAGAAAATGGAATAGTTCTTTGGTAAACATCTCCAGTCGATAATAATTAGCGTAAGAAACTAGGAGAAAGGCTATTTTTATGTACAACCAGGTAAGCAACGTAAAATATTCAAATAATATGCATTGTATTTTTGTGGTCGTAGGATAAATCCTGTACATTATTTGTGTGAAAGCGATTTCCTCAAACGCAGCGGATTTCCGCACTCGGCTAGCGCATCGTGCTAAAAAACTCTACCGCTTTCAACACTCGTTATGTATGTATGTACCTATTATTTAAATAAAACCGTAGTGCGAATTGTATGATATTTAAATAAAAAATATTTTTGCTGAAATGACATAAAAGATCCACGTCTTTACTTTTTTCGAAACCGAGTTAAATAAAGGAAAGTAAAAATCCCATCAATTCGTATATACCAATCATTAATTAAAAATCAATATATTAAACAATAACATATTGCGTTAGTATATTTTTTTACTAAAAGTGTTATGCTATCAAAACAATGGTTTATTTTGCAACGAACTTCATTGGTCAAATGATTCCTCGTCATATTAGTATTACAGCGAAAACACATGATTAATAGAGATTAAGTAGTTTAACAATTATCATGCTATAATTTTTAATTTCGATTTCTACTAATTAACTATAATGATTAAAACCGTTGAAAGGATATTATCAGTTCATACCGTGATGAGCATGGTAATTTTACCAGCATAAACAGAAGGGGGGCACCATGGGACCGAAATGAGGGTAGCCAAATTTCATCTTCAATTTATTCCTTTGTTCGCTACCAGGATAATTATTCTCAATGGGACTTACAGCTTAACGTGGGCTTTGAACCACGCTTGTCACTCGTATAATGCAACCTCCAAGAGTAACTCTTAAGAAATGACAATGACCATCATATTTACTTAATTACTTAAGTACCTGGAAGACTTCAACATTATCAACATTATCAGCGATCATCAATGTGGTTTTCGGAAGTCCAGATCAACTGGAGATCTTCTAGCCTATGTCACCCATCTTTGGAACAACGCAATCGGACATCATGGGGAGTCTCGGGCTGTTGCACTGGATATTTCTGAAGCCTTTGATCGTGTTTGGCATGAGGGACTTCTAAGTAAACTGCGATCCTATGGTATGCCCAGTCGATTTTGTGCATGGTTGTCTAGCTTTCTGCAAGTGGCGATTGACGGATTTCTCACAGACACCTTCACCATCAATGCCGGTATTCCTCAAGGGTCCATATTGTCTCCCACTCTCTTCTTACTCTACATTAACGACCTTCTAGTGAAAACGAAAAATCCGATATTTAGTTTAGTTTTGCTTATCTCATCTTTCTCTTTGAATGCACAAACATCGGCTGCCGACGCACATCTTCCCAGACAGCATGAAGTATCATGCCTCAACAAAAATCTGGAAGAAATTTTGGCTTGGGGTGACAATAACCAAGTCCAATTTAACGCTAAAAAACCCCAGGCAGCAGTTTTCTCTAGAAAGGTTAACATTACAGATCCGGATATAGCCATGGACGGACACTTAATCCCACTGGCTTCATCTATTAATTTGCTGGACGTCAATCTGGGAGGAAATATGTCTTGGCATAACCACGTTATGACAATCGCCAAGATAGCTTCTCAGAAACTTGGTGTACTCTTCCGAACCAGAAAGTTGTACACACCTCAACAACAAGCCCAGATTCGACCATCACAGGTCCGCTACAAATCAATCAGATTGATAAGCCTATTATCAACATTATCTTGTTTATTATCATCACCATAATGATAGTATCTAAGAAAAAATTCTTTGATTCACCATGGCTAAAATCATATAAAAAATGGGTTACTGTAACTTTTCTTTGTTATCACGAATAACTTGTACGCCAAATCATTATATAAACCTTACTTCGGACATGCCCTAGTGCGCACTAGTTTGCCAAATTAAAAATTTATCTGGGTACTTAGTTAGACCCACTTTGCATTACTTTCGAATTGCAAAACGTTAAATACGTATTTTTTTATTAAATACATCAATTATTTTCCAAATATAAGCCAAAATTGCAACAAGGTTAACAAATTAATTATCGTTTTTTATTGGTCCGAATTTTTAACAATTTGTATGCTAAATAGAGCGAGTTTATTATATATTAATGTTTTTTCGATTGTTTGTATACTTACATATATTAAATAAGTACTTTATGTACACATCCAGATTTATATAAAACTGACAATTTATTACAAATTGCCTTAGAATTAAAAAATTGGGACGCTTGGTAACATTTAGTAATTATTGGTATAGTCACAATTCATAATAAGTATAGGTGGCAGGCGTGGGGGGCTGAGTCCTCCAGGGGGGCACGGGTCAAAGTATCGTCCATGCAATTACACATCACGTAAGGGTGCGTTTATGTGGAAGCTGCGATAAACGAAAAGAGCGGCGATATTAAAATGAAAATGATGTAGCACTTCACCCTGTTCCCATTTAAGATCTTAAGGGTAATATGTACTCCTCCCATGGGTTGAACCACGAATGCTTCAAATATATTTACATGTTCTCAGATTTTTTTGCGCAGCTCTGATATAAGTATACATACATAAGAAATGATTCAATTATATTTTATGCATAGATCAAACAATACCTGAATTCATTAAATTACAATTTTAACTGTGAAAGTAGAATTTTGCGTTAGTAACTGCAAATTTTTATTGTGCGATTTTAATTAACGAATATTCAAGGATAATTTTTATTGTTTAAATTTATTTAGCCTCTTGGTTCGTTAGATAAGTCATTACATTATTGTTTGATTAGACTGTAACTTTCTGTATTGTATACGCCATATATTATGGCAATATGACTTAATTGCTATTTATTAGGCGTTAAAATTTTTTTATTATTTTATTTGTGTGTCATTATTACGAGTACCGAACTATATATAAAGCGTGCCACAATATACTGAGTTGTGGTGAAAAATACAAACAAATATTAATTAAAACTTTATGCAATAAAAATAGCAGCTAATTATAGATTGCTATAAACTCCCTGCTTCACTTCTAAGCCAAATTCTTGATAAAAATGCAATATTCAAGTTTTATTGTGTTTTAAATTTTTTACACACTTTAAGAAATCTTTTTCCCAGGAAACTCAATTTCTTCAAATGGAGACATATTGGCTCACTCAGACAAAAATATAGAGCATTTCTTTTCCAATAATTTGATACAACACACCCTTACGTCAAGTTAAAAAAGGAGAGATAATTTATTAAAAATATCAATCATGACAAAAAATACAACAGGAAGCTCAAACGGCTTTGGATTTATCTAGGTAAAGATTGTTCCACAAAAAATGGATATAACTTAATGACTGCAGTAAAAGTACCTGGGGCGATCCCATTATTTATGACCGTTTGTTATTATTATGTGGAAAGGACCGGATTGTAATAATTATAATTAAATATAGGTACATCAGGTAGGTTAGGTTGCTTAATTTATATTTAAATATCTTTTTGTGGTAAAATTTGTTAGTTTTTATTTCTTGCTGGAAGAGTTTAGTTGTATTACCGATATTATTTTACCAAACGTATAAAAAAAAACAGTATGTGGCGTCCATGGAAAAACATTGAGGGTGCTTCTTCTACTGTTGCAGTGAAGAAAGTGCATTTATCTCTCGATGCTAGGGAAATTGTAAAAAGAGTATATACTTCTTTACTCAACGGAGGACTTTATGCTAGTGCTGCTGCGACTGAAACGTCTGATTTGACTAAGATACCTCTGACTACAGTGAAAAGAATCGTGTAAAAATCCCATTAAATCTAGAAAGAAGCGTAAAGATGCCGGTTTCACCAAATGTTTCGACGAAAGCGACAAGAACTTGATAAGACGAAAAATCTACACCATGTGCGAAGAGCAACGCGTACCTACATTAGATTCTCTGAAGCAACGGCTCACCAATGATGAAACCCAAATAAGTTGTAGCCGCACTAGCCTTTGGAGAGTTTTGTCGGAAATGGGATTCAGATACCGCAAAATTGACAAATGGCAAGTACTCATGGAATCCCACCGTTTACAAAAATGGCGTCATGATTATATAACTTCTGTAAGGAAATCCCGTTCTGACAACCGTCCTATAATTTACCTCGACGAGACTTGGTTTGACACGCATGAAACACCTTCCAAAGGCTGGTCTGATTCTTCTGATAAGTGTAAAACAAAAACTCCATCAAATAAAGGAAAAAGAATAAGCATTTTACATGCTTGGTCAGAAAACGGTTTGGTTCCAAATGCCTTGTGGCTTTCTGCAAAAAACATTAAAGACTCTTGTGTGGACTACCATGAAGATACAACGGCCGAACTTTCTGAGGAATGGTTCAAGAATTGTCTTTTACCAAACATTCCTCAGAATAGCATGATAGTAATGGACAATGCGAGCTATCACAGTCGCGATATTTATTTATAATTGCGACATTTATGGTTATTAAGTACAGGATATGCAGCATCTGTCATAAAATTGTGACAAGATATTTAAAAATAAGTCTGTTTAACACTGAGGCAATAAAATCTTCAGTATATTACGTGACAAACGTAATATAAAACTTTACATATTAAAACATAAAATTAGCATTTTATGTATTTATCTTTTTATCAAGACAAATGGAATACATATGTTTCTTTGATTTAAGGATTGGTAATATATACAAGGTAACTTAGAAAGTTGCTCATAGTGAAAGGCTGTATAATGAGTCGTATTTATCCTGTTTTTCGGTATAAAAGACTTTGCCGGCACTTAAAATATTGTACAAATCTGTTGCTTCCCTTAAAAACTGCTCTTGATTTGTATGATTAGCGAATGTTTGAGATGACAACTGATTGGATAACTGAGGAAGCCAATGCCAACACTTGTGGGATGGCCTAGAATCCTGGATAGCAGCCACAACATATTAAGAAAATGGGAAGACTTTTTAAAAGACACTCAGCGGTTAATTTTACCTTTAATTTTCCTTATTACAGTTGTTGCAAAATTCCTAATTCCTATACTCAGTCAAATATGATCCAATTAATACAAATTTTATAATTATTCAAATTATACCTCAGAATTATGATGAAATTAGATGACGGCTGGTGCGTTCTTATATAACAGTTGGTTTTCAAATACAGGGTGTCCGAGTTAATATATCAAGTATAGTAAAATGAATAAAAGGGACTCCTTATTTCAAGAATATCAAAATACTAATTCGGATTGAATGGTACTAGCAAGAAAAGGAGCCCTTCCCATTATCCCTTCTCTGGATAGTACCATTCAATCTGAATTAGTACACTCACAGTCAAAATAATCGACCCTCGCAATATTTGGATTGATTTTGATCTACACTCTACCGAGTGTTTTAAAGTTTGAGCCAAAAACAGTTCTTGTTTCGACCTGAATATATGAACATATTCTTAACTTTCTTAAAATCTCACAGACGTGCGAGATTTTGATTTTCGATATAAGTCGTATTAGAATAGCAACTAAAATTGCACGGATTCATGCGCAGTACACCGTTCTTGATTAGCTGTCTCGCATTGCCATTGCCGGTGCAAGTCTGGGTAGAGATGGATTATTCTGTTATTTTTAAATGTTTATTAGTTGGTCGAAGCAGCTATGAACAGCTAATGGCTATTTAAACTAACTGGTACTTAAAATAACAGTTCACATTCTTTATTAAGCATATGTACTGCTAATTCGTAGCAACTTTTTTGAACTGCCATTTGTAAGTAGCAGTAGCTGCTTTAACTGGTAATCAAAACGAACAGGTTTGCCCATCTCTAATTCTGGGGGTATTTTAGGGATTTCGACACTACCGACTGCTGTTCTGACTGTTGGCAATGCGCCAGCTGATATAGAACGGGTTTACTGCGCATGTATTCGTGCAATTATAATTGCCATTGCACCGGAAATTTTTATTGCCGACTCTAATACGGCTTTTAAAATAAGATAATTATGCACGGTCCACATCTATCAGTTCGCGACCACAACGGATGGCAGTGACGTAGCAGTCGAAACCATGGAAACCATTGCAAACCACCAATGACAACACCGCATTTTGGCATTTTCTATTCTATGGATGGTACGTCATTGCCATCCGTTTTGGTCGCAAACTATAAGTATTGCGGGGATCGATTATTTTGACTGTGAGTATATATTGACTAACTGTACCGAACAAACCCTGTAGAATAATTTCGTTAGTTTATTTTATTTAAAAACAAGCTCATAAATTACGTGTTGCTAAAATAAAAACTTGCAACTCTTCTTCTTATGAAAATCACGGCATATGGCAGAAGAAAGTTAGATTCTCTATTGATATGGTATCAGAAATATCACTCGTAAATCATCGTATTGTTATATCGTAATCTGCAATAAAATGGTTTAATTTTTTTTGATTCGCTGATACGTTATTGACGGAATAATTAAAAGTTCTGCTAATTTCAGTAGTTTAAAATATTAATCTGTTTCTATTATTTCGAATTTAAAAATGACGAAACTGTACTTTTGTAACGCACTAAAAATTTTGACTGCGAAATTATTTCCTATTAGGTACATACAAACCTATAATAATATTATGTTACATCCAGTTTATTTTTCTTTATTTAAAGGCCACGATTAGCAATTTTTTGATTCTTCGCAATACAGGGTGTTCGAATAATGGATTAGGATAGTTGGAGTGGTGATTCTACATATGTTAAAATAAAGATAGTAAGTCCTATAACAAAAAGTGGAAAACTCTTCAAGTTACAGCCTGTCAAAGTTCAATTTATTTTTCCTTATTTTTAACAAACTAAAAGCCGTATTAGAGTCGGCAATTTCTGCAATGGCAATTATAATTGCACGTATTCATGCGCAGTAAACCGTTCTCGATCAGCTGGCACAATACTTCTTGCATTGCGAGCGCCATGCGAGAATGGAATCCGTATTACAGTCGGCAATTCTACTTTTGCGGCAATTAAAATTACACGGAATCATGCGCAGAAACACCGTTCTCGATCGGTTGGCACAATTAGCATTGCATTGCCAGAAATGGGTCGTGCGCCATTTTAATTGCCATTGCCGCTGCAAGTCTGGGTAGAGATGGATTGTTGTGTTATTTTTAACTGTTTATTATTTGGTCGAAGCAGGTATGAACAGCTAATGGCTATTTAAACTAACTGGTACTTAAATTAGCACTTCACATTCTTTATTAAGCATATGTACTGCTAATTCGTGGCAACTTTTATGAGCTGCTATTTATAAGTAGCAGTAACTGCTTTAACTGGTAATCAAAACGAACAGGTTTGCCCATCTCTAGTTCTGGGGGTATTTCAGGGATTTCGACAGTACCAACTGCTGTTCTGACTGTTGGCAATGCGCCAGCTGATCGAGAACGGTTTACTGCGCATGAATATGTGCAATTATAATTGCCATTGCAGGTACAAGAGAAGAATTGCTGACTCTAATATGTTAATCAAGTTGATATTTCGCACAGGAACACGGTTGTTAATGTCGCAGAAAAATTGAATTTACTACATTGTTACGTTGCAAATGTAGTAAATGTATTGTTTTGATTGGCTGAAAGTGTCAAAAAGACTACATAACCTCAACTTTATTATTAGATATAAATTGGATGTTGATTTGATGTGAAATTCGAGTGGAAAAGTAGAAAATGGTAGTTTTTGGTTATTGTTCTTCTGTTGCTTCTTGCTTTACGATTTGATCTAAATAAAAATATTCTAAAAATGAAAGGTGAAAGTAGTAAACGTAGCAAACGTAGCAAAATAAGAGCATGTAGCAAATTACATTTACTACGATAGTAAAGTACGTAGTAAATGTTACATTAACGACTTAAACAACCCTGCTTCTATCATTCTGTTATAAAAATGTTTCTCTACTGTACCACCAGAAATTCTAATTAAATTTTTGGCATATACGTATTTTGTTTTGATAGTTATTGGAAAAAGACACATGTCCATTTTAAAAATAATACCTAAAAAGGTACTGTTTATTCGAGTCGATAAACTATACCGTTTAGGCGCAAATCTCGTAATTTTCAAAGGGACCAAAATAGGACTTTTGAGTTTCCGATTTTTTGTTATAACATATGACTAACTAGTGGTAAATAACTTTAACTGTCATTAATCATGCTAGTAAATAGTATCAGGAGTACAGTACTATATTAAAATATACATAAATAAATAAAATCGAATAAAGCCGATCTGTTATTTCTCTGTGCATAGTTGGTACTATCGTCCCACGTTCAGTATGCCACCAGAAAGAAAAGAAGAACATAATACCTATATAACAATATAATAAAAATTCATGAAGTGTACGTACACTTTAAAAGTAATTTTGGAACAATGTAATTTGGCAATTACTATCCTGCTATGGGTCTTAAAAATACATTGATGTGATTAGTCACAGCTTAGGAATAATGAATTATTACTAATGGGACTAGTTAGCAAATAATGATTATTTTAATTACTTAAAAATGACCTGAAAATTTTAAAAATTTAAACAATTTTTATTAATGTGGATTAAAGAAAAATTTAAATTATTTTAAAAACAATTTATTTTATTAAGTATTCCCGAGAAACATAGTGACGGGCTTGATCTATAATGCAATTTATGCAGTATTCCAAGGGCCTGCTCTAATAATAATAATAATAATAGAAAAACTGATTTTTTTAACATTGTAAAAACTTTTAAAAACGCCTAACAACCTAACTATTATAAACGTTTTCCCAACAAGAAAATTAGTTACCAAAGCATTACTTTAGAATTAATTTTATACTTGACTTGGTACAGTAATATGCACGCATACCCAATAATTATTAAAATGAAGCTGTCTTTTTTGTAAAAGCTTTACTGTGTTATTTTCGACTTATTTATGTAATCCAGCTAATACATATTACACGATATTAGTGCTTAATAATCTTGTTTGTTCAATATTTATCAGATTAATTGAAATCTTATAGAATATAATTTTATTTAGAAGAAAAATGGCACAGAAATGCATAATTTATTAATTGCTGGGCTCAAGATTTTTGCTATTTCTTTATTATCATCGACTTGAAACAAATATGGACCCGGTATTTCTATCTGATTTATACATGCCCATCTCTTTTTATCTTCTGTCTGTTTCTGTTTTTGTTCTAACAGGTGACCGGTTTGATATGTCTTTGTTAGGAAAAACACACAATCGACGGATGTGACTCAAAAGTATATATTTTTACCCAGTTTACAGGGCTCCCCGATTGTTTTCTGAAAAGTTGTTTACCACCTACCTAAGAATGTGTGGTTATTCGTCAAAGACTGTGAGCCAAAGTCGTATCCTACTTGATTTAAGATCCCTGGTTTTTATGCAAAATATATGAAAAACTAAAAAACTTATATTATAAGTGTGCGAATCTATACAGGGTGATTCAATGTCGATGGTAGGTTAGACGTAAGTATATGGAAAACGAGAAATAGGACCGTTTCAAAAATTTGACTTCTTATAAAAACGCGGCCGCTGTATCGATCTACAATATTTTCAGCATTGCGGCGTTGCCGCTTCTAAGTAAAAATTGTAGCGAACAAATCGGAACAAGCACCCCGTATACTATTAAGTTTTTAGATTCATCTTTAGGTTCTAATAATAATTTCTTATAAGGTTCGTATAATTATTTCTTACTATTGAAAAACTCAACTTCAATATTCATAGAGAAATCGATTCAATATTATACAGGAGAGGTTAAAATTATATTTATTTACGTTACTTATAAAAAAAGGTTAAATTTTCGGCGATCAAACCCTACCAAACGATATATGATACTCCTACACGTCACGTTTCCTCAATAGAATTTTTTGGAAAATTATCATCGTTTGAGGTATCTGTGGTGTTTTATGACAGTTTAAAAAAATTACGAAATAAAGCTTTATATTCCTGATATCGTTGTCATACTAAATTATGTAATATTAGCCGCCTTATTCTTATAATCTCAAGATTTAACTATCAAATTAGAATGAATTTAAAACCGCTTCGTGAATACAGCTGTTAATATTACAATTACAATATTATATGGCTTTAAACTAGTATAAAAACGTTTTTAATTATAATAAATTAATTATAAGATACATCAGAAGCTAGATTTGTCTAGGTCGTGGTTAAGGCAACAAAGAATTTTTGTGGGCATCCAAAATAATTAAATATAATTAATGATAGGTGGTTTGACGAGTGCGAATATTTATTTAAGTTAATGTATCGTATAATTTTCTAATATTCGATGTTAAGATAAGATGTTACCCTTAAAATTTTAAATACTCCATTTTTGGAACCCCTCCCACGAAAAACCACGAAGATTGCAAACCAATAAAATTGACGTGTTTTTCTGATTTTTAATATTATTTATTGGAAGCGAGGGATGGGATGTTTTCAAATTGACTCCCTGTATATCATACCTTTCTAGTCTTGCGAATTTATTACAAAATTTAAGGGAACAAATCCGTTTATATTTATCAAGTTTGTTTCTTAAATACACCGTTAATATTTAACTTGATTAATGATTATCTTGTATAATTTCACACCTGAATTGGTATTATACCCGATAATTTGTTCTACGGCTACCTTTTTTTCTTAGAACACTATTATTATAATCGGCACACCATGTATTTAGTATTTACAAATATTTTGATAAACTTATTACTTAAGTCTTTAACTGTTGGTTTTTCTCTTAATACTTATTATTGTAATTGAACGCCTATATTAAGTAGAGTTGCTTATGTTTTATAGATGATACATTCTGTCTTAATTTTATGTCATTAATTCCTTTGAACTATGGTTTGCAATATGTTGCACACGACGTGCACAAATAATATTTGAATTAGATGTTATAATTGGAATATAATTTCTCGTTTTAATTAGAAATCGGAGTCCATATTTTTTAAGCCTATACATATTAAACGAAAAAAACAACGAAATAAAAGAAATAGGCAAATAATCAAATTAATGGATTAAAGACAGAGAAAAATTAGAACGGAAGTATTGGATAGATCAGCTTTTTTTATAGTATAAATTAAATTCGGTGCGAAAAGAAATATTTAAAAAATACGAAACGAGAGCTTAAGTTGAAAAATATTTTGCAAAAAGGAAGAGGTAGGCAGAGCTGGTTTTAAAAACTTCGATTTAACTAATTTTATAATCATTTTATTTGTATTTACGGATAAAAAAAAATTCGATTTTTTACTATTTTTGTTTCTTTTCTGTTTGTTTCAAAGCGTTTATAATTTACCACGAAACCCGAATAATTATTCCAAAAAAAACCGGGTAGGTACTGTATTAAAACGAAAAATGACGAACATACTATAGTTTTCTCGCAAACTTCATATACAGGGTGTTTCCTAACCTATCTGAAAAAATGAAGGAGGCGAATTCTCACCTTATTTTAAGACGAAAATGTGGTATAAAAGTTTTTCGCATGTAGCTTCGTTTTCGAAATACAGGGTGTTAAAAAAATATGGTATTTTTAATTTTATTAATTAATGCCAAACGATATTCTAATGATATTTGTCTATTTGGGTTTCATAATGGCTACATTATGAAATGCAAAAAAATTGAATAACTTGCCACTTTATGAAACTGAAAATTAATTTTTTTCATATTGCCAGCAAGTAGGGTTCGAATTTTAGGCATTATGGATTCGACAGAAATTTTTTACTTTAAAATACTAACCTTTAACCTTCTTTAAAGTTTTTCTAGATTATTTTCTGCAATTTCTCGTATTTCCGGCTGAGTACAACTTTCTTCCTGACTAATTTTTATTAACTTTAATAATATATTTATTTTTAATTATGACGGATGGAAAGAAGTTTTGTTGTGTTCAATTGTTTCTATCATGGCATATTTGATACTTGTAACATTTTATTAAATTGAAAAAGTATTGCCAACCCAAGAAGAAAATATTAATTCAAATGGAAAAAATCTACTCTATTTTTTTAAGTTTTTCAGACTTTAAAGACCCAAATAGAAAATGTATTATAAAATACATGGTTCATAAGACAATTAGAGCACTTGTACTTTAGAAAACTCCCCACTTCACGGGTCATTTTCTAAATTAAACCCGTGCTCTAAGATAATGTCTTATGAAACTTGTATCTTAATATACTATTGTTAAACATAAAGGATTAGAGCACTTTACTTTGGGTCAATTTTAAATTTTACAATTAATTTATTTGTGGGGATATGGGTAAAAGAGTATGCCATTTGCAGCACTTTATTTGACTTCTGTTCATATTAGTTCATTATTCAAAGTTTTAAATCATCAATATGCATTATCAAATTATTGGCATTAATTAATAAAATGAAAAATACAATATTTTTTTAACACCTTGTATCTCGAAAACGAAGCGACATGCGAAAAACTTTTATACCACATTTTCGTCTTAAAATAAGGTGATTATTCACCTTCTTCATTTTTTCAGAGAGGTTAGGAAACACCCTGTATAACTGGGAATTCAAAAAATACAGAAATTCGAGTTTGCAAAATTTTAAATCGTATTTAAGTGCAATTTTTAAAACTCAACATGTAAATCGAGATCTAAATTACAACTGACCAAAATAGTAATTTAAAGTATTTGCATATATATTCTCGATAAATATTTTAAAAAAAGAAATTATCTGGTTATTGGCAAATTGACTGTTGGTATTCTATCATTCTGTTCTTGATGGATATTTCTTTATTTCTTCCTATCTACCCTTCATAGCCATTCCATATTTTTCCAAATTTGTATTTACTAGCATAGAAATAAAAAAACCTAAAATTATTTTTTCATCCTTATAACTTTTTAGAAAAGGTAAGTCATACCTTTTTGAGTTATGTCAGAGACATATCACCAAAATTTTTAATATATTTTAAGCAAGTTAAGTTACCACCAGAAAACGCATCATCCATAAAATCCACAAAAATTAATCCAAGAACAACTGGGCACTTGTAAACACGCGAAAATCGAAAAAAGGCGAACGCTTTCTCTTTCGGAAAATTCGCACTATAAAACGACGAGCACCAACTAACTGAAAGAAAGGTGAATCGGTTTTTCTTTGACACTTACGAATCTCATGATGTTGAGCGCCTACTTCTGCGGGTGCACTAGGTGGGTGAACTGCTGCAGACAGATACGGGGCGATTTCGTTTGAGGAGAGTTATATATATCGAATTGCAGCCTCGTAGCCGAGGTCATTCGACGTCGAGCTTAAGCGACGTCTTAGACGCCGGAAGAGTATAACGTGCAGGACCACGGTGAAGGTCGGGACCACGTGCAGATGCAGAAGGACGCGCGATTATGATGATGCACTAACTTCCGGCAATAGGTATATCGGATTTTTGGCAATAATGGTTTTGTTTGTCTTTTTAGCTCTAAAGCATCGTCGCATTTACTAATAATTGCATATTGTCTAGCATTGGCGACTTAAGTAGTATTTTCAAGAGGGGATGGGAAGAGGAAGAACCTTTCACCTAGCGGTCGGTCGATAATCTATTGAAGTAATAATAAAAGTTTTATAATAGACGCGCCAAAGGCGAAATTTTGGGAAAAACTTCTTCATACCTCTTTTGTATTGAAAACCTATCGGAAAACTAGGTACGAATATTGAGAATCAATGTTTTATTATATTTTATTTGTAAGATAAACTAAAGGAAAAAATATTAAATCAAATAGCACTATTTACTTCGTTATATACAGATGACATTCTACCGATAGAAAAAATATCCCTTTTGGTAGTAACATTCAATCTGAACAAGTATTTTGATATCTTACTTTGTTAGACAATTTATAGCCAGGAAAAGAACTGTTTAGCATTATTTCTTCCGTCCTTTTCATATAGGCATCTGAAAGTGGTTAATAAATGATTTTCCTTATACATTTATATGATATACCCACTTGCACCTAACAAGCAAGCATACTTTCTGTGTACTTTTTCAGTTATTTTTCATTTGGTGCACGCCTTGATTTAGTTGTTGTACAGTCAATGCGTTATTTCGAGTCACTAATCAGAGTCAAAATTATACCTCCTATATTATATATGTTCAGAAGCACATAATACTTACACGAGGTCAATACCATTATAGTATTAAATACTAGATATTATTATATGTACATACATTAATTCAATGAAGTTGTAAATTCTTGTTGATTTAGCGTATTTTGTAAAAATTGAGAAATGTACAGGGTGACTCGTTTGGACTACTAGATGATGTTGCTGTAAATATCAGAATGCAACTATATTATCAGCACGATAGATGGTCCTATTGGTTGACCTCCAAGATCTCCAGATCTCACACCACTAGACTTTTGTTTATGGGGTTGGTTCCAAAAATTAAGGCTACAAAGTAAAAGTCAACACTTGGGATGCACTAATTCGATATAGTAGAAATACTGCAGTCGACATTAAATAAAGACACGAAGCAATCAGGCGAGCAACAGGCCTCTTCGTAGATGAAGTAGAAAATGTTTAGGGGTAAATTGCGATATTTTTGGAACGCTATTATGATTAAAAAAATATTCATGTGTGTTTATTTGTGATTTATTTATTATAACTTAGAAACAAGTACAAGTACGGATACAGCTATATGAGTATTTTACTACGTACAGTACACTCCTGTAGCTTGGTCCGTTCTTCCCGCCTCACCCCGTATAAAATAGAAATATAAAAACCCACGTAATATAAAATTCCGGAAGTAGGAACTTGATAAAGGTAACTTAACTTTTCAAAGTTCCCAGTTATGCAAATTTTGAATAAATTTGCTTAAATTTTGTTTCTAAATATAGACCATAAAACAATTATGTTTTATCATGACCTCTACATTTATAATATAGTCATTTTAGAAGCAATGTCTAAACAGTAACTCTAAAGGCCATTCTGGTTAAGAGCTCAGTGCCAGGATCTTAGTAATATTAACACAGATATTTAATTAAGCTAACAAGAAATAATTTGATGAAAATTGACTCAAATGTCAATAAATTCAATATAATTTGTTATACTGAACAAATTTGATATCCTACACTAAAACAAAAACTTTATTGCTTTAATTTGATTTCTTATGTAGTTCCGCTCTTCGTAGCGCCATTAAAACGCACTGAAATTTGTCACTACAGTGGCGTGAAACGCGGAGAGGAAATTTGATGTTTGTTAATTATACCGGCGTTATCGTTTTGTTAATATTCTTTTTCTATCAATTACGTGATTGATCAGATACAGTGGCGCCTCTTCCACAGGAGCACATGCGCACGTGCACCCCCAAAACAAGACCAATAAAAAATATTAATTTATATTCATTGAATATTATTTATCGTATAAAGGCCGACCCTCCTTAATGTTTTATCGTACCGTCAAACTAAAAAAGTCCGACCCTCCCTAATATTTTATCATCCCGTCAAACCAAACTGTATAGATCCGGCAACCGTGCGTCGGTCGAGGTAAATGACGATTATGACGAGACATGCTCGCACGTGCGATTAAGTAGTGCAGTTTCTCTGTAGTAACAGGTGGCGGGTGGCAGCGGGGGATAGCGGGGCTATGGCGATTTAACATGGAAAAGGCGCACAGTTTTTGTGTGCACCGCGCTGTTGTCTGTTCGTGGATCTAGTTAGAAATTCGAGCGTGTATGTTTTAATATTATATATCTATTTATTAAGTTAAAATGAATAGTTGACGGTGGACTATTTAAGAAATAACTTTAGCTCTTTGAGTTTGGAGCAAAAAATTGAAGTGAAGAATGCGGGAACACCTAAACCCGAAATTAATTTAACGCAGACCACAAAGGGTAAATCTAGGGACTTTATTAGAAAGTTTAAAAATGAAATATATGAAAAAAAATTTATAGAGGGTATTCCAAACTTAATGAGGCTTTATTGATCAATTTTCTACAATTAAGAACCGAAAATGGACTTTTAAGCACTATTGTGTAGGGTCGATAAATGTTGTGTATTTCGATAAATGATACTCGATATGATTTTAAACCATTTTATTTAAGGATTTAAACTAAAAAACACTAAAAATATGAGGAATGCCAACTTGTGAGTCTCGTGGCTCGATTCGTTCTCGTCATAAAACAGTTAACTATTATTCTCGTCTTGGTTGCGCCTAATGACGTAGCCGTAGATGGCGTAGTGGTATTAAACATCATTCGGTTTTGTTGATAACTCGTAGCTGACGGTAGTAGTATTGGACAGCTATACACACTAAAAAAAAACCTTTCTTATTTTACAAAAGTTGTATTTCCTTGTGTAAAATAAAAAAATAAATAAAAATATGTTTTACCTAACGCATTTTCTTATTACTTTTTTTCTGTCTACATTTAAAACGCCTAGAAAGTAATTGTTTGGTCGTTACACAAAAATAAAATTGTAAAAATAATTTCACCATACTTGTGCCCCTCTATCATAGGTCACGAGCCCAGACAATGATTAGAAATAAACATATCAAGAGTCAAGTAAAATAAATCGTAGCAAATATTGACAACGTATGTATGTGAAGGAAGGGAGGGAGTAGTAATTAACTAATAATACCAGTGAGAAGGACATTTTTGAGAAAAAAAACAATTGTTTTGAATTTTCAGGAGGAGTCCAACTGAGGAATTAACACAGTACGTATATTTATTTATTTTCCACAATAAATTATTGTTTGAGCACGCCTATGGCCAACAAGGCCCGGGCCTTCTTAATCCGTCACTGCCTATGGTAATACGCTTTCTATATATATATAGATCAGTTCATAACGTTCTTCGCCGTCTTCTGATTTCCAGTCTCCATCTATCTCGGTCCTCCCATGAGTTCTCATTTAGCCCCCTTTCTTCGATGTCCCTATCTATTCCTTCTCTCCAACTAAGTCTAGGTCTTCCTCTCCTTCGTCTTCCTTGCGGTGTCCAGTTTAGTACTTGTTTAGGAAGTCTATTATCTTCCATTCTTTGGACATGTCCGTACCATCTAAGTTGGTTTATCCTGATGTCTTCTGTTATTTTGTGTTTAACACCCATAATCTCTCGTATTCTATCATTTCTGACTCTATCCAGTTTGGATTTCCCGGCAGCACGTCTCCAATAATCCATTTCTGTGGCTTCCAGTGACTTTATTGTTCTTTCCTTCAGTGTCCATACTTCACTACCGTAAGTGATGATACTTTTGACTATGCTGTTATAAATTTTATGTTTGTTGTTCTTAGATATTGATTTGTCCCAAAGAACCCCGTTGAGATGTCTAATGGCTTGTCTTCCCTGGTTATTTCTATGTTTTATATACGCTTTCTAGCATGGTTTTAATACATTTTTCTCCCCTCGCACTTCATACCGAAACGTTCGAACAAAATTGGACAAACAATTAGTTATCCTGCAGTCCGACGGACGGACGAAATATTTTCGCGTATCCATAGAGAATTCGTCGCTTACAAATGTCTCAAATCTTGAAATACCAAGAACGCAATCGAGCGAATCAAGAGTTTACGCAGTATTTACTAAAGAAGTCAATGTTAAGACGAGTCATTGCACAATATTTGAACAGAAAAATGTATGCGCCAATGTTAATCGATTAACAGTTGCGGTTTTATGCTCAAATGAACGCATCTCCTCAATTTATATGATTAGGCAATTATCTAAATTATCTAATAATTAGGTACGGATTTGATTAGATCTACATCTTTTTGTCAATAAGTTATGGTTTTGAATTTTTTTCAAAGAAGCTTGTCTATGTTTTGTGTTATTTATTTATATTTTCTTAATTAAGTTCCCTTAACTCTTTATAAGTATATTAAGTAATTAATAATTATAAACTTTTTTTGTGGTATGCACTATTGACTTCTCAAACGGCTATCGTCAGGGCTATACTGAAAAAATATTATTTATGTTTCAAATAGATTTTCTTGCCAATACTTACTTAGTTTAAATATTACCCCATTTAATTCAAGTATACAGGGTGTCCTTGGATGGGGTTACAATTTATTCTTTATAAAAATATTTTAATTATTTATTTTTAAATTATTAATTAAAATTAGGCTTGGGCCGATACCACTTCTCAGATACCGATACCGATACTTCAGATAGCATCAAATCCGATACCGATATTTTATCTGAAAGTATCTGAAATTCAGATAAAAGACATATTTTTAATTATAGGTTACATATCAGATTGCACCAAAAAAAATCTCTTAAAAAAGGCCGTATTAGACTCGGCAATTTTTTCTCTTGCGCCGGCAATTATAATGGCACGTATTCATGCGCAGTAAACCGTTTTCGATCAGCTGGAGCATTGTCAACGGTCAGAACAGCAGTGGGTACTGTCGAAATCCCTAAAATATCCCCAGAATTAGAGATGTGCAAACCTGTTCGTTTTGATTACCAGTAAAAGCAGCTACTGCTATTTACAAATAGGAGGTGCAAAAAGTTGCTGAATTAGCAGTCCATAAGTTTAATAAATAATGTAAACTGCTAATTTAAGTACCAGTGGGTTTAAATGGCCATTACCTGTTCATACCTGGTTCGGCCAAATAATAAACAGTTAAAAATATCAGAATAATCCTTTGTACCCAATTGCGCCGGCAAGGGCAATTAAAATGGCGCCTGCCCCATTTCTGGTAATGAGAGACAGCTGATCGGGAACAGTGTACTGCGCATGAATCCGTGTCATTTTAATTGTCAGAAGAGTAGAATTTCTGACTGTAGTACGGAGAACGGTGTACTGCGCCTGAATCCTTGAATTATAATTGCCATTGCTGGCGCCATAAAAATTCCCGACTGTAATACGGCCTTTAAGAAAAATAAGTTATTGAACATGCTGCGAGCTAAGCAATGTTCCGTTAGGCTTGCACAGAATACACGGAGCCTGCAGGTATAGACAAAAATATAATGGCCATTTTGCTGAGTGTGAGAAATCTATTATTATTTTTCCAGAATGTTAGAGGATTCAGTTCCAACGGTTCCGTGGGCTCATTTAGATGAATTTCAATTTCTTTATCGAAATCAGATACATTGTTTTGTCCTTGTCTCTTTTTGGTCTTCGTATTTCGCAAGAGATGTTTATTTTTTTTTTATTATACCTCAGTTGAGGTCAAATTATAACTTTCGGGAGGTGAAAATTCAAAATATAAAAAAAATAATTTAATTCTAACCAGACACTTACCAGCATTGCACACCCATAGCAACAAGAAAGGATCTGAATTTCAGATACTTTTCAGTTTTTTTTTATCTGAAATAAAAGTAAAGGCATAAGTATATCTGAAATATGTGAGTATCGACAGATACTCAGATACTGAGTATCGGTATCGGCCCAAGCCTAATTAAAATTATTAATTAAAAGTTTGTTTATTTCTTTTTCGTACATATCTTCGAAGAAACTATTTTCACTATAAACACGATGCAGGCAGGCAGGCGCAGGCGAAGTATTTTTGTGTCTTTCTTCATAAAAATGGATTTTATCTCCTTTTAGGACGCTTTCTTTGGATTTGTTGTAAATACAAAATCCGGTTCCGGTTCGGGATCCGGACAAAAATGTTGCCATGAGTATCCGGCATTTTCAAAAACGACTGATTTCGGTTCTGGACGGTCGTCGTTGGTTGGCAACCAAACTGGTATAGTATCTACGTTTCACGAAAATTGGATACGACTTAATGATTTCCTGGGTCGGTCCCATTGTGTCGATAAGAGCTTGGCAATAAACAAGTGAAGTATGAAGGGACGGACTAAGGAAAACAAGTAATGATATGATTATATTAATGTAATCAAATGAAATAAAATTTTTTTAAAATAGTACTAGTCATATTTATTTACATTTATAATGTCATTCTATAGATAGTTCTGTTTCGCTATCGCTATCCTCATCAAAATTAATTATAATTGGATTAATTATACGATCCAGACTAATATACGAATTTTCTACAGTTATTACGTGACGGACTGAATTTTTCAACTACCTGGGGGACTACCATTAAAGCATTTTCGTATTAATTCTACAACACTAGAACTTAAAGTCGGAGAAATATTTTCAGACCTAACCAGTGATTTTAACTGGTGCCATATATGCTCTATGGGGTTAAAAATGCAATAATAGGGTGGGAGCCGTAGCACTGTATGTCCAATTTCTTCTGCCAATGTGTCACAAACATATACTTTTTTTATACAAAATGTCTTTAAAACTTCTAAAAGATAACTTTTTTATAACTTTCTTCAAAAAATCAGTAATGGGTGGAAGAGTAGTTCTGAATCTCCAATTTTGTATTATTTGAGCTTGGAGCTTTATGTAATCGGCGACTGTGATAGCTCGCATTGTCCATTACTACCACGCTTTTCTGAGGAATGTTTGGTAAAAGACAATTCTTGAACCATTCCTCAAAAACTAACAAATTTTACCACAAAAAGATATTTAAATATAAATTAAGTAACCTAACCTATCTGTTGTGCCTATATTTAATTATAATTATTACAATCCGGTCCTTTCCACATAATAATAACAAAGGGTCATAAATAATGGGATGACCCAGGTACTTTTACGGCAGTCATTAAGTTATATCCATTTTTCTTGAAACAATCTTTACTAATACCGGCGGTGTTGCCTATATGACGGCGTCAACATTATACGCAAGACAAACGACGTGCAACCTTTAAAAATAATACCGAAAAGCCATGCGTACCAACCCATTTTTTCATTTATAAAATTTATCTTTTTATTGTGCACTCCGTAAGTTGTATGTCCCTAGTTATCGGTCGGTGGTATAGACCAGTGGTGCGCAAACCGTGGGTCGCGACCCCCGGAGGGGTCGCTAGAAAATTTTTGGGGGTCGCCAAATTCAAAGAAAATTTTTGGGGGTCGCCAAATTCAAAGAAATTCACGCCTACTGTCTATCCAGGGGTCGTGACAAAATTTTACACAAAATAAGGGGTCGCAAATGAAAAAAGTTTGCGCACCACTGGTATAGACAAATGGCTCTACAAATTAGTTCCCATATGGAAAAAGTATAACAAACGAACACAACGCAAAATAAAAATCGTCTACAAACACACTCCTTTCATTCTTGATATCTGCACGACGTACATATAGATACCTTGCCTGTGTCCTAGAACTTGAAAGTGTCAGGGTACGTGCCCAAGGTTAATTAACCACTAAAAAACAATTAGAGTAATTAGAATTTACTTATTAGATCTTGTGCTGATCGAATACCGTTAATTGTTTTTTATTATTAAACTAAAAATTGACAGTTAGTTTCGTGGAGCGCAGACAAATGAATTTATTCAGTGGCGCGTACATATTGAAACAGAAGACGTTGTTCTGTAACATAAATGTTTGTATGGGATAACTCACCGACCTATAACTGTGATACGTACAACTTATGGGGTGCGCAGCAAAGAGTGGGTTGGTGCGCACGGTTTACCGGTCATATTTTTAAAGATTGCTCGTCGGTTGTCTTGCGCACAAGTTGTCTTTGTCATATAGGCAACCCCGCCGTATTGGTGCCGGTGTGGTTGCCAACCAACAACGTGAACCAACAAACCGGCATTTCAGTGCGATGGTCACAAGGCCCTCTTTTATGCGAGAAAATAGATTGTGTATTTCCGCGAAGTACGATCCTGTTCGCCGGTTAACGCAAATAGTTTATCAGTCGACATTGCGCATGACATCTGACTATTAGTTTTGTTTACATGCGCTTCGAAGTCCGTCCGCGCAAAAGACAATTACGCAACGGCTAAAAATTTTTGCTACATCTCCGAAAGTATAATATGAGATATGATTTCGAATTTATTTTGGAATGTGCTAATAGGATCTAAAATCACATAGTTCAGTCATTCTATTGTTCCACCAGTGGCGTCCCTTTCAAGAAAAAAAATATATACGCCACTGACATTTTTTCATGTTGATATTTTTCTGATCATATTTTTGTATACACAGTAGCACTTTAAAATACTAATTCAGATTGAATGGTACTTAGATGTGTTATGTGATTTTATTGTGCCGGTTTGTTTTTGTTCAAGTTACCTAGGTACTTGGTGTTTTTTCATAAATTAAGTTGGTGTTAAATAAATCCGAAAAGCTAATTTTTTTTTTCTAAAGGGTAAGTGGCATTTATAAACTTTTAAGTTGTCCAGATCTGACGGGTGCCGTTCGAATTGAACAATTGAGAACATACCTGACCATTTAAAAACTCCGCGGCGGTTCGTTCGAGTCAGTTCAAGTTTATAATTCAGAGATTGTTTCCTAGCGAACTGAACTGAACGTAAAAGTTTATAATAATGTACCCTGAAAAATAAACAACTTGCAATCTGTCAAACGGTTATTGACTTTCTAAAGAGTTTACCCTGAAGATATGACAACACTGTTCAAGATTCAGTGACTTTGTCGCCATATGTTGCTTTGTTTACCTTCCTGACAGGGGCACCACGTGGTCATTTTTGGTTTGACATAAGGTCATGTACAGGGCATATTAAATTAGCGCCATTATTGGATATTTTTCTTTAATTTGTTTTCATCTCAGGACTTGCCGGTTTAAATATAATACGTCATTTCCATAACACCCTGTATAACAAAAAATTTGCAAATAGAGAACTTTTATACAACTGTTATAAATCGTTCATCTCTCTTAACCAAATCTTATATGAGAGGCGATCTAGTTGGGAAAGTCTTAAGGTTTAAGAGTCTTAGGTATAGGTACCTGTGTTTATTATTTCTTATCATTATTTGATATTTTATACAAATTATAGTCATTCCCCTTTTCAATGCTTTAATTTGACGAATCTGATTTCAGATGGCGTTTATTTGGCTAAAAGGGGATTTTACAATATCTGCTCAACGGACCAGTTTTCAATCCTCCCATTACCTGAATGATATATAAATAAACCCTACTCGCTGTATATTGTTACGCCACTGACCGTTTCAGTTACTATATAACAGAGATTGTAAGGTCTCAATCATGCGATTGTCGAATGCTATGAAAAATTACAAGTCATTAATCGTAAGTAATGTCTGGTATTTTAGTAATTTAGTGTCAACCGGACATTCTATAAGAAAAATGTATATTTTTGCAAGGATAAACTCAAAACGTATAGTATAAACTATTTCCACGCCCACATCAGTGTTGTAAAGCGGATTTACTGTTACGACATTTATGCATTGAGACAGTGCCGGGTTTAAACGTAGGCTGACTGGGCTGCATCATATGGCACCCACCGCCTATATATACGGCTAGCCAAACTCTGAAAGCAAAAGTGGCAAATTTAGGGCCTCGCGCATATAAACAAAGCTGATCGTCAGATGTCATGCGCAATGCCGACTGATTAGCTATCGCCCTTAACCGGCGAACAGGACCGCCCTTGCTGAAAATGATTACAAAAGCAATATTTTCGCACATCAAGACCTTCCTTCCTGGGCAATAAACAATCTATTTTCTCGCATAAAAGAAGGCTTTGCGGCCATCACTGAAACGACACTTTTAGAATTAATTTTGATATCTATTGTCCACGCATCGACAGATTTATAATGTCGTTACATCCCTACGACTGATTTCGGTTCTGGATCACGTCGTTGGTTGGCAACCAAACCGACACCAATATCGGTGGGTTGCCTATATCACGGCGACAGCATTGTGCGCAAGACAACCGACGAGCAACCTTTAAAAATATTATCGGTAAACCGTGAGCACCAACCCATTTTTTCACTCATAAAATTCAACTTTTTACTGCGCATTCCATAAATTGTACGTATCGATAGTCAGTTATAGTTCGGTGATGAAACTGCAAACGTTTGGGGTATATTAAAAAGTGTGTAAATAAAGCACATATTTAACAATTAATTAATTTATGGTTTATTAGTAACAATTTACATCGATAAATGAAATTCGCCGTTAAAAAACAAATTAAGGCACCACCCTACGTTACTCATGTGATGATATATTAGGCACAATTAATTATTCTTCAGGCACTTTCTACCGAAATTTTCAAAAATTTAAACGTCCTCGAAAATGATAGGAAGAGTAAAACAAACAAAAAAATAAAGCCGCGTTGTCAAAATATTCATAAAATAAAACGTTTTAAATTAATTGGTTTTAATCTAATGTTCTACTCTTCCAAAATAGTTTTACTCTTCTTAATAAAATTAATTTCTTAGAGAAAATAGGGCGGCAAAGTACAATAATTCAGTTTTTTTGGTTGATTTTTGGTGTTGATGGTATAGAACGGCACTATTTTAGCACACGTGCCAGGTAAATGTTCGTTCTTTTGTAAAAAAGTACTTTTGTAAGAGCTTCTTCGAGAGGCACTTCTGGTCAACATGATATGCGCATGCGCCTTGCTGTGGCGGGCGGTTTTTGAACTAAGTTTGACTTTTCCAGTTCTCGCGAACATTGACAGTGATGCCACTGTTAGTTTATTATAATCAAAATAATACAATTGAGTCTGAATAAGCTGGAAATAGCGGAAAGAAAAAAAATCTGATATAGGTGTTATGTTATGGTATTTTTGAATTATAACAAAATAAAATTCCCTTTAAAAAATCTTTCCGCTTTTTCTAAGCCAGCTTGTACAGTCAAAATTAATTATACAGTGTTCTCTCATTAGTTCCAAGTCAACATATGTTGTATAATTTATACAACAACGTGAGATACTGTACTGTGCCGCACTGTATACAATATTTTTATACGCTCAAACATAAATTGTAACTTTATCCTGTATATGTAACAATAATACGATACATATAAATCTCACACTAAAAAAAAAAGGTATAAATAAATAAATGTACTCTATAAATTGGCAAACTGATAAAACCAAAAACTCATAAGGTAAAAAATATGTAGTAATTTTTTTTGATTTTTTCCAATTCAAAATTGCTTTACAAAATCCATCGACTTTACTCCGGATAACCAAATATTAATAGTAAAAGTGGACGGCCCAATTGGCTGCGTGGTTAAAACGGCAGGTCAGTAAACCGATTCGCACTAGGTGGATTTTAGTGGTATAAGTAATAGATCTGCTGTCCGGCGTCTTATAAAAAATAGGGAATAGTGAAACATGTATTATCTCCCCTCCCCTCCCATTCACGCCGAAAACCAGGCCGCATATCTCGTGTGGGACGGTACGCAATCCCCAATCGGTAGGGTAGTGATATGATCATGCGCCTGGCCGATCCTGACCGCTCTACGCCACCACCCATTAGTCCATATTGCCTATATGATATAACTATCCAGAGTAAAGTGAATTATGATTCTCACATAACGTTCCCTATTTCTTACGGGTCCATGATTAAACCTAAAATCAGTTCTTTCTCTATAACGTTTTAAAAAATTAAAATTGTATTCCTTTGTATAAATAAAATAAAATTAGTTCTAGTTTGTTTAATATAATATGTATAAAGCCCTGGTTTTTATTACATTTCGTTACGAAATATTTCGGTGGATTGGAACGGAAAAGTTCGTCGTTGGTTATTTGGTCACATGTGTGGTTTTTACTACAGTACAAGTGCGTGGTTAAAAATGGACGATATTAGTAGATTCATTTGTACAGGGTGATCACGTATTATGTCCCCCCCTTCTTAACCTTTTTATTTTACGTACTTGAGAAAAATTAAAACGATTGGTATACAAGGTTTTTAAAGTAGTATTTGCAATGGGAACAAATATCATTTAGGTCTGTTGATTTACAAGTAGAGTTGAACATACCTGTTTTATTTGATCCAAATTCTACCGCTATTTTTTTCCAAATATTCTCCTTCATTTGTATGTCGTTAAAAGTTTTTAATTTTTTTGCATATGTGGGTGGATTTTCTTTTACCCTCTATATATCTACTTTTACTTTCTATCAACAATTCATTTTCTAATGCGCTAAACTCTAGTTTATGATATTTTACACTCATAGTTAATTAAATAAAAGTTCACAAAAATAATAATCTGCAGCCGAAAAACTCCGTTCAAATCCAAACGGTTGGATACCGACGAAATTTCGTCGACGAAGTTATTCCGCTTGACGTGTGTCATTATAAAGTGACACGGGTTATCGGTTCTTTGTTTCCATAGCAATCACGATTTTTCACTATAATAATCTGCCGCCGAAAAACTCCGTTCAAATCCAAACGGTTGGATATCGACGAAATTTCGTCAACGAAAAGTTATTCCGCTTGACGTGTGTCATTATTAAGTGACACGGGTTATCGGTTCTTTGTTTTCGGATAGATCACTAGGCATACTAGGCTCTACCCTACGGCCTCGTATTTAAAGGGGCCTCGAAAAGAACCAAAAAATAAAAGAGTTTAAAATAAAAAATACTAATTTAAATTAACAAATTAAATTAGGCGTGCGGTGCCTCAAACTGGCAACAGGGCAAGAAAATCTACGGGAGAATCAAGAATCGGCGTTACTAAACGCGCTCACTATCTTCATCGACTTTATTATTATTAATAAATGGGACTATACAATGTGCCTATTTTGCGTTATAGGGGGCCCTAGACCCGTTACGCAATTGGGGGTCCCTTATCACTTCAAAAAGTGTTTTTTCCTTAGTAAGTTATGCAACAGTAACTTATTATGATTTACTAATATCATACCGTATCATACGATCACAAGTTAGTGTCGTCTTATATATCCTGTACAGAACTCGGTAGGTTATTTGGTAAATTACTTAGTTGCATACTATAAAATAGGTGTCTAACAAAGGGCCTCAACATCGTGTTGTGTAAAACCAACCCTACTTATAAATCAACAGACCTAAATGATATTTGTTCCCGTTGCAAATACTACTTTATAAACCCTGTATACCAATCGATTTAATTTTTCTCAAGTACGTAAAATAAAAAGGTTAAGATGGGGGGGGGGGGCATAATACGTGATCACCCTGTACAAATGAATATAATAATATCGTCCATTTTTAACCACGCACTTGTACTACAGTAAAAACCACACATGTGACCAAATGACCAACGACGAACTTTTCCGTTCCAATCCACCGAAATATTTCGTCACGAAATGTAATAAAAACCAGGGCTTAACAATAAACACATCACGTCAAGTTAAAATGCGCCAACCAAACTTTTGACTAATTATTTTCTTAAATAAAAGCCGCAATTTAAAATTTTTCAGATTTTTCTAAAATAAAGTCCATTCTTAACACATTTTAACTTGACGAAAATTCGACACCTATCATTCGCGTCAAACTATATATAACTATTCCATACAATGGAAAAAAACAATCACAGTCTAATTAGGGGTTAAACTTTTAAACCCTACGGTATAAATAAATAATAAATTCGTACAAGTAAAATATTAGTTTCAGCTTGCAGCTGTAAAATGTTAACATTAGGTACCCTTGTTATAAATTAAAATTTATTTCAGTTATTTTAGTAACCTAAAATTAACAATAAAAATCATTTTTAAGGTATATTTGTGTAACAATTAAATGAAATGAAGTGTAATGAAACAAAATTGAAATGTAATCCATAATTATTGTGATGGCTGGAAGAAATTTGGTCTAAATAAAGACATTATACACTGACAAGCAGATGCCAGTTTGTTTACAAATCATTTCGATGAAAAATATACCCAAACATAACCTTAAAAATTATAATTTCCCTCGTTTCTACAAAGTGGCGTATATCCAATCGGTTTAATATCGAATATATGCCACTCTGTGAAAAGCCGATTGTATTTCTATTTATTTCTAAATAGTTTCCGTCGAGTCAATAATTCCATTGACCAATTTTTCACCGTTTCTGCCCCTAAATTGTTTTATTGCCTTCCAGAGTCTTAATTCGTAAGCGCCAAGTAACTTTAATCTTCTTAGGTCGTCCCTGGAAAAATCGTGTAGGACTTCCTCCAAGGTGTAGCCTTGTGAAAGAACCTAAACAAAAATTTATTTTTCATTTTTTTTAGCTATCGTACGGCCGAATTCAGTAGATGGTATAAGTGATGGTGTTGCTATCCGACTTCATGCACAAAATAGAAAAGAATGAAAAATATATAATATGGTGGAACCCACTCCGCAGGGAACAAAGATGAAAAAATCTAAAAAAGACAGCTAAACATACAACGAAAATAGGAAGTAACATAAAGGTGTATAAATAACCCTTACCTTTCTCTGTGATTTATCACTAATGCCTAAACCCTTCAGCCAATTGGCCAATCTGAGATCTTCCTCCACCTCCTCTTGTATCGTTTCGATACCGTGAAGACTTCGTAACAATTCGTTTTGTTGTTTATTAGTTTCTTGAAGATCTTTGAGCTGTAAACGAATTAGAGCAAATACTACAACAGTGAAATGTCAAAAGAGTCCTGTCAATTTTACAATAAGTTCCATGCGGTCTCGCAAATTATTGCTACATGAAAAATAGTAATGACTTTTTTTGCAGATTATTATATTTTCCACAAATATGTAGATGTACTGATAATGCGCCGTTCCCACCTATGATGATAATTGAGAAACTGTATCTTCTTACATGTTTGAAACTAACATGCTCGCGATTTTAATGGAAATCGACGTACAACCGCATTCACGTCTCAGATAGTACTGAAGAAGGCTGCAGCCGCAGGAAAGACGTAATGATTTGCCAACGCGGCAGTACCTTTGTAGATTCCAGTAGTTAAGTGTATTAATACTTACCACGATGGTAATCCTTTTCAGATTTTCCACGCATTCGTGACATAATCTGCTGTGCTCTCCTTTCAAGTGAAGCAGCGAATGGTCGCTCATTTCGAAACTCTCGTTTGTCTTGCTCGATTTTGAAGTGTCCACCGAACCGTGTGTCGCCAAATTCTCACCAAGTTCCGGAGATAAAACCGTTATTGCCGCCTGAACACTTGCTCGCACGAGAGCGTCTAGGGCGAACATCCAATGGGGTTTGATAGGGTGAAGGCGGAGTACGTCATTGACAGATTCCTATTAAAACAAAAAATTATTAGTAGAGTGTACATTTTTTTAAAATCGTTATTTTTAATATCTCTTACTTGATACCAATATATGGCAAACTGCAATTGATGAATAGCCGCACAATCATAGTCTAATTCTTCTTTTAGTTGTTTCAGTGTAGTCTCAATGATAGTCATCGACGGATCTATGACGTACGATTTCAAACCGTCCATTAACCTTAAAAAAAAAGGATAGAAATATAGTAGACCTGTTGGGAAATCAAGAAGTAATATTCGACATGAGCCGAGCCGGAGGAAGTAAGATGAGAACTATCTCAAAAGTATTTTGGTATATTATATGACTTCCTTTCATAAGAACTGAAGACGAACTTAAAGAGGCGTACTGGCTGATTGTGACAGCAGAAGGCCATTAATGGATGGAAGAAGATAACATAACTCTTCGTACTGTCGTTTAGAATGTAACGAACGGTTTGTTGGAACTTGGAACATGTACTGAAATGTTGTTTATAATACATTCTTACTTGTGTAAATGTAGAGGTGTTAACACGGTCTCTCCTAAATATTTATCCCGTACTTTCTGCATCCAAAGATCGCATATTTTATTGCCATCATTGGCCAGCACTTTAGCTAGGGTGGTTCTCCGCTGCGAATCTTTTTTGAGCAGATAGAATCCGTCAGTTTCGGTACCTTAAAATAAGAACAAAAAAAATAGAAAATATGAATATTTATACGAAGTAATTAAAAATTGCGTTAAATTTAACTGAAAAGAAAGATCTTACCCAAATCGGCCTCTGGAGAGAGCAATGTCCCTGACGAGCTCCGCCTTTCTGTATGAGTATCTAAACCAGAGTCGCCACAATCCAATGATGGCGTTGAAGCCAAACTTAAAATAGAGAAGAACAAAATTAAAATTGCAAGCAAAAATTCTTAATTAGTCATAAATAGTAACATATGCTTTCGCGTGCTTTGCTTTCATAAATCGTCGGCCTAATATGAAAAATGCATAAGTCCAAATTTTTGTGGAATCTGGTAGACTGTGGCCAAAGCTGTAAGATAATATTTTCAATTTATGACAATGATCATTAGATAATATATAATATTAATATGAGATTGGCGTAAGTCCCACAAAATTAAAAAGTCCTATTAATGAATATGACACCAAATGAGGGTGGTTTCGTTTGGAGTGAAACAACTTTGCTAATTTTTCAAAGTAAACTGGTGGTGTTTTAAAAAAAATTGTTAAAAATAACGCAAATATAAGCCTACGAGAGACATGTCATATTAAATCGTTAATGGTTAATTCAAAATTGCTCCATGAACTGCGTTTACATTTTGAATGAAGTTGTGCAAATTTCATACCATTTTATTTTTAAAACGTTTTTTTATTAATCAGAAGAAGTTTTTTTGGGTTTTTTGGGTAGTTAGATACTAAAATTTTGCTAGATTAAAATTTATGAAATAAACGTGATTAAAACAAGCTTTTCTTTAGAAATTTTTCACAAGTCCAAGTTGATTTTAAATTAGAGAATGAATATTACATAAGTCCACTATTTATTATGGGGTATCATTTAATTGGTTAGCAAATATTCTTATTTTTGCCAACAGAAAAATGTAATTGGTCAGCCAAAATGGCTAGTTGGTCAGCAGCTTATGCACAGCAAACTGTTCTGAATCGGTCAGTAATTAATGTCATACTAGAGTGCTCTAAATTATTTTGGTACGCAAATTAAATATATAAGCTGGTATGAGCGATCCACTTTTAGTCAGATATTGGTAAGCAATCAGCGGGTAAGCAAAATATTTAATCTTGGCCATCAAAAAAAAAAACAATAAAACGTGAAATAGTGACAGTGCCCTGGGAAAACTAGTGAAAACCCGCCCCCGTTACACCTTTTTTAGCCGATTTCCTTCTGTATTCGGCAGAAGAAAGCACAAGAAAGTTACATAAATTGACAGTGCCCTGGGAAAACAAGTGGAAACCAGCCCCCGTTACCTTTTGGTCCTTGATTGCTACACCGAATGAAAACACACGCACGCAATTAGCTACTTGTATCACGCGACTGCTTTCGCTCCACCCACAATAACGAACTTTACCGATTATTCAAAACAAACGCAATCCAATGATTTATATTGATAACCCTTAATTTAATATGCAAACCTCTGAAGTAAACTGCTTCTAGACATGTTTTTTTCTACTGACCAATTGTAAAATCTTGCTGACCAAGTAATCATTTCGCAGCTCGACTGTTAATTAAACGAACACATGATATTACAAGCGGACTGATATCGGTTAAATTGTTGACAGTTTGTAGCATTTTTTGCAGAACAAGTGTTGCAGCCCGATTTTTATTTATTGCAAGCAAAATCTTTTTATGCTGATCAAATGATTTAACGGCGAACCATTTAATTACTTCTCTTTATTATGGACGCGCTGTATAATCATCGAAACATCATTATACCCTTCTAATTAAAGCAATAAAACCAACTAATTAATTTTTACTTAACTATATTTTCATTTTAACCCGTAAATCAGTTTTTGTTCCTACTGTAAAATTATTCATTTCGGACTTGTGCAATTTTCATATTCGGCCGACGATATGTTTGTCTATTAGAGCGTCTACTTTAAACGTCACTCAAATTTTCCATTCGCCGATATTTTTGTTTTTGAAAAATCGATAATCGATCGATCTATTTTTTAAGCATATCACACTTTAAGCAAACATCATGAAAATAGTTTAGTGTGTTTAAGTTTTCTCTTTTTTTACAATTAAAAATTATTTTACAGAACTTGCGCAATAAAAGCCTTAAAAAAATATATTGTCTCGCATAAAGTCGACTTTTTCGTTTGTTTGCAAAGGTTACTTCATACTAGCAATGCTGTTAAAAAATGAAATCTCAAAAGCAAACTCTGTATGAGATTGTAGTAGCCGATGTGTAAAAATGCGCCCTACCTGCCAAAACTGAGATCTGTAGGCATTTGAATTGGTGGCAGGAGAGAGGCCCGGCTATGACTATGACTATGAGAGCTTAGATGACTGCAACCAACAAAAAAATACAATAACAAACATAAAAGATACGGGGAAAGATGGCGGGATGTCCATTATTTGAAACTTTTTCAGGAGAGCAAATTTTAAACAATTAGGGATATAACGCTTACAACGACATTTCATTTCCGCGCAGGCTCTTCTTCTGGTGAAAAAATAAAAATAAGTCATTGAGAGCCAGGTCAGGGCTGTATGGTCGAGGGTTACTTTCTTGAAAATCGCACGACGTCGTAGCAGTTTTACAATCGCAAAAAAAAACGATAATCGTTATCTAAATGTCTGAATTTTAATTTGCAGAATCGCGTCTAGGACTTCTGGAAGTGCAACATCTCTGTAGTATTTGCAGTAAACTGGTTTGGTTCATTGGTTTTGGTTATCATTTGCGGTCAAGAAATGGACATTTCGCCTTGTTTCCCTGTATCCTTTAGATAACATTAAAAAGTCCTGTGCTCGGATCAAAAAGCCTTCGATATTTTAATACTTTCCGACAACCCTCCAAAATTGTCCTAACCCACCTTTATTTATATTATTTTATTATTATTAATTAAAAAAATTTTTTAAGGCGAAAATTTCCTGATCCTACAATAATTTAAAAAATAAATAACATTTTGCAGAATTTTAATAAAATTTATTTTTTGGAATGTTTGAGGTTTTTTGATCCGACGGGTAGACAGAAATTTACACGACTCAATTATCGTTATATACAGGGTGTTCGGATAATGCTTCAGGATATTTGGAGAGGTGATTCTATAAGTTAAAATAATGGTAGCAGACATATAACAAATGATTTTACTGCTAACAAAAACTTTAATTCCATTTTGAGCCTAAAGGGTGTTGTTTATCGACTCGAATAAAGAGTACCTTTCTTCTTAGGTATTCTTTTGCCTTTGAAATGACTTTTATCCAATAACTGTCAAAACAAAAAAGATATGTCAGAGTTTTCGAGTTTTAGTTATATTACTTACTACCTTTATTTTAACATGTACAATCTACAAGTATCTAAATGCAAACCCGAGCAAACCCTGTATATGTGCATACAGATAAGCACAAAAAGATTACTTTAAACAAAACACGTTTCATTAAAGTTGGACAATAAGATAACTCTTCTTAGAAAACTTACTCAGATTCTGGAGTGGTAGGGGTTTGATTAGGAGCACTCGAGTGACCAGCTGTCATTCGAGGAGTTAATTTGTCCACAGGTACTGACACACTTCTGTTAAATTCGGTGTTAACACGTACCGATTTTTTTCTGTCTGGTCCTAAAATCAATAATTATTTTAATTAATCATCAAGTTAAGTTAATAAGACTAAAACAGATTTTTCTCGAAAATGGTAAAAAAGGAAACAAAGTATACTTTATTTTAACGCAAATCAATAGGGGAAAGAAGTGCGGATGCAAAATGTCATATTTGACAGCACCGTCAAAATTATATACATCTTAAAATTTAATTTCGAACGTACCTGTATAATAATGCATTTCAAATTTTAAATTCAATAACGAAAGTTGTATTGCTACAAGTTAGTACCGCCACCAAAACTTCAGGGTCGTCAAAAAATAAACAAATTCAAGAAAAATAAAATTTATTTATTTAACTTGTACCTTTGAAACATAAAGTACAGGGTGTCACATTTTCGACAATTTATATCTCCGTAATTGTCATTGCTATCAAATAACTAATGTAGGTGTCATATGCAAACCAAAATCTTCCATGATGTGTATTATTTGAAAGGCGAATTTAAAATAGTATCTTTTTAGATTAAAATATACAAGGTGTTCCGTTTAAAAAAATGAGGGTCGGTCCGATAACTTTTTCATCTGACCCCGTATAATTATTCTCAAAACTGCAAATTATTCAACAATCAATAGGAAAATATAGGGTAATTTTGAAATTGTAAATTTTTTGATTTTCCCCCGTATCTCTTAAGGGAGCGAACATTTTCAAATTTTGATTTTATCATTTTAAGTTTGACCCAAAAAGAGCACATGACACCTACATTACGTTTTTGATAGCACTAGCAATTACGGAGATATCCTATAAAAGTGTCGAAAATGGGACACCCTGTAATCACATTATTTCGAGGTAAATAATTCAACAACGTAAGTTTTTAAACATCCTATAGTTACCGTACTTGATATAATGAAATAAAATCACACAATAAAATTTTGATATTTTTGATGAATTTATCTTCCAAATAAATAGTATATTCATGAAACAGTGCATACTAAACTAAATTCGGAAAATCTATGAATTCATTACCAATACGAAACGAATTACTTTTCTTACATGTCAAATTAGATCGGTTTTAAATTGAAAACTCTTCATCAGGTTTTCCATTAACTGTTCAAAACATAACTACCTTTACAAAACCACCTAAAAAGGCACTTTCTTGATACACAATTGCTTTTAAATCTCATTGTAACATAAAGAGCACTATTTGAATATTTTAAAACCTTATTACTGTTAAAAAATTACACATTAGACATAGAAAGATATCCTAAGTCATGTAGGCCATTTTTAACTTACAACTTACAACAAATTTATCAACGGTTCCACGTGCCAAAACAAAAAAAATCAACAACCACTTTTTTGTAGTATAGCAAGAAGATATTCATTATTTTATTATCTTTTAAGATTGGTCGTATATTTTGATAACACGCCGAAACTGCCGTTTGGTTCTGTATGATCATTTTCTAAACACAAAGCGAATGGAATTTAAACAAACAAATAAAATATTGCACTGATTTTAAATATTCAACTTTGATATTTTCTGGTTTTGTTACACGACAACAACTTTTTTAAACTGCAATGTCAATAATCGATCTCAATATCTGAATCAATCCGTTCGAGGTTTAAAATCGTTTACATATTTTTTTTCAAGGCTTTGGATTGGCCTCCGAGATCACCAGACCTCACATCACTAGACTTTATCGATCGCGTCAGAGCCGGCCCGACATTATTTGTTTGTTGTTATTCGTCGCCATCTTTGGTTATGGATGCTCTTTCAAATGACAGAATAAAAGTGGTTCATCCACATTGTTGTCGGTATATTAGTGCTTATAAACTTTCATTAACTAACAACAATTTTTGTAAAGGAGTTTTTAATTTGTGGAGATTCGATTCGCTGTTTGGTAGATTAATGACTTGTTTTGTTTAAGATGAAAGGACACAAGTGCATGGTGCTTTTTTGCAAAAGTCGTGGATCTATACATGGTATAAAGTATTTCAGGAATGTACATAGTATTTACGAATATATTTTGCTTCTCACATTATCCGATCTCACTAAAAATCGTGTAAAAAAAGAAGAGAGTGTCACTCGTACACAATATAATATACACAGTGTGTAAAAAGTCCCGGAACAGTCAATTATTTCAAAAATGGTGCACAATATAAAAAAACTTTCTGTATAAAAGTTGTTGGTCTTAAAGAAATTTATTAAACTTAGATCCCTGTAATTATACAGGGTTGCCCAAAAAGTCGTGGTAACCGAAACTTCATTTTTTTTAAATGGAATGACCCTTTTTTGATCACATTTTCTGATTCCTCTAAACATTCTAAACAACAATTATAGAACATGTCATATGGCTAAACCTATTAGTTTTAGAAATAATTTGAGTTGAAGGACATAAATGCGATAGGTACGATATTACCTTTTGCATTTTTATAAGCTGGTACTAGAATTTTTTGCGTCACTGTCAAAGTAAATTCTCAAAATGTCGCTCAGCGAAAGGGAACGTATAACTTTACTAATAATAAGAGGTTTTGGAGACCGACAAAGATCAGTTATCGAGACAAAGGAATTATTTAATACAACTTTTCCAAACCGAGAGCCTATATCAAAATCTACAGTTGTGAGAACAGTTCAAAGGTTCGAGGTAACTGGTTGTTGCAGAGATAAACTTCGTTCCGGAAGACCAAAGTCGGCAAGTAGTGATGAAAAAAAATTAATTACTTCATTTTGTTCAGAATCCACATTTGTCACTCAGAAAAGCTGCTACCCAAGTTGATGTTTGTTTTAAATCAATTGACAATATTTTAAAAACCAGTAATTTTCATCCCTATAAAATAACTCTTGTCCAGGAATTATCAGAAGACGATTTTGATCGTAGATTGGAATTTTGCGAAGTAATGATGCAAAAACATGAAGAAAATAACAATTTTTTTAATCAAATAGTTTTTACGGATGAGGCAACATTCATGTTGAACGGGTCTCTCAATCGCCATAATTGTCGTTACTGGGCTGATCAGAATCCACATTGGATGAGAGAAACACATACTCAACACCCCCAGAAAGTAAATGTGTGGGCTGGAATTATAGGCAACAGATTAGTGGGGCCTTTCTTTATAGAGGGGAATTTGAATGCCGAAATGTATCTCCACATGCTGCAAAATGAAATTGTGCCAGCAATAAACAATGAAGTAGGACCACTATTACGCAATACGTGGTTTCAGCAGGATGGAGCTCCTCCTCATTTTGGGCTAGCTGTTAGAAATTATTTAAACAACACTTTTCCTAACCGCTGGATAGGACGAAGAGGCCCCATAGAATGGCCTGCTAGGTCGCCAGACTTAACGCCCCTTGATTATTTTCTTTGGGGACACCTAAAAAATAAAGTATTTGTGACAATACCTGCAGATCTGAATGAATTAAGAGGAAGAATTATTGAAGAATGTGCATCTATTAACCAAGAAATGTTACAAAACGTCATCGACAAATTTTATTATAACCTAGCCCATTGTCAAACTGTGGGAGAAGGACATTTTCAGCATTTAATTAAATAACGACCTACACTTAATTTTATTTTTGTTCTTTTCAAGTTATTGTTAATTTTACTGCTTGTATTTAATAATTTAGTTGTTATTAAAATTTTGACACAACTTGAGTGAGGTTCATTTTACACGAGTTTAATGTTTTTCTTTTAATTTTAACGTAAAACATTTGAGCCGACTCGAAACAATGCAAAAGGTAATATCGTACCTATCGCATTTATGTCCTTCAACTCAAATTATTTCTAAAACTAATAGGTTTAGCCATATGACATGTTCTATAATTGTTGTTTAGAATGTTTAGAGGAATCAGAAAATGTGATCAAAAAAGGGTCATTCCATTTAAAAAAAATGAAGTTTCGGTTACCACGACTTTTTGGGCAACCCTGTATAATTACAGGGATCTAAGTTTAATAAATTTCTTTAAGACCAACAACTTTTATACAGAAAGTTTTTTTATATTGTGCACCATTTTTGAAATAATTGACTGTTCCGGGACTTTTTACACACTGTGTATATGTGGTCACTACCTAACATTAAAAGTAATGGATTTTTAATTTGGTGCATTAGTAGCTGATAATAATTCCCAAAATAGTCAATATAGTAATTCATTCTTAATTTGTGGTTTGTTCGGGTTATAAGTAACTATAATGCCAAATTTCAACTCTCTATGTCAAAGATCCATTATTGTTCAGCTAGTTTCCTGTTCAGTTCCCATGTTTCAAATATTTGTTAAGAAAAACTAAGGACGATACACACTGTTCCGTTGTTGCCGTTTCGAAATTTAAAGACTTGTTGTAACTCACCTAGAAAGGAATCTTCCAACAGTTCCGCGGCCGTAGCTCGTTTATCAGGATCACTTTCAAAGCACCTTAGTATAAAATGCGTAGCCTTGTCTGATAATTCAGGAATTTCAGGATGCGCCTTATGATATCCAACCTATATGGGAGTACGAAAACTTGTTACTTTTATCACTTAAAGTAAAAAAAAAAATAAGGTAAATCCAAACACACAAATGAAATAATGTTAAAAATATTAGAAAATAAATGTTAAATAGATTTTTTTATTGAATAAAACGTTTAAGTGTGTATACAGGGTGTCCGGGAACATGTGGGAAATCTCCCGGATATGAAGAAAACACGTGAAAAGAATACTATAGGTTCATATAAACTTCTTTCGTATCGGCCTCCTCTTCGGAGATATGGGCTCCCAAAGAGCACCAATGGAATCAAGTTTTTTACACATAATTATTGAACCACCTGGTATATTTCAATTATTTTTTAATATGATGTATACCAGGTAAGACCCGTCAAATTACTACCCAAGAAACTGTTGTGAATTACTCACAGCTGCAGGGACTGACTAGCTGTAACACTCATGGGTCCATTTTTTTTACGCCCTGTATGATGAGAACATTGGACAATGTTTTTTACATACCTTTAACTATTGGCTAAAAATTAAGTACTCTTCATTCATGTCGCTAATAATAACCGTTTTCGAGAAAACGGCATTTCATATACATCATGTGCTTCGGGTATTTCAATAAAAGATACATCTTTGTTCCGATCCAATGTTCAACCTTCAAGGTTTTCTCGAAAACGGTTAGGATTAGCGACATGAATGAAGAGTACTTAATTTTTAGCCAATAGTTAAAGGTATGTAAAAAACATTGTCCAAAGTTCTCATCATACAGGGCGTAAATAAAATGGGCCCATGAGTGTTACAGCTAGTCAGTCCCTGCAGCTGTGAGTAATTCACAACAGTTTCTTGGGTAGTAATTTGACGGGTCTTACCTGGTATACATCATATTAAAAAATAATTGAAATATACCAGGTGGTTCAATAATTATGTGTAAAAAACTTGATTCCATTGGTGCTCTTTGGGAGCCCATATCTCCGAAGAGGAGACCGATACGAAAGAAGTTATATAAACCTATAGTATTCTTTTCACGTGGTTTCTTCATATCCGGGAGATTTCCCACATGTTCCCGGACACCCTGTATATGTAAATAAAGTGTCTAAATAATGTACTGGCTCAAGTACAGGGTGTCCCATTTTCGACACTTTTATTTATAGGGTATCTTCGTAATTGTTAGTGCTATCAAAAAAGTAATGTAGGTATCATTTTCAAAATTTTCAAATTTTGATTTTGCCATTTTAAGTTAGACCCAAAAAGATCACATGACACCTACATTACTTATTTGATAGCACTAACAATTACGGAGATATCCTATAAAAGTGTCGAAAGTGGGACACCCTGTACGAAAAATAAAATTATTAAAACTAACATTTTAAAAGTACTTTACCTTAAATAAAGCTGCCTGAGGTGAACCCAGTTCAATAAAAGGAGGTTTACCAGTTGACATTTCGACCACTGTGCAGCCTAAAGACCATACATCCGCGGGAGCACCGTAACCTCTCTGCCCCCTAAAATCAGAACATAGAATTCGTTTCCAAACTTTTAATGGTTTTTTACCCATGGCGCTGAAAGTTGTACTCTACCCACTAGGGTTGATAATACAGCTTGGCCTATAAAAGTTTCTCCGATGGTTAGGTATGAACACCTACCGTGTACTGATAACAAGCGCGATCGAAACCGGTATGCAAGTGGCTACATTCTACCAATCCCACAACCACCCACGAGACGAGACGAGAAAAATCACGACAAACTTAGCTAGAAACACACAAGAGTATTCAAAAATATTTTCCAAACAACGGCTTTTCAACAGACGACAGATTGTGCCAAAAACAGTAAACCTGTTGAATTAAAAAGGACGCAAGAGCAATAATAATCGGCATTAAAAATATTACATGTCTTTTTATGATAAATATAAAAAAATATTTAACAAAGAATTGTACCGATTTATGTTCGATTATTACAATGATAGAATATTCATACAGGGTAAGTAAACGTGAGTAGTTGTGTGTGTATGTATATTGAATACTGAAAATATAAATCACCAGAAATGGTTACGAAAAATCACCAGAAATTACTAGAGATCGACCGATATGATTTTTTGTGGCCGATACCGATATCGGCCAATACCGATATACTCATAGCCGATATCGGCCGATACCGATATATCGGCCATAAAATTTTGTCGTAATTTGTTTGCTTTATAAATGAGGTAAAAGTGATTTATAATGATATACTGTTACCGTTACATGGATTACCCATAAAATCACTAAAAAAAATGCAGAGCAAATTCAATATTTTGTGAAATCACCTAACGGAATAAAAATAAATACGGTAATTCCCCGAATTCAACAGAGCCCGGCCATTCGGCCCGAGAAGAGCAACCGTAATTCGGCGGCGCGGCGTTCGCTCGGTCGGGGAATACCAGAATTTCCGAATACGGTTGGAAGCAGTAAGTAAATAAAACTCGTATCGTAGTATTGCTCTGATTTTTCACAAACATGGATCGTTTTGTAGTGCGTTCTCCATGCATACAGTCGTCGTCGTCAACTTTACAAGAAAGAGTCTGGTTCTGGTGCATTATCTTCAATAAGTAGCAGTATTAGTGGCAACATAACTAGTAGTAAAAGTGTTTACTGGAAGTATTTGTCCAAGAATGAAATTAATGCCCTTACAATAGAAACAAATGCCACCTGTGAATTATGTTCCTTTTGAAGAAATTACGAAGTTTTGTAATAAGAATAGTGCATCTGTATCGGAAGTAATACCCTTACTTAAAACTCTCTTAAATTATCTCGAGAAAGCTGAAGGAGTGCAGAGTACCAAAAATGAGCTTAAAGACTCCTTGATTAAGAGATGCAAAGCATGCTTCACTGATAGAAACCTTCTTCTTGTCACTTTATTGGATCCAAGGTTCAAGACATCTTTCTTTGATAATGATTTATCTCAAGGAACCTTTACAGATTTAAAAAAAGAACTTTTAAAAATTAATGGGCAAAATTCAGACTTGCTGGAAGATAATGCAGGAGAATCTGAAGTAAGCGACGATGATGTTCCTTTAGCGAAAATCGCCAAAAAATCACACGAGGTAAACCAACAAATTCAGGAAAATGTCCCGGGCTCAATTTCTCATAGTTTATTTTGGAATACTTTTGATGAACTTACTGGTATGACGACAAGTAAATCAGTGTCATATAAGAGAAGTACTGATGATATGATGAATAAAATTGATGATGAGATTGAATTGTATAAGAAATTAGAAAAAATATCAAGAAATGAAGATCCTTTGACTTGGTGGGCGCAAAAAAAAGACATTTTTCCATTGATGTATAAAGTTGCAATAATATATTTAGCGTCGTCGCCAAGTAGTATTGCTAGTGAACAGCTATTTTCTTCAGCCGGAAATGTTTATGAAAGCGCAAGAAATCGTCTAACTCCGGAAAGAGCAGAAAGCCTAATTCTGTTACATTACTTCTACATTTTTAATGATTTTTTTGTTAAATTTTCAATAAGAATAAATTTGTTTGTTTGTTGTTTGATTTTTATTTAGTATTTCTGTTTTAATTTCTTTAAAAAAAGGCTTAGCAACTGAAATATTAAGCAATTTTAATTTTTTTAGGCCGATACCGATATAGGCCGATATCGTGGTTACATATCGGCCGATACCGATATCGGCTAAGAAGGCCGATATGGCCGATATACCGATACCGATATCGGTATCGGTCGATCCCTAGAAATTACCAGTACATAATATTAGCCAAAACGAGGGTAAAGTATATTTTTATGACAGTATTGGTCGAAACAAAAAAAAAGGTAAAACATATTTTGATGAGGAAAAAGAAGGTAAATGATGACTAAAGTATTATTTTATGATATAAAATCCTGTTAAAAAAAAAACTATACAAAATCACCAGAAATCGACATTTTTTAAAAAATCGCCAGAATCGAAAATTTTTAAAAATTATTTCACCAATCGCCAGATTATTCATAAAATCCCCAGATCTGGTGAAATCTTACCAGACCTGGCAACATTGGACCTATAGCTATTGAATAAGGCATTTTCAGATGGTCAGGAAAAATGAGTCTTGTCTATACCTGTCAATAACTTCCGGTGCCATGTATTGGATAGTACCGGCGAAAGTTTGTGTACTTGGACAGAGTCCAATCAGTCTCTTTGAGGTGCCGAAATCAGAAATTTTCACCACTCCGCTGTACGTATTAACCAGCACATTATCACCTAAAAATAAAGAAAAATGTTAAAAAACATATTAATGGTTAAAAGAGATTATGGATTTACACTCCATGTGCGCGTAAAGGTGACCTTTTACCTTTTATGTCTCTATGCACAATTCTATGACTATGGAGATACTGCAGTCCCTCTAAGATCTGTTTTGTATAAGAAGCCATGGTGGCTTCATTTTTTTGAAGAGAACCCCATTTCGACCTTAATAGGGCGCTGAGTGATCCTCCAGGTACTTGTTCCATAAATATTTTAAAATACCCTGGAAAAAAACATTTAAAATTACCTAAAATCACTAAGTATAACAAATATTGATTAATTACCTTCCTCAGAAAGAGAACCTAAATACTGTACAATATTCCTGTGCCTCAATTGAGAATGGACCCTAATTTCTTCATGTAATGGTTGTACAGCTCCAAGGTTTTTTTCAGGTACTTCTTTTACAGCAATACGAACTAAAAATTTAAAATATAGACCAAATATAGACAGACTAGACTGTGTTGTATTTAATAATTTTTAACCAAATTTCTGCGAGCCTAATAAAACTTACCTTGCTTGTTTAAATCTAAAGCTGCGTACACAACACCATAGGTCCCCTTCCCCAGAATTTTTTTCTTGTTCTGTTCGTCTCTATCATACTCGTACCGAATCTCTTGAGGAACTTCAGGTTCCAAGGGTCTTTCTTGATAGTTCAGGAGATTTATTAGAAGTTTATGGAAGACGCCCCTAAAAAACATACAGTGATGGGCTAAAATATGGAACAAATTCATTTAAAAATCAGGATTTATTTTTTTGTAAAAACGCTCGGACACGTCGATTATAATTTTTTCTTCCGGATTTTTTGCCTCAAAAAGAAATTATACTGGGTGTGTCAAAAAGTAGATGTAAAATTTTTTTGTATTTTAAATAGAACCGCCCTATTTTTACTTATCACATAAATTCTACGTTAAATTCTGAGCATAATTCATGTAGCATACTCTATCCTTATCTCTAACGGTTTTAGAGAAAAATTACATCTTAAAAAAGAAATTTCTTTAAAAAAAGGTACATGTACCTACTTAAAGGTAAACAGGTAAATTTAAATTAATTGTTACTACGATAGCATGTCATGTGTCAATCAAAAAGAATTTTTAGTATAATTTTGAAAAAACGGTGTTCATGGTGCATTTAAATGAAACTCAAAGAATCGAAATTTTAATTTTAATTGGATGTGGAGACAAAACAAGAAGTCAAGAAGAAGTTTGAAACTTGTTTAGCGCTAAGTATCCAGAACGACGGATTACAAGATCTACAGTGAGTAAAATTGAGAAAAAATGCAGGGAAACAGGGAATGTAAAGGATCGTCTACGGCCAGGTCGTCCAAAAATTAGTGAAAACACAAAATTGAACATTTTGTTAGAAGTTGAAGATAATCCCCATAGTGCATCCACTGAAGTAGCCCTTAATAATGATGTTAGCCGACGATCTGTTTTGCGGGTATTGAAACAAGAAAAGTACCATCCGTATAAAATTAGGTTGCTGCACGAGCTAAACGAAGATGATCCCGACCGCCGACTACAGTTTTGTGAAACTATGATGGAAATTTGCAACCTAAATCTATTTTTCCATCGCAGCGTACTTTTTAGCGATGAAGCCACGTTTTGTTTGAATGGTTCGGTAAACAGACAAAATTTTCGGTATTGGAGTACAAATAATCCCCGTTGGATGAGAGAACAGCATACGCAATACTCACAAAAAGTAAATGTTTGGGCAGGGATATTAAATGATTGAAATTGATGAAATGATGAATTATTGGACCTTTTTTCTTCAATGGAAATCTTACAGGAGACCGGTATTTACAATTTCTTCAAAATGAATTAATTCCCACACTAGCAGCGGATTTTCCAAATCCGAATCAGCCTAATCTACCAGAAGCGTCTATTTGGTTTCAGCAGGATGGTGCCCCGCCTCATTTTGCTCGACAAGTACGAGAGATCTTACACCAACGGATTTCTTTCTTTGGGGTTATTTGAAATCAAAAGTGTATAAGGATAAACCACAAAATTTGGAAGACTTAAAATTTAAAGTTAGATATGAAATTAGGCAAATTAATGAAAATACTGTAAATAATGTTTTAGAAGGGTTTTTAAGTAGATTGGCATATTGTCAAGAAGTTAATGGTTTGCATTTTCAACACTAAATAAAATAATTTTTCAAAATTATACCTACATCTACTTTTTGACACACCCAGTATAATTTCTTTTTGAGGCAAAAAATCCGGAAGAAAATATTATAATCGACGTGTCCGAGCGTTTTTACAAAAAATTAATACCTGATTTTTAAATGAATTTGTTCCATATTTTAGCCCATCACTGTATATTATTTTACAAAATATACAATGTCTAAAAATAATGAATTTAGTAAGCAAGTAAATACAGGGTATGCGGTAAGAATGGTGGCGAACGAGTATGGTGGCAAGTCCGTTGCTGACTTTGCTGACGATGTAAAACATCTAGAGTTTGCATTAATGTTAATGTTTTAGCTTACCTACAGGCTTCGGATGGGAAGAATATTTGGAAGCAATCGGATATCGCCAAAACATACAAAAATAAAGACCTATCGTCTTGGGTGTTTAAACTGAAGCTTCTGATATCGTCAGGCGTAAATTCCCAATCGTGAATTTCCGTACAACAACTTTTTAGCCTTTTTAGACATTCATTGGTAACCTAAAACGTAAACAAGGATTTTGTTTATTAAAAGAGCCTATCAGATAAAAACCTCAACAATTTTTGGCGCCAAAACTTACTTGTAACGTCTGCGGTTCGGCTCCCAAGTTTATCCAAACATGACTAGGCATATATTCTTTGCTAGGTTCAAATATCAGTACAGGGAATCGACCGCCAGATGGCACCTCTTGAGCCGTCTTAGTAGCCTCACTGAAAAAGTCCATCCAGAAATAAAAAATCTGCTCTTCAGCCGTTATGTCTTCTTCCTTTTTCTTCCTGAAGCGATCAATTAGTTGAATATTGCCAATTGTAGATTTTAGATACCAGTCGGGCGGTTTCAGTCGGAACATGTATTCTGCTGCCTAAAAAAAAAAATGTCAGGAGGAAGTCAATATCTAGCTTTGAATGTATAGATTTCTTGTTTAGGATTTTACTGTACCTGTATTGCATTTGAATAATTTTGAGCCAAAACTGAGATTTCAAAAAATGTCGCTACGTCCCAATAATCTTGCAGCGATGCCAAGCTGCCTTTTTTTCCTATTAAGCTATTTAAAACGATGGCAATGTGCTGAAGATCACCGGACTTGCCGAGCTCCTCGCCTTTAATAACCAGTAAAGTTGCCAGATTAATACCTAAAAATTTTTTTTAAATTATTCATTGTGTCCAAAAAACACATGGAAAATTTTTTATTGCCGTTTTCTCAGAAAATTGTACTCTTGATAAAAGTTGGTGTATTTCGCAAAACTATAAATGAATATTTGATATATCACCTACCGCTAATAGTAAGGGAGCAAATGCCATTTTTTCGAAATTGCCCTAAGTAAAGTACCTAAATTATTAAAAATACAGCAAAATTCTATATGAAAATGTTGTGGAAAATTAAAAACCTAGTCGAAATACGAAATATCTCAATTTTAATTTTTTTTAACTCTATTTTTCCCTAAACGGTACGCCTCTGGTAGATAATTCAAGAAGCAAGCATGTGATAAGTTGTTTTTAGGGCCTACTCTTTAAAATATCAAAATACCACTTTTATACGCATTTTTCAAAGTAGGTTTTTGGACAAGCGTAGGTACTGGTAAAAATAACTAGTAATAGAAAAAGCTTTAAATGGTTTGCAACTATATTTTTATTATAAACCCATGCTTAAGTTATTTGACAAATGTATTAAAATTGCGTAAACAAAAAATCCCCTAGAGGCGTACCCTTTAGGGAAAAATAGAGTTTAAGAAAAAAAATTACAAATTGAGATACATAACTAAATTTTCGTATTTGGACTAAGTTTTTAATTTGCACCAACATTTCCATATACAATTTGCTGTATTTTTAATTAATAATACAAGGCAAATTCGAAATAATGGCAATTGCTCACGTACTAATAGCCGCAGGTGAAATATCAAATATGGGTTTCTAGTTTTAAGACCAAGCACCAACTTTTATTAAGAATAAAATTTTCTGAGAACTCGGTAAAAAAAAAATTTCTCACACACTGTATATAAGGTTTGAACTATTATTGTTTTTCATTTATTAATAATAATTATTGTTAATTAATTTCTCACCGGCATATTCATTGGGTTGAACCTCAAAACCCTTTTTATACCAATGAATTGCTTGATCTAAACTTTCTTTGTCTGTATAATTGGATTCTGTAAACTTATCCTTATAGATTCTGCCACAAAGACACAACATATCAGGAAAATGGCTTTCTTTCTAAAATGAGAGAACGCTATATTGGCACAACATGCATATCAAAATATCAAAGAAATAGTCCATTTTCTCCAAGAGACCAGTTTAATAACTATTAAGAAGTAAACTCAAAGTCACAGTCTCACGAATTACATACAGGGTGTTATGGAAATGACTTATTATATTTAAATGGGTGACTCCTTGGGTGTCCTAGAGAAAGTCTACATACATCTTTTTTTTTAAATCGAATATCTAAATACTAAGGTAAAAACCCTTTCTACCCAAATACTGTCGCGCCGTTCCATCTGGATTCCCTTAGCGACAATGTGGGTCACTAGAGTATACTAAGTGTTGTCAGATCACACCGCGTGTCTCGCCGTTGCTTGAATACCGGCCGCGCGCCACTTCATACTTCAGTATGTTTCGAGGGTTCCACGTGCTTGACGTATACGAATTTTAAACGTTTTGTTAGTTGTATTGCCCGATTTGCTTTTTGTTGTGAAATAATTCATAATATGAAATGTTGTGATGTGATTTCAAATTTGTGTGATATTATCTACTGTTGAAAAACATACTGTGTTTTATTTTTTTATGGAATTTAATTATAAAACGGATTATTTTAAAATACGATCGAAGGTAAGAGAGTATGTACCTTAAAATTGTGCGTTGAGAATTCTGTGTTGCAATATGACAACATCGCCGATAATGCGCTAACCTCTTTTGAACCTGGAGACTGCCTCAATAAGATATTGATTGCGAAGGGCGTCAGGAGCGGCCACGTAAATTTTGAGATTTCATATAAAGTGTATATTTCGCTTAATAATTCAAAGTTCCATTTATGGTTATTTTTCTTCAATTTATTTTCATCTCGGGATTTGCCGCTTTAAATATAATACGTCATTTCCATAACACCCTGTATATGTATGTATTTTAGCGAAGTGTTAAAAAGGTTACATGTTTCGCCCAACTAGGGATCATCAGATCTAAAAATTTTTAAAATTAGAGAAAGAAGATAAAACCAGGAATAACGTCACTAAATTACCTTAAAATAAAATCAACACCACAGTACAAACAATTGCATAAAAACAAACACGTATATCTAACAAAATAAATAGTATTACAGTGAGTTCTTCAAATTTTGGTAGGAAATAGCAAAAATATAAAATCTTGTTGATTAGATAACTTAAAATCTTTTGCACCTTGGAAACATGGGCTATTATTTTCTACTTACTACATACTTATTTATTTTCTTACCGTTTTTAGTGATTTGATACAAACTTGCAAGGCTCTTTCTCTGTCGCCTTCTTTTTTTCTTCTATTTAAAGCAAAAGCATACAAAAATATAATGTATGAATTAAGAACTTTCTGAGCAGCTGGTACCGATTTTAGGCCTTCCACAATATGGATCATGGACTCATATCCTTGAATATCTCGAAAGCTTAGGAGCACATTTAAAACTACGTCCCCTAAAACAATAATATTAAAGCATGTTTACCAAAATTAAATCAATAATTAAATTACATTCCTGATATGGGGTTAATAAAAAATTATATTATTTTTACCATTTCCCACTTATTACTTATACTCAAAAATTATATGGATGTTCAACTCAACAATGCATCACTCAGTATAGCATAGCAATATCCCTCACAAGCAACACAATTCCGATAATTTTAACAAGTTTCATTTCATTCTAGATTGTTATTTCTTGGTGAATTTCAACGATGATTGAAAACAATTTAAGAGGGAAAAATGTGTATAGGTACCTGATAACACATTTGGATCATCCAATCTTTTAACAATCTTCAGTAAAGCTTCCTTTTTCTCTGGTGTGGACGTTTGATCATTGATTTTTTTAAGATCAGCTAGAAATCTTTCCTTCATATGTGCCCTAAAAAAGTATATTTTGTAGATATTAGTGTTTTATTATATATAGTATTTGGATTTGTCATTGTTCATAACAAGGGTTTATAACAGGACATGACTTACTGGCAAAAATTAAATACCATAGTAAAAGTAAATGTTGGGATAGCTTACTTGCTCTGAATTTCTACCTCTTGAAGTAGCTTTTTTAGCTTTTGGTGCAAAAATTCTGTCAAGTCCTCTCCTCTATCACCAGGGCTGGAAGTTAGGCAAGAAGTTTCGGACAATTTATAAGATATAAATGGATAGTTTGCACATGATAACTAAAAAATGGTAAAAATATTTAAAATCCATCTTATCTATAATTATTTATCCCGAGACGTATTACGCTGCATAAAAAAATTAACCTACCTTTAACCTTAATGTAACTTCAGAGTCAATGTCATTATAAATAAGAATGTTTTGCTTCATATTAAAGCTTTCTCTTACTCCAAGATGATATATTAGTGTGCTTTGTTGTATAGGCAATGAAATATCAATAATAACAACATCTGCATTGTAAAAGCTGCTCACAACATTGGCTTCTCCAAAGTCAAGTTTTTCAAACTGGAAGCAAAATAAAATAAATGTCTTAAAATCTACAGTATAGCATAAACAATATCTTCTTTGGTATTTAAAAAACATAAGAAGCAAATTTAGATTTTTTTATTCAAATAACTTAGTTGCTCTTTCCGAAAGTACTTAATGTTCTTTATTACAATTATATTTTGATAAACGAGAATAAAAACATGCGGCCATCGGCCTACCATTACCTGAATATGATTTAAGCTAGCCCCGAGTTGAATGCAAGCCATTTTAACTTCTTCGAGTGCTTTCTTCCTGTGAGCTAGATTTTGATTTTGACAATTATCTATAACACATACTACTTCCATATGGGGCTTCGTCATGGTAGTACTACTATGCATAGTATGTGCCGAACTGTCTGAATGTGAACCCACACTGTCTGTGACACTGCGACATTCTAAAAAATGTATTTTGGATAATGACAAAATGTGTTTTGATAATGAGTCAGTTTTATACCTGCATCACTTTCGATAACAGTTGGGATTGAAGGAGCTGGCATTTTTGTTAACACTGTAATATAAACACTATTGAGTAACAAAAATAAACAATATTATTGTGGTATGCATGCACTGTCTTTATAAAGCTTATTCAGCAAATAAAAGCCAATTGCTCTTGTCGTGTAGAAGGTTAACGTTCATTTTATTAACAGCCAATTGGGCATATTAAATAATAAATTTCAATAAATTGAACACAAATAAAATAATTTTCACATTTCACTTCTACATTCCAGCAACAGATGACAGAAAACAAGCTGTCCCTGACAGATATTTTTTACTTCGCCCACGCATGTATTTTCATATTTTCTGGCATTTTCCTTTCATTTTTGAACATTTTCATTACAGCTGTTGGCAAACTGGTTTATGGGTATCCAAGAAAAATGTATATTTGAATAGAAATTTACAAAAATAAATAAAGAATTCCCAAAATTCATTTTAAATATCCTGTTACGCTTGGCAGATTTATCTGACGTTTATACAAATGGATATAGGCAGCCAAAAATACAAATGGGCTGGATTGTTAATGTCTATGATTGTTAATCACCGAAAAAGTTGCAGTCAACACGTTGTCATGTTTCATCTGCAACTGAATATACCGATATCGGCTCTATGTTCTCTTCCCTTGTCTAAGGTTCTATGCTATGACTATATCACTATGTACATTACTTATTAGAGTGCTTTAAAAATCTTTAAATCTTTAGCAAGTGATGGATCTTTGAAAATGAACTTGCAAGATTCTGTGAACGGCAATCAGTTCTCAAGATCTCAACGTTGCCATATCGAACTGAGGGGTTGTCCGCATTACCATTTTTCATCGGAAAAACTCGTGCGTTGTGTTCAGTTATATCTCTAATAAAAGTTATGGCAAATATTTATTTTCAGCGATATGATTATATTTAGATAAAAGAACCCATGAAGCCAGTTTTCACGAAAACTTGTATGATAGTAGGGCAGAACGCCGTTATCTCAGTTTATCAATACAATATGATTGGTTGGATAGAAATTTACATGATGATTTCTACCATCAATAATTTATTGCATACGACGAATATTAGATTTGACTTATTATTTTTTTATTGCAGAGGATACATCATATTCTAATATATATTGAAGGTCCAGAAACTGAATCCCCCAATATTTTTAAAACGCAATAAGAATATATTTTTAAATTTTTTATTTGATTAATTCATTTCAGCTTATTAAGTTAATATTTTTGTACTAAAATGTAGATATATGAAAATTATGAACTAGGCTAAATAATATACAGATATAAGGTAGGTTTTTGTACAAATAAAAAAAATAAAACTAGACATAATCTTGTTACAGAATTCAATTACAAAATACAATTATTTTCCTAAAATAATTTTTCTGGAAGCACCAAAGTTTTGTCCAGCCTGGGTGGCTCCTCTGTTTGATCCAGCTTGAAGACCGATGATGGATTCACCTGCTCTGAGTTGACCTTCTGAGAATTCACGTTTGTTTTCTTCTGATGGTCTGGGACCTGTCAAATAAAGAAGAAATTATATAGTTCGATATTAACTGGATAGGTTTCGAAGTGATTTATGGGCATATTCATTATCAGATGGAAATTATTACCCTTAGAAGTAAATTCAGGTAAAAATCGATTACTAACCCAGGAATGGTCCTCTCCATTCGGGGTGTTTGTAGCAAGTACGTCCAATAGCAAAAACGGTGGTGGTTACTAATGCGATGTTCTTTTGGTCCCAAAGGTCGGTGGTTTGGAAGAGATCTACGTCAGGTACTCCATATTTTATACAGGCTTTTTGAAACCTAAAAAAATTACGGTTTTAATATGTAGGTAATATAAATATATTCGTCATAATACTATCTATTTTCCCCTCCGACCAGAAAGTCTATTTTATTCCTCCTATCTTAAAAAATACACCATATAACAGGGGTTCCCAACCCTTTCAGTTCTCGGCGCACTTAGAGGTCTAGTATTTTGTCACGAAGCCCTATTAAAAATGGAAACGGCCATAATAAATAAAAGTGACCTCATCACATTGAACATCAAAAAAAAGGTCGCCAATGGTTTTAGTTCGTCACCCTCACGCCAAGGGCGGATCCTCCAGAACTTCGGTTTTTTTTGGGGGGGGGGGGCAAGTTTCGTTTTGGGGGACTCATACATGGAAAAGTTACGAAAAGTAATACCCTGCCGCGTTAGTCAAACCGATATATATCGTATTTTTCGTGTTAAATTGGTTGGTCATGACACCCCCTCCCTGGATCCGCGCTTGCCTCACGGCGACCCAAGGCGCTTTGGGAATCGCTCTGCCATATAATATAATATTGTGAATTACTGGTTGCATATCGTATCAAGCAAGACTTCTTTCAGACACAAGATCCCGCCAACAAATGATTTCAATGCGATGGGAGGTTACAATTGACCGGCTCCAAGTTATGTTCTCCTGGCATTTGACTTGCCAATTGCACTAGTTGATGTTCTCCACCACGTTATCAATCTCGTTTTCCTGACTAAATCGATCGAAAAGCAGCACATCTTTTCAGAAAACTCGTTTGAACCGGCTCAACAGCCTATATTTGGGGAAAACACCCGTTGAAATTTCATTTAGCCCTTTGGGAGCGTTGAAAGTAGCAAGAGCAACCTTAAGTATTTACTATAAGACGGAGCACGAAAATAGTTTGACTAGTTCGATGTAAGTTGGAATTGTAAAACGATTACTCGAGATACATGTGATGGTAGTGTCGTAATTTGTCACATTCGATTTATAAAGAAAGTTAAGTTTCGGATTTGTGTTCTTATTCTATCCTATTGTGAAAAATATGTCGTTGCCGCTCTAGCCTGATTGCGGCTCACATATATGTGGGCTCACATAATGATACGCTGTAGAAGAGAACCACCCTACGCCGTTTATGTTCTCCTAATGTCACAATTTTATACCAGATGATTTATGTAGAGCAATTTAAATCAGTGCCGTAATTACAGGATCTCCGTTTTATTTTGATTATTGTAATTGAAATTGATGGTGTCAGAATTTCATTAACTTTCGTAATGAAATCGTCAAATTAGGAAAGACAATACAAACATTTCCTTTTTGTAACAGGATAGCATAGAGTACAAGAGTTTATTATTGTGCCTTGTGTGTGGGTGCATAAACTTTATGTTCTCCACGGTCATAGGCTACGCAACTCGAAAGATTTAATAAACACCATTGCTCGCTTAAAGAAAGACAAATAAATACAGTTAAATCAGTTTCGATACTGCGAACGCTTTACATTGGTGTAATTAAGCGTGGGTTTGTTCGGGTTTGTTCCATTTAGGACTTTGGTCGGCAAATACTTTTCTTGCTCTTTGCCGCGGTTAACCATGCCCTTCCAGAGGAGCCATAATATTTGGACGCACATGGGCAAAAACCGATAAATAACCAGAGCTCTAAAAAAATTCCGCTATTATAACGACTCTTCTCCTTTAACTATTTTTCCTTCAGTTTCATTCAACAAAATCAATAGAAATGTATGTGGTATATATAATGTCGATATTTGGTCACTGTAAGCACCGCCCAACAATCAGTAGTAAGTGAAGTAGATCGCTCATATTATGTCAAACCGAGTGGGATTGACGACGAATGACCATTGCTTACGGCAATACGATGTATCATGGACATGAAGTTTTGGCATCAGACCCATAACTTATACCTACTTAGACGATTGATGACAGATTCTATAGCTAGGCGTAATGGTCATCGCGATATTGTAAGCGATTTAAAATAGATGTATGTAGTTGCATTTCTAAACGCAAAAAAACTCGTTTGCGAAACAACATGCCTACTATATTAAGTTGAAGTAAAAGGACTAATTTTTTTAGCCATCAGTTCGATCAATTCGATATTTTGTTGATTTCATATTGTAGAATTATCTCTTTGGATTATTGCAACATAAGAAAATACATACATACATAGGTGAACAAAAATATATAAAGTAGGGATTTTAAAGGTTAATCCACTAAACCATTGAACAAATTTTTTTACAAATAAACAAGTGTAAGTACATTACCCCCTTTTGCAATAAGGAACCAACTAACAATTTTTGCTAAAATGAGATAGCTGGTTCTTTAGAATCACAAGAAGGTCTATTTACAATTAAGATCCGTCTTAAAATACCTATGGACGCCATTTATGAGGAATATGACCTAATTGAATATTAGAGAAACCTGTATTCAAGTTTTGCAATAAAGTACCATGCAAGATTAACTTATTTTTAAAATTTTAGACATGTCAAGATGTTAACAATAAAGTTAATTTGTTAAATATTGATTTATTAAACAATGTGGCAAACCCAGGCGATAATGCCTCTTCGGTAAGACTAATTTTATAAAATAAAGTGAAAAAATTAAAATTGTCAAAAATAAACCTTACAGCATTTTTATAAAAATAGATTACGAGAACGACATAAACTGGATAAACATTAAATAAGGAAAGGATGGATACCAACTTTAGGCGTAGTATTATATAATAGCTTAGAAGAGTGCCTCAAAGTAAAGCAATACCAACACTTAAACTGAGCGATATAAAATCTTACGTGGACCTGATTTCCGCTGCGGATCAACATTTTTATACTAACCTTATGGGCGATGAAACCCTACAGGAAGATACTGAGGGCTTCAATGGAGATATTGATTTATTGATTTTGAAGACCAAATTTAATAGAAGACTAATAACACATTTGTTTTGTTTTTATATTGTGCTTTCCATTGTGTTTCCGTTATGCGTTTTTCTTCTGCAATAAATTGCATTTTTCAAAGAAGAACCAAGTGATTTTTCTTTAAAAATATACGGCAAAAACTATTTTTTTTTAGATGAGGAACTACATTTAATGTTTTTGATAATAAATACCAGTTAAAAACAAGTAATACAACTTCTTATATTCACTACCAATTTTTTTTAAAGACAATTCTTTTAATACCGGTTTTTCCCTATTTTGGTTTTGTCAGTTGTTTCCTTATTGCAAAAGGGGGTCCATTTAACTTAATATCAACACAAGTAGATATGTAATATAAATGTTTAAATCTTTTGGAGAATTATAACTTACTGGCTAAGATTATCCATCATTTTGTAATCACCACCCGCAACATTGATTTTTGGGATTATTCCAGGTGCGATTCTATTCATTAATTTACAGAGAATGATGCCATCTCTAAGTGCCAATTCGTAGGGCAGAGGAGGGAATCTCTCTCCAATAACCGTTTCGATCCATGCTTGTGCTTCTTGTTCTTGTTCTGGATCACGTTTGCCGGCTTGCTGAAAAGAAATACGAACTTTGTTAACCATTCATTAATGTTTTTAGGGTAGGGGGTAAGTATCGTTTCGCGTCTGTTGGTTTAATTGTCGTTAATCTACGATTAGGCGTCATTTAAGCATTAGGGAGCTGAGTAATATTGTATAATTAATTATACAATGTAAAACATAGATGGCAGATACAAGATGTGTAAACAATAATAAACATATAATGTATAGTATATTTTTAATATATTATACACTCACCGTCAAAAAATTCCGCCACCCTTAAGTTTTGGTCAAGTTTGATATTTTATAACTTTTTTATTTTTTATGCGATTTTCATGATTTTATTATCAGTTTGTAGATCCATTTATTGTGTATTTCCTTAATTATTTTATAAAGTTATATTGTTCGATTAGGCTATATTATACAGGAGTAAATTAAACTGTTGTTTTTTGTCGTAATTTCAAAACACCCTGTAGAGAAATTGAGGTGGATAATTTTATTTACATACTGTTTCTTGTAATCTATTCTAAACATTTCTTTTTTTTATTCATTCCATTATTTCATTTCTGATGCTAGCTGCAAAATTTTAAATGAAACGATGTTATTTTTAGAAAATGTATGTCAAGCTTTCGGTTAAAAAGTATCAACGTTGGCTAAGTACGCGATTATTGTGACAGAATATTTGACAGTGACAATATTCTTACGTAATATTCACTGATGAATCCAGGGTGTGTTTAAGGTCGCCGGATGGTCGTCAGCGGGTATACATACGAAGAAATAAAAGATATGCTGACTGCATCATATCAGAACGAATCTCATATCATGGCGATTCATGATTTAGGCAGGCGTTTCTATCGAAGCACGCACCAATCTTGTATTTGTTGAAAATGGACCTTTAACCGCCCACCGTTACATTGAGGAAATACTCCAAGAAGTTGTTGTTCCATTTGTTGCTTTCATTGGGAACCAAATTACATTAATGCATGAAAATGCTAGACCTCACGTTGCACATGTAGTGAGCGAATATCTGGCTGAAGTTGGACTTCCAAGATTGGAATGGCCCGCATGTAGCCCGGATCTCAACCCAAGAGAACATCTTTGGGATCAACTTAAAAGGGCCGTTCGTCGTGGTCCTGTACAACCACAAACCTTGCAAGACTTATGACTGGCGCTGATCGAAGAATATCAGGCAATCACTCAAGAAAGGGTAAATAACCTTATTAACTCGATGCCACGAAGGCTGCCATCTATCATTACTGTTAGAGGCGGAAATACACGATATTAAAATTGTTTTTGTTGATTAACTTTATGATATGTGTTTATTTTTTTTAATAAAAATAGGCTTCAAATCAGCGTTTTATTTAAAATTTTTCAGCTCGCAGCAGCCATGAGATAATGGAATGAATCAAAAATCGAAATGTTTAGAATACATCAGAGATTACCAGAATCAGTATGTAAATAAAATTATCCACCTCAATTTTCCTACAGGGTGTTTTGAAATTACGACAAAAAACAACAGTTTGATTTACTCCTGTATAATATACCCTAATCGCAAAATGTTACTTTATGGAATAATTAGGGAAAACACAATAAATGGATCTAAAAACTGATAACAAAATCATGAAAATCGCATAAAAAATAAGAAAGTTATCAAATATCAAACTTGACCAATATTTCATGGTGGCGGAATTTTGTGGCGGAGAGTATAGATAGAAAATGAATGAAAAAGAAAAATATTACGATATATTTATTAATATTGTATTGAGCGTAGGACGAATAGAAACACAATATTTTGGCAGATGTTTGCATCAAAAAAGTTGGTGTTTTCTGTCTTTACTCTAATATTAGAACGAAAAATTGGTCGATCTATAATTTATACAAGCTTAATTTCGCTCTTCCAACGCTTGCGAAACCACTTAATAGCAACTGTCATTAATTTTTATTCTATTTAAATTATGGGAAAATAATTTACAGTTCTGATGATAAAAAAAAAGCGAATAAGGAAGATTATTTATTGAATGATGTTAAAATAAAAAATATATATATATATACAGTAAATGTGTCCGCCAAATAGAGGTGTCCGCCCATGGGAAGTTTGTAATTAGGTAATAAGTAAATGCAAAATTATTATGTACAATATTATATACAATTAGTATGTACAGTAAATAAACATAACATAACAAAAATACACTAGTTTTAGTTAGGATCTAGTACCAAAAAAATCTAATAACGTAGTTTGTCGTGTTTGCGTTTTAAAACTTGCAATCTAGAAAATGTCTGTCTAGAAAATGTCTGATAACAATTCCATTACTGTAGGGTCACCCCTATTCTTTGCATACTCTTATAATTCCTTTACCATTCAGATTCAAAACGCGACATTTTTCTGTCATTGTTTATGATTTTAACCTTACAACTCACAAATAAACGGCGGACTGCTGTCGGGGAATCACACATACTTTCATTCGGCGAAGTCCTTTCGCTCTGCCACGCATAGGCGATTGGTTGCCGGTCTGTCTTCAGAGAGTTTTTGTACCATACTTATTCGTCTCCCAAATACTTTTAAAATTTTTTTGTCCTTTTAAAGGAGGGTTTTCGCACTCTTTGTATGAAAACAGCCTGTCCGCGTCCACCCACAGGAACGTCCGCCCAAGAGAGGTTGATTTTCATGGAATTTCATATGCCGCTTAATAGAGATGTCCGCTTATTAGAAGTGTCCGTTATGAGAGGTTTCACTGTATTTTATAGTGTTAGGTTTATAGGTAATACTTATTTTTGTTCAATAATTACTTGAATAACTTTCTTCGAATTTTCGTATGACTTTTTTCAACTTTCTCAGGCATGCATTTTAAAATATTATTGACTGTGAAATACTTTCGACATAAGTAGTCAGCTGCAAGTGATTTTTTTCTCTCGAATATAACGAGGCAATCAGCTACAACGATCTAATCAAGCGAAAAATAGTATTCTATTGGTAGTGTTGTATAAAAGGTACCCTTCTCTTTACAACAGTTATAAAACACTTTGTTAATACATATTTATCTGAAAGACTACAATATCTCAATTTGATAACTCCAATTTGTTCTTGTATTTTTATTGGAGTTCATTTGACATAAAAATTTCGGACAGTATTGACGCACAATAAATTATACTTAAAATGTTAAAAAATAATAATCTAATTAACCTGATTTGAGAACATGGTTAAAATTAACAAATCAATTCTTAAACCCTTATCTTGTCAAATCGATTAAACTATACGTACTAGACGTATACTATTTATTTAATGATTATGTTGATTAATTTGGCATGATCATTGGACCGAGGACGCTTTAAAAGGTACATTTGCCATTCAAAAAGTTAAAACAAGAAGTATGTGTACTAATTTTGGATTTAAGCAACCTTCAACAAATTTTAACTCACACATGCTCCCCTGATTTCTTACTTCTTTATATATAATACTATAAAAACTATGTACTACTATACTATATGTATTCATGCAATGGGAGATAAATCATTGACGTTTAGAATAATTTTTGTCCACGAAAACATGTTTGCCTCGCAAAAGGAACATAAGATTTTTCAAATTTTGTTCAATTGTTGTTCTTATATTGTTTAGAAAGAACTTTGCTTCAACTTTAAGTTACTTAGCATGTTTGATTAATATTTTATATTTTTTTTAAATATAAAAAAGGTGAAATTGTGTAAGCAAGAAGGAAATTTACAAAATTTTAAATTTTCTCTATGTTGTTATAATTTTATAATAACGACACTGTCGAATCTTAATGAGAAAATGATGAAAAGTCCAAGAAAACTTGCCCTCTTAAATTCTGGGTAGCTTGGGTTGATTTTGAGGTGCTATTAAATTTTACAAACTTATTTTTAAATATTTTTAAAATTTTTCATATTTTAAATTACAAAATATCATCCAATCAACGAATATTATCACTAAAACCTACAAGAACTGTCCGAAAGACGTTCATTTCAAAAAACAAATGCATGTTTCTCCGCCCCCGCTAAACTTTCTCATAAAGATGAACTGACTTAGACCCGACGCCTCAGTTAGCACCGTCGCGACGCCACAGTTAAAGCTCTCTCTTAAAAATGTCTGTAAGTACTTAAATGTTTAATCTTTAACACAAATTGTTTTAATTATTTATTGGCTTCCTTAAAAATATTATGTATATATTATTTTTAAAAAATATTATCACTTTTTTGTTTGTTAACAATTAGTGTACCGTTATCGTCACAACGTAAGCTTCCCACCAAACCCTTACTAAGCTATTTTTAAATTTTTCACCTGTAGGCGAGCGTAGTTCCCTTGCCAGAAACCTATTCTAATATTTATTATTACTGTCTAGGTGGAAACTCTTTGTTTACAAAAACAAATTTTCACCTTAGGAAATTTTCCTCTAAGTAATGTTAAAAATAGATCTGGATATTTTCAGAAATGACAGCCCTGATGAGTGTCTTCTCGGACGTATTTTCATATTTCCGACTGCTTTTCAAAGATTTAATTTTAGAAAATACTATTTTCAGTTCTTTAGGCGGCAAAGAAATTTTATATGCTTTCGTATTTAAGTGTTTTGAGTCGATTTTTGAATGATTTAAAATTCGTGTGCAAAAATAATATTTTCAAGGTTTTTAGCGAAGATACATTTTAACTTGGATACAAATCCAAGGTTACAATTAGTTGTTTCGTAACAACATTAAAAAGGGATTTATTAATGCTTAAATAAGGCGTCAATTATAAAAAATTGAATTCGAATTTTCAGAGTTACTTTTAGGATGTGAGACGTCAGATTCCACAGGGCTATGAAATCATTTTACTAATTATAAGATTAGTATTTCCTATTAGATAATTCCCTAGTTATATCATTCATGTCAAAAGTTACTTATGATATCTTCAAGGCGCAATTACCCAAAGAAAATTATCTTCGCCTCGCGTTATGTAAGATGCCCAGAATAAAATTTTCCAAAACATTAATAACAAAATGAAATCAACTCTAAAAATGAATCTGGAAAATTGGAGATTCTGGATCGCGGCCAGGAAATGTAATTTACGAATTAAATCTAGCTAATAATTTTTAATACAACCGATAAACTGAATCAACCGACCGGAATAAAATAATAAAATATCTAGTATTAAAATTTATGTCTCTAATTTAAGAAGGCAAGAAAAAAATAGGATAAGTAGGTTCGAAAGTAAAGGAATGTACTGGAAAATAAATGAAAACTTTTTTGAATCGAACTGTTGAATTATTTTGATGAAAACTTTTTAAATTTATTTTAGAAACGCAACAAGGAACTAGAAGCCGAAGTCCTTGACTGGATTTCCAAAATCATAGGGGAACCCCTTCCAAAGGGAGAGTTCGAAGACATTCTTAAGGATGGCATCGTTCTCTGCAACCTCATGAACAAATTGACGCCGGGTTCAGTGAAGAAAATCGCTACGAAAGGAACCAACTTCCAACTTATGGAAAACATTCAACGGTTTCAAGCTGGCATGAAAGCCTACGGTGTGCCACAAGAAGAAATTTTCCAAACAGCTGATTTGTTCGAGAAGAGAAATGTTGCACAGGTAAGATAAATGATATTTACATTAAAACACAGATATCCAGTTGCTAATGATCATTAGATCCATATTCGTTCGTCCCTTGTGTACCTATTTTGGATGATCATAGTTGATAAGAATTCATTCTGTAATTCATTTCCAATTTATTATTTCGATTGAATAATGCAACTGAATACATTCTTACAGAAATGTTATGTAGCATGCATGGAGTTTCAGAAACCAACGACACAAAATGTCTTATGTAACTGAACCAAAAGATGCCGCAATTAAAATTTGAAAAAGAACTACACAAAAAAGTATAGTTTATGAACTTTAACCAAATATTCTCCACCTTTTCAGGTAGCCCTATCACTCTACGCCCTCGGCCGCTTGACCCAAAAACATCCGGAGTGGAACGGCCCAACTCTGGGACCAAAGATGGCGGACAAGAACGAAAGATCCTTCACGGATGAACAATTGAGGTCCAGTGAGGGTCTGCTCAACCTCCAGATGGGCTACAACAAAGGTGCTTCTCAATCAGGCCACGGAGGTTTTGGAAATACCCGCCATATGTAATTTTTTATACCGTTTTAACTAATTTATTTTTTATATTAATTGATGTTATAAGTTATTGATTACCATCGATAATAAATATTTTTATAAACTGACCATTTATTTTGTAAATTAAAATAGCGGATGAACCTTTTTAATTTGCAGAATGCGTTCTTTAAAGTATTAGCTGGAAATATTTGATGTAAGAATATTTTCACGGACTTTATAAAGAGTTTAGTCTAAGCGACAATATCATAAAGCCTCTTAATAAAGTCTCTCACTGGACATTATGACTCTGAGTTAGAGATTTTTTAACCGTAACAAAATGTTGCTTATAAAGATAAGATTTTTTTTTTAATTTGTTACATACAGTGACATTATGACAATATTATATATATAATTAGAGTGGTCACTTGGTGTGAACGAACGTATTATTATTAAAAAACATTGAATCCAAGGGTAATGTTCTATGTTCTTTTGCGAAATTTAAATACAAAATAAAATTACTATAAAAATATACAATAGTACAAGCATGACCTGCTTGCCAAGCGCGAAATAATTGAAAGTTTATTCGTAATTAATGATAATTGTGCAATTTATATTTTAGTTTCCTTCCCACTTTATTATTTTCTCGATTTACTCTTGTCATCTAAAAAAACGAATTAATATATTGTTTTTAAAGAACAAATAATCTATCTATTTATTTGGCCTTTGGTTTTTGCCGGGAACTGTTTAACCTTGTATTTTAAACTAATTAATTTCAATAACGAATTAACCAAATTAATTTTTGTAACGTATTAATAACTTAATATAATAATAATATTAATAACAACGTATTATTAAAATAATTTGCTATCTACCACCCCCCCCCCCCCCCCCCATTATTTTCAATTTTGGTAAGTGTTAATAGGATATAGAACCACAAATTTTAGTTAGAAAAGTTATTCAATTGTTCCACCAGTGGCGTCCCTGCAAACATGTCCTCTGATACAAAAAAGATGGTACGCCACTCACATTTTTCCATGTGGATATTTTTTCTGATTAGTCTGGTCAATTCTATATAAAAACGGTATATTGAGTTTTTCTCGTCAGACGCACCGTTCTTGATTAAAACCACTAAATTCATATTGAAACTCATTATTATTAACATTGATAAAATAATTACATAATGAAAATTTTGTTTTATAAAAAATGGAGTGGGCAATTCGATGCGAAGACGGGCGGAAGCATGCCTTTTAAGTGAAGGTGGCCATTTCCAACAATTTTTATGAAACAAAATTTATCATTAATTATTTTACCAATGTTAATAATAATGGGTTTCAATATGAATGTAGTGGTTTTAATCAAGAAGATCTGACGAGAAAAGCTCAAGAGACCGTTTTCATGTAGAATTGACCAGGCTAATCAGAAAAAATATCCACATGGAAAAATGTGAGTGGAGTACCATCTTTTTGGTAAAAAATATCAGAGAACATGTTTGCGGGGACGCCACTGGTGGAACAATTGAATAACTTTTCTCACTAAAATTTGTGGTTCTATATCCTATTAACACATACCAAAATTGAAAATAATATCTAACCAACTTTCGGGGATATTAAAAAATAACTATTTAAAAAATAAAAATTCAATACCCTGTAGCAAAAAATTTAAGCCGTTGCGGACATATATTCATATGAACTTTTCTTTATAAAATGATCTAAGGAATCACACCCTGAGATATTAGCACGTCATTAAGGAACACCCTGTATATTCTATATGTATCCATAATAATTCATATAATAATACAATTTAACTATTTACTATTATAATGTTAACACACTTGGCAAGAAATTTTCTCTGCGGAAGATAAAGTGCCGTCGCGGCGGGCGTCGGCAGAATGGTAAATCGGTCGTACTTAGTCAGCAGATGCTTCTGTGGTATGTTTTGCAAGATTTCCCTGGATCTAAATTCACCATAACAGTTTTTAGGGCGTTAATTATTTTGGCAAATATAAGTAATGAGCTATTCAATTAAATAAAGGCTATTTTTACACGGACAGCTGTTTCCAAAAATATAGCTTGATGTTTTACAACAGGCGATAGTATGTGGATTTACAGAAAATTTCTACTTCTAAAAATAACAATGGTGTTTTGAAACTTTTTAACGGTTTTGTATAAACTGCCAATTTATATTTTGTTTAACGATTTATTTGTTTCTTCTTCAAATAGCCTAATTTATTTTTAGTGTTCGGTAAGAAAATACCAGAAGCATAATATGGAATCAACTGTGTGTTAATACTTTTAGCAAATTGACATCAAAAGTTTAATTGCTACGGTACATTTGTCAAGGAAGAGGACGATAAACGGTAAGCACTTATACAGGGTGGATGTTTAATGAAGTAAAGTTCAATAGATGTTATCTCAATTATACAATTGATCATTGCTTGGACCGTGACAGACAACATACCTGTTGGCATAGAGTCAATTTGCACTGCTTAATGATGATAAATATGTAGATTTGGAATTTCTCAATGAGAATGTTCTAGTAATTTGTTAGTTTTTGAGGAATGGTTCAAGAATTGTCTTTTACCAAACATTCCTCAGAATAGCGTGATAGTAATGGACAATGCGAGCTATCACAGTCGCCAATTACATAAACCTCCAAGCTCAAATAATACAAAATTGGAGATTCAGAACTACATGGCGGCGAATGATATATATTTTGAAGAAAGTTATAAAAAAAAGTGATCTTTTAGAAGTTTTAAAGACATTTTGTATAAAAATGTATATGTTTGTGACACATTGGCAGAATAAATTGGACATACAGTGCTACGGCTCCCACCCTATTATTGCATTTTTAACCCCATAGAGCATAATGTGGCACCAGTTAAAATCACTGGTTAGGTCTGAAAATATTTCTCCGACTCTAAGTTCTAGTGTTGTAGAATTAATACGAAAATGCTTTAGTGATATTCTCCCAGGTAGTTGGAAAAATTCAGTCCGTCACGTAATAACTGTAGAAAATTCGTATATTAGTCTGGATCGTATAATTAATCCAATTATAATTAATTTTGATGAGGTTAGCGATAGCGAAACAGAACTATCTATAGAATGACATTATAAATGTAAATAAATATGACTAGTAATATTTAAAAAAGATGTTATTTCATTTGATTACATTAATATAATCATATCATTACTTGTTTTCCTTAGTCCGTCCCTTCATACTTCACTTGTTTATTGCCAAGCTCTTGTCGACACAATGGGACCGACCCAGGAAATCATTAAGTCGTAACCAATTTTCGTGAAACGTACTGTACACGACAAATCTTTTTACATGTCACCTGTGTGTAAAAATGTCATTTTAGGCATAATAGGTTCGGCTTAAGAGTTCTAATATTCTTGTGGCAATGACGGTATCTCTAATAACATTTTAAAAAGATGTAAAGATTATATAGCGGATATTCTCACTTATTTAATTAATCTCTCAATGGAGCAGAGTTTCTTCCCGAACTCTTCTTTTTTTTACAATAATAGTTTATTATCAACGTCTCAACATGGTTTTATATGGCATAATAGTGGAGTCTCTTGATAGGAAGATGTCCTTGCTAGGGACGTTTATAGACTTTTCGCGTGCTTTTGACTTAGTGAATCATGAACTGCTTTTAGCTAAACTTTGTCGTTATGGTGTAAGAGGTAAACCGTTGGATTATATAAGATCATACCTACGAAATAGAATGCAATATTATGTTAGTGTGAATGGCGTCACGAGTAGTTGCAGGACGATATAAAGGGTAGTTCCGCAGGGCTCCATTCTTGGACCTTTTTTTGTTTCTGGTGTTTGCCAACGACCTGATAAGTTTTATTACCAAAATTGCAGAAAATATATACTTGGTCGTGTATGCTGATGATACGAATATTCTGATTGTCAGGGATAAAATTATTTCTCTGATTCCTGTTGCAGAAATGGTATACAAAAGAATTTTTTTTTGGTCTGAAAAAAATAAGCTAAATCTCAATAGGGATAAGAGTACAGTTGTGAATTATTCATTGTGGTCGACTGACATTGATTTTGCTCTTCGTGACGAACCTGGATTGACTGTGAGATTGTCTGAAACGGCAAAGTTGCTGGGTCTTAATTGCTCACGATAGCGCAGCTGTTACTACGCCCTTAATTTCTTGCGACTGCACTGTAGTCAAAAAGTGCTCTTAACCCTTTATTTTGCCAATGTTCACTCGCGAATTAGGTATGGTATTCTCAATTGGGGGAGGAGTGCTAGTGTATGTAGAGTCTTCATTTTGCAAAAATATGTTGTTCGAGTGGTTGCAGGACTGTCATATAGGGTCTCATCTAATCACAATCATGATACTAGACTGAAAACTCTTATTACCTGAAATCCACAGATCTGCCGAATTACAAAAATATATATTTTTTACAGGCTGTCAATTTTCTAATAAATTAAATGCTGAAATTAGAGATGCGGTTAATTTAAATGTATTTAGAAGAAGGTTGAAGGAGTTTTTGTTGGAGTTAAAAACTGTTATTCCTTACAGGAATGTCCGATTAAAATAATCATAGACCAAATGTGTTAATCAGGACCAGCACCAGAAATATCAGCTCTTAGAAAATCAGTATTTTAACACCAAAAAAAGTGCATAGGATTAATAAAGTTAAATATCTTTTGACTTTTTCTTTAGTAAATAGATGTTTGATCTTGACCTAGATGATCTTTACAATCTTGCACGGTTTACTTACACTTCAGCAATACGAGAATTTTCGTTATATAATTTTTATTCGCAACCAAAACGTTTGAATTTCATTCGGTTTCGGGATTTGGAAAATACCTATTCATGATATAACGTCTGATTTGTTTTAGTTATTGCCAAACTGGTAATTAGTTTATAAATAGCGTTCATTACCGGCGATTGGAACGTAATATTAGGTTTCCGTGAAAATCTTTTTTAAGAAATAACTTGTTATCTAGCGTACCATTTTTATTACTTAAACTTATTTCTTAATTCTCCTATATTCAACTATATTGTTAATTTTGTTAATTGCTATTCCAAAAAATTAAATGGCATGGCATGCGTGGCAGGCGCGACCTGCCACGCATGTATGTGCGCGTAAATTTTTTACCCGCACAAACAAGTTCCGGCGGCTGTCGGTCTTCTGCAAAGATCAAAGAGTTTTCGTGTGCATAAAATGCTCAGTGTTGACGTATTTGCATTCAGTTATTGTTGTACGACGTAAAATGGAATGGAATAACGAATTGTCACTTAAATTGATAAATGAGTATGAATATATTTTCTATCTTCACCGATAGAAAATAATGTCGGTTAATAAATTACAGCCACTGTATGCCGGCCTGCTTTCATACAATTTTGTAATCCACCATCGTTGAGGTTTTTTCTTCATTTTCTCTGCATCATGCAACAGTAGGAAGGAGGCAGTTGCAATAATTATATTACGTCTTTTATGCAACATTTCGACAAACTCACTGGAACAACAATTTACGCGCACGAATTTAATGAAACAAATAATTTTCGCGAACAAACATCTTTGCGCGTACATCTTTTTTCTGCGTACGCAATTCGTGCGAGTCAATTTGCTCAAGTCAGTACCCAGCTTAAGCATAAATGAGTCCCACAGCGTTAAATGGCAGTGATCAGTATAGGCTTATTTAGTATATGGTACTACTCAGTAAACTGAGTAACTACGATCAGAAAAAAGAAAAAGAAATTTGTCAACTCTTCAGCTATTCTCGTATTGATAATTTTTCTACTGTCCCTTTCACTCAATAGCTAAAAGTATTTAAAAATAAAGTGTTACAACCACCGACCTATATCTATGGATAGCCAAACTCTAAAAGCAAAACCATCACTGAAAAAACACTTTTAGAATCAATATTGATATCTATTGTCCACGTATCGATAGATTTCCAATATCGTTACATCCCTACGACTGATTTCGGTTCAGGACCGCCGTGGTTGGTTCACGTGATTAGTTGGCACCCAAACCGACATCAATACCGGCGGAGTTGCCTATATGATGGCGACAACATTGTGCGCATAGACAAAGGAAGAGAGGGGACGAATAATTCCGGTTTACGGGCCGTCGCAGAAAGTGTTACCTAAAATTGATCGGCCGCCATTGATAGGGAGCCAGACAATCGAGGTGGCACCCCATGTATTTTGGTGATTTGTGGTGAGAAGAGCTATTATAAGAATTCAGTTTATTTACAGAAAAATGGTGAATTGTTGTGCCTATAGCTGTAAAAGCCGTAATGAACAAAAGAAGCTTGGAATTACTTCCCATCGGTAAATATTCAAATTGTATTTTTTGCATGCATTTATTTTATATTAGATATCTTCCTTGTAAGTTTAGCAGTATATATTATTTGAAACTATGATTAAGGCCATAGTTAAAGCTACCTTCCTTTGTAATTTGTACTAGATTTGTTGCACTTTTCATTCAAGATTTCTAATAAGAACCAGGTAATTGCCCCTGGAGAGGGTGTGTCACTCAATGGCGTACCTGCATGATTTGTATATTATGACAAAATTAAATTATTTCTTATTTAATTTTGGTTAATTATTAGTGAAAGCATTATATTATTTCGAATGTATACCAGTGTTATTTTTTTAAAGAAAGCGATTAACGTTTGTCTTGAATCGTTGAAGGTCATAGTCTTTGAGAAACACGACTTCAGGCGAAGGTCGTTTCACAAGGATGGCGTTCTGTTAAAACTTATTTTAAACCACTAAGCTCACACATTGTTGTATTGTTTTTAGATTTCCGAAAGATCCACAAAAAGCAAACATTTGGGTGCAGAACATGGGACTTAGAGATTGGACACCTTCTCCTGCCTACAGGATTTGTTCAGAGCATTTTGAGAAGTCCTTTTTTATAAAGTTGAGGAAAGAGTACGATTACTTGGAGGTGCTGTGCCAACAATATTTTCAAAACTACCAGTAATTACATTTTGTTGCTTCTTTGTAATAAATTTTGAATCGACCAATTTTATTTTTTATCTTACATTTTCCCTAAAGTTGAAAGATATTTAAATTTCACAACCTTTCCTATATGAAGTTATATTTTTGGCTAATAAAATTAATATTTACTAAGCATTCATAAATTATTGAGAAGCAGAAGAACATTTGTACTCAGTAAGGGACACAATATACAAATTCAATTCAATAAAAATATTACTTCCATATTCCATAAATAATAATTTTGTAGTGGGATAATACTAAGAAAATATTCATGTAACGCCACTGCTAAATCCGATAAGGAGCCAGGCGGTAACAAAATAGCTTCTGGTTTTACGCGTCCCCTCTCTTCCTTTGTCTATGATTGTGCGCAAGACAACCGACGAGCAACCTTTATAAATATGACCGGTAAACCGTGCGCACCAACCCATTTTTTCACTCATAAAATTTACTGCGCACCCCATAAGTTGTATGTATCCATAGTTATAGGCCGGTGATTACAACACAGATGTAATATTTTATTTATCTTGGTAATATAATAAATTTATGCTCGGTGAAGGTTTAATCATCTAAAATAAATAATTTTTTATTAATTTCTGTCAATGTCATTAATATGCGTGATCACGATTCTTGCAACTGGCTATAAAGCCATTCATAAAATGTAACAAAGCATTTTACGTAATATTTTTAATTTTGATTCACCTTGTATCATATAGGTTAAACAACATTAGATAATTTTATGTATAATTACGAGGCCTCCATATAATCAAGATCGAACATCCCTTAAGGTAAGTTCGTTTGATCTTATGATTATCAGCATCAAAAATGAAGAATTAATTATCGAATATTTAAAAATGAACGATTTTTTTTTATGATCAAACACAAGCACTATAGGAAAAATCCTTTAGGACACTCTGGGAGTGGTGCGTGTGCGCAAAAAGCGATTCACGTTGGTTTTGAATCGTTGGAGGTTATATTCGTTGGGAAAAACGACCTCGGGAAGGTCGTTCCATAAGGATGAAGTCCTCCAGTTCTTAAATAATGAAGTTCGAGGAGTACTAAGCTTAACCACATATGGATGGGCGGCAGTGGTTCGTCGTGTATTTCTGCTATTCGCCGCTCTGGGCGGAATTAAGAGGGCAAGGTCAGCTGAGCACTTTCCATGAAAATACCTGTAAAAGAGAATCAAATCCCCAACCTGTCTTCGATGTTCTAGGCTGTCGAGGTTCTTCGTCAGGTCGTGGTCTCCAATCAGACGAATGGCCCTCCTTTCGATGGAATCCAGCAGACGAATAGTAAGCTTGGGCGCAGAGCTCCAGGCATGAGAGCAGTACTCTAGTGATGGTCGAATCTGGGCTTTGTATAGTGTCAAAAGTTGTTGACGTGTGTACAACTTTCTGGTTCGGAAGAGTACACCAAGTTTCTGAGAAGCTATCTGGCGATTGCCACAACGTGGTTATGCCAAGACATATTTCCTCCCAGATTGACGCCAAACAAATTAATATATGAAGCCAGTGGGATTGCGTTAATACAACCATTCACCATACATGCACGTTAATACAAATCAGACTTCCCGAATTAATGATCATGCATATTAGTAATTAATGGGTATCATTTAACTGGTTAGCAAAATAATCTTATTTTTGCCAACAGAAAAATGTAATCGGTTAGCCAAAATGGCTAGTTGGTCAGCAACTTATGGACAGCAAACATTTCTGAATAGTGCTCTGGGAATACAAGTGAAAACCCGCCCCCGCTACACCTTTTGTAGCCGATTTCCTTCTGTATTCGGCAAAAGAAAACACAAGAAAGTTACATAAATTGACAGTGCCCGGGACCTCTGAAGTAAACTGCTTCTAGACATGTTTTCTTCTACTGACCAATTGTAAAAACCTTGCTGACCAAGTAATCATTTCGCAGCTCGACTGTTAATAACTGTAAACCATTTAATTACTTCTCTTAATTAATATAATTATTCTGATTCTAGTTAGATCGAAGTTTACATTGCTTGTAGGTATATTATAGTGCAATAAACGTTGTACCTAGTGGACAAACTATCTCCGGACGTCCAACCGATTGAATTTTCAACTTCATTGAATGCATTTGTGTATATCTCTTTAAGAAAACTAATTACTGTAATAAACGAATACATATCATTAGTAAAATTGTTGTTATGTTGGAACCTACCAAATGAAAGAGAATTTAAAAAATCGTGGGCCAAGGATGGGAACCGACCAGGGTCGTTGTCAAGATCATTCAGTCTTAACTATGGGTTAATATTATAATAGTGTAACAAAGGTATAATATGGTCATTGATTAAGTCAGTAATAGATGAACTATATGAGTACAGCGGTGAACACAAACGATAATTTATAAATGGGTTCATGGTTCATAATGTAATAACACAAGGTATGATATCACGCAAGGAGACGTGGCCAAATTACTCTCCAGTTGCGTCACTTCGCTCTCCAGATGAAAATATTTTACATGAGATCGTGCAAGGAGACTTAGTGACGTAAAATTTGCCTCACTGCAATCACCAGACGAACTTGAAACGGCTTTGCGTTTATTGTATTATGGGCAATGTTGTTATAACATGCGGATTATAGAGACACAGAGAAGAACTTCATTGTTAAAGAATTCCTTCATCTGGAGGACGTCGAGATCGTGTTTCCAACGAATATAACCTCCAACGATTCAGAATATCGCTTCATTCGCACACGCACGACTCTGTATCTTAAAGAAATCACGAATATCAAACAATTAGGCGAATGGAAATCAACTTCTGTGGCTGAAGGCTATTTGGAAGATGCTACAAACAGTAAAAAAGAGATGTCAAAGAAAATTCAGAATTCCAATGTTTCAAATGATCCCAGGTCAGGTCTGTCCTTTGGACACCCTATCGGCTTTCAGCTACAATGCAGAACCATATATGCCTTCAAATATTGCATTGCCTTCAGCAACACTTACTAGTGATACCTGTGCATCAGTACTCCTCCGTCAGGAACTTCCAGTTGGGTTCGCTTCGGCAATAAACCTACATGATGCCACTAATTGCACTTTCACAACTAATAATAAGTAAATAATAAATACTTAGAATGGTATTTTGTAGAAATTGGATTATGTTCGAAAACTATTGTACAATTTGGTTTTGCACACATTGTGTTTATTGTGACATTACATAAAAAATAATCTAAAGAGGTAAATTTTTATTTTTATCATCGATACAGTCGAGTTTTTCAACGCTTGTAGAAATAATGTTGATCCTCACTTTTCCGCACTCAACTGCTTATGGCTTTAATGGCAGTTGCATGCGGAATATTGTTTCTTTCCGCACTTGTTAAGATAAAAACTATTACCTATAGTAGTTGATCATAAAAAAAAGATAAGATAGAAAGTCCAAATAGCTTTAAATATGAGTCCTACTGTCTGTTGATCCAATTTGATAGAAGCATTGTGAGAGAAAAAAAAGGTGAAATATATACCTTTAATTATTTTTTATTTTACTTGAGTGGTGTGTCGAATTAAAAGTATTCAACATGCCCCATATTACTGTTGGTAATTGACGATAATGAACAGCGTTTCTCTGTTCTGGTTTTTCTTCCTGAGATAAAGACAAATTGAAGAAAAATACCCATAAATGGCGCTTTCAATTCATTCAGCTATAAAAGTGACCTCTGACGTCAAAACAGAAAAACACCTGTGTTGCACTGCGATACATGAAAGAAATCAAGGAATTCTTGCCGGTGTTGTCATATGTACACCTTAAACTCTTTAGACAAAATAAAATAATTTGAACACTTTTCCATTCTGTACTTTTTGAACAATTAATTGAATAACATTTACGACGGACCATGTTTTAAACAACCCGAAAAAATATATGGAATAGTATTAAATAAGTTTGAAATAGGCACGTACGTCACTAGGTCAAATGCCAACGACCTCTTGATGCCTTACATCGGCTGAACGAAGTAGTTTCATATAGCCCCGCATGCTTGCGGTATTTTAGTTGAAGACCAACCAGCGGCCGGATATGCTGTATCTCGTCGATCACGAACACACTCTCAGCAATCCGCTCTGTTTGTTCGGTTTACGAACAAACCGGTTTCTTCTGGACGTCAAATTTCGTCGCGTGTAATAAAATCTAATAATCTGTAGTGTAATCTGTATTATTGTATTTTCAAAAGCTAACTATCGGTTCTATTTCACTATTACTGTGTGTACATAAAGTGTTTCCAGGAGTGTTCCCATGAAAAAGAAAAAAAAACGATTGTGTTTGTGCCTGGATTTCCTCGCTCTTTAGGTATAAAGATAAATACAAGTAGGTAGAAAATAATTTATTTTTATAATTTTATATGGAATTTCAGTTTTTCATTAAGTTTGGCAACATTGCCATTGGGTCTGGGTGAAAAGTTGTACAGTACCGCGGACTGACCTGTGAGTAAGAGTGTTTGTTACCCCACTTTTAAAACGGACGATTTAAAAAAAATAAAATATGTAGCACTTCTCTAGGACACCCAAGGAGTCACCCATTTATATAATAGGTCATTTCCATAACACCCTGACTATCGAAGAAAACAAAAAGGAAGCAAATACCTACAAAAGTTTGGGGTCTTTTAATAAAAACAATAAAAACCCCAGAAAAGGCAGACCAGATATGTATCAGCTTAATCCTCTAACTCTATAATTGTGGAAAGTACGAGAAAAGTTAAAACTGGCAAAAAATTAGGCATAAAACTAGGAATATAGATAGTTTAGGAGCAGCTTAGTAATATATTACGAATCGAACCCGTACTTATTCTATAGTAGATTCCAATTATATACCAATAGTACCTACGCTTTCATTTCTGTGCTCTTAGGTCACCCTATACTTATCTTAAACAGACAATTCGACATCTGTGTTAGTCGGTTATCTATGTAGGTATAATAGTATAAATGGCTAAAATTCCTAAATTACATAATACAATAGCGTATACCCATAAAACTGCAATCCCCCGTAGTGAAAGTGGCCGGAGTCTGCCTTCGTTGTTTGCGGTCGCTAGTCTAGGCATATAGATATAGATTTTAATTATGACATGTTTATTTGAACCGACGGCGTGGACGGTATAAACATGGGTCGGTGCTTGGTAGTGTTCGGTGCTATTGGTGCGATCTGGTGTTTGTGTTCGCAGGGGGTGTGGGGGAAGATACTAAATGTTCAACGTAAGCATGATGTTAGATTTAATATATTATATTTTAAAGATATTGGAGATGTACAAGGTTTATTTTTCGCAAAATACAATATTGAGTGACTCTATTTGAACCACTTGGGTGTACCCATTTTCCGGATTAATATTTGACGGCGGGGGTTGTTTGAAATACGATTTGGAGATATATGTATATTCCACATTCAACGAATAAGCAAATAACATACATACAACATACAACATAATAAGAAGAAAATGATGAGGGGCTATTGTATCATTTGCCCCCTGAATACGCCCCTATATTTTTTGATGAAGATGTTACTTTAATTTTTATCCTTAAGAAGATAACCAGCGGGGTTTTATGCATCTGGTGTAATAGTGGCATAAATTATATTTACATTTTCATTTTTTTGAGTATTAATGCCATTATTTTAAATTGAGTACGATTTTTCTCCGTCTTTCGAGCAGGGTAGTTGGTGGCTCTCAAACAATAAATTGTATTTAGGTATTTTCTAAATACCAAACCCTTCTTCATTGCCAGCATGTATTTATTATATACCTTTTTCCATTACTGGAATAGCAATGTTTCGAATCATCCTGCCAAAACGATTTTGTTGAAGTTCCGTTTGCATATATCCATGTTTCGTCAAGAAAAACAACTTGCCTTGACAATTCCGATTTTTTGTTCCTTAAATATTCCCTTAAAAATTGACATATTTTTGAAAGATTATTGGACAGCTCGCAAAGCACTTTTCTGTTGTTCGTTTTTTTGAATTTGAAGATCAGATCTTTTAAAATGATGGACAAACTGGTAGTTCCAATATCGCAAAGTTCTTTCTTCTTTATCTTTTCAAGAATAGCTTTGAGGGTAACATATTCCTTGGCTTTATACATATCATAAACAATATTCCTAATCGATAGTTTTATCCCTTGGGATAAATCAAAGGTTTTAGAATGGAGCGGAACCCTTTTATATGGTATGTCCAATTCCTCTTCACTCTTTTTTCGAAGTCTTCTTAAGGTCTTATCTGAAATGCCGCAAGCATCAGACGTTCGTTTTTGCACTGCCAAAGCAGACACTAACGGGCCCGAGTTATCTTTTTCTAAAGTAAATTAACGTTCCACTTGTAATACCAAAAGGCGTTCACCTATAGATAAACACCTTCTAGCCGTTGTGTCACCTTGCTGAACATTTTCCATAACTTTGCTTTATAACTGCTCTTAATTCACACACAATGATAAACAAACTAAAAGTAAAAACAATAACTATTTATTTCAAATAGAACATACCATCCAGCACTATAATATAGATTTAACTATAATGGTCCCAAAATAACTAAATTCTAGGAAAAAGTACCTGAGAAAATATTTAACTTATTGACGAAAATTGTTTTTCATTTGATAAATAAAAAAACTATGAGTGAAAAATAAACAAGATAAAAATATTTATCGCGGTACATAATTCTAAGATAATTTTGTTTTGGAACCGCTGATTTTGCTCGGCCGACTACAGTGAACCACTGGAATGTTCGGTACTATCAAGTATAGCGAAGGTATTGTTAACTTAACCGTCTTACTGTTCCGATATCGGACTTCATAAAACGAACAGACTTTATTTTCTTTATTTAACCAGTCCTGGCAATTCGTTCCAAATCTTTGTATTTATTATTTTTTAATGTTTACGGAAACATTAGGTCTGTAAAAATGTAGATAAAAGAAAATATTTATTAAAAAATGTGGTTATTAAATAAAGGGTTCTCCAATAAGAGGTGTTATTTTGATATTGAAAGGAAAATGCCATTTTTTGAGATAAATGATCGGATGTTTATTTCATTATACAGAGGAAGGTATGCCGTTAATAATGGAAAATAACATCTGCCAAATGACCACCACGACCACGCCTACAGGACCATATCCTTTTCATGAAATTTTCCATAACCAAGTCGCAAAGTGGCTGCCGTATGTCCTCCATAGCCTCACGAATTCCATCTTTGAGGTCTTGAATCGACGCTGGGCTGTTGGCGTAGACCTTCTCTTTCACGTGGCCCCAAAGGAAGAAGTCGCAAGGTGTTAAGTCACAAGATCTCGGTGGCCAATTGTGATCACCTCTTCGAGAGATAACACGGTCCGGAAACTTTTCCCGTAAAAGATCAATGGTTTCGTTGCTTGTGGGCTTGAGTTCTTGTGTTAACTGAACTTTATAAGCCTTAAGACCCAAATCTTTATGCAAAATGCGGTGTAATGATGTTTGTGGAATGTTTAATTCCAAAGAACGACGAGGAATGGACAAACCTGTGTTTTCTTCAACATTTTCGGCTACAGCAGCAATATTCTCGGCTGTTCTTGAGCGACGTGCACGGGTTTTATTCTTCACATCACTAACTTGTCCCAACAGCTCGAATTTTCCCACCAACTTCTGTATTGCGGTCCGACAAGGTGCTTCACGACGACCCAAAAATGTTCGAGTTTTACGAACCGTCTCTGCCAAATTTTCACCATTTTTATAGTGAATTTTAATAATTTCAATGCGTTGTTGAAGCGTGTATCGTTCCATTTTTATTAATGGCATAGTTTCTACTTGTCAAATGACAAAAAAATTACAGCTCCAAAAGTGACATCTACCGAAATAGCGGGCTATTCAAAATAACACCTCTTATTGGAAAACCCTTTATAATTGTTATAATTATGTGACATGTTCTTCTGAGCATAAATTGCATGTTATAAATAATTAAAAATATAATTGCATTTGCAAAGTAATAAATTTGTAATATGTAGCAGTAATTACTATAGGATTACAATCCTAACATCTATTATTGTTATATTGCGCTATTTATGTCAGATTTAATCTACGAAGTATAGTTGTTTATTAATTTTTGTTTGCTTAATTCGGTTACTTAATACATGGGGGTATTTGCAAGTAAACCAACAAAATTTGCCACTTTTTCTTTTTTTTTTCACAAGCATTTATTAATTTGTGTTAAATTGATTACAAAAATATTGCCACATAGTCCGGTAGTTAACTAAATAGGTACTAACCGGTGGTACTAATTTAAACTACCAAATAAGAGATAATTGTGTAGTAGCTCTACTAATTTGCTATTAAAGTAATAGTTTAAAAATAAATAATCTCAAAAACACCTGTTAATTTGTCAATAGGTCTCTTATAGTATCTAATTAGAGGAATTATATATGTCGGCGTAAAAGATCATCGTCACAAAGATCATGGTCTATAGCATCGATTTTTAATAATTTAACGCCCGTCACATGGCTAATTTTACTTTTCTGAATCATATAACGCCCATATTTGGAACAGAGTTATTTTAATCAGTCACTATAACCGTTTTCCTATTATTTATAACAGCCCTGTCTTATATTGGCTTAAAGTTTTGGAATGTTCCTTATAGAATGTTAAAATAGTAAGAAAATTAGTCATATTTTTAATCTACCTAAGGTGCAAACGAAACTTGCACATTTTCATGCGTGACCGGCGATACTGTGACGGGCTTTATTACCAATAACTGTCAAATCAAAAAAGATATGCCAAAAAATTAATTTTAATTTAAGGTAAAATGGTCTCTGGTGACACAGTAAAGAAACATTTTTATAACAGAATTGATAAAAGTCGTTACGATTCTTGGTAGTTTAAAGCTAGCTTGAAGATGATAAAAATAAGAAAAAAATGGCAGAGTCGATATAACTCTATAACTCTTATACAGGGTGTTCCTTAAATATTTCAGGGTGTGATTCCTTAGGTCATTTTATAAAGAAAAGTTTATATGAACATATGTCCGCAACGGCTTACAGAGTGTTGAATTTTTATTTTTTAAATGGTTATTTTTTAATATCTCCGAAAGTACTTTAGATATTATTTTTAATTTTGGTATGTGTTAATAGGATATGGAACCACAAATTTTAGTTGGAAAAGTTACTCAATTGTTCCACCCTTGGCGTCCCGGCAGACAAGTCCTCAGATATTTTTTACAAAAAAGATGGTACGCTACTGACATTATTCCATGGTGATATTTTTTCTGATTAGCTGGGTTAACTCTACATGAAAACGGCCTCTTGAGTTTATCTCGTCAGACGCGCCCTTCTTGATTAAAACCACTAAATTCATATTGAAACTCATTATTATTAACATTGATAAAATCATTAATGATAAATTTTGTTTCATAAAAATTGTTGGAATGGGTTCGATGCAAAGACGAGAAAAAAGTGAAGGTGGTCAATTCCAACAATTTTTATAAATCAAAATTTATCATTAATTATTTTATCAATGTTAATATCAATGAGTTTCAATATGAATTTAGTGGTTTTAATCAAGACGAGAAAAACTCAAGAGACCGTTTTCATGTAGAATTGACCAGGCTAATCAGAAAGATATCAATATGGGAAAATGTCAGTGGTGTACCATCTTCCTTGTAAAAAATATCAGAGGACATGTTTACAGGGATGCCACTGGTGGAACAATTGAATAACTTTTCTAACTAAGTTTTGTTCGGGTTTGTTCTATATCCTATTAACTATATCCTATATTCTATTAACTCATACCGAAATTTAAAATAATATCTCAAGTATTTTCGGAGATATTAAAAAATAACCATTTAAAAAATAAAAATTCAACACCCTGTAGCAATAAATTTAAGCGGACATATGTTCATATAAACTTTTCTTTATAAAATTACCTAAGGAATTACACCCTGAAATATTGGCACGTCATTAAGGAACACCCTGTATAACTTACTACTTGTATTTTAACATGTATAATCAATCACCTCTGCAAGTATCCGGATGCATTATCCAGATACCGTGTATAGTAAAATTTATTTGACTACTACTTATATTATTTAAAAGAATATGACGATTTGTTCTTTTTAGCCGAATTTGTGAAAACGTGCATGATAACCAAACCCAGAGAAGAGTTCGTCAATTGTTCAACACACGCCGTTCAAATTTTGTTCGATGAAATTCCTAGAGGTAATAGGGAAATTGGTTTACAAGTTTTGGATCCATTAAAAGTACCTTTTGTAAATGTAAGTACATGACCATACCAACGATAAATTAGTCGAACCGATTTCGGATAAATATAAACAAATATTGCTAACCAGTTCAACCATTCTCTGCTAAAGCAATACTCGTATTTTGCCCAACACAAATATTAAAATAGTAATTGAGATTAATGGAGAAAGAAGAAGAAAAAGAAGCATTTTATTGCTAGGATGTCAGTACATGTCAGAAACAATAGCAAACGTTACTAGGGCGACCTTCGTTGCCTATTTTATTTAAAAAAAATACTTTTACTTCATTATCGTAAAGAATAAAACGGTCGTTACTAAAACCCATTAAAACTTTGTTAAATCAAACAGTACAATTTTTAACAAATATCTTTTAAAATTTTCTAAAGTATGTAGTTAAAATTGCTAAAGCAAAAAATGTCATTATGCGACCAACGTATGTAGTGTATATCATTATTCTGGGTCATTAAAGACCATTATTATTTATAAGTTAAGTAACTATGAAGAATACATTTAATCCTTGGCACAAATTTAAGGTACTTAACTGCAGAAATAACCTTTTAAATGTAATTTTTGAAAAAATGTTTCGGGTCATGTCGCTTAGTAATAATGATAAATTACTTTCAATTTTTAATATTATTAAGGCTTTTAAAGGATATTTGAAGCTTTCGCGGTTTAACCCCCTGAGAGGGGCAGTTATTACGTATAATAGCGTAACCAGGGGGTACGTGCCCTCCACCCCCTTATGCATATGTACACTACCGATCAAAAGTATTTGGGCACGCTTGGTTATAATGGAATTAATACTAATACCGATCAATTATGCAAACATATTTATTCTCCAGGTAACGTCTCGTTTGCTATTAGGTCCCAAGCTGTTTCCAATTTATTGTATAGATCGTCGGCGGATGTTACGACAAATTGATGCACCTTCGTGTCCAGCTCGTCCCATAATAATTCAATCGGATTTAAATCTGGGCTCGGGGGAGGCCATTCCATCAATTTCACCACATCCTGCATTTCCAAGTCGCGTGAATAATCTTTACATAGTTTCGATGTGTGTTTTGGGTCATTGTCTTGCTGCAAAATAAAATTCTGAACCGCAAGCATTAGTCCTGAGCATACGTTTCTAAAATGTGACGGTATCCTTATTTTCTTAATATACCTTCTATTCTCACGATGCCACCCACACCTGTGCCAGCAAAACAGCCCCAAATCATCACTGAACCACCCCCATGTTTAACTGTAGGAACAAGCTCTTGCGCGTTCATCCACCGCTCTTCGAACAAATACACGTCTCCGTGAATCGAACACTTCAAACTTCGACTCATCCGTCCACAATACTGTGTTCCAGTCTTCCACAGTCCAACGTTGGTGTTCCCGGGCCCACTGGAGTCGCTTTTGTTTATTTTGTTTATCCAACAATTGTTAGTCGTCCATGAAGTCCAACTTTTTGCAGACGACGCAACGCTAATCTGTTTTTGCCGACCAACATTAATTTCGGCGCCGTTTTGCGTCTGTTTCTCTTACTGGTCATCTTTATTGCACGATCGTCTGCAGATGTTGTCGCTTTTGGTCTCCCACTTCGTCGTTTGTTTAAAAAACTACCCCTTTCTAGCTATTTTTTTTTAAGTACATATAGTCCACTGTAGAGTGGACCAAATGCAAATCTCGGGCAATTTGTCGGTTGCTTTTGCCACTGGTATGGTAAGCCACTATAAGAGCACGTGTTTCTGTGTCTACTCTCCTCTGTTAGGCATTTTTACGAATTTTTAACACTTTATTTCGATACCACCCGATCACTGCACAAACAAAATACAACTGAGCCATAAACTGAGATTAACTTGGACATGCTATCCCAAATCCTGAACAAGACAATGCAATCATACCTAACAACACTAAAACAGGAAGATAATCCTCACCAGAAATTTTACAAGTGGGTTTTCTACCTGTTTCATCATGAATGTGGGATAACTCTGTTATAGAAATTTTAATGTTGCAGGTAATAAGACACTCCGTTGTGCCCCCCCCCCCCCCCCCAAACTGAGGTCTCGTTATGCTACTGGCCCTTAAAATCTTAAATGTCGCATCATTAGAACTTATTGCTTTCACTCTGACCCTTTAAATAAAACATTGAGCTTTTTTATGGAATTAAAGTTATGTCATTAACCTGTGAAGAGGAATCTGATATATAAAAAATAAACAGCCTCTTCTCGAAAATTTTAAAACAATTTCAACATATTATGTATTATTTTCTTTTAGATTCTTCAAGGCGGCGGGGGTCCAGTTACCGTTAATGCTTCGTTAACTGATGTTACCGTTTTGGGTTTCGGACAAACCGGAATTACCTTTAACAGTGTCGATCCGGAGACATATGACTTTTACACTAAGCTGCACTTACCAAGATTAAGGATCGATGGCAGCTATGAACTCTTAGGGAGAATTTTGGTTATACCATTGAGGGGAAAAGGAGCGTGCTGGTTTGATGCCAGTAAGAATTACTTTTATTATTTTCATTTATAAGAAACAATCGAACGTTTCGATTATAAGATTCTTTTAAACTGCAAAAGGGACAAGTCAACGTCCTTTAAAGCCATTGTTATCTATCCCAAATATTTTTTATATAACAAATCTAAGTCTGGAGAGGGAAAAGTTGACTGGGATGCAGTATCTTATTTTTCAAAGCTCGCTTTGTCAACTATGTATATGTCGGCGTCAATTAGTGAAATCCGTCATTCCCAGAAATGCCTAGTCATTTCACGTATTGCCGGCAAATAGTGTAACTCTACGTTTGGTACACCGTTTGCCTAAGAGTATCAGGCATTCCCTGTAATAACGGAATTCTTTAAGTCAAACGCTATACTTAACTAAATGATTTAAATTATCCTGTTTTCCGGTTTTAGTCAATCATTGTAATTAGAACAGTGTTGCCAGTAGTGCATGAAAATAAGGTAGTTTACATTAAAAGGTTTGTAAATAACTGATTATTATCAGGAATTTCCTTAAAATTGAAAATAATTTTCTTACCTCTGTCAATTCCGTAATATTCCAAGGTTTTTTCTTACTTCGATTGGAGTAATAGTCATCTAATTTCTTATAAAACAATTCTCAATGCTTCAACATTTCATTTTCAAAAAAAAAAACTACGCAGATGTTAACAACAATGACAGTGTTCGACTAATAGGCAAACAGGATAACTTAAATCATTTAGTTAGTACAGCGTTTGACTGAGAGAATTCCGTCATTACATGGAATGCCTGATACTCTTAGGCAAACAGTATACCAAAGGTAGAGTTACACTATTTGCCGGCAATACGTGAAATGACTAGGCATTTCTGGGAATGGCGGATTTCTCTAATTGACGCCGACATATACATATAGAGTTGAAATTTTGCATATCTATACTATTCCATCACAAACACAGATGGGAATTTTAATCATATTCTTTGAAGATCAAATCAAAATGTTTTGATTGTTTAAAGACAATTAAAAAAAATATAAATATATATATAGAGCTCCATCTATCAACATTTAAGTAACTAAACAAATATTCTTTAAAATAAATTGCCGACTCTCTTTCCAATCGTGTTTGTTCCCAATTTTCGCATACGTAGACAAGATGGAGCTTTTCATTTTTGATCTTTTGCCAAACATTTTTGGGTTATTTCGGTAATTTTATGACTTCACGCGAACACCGCATAAACATAACGTTTTTTGTAATACGTCTGGTTAGGTTTGGCAAAAGATTCATTGTTGTTTGTGTTAGAAAATTGAATTTAACATGTAAAATCGCTATCATGTCAGTATAGATTACATACAGCGTTTCTATTTTCTGCAGGAAAATATACGTAAATAAAGTTTTGGATTTGAAGACTTCCTCGTTTCGTACTGGCATTTATGGTCATTTAAGTTATTACAGAATTATGTTCTTATTTATTATTATAGTGTAGTTTACCTGATTTTTGAACATCTAATATCCCATTATTTCTAGCGAATCTAAAATAATCTGAAAGTGAAATACAAAATTTGAAACATCGATAATGTTAATCACTCCCATTTTTTTTCCTCAGAGGATCTTGATATCAATGTGAAATCCGATGTTGTAATGCAAAAACGCGATGGTTTTGATTTCTTCCATGTTACTGACGTACACGTCAAGTTTACAATTGGAGGCCTAAAACTGCACATGGGAAATTTATTTGATGGTATCAAAGCATTGGGTAAGTCTAATCTTTGAGAAGGTTAAAAAACGAATATTTGAGTTTATGTAATTATCTGAAAAAATAATTTTTCTTTCAGAGGACTCAACTAATGCCTACCTAAATGCCAATTGGAAACCGGTAGCCGAATCTCTCAATCCAATTCTATCCAAAACCATCGAAGACATAATGCTCGACATTTTGCAAAAAGTATTCGATAATGTTCCTGCCAACTTTTTCTTAGGCGATATTCCAGAAAACGACAAACGTCGAGAAGCGAATAAGAAAAAGGAATAAAGGGAATTTAACAAACTTTATTTTAAAAAAATGGCTCTAACAATTGTCTCTTCCAAGTACAAACTGGCGTTTATGTAATTTGGTAAACATTTTCATAGCAATAGATTGTCTATTAAATTTTTATCAAACCTGAACACACAATTCAAGTGGTGTTTATATACTGTATAATATAATCCTCATTCCTTTTGAGGTGAATATTATAGTCAGTTTAAAAGACGACTAGGGATATCTACTTTATATAGTCTCAAGTATCTAGACTGTCTTTTGAAGTTCAAATAATAATTTAAATACAGTTTGGTGAAATTTTTGAAAAGTTAAGTATTATCAAAACCGCTCGGTTTTTATTGCTCCAGTGGTAAATTCCCAGAGATTTTTAGTTTTAATAAGTGAAATAAGTAATGTAGTATCGATAGTATATAAAAAGGGGCAACCTTAGATCAATCTATTAATTTTAAAAGTTAATCTTAAATTTATTTTATATTTTTTATCTTCGTCTTTTTATTTGCTATTTATTCTACTAAAATTTATCGTATATTATTGTAACCTTCAATTCGTTTCTTAAGTAAACCATTTTCTAAACCCTTAACCTATTTTCCTTCTTCAAAAATATATTTCAATTTCGAAACAGACAGTGATGAGGGTCATGGATGTTTAAACACAGACGGCAAACATGTTGTGAAAGAAAGTTCTAAAAATACTACTGCATTATACAAAAATAATTGAAAATTTGGAAAGAAAAATTATGCCACGCGTTCGGCGTCTTAGATGAAAGCTCTTTAAAGTATGTACTTAAGTAAACATCTATGTATATGATTCAATGTTTTCTATTTTAAGAACTGTTGTTAGGTATTAGCATTTAGGTATTTGTGTTTTATTTGCATCTTTTTTAGCTATCATAATTGTCATTTGCTTTAACAATTTGTATTCATCTATCATCATCCATATAACCATTTTCAACTATTTTTAGTGGTTTAGTATTATTATATAGAGGTTTTGTAAGCGCTTTCTTTTCTTTTGCGTATATTTTTAATGTTTAATTTCTGTGATTTCTTAATAAATTAGATTTTTATGAGTAATATTGAGTATTATATCAATTGGATTGAACGAAATAGATTTTACCAATAGTAGATATTCGAGTTCCAATAGGGACTTTGACCAAAGCTGCAAAAATTGGCCTAAGTTTGTTATTTGAATAAACTCCTAAGTCGGTTTATATTCCAAAATGGGGGGGGGGGGGAGTCCACTATAGACGCCGTGCGCGTGTATACCTCTATGTGGGTATATTATTAACATTATTATATTTTTTAGTGTGTTTTAATGTATAAAGTTGAATAAAATAATGATTTAAACTTCGTAGGCTTTTTAAAAAATTTTATATTGAAACATTAAGTTTTATTATTTTTTTTATTGATATAGATACTATTTGAGAGCATTTTTTTCGCAAGATATAAATTGATTTTGTGAACATAGTCCATATCAGTCATATTGAAACTGCATACGTTTCGAATGTAAAACACCTATCTTCCGCTGTCAGAATCAATAATGGAACCTAAAGAACGGTGAGAATCTTGCCTGACTAGAGCCAAAATCAGTTGAAAAAGAATATTGATGCTATTCAACGGCCAACAGAAATCATTATTTTGTAAAACATAAAAAATGAAATATTCAAAAAAGTCTCTTTGAGGAGAAAACTTAATTTCATAATATTTATAATTTCCTCCTATTTTTTAACAGAATGTGAGATTTAACTACACCATACAGTATCAAGTTTCTTTCCTAAATCACCATTAGTTTCTGGTGATTTTACCGCCAAAATAATGTATGGAAATTGTGTCGTTGAGATATTTTTGGATAGTAATAAAGCCTATGACTCATCGAAAATGACTTGCAAACTATGTTTATATCATTATAGTTTATTTTTGGTTAATATCTTGGCAAGAACTATAGCGATTTGCCAAAAAATTAGTCTCCAGGTAAATAAAGCAATTAGCAAAAAATGTGGTAAGGTAACAGGAAACATAATAAGTAAAGTGTTATTATTAATAGCAATTAGGAGACCGTGTGCTTGGTTCCAATTTCTAGTGAAACATAACAAACCTCTAACAAAAAGAAATTTTTGCAACATAAGTTTCAATTTTTTAATGCCACAGTGATATTCTGGAAATATGATTGATATGAGACAATGTTTTCTCATTCTGATATTTTAAAAATTTTCAAAAATTTTTTAGAAAACAAACACACTCTACTTACTTGCCAAAGTGGTCTAGATGGTCCTGGCATTTTGTAAGGGTTTTAAAATATGAAGGGGTGATCTAAAAAATGTAACTTGCACTGTAATCACTAAGATCACTTGTGAGAGGACCGAAGATTAACTACGTAAAATTGCGAACGTCTCTCTCTTATAGCGTCCAACTTTTACAGTGGCGTCGGTACCGCCCACACACCAAAATTTTCTAAAGTATATTAAGAAGGATAAACACATTTTTGAAAAAGAAAATAGTTTAAGATATTTTAAAACTTATTTGGTTTTGAGAATTTATATAATTTCAATAAATAAAAGTGTTATATTATAATAACATTATTCACATTCTTTTAATACAGGGTTTTATGAAAATGACGTATTATATTTAAACCGGCAATTCCTGAGATGAAAACAAATTGAAGAAAAATATCCAAAAATGGCGCTTTAATTTAATATGCCCTGCACATGACCTATTGTCAGACCAAAAGTATGCACGTGGCGACACTGGGGGAAAAGTAAACAAAGCAACATATGGCGAAAAACGTCAGTGAATTTTGAGCAGTGTTGTCATATTCTCATGGTAAACTCTTTGGAAAGTCAATAACCGTTTGACAGAATAGAAGTTGTTTATTTTTCAGGGTACATTATTATAAACTTTTACGTTCAGTTCAGTTCGCTGGGAAACAATCTCTGATTTATAAACTTGAACTGACTCGAACGAACCGCCGCGGAGTTTATAAATGGTCAGGTATGTTCTCATTTGTTCAATTCGAACGACACCCGTCGAATCTGAACAACTTAAAAGTTTATAAATGCAATTTTATTTACCTTTTCGGACTATTTAAAACGAACTTAATTTATAAACAAACACTAACCCGAAGAAAAACCGGCAAAATAACCTCACAAAAACACATAAACTCACATTAGTTTCCGCGTAGATTTGTATGCGTCTCATGAACACATCTAAGTACCGTACCATTCAATCTGAATTAGTATTTTAAAGTGCTACTATGTAGACAAAAATACGCCCTTATTTTATAAGGTTTCATCGGGTGGTCTGGAAAATAATATAATTTTTACGTAAGTATTTGACATCTAAAATTTTTTAAAGTGAAACACGTTTGGTTGACATGTTCGGGTTTACTCGGTCGATCGGTATTGTGCTACCTTGGGTTAATATCTAAAAATACAGCGTTGCCACTTTCGATGTTTTATAAGATTATATTCATAAATTGGGGAATTTCTTTCTGTAATATTATTTCCTGTATAATTATAGTCTCGGAAATAGCAACCGCGCTAGTTAGTTAGTTATTTTCCGAATATGCACCAAGAATTCTACATGAAAGGGAGGTCCTGTCTGTCAAATTATTTCATCATTCTTCAGGAAAGGATTAATACATTTTATGTTTATGCCAATCCATTAGAAATTAGCGTTTTTATTATTTCTGAATATCTATTGCGAAATAATTTGTATCAACTGATGTTGCTCTATGTGTACGGTAGTGTTATTATTGTAAAGTGTAATTATGCGTTAGTGTTTAGTGCTTTTGTGTAATCTGATAATAGGTGCATATCTTCAAAAAAACTAATTTGAATCTCGTGGGTGTCTGTGTGTTTCTTTAAGTGATTTAGTGTAATTTGTTCTATGTGCTTTTTCTCTCGACAGCATGCCGGTTATGTTCCGAGATAAAGAAGATGCCGAATGGGGTTTAGTGGGTATAAGCTTATTATGCCGTCCCACACTATCATCAGAGGGCACGTGATGAGCATAAACCTCTTCCCATAGAAAAAGAACCGAATGTGTCTATGCCCTGGATTCCTTACTCGTGTCAGCGGCCTGGATTTAATTTCTAAGTAAGCTAAATATTTATTTTTATAAGAAAGTTTTACATTTTTACAGTTTGGCAACATTGCGCGTAACAGGTGTTTGTGATACACTGCCTCAGGGTGTTATGATTCATCACCTGTGAGTAAGAGGGTTTGTTACCCCACTTTTAAAACGGTCAATTTAAAAAAAAAAATAGCGCTTCTCTAGGACACCCAAGGAGTCATTTCCATAACACCCTGTATATGTGCCAAAAAAATAATTTTTGTAAGATACAATTTTGGAAAACAATTTATTTATCTATACGAGGGAGCATTTTACGTAGAAATTCTTATTAATAATTAAGTAGTTTTTGGTAAACTTGAGTTCTCTAATGGAATTATTAAATTTTGAAACGTTTATATGGACATCCAAAACTTTTTCTTCATCATTTCTCAACTTTTCGTGATTGCTGGATGAAAACTGCGGTTATTCTCTTTTTACAGGAATGAAATGTGAACATCCCGCTGGTTATTCGTTTAAAATCGAATAATGTAAAAAACGTGCAGTATATTGTCGTGTACGCCTAGCCTTATAGGACAAAGTGCATTAAGAGAGCATGTAAATTTTTATTTATGAGTTATCTCTCATTGTTGTTGCTAATAAATAAAATAAGTTGCAAGCGTATATTTTTTTCAAATTGTCATCAACACTACAACGAGCTAAAAAATTACAACAAGAATATAAATATATCAGAGAAATATACAATTTGTTAAGGCATATTTTTCTATGTCTTGGACCTCTTAAGGAAAAGTTTTTTCTCGCGAAAATGTGATTCATTTTTGACGTATGTTATGGAATCGCTTTTAAAAAGAAAAGTCATTGTTGCCCAAATGAATTTTCGTTATTTTTGATTTTATTACTCAGATACCTATGGTCGAATAATTGGTTTTGCTTATATTTTTATGAGAAGTAAGTAAGTTTGCCGTTATTAACAGTCGAGCTGCAAAATGATTACTTGGTTAGCAAGACTTTACAATTGGTCAGTAGAAGAAAACATGTCTAGAAGCAGTTTATGTCAATTTATGTAACTTTCTTGTGTTTTCTTTTGCCGAATACAGAAGGAAATCGGCTACAAAAGGTGTAGCGGGGACGGGTTTTCACTTGTTTTCAAAGGGCACTGTCACGATTCAGAAATGTTTGCTGTCCATAAGTTGCTGACCAACTAGCCATTTTGGCTGACCGATTACATTTTTCTGTTCGCAAAAATAAGAATATTTTGCTAACCAGTTAAATGATACCCTATTTTTATTAATACTTGTGTAAGGTAAAGCAAGTGCCACACGTTGGAGGAACAGGGGAAAGGGGAGTTATGCAAGGGGCGAACATGTGTTTACTGTATTTGTAGAAAAATCTCTAAATGATTAACAATTTCATAGAATAAAATATTGTTTATAAGTTATTTTTGGCAAAGATACGCTGTTTTCTACGTTATGCTTCAGAGATTTAAAATCAAAATTATTTAAAATTCCGAAATTTATATATTTATTTTAGAGGAAAAAAATTGGCAGCGGTGGGATTCGAACCCACGCCTCCGAAGAGACTGGTGCCTTAAACCAGCGCCTTAGACCGCTCGGCCACGCTACCGTTAAGAAACTACAAATATATAGCCCATACACCATTTTATGGATATTCTCTGATTATAAAAATACACCACACCACCTACACTGAACTTTGTCAACTATTTCAGATACGAAAAGAATGCGGGAAACGGTATGCATAGACTTCAATTGGCCCGCCTTGTATTAGGAGCGCAGAAATTTAAGGAGCTAACAGAATTTATTCACATTCCATTAAATGTAAAATTCCCTTGGATCCTCGGCCATGATATGCATTTCTCGACCCCTTTAAATATTATATTCACTACATTCCTATTTAGATTGCGCAAAATCTGCGTAAAATCGAAATTAATATTCATTTTCCATATGCCCAACAAAAAAGTTTATTTTGGTAATATTATAATACATAAAATACATCAAAATACCGTTTTGAAGCTCATTCTAGAATTATGTTGTCTCTCTCTAAAATGGTGACGAAAAACAGCCACCTATATAGTAATCAGGGCCGAATAATAGGGAGTTTCAATCCCCCCATAATAGTACAGGAGCGTCAAATCAGGTGCTCTCGCAGACCAATTATATATTCAGCCAATAAAAAAAAAGAATAAATAAGAACATATAATTCTAGAAGAGTTTCAAAACGGCATTTTGATGTATTTTTAAAAATTTTAAAAATATAGAGATTGATTTCATATTTTTTTGGTTACTCTGTACAATATTTCGCGCATATATTCGACTGTGGATAAGCAGGTTTTCAACGAAACAACATTAGGAATTGTTGAGGTAAGAACTATAATTAAAATTTTAGCATAAATTACGTACCTTGACTATCATAGGGGTTTCTTTCAGTATTTTTAAAATTTTATTTTTGTGTAACGACTAAACAATTACTTTCTAGGCGTTTTAAATGCAGAAAGGAAAAAAGTAATAAGAAAATGCGTTAGGCGAAACATATTTTTATTTATTTTAATTTTACACAAGGAAACACAACTTTTGGAAAATAAGAAAGGTTTTCTTATAGTGTGTATAGCTGTCGCATCTTAAACTCGTCACATGCAACCCTCGTAACAATATTTATACAGTCCCTTGTCTAAGTACAGTCCACTACTAATACTACTAAAGCCATCTACGAGCTATCAAGGAAACCGAATGATGTCCAATACTACTACCGCCATCTATGAGTTATAAAAAAAACCGAATGCTGTCTAACACCACTACGCCATCTACGGCTACGTCATTAGGCGCAACCAAGACGAAAACAATAGTTAACTGTTTTATGACGAGAACGAATCGAGCCACAAGACTGAAAACTTTGCATTCTTCATATTTTCAGTGTTTTTAGTTTAGATCCTTAAATAAAATGGTTTAAAATCATATCGAGTATCATTTATCGAAATACACAACATTTATCGACCCTACACAATAGTGCTTAAACGTAAAGTCAATTCTTCGGTTCTTAATTGTCGAAAATTGATCAATAACAGCCTCATTAAGTTTGGAATACCCTCTATAATTTTTTTTCATATATTTCATTTTTAAACTTTCTAGTCCCTAGATTTACCCTTTGTGGTCTGCGTTAAATTAATTTCGGGTTTAGGTGTTCCCGCATTCTTCACTTCAATTTTTTTGCTCCAAACTCAAACAGTTAAAGTTATTTCTTAAATAGTCCACCGTCAACTATTTATTTTAACTTAATAAATATATAATATTAAAATATTAAAACATACACGCTCGAATTTCTAACTAGATTCACGAACATAGATTCACGTGCACACAAAAACTGTGCGCCTTTTCCATGTTAGATCGTCATAGCCCCGCTGCCACCCGCCACCTGTTAGTACAGAGGAACTGCTCTACTTAATTACCCGATGCTTAACAAAAGAAGCAAGTTAAGCACAAGGACGAAAGTCACGATGCACAAGGTGTTCATCAGGCCGCTGCTATCATACGGGGCAGCGTCATGGTGCACACTGAGTGGACCTGACTTAAAGAAGATACAAGTAATGCAGAACAAGGTACTAGGTAAAATAATACTGAATACACCTAGATACACTAGAAATGACATTATACATCGAGATCTCCAAATTGATACAATTTCGGAGTTTCTCGACAAACTAATCACAAAATACCATACTAAGGCGAATCTGACCAATAACGAGAAGATAGACGCATCGCACATTCCTAAACTGCCACACCACAAACACAAAATGCCTAAAGACTGGATCGCTCACTAAAATCCAAACGCAAAATTATTTAAGAACTTGTTCTGCATACAACCACACGATACACAAAACACTACACGACTATTGTAAAAATACACCGCCTACCACACACCTACCGCCTACATGTTAGGAGCCCTTATATCTTGCTCATTTGATTAAATTCAAATTAGAAAGATACTAGAGCTGACACCAAACATCATCAACAACGTCTAAAGGCTTAACCCAAAAATCATACTTATGATAGACAAAAATAACACGTCGAGTGAAATGAGTTAAAGGGAGGGTCGGACTTTTTTAGTTTGACGGTACGATAAAATATTAGGGAGGGTCGGACTTTATACGATAAATAATATTCAATGAATATAAATGAATATTTTTTATTCGTTTTGTTTTGGGGGTGCACGTGCGCATGTGCTCCTGTGGAAGAACCGCCACTGTGTATATTGTAACCTCAGACGTCTTGTAACCTCGAGCAAAGAGGTTGTATTACACACTCTAGTTGTCGCAGGTGCTCGCAGATTAGGGGTTGGATTAGGTTCTGTGCAAATTAGAAAACTTAATAAAATAAATCATCCTTTTTAATTTTATAAACATACTCTCTATAATACAAAAATAACACACAGTGTTATTAAATATTAAATTTAAACGAGCGTCAGGTTTTCATTACAAATAAAAACCACAACAATGTTTGTACCAAGGGTTTGGGCATTTTAAAAACAGACTTCGTAATTTGGTCAAGAATATTATACACAATTTTGCAAGAGTTGTCGATAAAGAATAGAAAATATTCTTCAACGAGACTCTTAGTAACAAAACTATACTTTTAATAGTTATATTTTTGACATACGAATTCCATACATTTATGAGGGTTTCCAGTTTGGATTAGTATGGATCAAAATCTTGATTGGGTCGCCTTTTTGAGTCTTAGCAACTTCGAAGGCTTCAAGCGAGTCCTCAATTCTGTAATGGTGAGTGATCAAAGGTTTCACGCTGATCTTGCCAGTGGCTACCATGTCAATAGCTATTGGGTAACTAAAACAAAAAAAAATTAACACAATATATACTCACCGGCACAAGATTCCGCTACCCTGAAATTTTGGCCACGTTCTATATTTTATAACTTTTTTATTTTTTATGCGATTTTCATGATTTTGTTATTAGTTTGTAGATCAGTTTATTGTGTTTTGCCTTAATTATTTTATTAACTAACATTTCTCGATTAGGCTATATTATACAGGAGTAAATCAAACTGTTGTTTTCTATCGTAATTTCAAAACACCCTGTAGGAAAATTGAGGTGGATAATTTTATTTCCATACTGTTTCTTGTGATCTTTGATGTATTCTAAACATTTCATTTCTTGATTCATTCCATTAACTCATTTCTGCTGCGAGCTGCAACATTTTAAATGAAACGACGTTATTTTTAGAAAATGTATGTCATTGGTATTTCTACCGAAGCACGCACCAATCTTGGTTTTGTTGCACTCTAATCGCCCACCGTCACATTGAGGAAATCCTCCAAGAATTTGTTATTCCATTTGCTCCTTTCATTGGGAACCAATTTACATTAATGCATGATAATGCTAGACCTCCCGTTGCACATGTAGTGAACGAATTACTGGATGAAGTTGGACTTCCAAGATTGAAATCGCCCACATGTAGCCCCGATCTCAACCCAATCGAATATCTTTGGGATCAACTTATAAAGTTCCGTTCGTCGTCGTCCTGTACAACCCACGTACAACCATAAACCTTGCAAGACTTACGACTGGCGCTGACCGAAGAATATCGGGCTATTCCTCAAGAAAGGATAAGTAACCTTAATCGATCGATATCACGAAGACTGCAAGCTGTCATTGCTGCGAGAGGAGTAAATACAAGATATTAAAATTGTTTTTGTTAAATAACTTTATGATATACCTAGTGTTTGTTTTTCTTAATTAAAATAGGCCTCAAATCAGCGTTTAATTTAAAATTTTGCAGCTCGCCGCAGAAATTATGAGGTAATGGAATGAATCAAAAATCGAAATGTTTAGAATACATCAAAGATTATAAGAAACAGTATGAAAATAACATTATCCGCCTCAATTTTCCGACAGGGTATTTTGAAATTACGATAAAAAAACAACAGTTTGATTTACTCCTGTATAATATAGCCTAATCGAAAAATGTTACTTTATAAAATAATTAATGAAAAACACAATAAACGGATCTACAAACTGATAACAAAATCATGAAAATGGTATAAAAAATAAATAAGTTATAAAATATCAAACTTGACCAAAATATCAGGGTGGTGGAATTTTGTGGCGGCGAGTGTAGAAATAAGAAAAATTAAAAAAGATGCCGATATATTTTTTCTTAATCAGGGTATCGTGTTCCACATGTTCTACAAATTTTACAAAATCTTTTGTTCACGTTTGTGTAGAACCTATTGTGTTCAACCAATAATTGTTGTCATTATACCGTGATTAAAAGCATTGAACTTACTCGTTGTTGTATCTGAACACTCCTCTAATATCTACTTCACGAATAATAGCAGCTGCTAAAGGCAAAGTTTGTTCGAATTTACCCATTCCTACTAAAACCACAGTACCACTGCTTTTGGTAACCTAAAACAAATGTACATGTAATATAGAATAATCACATTATTCTCGCTACAAAAGTTCTTATTAAAAATTCAATTCCCTGGTTGAGCCCGTTGTAGAATTATTATTATTAGATATAAGATATAAACTACTTTGCTCTAAACTCTAGAATCTGTATTCTATTAGTTAAAAACCAAAATTAGTAAAATTGGTCCATTATTATTAACGAAATAACATTATTAATTTAGCTTGGCAGAGAACACTAATAAATAAAATTAATAGTTTTTGAATTGTTAATTTATTACATTTTAAAAAAATCCTAGTTTGTGTTTCAAGTTTATCAGCCTAATTTCCAGTTTAAAATGTTAATTTCTCAAGTATATTATTTTATGTAAAACTTGAAAATTTTTTCCGTAATGAAGTGAAATGTATTTTCCGTTTCTGTCAAAATTTCACAGTGTATTAACTAATTTTTTACTACGACTATTGCAAATTTCGTATTTATTTCTAGACGCGACCTCGCATTTAAACGTACTTGTATTAAAAACACAGTAAACTGTTTTACTCACTTTAAGAGCAATCCTAACACAAAGTTCAGCTCCAGAACAGTCGAAAGTTTTGTTGGGTTCTTCCCTCAAAAGTTCCTTTATTTTGGCAACGATGTCGTCCTCTTTCATGTCCTTTTCAATTTTAACGACGTAGTTGGCTCCAAGTTCTTTTGCTTTTTGTAGTTTTATATCTAAGATATCTGAAATAATACGTTTAAGTTATTATAATAACCATATAATAATTTTGAAAAAAAGCTTATTTTAATAAATTAGGAAAATGGCTAACATTTAGGAGAATTCAATTCGGGTTTGTGCCCTAATGACGTGCTAATATTACAGGGTGTTGTTATTTAGGTCATTTTATAAAGAAAAGTTCATATGAACATATGTCCGCAACGGCTTAAATTTTTTGCTACAGGGTGTTGAATTGTTATTTTTTAAATGGTAATTTTTTAATATCTCCGAAAGTACGTTAGATATTATTTTCAATTTTGGTATGTGTTAATAGAATATAGAACCACAAATTTTAGTTGGAAAAGTTATTCAATTGTTCCACCAGTGGCGTCCCTGCAAACATGTCCTCTGATATTTTTTACAAAAAAGATGGTACGCCACTGACATTTTTCCATATATATATATATATATTTTTTTCTGATTAACCTGGTCAATTCTACATGAAAACGGTCTCTTGAGTTTTTCTCGTCAGACGCACTAAATTCATATTAAAACTCATTGTTATTAACATTGATAAAATAAATATTGTTTCATAAAAATTGTTGTAGTGGGCAATTCGATGTGAAGACGGGCGGAAGCATGCCTTTTAAGTGAAGGCCATTTCCAACAATTTTTATAAAACAGAATTTATCATTAATATTTTATCAATGTTAATAATAATGAGTTTCAATATGAATTTAGTGGTTTTAATCAAGAACGGTGCGTCTGACGAGAAAAAATCAAGAGGCCGCTTTCATGTAGAATTGACCAGGCTAATCAGAAAACGTATCCACATGGAAAAAGTCAGTGGCGTACCATCTTTTTTGTAAAAAATATCCGAGGACCTGTTTGCACTGACGCCACTGGTGGAACAATTGAATAACTTTTCTAATCAAAATTTGTGGTTCTATATCCTATTAAGACATTGAAAATAATATCTAAAGTACTTTCGGAGATATTAAAAAATAAAACCATTTAAAAAATTTAAGCCGTTACGGACATATGTTCATTTGAACTTTTCTTTATAAAATAACCTAAGGAATCACCCTGAAATATTCGCACGTCATTAAGGAACACCCTGTATACATATGTACCTGTGATAATAATTTTGGAAGCTCCTCTGGCCTTAGCAGATAACAGTGTTACCAAACCAATAGGTCCAGCACCAAAAATAAGAACAACGTCACCAACTTTGACATCTCCTCTTTTAGTTGCGTGTACACCTACTGAAAGAGGTTCCATCAGAGCACCGTCTTCTAGGTCCATATTTGGCGGTAGTCTAAAAGAAAGAAGCCGATTAGTTGTCATTCCTGCTGCCTATTAATGCGATAGGGCAAATATTATTATATTATATACGTGTATTACTTGTAGCAAAAATCAGCGGCATGAACGTAATATCTGCTAAGGTTGCCATCATCTGGAGGAGTGGCACAGAAGAAGATCTCTTCACAAAGGTGATAGTTTCCTCCTTTACAGAATGCGCACTTTCTACAGGGTACGCCGGGTTCGATAGCGACTTGGTCGCCAGGTTTCAGGTTTTTGACATTCTTGCCACATTTAACAACTGTACCTGAAGCTTCGTGACCTGGAAGAATATCAAATTATTATAATATATTATGTCGACATATACTCACAGCCAAAATAATCGATTCACGCCAAATTTGGATCCTGAATAACTGTTTTATTTTAATTACAATTTTTAGTATTCTTCTTTATATTGTAGGTAAATCTATCCAAAATCTCGCACATGTGGAAGATTCTATGAAAGTTAAGAATATGTCCATAATATACAGGTTGAAACAAGTACTGTTTTTTTTTACTCAAACTTTAAAACACTCTATGGAGTGATGACGATGTTAAACTATTTATTTTGTTATTTAATTTATTAGAGTGTTTTAAAGTTCGAGTCAAAAAACAGTTCTTGATTCAACCTGTATATTAGGAAATTTCTTGAAATCTCACACATTTTGGAGATTTCCGATAAATTTCCCTACAATATAAAAAGAATTATAATAATCGGATTATTCACAATCAAAATCCATCCCAATATTGCAATGATCGATTTTTTTGGCGCTGAGTGTATTTTAAAAACTCTCAATGTTTTTAAAAATCATGTTTTCGTTAAAATTTTCTCAAACTACAAAATTATTAACAAACTCTAAAATAAACTTAGTATTTATGCAAAATAAACAGAAGGGTATAGCCGCTCTACTCCACTGTTTCATTTTAAATTTAAGGATTTTTTTACTTACAAGTAACGTCTTAAATACATTCTAAACAACTTACCAATTACCATAGGAGCTTTGACAACAAAGGGACCAATTCCTCCATTTACCAAATAGTGGACATCAGAACCGCAAATTCCCACAACTTCCATTTGCAAAAGAACCTCTGAAAAGAAAAAAGATCTATGTTTAACTTCTTCAAAAATGCCTGAGCGCAAAAAGATTCCTGGTGAATCGCATCACATAACATGTAAGTGATTTAAGTGTAAGAATATCATTACAATATACAGGGTGTTTCTTAATAATAACATGGTAATATTTAAGGAGCTTATTCGTGGGTCCATTTTCAGGAAATAACTTTATATGAACATATGTTCTAAACGTCTTTACTTGTGAGATACAGAGTGTTAAAGATTTTCATGTTTTTTATATAATTTGTTGATGTTAATGACTTAAATACGTATTTCATAACAGAGTGCAAATAAATGAATTTCATTTTTTTAAATACGAAAACTGTACGTCAAACGACAAAAATCCAGAGATGACATTTGTTCAGCAAGGAGTGATAATTTCAAAAATTAATTTTTTCCGAAAATCGCTCAGAAATATTGACATTTTTGATAACATTTTTGAAAGAAACGTCAATATTTCTCTACACTTAGTCGTTGCTAGGCAACGGAAAATAACTGTAAGAAAATGATATTTCCTTACAGCTGTTAGTGTTCTACATAAATGATTGAAAACAATTTTGTCAAGTTTGACGATTCAACATTAATACGTAACGCAACCAATTTTATTACGAATTTCAAAGCACCATTTATTTGTGAATAAAATTATTCTCGATTTTGTTCAAAATTAATCAATACCTGTCGATTTTTAAACGATTTTCGGAAAAATAGTATGTTTACCTCGTAAGAAAAGCCACATTCCTGGACTCTGTGTTGTTAAGTCGAGCCGCAAAGGCATTTCCTACTCGGTAAACAATGTACTATTATTTTTAAAAAAAGGAGTGGCCTACCATTTTTTCCTTCAATAATAATTTTATTTATTAAATATACGGGATACCCTATTGTACAATTAATTACTTATCTATCTAACAAAGTAAAAAGATTTAGAACTAACATTCGAACATTAGAATATGCATATAACAATTGAAACAGATTTACAGAGTCTTGACTTATATCATCCTACTATGTTTTTTTACCTCAGCGATATATTGAAAATATCTACAGTTCAGCTCATATCATTAATTAACACCAGGAGTAATTCCCATGCGAATACCATTGGTCGGAATAAAAAAACATGTTATACATCATAAAATGCATCTTGATGAATAGAAAGTGTGTACCAAGTTTCACTAAAAATATCTTGAGCAGTATCACAGATATTAATAAAAAAGGAGATTTTTGTGACCCTGTATCTCAAAGGTTAAGACGTTTAGGACATATGTTCATATGAAGTTTTTTTTTTCTGAAAATGTACCCAAGAATAACCTCCTTAAATATTAGCAGGTATAAAACTGTTGTAAGTAAAAGTATTGTAATAATTGGTTTTACAGAAGTTTTGTCAAAAATAGCTGGATCAGCTATCTGCTGGATGAGCTGGCGCTATCAATGGAACTTAGATTATGCAGCAATGGTTCTGTCAGCTTTTGTATTGTATAACTAACTGGGTTGTTGATGAATTGAATTACACATTATGTACGAAATCTGGGAAGTATTGCACAGATTATACTTACTATGATATATTTATGATAATATGATCTTAATTATTTTTAATTTGACCAATTATTGAAGTAACCAACTGGGTGATTCCAATTCTGTGCGAACTGTCTGATTATAATTACATAAGGGTTTTGTTTATTTATTTAGTAGATGTACGAATAGATAATTTAATACCGCCAAAAGTAGCTTAAATGTGGCAAACAGAAATATTAACAAAATAGTTTAATCCACGATAAGAGTAAATATTGATCGATTATATATTATTTAAAAATTTTTGAAGATAAAAAAAGGATCTACTATGTGTAATTTATTAACAACTGAACTTGCTACTGAGCTAGATCGCAGAAAATGTATTAATATAAAGTCGGTTCGTTTCATGAAGTCCGATATCGGATTAAATCATTAAAGGTTGTTAAACAGTAAGACGGTTAAGTTAACAATACCTTCGCTATACTTGATCGTACCGAACATTCCACTGGTTCACTACAGTGGGCTGGGCAAAATCAGCGGTTCCAAAACAAAATTATCTTAGAATTATGTACCGCGATAAATATTTTTATTTTGTTTATTTTTTGCTCATAGTTTTTTTTATTTATCAAATGAAAACCATTTTGCGTCAATAAGTTAAAGATGTTCTCAGGTACTTTTTCCTAGAATTTAGTTATTTTGGGATCATTATAGTTAAATCTATATAATAATCACTATTGTTCAAGAAATAATTAAAATTTGCTCGAGTGCAGGATGGTATGTTCTATTTTAAATCAGTAGTTATGCTTTTTGCTTTTAGTTTGTTTCTCATTGTATTTGAATTAAAAGCAGTTATAAAGCAAAGTTATGGAAAATGTTCACAACGCCTAGAAGGTGTTTATCTCCAGGTGAACGCCGTTTGGTATTACAAGTGGAACGCTATTTTACTTAGAAAATGATAACTCGGGCCCGTTAGTGTCTGTTTTGGCAGTGCAAAAACGAACGTCTGATGCTTGCGGCATTTCAGATAAGACCTTAAGAAGACTTCGAAAAAAGAGTGAAGAGGAATTGGACATACCATATAAAAGGGTTTGACTCCATTCTAAAACCTTTGATTTATCCCATGGGATAAAACTATCGATTCGGAATATTGTTTATGATATGTATAAAGCCAAGGAATATGTTACCCTCAAAGCTATCCTTGAAAAGATAAAGAAGAAAGAACTTTGCGATATTGGAACTACCAGTTTGACCATCATTTAAAAAGAGCTGGGCTTCAAATACAAAATAACGAACAACAGAAAAGTGCTTTGCGAGCTATCCAATAATGTTTCAAAAAGATGGCGACATCGGTGTTTTTTAGAACCAAAACTTTATAAAAAAAGAATTCGTAAAAGTAATTTGCCTAAATACTATAAAAGCTAAAAAATAATTATTTTTCTTTGCCTAAACTAATTTGTTATTTACTTTAAATTATTTTATTTAGAAAATACCTAAAATATAATTTATTGTTTGAGAGCTACCGACTACCCGGCTCGAGAGGTTTTATTGCTTAGCGGACTTCATACACCGTACCGACTTTAACAAAATAGAGCCATAAAAATACTATATATTATAAAGTGCATACAAGCAAACAGTTGGTAACCATGCAAGTAACGATTTAATTGTGTGATTTAATCACTTTATTTGCTTATTTCGTTTGCATCAATTGCTTAATATACATATTTATTTTGTTTTATCACATGACAATTTAAAATGTCTTCTCTGTCGTTTAGGACGGGAGTAAAAGATGATAAATGAAAAAACACTTACGGTCATCATTTGGTACTGGAATGGGCCTTTGTTCCTGCAAAAAAGATGTTAAATTAAAATTAAAATCGAATATATTTATTTTATATCACTTAATTTATGGCGCCAATTAAAGAGTTAATGTTTATTATCGCAAACGCATAAAACACAGTCTTGCATCAATTGGTATTTAATTAAAACAATTTTATCGATAGGTCAATTTTTTCGCGATAACGTTATGCAAAATTACGAAAATGTCGAAGGTGTGTGTGTAATGTTTATTCAAAAGACGGAAAAAAGTATTAGAAATATTTATGTATGGGTGTGCAAATGTTATAATCTTTTATTTAAAAGGTACTTTAAAAAACTAGATATACTCGGACTAGATTGTACAACTGTCACCATGCCGGTAAACAAGTTTACCATATTTATAACAGGTAAAAGGGGACTACTTAAGAAATATTTTTGGGACATTTTATTTAATAAAGATTTTAAAATGTAAAGATTGTTTCACGAAAAATGGATATAACTTAATGACTGCAGTAAAAGTACCTGTGGCCATCCCATTATTTATGACCGTTTGTTATTATTATGTGAAAAGGACCGGATTGTAATAATTATAATTAAATATAGGCACATCAGGTAGGTTATGTTGCTTAATTTATATTTAAATATCTTTTTGTGGTAAAATTTGTTAGTTTTTGAGAAATGGTTCAAGAATTGTCGTTTACCAAACATTCCTCAGAATAGTAATGGACAATGCGAGCTATCACAGTCGCCAATTACATAAAGCTCCAAGCTCAACTAATACAAAATTGGAGATTCAGAACTACATGGCGGCGAATGATATATATTTTGAAGAAAGTTATAAAAAAAGTGATCTTTTAGACGTTTTAAAGACATTTTGTATAAAAAAAGTATATGTTTGTGACACATTGGCAGAAGAAATTGGACATACACTGCTACGGCTCCCACCCTATTATTGCATTTTTAACCCCATAGAGCATATGTGGCACCAGTTAAAATCACTGGTTAGGTCCGAAAATATTTCTCCGACTTTAAGTTCTAGTGCTAAATGCTTTAATGATATTCCCCCAGGTAGTTGGAAAATTTTAGTCCGTCACGTAATAACTGTAGAAAATTCGTATGTTAGTCTGGGTCGTATAATTAATCCAATTATAATTAATTTTGATGAGGATAGCGATAGCGAAACAGAACTATCTATAGAATGACATTATAAATGTAAATAAATATGACTAGTAATATTTAAAAAAGATGTTATTTCATTTTATTACATTAATATAATCATATCATTACTTGTTTTCCTTAGTCCGTCCCTTCATACTTCACTTGTTTATTGCCAAGCTCTTGTCGAATGGGACCGACCCAGGAAATCATTAAGTCGTATCCATTTTTCGTGAACTGTACTTGTTCGGATTCCTCATTTTGATCCTTATCTTGGAATTAATGTTAAATTTATAAAAAATTTAAAAAATCTATCTAACCAATATTATTATCTAATTTAGTTCCATATAATATCCATAATAGTATTACGTTGTATTTAAATAAAAATGTCACGACGTATTATAAAATACCTATGCAAATATTTGCGAATAATTCTCCTTATTTAAATACTCGCTAAACAACACGTTTAATATTATAGGACATTTTTATTTTACATTTATACAGAAATAATCCGAATAAGATAATAAAAATATTAAAATGTTGCTAGGAGATCGAATTTGGGGATAAGTGAGACGACTTTATAGTCTTCTTATTTATCTGCATAAATATCGTCAGCCCAGAAGCATGACAAAGGATTGCTGGTTTTGAACAAAATGTACATGAACAAGAAAATTGTTATTGTTTAAACAATCCCGTACTTTAATAAAAAAAAAATTTGGTCCTAACAGACCCGAATATAATTTGTCTGTTAATACTTAGTACTTCTAATGGATTTAAAGTGTCAACTGTTTGCACAATTCCTGTTGAACCCAACAGGGTGTGTGAATGGGACCATAATTAAGTGACCGCCCCCGTCTCCCACAGATGCGGCGCCAGCGGTTATCTTTCAGATGGGCGACATCCGGTGAAAAATTTTCGAGGATAGACAGCAAAAATGTGCATTATTTCGGGTAATAAGTAAAGATTTTTGGATAATTTTTCCCATATTTTCTTCCTTACTTTAGCAGGTTGGTCGAGAACTATTTGAATTGGGCACTCTGAGCGACAAACTTATACCCCTATGTAATTAAATATTGACATGAACTTTGATAAAATTGATTGACTTTAACTTTGTAGGGTTTCATCCACTACATCCAACGTTAAAGAATGGTCAAATTTTGGCTGTTTGTTAGTATTGACTAAATCAATACCTATATCATATAAATAAAACAAAACGTCTAACTTGTATTTAGCGTAATATAATTCTACCAAACGCCTAGCGCTTTCGGCCTCTAAAAGGCCATCAATCCGAACAAAGAACCCAAAAAACAAGGAACTTTTTTATGAAAACAACAAAATATCTATTTCTTCTTGCTTCTTTATAGTCCTATAGATGATGTGGACTACATAAAAACGGCACTTTTTTTTTTAATTTGCAACTAATAAATATACTTTACAAGCAACCAAGCTTTCTCCAAACATGCAGCCTCCTCGGGACTGTAATTATAAATTTATAATAATATAAAAACCTCACAAATTCTCTTCCTTGCTGCGGAATCAGAACAGAAATCTGATTCGGTAGTTTTTAGTTCGTTCTACGTAATCGACCGTTGTAAACAAAGTCAAAAGTTCTAATGCTATGCTAATGCCTTTTTACTATTTTTGTGGTAGGTATATACCCCGCATATATATATTTTTTATTGTCTTAGAGCCGATATTTGAATGTAACCTTAAGTTAGGCCTTATAGCTAAAGAAGCCTTAATGTTGAAAAATTATATTTTAAATTAACTTGTACTCTTAAGATAAACAATGACATAAGTCATCCTTAACACAAGTTTGACAGTATATTAAACTTCGTTTCAACTATTATATAAAGGAATATATCTTTAAGGACGTGGTAGTTTTAGACTTAACGCGATAATTGACCCTCAAATTAATTCAAAACATATTTTTTTTTAGGGTTTACCATAATGTTAAGGCTGCCTTAGCCGATGTCTAACTTAAGGTAACATTCAAATACCTGCCTTTAGTCTTACTTATGTATAAGAGTAATATCTACATTACATGACAGTTTTATTAAAGTAATAATTAAATAATATAGTCGAAATATTGTCCCGCTTATAAGTATAAGTTTTCTACTTGCCAATCTCAGATCGTTGATGCCATAAAGTACAGCTGTAAGGTTATCGTTTGAAGCCATGGTCCTTCTCACACTTTAAAATGGAGGCGTGTTCCACGTTTGTTTGATCGGTCACTGTGCTATAGTACTCGTCGTACCCCACACAACTGCTTTTGCGTTCTCCTGCAATAGTTGCCGTTTATTTATAAGTTTTCCAGATAGCATTTATACGTCATATCAAAATTATACTTCGGTTATCGTATATTTCAACGTCAGTATTTAAGGAGTCGCTGTCGGCAGAGGAGTAATTTATTGTCACAAAGTGTGTGATTTAGACCCAAGTATTTCTTTTATTTAAAATAATCATATCACTGTGCCCCTGGACCACTTGACTCCCTTCCCATTTAAGATGTTAAGGGTAAGATCTACCTCTCCGAGGGGGTTAAACCATGGAGGCTGCAAATATTTTTTAAAAGCGGCACAATAAAATTGACGGGTCTTTCCAATTTTTAATATTATTTGCTGCAAACGAGATATTAGGGGTGGGAAGTATTCAAAAATATACAGGGTGTTACAAATTCGGCCTTCACCATTTCGGATACGGTACGAGATACCAAGTCGGTTAAATTGGGGCAAACTTGCGTAATTATGGGCCGCAAAAATGAAAAATTTCTCTTTGGGTCACCATCATCAACTTATTTTTTTCAATACGGGCCTGGATCTTTTTGTTTAAATTATGAAAAAGGACCGAAATCTACGTTAAGTGGTATACAACACTTACTGGTTTTCTGACGTCTTGTTCCTTAAATTGATCATCTTCATTAAAATACCCCTAGTACGTTCCTGTAATTTATTTTTTTTTAAATCGAAAATTCGAAAATGTACCTTAGTTCCTCTTTTAAAAGTCTTAAGAGAGTACTGGCTTTAAGAGTAAAATTTTATTTGTATTAATAAAATAAATTACTTGTACTTACGCTAAGTAGAAATTTCATACAACTATTAGTTAGAAATAAAAAACAGTAGTAGTACGTAATGACAATAACAATTAAAGGCATAAATAGCAATAATAATAATTTTAAAATCTTCAGTTCCTTCGAAACAAAAGTAAATTACAGAAGCGTACTAGGGGTATTTTAATGAACATGGCAGTGGCGGTTGTGCATGTGCACCCCCAAAACAAACCCGAACAAACCCGTATAAAGTCCGACCCTCCCTAATATTTTATAGTACCGTCAAACTAAAAAAGTCCGACCCTCCCTAATATTTTATCATTCCGTCAAACCAAACTGTATAGATCCGGCAACCGTGCCTCGGTCGAGGTAAATGACGATTATGACGAGACTTGCTCGCACGTGCGATTAAGTAATGCAGTTTCTCTGTAGTAACAGGTGGCGGGTGGCAGCGGGGGATATCGGGGCTATGGCGATTAAACATGGAAAAGGCGAACAGTTTTTGTGTGCATCGCGCTGTTGTCTGTTCGTGCATCTAGTTAGAAATTCGAGCTTGTATGTTTTAATATTTTAATATTATATATTTATTAAGTTAAAATGAATAGCGGTGGACTATTTAAGAAATAACTTTAGCTCTTTGAGTTTGGAGCAAAAAATTAAAGTGAAGAATGCGGGAACACCTAAACCCGAAATTAATTTAACGCAGACCACAAAGGGTAAATCTAGGGACTTTATTAGAAAGTTTAAAAATGAAATATATGAAAAAAATTTATAGAGGGTATTCCAAACTTAATGAGGCCGTTATTGATCAGTTTTCTACTATTAAGAACCGAGGAATGGACTTTACGTTTAAGCATTATTGTGTATGGTCGATAAATGTTGTGTATTTCGATAAATGATACTCGATATGATTTTAAACCATTTTATTTAAGGATTTAAAATAAAAACCACTGAAAATATGAAGAATGCCAACTTGTCAGTCTCAGGCTCGATTCGTTCTCGTCATAAAACAGTTAACTATTGTTCTCGTCTTGGTTGTGCCCTTTGAATAGTTGTGCCTAATGACGTAGCCGTAGATGGCGTAGTGGTATTAGACATCATTCGGTTTTCCTGATAACTCGTAGATGGCGGTACTACTATTGGACATCATTCGGTTTTCTTGATAGCTCGTAGATGGTGTTAGTAGTATTAGTAGTTGACTGTATAAAAATTGTTACGAGGGTTGCATGCGACGACGTTAAGATCCGACAGCTATACACACTAAGAAAACCTTTCTTATTTTCCAAAAGTTGTATTTGCTTGTGTAAAATTAAAAAATAAATAAAAATATGTTTTACCTAACGCATTTTCTTATTACTTTTTTTTCCTTCTACATTTAAAACGCCCAGAAGGTAATTGTATGGTCGTTCCACAAAAATAAAATTTTAAAAATAATTTCACCATACTTGTGAACCTCCTCTATCATAGGTCACGAGCCGCCACTGGAACATGGTCAATTTAAGGGACAAAACGTCGGAAAACCTTTGGTGAAGGTTGAATTTGTAACACCCTGTATATGTATAATATATTATAAACAATATAATAATACAATACCCATTTCGACAATTTTTAAACGTTCATAAGAAACAGGCTCTGTCTTTATATTGTAGCTCATCCCTGATAGCAAAAAATGGGTTTTTCGGATATTGGCGTCTTTGCATTGGAATGACGCTCCCTTAAATGATCAGAATGTTTTTCAAATTTATGTCTATGTCGCCCACATCTCCCTTAATAAATATGTATCTCATTCTCTCTCCATTATATTATTTTTAAATATGTTCGTAGTGTTTTGCAAATTCAAAATAGAAAAATAACAGAGTAGCTATTTAAAAACCAAAGGTTTGGTGTTGATTAAATACGTGCATTAAGGGGCACAAATCTTTAAAAAAACGCCCCTAAACGATCTGATTACAAGGATACTGCAAACTGCAACTATATAGGATTTTTCGACTTAGAAAGTAAACAAAATATTTTAAATGTTCTCATCAAATCCCAAGAAACGAAATTTTTCTTCAATTATTAAGCTTAAGTTTCCGTAAAGTTTGAGAGATGCACTTGCAGTTGTACACAGTAAACATTACATAAAAAGTGTTTTTCTGTAATTTTAGAACTCTCATCGTGGCTACTGGAATTTATTAGCTACACAATAGCTATAGGAAGTAAAAGGCGGCATTAATAGTTTTGTTAGAAGTTCCTATTTTTATTTTGTGTTTGAAAGTTGAATTATTTTATCTGTGGTACAAAAATACAACTCAAAACATATGCACATCAATTTAATATTTTAACCTTGACCTAGGTAATGAATTCGACTTCTATATTTTTAGATATATCACCACATTAAAGTATGGATATTTATCCTTTGATCGAATTTAATCTTAAAATGATTCGTTTTAATACATACTTTTTTCTTAGAATATGAACGAAGCAGCTGTCGCCGAGGCATTTAGTTGAACTCTTGCTGTGTACGGACTACGGAGGTCTGATAGAGTTCAAATTTTCATCAAAACTGCAACTATGCATAATCTGTATCGGATATTCATGATTTTTTAACCACTTTGTAAAAACATTTTTATCACAATTTCAAAACACTCTGTGGCAAGATTGCGGAGATAATTTATCTCATTTCTTGTAAGAGCTACACAATTTTAAATAAACATTGGATAATGGATATTTTGATTTCTGTTAATTACTTCTATTGGTTTTTATTTTGGTCATTAAAAAAAATTGGTGTTTTTGTTTACTTAAAATTATGTAGCTTTTACAAGAAATGAGATAATGGGATACTTCAAAAAACAAAATGTTAGGAATACATCTAAGATTGTAGCAAGAAGATAATAAACGAAATTATCAGCCTCAATTTTTTAACAGGGTGTTTTCAAGGGAGTTATAAAAAATCAAACTTAACCAAAGATTGAAGTAACGGAATTTTGTGCCCCTGAACTTAACTAACTACAATAATTTATTCAATGTTTCAAAGGTGAACTTTTAGTCCTAAATATACTAAATATAGAAAAAAATGTATACTTGTTTGATTGATTTATGCGATGGGTCAACATAAATTGCTTTCTACATTATGTTATCTTGCCATAAAAAAATTCTTATTTTGTACGATAAAATGTTGAAAACAATTTACGAAATTAAGAGGTTTATGTCAGGTGATAATAAACTTGGATTAGTAGCGATAAGAGGTTAGCAAATATTGATATAGTAATTTTAGAAAACTAATTCAATAAAAAGTATGCATATAAATTAATTATTTAGCAATATTGTTTTTAGCGGCCGACCTAAACGTATTTAAAACTTTTTAATTTTAAATTTCACTCAATGAGAGGCGTGAATTATAGTTGTCAAGCGGATTTTCGTTATTTTAATAGTAAACAATCAATTTATACTATTTTATCGAAAACCAAATCCTCATATAGGTCGGTAGGTCATTTACTTGCCAAAGTTTAAAGTCTAAGGTTTTACGGAGTTCGAGAAATAGTAGCTCTAGGAGCCAAGAGACATACAGGATGTCAATTTCTAGCTGCTCTCTTCTCTCTCTCGCTTCCAGTAAACAATATTAGAAAGCGTCAACTTTATTGTGGAGGGGGATGATTAATTGGACGATTCATTTAACTCCCTGGGAGAGTGAGAGAGGTAGATGTTCCAATTAAAACCTTAAATAGGAAGGCGAGTCAGGTGGTACATCATTTTAAGGGTCGCATAAAAGAACGCCTTGTGGCCATCATTGAAAACCACTTTTGGAATTAATTGTGATAACTATTGTCCACGTATCGATATATTTTTAATATCGTTACATCGCTACGACTGATTTCGATTCTGGACGGTCGTCGGTGGTTCACGTCGTTGGTTGGCAACCAAACCGGCACCAATATGACCAACGAATACTTATAAACAGGAAGAAGACAAACAGCCGTGTTAACAAATCGAAGCAAGTATGAACAAACGAACAAACTCGGCATCCATTACGTCGGGCATCAGCTGACAAACGCACGTGCTTTTCAAATGTCACTTTTGTCCAAATTTTTATTACTGTCAATATTTTAAAATGACATTTAATCAACAAACAACACTCAAAACCCTTTTATTTGATTTACTAAGTGATGAAAATCAATATTAGGATTCTGGCTTGTTTTAAGCTGTAAATATAACTTTAAAATAGTCCTTACACACTCTTATATCATTTTTTGAACTAGTAACGTAACTACAAATGAAAAATTACACTTCAGAAATAAGCTTATAAGTAGTTTTATTAAAAAATATTAAGTAAATCATTCCAAGTCCAAGCATATTTTTGGGCCCCATATGATTTAGGGAAAGAAATTATTATTGATGCTTACTCTCAGTAAAGATGACTCGAATCTTTGACTCGAATATACTCACTTGCACCAAAAAGGAAACGACGTTTTTCGTGAAAAGATTAGAAAATTAAAAATTATTTTAAAATTTAATGATGCTGCGTCTTCTCCACCATTTTAAATCACATCAGATGTTGCTTGATTTTTATTCCCGCCAGACGAAGGAAGTTAGCTTGTTTAACAATTCGTGCTGTTCGCATTCTATGCCTGTCTCTGTCTGCAGCAACCTTCCCTATTTCAGTAAAGTGAGACAAATATGACCAGGATCAAGTCGCCTTGCATAAACAATAACTTTTGGGCATTTCATATTAACTCTACTACGTAAGTCTGATATTGACGCTTAAATAATAGAGTGAAACAGATAGATAAAAGTAGGTTACTTGTGAGTGTATGGAGCAGAGCAGAGCAGAGCACCGGGCTGAATATGACGGGGTTGTCTATATGACGGCAACAACATTGTGCGCAAGACAACCGACCAGCAACCTTTAAAAATATGACCGGTAAACCGTGCGCACTAACCCATTTTTTCACTAATAAAAATTTCACTTTTTACAGACATCCTATAAGTTGTACGTATCCATCTTTTATTAAACTACGAAGGCTGGAAATATTTAAAAAAAAAACGACAAATAAAAGAATAATAATAAGTAAATGACACAACATAATTATCACCACGGGGTAATTTAAAGTAAGGCCAAGAGATCACATCCTATCCTATCGTTCCGATCCGTAGTAGTAAAGTTACCTTGGGGCAGGGTCGGAAATTATTAGGGACATAGAATATTCGATAGTTATTTCGTGAATATATAAAAATATTTCGTCCAAAAATAGAAATAGAAAATAGTAGATAATGGATAACGACGCACGAATAGAGTGCGTAATTTAATCAATAATATTTTTCAAATTGTTTAATTGTCATCGACGTTTGAAAAACTTAGTGCATTTGTCCTTTTTCCCAGCATTTGTGATTACAGTCGCCTATGACTCTCTTGTTATTCTTCAATAAACTCTAGTGCCCATATTGAAAGGAGATGCGTTACTACGCAACGTATACTTTTGTTGAAAATAAACAACGGCCCTGTTTACTGTTCGTTTTACTTTACAAAATTCGTGCCATTTACCTTGCAGTGCGTAAAATTTACCATACTTAGTTTAGAGGTGGTGTTCTTGGATATTTACGGTAGTGATCGTAGTTAAAGTAATAAAGCACCACTCCTGCCTGGCCGACAACTCAATGTCAAGGACATTTCTAATTAACCGAGCATAATGATCATTCCACTACAATAGTCATAATATTCATTATCAGTATTGTTAGTTCTTACGTAATATAGAATGATAAGCCTTAAACCAATCAGCAAATAATTATTAAAATTAGACAAAAGACAATATCGTAATAATCATTAAGAGAATAAATTTATCGTGGAGTTTGCGTTAAAATTTCCATATAGTTAAAAACAAACGATTTCGCAAAGCATTTATCATTTATCGTACAAGATTTAACTTTAAAAAAATTCATTAAATTTTCCACATATAGTATAAATTTATTATTGTCAATAGGTGCTCAACTTTCACAAGAGCGAGGAAGATATGTTTTTCGGTGAGATTTATATTTTCTGTCAAAATAACGACGTTGAGTTGAACATAGGAATTTTTGAGGTGGCTGAATATTTGCTCCCCTGTACATTTTTATCGAAAAACTGCATTATAACTTCCTGAAGAGGCCGACATGGTAAAGCCATGTGCCGAGTTTGAATTCATTTTGGTGACCCTATCTTAAGATTCCGGAGCAGTGTTGAATTTAATTTACCTTCGCCATTCTGTCAGCTAATATTTTACATGCTTCCTTATGGGGAAAATTCTTATGGAGTAAATTACTTATTAACAAAGTATCGTTGGATCATTTCAATTGATTCTTTCACAGAAAGACGTAAAATCATGTGCTTCTATGCACTGTTTGCTTTAAATTACTAAGTCTAGTTAATTATTGTGCTTTTTTTGCTATTTTTTATTTATTCATTCAAAATTTTGATTTATTTATCATTTTTCATCATTTCATAGTAAAACAGATTAAAAACTGAGCAAACAGTGCAATTTCTGTATATATCATTGATACATTTATGCCTATTTCATTATGAATTATGCTTCATTTTTCAAATAGAAAGGAATTGAAATTGACCATGTTTATTTTACCGCGGTTTTCGTAATGCAAAATCTTTGTACAATATGGCAACGCAGCAATTCTTGGTAGCGCCTCTTCGTTTAGTTTCTCGTCTAGAACAACGCGCCGGAAGAACTTTTGATTTTTAATTATCGAATTGGGGAGTATTCGCGTTTAGTTAGTGTTCGCACGAACTGACTATTTGTGTTTAAAGTGTCGATTAGTTTATTTGTATTTATATTATTTATCCCAAGTTATCCGCAAAGCGGAAAAGTAGGCGGAAGTCCGTAAAGCACAGTAAGTATAAAAATAAATAAAATATTTATTTATTTAAATCTTTATCGTTTTTCTGTTATCTAAGAATACACTTTAAAATTGGTCGGATATAGATATATCGTTATTTAATAAAAAAAAGTTTCGCTGAATGGAGATTGAGGTGAGGATGTATTTTGAACGGGTTGGCTTTATTCAAGTAAGAAAAATACATGTTGCTTAGTATATTTGTTTAAAATAAAAGTTAAGTGTGGTCAGGTAGGAGTGAAAAGGAAAGAAATGTTTTGCAATAATGTTGGGCGGTGTACTTTTGTCAAAGTTATTATGAGTGGCGTAATTCGGGGTTGTTGCCACCCCAAAATTGTCTACCTTAGTATTTTGCCACCCCAAAATTTACGACGTCCCATTTTACATAGTTAATTTAAACAAATATCCAATTCTTTCTTCAGTGTTGAGCGGTATGGAGTTTTGGGAGATGTTGGGGGTCCGAAAGACTGTTTTGGTTAGAATTTCTTAAAAAAATGTTGAAAGAGACATTTTTTAAATGTTTTTAGGTTATTCAGGTGAAAATCCCATGTTGCCCTTTTTTGTTTTAAGGTCAGGAGAGGAATATAGGAAAGGTATATTTTTTTATAGTCGAATAACCTTATGTTGTTTTCTGAGTTATTGGCAAAAAAATGCTTTGTAGTTATTTCTTAAAACAAGTTAATATTTTGTCAAAAATGTTGACTGAGTACTCTTTTTCGGAGTTATTAAGTTCAGGAAACATATTTTGCTTAGAATTTGTTGAAATAAAGTTAAGACGGCAGGAGTGCGACGGGATAACAACTTTTTTTCGAAAATACTAAGCAGTATATTGTTTGTATTCAGTTTTATTGAGGTCCAAAGAACTATATTCTTTAGTATTTGGTAAAGAAAGTTAAAGGGAAGGAGTGGAGGGATGATAAAATTTTATATTAGATCATGTTGAACTGTACCTATATTTAATTAAAGAAAGTAAAAGGTGTGTATGTGCTGGAAAGAGGAAATAATTTCAAACTGGTTGAGTCGAGTATTGAACGCAATGAACTAATGTATCAATATAAAATATATTTATAAAAATATCCCTGCGGAAGCAATTAAACAGAAATTACTAAAATTTGCCATACTGACGAACTTAAACGAGATGGAACTAAAACAATGTCACAAATCACAATTATTATTATCAAGTACAGGGGCAGCTTCATATAAGTCAAAGGCAATTTTGTTATTTTATTGTTTGGTCTTCCAAAGGAATGTTGGTGCAGAAGGTAAAAGTTATCATTAATCAATAAATTACATTTTAGATTTAGGTAAAGGAACATATATTTATTTTCAAGGAAATTATAAATTATTATTTTCCTAAGATTTTATGTTTATGTTATTATTGATTGATTTCAGATTTACCGGGACGATCAATTCTGGGGTGTAAAGATGGAGTCAAAACTAACAACTTTTTATCATAACTGTTTACTACCGGAGCTAGTTGACCCTCGGCATGTACCAAATTTGTCAATTATAAATCCATCAAGAGACTAATTTGACATATAAAATAATAAAAGTTTTATTATTTGACATATAAAATAATAAAAATTTTATTAGAGCTCACTACCCTAGTTCGATTCACTAAACATTTTTGGTAAAATTCTTTTCACACCCCACTTATCCTACTTCGGGTCTGGAACTATTCTAACAAATTATAGTACACAAAATTCTCTGATGCCAATAACATAGAAGATGAAATACCACCCAATCTTATAAAAGTCCTATTTCACCCGTCTTACCACTACTTCGAAACTAACTGTTTTTGGTAAATGTTACACAAGTTTAATTTTTCTGATGCCAATAACCCCGGAAACAAGATATCACCCAGCATTTCTTATAAAGGTCCTATTTTACCCGTCTAACCCCTACTTCGAGTTTCTTTAAACTATTTTTAACAAATAGTAAGTGCACCACACATGTAGTTTTTCTGATGACAATAATCCGGAAAACAAGATACCACCCAACAAATGTCCTATTTTACCCGTCTTTCCGCTCATTTTTGACAAATAGCACACATATTTAGTTTTTCTGATACCAATAATCCGGGTGTCATACAAGTTACGAAAAGTAATACCCTGCCGCGTTAATCAAACCGGTATATGATATTTTTCGTGTTAAATTGTTGGTTGGGGGGGGGGGTCATGACCACCCCCCTGGATCCGCGCTTGTACCGCTCACTATTTTTGACAAATTATACACAAGTATGTATAGTTTCTCTAATGTCAATAACTCCGAAGGCACGATAACACCCAACATTTCGAATAAAAGGCCTAATTTACCAGTCTCACCCCTACGCCAAATTTTAAACTATTTTTGACAAATAGTATACACATTTAGCGAATAATCCAGAAAACAAGATACCACCAAAAAATGTTCTATTTTACCTATATTTCCGCTATATCTAATCTCTAACTATTTTTGACAAATAGTGCAAACATTTAGTTTTTCTGATGACAATAATCCGGAAAAGAAAATGCCATCCAACATGTCGTAAATGTCCTATTTTACCCATGTCACCCCAACGTCGAATCTGTAACTGTTTTTGACAAATGGTACACAAGTTTAGTTTGTCTGATGCAAATAAACCGAGAAACAAGATAGGTACCACCCAATCATTTTTTCAAAGTCCTATTTTACCCGTCTCACCCCTACCTCAAATTTTTAACTACAAATGGTATTTACTTTTGATTTTGACACACCCTTCGTTTGGACAGGCTATTTAACTATATACATCTAGTGTGATGGTTACTCAGATACCTATCAATAACCCCGAAAACGACATCATATATGTATATTTATACGTATAAAAACGTTATTTCGTCTACTGTTACCCTCACCGACTTTTGAAATTTATTTTTTCAAATTGGATTTTCAGACCTCAAAGCCCCCCAAATTGGCCAAGGACTCAACATTTACGATGAAAAAATATCGACGCTATATTTCATCCTCTCGTACCCCTGCTCCCCTTTATTATTTTAATTGCTTGCAATGGAAGTAATGGAACTACCTAAACAAATTTTTGACCATACCTGTACATACATATGTATTATATTCTTTTTACACATTTTGTACCTATTATAATTAATATTTGACAATAAAATTATATTTATTAGTAAATTGACGTTTTATTACAACCTAATAATCAATTAATCTTCTATATTCCTCATACTTATGCAAATGCAAATATATAAAAATAAAATCTAATTATATTTGGCAGACCAGGCAGTAGGCCGGCTAGACATAATTCTCGGAATTTCACCCTGCTCCTTGTGCATTGCGCGTAAATCGGCACTTGGCAGCACGACCTTTGACCGTGGTTGCCAGATGTAGCTCAAAGTAAAAGTTTATTAGTTTTTACAACCAGAAGTTAACGGTTTGCAGTTCTAACCGCGCGGCGTCGTTGCAATCGATCTTGATGTCCCGCTCGACTAGGCCGCGCTCTTAAGCTATTTAATTAAACGTGAAAACAAAATCATGAAACCCACAGTTCAGGTAATACCACAAGTTAAATTTTGACATTGATGAAACGAAACCTTCAATTTTGCACTTTTTGAAAATTATTCAAATTAAAAACTATGAGATTTGCATAGGCATACCTATGGGGGGGGGGGGGGGGGGGGGGGGCAGGGGGCCATGCCCAAACCAGATTGCTCTAGTGACCACCCCAGTATTTCCGAAGTTCGAAGTACGTCATAGTGATACTTGTCATGTTTTCTACTACAAAAGGTAAGATATTTTACAGTGTGCCATGTCAAAAGTATTTGCTTATATATAATTTTTCAACTGGAGATAATGGTAGGTATGTGCTTTCGAAGCATGTATGGAAATTAAACACTGAACTTTATTACACTAGCGGCGCAGACTATGAGTTTCATTTCCTTTTCATAATTTCACTCCACTGAGAGATGGACTAGGAATTTCAAAATAAAAAAAATATTTAATACAATATTGTTTTTGCACCATCGCTCCCGGGCCCCTTTCGGGGCCGGGCCCGTGTTCTTCGCACACATGAAGCGCCAGTAGGTATGCCACTGATGGCTTATGTAGGTATCTAATGACGCGCTACCAGTACGATTAGACGTATCAGGGCGTATTACTTCGCGCTAAACTCTAGAATCTGTTTCCCATCAGTCAAAAAAGCTACGAAACATTTTTTTTTACAAAATTAATGAAATAGAACTGCCTATGTTCCATTGATCATTAATATATTCTCGCTACTGCAATCGTATATGTATAGTGGTAGCGCGTGCTAATATTATTGTTTGTTTAAAATGTAAACTTGCAATTTTTATAATATTTTTTTTAGTCATCGTGTTGTCGGTTCAAGCTTCAAGCAGGGATTTTTTTTCCTATTAGAGATCGTTGGAATAACATTTCTCTAAAATGGAAATGACAACTTTTAAACTCTCCTTTCGATTAAACCATCGCCCGCTCAAGTATTCGATTGATACTCCGCTGCGAATAAAAGAAAAACTGGGGAAACGTAAATAATGGAAAAATACAAGAGCCGAAGGACTGTATCATCGCATATTGGAAATATCAGCCGATATCGGAAACCCAGGGCATCGTTCTGTTCTCCTGATATTCCGAATCGAAATCTATAAATTTGTGTTCGGTTCAGGTAAAATCGATGCTGATCGGCGAAATTGGTTCAAAACGAAACGACCGATTGGATTAAATTTGCTTCGGAACTCGCAAAGTTGGGTTTGTTCGGGTTTGTTGTTTGTTGGTTGGAAATTACCTGTGATTTTTCTTTTGTGAGGTAGAAATCACTAGAAAATCCGGTATTCAGTATACAATTTCCGGCAGTTTTGTTTTATTGAAATACTTATAGATATGAAATAGGTACCTATAATAACTATTAGATGCAATTTGGATTCGAAGGCTTATGTCTCTCCAGTAAATAGCGTTATTTATAAAGGTTAGAAAGATTAAATTTGGCATGTCCTTATATAATAATAATAAATTTTTTTTAAAATTGCCATGCAATAAAACAAGAGTTCGATGAGTAAAATAAATATCGCAACCATATCCCGGTATCGGTTGGATTTTTTTTAGTATGCGCCACCTAGTTGTTTTCTTTCATCAATTAATTTTTTGTGTGTATACAGGGTGGTGTATCGTTGAGTTGAATATAGGAAATCCAATGTAATTTCTGATTCTCCCCTGTACATTATAGGAACAACTGCATTATAATTTCTTGAAGAGGCTGATATGGCGAACCCCATGTGCCAATGTTTGAGTACATTTTGGTAGACCAAGCCTACCCAGCAAACAATTTTACACTGGGCCAATGTTGGCGTCCATACCATATACCTCGATATACAATGTCGTCCCGATGTTGGCTTCCGACATTGGGCCGCCTCCTATAGGAGACTGCGGCCGACGGATGGGCCAATTATAGGGTGCCTATCGTTGGCAAATGTCGGACCAATGTTGGTACATTAAAAGAAATACAGTATATAGCCAATGTTGGTCCGACATAAAGCCAATTATATATTGCCAATTGTTGATCCATAAAAAAATTACAATAGTGCCAATATTGGTTCAATGATGGGCCAATAGAGGGTTTAGTAATTTTGACAGTTTCAGTTAATTCAAAATATGTGTTACCATAACTAATATTTTCTGAATAGTAATAGTGCTTTAATTGTAAGTCCACAATGGGGTTGCAAACCAAAATGGAAAGTGTCAACAATTCTTTAAAAAAGTTGAAGCTGCTGTGAGCAAAGTCTTGTTTATTCCTAGTCCTTTAGACGTTATGTCTTGAATGATTTTCAATTCTCTATAAAACTATATAATTTTGTATAATTATAGATTAGATTTAACAAAGAAAAAAATGTAGTTATTCTGAAAACGTTTATTCCAACAACACAATGAGAAAAAAAGTTAAGTCCCGCCTTTGTTTTTCCTCACGGTTCGTCCCCCCTCTCTGTCCCCAGCATTTCTCAACCATACTTTGACTAAATCTTCTACCTCGCGCTGACTTGCTCCTTTACAAAAGTGATTCTTTCTTACAGTCCCTGAAATGTACATAATCACAGTTATATTTTGTTAAAAATTGTATTTTTCTCCATTTAACGTAAAAGCGGTTAAAAAAATTCATAACGAAGATATCTCTAGGAAATGAAACAGAAAAACGATATGAATTTTTTATACCTAACCTGAGAAAAACAACAAAAATCTGACTCATGTAAATTTATTACTTAGCTTACTTGTTGTGGACAATCAAGAACATTTCAACAGTTAATTAAGGCATATTTAGCATTAATTTTGACTTATTTCTTAGTTCATTATCAATTTACAAAATCTCTTACCAATGATAAGATTAACCACATTTGAAAATTCCATAAATCCTCGTTTCTTATAGCGACCCATCCAATTGCATTCTAGTGCTAATCTGTTTGATATTAACTTTGAAAGTAATCGTCGTGTACAATCTGGTAAATCTTTGCCTCCGATAATAGTTAATGTGTCGCACTAAAAATAATATTTATAAGATTAATTAGGAATAAAAATATTTAAAATACATTTCATAAAATACAGGAAGACTTTATACTTACTACATTTGAAAATATTGTCTGTTCAGCCAATATCTCATTAAACTTTTCAAGGTCTTCAAATGACTGCGCAGGAAGATCCTTGGTATGGTCATTATTTTCAACTCCAATGACCCACAACATCTCTTTGAATTTGACTTTGAACAAGTTTCATTACCAAATTACACGTTTTGCTTACTTTTTCTACTTTAAAGAATATTGTCTTAAGAAGAGCTACAAAAATTAAAAAGAAAATAAAACAATTTTTCTACATATTGCATTACTAGGATGCTAATATATTACCTATAATATCATCCTGGCTTGTTTGCTGATTTGGTGTTTCTTCTGATGATTCCAATAAAGCAGGAATTTTATTAGCTTGTCTAGAAACAGGGAAGCTTAAACTCAATGAACTAGAAGACGATGAAGAATCATATTTCATCTGCACTAAAAATAATATTAATCATTGGCGAAGTCGAAGGGCGGTTTCCGATTTATAGGGATTTTCGAAGATTTTTTCGGATTTTAAAAAAAATTAAGCATCTATAAGTACCGAGAGGTTTTATGGATTTTTTCGGATATAAAAAAATGTATACACGGATTTTCAGGAGTGAACCCTGAGATGTCGAAATACAAAATAAAATTTTATATACCTAAATATTATTAAAAATAATATGAGGGAGGTCAAAATGGCGGAATGGCAGGAAGGAAGAGAAGCTTTTAAACAAAAAAATAAGCTTACATGCACAATAATACACTTTAAACATAATATATATACGTTATATGCACTTACCTATTGTTTTCTTGCATTTTAGATTAAAAAAATAACAAAACTGGGAACCAAACAATAAATTTTTACTGAATTTTCAATTTATTACCTGTCGAAAACTCGAAAATGCAAAAAGAAAGAACGGCTCACACACAGAACGAGACGAAGTGTCGATGTGTACCACGTGTGTACTGACCGGCGGGCTGTTTAAACAATGTTGCCAGACTGCAGTTTGAAAAAGTTTTATTTGGTCGGAATTCTTCAAAACTATTGAAGATGGCTATAAGTTTTGCTTGGTTTTTGCTAGATTGTTTCATATTTAGTAGTTACGGAATCTATTAATATAAAAACAGCAGGGAGACAAATTTTTAGATCGAAAACAGTTCAAAGCAGCATATTCATTCAGCCTATGAACATTAGTAAGGGAAAATATTTTACATCCGGCAACAGTTGCAATTCGAGTATGAAGTAACTGGTTGTATCTGAACTTGGGGGAGAGGTTTATCTCTTTCTAATACTTTCCCTAGACATCTTCTGTTTCTATCAAATGAGTCAGTTCAGGTCACAAACCTTAAAACGAAAATCAGTTCGTAGTTCGAAGCATAATATTCTCGTTCTTGGCGGGTAAATTTAAAAATGTTTCGATGTTGCAAACGCTTTAAATTCAATTATGTTTTAGTAGTCTTGGCTCGTAAAAATACATTTTATTGGCCCAAGCAGTTTTGCTACAAATGGGATAATGGGAATAACTCGATCAAATAATATTTGTACATTAGAATTTTATATTAAAAAAAACCAAAAAAATAATGTCTCCTACTATGACAAAATGCAAAACATTTATAAGTATCAAAATGTTATAGAAACAGTAGATATATCTTTCTATTGCATATCAAATGAAAGGCATCTGTATATTGGACCAATGTATTAAGCCAATGTCGGGCAAATTTGGTAAAAACGAAACGGGTCCAACATTGGCTACCCAATGTTTATGGCGAGCAAACATTGGGTAAATTATGGCCCTATATATGGTTACCAATGCCAGAAGTACGCCATCAATGCCAGAACTAAACCGATGGTTGGCCAATGTATCAATGTTTGCTGGGTAAGCTATTGAATTAAACGTGATGACAAAACCACGGAACTCTCATAGTTCAAGTAATACAACAAACACTAGCAAATAATTTCTATGACGCTATTGCCAAAAATTGACGTAAAGCTGAACATAACGAATAGTGAAAAAAATATTCTAACTGACGAAAGGGACGAGAAAGCCATGCGGACCATCATGTACGTCAGATTAATTTTACCCTTTTCGGTTTCCCAAAAATCAAATAAAAATTAAAGTTCTGTTTTCAAGTTTTTCATTAATTTATTAATATAACTTTCATATACAGGGTCTTTCTTAATAACATTCTAAATATTTTTTAAGGTGGTTATAGTTCCATTTTCAGAAAAAAACTTCATAACATATTATGTCCTAAACAAATATTTTTTAAGGTGGTTAGTTCCATTTTCAGAAAAAAACTTCATAACATATTATGTCCTAAACGTCTTAACTTTTGAAATTTTCAAAAATATCTCCTTTTTTATTAATATCTGTGCATGGTTGTCTAGCTTTCTTAAGGACCGCTCTCTGCAAGTGGCGATTGACGGACTCAGACACCTTCACCATCAATGCCAGTGTTCCTCAAGGGTCCATATTGTCTCCCACTCTCTTCTTACTCTACATTAACGACCTTCTAGTGAAAACGAAAAATCCGATATTTAGTTTTGCTGACGATAGCAGCACACTTATCTCAGCTTTCTCTTTGAACGCGCAAACATCGGCTGCCGACGCACATCTTCGCAGACAGCATGAAGTATTACGACAGTAACCAAGTCGAATTTAACGCTAAAAAAACCAGCAGTTTTCTCTAAAAAGGTTAGCAAGCATTATAGAACCGGATATAGTCATGGACGGGCACGCAATCCCACTGGCTTCATCTATTAAATTTGCTGGACGTCAATCTGGGAGGAAATATGTCTTGGCATAATCACGTTGTGGCAATCGCTAAGATAGCTTCTGAGAAGATTGGGGTACTCTTCCGAACCAGAAAGTTGTACACACGTCAACAACTTTTGACACTATACAAAGCTCAGAATCGACCATCACTAGAGTACTGCTCTCATGTCTGGAGCTCTGCACCCAAACATACTCTTCGGCTACTGGATTCCATCGAAAGGAGGGCTGATCGGAGACCACGAGCTGACGAAGAACCTCGACAGCCTAGAATATCGAAGACAGGTTGGGGATTTGACTCTCTTTTACAGATATTTTCATGGAAGGTGCTCGGCTGACCTTGTCCTCTTAATTCCGCCCAGAGCGACGAATAGCAGAAATACACGACGAACCACTGCCGCCCATCCATATGTGGTTAAGCTTAGTACTCCTCGAACTTCATTATTTAATAATTCTTTCATCTGGAGGACTTCGTCCTTGTGGAACGACCTTCCCGAGGTCGTTTTTCCCAACGATTCAAAACCAACGTGAATCGCTTTTTGCGCATACTCACCACTGTGCCCTAAAGGATTCTTCCTATAGTGCTTGATCATAAAAAAAATGCTCTAGATATTTTTGTAAAATTTGGTACACATTTCCTATTCATTAATAAACTTTTTATGAAGTATAACAGGTTTTCTTATTCCAACCAGTGGCTTTCTTGCGAACCCTCGGTATTTTTGAAGAATAGAATAGAATTATTTTTTTTAAAATATAAATTATTTTTCAAATTCTCATTCCTTGTGAGCCGTCTCTTCATTTTTTGTCGTTTGACGGACTGTTGTGCAGAGTGCAACATTTGCACTCTGTTATGAAATTAGATAATAACAAAGATAAAAAATGATCCAGTAGGTAAGAAGCAGATTTTGTTGTTTACCTAGTCTAGTTCGCGTATTTAAGTTGATAACTTTAGCAAATTATTAAACAAACATGAAAATCTTTAACACCCTGTATCTCAAAAGTTAAGACGTTTAGGATATGTTCATATGAATAATTTTTTGAATGAAAAATTTAATTAGAATTTCATTCCCTTCAAAAAAAATTACAAAACTACAGAAGTTTTTGAGAATAATTTCGTTAGCTTTTACTAAATAGTTGTATTTTCTCTCTTTTTTACAGTATAACTTGGCAATGTCATAGGTTTTCTCAGTTAACTTTCCACTGAAGATGAAGGTTTATGCCTTCGAAACATGTATGGAATGAAATTTTTAAAAACTATTCTAGTCCAGCAGATTTTCAGTTTCTTTCCCCATTCATCACTTCAGACGAACTACTTGAAATAAACAAAATAAAAATTGTGTATTTAGTCAGGTTAGTGATCTACCAGCCATAATAATTAATAATGAGAAGTAATTAAATGGTTTGCCGTTATTAACAGTCGAGCTGCGAAGTGATTACTTGGTCAGCAAGAGTTTACAATTGGTCAGTAGAAACAAACATGTCTAGAAGCAGTTTACTTCAGAGGTCCCAGGGCACTGTCAATTTATGTAACTTTCTTGTGTTTTCCTTTGTCGAATACAAAAGGAAATCGGCTACAAAAGGTGTAGCGGGAGCGGGTTTTCACTTGTTTTCCCAGGGCACTGTCACGATTCAGAAATGTTTGCTGACCAACTAGTCATTTTGGCTGACCGATTACATTTTTCTGTTCGCAAAAATAAGAATATTTTGCTAACCAGTTAAATAATACCCATTAATAATTTATAGTAGGAGAAATAAAAAGAACCCACACTTAATAACATCTTTAATTATACATTTAATTTTCATATTACATTCTAGATGGTTGTATAATAATAAAACAATAACAATAAAACATTCAATGGCGTATCTAATTTCGGAAATAAAATCTAAATAGGGATGACTAGAAAATAAAAACTAATATTTTGGGAGAAAAAAGTAAATAATATCAACGCTAATAAAATAAATTAGTCTACGGGGTGTGTCCTAAAAATCGATGGGTTTGTTCTGCGAAAATGGCTTTGAGAATAAAATTGTAGCAAATCTAATGTCGGACATAAAAAGTATTTTCTATTTTTATCGTAGCATCGACGGTCGCACAAACTTTTAGTCCTCGCCAACTTCCTTAAATTATTTAAAATAAAATTATATGTAAATATTTTTTGGTGTAAATAATTGATATTAAAACCTTTCAGTGATACTATTTTTAAATCTTACCGCTAAGGGATACGCCATTGTAATAAAATTACTTTTATTTCACAATACTTTAAAATAAATCACATTTTAACAATATATTTCTAAAATAATGTCTCTATAAAGCACACGGTATAATAAAGGCCAATTTCTGTAGAATAAAATAAGAAAATAAAGTAGATACGAAGTTTTCCAATAAAAATACTATCCAAATCGAAAATGTTTGAACTCCAGATCAAACTGATAAGTTACTTTAAACTTAATGATTGACGTTCTTGCAGTACTAACTATGACGGCGGTCTTGTAATAGTTAGAGAGAAGGTGACAATAGGGGGGCCCGTGAAGTGGAATATCAGTAATTTGGTTTTTCGTGGAGTTTAGGTCCCCCTCTACAACTTTTTTATCTGATGAATGCCATAGAGCGTTGCTGAGAGACGCTGTACCGCTTTAGATAGGAAATTCTCAATAAATTCAAAATTATATCGAGCCATGTTTGAAATAGTTATTTACATTACAAGCTGCGAAAGTTTACTTTTTGGTGCGAGGTGTGTTTAAATAGGCGAGGCGAAGCGTAGCGAAGCCGAGGCTATTTAAAAAACTCCAAGCACCTGAAAGGGCTTTTGCAGCGTGTAATGTATTAAACTTTTTCTACTACTGTTCTTTGATCAATTATATTATTAAGTAATGAACTTTGATTTTATTCAAATTATAATAAAATACACCTGTAAAATAATCCATGACAACTAGTTATTTGAGTACTGTCAAAGTCTGTCAGTTAGAATTTTTTAATTTCGATTGTCGAAAATGTTGTTTCAAGACCAAAACGAAGCTATACAGAAGGCGGCCGAGTTGGCATGTGCCTCACTCTTACCCGTAAAGTCGAAAGATAGGTACTGTCAAACGTACAACGAATGGTTCGTGGAGAAAAACCTTTCACAAATTGACGAAATTGTAATGCTAGCGTACTTCCAAGGGAAATCTGAAGCCCTATCACCTCCGTCCTTATGGTCACAATATTCCATGCTTAAATTGACTATTTCTGTGAACAAAAATATAGATATTTCGCAGTTTAAGAAACTTATTGCATTTATTAAACGAAAAAATGATGGTTACGAAGCTAAAAAATCTAAAATTTTCACCAAAGGAGAAATAATAAAGTTTTTACTTGACGCTCCTAATCATAGCTATTTATCTATGAAAGTGATAGCCAGTAATGGGGATAGCTGGAGCATGCCGGACAGATGAGATCTATAAAATGAAATTGAACGACATCGAAATCAAGGATGATGTAGCTATTGTTAAAATCCTCCAGAGCAAAAACAAGGTTCAAAGAAGTTTTGCGATAGCCGATGATGGAGGTCCAGTTTCTTTTATGAGGTTACTTCAAGATTATATTAAACTTAGGCCAAATAATGCACAAGACGAACGCTTGTTATATCGCTATGAACGAGGTAGGTGTGTGAATCAGGTGATTGGAAAACACACTATTTCAAATGTTCCCAAAGAAATTGCCAAATTTTTGAAACTTCAAGATATAAATAAATACACTGGTCACTCGTTTAGAAGAACATCAACTACCTTTCTTGCAAATGCTCCAGGTATCGATATTTTGGATTTAAAAAGACATGGCGGTTGGAGATCTTCGTCCGTTGCGGAGGGATATATTGGTGATTCGTATACAAATAAAATCGAAATTTCCAAAAAGATCTTAAATCGATCTCCTACTTTTATTCCATCTAACGACGCGAGAGTGACAAATAGTTGTATGGTCCAAGTCCAGGATAATAACGAGTCTCTAATAAGAAGCGGCGAAGGTATTGAATTGAATAATATTCCATCAATTAATATTTCTAACTGTTCAAATTTCACTATTAACCTTAATGACAATAAATAAAAATTAGTGTTATTTAAGTTTTATATTATTGTTATTATACCACTTGTTTTTTCAATAAATATAAACTTTTTATTACTAAGTAAGATTTTTTTTTTAATTCGCTTGAATAAATACAATAAAAAATTGTATTCTTGTTTTTTTGTCCTGGCACCGAAAGTATTACTTTCGTAGCTAGCAACCTACTTTCGTAGCTAGCAACGGATAATATTCAGGTAACTGTAACATTTACTTTCGTTTTCTTTCGTGTTGCTACGGCCCGAAAGTTGATTTATTTATACAGTAGTAGAAAAATGAATTTACAGCATCTGCGTTACCCCAAAGTCACGGGAAACACATTTTCTGACAAGTCAACCCTTGCATATACTTTTCCGAGCGTGTCAAGAAAAAATGAATGGAAAAATTATAAAGTCTCAAGTGACATGGGTCCAAGTGGGCTTAATCGATTTATATTCACATGGAGATGACTCGTAAACAGTTTTCTGATAAAAAGAATATTGCGATTGAATATTGAATATATACAACTGAACGATACCTGCCTTCCGGCATCTCTGCGCAATATTGTCAGAATTCCGCCTAGCTAGGTGCGATTCTTCTGAAAAAAAATTTCCACAATATTTGGGCGTCAAGGAATGTAGTGTGACAATTTTCTGAAATCGTTTTCCGAATTTCCTCCGAGGAGATTTTTAAAAAATTCCAATAATGAAATGGCGAGACCTGGAACGATAAAAAATTTTTCACATAATCTTTAACATATAATGTTCCATTCTAGAAAGTTTCAACTTCAAATTCGTGTTTTTTCTTTTTTTTTAATTTTCATTTTTTTTGACACGCTCGGAAAAGTATACGCAAGGGTCGACTTGTCAGAAAATGTGATTCCCGTGACTTTGGGGTCACGCAGATACTGTAAATTCATTTTCAGACATGGCTCGATATAATTTTGAATTTATTGAGAGTTTTCTATCTAAAGCGGTACAGCGCCTCTCAGCAACGCTCTACGGCATTTCATCAGATATAAAAGTTGTAGAGGGGGGGACCTAAACTCCACGAAAAACCAAATTACTGATATTCCACTTCACGGACCCCCTATTGTCACCGTCTCTCTAACTATAATGAGAGCATAGCCGTCATAGTCATTACGAATACAGAACAGGTTGTTCTGTTAAATTTGACTAGGTTCTAGGTTAATCATTTTCTTTTACTTGTCCCACCATTTTTAAAGTTTCTTATAGTTCGCATAGGAGCTGGCATACTTTAAATATTTCCCTAAGCAACAAAGCAATAAAATTAACGATTATTATTAATGTAATATGACTGACTATCTAATATTTTTTACATACTACCTAATATTAGAATAAATGCGATAGTTTTTAAACACCAACAGTAATAGGTTAGTTCAACTTCTTTGGCTTAAATTCTGCTGCCAAAATAATTATTACGAAACGTGTCAAGCTGGTAATCCGAATACTCTTCACAATTGATTATAGGATGGTGCGAAGTAATAATACAACATCGTTTCAAAATACTGAAATTTATAATAGTACTATAATCGCTAGTAAAAACCGTCTTACATAGTGATTTATGGTGAATGTGGGCAATTTTGAGTGCAAGCCCATTTAGCCAATTTATCTACTGCTTTATATTTCCGTTAGATAATAAATTATATACAGGATGTTACTTAATGATATGCACTTATTTTAACGAGTGATTCCTGGACAGATTTTAAGTCATAATATTATGTCCTAAAATGCTTTGGTTTCGATATACAGGGCGTCAAAGTTTTACATATCATTAAGTAGCACCTTGTATATCATATAGGGTGTTGAAAAAAGGTCGGTACCCCGGAATAACTCCGATGCATCGCATTGCAGCGGAAAATGTCTGGGGAAAAAGTTGTTTGGTTTTGAAGGAGGAATAGTTTGCAATTTAAACCACCCCCTCAACCCCCGGGCGCGGGTGTGGAAAGTTAAGATTTTCAAATGGAACCCCATATTTTTTATTGGCGTATAGTGTTCTCCCACCAAAAATATCCATCTTTTGTCCGAAAAATTTTTTTATTCGGGTCCATCCTTCACCAATAATCACCATGAGAAAGACAAAATCAGAACCGTGCGAAAATCAAGTTTTAGCCCGGAAATACTCTTTTTCTCTGTCTTGTACTAAAAAATGCCCGTGGAATACAACAATGCGATGCACCGGAGTTATTCCGGGGTACCGACGTTTTCTCAAGAACGTGTATAATAAATAGCACCCTCAGTCTTTTCCAGGTGAATATCGTTTCTACCTGAATCAATCAGCATTCAAATCAAAAAGATAGGATTCAAATTATTTTCATGAATTCATACAGTTCAAGGAGGAAACAAATCGTACCTTCTTTCCAGTGTTTTTTGGGAAGAACAGTTGAACTAATTTTGCAGTTTTCAGCTAAATTGGATATAATTGTATATTTTTGACCACGAAACCAGACAAGATACCAAAATATAAAGTAGAAGTATCCAAAAAAAACGTTCTTAGTTCGATTCAAATTAGTGAGGAAATACCCTAGAAATTCCATTAACATTGTTCAATAATTCGATATACAATCATCAATAACAGAAACCTAAAAGATTTAAATCATCTATCTAATCACCCAATTTTAATTAAATTGATATATTAATTTGATATTAAGATCCAAAACTTGATCATATTAGAATCTAGGCCGATAGATATATTACATTCTAACTTCTTTTAGTACATTAATCATAAACTGAGAGTAAGGTACTAAAACAAGACAATATAATTAGACAATTTTAGGAAAATAAACTGGATAGATACTAGATATTGCCAAAAAGGAAAAACCAGTAAACGTAGACAAAAGGTTCGTTGCCACAGCAGTCAGAAACAGTCCCACGACTTCCAGGATTCTGCGTAATAAGCCAAAATCGTTCCAACAAGGATTTCCAACCGTTCACCAACAGGTTGTCAATTTCTCCGATAGGTTTGTGACTGTCGATACCGTTTGCAAGATTGCTTGCAAGTAAATTGTAACCATTCCATTTGTGAGCATTCACAGCAGTGCGATGAAGGCCCTGGGATTTATCATACGGAATTCGACTGATTTCTCAAACACCAAAACCCTGAAAACCCTTTATTACAGTTTTGTGCGGTCTAAGTTGGAGTATGGTGGTGTTATTTGGCATCCGGTCTTTCATAAATATATTATTTTACTAGAGAACGTACAAAGAAAGTTTGTCAAGTTTATCGCCTATAGAGAAGATGGTATATATCCTACCCGGGGCACTAACCAGAATGCACTGTTATCTAGATTCCAGATGCCATCGCTCCTCAACCGAAGATACCTCATGTTTATGCAGTTTTTGTATCGTATTTGCTGTTCGCTCATCGATTCCCCGGAGCTGCTGTCTTGTATTCTTTTCCATGTTCCTCTTCGTTCAGTTAGGCACCATCATCCCGTCTTTTATCTCCCAACTCCCTCCTCTAACTTTCTGATTAAAACACCTGTATACCAATCCATGTTGATTTTCAATAATACCCTTAATGACATTGATGTATTCGGTTTGTCCAATACCTAATTTACTAAACTTATAAAGCATAAACTGTTACCTTGATGCAACCATTATTTTTCTCTCTTATTTTTTCTTCTTTTTCCTATCTCTTGGATTTTTTGTTGTTTATGTATAATTTTTTTTTACAGGTCATATTGTCTTGTAATTGGATTTTACTCTGTTAGACAATAAAGATTATTATTATTATTATTATAACCTAATTTGATTTTTAAACTGTTTTCTTGCGAGTTTCAAAGTTTATTCACATATGAGTAATTTTTCGTCCTTTGAAGACTCGGAGGTCTCGGAAATGTCTATTCGGATTGGGACATCAAACAATTTTGGCTTTTGTTATTGTTTTCGCCATCGCCCAGATTATTTAAGGTTATGTCTTTCCAAAAATGGTTTGGAACTGACCAGGAACACAAAACTTTTGAAAACTTATACGAGATCTGTTGTGGGAACGAACCTTAGAAGATCTAGTTTTTGACAACTTACCAAAGTATTTTGATTTATTAACATTATTCTTCAGTTTTGAATTATTTTTTTAGTTTTCTAGACGATACTTCTCTTATTTGTTGTTAAATACAAGCGAATTATCAATCTCAACATGTTCTTATTGTTTGTTGTTCCTTTCAAATATAATATGGCAAAATAGATTTAATATTTCATAATTATTCACCAAACAGCTTCCATTCCATATCTTTCCACTAAAACTCTCTAATAATGGTGGTTAAGTAAGGTTTCTCTATCGGGTAACTGACGAACTTTCATGCTACCATCCGCCCCACAGGAGAACAGTTTAGAATGCGAGTCAATTTGCAATTGAGTCACGCCCTGACCAATGTTTTTAAAGAAACTGCTTCGCGCATGTTCTGCTGGAAGAGATAGCAGGACGCTTGGTACTGCAACGCCCCAAATCTACAAGATAGAAATTAATGTATTATTGTTTGCGGTAGCATTCAGAATTTTGACGTTTAATGTTTATTACAAGTATTATTATTATAAAAAGTAATAAAGAGAAGCGGCCCTAAAGCGCATCCTTGTGGAACACCATATATCGCCGATAACCTACCTTAATGTCGCCATCTGCCGAGCCCGTAGCGAAGTAATCTTCATGAGGATCGATGGTGATGCATTTGACGGGACTTTCGTGTGCGTTAAATTTGTGTCTTATGGCTTTAGATCTGACATCGATTAAGCAAACGTCACCTTTTTTGCCGGCGGATATTAGCACCTAACGGAAAAATAATGTAATTATTACAAAAATTTTTATCGTTGACACTTAAATAATGTCAATATTAATATAAGCTAAAATTGCAAAATATTCTTTTGTTGCTAGTTAGGTAATAAAGTTGAAATTCATCGGTTGCTACCTGATGCTGAGGTGCGAACACCAAACTGCTAGCTCCTTGATCGTGGCACGTGAAAGCCATAACTAAAGCCTTGTTGTGAGGTAATATCGAGTCCCAAATGCAAACGTTTTTATTTTCTGAACTGTGACCGGCTAAAAAAACATTGAAATTATTAGCAACACTTACACGGTGGGCCAAAAAATAATCACATTATTCTCTTATGAATAACTTTATTGAGGGATGTGCAGTGATAGGTCCCCTTGTGTTACCCCGTTTTTCTATCCTGAAAGGTCGCATTTGTACATTTTTTCGCCCCTGTAAACTTATAGCGGAATAAATTTCACTTTCACAGAATCCCAAAATTTTGAAAATAACGGAACGAAATCCTCAATAAAATTAAACTAATAATTTATTTTACATTAATGTACCTGTAGCGAGGAGACTGCACGATCCAAGGAACACGAAGTCACTAATACCCTTGTTGTGGCAGTTGTGGGTCTAAAAAAATTATTTTTCTTAAACTTCAAGGAAGAATTATAGAATTATTTTCGGTAAAAAGCAGTAGCGGCCTTAACTTATGGTTGCAAGTTTAAACAACACCTTAAAAATTGTACCAAAAACGAAATAAAACATAAAATAATTATTCTTCTACCATACAGCACTCATCGATCCATATAGCGGCAGTAGGTTGCAGGCCAAATGCAAACTTTCTTTAGTTTTAAAACTAAATCAGCTGTTGTGTGTGTGTGTACTGTGGTGCTGATATGACATAGTATATCTTATTACCCATGATATAAATAACTACGAGGTAAGATTCCACGCCGATAGAGGCGCGGCTTGTGACGTCACCAGCAGAGTGATTTTTAAATCTCTTATGGAGATTTATATTGCTGTCAGCGTTTTTAGCTCTCTTTTAAAGGTATTAAAAGGTTATCCATGTTACAATCGAACACAGCGCACCTCATTTTATGAAAATTCAAATATTTATTGTAATAAACACACACGACTACATAAGGAAAAATTCTGATGAACTTCCAAAATTTTCATGGAAAACTACGACAAACAGCACTACGTGACGAACAATGTTGCCAGAAAATTTGATCAAAAGTAATAGGTTGACGAAACCTAATAGAATAATAAAAAACGGTGTCAGAGTAAGAAGAGCACGAGAAAAAGGTCGTTACTTTCTTATGATATGCGGGGCACCTCCAGCATGCGGGGCACCTCCAGATTGAATATAACTTTCATATGGGGAGCCCCACAACAATACCTAAAAAATCGTTAAAATAGTAATGGATATATTACAAAACCTACCAACGAGAACGAACACGGCGCCTCCACCAAATGTCACGAGGGGGGTTGTAAATTGTAAAAGACTGACAACGCTGGTGGCAACCAGCAGAGGTTGCCGAGCAGCTTCGGCTATAGTCGAACGGTTCCGATGGCGCGGCGGTTGTTTTAAAAGTTTGTCGGAATCTTGTCTTATTTTAGTGGTATTTTAGCTGTAATGTGTAATTTCTATGAAATTAATATACGGAAATACTTTGTCATATATTATTCTTTCATTTCACATACCATCAAATGCGTAAAATCTTTTAATACCTTTAAAATATAATTAAAAACGCTAACACCGTATAAATCTCCATAGGAAATTTCATCACTCTCCCTGTGACGTCACTGCGCGCGGCAGACGAAGTTGGAACGGTCACATATCTTACCTTTAGTTATTGCATCAGGCTCATTACCGATGTGGACAAAAATAAGCAAACAATTTCATAAATATTATTAGAATCTCTTAACCCCACTTACAAAAAACGGCCAAGTAGCATTGGCACTCAAGCCGACTTGGAAGAGACTGAGGTTGCCATCCGAATCGGCCACACCGAATTTATTTCCGTGTTGCGAGAATCTCAGTCGAGTGACTTTGGCATATGTCCCTGGAGGTCTCGGTGTAGCCACCGGTTGCTGATGACCCCATTCCCACAGTTGTACTGAGCCATCGGTGCCACCAGTTAGATCTATAAACAAAATCGTGGGTTCCGAAAAAATATTGGAAATATTGGTAAATATTTGTAGTATCAAAGATTTTTTATGTAGCAAAAATACTACTTACACAAAGGAAGTAAAGGATGAGAAGTTATCCGTCGGACACCGTCCACTTTGTGTTTCAGTACCTAAACAAAGTAAGGTTAGTAATTTTACATATTTCAAATGGTATTTCGTTGAAACGAACACTAGTAACTGATCTATTGGAGTAAGCATTTTACTATTGCCAGATAAAAAAGCGACTGAAGTCTAAAACTATTATTTTTGGCTAAAAAAAAACTGTGTTTATTCCGGGAGACAACCATCCTCTTTAACAATTCAAACAAAAAGTTGGTATTTGTGAAAACACCTAGTCACATTCTTACCTGGCAGTACTGAATTACATAAAAATAAGATAAAAACGCTGAATAATCATAATAATAATAATAATAATGAATTTAAACGTAAACTTATCGATTTCAACGTTAAAGGCCGCATTAGACTAGGCAATTTTTTCTCTTGCGCCGGCAATTATAATGGCACGTATTCATGCGCAGTAAACCGTTTTCGATCAGCTGGAGCATTGTCAACGGTCAGAACAGCAGTGGGTACTGTCGAAATCCCTAAAATATCCCCAGAATTAGAGATGTGCAAACCTGTTCGTTTTGATCACCAGTTAAAGCAGCTACTGCTATTTACAAATAGGAGGTGCAAAAAGTTGCTGAATTAGCAGTCCATAAGTTTAATAAAGAATGTAAACTGCTAATTTAAGTACCAGTGAGTTTAAATGGCCATTACCTGTCCATACCTGGTTCGGCCAAATAATAAACAGTTAAAAATAACAGAATAATCCATGTCTACCCAACTGCGCCGGCAAGGGCAATTAAAATGGCGCCTGACCCATTTCTGGTAATGAGAGACAGCTGATCGGGAACAGTGTACTGCGCATGAATCCGTGTCATTTTAATTGTTAGAAGAGTAGAATTTCTGACTGTAGTACGGAGAACGGTGTACTGCGCCTGAATCCTTGAATTATAATTGCCATTGCTGGCGCCATAAAAATTCCCAAGTGTAATAAGGCCTTAAAGAATGCTGGCATGCAACTATTTAGTTTTAAAAGCCTAAAAACTACAGAAGAAAACACCATTTTGTTATATTACTGCATACGGGCATGCATTATGGAAATAATATATGGAAGCTCCATATATTTATTATTCTCTTATCTTCATAGGTTTGTTCGAATAACTAGTTCTCTAAGAACCATATATTAGCCCCAAATACATTATTTTTATAATACAACAAACAAAGAAATACAACTAGATGTTCCATTTAGGTTCCGTTATATGTACAGTTACCGTCACGAAAATCCGGGCAGCAGTTTTTTCTAATGTTAATTACCTGTTTTAATGACATTGATAAAAATTGTCAACTGAAATTTATTTACGGCTAGTGAAATAAATTTACAAATATGGCCCGTCATTTAAATGCTGCGGAAAAGGCCAAAATTGCGACACTGCTAGAAGAAGGATGGTCAGAGAGACGGTTGGCTCAAAGATTTCAAACGCCAAAAAGTACAGTTCATGATATCAAAATAAAATGGATGGAAACACATTCGCTGGAAAGAATAGAAGGAACAGGCCTTAAAAGGGCGTCGACAGAAGAACATGACAATACTCTAATTCAATACCTAAGGGAAAATCCTTTTAAAACAGCTGTTTTAGCTCACAATGTAACTGATTTTCCGGGTTCCGTTAGAACCGCACAATGAAGAATGAGAAATGGTTCAAATCTTCGCAATCACCCTGCACCTAAAAAGACTTTCCTAACGGTAACCAACAAAGAGCAAAGAGTGGGTTATGCATTAGAATATTACGGAGGTAGTATAAATGCTTGGGAAAATGTAATTTTCAGACGAAAAGATTTTCCAATCATGTTACAGCGGGAGAGTAAGGGTCTATAGACCACCAAATACCACATCCAAATACCCGGTTTGATGAACGCTAACCTCAGAATATTTCAACAAGCGGCCGTTTTTCTGTCAACGTTTGGGGGCGGATGAGTGCACAAGGTATAGGAGTTTGTACGCGCATAGAAGGTAGATTTAATGCACAAAATTACATACAAATATTGGAGAACGTGATGTTGCCATCGGTTAATAAGGTTTCCCAATACTTACTACATTTACCAACATGATAACTGCCCGGTTCATACATATTGCCCACGCAGTATCTGATTGGATGCAACAAAGGGATATTCAAGTATTACCCTGGCCTTCTAGGAGTCCAGATTTATATCCGATGGAAAATGTTTGGGGTTACACGATCAAGAAAATTAACAAATATAATGATTTTCGGCCAGAAAATAGAGAACAATTGTGGCTGAAAATACAAGAGACTTGGAATCAACTAAAGCAAGAATACTGTAATGGTCTGGTAGCTTCAATGCCTAAAAGATTAACTTCGGTTATTCAAAGTAATGGAAGCGCAATAAAATACTATTGGTTTTATTTCCTCCTCAGTTTATTTATATTGCCATAGTAATCTATGGTAGTAAAGGTAAAAGCCTGAATTACCAAAATTCAGGAAAAAAGAGAGAAGAAAAGATTACTGCCCGGATTTTTGTGAGGGTAACTGTACACTTTAACAGGTACATGAAGCTATGTAATCTGGAATATACAGGGTCACGATTTGAAAAGTTCAGTAAATAATGTTAAAAACGGAGACACGTCAATTTTATGGTGAAGGGGACGTTTTTAAAGAATATTTGCTGCCTTCGTGGTTTTATCCCCGGGGGGAGGTAGATGTTACCCTTAAAATCTTAAATGGGCATGGTTCAAGTGGCACATCATTTTAAGGGTTAAAAAAAATTTAAATTAATTAACACTGAACATCTAAAGAATGCATAATGCATTTGAAAGGGTCAAAAAAGCAACATTTAAATTATTCCAAACAGCAGGTTTGCTAAAGCTACTGAAGCAACAAACTGAAATATGGTCAGCTCAATATATCATTCAATATAAATATTTTTAACGAAATATGTTTATATTTATTAACAGCGGTACCGTTGTGGTTATTTTATCCGCCATATTACTCAGTTTAATTAAAAAAATCTATTTTTTAAATTTTGTTTATTTTCCGATCGAAAATAATTTTTGAAATCCTACAAGGTATGTAGTTCTAAAAAACATTTATTCCGTTGGGGTTTGCTCATTTCATTGTAACATCGAAAATATGGGGGGGGGGGCATATACAGGGGCTTCGGATATGCATCAAAATACTGGGAGAGATGATTCTAGTTACAGCCTGCCACCAGAGGTGGTATTCTGATACATTATCTGAACACCCTATATATATTTTAGAATCTAATAACTCTAATTTTTATTTACTATGCGGTTTTTGGAGCCAATATGTTTTAAAATAAGTGTAAAAATAGTATTTGACGTGCATAATAGGTGGATTGGTGGGTTTTTAATAAGCATTCGTATTGTGTTTGAAAATCAGTGAGCTACGGGGGGACATTCACTAATTAAGACTTCTCAGCAAACCCTCTGCTTACATTGAGCTGTCAAGTAATTGCAAATAACCAAGTACGACATCATATTATACAAAGTAGTCATAAAATAATATAATTTTAAATTTTTGTTCGTTGCTGATTAAAAATAAACTCTTGGACAAAATTAACGCAACATCATAAATTTCCCACATTTTTGATGCTACTTTTCTTTTGAATTTATGATCCGATTTGAATGATTTTTTTTTGCATTGTAGGTTGGTTCCTGGACAATGTCATAGTTTTTGCTGTTTATGATAAAAATTTAATTTTTGATTTATACTGGATTTATTAAAAATGCTATGTTTCTTTCCGAAAATTCGTATCACCATGTGGAGTATATTAGTAACCGAAGCATATTGCAGTTGACATTAAACGGTAGGTCCATCTTTCCCCAACATTTTCTTATTTAGTTTACTTCATTATCTCTGTTATTAAAGGAGATACACCGTTTTATAGCGTAACATGTTTATATAGACTTTAATATTCAACACATTCATTGTTAAATGTTTTCAAGTAGGTTTCAAAATTAATATACTCGTCGAGCAACTGGGCATACGAAACGAACGTTTAATAAGCAGTTTCCGAACAGTTTTTATCAGTATGGCGAAACATAGCATTTTTAGTACACCCAGTATAAATCGAAAATTAAATTTTTATCATAAACAGCGAAAGCTATGACATTGTCAAGGAACCAACCTACAATGCAAAAAAAATCATTCAAATCGGATCATAAATTCAGAAAAAAAAATAGCATCAAAAATATGGCAAATGTATGATGTTGCGTAAATTTTGTCCAGGAGTTTATATAAAGTATTTTTTATTTAAAATATGACAACAAACTTGAAACATAAAAAAAAGGCTCGGATTGTTGTTGGGCTTTGCTACGAAACTCTTAAAAGCAGTCTAACACATACAAAGATATAGTGTGACCAGCCAAAGTTGACCGGAGACCCAAAATAGTTATATCGGCTACTAAAATATCCGTAACAAGTGGTACTTTTAATTACTTCCAGTCCTGCCCGGTCAACTCTCGCTGGGCGTACTTTATAAGCAGTGTTAAGAACACACCGGTCGAAGCATGTGAGCCGACCGAAGCAAGACGAGATGGACAAAATTGGCATCGTGACAGCCCGGGAAGCTCAACCCCTTCATCTATGCAATCACACAATAATTAGAAAAATTAAAGCCTGGTATGTTTGCTTAGGAGTAAACATAAAATAAGATTATCTTTAGTAAAATTGTAAATATTAGATTACGAGCTGTCGGCAAGTATGTGAATGTATGTGTCTATTTTTCTTCTAAAAATTCAACTCTCTGATTACCTTAGGGACACTCGCACGAGTCGAACCCGGAACCTTTCCATGGGAGGTTGTGGGTTCAATTGTCAGCGAAGCCATAACTTTTTTTTAATTTTAAAAATCTTTGTTTGTATTTGTCAATTATATGTATTTATTACTGCCATAAAATAAAACATATAAATTTTGTGTTGCTTCATTGGCATTATTAATTATTCCGCCTGCGGCGCATTGAAATGAGTTTTGTCCTTCGGTATGGGAATTATTGCTTTTCCTTTTTGATGTTTTCAAATAACCAATTTGATATTATAAGCAGAGAGGGGTGAAAAATACACGTTGTGGCACTTTTTTTAACGCTAAATAATTTTTTTAACTTGTTAAAAATGATCGATTTTCATTTGCGTAAAAAAATATAGTTTTTATAACAATCGTAGAAAAAAGTTAATTTGTCATACTTGCAAACAGCAAAATATACAACGTGTCCAAGATAAGGAGGGCCAGTACAGGGATCTCGGAAACCTTAAGAGATACGAAGTCGGTTAAATGGAGGTAAAGTTGTGCATTTACGTGCCTAATAATATGCCGTTTAGAAAGTTTTACAATTCCGAGTAGTTCCGGAGATATCCGGAAAAAACGGAAATTCTGAAAAATCGTTTCATTGTTTTCCTGGGTTTTTTTGAGATCGAATTCTAAAGTAAATTGCACTTTTACATTGCCTTTTTCCGCTCTATCTAACAGCGTTAATTGTTTTGTAATCCGACGAGGCGTCTTCGAAGGGCCATTATCAACTTTCTTTTCTTAAATACGGTCCTGTTTTTCTGATATTGGAATTGATAGCTTTTTTTCTTCCGAATGCAACGATGTATGACACATTGTGGTTTAATGACGTTTCGATGGTTTTTTGAATAACATCAGGAAATTTTGGGATACGGTCCTGTATTTCTTCTAATTTTATAAATAATATCTCATAAGGAAGCTCTAAATTTTTACTTATGTTGGACTAGTTCAATAAATAACAAATAATTTAATAATAAACCACAAATAAGTGAACAAAATACAGAAACATTATTTCAAACTTCTGTTGATTCGGAATAAACATTAACAAAAAAATTAAGATGGTGACGCGAGATTTGTTTCACATGACATTGTGATCGTTTGAAAGCGTTTTAAGAGGTTTTCTATTTTCCAGAAAATATGGAACATAATTTTACAAATGCTCAAAAAAATATTCTATCGTGTTTTATTTTATCTCAAAAAAACTGTTATGTGGCAGTTATAAGATGTTATTTGGGCTTAAATAACGGAAATCATTTTGAACACCTGATTATGTAGTTCCTTACTTTTTTCGTTGTTCGTTTTATTACTGTTTTGGTATGATTTTTGTTCACTTATCTGTGGTTTACTATTAAATTATTTGTTATTTATTGAACTAGTCCAACATAAGTAAAAATTTAGAGCCATATAATATTATTTATAAAATTAGTAGAAATACAGGACCGTATCCCAAAATTTCCTGATGTTGTTCAAAAAAACCGCGAAACGTCATTAAACCACAATGTGTCATACATCGTTGCATTCGGAAGAAAAAAGCTCTAATTCCAATATCAGGAAAACAGGACCCTATTTAAAAAAAAAAGTTGACAATGGCCCTTCGAAGAAGACTCATCGGATTACAAAACAATTAACGCCGGATGTCTCTGGAACTACTCGGAATTTTAAACCTTTCTAAACGGCATATTATTAGGCACGAAAATGCGCAACTTTACCTCCATTTAACCGACTTCGTATCTCTTACGGATTCCGAGATCCCTGTACTGGTCCTCTTTATCTTGAACACGTTGTAGATCCATATTAGTAGTATATTAGAAATATAATTACGTTGATAATCCCTTGTCTAATATTGAACAATAAATATTCGAAACTAAAAATTCTTCATATTAATTGATCGTTCAATTTATAGAATAATTAATTATAAAAATGGCTCTTTAACAAAATTTAACAATTCAAGATTCCTTAAGAAGGCGTGGTAACGTACAAAAATGTATAATTAATAATTCAGGTGTTGAATTATTTACTATTTTATGATATAGTCAGCGATAAAATTGCAAAAGGGTTTTTTTCCCGAGTACCGACACCAAAAAATACATAATATGTTCTTATTGGTGCATAGTTCTATCAAACGAATAGCTAAATTGTGTAAAACAGCCATCTAATTGACAGGAGAGCTATTTATAAACTATTTATTGGTCCTTTAGGGCTTTAGAGGGGGGGGGGAATTCAGGATATATACAGGGTGTTCCTTAGTGACGTGCTAATATTTCAGAGTGCTATTCCTTAAGTTATTTTATGACGAAAAGTTAATATTTTAATATGTCGGAACATACATTATACAGGGTGTCCCAGAATATGTGGGCAATCTCCCGGGTTCAGATAGAACACTTAAAAATAACAAGAGAAGTTTCTATACATTTTCTTCCTACGGCCTCCCCTACGGAGATACGGGCCCATAACGGACGTCCCTGGAAATCGTTATTTTTTTAATAATTTTTTAAGTACTAGGTATAATTTTATAGTATAATGGTTCGTAGATGAGTCTCCTTGAAATTCGCCCTTTTAAACACATTTGGCTTATTTGGTTTGCCAGGGACGGACTAGACGTAACACAAAAATGCTTTTTTTACATTCTATTGCGGTATGATGAAGGAACGATAATAATATTTTTTTGGGATACTCTAAACCTTAAGCTGAAAAAATGGTACTCTTGATCAATGTCGATAAAATGAACTGCTTTCGAATTTTGATTTTCGATTAATACGTTGTTCCGTACTATGTATTATAATTTTCACCCCCCTTATCGATAATAAAGATATCTGTAAATACTAGGAAGTTTTTACGAATATTAATCTATCATTCTGCCTATCGTAAACAAAACACGATTATTTTCTCGAGAAAAAGCAATTTGTCACTGCCTAAATTGATAACGCATACGATGACTGAAAGACTGTGCAAGTTTTGTCGCCGTGAAACCATCTTTTATTTCCTTTGACAGTGCCATAAGTCAAATTTGTTTAGTGTCGCCGTACGAAGCCCGAACAATATAATTGAAAAAATTCAAATTTTTGTTCATAAATTAAATGCATGTCGGCATATTCAGTATACGTAAATTCCATTACTAAGTTAGTAACTAATAAGACAAAGGAGAAAAACCGCCAATTTCAAGACACTACCATAAACTGACACTGGCATAAATTTTCTTATTTAAATCGGTACATGTGAAAAATACCATAGGAACAATGAAGAAATTTTATGAACATGAAACAACAACCAATGCAAAAAACCATTATTATTGTTGTTCCTTCATCATACAGGGTGTAAAAAAAGCATTTTTGTGTTACGTCTAGTCCGTCCCTGTCAAACTAAATAAGCCAAATATTCTTAAAGGGTAGTATTTTAAGGAGACTCATCTAGTAAACATTGTACTAAAAAATTAATAAATTACAACTAGTACTTAAAAAATTATTTAAAAACCAACGATTTCCAGGGACGTCCGTTATGGGCCCGTATCTCCGTAGGTTGAACTTCTCCTGTTATTTTTCAGTGTTTTATCTGAACCCGGGAGATTGCCCACATATTCTGGGACATCCTGTATATTATTTTCAATTTTGAGTTTGTTTGGGTAAAAAATTTAAGCTCTTGCGTTGAACCTTTCTTCATAAAATTACCACTAGCACGTTATTAAGGAAAAAAATCTAAGTAAAAACAAATCAATACTTTGTATAAATAAATTTTTTAGTAAATAACTTCAAACGTTTAAAAATAACTCTCCTTAATTTATCGGTTAGTGACGAACAAGAACGACAAACAACCATCTAATAAACAAACTTACTACACTGGTACCCCGTCCACTCTGGCTACTCATTCCCGGTTGCGGACTACCGGGTTGGGTATCCTTGCTTTTATCGCCCGAACTCTGAATAACCAAAAACGGCGGTACGGTACTGTCGGGACAATCTTTGGTTAGGTTTAGAATATCTAACTCCCACTCGTCCTCTAGCCACAGCGGCAGTTCGAGCAGAAGCGAAATGTCCATCTCTTGAAGTTCGCGTGGAGTCGCGATTACTATTAACCCGCCTCCGAGCTGAATTAAGTTCAAAAGAATAAAAATCTTAAAATATGATCAATAATAATCACTTGAATCGGGTTTTGGTAAAAACTCTATTTTCTATTGCGACACAAAAATCAAAATTTCAATAGATTCAGCAGGTTTATTTAATAAACTACCACAATTAACTATCGAATATTCAAAAATGCCAGTCTAAAAATTAAACGAATTGTGTTTTAATTGATAAAAAACAGATTCTAGGTTATGGCAAAGTGATTTACGTCTAATTGTAAGAGGTAGCGCATAAAATCTAGATGTATGTAAATTTCCTAAAATTTAAATTTGACATATCTTACATAAAAATCGAATTTAATTTGTTCTTTAAACTAAACCAGTTAAAATTGATTGATTTAGCAGATACTTGATGGAAATCCATTATAAATTTGAACAGAAACAAAAAGTTATAAAATTTCCACAATTTTTATTTAGAAAAAACCGTAACGAAGAAGAAGAAGGCACCGTGTGCCGAAACATGTTACGGTTTTTTCTAAATAAAAATTGTGGACATTTTATAACTTTTTGTTTCTGTTCAAATAAACCAGTTAAGATATATTTGGGTTAGACACTGGCTCAAAGGTATCTCTGTCACTCAAGGTAACAAAAAAATTACCATTTATTCTAAATACGTTATACAGGGTGTTATGGAAATGACTTATTATATTTAAACCGGCAATCCTGAGATGAAAATAAATTGAAGAAAAACAACCTAAATGGCGCTTTGAATTATTAAGCGAAATATACACTTTATATGAAATCTCAAAATTTACGTGGCCGCTCCTGAGGATCTTCGCAATCAATAGTTTATTGAGGCCGTCTCGAGGTTCAAAAGAGGTTAGCGCATTATAGGCGATGTTGTCATATTGCAACACAGAATTTTAAACGCACGTGTTCAGTTTTTGACAACAAGACATCTTTGACACGTGTTACCACTTCTTTTTCAAACTTTGTGAAAAAAAAAAACTCTCTTACCTTCGATCTTATTTTAAAATAAACCGTTTTATAATTAAATTCCATAAAAAAATAAAACACAAAACGTATGTTTTTCAACAGAACCAACAGTAGATAATATCACACCAATTTAAAAGCACATCACAACATTTATTATGAATTATTTCACAACAGAAAAAAAAACGGGTAATGCTAAACTAACAAAACGTTTAAAATTCGTATACGTCAAGCACGTGGAACCCTCGACAGCGTCATTCCACGCCCGAGTCTCGAAGCATACTGAGGCAACGATAGTGGCGCGCGGCCGGTATCCAAGCAAGGGGGAGACACGCGGTTTGATCCGACATCAATGTTAGTATACTCTGGTGACCCACATTGTTGCTAAGTGAATCCAGATGGAACGGCGCGACAGTATGTGGGTAAAAATGGTTTTTACCTGAGTATTTAGATATTCGATTTAAAAAAAAAGTATGTAGACTTTCTCTAGGACACCCAAGGAGTCACCCATTTAAATATAATAAGTCATTTCCATAACACCCTGTATTATTGAAAAAACGTTTCGTAAACAATAAATGCGACGTATTATTATTTTGGCTGGTTTCTCTAAATTATAAATAAAAGTAATTTCAACAAATAAAGTCTATAATATCACGCAATTATCTATTCGTTTAATTCATTTACTTTTGCATTGTTATTTTTGAATTTTTAATGTTAAGTAAATAAATTATAGTAAATGAGTAGATAATTGCGTAGCACTGTATTATATCATAGTAATATACCTAGAATCACCTACAAGCCAAAAAAAATGGGCTATCGTTACGTGCTATCAAGGATTGTTGAAGGACCCTAGACGTGGAGACCTCCAGAAAATGATGAGGAAGTATTTTACAGCCCGTGTTAAACGTTATATTAGCTAGAAGAATTTGTAAGTGTCGGTGAGGTGGTCTGGTGAAAATCGCCACTATCTAAGCATAAATGAAGCCCACAGCGTTAAATGGCAGTGAACAGTATAGGCTTATTTAGTATATTGGACGTGCATTATTGGAATATTCGATAATTAATTGGGTTAGTGTATTTTATATGGAAATCCTAAATTTTTTAGTCATTAAATTTCTTTACTCCCAACTATAAAATTCATTACAGGGAATATTAATACCAAATAACTGTGAAACTGTTATCTTTCTTCTAGTTCTAAAAATAATAATAATTAAACATTTCTATTGGTCCTACCTGGTTTAAAGCAAAAGCAGATATGGAATCCTGTTCTTTATGGATAATTCGAACAGGTTCCAGAGATGGTTCGGGATGAGGAACGACGTCGTCCAATCCGCTAACGGACCTAAATTTAAATATATAACTTGTATAATACAGGGTGTTCGGATATTGCATCAAGATACTTGGAGAGGTGATTCTACATGTTAAAATAAATATAACAAAAACTCGAAAACTCAATACTTTTTGAGTTTGTTCGGGTTTGTTCGGCTTACAGGCTGTTAACATCTTGTGGTTATAAAAATGTTTCTCTACTGTTACGCCACTTTACCTGACATTTCATTATTGGCATATCTTTTTTTATTGACAGTTATTGGGGAAAAAATGGACTTCTCGTTTTAAAGACAAAAAAAAAGGTATAAGGTAAAAAGGTAATAAAGAAGGTATCTTTATTCGAGTCGATAAACCTCAAAGTTTACGAGCAAAATTTTAGTTTTTTAAATGGAAACAAAAACAAATATTGAGTTTTCTATTTTTTGTTACATGACTTACTTAGTCTGTCCGTTTTATGAAGTCCGATATCGGATTAAATAAAAAAGGTTGTTAAACAGTAAGACGGTTAAGTTAACAATACCTTCGCTATACTTGATCGTACCGAACATTCCACTGGTTCACTGTAGTGGGCTGGGCAAAATCAGCGGTTCCAAAACAAAATTATCTTAGAATTATGTACCGCCATAAATATTTTTATCTTGTTTATTTTTCACTCATAGTTTTTTTATTTATCAAATGAAAAACATTTTGCGTCAATAAGTTGAAGATTTTCTCAGGTACTTTTTCCTAGAATTTAGTTATTTTGGGATCATTATAGTTAAATATATATAATAATCACTATTTTCCAAGAAATAATTAAAATTTGCTGAAGTGCGATGATATGTTCTATTTTAAATAAGTAGTTATGCTTTTTGCTAAATTATTTTATTGAGAAAATACCTAAAATATAATTTATGGTTTGAGAGCCACCGACTACCCTGTTCGAGAGGTTTTATTGCTTAGCGGACACCGTACCGACTATACCTTTATTTTTACATATACAGTGAGTCCCAGAAGAAATGTCTAAATTCATTTAAAATTCAGCGGTAAGTTTTTTCAAAAAACGCTCGTACCCGTCGATTTTGATTTTTTAATTTTTTTTTTATGGTAATTTCATGTATACAGGGTAGCTCAAAAATAAGTTACGACCATCAACTTCATTTTTTCAAATGAAAACATATATTTTTTATTTCATTTTTGAATTTTGCATGTTTCATGTACCATGTCCTATACATAAACTCAACAGTTATTGAAAAAATTAGGATTGAACATATCATTTAGGGAATCCAACGATCTATCAAATCTTCTGGCAATATGGCATTTTGGGCTCCATAATAAGTAAGAGTGTACTGTGTCTCACCGTCACCGTTTATTTCCATAGAAACTGTATGACAATTTTATTTCAAATAAGTATAATTATTGTCAAGCGTAGTTTCAAAGTTGCGGTTTTCACAATAATGGTGAAGTTAACGGAACGGGGAAAAAATTGAAATTCTATGCATGGTTGGGTTTGGTGATAAAACACGTACTCAAATAGAAACAGAGAGTTTATTGATCGTCTTGGATATTGTCAAGCCGTAAATGGCGCACATTTTCAACATTTAATTTGATTTTGTTGTGTTTTTTTTTTAATAAACAGGTCTTACTTATAGATATGTTCAATCCTAATTTTTTCAATAACTGTTGAGTTTATGTATAGGACATGGTACATGAAATATGCTTAGAATTCAATGCAAAATTCAAAAATGAAATAAAAAATATATGTTTTCATTTGAAAAAATGAAGTTGATGGTCGTAACTTATTTTTGAGCTACCCTGTATACATGAAATTACCACAAAAAAAAAAAAAAATCAAAATCGACGGGTACGAGCGTTTTTTGAAAAAACTTACCGCTGAATTTTAAATGAATTTAGACATTTCTTCTGGGACTCACTGTAGAATCACCTCTCCAAGTACCCGAAACCCTATATATTTAATATTTTAAATGACGTGAAATTTAATGAAGATTATTAATTCTTGATATTAATGATTTGTATAAGGCGGGATACATACCTTCGTCTACCAAACACTGCTCTTATAAATATATCCTGCACTGGTTCCTGATGGACCAAGTAATGCCATAGAAGTCTAGCGGGAGCCGCGGAACTCCTATTTGAAAATGGAGTGTTGTGGGGTTCCAAAAGTTGCCTGTAAGAAGACGTATTAAAGAAATTCAAGAAAATTTGCTGATAAGCCTTCCCCCTCCCCCCTTGTTCTTGACGTATACCTATATTTTTGTATTGGTGGACCTGTTGTAGTTTCCACAAAACATCCAGGGATGTACTCAGGAGAAGTATCTCTCAATTCCAATTGCCGTCTTAGATTCTCTTGCCATTTACTGAGGCTTCTCAGCGAACTATGAATAAGGGGACTGGCAACCGGCAATTCTGATGATTCAAGTCCAGCAACCTATGATCGAAATATTTCAAATACTTTAGTCTGAATTATTTATTCGTTTATTAACTTACAGATAGAAAATCGTTGAGCCTGTTCTGAGCGATCCTCAACGTCGCCAATTTCAACACCAACCAGGAATACGAGCTCGGATCTGCATGTTCGTTATTTACTACTTTGGCCGTTGTCACCGGGGCATCGAACACATCCTCGTCTTCTTCCTCTTCTTCGTTTTCGCTTTCTATTTCATCGATGTAGTAATTTGTGGACGGCTAGAGAAACAAGTTAATATAAAGGAATGATTGAATTAGACAAAAGTTTCACCGGGGTATTACCTTTTGCAACAAAAATGCCAAAATGCTCATCTCCGGAGGCACAAACTGTTCCCTATAAGTCGGTTTGTCCTCTTTCATGACACTCGGCTGGTGGCCCAGTAACTTCGTGTTCAACTTAACCCGTTGCTTATTCAACCAGTTAGCTGGGCCGCTGGATTCTTCACTCGGCGTCTGAACGCTGGTTTGAGTTTGCAATCCGGGCGGGTGTGCGCCTTGGTTGCTGGTGAGGCTGGCTGTACGGAGTAGTTTTTTGACGCCGCCTCCGAACAATCTGACAGAAAAATTGATGAGAATCGCATTATGAGTGATGCGCGAAGGTATATTAAACGCACGGTGGTAGAAAAAATTACACACTGCAGACAACAACGTAAATCTCCATAACAAAATTGAAACGGGTAGATATCGTACAATGTGTTTATTGTATTACATGTATTACTTACTTGCCCCATACGTCCGAATTGAAAGTATGCCCAGTAACGTGAAACAATATTACACAATCGCATGTTACAAGTCCATACAAAAGTAAAGCCAAATAGGTGGCGGTAAACGCTTCACATAACAGCACGGTCAACCTAGGAGTATCTTCGTCCTTTTCTCGCGCAAGAAGCGCTCTCAGACTCGTCACTCCCGGCCATTTTGGAGCCAGGGTGACTATTTGGAGTCCCTCGTTCACGGATACTTTACGTTTCCTTCCGACGAGATATGTTGAAATAATATCCTGAAAAAATGGTATAAGTGGATAATGGTGGTCATTATCAACCGGATGAAGTGTAGGAGACGAGCCGGGGGCAATAACTTGGCAAAAAATTAATATTTAAAAACATAAATTACCTGAGATTCCTGCATAGAAGCCTTGAACGTATCCGAATCGCATAGAGACTGATAAATACAGGCCGACAAAGCAATGGCCAGATCTCTTTGCACCAAAAGTTGACTCTGATTGGTGTATGGGTGGGGTAATTCCACCATCTAAAAGAAAAATTAGAATTATTAAATTTTATTAATTAATATTTTTATTAATACCTCGACTTGATGCATGCATACATACAGGGTGTTACGAAAATGACTTATTATATTTAAACCCGTAAATCCTGATATGAAAACAAATTGCAGAAAAATGGCGCTTTGAACTAATAAGCGATATAAATCACGTGAAAAAACCACGTGGTAGGTACTGGCGAGAGATGATAACAATAAATTGGGGTAGGTCAAGTCTCAAAAAACGTCAGTGTTGGCCGGTGTAGCCATATTTACACGTCAAGCACTTTAGAAAAGAATACTACATTTTTTCGTTCTGTAATATCTTTCCCCAATTGGAAATGACGGCGAAAAATGTATGTTTTGCGACCAGACTGTACCTAAACATTTAAAATTCGTATACAAACACGTGGGAATTGAAGAGAAAGGGGACGATGTATCCTGCTCGTATACATACTGACGTAGCCGCGTTGTGGTCTGGCATCACTGCTCGCCTACTGACCTACATGGTTAACTGAAAACAGATGTGTATGGCTCGGCAACACTTGGAAAAAGAGGCTTTTACTTAAGTATTTAGAAGTTCGATTAAAAGAAAAGTATGTAGGTTCCTCTAAGACACCCAAGGAGTCGCCCATTTAAATATAATAAGCAATTTCCATAACACCCTGTATAAAATAAACACTGAACGGATATTATTATATGCAGCTCTAGAAAATTTCCTCTGTAACAATGAAGTAAGATAAAAATCACTTACCGTCTGCAACATATCGTGTGAAAGACCTTGCAAATACCGAATAGGATCGGCGATCACGGTTTTACTGCTCGCAACACTCGCCGCGAGTAATGGCAGACTGGTGGGGAACGGTAGAGGGCTCAGCAGTTGCTGGTGCGTCTTTTCTTGTTGTAATTCTTGCAATAACAACATGAGCTCCATTCTAACCGAAGCGAGGCCGCCGGTAGCACCGTGTAACGAACAGTAGCTTAGCAGCGTACGAAGGAGAGTTTCGTTGGCTAGAAATTAAAGAAAACATCAAGGTATACGCCCCGAACAAAATTTCCAGATAAACAAACTTAAATTTAGAAGTGATTTTTTGTTATGTTGTGTTTACCTCTTAACCATCGCTTCCTTTTCGCCGCCCTCTGAACTTTAGCCTCGAAATCTAATTTCTCTTGGACCAGAATTTCATGTAATGTCGGTTTGGGATTATATTCGGCTACTTGATGTTCGGCTTCGGTAGACATTTCCAGGTCGGACGATTCGCTAACATCGGACGTGGTATAGCTACAGAGTTCTCTTAACGCTTCGACTTCTTTTTCTAACCAGATATAGAGTTGATAACGTAACTGACCGCCTAAAACAAGAAACTGGGTAAAAAGTGCAGCTGAATTTATCAAATTTAATATTATTATTATTAACTAGGAAACTAAAGTGAAAACCGCAACATTCTCTCTTCGATAATAAACTCTAGTACCACCAAAAAGTGTCGAAAATTGGATTAATAAACATATACAACGTGTCCAAGATAAGGAGGGCCAGTCCAGGGATCTCGGAAACCGTAAGAGATACGAAGTCGGTTAAATTTAGGTAAAGTTGCGCATTTACGTGCCTAATAATATGCCGTTTAGAAAGTTTTAAAATTGCGAGTAGTTCCGGAGATATCCGGAAAAAATGAGATATCATTTATAAAATTAGGAGAAATACAGGACCGTATCCCAAAATTTCCTGATGTTGTTCAAAAAACCCTCGAAACGTCATTAAACCACAATGTGTCCTACATCGTTGCATTCGGAAGAAAAAAAGCTGTCAAATTCCAATATCAGAAGTTGATAATGGCCCTTCGAAGACGACCCGTCGGATTACAAAACAATTAACGCTGTTAGATAGAGCGGAAAAAGTGGCAATGTAAAAGTGCAATTTACTTTAGAATTCGATCTCAAAAAAACCCAGGAAAACAATAAACCGACTTCGTATCTCTTACGGTTTCCGAGATCCCTGTACTGGCCCTCCTTATCTTGGACACGTTGTATTTACCATCTACTTCAAATCCCGTAGCTAACGTGGAAAGTTCTTCCATAAGAATTTTCAAACAGGCGACAAATTTAAGCTGCTGTGCCATAACGTCCACCTGATTTTGAGCCTCTTCTTCTTTCTCCTCTTCAATTTGTTCTTGTAGGTCTTCTTGTTCGTCTTTACCTATTTTCATTGTCAAACCACCACCGCCTGAATCGTCCGATTCAGCATCACCTATGATAAACAAATACATTTTTATTGCCAATAGAAAAATCAAAAATGTATGAACAGTGCTCTTTAAAATTTACGTACCTTCGTCATCACTCCATTTTAATTCGAAATCATCGGTTTTAATTTCGTCTTTAACTGGACCGCCCCAGTCAAATTCATCGGCTTTTTGGCTCAATTGCGGTTTACTGTCCCACGAAATAATTCCCGTTTCTATTCCTGCCAGCGTTTCTTTTTGGTCCTTTGGAGATACTACAAAGAAAAAATGTTATTAACTAGTACAACGCTTCAAACAATTAACAGAAATTAACCTGGAAAGGGTTAAACACGAAGACAGAAGAAGCTGGGTTCACACACAAAAAAAAAGATTTCATGTGTTCTAATCTAAATAAACCAAGTGACATAGCTTTTTCATTAACAAGGGCTGGTCAGCTCATTTTTACAGATATTACTATTGGTAATCGTAGAATTGCTGAAGTAACCCACACAAAATATGTGGATGTGGTGGTTGATCAGTTTATGAAGTGGAGTACACAAATTTTATATATTAAGGTAATTCCTAAATGAAAAAACATTGGTAATGGTTTCTAAAGCATTTGTGGAGTCGCTAATACGATGCAGAATAATTATGGGGTGGTTCCATGGCACAGTACTTATGAAGTTAAAATAACACAAAAATACAGGGTGCCCCAAGTAAAGTGGCCTATTAGAAGTATCTCGAGAACTAAATGAAATTTTATTTTGAAAATTTGGCTGTGGCTATAAGATATGGTTTTCTACGTTTCTAAAATATTTTGGATGATGCGGTGTTGCCGGAAAATACCGAAGTGGTAGCAACTTCGGAATTTTAAATGAATTACCCTATATATTATATTTTTTTTGGAATCTAGGTAAAAATCTAGAACAGTTTTCTATATAATATCATATACCTATCTTTAAGACTTTTTGAATTATAAATAATTTTGTGATTTTTTAACGCCGTATCGGAACCTGAAAAGAAAATAGTATCTTTTTAGCGGTTACAGCTAGAAAGCTGAAAATTTTACAATAGTTTCACAAGACCATCGCAATTTTATAATTTTGAACAGTATTGAATTCGTTTTATACAGGGTGTCTCCATAACAATATTTCTGAGGCAGATGAATTATTGCAAAAATCTTATTTTTTTTTAAATGGGACACCCTGTATTTGATATGTTTTGCTAATAGAGGATCAAATTTTCTATCTAATGATATTATGTGTTCCTATACATATCTTCACTATTTTCGGACTTATAGCGAAATTTAAAAATTATCTTATAAAAATATATTTTTTGATAGTGTGGTTGGCTGTGGAATGGATTCATAGAAACAGAGTTATTGTAATAAAAATGGCTAATTCACATTATTCGAGCTTAGATATTTATTTTATATTCATGGGGAGTGTGGTAGAGTTTTATCTAGAACTTGCAGAAAATTTAATGAACTGCATCCTGATGCAGCTCCTATGACTCCCTAAAAGTTGATTGGCCGAGGCGGTTCATGAAAATGGCCCCAAGGTCTCCGCATCTTACCCCCTAGAATTATATCTATGAGATAGGATTAAAGAAATAGTATACAAGACACCCGTCACAACAAGGGAAGATTTAGAAAATCGAGTACGAACAGCTTTGGGGTCTCTCGAAGAGAAAGAAATGAAAGAGGTCACAAATGAACATTTTATAACCACAATTTATGAATGTTTAAGAGCGAACGGAGGGCATTTTAAACAATTTAGTTATTAGTTATTTTATTGATGTAATTTTCATTTTGTGTATTTATTTATTAATAAATTCCTTATTGGTTAACTATTTTTTTTTACAACACAGACATAACGTCACATGGATTTTTCATTATTTTGTTTCTATGAATCCATTCCACAGCCAACCACACTATCAAAAAATATATTTTTATAAGATAATTTTTAAATTTCGCTATAAGTCCGAAAATAGTGAAGATAGGCATAGGAACACATAATATCATTAGATAGAAAATGTGATCCTCTATTAGCAAAACATATCAAATACAGGGTGTCCCATTTAAAAAAAATAAGATTTTTGCAATAATTCATCTGCCTCAGAAATATTGTTATGGAGACGCCCTGTATAAAACGAATTCAATACTGTTCAAAATTATAAAATTGCGATGGTCTTGTGAAACTATTGTAAAATTTTCAGCTTTCTAGCTGTAACCGCTAAAAAGATACGATTTTCTTTTCAGGTAACGATACGGCGTTAAAAAATCACAAAATTATTTATAATTCAAAAAGTCTTAAAGATAGGTATATGATATTATACAGAAAACTGTTCTAGATTTTTAACTAGATTCCAAAAAAAATATAATATATAGGGTAATTCATTTAAAATTCCGAAGTTGCTACCACTTTCGGTATGATCCGGCAACACCGCATCATTCAAAATATTTTAGAAACGTAGAAAACCATCTCTTATAGCCACAGCCAAATTTTCAAAATAAAATCTCATTTAGTTCTCGAGATACTTCTAATAGGCCACTTTACTTGGGGCACCCTGTATATTCTTAAAATTATATTCAAAAAGAATAAAAGATTTCCAACGAATTCATTGTTTTCGGAGGATACTGTAAATATCAGAACTTTATATATTAGCTGTATATCTCATTTTGTGTGAGACCAAGCTAAACTAAGTAGATCACTCTACCGAAACAAGGACTTAATCTAATAACAAATTTAAATTACCAAGAAATTTAACAACCGCCAATAAAAAGTTGGTCGATTACTTAGCACCAAAATCATTTTAGTTTACTGCCAAATAATATAAAATCATTAAAAAATATAAAATTTTTAGTAAAAAGTGTAATCAGTATGTTTACCGGAATACAGAAAAATTTTCAATACTTTTTCAGTAATTCACTAAATCAATGAGGATTGTGGGCATGTTTCAGTAACGTGTGTCACATAGAATTATAATATAGGTAATAAAAATACAAAATAATCAGATATATTATGTCTAATTTTAGATTTCGACACATACAGGTGTTTTGCACCTAGGTGGCTATTATTGGTTTTTGCTATTCATTATATTATACAGGGTGTTCCCAGAACGGTGCATCTGACAAGAAAAACTCAAGAGACCGTTTTCATGTAGAATTGACCAGGATAATTAGAAAAATATCCACATGGAAAAATGTCAGTAGGGTACCATCTTTTTGTAAAAAATATCAGAGGACATGTTGGTAGGGACGCCACTGGTGGAACAATTGAATAACTTTTCTAATTAAAATTTGTGGTTCTATATCCTATTAACACATACCAAAATTGAAAATAATATCTAACGTACTTTCGGAGATATTAAAAAATAAACACTAATTCAAAAAATTCAACACCCTGTAGCAAAAAATTTAAGCCGTTGCGGACATATGTTCATATGAACTTTTCTTTATAAAATGACTTAAGGAATCACACCCTGAAATATTAGCACGTCATTCAAGAACACCCTGTATATTAAAAATGTTAAAATACAATAAATGTTAAAATGTTCAATTTTTAAATTGAAAATCCCATTTTTTATTTTATTTTCGTGTCCTACGGAAAATTTTGATCACATTTCATGTATTTTCACATATCATAGACATTAGACATGGGTCTAAATTAAATTGTTTAAAAAAAATCAATTTAATTTAAAAAAAAATAGATTGATAGAACCTCAAAAATCCTCCAAACAAAAAAAATTATTTCGGGCTTTGACTAGTAGTCATCCCAAAACAAACAAAAAAGGGCAACAAACCTGAAAGTAACACTTAGGTGATGGGTTTCTAAATTACACGCAAAATACACATTCGTTGGAACGCACAAAGCAATGAAAACACACGCAAATCGTGTAATTACACGCTACACTGGCTTCGGGCAATACTTACATGTAGGTGTCGTCGTCTTATGTTTGTCGGGCACAACATACGGTAACTTGGACAAAACTTCCAAAGCCAATGCGGGGCATCCGGCCCTGAAATGACCGTGAGCTGTAGCAAAGTACAGTTGCCTTTCCAAAGGAGTTATGGACTCCTCGGCTATGACTTGCTTTCCGTCCTTCCATATCTTCTTTTGACCGCTTGTCGCCATGTGTTGTCTTACCTAAACGTGGAAAAAATGTACAGAACTAATACTAGGATAAATAATACTTACTGATGTTATTTTTAAACAAAATTATACCAATTACTTTGTCCTTAAAAAAAAACAGATAGAAAATTCATAATATTATTGAAATTTCCTTATCATAGAATTCACAAACATTGCCTTTTATAATTACTTCAAGAAAAAACACCTGATCGGGTCTAAGAAATATAATCTTACCAGGAGGGGATGAGTTCTCAAATAAACGTAAAAGTTAAAAACATTCGGGTCAGCTTCTTTGGTTTCTCTAGCTTCATCGTCGTGCGCTGGATGCTGAGTGCCGGCATTACCGATTAGCAAGGTACTGAGGGAAGCTTGATGTTCTTTTAAGGACCAAAGGGCCATCGATCTAAGGAACGGATCTGGGTGAGCTTTCGTTAGATCCTGATTTTCACCTGAGGAAAAAAATGAATCACAGAACATGGCATACGAATATGTAACATAAGGATCAGGGTTAGAAAAAATCATGATTTAAAAAAAAAACAATTTTTCTCCCTCACTAAAAGCCGTACATGAAATCTGCAATACTTGTTTATTGTTTTAAGGCAAGCACCAACTTTTATCAAGAATAAAATTCTCTGAGAAAGCAATAATAAAGTTGCATATTTTTCTCGACACACTGTATATTATTCTTTGCCAGTAGAAATATAATCAATTTATTTTAAGTACCATTTATTTGCAATATAATATGTGCAAGAACTTACCAGTTTCATCACATCCTAAGATCTCCCTATACAACAACTTCTTAAGACTTTCGCCATCGCCTTCGTATAAACGCGTAATAATGATCGCCAACTGAATATCGTCAATTTTGTGTATGCAAATTTCGACGGCATCTTTCAGGTTGCCGGCGAGAAGGAAAAAAGCCGCGGCATGATCGAATCTTTGCTTGCCTAGTAAAGCGTAAGCATTTTTCAATGCCGCCTTGCGCCAACGGTCTTCGGAAAAGTTGTTGGAAAAGAATGCCGTCATTCTTTCATCTCTTTTAGACCTACAAGCACATAATGAGGCATTAAATCGCTTCAGTTTTAATTGCACCTAAAACATCATAAATGTACAGGGTGTTTCATTAAGGCCGGCCACCATCTCATCTAGTGTTGGGAAAAACCGATGATTTTAATAATCGAGTACTTGATACTCGAGCGATTTTAATAATCGAGTGAATCGCTTGAAATTCCAATTCACCAAGCGATGACGTCACCGACTGCTCGACGGCGGCCTAGCCGTTTACATGTGATCAGGTAGGGTATTTAGCAGGCACGTAACTACGGGTGGGCACAGTTTTAGCTAAAAAATTGTAGTAGCCACTAAAAAAAATTCCAGAAATTTATTTATTTGTGAATAATGAATTTTTACCACGTGTCTCGATACCAAACAAAAAAAACTGCAAAAAATCACCCAAATATGTATTTATTGTTCGGGTTTATTATTGTGCGTTTTTAACCCGAACAAAAAGTATTACCAAGAGTTATTTTTCTTCATATCTTTCTCAATCTACGAGCATTAAATAAGTAGATATTTAAAATAGCTTGTCAAATTCTTCCACTTTAAATTATCAGGTGCCCACTGCGTGCACTTCAAAAATTTAGGCTTAGTTACGCGACTGGCAAAATAAGAAAATTGGTTATTATTTTTTTAAATTCATGTACTCATGTATTCATAGTTACCTAAAAGTTCCTGTTTAAATTCAAGAATGTTTACTTTTGGTTACCAAAAAATTTGTCGATACCTATGTTTTGTTAACTATTTTGATCGTTTTCTTATTTTCCATTAACATTTTCTATAATGTATGTTGTTTTTAAGAAGTCTTCTTGAGTTTAATAATAAAAAATTCCTGTTTAGATTTAAAAATGTTTACTATAAGATTACCAACGAATTTTTCTATATATTTTGTTAACCATTTTGTTCGTTTCGTTATTTTTCATTACCAATTTCTATTATTATGTTATTTTTGAGAAGTTTTCTCGTGTTTATAGTAATTAAAAATTTAAAAATTATATCCTATAATTTTTTTAATATTTACAATCGGAGACCTAAACTACGCCGCTGGCTAGCCAGTTAAAACAAAACTTTACAAAATCCAAGTGGCGATGACTGCGCTAAGGGATTCGGCATACTTTTTTATATGCACCTTCTGGTTTATGTGCCTTTAAGAAAGACGTATGTCGTGTACCTGCGTCAAACTCGAACGTCGCCAATCGGATGGCGCGGCGCGTAGACCGAAGGTCGTGTATCAAGTGACAGGCGATATTCTTCGGTTTTTCGTCTGAATTTATAACTAGAATACGTGCAGTTTTTTTAACTCGATCACACTACAGCGGTATATTTCCGCCGGCGTCAAGCGAAGCTCGGGTATCGAGTGTAAGATAAAAAGTGACGAGCGACGGTTGCCTGCGGAGCGACGAAATGCGGAACTTAAAAATAATTTCCAGGATTAGTTAGTTAGTTAACGAGATATGGCCGGTGGCCGGCCTTAATGAAACACTCTGTATAATAAAATTCACATTAAAAATCTTATCGTCATCAAATCAATTATGATCAACTCACCTGTAGAGGCCCCACAATAAATTTTTCTTATTCATAGCCAAATAATAAAGTGCGGCATCCATAGGGTCCTGATTCGATTGATACGCGGCCTTAGCCATCACTTGAACGCACTGCCTCAAGAGATTCAAATTCCTAATCCACCAGCCGATACCCAACTCGCGGAGCGTAGTCCACGTAGGTTCCCCCTTGGCGTAACTCGGAATCAGGTTCAGAAGCTCCTCTTGGCTTTCCGAATGGAACGCCCACGCTAAATTGTTATGACCGACCCCGTTTCTCTGGAACAGTGATCTCTGCGCTAGAGGGAGGCACCGAAGCAGGTAACTGTAGTGCTTCATGGCCAGCAGGAATCGTAATCCGCAATCGTCGAGATTTTCCGCAATCAGTTCTTCGGTTTGCTTCGTCAGGTTTTCTTTGGCCATCGCTGATTTTGCGGCGTCAATGGCGAACCTAAAATGTTTAACACTCATTAACAATTAACAAACCAGACAAAAAATCATCTTACCTTTCCGCTAAATCAGTATTACACGTGGCCACCGTATCGGCTAAAGCAAGTAAATGCATTTGATCCAAACTGGACAAGCCTGGCAAGTGCATGTGAGTCAACAGCCTCGACAGAATCCTGCCTTGTCTGGGAGTAAAATGGGTGAGTCCGACGTTCCTTTCGGAGGGCCGTCTATCCCTCCTACAGATCCCATCTTCTTCTTCTTCCAAAATATTATCTAAAGACTCTTCCATTATAACATTGTTGTCAAAAAGTTCGTTGTAATCTTTCTTTTCTTCTTGCGTTAGGGGTTTTTCCTTATCAGCTGCAAGCAAAGTCCATAAAGGTAGTGGAGGTATGTTGCTAATTTCATCATAGTCCAACGTGATCTCACTAATACTGGCTCGGTGTTCAGGACTACCAGCAGGATAACTGACCGAGAGTGTTCTGGATCTAGCCCAACCCTGGACTTCTTCCGGTGGTTCTAGATTACCACCAATACACTTGACCAAGTGCGCTAGAATGGCTTTGACCCATCTTATTCGTCCGGAATTAAGTAGTTCCATAAGTTGTTTCGGATGGTACTGAGGTAGAACAGGGCAAGCTATTCTGGAAGCCTCAAACAAACCATAATCCGGCATATAGTCTAAAGTTTGATCTTTATTCCTTTTTCTGTCCAAAATCTGTAAGTTGACTGAACTTATGCGTCCCAAAGTAGGTACAGCTGCAAGCTTACGCTGATTTTCTTGAGTTAACGTTCTGAAATTAAGTAAAGTTAAAAAAAAATTGTTCTTAAGAACCCAACAAGATCAAATATAAATTTACCTGAAATCCATTTCCCTGTTGCTGTCGGTCTCAGTAATGGAACTTTGTTTTTGATTCGGATTCTGCGGTTTCCACTGGGTGTAAACGTGCATTTCCGAGTCCATTCCAACCACTAAAATCCCATCCCTCACCCAGCTTATTTGCATGGGCAAAGCGGGTAATCCGTCGGCGGTTTGCAGCTCAATCTTCCTTAAAGTCATCCACTTGAAGTTGTCGACGAACAGCGGCTGGGCAAGAGAACTCGCCTTTCGAAGGATCGGTCTGAAGTTGTTCATAGACTCTTTCATCGCCTTGACGTTCGCTTGTGCTAAATCTGACGATAGCGGTGTATAAAGTAATATATTACTACCACAAGCGACCGTCAAAATGTGAGATCCATCCTCGTTAGAAACCCAGTCTAGTTGGACTATGTGCTTTTGGGTTAAGGGGCAAATATTGCCCATTTCGGAAATTGATTTCCTCAGCGACTGTAAAGTAGTGAAACTAGGAACGGCCAATAATGTAGGCTTAATCGGCTCGGACAACATGTTATTTTGTCTATCCTCGCCTTGTAGAGTGTGCAACACCTCATTAATCCTCTGTTTCTTCTTGAGCGTTCTCGAATCATACAGATAGCTCAAATCTAAGTGTCTGTTAATGTCGATGCGAGGCAAGTGAATATTCTTCAAATGAATAACATCTTCCAAAATCCACTCGGTACCGCCCGTCGATTCGCATTCGTAAATGGCCACGCACAAGTTAATATATCTGGAATCCTGATCAGTTTTACCGGGTCTCGTAAAGCTCTTTCCATATTTATAAGCACAAGCAAGTCTACCCGAATACGCAACGCTTATGTTTAACACCTGCCCTTCAATTTCAATGGCGGATTCTTTAACCATGTTCCACTCCGACCAGACCTTGCCGCAATTCACGACGACTCCATCCTCTTCCAACATAAGATGGGCTAGCTCGTTTACCTGATAGCCAAGACTGGAAACGGCCCAGAATCGAATAATACCGTCGCTACAAGCCGTAGCGAAACAATACGGCGCCAGACACGCCGGGTAGATCGAGGCGGAACTCAGATGCCCAGCGGCAGCGGTAGCGTGAATGATTTCGACGCCGTCTGGCAAAGGAAGTACCTGCTTAATTTCCCTGGTCACAGTCAAAGTAATGTGCGGACTAAACTTTGCTTGCTTCAAGTGCAACGACTCGACGCTGTTTCTTCTGGATAAATCGTTTTCGTCTTGCACCAAGTTACAATCCGGCACGTACATCTGGCTTGCCGTTAGAGATAGATCGACGTCTGTGGAAGCGATGGTGAGTTTCCACATGTGAATAATAGTGTTTTGATCGGTGCAATCTAGAAGGACAATGTAAAATGGCTCTTCGAATACGGAAGATTGTTGGAGATCGACCATTGCGTCTTGATTCGCAGCCTTGGCAGAACTTCTTTGACCTGCATTATTAAACAAAAGTATGAAATCGATAAAAAAAAACTACACCTACAACGCTAACAAGGTACATTTTTTGTGTTTCATATACAGAGTGTTCTAAAAGATATGGTCATAATTAGGCATTAATTATATTGGGACAAAACAAGGTTAGAACTTCATACTGGGTGTTATGGAAATGACATATTATATTTAAATGGGTGACTCCTGGGGTATCCTAGAGAAGCGCTACATATATTTTTTTTTTAAATCGAGCGTTTAAAAAGTGGGGTAATTCACCCCTAAACCCACACACAACTCCTCGGCACATTCATATATGAAGATATTAAATTGCTCAGCTGATTAATCGACAGATGTTCAAGCACAATGTTGCCAAAATGTTTAAAAGTGTAAAACTTTAGTTTCTTATAAAACTAAATATTTAGCTTACTTAGAAAGTAAATCCAGGACGCGATTAAGGAATCCAGGGCACAGACACTTTAAGTTCCTTTTTCTAAGGAAAAATAAGCTTATCACTAAACCCCACCACTAACGCATAATTACACTTTACAATAACACACATAGAACAAGAGCACTTAATCATTTCGCAATAGAAATAATAAAAACGCTAATTTCTATGGGCCATTAACCCCTTACTAAAGATAAAATGAAACAATCATGTTAACAATTGACAGGAACTACCCTCTGAAATAATGGTCTAGTCCGTCTTCGGACTAGTCATCAAACTTTCTTTCCGAGAAATCTCCGCTCTCTAGAGCCAGCGCGGTTGCCATTTCCGAGACTATAATTATACTGGAAAGTAATATTATAGAAGGAAATTCGGCAATTTATGATAGTCGCTTATAACATATCGAAAGTGGCAACTCTGTATTTTTAAGTATTAGCCCGATGTCCACAATTAGCTGTTTAAAGAAGCAGGCCGATATCGAGAACAGAAAGGAGAGAACCAACGTATTATTTATTTTTTAAATTTTTAGATGTTAAATACATTATTTCCCAGACCACTCAGACAATAAGGGCGTATTTTAGTCTACACAGTAGCACTTTAAAATACTAATTCAGATTGAATGGTACTTAGATGTGTTATGTGATTTTATTGTGCCGGTTTGTTTTTGTTCAAGTTACCTAGGTACTTGGTTTTTTATAAATTAAGTTGGTGTTAAATAAGTCCGAAAAGCTAAATAAAATTGCATTTTTTTTTCTAAGGGGATAAGTGGCATTTATAAACTCTTTAGTTGTCCAGATCTGACGGGTGTCGTTCGAATTGAACAAATGAGAACATACCTGACCATTTATAAAACTCCGCGGCGGTTCGTTCGAGTCGGTTCAAGTTTATAAATCAGAGATTGTTTCCTAGCGAACTGAAATGAACGTAAAAGTTTATAATAATGTACCCTGAAAAATAAACAACTTGCAATCTGTCAAACGGTTATTGACTTTCTAAAGAGCTGAAGATATGACAACACTGTTGACATATGAGTGGCTCAGTGCCATCCTTGCCTAACCCACCATTTTTTCAATTTGCCAATATTGTGCGCATCTTCTTAAAAATACCTAAATCTGTCCATGCCAAAGTTGCCCAACCCTCTATTTCAAACTATACGGTGCTGCCATCCATGAGCAACTTTGGTAATCAAAACAACTTCAAAGTTACTTACGCCAGTCTTGCCTATCCATCACAATATGGCGGCGTCGAACGTCGAGCAATTTTCATTATCCGATTTATCGGGTGACGATAGTGATAAAGATAAGGACTATGTACCTGATGAGGAAGCTTCAGGTAAGTTCTAGTTTTTAAATAATTTAATGATTGTTGATATTGTTAGTTTAATATGGTTTATTGCATGTAAACATGTGTGAGTGTTAGGCATTTTTGGCTCTCACTTACAGCGTCAAGTGAACTTAATATCTTTGTGGGATAGACATGTCTGGATTTAGTGGCATGACTTTAAATGCTTTACTATGTGGAATAATATACAGATTATGCAATTGCCGCGTTTACGGTACTTATAAAACTAACATGCGTATCTATTTTTTTAGGTGAGAGCCAAAGTGAAGAGAATGATAAGCCTTTACTAGACAATAAGAATAGACGAAAACGTATCAGACAGCCTAACACACATAAGAAAAATATTAGGAAATTAAAGCGTTCACGTGGTGACGAATATCTGTCCACAACGGGAAGAGTGGTTCCAGGAAAGCGTTGTGACTTGTCAGAATGTGGATGCAGACTTCGCTGTGCTGAAAATATCTCTGAAGCAAGAAGGAAAGAAATTTTTGATGGCTTCTATAATATGGATTGGGATATGAAGCATTCATTTCTTGCAGGCCAAATAGAAATTGATACTATTAAAAGAAAATATACCAAAAAACAGAATAGTCGAAGGGGAAAAACAAGAACCTACAGGCTTCAGGATGAAAGAGGGGACGATAAAATTGTTTGCAAGAAATTTTTTAAAGGGACACTGTCTATTTGTGATGGAACTATTACAAATGCTTTAAAGAGAAAACAAACATCTGGAACTCCAAGAGCTGACCAGAGAGGAAAGCATACGCCGCATAATAAGACTAGTTTAACCGACGAGACAAGAGTTTGTGAATTCATACAAAAATTTCCATCCTACGAGAGTCATTACTGCAGAAGAGACAGCAATAGAAAATATTTAAATCCTGATCTCAATATGCAAATTATGTATGATTTGTATAAAAGTCAATGCAATGACAGTGGGAACCACGTAGTTTCTTTGTTCATTTTTAGAAACATTTTTAATACAAAATTTAATCTACATTTTCACCAACCTCAGAAAGATACCTGTCAAACTTGTGATGAGTTCAAGACAAACATAAATACCTTAGAGAGTGAGGCGGAAAAGCGGAGCGCTAAATTGCAACACGACCTTCACCTGCGACAAGTGGACGCCGTCCGAGACATTAAACAACGAGATGCGATTGCAGCCAGATCTTCTGATAATACAAGACAAGTATTGGTTTTTGACCTTCAAAAAACTTTACCTACTCCAGCTTTGACTACCGGTGTTGTATACTACAAACGACAGCTCTGGGTATACAACCTGGGTATCCACGACGAAGTGAATAACGTAGGACACATGCACGTTTGGGACGAAAGTATTGCATCAAGAGGGGCACAAGAAATCTCATCTTGTCTTTTATATCACGTAAAAAACTGTCTGTCATCAAGTACAAAAGAAATGACTCTTTACAGTGACAGTTGCGGAGGCCAAAACCGTAACATTAAGGTAGTGTTGGCCCTGTCTTACATTATACAACATTCACAAATTGAAAAAATCAATTTAAAATTTTTCATACCCGGCCATAGTTTTTCAACTTGTGATCAAGATTTTGGCGTAATAGAAAGAGAAAAGAAGCATCATCCTCATATCTTTCATCCAAGCGACTGGTTGAACATCATTAGATCAGCAAAGAAGAAGAAACCTAAATTTTCTGTTCATAATATGACTAAAGATATGTTTTTCAGTACAAAGCCTTTGGAAGAATCCATTACAAACCGAAAAATATCTACAGATAAATCCAAAGTGGAGTGGTTAAAAATTAGATGGATTCAGTTACGAAAAGAAGATCCAAAGAAAATGTTTTATAAGTACAACTATGCTGAAAACGACTTACTTTTCAACACTGTAGATCTTACTAAAAAATCTGGTCCAGGTCGTCCTGCGCTTCAGTTTACGTTACAACTGCCTCTCCTGTATCCAAATGGACGAGCTATAACTAAAGAGAAGAAAAAAGACCTACTCTCTCTTTTAAAATTTGTGCCTCCAGAACATCATGACTTTTATAAGTCGCTTTCAGTCGGAATTGTTGAGGTTGAGCAAAATGAAGCATCCGACTATGAAGAAAACGATTAAATAATTATTAATATTCGTTTTTTTCTTTATATTAATGTTGCCTAATTATTCCACCTTATGTCGTTCCAACTTTTAGTTAAGCGCCAAATGTGCCTATCTGTTAAGTATCAAAGTATCATACTATTCTAAAATGTTAAATTTTTTATTTTACAATATTATTTTAGAATCATATGTTTTTTATTTAAATAAATATTTAAAGGATTCTTAACAACATTGTTTATTTTTCTGTTACGACTTTACTTTGTCTCTCATTATTTCATAAATAATAAATTGTGGGTTAGGCAAGGATAGCACTGATCCACTCATATGTTGCTTTGTTTACCTTCCTGACAGGGGCACCACGTGGTCTATTTTGGTTTGACATAAGGTCATGTACAGGGCATATTACTTAAAGCGCCATTTTTGGATATTTTTCTTCAATTTGTTTTCATCTCAGGAATTGCCGATTTAAATATAATACGTCATTTCCATAACACCCTGTATAACATTTTGTCTTTTGAAGAATTGAAATTGATATTTTTGTCAAGCGCAAGAGATAGCATTATCAATACCTGTAATAAGTTGTTCCTGATACACATGCAAGAAAGTCGTATTCTGCCACTGGATAGCTTCCGCTACAGTCTCCAGCTGAATAATACAACCGGGTCGTGATGTACTCTGTTGCGACACAATATTAATATTCTCCAGCAAAGCGTCTTCGTTAATCGATGACATATCCGACATCTCGCTCAAGTCATGATCCACATGTCTTTGCCTACTCTCCTTAAATGACAGGTCGGCTAATAGAGTTCTGGCATCGATGACCGCTTGATATACTCTTAGACAGTGGCCGTCCGATGCCACAAAGCAAGCGCTGGGCGAATTTGAGAGGTTGCCAAGTGTACTTGATGGCAGGAGAGTGGGTATCCAGGAAACGTTGCTGAATGCAGACGGTTCTGGGGAGCTAATTCGGGCCAACTCACAAATACCGCCCGATTTTGATAGGGGGCCGACGGCATCGACTTTCCATAAAATAAGTTCGCTGCAGAAACCCTAAAATAGAGAGAAAAGGTATTCAACAAATTGCATTAATGCATAAAGTAGTTACAGTCATAATAATCATACGAATCAATCAAAATTACGCGGACGAAAAATATCAAAACAGGGACTGATTTCATAAACATTATGCCTTCCGATATACGTATTTCGAAAAATAATTTATAATTTCGAAAAAAAATAATTTCGCTTTCGAAATTCGGTGTTTCATAATGCACTTATACAGGGTGCTGATAAAGTCTGGAATAATCGATTTTTCTTGAAAACGCAAAACTTTTTCGAAAAACGCTCGTACCCGTCGATTTTATTTTATTCTTTGAAATTTTTTGGCGTTCTTCAATATTATACCGGATGCGCCAAAAACGCTAGGCAAGTGTCAACTTCACTTTTTCAAATAGAACACCCCTTTTTTTTTTCCAATATTCAGATTCCTCTCTAAACTCTAGACAAGTTTCATTTATAACATATTGTATGGCTAAAGTCAACAGTAATTGAAATACAGGGCCCACAATAAAAATCAAGGTATAATTTTAAAGCTTGTTTTCCATGACAAATACTTAGGCTAGAAAAAAAATTCTAACAGGAAATTGGTAATACAGTGAACAATCTAAAAAATTATTTGAGTAAGTGTTGAAAATGGTGTCCATTTACGGCTCTACAATGTCCCAATCTCTCAACAAATTCTAACTGTACATTATGTACAATTTCTGGGGTAATTTGTCTTATGGTTGTTGTTATACGCGTTTTGAGAACATCAATATCTTCTGGTTTATTTTTGTAAACCCTTTCCTTAATATAGCCCCACAGAAAGAAGTCCAATGGCGTTAAGTCGGGGGACCTCGCAGGCCACTCTATTTCACCCCATCGACCTATCCAATGATGATGAAATAACTCATTCAGGTATCTACGGACTTCGACCGAATAGTGGGCTGGTGCACCATCCTGCTGAAACCACATAGTTGTATCATGTGAGTCAGGAATGTTCCGACCGGGAAATAGGGCAACAACGCTGGAGCGAGGTCTTCTTCAAGAAACTGCAAATATCTTTGGCCAGTCAAATTTTCCTCAAAAAAATAGGGTCCTATAACAGTATCCCGAATTATTCCTGCCCATACATTAATTTTTCTCGGCCGCTGGGTATGAATTTCTCGGAACCAATGGGGATTTTCGCTGGACCAATACCGGCAATTTTGACGATTTACCATGCCATCCAAGAAAAAAGTAGCCTCATCGGAAAAAATTATGTTACTCGGAAATAATGCATCGTTAATCAAGTAATTATCCATGAGAATTTCGCAGAACTCATTCCTTCTGTCAGGGTCGCCTTCCAAAAGTTCCTGTACTCCTTGACATTTATATGCATGCCATTTTTCCTTTTTCAGGAACTTTGCCACCGTTGAATCGTGGATATTTTGAACATTTTGAGAAATGCTTCTTGTGCTCGAATGTGGTCTCTCTTCCAACGAAACTAGAATATCAAGTTTGACATCGTCGGAAATTTTAGGTCGTCCACTTCTAGGTTTATCCTTAACGTGACCAACTTCATTATACTTCTTAACAATTTTGGAAACAGTTGCCTGATTTATGTGTTCTCTATTTGGATATTTATCATTAAAATACTCACAAACTTCTATTTGTGTTCTCTTTCGATCTCCACATCCTACTATTATTAATATTTCGATTCTCTCAGCTTCCGTTAGAAACATTTTTATGGGTAAAAGTGACAACTTTGGAGTAAATATTAAATGTTTTGACATTTACGTAACTAAGTTATTATGTAGAAACCGGTAAGAAGGTAAATACCTAGACCTTAAAATTATACCTTGATTTTTATTGTGGGCCCTGTATTTCAATTACTGTTGACTTTAGCCATACAATATGTTATATGAAACTTGTCTAGAGTTTAGAGAGGAATCTGAATATTGGAGAAAAAAAGGGGTGTTCTATTTTAAAAAGTGAAGTTGGCACTTGCCTAGCGTTTTTGGCGCATCCGGTATAATATTGAAGAACGCCAAAAAATTTCAAAGAATAAAATAAAATCGACGGGTACGAGCGTTTTTCGAAAAAGTTTTGCGTTTTCAAGAAAAATCGATTATTCCAGACTTTATCAGCACCCTGTACATCCATTTGACGGACTTTCCCAAGCCTTTAAATTTTTGATATGTTATGACTTTACTAACCAAGATTATATTAGTAAGAAATGTCCATAAAAACTTATCGAAAACACAGAAGTACGATGAAATAGCTCTGAAAGAACTTTATGATTAAATTCAACTCGAAGGCCACTTATAATCATATACATACTAGGAAATACTCACATTCGTTTTATTTGGACTTTTAGTTTGATCGATAATGTTATGATGACTTGTAGTTAATAGCAGAGGTAATACGGGATGGCAAGTAATATCATTCACTCTAAATCTATGCCCAGAAGCTCTACTCTTATGACCAATGCTCAAAACTTGGGCAAATTTGCTTTGATCTGCGAACGTCAAATGCCATAAGTTTAATGTCCCATTGTCGTGTTTGGTGACGAGATAAACCACCGGAGTGGCTTCGTTTGAATCATCTACTTGACATGCGCCCTGAAATTGTAAAAGCGTTACTTATTTATTTCCACCACCACGCATAATAACCAAGTATGAATTTACGTCATTTCATATGGACAAATTACCTCTAAATCGGGTTTATTTTCATCCTCCTCCTTTACACTACTCAAGTTCCTATTATTAACCTCTCTGTTCATCACATCTTTTACCAAATGTTTCAGCAACGGCGTCGTACTGTATAAACTGACAGTTGTAGACATGCTCATGGAATCACCAACCGGAAAAGCAGCCGGAATACGTGTAGAAAAAGAAACTTGGGCCTGACGAAATGAACCTGGGTGGAATTCATCCAACCATTCAACCACCCTATAATAAAGTATTTATTTTTTCATTACCTTGATCTCAATAACCCCGAAAATGAAAACTTTTTATATTGTATTTTTTTATTCCTTTATTTCCACCATAAATGGCCATTACCTGTTCATACCTGGTTAGGCCAAATAATAAACAGTTAAAAATAACAGAATAATCCATGTCTACCCCATTGCGCCGGCAAGGGCAATTAAAATGGCGCCTGCCCCATTTCTGGTAATGAGAGACAGCTGATCGGGAACAGTGTACTGCGCATGAATCCGTGTCATTTTAATAGTCAGAAGAGTAGAATTTCTGACTGTAGTACGGAGAACGGTGTACTGCGCCTGAATCCTTGAATTATAATTGCCATTGCTGGCGCCCTAAAAATTCCCAAGTGTAATACGGCCTTTACACATAAGAAGGTTCAAAAATACACTGAAACAAATTAATGACGTCAAAAATATTGTTCGTTTCTTAAAACCAAAATGGCGGCCGTTCAACAGCTGATTTTTTAGAGCTAGAATAATAATAACCTAACATGTGGTTTATTAAATTAAGTCATTTAACAGACCCTTTCTTCCAATTTCTGACATCATGGATGATGTAAGTATAAAACACCGATCTATAACAGTAAAAAGTTAAGTTTTATGAGAGAAAAAATGGGTTGGTGCGCACGGTTTACCGGTCATATTTTTAAATAATAATAATAATAATCATCTTTATTTCAACTTGTTACACTTCAAACAGAGCAAAACAATGAAATGACGTAACACCAAAACAAAAAAAGAAAAACCCATTTCACTGATATCATGTCCACAGTTCACAAGCTTCCACAAAATTCTCTAAGACTGTAAGGCTCTAAATCTATCAGAAATTTTCTTAGTTCTCTCTTAAATACTTTTTGTGTGTCAATTTCTGGCACACTTTCTGGCAAAGCATTATATAACTTAAGGCACATATACTGTGGAGATGTCTCCGTTAGTGTCAGTCTATGTATAGGATACCTAATATCTACCTCAAAATAATCTGTTTAAAAAAGAACATTAAACATTCAAATATATAAACAGCGTACGCTGTCATAACACCCATTTTCTTAAAAACACTTCTACAACTATCCAAGTAATTCATTTTTTTTTACCATCCTAATTAATCTTTTCTGGACTACAAATACCCTCTGCATTTTACTATCTCCACCCCAGAAGATAACGCCGTATTTGAGTATCGACTCAAAGCTGTCAAAGTACACTATTTTAAGTGTTTCCTCATTCATATACCTACATACTACCCGAATACCATAACAGACTGAATTCAGTCTTCCGACTAAACTATCTATGTGCTGTGCCCAGTCAAGATGTTCATTGATCGAAATTCCCAGGAGCCTTACATTAACCGAGATGCCTACTTCTTTGGTGCCAAATGTAATATCCATGGGTTTTACAATGTTGGACTGTTTGGTTCTGAACAATACTAAGTTAGTATTTCCCTCATTTAATATTAACCTGTTTTACTGTACCAATCTGGAACTGTATTAAAAAACGCCTGGGACCTTTCCATCAACTCTTCCATAGTTTTGCAGCCAGTAATTAGGTTTGTGTCATCAGCGTAGCTGACAATATGTTGCTGAGGTGAGTTCAAGAGAAGTGACAGGTCATTGACGAATATTATAAATAACAGCGGTCCTAATATAACTGCCCTGTGCAATTCCTATGTTATTTTCTCGCATATCTGACTTATACGTTTTCCCCTGACTGGTCACATACACACATTACATCCTATTATTCAAATATGATAAGATCCATTTCCTTGCGTTGCCCCTAAAACCATACATTTCCAATTTCCTTATTAGTAATTCCCTGTCCAGACAATCATAGGCCTTTGACAAGTCCAACAGCATTCCCTATCCCAAAGGTTGCTCGTCGGTTGTCTTGCGCACAATGTTGTCGCCGTCATATAGGCAACCCCGCCGGTATTGGTGCTGGTTTGGTTGCCAACCAACGACGTGAACCAACGACGACCGTCGTAGGGATGTAACGATATTAAAAATCTATCTATACATAGACAATACATATCAAAATTAATTTTGCTTGTAGAGTTTGGCTATCCATAGATATAGGTCGGTGGTACGAACCCTCGTGAAACGAAATTTAGTGGTTAGTTAAGTAAATAAATGTATTGGACAAAATCAGTGATCTGGCAGATTGAATATTGCGTTCAGTATGTGCGATAACTATCATTTAAGAGAGAGTAATACTGACCATATTAAGAAACTGCCGTCGACGGGATGAATACTGAACAGCAAGTCGGGACTGTGATGCCAGTCTCTAAGAAAACATTCAATTCTGGCGTCGACACCGTCTGGCGCTCCCGATTCCATTAAAGGTTCCAGACTGTTTTCGTCAGATTCGGGATTTTCTACCACAGGCCTAAAGAAAATTTCATGAGTGAGAATTTAATTGGATACAATTTTATGTTCAGATGCGTTTACTACAAATTGCTTAATATTTTGCAATGATAAATTTCCAAAAACATTTGACTCGAGAGCTTTTTCAAAAAAAAGCTAAAAAAAAAACTAAAAATTTTTAATAAATTTTTTAGATTTTCATAAAAAAAATTGAGGAAAACTTAAAAAAAGAAGTTACCTAGCAAATTCTTCTAAAAACAGCTCAGCCTGTAAGCTAAAATGCATTTCCTTGTTATCTAACCAATGCAATACAAATGCTGGCTTCGGATTGCAGTAACTTATACTTGGAACCAAAGGTATATCAGTTTCCGCATTGACAGATGCTGCTAAATGGAAGTGAAGTCCCGGTGTCACCCCTAAAATTCATCATATTATGTAATACATAGATATATTGAATATGTTTCCTTTATCCCCTGAAAGAAATGGCTTGTCAATATTTAATTTCTGATAACTTACCTGTGCCATGATATCCGTAAGAATGAAAATCGTGGACGCTGTATGTCGATGGTAACGTAGGTATGGGCTGAGAAGACCCTATGAAACCTTGAGCTTGATGCTTCGCGTTACGTCTTATATGGAAACAGTGTCTAGAAAAAATGATACAACCCTAAATTAACAAGAAAACGGTACAAAAATATCTAATATTTGCTTTAAAAGTGTAGCTGTTAGCCCTTATTATGCAAAGAAAGTACACTCAATGAGAGATTACTATGAACTAACAAAAGTTTAGCACATTTTCTTTATAAACTGTAAATGACACTATGTATGTTTAGCAAATGGCTAATTTGTACGACAACAAGCAGTTTAAAATACAGATGTTTTCCCTGGCGGTTAGTCAAGAACCTGACGCTTTGTATAGAAGACCTTTTCAAACTTATGGGCGGCCTGAAAGGTTTGGTTCCATCTGAAACGCGTGGGTATGTACTGTAAAAGTACTATGATTGTGAAAAATTAATTTACCCCCTGCTTCCCTTTACCTCTTAAACTTTAGTTATTTATCATAAATCCATGTATTTATCATAAAAACATGTAAAAATTACACAACTATGTTCTTTCCTGCTCGAGGATATAATGACAGTCACAAGAATAAAATACAGCTGTATTATAAAACATCTGCTAGTTGATAATTGAGCCACATTCAATGATTGATCGCAATACTCGCAAAAAAGCGCGAAACACAGAAAATACCCATTCTTCGCACTTACCCACAATAAATCATCCTTGTTATATTATAATACAAAAAAACAGATATCCATTTGCTAACAGTAAAAAATATCAATTAACTTGAATTATTTAATAGAAAGTGTTTAAAGTGTTATAATAGCGTTTAAACTAAATATTTCATGTGGTGGGTTTTGTGGACACTGCAGACAATCCAGTAGAGTAAAATAATTCTAATCATCTTAAGTCTGAAGGATGTAGAACTGTAGAAATACATTATTATGACTTATATTTTTGACACAGAGAAAAAGGCAGGTCTATAAGAGAGAACTATTAAAATCAACCATGTATACAGTGCATGACAAAACAACATAAATATTAATAATCAATGTTTTACTTACTTCATATGCTTCAATCGTTGCATAAACCTATGCTTATGCCTGTGTGTTCTGAACTTCGGATGGTGGGCTTGTGGATCTAATTGAGACAAGTTTACAAGGCCATCTTCTGGTAATACTGTTTCGACCCACAAGCGACAAATATTATCTTTACATGAAGTAAGAAGCATGTTTGATACAGAACCCCTAGAAATAAGAAAAACAATTTATTCATGTGCATTGTACGAAATGGCAGTACACTACACTTTGTTGAACAAACAATCTTATACATAATGATTGCATGATACAGACAGTATCTATATCTTTTCATATAACAACAATATAATAACTTTCTGGATAATATTATTTCTGCTATAAATGATTCAGTTTAGAACACGAATAATTAACTACCTCCCATTAATGCCAAAGAACTTTTTAAAGAGTTGCAGCAGTTATACTGCTTTATTACATTTTTACTGGTACTTTGGACGTCATAGTAACGTTTATAAACAATTATTAATAAGAAATATTTCAACATACTTTGGCATGTATTTGCTTGTATTTCTCCAAGATATATGGGTGACTGCCCTAGGATGTGCAATGTAGACAAATCCATAATCCAGCTCTTGTGGACCTTCTGTACTTTTAGATGTAAAAAGAACTAGAAAAAATACTTCAAAATTAGACCAGCTATTTAAAAAAAAGGACCTGCCTTGAAATCCTCATTGCAGTAGGTACTTACAATGTTTGTTTTCATACCAGATCTTAACAAGTCTGTCATTCTCGCCACAAGTAGCAAATAACGTGCCATCTGGTGAAAAGGCTAAATGTTGAACTGGTATTGCAGTGTTTGCTTTCCAAACGCATTGCCATGATGTTTGTTCTTGTTCTGCCAGATTAAATGAAAAATATTTAAAACGTTTATGAACCAAATTGAAAGTATATTGCCTTTTTACTTTAATTTTGTTGCCACACCATAATTATAACACTTTACAATAACCAAAATAAAAGTATCATATAACTAATCAGTTGCTTACCCTGTGGTTTATCTGGTTCATCAGGGTTATCATTTTCCTCTTGCCCCCCTCCAAGAGTAAAAGTAACAGAAGGCTCTTCTTCAGGAAGCTGTTGTTTTAAATGCCAAAGCTGTACATCACCGCCTGCCGTCAGCAGGCGTGTACCCTCTAGATTCCAACTGAGAGCTCGTATAGGAGAGTCTATTTTTAAGGATCCTGTCTGGACCCATCTATAGTCTAGGCCCTAAGAGAATTGTGGTAGTAGCAATAAGATGTATGTATATTATACATTACATTTTCACAAAATTATAATGCAATTCCATCGTGCTAACTTTGACTTTAGTGATACTTTTCAAAACTAATAGAAGTCTTGAACTGTGTAAGTCTTTAAAACTAGTTAAACTTTGTTCTTATTGAATTATGTTTTTATGTAATACCTTTCAAAAAAACTAGTAAAAGCTCGATAAGAAAAAAGTTTTTTGTAATGGTGCAATTTTTTATTGTTTATTTATTATACATTTATTTTCCATAAGCTCAAGTAAGCATTGTCCCCCATTATTTACTTCCAATATAATTTAAATGGTACATTAGCGCATTTTAGGTAATATAAAAAGTTTAACAAATACCACAAATCAAACACAAATAAATATTTAGTAAATATTAGGTTATTTCAACTGGAAAAACAATATGGTAAGTTCGTTCATTTGATTAACCAAGTCAGTTGTTATATTATTTTTTATTTTCACACTTGGGTAAGTTCAAAGTAGTGAGAAACATGAAATATTATTGGATAAAGAAAATGTGAGAACATGAGAAAAGCAAAAAAATACTAACTCCACTGTACCTTAACCCCTCTATATATTTTATAAGGTCTCTGAAATCATACCAATAAAATTATAATGTGCTTAGTTACTACATGAAATATTTTAGATATTTTATGGGCTAGTATGATAAGATAAGCAATAATTATTTAGGAATTTGTTAACATTTTTTAAACTTAATAATATTTGGTAATAAAATGTTTAATCCCTTGGAAATTAATAAGAATGTAATGACACGTAGGTTTAGTAGTAGTAAGTACTTCTTGTTATAAAAGAAAGTAATCATTATAATATACGACAGTAGTAGGACAAGAAAAAAAGCCCATTTGTACACATTTTCGGTCTGTCATTGTATAAATTCAAACATTTAGAGTACTTACATGTGGTGAATTATTATGTATCAATGGTGTCGGTTCATAAATACACACTGTATTATCATAAGCTGCAGCAATTTTTCCAGTATCACTTGAGCAATCTATAGAGCTTATGCGGATATAATCGTGGACAGCACCAGGAATGATCTGTACTCTTTCAAAGGTGGAAGCAAGGATCACTATATTACATCCTGCTGCGTAAGCCTGAAAATTGAGAATTCTGTAGTAGCCAGTAGATAAGTACGGTAGCAACGTAAAATTCTGTATAATCAAGAACAAATAAAGGAACCCTAGGGAACATTCTACAACTAATCTTAGAAATGGTAATAAGGTTTGTTTTTAAAGCGTAGAAGCTGTGTTCTCAAACTTACTGTAAATGGAACACCTTCGACAGATCCTAATGCAAAGCATTTGTCGCCAGCGTTACACGCCCCACTCACAATCTGATGCAAATTCATTATTGAATTTTCTATAATTTTCCTTGCTAAAATATTTTATATAACATTATAGCGAACGATTTAACTTCCCTTTATAATAATTTTTTTAATTATGGTCGACAATTTTGACATGTATCAGCTGACTATCTACTATTCATCTTCCGTCGATTTTATGTAAACCTATTGTTCCTCTGTGTTAACACCCAAGTTCTTTGGCTCTGATTCCACTAGTACGAAGTAGAGATGGGTAGTTGCCTACTTTTCCATTGGAAGAATCAGTGCACATGCGACAACTCCGATTTATTTTACTTGAAAGGATTTGTTACAAACGGCGTCATAGTACTCAAAGGTTTCTAGCCTGGCTCACACGGTGAGTTTAGTCGGTCGGCCCGTCCTCCTTCAGAGGCGGTTCTTTTCCCTCAGAAAAGAAGATATTGATGATTTGGTATAATCCCCACAAGTTGCAGAAACCCGACACTACCTTGCAGCCGCATCTGTAAGTCTGTGTGCAGTTCGCAAAAAAACTATTGCTTTACTTGATATGCCACAGCGATTCAAAAAAAAAATAGCAAGTAATATTATTTAATGGTGGTTATAGTGGATTTATAAACAAGAAATATTTTCATTTTGTTTTTATTTTATATACATAAATTAATTACATATATGTAATGTTACTAGGTGTCGGTAACACACTCTAGCTAATAGCAATATGCAGAAACTTTACATGCCCAAAAAGCATTTTTTCGGTTTAATAGTTTAAACCAGTGGTCCTCAACCGCGGGTCCGCAGAAATGTTTCACAAGTCCGCGAATATATGTTTTTTTTTTAACATACCCATATAAATTACACTGATGAACATAGGAAACGACCAAAGAGAAACGACTCGCTATAATTTTAAATACTTTTTGCGACGTCATATCTTTTGATCCGCTCAATGGATTTTGATAAACTTTTCACTGGCGGGTAGTCCCACTATTTAGCTACATACTGACGAAGCAAAGTATAATTTTTCCGTTCATTAAATTCAATATATTATGGGATAAAATAAAAAGTGGAATTTTTTTATTAAAATTTAAATTGCGACACAGGGGTTTTCATGTATATCTAAGTACTTATATACTCACGAGATTAAAGGTTAGTCTTTTTGCAACATTTTCTTTATTTGTCTTTGTATCTTTAACAGTTAATTTTCTAACATAAAACCATTTTTGACAAAAATATTGATATGTGTGGTTTCTGTATATCACGATTCAATTGCTAATACATATTTATGAAGGTGTCCAGTTAGGATTTGTATGAATCAAAATCTTGATTGGATCGCCTTTTTGAGTCATGGCTGTGTCAAACGCCTCAAGCGAGTCCTCAATTTTGTAATGGTGAGTGATCAGCGGTTTTACGCTGATCTTGCCGGTAGCTATCATGTCAATAGCTATTGGATAACTAAAATATTATGCAAAGCTATTAAATTCATGATCAAAGTTACCATGCAAAAGTTAGCTGTATTAAATTTTACTTACTCGTTGTTATATCTGAATATTCCTCTGAGATCTACCTCACGAAAAATGGCTGCTCTTAAGGGCAAAGTTTGTTCGAATTTACCCATTCCCACTAATACTACAATGCCTTTGCTCCTGGTAACCTAAAAATATGTTTCACATATAAATATGCAACTAAACATTTTTTATAGACATAAATACATTATTTCAGCAATTTGAATGTTCAGTATCAAATTACCTTATTACCTTAAGAGCAATCCTTACACAAAGATCGGCCCCTGAACAATCAAAACTTTTATTAGGTTGTCCCCCTAAGACTTCCTTTATTTTGACAACGATGTCATCTTCTGTCATATCTTTTTCAATTTTTTGTGTAGTCGGCACCAAGTTCTTTTGCTGTTTGTAGTTTTCCATCTAAGATATCTAAAGTGAAACGCGAAACATATTAAAATATATCTAATTGATATAAATAATAAAAAAATATATACCTTACGCGTTCAAGAGCAATATTTGCAAAAAAAATTAGAAAAACTGTTGTTAAAAATCTAAAATAATTAAAGGACTTGTAAAAATGTCGTTTATATTTAGTAGCGGGGCTTATAGGGTGCACTTGTACTTGTTTTACCTGTGATAATAATTTTGGAAGCTCCTCTAGCCTTAGCACACAACAGTGTTACCATACCAATTGGTCCAGCACCAAGAATAAGGATTACATCACCTATTTGAACCTCCCCTCTTTTAGCAGCATGCACACCTACTGAAAGGGGTTCTATAAGAGCACCATCTTCTAGGTCCAAATTTGGAGGTAATCTAAAATCAAGGAAATATGACATCTATCTTCGTTAATTATCCAAAGTTTATTTCCTATGCAAAACTCAGTAATCAATTCATAAAGTTATATCTAAAATCTGTCAATATATATACACAGGGTGTTATGGAAATAACTTATTATATTTAAGTGGGTGACTCCTAGGGAGTCCTAGAGAAAGTCTACATACCTTTTTTTTAATCGAATATCTAAATACTAAGGTAAAAACCCTTTTTACCCACGCGCCGTTCCATCTGGATTCACTTAGCAACAATGTGGGTCACTAGAGTATAGTAACAGTGTTGTCAAATCACACCGCGTGTCTCGCCCTTGGTTGAATACTGGCGGCGCGCCCTTCATACTTCAGTATGTTTCGAGACTGCTTGACGTATACGAATTTTAAACGTTTTGTTAGTTGTATTGCTCGATTTTTTTTTTGTTGTGAAATAATTCATAATAAGGAATGTTGTGGTGATTTCAAATTTGTGTGATATTATCTACTGTTGATTCTGTTGAAAAACAGACTTTTTGTGTTTTATTATTTTATGGAATTTAATTATAAAACGGATTATTTTAAAATAAGATCGAAGGTAAGAGAGTATGTACCTTAAAATTGTAGTTTTATTTGTCGAAAAAGTTTGAAAAAGAAGTGATAACTTGCGTCAAAGACGTCTTGTTGTCAAAAACTGAACACGTGTGTTTAGAATTCTGTATTGCAATATGACAACATCGCTATAATGCGCTAACATCTTTTGAACCTTGAGACTGCCTCAATAAAATATTGACTGCGAAGGGCCTCAGGAGCGGCTACGTAAATTTTGAGATTTCATATAAAGTGTATATTTCGCTTAATAATTCAAAGCGCCATTTATGGTTATTTTTCTTCAATTTACTTTTATCTCGTGATTTGCCGGTTTAAATATAATACGTCATTTCCATAACACCCTGTATAATTACTTGAACTCTGATTATTGTTAAATCAGGTCGATATGTGATGGATTTACTTTTAATATAAATACAAAAAATTACTTATGGCAAAAATCAGCTGGATGAACAAAGTATCTAGTAAGATTGCCGTCATTTGGTATAGCGCCAGAAAATAGAATGTCAGGACATAGGTGGTAGTCCCCGCTTTTGCAATAAAAGCAGATTCTACAAGGTACGCCATTTTCAATAGCTACTCTATCGCCAGGTTTCAGGTTCTTCACATTTTTTCCACATTCTAAGACGGTACCTGAAGCTTCATGACCTAAAATATAATTTTCACTACATAAACACAAATTTGTAAATATTCACGATAGCTTGTCCACAATTTCGTTTTTTAAATTTATACATACCAATAATCATTGGACCTGGGATAGTAATTTGTCCATTTCCTCCGTGTCTCAAAAAATGGAGATCGGAACCACAAATTCCCACAACTTCCACTTGTAAGAGAACCTCTGAAAGAAATATATCGACAGTTAAAAATACACACGTCGTTAACTACGAACGGCGCGCCGTGTGCCCATGTGAAATGCTAGTACACAATGCCTTCACGCACGACGTCGATGCGCGAGTGTCCCGCGTATAGACTCGCGCTAAAATTTCACGCCTTGCGTGTCAGGCAACGATGCCAACCGAGTCTGAAGAGTTAGAGAGGGTCCCACGTCCCATGTGAAATGGGACTAAGACCAAATACAAGCTTCCGCGCTCTTAGGGGGCTCAGCGACAACGGATGAAAATAATTAGTATTATTAGAATTAATCGTTCTTAAATTATTTGGAAAAGCTGGAAAAAGTAGCTCAGGCGAAAGATAAACATAGACATAGAGTTCGAGTAGCATTTGATAAGCAAATAAATCTCCCACCACTGAGGGGAACCATGAGGAAGTGAAGCTCGGCGATAGTCCTAAACCGGCGGGGTGGCAGTGGGAGTTGCCTTAAGGGGGAGGTGTAAGATGGTCAACGTCTGAGGTGTCGGAATTCTCTAGTATCCAAGTGAAACCATCCGCCTGATCCTCGCCAGTTCAAAAGAAAAAGACAGTCGTTTGAGATGTCGGAGCTGGGTACGTAGAGCTCTAGTATCCGAGACGAGAACCACGAGTTCTGGCCCCATCACAGAGGGGTTCTCTGTACATGTGGGTTAGAAGGTACCAAGTAGTCGAATCAGCTGCAGGTTGGGATAAGGAATAGCTTTACCGGCTGCATATTAGATTCGCTCCAGTGTGTACTACTTGGAACCAGCGGTGCCGTTTATATTCCCCCACTATGAGACTAGACGCTTGGATGAGCGCATTCGAACTATCGGAAAAAGAATCGGGGTAGAAATTATAAAACTTCTATAGGGACTTCAAAAAACCTCTATATAGTTGGTCAATGTAGAATAATAATATAGTGTGTGATGAAAAAGTTACTTACGATCATCTTTTGGTACCGGAATAGGCCTTTGTTCCTACAATATAATAAAATTATAAATAATTCTTATAATAAAAATGATTAACTATTTAATTATCTAAAATTGGCTAATAAAGAAACCTATTTCAAATATTACTATTTGTTTTATTTACTAAAATTGTTACGGCTAATCAAAAGACTCTGCAAATATTGGGACATATTTTTAAATTTAGATATTGTTTAAATATTTATTTGCCAACAAATTTAATATGTATTAAGTGAGATTATGTACCTTTAAAAATATCCGTGTACAATATTCAGAACATTCAAAGGACGCACAGATATCTCTATATAAAATGTTAAGTGAGAAAGCTTATAGCTATTTTTGCAATTACAATAAATAAAGACTTTGTTATTAATATTATAAGATTTAGCAACGATAGATTTCAGCTCAACGAGTTTCTTGGGGAATTAGGTTACTTTTTATTCTACACAAGATGGTATCATCAGATCTTCCATTCGACGTTTCGTCTTTAGGTCACCATCATCAACATATTTTTTTAAATACGAGCTTGGATTTTTTTGTTTAAATTATGAAAGAGGACCGAAATCTACGTTCAGTGGTATACAACACTTACTGATTTTCCGACGTTTTGTTCCTTAAATTGGCCATCTTCATTAAAATACCCCTAGTTTACGTTCCAGTAATTTACTCTTGTTTCGAAGGAACTGAAGATTTTTAAATTATTATTGCTATTTCTGTCTTTAATTGTTATTGTTATTACGACTACTACCGTTTTTTTTTAAAAGTTGTATCAAGTTTCTATTTAGCGTAAATATGTAAGTACAATTAATTTATTTTATTAATATAAATAAAATTTGACTTTTAGATTTAAAAAAAAGTAAATACAGGAACATAGTATGGGTATTTTCATGAAGATGGTCAATTTAAGGAACAAATAGGAAAACCAGTAAGTATTGTATACCACTGAACGTAGATTTCAGGCCTCGTTCATAATTTAAACAAAAAGATCCAGGCCCGTATTTAAAAAAATTAAGATTATGATGATGACCCAAAGACGAAACGTCTCTAGGAAGATCTAATAATGCCATCTTGTGGAGAATGAGTGAAATTTATTTTTGGGCATATCTTCGAAAAAAGTCTTGCCGTTTCTGAACTCCCAATGGTGAAGGCCGAACTTGTAACACCCTGTATAAGTAGGATAAGATACATGGGAATGGACCAACCAAAATACTATACGTATGTCAAGAGTCGAAGAATTATCTCTTGTACTTCAATTTTAAGACAGATCCATAAATGTTTTTGATTTAGAAAAAGATTTCTGAATGCCGCTAATCAGTTTCAGATATTTAAACAACAAAAACTAACATTTGTAAAACAAGATACTTGCCAGTCTCAAATCATTGCTTCCATACAGTACAGTTGAGAGATTATCCTTAGACGCCATAATGTTTTTCTACAGAAGTTTCTTCCTTGAATTCCAAAATTTTCGACTAACCCACACAAAACAGCTTGTGGAATATCTCGGACTCGTTTATATAAAAAATTTTTAGATGGCCAGTGACGTTACATGATTAAATTTACTACTTCTGTTATCTATGAACTTAAAGATTACAACATACATTGTGATGGTGTAATTCTTAATATGTAATATAAGGTGTTTTAAAGCCTTTTCGAAATAATGGGGTATAATCAGTGCCGGAGTAGGGAGAAAGGGAACCCGAGGCTTAAAATCCTGGGGGCCCTCAAAGGAGATAGTATACATATATTGTCTTGTTTAGTGTTATAATCGATCTTTATTATACTTTTCACCTTCTCCTATTCTTTTAAAACAACGATTATTAGTATCTTAAATATTATTTTATGCTGCAAAATAATTTGGCATATTAAACCACTTGCCATGGGCCTTAAAATACGTTCTGTATTTAAAATAACCGAGAAATGGTCACCAATATTAATAAATATTTATTTTAAATTCCATTGTTGGTTTCGGAAAAATTTGCAAGCTTATCTTTAAAACCATAAAGAAAAATATCATACATAAAAAAGTTGAGTTACTTTAGTTCCAATTAGAATGGATATCGATTATATCAAACAATTAAATACATGTTCTTTAACTGAATATTTATTGACAGTAAGTATAAATAAGGACTTATTTCATTACCTGTTAAAAATGACTACTTTCTCTCATAGGAAAATTTTACGTCAGAAGCTCATATCTTAGAATCCAGAGATATCGACGGAGACAAATTTTTAGTAAGTTTTATATTTAACTCGCTTCGCCTTTATCGTCCGAAAAAGTCACGGTGTCGTCGAAACAATCACAACATTATTATTTAGTTAATTAAAAGAGAATACATTTTTAAGATAAGAGCGATGGAATTTTTAAAATGTTATATTCATTCTAGTTAAATACATCTAGATTGCACTGGAAAACAAAACCCTATAAATAATAAAATGTGAAAGTCTAGCGAAGACTGTACTCACCCTGTAGATTAAAAACTAAGAGAGTCAGTAGAAATTCGACGTCGGAACTGGGACACTAAAGCTGCAAACACACTATTATCACGTCACGTGAGATCACATGCTATCACGCAATGCCACGGCATACCCGAAATATCTGCAAGGCGGTTTATGCGTGCTTATAAATAGGTTTAGAAGTAGGTACACTATAGTCACCTCATGCAGCTCACGGCAAGTCATACTTGACAAACACGATTTCATTTCTGCAAATTTACATATTCGGCACACTGTGTCAGAGTTTAACGCTAGAAGGCTACAAGATTCACTTGCGATCTTGACAAACACAAAATATGTAATAAAAACGATCTGCAGTGTACGTACCTAGTCGGTTTCTAAGTCGTGACAGCATGTGCTATTTTGCCGATATGACAACACGTGATTTCACGTGACGTGATAATGGTGTGTTTGCGGCTTAAAGCATCCACCCAACAGTCTATCTTTGATAATAACTAATATCCCCGGAAAATGGGACACCCTGTATATGTAAAATTATTAGATATTGTTTTCTCTAATGAACCCAAAAAATATTTTTTTAAAATTTTATGCTAAATCTATAAACATATTTTTTCGGCGTTCATATTTGGTCATAATGTCATATACAAAGCAGATTATCACCATGGATAAAGCAGCGGGCACAAATAGGTGCAAATTAATTCGTTATCAAAACCGCCAAACAAAGCTGATTATAATAATTAACGAACTATTTTTAAAAAATTCCAGTTTTCTTACTCACGGGTTACTGTGAAAGTAATAAATTCAGTTGGAGATATTATTGAGTGGCTGATATTAAGTTCTTAAATAGTTTGTCTCAATTTAAAGGTCCTTTTAAGTACGTATACAGGGTGTTAAAAATTTTCACCATTGGGATCTCATAAACGGTAAGAGTTACAGCAAGTATTAAATTAGGGAAAAGTCTCGAAATAATTCATAGCCGATCAATATACAGGGTGATATGGAAATAACGTATTGTGGTGGACACGAAAAAACTATACGAAAACGCGAAAGAAAAATATTTAAAATAGAGAAAAACTTTATAAAAATTTTATTGAAAATTGGGATAAACCGATCAGCTGATATTGTCAAAATATTTTATAAAAATTTAAAAATATAAAGAACTAAAAATAAATAAATTAATTATTTATTTGAAAATTTAGCAATTATAAATAAAAATATTATTTGAGTCCAAATAATATTTCAAAAAAAAAATTAAATTAAAATTTAATTTTTATCAAAAATCCTCAATCAAAAAAAAAATAAATAAATAATTTAATAAAATTAAAATTTAATATTCAAAACTGTAGAAAATTAAATTAATGACAAATAATATTGGAAAAACTTTTAAAAACGACTTAATAAGGAATTAAAATTTTTTTATCTATTTACCAGAATTCCATAAGAGCCAAAATTAAATAAAATAAAATAAATTCAAATAAATTGTAGAAAATTATTAAAAAACTTACGTTTTTATAGATAATCCAAAGAGTAATTTTACAGAAGAAAATAAAATTACTATAATTTTATTTTATTTTTACAAAAATAACTTAGAAAAATGCACTCTATACGTATAATTCCCTTCTTTCTCAACTTCGGAAAACAATTGTAATTCGGACCAACCGCGACGGAAATTTTAATATCACTAAACGCGCGGAAAACGATACGGCAATCGGGTAACTTTACCCCTACTACCTCTGGAAAACATGACTAAACAAATAAAAGGGGTGCCCTCAATGACAGGATTTACGACGTGGGCATATTGGGAGTCAGGGATTTCGGGGACTAATGCGCGATTTTGAACCTTATACGCCGATAAATCGTGAATTCTGTCAGGATTCCCAGAAAAAACAATAAAACTGTCGAAGGGGAACCCTTCTTTTGGCCACCCAGAGGGCGGAAAAGCCTTATTTAAGCGGAAAATTTCGCTCGTTTCAGCAGTCCATCCAACGAACTTGTCGCGAAATCTACAGAAAACTCTGCCCGTTTTCCGGAAAATAAGTAAAAGTATTTGATCCAGAACGAATCTCTGTCCGAAACAAAAAGTGGAACGCGAATATATGTCATCGGGTTTTCCTAAATCGATTAGGACGTGGCGCTCAAGAAACCGATTAATTTACGCTATCCAGAACAAAGTTATTTTGTGAGTTAATGTGACTGAAAGATATTAAAATCGGAAATACGTGAGTTTTATGACCTTTTGAGAGTTTTGTAGATTCAGTTCGTAACAACTTGGGTGACTCCACAATTTTAGTAAATTGTGTTAAATTTAGAAGTTTTGTCAAAAGTTATATTGTCTATTAAACTAGAAAGCCAGCATAAATAAAATGGGAAGTGACATTTGTAATAGCAAGTAAATATTTCTTAAGAAATTACAATTATGTAAGAAGCTGAATGATTTTTACAAGATAATAAAACAAGTGTATGTCAAAGCTAATTCGTGTCTAATTGCCTAACTTTGGAGCAGACATATAGTTAAAACTACAGGAATTCAGGTGTGATATCAATTAAAACTAATCGAGGGTGTCTTTTCAACCCCTCTGAATTAATAACATCAGATAACAAAAATAAGGGTCATTCGATACTAACACAGGAATCTTCCGAACCCTGCGAAAGTGTTTTATATAGCCCACCTTGTAAAATAAATCAAGCCGCTCGGATTTTACCAACAGAATATACAGGGAGATGCTATAGTATTATATTTAAATGGGTGGGTTTGTTCGGGTTTGTTTGATAATAAAGCCCAACGGAATAGTGTGTGCTTATATTTTAAAGAACGAAACTTACATACAATTAGGTTTACAAAAATTATTAACAGAGATTCCGTTTAATGAAAAGAATATTTTTACCATTTTAGAGTTTTACAGAACTAGATCTGGCTCAATGGAGATTCAATTCTTATCAAAAGACGTTAATACTAAGTTGTAGAAACAAAATACTACGTAAGTCACTGGTATCCAAACCTTTACCGTCAAAGCCAAACCCGAGAAAAGAAAAGTTTGAACAGAACAAATTCCTGACTAATTTTCCCAATGATGAAAAGCAGGAACAAAATTCCAAAACTTTGCCAGCTCAATCAAAAGAAATTAGTGCCAATCAAAACGATGATAGTGATTATGAAGTGCCAAGAGCGAGCCCTAAGTCTATAGTACCAATAAATTCAAGTATGGAGACAGAAAAGTTAAAAAAACTGATGGCCTTCGAACAAAATAAAAACAAAAAATCAAATGCACTTGAGAAACAAAGGCCGGCCCTACCAAAAGAAATTTGCCCCCGTCAAAGTGTTGAAAGTCATTATGACGTACCTAAGGCTATTCTATCAATAAATCCAAACGTGAAAAAAGAACAATGTCAACAGATGATTAATAAGCCCATGATGGGTGCTTTAGAGTTAAGTAAAGAAAAAAACCCAAATACTTTCGAAAGTCGAAAACCTCTGCCGTTCACGCCAAATCAAATTTGCACCGATAAAAGTATTGATGATCATTATAAAGTACCAACAGTGGTACCTAATCCCACAGTAAATCAGAATATGGAAAAAGATAAGTTTGAAGGGCTCATTACGACCCGCGATTCCGCCTTGCCACAAACACTACAGGAGAAGCCACGTACACTCGAAAATCGAAGCGATTTACCTGCCAAATCAAAAAAATATTGTTCTGATAAGAGTGTTGATAATCCCGACATGTCAACAAACCCGAACAAACCCACTACAATACATCCCATTCAGGAAAAAGGAAAGATCAATCTGGACCTGGATGCCGCCTTGGAATCAAATAAAAGCGTAACACCCTTGCCGGTCACATCAAAAGATAGTCTTTGTGTTGATAGTCATTATGCCGTGCCAGCAGGGATACCTCGACCTATTATACTAATAGATTCAAAAGTGGACAAAAAACAGGTTAAACAAGAGAATCAGGCCCCAATTGCCACTTTAGAATCATGTAAGGAAGTGAAACCAAATACACTTCGAAGCCAAAGTCCTTTGCAGGTCCACTCGAGTACAACTTTCTACGGTAACATTATTGATGATCAGCGTGAAGTAAGACCTAATCCGAGAGTACAAATAAAAGGCCGTCTGGAAGAAGAAAAGTTAAACGTGGACATCAATAGGACCTTGGGTACTACAATACAACAAATAAAAACACATGAACTAGGAAATGACATACATTTGCCGGCCATAACCAAAGATAAAATCGAAGAAGATAATAGTTCTGATGATCAGTATGAAGTTCCAGTAATTATACCTAACCCCGTCGTACCAATAAAGTCCAATCTGAGAGAAGATAAGTTAAAAGATAACACTACTAAGATTCTGGATCCCGCCTTACAACAAACAACAAAGGGGAAAGCACATATACTAGGAAGTCACAGGGATTTGCCGGTTATACCCAAAGATGTGATCGAAGAAGATAATAGTTCTGATGATCAGTATGAAGTTCCAGTAATGGTACCTAATTCTACGGTACCTAAAAAGTCAAATATGGAAAGAGAGAAGTTAAAAGAGAACATTAATAAGACCCTGGATGCAGCCTTACAACAAACAACAAAGGAGAAACCATATACACTAGAAAATAACAGACATTTGCCGATCATACCCACAGACAAGATCGAATACGATAATAGTTCTGATGATCAGTATGAAGTTCCAGTAATGACACCTAATTCCACGGTACCACTAAAGCCAAATATGGAAAGAGAGAAGTTAAAAGAGAATATTAGTAAGACCATGGATGCCGCTTTACAACAAACAACACAGGGGAAACCATATACACTAGGCAATCACAGACATTTACCGGTCATACCCACAGACAAGATCGAAGACGATAATAGTTCTGATGATCAGTATGAAGTTCCAGTAATGATTCGTAATTCCACGGTACCAATAAAACCAAATCTGGAAAGAGAGAAGTTAAAAGAGAACATTAGTAACACCCTGGAGGCCGCCTTACGACAAACAACAAAAGAGAAGCCATATGCACTAGGTAATCACAGACATTTGCCGGTCTTACCCAAAGACAATATCGAAGATGATAATAGTTCTGATGATCAGTATGAAGTTCCAGTAACGATACCAAATTCTGCAGCACCAATCAATTCCAATCTGGGAAGAGAGAAGTTTAGTAAGACCCTGGATGCCGCCTTAGAACTAAATATAAAAGGGAAACCAAGTATATTTGGAAGTCAAAGACATTTTCCAACACAATCGAAGCCGAAAGATATTTGTATGGATAATAATCTTGTTGAATATGGATATGAAGAGCCAATAGTGAGAACCAACTCCGACCTGGCAGAAGAGAAGATAAAGGCAGGCTTCAGTAATACTCTAGATCGTGCCTTACAACGAAATGTAAAAGGAAAAAATCAACATACACTCAGCAGACAACGAAGGCCATTGCCAGCCCTACCTAAAGAAATTATTTCGGATAAAAGTGTTAATAATAATAATGAATTGCAAAGCCGTGATACAAGTCAAAGTTCACGGTATATTGATATGAGTAAAGCAAAAATTACAATAATTGAAGACATGGAAAATTCTGAATATGTTGATATGAGTTCGGTATCAGCTTTAAAAGATGATACGTCATTAGATAAACACGTTTATTTACACACTTCCCCTCCCAAAATACCGCAGAGGCCAAAAAAATTGAATTTGAACCGTCCCCAGCAACCTGCTGCATCAGGTTTATACACACCCGGAATTAGTAAAGGCACAATTTTAAATTTAAAAGAACCTTCGACAGGAAATTCACCAACACTTAATCGGAAACCAGGGTTGAAACATAAGCTTAAATCAGCTAACGTTCCAACATCAGAGGATGAAGAAATAGACGATTATTTGCCACCAAAACAAACGGTTTTCCCCGATTCGGAATCCTATGTTAATAATTCTCCTTTCCCATTGGACCGAGAAGTTGCCTTGAACCATCAGCAGAAAATTGGGTATGTATGTAACATAGTGTCTGTTTGCTTGTTGGAATTCTACCCGTAATGGTATATTAAAATACAGGGGTTCCATTAAAAAAAAATGGCTTATGAGTATTTATATTATACCAGAAACTTCTAATTGAACCAAACATGGATTCGGTATTTCTATCTGCTTTGTACATGCACAAATGGGGATTCTATCTGTAGAATCATCTGCAGAACATCTTCATCAAAAGATCTCATCAAAAGATCGGCATCTTATATAGTGGGTACCAATATTGCACAAATATCGTTTCGTTCCCGAGAGCTTCTAATAGACCACTCACAATGAATGATCCTTACGAGCTGTATTGCATTTTTTTAAAAATATTTTTAGAAGAACTTGCCCGGCGCTTCCTAAGGTCCCTTCAAACATCGTACCATTTACTATCAGTGACGAGGAGGAACACCGTTATGAGACACTTCCGGATTTAAAATCGAAACCGCCCATGAAGGGTTCCATCCAAAATAAGCCGTCGTCACGTACCATGGACCCTAACCCTTTTATAAAACCAACCACTATGAAGAAAAACTGGAATAAAACTAGACATGCGGCAAACAATAGCCACGACATAACTGATCTACCACCCCTTCCACCCGAGCGACTTGAAGATTCAGATTTTAGTAATGTTGCTCATGATAAAGGTAAACACATTTTCCAAAACGAGAATCGGTATCTCAAAAACTGCATACCTTTAGGTAAAAAGCAACAAGCTATGGAAACAACTAAAGGGCACGATAAAACGAAATTAAGACACATGCGGCCGCCTGACATTGATTGGACGGGATCAATGTGTACTTTTTCTAACCGCCGTGTTCCCTCTAGTTGTCTAGTGTCTCTGGAGTATAAAATATAATTATATCAACTAAACAAGGTCATTTTTAGCAAGTGTATGGAATCTATTAAACAAATCCGAATTGCCTAGACCACCTAGATTAAATAATATAAGTAAGGACCATATTGCACATCTCAGGGATTTCCTTGACGATGTTGACACTCCATCTTCCGATGACGAATTGTGTAAGTAACATTTTTTATACAGGGTGTTTCTCAATAACATGCTAATATTTAAGGAGATTATGCTTGGGTCCATTTTGTCAGAAAAAAACTTCATATCAGGGTGTTAAAGATTTTCAAAATTCACCTTTTTTATGAATATCTGTGATACTGCTCCAGATATTTTTATGAAATTTGATACACTTTCGACTAGTGGCGTTCGTGCGCGAATTGCCCTAGATATTTTTGAAGAAATGAAAGAATTTTTTTTTTAATAAAAATTATTTTTGAAATTCTCATTCCTTGCTAACCAAATGCCATCTCTTGATTCTTGACGTACAGTTCTTGTATATAAAAATGAACTTAATTTGCACTCTGTTATGAAATTAGGTATTAACAAAGATTTAAAAGGATCTAGTAGGTAAGAAGCAGATTTTGTTTTCTAAGTCACTAACCTTAACAAATTATTGCGAAAACATGAAAATCCTTAACACCCTGTATCTCAAAAGTTAAGACGTTTAGGACAGGAAGTTTTTTTCTGAAAATGGACCGAAGAATAACCTATTTAAATATTAACATGTTATTAAGAAACACCCTGTATACAACGTGTCCAAGATAAGGAGGGCCAGTACAGGGATCTCGGAAACCGTAAGAGATACGAAGTCGGTTAAATGGAGGTAAAGTTTTAAAATTCCGAGTACTTCCGGAGATATCCGGAAAAAAACCGAAATTCTGAAAAATCGTTTTATTGTTTTCCTGGGTTTTTTGAGATCGAATTCTAAAGTAAATTGCACTTTTACATTGTCACTTTTTCCGCTCTATCTAATAACGATAGTTTTGTAATCCGACGAGTCGTCTTCGAACGGCCATAATCAACTTTAATTTTTTAAATACGGTCCTGTTTTCCTGATATTGGAGTGTGAGAGCTTTTTCTCTTCCGAATGCAACGATGTATGACACATTGTGGTTTAATGACGTTTCGAGGGTTTTTGAACAACATCAGGAAATTTTGGGATACGGTCCTGTATTTCTCCTAATTTTATAAATAATATCTCATAAGTAAGCTCTAAATTTTTAGTTATGTTGGACTAGTTCAATAAATAACAAATAATTTAATAATAAACCACAAATAAGTGAACAAAAATCATACCAAAACAGTAATAAAACGAACAACGAAAAAAGTAAGGAACTACATAATCAGGTGTTCAAAATGATTTGCGTTGTTCTCTAAGCACAAATAACATCTTCTAACTAACAGTTTTTTTAAGATAAAATAAAACATGCGATAGAATATCAAACATAAGTAAAAATTTAGAGCTTACTTATGAGATATTATTTATAAAATTAGCAGAAATACAGGACCGTATCCCAAAATTTCCTGATGTTGTTCAAAAAACCCTCGAAACGTCATTAAACCACAATGTGTCATACATCGTTGCATTCGGGAGAAAAAAGCTCTCAAATTCCAATATCAGAAAAACAGGACCGTATTTAAAAAAAGAAAGTTGATAATGGCCCTTTGAAGACGACTCGTCGGATTACAAAACAATTAACGGTGTTAGCTAGAGCGGAAAAAGTAGCAATGTCAAAGTGCAATTTACTTTAGAATTCGATCTCAAAAAAAACCAGGAAAACAGTTTTTCAGAATGTTGGTTTTTTCCGGATATCTCCGGAACTACTCGGAATTTTGAAACTTTCTAAACGGCATATTATAAGGCACGTAAATGTGCAACTTTCCCTCCATTCAACAGACTTCGTATCTCTTACGGTTTCCGAGATCCCTGTACTGGCAAGGAGTCCTTATCTTGGACACGTTGTATAATCGAAAATGGTACAATTGCATTTTTGTATTTTATTTTAGTTAACCCCAACGATTACATCTACTACAGAAAAACTGATCGAACTGGGGCCAGGCGACTACTGCAAACCATATCCAATCTCAAAAGTGACACGTTCGTATTAAGAGAAAGTGCGAAAGATTCGTACTTTTTGGGATTGACCATTTTCCACGAAGATCATTATTACAATTTGGGTATCTACAAAGATACCAATGGTAAATTTTACGGGCAATCGTTGAATCACAAAGCAACCGTCAAATTTGATACGTTAGATACCTTTATAGATTATTATAAATACAATCCATTAGTTTTGAAGAAAAGGAACGGAAGAATTGTCGAGTTATATTTAAAGTATTTCTTACCGGAAAATATATTTTAAGTTAAGTATGGTAGAGTAGCAGGGCCATTAACCACGCTTCTATAAAATAAAAATTGATTAAAATAGTTCTATATTCATTTGTACATCGTGGCGTAAGAGAATATGGTAATAAACCTACTTATTCTCCTAAATACGATAGTCGATTCGTGGAAATAAGTTTTTTACGTTAATATTATACTTAGTCTGTGTCCACAACGACGCACCGCCCCTCGCCCATAGCCTAGTACCATAGCACCGCACAGCCTCGCTTGAGCTTCGCACAATAGTCCCTCGACATCGAGATATAAACATGGACTGTGCGTTGTTATGTTCTTCCGATGAAGCAGATATTGTTGTAGACTCTAATATAACAAAGTGGTACTTATATGCTTAAACAAAAATCTAGTATTTATATGCATTCTCATATACAGGGTGTTCATTTGAAAACTTCCCACCACGGATTTATCGAAAACCACTGATTAAAAGAAAAAACGCCGAGACACGTCAGAAGATTTGCCAAAGGGGACAACTTTTTAACCAAAAACTACTTCACCCCCTTTTACCCCCTGGCCCCCGGGGTCATCCGGGGGGTAGCAAGGAATAGCTTGTTTGAAAGGTCTTTCAAAGTGCTTAATTTTGACGTTTGATTTTTTAAAATCGGTCGATTCGTTTTCGAGAAAATATCTAGCAGGTCATTCTATAGGCCCTCTTCGCCCTATCCATTTATCTGGAAACTCATCGTCTAGCCATTGCCGAACCGGAAGAACATAGTGACGAGGAGCGCCGTCGTGCTGGAAATATATTTCAGCCTCATCAAGTATAGGGTTTCCATCGTCTTCGATTTGGTTTTCAATGGTTTCAGTGATAAGGTATTTTCCAACATATCTAAATAAATGTCTCCATTTAAATTCCCATTAATAAACAATGGCCCAATCACTTTGTTTTCTAAAATGCCTGCCCATACATTAATTTTTTGGGGGTACTGAGTATGCCCTTCTACAAAAGCTGCAACAGATCCAGTTTGAGTAAATTTAGTAACAAGATCCAAAACATAACTATGCGAAGTTATCTTTTCCGGATGTCTGGCGTTAAATGTAACGGCAGTTTGCCGAGCACATTGATTTTGGGCACCATAAATTAGAATCATTTCCACTCTTTCCGCTAGTGTGTAAACCATTTTGGAAGCAAAATCTGAATCAATAAATTAATTTTCACTATCCCAAGATTGTCACAAAGGTAACTGGCAGCAAATTAAATTGTTTCTTTCCCTTAGCAACTATAAAAAACTAAACATGTATAAGAATAAAAACAGTTCGCCCATGTCATCTGTGTTGATAAAAAGAAGGCGGTAAAATTTTTGCTAATTTTCTCGAAAACGAATCGACCGATTTAAAAAAATCAAACGTCAAAATAAAGCACTTTGAAAGACCTTTCAAACAAGCTATTACTTGCTACCCCTTGTCATTTAAAATTTTTAAGGGGATGACCCCGGGGGCCAGAGGGTAAAAGGTGGTGAAGTAGTTTTTGGTTAAAAAGTTGTCCCCTTTGGCAAATCGTTTGCCGTGCCTCGGCGTTTTTTTCTTTTAATCAGTGGTTTTCGATAAATCCGTGGTGGGAAGTTTTCAAATGAACACCCTGTATTCACAAAAGCGTTGGGATCTTTCCTTAGATCTTTATAAAAGTGATAAAATTCTCCATAAAATCTTCGCTTTGCGTTAATAGAATGCACTGGTAATCTTGATTTCTGTTTAAATATATACCAATTGGTTATATTAGCGTCTAAAATAATATCTTCTTCATCGGAAGAAGATGACAACGCACAGTCCATGTTTATATATATCTCGATGTCGAGAGACAAACTGATCGACAGACAAGGCAATGAGCGAGGGTCGGTACGCCGTTGTGGACACTGATGTGCGGTACTATGGTACCAGGCTATGAGCGAGGGCGCTGTGTGACCATACACTTATTCAACCATGTGAGAGGGTAATATTTTATTGAATAAAGCTTTTCCAAATAAAACGTCTATTTTTTAAAAACATTTCTAGTTTTATTTTCAGCAACAACAAATTTATTGAAAAAATGCTGTTCTAGCTATGAACAAAGTAAGGATGCATTCTAGATTTTAAAACAACGTGACTGTAGAATAAAAGAAATATACATACAGGTTGTCAAATTTAAAAACTTCCCACCCTTACTATCCCGTCCAGTAAATAATATTAAAATCGGAGCCAATCCTAAGCTATTCAATTAAACGTGATGGCAAAACCACAAAACTCTCATAGGTGAGGTAATTCAGCAAACATCAGCGAAAAGCTGAACATAACGAATAATGAAAATGTTGGTCGCATTCAGCAGAAATCATGTGCGCAATGCACTAAAAAAAATCGATTTCACAAATCGATGGGCTCTGCTGAATGAGGCCATTGCCACAGACACTCATTTTGGTTCTGTCAAAGACAAAATTTAATTTGCCGGTGTTTGCTGTATTACCTGAACTGCTTTTTTGGCGCTTAGGATTGGCTCACCAAAATGAATTTACACTTGACATATGTTTTTATCATGTGGGTCTCTTCAAGAAGTTATAATGCAGTTTTTCTATTAAATGTACAGCCACCCCAAAAATGACATGAGATTTCCTATGTTCAACTTAACTTCTTCCACCAGGAATATCCAAGTCCCTGATACACCATTAACAAATTTATATGTACCTATATTATAATACATTTATTTTGTGGCTTTACATTCCTTACCAATATACGTATAAACATTCCAATTAAAACCATCATATGCGTAATTGTTTAACAATTTAAAATTATTTACGAATAAAGCCATTTTTGGACTGCCCGTATGCATTTGCTTTATCTTAAAACCTCAAAATATACATTTTATAGGTTGGTTTTGTGCAAAAATATTAGTATACTTGTTCATGAATCAAAGTCCGAATAAACCTAATTTTTTTAAGATATCAAAAAATACCTCGTGATCTATTACAGTTTACTAAATAAAAATGGAAAAAAAATATATCAGATGTTTAAATAGAGATGCTTTAATTGAATATTTAATAGAGGTAAGTAAAGATTTGAGTTTCTCTGATAAAAATCTTTATTTGTCTATTTCTAGCAAAAGTTTACACCAGAAGCTCAAATATTGCAGTCCAGAGACATTGACGGAGAAAGATTTTTAGTAAGTGTACATTCCTTATGTGTGTTCCCTATTACGTGTTAATTATTAATATTTCATAGTAAGTCCAGTGGTCATTTCATGAAGAAAAGTTAATAATGAACATAATATGTCGGCAACGTCTTAAATTTTGTGTTTGATTGAAGGTTAGAGATAATGCTGTATCATGTGCGATAGCCGTATTTTGGATTTCCATTGTCTTTATTTATTAATAACACGTTTCAACTGGTAATCTCCAATCGTCTTCAGGTGAATGTATGGTTATTTTTCGGTTTAGTTTACATCTCAGGATTTGAGGGTTTAAATAAAATAAGGCAAATCCATAACATATTTAATACGTTTAAATAAAACGTCCTTTTAGGTTTTTACTGAATTCGATCTGGTGCAATGGAAACTCAAACCCAATCAAAGAAAGTCATTATTAAACTGCAGAGATATACTACTTGCTAAATCCTTTCCACCTAAACCCTCAATTCCTTTAAGCGTAACAAGAGAGGAATTAAAACAGAAGAGAACCTTGCAACCAAATGAAAATAAACAACATATTGATGAATCTCTTCACCAGCCATCAAATGGTGATGTACGAACCATAATTGTACATCGATACCTTGATATGAACAAAGAAGAAAATGCTTCAGCGAATTATGTTAAAATTAATGCTACTTCAGACGTTAATTCGTCGTCTCACACCAGTGGATTTACCCGCAAAATACCAGAGGAGTCACAGAATATCCATAGTCAGCTATATACTGTTGCAAGTAGCTCTGCACCAAAAATACCACTGGAAACAAGAAATTTGAATCCCAGCAGTTCCTTCCGAGCTGCAGTAGAAAAGTTACTTAAAAAAGGTGCTGCCATAGAAACAACGCATGTACAAGGACCTTCGCCAAAACATGCAGCAACGTTTAACCAAAAAACTAGACTTCAGTCATTACGAGTTCAATGGTCCAGATCCAAGAATGATCAAGATAATTGCCATTTTCAAGAAATAACATGGAAGAATGATGAATATTTGGAAGCAATAAAAGAAAATCCATTTTGTTTGAAGCCTTCTGATGGTAATAGCTCCTCTTTCAGAAACTCTTCGCTTCCTAAATGGCGGATAAGTACCATGTCAGCTAATGCCAGTGACGAAGAAAAGGCCCTTAATGAGACAGCCGTTTTCCAATTGAGGCGATCTATTCAAGATCTCCCTCTACCCCCAATCCCTAATGGAACTTCAACTTCCAAGGGCAATATTTCTATCGTATTGCCACCTATACAAAATAGGTTTGATATTAGTAAAGAGAGAGAAAGAAAAGTTACTTTTTATGGGCCAGACGCAACCCAAAAAGAAGAAAATGGGAATGAAATTCAACCTGAATCGTGTGATGCCGGTATAAAGGGGCCACTATCATCACATAAGTCTGATGATCCAACTCTAGCGGCTACTCAAGGTAACTCAGTAAAGCTCAAAGCTTAAAAATAATTAAAAAACAAGCATTTCATTCCAGTAAATTATGCCATACTTTTAGGAAGAATATGGAATGTCTTAAATGAATCGGAATTACCCAGACCACCCAAATTTCTAGGCATAAATAGGCAATGTCAACTTTCACATTTGCCAGATCTATTGTCCGAGTGCACCCCATTCGTAGACGTCTTGTGTAAGTATATTTTGCAGGATTTTACCGAGTACCGAATTTATATCGCGTTTACTGTATTTTTTGTGATTCTGCTTAGCACGAGTTCACTTCTCGAATCTATTGCCTTTTGCATGACAGTAGATTCCCGCTAGATGGCATATTCGGCATATATCGATTGGAGTCTCGGGCTGTTGCACTGGATATTTCTAAAGCTTTTGATCGTGTTTGGCATGAGGGGCTTCTAAGTAAACTGCGATCCTATGGTATGCCCAGTCGATTCTGTGCATGGTTGTCTAGCTTTCTTAAGGACCGCTCTCTGCAAGTGGCAATTGACGGATTTCTCTGAGACACCTTCACCATCAATGCCGGTGTTCCTCAAGGGTCCATATTGTCTACTGTATTTTTTTGTTATTCTGCTTAGCACGAGTTCACTTCTCGAATCTATTGCCTTTTGCATGACAGTAGATTCCCGCTAGATGGCATATTCGGCATATATCGATTGGAGTCTCGGGCTGTTGCACTGGATATTTCTAAAGCTTTTGATCGTGTTTGGCATGAGGGGCTTCTAAGTAAACTGCGATCCTATGGTATGCCCAGTCGATTCTGTGCATGGTTGTCTAGCTTTCTTAAGGACCGCTCTCTGCAAGTGGCAAAATCTCCCACTCTCTTCTTACTCTACATTCACGACCTTCTAGTGAAAACTAAAAATACGATATTTAGTTTTGCTGACGATAGCACACTTATCTCATCTTTCTCTTTGAATGCGCAAACATCGGCTGCCGACGTACATCTTCGCAGACAGCATGAAGTATCACGCCTCAACAAAGACCTGGAAGAAATTTTGGCTTGGGGTGACAGTAACCAAGTCGAATTTAACGCTAAAAAAATCCAGGCAGCAGTTTACTTTAAAAAGGTTAACATTACAGAACCGGATATAGTCATGGCCGGACACGCAATCCCCCTGGCTTCATCTATTAATTTGCTGGGCGTCAATCTGGGAGGAATTATGTCTTGGCATAACCACGTTGTGGCAATCGCCAAGATAGCTTCTCAGAAGCTTGGGGTACTCTTCCAAACCAGAAAGTTGTACACACCTCAACAACTTTTGACACTATACAAAGCCCAGATTCGGCCATCACTAGAGTACTGCTCTCATGTCTGGAGCTCTGCACCCAAACATACTCTTCGGCTACTGGATTCCATCGGAAGGAGGGCTATTCGTCTGATCGGAGACCACGAGCTAACGAAGAACCTCGACAGCCTAAAACATCGAAGACAGATATTTTACAGATGTTTTCATGGAAGGTGCTCGGCTGACCTTGCCCTCTTAATTCCGCCCAGAGCGACGAATAGCAGAAATACACGACGAACCATTGCCGTCCATCCATATGTGGTTAAGCTTAGTACTCCTCGAACTTCATTATTTAAGAATTCTTTCATCTGGAGGACTTCATCCTTGTGGAACGACCTTCCCGAGGTCGTTTTTCCCACCGAATATAACCTCCAACGATTCAAAACCAACGTGAATCGCTTTTGCGCACACGCACCACTCGCAGAGTGCCCTAAAGGATTTTTCCTATAGTGCTTGTGTTTGATCATAAAAAAAAAGAAAAAAAAAACGTCTTAAGCGACGTGCCTTAAATTTTACAGCACGAGTTTTTTTTTCTTAATTTCTTCGGGAATCACCGAACATGCATTTTTAGAGGAAGATAATTTATAAATATTATGTGAAATACTAATATTAATAATATAAACACGCCTAACAGTTAGAACACCGGATTTCAAGTTTATAGGAAATATTACTTTTTCCCAAAATTTCCATTTTTCCGACCCTAATTTTTCAGGAAGTTTTAAATCTCTAGTCAGGTGCGACTATAGTTGTGCACCTGTTTAATCGTAGAAAATTATATCTACTCGACTGGACTCAATCAATTGTGCGATGTTTACTTCCATCGGTTCATAATAATTGATGTCACATAAATAACCTGTAAATTAATTAGTTTGGGTCGAATTGTCTATCGATTTTTGTCTAGTTAAACAAACAATCTCCTTATTATTGTGCTGGAGGCTTCTATACTTCTATTTAATAAAAATAACCGTACAAATGGCAGAATATTCAAGCAGAAGAAATATATTATTTTTTAGGCCCCTGAACATATTGTCATATGTGTTTGCCTTAATGCCGATTTACAATTTTCGTAGAAATATATGCTAATGAAATATGCTACCGGCCATAGTCATCATTACAACCATGTTTGTTTGCAGCACTAAGAGTGGTCTTGATATATTGCAAATTAAATATTCAGTGTTCAGATATACAGAAATAATTCAAAATGTGAATGGCGTACTCAGTGTTTTATATTTTGTTTACCAATCGATTTTAAAACGAAAATTATGGGACAATTTATTTCATAGAATATCCTGTATGGAAAGTTTGGCTAATCTAAATACTGAAAGTTCGACAGAAAAATCTTTCTTTAAGGCACCTTGTTTTCATTTGATCGCATTTCTTCTTATCCTGATTATAATGAACACATTTAACAGCCTCCTATGGGCTAGTTTTAGTACGATCCCTTATTTTATACATAGGTCTATTTACTTTAATTCTACAGAAATAATTGCATTCAATTATATCACTATGGCTCTGGTAATTAAGGGAAAAATTTCGGACGTCAATGATGTACTTGCCAATACTGAAACCGATCATTTGAGAAAAGCTATATATAATATAAGGAAATGCCGCAAGCGGGTTCTTGAAGTGCTAGAAATCGTTCATATAATAAACCGATTGTTTGGAGGTTCTATATTTTTAATTTTTTTAAGTTCCGGGTACCAACTGGTATATTTAACAACATTTGCATATACATTCAGTTACGCTCAATATCGAGAGCATTTTATTTGGATGACTATGTATATTTTTGCTCATATTTTGTTTATAATGGTAAGCCAAATTATTAATAGTCTCATATACAACCTGTCCAAGATAAGGAGGGCCAGTACAGGGATCTCGGAAACCGTAAGAGATACGAAGTCGGTTAAATGGAGGTAAAGTTGCGCATTTACGTGCCTAATAATATGCCGTTTAGAAAGTTTTAAAATTCCGAGTAGTTCCGGAGATATACGGAAAAAACCGAAATTATGAAAGATCGTTTTATTGTTTTCCTGGGTTTTTTTGAGATCGAATTCTAAAGTAAATTGCACTTTTGCAATGCCACTTTTTCCGCTCTATCTAACAGCGTTAATTGTTTTGTAATCAGACGAGTCGTCTTCGAAGGGCCATTATCAACTTTCTTTATTTAAATACGGTTTTTCTGATATTGGATTTTGATAGCTTTTTTTCTTCCGAATGCAACGATGTATGACACATTGTGGTTTAAGGACGTTTCGAGGGTTTTTTGAAATCAGGAAATTTTGGGTTACGGTCGTCGTGTATTTCTCCTAATTTTATAAATAATATCTCATAAGTAAGCTCTAAATTTTTACTTATGTTGGACTAGTTCAATAAATAACAAATAATTTAATAATAAACCACAAATAAGTGAACAAAATACAGAAACATTATTTCAAACTTCTGTTGATTCGGGATTAAAAGAAAAGTAGGCGCTTGAAACAAAAAAAATTAAGATGGTGACTCGTGATTTGTTTCACTTGACATTCCCATTGTGATCGTTTTATTTTCCAGAAAATATGAAACATAAATTTACAAATGCTGAAAAGTTTGATATTCTATCGCATGGTTTATTTTATCTCAAAAAAACTGTTATGTGGCAGTTAGAAGATGTTATTTGTGCTTAAAGAATAACGGAAATCATTTTGAACATCTGATTATGTAGTTCCTTACGTTTTATTACTGTTTTGGAATGATTTTTGTTCACTGATTTGTGGTTTATTATTAAATTATTTGTTATTTATTGAACTAGTCCAACATAAGTAAAATTTAGAGCTTACTTATGAGATATTATTTATAAAATTAGCAGAAATACAGGACCGTATCCCAAAATTTCCTGACGTTGTTCAAAAAACTCTCGAAACGTCATTAAACCACAGTGTCATACATCGTTGCATTCGGAAGAAAACAAGCTATCAAATTCCAATATCAGAAACACCTTGCCCTTCGAAGACGACTCGTTGGATTACAAAACAATTAACGGTAGATAGAGCGGAAAAAGTGGCAATGCAAAAGTGGAATTTACTCTAGAATTCGATCTCAAAAAAACCCAGGAAAACAATAAACGATTTTTCAGAATTTCGTTTTTTTTCCGGATATCTCCGGAACTACTCGGAATTTTAAAACTTTCTAAACGGCATATTATTAGGCACGTAAATGCGCAACTTTACCACCGACTTCGTATCTCTTACGGTTTCCGAGATCCCTGCTTTTCTTGGACACGTTGTATAGTGTCGTCATTAAAGATGGGACCATATGGGCCGGGTTCGAATCCCAGAGTAGGTGTACGCTCAGTACACAAAATCTTAGTAGGCAGAATGCAGTATGTTACTAGTTTAGTCCTGAATACGACCCACTGACTGGGGCGGATAATCCTGCTCCTTTGGGGACTGATGGACAGACTGGGGCATCCGCGTGGTTCGGATCCCACGTCAAAACCTGCAGGTCCCGTCTGGCTGACATTACCCATACGTTACACAAAAGGGATATTACGTAAAATTTAATATTAGGTTTTGCTTGAATATAGACCTTAATGTAATATTTTAGGTTATGGTATTTATGACAAATTATATATGTGACATAACAATTAAAGAATATAAAAAACTACAAGAAACCTGCTATAAATTACAATTTAAACTAACCACGCACTCGGAAAGATATCTGGAACTGCACGATTTTGGACATCAATTAGCCCAAAATAGAATTTATTTTTCTGCAGGAGGATTTTTTAGATTAGAAAAATCTACTATGGTTAGCTACATTAGTGTAGTGTTTACCTATTTTGTGGCTAGTGTGCCAATTATTAACTTGGATGATTTTTTGAAAACTGTATAAAATAGTTTAAAAAACACCATTTTAGTGATATTTGCTCCATTATTAAAATAAATATCCTAATATTCATAATATGAGGTGCGCGTGTGTGTGCGGTTGTCGTGTGGGTAACCAGAAAAATAATTTTGATACATAAGGTTATTTCCTTTCCAAGAGATATATACAATTTAGATTGGCTATTGTTTTATGAATTTTTATGCTTTCAATTGGCTCAAGACTAGACACTAAAAGCTGCTCTCATTTATTTAATAATGGCCTCGTCAAATTGAGCGTTAGAATTTAGTTTTATTATATTTTATTGTGAAGAGGGACCTTTCCTTAACACAATGTTTTTTTGCTTCAAGTCATTATCTGCTTTTTAAAAGAAGATACAAATTTTTTAAAAAGGTATTGCAATTTTTCAATTTTATTGGCAATTCAGAACATTATTTTATCGAGTAGCATAATAGTATATTAAGATACAAGTTTCATAAGACAGTATCTTAGAGCACGCGTTTAATTTAGAAAACGACCCGCGAAGTGAAAAATGGATATAACTTAATGACTGCAGTAAAAGTACCTGGGGGCGATCCCATTATTTTTTACCGTTTGTTATTATTATGTGGAAAGGACCGGATTGTAATAATTATAATTAAATATAGGCACATCAGGTAGGTTAGGTTGCTTAATTTATATTTAAATATCTTTTTGTGGTAAAATTTGTTAGTTTTCATTTCTTGCTGGAAGAGTTTAGTTGTATTACCGATATTATTTTACCAAACATATAAAAAAAACAGTATGTGGCGTCCATGGAAAAACATTGATGGTGCTTCTTCTAGTGTTGCAGTGAAGAAAATGCATTTATCTCTCGATGCTAGGGTTCCAAATGCCTTGTGGCTTTCTGCAAAAAACATTAAAGACTCTTGTGTGGACTACCATGAAGATACAACGGCCGAACTTTTTGAGGAATGGTTCAAGAATTGTTTTTTACCAAACATTCCTCAGAATAGCATGATAGTAATGGACAATGCTAGCTATCACAGTCGCCAATTACATAAAGCTCCAAGCTTAAATAATACAAAATTGTATATTCAGAACTACATGGCGGCGAATGATATACATATATATATTTTGAAGAAAGTTATAAAAAAAAGTGATCCTTTAGAAGTTTTAAAGACATTTTGTATAAAAAAAGTATATGTTTGTGACACATTGGCAGAAGAAATTGGACATACAGTGCTACGGCTCCCACCCTATTATTGCATTTTTAACCCCATAGAGCATATGTGGCACCAGTTAAAATCACTGGTTAGGTCTGAAAATATTTCTCCGACTTTAAGTTCTAGTGTTGTAGAATTAATACGAAAATGCTTTAATGATATTCCCCCAGGTAGTTGGAAACATTCAGTCAGTCACGTAATATCTGTAGAAAATTCGTATATTAGTCTGGATCGTATGATTAATCCAATTATAATTAATTTTGATGAGGATAGCGATAGCGAAACAGAACTATCTATAGAATGACATTATAAATGTAAATAAATATGACTAGTAATATTTAAAAAAAATGTTATTTCATTTGATTACATTAATATAATCATATCATTACTTGTTTTCCTTAGTCCGTCCCTTCATACTTCACTTGTTTATTGCCAAGCTCTTGTCGACACAATGGGACCTACCCAGGAAATCATTAAGTCGTATCCAAATTTCGTGACTTTGCCTAATAATTACTAACAAACTAAAATATTCATTCTTTTTTTTTCTCTATTTATTTATTTTTCTGTTCTTTGTTCTACCATCTATTTTTTCCCTCTATTTTACTATTCTCCCTGTCCCTTTCACTTTATCACGCCTTAATGCTATTTGTCTGTATGTTTAATACAAGTTTCAGGCCTCAACAGCGGCTATGGGCCATGTGGCCTTTCATTTCCTAAGATTAATATGTAAAATGTATATTATGTTTGAAACGGAAATAATAAATGTATTATTAATTATTATTAACGTATTATTGTTATATACTATTTATATCACTAAATATATCGATTAGTGATATGTCCATTTTAAGTTATCGAGGTTAAATATCATTAGATTGTAGATTAGGCAGGTAGTTAAAATGAATTATTGTCTGGCATAAAAACTTATACATAATTTCTTCATTACGCTTGTTGTGCCTATAACTTTTACAGAAAAACGCCACATTGTATCAGTGTCAAATGGCGAAATATTACAGCAGAAGAGACATATGTTTTTTTAAACCCATAAATACATATTTATATTTGTTTGGCTTAATGCCAATGTACGACTTTCACAGAACACGAATTACCAGTGTCGCCTACAGCTTCATACCAGTTGTTATAATCAGTCTAACTATGTTTATTTGTAGTGTCGGAAGTGTTTCTTATATTTCACAGCGAATTCGTCATCACGTCTTTAAAAGTACCGAAATAACTCTGAGTATTACTTGTTTACTAAGCGTTCTTTATTTTAATCTAAACTCAATTTTAAAACGAAAAGCCTGGGAGGTTTTTTTTCAAAAAATAACCTTTATGGAACACTTGATCAATCATAACGATGAAAGCCCAACGGGAAAAGTTTTTTTTAAAGCACCTCGTTTTCAATTCATGGCATTTATTCCCACCATGATTATTGTGAATATATTTAATATCTTAGCATGGTTGCCCAATGTTGACATTTGCTTCGTTCTCAATAGATTCATTCATTTTAATTCAGCAAAAAATACTCTATTCAATTTTATTAATATGGTTCTGGTTATCAAGAATAAAATTTGCGGTATCAATTATATTCTCACTAATACCGAAACGGATAATTTAACAGAAGCCGTGAAGTGTATAAGGAAATGCAGACGTCTAGTGCTGGAATTGCATAAAATTGTCCATGTATTCAATAATTTGTTCGGAGGTTCTATAGTTATAATTTTTTTATGGTATGGACTCGAACTAGTTTATTTAATAACTTTTTTTTATATTGTTGGCAATTCTAATTTTATCGATATATTTCTTTTAAACATGATTTATATGCCTTTGGTTATTTCTTCTGCAATGGTAAGTCATGCGAATATCGTAAAACTTATGAGGCTATTTTGTAAGGTTCAGTTTCGTTTCGGGCATTCCCATTTCGTGCAAAATAATAAAACACAGGTGTTGTGTAATAAATCCTTCGACGTTGGGTAAAAGTCCTTCGACGTTCAGAAACGGCTGGGCCTACAATAGCGATCGGTTATAAAATCGCATTTATAAAAAAATGTAACATTTTAGGTTGCGATATTTCTGACCAATTATACATGCGTCGTGACAATTAATGAATATAAAAAACTACAACAAACCTGCAAAAAATTGCAATTTAAATTACATAGACACTCGGAAAGATATCTGGAGCTTAAGGATTTTGGAAATCAATTAGCCCAAAACAGAATTATATTTTCTGCTGGAGGATTCTTTGTATTACAAGAAACTACTCTGCTCGGCTACTTCAGTGCAGTGTTTACCTACTTTGTGGCTTGTGTGCCAATTATAAATTTGGATGATTTTGTTAAAACTATAAATTAAGTATCATAATTTAACGTGGCATGCTGCAAGTGTATTTGTGAGTATATTAAAATAAATAAATTCATTCTATTACGGCTCTGGTGGCTCTGCAATTAAAGCGGCAGTAACTCCAGGATGAGAGTTCGCAGGCCGGATGAGATCGGATATCTCGTAGGGTACAGGGGACGGTAAGCATTCCCCAATCTGTAGGTCATACCGCAATACGAGAAACCAAGGGGTTTATCGTAAATTAATGGAAGCAAAAAATGAAATCTTTTCAATTTGCCCAATTTTCCTTCTCTGCTTCTATTAATTTTTTAATCAGGAATTTTTTGAATTGATTTAAAACAAAAATTAGGTAATGGATCCACTAAAATGGGTACCTGGTCGCTTGTCGGATAAAATAGCAATTATGTAGGGAATTTCTGTTTTCACCGTGTTTTATATACAAACAAATATAGTTTGTTGTAAAAAGGCAGTAATTTCACAATTATGTTGGCATATTTGCTCAAAAACTGGTTTGTAGACTACAAATTATTGTTAAATTCCAGTTTTTTATTAAGTATTGATGCGGACATGACCAATATTTTTAGTCACTCAACGTTTTTGAAAATAATTACTCGTTCATGTATTCGAAATAATTCAAAAATTAGCATCTTGCTAATATAGAAATGCAAGACTATAATAACGGTAGGTAATTTCAGTTCATGTAAAATAATAGCGCATAACATTTTTAGAATTTTGGAATTTTTTTCCCTTTTCACAAAAATTTAAAGATTTTTTACAATCTTTATAACCATGTAAAACCTCCAGAAAACTGTCCCATTCTCGCCATTTTTGAACTTTGAATTATTAAGGGCCGTCAAATAAGAGCGATTTTGACTTATATTAATGAATCCAATAAACTGAAATAAATTTTAATGAGTGTACATAAATTGAGGCGTGATGTGGCAGTTAATGAATATAAAAAACTGCAAGAAACATGTCAAAAGATACAATTTAAATTAAACATACACTCGGAAATACAGGGTGGCCCATCGAAAACAGTCCAGCAAGGTTTACGGCTGTGTACGTGAAAATTTAAAAAAAACTCGGACCCCTAAACTTGTGTTTTCAGGGGGGCACGTTTCACTATTGATTTCATCCCTGTAACCTCAACCCCTGCCCTTGTTTTTTCAAATAGGAATGGGTATGTTGTGATACATCTTTTTAAAGGCCATTAAAATCGCTTTAAAATGGCACTTTGTTTTGAAAATTTGAGCTACGCGCCGCCGAGAAATTGCGTTTTAAAAAATGTAATTTTATTGAGTAATCTTATTAAATGTTGAAAATGTCCGCCATTCACCTCCATACAATAGTACAACAGTTCAAAGTGTTCTCGGACATTGTGAAGAACATCTGGTGTAATTTCTCGACATTCAAAATTGTTTACGCACAAACCTGTGTACTTGATAAAAGGTGCAGTGAAATGTTTCAAATTCCGTTGCTCGGCGGCGCGTAGCTCAAATTTACAAAACGAAGCGCCATTTTAAAGAGAATTGAATGCCCTCTAAAAAGATGTATCACAACATACCCATTTGAAAAAACAAGGGCAGTAGCCGCCCCCGCTGGGTTGAGTTTACAGGGATGAAATTAATAGTGAAACGTGTCCCCCTGAAAACACAAGTTTACGAGTTTTTTATTTTAATTTTCACGTACACAGCCGTAAACCTTGCTGGACTGCTTTCGATGGGCCACCCTGTATATTTGGAACTAAAGGATTTTGCACATCAATTAGTCCGAATAAGATTTTATATTTCAGTTTTTTTTTATATTAGAAAAGGCTACTGTACTTGGCTGTTTCTGTGGCTAGTGTATCAATTATTAATATTTTTTTACAATCTTAAATACGTACATCAGTTGTAATTAAAATTTCAAAGATAACAAAATAATAATGACTTTTTCATTTACTTTTAGTTAACCCAAACAACTGTATCTACTACAGAAACACAGATAGACAAGGCGCCAAGCAACTGCTACAAACAGTCAAGAATCTGAGAAATAATACGTTCCTGTTACGACCCAGTACGAAAACGTCGTACTTTTTGGGATTAACCATTTTCCACACGGGTCAATATTATAATTTTGGGGTCTGCAGAGATATGAATGGTAAATTTTGCTCCGAAGCATTAGACAACGGGGAAATTGTCAAATTTGACACACTAGAAGGCTTTATAAATTTCTATAAACACAATGCGATAACTGTAAAAAAACAAGAAGGAATAGTTGTCGAGCTGTATTTAAAATATTCCCTACAATAAGATATAATTTAGAAAGAAAAGGAGCGAGAGGAGGAGGACAAAGGCACAGGGCTTGGATCCATAAGCGTGAGCCCAAGGCTCCTGTAAGAAAATAACTAATATTCTATAAATATAGATTGCTGTGAAGCAACTAACATTTTCCACACTACCTAGGTTGGAATTTTTAACGGGAATTTAACTACGCAGCAAGAATGTTACACCGTTTACGTCAAAATATATTTATTACGATAAAAAAAAAGTTATGCTCAAATCAAGATTTCCATAAAAACCTGTTTTAATGCCTCTTATCCTTTCGTCTCTCTTTCGACCGATGCCGCTTTGCTTCCTTCTCATGCCTTCTGTCCTTTTCTCTACTCCTGCTTTTGTACGATATTTTTTTCTCATATGGAGTATGTTCCTTAAATCGAACTTTTAATTCTGAATGTTCTTGATTTTTCATTATATTCAAATATTCATTACTGGAATTATTTTCCTGCGAATGCCCATTATAAGTCTGGGGGGCTACGCTTTGGCTAGGTTTTAAGGTGTCTGCATAGGTAACATTGGTGTACTCTGTATGATCTAAGCATTCACCACCTAATTGATATTGAGCTAAAAATAACCAAATATTGAAATTAGTGATCGGCCAATACGGATTTTTTTTGTCGATACCGATATAATATTTAAAAATTTTAAAATATCTTTAACTATTCAATATACGTTGATATAAGTAAAAGTGTCAATAGTGGCAACGTTGTAAAGCATCTTTAAACCAAATACTGGTATAGTCTAAATACCGGCGGTGATTTTACCAGTTTTCTGCGCTGCCAGATCTACCGATTCTTCGGTATTTTTACCGATTTCGGACTCAATCTATCGAAAAAAAGTATCGACCCAATTTATTTTATTTTGCTATTGTTATTATTATTAGTGCTGGCAATTGAAACCGGTTTTTTGGATATTCGGTTAACTGGTTTCGGATTATTCGGTTATTTTACAAAACCGAAAACCGGTTATTAGATTAAAATATTCAAGTGGTACTTCTAATACCTAAAAAGTAAACGTACAGGTCGACAACTTTATCTGTAGCTACAAAAGGAATGCGGGCAAGAACATTTATTGTGTTAACAGTGTTGTCACATATATTAAATTTTAATTTATTAATAATATGTTACCAAGTAAACCCTAAAATTTAATTTACCCATTTAAAGTAAATTGTCATAAGTATATAAGAAACTAATATTCTATTATAGTTTCAATGTTCTTAAAACTTTCTTTTTATACTATTTATTTTAATATTTAAATGCAAAATAAAATATTTTTTTAATAAAGTATTTCTAATCTAAAAATAGGACAACATGGTGCAATATCAACGGTAACCATGGGTAACCGGGTGGCTAGAGCTAATTTGATAGGTTATATCCCAGACAGAGGATGACGACACGCGTCTGGTGACACGCCCATTGTGCCGGCGTGGTTGTTCGGCGATGTCCAATATGCTTCATCCAGTTGCGTAGTGATAGGGTTTGTTTTAAAACTGTAATAATGAATGAATATACCCTGGTAAAACCCTTCATAGTCAAACCCGTAAAGTGATTGCCAAATTAATACATTTAAATTGTCCATTAAGCGAAAGCTAGCAAGGGTCGCAATGTATACGGGAGTAAGCGTGGATGCAGTAAATAACATTCACAAAGAAAATACTGAAAGGAAAGAAGATAACACGGATCAATTATTGTCATCTCCCGTCAAAAAAAGGGCCCGTCGAAAGCTTTGACTTTGGCATTGTTAAGTTAAAAGTGGTTCCAATCTTAAAAAAGTTGCTACAACTGCTGAGAAGTGACATAAGCTTTCCGTTTTCCCGTAAATCTTTGAGGTGCATGTTGAAATCAAATGGATTTTATTGGCGAAAATGCGAAAATAAGCGAAAAACATTCATGGGAAGGCCTAATATATTGCACTGGTGATACAAAAATATTCATGCCATGAAAAATATGTATTATTACATTATTAAGATAATAATAGCACGCCCATGACTCGGCCATGTTTTAAAAGATATTGCTTTCCCCTTACCGATACGTCGTAGCTATAGACTCGCATGTCGAGCTGTACAGTTCTGTTAATAAAAAACCCGTACAACATTAATATGAGAGATGCCATTTGTCATATATTTTTTCATAAGTCATGTTACCTTTCCTTTACTACTTGTATTGCCGATACCGCCGATCACTAATTAAAACAAAATAGAGCTACACAACTTTCCCCAATAAAAAACCCTAAACGACCTTTAAGTGTAATATTTTAAAATGCAACGAAAAAGATAAATTCGTGACTACTCCCGAAACCACACAGTATGTTCAAATTCCCGAGAATAACTCGCATAACACAAAAAGGCTAATACTAAAAATTAACTCTACTTACCAGCATCACCATAAATGTCGGTGTCAGTTGCCGTTTGATAAACATGGCTCCAATCAGTAATAACGCCCTGATTTGACTGAACATTATCATAATATTGCTGGCTATAACCGTCCGGGTACTGCATGGGCTGACTCCACTGTACGACATTTTGATTTACCTGAGATACATTACTTTGACTATAAGTAGTTTCGATATAATGATACTGTGTACTTTGTTGAATTTTATTCGTCAAATCATTTTCCTGATTATGTATAGTCTGTTCATTGTCCAGTCTTTCTGATTTTTCTTTCTCTCGTCTTTCTTGTTCTCGTTTACGTTCAATCCACTGCCCATACAACGCCATCTGATTGTCAATAACTTCTCTCGTTATTTCCGTTTGACTTTTCTTACTGGTGTGTACAGATTTGTATTTTGTCCTACGTCTTTTTGCATCTCTTTCTAAGCCCAATTTTTCTTTTTCGGATAATTCTGTCTTATCTTTTGATTCCGGTATGTCTCTGTAAAAATTGAAAAAAAGGACCAACTTTAAGAAGGCACTATTAAAAGTAACTTCTTAGGTTCTAGGTTCGATTCCAAGAGGTTAACTAAATATTTTTCATAATTAATACAGACAATACACAGGGCTTGGCAGAAAGACCAGTGCTTCAATTTCTTTGAGGCCTTGTAAAAATTTTACCTGACCCTTTCATCCACACACTATTATACAGGGTGTTTCGTGTTCGGATAATGTACCAGGATACTTTGAGAGATGAGTCTAGCTGTTAAAATAAAGGTAGTAAGTCAAAAAGTTGAGAGCTCAATACTTTTAGAGTTACAACTTATTTTTAACATCTTGTGGTTAGTTTTTAAACTATCAGGACTATAAAAATGTTTCTCTACTGTGCCACAAGAGGCCACTTTAACTGAAATTCACATTAAAATCACCTCTCCAAGTATCCTGATACATTATCCGCGCACCCTGTATAATATAAACGGAACTGCAAATTTCGGAAATTAGTTTTTATTTAATTACTTTTATGTTTCCCGATTAGCTGTATTTTCAAAAGTGCTTAGTGTTTGGCGAACAGCTTTTAGCTCTAACATTTGCAAAATAATTAACACAAACTTTTTAGATGGGTTTGAGATAACTTCCCAAATGCTAAGATTGGTAACACCTGTATTTGGATTTATACTATTATAGTTCACATCACGACACTATTAGCTTATTAGTAATTACTTACAGGGTGAATTCTTGAGGTTTAGGTGGTGCATCAGTATGTTTTACACAATAATCGTATAGAGCTGATCGTTCATCTGATGAAAAAGTACTCAAAAAGCGGTTGGAAGTCATAGGATCCGACTCACGACCATTCCAAGCTAAGTGAATAAAATACCCATATAGTTTTTCAAAATTTTATATGGTACAAGAGAATGTGTCCATAATTTCAAGCCAATAAAGGTCCAGTACAGGGATCTCGCCAACCATAAGAGATACGAAGTCGGTTAAATGGAGATAAAGTTGCGCATTTACGTGCCTAATAATATGCCGTTTATAAAATTTTAAAATTCCGAGTAGTATGACATATCCGGAAAAAAACGAAATTCTGAAAAATCGTTTTATGGTTTTCCTGGTTATTTTTGAGTAAATTGCACTTTTGCATCCACTTTTTCCGCTCTATCTAACAGCGTTAATCGTTTTTTGATCCGACGAGTCGTCTTCGAAGGGCCATTATCAACTTTCTTTTTTTAAATACGGTCCTGTATTTCTGATATTGGAATTTGATAGCTTTTTTTCTTCCGAATGCAACGATGTATGACACATTGTGGTTTAATGACGTTTCGAGGGTTTTTTGAACAACATCAGGAAATTTTGGGATACGGTCCTGTATTTCTGCTAATTTTATAAATAATATCTCATAAGTAAGCTCTAAATTTTTACTTATATTGGCTAGTTCAATAAATAACAAATAATTTAATAATAAACCACAAATAAGTGAACCTTATGGTTTCCGAGATCCCTGTACTGGCCCTCCTTATCTTGGACACATATCAGATATGTTCGTTTTAGGTATAACTGCTACACTCCTGCTCCTCTGCAGTAATATTTACCAGTAAAAGTTATTACAAGGGCTGTATGAAACTTAAAAAAGCATGATACAATAAACACAAGGTATGATATCTGGTCATTCCAATTACGTTTGGCGCGCGCAGTGAATTCATGGAGTTATTTTTGAATTGTTTATGGAGATTCACATTGTCGTTAGCATTTTAAACTTTCTTTTAAAGGTTAACAGGTTTTATGCATTTAAAAATAGCTGAAATGAAAGAATAATATCATAGCATTTAAGTATATTTGTGTATCATACTATAAAAACCAAAAAGCCTATACTGTAAAAATATTGTTGTTCCCACAGAGTGTCTCAAGAAAAAGAAACAATTTTTTTTTTAAATGAAACTTTTTTAAAGCCGGTTGTCCAATTAGATCCGATCTTTTGTATTTTGTGTGTATATTAAATAACAAAGGAGCTGTTTTAAAGACTCTTACTATACTAAATGAGCACCCTGTATAAGCACAGAACTATTTTATAAGATATGAAGTCTATAAAAAATTGCAAGTACAAGGAACAAGCAGTGCACTTGAATGTTCAAAAAAAAAACAGTGAGTGTAATAAAATTTCTGAAGAAATATTAAATCTATTAATTGCAAAGTAGGCAGAAAAAGGTAATCAACTGTATCTATGTCAAGAAATTACGCCAAGTACTATACTTAGTAGTTTAGTATACCCTGGAGCATACCTGTTAATATCTAGTAATCCTAAAAAAGGATATCTAAAAAGGATATATGTAATGGCTTTGTTTATAAATATGAATATTATTTCTAAGTACAGCCAAATGCATGAGTAATGCAGCACTGAAAAAAAATTATTTTTATTAGGTAACAATTTTGTTCATGGAGTTACAATTGTGCTATAATAAAATATTCATCATACCTATATCTACTTTTTTATATGTCATTTCTCTTAGATAAACTATTAGTAGTTTATAATTATCCTAGTACTAGACACTGGGGAATAATATAGGTATTGATTAAAAACCAAAAATAAGTAAATAGTCTCATATGAGCATATATACGTCACACACATTACCTTTAAATAAAAGTCGATTATTATTTACCTGGTTTAAACTCAGATTTGCTACCTTTTGCAGCACTTAATACCTCAATTTTCTTTGTATTATTTAACTTAATAGTGTATTTTGAAGGTCCGAGAGACTCGGATAGATAGTCTTCATTTGAATCATAGCCTGCACAATGAAGTGTACATTTCTCTAAATGTTTTTCTGAAGTTTTATAACATATTAAATGGTTTTTATTCACTGGACAAATCACCTTAGGGTCTTCTTTCTGTAATAATAAAACATTATTTAGTTAGTTAGAGGATAATGGATAAATACTGGACAAGTATAATGAATTTCAGCGAGGCCTTTATAGCCGTTTTATTGATGTAATAATTGGAGGAAGAAAAAGTGCATATTTTGGTGCAGTTATTAAAAAAATTCATACGAAGCTACAAAGCACAGCAATGAAAACACGAACTGTAGTAAGAAAAGCAATTTAAAAGGACGTAGAGAAATATTTTGAGCAAGATACTTACCTCCAATGTTTTTTTAGAATTCCATCCCAAAGTTTGTAGAATCGCTTGCACATTGTCCTCCGATGATTTAATATACTGTTTTAAACTTTTTAATTGTTTTTTTCTTATTTCTAGGTTGAATTCCATTGTAACTTTTTGTATACATAAGCACTATTTTTTATAATTTTAGCAATTTCTTCGTTTTTAATTTTAACAGTTAAAGCAGCAGAATTAAAAACGAACGACATAACCTCAACATAATACTTCTTCTGTTTTGAATCTGGCATCTACCGAGTAGAAAATTCTCTTTCCTTTTATCGCGTACTTTGTTCTGCTCTGTGAAATTGGATGGACTACTTTCGCCAACTAAAAACAGCTGTGCTGTGTGCTGTGTGTCAACTAGCTGAAAATAATTTATTTATTTCCTAAAATATAAGTTTCGATTTTCTGAGAATAAATGGATGAAAATAATGATGAAATTCAAGAGAGTCAGGATATTTATGCACTGGCCGATCAAAAAATTACATTTGGTGAAAATCTAAGACGTTATATCGATGAAAACAAGGATATTGATGGCCTCCAGAAACTAAGTCGAAAAATTAACCAGGAACTTAAATTTCTAAGAAAAGTGTGTAAAAATAGAACTCTAAAGAAGGAACATTTACAATGCTCCAATTTAACCCATTTTTCAGCTTTAGTTAGCACGTTAAAAACAGTGGAAAATTGTCAAAGTGTAAATAAAGTGTTTATAGTAGATGATAGGAAAATTACTGTCGATATCATCTGTGATAATGGCTTAACATGGGTTAAAGTAGTAGCCAGAAATCCAAAATCATTAAGTCAAATTTTTATGGGGAATGCTAGTTACGGAGTTCGAAGTATCGTAGATCAAGCTGTTGAATACATCGACTGTGCAAGGTTATACCCATGTCTGTTTCAAACACCTAAGGTATCGTAATTTGTAATGTCTATACACACTCCTAGCTCTCGACATAGCTTTGAGTAGGTATAAAATGATTCTGTTTTTAGGTATTGTTCGTCTTTACCAAAGGTATAGGCAGCAACCTGTCTGCAAAATTAGAAAACTATGGTGTTTCAGTACTTGGCAATCGTATAGACACTTATGATATACTGGAAAGCGATTCTGATGTCAGTGATAATGAAAACAGTATACCAGAAATTGATACTAATCCTCCCATTGATACACATGATTTATCAACACAAAATACTGCAAATGTCAATAGAATTAACTTAGATGTTTCTGCTATGTTGGCTTATTGTTGTTCAGTTGCAAATGGCAGTGCCCAGTTGTATGATTTTGATGTCCCAGTACTTAAGCAGCAGGCAGAGTGGGAAAGGCAACGGCCTGTTAAGCCCATTTTAGATGCATTTTTTAAGGGTAAGTTGAAAAGTTATGTGTGTACATTATTTGTTCTGGACTTGATGAACAATATTTAACTGTTAAGGCGCAATTAAAAATAATGAATTTGTTTTAGGTAAAATATTATATTGTTGTCAAACAGCAAAAGATAGTTTTGAAAACATCATTAATACAGTAGGAGGCCCGACAGAAAAAATAAGGGCTCAAGAATTTATGGAAAATGTTATTGCTTTACCAGATGATGCAACTTATAAAGATATAGAAGGCAGTGAGGGATCAGACATTTTTAATCAAATTCAGTTTACATCAAACAAAAGTTTGTCTGTAGGCGGAAAAATACGGCAAAGATCTTTGAAAATATTTATGTTTGGAGATAGAATACAAGCAGTTACTGTTACAAGTAATGATGGATTTGTAAGGGCTGCGAGACAACAGGTATCACAAACAAAGCAAATTATATCATTTCTTCTCTGTGTTACCACAGTGCATTAATTTTTTAATTTATAATCTCTAATAAATTTGTATTTTCAATTATGTATTAGCTTGTTCTATTTTTTTCAGAATATCAATTTTGTCGTCTTTGTCCATGAATCTAGAGCTTTGACAGAACAGAAAGAAATGACGAAAGCAAAACCCCTAAATAGGTGATCACAAAAATGTCAAAAGGTGTCTAAAATTTTGGATTAGCTTTATTTATTGTCTTTTACACCTGCTTTAATAAAACTTGTGATTTTATGGAACTAGTTTTACTGTTTCCCGACTATAGATGCACAACTTTTTAGTAATTTCAATTTCAAAAACTTGCATTATATTTTATTTTAGTATAATTAGGTACGATTGGTTTGTTCTGAAATAATGTGTAAAGTGATCAACCAAATGGGAATGTGGGTTATCAAAAAAAATTATTTTCTCTTATCATAAATAGTACATATATGTACATATTTATTTTAGGTATCTCCATTATCACTCTCAAAGTTATCCATTGCAAACCCAACACTTCTAGCCCATATTGGATATAATGTGGCAAACGTCAAATATCCCGTGTGGCCAGGTTGCTGTGCGGGTGGCACTGCTATCAAACTTTTATGTACTTCCCGCTCCTTTTTTTGTGTTGTTTCAGACTTTACAGTTTTCAAAAATTCTAAATCCAGTATTGGAAGATGCCTAGTTTGTACATTGTACTGAGTTTGAAGAACCTCCATCGTTTGAATTTCTTGACAGTTTAATTTGGAAAGTTCCAGGCAGGTCTTTTGAACTTGTTCAATGCAGGGCGAGAAAGAGCAAATTCGACCTGTAAAATCATGTTTGATAGTTCCAAAAATTTACATAAGCACAAATGAGAATCTTGTATTGTACATTATGGCAATAATCACACATGCTAAGTACTTACCGCCTGATATTTTTAATGCCTTAATTGCATGCGGTAGGGCTAACCAAGGATGTGGCAAATCTAGAAATACTGAATCAGCTCTTTTATTTAATTCATCTCCAAAACCATTGGTACAAACATCCCTATGTGTTGCTGTAACATATTGGCCTAAACATAAAAAAGATCTTGATTACACTATACTATTTAAGTAATTTTTTTGGTTTAAACTGTTTATGATAAATTGATAGAATCAGACATTACCTAAGCCATGCTCTTCAAACTCTTGTCTAGCTGTTTTAGTCCTTATTTCGTGAAAATCAAAAGTGTACAAATGTCCATGTGGTTTAATTGCTCGAATTAAAGCATGGGATAATGATCCACTTCCTGTACCACTTTCAATTACTATACTACTTGGACAAAGTTCCAGTTGCAATATTATCATACTTATATCGGGAGTATAAATGATTTGTGTTCGATGTGGTAAAGTTATCGTCCATAGTTCTGGTGTAGGTTGCAATACATAGCCCCAGCCTTTACTTAAAGATATTTTTGAGCCATAACTTTTGCCTATTAATTCGCCACACTTGAGAGATCCATACGGAGTTTGAAATACATTTTCTACTTCAATTCCCTTTTTATTCAAAGTTTTTAGTTCAGCTTTAACACTATACACTTGGGTAATAGTTAGGTATAAAATAACTGTGTCTCCTTCATTAATTATATCTTTGTAACCGTCGAAACTCATTTTTACCTTTGTGTTTCGTTTTCCAAAAACAATTCAAATCAAGAAAACAGTAAACTCAAATTTGAGGTTACAAAAATATCGATATCGATACTTTACAAGATCGATACTGATATAACTTATAAAAACATCTCTCTTCGTTACCTTTTCCACAGAGGAATAGTAGCTGTACAGATGCGTTTACTAATTTGAACGTTTAGTTGGTTCTAGTTATCGGTTCTTGGATTTTCTTAAATAAGAACCGGGAGTTTCAAGTATTGGTTTTTGAAATAAAAAAAATATTTGTTTCCCCATGTAAAATAATTTTTATTTTGCTCAACTTGTACGTAAAATACATAATTAAGATAATATACCAAAAAAGACGATTACAAATTTTATTTGTAACTTTTTCAACTAAAATAATATGAAATATGCGTCACAATCGTGCTTAAGTAAATCAGAAGACTATCTAATCTATAGTAATTTTATTATAAGCACCGAACAAACCCGGCTAAGAATAACACATAAAACGTCATTTTAGACTTTAAATATGTCAAACACCGCGAGACATAGGAATAGGACACGATTACGAAAATTGCCTACAATCTTACGTAGACTCCAAAAATGTAATAATATATAGGATATTCCATTTGAAATAAGCAAGTTGACACCGACTTCCGGTATAACCGGAAGTGCCACCATTTTGAAAATATTTTAGCCCCATCAATATCAGCATATTTCCCATTTTCAAAATTTTCCTATGTAGAGTTTTGCATATATAGATCGAAGTGGGTCCTCGTGAGACACCCTGTATATTATAGTAATCCAACGAAACTCCTGGAAATTGTTTTTAAACTTCTAAATTTGTCAGAGGGCGAAATGCCCTTAAAAAAATGTTTTTTTTACTCGGTAGCCCTAATGATACAATACCAAAATTTCCGATTAGTCCGTTTGCATTGAAAAAGTTACAAAGAAAGAAAAAGTATAAAAACATCCACTTCATATAATAAATACTAAAATTAGCTACGTATGAAGATATTAAAAATCTAATTACCACAAACAGAATTGCCTACATGCATTTTTTAAAGTCGATGTAATTTAAAGTAATTCACAGAACAGATCGAAAAATGTCAGTAATTAGATTTGGAATTCCGCTCTATAGGAAACAAACGTGACAATACTGAAAAATATCTTTGGCAAGTCACAGAACCGATTTATTCAATATTCTGTGGTCAAAAGGAGAAATTAGAAATATACTTTAGAGTCTTTAGGCAAAACGAATCAAATAAACCCGGTAATGAATCAGCTTGGTAGTTAAAATAGATCGGTGAAATAGACCTAGGTATATAACGCTGATTTGACTCTACATACAGAAATGCCAAGACTAGATAGGTTAGTGTATATAATTTTAAATGTAGCCGCCGCAATTATTTATAGAGATCATAATTTTTTATGTATATTTAATAGGTAACTTCAATTTATCAATAGTATATGTAGGTTGATAGTAGTAATAATTAGTTTAAAATAATTAACTTAATGTATATTGTATACAGATACAGTGTGTCCGCGGATGAAGTTCACAAGAGGGGAAAATCTTTATTAATCATTCCTTATAAAAAGTTCTGCTTGTTGAGAAAATAAATTTACAAAATAAAAAATCAGATGTACAGGGTGCTAATAAATTAGGAAAATGTAAAATTGTTTCAAGAGGAGAAGTAGGTACACTCGACTCAACGAACCCTCGCGTTTTTCGACAGTTGACCTCAATCGGCAATATGTCATCTATCAGCTGCATCAACAGCCTTTAAGCAAACCGTATATTTAGTTTTTTAATACAATAACCTTTCCTTAGAAAAGGTTCATAGCTATTTTCAGAAATGATTTTTTGTGCATCTGGTACAAAAACATGGAAATTTTCCCAAGTGATTTGTATTTATATAACAATATAGTTAAGTCCATGTGTAGACACACTGTATAAAGTTTACAGTATGTGTATGTATGGACATACATGTAGATACGTACTTCCTATCTTTCTGTGAAGATAGGTACCTACTAGACATGTAATTATAGATAATGACTTTATTTTATATATTTGCATAAATAAATAAAAAATTACAATGTTTTTGCGTGTTTTTTTTCCCTATAATGATAATAATAAAAAATAAAAAATGCATTTAAACATATAAATAGACTAGTTTTATTTTAAAATAAACTTTACTAAATACGCGTACCTACTATTTTAGGGGTCTCATTTAACTGGTTCGCAAAATATTCTTATTTTTGCGAACAGAAAAATGTCATCAATCAGCCAAAATGGCTAGTTGGTCAGGAACTTATGGACAGCAAACATTTCTGAATCGGTCAGTATTTAATGTCATACTACAGCGCTCTAAATTATTTTGGTACGCAAATTAAATATATAAGCTGTTATGAGCGATCCACTTTTAATCATATATTCGTAAGCAATCAGCGGGTAAGCAAAATATTTAATCTTGGTCATCAAAAGAAAAAAGCAATAAAACGTGAAATAGTGACAGTGCCCTGGGAAAACAAGTGAAAACCCGCCCCCGCTACACCTTTTGTAGCCGATTGCATTCTGTATTCGGCAAAAGACAACACAAGAAAGTTACATACAATGATTTAATGGCTATTTTTTGCTGCGAACCAATTTTAATAATGGCAAACCATTTAATTACTTCTCCTATTTTAGTACGGTCTTGGAATTTCACACAAACTTATGCAAAATAAATAACCAGAAACAAGCAGGCAGGTCATTAATGTCACGTGAGGCTTGACATATCTGGCGAGAGGGTTCGCTGTAAAGACTATACCATTACTATTACTTTTAACAAAAATTTTATAGAACAAAGTTGTTTATATAAAGTGTAAATGCAAATAAAAATTCGAATTTAAAAACAGAAGAATAACAGTGGTTTCATCTGATCTAAAATCTTTATATTATAAATTCATTGCATCAACAAGCAGAACTTTTTGTAAAGAATGACTCTTGGTCGTAAAATCAATAATAATTTTTTTTTCCTATTGTGAACTCCATCCACGGACACACTCTATAATCAAAAATAATGCTAAAAATTAATATTCCATGATTGTTACTTTTTAGTTAATCAGTTGTGTACAACAACGCAAAATATAAACATGTCTAAGTAAATGATAAATAGGGCTATAATTGCACTTTACACCCATAAAACATAAAACAGAACAGACTGGATTCATTTATTTCTGTTATAAAAAAAACTAACATGCCATGCGAGCGCTGCATTCTCCTGTTAATGTATCTGTTAGATACGTTATTTTTAAGCTCCGGCTGACATACTGTTTTTCTATTGGACTATTTACAGTCCATGCCATTACCCTGATACCTCTACTACGCCACTGTAGAATATTTTCCCTGTAAAAAGTTAAAAGTTTTTAGAAACTTATCCTGCCCTCATCATTGAACACTGTATAACATACAGGGTGTTATGGAAATGACGTATTATATTTAAACCGGCAATTCCTGAGATAAAGACAAAAAATAGCCATAAATGGCGCTTTCAATTCATTGATTGATTGGTAAAAGTGACCTGACGTCAAACCAGAAAAACACCTGTGTGGCACTGCGATACATGTAAGCAATCAAGGAATTCTGGCCGGTGTTGTCATATGTACACCATAAACTCTTTAGACAAAATAAAATAATTTAAACACTTTTCCATTCTGTAATAACTTTTTGTACAGTTAATTGAATAACATTTACGACGGACTATGTTTTAAACAACCCGAAAAAACATATGGAATAGTATTAAATAAGTTTTAAATAGGCACGTACGTCACTAGGTCAAATGCCAATGACCTCTTGACGTCTTACATCGGCTGAGCGAAGTAGTTTCATATAGCGCCGAACGCTTGCGTTCTGTTAGTTGAAGATCAACCAGCGGCCGGATACGTTGTGTCTCGTCGATCACCAACACACTCTCAGCAATCCGCTCTGTTTTTTTTGGTTTACGCGTGTATCTTGCCCGTCCATAAATAATCTTTGAATATTGTTTTTATTGACGCGTTTCTTCTGGATGTCAAATTTCGTCGCGTGTAATAAAATCTAATAAACTTTAGTATAATTTGTATTATTGTATTTTCAAAAGCTAACAATCGGTTCTGTTTCACTATTACTGTGTGTACATAAAGTGTTTCCAGGAGTGTTCCCATGAAAAAAAACCCTCATTGTGTTTGTGTCTGGATTTTCTCGCTCTTTAGGTATAAAGATAAATACAAGTAGGTAGAACATAATTTATTTTTATAATTTTATATGGAATTTCAGTTTTACATTAAGTTTGGCAACATTGCCATTGGGTCTGGGTGAAATGTTGTACAGTAGCGCGGTCTGACCTGTGAGTAAGAGTGTTTGTTACCCCACTTTTAAAACGGTCGATTTAAAAAAAATAAAATATGTAGCGCTTCTCTAGGACACCCAAGGAGTCCCCATTTAAATATAATACGTCATTTCCATAACACCCTGTATAGTATAAATAGATCTGCATGTAGCAACAATATTTGCAGGTTGAGAGAGAAAAGTTTCCCTGATTAAATACGGTGTAGGTAGGTGTACCTTTCCACGAGGGACGATAAAATTATGTACTTATGTAAACCTGGAAATCCTATATACTTACGCAGATAAACAATCCTTATGTAACAAAACAACTGACAGACCAATCATATAATACGAAATTCTTGGTAATGCCCATTTGTATATGATGTCAGCAAGATTCAAACAGATAGTCTTATAAAATTGCCCGTATCTATCTGGTCCTTTGCCTTCTGGATATTTGTAATATATATTCGCCATATGATGTGGTCTGTATGCCATTGAGCAGACAATTCTGGGCTCTGCTTTTCTAATCTTAAAAAATATTGGAAATCATTAATATTGAATATTTTATGTTGTAACTTGAAGGCAAGAAGCCACCATGGCAAACAAAAGAAGTTTAATTATTCTTTAATATCTTTTTTGAAAGTAATAACCGACATCGCTCGATTATTAAAAAAACAGCTCGAAATTTCAAGCAAAAATCGTCGCTTGTTACTTATTACCTTTCACTCGATACCCGAGCTTCGCTTGACGCCGACCAAAATGTGCTACTTGGTAGAGTGATCGCTCGAGGTACAAAACTGCTTGGTTGATAGGAAATGCTACTCTAGTTATAAATTCGGGCGAAAAATCGAAAATCGTTGCCTTTCACTTGATATCCGACCTTCAATTGACGCGCCATTGGCGGACGTTTGAGTTTGACGCTCAGAAGGCTGACACAACATACGTCTTTGTTAAAGACACATAAACGAGAAGGTGCATACAAAAAGGTATGCCAAATCCCTTATTGAATTCATCGCGATATGGGTTTTGTTTTGACTGGGACTGGCTAGCCAGCGGCGATTAAATCAAAATCAACTGTTCTTCCTTAATAAAAACTATAGACAAACTTCTAAAACTTACAAAAACAACCCCTGGTGTTTTATCAACGCATTCTTCTTAGTCATAAAAATTTCAAGTGATTAATCGCTCGAGCGATTCACTCGATTATTAAAATCGCTCGAGTATCAAGTCTCCGATTATTAAAATTATCGGTTTTTACCAACACTAGTTAAGTGTATACACACTATGTACATATATAACGTGTCCAAGATAAGGAGGGCCAATACAGGGATCTCGGAAACCGTAAGAGATACGAAGTCAGTCAGTTATTTTTTTTAGTATTCTCTTTTGAAACAAGTGTGTAGTTAAGTGTACACGCCGTATGTACATATCCATTTAAAAAAATAAAAATGTAATTCAATAAAGTCTGCAACAACAATATGCGTTTTAAACAAAATCTACATACTAAACCTAAAATCAACACCTAATTTGAGATACTATAATACAAAAGGGATTTTAATATTTTATTAAAGCTATATTATTTAAAAAAATTATATTTAAAAAACTATGAATTGAAATAAAAACATGTTATGTTACAATTTTCATAAAATTTTGAAACTGTGTTAAAAATTAAAACACTGCATCTTACCACTTTATTAAACATAAAAAATGGCAACTATAATAGACTCAGATAGCACATGACTAGCAACGGTATTATTATCTAGCAAGAATTATTAAAACTACGATTATACTTACCAAATAAAGAATGTATGGGTAGAATGTGCTCACCATTGCATGAGAATATAGATTGGGAAATTTCACAAACAACTGCAAGATAACAGGGACCATCTAGAAGAAAAAATATACAGGGTGTGAAAAATTCGGATGTTCAATTGGGATCTCATATACTGTAAGAAATACAGCAAATGTTAAATTGAGGCAAAGTTGTGCAATTCATGTCCGACCAATATGGCATGAAGGAATTAGGAAAATTCCGAGTACTTACGAAGGTATTCGTAAAAAACCGAAAACCGCTGTTTTGGCATCGATTTTTAAGTTTACATAACTGCAATAAAAAATACTGGTGTTTATTTAAAAACAAATAAACCTGAGGATGGTATCTGACATACAAAACGTCTGATCAAATTTATTTTACTGAATCTCTTCAAATAAAGCGACAAAAAATAAAACCAAAACGGCGTCTTGTGTTTTACGAATATCTTGGGAATTACTCGGAATTTCATGGCATATTGGTGGGCTATGAATTATGTAACTATGCCCAAATTTAAGCTTTGCTGTATATCTTATAGTTTATGAGATCCCAATGGTGAACATCAAATTTTTAACACCCTGTATACACAATGTTCTTTTAAGTTGGGAACAATATTAAACACGGACCTACATCCAGAACGTCGCTTTTGTCATGTTCATGGAATATTAATACTAATTAAAAACAATGTTACTAATCATTTCCTATATAATTGTAAGTAAATAAACATAATTTTTCCGTTTTAAAAATAATTTTGGTGGTTTAGTACAAAATTTCTTAGCTTGAGAATGTGAAAACCTAGAAATTTCTCTTATTCTCCATTTTGAACTTGGAAATGATTTGATGGGGATTTGAGTAAAATAAAAAAAACTCTATGATTAATTGATGTAACTGCCAAATAAACCACATTTTTACTGTAGTACCAGTAAAACAAAGTTGGATGGTGTAAAATTGGCAAATTAAAAAGTTCAAAGTTTTCTCCAGGCTTTATACATAAAATATAATTTGTGTTTTTTCCAGTACCGCATCAATACTTTCAGTATTGATTCTTGCATATAGTGATGGGAATAAAGGTTATAATTCGATAACGTTACAGATGGGAATGTGATAGAAGAATAACGGTCCAAAATGACGTTATTTTGGAACGAGGTTATTATGGTTACTGCGCAAATAATATTAAAGAAAAGGGGTAATGGTTTCATATACCAATTTCTGTCAATTTTGAAAATTGAAAATACTGCTTTTACTAATCTGTTACGTGCACACAAAACCAATGTTTTTTTTTAATAGATGATAACAAGCATTCTTGACCCTTGTAGTGATTGAGGATACTGGGTGGGGTATAATTAAGACACAGTGAAAAACGATAAACAAAGAAGATAGTAAAAGTGCACGTTTGTAGTTGAAATTTCCTTCGATTCAACAATATTTCAAACATAAATCGAAAAATTTTGAATTAAAATTTAATAATAACCTCAATTTGAAAAGTCGATGAAACGTCAAATTGTTGCAGAAAACATCGATGTAACTTGGCAACACTGAGCAAAAAATAACGAGATGAAAAGACAAACTATACATTTTTTAAGAACTGAATAAGGTCGAGAACAAGGTGTATCAGATCAGGCGAGTTTTCGCCTGGTTCCCTAGGTTTTTTTTTTAACGTTACTAAATAACGTTATTAGAATAACGACCCATCACTACTTGCATGAGACTTGGAGAATAAACGTTGATCAAAAACTTGCAACCATCGGAAACCTCGAGATAAAAAACCGTACACTTATTTGGGACATAACTTTGTACATTCAGTGCCTCACAGATAGCAAAGTATAGTCATTTAGAACCTTAACTATTTATTTAACTGATTTATTTCTCAAATACAAAAATTACCTTAGTATTGTTATCCTTAATGTCAATAATCATTTTCTGACCATTTGCTAATAGTCTTGTTACTGTTTCATCTAAGGTGGGAATGTTAGTAACGCCAAACCGACTCCTAGGGTAAAATTTAGTATTTATAAAACTAGGTTTTAGGCTGTATTATGTGGAGGATTTGATTGATTTGAAAGGGTTGGCAAAAGCCTCGGTTTTTTGAGTCCTCATGTGGGTCTGTGGAATTTTGTATTTTTGTTGGGTAATTAAGTTATTGATGGATTTCTGTGGCTTTTACCAAAATAATCTGAATTAAACAGAAAATAGAACCATAAAACCAAACACCCTATTTTACATTGTTTGTTACTTTTGCAGTTTAAATAACAGGGATCTTGATTAATTTATATTATGGACTGACTTTTTTTTTTCTTTCTTTTTTTCAGAAATATACTTTTCTTATAAAATTGAAAGAAATTTTCATTTCCTTTGTTGTAATTTTTATAAAAAATATGGACTTTTGTGATGGGTTTCTGCGATGAGTATATGTCTCTGGGTAGGTTTTTGACACAACAACACACTGGGTTTTTTAAATGGATTTTTTATTTTGCCAACCCTGTCAATGAATAGAAATGATTCACAAAATGAAAGTAATGTCTCGCCATTAGAGTGAACTGTAAAGATTACTAATGTTGTTAATAAATGACATAGTTATTGACCATTCATGAATAGTAAGAACATAGGTAGAATATGTTAGCAACTACCTAAGTATTGGTAAACAGTAGCTGTAACTAAAGAAAACACTTGACATGCAGTGCTTATTGTTTCTATATTCATATTAGGTGTTTTGTTAAACCCAAGCTCCACTCACAACTATGCCAAATATCAGCCTTCCAGTCGAACAGTTTTTTATATATGGCCAAACACATAAGTTTGATCATGTTTGTTTAATTCATAAATGGCAAAGAAAATAAAAATCTTTACCTACCTTAAAGGATGTTTAATAGATATGTCTATGTTTTTTAAAACTTCATATGTTGTTTTGTTTATTTCAAGATTTGAATCAGCCATTCGTTCAAGGGTAGAATCATGGAAGACAATGGGTATACCGTCACTTGAGAAGGTGACATCAAATTCAATAAAATCACAGCCTCCAGCTTTGCACTACAAATTGCAATAAGTATAAAAAATCTTAGATATACTCAGATATTGAGATTGCCTTTAAGTTTACTTAGTATCTAGTAAGATACGCGAAAAAATTACTTGAATTAGATATTAATATGTAAATTTAATAGAGATAAGTCTTACCATATCAAAAGCAGCCAAGCTATTTTCAGGGGCATCCAAACCAGCTCCTCGATGAGCCATTGTTTTTACAACATACCCATTTTGTTCATCATCAAGCAAGTCCTTTCCAATAATTGCTTCTACAGCCTCTTTAGAGGGTTGGGGGGCTCTTAAAATATATATTGCAAACACAAGGGAGGTTGTAATTAGAATTCCCAAAGGAATAATACTAACAAATATTTCTCGTATAAAATGGAAGCAACCATAAAAGGCAAAAACTATTGTTAAAGCACTAGGCACTAATTTTAGAATTTCTTTGCTCATTGTTAAAGAGCGTTTAATACAATAATTTCAAAATATAAAAAAAACTCGAAAGATATCCGAACAAGGCGAAACGTCAAAGTAGACAACAAAACAAGATAACACAGTACCACAGAGGAGATGATTGCTCGAGTTCGAAGCTATCGCTGACAAAACCATAATTAAATTTATGAGGAAGCACAAATCGGAAGGGGGCCAAAGGGCGCATGTATTTATCCCTCTTAAGTGCATCTGGAGAAGTAGGGAATGGCTGGAGCTGAAAAGCTAGAAGCGATTGCCATCGAACAGAAGTAGGGAACTTACATAATAAACAACCCATCACCATCAGTTCGTTTTATATTCAAAGCCATGAATTACATCTCAGTGTCTCAGTATTTTCTTTGGTCTCAGTGTTATTGCTTTTAAACTGACTGGGAAGGCAGTTCCCATGGATTCCTGGGGGCACACACTTCTTGCCGTGAAATCCTAGCTCAGGTGAACAAATATAGAAGAAGAAGAATTTTACCTCTGAATTTAGTTCTATCTATTGAGAGTAGAGGGCAATTATGTACAATGATTATGTTCCCCTAGGATATGCAACCACATATACTCAGAGGGGAACGTGGAACAAGCGGTGGTGCTAGACTGTGTGACGGATGGTAGCTGGATATATAATATACAGGGTGTCCGGGAAAATGTGGGAAACCTCCCGAATATGAAGAAAACAAGTAAAAAGACTACTACAAGTTAATATAAACTTTTTCATATATTGCTCCTCTTCGGAGATATTGGCTCCCAAAGAGCAATGGAATCCATTTTTTATATATAATTATTGAACCACCAGGTATAATAAAAATTTTTTTTAATATGATATATACCAGGTAAGACCCTTCAAATTAATATCCAAGAAAGTGTTGTGCAGGGACGGATTTGCTGTGACACTCCTGGCCCTGTATGATGAGAACTTTGGACAACGGTTTTTACATACCTTTAACTATTGACTAAAAAATTAAGTACTCGTCATATGTCGCTAATCCTAACCGTTTTCGGGTTTGTTCGTCATTTTATTTACAAACTTCTCACGGGTTAAATATAAAAAAGGGGAATTTTGAACGTTGAGCATTTGATCGGGACAAAGATGTATCTTTTATTGAAATACGCCAAATACATGATGTATATGAGTGTATCTGTCAGTGAAAATCCTTGAAATTGATTTTAAAACATCTATTGGATAAATATTAAAATTTCAACATTACATCATAAATGGATAAAGTGCATAAATTCTTTTAAATGTGAAATTGTCGACATATCAGAACAAGTTCTATTATCCGAACTAGGTTCACTTAGATCAGAATTAGTTACAAGGTTTATCAGGGATCATCAACATGAAACAATCTCTATTTTTCACAATAAGATTAACTTACTCAAAAAGTAGATCTTTAAAATTATCTACTACTGTGAACCATCCACTTAACACACTTCATATCTTCCGGTTACAAGGTAAAACACTCACTTTCTAGCCACTTTTAACCTTTTGGCTTTATGTTTTTCAGCGTCGCGACGGATCTTTATATAAGAATATGAATTGTATTCATTTACCATTTTCCTGTTGTTTTATATTTTCTTATTTATTTTTTGTATTGTATTACTTGTATTACTTCTTTCTTATTATGCTCTGGCTTCTTGCTGTATTCTGAATTTTATGCATATAGTAGGCAGTTAGAGTATATCAACCTATAGGGTCTGTTTTAATATTTATACAACGTGTCCAAGATAAGAAGGGCCAGTACAGGGATCTCGGAAACCGTAAGAGATACGAAGTCGGTTAAATGGAGGTAAAGTTGCGAATTTTTAAAATTCCGAGTAGTTCCGAAGATATCCGGAAAAAAATGAAATTCTGGAAAATCGTTTTATTGTTTTCCTGTTTTTTTTTGAGATCGAATTCTAAAGTAAATTGCAAATTTTGCATTGCCACTTTCTCCGCTCTATCTAACAGCGTTAATTGTTTTGTAATAAGACGAGTTGTCTTCGAAGGGCCTTTATCAACTTTCTTTTTTTAAATACGGTCCTGTTTTCATGATATTGGAATTTGAGAGCTATTTTTCTTCCGAATGCAACGATGTATGACACATTGTGGTTTAATGACGTTTCGAGGGTTTTTTGAACAACACCAGGAAATTTTGGGATACGGTCCTGTATTTCTCCTAACTTTATAAATAATATCTCGTAAGTAAGCTCTAAATTTTTTACTTATGTTGGACTAGTTCAATAAATTGCAAATCATTTAATAATAAACCACAATTAAGTGAACAAAAATCATTCCAAAACAGTAATAAAATGAACAACGAAAAAAGTAAGGAACTACATAATCAAAAGGTGTTCAAAATGATTTCCGTTATTCTCTAAGCACAAATACCATCTTCTAACTGCCACATAATAGTTTTTTTTTGAATAAAATAAAACATGCGATAGAATATCAAACTTTTCAGCATTTGTAAATTTATGTTCCATATTTTCTTGAAAATAGAAAACCTCTTAAAACGCTGTCAAACGATCACAATGGGAATGTCAAGTTAAATAAATCACGCGTCACCATCTTAATTTTTTGTTCCAAGCGCCTACTTTTCTTTTGAATCAACAGAAGTTTGAAATAATGTTTCTGTATTTTGTTCACTTATTTGTGGTTTATTATTAAATTATTTGTTATTTATTCAACTAGTCCAATAAGTAAAGATTTAGAGCTTACTTATGAGATATTATTTATAACATCAGGAGAAATACAGGACCGTATCCCAAAATTTCCTGATGTTGTTCAAACAACAAACCACAATGTCGTACATCGTTGCATTCGGGAGAAAAAAAGCTCTCAAATTCCAGTATCAGAAAAACGGGACTGTATTTAAAAAAAGAAAGTTGATAAAATGGCCCTTCGAAGACGACTCGTCGGATTACAAAACAATTACCGCTGTTAGATAGAGCGGAAAAAGTGGCAATGCAAAAGTGCAATTTACTTTAGAATTCGATCTCAAAAAAACCCAGGAAAACAATAAAACGATTTTTCAGATTTTTGGTTTTTTCCGGATATCTCCAGAACAACTCGGAATATGAAAACTTTCTAAACGGCATATTATTAGGCACGTAAATTCGCAACTTTACCTCCATTTAACCGACTTCGTATCTCTTACGGTTTCTAGGTTATAGATTTCCAGGTAAGTATCGACTTTAACTCTCGACTGGACTGACTAATCCAACGGAACATTTGATGGTATTTATAGGGGTCTTCGTTCCATATTTTGTTGATCCCGTGATTTTTGTTTGTTCAAATATGGTATTTCCAAAACATTTATGACATGACTTGTCTATGACAAACTCATGGTCAAAGCGATGTCTCTCAAAGTTTTTGCTGGTATAAACAAGAAGGAATTTATCCGAGAAGAAAACAATTTCAGGGTCGAAAGTGGCGTGATCGTTACCCAGTTTAAAAGTTTTATCCCCCAAGAGGCCCCGAGTTTAGTTAAGCTACCTCTTATAAAGAATTCGTATGTTAACTTAGTCGTTTGCATTTTTTAAGGTCCCCTAATTCTAGTACCGAAAGAATTTAGGGTATATTTTGATAATTTTTTAATTTTATAAATTTTCTCAATTCTTGAATATTTTAAGAATATTTATATTGCTTTCAAATTATTTTGTTACTCTAAAATAAACGGGCATCACAATATCACTCAAATCCATTAAGTGCGAATCGGTTTACCGACCGGGTGATTTGAACCTATGAACTCTCGCCCTTGAGTCAACTGACTACTGCCTTTTTAATCACGGAGCGACCAGAACCGCTAAATAAGAATAATTATGACAAAATTAATATCTGGCCTTTGTTCTTTATCATTTCGACGAATAAGAATAATTGTCGCAGAGGATTATACCCTCTTGAAGAGTCTTGATGTATAAACTGGTATAAAAATATCCTTATCGATGAAATTTATCTTCGAGGACCACTTCAGTTTCTTTTTAATTTCAAGAAAGCTATAAAACGTATAGGTACTTTGGGTAATTTTTATTATGTTAGGTATATTGTTGATTTTGAAAATAGATATAAAGTGATATTAAGTTCGACATGTTTTTAAAAGCAGTGATAGCTGTTCTGTTCGTGGGACTTGCCTCAGCTGAAACATATGTAAGTAACTTGTACAAACCATCCATCTACAATCCATCTTGATGTGTTTTAACCCCTGAAATATTGTCGTTACAATCACCTTGTAGATTCGAACTGAAGAATAACAATTTGTTCTATTTAATTTCTGTACTAAAGTGGGGTTCCATTTTATTTGAAAAAATGTTAGAAATGGACAGTAGTATATGGGATAGTTAAGTCAGACGGATAAAATTATTTCTTATACAGTTTGTCCAAAAAAGTATGCAACATAGGGGCAATTCTTTTATTACCGATTTCTCAGAAAATTGTATTCTTGATAAAAGTTGGTGCATATCAAACTATAAATGCATATTTGATATTTCACCTGTTAATAGTAAGGGAGCAAATGTAACTTTTCGAACTTGCCTTAAGATAAAGTACCTTAATTATTAAAAATACAGCAACATTTTATATGGAAATGTTGTTGCAAATAAAAAACTTAGCTCAAATACGAAATTACAAATTTTGAATTTTAATTATTTCTTTTTTTCTTTTTTTCTTTTTTTCTTTTTTTCTTTTTTTCTTTTTTTCTTTTTTTCTTTTTTTCTTTTTTTCTTTTTTACATATTTAGCATACTTTTTTGGACACACTGTAAAAGACTATATTAATGATTTGATAATACAAAATAGTACCAACTACGAAAATGTGTATAGATAACCGGTTTATTTATTATTTCTCTTTGTATCGAAATTAACGATCAATGTTTTCTTTTAGGATAAGGTGAACTTGACTTACGTTTATGAAACGAGATGTCCTTATTGTTTACAATTTCTGTCCAGTCAATTTTACTCAGGATATAAAACACTTCCTGAATACATTAACTTGGAGTTGGTACTGCGCACTTGGGTAAGTTAATAAGGTTTCGGTCATTAAAATCTACGCTTTTTTTCCTATTAATTAATATTCTCCTGCTAATTCTAATATTGTGAAACAATTATTGTTGCTATTCTGAACACAGTACAATTCGTGTCTTGCTCGTGGTAAAACGATTTTATTTCCTGTTTAAAGAATGTTTTTTGAATTTCATACATTTTGTTTTCAGCCAACCAATCATCTTTATCCGACTTCCTTCTTGTTTATTATGTAAAGAAAGTCGAACTCTCACCCTCTTAAATAATACACAATATGCTTAATTGATTATTTAAATATCTATCCCCTTTCACAGCCTAGTGACGATGGAAGTATTGAATGTCAACATGGAGAAAATGAATGCTTCATTAGTAGAGCACAAGCTTGTGCATATGATAGACCTGGCGTAACTGAAGCCATCAGAGTTGAATTCCTTCATTGCACAGAAGCACCGGCACAAAAAGGAGTAGATGTTGTCGATGCCGACATTGAAGCAGTAAGTAGCAGACTCTTCTCTAATTTGTAATTATACTTTTACTGACAATATTAACAAAAAAAAGTTTTTTTTGTAGTTGTCCGGTGAAATGTTGAAGAACATAAAATAATAATACAAAAAATAGTCCAGATTAATAAATTTGTTTTCTTCTTTCTAGTGTGTAAATTCAGTCCTTGCCGATCTTGTAACGTACGAGACAGTTCAATCTTGTATGACAGGCAACGAATCTTACAGTTTGTTAAAATCCCATTATGATAGAGAAAACCAATACGGAGTGGAGTTTGTTCCTTGGCTGGCATTCTTTGGTGTATTTGACGAAGAAAAAGAGAATGAGCTTAGAGCAGACTTCGTCGGCACTATCTGCAAGATGCTTTCAAATCCACCTGACGTGTGTAGTTCTTAAAGAAACAAATGTTCAATAAATAATGCAAAATATAAACAAATAACGATTTTTATTAGATTTTACAAAAATAAACAATTGCAGGTACTAAAACGGTAAACTCAAAGTCCTCTTAAAAGTTATTAAACAGATCTCTTGGGGAAAATGGACTATTTCTTTGATTTTAATAAAAATTTTCAAATTAGGTACCTACATTCTGCACTATGTTTTATTGTACGACTGGAGAAAATACATACCAGTTTAGCAATTTGTTTTGCACATACTGTCTCCGATTACTAAAAGTTAATTATGGATCTATAATCATCCAAGTACTTTATCAGTACATTATCAACAATATCACAATTTATATTTCAATTTCAATAACCCTGAATTATTAAATGTATAAAACAATACTTTAGAACCAATAATCATTCATTTTGTTTTTATATTATTGAACTTTAATTTATTTTGACATAACCATTCATAAAAGATTCTTACATCGCCATTGAAGCTTTTGTTATTTATTAAAAATTTAGCCCCGAACAAACAAACAGCCTTTGTAATAATATCCATGAACTCAGCGACGTATAATCGATATCTTCCAAACAGTTACATCCAACATGGAGAAGCATGCTATTGAACAAATATAAAAAGAACCAATCGTCAATATTTCTAAGTAAAATATTTAGTTGTTTTATTTAGTTTATTCGCGGTAGAATGTTTAAATTTGTACCTATTTTGACTTTTGTTGTTCTTAGGTGAAGTCTGATCAATATTACTTCTTAAAATGCTAGTTTTAATTTTAGCTCAATTACAGCTAATTCAAATGAAAATAGCATGTATATGTATTATTTAAAGCCATATTAGAGTCGGCAATTTTTGTCTCTTGCGCCTGCAATTGCAATTATAATTGCACGTATTCATAAGCACTAAACCGTTCTCGATCAACTGGCTCAATACTGCTCGCATTGCCGGCGCAATGCGAGAATGGAATCCGTATTACAGTGGGCAATTTTAGTCTTCTGGCAATTAAAATCGCACGGATTCATGCGCAATACACCGTTCTCGATCAGCTGTCTCGCATTGCCAGAAATGGGGCACGCGCCATTTTAATTGCCATTGCCGGTGCAAGTCTGGGTAGAGATGGATTATTTTTAAATGTTTATAAGTTGGTCGTAGCACCTATGAACTGCTAATGGCTATTTAAATTAACTGGTACTTAAATTAACAGTTCACGTTCTTTATTAAGCATATTTACTGCTAATTCGTAACAATTTTTTTGAACTGCCATTTGTAAGTAGCAGTAGCTACTTTAACTGCCCATCTATAATTCTGGGGGTATTTTAGGGATTTCGACACTACCAACTGCTGTGCTGACTGTTGGCAACGCGCCAGCTGATCGAGAACGGTTTACTGCCTATGTATTCGTACAATTATAATTGCCATTGCGCCGGAACTTTTTATTGTCGACTCTAATACGGCTTTTAGGAAATCGGTGCCGTAATGAGAAAAATCTCATGATTTTCCTGATGATGTATAATTTTTGCCGAAACTGAGGTAATTATAATTGTATTTGGGGCAAAAGATGCTCTCAACAAATAAGTTAAGTTAAGTTATAAAAAATGACTAAAAAAACCTGATAACGCCGTTTTATAGAAATAAAAAAATATTAAATTTTTATTTAATTGGCGTTTTTCTACATCAAAACCTTTCGAGTTATTGATGAAATAATTTTAGACGTCGATTTTGGATTCTAAAAAAGCTTTAAAAACTGCACCGTTTCTCTAATTTAACCAACTTCGTAGAGATTACCGTTTAAAAAATACGTATACTGATCAATTAGATAGTTGCCACTCTTTACATACTTAATAGATAGGTCTCTATATTTATATATTGTAATTAATATATGACGAGGCTAATATTCTTATCACTGTACTGCTCACTTAACATTTTTTTCGTTACAAAAAACTATAAAATGATCTCACTTCTCTGTATAATTTTATTTTGAAAACTGGACGAAACTGATATCAAGTTCACTATGTTGCTCAAAGTATTATTATTTGTTGTGTTTATAGGGCTTGCTTCAGCTGAAACCTATGTAAGTAACTTGTATTTCTTTTATAACATTTGCCCGGTACTTTGATATATCGTAAAATAAACCTGATTACGTATGATAGGGAGGGAACTGAAACACAAATAACTCCAGGTAATTTCCGCCTTAATTTGTGGCTGATATTTTCGAGACACAACAATGTCTCTTTCAATGTTACCGTTTGGAAGAAAATATCAGAATAATAATATTAATTAATTATAATGAATTTTTGTTACAATATTTTATGAAACGCTGGGATTATTTTTTATAGTAATAAAAAAAATAAAAATGTTTCGAAAATCGTCGGTACAATGCCAAAAACCCCAAATGTGCAAAATTCCAGTTTTGAGGAAACGGGGTTTTAAATATTAAGTATCAGTACCTACTTAACATTTATATCTTAATTTAGGAACTACCTACCATGTAATTATTTACATTTGATTTGGTTGATCAAACCCACTTATCTATCAATAAACATTTGATTTTTGCTTATTTACAAATAAACAGGAGAGTGCTAGAACTCCCTAATTCATGATTTTGGCATTGCACCACTGACCTACATGTATCTATGGATAGCCAAACTCTAAGTGCCTGTTCTCACCAAAGCAACTGGCAACCGCAACGCAACTGCACCGTGACCGCAACTTCAGTTGAGTTGCTCATGCGTTCCCACTGGAATCAACTGGTTTGAAGTCTCTTTTGACATAAACAAAATGTCGTCTTTTTCAGATAAAGATATAGCCGAAACATACTTGCTCGTTAAAAAGCTTAAAAAAAAACTGAGCGACAATTTTGGGTTAACCCTTTTTATACCATAAATCTGAAACATAGCTCGTATATAGTGGCACAGGAATTAAATAATGATCCGGTTAAATTCCATGGGTTTTACCGAATGAGCCACAAAAGTTATATATTTTGCTGTCTCGTCCGCCATGACACCGCGATTGGAAGCAAGTGACGACGGCGACGCGGTACGCCCGGTAACTCATAAGCAATTAGTTGCGTTGCAGTTGAGTTGCCTTAAGTCAGTGGGAACACGCGTATTTAAACATTAGTGCTGTGGCGCGTTGATGTTGCGGTTGCGGTTGCCAGTTGCTTTGGTGAGAACAGACACTAAATGCAAAAGTGTCAAATTTATGGCGTCGCGCATGTAAACAAACCTGCTCGTCAGATGTCATGCGCAAGCGCAATGCCGACTGATACACGATTGACCTTAATCGGCGATCAGGACCGTACTTCGCCCTTAATGAAAAGGATTACGCACAATATTTTGGCACATCAAGACCTTCTTAGTGGGAAATAAGCATAAAAGAACCTTGTGGCCATGATTGAAATGCCACTTTTAGAATTATTTTTGATATCTATTGTCCACGTATCGATAGATTTTTAATATCGTTACATCCCTACGACTGATTTCAGTTCTAGACGGTCGTCGTTCGTTGGCAATCAACCGGCACCAACACGGCGGGGTTGCCTGTAGGACGACGACAACAATATGACCGGTAAACCGTGCGCACCAACCCAATTTTTCACTCCTGATTTAGTACTTGACTGTGTAATCAGATTTTCAAATAACCAAGGGTGATATGAATTATGAAATATGATATATACGAAATTTCTAGTATATTTAGTAATTCAGTACATTTTTAAAAAAATTTTATGTGATCACTCACTTTAAATAAATTATTTTTGTTAGGATAAGGTGAACCTAACATTCGTCTATGAAACAAGATGCCCGTTTAGTTTGCAATTTATGGCCAGTCAATTTTATTCAGGATATCCAAAACTGTCTAAATATATTAACTTGGAGCTTTTACTACGAACTCATGTAAGTTTATAAAATTTTGAATTCGTTACATTTAGGATCATCAAAAAGTTATGTCCTTAATAGTGAAACAAAACATTTTTGACAATTCTGTTTGTCAACTTCAGGAATTAGTTGCATGATCCGGAATATTATAACAAATTTATTTTTAAAGCCTTACGACAATGGAACTGTCGAATGTCAACATGGAGAAAATGAATGTTTTATCAGTAGAGCACAGGCTTGTTCATACGACAGGTCAGGGGTCACTGAAGCTATCCGAGCCAAATTTCTTCAGTGCACCGAAGCTCCAGCTCAGAAAGGAGTAGATGTTGTCGATGTTGACATTGAAGCAGTAAGTGTTTTCTTTAATGTTTTCCTAATGATTTCCTAACGTTTCGACGAGTAAAATCTTACATTAAATATAGATTTATTTTCATACATTTATATACAGGGTGGCCCATCGAAAACAATCCAGCAAGGTTTACGGCTGTGTGAAAATTAAAAAAAAACCTCGTACCCGTAAACTTGTGTTTTCAGGGGGACACGTTTCACCATTAATTTCATCCCTTTAACCTCAACCCCCCTAGCGAGGGCGGCTACTGCCCTTGTTTTTTCAAATGGGAATGGGTATGTTGTGATACATCTTTTTAAAGGGCATTCAATTCTATTTAAAATGGCGCTTTGTTTTGTAAATTTGAGCTACGCGCCGCCGAGAAATTGCGTTTTGAAAAATGTAATTTTATTGAGTAATACTTACATATTATCTTATTAAATGTTGAAAATGTCCGCCATTCACCTCCATACAATAGTACAACAACTGTTCGAAGTGTTCTCGGACATTGTGAAGAACATCTGGCATCTGGTGTAATTCATTAGTAATGCGGTTCCGTAAATCTTCTACGGATTCGGGTTGGGTGGCATAAATTTTGGATTTTAGATGTCCCCACAAAAATAAATCAATGGGAGATAAATCGGGCGATCTCGCGGGCCTTTCAATAGCACCCCTCCTCTGAATCCATCTAGCAGGAAACGTTTCATACAGAAAGTGGCGTACGGGTAATGCATAATGTGGGGAGCCCCGTATTGTTGAAATATTGGATTTTCTTCCTGGTAACGTTGGTCGTTTTCCATAATTTCCATCAGTGCTGGGTTGACAGCATTCTCCAACAAGTCTAAATAAGTATTTTCATTTAAATTTCCCGGTAAGAAAAATGGTCCAATTATGTGATCACCGGAAATACCAGCCCAAACGTTTAATTTCTGAGGATTTTGAGTATGAACATCGTGGTAAATCCTTGGATTCGTGTCGGACCAGTAACGATAGTTATGTCGATTGACAGTGCCATTAAGAAAAAAAGAACATTCGTCTGAGAAGCAAACGTTAAAAAGGTAGTTCGGATAATTTAATACTTGTTCTGACATTACTTCACAAAAGTGTAAACGGCGGTCATTATCATCTTCATTCAATTCTTGGAGAAGTTGAATATTGTATTGGTGCCATTTATAATGTTTCAGAATTCTCTGTACAGTGGTCCACGAAATTCCCGTTACATCAGACATTTTTCTGGTACTTAATGTTGGATTCATACTAACTTGACCCAGAACAGCTACTTCTACTGCTTCATTTCTTACCGAATTTTCAATGATCCTTTGTTTATTTGCCACTGAACCAGTTTGCCGAAATTTTGCCACTAATTCTATGATATAATCATGGTGTACGTGTCTATCTGGAAGTCTATCATTAAATAAAGTTGCCGTTACTCTTGCACATTGATTGTTTAGAAAATACAATTCAATAATTTCCACTCTCTCCTCAATAGAATAAACCATTTTTTATGTCACGATCAAATCAAAATACAATAATAGCGCAGAAATAACGTATGCAGGTCTGGATCAACCACTTTACTGAAGATAAAGTTGAATTGACTGATACTTATTACTTAAAAAAAAATTGTTTACGCACAAACCTGTGTAGTTGATAAGAGGTGCAGTGAAATGTTTCAAATTCCGTTGCTCGGCGGCGCGTAGCTCAAATGTACAGAACGAAGCACCATTTTAAAGAGAATTTAATGCCCTTTAAAGAGATGTATCACAACATACCCATTCCCATTTGAAAAAACAAGGGCAGTAGCCGCCCCCGCTAGGGGCGTTGAGTTTACAGGGATGAAATTAATACTGAAACGTGTCCCCGTGAAAACACAAGTTTACGTGTCCGAGTTTTTTTTTAATTTTCACGTACACAGCCGTAAACCTTGCTGGACTCTTTTCGATGGGCCACCCTGTAGTTTTACATCATGATACAATAAACACAAGGTATGATATCTAGCCGTTCGAATTTCGTTTGGCGCACGCAGTAACGTCAATGTATGAGTTATGCTTATGGTGATTCACTTTGTTTATTGTATCGTGGTCTCACACCATGAAACTATAAGTAACAAGAAGTTGAGTCTCTTGAGACTGTTCAAAATTAATGTATGCTCTATGTCATTTCATAGGTATAATATTTTCCTCTTTTTTAGTGTGTAAAGTCAGTCCTCGCAGATCTTGTGACGTACGATACAGTAAAATCTTGTATGACCGGTGACGAATCATATGATTTGTTAAAATCACACTATGATAAACAAAATCAGTATGGAGTAAATTCTGTTCCTTGGCTGGCATTCTTTGGAGTGTACGATGATGCAACGCAGAAGGCACTCAGATCAGACTTCGTCGGTACTATCTGCAAGTCGCTAACAAATCCACCTGATGAGGTGTGCATTTCCTAAATAAATATTCAATAAATTATGTTTAAAATAAATATTATAACAATATTTTCCTTTAATTGAAGTGCGAATTTTATTCTCTGATCGAATTCCAATGGAAATAAAAATCGTCTCCTAAATATATTTATTTTAAATATTATTTTTTGCCGGCGACGGCCTTGCAACACCGCCGCGGCCGGGGCGGCATCTCTCTAATTATTTTACGTAATGGCGTCGATCAGAGAATAAAATATCAACTATAATTTAGAAGATTTTAGAAAAACGAAAAACCCTTTTGGGACGCCTATGTTTTTAAGTACATTTTGTTATGTCGTTCTTAAGTATTTAAAAATATTTTTTTTATTTTAAACCAGCGTTCAAGTGCTTTGTAATGTAATTTTTTTGTAGCATGTGCTTTGTTAGGTATTTAACGTGTGTGTGCCACTGTTCTGCCCCTATACAACGTGTCCAAGATAAGGAGGGCCAGTACAGGGATCTCGGAAACCGTAAGAGATACGAAGTCGGTTAAATGGAGGTAAAGTTGTGTATTTACGTGCCTAATAATATGCCGTTTAGAAAGTTTTAAAATTCCGAGTAGTTCCGGAGATATCCGAAAAAAACCTAAATTCTGAGAAATCGTTTTATTGTTTTCCTAGTTTTTTTGAGATTGAATTCTAAAGTAAATTGCCCTTTTACCTTGCCACCTTTTCCACTCTATCTAACAGCGTTAATTGTTTTGTAATCCGACGAGTCGTCTTCGAAGGGCCATTATCAACTCTCTTTTTTTTTGTTATTTATTGAACTAGTTCAACATAAGTAAAAATTTAGAGTTTACTTATGAGATATTATTTATAAAATTAGGAGAAATACAGGACCGTATCCCAAATCTAAACGGCATATTATTAGGCACGTAAATGCGCAACTTTACCTCCATTTAACCGACTTCGTATCTCTTACGGTTTCCGAGATACCTGTACTGGCCCTCCTTATCTTGGACACGTTGTATGATGGTGGTTTAAGGGAATTGAAAATAAACGGAAATGCCGTTATATTTCACAAATGTAAATCGCCGTTATTGCGTTGCCGAATTTATAATACGTGCGAGCCTTAGTTTGGAGACCTCTGGTTCAATGGGTAAGATAAATAGATAGATAGGAAGGCAGTATATCAACCACTAATGCATCCATTTAGAAATAGATTAGATTTATAAAAAGCCGGAAAAACATACCCTCAGTAACAGTAATTCATTGTATGACACGATGGCGCGTCCACGCAAAGAATCTTGGTTTTGGAATTATATGGAATTTTTCTCTAAAAATACGTCAATGCATGGAATTCGATTTATTGGACTGAGATGCATATCTAGAGGTGAAAGGTATACATTATTGCATTTTCTACTTTAAGCCATAATAATATGTTAATTATACAGTTCCGAAACGGCCCCTCTATCTAAGTGAAGTTCTTATGAAACGATATGATTGTATTTCTTGAGCAATTAGAAAAAAATAAGCATTGATGAGAAAATAATCTTTTGAACGCGGCAGGGTACCAGGAAAGCTAATTAAATTTTGTAAAGGAAGCCTCTACTTTACTAGAAATCATCAGTAAATTTTGAATAATACATGACAAAATACCGGTATCGTGTTAACTGGCACATGTCGACACTGGCATTTTGACATGTATTATTTCAAATTTACTAGTTATTTAGTAAGATATACGCAAGACCAGGTAGTGGCTTCCTTTGCAAAATTTAATTAAGTTTCCTGGTACCCTGCTGCGTCCAAAACATTATTCTTTCATCAATACATACTTTTAATTGCTCAAGAAATCCGAGAAAAATAAAAAATGCTTGTTGCTTCATAATAAAATCAAAATGTAGTGTCAATACCTGACAAGTGGTAGGCCTGACAATGTCGCAGGTATCACCAACAAATGCAAAACCATTTTTGACCCCTACGTCTAAAATTTGAAGCACTTAGATACAAGAATACACGTCGATGTTCATTCTTGAACAAGCAAAACTACCAAACATACATTTCTTTCTATATTAAGGCTGTGTTTGTGATTTAAGATACATAGAAAAATTCCCCTTGAGAACGATAAAACCCAGTGTGCATGTGTGCATAAGGATCGGGTTTGTTCGGTCACCATACCAGATTTTGCCATATGTGTTTTTATTGGAAATTAGCAAAGCTAAGTAAATTAGCAAAGCTGGGGCCTGCTCGAATAGCGTGTCCTAAGGACCCCTTTTCATCGCAAGGTTACAATTACTATAAAAACGATCTATAGGCGTAGAAACCCCTTATTTGCTAATAAAGCTTATTTAGCCCAGCAGAATCTAGGAAACATTATGGGATACCTTTATACAACAAATTTGTACTTATAAAGCATTTATAAAACTATCCAGTATCCCGTCCAGTAAACCAGCCTTTTTGCGGATACTGTATAATAAAGTATACTTTTGGAATTTTTTTGTATTAACTGCAGTATTTTCTATAATATTCATAGAAAAATATATTTCAGATAACACCAAATTTCCTAAAAGCATCAATGTCTAATGGTTAATTTATCAATTTACTTTACATTTCCAACAATGCCATAATAATGGAAAAACGAAAATGTAATTTGTGTAAATCATGCCACGACTTGCCACGGCAATTTATTATTACTTTTAACGGACTTTGCAATAAAAATGTAATTAGAGGACTGACTGAAGATGGTCAATTTAAGGAATAAAACGTCGAAAAACCATGTTTGTGGAGAATAAAAAGTTTGCGGAGTGTGGAGTCATGAAAAAAAATAAAAATGGAAAAAATTTTTTGATTTTCCAACTATTATGAAAACCAATGTATGTATTTAGGATTCTTTTGCGGCATATAACGCAACTTTGCTCCAATTTGCCGACTTCATATCTCTTACCGTTTCCGAGATTCCAACGGTGAAGGCGGAACTTGTAACATCCTGTATATTTTCATTTGTGGAAATAACTGTCAATGCTCGAGTTAATATCAAAAAGTTTAACATGAAATTTAAGTGAATATTATTTATACAGGGTGTTATGGAAATGACTTATTATATTTAAATGGGTGACTCCTAGGGAGTCCTAGAGAAAGTCTACATAAGTCCTAGAGAAAATTCTACATAATTTTATCGTCCCTCGTGGAAAGGTACACCTACCTATACCTTATTTAATCAGGGGCACTTTTCTCTCTCCCCCTGCAAATATTGTTGCTACATACAGATCTATTTATACTATACAGGGTGTTATGGAAATGACTTATTATATTTAAATGGGTAACTCCTAGGGAGTCCTAGAGAAAGTCTACATACTTTTTTTTAAAATCGAATATCTAAATACTAAGGTAAAAACCCTTTTTACCCACGCGCCGTTCCATCTGGATTCACTTAGCAACAATGTGGGCTACTAGAGTATACTAACAGTGTTGTCAGATCACACCGCGTGTCTCGCCCTTGGTTGAATACTAGCGGCGCGCCCTTCATACTTCAGTATGTTTCGAGACTGGGGAGTGGAACGACGTCGTGTCGAGGGCTCCACGTGCTTGATGTATACGAATTTTAAACGTTTTCTTAGTTGTATTGCCCGATTTTTTTTTGTTTGTGAAATAATTCATAATAAGAAATGTTGTGATGTGATTTCAAATTTGTGTGATATTATCTACTATTGAAAAATATACTTTTTGTGTTTTATTATTTTATGGAATTTAATTATAAAACGGATTCTTTTAAAATAAGATCGAAGGTAAGAGAGTATGTACCTTAAAATTGTAGTTTTATTTGTCTAAAAAGTTTGAAAAAGAAGTGATAACGTGCGTCAAAGACGTCTTGTTGTCAAATACTGAACACGCGCGTTTAGAATTCTGTGTTGCAATATGACAACATCGCCTATAATGCTCTAACCTCCTTTGAACCTCGAGACTGTCTCAATAAAATATTGATTGCGAAGGGCCTCAGGAGCGGCCACGTAAATTTTGAGATTTCATATAAAGTGTATATTTCGCTTAATAATTCAAAGCGCCATTTATGGTTATTTTTCTTCAATTTATTTTCATCCCGGGATTTAAATATAATATGTCATTTCCATAACACCCTGTATATTTTAAGTAAATCTGATATAATTTTTTGTATCTGTGTAATAACTAAAATTAAATTTTCTCCTTATTAATTTATTTTAGAATATTCTGGGTAATAATTAATATGGCGGCATTCATGTACAGTCATTATCTTCTACGAACCAACGCACAACGTTTCATTGCAAATCCTACAGTGGTGACAATTGAAAAAGATTATAGAAATTGGGAAAATCCATTTCCTGCTGTTACTGCTTGTTTCGTTAACAAAGCCGATCCTGAAAAGGCGCAGGACTATATTTTACGGTAAACGACTGCATTTATAAGCTGTAAAGATACCACGACATATTCATGATATTGAAAGTTTTTTTAATAGAACGATGTTTTTAGAAAATGGGGCATTTCCCCACACGATGAAAAATTTAATCATTACATGGATTTTGTCAAAACGGTTTCCAAATTAACGTATGTAGGGTTCCCGAACCTTCTAAGATTCCAAAATGATCCGGAACTTAACGATGCAGACATGCTCGAATTGATCACAGAAGTCCATCCAAATTTTACTGGGACTCTGGTGACGTTCCAGAGCAAGGTCAAAACTGACTGGCAGATGGTGGTGACAGAAATGGGTCTATGTTATTCGCTTAATTCTGGATTTGCCGATTTACTTTCACCAAGGTAAAAATTTCTATTCATACATGCTTCTTCCTAACAGGAAGACCGTTCATAGCGTAAAACAATATACAGTGAGTCTAAATTCATTTAAAATTCAGCGGTAAGTTTTTTCAAAAAACGCTCGTACCCGTCGATTTTGATTTTTTCATTTTTTTTTGTGGTAATTTCATGTATACAGGGTAGCTCAAAAATAAGTTACGACCATCAACTTCATTTTTTCAAATGAAGACATATATTTTTTATTTCATTTTTGAATTTTGCATTGAATTCTAAGCATGTTTCATGTACCATGTCCTATACAAAAACTCAACAGTTATTGAAAAAATTAGGATTGAACATATCATTTAGGGAATCCAACGATCTATCAAATCTTCTGGCAATATGGCATTTTGGGCTCCATAATAAGTAAGAGTGTACTGTCTCACTGTCAACGTTTATTTCCATAGAAACTGCATGACAATTTTATTTCAAATAAGTATAATTATTGTCAAAGTTGCGGTTTTCACAATAATGGTGAAATTAACGGAACGGGAAAAAATTGAAATTCTATGCATGGTTGGGTTTGGTGATAAAACACGTACTCAAATAGAAACAGCCCAATTATTTAATGAAATCCATCCTGATCGTCCTCCCATATGTCAAAAGATGGTGAGTAGACTAGAGGCTAAGTTTAGAGAATTCGGTCATGTTAGAGATTTGCCTAAATCTGGTCGTCCTACTCGAGATGAAAATGAACAACTTGACGTTTTGCTTTCCTTCGAAGAAAATCCATGTACTCCCCTGTCGCACATTGGGGCCGATTTACACATGCCGAAATCTGTTGTTCACCGAGTAGTTCAAAAGCACAAATATCACCCATACAAAGTTATTCCAGTGCATGAGTTATTTGAAGATGATTTCGATAGGCGAAGTGAGTTTTGCGGACGCATGCAAAATATGTGCAATCTAGATAATAATTTAGTAAAAAATATTATTTTTTCGGATGAAGCTACGTTCTATTTGATAATGTGAACAGACAAAATTATCGATATTGGGCAACAGAAAATCCGCATTGGATGATAGAGGTTCACAGCCAGTACCCTAAGAAAATAAATGTTTGGTGTGGAATCATACGCGAAAGAGTAATTGGTCCATTTTTCTTTGAACAGTCTTTAACTGGACAAGTATATCTCGAATTTCTCCAACTAGAATTAATTCCAGCATTAGTGGCTTTATTTCCGAATCCATTGGATCCAGACTCCCCTGACGAAGAACTGATATTCCAACAAGATGGTGCTCCTCCGCACTATGCGGCCACTGTGCGCACATTTTTGGATCAAACCTTTCCCAATCGGTGGATTGGAAGGAGAGGACCTATCGAATGGCCTGCTAGGTCGCCAGACCTAACTCCGCTGGACTTTTTTTGTGGGGTTACCTCAAATCAAAAGTATTTGTTAACAGGTCAAACAATATGCAGGAGTTGAAAGAAATGATCCGAAGAGAAGTGCGTGTCATAACTCCGGAAATGGTTGGAAACGTGCAAAGAGAGTTTATTGATCGTCTTGGACATTGTCAAGCCGTAAATGGCGCACATTTTCAACATTTAATTTGATTTTGTTATGTTTTTTTTTAATAAACAGGTCTTACTTATAGATATGTTCAATCCTAATTTTTTCAATAACTGTTGAGTTTATGTATAGGACATGGTACATGAAACATGCTTAGAATTCAATGCAAAATTCAAAAATGAAATAAAAAATATATGTTTTCATTTGAAAAAATGAAGTTGATGGTCGTAACTTATTTTTGAGCTACCCTGTATACATGAAATTACCACAAAAAAAAAAATTTAAAAATCAAAATCGACTTGTACGAGCGTTTTTTGAAAAACTTACCGCTGAATTTTAAATGAATTTAGACATTTCTTCTGGGACTCACTGTATATTATGAATTGGCATTTAACAAATAAAATGTTTTTTTTTAGTTACAGTGGATCTAAAAATCTAGTATTAGGATCAAGAAAGGAGAATCTGAAATGCCACTATCTCAACGGTTTATGTTACGCACGGTTTGATTCGGATCCGAATATGCCTATTGAGGTAAGTATCACCACCAAATTTTTTATTCTTATCTTCACAGAGCTTTATACCGCCCTTATCAATCTTTCTGGAAACATGGATTAAGTGTATCAATATCTACGAATCGCATAACTATAAGGTTAACACAATTTCCTGAATATTTTAGTACCACATACACTCGCCTCTAGAAGTAATCCATGCTACATCAGAAGCTCCTATCACGGCAGGGGTAAGCCAGGATGTCGAGGTCAATTATAGATTAACTGAAACTCATTCATCTTCAGAGATAAGGTACCTCTTACCAGATCAGAGAAAATGCAGATTTGACGACGAGCCCGTCACGAAGAACATGCCTGTTTACAGTCATGGCATTTGTATGTTGGAGTGCAGAAGTAGGTGGGCTTTGAAGATGTGTGGTTGTAGGCCGTTCTATTATAATTTTATAGGTAAGGCTTGTGGTGGTATACATGTATATTGCATGTGGCATATAATTAGTGTTGTGATCGCTCGAGCGAAAAACCGCTTGATCACTCGATTATTGAAATAACCGACATCGCTCGATTATTAAAATAACCGCTCGAGTTATCTATTCAGGCGAAAACCGTCGTTCGTCACTTATCTTTCACTCGATACCCGAGCTTCGCTTGACGCCGGCGAAAATGTACCGCTGTAGTGTGATCGGGTTAAAAAACTGCTCGTATATTCGAACAATTTTTCGCTCGATAGGAAATACTCTAGTTATAAATTTAGGCGAAAAACCGAAAAATGTCGCCTGTCACTTGATACACGACCTTCGATCTACGCGCCGCGCCATCCGATTGGCGACGTTCGAGTTTGACGTTGAGCAGTTACACGACATACGTCTTTCTTAAAGGCACATAAACGAGAAGGTGCATAAAAAAAAGTATGCCAAATTCCTTAGCGCAGTCATCGCGACATGGGTTTTGTAAAGTTGTGTTTTAATTGGCTAGCCAGCAGCGTAGTAAATATTAAAAAATTAAAGGATATAATTTTTAAATTTCTATTTACTATAAACTCGAGAAATCTTCTAAAAATTACAAAATAATAGAATAGAATAGAAAACTTTTTATTATTAAACTCAAGCACTTCTTCTTAAAAATAACATACATTATAGAAAATGTTAATGGAAAATAAGAAAACGATCAAAATAGTTAACCAAACATAGGTATCGACCAATTTTTTGGTAACCAAAAGTAAACATTCTTAAATTTAAGCAGGAACTTTTAGGTAACTATAAACATGAATTTAAAAAAATAATCACCTATTTTCTTATTTTGCCAGTCGCGTAACTAAGCCTACATTTTTGAAGGGCACACAGTGAGCACATGATAATTTAAAGTGGAAGAATTTGACAAGGCATTTTAAATATCTACTTGAAGTGAAGAAAAATAACTCTTCGTAATACTTTTTGTTTTAAAGAAGCACAAGAATAAACCCGAACAATAAAGGCATATTTGGGTGATTTTTTGCAGTTTTTTGGTTTGGTATCGAGACACGTGGTAAAAATTCATTATTCAGAAATAAATAAATTTCTGGAGGACTATATTTTACGGTAAACGAATGCATTTATAAGCTGTAAAGATACCACGACATATCCATGAATTTTTTTGGTGGCTACTACAATTTTTTAGCTAAACCTGTGCCCACCCGTAGTTACGTGTCTGCTAAATACCCTACCTGATCACATGTCAACGGCTAGGCTGCCGGTCGAGCAGTCGGTGACGTCATCACTTGGTGAATTGGAATTACAAGCGATTCACTCGATTATTAAAATTGCTCGAGTACCAAGTACTCGTTTATTAAAATCATCGGTTTTTCCCAACACTACATATAATAATATCCTATGCCCACAGTTCGATGCCTTGGTCTATTCAGCTATATGCCGGAATATTATTAATCAATTTTCTCTTATTTCAGATGGAAAGCTTTGTGATGTACGAGGATTATTATGTTTAATGAGCAAATTTGCCCTATTTCAGGAAACATTTGATTGCGAATGTACCCAGCCTTGTCACCTAATGGTATATTTAAGGCAGTCACCAAAAATGACCAAATGGTAATAGTCGATATTTTTTCGATTGATGTGATTTCAAAAGAAATACGAACGAAGAAAATATAAAAATTATGCTCCTTCTAGTAATAATTTCGCCACGATGGGAACCCAGGCAAAAATAAATACAAGATAATTTTCATTTTTTTAAATTACATTTACCTATTATTATACATTTTATTACTGTGTAATATTGATAGCAAATTTTGGAGAAGAAGAACATCGGGGATTAAATTCGATTCATTCGACAAGTGATGTATAGTTTTTGCAGAATTATATCGTTGATCTCTTGACTGCAATAAAACCTCATTATCTATTCGACCATAAAATAAATAAGGAAATCCCAAATTTTAAAACCTTTTCGAGCAGAGCCGGACCAGGTATACAAATTCAATTTATACCTATGCCTGATGCATATATAAATACAAAGTGATTTTTAATAATTTTAATCTTTAGTGGTTTTCCGGCGAGTAATTTTTAGTTAGGCTTATTAGTGGTAGAATGTGTCGGGAATGGAGACTTAAATATTTAACAGCTGTTAAACAATTTAGAGAGGAAAATCGTCCAATTATTTACCTTGACGAAACATGGTTCGATACCCATGACACTCCAGGAAAAGGTTGGGATGATTCTTCCAAAAAATGTCATGAACAAACCCGAACAAACCAAGGCACCATCAAATAAAGGCAAAATAATCACAATATTACATGCTGGTTCAGAGAACGGGTTTGTTCCAAATTGTCTGTTGCTTTCAGCTAAAACATAGCAGATTCTTCTTTAGATTACCATAAAGATTCCGACGCATAACTTTTTGAAGATTGTTTTAAACATAAACTCCTTAAAAATATACTTGAAAATTGCGTCATTGTAATTGACAATGCTAGTTATCATAGTCGGCAGGCAAAAATCATTTCCAATTCTAATAATACAAAAGCAGCAATTCAAAATTTTATGATTGAAAATGATTTATATTTTGAAGAAACTTACAAAAAAAGAAAACTGCTGGAGGTATTAAAAGTTTTTAAAATAAATAAGGAATACGAGTGTGACAAACTTGCAGCAGAAAATGGACATACATCAGTGTTGCGTCTTCCTCCGTACTATTGTACATTCAATCCTATTGAGCTAATATGGCACCAATTAAAATCCAATATTCGGAGAAATAATATTTCTCCTACATTAAATGCATCTGTAGTAGAATTAATTAAAAACGAAGTAAGAAAAATTTCTCCAGACAGCTGGAAAAACTGTGTACAGCATGTACTTAAGGTGGAAAATTCTTACAAGTGTATGATTACAAATGTTCAACCCTTAATTATAAGTTTAGGCTTAGATGAAGATAGTGATAGTGATACAGAGTTAAATTTTGAATAAATTATCAATGGTTTCTTAGAATTTAATTAATTTTTATTGTACTTGTTATCCTAATAGTTATACTTTTAAATTATATTATTTTCAATTATCATTAATTGTTATCATTATTATACATTTATTATAGGTACCTAAAACTAAAAATACCTATCTATTTATTTTAAATTATAAAAATAAATCATGTGGTGTGGTATACATTTTCAAGCCGGCCCTGATCCCATTTATTGAGCTTTGAAGAGGTTGAGGCGTATACACTAGGGTTTAATCAGGTAGTTTATTTATGGCAGTAAGAGTCAACGGTATAATTCTGCAAGAACTATACCTATTAGTTATAATATATATTTCTTTATAGGGAATCAGGTTACTTTGATCAAAGAATTACTTTTAGATGGGGACTCATACCACCGACTACTAAATATCATAGAAAAATTTTATTTGGTCTTCAGGATCTTATTGGTAAGTTGCTTTCGCTGGTTAGTGTAGCTATATTATTCTTACAGCTAACACTTACATCAAATAATATACAGCAGCCCTTTTGAATTTATTCGTGGGTTTGTTCGATATTTATTGCACATTCAATAGAAATAAATATCGAACCCATGAAGAAATACAAGATTAACATGAAAAAACATAGTCCTAGTGTGAAATATTTTTAAGACTTGCCGATCTTCCAGCTATTCGATAAGAAACTGTTTTTAGTCCAAGAGCTGAGGTAAAAAAATGATGCGGATTATTTCATCACCATGCGTTTGCCAAATGCAGGGATCGGCAACCTGCGGCTCGCGAGCGCTATTTCGATGACAAGTTGTCAAATAATTACAAAAAGTCCAGATATCTCAAAAACTGACTCAGAAGTCAGAAAAAAAGATGTTCTATAAAATTTACTTAGAATTTAATGGTTAATCCAAAAATATAATAAAAATTAGCATGTTGTATTTAAAAAACTAAAATTGACTGGTACTTCCGATATAGCCGGATTTGAGAGTAACATGTGAATATTTGAGAGAGAATATCGATAAAATCCCTAAAGTTTCAGAAACATATGTTCATTAGTTCTCCATAAAGCTCAAATGCAAGCTTGAGTGAATCAATAGTGAATCAAACCAGATCATCCAATACCACTAAAGCTTATCCAATAAGAGCCAGTATCTTGAATTCGTCTGTTCAAATACCATTTTTCTATTATTTCATTGCGACTATGAAAGCAACAAAAACTTGCAGTTATTAAATCATTTTTAAAAATGGATGATATTTTAATACATTTACGGTTTTTCTATAATAACAATTCTTGTTTTTAGTTTCACTAGGAGGTATTCTATCATTGTTTATGGGAATGAGTTTAATCAGTTTTCAAGAATCCCTCTATTTATTTATGAAATATATTCGTTTAACTATAGAAAGAAGGAAGAAAAAGGAAAAGTTAATACTAGTGAAAGAATCAAATATAATAAAGTAATATACTAATCAACTCAAACAATTGGTTTAATATAGACGAACAGGAATTTGGAAATTTTAAAATAGGAAAAGATATTTGATTGTGCCGCCCTCTCTTTTAGTGAAGTTGGAAAACTTTTCGTAAAGGTAGTAATATATAGTGTGTTATAGAAAATTGCTGTAGAAACTTTTGAAAAATAAAAAATTACTAATATATAGGGTGTTTTATTTTCGAAAATATTTCGTACGCATATAATTACGCCATAATTAATTATTATTAACAGCTACAATAGTACATTACGTATCAAGGGCCGAAAGAGGCTTTTACGGACGAGATGCGGAGATGAGTCCGGAAAAGCCTCCGACGGCCCGAGATATGTACCGTATTTTTTTTTACAAGTGCTCCGAATTTATATATAATCCGCTATTTATTATCGCTTGTAGCAAGGCTCGGTAGGTAGAGTGTCCGGGTTTGTTCGGGTTTATCGGGTAGAGTGTCCGCCTGGCGATCTGAGGGTCGCGGGTTCAAATCCCGCACCGACAATTCTGGTTTTATTTATTTATGAGCAGATGGTGACTCGAAGCCGGCGGGAAAAATCTTTCCCGCCCGCTTCGATACTTTCCCGCCCGCTCTCTTGGAAAACGCCACTTTCGGTGAAGAGAACTTGCATGAAAAGAGGCACTTTCGGGGCACATGTAAAAAAAAAATTATAAGCGATTTTGTATCGATAAGCAGGTTTCACTGCTACTGAACTGCTTCTTTAATACTATAAAGAAGCCCGAACAAGGAATGTGGTGAACAGGGCGGACGATACGCACTTTATAAACGTGTCTATTACATTTGGCGTCTATCAGTTTACGATGTGTTTGTTCGGGCAGCAGTTGGCAAATATTGGCAACAAGCTGGGTGACCAGAAGTGAAAATAACATAATCATATATGTTTATGGAAGATAATAATTGTTAAAAAATTAATAACAGTTTTAAATGGTGCGCTACTGTTGCCTGGTCGCTTTAGTGAGTTTGCCACAATAACCAACGCATAATTTAAAGTGATTATAAACATTTTTATGAACAAATATAATTGTTTCTGTTCTGGGGTACGGAAAAATTCGAAATCATTTTTGATGATGGACAGCTGCCAATTTTAATTTCAACAAATCAATATTCATTTTATTTTTTGAAGTACCTACATGTCTATATGTTGAATTTGTTATTTATTAGCTTGTGTAGTTAATTCATATCTATTAAACCGTAGACTGAATACAGGGCGACAATTTTTTTACCTTTAATTTATCGCGAAGAGAGTAAATGGGTGCCTTAAAATCTTAAATGGGTAGCGGGAGGGGGTCAAGTGTACCATCATAGATAACGTTTAAATCTCTTCCCAATACCACAATTTATTAGTCTTTGGGTATCTGTCTACATGGAAACTACTACTAAATTAGATTTAAACTATATTTAAAATGATGTGTTACTCCCATTTAAGATTTAAAGGGTAACATCTACCCCTTCCAGGGGATTAAACTACGAAATCTGCAAATATACTTTAGAAGCCCCCCCCCCCCCCACACAATAAAATTGACGTATCTCCGATTTTTAATATTATTTACTTGAAGCGCGATATTAAGAGTGGGAAGGTTTCAAGTTGACACCCTGTATATCAAACTGTTATTGAAAAATGATACACAATTCAAACATTTCGTTGTATTCAATAAATAATTTTAGCCTTTTAATCATTGTGAAGTAGAATAGAGCCAGTGTAACAGTCAATATGTTGTCGATAAAAGTAATTTTTATTGTGATAATTTTTTTTTATACAAAGGTAAGTGTTTTGAACTTTTTTCTTATCGTAAACATATAACCTCTTCAATCAGTTATTTATATAACCAGTTAGACAAAGCGATTTTTTGTGCAACCAACGTAGACGAGCGCCAGGAGGGTTTGGTGAAAATTGCAAAATGAAAAATTGATCAAATTAATTAATTACCAAATTTATACTTATTTTTTTCTCTTCTTACGTCAATGGCAAAATCGAGACGTTCCAATTTCGATAGTTTCTTGTTTAGTTTTGACACAACACAACAGTAAAAGTGCAGGGTAGTAGAAAAAAAAATATGTTTACGTATACAAAATTTATTTGTTTATGTAAACATGTTTACACGTATTTATTTTGCTTATACAGGGTGTCCCAGAATATGTGGGCAATCTCCCGGGTTCAGATAGAACACTTAAAAGTAACAGGAGAAGCCTATAAATTTTTCCTCCTACGGCCTCCCTACGGAGATGCGGGCCCATAACGGACGTCCCTGGAAGTCGTTGTTTTTTAAATAATTTTTTAAGTACTAGGTGTAATTTAATAATTTTTTAGTATAATGATTACTAGATGAACCTCCTTAAAAGTCGCCCTTTTAAACACATTTGGTTCATTTAATTTGCCAGGGACGGACTAGACGTAACACAAAAATGCTTTTCTTTGTACACCTTGTATGATGAAGGAACGACAATAATATTTTTGGATACTCTTAACCTTAAGCTGAAAAAATGTACTCTTGATCAATTTCGATAAAATGTACTGTTGTCGAAAAAAAAGATATTTTTTTCAGTATACGTAAATTCCATTACTAAGTTAGTAACTAATAAGACAAAGGAGAAAAACCGCAAATATCAAGACACTACCATAAACTGACACTGGCATAAATATTCTTATTTAAATCTATACATGTGAATAACACCATAACAACAATGAGGGAATTTTATGAACATAAAACAACAACCAATGCAAGAAACCATATTGAACAAAAATATATTTTTTTCGAAACCAGTTCACTTTATCGACATTGATCAAGAGTACCTTTTTTCAGCTTAAGGTTTAGAGTATCCAAAAATATTATCGTCATTCCTTCATTATACAAGGTGTACAAAAAAAAACATTTTTGTGTTACGTCTAGTCCGTCCCTGGCAAACCAAATAAGCCAAATGTGTTTAAAAGGGCGAATTTTAAGGAGACTCATCTAATAACCGTTATACTAAAAAAATATTAAATTACACCTAGTACTTAATAAATTATTTAAACAAAACAATTTCCAGGGACATCCGTTATGGGCCCGTATCTCCGTAGGAAAGGCCGTAGGAAGAAAAATTTATAAGAACTTCTTCTGTTATTTTTAAGTGTTCTATCTAAACTCGGGTTTGTTCGGTATTCTGGGACACCATGTATACAGTGTCACCAATAAAGTTGGAAACATATGTGGAAAAAATTCATTGTTCGAATGAGGTAAAATTTGACTTCACCATAGGTTTTTGTTTGAATAAAAGCCAAGAAGTGACATAATTAAATGGGACCATGCTGCTTTTGTTAACTGCCTAAATTCATTCTTTATAATCAAAAATTAATTTTCCTCAAGAAATTCAATTACTGTTTAAAAATGTTGTCATATGGAGTAAACTCCTCATAACTTCAAAGATTTAACCAACGAGGAGGAGAGTCTTGTTTTTTAAATAATAACTTGTTCTCATTTGAGAAGATCGCAGTGATCAGTATTTCTTGCTTTTCTATTAAGTTTTCACCATTTCTTTCAGGTCGACGCCCAAGTGAAAGTTTCCGTCTACTATGAAACGTTATGTCCAGATAGCATTGCCTTTATAAATGACCAACTTAACTCCAACTATGAGACGTTTGGTGAAAATCTTATTCAGCTGGAATTTATACCATATGGATTTGCAACGGTATAGTCACACTGAACGATAACTTTAATGAATAAATGCGGGCAGGTGACGAAATAACTCTTAACTATCTTTTTAAATATTATTTATTAGTTATATTTCTTACAACCAAACCAAAGATTTACTACTTAGAAGCTGTGAAACGTCATTTAGAAAAAATCAGCAACCTAGTTATACAGTAAGAAAGGTTACAGAGCCATATAGCTTTGCTGTATAATATAGGGTCTTCTATTAATACTCATACAACTTCTATAAAACAGTGTTCTAATTTGGCCGTAAAAACATCCGTAAAACGTAATATCGTAGCCCTAAAACACCAAGAACTAAAATGTATCACCGACTACCTTTATACTACAGATTTGTACATCGAAAAGTTTTATAAAACTGTTATAAATAATAAATTTCTCTGATCCAAAATCTTATAAGCAAATTCGGCTAGCTAGGATGTGTGTGATCCATATTCACGATTCAATAATCCGGATATACTTATTGACTGTCTTAGAGTTACCGAAAAAGCAGGAAATAATATATAAAGCAAATAGCTGTCCTATTGATTCATAGAGCGTTGATAAATTAAAACCAGTAAAGGAAACTCTAGTAATAACTATGACTAATCATTTAAATAATATACAGGGTGTAACAAATTCGGCCTTTACCATTAATATTTAGGAAACGGTAAGGGATACGAAGTCGTTTAGATTGGGGCAAGGTTGCGTAATTATGGGCCCAATAATATGCCGCAAAAAATCAAAAATAAATACAGCGGCTTTCAAAACATTTGGAAAAATTTAAAATTTTGCGATCCGGTTTTTATTTTTTCCTGACTGGACATTTCTCCGAATGTTCAAAAATAAATTTCAGTTTCTTAATGAAACTTTTTATTCTTCTCAAGATCAGATCTTTAATGCGTTTGGTCTTTGGGACACCATCATCAACTAAATTTTTTTGTTTAAATTATGACAGAATAACTAAATTAGGTTCAGCGGTATACAACACTTGTTGTTCCTTAAATTGACCATCTTCATTAAAATAACGTTAGTACGTTCTTGTTATTAACTTTTTTTTAAATTCGGTATAATTCGAAAATGTAAAACTCAATGTCTCTTTTAAAAGTCATCAGACTTTAAGAGTCAAATTTTATTTGTATTAATAAAATAAATTACTTATACTTCCACTAAGTATAAATTTGATACAGCTATTAGTTTGAAATAAGAAAAAAAGTATGAGAAAGTGAATTTATTTTTGCACATCTCAGTCAGGAGAAAATAAAAATAGAATCGCAAAATTTTAGATTTTTCCAAATATTTTGTAAGTCTCATTATTTTTTTTTTGATTTTTTTACGGCATATTATTTGGCCCATAATTATGGGTCCCAATGGTAAAGAACGAATTTGTTACACCCTGTATATACTATGATTTTTTTTTATCAATAGGAAACCGATACTAATGGCACCAAATCCTTTACTTGTCAACACGGTCCGAAAGAATGTTTTGGAAATCTTGTACACGGAATTGTCACAAATACAGAATCCATCGCAACAAGTTCCAAGTTTGTCTATTGCTCCGAAAGTTCTAATCCACCGACTTCGCAGGAAAATTTGCAAAAGGTAAGTAATATGAATTAAGGTTATCTGGTATTTAAATTTAAAATATTCCTATCGAATTAGCATACAATGAAAATTTGTTGACATGTCCAATATCATCTTATTGACATGCCCTGGTATTATCATCTTATAACCGGATAGTAGAGATCTATGTTACCATTAGACCGCAGAAGTGTATACAGGGTGTGCGAAAAATACATTAGAATACTTGAAGAGGTAATTCCACATGTTAAAATTTCGAAAGCCCGATACTTTTTCTTGCTTTCATTTGAAAAACTGACTTTACTGCTAACAAAAACTTTAATTCCAGTTTTACCCCTAAACGGTGCGGGTTATCAACTTGAATGGAGAGAATACCTTTTAATTAGGCATTCTTTTGTCTTTAAAATGTTCTTTTTGCAAAACTTGTCAAAACAAAAAGACATGCCTAAAATTAATTTTAGGTAAAGGGCTTACTTAAATGACTTACTACCCTTATTTTAACAATCATCTCTTCAAGTATCCTGATATATTTTCCGAACACCCAGTATATTTGAATTTTTTAAAATTCTATTTCCAAAATAATATTCAAACGTTGATAAGAATAAAAATATGTGTTTTGCTTCCTTAGTGTAGTGAAGAGAATGGCATTTCCTGGCCGGACATTGAGGAGATGGAATCTAATGGTAAAGGTGCGGATATCATGTCAAAAAATGGAAAAAGAACCGAAGAATTAGCCCCACAATTTATTCCAGCCATTGTTTTTAATGATAAATTTAATCAAGAAGACCAAGATCAAGCTATAGACGATTTTAAGGGTGTTGTTTGCAAATATTTAAATTACGAACCAGCTCAATGTAACTCGAAAAAAGATCAAGTGAATATTGTTTACGTTTAATACTGTAACTCTTTTAATGTAAGTTTATACAGGGTGTTATGGAAATGACTTATTATATTTAAACCAACCAAATTCTGAGATGAAAAGAAATTTGAAGAAAAATAACCATAATTGAATTATAGTACGAAATATACACTTTATATGAAATCTGAAAATTTACGTTGCCGCTACTGAGGACTTTCGCAATCAATAGTTTATTGAGGCGGTGTTGTCATATATTGCAACACAGAATTGTAAACGCAAGTGTTCAGTTTTTGACAACAAGACATCTTTGACCCGCGTTATCACTTCTTTTTCAAACTTTTTAGAAAAAAATACTACAATTTTACAGGTACATGAATTATTTCACAACAGAAAAAAATCACAACTAACAAAACGTTTAAAATTCGTATATATCATACATTCATACTCGACAGCGTCAATCCACTCCCGAGTCTCGAAACATACTGAAGCAAAGATAGTCGCGCGCGGCAGGTATCCAAGCAAGGGCGAAGCATGCGGTGTGATCTGACAACACTGTTAGTATACTCTAGTGACCCACATTGTTGCTAACTGAATCCAGATGGAACGGCGCGACAGTATGTGGGTAAAATGGGTTTTTACCTTAGAATCTAGATATTCGATTAAAAAAAAAGTATGTAGACTTTCTCTAGGACACCCTAGGAGTCATCCATTTAAATATAATAAGTCATTTCCATAGCACCCTTATGTAATTAAAATGTGTTAATAGTTTGATTACGATTACCATCAGAATTTGTTAAGAAATTGAATAAATATGCACATTACTTTTTTCTTTTTTTTTTTTTAAAACTATATTCTAAAACCAAACTTTTTTTGTGTCGATACCTAAGGGTTAAACAAACACTTGACCTAAGGGTTAAACAAACACAATGACCGATTCTTAAATTCGTACAAAATATCATTTCTTAGAAACCATATCACAATCAAGCGAAATTCCACCCTGATAGTCTCCGCTGTAGTTTTCCTTCGGATTGGACAAAATAACTTCCCCTGTAAAAGTCCTAAAGACACCACTATCCCGACATCTACATCAACAAAATTGTCTGGTGTTACCCATATTTCCACTATATTTCATATTTAACTTTTTGATAATCACCTTGTTTATTCTTCGTTTCACTGTTCCGATTTTTTTTCGTTGCCATTGTCATTGCAGTGTATAAGTAGCAACACTTAAGTAGGTTCATATTTCTTTAGCTTAAATAATAACTAGTTTCTTACGGCTGTGTCCCGTATAATAATTAATATTATGGGTAATTTTGAACTTGCATTAGTATTAGCTAGTTTGATCACATGTCTGGTAAGTAAATATGTTAAATAAAATATTTCAAGCTGTTAATATTTTGTTTGATTAGATATACAACACCCGAACTCTCTACTGGGGTTAGTAGGGTTCCATCTTAAATTAATTTAACAAAGGCATAAAGATCGGTATTAAAATCAAATATTATAATATGAATTTGGAATGTGATCAAAATCATAAATCATAGAAATGCGAACTTAACTCTAAAACAACTATGTTATATTGGACTAGGTAAATACTTCTGATTTCTATAAACATTTCAATAGATTACTGAGAAAGTTATTAATTAATAATTAAATAAAATTAAAAAGTAATACAATACATTGAAATTTTGTGACGTAAAGATAAGATATTTATGGAAACAAATCGGGCTAATGTTAGGTCTAGACAGAAAAAAAATAGGCAAAATTCTGATTATAATACCAGGAAATATATAGGGTGTCATTTTGAAAACTTGCCACCAGTGGTCGAGCTTCAAAATATGTATGTAATATAATATTATACAGGGCGTCTTTTTAAAACCCGAACATCCTTTTTTCTCGCTCAGATTGCATTTTTTGATTTCGACCTCCTCAGATGATTTTCGTAGTTTTGAGGGGGAAATCGAATGGCGAAGGTTTTTTTCACCTGCGGTGTTCAGGTGGTGCCCTGTGCAGTGCAACTTTTTTTTTTTTAAATGGGAACCCGTTTTTTTTTTCATAGGTTCCGAACCTTCATTAATAAACAAGCAACTTTCGTCCCAAACATTTTTTTATTCGAATCGATCCTGAACTTTTCAACGACGAATTGTTACACTACCAACAAGATGGAGACGGAGACGGCACCTGTTCGCAAATGGTTAAACGATCATTTTCCTGGACACGTAAAAAATTAGTTTCAACCTCAAAATTGTTTCTGATTTCATTTTGCCACTTACTTTGTCTGAGTTCAGGATCGATTCGAATAAAAAAATGTTTGGGACGAAAGTTGCTTGTTTATTAATGAAGGTTCGGAACTTGCGAGAAAAACGGGTTCCCATTAAAAAAAAAGTTGCCCTGCACCACCTGAACACTGCAGGTGAAAAAAAACCTGCGCCATTCGATTTCCCCCTCAAAACTACGAAAATCATCTGAGGAGGTCGAAATCAAAAAAATTCAATCTGAGCGAGAAAAAAGGGTGTTCGGGTTTTAAAAAGACACCCTGTATATTATGCAAAAGATTTTTTTTTCAGGAATCTAACTGACCGCATAATTAATATAATGTCAAATAATTTCATCATTTATTTTTTAACTTAATTTAAAGAACGCGAAGAATACTATTAGTATTTATAGAACTTAAAATAAAAATAAGTTTTTAGTGCCATTCCTTTTTTTACCAGTTTATTAACATATTGTTATACTATTTCGTCAAAATATACCCTGTAATGGATATAATTTAATACCTGTGAAACAATGTCTTCTCTTTTTACGCTTTCTTCAACATACAATTATTTCAAATCTGTACTTTTCAGTCGCCCTGATTCGGACTATATCAGACCGCCGTAAATCGCCAATTTTTTCATTTATGGCAGTTCCAACATAAACCCACTCTTACGTGACGTGTAATATGAATGAACGAAATCATTGCCCCCCCCCCCCCCCCCCACCGCGTCGGGCCCTCTTGCTGTCTAGTTAGTTCCGTACCTGTTTCACATTCTTAATATCTCGCTTAGGGTAAATATTAAATGGTTTTTAACAACCCCTTAGAAGGGGAAACGACTACTCAAAAAATAAGAAATTATGGATATTCTTGAAAAGAAAAAATTTAAACGACGTTGGACCCCCTCCCGTCCCATTTAAGATTTTAAGGGTAACATCGACTCTTCCCAGTGGGTTATGAGTAACATCCGCAAAATCTCTATAAGACGATTTTTCGAAATAATAATGAGAAGTTAGATGAAGCTAAATCTGGACTGTAAGATTACATGTAAGATCAGTCAAAGGTTATTTTATATTATAGTGATTAAATGTTTTATGTCTCAAGGCATTATCAATACGCAAATGAATAAGGTCACGATTATAATTTTTTGAAGAATAATTCGCAAACCTACAGATTGCGGCATTACATTTTTAAATTTACACTACTTTAACCTATTTATCAATAAATATAGGAAGTAGATCTTTATGTTGTTTTATATAGAAGAATAGATAATAAAAATATAGACGATAAGATGGATCAAAGAGAGGTCAAAACAAATAGAAACAAATCCTCGGAAATTTGCATGGGTCAATAACTTAATTTAAGTAACATAATTTAATTAATTATACAAGATAATCAATTCAATGCAAATCGTTATCAGGGGAAGAAGGGGTCGAAGTGATTTTTCATTTTATATAATAATTATTACCGAATGCATTTGGAATATTTTGTACGTTTTTATTATTAAAAATTAATAATTTTAGAATGCAGTTTCGGTAACAATATATTACGAGGCATTGTGTTCAGACAGTGTTGATTTTATAACCAAGCAGCTCTACCCAACTTATAATGATCTGAAAGATTATTTAACGATAGATTTTGTTCCATATGGAAAAGCAATGGTAAGTAATATGAAAATCTAAGTTTTATTGGAAAATTTCAAAATACTGATGTAACATCTAGGAAATCAGCTTTTGGAACCGAGATACTTGATAATTCTATACATTTCATGAATACCGTAAGGGTCAAAACTTGGATTTACTAGAAAAACTGGAGATTACTAAAATGCCTGTGTCAACAACGTTTTTTTAGCTGAATTGTATATTTTATAATATCTATAAACAAATAATTTTCTTTCATTTCTTAACATCTTGCCTGTTCTCGCCTTAATATAATAAATACTCATAAGTCAACGTGTAAAATTTTTAAGGCGACGACTGACTACAGCAACCCGTTCAGTTCCGTTCAAATACGCGACTTTCCCATAAGGTCACAATGAACAAACTGATTCACCGATTGTCTAGCGCCGAACAAACCGCTGTTTGACGGTGACGTTACAACTTAAACATATTGAAATGCATAAGACCATTTATATTGAAGAAAATTTGGGATTTTTACGCTTATAGATCTATATTAATGGTTGTGAGTCTTCGCAGCCCTTCTGCAATTGCTATAAACTTGAAAGGCATGCACATTAAGGTGCCACTTGTTTTCTTTTTGCAATATTCTTGCAACTTGCAAGACTTGCCAAAAAACGGGTTTGCTCGAATAGTAGATCGTGCATTCGTGTTTATTTACATTATTGTTCAGTTTTTAGTTGTATTTTGATAATTTCATTGCACTTTTTTGCTAAGTTATCAGCCCTCGCCGTTGAAACAGCAACTGCAATAGAATTGTCGGCTGTAAAACGATTTGCATGAAATATTGCAACTCTCATGCCAAAAATTTACTTGCGGCAACAAAATTTATATTTTATGATGCGGCAAAGAACGCGATCATAATATTTATATATTTTAGCACAGTTTAAATCATAGTACAGGCAAATATGTATTCAGTTGCCAACATGGAGCCTCGGAATGCAAAGGAAACAAGTTCCAAGCGTGCGGTTTGGATCAAATCAGTGAGCAAGATACTCAAGTAAATTTCGTGAATTGTGTCATGAAATCGAAAAACCCATCTAATGTTTATTATATTGAAATTGTAAGTACCTAGTAATAGTGGAAACTGTAAACAGGACACGTTTTAAAATTTTCAATAATCTTCCATACAAAACACAAATAAGAATTTTTACCGAAATAATACGACATTAAATAACCGATAATTTGACTGAATTATAGGTTTAATTTTTGGCTCTTTCATGATAGAAATTTCAATAAAATATGATTTTTTAAATATTCTCTACTCAATCCGAATATCATTTTTACTACAGGTCGACAACTTTAACTGTAGCTACAAAAAGAATGCCGGCAAAAAAATTCTTGGGATAACAATGTTGTCACATATATTAAATTTTAATTTAATAACATGTTACCAAGTAAACCCTAAAATTAAATTTACCCATTTAAAGTAAATTGTCATAAGTATATAAGAAACTAATATTCTATTATAGTTTCAATGTTCTTAAAAATTTCTTTTCATACTATTTATTTTAATATTTAAATGCAAAATAAAATATTTTTTCATTAAAGTACTTCTAATCTAAAAATAGGGCAACATGGCACAATATCAACGGTAACCATGGGTAACTGGTGGTTAGAGCTAATTTGATAGGTTATATCCCAGACAGAGGATGACGTCACGCGCCTGGTGACACGCCTATAGTGCCAGCGTGCTTGTTCGGCGATGTCCAATATGCTTCATCCAGTTGCGTAGTGATAGGGTTTGTTTTAAAACTGTGATAATGAATGAATATACCCTGGTAAACCCCTTCATAGTCAAACCCGCGAAGTGATTGCCAATGTGTACAGGGTGTGTGAAGAGGAATCACAAATTAATACATTTAAATTGCCACTTAAGCGGAAGCTAGAAAGGCTCGCAATGTATACGGGAGTAAGCGTGGGTGCATTAAAAAACATGCACAAAGAAGATACTGAAAGGAAGAATTGTTAGGAGAACAATACAAAAGTTTTATTTGGAACTAAAAGTATTTCCAACCTTAAAAAAGTTGCTACAACAGCTGAGAAGTGACATAAACTTCCCATTTTCCCTTGAAACCTTGAGGTGCATGTTGAAATCAATTGGATTTTATTAGCGAAATAAGCGAGGAATATTAATGAAAAGGCCTAATATATTGCACTGGTGATTCATGCTATGAAAAAATATATATTATTACATTATTAAGATAATAATAGCACGCCCATGACTCGGCCATGTTTTAAAAGATATTGCTTCCCCCTTACCGATACCGCGTAGCTATAGACTTGGTTGTCGAACTGTACTACTGTCTATTCTATTTCCTGTGTTTAAAATTGTTGCAAATTAAGTGTCAGTAGACCCCATGCTTTCAAGTAATAAAAAAAAATCATTATCTTTTAATTAGATATATATTTTTTTAGTGTGCAAAACAACAGAACATGGATTTTAACAAACTAGCAGTGTGTGTCGCATCCAAGATGGGTGATGAGCTATTAGCTGCCAATGGAGATAAAACCTGGAGCTTAGAACCTAATCTTTATTATGTTCCTACAATAGTCCTAAATAACAGTCTTACCATAGACCACCATAACCAAAGACAAGCGTTGACTAATTTTAAGGCGTTAGTATGTAATCATATCACTGATACAAAGCCAGAAATATGTAATGATGAGGGTATTTTAAGACGAATTCGAAATTATTTCTACTAGAGAACTTCTTGCCCGTACTTGGATTACTAGTCTTGATAATTTACGTTTTGCATGTGAGAGTACATATTTTGTTCTATCGGTAAACGAAACAAAAATGGAACAATATATTTCGGAAAATACACTTCTCGTATCAACGAAAAGTCATTTATGTTAAGGAAAAATTTAAATTATATTGGACAAGTAAATGTTAGGTACGTGCTAGATATGAAATAATAATTCATGTTTATGTAAATAGGTTGATTGTAGAATAATATTTTGTTGTTTATTTACTTCTGCTTGATAAAAATATAGATTACATTTTTGAGACTACAAAGAAATGTTTGTAATATTTGTAATAATCAGGAAACAAAATAAAAAGTTACTAGGCGTGTTATGTATATTTTTTCGTTGATAACCGTGGCTTTGGCTGCTACTCAGAAAGTAGATTTCGGTCCTCGTTCATAATTTAAACGAAAAATCCAGGTCCATATTTTAAAAAATTAAGTTGATGATGATGGTGACCTCAAGACGAAACGTCGTATTAATGATCTGATGATGTCATCTTGTGGAGAATAAAAAGTATCAATGACAAAGTGAAATTTATTTTCGGACATCTTTTCGAACAAAGTCAGGAAAAAATGAAAACCTAAACGCAAAATTTTAAATTTTTCCAAATATTTTGAAAGCCCTGTATTCTTTTTGCATATTATTAGGCCCATAATTTTTTTTTTATGATCAAACACAAGCACTATAGGAAAAATCCTTTAGGGCACTCTGGGAGTGGTGCGTGTGCGCAAAAAGCGATTCACGTTGGTTTTGAATCGTTGGAGGTTATATTCGTTTTGGAAAGACGACCTCGGGAAGGTCGTTCCATAAGGATGAAGTCCTCCTGATGAAAGAATTCTTAAATAATGAGGTTCGAGGAGTATTAAACATATGGATGGGCGGCAGTGATTCGTCGTGTATTTCTGCTATTCGCCGCTCTGGGAGGAATTAAGAGGGAAATGTCAGCCGAGCACTTTCCATGAAAATATCTGTAAAAGAGAGTCAAATCCCCAACATGTCTTCGATGTTCTAGGCTGTCGAGGTTCTCCGTCAGCTCGTAGTCTCCAATCAGACGAATGGCCCTCCTTTCGATGGAATCCAGTAGCCGAAGAGTATGTTTGGGTGCAGAGCTCCAGACATGAGAGTAGTACTGGTCGAATCTGGGCTTCATATAGTGTCAGGAGTTGTTGAGGTATGTCCAACTTTCTGGTTCGAAAGAGTACACCAAGTTTCTGAGGAAGCTATCTTGGCGATTGCCACAACGTGGTTATGCCAAGACAAATTTCCTCCCAGATTGACGTCCAGCAAATTAATAGATGAAGCCAGTAGGATTGCGTGTCCATGACTATATCCGGTTCTGTAATGTTAACCTTTTAGAGAAAACTGCTGCCTGGGGTTTTAGCGTTAAATTCGACTTGGTTACTGTCACCCTAAGCCAAAATTTATTCCAGGTCTTTGTTGAGACGTGATACTTCATGCTGTCTGCGAAGATGTGCGTCGGCAGCCGATGTTCGTGCATTCAAAGAGAAAGATGAGATAAGTCTGCTATCGTCAGCAAAGCTAAATATCGGATTTTTCGTTTTCACTAAAAGGTCGTTAATGTAGAGTAAGAAGAGAGTGGGAGACAATATGGACCCTTGAGGAACACCGGCTTTGATGGTGAAGGTGTCTGAGAGAAATCCGTCAACCATGCACATAATCGACTGGGCATACAATAGGATTGCAGTTAACTTAGAAGTCCCTCATGCCAAACACAATCAAAGGCTTTTGAAATATCCAGTGCAACAGCCCGAGACTCCCCATGATGTTCGATTGCCTTGTTCCAAAGATGGGTGACATAGGCTAGAAGGCTCCAGTTGATCTGGACTTCCAAAAACCATATTGATGTTCGCTGATAACGCCTTCCAGGTACTTTAGAAGATGTTTGTTAATAGCTTTCTCCATTACTTTTGATATAACTGAAAGCAATGCGACTGGTCGTTAGTTGCTAGGCAGAGTTCTCTTACCTTTCTATGGTATAGGCTGGACTCGCGCCGTCTTCCAGCACGATGGAAATATTCCTTGTTTGTAGGATAAGTTAAAAAGTCTACAAGACACTGGTGTTAGTTCCTCGGCGCATCTCTTGAGAACTATAACAGGAATTTCGTCTGAACCTAATATTACCTATATAATATTATTAAAATTACATCTTGCTTAAGACAAAATATTTAAGATTTATTGTTTCAATTATAATTTTAGGCTTCATTGAAATTAAAAATACTTAACTCAACTACCTAAAATCACTCATTTCCAAAACATGCTTGCTCTCTTACTTTAATTTAATTGTCTACGATATAATTTAAATTAACTAAGTATTTTCAAGCAAATGCATGTTCTTGGAACATGAATATTCCTTTTCCGTGGAATCGAAAAAAAACAACAACGTGGATTTTGAATAAGTAATAGGGCATATTGGGACGAGCTTTATCAGACGATCTCAATGAATATTAACAAGAAATGATTCATACTGTCTGAATCTCTTGATAATCAAAAAAAGTCAAATTAAGAAATCTAGAAATCATATGAGAGGCTTTACATAAAATCTTGTTTTATCTAATTAGAACCTGTTGTTTATATGAAAACAAAAATAAATATTATAATAACAGAAATCTCATCCGTCCACTTAAGATTTGTATTATTTACAAATAAATCAAATATATAAATACCGACAGTTGTTCCTCGATTTTTAAAAAGTCTCTAATTTACTTAAAGCAGCAACGTCCATCACGACTTAAAAATGTATCTAAAAACATTGATTTTTTTGGTGTGTCTACATTGTGCAGTATCTGAAACATATGTAAGTATATCCGGTTTTATTTAAAATTTTTCACATTAAGTTTAAAAAATATCAAGCTGAATCGAGCATCCCAGAGGGGGGGAATTTAATTTACATATTATTACTTCTCGGCTACTGGATTATATCGAAATGAGAGCCATTCGTCTGATCGGAGACCTCGAGCTCATCAAGAACCTCGACGCTCTAGAACAGGGGTGCTCTAACTTTTACTATATGAGATCTACAGGGCAGAAATTATACGGCAAGCGATCGATTAGGCAGGAAAAATACATATTCTATTAAAGATAAGTTATAAGGTATGAAAAGTATAATTTGAACACAAAAAATTAATTAATATTTCTGGATGTAACTCTTTAGATGTCGATGCATGGCACTGCATATCTTCTGCACACTTCTCATAGGATGGTACGTATTTACTGACTGTTAAACGCAAGCATGAAGACAGATGCTCGTGAGTTAACCGATTTCAGTATTTTGACTTTTATTATTTTCAGTGCGGAAGATTCGCACAAATAGGTGGATCCAAACTAGTGATGTGATCGCTCGAGCGAAAACCGCTTGACTACTCGATTATTGAAATAACCGACATCGCTCGATTATTAAAAAAACTGCTCGAGTTATAAAGTCAAGCGTTTGGGCAATAGTTACTGTATAATATATGGGATTAGCTGGTTCTTCTGTATAGTACAAATCAAACGCAAGTTTTGGTGTAACAAATAAACAAATCTATTCTCTTCGGGTAGTCATATGATTAGAGTACAAACCGGTTGGTTTATTGCTATTAAACCTGCCTGTTATGAAGTATCGTTTCTGCACTGTTAATTATTCGGATATTACTTTCAGATCGGCAGTTATGTGTATTCTATTTGAGATTGTTATAGTACGTAGTTTGTAGTTAACTCCTGGTTCATTTGGTTTACCGAGGTATAAAAAGTTCAGTTAGATTGTGGTTAAAACCCGGTTCTTTTGGTTTACCGTGGTTTGTTTGGTAGATAAGAACAGCTAATTTGTAGCCGGAATGATTGCTGACCCTTTAAACTTGTGGGGTTTCGGTTTAGATATATGATTTCTTGGAATTTTAATATCGTTTGTGGGTGAAACGGACAACTGGCGTTATGCGAGTGTGAGAGTAATGAAGATATGTTTTATTTCCTGGCATTATAGTCTTTAAGTGTATGATGCCTGAAAGCAATTTTACAAGTATTGATTTTTCTTGAGTTATTTTAATCTTACTGTCTGATGTGCCAAATTTAGGCCTCAGAAACAAGTTTTAAATGTTTATACAGTACAGAATATACGGAGAAATGGGTTTATTATTGGAATCATGAGGTGATTTATCGTAACTTGTCAAAAGTTGTGTTTTATGGGGTTTTAAATGTCAAATTTATGAAAGGTTAAGCGTTTTATAAGGGGCACGGGTAGTGTTTCCCCAACAGTTCGACTGACTTTTCCCGCTTAATCTCACCTAAAGCAATGAATATCAGAAATACACGACGGACCACTGCCGCCCATCAATATGTAGTTCGGCTTAGTGCCCCACGAACTTCATTGTATAAGAATTTCTTCATCTGGAGGTCGTGTTTCCCAACGAATACAACTTCCAGCTTCATAAAAGTTAAGAAAAAATTGTACATACATTGTATATTTCTAAGAATTAATTTTCCATTCCATTCGTTCCAAAATTTATTTATTTCAGGACAAAGTCAACTTAACATATGGCTACGAAACCAGATGCCCTTTCTGCGTACAATTTGTTAACACTGAATTTTACCAAGGATATCAACAAATTTCTGATTACATTAATCTGGAACTCCTGGTTATCGTCCATAGTGTAAGTAGTTATTTAGTATACAATATAAATATTAATAAAATATGATGACATTCTCTTTCTTCTCCGTAAAATTATAGTCTGAACCAATTTTTCTTCCATTGTCTGACCAATATAGATCCTGGAATACTATTTGCTGCAGCTTTAAAATTTTTAATGACATTCACGCACTGATCTAACGGAAGCTGCTGTTTTCTAAAAATTGAATACTGTGACTTTAAATTTAAAATAACTTTTAATCAAAGCCAAATTGTGTGCAAGCTCGTGTATTCCTAAAACTTCCTGATATTCTTGAATTGGTTTGATTCCTATACCTTCAAATTGAAGTATCAAGCTTCCAAAAGCTCTAAATTTATCGGCATAGTACATGGCAGCATTTAGCCAAGTTCCCCATCTTCAAATAGTTTCTGGGGATAGATGAAGCTGTTAATATTTTCTTCTCATATAATTTATTTACCAACTAACTAAATATTAGTAGACGTGGCATAGCTTAAGACGAAACATCGTGGAACTACTTAATATACGGATTCTTCGGAGAATCACCCGCAGTTGCCGGATCTAATATGACGTATCTCAAAAGTTAAAACGTTTAGGACATATACAGGGTGTGGGAAATGACTTATTATATTTAAATGGGTGACTCCTTGAGAGTCCTAGAGAAAGTCTACATACTTTTTTTTTAAATCGAATATCTAAATACTAAGGTAAAAACCACTTTTACCCACATACTGTCGCGCCGTTCCATCTGGATTCACTTAGCAACAATGTGGGTCACTAGAGTATACTAACAGTGTTGTCAGATCACACAGCGTGTCTCGCCCTTGCTTCAATACTGGCCGCGCGCCTTTATACTTCAGTACGTTTCGAGACTCGGGAGTGGAACGACATCGTATCGAGGGTTCCACGTGCTTGACTTATACGAATTTTAAACGTTGTATTAGTTTTATTGCTCGATTTTTTTTTGTTGTGAAATAATTCATAATAAGAAATGTTGATGTGATTTCAAATTTGTTTGATATTATCTACTGTTGGTTCTATTGAAAAATATACTTTTGTGTTTTATTCTTTTATGGAATTTAATTATAGAACGGATTATTTTAGTATGTACCTTAAAATTGTAGTTTTCTTTGTCTAAAAAGTTTGAAAAAGAAGTGATAACGCGCGTCAAAGACGTCTTGTTGTCACGTGCGTTTAGAATTCTGTGTTGCAATATGACAACATCGCCTATAATGCGCTAACCTCTTTTGAACCTCGAGGTTGCCTCAATAAAATATTCATTGCGAAGGGCCTCAGGAGCGGCCACGTAAATTTTGAGATTTCATATAAAGTGTATATTTCGCTTAATAATTCGAAGCGCCATTTATGGTTATTTTTCTTCAATTTTTTTTCATCTCGGAATTTGCCGATTTAAATATAATACGTCATTTCCATAACACCCTGTATTCATATGAAGTTTTTTTCTTAGAATGGACCCCGTCCTTAAATATTAACATATTATTAAGAAACACACACCATGTATATCATCTTAATCTCGTAAATTTAGATAAATTCGACCGGCGTAGAATGCATGCATGGAGAGAACGAATGCTTCATCAGTCTGGCACAAGCATGCGCTTTTAAACGGCCAGGGGTAACTGATGATCTTAGAGTTGAATTTCTTCATTGCACTGAAGAGAAAGTCTCAGCTGGGGAAGATGTAGCCGACGCTGACATCGAAGCCGTAAGTATAATTACTGGTTTAATCAATGTTATGAAAATAATATCTTACTTATACAGGCTTTTAAATGTGTGGATTAATTATTATATTTTAGTGTGTTAACACTGTCTTGAAAGATTTGGTTTCGTACGACATAGTTAAGACTTGCATGAATAGCAATGAAGAATACGTCCCCTTGCTGACGGAATATAAAGATAAGCAAGACCAATATGGAATACAATTCGTACCTTGGCTAGCTTTATTCGGAGTGTATGATGACGCTGTAGAACAACACCTCAGAGAAGAGTTTGTACTTACTATTTGTAGTCAACTTACTAACCCTCCCGATATTTGTAACGAAATAAACTAATTCTATAAGTTGTAAATATAGTAATATAATTTATTTTAAAGTAATTTGTTTATTTATTGTTAGTTGTTTTGAGTTTTTGTGTTTCTTGGAGAGCAGAGCTGGGTAAGAATAATTGAAATGAAGTTTGTTCGGCCAGATGCCTCTATTATGGACCATGGTAAATAATGTAAAAACTCATTTTGACACCATATTCTGCTGGTATAGTTAGAGGCGATACAACTGGATCCAAGCGTCATCGAGGCTGGAGGTCTACTCAGGTAGCTAAAGAATACATTGATCAGTCTATGAGAAACAACCCAACTACAGAAAATACTATTATATAATAATGAAGCTTCCTCCTTTACATCAACCGAAATTAAAATATTTGTATTGAAAACTCTACCAAAATTAATGATAGTTTACGACCAATTCAGTTTATTAATTGTACTGTTACTAATTTTAGTGTCATTGATAAATAAAGTTGCTCATTAAAAATTTTAAATTAATAAATTAGCCATAGATATAGTAGATTATACCACGAGTCAATAATGATAGCTATTCTTCCCTCAGAATGCTATTCCCTCGCTGCTAACGGGGCTCGGTTCATGAATGTTTCTTGGGAATGATAGCTACCATTATAGAGTCGTGGTATAATCTACTATAAATGCGCTGTCAAACTTGAGTATTGGTTTCTTGCCAACCAAATATTTTACCAAAGTATCTGCATTTTCAATGTCAACCTCAATTTCAAAATATGTTCAGGTAGATCAAGCGCAGATTTGTAACAATAATTCCACCCATAAAACTGACAAATATGCCACAGTGACATAAATTTGACAAATTTATTGTAAAATTATTGAAGTGGGGTCGGGCTGTTCTGGGCTTTTTATTAATAGTAAATTTTAAATGAGATGAAATTTTCCTGATGTGACAAGTTTCGACAAACGTGAGTGAAATATTAAAAATCTTCAGCCACCAGATTTGCTAGAAAAAGTGCATTATAACTTCTTCAAGAGGCAGGCAGGCGCCCCGTTAGATTACGTTTTGATGAGTCAATCCTAAGCTATACAATTAAACTTGATGGTAAAACCGCGAAACTCATATTTCAGGTAAAACAGCAAACACCAGCGAATTAAATTTTGACACATTTCCCTTAACGAAAAAGATGATTAAATTATATTATACAGGAAACAGCCTAAGAGTGTTTCAATTGTTTACGGTTCTAGTCTCCTTCCAGTTCATCAACTAAGTACATATATCATTAGTAAATTCGAGTAATTACGTTAATTTTTGGCAATAAAGTCATAGAAATTATTTATTTATCTATTAATTATTTACTTATAATACCTTAGAAACGGTTGCTATAAACATCATCATAATATCAGCACGGTGAGACCGCTTATGGCGGGGATCGAAGCATATAAGTAGGCCGTGCAAGTGACGTCACAGCCAGGCAGGTTACTCCATACGTTTATCCTTTTGTGTCGATCGTTCTGTGTCAATATCAGACTTTGGGTTTGTTCGATTTGTCTCCCTTTATTGAATCGGAGAAGGTTGATGCAGACAGAGACAGACATAGAATGCGAGTAGCACACGTTCTTAAATTATTTCACAACCGAACATCCTTCGTCTGGAAGGGGATAAAATCAAGTAACATATGATTTATAATGTGATTGAAAATGGTGGAGGAAGCGTCATTAAATTCTAAAATAATTTTTAATTTTCTATTCTTTTCACGAAAACGGACATTCTCGTTTTGTTGCAGGTAAGTAATTTATGATTGAAATATTTTTTTACTAATTTTTATTCGTTATTGTTATTTTACATTATAAAATTGTCCCATTATGTCCCAAACTTGTCACGCAAACTAGCAACAAACACATTTTTAAAGAATTTTACTTAAATTTTACAATCCAGAAGTCAAAAGCTACAACATAATAATTACAGCTTAGTTATATTAACCTGTAGCCAGAATTTTGATAAGTCCGGTAATATATTATTATAATAATTCTTTCTTTTCATAGTTTAATTGAGAATCCCATAATGACTGAACATTAAAGAGGATTTCGATCACTAATGTTGCCAAGAGTATGCTACGAAACAAACAAATTGGAATCCCATAATCATAATGATGGTGCAGATATTTACTTGGTTAGTAGCTGTACATATATTATTGTATTTACCTTGATTTGTTTGAAGTTGAAGATGGTAAAATATTTTATGTAAATTATGATTTATTTCCTATTTTTTAATAAAACTAATTACAACCTTCAATCTCTGAATTCTTTATTTCTAGTTTCGTTACTACAGCTGAAAACCTATGTCAAAATCCTAATATTTGATTTTCTCTTTAGTAAATCAAATGAAAGGGGTTCGATGTTTTCTTTGCTTAAATGTCACTTTAAAATATTGACAGTAATAAAAATTTGGACAAAAGTGACATTTGAAAAGCACGTGCGCGCCAGGCATAATGGATGTCGCCGTATCATGCCTGCTTCGATTATTTAATGCGGCAGTTTGTCTTCTTCCTGGTTATAAGTATTCGTTGCATAATATCATAGGAATTATGCGGGCGATAAAGTTCATAAGGCCCGGTGATTTTCATAATGTCCGGTAATTATTATTAAAGAAAATATTGAACAAGATTTGTATTTATTTTTACATAATAGTATTCTGTTTTTCCTATGTTAAATGTACAATTTTTGAATTTATCTGTGAAAGAAGTGTTGTAAAATACATTTTTTCCAGTTCCAGAAAGTTAATGAATTTATTTTTTCCGTTAAATTATTCTAAATAATTCCACCTGCAAAATTAGACGGGCTTTTATAGTTTTGCGGTGTCGGCAGTATCTGATTCCTTCTCTCTCTTGCCGCAACGGACATGGCGTCACCGGTAGGTATCCTTACATAAAACGGTTCTATGCACTTAGTTTTTTTTCATATGTTCCTAAATTCTGAAGAGTCGGTATATAAACTTAAGAAAATAATATGCCTTTCGATCGTTGGAGCACAAAAATTAGTTTCGATGTAGAGAATAACTTTTTTCATAAACTCACAAATAAAAAGTTTTCTCTATTCGAGAGCCAATCCGTGGACACAATGTACGTTTAACCTACCACAGACCGTGAATCACCCTGTATGTATTAAACAATTAAAATATGAATTGTAATTGATAATGTAAAACACTAGTGTTAATTCTTATATTTTAGATTCAGACATCAGACAATCAGAAATATCAGAAATAAAAGTAAAATTTTAATTCATTGAGAAAATAACAATGTTAAAAATGTATCTAGAAATATTCATTCTTCTGGCTAGTGTTCAGTGTGCAGTCTTTCAAACTTACGTAAGTATGGAACAGAATTGAGCTACAAACATTAATAAACTCTGTACGTAATATCTTCACAACTTGCGTCACAACCCAATGGCGAATTGCCAATAGCCAGAACAGCAGTTGGTACTGTCGAAATCCTTAAAATATCCCCAGAATTAGAGATGGGCAAACCTGTTCGTTTTGATTACCGGTTAAAGCAGCTACTGCTACTTACAAATAGCAGTTCAAAAAAGTTGCGACGAATTAGCAGTACATTAAAGAATGTGAACTACTAATTTAACTACCAGTTAGTTAATGGCTGCCTCGACCAAATAATAAACAGTTAACAATACCAGAATAATCCATCTCTACCCAGACTTGCAGCGGGTGGGAAGTAAATTATTTTTTTGTAATTTAAAAAAAAATTCATATCTCAAAATAATATACGAACACACTTTTTAAAAAATGCTAATAGCTTTGCGTGTTTCGATATGTGTACTATTTCCCTAATTGATAGAGTGGTCCTCAGCATTGAATATTGTGACCAAATCGTTGATATCTTCTTTGTCTTGGCATTTTCACTGAAATAAACTAGTAGCGCCGGCTCAGAACCAGGATTTTGAACTTTGTTTCCCGTACACCATTCTTTGAAACAGTTATATGCCTTGTCATATCTCGGGCGGCTTTTAGTTGGCAAAAGATCTTCTTTTACTATTTTTGCTGCTTCTCGAATTTCTGGTGGAGTAGCATCAAAATCAAATTCCTCATCAGATTTTGAGCATTTTTCTGTTGTTAAAATAATATATATTGTTTAGTGACATGGAAACCATATTCAAAAAATGATATTTGCCATCTTGATGTGTATTATTACATACGTTATTGTACCACCTGCGGTTATTTGAAATTTCGGTCCAGTTTTTCAATGGAAAAGTCAAAATGACATTTATCTTTTATTAATAATTTCAATTCAAAATAATAAGAAGTGGATGTTCTGATGTGCTTGTAAATAAAATAGTATACAAACCTCGGTGAAAAGTTTCATTACTGTCTCGAGATTTAGTTAACCTCGTCGCTTCGTGCCTCGGGTAACTACCGACTCTCTCGACAGGAATGCAACACTTTCCACCTCGGTACGTAATATACCTACTATTTCTTGCATATTGCGTAATTAATTATTGTCTTTAGGATAAAGTTAACTTGACCTACATCTACCAAGCAAGATGTCCCTACTGTTCACAATATGTTGAACAGCAATTATACAGAGGATATCAACACCTTTCGAATTATATCAACATTGAGCTGTTTCCGATCGTTAGTAGTGTAAGTAAAAATACTTAGTGTTCAAGTAACCATAAACCATAACCATAAACTTACAATTAGACAATCCAACGATGTGTTAAAAATGGCGGCTATTTGGTGCGATGGCGTGATTTGGATTCTCTAAGTTAAAATAGTACATTACGTATCAAGGGACGAAGAGGCTTTTACGGACGAGATGCCGAGTGCGGGATTTGAACCCGCGACTCTCAGATCACAAGGCGTACGCTATAGCACTAGGCCACCGAGCCTATTTGTCAGAAATAATAAATAGATATTTACATTCTCCATGCGCGAGTGTTTTCATGTCATGTAGACTATTTCTTTATTTATTTGGCATCAAAGCTTCGGAGCACTTGTAAAAAAATACGGTACATATCTCGGGCCGTCGGAGGTTTTTCCGCATCTCGTCCGTACAAGCCTCTTTTCGGGTTTGTTCGGGTTTGTTCGCCTTTTCGGCCCTTGATACGAAATGTACTATTACAAGTGCTCCGAAGCTTTGATGCCAAATAAATAAATAAATTCTTAGACAGTTTTCCTGTCTACATGACATGAAAACACTCGCGCATGGAGAATGTAAATATATATTTATTATTTTTGATAAATAGGCTCGGTGGCCCAGTGGTATAGCGTACGCCTAGTGAACTGACACTCGGCATCTCTGGTTTTATTTATTTTTTTACAAGTGCCCGAGTCTTTGAGGCCATATAAATAAAGAAATTCTTCAGACATTTTTCTATAACATCTTTGAAAAATTAGCTGAAAATTTAATTTATATATAATCCGCTATTTATTATCGCTTGCGGTAGGTAGAGTGTCCGCCTGGCGGTCTGAAGGTCGCGGGTTCAAATCCCGCACCGACAATTCTGATTTTATTTATTAATGAGCACATGGTGACTCGAAGCGGGTTTGTCGGGCTTCGATACTCTCCCGCCCGCTCTCTTGGGAAAACCCCACTTTCGGTGAAGAGAACATGCATGAAAAGAGGCACTTTCGGGGTACATGTAAAAAAAATATTTATTACAAATAGTTTACATTTTATTTAATTAGAAGTTTCTTATTTCACAGATAGGGCCGAGAGGACAAGTTTCATGCAGCCATGGTGAAAACGAGTGTTTCATCAGTAAAGCACATGCTTGCGCTTTTGAAAGACCAGGAGTAACTGACGCTATGAAAGTTGAATATCTTCGTTGCACTCTGGAAAAAGCTAAACAGAGTGATGACGTTACCGACGCCGATATTAAAGCCGTAAGTTTTAATATTATAATGGCCTCATTATACAGCGTCTTCGGAAGTTCTTACCAAATGGGAAACTTTTTAATTATTAACTCTACGAAAAAAAGTGCCTCTTCCCAAAAAGTCCTGCTTGGTGAGAAAATAAATTTGCACAAGAATATTTGTATGTTGGACATACAGGGTGGCTTCAAAAAGTACCGGGTTTAAAATTTATAAAAGTCGTCGGCTATATTTACAAAACTAATAGTATTAAAGATTTGGTAATAAGTATTTCTGGATAAGTAGGCTTTGAACAATTGATTGTTGTTGGCAACAGAATAGGCGTTTTAGCAGTGACAGTTTGGCAATTATAATTTCTGTTTCAAAACGTGAACTTCTTGTTAAAAAAGGTTTTTCCGTTTCTTAGTTACTTTAAACAATAATAGTGATGATTAAACTGACTGTTAATGAAAAAATTGAAAAAGTTCTTATTGTTGGCGATCATTATAAGATGCATCGCGAGGCTGCCGACATTTTTAATACTAGACACCCAAATAAACATATTAGCCACGTTACTGTCGGCACTGTCGTCAATAAATTTAAAAATACTGGTCGAAAATAATTTCAAGAAGAAACATGAAGTTCGAACACTTACTGAAGAAAATCAATTACAAGTATTTCAAGCGATTGTGGAAAATCCAAAAATTTCATTGGAAGGAATAAAGAAGACAATTCAAGATAACGTGTCAAGAGCTTCCCTGGCCACCTAGGTCACCGGACATTACACCCCTAGATTTTTTCTTGTGTGGTCATTTGAAGCAATTGGTGTACAAGCACAGACCATTCCCTGATATTGATCACCTAGCAGAAACTATAAGGCAGTGTATCCGGCTAGCTACTCCTCATATGATCAGAAACGCTGTGTCAGAGTTTTCTAGAAGGAAAAACATTTGTATGCAAAAAGACGGGGGCCATGTGGAGACCTAGATTATTTTTGAAGTCATTTAGTTTTATTTGTTATTGGGAAATTAGAAATTGGCCACCTCATAGAAATTAGTGAACTAATTTTTATCCGTCATAAAAGTAGTTCTCTTAAGTAGAGTTTTTATTTTGTAATTGTTATAGTCTGTTAGCCTTTAAACATGCACTCTTCAAGTTTTTAGTTTGGTAAATATAGCCGACGTCTTTTTATAAATTTTAAACCCGGTACTTTTCGAAGCCACCCTGTATGTCCAACATACATTCTTGTGCAAATTTATTTTCTCACCAAGCAGGACTTTTTAGGAAGAGGTACTTTTTTCCGTAGAGTTAATAATTAAAAAGTTTCCCATTTGGTAAGAACTTCCGAAGACACAATTAAGAATTAAAATAATCGAAAAATTAAACTGAACTAATAAATTAAAAGTTAAAATTCTATTTTGTTCGTTATGTACGTTAATTCATCTAAAATATATATATATATATTTTCATTTTAGTGCGTTGAATTAACTTTGAAAGATGTCGTATCTTACAACACAGTTCGAACTTGCATGAATGGCGACGAATCATCCTCTTTGCTTCAAGGGTATTCTGATAGAGCTGATAGATATGGAGTAAACTTTGTGCCATGGCTGGCTTTCTTCGGAAACTATGATGGCGGCGACTATCGCCGCCTTAAATCAAATCTCGTACACACAATTTGTCAGAAGCTTAATAATCCTCCAGTTAATTGTAATCATTTACCATCATCGTCCAAAAAAGTATCTATTATCTGATTAATAATTAAAATAATAAATTCCTCCTTTTCCCAAAAACTCGTGTTGTTTGTTCTCATTAAACCTACTTAATTTGTTTGAATTTAACTTTAAGACAGCCGTTTAATCAAAGATCGCCAAATTGGAAAAATGGATCTGTCATTTTAAAGGCAATATTACCTAATAAAAAAGGTAAGACGATAATCTACACCGTTTAAGCGCAAAATTGGAATTAAAGTTTTTGTTAGCAGTAAAATCAGTTTTTCAAATACAAGCCAAAAGAAACGTTTCGACTGCTTGTTATATGCACCTATTATATTATTTATTAGACGTTTCTGACTAAAAATACTTATGTTTAATGCACAAGCACCAAATTGAAAATATTGTATTTATAATCTAGCTGGCATAAAAAACAATTTTTTTTTGATATTATTTAAGATAATAATAATAATGTAAATAATAAATTATTTGTCATTTTCAAAATCAATCAATCATTCTCGTACACAAAACAATAATAATAAATAATAGGTGTGATATATCGTTGGATTCAGAATATAAGATGGAGATATTACAGCATAAAATAAAATTTTAATACTATTTAAAAAAAAACAGTTGATGATGGTTGGGAAAAAACGAAACGTCGGATTTATAATTTAATTGAATTATCTTATAAATTAGAAAAAGTGGCAATGAGAATTTAAAACCTATTTTCACATATCTCTTCAAATATAGTCAGTACACAAAAAGAACGAGATCGTAAAATTTCGGAATTTTTATCTAATTTGATCGTTTCTTTGTGGCCTTGTGGAATCAACAATAAGTAATATCACAAATTTGAAATCAAATCACAATATTTCTCATTATGAATTATTTCACAACAGAAAAAAAATTGGTTACCGCTACAACTAACAAAACGTTTAAAATTCGTATACATCAAGCACGTGGAAACCTCGACAGCGTCATCCCATTCCCGCGTCTCGAAACATACTGAGGCAACGATAGTCGCGCGCGGCAGGTATCCAAGCAAGGGCGAAACATGTGGTGTGATCTGAAAACACTGTTAGTATACTCTAGTGACCCACATTGTTGCTAACTGAATCCAGATGGAACGGCGCGACAGTATGTGGGTAAAAAGGGTTTTTACCTTAGAACAAACCCAAACAAACCCGATTAAAAAAAAAGTATGTAGACTTTCTCTAGGACACCCTAGGAGTCACCCATTAAAATATAATAAGTCATTTCCATAACACCCTGTAGAAGAATAACGCTCGAAAAGAAAAAATTTTTACTATTCTCAAAATTGGAGAAATGGTATACGAAACACTTACCAAAAAAGGGAATATAAACGTTATTTTATAACGCATTAAACGTCAAGTTTATAACGTTCCGTTACGTTATAAACAATAACGTTATTGGAATAACGAACCATAATTACTTTAGGTATCGTTTTATTGAGAACTTTATCTAATAATTATTAAGATTGTTATAATAGCCATACGTATACTTATGAACCAAACAAACAGGTATATTATATAATAAACTTAAATCAATAAAACAACAATATTTTATAACGTAACATTTTTAACAACTTTCTGTAATTGGAATCTGGCACAGATATTTATATGAAAATTATTTCTTTTACTTTCCAAGGAAGTTTACATAAATTTAGAGCATATTTTATACTAGTTTAATTTACATTGATGGTATTTATTTAATTTAATCCTTTTTTATATTAACATACATAAAGTTCGATGGCAATATGGACCTGAAGGAAGATCGGTATATAAATTTCGAGGAGCTCTCGATGGTAGTGCGTGTCAGCCCTCCAGGTCAATTGGGTTAATCACGTGATGCGTCCAAGAAAAAATATACCGACTCTTACCGTTAATAAATTAAAATTGAGCTAAAACCTTCACATGAAAAACTGTTCAAATTTTTAGTTGTATTTAGAGGATTCATCAATTTTTAATTAACGAATCCAAATAATAAATCGACAGTTTCAGAAAAATGAAATGACAAATAGGATCCCTTGCTACCATAAAGAAATATTAATGGTTTTAAATCCTGATCAGTATTTTACGTCATATTTTAGTACAACGGCGTATTTTACGTACGTTCTTAGCACAACTAAATATTGTATGTAGTCGTTGAGTATCACGATATATTTAACGTGGTCCTTTATGTATTTGTTTGGAGCCACGGAGTATTTTATGTGAGTTCTTAGCACAACTAAATATTGTATGTAGTCGTTTAGTATCACGGTATATTTAACGTGGTCCTTTATATATTTGTTTGGAGCCACGGAGTATTTTACGTGAGTTCTTAGCACAACTAAATATTGTATATAGTCGTTTAGTATCACCGTATATTTAACGTGGTCCTTTATGTATTTGTTTGGAGCCACGGAGTATTCTACGTGAGTTCTTAGCACAACTAAATATTGTATGTAGTCGTTTAGTATCACGGTATATTTAACGTGGTCCTTTATGTATTTGTTTGGAGCCACGGAGTATTTTACGTGAGTTCTTAGCACAACTAAATATTGTATGTAGTTGTTTAGTATCACGGTATATTTAACGTGGTCCTTTATGTATTTGTTTGGAGCCACGGAGTATTTTACGTAAGTTCTTAGCATAACTAAATATTGTATGTAGTTGTTTAATATCACGGTATATTTAACGTGGTCCTTTGCATATTCGTTTGAAACCACGGAGTATTTTACGTGAGTTCTTAGCACAACTAAATATTGTATGTAGTTGTTTAGTATCACGGTATATTTAACGTGGTCGTTTGCGTATTCATTTGAAACCACGGAGTATTTTACATGAGTTCTTAGCACAACTAAGTATTGTATGTAGTTGTTTAGTATCACGGTGTATTTAACGTGGTCCTTTTCGTATTTATTTGGAACCACGGAGTGTTTTACGTGAGTTCTTAGCACAACTAAATACTTTACGTGGTTCTTTACGTTTCATTTAGAACTACTTTACGTCAATTCTTGCTATTCGTAGCACAACTCTCTTATATCGATTTTCCACGTAAATCCATACCAAAAGGAAGATCGAATATCAAACTTTAATTCAGGCACTGATAAAAAATGAGTCATGTTTACAGTCTAGCTTCTAAAGGTCCTCTTTGTTTTTCCAAATTCCAAATATTGTACAGATTTGTTTTAGATTTACAAATAAAAATTTATAAATATTTCTAAACGTATCTAAAAAAAATCAATATTTGTATGTCATAAGATTTAGCTCATTTTCAAATTAAATTTGATATAAGCGATCCTAGCCATATAGTTTTAGTCAATCCTATGGAACTAAACACAAAATTTTAACAGGAATATAATATAAGATGCTTAGCTAACAGAAAAATATAACCGCATAGTAAAGCTTAAAAAATTATATTCTTCTGGTGCCGTATATTTTTAAAACTTAATTGATTCATGAAAGTGCCATTATGAAACTTTTTCTGCATTTTCTTCTCATATCAATCGTTGTTACTGGCGAGATATTGACGTTTGACACAATTTACTATTTATCAATATCAACGAGCGGAAAAGAAGAATGCATCTCAAAAAATGCTTATAAGGAATCAATAGAAATAATAAAGACGTACAAATTTATACAAACTGCTTTCAATAATTACATACAATTCTTATTTAAGGGAAAGCATATTTAAAAGTTTTATAGTAAAAAACATTTTCTAGGTTTAGTTCATCTTATTATTTTATTTAATTAAAAAATTCTTATTTTCTAGATCATTATTTAGTATTAAAGGTGATTTAAGAACAAATATAAATAAACTGTTACATTAAGAAATTCGTTATATTTGTGATTTCCCCTTTATTTGGCAAGTCTGTTCAATTTGTGGTGCTTACCAGATACAATAGCATTGAGCAAAGTAGGTCTTTCCTAATACTTACCTTTGTTTCAAAAACCTGTATCACTTAATTTATATATATAACAAAAATGTCAGTCAAATCAACCACCCAGATCTCTTGGTGTTATAACCAAAGGCATTTTGTTGTATGGAAGAAAGATAATAACTTTTTTTTATTACTTTTAGTTTACCGGACCCGTCTAATGTATCTTACAATAGAAGTAGTTACATACGTATTAGAAATAATTTAATCATGTCTTCCCTACGATAAAAATACGATATGAAATCAAAAATGTGAATCATATCTCTCAATATTGTAAATTGTGTTATGTTAAGGAATGTTCCAAGAATATTGGTTTTATTTGAAACTATTAGTTTTATCAAATTTCTACTTAGGTGTATCTAAGTAATTTATTTTATGAGTAAAAAAACATTTGGCTCTTTTTAAGACTTCTAAAAAAAGGTATTGAGTTTTACATTTTAACTTATACCAAATTTTTTTAAACAAAAGTAAATTGCAGCAAGGAAGATGGTGAATTTAAGTCGGAAAACCAGTATACTGCTGAAAGAAAATTTAGGTCCTTTTTCATAATTTAAGTTAAAAAAATCCAGACCCTGCAGTGATTTAGAAAACTTAATGATGGTGGCCTAAAGACGAAACGTCGCATTAAAGATCTGATGATGCCGCCTTGTGAAGAATAAAAAGCAATGAGAAGTGAAAATTATTTTTAGACATCTCTTAAGGATAAAAATAAAAATCAAACTACAAAATTTTAGATGTTTCAAAATATTTTAGATTTTTTTTACGGCACATTATTGGGCCCATAATTACGCATTTGCTACACCCTGTATAGAGGCTATATAGCAAGAATAACTGACTCTAGTTAAACGTTAAAAAATTAAAGCTAAGCTTAAGGTATGTAATTGTACTTCTTTGTAATCATACTTTAGACGTAAATGTTGGAACATTAAAAAAAAAAATAAAATAATTTTTAATGAAAAATATCCACTACAGCTACTGCAATATATAGATGCGGCAAATAGCTAATATCCAAAATCCATTATAAGAACATTAAAATAATTTTCTATCTAACAACATTTAACATTTAAAATATTAATAAAATTTAACGAAATTTATTGAGCAACAACTCGTAAGCTTTAAAAAAAATTGCTTCTTTCTGTGAGATTACATCCTCATGTGCAGCACTAATACGGTTCTTTAATACCCCCCCCCCCCCCCTCCTTATGCTACCTTTTAACCCGTTAACTTTATTTTTACAAAAATTTGGCTTGTCCAATGAGGTAAACTACCTGTTGATGTAAGAACGACAGTTCTAACTGTCAAAATGGTGATTGAACACCATCTTGTTAAAAAAAATTGAATAGGAAGTGGGGCCTTGCCATATATCATTTTGAAGGTCCTATCGAGTACTTTACGATTCCAGAATATTGCATCCCTATTCGTACCCAAAAAGGGGCTTTTTAAAAATTAATATTTTTTCTTCCGTTATTTTAGTTCAGATTTTACAGGCCACACTAGGGAGACATTAAAGAACCGCACTGTATAAAAGGTTACATATTGAGAATATGCTTTTTATAAATATGTCAATAATTAAATTTAGAACAAACTACATTTTAACAACTAACTTCTAAATAAATGTGGTGGTGTTGAAAATTATTATTACAAATTCTTCTGTAGCATCGTGCATAATTTTACAGTAAAATACTTGATGATGAAGTTCTGAACAAACTTATCGTGATAGCAAATTCATAAAAAATATATATGGGTAGTATCCTTAGTATAGTAAAATTCCAGATGCTATTAATGGCTTTACATTTGATAAAATAATAAAACCAATATGTAGTTAATACCATAAACTGAATAAACCCGAGCCATTCTGGTTTTGAGAAGCACGAAATTATAGTACGTTTGCTGAACTAAAGACAATAAATAGTTCAAACAGTTTTAGTCAAGTAGAATTTCAGAACTAAAGACAATAAATAGTCCCATTTCTTTTAGTCAAGTAGAATTTCAGCTTGTTTAAAGTAGGGAAACACCACTACTCTTCTGTGTACCTAATAAAATCTGGATAACTTCAAGTATTTTCCTGTAACTGTTTAATAAAAATTTCGTCTGGTGCAGATAACTAAAAGTACCGATACTTCCTAATAACATCTCATTTAGAGACTGGGTCTGGGTGGTAATGCAATTTGATTCTGGAAAATCTTGCTCAACGGTATTTCACTTAACCTTTGGTCGACTGGAACCCTGGTGTCGTAGAGCGAGGGGGCCTGGCAAATGATGCCGGCGGTTCCGCTGAAGCAAGCGATGGTAAACACCCAAAGGAAGAATCGATCGAGGACCATAGATACAAATTTCCAGTCTTCTATCACCTATAATTTTATTCTCGTTAAAATTCCTGTCACTGTAAAAACTAATGTCTAGGGTGTCGACTTTCGACACTTTCTGGGGATTTGTTCGCTTGTTAGAGATTTTTACGTAAAGTTCAGTGGCGTATATAGCAAAAATAAAAATTTTAAAATGGGACACCCTATTACATTAAACATATTTTGGGCTTTACAAAAATGGTTGTTTATATTTATATTCAAAAATAACCTAAAAATGCAATATTTTTAATAACTTACGTTACTTATAACAGTAGGCCATGGTCAATTTATTGTTTGTATTGAAATATTAATGCTTGAAAGCTTATAATCTTTCTAAATTTGAAAATAAATAGTTGGTTAATATCGAAAAATAAATTATGTAAATTACCTCATTGTCTTTATCAGCATCGCGAATATGTTGAGCAATAAATCTGACCTCTTCCAATGCTGCCAAAATATTAGCGGACAGGTTTTTGGGGGTGACGTTACTCGAGGAGCCACCCACTGTAATAAGAAATCATTCAGTAGAGGTGTCAAATTACACTAATTAAGTTAAGTTGAATTGTAATTTTTTAAAAGTGCTTCACCTCTTCGTAGGTAATTAAATTAAAATTATTTTTGTAAAGGGAGTCAATTAACCCTAAAAAAAATTGATATTATTACATATTCTAAGAATGTATCGAACTAAAAATACAAAACTTTCACTTACTAGACGAATGCGCCTTCATTTTATTCATATCATCTGGATCAGTATTTTGAAGGACGAAACTTGGTTCCCTTGTGGTTATTTTAAAATCACTAGTAAATGGTTCTCCCATATTTATTCTAAACAAAATTTAATTCGTAAGAACACAGAAATCTAGTTGTCAGGTGGTAATATATCATGAATGTACGGACAATCACTTTCTAATCACCTGAAGATTCTTTTTAAAACAGTGGCGTAGCGCTACTACCGCGAACCCCCGCAGTCGCGGGGGGGCCCGAAAGCTTGGGGGGCCCGAAAGCTTCGAGTGCCGATAGTGCCTATTGCTAATTATCAAATCTTTCAAATAAATACCAATATTACCAATGTCCACCTGATCTAGATTTTGTCACACTGTGTCCGTAATTATATAAATTTGAAGAATGAAGCAATTGGTATATCAAGATCATGGAATATAAACCCGGAATTTGAAGATAAAAGACAATTAAAACCAAAAAAACACTTTGATGAAGCTAATACAAATTATCTATTTTCTAGTTGAGAAAACTATTTTAGGATAAATATATATTACAAAGTATTTGATATTGTAATTAACCAAATAGGTAATCGTTTTGAGGGAATGGAGTTATTTGTTAATAAATTTAGATTTCTATGTCCCCAAGTTCTAGTAACTTTGCCAGAAAAAGAATTATTTATGTCTGCAGAAACACTACAGCAAACATATTCCAGCGATATGTCTGCGACTTTTCCTTTAGAGATAGTCGCGTTGTGTATGCCGTTAAAGGAAAAAATTGCTTCTCTTCAAAGTATTAAAGACTTTGCTGTATTTTTAATTGTGGAAAATAACACTTTATCATCAAATTTTCCAGAGGTAACAACAGCCTTATTATTATTATTATTTTTAACTCTTCCAGTAAGTGTTGCTACAGCTGAGAGATCCTTTTCCAAATTAAAAATCATTAAAAATAATTTACGAAATAGTTCCTCTCAGACAAGGTTAACCAACTTTTCTATCCTGTCTATAGAGGCACAAGAGGCGGCCAAAATGGATAATAACCATTTAATAAAAAATTTTGCGGAGGCAATAGCTAGAAAAAAACAATTTACCTCCTGAAAGCAACAATATAAGAATAATTTTACAATATAATAATTAAAATAGGCAATTGCCTCGCAATAACTATTGAGATACCTATAATATTTTCAAGATTTTGTTGCTTAATTTTAAATACTTTTGGTTTTATCTCACTGTAACTTTCAAGTATCGCTACCTTAGCTCGGTACCTAAAGAATTTTTTCGTGTTTGTTCCTTTTAGTTTTAAAGAATGTTTTTTGTTTTCTTCTTGTTGTTCAATAATTTTATTTTTTGTAACGTTCTCTACATATAGGTTTGTAGTTTATATAATAAACAGTATTATCTAATTTTGTTTGTTTATATGTTTATATATGTATATTCTTAATATAGGGTAGGGGGCCCTAACTCAATTTTCGCGGCGGGGGCCTATAATTTGTCGCTACGCCACTGTTTTAAAATAAGGAATAAACAAATCAATTTGATGAGAAACAGTAAATTATATTAAACTTGTTACATTTCAACAACATTTTATAAAAATATTAGATGTCTCGCTACCACTGTAGATGCTTCAGATAATAAAGATAACAGGTATAAATAAATAATGGTATAGGGGAACTAAAGTGACATTGGGAATTTCAAAATATAGAATATTTTGGTTTATTTAACTTATATCGGTTGTAACTCGTTAACGTTACAGATTGGAACGTTACAAACGTTCCTTTGAACGAGGTTATTATGGTTACTGGGCAAATAGTACGCGCGTTTAGCGACCGTCAGCAGCTGAATTATCTAAACGCGCTTACTTCCAGATGGATAACGTTATTGGAATACCGACTCAACACTAGTATATTTATACAATACTTACTGCATATCCATATCAGCGTGGGTATATCCCCTGGGAGGCTGAGCGTCATCGTATTCTGGTATGGAATATGTAGTTCTTCTCATGATCAATATTTTCGGCATAAATTGAAGAAAAACTTTCCGGAACGCCGGAGACATTTTATGAGTTGATGGTGATCTATAATGAAATAAGAAGTATAAAATATAACATATCCATTTCACTGAAAAGCACCGAGAACTTTAATAAAGTCGGTTCGTTTTATGAAGTTCGATATCGGATTAAAACATTAAAGGTTGTTAAACAGTAAGACTGTTTTCAAAAAGATGGCAATTTTTAATGGAATATTTAACAAACAAAAAATCGGAATTGTCAAGGCAAGTTGTTTTTCTTGACGATATGCAAACGGAACTTCAACAAAATTGTCTTAGCAGGATGATTCGAAACATTGCTATTTCAGTACTCGGGCTAGTAATGGATAAAGGTATATAAGAATACATATTGGCAATTAAGAAGGGTTTGTTTCAAATGCCAGTGCCGTATTTTCATCAACAAAAAAAAACTGATGATTATCACGGCAATGTGGATGCTGAAATTTTTGAGTATTGGTTCGAGGAAACACTTTTCAAAAGTTTTGAAAACCCTTCCTTAATTGTTTTAGACAATGCCTCTCACCATATGAGACTCGAAGAGAAATTTCCTACAAGCAGCTGGAAAAAGGAAGAATTAAGAGAGTAGTTGTCAAAGAAAAACATAAACCATGAAGATTTATTTTTTAAAAGTGATCTTTTAAGCAAGTGTAAAGAGCAGTCATTTAAAAATAAATATGTTGTTGACGAATTAGCCCTAAAATATGGACATCAAGTTGTGGGATTACCGCCCTGCCATTGCCATTATAATGCAATTGAATTAATATGGGGCATTAGCAAAAATTATTATGACAAACATGCCTGTAAAAATATCAGTAAGCCTAGCGTTATAAAGTTATGCGAGGAGGCGCTTAGCCAAATGGACAAGGAAGAATGGTGGAAATGCATTGAACACACGGAAAAAATTATTTTGAATCTTATGAGACAGAATAGGTTATAGACGAAGTAAGACCGTTAATTATTAGGGATGATGATAATGATTCTAATGAGTCTCATAATAATAAAATACCTAAAATATAATTTATTATTTGAGAGCCACCGACTACCCTGCTCGAGAGGTTTTATTGCTTAGCGGACTTCATACACCGTACCGACTTAATACATTTACTTGGCTTACCCAACATAGACTACATATACATTTGTAAACTTACCGAAAATAGACATTCAGCACGCACACCGTCACCCAAATGGAAGACGTAACCAAAATCATCGTAAATAGTAAATATTTGCCTAATAATGGCACAGCCAGAGACGTTGGGGGAATAATTTCAGCCAATAAGAGGAAAAATACAGTCAGTGATAGAAGAATTGAAACACATAATGTCACCTGAAAAAATTGTCATAAATTTTTTAAAAAAATTCATTTTTTATTTATATTTCTCAACGACAGATAATTCATTTAAGCCTCAACAAAGATTTTTGTAACAGAATGGTATAAATACGTACTTTTTCTCCAGAGTCTGATGGTAAATAAAATACCAACACCGTGAGGAAACTAATCCCAACACATGGAATGATAAGATTCACTGTATAAAACAATGTTTTCCGTCGCATTGTTATCTTGAACGTTATATCTGAAAACAAAAATATGCATTCCGAAAAGTTTATAATTATTAGGTTGAGGTGTGTGAAGTACCTACAGAATACAAGATAAACTTATACAGAATACTAAAAATCTAAAATAATATCGGGATTATCAGTATGTGTTTTGTGATTATTCGCAACAGACAATACTAAACAAAATGGGTATATGTTGTTGTAAGTGTAAAGGCGAAAAAAATGTAGAAACTGCAATTGATAATAATGAACAAGGGTCAATAATTAGCACGATAGTAGTAAGTGAACCAATTCCATCATATTCGAGTCCAAATGAGGTAAGATTACAGGTTTTTTATATTCATACAGGGGATATCCAGGCTCTTATAACAAATTATATAATTTCTATTCTTCTTCTTCTTCTTGTTCCATCTCCTATCGGAGGTTGGATATCATCATGGCAATCCGGACTTTGTTTGCAGCCGTTCTAAACAACTGATTGGATGTCATTCCGAACCAGTCTCTCAGGTTTTTAAGCCAAGAAGTTCTTCTTCTTCCTTGGCTCCTCTTGCCCCTGATCTTCCCTTCCATTATGTTCTGTAGCAGCATATATTTAGGTCCTCTTATAACATGACCAAGGTATTCTAATTTATTCTTTTTGAGGGTGGTAATTATTTCCTCCTGCTTTTGTATTTTCTGACGTAGTTCTACATTTGAGACTCTGTCTACCCAAGAGATCCTCAGCATTCTACGATAACACCATCTTTCGAAAGCCTCCAGTCTATTCATTTCAGCCTTTTTGAGCGTCCAGGCTTCGGAACCATATAAGAGAGTCGAGAAAACATAACATCTCAGCATACGGACTCTTAGTTTTAAATTGATATCCCTGCTGCAAAGAAATTTCTTAAGTTTTACGAAAGCGGATCTCGCAGTTTCTATACGCCCTCTCACCTCTTGAGATTGATCCACAGTTTCGTTCAGCCAGGTTCCCAAGTATCTATATCTTCTCACCCTCTCCATTGGTGTGTTGTCTATTGTAAGATTTCCGACAGCGTTTGCATTCTTCGTAAAAATCATAAACTTGGTCTTTCTTAGATTCATGTTCAGCCCATATTCCTTGCAATTATTAAATAGTTTTTGCACGAGAGTTTGGAGATCTTCCAGCTTATCGGTCATCACGACCGTGTCATCGGCATAACGTATGTTATTTATAACCTGCCCGTTTACGATAATACCCTCTTGGCAGTCGTTTAGAGACTCGGAGAAAATGGCCTCACTGTATATATTAAACAGAAGTGGGGAAAGTATACAGCCCTGGCGTACGCCGCGCAAAATCTCTACTTCACTGGAATACTGATCTTCAATTCTGACTCTCGCCTTTTGCTTCCAATAAAGATTTGCTATAATTGTGATGTCTCGACTATCAATATTTTTTTATTTTAATATTTCTATGAGTTTATGGTGTTGAACTCTATCGAAGGCTTTTTCGAAGTCAATGAAGCATGTATACACATCCTGATTCATGTCCATACATCTTTGTGTTAACACATTTATTCCAAACAGAGCTTCTCTGGTACCCATTCCCTTTCTAAACCCTACCTGGTTGTCACTGATTTCAGAGTCTAGTTTGTTGAATATTCTATTATGAATGATTCTTAGGAAGACCTTTAAAGTATGACTCATAAGAGCGATTGTACGATGGTCGGAACATTCTTTAGCATTTAGTTTCTTTGGAACGGTTATAAAAGTAGATGACAGCCATTGATTTGGTATAGTTCCCGTTAGATATATCATGTTAAAAAGTTCCACCAATATTTTAATGGTATCTTCATCTAAAAGTTTTAGGAGCTCTACTGGAATCTCGTCAGGGCCATTGGCTCTTCCCCCCTTTGTTTGCTGAATGGCATGAAGGACTTCCTGGCGTAAGATCTCCGGTCCCGTGTCTTCCGCAAACTCAAGTTCAGGTTCCCGTCGTTCATCATTAAAAAGTTCTTGGATATACTCCGTCCATCGAACCAATTGTTGTTTAACCTCAGAAATAATAGTGCCGTCTGAGTCTTTTAGAATTGTCGATTGTCTATATCTTTTCATACTAGTCATATCCTTTATCTTCCTATGCATGTTAAAACTATCGTATTTTCTTTCGAGGTCTTCTATTTCGTCACATTGTTCACGTATCCAGTTCTCCTTGGCAAGTTTTATTTTTCTTTGGATGATATTATTTAATTCTCTATACTTGATGATGTTATTCTTATTCTTACGTCTTTCGTCCATTAAAATTAGAATCTCTTCCGTCATCCACGCCTTTTTTGTTGTTCTCTTTGAAACTAGCGTTTGTTGGCCTGCTGTTAAGAAAGCTTTTTGTATGTTAGACCATGTCTCATTTATATTCATGGTTTCCTGCTTACTTGTTATCATTTTTATGCTATTATTGACATTTTCCCGTGTTTTCTGGAGAACTTCTGGTTCCTTAAGTCTTTGTACATTCAGGGTTTGTCTATTTGTTGCGCGTTTTAGTTTCTTCAATTTAACTTTAATACTGGATACTACGGGGTTGTGATCAGAATTGACGTCTGCTCCTGGGTACGTTTTAATCGATTTAATGGAATTTTTGTATCTGTCTCTGATTAAGATAAAGTCGATCTGATTACATATTATGTTGTCATTAGTACCATCTGCCGGGGATTTCCATGTCCATAATCTGCGCTTTGGCAACTTGAAAAAAGTATTCATGATGACAAAGTCCTCATTCTGACAGAATTCCACTAATTTATCTCCTCGTTCGTTCCTTTGACCCAATCCAAATCTTCCGACATACTTTTCCACTTCTCCCTCGCCGATCTTAGCATTGAAATCGCCAGTAATTATAGTTACTTCGAAATTCTTTGTAGTTCTTAGGGCCGTTTCAATTTGTTCGTAGAACTCATCGATTTCTTCATCACTTTTATCCGCTGTTTAATTTCTATTAAAAAAGAAATTTCGACAATGTAGTAACTTTCTTACCAAGTTTAATGACATATTTAAAGCAAATTCTCAACTGACTTAACAATAATGTAACAATAATGTATTTCCATTGAAGATAACTTGATATATTAACCAATCAAAATTAACCTTGAATTTCTTGTGGTTTTGAATCTGATACACGTTATGAAATAACCTAAATAAACCTAAATATGCAAAATAATTTATTTTCGTCCTTATTAATACTGGATATATTTCGGGAAGTGTATATTTCTCAATTGGCTTCTCTAAGAGACAATTGAGTTTAAATTCTTATTCAGTTCTTCTGAATAAGATTTATTTCTAAAAATTGATTTACTTCTACTATTTTTAGTCAGGCACCAATACTACTGGGCTAGTGAGAAGTCATAAGACTCGGACAATTGCCAAATTATCTGAGTCTAAAACTGATAACATAGATTTTCCGGAAACCCGGAACTATATACTTTTTACAACAAATAAAACAAACTTATATGCAGGTGTAGACCACATTGACAAGGTTATAGTAAAACAGATTCCTACGATAAATAGAGAAATCAAAGACACTGCAAAATCAGTCATCCTTTCTACAACAAATAAAACAAACTTATATGCAGGTGTACATCAAGTTGACAAAGTTATAGTAGACAACGTTGTATTAAAACAGATTCCTACGATAAATAGAGAAATCAAAGATGCTGCAAAATCAGTTAGCGAAATATTTTCTAATTTATCTACAATATACCGGACAAATAATCGAGTAGAAAAAATTTTAGTGCCCACAAATAACCCGCCAAATAATGACACGAACAATAAAGAGCGTCTTTTATTTCGTCGAAAAAAAATTACCAGAAATACGAATATGGTGAGGGAATTTCTACAGGCTTTGTATGTTCCAAAGATGTATATACCTATCGGAAAAACTTATATACAACATACTTTAGACCCAGACTCGAAGCAATATAAATTCGCTAAGGAACGATTAAGAAATCGAAAATTTAACGATGCATATGAAATAAAACAGATCGGACAAGTGTGGAACCCATATCTTTACGCCCAATATAAAATTATGATGGATAAATATAAAAATCATACACAGACACGTATTCTATTTCATGGAACTCGAATGGAACACTTGGAAAGTATCTTAACAAGCAATTTCGACTGGAGAAAGATAAAAAGTGGAAAATTTGGTTGGGGTGTATCTTTTGCAAATAATCCTTGGTATGCCAGCCACTATAGGTAAGACATACTCGTTCCAATTTTTGTAAGCTATTACCAAGTCTTTCTATGAATGGATCTACAATATTTTCGAAATCCATTTTTACTACCATCCATGGCACTCTATGTCAGTGCCATAGATAGCTTTTTTTCTAAGGGTACTGGGATGGCCTCCTTTATCTTATTAGACACATTAAGCAAAAACAGCCAAATCGAGGCGCAAAAAGGTGTAAATTCAGAAATTCTGTCGATATAATATTGGAGTTCAGATATTCTGGCATCATTTGTTATAACGGTTCCCATAAGTTTGTGAATGGAGTTAATTAAATCGGACTCTAAGGTGCAAATATTTGTATTAAAGGCTCTTTATTTTCATTTTCAGTGCAAGGAATCACGAGGAAAACCACCATTGCGTCATGATCTTATCTAGAGTAATAATTGGTGAAAAAAGCGTTGGGAATTCTTCAACTATTGTACCAGCTTCCGGTGACACTACGACCAATCATGATGGACAAGTGTTGGTAAAATATGACGATGCCTGCTTTTATCCGGAATTTATTATTTATTTTGATAAAAGGCTAGAAAATGAAATCTTCTAAATCATGGATCAATAATTAATATTAAGCAAAGACATAATTAAAAGTATAACGGATTTGAAAAATTAATTTGTATTAATTAATGCTGTTGATATATTTAATAAAGCTATATCCAATACCAATAAGATCGGAGAAGCCAATCATACGAAATTCATTCCTCCAGGACTTTTAATCCAAGGGGGTTTGACGTTATAATTAACATGCCTATTAATTTTATCTGTGCACAAACATCTATTTTAATTATTTTAAAAATTTTTTCTCTTAAATAATAATAATCATTGTTCTCTTGCCTACCTGAAAATGGTTCATTATTATCTGGGTAGTATTCCTCATTCCTCGTGGCCGGCACCGCAAGTATATCCCACTCAACTGACAAGTAAAATTCTGATAAATCAATTCCAACCTTGATGATGTTGCTACCAGCTTGCTGATCCATATGCTTTAAGTCGACCTGTTAATAGACATCACTTGGTATTAAAATTTTGCTTTAACATACCATTTTATGGCAATTTAAGTTCAGATTACTTAAATACGCGTCGACGATTTTTGAGATTGTTATTTGTTGCTGATTTGATGCTTTTTCCTCTAGTCATCATAAATAGCTCAAACCCAGTAGTCTCATTATTCTATTTGTTCTTCAAAGGCGTGTAATTCTTATTATTGAAATATGAGATAAATATTCGATAAAGTCAACTATACCTGTAATCCGTTGTAAGTCCAAGAAGCAAATTTCATTAGACAGCTTTGTTCGTCGAATGGAAAATACTGGACATTGATTTCACAAGAAGATTTATAAATTGAGGGTGGCTTCCATACTACCTCCCCAGTATACTTAAGGGTGGCTTTCGTCATAAGGGTTACTTCATAATTGCCATCAGCACTGAAAAATATGAGATATACTATTAATCCAGGATTCAGGCGCCTAAAGTTGAGAATAAAGCTCTCCATAGGAGAGAGATATAGGATGTTAAAGAGTTTCATGTTTTTTAATAATTTGTTAAGGTTAGTGACTTAAATACGTGACAACTAAACTAGGTAGACAACTGTCAAAACAAGATCTGCTTCTTACCTACTAGATCATTTTTGATCTTTGTTAATACCTAATTTCATGACAGAGTGCAGATGAATGAATTTAATATTTTTATACGAAGACTGTACTTCCAACGACAAAAAATCAAGAAACGACATTTGCTCAGCAAGGAATGAGAATTTGAAAAATAATTTTTATTTAAAAAAAAAATGGTCGGAATAAAAAAACAAATCATACATCATAAAATGCCTCTTGATGAATAGAAATTTCACAAATATCTAGAGCAGTCTCACAGATATTAATAAAAAAGGAGATCTTTTGGAAATCTTTAACTCAAAAGTTAAGACGTTTATATGAGGTTTTTTTTTGAAAATGGACCCGAGAATAACCTTCATAAATATAAGCATGTTATTAAGGAACTCCCTCTATATTACACATGTTTAGAATAAACGATTGTATTGTATTATTGTGTTTCTAATCTTTACACTAAATTAAATTGTCATATGTATTATTTTAAAATTAGAATATAACAAGTACTTACTTATTAAAAAGGACGATATCCGGTAGCCATATGTGTTCTGATGGTACGTATAACATTTCAAGACCTCCATATTCTTCTGGGTCCCATCTAAGTTTATAATCATACCATTTCTAAAAAATAGAAATTGAAGGTTCGAGCAACTCCAAGAGAATTCAGCAAAAAGAAGGAAAAAAAATAAAAATATTCCAAGTAAAACTTTAATAATTAACAATATAATATACCTCCATCTCTATAAACATTGAGGGTAGGCTATGAGTATTATTATTTTCTTGGAATTATATGTATTTAAGAGTAGTTTAATTTTCTTGTTTTTGTTGTTGTTAAAGTTAAAAAATAAACAGATATAATATGAGACGGTTTGGCTCTCTATAAACTTTAATAGTTCAGCATAGGTTTTGGATGATAAACTATGGCGATGGTAGCGCGCCTAGAGGAAAGGAGAAGAAACAGGACTGACAGCAGGAAGCATAGATCCATTTTGATTGTTTATATCGGCAAATAAAATGTTTTAACATATCCACTACGTGAACAGGTGAAGCAATTCCTGAACAGTATTAGTATAATTAAAAAATCACAAATTATTAAAGCTTTATACAGGGTGTTATGGAAATGACTTATTATATTTAAACTGGCAAATCCTGAGATGAAAATAAATTGAAGAAGAATAACCATAAATGGCGCTTTGAATTATTAAGCAAAATATACACTTTAGTTGCCAACGTCTTTGACCCGCGTTATCAATTCTATTTCAAACTTTTTAGAAAAAAAACTACAAATTTTAAGGTACATACTCTCTTACCTTCGATCTTATTTTAAAATAATCCTTTTTATAATTAGTTTCCATAAAAACTAAAACACATAAAGTATGTTTTGCAACAGAACCAACAGTAGGTAATATCACACAAATTTGAAATCAAATTTCAAATCGGGTAATGCTACAACTAACAAAAACATTTAAAATTCGTATACATCAAGCAGGTGGAACCCTCGGCAACGTCGTTCCAGCACCGAGTATCGAAATATAGCGAAGCAACGATACTGAACGTTAAACATATCAATATGCGAGCAGCGGTTATCCGAGCAAGGGCGAGTGTGATCTGGCATCACCGTAGTTTACTCTAGTGGCATACATTGTTGCTAACTGATATCAGATGGAGCGACGCGACAGCATGTAGGGTTTTTAGCTTAGAATTTAGATATTCGATTAAAAAAAAGTATGTAGACTTTCTCTAGGACACCCAAGGTGTCACCCATTTAAATATAATAAGTAATTTCCATAACACCCTGTATACAGTACATAACAATTAGCTTAAGCAAATAGGAAAAAAGATATTAGCTTTATTGATAACCAGGTAGTTAAGTAAGTTAAAATGTTCATATAATTGGGAAGTGCATTTGCGGTCGTAGGAAAAATTGTATACATTAGTTGTGTGAAAGTGACTTTCTCAAACTAGGCGGGTTTGAAATATACCACTTTCCACACTCGTTATGTAATATACTATTACATGAAACATTTCCCGTCTCGGTTTGTAATATAACTATAATTATAATAATACCCAAATTATGATCAACATTATGTAATTATAAAATTTTTAAAACTTTTTATTAGGCCGCTCTTACTTGCACGACCCATAAATTCGTCGTCATAATTTGATTTTTTAAATTCATCTCGATGAGTTGGGAGAGTTTCAGGCTCATCCAGACTGTAAGTGTCTCCGTGTGATTGATTACGGGCCGAATTAGTCGGTTGTAGTTGCTGAGAAGGTCGTCGTAAAGCCTTTTGGCATCCGGGCTCGCCTCGATGTGCTTCACTTCGGCTGAAAGTGAAAGGCACATAATCAATTTTCGGTAATTAGCTTAATTAGTTCGAATAGTTAATTAAAAAAATTATGATGGGCGGATCGTTTTGGAAAGTTGTAAAATTTTAAACTGGTTAAACTAGAGGCTTCATAGGCTCATCTATGTATTGCCTTACAAATTATACAAATCATGCACAATCACACACTACATGGAAATTATCTATAAGAAAATACGGCGCTGGTATGGCAGCGTCTTTTGTTTCTTTAATAGGTAGGAAACTTTTATGAATATTTAATCTAAATTGAAAATAATTTTTTTCTACTCCATGTACAGATAAATATACTTTCCTCCTTCATTCCTCCTCATAATTTTGCTATTTTTCTAGAAAGGAATTTATTTTTCATTGAACGTGAAAATGAAAATAAATTAAACTCATATCTGTATTATAAACTAGTATTCTTCCAATCCAAGAAAATATATATAACCCTGGCTACATTTGCCGATGACACTGCTCTTCTTGCAAATGATTATGCGCAGGAAAGAGCCACCAGAAGATTACAACTAGCTATCAATTCTGTAGTAGAGTGGAGCAAAAAATGGAAGATTAGGCTTATCGAATTGAAATCTATACATATTAATTTTACGAACAAAAATATAACACAGCCTCTTCCTCTAAACATCAATTAAAAAATTGTTCCGTACGATCTAAAAGTAAAGTATCTGGGTATGACTCTTGGTGCTAAGCTACGATGGAAAGAGCACGATAAAAGAAAAAGGACAGGAAATACAAACAGTACTATTGGCTTATTAGTAGAAATTCCAAATTGTCGATATATAATAAGCTATTAATATACAAACAGATATTTAAACCAGTGTGATTTTATGGCATTCAGTTGTGGGGCTGTACCAAGATCAGTAACATAAAAACAACACAGACATTCCAGAATAAAGTGCTGCGCAACATTGGAAATGACCCTTGGTATGTGCGCAATGCGGATATTCATCGTGACTGTTCCAACTGTTAAAGAAGAGATTATGAGGTATGCCATCAAACATGGAGCAAGATTCCACGACAACGTGGAAGCCATACAACTACTGGACAACCAACACCATGTCAGGAGATTGAAGAGAACTCGACCTAGTAGAGCGTGCCAGACAGGACAGTGATTGAGTGATAGACCTAAGGGGTATCATTGGATTGACTTTAGATAAGTACCTAGTTTTAAGCCTTATTAGAGTAAAATTGATGGTGGTTAGTCTTCTACACTAGTTTCAATATATACGCACAAGCGGTGCCTTTTGGAAAAAAAATCTGTAGTGTTGATTTTTTTCACAAACGTATTTTGTCGACATAGAAAACGTGGAATTAAGAAGAAGCCAAGAAAGGAACGGACCCGAACCAAGATTCTGGGACATACGCTGCTACCCCAAGGGCTACCATACCGATTTGGAAGTGCGTACCGCCATCCGTACCCCATATCCGATCTCTTTTGGCCTGGTTACTAGCGTGAATGGGGTAAAGATTGGGGATTATACATTTTTCACTCTTCCCTAATACATGACGCCGGACAGCCATGTCTTATACCACCAAAATCCACCAAGTGCGAATCGGTTTATCGGCTGTGGGGTTTGATTTCACAGTTTAACGGGTTTATAGTTATGTTATTTTGGAGTTTGTGTTTGAAAAACGCAGTGTAAGGTCGTAGAAAAACATCATATGTATTTCTCTGGAGAAAAGTGTAATTTTCGCCCTTAACTTTCCCGCCTTGTAATGCGAATAGCAGTAAGAAATTAAAATTTTGTAAAGTATGATACACCGTTCTTTACTTATATTGGTTATCAGCATAATTATCATAAATATGATTCGCCAGTTCTATTTATATTTTTAGTAAGACTCTACAAGCTACCGGTGCTTACACAAGAAAATGTCCTTCCTCTGCCAAAATGTTTTATTTATAAGTAAACAATTATTAATTTAGGCCAATAATATAAAAATTGGTAATAATTTTAAAAATTATTAGTTTGTGTGTTAGAAGTTTTAAATCTTTCGATTAAATTTCTATAGAGGGCACGAATCGTTAAACTTTGAAACATCCACAAAATAAATTCAAGGCGTCTACCATCCATACTTACAATTTTTAACACTTAGGCGGGGCGCTGTGAACGTGCACCTATAAACTATATTTATATGACTACTCTTCCATCGGTATATTCTACAAATTAATTCTATGGATCAATTAAGAACCTTACAAAACTCCTAATATCAGGGAATTTCGATTTCGATTGCAACATTTAAATAAACAAGACTATTTAGAACAAAATATTCATAAATACCCTCTTTTAAGGAGAGGAGTCAACTCTGTGCGAACAATAAAGATGTTTTACTTTAAAATCGCCAGCTGGAATTCACAAATAAATAACTACATGAGCTTAATTATTTATACTATACTTAACAATGTTACAATGGCCATTTTTTCCAGTTCATGCATACAGCGGAAGAATTTACAAGGCGGTAATAATACCGGGAGTAGAACAAGTAGTATTTAATAAAATATCTCTATTTTTACAGTAGCTATATTATTTTCTGTCCTGTCTCACTATTAACCTCAGAGACATATATAAATCTAGGTCATGCCAACAAACTATCCTCAATCACTTACCGGTGGAAAAATTGAGCAGATAAATTATCACAAAACTGAATAAAAACAGAAAACTTTTTAGCAAATACATTTTACATTTATAATTTACTTGATTTTCTGTATTTATAAAAAAATGAGCATTTGTTACGCCCACATGCTTTTGACAGCTCTCATGTTGGGGTGGCTGTGCTGGACCAAGCGTCAAGCGCAAGAAATAATCGCTATCGTCTAAAGCACGAATGTCACAAATTATATTGCAATGCTAAAAGATAGGCTAAGTTGCCAGCTCCACTGTTATTATGAATAAATGCTCTTTCGTTGTTCGCAGTAAATGATTATTATCGACACCACACTGACAAAAATGCATTTACCAATTTCGTGGGTTACAAAATTGGAGCTACCTCAACCTACCTCTCTATGTTGTTCTAACTGAGCCTACGAATTATCACAAATTATTTAAAAACGCTAGAGTAATTCAGGTTCTTTTTGTTCGCCTTAACCCAGAAAGATATTTTTCATCAACATTTTAAACATATTTGGGTTCACCACAATTCCTCATCTTGTAACTATTTTATGAGTTACCTGAACTCAGTTTCTGGGTTGGGTAAACTTACTAATTGATTATATAGTGTCGTTTTAACCCGGACGTGCATTATTTTAACTCATTACCATGTGTAAATTATTTTGAGTTGGAATAATTCAGGAAACGTGCTCCAAAACCCCATATCGAAGGTAAATCACAAGATCGTAAGGTCACGGAAAGTTCCGAATTCGTGCTCGTGCAGGTTTGGAGCGGTTCGTTCCATTGTTATTCGTCAATTCTCCTTCGATCGCGGGTATAGACACCTATTGGCCTTTGCGCCATTTGCGGTATTTTTCATCTTTGTTCACTCTGCGTGAAAATTTGTGTTTTGCAAAATTTTGGTCAGTTGGCGTAAAATGGAGGGACAGGAGGGAGATGCATACAAATTGTTATTATTTCAATGCACCCTTATTATTTATAATATATATTAATATTATAATATTATTAATACGTATTTACTCAAGGTTTGAACATGTGTTACACATCAAATGTTATTTTTCGTTTTAAGTATAATCTTAAAGTAGAGCCTTTGGGAGCCCTTACAAAATGTTTTTTTTTAATTTATTAATAAACTAATAATAGGGTTTGAATTAAGTTTCCAATATCCATCTTTTAATCTATTAAAAAAATAGTATTTTTTAAACCATTGTTCTTATATTTTGTTTAGAACCACTAGTGTATGTTAAGAGAAGAAAACAACAAAAGACAAAATCGCAAAAAAAATTTGAAAAGAGTCTATACTTATATTGTAAGGGTGCGTCCATATACCTGAGGAAAATGACAGAACGAAAAAAATACAGCGCTTAGGACTGGCTAATAATTTCTATTGACACTAAACAAATGATGTTTTTCTCAGGTATGGACGTACCCTTCATACTTCTTTGAAGGTACGCCTACATATTGTGGATATAAACTTTTTTTTAAGACCTGACAATTTTTTCCCTGTTTTACAAAATTAATAATTAAATTCCCAATGATATACACAAACACGAGTATTATACTGCGATTAAGATACTTTTATTCAGCGAAGTGATAATCGCGCGCTTCTTTACAGTACATTAAATCAAGTTGCCTTTTGCCTTTTGAAGCAATCGTGATCTCCTGTCTATAATTCATTTGATTATTTTTTTTTAAATATACAACAAAGATGTCATATCTTCAAAAAACAAACGGCAATTGAAGTCCACAATATGCAGGCGTTAAATCAAAGAAATATTTTGAGTACCGTTAGGTACTGGTATAGTCCAAAATTTGGAGTCTGGTAGCCCAAAAAGTGAGTTATTCCAGCTACCATCGTAAGCTAGAACAACTTAAATGTCAAGTTTTGATAGCTCGAATCATGAATTAATCTAGCCCGACTAGTAACGCATCACAATTCACATACTGGTAGCTACGGTAGCCTATCAATAATTTAAGACGGTGGGGCGTGAGCTATTCCAACGCATAAAATAACCCATCTTCTGTGCTATCATAACTTATGAATAGTGAGTTGATGCAATTTCTTCGATTTGGTTGCCGTAATTCAGAGGTCTGGGCTGTCCCCTATTAGCAACACGCTTCGGTCTAGGACAACTCATGTTTGAGTTATATTAACTCGAAATTTCACTGAGTGCAGCTGTAATGCAACTAAGAAAAATTATGAAATATGGAACGACCTTCCTGAGGCCTAACGAATATAATCTCCAACGATTCAAAACCACCGTGAATCTGCACAAACACCACTCACAGAGTGCGTTAAGGGATTTTTCGTACAGTGCTAGGGTTTGATCATAAAAAAATAATTTAATATTTTAAGACAATCGAGGAGTATGATTCTTATTTTTTTTGCATAAGAATAACTTTTGTTTACATACAAGATATCATCTTTCCAATCCATAAGGTAATAACGTAATAAAATTCTGATGTTGCGGGATATTTACCACATCTTGGCAGCGTGCAAGATTGTGAGGGTGCTAACACAGACGCTAGTGAAATAAGCCGGGCTTTGAGAATAGTTAGAGGTCCCAGATTATCTTATATTAATAATTACACCATCAAAATTATAAGAGTACCTTTACATAAATGATTTACATTTAGTTTTAGTAAGAAAATAATGAGATATTGAAAATTCGATGGCATTTTGTTACAGTGCTGTTCTTTATAGTTAAAATATGTATTTATTCTGTCTACGTTGTGACCTCTTTAACTCTGTATTCGTTAGCCAATCGATGTTCCAACGCAATCGTGTTCTGTATACTCCCTGCTTTTGGCAATGGAGGAGGATGAATCTGCTGGATTAATTTTTTTATAATTTTTAGGAGTTGAGGAATTTTTTTTAATATTTTGTACTACATTGACTTTATATGTTCCAAAATTATACAACCATAATATAGGGTTTTTCTTTAAAATTTGAATCGCTATTTAATTAAAATTTTTAATATTAAAATAAAATAAAAAAATCAATCCTGATTTCCTATACCTTATTATGCCAATGGATGAAGTCCCTGCATTTCTAAAGGCCATATTACAGTCCGGCAATAAAAGTTTAAAGGAAGCATATGCAGTACTAACTCGCTTGCGATTGACTGGCATTGCCAGAAATGGATCTTGCGCAATTTTAATTGGCATTGCCGCTTCAATTCTAGAGGTATTTTAGGGATTTCGACACTACCAACTGCATTTCTGACTTTGGACAGAAATCAGAGATGACACTACAAGCTGACAGAACTTTTGAAACCAACAAAAGGAGAGTATCACTATCTCAAAAGTTATATAATCGTTAAGAAGGAAGTTTTAAAGTTTAGTCTCGAGATTTTATTAAGAAAGAACACTTTGATTTTAGATCACTGTAGTGGCGACTATTCATAGGAAATAGGGGAAGGGTGGTTCATATCGATGTGAATCACGAAATACGAATTACAAAAATTGGACTGATGATGACTGATTGGTCTATTTAAATATTTTTCATAAATTGACCAATCAGAGCATTATTCGCAATTCGCATTTTGTGATTGGCATCTATATGAACAAAGCTTTACTGCGCATGCCTGCTGTCTTCTATTATTGCCGCAAGAGTAGAATTATCGACTGTAATACGACCTTAACGGTGGCAGTGCTACGTCATTTAGTATGTCATCATTATCATAGAAAATTAATTTTGTTTAAATAATAAAATTTCAATAAACGCGACTTTCCCATACGCTCGCAACGAACAAACTAATTCAGCGACTGACTAGAGCCGAGCACATCAAAGGGATTCGCGAAAAAACCTACACCGAACTGTTACAAGTCAGTCGCTGGCTTTAGGATTATTTTAAAGTGATATTTACAGCTTAAAACATGTCAGAATCCTAATATTGATTTTCACCACTTAATAAATGAAATAAAAGGGTTTTGAATGTTTTTTGTTGGTTAAATGTCACTTTAAAATATTGACAGTAATAAAAATTTGGACAAAAGTGACATTTGAAAAGCACGTGCGTTTGTCAGCTGATGCCAGACGTAATGGATGCCGGGTTTGTTCGTTTGTTCGTACTTGCTTCGATTTGTTAACACGGCTGTTTGTCTTCTTCTTGTTTATAAGTATTCGTTGATTATAATTGCCATTGCACGCACAAGAGAAGAACTCTAATACGGCTTTTATGCAACCCACAATTCTTTGGCATATTTTAAAACAATGGTAAATGATTAGGCTCAACTAAACTCTGGACACTGCTAGAAATTATACGGAAGTTTTAATATATTCGACCATCTATTTCCCTGTTCTAAATTTCTTGCCAAAAAAACGGAAATAAATATAGCAAATGCCCAGGATCACGTTTCCAGAAAATACGCGATATAGCCCGAGAATTAATTTCATATTCCATGTTTTCTGCAATGGCTCCCCGGAGAAAAGTAAAGGCTCAGTTGTTGTTAATTTCCCTTACGAACGATAACTTTGTCATAATTAAAATTATTTGGAGCTTCTTAACTGCAAACGAAAAAGGAATTCTTTAAATGCACGGACCGTAAAATTGGCTTCATTAATTAAAATAAGTAAAAATCGGTATTGTAGACTAAGTAGTCAACTGTCAAAACTGTTTATGTTTACAAAACAACATGTGCTTCTTACCTAGTCGTTCATTTTTAATCTTTGCTAATACCTAATTTCATAACAGAGTGTAAATGAATGAATTTAATTTTTTTATACGAAAACTGTACAGGGTGTCCCATTTTCGACTCCTTTATAGGGTATCTCCGTAATTCCTCAAGGGTCCATATTGTCTCCCACTCTCTTCTTACTCTACATTAACGACCTTCTAGTGAAAACGAAAAATCCTTAGTTTTGCTGATGATAGCACACTTATCTCATCCTTCTCTTTGAATGCACAAACATCGGCTGCCGACGCACATCTTTGCAGACAGCATGAAGTATCACGCATCAACAAAGACCTGGAAGAAATTCTGGCTTGGGGTGACAGTAACCAAGTCGAATTTAACGCTTAAAAATCCCAGGTTGCAGTTTTCTCTAGAAAGGTTAACATTACAGAACCGGATATAGTCATGGACGGACACGCAATCCCACTGGCTTCATCTATTAATTTGCTGGGCGTCAATCTGGGAGGAAATATGTCTTGGCATAACCACGTTGTGGCAATCGAAGATGGGTTCTCAGAAACTTGGTGTACTCTTCCGAACCAGAAAGTTGTACAAACCTCAACAACTTTTGATACTATACAAAGCCCAGATTCGACTATCACTAGAGTACTGCTCTCATGTCTGGAGCTTTGCACTCAAACATACTCTTCGGCTACTGGATTCCATCGAAAGGAGGGCCATTCGTCTGATTGGAGACCACGAGCTGACGAAGAACCTCGACAACCTAGAACATCGAAGACAGGCTGGAGATTTGACTCTCTTTTACAGATATTTTCATGGAAAGTGTTCAGCTGACCTTGCCCTCTTAATTCCGCCAAGAGCGGCGAATATCAGAAATACACGACGATCAAATGCCGCCTATCCATATGTGGTTAAGCTTAGTACTCCTCGAACTTCATTATTTAAGAATTCTTTCATCTGGAGGACTTCATCCTTATGGAACGACCATCCCGAGATCGTTGTTCCCAACGAATATAACCTCCAACGATTCAAAACCAACGTGAATCGCATTTTGCGCACACGCACCACTCCCAGAGTGCCCTAAAGGATTTTTCCTATAGTGCTTGTGTTTGATCATAAAAAAAAAATGTTAGTGTTATCAAAAAAGTAATGTAGGTGTCATGTGCTCTTTTTGGGCCAAACTTAAACTGGTAATCAAAATTTGAAAATTTTCGCTCACTTAAGAGATACGGGGGAAAATCAAAAAATTGAAAATTTCAAAATTACCCTATATTTCTCAGTTAAAAGAGATGTATATTTTAATCTGCGATGATACTATTTTAAATTTTCCTTTCAAATATATAACACACCATGGATGATATTGGTTTCCTAGGCGATTTATTTAAACTTTATTACTTTGAAACGAAATAAATAAGGTAAAAAATAACGGGAATCATCGCAAATGTTCGGAATATATCCTTAAATGGTTACCGTCTTTCCGGATAGCGAACAAAATATACATTTAGCGCCATTTCTTCGTTTTTTCCACTTTCAATATAAACTGATATCATATCAAATTTTTCAAAACGTTGATAGGTAATTTTCGCAAATGAATATGTAAAGATAAAATTGACGTTAAATGTTAATAGTCAACTTAGTTGTTCCTAGGATATTAGCTTTTGTTTACTGGTCTACTATGGTTTAAAGTAATAAAGTTTAATAACTCCAATATCATCCATGCTGTGCTATATATTTGAAACGAGAATTTAAAAAAGTATCTTTTAGATTAAAATATACAGGGTGTTCCAGTTAAAAAAAAAGGCTTGGTCCGATAACTTTTTTACCTGACTCCGTATACTTATTCTGAAAACGGCAGATTATTCAACAACCAATATAAAGAAACTTCTGTATAAAACATTTTCTCTATCTCTTTTAACTAAGAAAATATAGGGTAATTTTGAAATTGTCAATTTTATGAGTTTCCCCCGTATCTCTTAAGCGAGCGAAAATTTTCAAATTTTGATTTTACCATTTTAAGTTTGACCCAAAAAGAGCACATGACACCTACATTAGTTTTTTGATAGCACTAACAATTACGGAGATACCCTATAAAAGTGTCGGAAATGGGACACCTTGTACATCAAACGACAAAAAATAAAGAGACTACATTTGCTCAGCAAGGCCTGAGAATATCAAAAATAATTTTTATTAAAAAAAAAGAAGTGGCTTACCAATCTTTTCTTGAAAAATACTGAGGGAAATTCCGGCACGATTGCCACTGGTCGGAATAAAAAAAAACATGTTATACATCATAAAATGCCTCTTGATGAATAGAAAGTGTGTACCAAATTTCACAAAACTATCGAGAGCAGTATCACAGATATTAATAAAAAAGGAGATATTTTGAAAATCTTTATCTCAAAAGTTACGACGTTTAGGACATATTATGTTCAGTTTTTTTCTGAAAATGGACCTTCTTAAATTTTAGTAAAGATTGTTTCAAGAAAAATGGATATAACTTAATGACTGTCGTAAAAGTACCTGGGTCATCCCAATATTTATGACCCGGATTGTAATAATTATAATTAAATATAGGCACATCAGGTAGGTTAGGTTGCTGAATTTATATTTAAATATCTTTTTGTGGTAAAATTTGTTAGTTTTTGAGGAATGGTTCAAGAATTGTATTTTACCAAACATTCCTCAGAATAGCGTGATAGTAATGGACAATGCGAGCTATCACAGTCGCCAATTACATAAAGCTCCAAGCTCAAATAATACAAAATTGGAGATTCAGAACTACATGGCGGCGAATGATATATATTTTGAAGAAAGTTATAAAAAAAGTGATCTTTTAGAAGTTTTAAAAAACATTTTGTATATAAAAAGTATATGTTCGTGACACATTGGCAGAAGAAATTGGACATACAGTGCTACGGCTCGCACCCTATTATTGCATTTTTAACCTCATAGAGCATATGTGGCACCAGTTAAAATCACTGGTTAGGTCTGAAAATATTTCTCCGAGTTTAAGTTCTAGTGTTGTAGAATTAATACGAAAATGCTTTAATGATATTCCCCAGGTAGTTGGAAAAATTCAGTCCGTCACGTAATAAATGTATAAAATTCGTATATTAGTCTGGATCGTATAATTAATTCAATTATAATTAATTTTGATGAGGATAGCGATAGCGAAACAGAACTATCTATAGAATGACATTATAAATGTAAATAAATATGGCTAGTACTATTTAAAAAAAATGTTATTTCATTTGATTACATTAATATAATCATATCATTACTTGTTTTCCTTAGTCCGTCCCTTCATACTTCACTTGTTTATTGCCAAGCTCTTGTCTACACAATGAGACCGACCCAGGAAATCATTAAGTCGTATCCAATTTTCGTGAAACGTACTGTACATGTTATTAAAAAACACCATATATAATTTATTTTTTTTGAGATGAAGAATAGTTTTAATAACCAAGAATATTTATCTCCGTGTTAAACAATAAGCTATAGCCGTAATTCAAATTAAACTTTAATTAATTGTGAATATTATTATCAATTATAAACTTCGTACAACGTAGTTGTTCCTTTATGATGAGTCTCCCGACGCTAAATCTACACAATAAATCCTAAAAATTAAGTACTTGCTCACCCGAAAATTCCTAATTAAAAAGCAGCTTTACGATACCCGAATAGGACTAAACTACCCTAATAAATATTCTAAAATAAATATTAACCGGGCTGAAAGTTGCCCCCAAACTTTTGCTAATTTGTTTGCTTTATCTTAATTAAAACCAAAATACATGTTGCTTAATCCCGCTCATTAATTTGGTCTGGCGCGCAATTCATATAAGAAACAAACTTGGATAACGCTGTTTATTGCTTCTGTTTGTATTATGAAAAAATATATGAATTTTAAAGTAGGGATAGCTCGCGAAGTTCGACTATAAATCAATTCTTAAAAGTATGTAAATTCGGAAAGATTTATTTGAGCATTAAATCAAGTAATCATTAATGCAAAGATCTCCATATTTTATTTATTAATCACTCACGCGGAACAAGGAAAGTTTCATAAAAGCAAAAACTCTTAAAGTAAGGAGTTTGTTCGGATTTGTTCATGCATCATTGAGTTGAACGACAACCATGAAGTTGACACCCTGTATGTTAAATTTAAATTGCCCGTTATGACTTAGATCGTAATTTATAAGAAATCTCCCTAAGGCCCGGTACTTTCATATAAACTTGCGCTATCTGATCAATAACAATTTACTAGATAAATAAAGAAGCATTTGCAATCTGGAAAATAACTTATTTGGGCATGTTCAAGTCAAGTAATTAATATAACGGGGCCTAAATTATAAAATATATAATATAATGATGAATTTAAATCTTTCAACTTACCTGTAAAGTAGAGAATATAGTATTAACGGCGTGAAATCTTTTGGAAAAAGCACAATGCCAGCAAAATATTTAATTAAAAACTTGTGACACATAATGACGTCAAATAAATCACTATTCGTAATTATTATCGACGAATAAATTATCTGATGAATAACTGTAATTTATTTGAGAAATAGCCACCCATCTATATCTATGGATAGCCAAACTTTAAAAGCAAAAGTGGCAAATTTATGGCTTCGCGCATGTAAACAAAGCTGATGGTCAGATGTCATGCGCAATGCCGACTGATAAACTATTGACCTTAACCGGCAAATAGGCCCTTACTTCGCCCTTAATAAAAATGATTACACGGCAATATTTCAGCACATCAAGACCTTCTTTACTGGAAAAAAACAATCTATGATCACTGAAAATCCACTTTTAGAATTAATTTAGATTTCTGCTGTCCACGCATCGATAGATTTTTAATATCGTTACATCCCTACGGGTTTTGACGACGTTCGTCGTTAGTTCACATCGTTGATAGGCAACCAAACCGGCACCAATATCGCCGGGGTTGACTATATGATGGCGACAATATTATGCGCAAGACAACCGACGAGCAACATTTAAAAATATGACCGGTAAACCATGCGTACCAACCCATTTTTCACTCATAAAATTCAACTTTCTACTGCGCATCAACGAACAGAAAGAAGACAAACAGCCGTGTTAACAAATCGAAGCAGGTATGAACAAACGAACAAACCCGACATCCATTACGTCTGGCATCAGCTGACAAACGCACGTGCTTTTCAAATGCCACTTTTGTCCAAATTTTTATTACTGTCAATATTTTAAAGTGACATTTAACCAACAAAAAAACATTCAAAACCCTTTTATTTGATTTACTAGTGGTGAAAATCAATATTAGGATTCTGACATGTTTTAAGCTGTAAATATCAATTTAAAATAATCCTTACACACTCTTATATCATTTTTTGAACTAGTAACGTAACTACAAATTAAAAATTTAACTTCAGAAATAAGCTTGTAAGTAGTTTTATTAAAAAATAGGAAGTAAATCATAATTTACATAATATTTTACCATCTTCAACTGGGCTCTAGGTCCTAGCAAATATTTCAAGCTTCAAGTCCAAGCATATTCTTGGGCACCATATGATTTAGGAAAAGAAATTATTATTGATGCTTACTCTCAGTAAAGATGACTAAATGAACATTTCAATTACAAATTACTCACTTGCACCAAAAAGGAAACGACGTTTCTCGTGAAAAGATTAGAAAATTAAAATTTTAAATCACATCAGCTGTTACTGGATTTTCATTCCCTCCAGACGAAGAAAGTTAGCTTGTTTAACAATTCGTGCTGTTCGCATTCTATGCCTGTCTCTGTCTGCAGCAACCTTCCCTAATTCAGTAAAGTGAGACAAATATGACCAGGATCAAGTCTCCTGCATAAACACTCACTTTTTGGCATTTCATATTAACTCTACGTAAGTCTGATATTGACGCTTAAATGATCAGAGAGAGTGAAACAGATAGATAAAAGTAGGTTACTTGTCAGTGCATGGAGCAGCGTAGGCTTAGCAGCACTTCCAAGGCTTTCTTACGGGTTTCGATCGCTCCATAAGCAGTCTCATCGGGCTACTGCGCATCCTATAAGTTGTACGTATCCATAGTTATAGGTCGGGTTTGTTCGGTGTGAATAGCGCTATCCATAAGTAATAAGATATAATTTGTTCTTATCCTGTAGGTAAAATTATACAGAATAAATCCGGCTATTTGCACGTGAAAGTACCGAACCTAAATATAATTTCAATATTAACATAAAATATTCTTCAAAAGAAGCTTTGAGGAAATTTTTTTCTATTTTCTCGAATATTTAAAATTAATTTTCCTAAATATAAAGAAAAAGGTCCGTGTTGACTTTTGGCCTAAAACCACACTTATTTGATGGGTCATAATCGTAAACTGTCTTTATCTTTCAAGGGATACGCGTCGCATCCTAAGGGTGCCTATAAATTATTTCTCTTGAAAACAGCTGATGGGATCTATTATCCCAGAATAACCTCGCTCGGCTACAAAAATGATTTTAGTTGGGAATTAAATAACATCTAAAACTTGTATGTTACGAATAGGATAAACCAAAAACGTTTAATTAATAAATAGACAGAATTGTTTTTAATTTAATGCTGTCAGAATCGTACAAAGTTTTAAAGTAATCAATGATGGCAAGTGAGGTCTGAAATCTACCGCCTGCGTTTGAAACCGAAAAATATAATATTAATTATATGGAATGCATTTGGCATGTATAGTAGTGTACAAGCTGGTGCTTCCATTGAGCTTTTTTGAGCACCATGTAAACAATAAGTCAACCTAACAATTTGTCAAAATGACAATAGTGGCAGCACGTTTTATGCTTCACAATGTCGAGACAATCAGATAATAGTAAGGCAGGAAGTGAAGGAAATGGCGATTCCATGCTGTCCTCCTATCAGAATTCTCCGAGAAAGACACCAGGTTAATTTTAAAAAAATTATATTTTTCATTTAATTATGTATAAATTGCCGATAAGAAATTAATGGTTTTTTTATCAAAGAACAACTTTTGGTAATGGCTGGACACAGCCCGACTACAAAAATCAGTATATTTCAGTCGATTTTTTTTTTCGAACTTGATTCGTTAGTGACAAACAAACTGTAATTATTTTTGCAGGAGGATTTATTCAATATTGAGAACTAGATTCAAGTAGAGGGTTCTGTTACATTTAATTTATTTTTTAACATAATAGTAGAGAAACATTAGAGAACCTCTGGGGGCTTGACAACCCGACCATAATTACTGATAATTCATATAGTTGAAGAATGGCGAATGGCTATCGATATCGGAATAATAGTATCTGTAACCAGCGTTCTTAGCCAACCTAAGTTTAATATAACCTTTGAATTTCGAACTATAAAGGCTGATTCTCACTATCGGACAAGGCATATGCTCGGCAACGCCAAAGCACCGACTGGGTAAAATATATGAAATATCTTGCGGGTGTAAATTCACACTACGCGCGCAATGTCTCGGCAAGCGAGAGCCAATCAAAATTCATAAGACGCAATGATTAACCTATTTTGCTGAGCCGGTACCTTGCCGTTGCCGAGTATGTGCCTTGCACGATAGTGAGAGATAGATATGAAAAATTCATAATGCGATGAACTCCCAAATCCACATGACACCAGGCCTTTGTCTCCAAATATAACTTGTTAGATTCTTACATTGATCCGTTCTCCTTTAACCTTCGATATTCAAAGATATAACTAACCTAACTTTAATATAACTCCATTCCGCTGATACTTAACGAATTTGACGTTCTGAAAGACAGTCCGTTTGAATCTGGCAACTATCATCATCACAGAATAGAATCCTCGCATCTCGTCATTGTAATCTTATATTTGTGTCTGATGCCCTTAGATAATCAGTATATTTATTTACTCCATTGTTTTACCTATTTTCTAAACGAGTACACAATTTCTCTTATTTTTAGAGTTTAGTTCAGCAGGACCATTTGGCGATAGCCGCACAGACAATAAATCTTCGAACTGTTACATTTTCACGATTGATAACGATTCATCTCCGGAAAGAGAAGATCAGCAAGTAACCGACTTAAAAGCCGAATATTTCGAAAGGCTAAATCTAATTAGGCAAAAACTTGCTAATATTGACATTGCGAATTACGGCAGCTACTACAGTAATTGCCCAGTATATTCCAGTAGTTATTCGCCAAGATGTAAAATTACAGAAATTTTCGATGACTCCCCGAAAGATAAGGAAAATGTTTCAACTGAAACGAAGCTACTGTCATGTAATAATGAAGCAACTGTAAGCAAGACTGATAAAGATATAGAAATAATAGGAAGCATGGAAGATAAAGCTTTGCAGAAAGAAAAAAGGAGAAAGAAAAGTAATTATACAGACAGTGGAAAATCCGATAGAACGAAATTGACCAAGGAGAATATAGAGAATAAGGATAAAATCCCTTTCAACAATTTAAAGTTAGTAGAAGAGTCCCAAGATACAAAATCAGTAGATAACATTGAAAACACAAGTTGTATAAATTTAGGTAACGGTGACTTTAAAAATACGAGCCCGGAAAACCGGACATTACCAGCAAAAAATCGACATACTGAAGATATATCTTATAAAAATTTACCCACCATTAAGGATCAAAAAAATATTCACACAGAAAAAGACGTAGCACCAGTAGAAGAAACAAAAACTAAAGATTTACCTTGTCACAGTTTAACTACTAAGTACGACTTAAGTAATAAGAAAGCCGAACAAGTTATACTAAAAAAAGAAGAAAAAAATATCAAGGAAGATTTGAAAAGCATTCACGAATCTGAAAGTAACAGTAAAACAGTTAAAAACACATTACAAGTAGAAGATAATCAAAATATTGAAGATTATATGATCGATAGCGACCCTCCGGTTAAAAGCAATTGTGAGCTTGAAACAATTTTCAAGTTTCGTAATACATATGACGTCGATTCAGCTGTTGAGCTCATTGACTTGAACTACAATCCTCCGAAGAAGAAATACTGTCTTAGAGATGAAACTCCACAATTGATTATGTCTGATGGCGCTATGTCCTTACCTTATCATGTTAGGGTCAGCTTGCACAGCGAAGCCTTAAAAAAGAAAGATTTGAGTAAAATTGAAATAGATGACGTAACGGTTGCAAATAAAGTTAAACAAAATATGGAAAATCTAGACCAAACACGTGTTGTAGATAATACTTTAAATGAAGAAAGAAATAGCCATATTTTTCCGGATATTCAAGTCGATTGTTTTGGCGGTGATGATCAAGAAGAAACTGTCCATATGTCTTCTGAAATATTACATAAGTTTACAGATCAGCAAGGTAATCTTTGCTATACTCGATTTCACCTCACTTTTTAATACAGTGACATATGTCATTTCTAGCAATATTCTGTTTACACAACCATCATATTTTTTTTGGCGAATGGTGCCTACAGTAGTCGACGCCATAAAGAAGTGAAGAAGAACCATCACATTTAAAACTACTACTATCGGAAAGAGATGCAAGATGTCATTCACGCGTCACTCGATGACAAGATGTCATTCACGTGTCTTTCGATGTGATGTGCACCTAATCCACATTTTGACGCTTCTCTGTTAACATATCTCTCTCTCTCTCTCTCTCTCCCTCAGCCATTTTCTTTTGTCCACTCCTGGACATAGGCCTCTTTCATATTTCTCCATGCCGTTCTTCTTGTGCCATCTGAAACCACCTATTTCATGCTAGTTGTTTAATATCATTAAGCCATCTTCTTTGTTATCTTCCCACGCTACGCTTTGCCTGTCTGGGTCGCCAGTGTGTCAGACGTCCATCTCGATTTGTCTTGATTGGTCTCCCATTGCCATTTCAATTCAGCGATGCGTGTTATTATATCCACGACTTTGGTTCTTTGCCGAATTTCTCCGTTCCTTTTTTTGTCTCTAAGACTGACGTTAAGCATCGTCCGCATTACCCTTAACTGATTGGCGAGTTTTTTTGGTTGGTTTCCAGGCCATATGTCGCTACTAGTAAGATGCAGGTGTCAAAAACTCTCCTCTTGAGGTTTATAGGGATGTCACCGTTCTTGAATATGCAATTCATCTTCCCAAAAGCTATCCAAGTTAGCAAGTTAGTCTTATTCTTCTTGTTATTTCCACTGTTTGGTTTTCCTTGTCTATCTTTATTGTATGTCCCAAATAAACATACTCTTCTACGTGGTACCATCTATATCTATGTTCTGTGGTATTGCTAACGATTTTCGTCTTTGAAATAACATTTTTCGAGGCATCATTAAGTTGTTCTAACATACATAACAAGTTCCTGTATGCTGTTGCTTATTAGAACGATATCATCGGCAAATCGGAGATGGTTTAAGTAGGACCTTTTCAATTAGGTATTGGTCAACATATGTGACATATATGTCAATTGTCATCATTAAAAAGTACGGTGAAATCGAGTATATCCGTTTCTTCCTGGCAGTGTAAAGAGACTCAATAAGTTACACCGTACCTACATTGCATTTAAAATATTTATATAATTTCTACTTGATAGTTAAATTCATCTTGAAAAAAATGTTTAAGATTAAAATATCCTTAAAGCCTAGGGACAGCAATATATATAGAATGATTATTTTTTAGCATGTTTTGACAGGCAAAAATCAGCTGGTTTCGACAATGAATATAATGTTTTCTATTTTGAGACGTTGGAACCGTCACCCTTAGAATCCGTCAGAAGTCACAGGACAATTGTTACAGAGACAACTGTAAGTGATAGTCCATCTAGGAAACCTAAAAGAAGAAGGTTGTTGTTAAGAAGTGCTCAAAATAAGGTAAAACATACAGTAAAGAAAAATGGTGTATTATATATTCACACTTATAATGAATTCTGATAACCCATAACCTATGGGTTATAGAGCAACTGGAGATACTAAACATCAATCTAGACCGATTAAGTCTCGTTCTAGAAATACAGGTTGTTGAAAGTGAAAGTTTTGGAAAATCGTTTCGGATTGAAAGTTGGCGCCGCCATGATGGTTTTATGAGTAAGAAATAAAAATTTGTAGGAACTAGTTTGATGTTTAGGATGTTCAGTTACTCCATGGCCTACAAGTTATGGGACACCTAGTAGTTAAATGTCCGTTTTTTTACTTTCTTAATAGATAAGAGAATAGATTAACTAAGAGCAGATTAACAATAGAGCAATGTAAAACGTTGCTCGAAAGTGCTTGCTCAGGCTTGTTCTCTATTTTCACTAATAAGGTAGATATGAAACACTGTAGAAGCTGGAGTAACGATTTATTAGCTCTGGTAACTTAACTTACTGAACAATACTACATATTTCATGTACTCACTGCTATGTTTTTTTAAAGGTTAAACCAATCGACAGAATAAGTCTCTGGGAGGAAATTAGAACCATAGAAGCGATAAACAAACAGAAACAAGAAAGTTCAAGTTCATTGGAAAGCTACTTTAAAGATGTTATAACATACAAGGAGAAACCTGAAACGGAAGCGCTGCCAGCTGATTCGGTATCAGTCGGAGATCCGGATAATCCCCCCAAAACAAAACCCACCACCACTACATCCAGATTTACAAAAATAACAAAATTTTGCACTTCAATTTTTCGTAAAAAATCAGCAGGTGCATTTACTGAAAACAATACAATAAATGAAGAACCAGAAGAAAATTCAAATCCAAACAGCAATGACCAATATATTAAAAAAAGAGTTATAGAAATTGAACCGAAGGCGGCGCACATGTTACTAAATTTGCGGAAAGAACAAGATTTAGATGTTGATATAGATGAAAGCACTCCTTCAATTGACAATTTTTCTGAATGCACGGAAGTTGTAGACGAAGACGATTCTTATTATGACGGAACGTGTCCAATTTGTTTTTGCTTCTAACTTCATCCACATATCATTTTATACTTTTTAAGTCCAGGTTGTCGGTGTTTATACTTGAATATGTAGCTCTTAAGTATCAACAATAAAAGAATTTAAACGTATTTAAAATGTATTTATTTGAATAATTTCTTTATTAAACATCATGTTTTTCAACCAAAACTTTTAAACCGCAATTGATGCTGAATTTTGACATAAAAATCAATTTTGACATAAAATTAATCATTGTTGCCAACCCATGGGATATTTTTCATTTACTGGGAGTTTTGAGGCCTCTGTGGGACAACGGGGTATTTATAGATTATTTCGTGCGACCTCAAATTTGAGAATTACCTTTTTTTTAGTCATAGGTGCCAGACAGGCTACCGTTTTCTACTTTTCTATATACCTACTTAATTGGAACTCATTCTTGGATTCCAATTTTATTGAAATTACCTTTTTTTTTAGTAATTTGCCAGATAGATAAGATTTTATCTTAAGTTTTGTGATGGTTTATTAAACATATGGGCCATTTCGTCCTCGCCTTTGGGATATTCTTCATGATAAGGTTGGCAACACTAACATTAATCGACAGACGATTGACGTGTTCAGTTCGAGTTTCCTTTAAAACTCACGAAACTGATCTACAACAATCGAAAAGATTTTTAATTTCAAATATTTAGTGAAAGAAATAAAGGTCTGTCTAAACCACAAATATAGAATTTTTGTCCTCCTTTTGCCAAACTCATCTTTAGACGCGCGTTTCGCTGTATCACGGCTCGTCAGTAAAACTACAGTCTGACGAAAGGAGAAGGATCTTTGCCATACTATCAGTGCCCAGAATGAATGTCTACGGCAGTACAATACTCGCCGTGACATCTCGCGGTGTACTTACCAACTCAAAGCAGTATCTTTAGAAAAGGTCAGATTGAGGGGTCGTTGTTACTAACTACTACTACTGTAAGACTCTAGCCATAGTGACGAGCCGTGATACGGCGAAACGCGTCTCAGGATGTTTGACAAAAGGAGAAGGACAAAAATTCTATATTTGTGGTTTAGACAGACCCTTATTTTTTTCATTTAACCTTAACCACTGTGAAAATGGACTATTTCTTGAACGTAAAATGTATAAAAGTATAAAAGGCGACATTGTTAAATTTTGGTACGTTTTTCTGAACCTCATTTTGAGGCAGAATTTTTTAATCGGGATTAATTAAAATATTTAAAACCGACAAAGCGTAATTTGACCATTCCGAATTTTAAACAAATATTATACGTTCCATAAATTCGCCGGCTTCCCCTGCTTTTCCCATCTCTTCTTCATCCACTGACGCTGTCGAGTGCGGGTTCCTGCTTGCGAATGCTCTTCCGCTGGCGCAACAGATCGTGCCATCTACCGGGGCGCATCTCGAACGAACCGACGACATTGAAGGCTGTCGTCGTAACAATTGCAACTTCTGTGAGTTCTGTCAGTTCGCAGCTGACGGTCTGCTGCGGTGTATGCGAGCTCTTTCGATCGCTTAGTGGACAATGTTTTCGTAATTTTTCGACGAAACATTTTTTCTTATTCGCTGTTTTTCGCCCAAATTTCGACAACCATATGTTAGTGAAATGAAACAAACCCTGATATCGTCCAAGTTTTCAAAGTGTTATAGTGTAAAGCTGTGAGAAAGTGCAATTTTGTAGAAAGTGGATTTTTGCCTCTCTGGATTCAGTCAATTTTGCAAGAATTTCATTGTTGGTAAGCTAAAATTAGCGTAATTTTCGACCGGTTGTTAATAGAAACCTTTTAGATTTCTTTAATCAACAGTATATTATATAAATTTCTGCAAAAAAATATGAACCTACCAAAACTTTATTCTTTATGCTCTTTACTGAATAAAACGTAAAAAACTGTGCCATCCATGGCTTAATAGCAAAAAAGAACAACAGTTTTTATAGATACGGGTTTTTATTGCAATTGCAAACTGGTATTAAAATAAAACGAAAAAACAATTTTATCAAAAATAGCGTCGACTGCAATAATTGAAGCAGGAATGGAAAGTTGCGATTGATTTATACAAGGACAAGAAATGTCAGCACCAATTCTGTTTTGTACCTAAATGTGTTTTAGCTTTGCCTGATATGAACGCAAAATACACGTTTAATAGAAGCAAAAATAATTCTTAAGTTCTGAAATCTGTTCCAAGGTATCCTACTATCTATCAGCGGTGATGTAAAGAGAAATGCCGTATTTATCGTCTCATGCTGGCCAGTTGTTACCCTGTTGACGCATTTAGATATTAAACAGTTTTAGTGTAAGCGCGGTAATGATAATATAATATATCACGCTTAGTCAATTTTATCACTAATATCTGAAAATATTGCGACCTCTTGACCCAAATACCAGTTTTTATTCGATTAAATTTTTTTTTTAGATTTAGACTCTATAGGAAATGTGCCAACATTATAAAAAGAATAAATCCATTAATAATACTATTGTCTTCATCATGTTGACTCATTTTTAAGGGTTTTTTGCTTGGCTTTAGTGGCTTGTACACAGACATAATAAAATATAGGGGGCACGAATCGAAGGAGTGTATTTTACAAGAAAAAATAATGTAAAAAACTCCACCCCCAGTCCCATAAACAAAAATGTAGGGGTGGGATTATGGAGATCTTGGAGGTCAACTAAAGGGACCATCGGTTCAATCGATTAACGATTAATCCGATCGACCAATTAATTTTTATCCAAAATTTTTTTCGAGGGGGTTTTTATTAAATTTTTGGTTTATATGGTATTATCTGGAGGACAACCAAAATCATGAATTTGGGGGGGTTTCGTCTCCCAATCTGTGTGTAATTTGGTTTAAAAGAACTGTCTAAAGCGGGCATATTTTATCCATTGTTAGTTTTACTGGTATTTTACATTAAAGTATTTACACTATGCAAAGCAATGTCTTAGTAAAGTAGCTGGTAAACCACAAAAACTCACATAAACTACAACGCAGGAAAAAATGTATTTATAGTTTTTATAGCTCCTTTTACTATCGAACAAAAAATAATGTAAACGATGGGACGAGTCATATCGACTACTACAGCGATTGGGAGATATTTTTCACAGTAGTGTGAAAAATTTAATAAAGTTTACAATATACTCTACCAACACTTTCTTAATTAAGTACCTACCTAATTATTTTTTCTGTATTATAATAAAATTGTAGAATGGAGCGGACACGTACGGGACCGTCTAAATGTGTCCGCCTATTAGAGGTGTCCGCCCATGGTAAATTTGTTTTTATACCTATATGTAAATTCAAAACTATTACTATGTATATGTATGTACAAATAAACATAACATAACAAAAATACACTAGTTTTAGTTAGGATGTAGTACTAAGAAAAATCTAATAACGTAGTTTGACGTGTTTGCGTTTTATACTTGCAATCTAGAGAAAGTCTGATAACAATTCCATTGCTGTAGAGTCACCTCTATTCTTTGCATACTCTTATAATTCCTTTACCATACTAATGGCTTGTTGATAATTGGTGACATTTGTTTGATTAATGCATTCAACTTCTTCATCAGAGTCGTCAGATAGTGATGTGGTTTCAGTTGGGACTACATAATCGGTAGGAATTAGGTTACTATCATCTTCTAATTGCTATCAATGTTAATGAACTCGCCCAAATCATTGTTATCAAATTACAAACTTCCACAACATCAATATTCTCTTTCAGACTCAAAACGCGACATTTCTCTGCCATTGTTTACGATTTTAACCTTACAACTCACAAATAAACGGCGGACTGCTGTCGGGGAATCACACATACATTCGGCGAAGTCCTTTCGCGCTGCCACTTCAATATTCTCTTTCAGACTCAAAACGCCACATTTCTCTGCCATTGTTTACGATTTTAACCTTACAGCTCACAAATAAACGGCGGACTGCTGTCGGGGAATCACACATACTTTCATTCGGCGAAGTCCTTTCGCGCTGCCACTCATACGCGATTGGTTGCCGCCGGTCTGTCTTCAGAGAGTTTTTGCACCGCACTTATTCGTCTCCCAAATACTTTTTATAAAATTTTGTCCGTTTAAAGGAGGGATTTCGCCCTCTTTATATGAAAACAGCCTGTCCGCGTCCGCCCAAAGGAGCGTCGGCCCAAGAGAGGTTGATTTTCATATACCTAGTTTCGGACTATGAAAAAATGTTCGCTTAATAGAGATGTCCGTTAGGAGAGGTATGTATAGTAAATTATTGCTTGGTACTCTCATTTTTCCATTTATCACAATTTAAATAGCTTCGAAAGACATAAATATTAAATAATTCTTGAATCGAGTAAATATTTCACGCATTAGTACAGTCGATATTCTATTCTGTGATCGAATTCAAATACAAATAAAAATTCTCTCCTAATATTTTATCGAGTAAGTATTTTATATTATTTTTTGCGAGTAGATATAACGAAGCCGACGGCGCCTCCTGAACTAATTAGACCGATACCAGCCTAACGGTGTCCGACTTGAAACAAGCAGTCGCCAGGAAAAAAATTTATTTAAAATAAATAGTTTAAGAGATATTTTTTATTTGCGTGGGAATTCGATCAGAGAATCAAATATCAACCACTTATGGGTAATTTTGTCATAAAAAAAGTAGGCGCGATTTAGATCAGACGTTGTGCAAATGAAACAGTTTGGATTCTTCTTTTTATGCAAACTTCTTATTATCTAGTGTTTGGCACTTTCTTACAATAAAAACTTAACACCCTGTATATCGAAGACAACGCATTTGAGGACATACGTGTATATGAATCTTTCGACTTACAATTATTAGTCCAGGAATCACTCATTAAAATAAGTACATATCATTAAATATAAATAACATTCTGTATATTTCAAAGATAAAATACAATCAAAAAGCAGGTAACTCGTCCCGGTTCGCACATTCCTTTCATGCAGAACTAGCCATTTATGTCAAATTTGATATTATTACAGGAATAATGTTGTGATTGGTCAATTTATGAAAAATATTTCAAATTGACCAATCAGTCATCATCAATCCAATACTGGCAATTCGCATCTATATGTACAGTACGTTTCACGAAAATTGGATACGACTTAATGATTTCCTGGGTCAGTCCCATTGTGTCGACAAGAGCTTGGCAATAAACAAGTGAAGTATGAAGGGACGGACTAAGGAAAACAAGTAATGATATGATTATATTAATGTAATCAAATGAAATAACATTTTTTTTAAATATTACTAGTCATATTTATTTACATTTATAATGTCATTCTCTGGATAGTTCTGTTTCGCTATCGCTATCCTCATCAAACTTAATTATAATTGGATTAATTATACGATCCAGACTAATATACGAATTTTCTACAGTTATTACGTGACGGACTGAATTTTTCCAACTACCTGGGGGAATATCATTAAAGCATTTTAGTATTAATTCTACAACACTAAAACTTAAAGTCGGAGAAATATTTTCAGACCTAACCAGTGATTTTAACTGGTGCCACATATGCTCTATGGGGTTAAAAATGCAATAATAGGGTGGGAGCCGTAGCACTGTATGTCCAATTTCTTCTGCCACAAACATATACTTTTTTTATACAAAATGTCTTTAAAACTTCTAAAAGAACACTTTTTTTTTATAACTTTCTTCAAAATATATATCATTCGCCGCCATGTAGTTCTGAATCTCCAATTTTGTATTATTTGAGCTTGGAGCTTTATGTAATTGGCGACTGTGATAGCTCGCATTGTTTATTACTATCACGCTATTCTGAGGAATGTTTGGTAAAAGACAATTCTTGAACCATTCCTCAAAAACTAACAAATTTTACCACAAAAAGATATTTAAATATGAATTAAGCAACCTAACCTACCTGATGTGCCTATATTTAATTATACTTATTACAATCCGGTCCTTTCCACATAATAATAACAAACGGTCATAAATAATGGGATGGCCCAGGTACTTTTACCGGAGTCATTAAGTTATATCCATTTTTCGTGAAACAATCTTTACCACCCTTAATGAATTAGGACCTGCTGATTTTATGCAGAACTAACTTATGTCAATATTCTTATAATAAGGGCCGATATTTGAATGTTACCTTAAGGTAAACCTTAGCAAAGGTAGCCTTAACGTTATGGTAAACCTTAAAAAAACTGTTTTAAATTAATTTAAGGGTCAATTGACGCGTTAAGTGGAAGATTACCACTTCTTAAAGACCTATTCCTTTAGATAAGAGTTAAAAAGAACTTTAATATATTGTCAAACTTGTGTAAAGGATGACTTATGTCATTCTGTACCTTAAGGTGACTTTAAAATATCCGCCCTAAGGGCCGATATTTGAATGTTACCTTGGGTTACACCTTTACGTTATGGTAAACCCTAAAAAAATTACTTTTTAAATTAATTTGAGGGTCAATTGATGCGTTAAGTCTAATATGATTACCGCGTTTTGAAAGGTCTATTCCTTTAGATGAGACAAACTTGTGTTAAGGATCACTTATGTCGCTCTGTACCTTATATTGGTATAAGTTAGTTCTGCATGAAATCCTGCATTATTCCTGTAAAAATCTGAAATTTGAGAAAAACGGATTTAGGATAGTTCTTCATTAAAGGGACGATGTAATACAATTTTTCATGGGTTACCGACGATCCGGTCTAGCGTCCGCTACCCCCCCCCCCCCCCCCCCCCCCCGGCTCGTTAAAAAATTACCGGTCGTGTGAAAGTATCCTTAAGTTTTAGCACGTAAGACGTAAGTATTAGATAACTTGTAATAAACTGATGAAATGTTAATAAACTTCAAGACTTGTCGGTAAAAAAGCGGAAAGTAATATCGCATGTTCTACTAAGTTCTTCAAATTTTTATAGACTTGGTTCTCGACTGTAACGGTATCATTATTATATCGGCCACTCAGTGCTATAATAAAAATAAGAGGAACTTTTATTTTCTTTACGTTTGAAATAGAATGGAACGAATAACTAAGTGTTAATAAAAATTTGCAAGTTATTTCTTCATTTAATTAAGTGGATTCGTGCAATGATTTGGAAGTCTGCCCCAGGGTATTGTGGTATCAGCCGCAATGCAAAGGTTAATACAGGATTATAATAAATAAATTCTTTACAACCATGCATGTAAGAATGACATTTCATCTCTCTTTGCAAGGTGGAAAGTTGACGTTTTTTTATTTTCACTTTCCACCCGTTTTTGTAATTTTTTTAAAAATCGATATCTCAAAATAATAAACGAACACACTTTTTTAAAAATGCTAATAGCTTTGCGTGTTTAGATATGTCTACTTTTTCCCTAATTGATAGAGCGGTCCTCAGCATTGAACATTGTGACCAAATCGTTGATATCTTTTTTGTCTTGGCATTTTCACTGAAATAAGCTAGTAGCGCCGACTCAAAACCAGGATTTTGAACTTTGTTTCCCGTACAGCATTCTTTGAAACAGTTATATGCCTTGTCATATCTCGGGCGGCTTTTAGTTGGCAGAAGATCTTCTTCTACTATTTTTGCTGTTTCTCGAATTTCTGGTGGAGTAGCAGCAAAATCAAATTCCTCATTTTCTGTTGTTAAATAATATATTGTTTAGTGACATGGAAACCATATTCAAAATATCATATTTGCCATCTTGATGTGTATTATTACCTACGTTATTTTACCAACTGCGGTTATTTGAAATTTCTGTCTAATTTTTCAATGGAAAAGTCAAAATAACATTTATCTTTTATTAATAATTTTAATTCAAAATAATAAGAAGTGGGTGTTAGATGTGGTTGTAAATAAAATAGTATACAAACCTCGGTGAAAAGTTTCATTACTGTCTCGAGATTTAGTCATCGACTCTCTCGATAGGAATGAAACACTTTCCACCTCGGTACGTAATATACTAATACTAATTTGATTTTGCTGCTACTCTACCAGAAATTCGAGAAGCAGCAAAAATAGTAGAAGAAGATCTTCTGCCAACTAAAAGCCGCCCGAGATATGATAAGGCACATAACTGTTTCAAAGAATGGTGTACGGGAAACGAAGTTCAAAATCCTAGTTCTGAGTCGGCGCTACTAGCTTATTTCAGTGAAAATGCCAAGACAAAGAAGATATCCACGATTTAGTCACAATATTCAATGCTTAGGACCACTCTATCAATTAGGGAAAAAATACGCAAAGCTATTAGCATTTTAAAAAAAGTGTGTTCGTATATTATTTTGAGATATCGATTTTTTTAAAAATTACAAAAAATAATTTACTTTCCACCCGGGTGGAAAGTAAAAGTAAAGAAACGTCAACTTTCCACCTTTCAAAGATAGATGAAATATTTAAATTATTTTTTCTTGCCACAGATATTGAAAACATTTAAAAAAAAAAAAGGTTTGTCTCTTAGACTTCAAATAAGCCAATGAATTTACGAGGTTTTTTTCTAAATCTTCGAACAGCATTTTCAATTTCAAATCCTTGTACTGCGTTGCAGGCTTGTAGAATTCTGTTTTTTTAATTCATTGGTAGTTATTGCCCACAATAAGCACACTTTCTACTCTTTCTTGGTTAATAAGTCTTGTCTTTAAGCAATTAAGTTTTAAGAATCAGATTGACGTTTATTTTGATACCCGATTATTTCATAAGTGACTTGATGTCTTATGTCTTGTAGTTTTAAATTTTAAATTAGTATAAATTATTTTACCTTTAGAAATTATCCTTATTTTCCCCCAAAAAAAAATAGACGAAAATATTTTTTCTTCTATTTACTGTTATTTTATATTTTGACATTGATTCTTAACAACTTTTCTCTAATAAATTTTTGTACCATGTAAATTAATGTTACTTTACGCTTAGCATTTTAGGACATTTCCTTAGTTTTTGACCACACTGTAGCGTTATATTTGTGATTTGATTAGGAGTTTTTAAAGTACCTAAGCAAAACTTTTTATGAGGAATAGTTTTGTTTCTAAAATCACAAATAAAAAGTTTTCCAGATGGTGCCAATATTTTCACACACGCTGTATATCGTTTTTAGTATCATAATAAGGTTTTTATGAAACCGTTTTTTTATTTTTTATGGCAGCATCCTTTTTTTAAATTTTGATCTGTTTATTAAAAAAGACAAAATAGAAAAAAGTATGATGTCGTGTTTTATAAAATTATTATAGCACTAAGTAGTCACCTGCGGCATGTTTTCTAGCATGAACGTGATGCTTTATTTATTTTTTTAAGTACTTTTTTCTAATTATAAAGACAGCTGTTGTTGTTTAAGAAAAGGTAATTTACTTATTTTATTATTATAAAAAATGGTTTCTTCTAAAGATTTATGTTAGTATATTTAATTAGACACGTCATCGATTAACGAGTCCATCAACTAATTTTGAAAATGTTGTTCCACGTCATAATTAAAGTAGATAAACCTGATACTAATTGTGATTTATTCATACAACTTTAAGTACTATGGAAATAATAAAACAACATTGACATTTCATAATAATCAGTGAATACAGAAATCTGAATAATACATACAGTGCGATTTCCTTTTTATTTTTGATAATCTGCACACATAAGAACAGGAATTGAGAAAAATGAAAAATAATAACAATTTAATTGTTTAAATAGTTTTAACATGCTATTAACCCATCTTAAATTAATTGTAAAAAATGTTATTTTGTTCTGTATCCTCTTATCTACAAAACCCGTTTTATGAGAAAATGGCACCTCTTTTAGTTCGGAAGTTATCAACTATGGCCAATGGCAGCGCGCATCATCGTTCCACGGTACTGGTCGAAGCTTGTCAGAACTTACAATCGAGCTGGCTACAGTGTGATTCATTAATATTTTTCATTAATGTTTCTATACTGTTGTTCGAAAGATCGAAATCAATCGAATTCAATGTTCTATTGACTCATGGTTTTGTCCTCTTAGTGGCGTCTGTGAGTCGGACGAACATCGAAGTATTTTCAGCCGGAACAAGAGTACCACCCCCCATTTTGGAATGAAAATATCTCGAGTCGAGATTCGCCAGTTCGTCTTATTTAAAAATTTAATATTATAAGTTACGCCAAGATTTAAAGGTGCAGACTAAGATACGGCCATATGTCATAAAATATTAGACTTCAGATTAGTATGTTTGGCAGGCTTATCTCAAAAACGTTAGATACGCCCCTTCGGCTTGCTAGGGAATTATTGTGTGTGCGGGTTTGTGCAAAATAGGGATATTATAATTTTGTAAAAAAACTGCACCTTTACTCTAAATGATTGCTTTTCCTTGGTCCATGTTTTTAGTCAATATGAATATTAATTAAATAATTATAATTTTATCTGGGGGTGTCAATTGTCTGAATCTAGGTTAGAACGTCTTACTACTCTTAGATCCTCTTTTACAATAATGCAAATAACAGGATACACTATCCTGTTCAAATAAACTGCTGGCCATTTGCTTTCGAGCAAGAAAAATTTCGCCTAAATTTAAAAGTTAATATTTTCTGAACCAGATATGACATCGATCTCCGGTTTTTAATGTTTGATAGATTTGTCCCTTAGGAAACAATTGCCAAAGTTGGATTGTCGTAAACTCTCAGAAAATTTTATATACAGGGTGTTAAAGAGGACGATGATTTTTGCTCCAATTTCAATAGCATGTAACTTTCACAATAATATTTTTAAATTTTATCACTGTACGTCAATTGAATCACTGGTTCATAGCAAAGAAAGTAATCTGTCAAATTTTTGATATCTGCTATATTTTAAGAGATACCGATTTTTTTGAAAAACTTTGCTTTTTTTTCAACTTTTTGTTAGCTAGATCCCACTGTGCGTTGTATCGTTCAAACTTTGCAAGTGATTATTATACCTTATGAAAAGCTTGTTTATGTTCAGTAACAACAATTGTACCTAAATGTTGTGATGTGCAGTGGCGTACTTATAATCACTTATATGTCTATGCTTTATGAGTATCTCACCATTTTTTTGTATTGGAAAGTACTCGCCTCTAGATTAGGCAAGTTTTTCCTTATTTTTTAGTTTTTCATATCGCGCTACAGGCACAGGTACAATGTCTACAAAATTTTAAAAAAGATAATTTTTTTATTTAATTGTTTGAAAAATTTTTTATTTTTTTTATTTTGTAGACACTGTATAATATACCTGTAGCGCGATATGAACAAGTAAAAAATAAGGAAAAACTTGCCTAATCTAGAGGCGAGTACTTTCCAATACAAAAAAATTGTGAGATACTCATAAAGCATAGACATATAAGTGATTATAAGTACGCCACTGCACATCACAACATTTAGGTACAATTGTTGTTACTGAACATAAACAAGCTTTTCATAAGGTATAATAATCACTTGCAAAGTTTGAACGATACAACGCACAGTGGGATCTAGCTAACAAAAAGTTGAAAAAAAAGCAAAGTTTTTCAAAAAAATCGGTATCTCTTAAAATATAGCAGATATAAAAAATTTGACAAATCCCTTTCTTTGCTATTAACCAGTGATTCAATTGACGCACAGTGATAAAATTTAAAAATATTATTGTGAAAGCTATTGAAATTGGAGCAAAAATCATCGTCCTCTTTAACACCCTGTATATAAAATTTTCTGACAGTTTACGACAATCCAACTTTGGCAATTGTTTCCTAGGGGACAAATCTATCAACCATTAAAAACCGGAGATCGATGTCATATCTGGTTCAGAAAATATTAACTTTTAAATTTAGGCGAAATTTTTCTTGCTCGAAAGCAAATGGCCAGCAGTTTAGATAGATCGATACCTATAAGGTTTAATAATTTTTTTAATTAAAAAACTGCAATTTTGAATTGTTTGATTGCGCAATTTTCGTTGAGTCAGAAGCAAACTAATTATGTAACTCACGCAATATCATCACGTTAATTTCCTTGGCGAATAAATAGAGGGATCTTTATTGCCCGGGGGCGTTATATAGATTATATTCTAGAGCGCGCCTGTCACAAACTTTATTACCATGGTATAAGCCACGCGACGTTGCCAAGCATTTTTTTTTAACACATCTATTATTAGGCCCTATAAAATGATTTAAAAAGTGACCGCACTATTCTTTTCTGAATATCTTTAGTGTTTAAAATCACTTTTAAACCAAATTTCCAGGAAATATTTACAAAAGTATAAGTTTTCTGAAAATTAATTTAAAAATACATAATAAGATCGAATAATTAGAATATCATACAGGGCAGGTTTAAATTAGAAGTTACTTTAAACAAGTCGCAAAAAAAGTTTTTTCTTTCCTCAAATAATTTAGACTCACAAACCTCCCCAAGCATCATTTATCACGAAAAATACCATAAATACCGGTTTGACTAACACGACAGGGTATTACTTTTCGTCCTTGTATGACCCCCCCCCCAATGAAGTTTGACCTCCCCTCCCAAACCGAAGTTCTGGATCCACCCTTGTGTTAAATCTTCTTATATTCTGACCAAAAAATATAAGAGATTTTTTGATATTTCACTCGATTAACTGTTTATAACTAATTTTCTGACCAAATGTTTCTAAGCAGTTAATAACTAAATATCACAATGTTTAGTCATCAGTTAGCCATGGAAACAATTATTGTATAAAATGAAATGTATTTCAGCTTACTAATAATGATTATACAACTCCATGTATATTTTTCCCATATAGAAGGATGTGATTAATAAGTGAAAATCATTTAAGTGATTATCACTTGGTGGTCACATTGTTGTAATTGTAATTTTTTGACAAATTACTTCAGAAGTAATTTCTGTCAGTTCTTGTTACAAAATGGCAAAAGAAAGATTTGGTAAAATTTTGTTGTCTAAAGTCGACGATGCTATTTAAATAATTACTGTAATAAAAATGTTTAACTCAGAAAGATATATGTACTTTATTTCGTTGTATAATCCTTTGAATACAACTCGATGTTTCGGTATTACCTAATACTTTTACCTGACACTCAACGCGTTACCCGGCAACACTACTCCTCCTTCGGAGTCGTAGTGTTGTTGCCGGGTAACGCGTTTCGTGTCAGGTAAAAGTATTATTCGGTAATCCCGACACATCTTGTGGTATTACATTCGATTATACAACTCCATGTATATTTTTCCCATATAGAAGGATGTGATTAATAAGTGATAATCATTTAAGTGATTATCACTTGGTGGTCACATTGTTGTAATTGTCATTTTTTGACAAATTACTTCAGAAGTAATTTCTGTCAGTTCTTGTTACAAAATGGCAAAAGAAAGATTTGGTAAAATTTTGTTGTCTAAAGTCGACGATGCTATTAAAAATGTGAAGCCCAAAAATACCGAGCGTTCCGACAAATATGTGTGGAAGCAGTTTACTGAGTTTTGCCTTGCGCGAAGTTTCGAAATTGAGAAAATGTCAACAGACAAGGATTTGTGCAACATTTTAAAAGACTGGGCATATAATATGCGAAAATCCGACGGAAGCGATTATAAAGAGGTGTGGTCAAGCTTTTATGGAACAAAACGGCCAAAATGCTCCAGGAACTATATTTTGAAAAATATAATCGCCACATAGATCCATTCAATGACATGGTTTTTCAAAGCGCCCGTTTTGCCCGTAATGCAAAACGAAAAGAGTTGCAGGCGGTACCTGGTGCACGAAAGGAGAGTTCCACGGGTTTGACGAGACAGGAAATAGAAAAAATGGCCTTTAGTTTGGATGAAAATACCCCAGATGGGCTTCAACGGAAATTTTTCCACATAGCTGCATCCGAACTAGCATGGAGGGGAAATGAAGCAGTTTTTTTTGCTATTGGAATATTTTAAGGAGGAAAAATATAATAACGGGTCTAGTACCGGTCGTCTGGAATACAACCCAATATTTTCTAAAACGGCGCAAGGAGGAGCAAGTCGAACATGCGAAAGTAAGTGGCTTGTAAAAAATCTTGTGAATCCGGATTTATGTCCAATACGGTTATATTTTAAGCTAATGTCCAAAAGAGGCGAAAACATTAAAACTAATCGATTCTTTTTGACGGTCAATCAGAAATGGAAACAGAATGATAATTTCCCATGGTTTAAGAATTGTCCAGCAGGTATTAACATTATAAGAAACTGGACAAAAATGGGAGCAATCAACATCGGCCTAGATACGAAAAATAAAAAGATTACGAATCACTCTAATAGAGCTTCAACAGTAAGTGACCTTAGCAGTTCAGGTGCTAATCTCCAGGAAGTTATCAAAATAACGGGCCATAGTTCTATAAATTCTGTTACTCCCTATCTCCAGCTCAGCGAGCAGCATCATCTGAAGATTTTGTCGCAAATGAGAGCCGAACATACATCGTCATCTACTTCTGATGCTGAAGCCCAATTTCAAACACCTCCAACCTATGATAATAATTTATCCAATAGTTCAAGTTTTAACTATAATAATTGTAATTTCGTAATTAACAATAATTACTGTAATAAAAATGTTTAACTCAGAAAGATATACAGTGTCACCATTAAAGTCCGCACCATATGGAACTTTTTTTTATTAATGAGGTTAGTTAAAATTAAATTTCGGCAATCGTTTTTGCTTCAAATTAGACTAAAAATTATATAATCAAATGTCACCATCTGTCATTCGGTATCTGTCAAAAATTATATTCTAATCAAAAAATGCTGAAAAATGGCATTGTTTTACCGAATTTCAAAAAATTTTATTAGAAAAAGTTGTTTCTAGTACAATTCTTGGCCTAAATACAAAGTTTCAGTTTTCTAGCTCAAAGTTGATTTTTTTGCCATTTTTTCTAATTAACTTTTTTTTTATTTAATGTAAGTTCGCTTAATGGATATTAAACTATTTGCTTATACCATACTCAATATTTTATTTAGTTTGTATGAGCTTTTTTTTACTAGAATGCCATTTTTTTTCGAAATTTAAAATTAGAGGCAAAAAAATTTGACACAGGTGGTGCAAAGTTATCCTAATTTAAAAATTTTAACAGATAGACGTCAGATATTCCATTTTTTTGATAGTACATACACCTAAGAAGTTTAAAAAACTTATAATAAAATTCCCAGATATCAGATTAGTTCAAAATTTAGACACATTTTCTTTTTATCCACAATAAAATATCAAGGCAATTTTGAATTTTATAAGTAGGCTATGGAAAAAAACGAATTAGAGTGCCGAATAAATAAAAGAAATGTCATAAATGTGAATATTTTCGCAAGTTATAGTTTTCAGTGTTATCACCAATGTTGTCCATTCAAGAAAAAATAGAAATTGTCTTAATTTGTGGAGAGAATATGCCTCACCGGCAAGTATCTGCCATTTTTAATGAGAGGCATCCAGAAAAAAATTTGCAGCATAGCACTGTTTCAAGAATAATGTCAAAATTTAGAGAAACTGGATCTGTTCGAAATAATTTTAAGAAACCTCACGCGGCAAGTAAATACGATGAAGCAGCACAACTTGATGTTTGTTTAACGGTTATTGACCACGGTCAAACTAGTGTAACCAAGATAAGTGATGCAACAGGGTGCAAGAGGGAAAGCGTTAGAAAAATTCTTCAGAAAAATCGATTTCGGGCATATAAACCCAAGTTTATAAACACATTAAAAGAACGCGATTTTGATATCCGACTTGATTTTTCGTTTTGGTATCAGGGACAATATGAGGAGAATATTCTTTTTCCATACAAGATATTATGGACAGATGAAGCCACTTTCTCTTCGAATGGTACCGTGAGCTCACAAAATTGCCGATGGTGGTCCCAAGAAAATCCTAACTTCACAATTGAATGTCGCGACCAGTATCATTTTAAAACCAATGTTTGGTGTGGAATTTTGAAAGATGAGCTTATTGGACCATACTTCTTTAGAGCAAACTTAACTGGTGAAAGGTACCTGAATTTTCTTGATAACGAACCGAAGTTTTGGATAACATGCCCTTACACCATAGACATAACTTATGGTATCAGCTTGATGGTGCACCCATACATCAAACTGTAGCAGTGAAAGAACGCATAAACCAATTATTTCAAAACAGAGTTATAGGGCGTGATAGAGAATGTCACTGGCCACCCAGGTCGCCTGACATAACCCCACTAGACTTTTTTCTGTGGGGTTATCTTAAGCAGAAAGTTTATAAGAATCGACCGTTTAGAAATATCGAGCATTTGGAACAAACGATAGGACAGTGTTGTGCCGATATAAGACCAAGCTTTTTACAAAATGCTGTCAAATACGTTTATAGACGGACGGGTGTTTGTATAGAGCGAGAAGGACGTCACACTGAAATGTGAAATTTATATTGCTTTTGTGTTACCTATTTAAAATGATTAAAGTTCCTTTTTGTTCCTTTTAATAATAATGATAGTTTTAAGTATAAAATAAAATTTTTATCAAATATTTAGATGTATTTGTCATTTGAAAAACGAAACATCTGACGTCTATCTGTTAAAATTTTTAAATTAGGATAACTTTGCACCACCTGTGTCAAATTTTTTTGCCTCTAATTTTAAATTTCGAAAAAAAATGGCATTCTAGTAAAAAAAAGCTCATAGAAACTAAATAAAATATTGAGTATGGTATAAGCAAATAGTTTAATATCCATTAAGCGAACTTACATTAAATAAAAAAAAAGTTAATTAGAAAAAATGACAAAAAAATCAACTTTGAGCTAGAAAACTGAAACTTTGTATTTAGGCCAAGAATTGTACTAGAAACAACTTTTTCTAATAAAATTTTTTGAAATTCGGTAAAAAAATGCCATTCTTCAGCATTTTTTGATTAGAATGTAATTTTTGACAGATACCGAATGACAGATGGTGACATTTGATTATATAATTTTTAGTCTAATTTGAAGCAAAAACGATTGCCGAAATTTAATTTTAACTAACCTCATTAATAAAAAAAAGTTCCATATGGTGCGGACTTTAATGGTGACACTGTATGTACTTTATTTCGTTGTATAATCCTTTGAATACAACTCGATGTTTCGGTATTACCTAATACTTTTACCTGACACTCAACGCGTTACCCGGCAACACTACTCCTCCTTCGGAGTCGTAGTGTTGTTGCCGGGTAACGCGTTTCGTGTCAGGTAAAAGTATTATTCGGTAATCCCGACACATCTTGTGGTATTACATTCGATAATCTACAAAAAAAGTTATTTGAAATTTTTTCAATATGACCTCTGGTTTGTTCAATGCATCATTCTGTAAACGTATTTTCCCTAAATTGAACCATTGACCAACTTTTCAATTAATTTTGTTTGTAGATTAGTATATTACTAGTAAGTTATTCTTTTGATGTTAATAATTCTCAGTAAGAAATAATTCTTTTAATACTTGGAGCACCGCTATACCGCCAAATAAGTATAAAAAATATTATTCAACACAAACAAGACAAAAACGTACCTTATCTGCAAAACGATGCTTTTTTATTACAAAAAAAATTGTAAAGGTTCTTAAAATCTAAGGCGATCGACAAATGTGTAGGAACTCCTTTTCTTGATGATAGTATTAAATCAAATAAATTAGTGTTGCGTAAGAAGTGGCGAAGGGCCTCGCATTCCGTAACGGGAGGCCACTTTGGGTCGTGGGCCCCCTGGACGCCTGGCCCCCCCCCCACGTTGCGTGGGCTTGCTGCTTAGTAGTTCCGCGCCTGTCACCGACCTATATTTATGGATAGCAAAACAATCTATTTTCTCGCATAAAACAAGGCCTTGCGGCCACCACTGGAAAGCCACTTTTAGAATTAATTTTGATATCTATTGTCCGCGCATCGATATTTTTAATATCGTTACATCCCTACGACTGATTTCGGTTCTGGACGGTCGTCATTGGTTCACGTCGTTGGTTGGCAACCAAACCGGCACCAATACCGGCGGGGTCGCCTATATGACGGCGACAACATTGTGCGCAAGCAAGCGACGAGTTCTGTTCTGTTCTGTTCGAAATTCCAATGACCTCCTGCTTTCCAGCATCCAGCCAAATATTTCCATATTTATTATTGGTTTACAGCCGAGAATCGGTGCACACTAACCATTCGTCGATCTTTATTTCTCTACCAATCCTCCAAATATATCTTCTTATTGGATCTTCCATGCATCGCAGATGAACGATCTAGATTTCATTCCTAATTTCTTTATAATTTTGCATAACATGAGGGCAACCTTTAAAAATATGACCGGTGAACCATGCGTACCAATCCATTTTTTCACTTATTTGCACTGCGCACCCCATAAGTTTTACGTATCCATAGATATGTCGGTGAGGAGAATTCACGCGGGCGTATCTTAAGTTTAGGAGGTTTATCATGTGTGATAAACTAACCGAGTTTTTCAATATAATTATAAAATAACACTCTGTAAATTACCGCCGTCGCGGTATTTTAACACAGCTTGGCATCGCTCATAATTGTGCCTGTGGTGACGCAGACATAATGTTAAACGGAGACTGCGTTAATAACAGAGGTAAAGATAAGGGCGAAAAAGCGTGTTATTCTTATCCTCTATGTTTTTGTTTTATATTTCGGTTATGCTCGTGTGTCGTCGAGTGTGTTGTTGCGATTGTTTGTATGCATGCCCCTAATTTTAATAAATAAGGGAAAGTGACTGATCATATATGGGGTTGACTAGAAGAACAGCATCTGTTGTTGCTGATGCTTGTTTTTGATTATCGACTGCAACGCTTCAGGAACGTTTACATTTTGCAACTTTTAAGGAACCTTGCATATTTTAAGGCCGTACTTTGTAGAGAAAGAAATTTATTAGCGACTGAAACTCCCGCGAGCTGGACATACTAGCGATATCACGACGTGGTGCAAAATACTCCTTGAACAGCGGCTCCACACTGAAATACAACAACCATCGAATTTGGGCCAATCGGTGAATCTTCCGTCTCGGCATATTTCAAAGACAATGTTATTTTAATGCTCGCAGTAGTCATAGTCTTCCCCCTACCTCACCGCCCGGCACGGCAGTTCGAATAAAATATAATTTCTTCTATTTAGCCCTTTCTTGAATACTCAAGGAAGGTCAGTGAGAGTTTTCGCGTTACCTACGTAACATAATGAGAAATAGCTCTTATCATATCACAACAATGGAAAGTACATAATAATATTATTATACATATATATATGCTCAAGAACACTAAATATGTTTAAATTAAAACAATCCAAATACACAATATTACACAAACGATCAATAATTATTAAAATTATTATAAATTCAAATAAAAAGAATGACGCTGCAAAAATGGCCAAACAAAAGGCGATTTGCTGGAAAATATATGTCGGTACTTCTACGGAAAGCTACCACCTCGCGTTCGCGAAATCAGAGAACAATAGATACAGGCTTTTATAGGACTCTTCAAGCGCATAATATAACTACGTAATTTTTTAACCTATTTAAAAAATTTAAAATAAAAAATATTTATGATTTTCTGCGTCCGTCGATGAGTTTAGAAAATCGATATTTTCGGTTTGAATTAAACAAAAAAATTCATTTTGCCAAGGAATTATACACAAACTACACAAAAAATAAAAAAATTTATTAAAATCGTACTAAAAATGATAAAGGATTATTGGTTTGTTTGAAAAGGTGGTTTTAGACGAGCGGTAGATCAGCCTTAAAATTTTGCTATGAAAATATCTGCCAAATGTGGCATAATATTACAGAATCCACCTGCAATTGGGTTCTACATACAGGGTGTCCCATTTTCGACACTTTTATATGGTATCTCCGTAACTGTTAGCGCTATCAAAAAAGTAATGTATCATATACGCTTTTACAAATATGTACACACCATGCATGATATTGGTTTCCTAGCATACTTTGTGCAGAAAGGAATTTATTAGCGACTGAAAGATCTCGCGAGATGAACATACACACGAATTCGGCCAATCGGGGAATCTTTCGTCTCGTCTCTTCGGTTTATTTCAAAGACATTGTTTATTTCTATGCTATGATAGTAGTCATAGTTTTTAGTTTATTTTATTTCGGAGGAGAATTTTACTTTATGGAAAATACCTACTTGAAAAATTAGTTAATGTAATATATACTATAGTCATTATATGGATATATTTTTTATATTTTATCTTATTCTATTATTGAAACTAAAGAAATGATTCATTTCTGGAAAATATGAAATTTTAAACAAACAGTTTTGGAAGTTAAAATCTGTTCACATAATATTAACGTTATATCAAATGTTCGTCTACTATGCTATATCTTCATAGTTTTGACATCTTCAAAGTTTTTGTTAGCAGTAAAAGCAGTTTTTAAAAAAAATATAGACTTTTCTACCTTTTGTTATATGACTTACTACCGTTATTGCAATATGTATATAATCACTTCTCTAAGTATCCTGATGATATATATTGCTATTTTATGTTTATATTTTTTTCTCATTAAGTCATTACTTACACAAAACAGTTTTTTTTATTAATTACTCTTTATCATTTCATAATGTATAGTTTTCAGTGTCAAAATTAGGATATGATTTTTAATAATTTATTAACATAATGATTTTGAAGTAAAACATTTTAATTTACTTTTATAACAAATAAAAAAAATTGTAGGGGTCCAAAAAACAAATCAATAAATAAACACACAAGTAGATATTTAAAAGACTATAAATTAATGTTCGAAATGTTCGTCATGGGTATTTAAACAATACACTTTCTTCAGAAGATCGACGTATTTCGTTCAGTATAATCTTTCTTGTTGTATTTTTCGTCTGGCACATTCGCAAAAACTACTATGGCTCCATAATCCTGATGAATTAACTCCTGCATTGGCTGACTGTGGTACGGATGCATTGTAAAATGCTCTGAATTGATGGCAATGTTATTTTGTTGTAAAACTTGTATAACTCTGTATAAGTTGTGGCAACTTTTCCCTATTAATATCACTATGTTATTCCTTGAGGTACGAAAACCGTAACCCCGTATTATTAAATTTAAATCAGGTAATATTTTGAATACATATTAAATAGGTCGTTTATCCTGGATTTCCTTGTAAATTATATATACCATAGCAACACCGCAACGAACATCAAATTAAAATGCGGCAGAATACGTAGAATTTTATGCTGAATTTAATTCCGTAATAAAAAATGTGGGTGGCCATTTCAAAAAATATATACTTTTTGCCCCTCTACTTTTGTGGGAACCCTGTATACTATAAAATATTTTTAAAATATGCAACTCTCCGGATCCTATAGCTTATGTATTTAATATTTCTTTGCATTTCTGTTAACAACTGAGATATTGGACTTCCTTGCACTAATAGGCCACCCTGTATACATATTTTTTGTATTTTTTGTTTTAATATTTTTAATGTTTGTATAGTGTAGATAAGTATTATATTAAGATAAACCTTATTTCCTCCTTCTTAAAATAATATTTTTAATAAAAATTGAAGATAACATTACTGTTCCTTATTTATGGTAACCTACCTAAAATACTACCTAAATGAAACATTCAAGAAAGTGAACTCTCTAATTCCTATTAGACTACGCCAAGTTGTATTTATTTCTCGAAGCCGGTAAATCCCGCCTTTTTTTTTTTCGAAAATAAAACTTTCATCTATACAGCTATCACTACTTGACATTTCACAGGTATGAACATTTTTTCCCCATTTTTTCGACCCGGCACATCCGATGGTGAAAACCGCATCGCGATCCTACCCTTAATAAAGATTTTAATTTTGACAGGTGTCAAAATTTTTAAAGTGTCTCGTGCACTATCCCGCCATGCCCTATCGATCTGCGGGAACTTTTCCCGATACTTTTTGTTGAAATTCTTCACTTTTCGTGTATCTGTCACTTTGACAGGTGTCAAATGTCATTTTTATTTTCACACTTTTCTTCGGTCATCCTCCCTCTATAGTTTACCGACCCTAACTTTGGCCTATCGAACAATTTTTTTTAAGCTGTCATCTTTGACAGATCCAAAAAAAAAATTGTTCTCTTATAACTTTAGTCCTACTAATCATCTCACCCAAGTTTCAGTAAAATCCGTCACTAATTAAACGAGATATCGTTGACAGCTGTCCAATTTCGACAGCTCAAGGTCAACTTTTTTAAGGTTTTTTCGCTTTTGGCCTATGCTGTCAACGTTTCCCTAATAATTTTTAACTTATTTGCTTAATTAACAATATTCTATATGACACCTGTCAAATATTGACAGGTAAGTGTCAACTTTTTTTACCAATCTTATCCTCCATTGATGTGTTATATATTTCCGAAATCACCAAATTTTTATCTCAACAAATAAGATTGTTTTATTTGACAGCTCTCACTTTTTGACAGATTAAGGTGTCACTTTTTCGAACCTATTTTTATATTAAAAATTCACCAATTACATTCCACTACTTTTTTTTTTAATTTCGATTTTAAGACCCAACTCATGTTTACAGACTATATACACACACTGTATAATATATAAAATTATTTAAGTGTCAAAAAGTGACGTATGGGGTGTGGTTGAATTTCGAATGATGTTCTAAATCGATATAGCCAAAATTCTACTGGGTGTTCTATTTAAAAATCCAAAGTTGGCGGCATTTCCGGTTAAACCGGTAGTGACAAATTTTAGTTCGACATGTCAAAAATGCAAATTAATATCACATACAAACCACCAAATAAAAAAATTATAGAGGAGCGTTCCGGCTAAAACACCCGGTATACACACCCAAGTATAAGTAACACTTAATTATAGTAACACACACACTCTCGCACACGAACTTACTCAACCTAACAGGTACGATTTCAAAGATCAACTGACCTATACCACTTACTGTACCTAAATTAAGATGTATACACTGTAGCAGAAAAATAATATGAAACTTACTAAATATCGGACGACCGCACCACAGACACCGAAAATCAAGGTCCGAAAATTCGTACGTCAGTAGCGATAGGGTTACTATTTCTTTAGGCAATCACAACAACCAATCTGAAGTTAAATAAGAAAAGAAAAAAATTGTAAATATTCTTTTTAACAAGCCGCCATTTTGTTTTGGGTATACAATATTCTGTGATCGTAAAGTGCTCAATAGGACCTTTAAAATCACGAGCAACACCTCACTTCCTATTCAATTTTGTTTATCAAGATGTCGCTCCGCGGCCATTTTGAATTTGAGCACCATGACATATGCACAAAAGAGTCTCTCATTCCTATTACACTATGCCAAGCTGTGTTTATTTTCCTAAGTCGATAAATGAAATGACGGATAATAAAAAAAAACAACTATGCAATTTTTACAATGACGCCATTTTGTTTTCGTTGGGCAGACAGAAGTAACATTCTGGGATCGTAAAGTACTCGATAGTATCTTCAAAATGATGTATCGCAAGACCCCCCTTCCTATTTAATTTTCTTCCCAAAAATGGCGCCCATCCGCCATTTTGACAATTAGTACTGTCATTATTCCTTCAAAAAGAAGTTTATATTCCCCTATAACCCACTTCCAAATTTTGTAAAAAACAAATTAGCAGCTCAAAAGTTATTAAGCCGCACACACTGTATATGTTAAAATGTGTTTTTAGATCGAAAAGTTAAAAGTAAAACTAATAGTACCGCTTTCTAAAATTAATACACATATTATGTAGTTGGCACTGACAATACACAAAAACACATACAATTTAGCCCTATTTACTAACCTAGATGTTTTTCTCAGTGTAGCATAATCCTGTACCGTGATAGCTTGTTTCACGTCTACCGACAATAAATAATGCTGGACATAGGCAACTTCTAATACATTTCTCCAAAATTTACCTAAAACATGCTTCGCGCGCTGCAAGATTACTCGCTTAGAACGAAATTGTAATATCTGAATTTTTGGAATTGTAAAGATAAGACATGAAACTTCTAAGGTACATCGCCACTTTTTTCTAAAAAAAAATATCAGCGACAATATTAGCCTTGAAAAATGCATAAAAATATGCACTTTTTGTCCAACTTTTAAAAATTTTTGACTTACTTTTTTCAAAAAAGGGCCATGTACCTTAGAAATAGAAACATTTCTTTACCAAAATTTAACTTGTCCCGTCAGGTAGTTTAAATAGCCTTTCCAGAATCCTGCAGTAGCGAAACGTTGTTAATCATCCTATAAATTTGCGCATTGTACGCCCTTAATGACATTTTGTAATTTTGTACAGGGTGCCCTTTTCGACACTTTTATAGGATATCTTCGTTATTGTTAGTGCTATCAAAAAAGAAATGTAGGTGTCATGTGCTCTTTTTGTGTCAAACTTAAAATGGCAAAATCAAAATTCGAAAATTTTAGCTTGCTTAAGAGATACGGGGGAAAATCAACAAATTGACAGTTTCAAAATTACCCTATATTTTCTTAGTTAAAATAGATACAGAACAATGTTTTTAGAGAAGTTTATTTATAATGATTATTGAATAATCTGCCGTTTTCAGAATAAGTATACGGGGTCAGGTAAGAAAGATATCGGACCTAACCTCATTTTTTAGAATGGAACACCCTGTATATTTTAATCTAAAAATATAGCATTTTAAACTCTCTTTTCAAATGTATGACACACTATGGATGATAGACATCATATCAATTTTTTCAAAATGTTGATAAGTCATTTTCACAAATGAATATGTAAAAATGAAATTGACATTAAATGTTAATAATAACTAGAATGTCAATATAGTTGCTTCTAGGATATTAGCTTTTGTTTCATGGCCTACTGTGGTTTAAAGTTATAAAGTTTAAATAAATCGCCTAGGAAACCAATATTATCCATGGTGTGTTATATATTTGAAAATATAATTTAAAATGCAATTTTCTTAGATTAATATATACAGGGTGCTCCATTTAAAAAAATGGGGTTAGGTCCGATAACTTGAAATGGTCAATTTTTTGATTTTCCCCCGTATCTCTTAAGCGAGCGAAAATTTTCAATTTTTGATTTTATCATTTTAAGTTTGATCCAAAAAGAGTATATGACACCTACATTACTTTTTTGAAAGCACTAATAGTTACGGAGATACCCTATAAAAGTGTCGAAAAGGACACATTTAAAAATATTTAACTACTGGAGTTACTTACTTGATTTTACTAAATTTATTAGAAATCCTAACAATAGTTTTTTGTAAATTATGTTTACAATATTATTTTGATACGGATTAATAAAGAAATTTGTAATTATTGCAATTTTTAGAGGCAATCGTACAATAAAATCTTTACTATAATAATTTTACTATAGTGTTTGTTAAAATTTACTATATATTTTAGAATGAGAAGTAATTAAATGGTTGGCCGTTATTAAAATTGGTTCGCAGCAAAAAATAGCCATTAAATCATTTGATCAGAATAAAAAGATTTTGCTTGCAATAAATAAAAATCAGGCTGCAACACTTATTCTGCAAAAAATGCTACAAACTGTCAACAATTGAATCGATATCAGTCCGCTTGTAATATCATGTATTCGCTTAATTAACAGTCGAGCTGCGAAATGATTACTTGGTCAGCAAGATTTTACAATTGGCCAGTAGAAAAAAAAACTCGAAACAGTTTACTTCAGAGGTTTGCATATTAAAATAATGTTTATCAATTAAATCATTTGATTGCGTTTGTTTTGAATAATCGGCAAAGTCCGCTATTGCGTGCGTGCGTTTTCATTCGGTGTAGCAGTCGAGGCCCAAAAGGTGTAGCGGGGGCGGGTTTTCACTTGTTTTCCCAGGACACTGTCAATTTATGTAACTTTCTTGTGTTTTCTTTTGCCGAAAAAAGGTGTAGCGGGGGCGGGTTTTCACTTGATTTCCCAGGGCACTGTCACTATTTCACTTTTTATTTCTTTTTTTTTTTGATGACCAAGATTAAATATTTTGCATACCCGCTGATTGCTTGATGCCATTAATTACTAACCGATTCCGAAATGTTTACTGTTCATAAGTTGCTGTCCATAAGTTGCTGACCAACTAGCCATTTTGGCTGACCGATTACATTTTTCTGTTCGCAAAAAGAATATTTTGCTAACCAGTTAGATGATACCCTTTTAGAATTTACTTGATTTTACTAAATTCATTAGAAATTCTAACTATACTTTTTTAGAAATTATATTTACAATATTATTTTGGCACAGATTACTATTAAAAAATATAATTAATACTGAGTATATTTTATAGGAAATTTTACAATAAAATTTTTACTATAATAATTTTACTATAGTCTTTTTCCATGTAGAAAAAAATATAAGTTACAATTTTAAGCTCAATAATTCCTTCCACAATTCTTTCTTGCAAACTAGATAAATAAACGAACACAAATTTCAAATCCAAAGTACACCCTTAAGCTTACCGTTTAGGAATAATTAAACAAATATAACCCCCCCAACGTAAGACATAACTTCTGTTCGGCATTTGTTTCATTCTCATTTACGACACTTTATATTGGAAAAAGGCAGCAAACGCGCATTCCGAAAAAACGAGCTCGTAAATTTTTGCGACCGCAGAAAAAACCGTTTCGTGGCGTTGTAATGGCCCCGCAAACACCGAGCCAATTTTAGTGACAATAACTTTTCATGTTATTTATTTCCGCTGGATTTTTTAAGCTAATTAAGATTATTTCACGTTATTTGTTACGGTTTTATAAGGATATTTATAAAGTTACGAAGGAAAGTTAGCGGTCAAGTGCGCCTCGAACGCGCCTGATGGGTTATTAGTATTTTTTTCCGACGTTAGATAGAATAGAGATCACTTTGAGCTTCTACTTATCTATAGATGCGTTTCCACCGAAGAGCAAATATTTGCTTGCCCGTTTATTAATTTGCTCGCGAGCATGCAGGCTCTTTTCAAAATTACGCATTTCAGCGCGCAAACGTTTCAACCAAAATACCTAGGAGCAAAACTTCTCTTTGAAGTACCGACACCGTCCCGATCACATTCGTGCACGAGCAGGCATGTGTTCGCACGCTCTTAAGTCGGTTTCGACCAATCGGGCGAATATAAAAAAGAATGCTGCTTGCTTCTTCGGTGGAAACGCGGAAGGTTCTGTACACGGGAAAAAAAAAAGTTAAATTTACTATAAAAATAGTAAAACTAACCATAATTTATTTGTGTGCTCGATATGTAACTGGAATAACTTTTTCCGTGTAAACTTTTTTGTGTATAACGGTTGTCGTTCTCCTAACTGCTATTTCCCAAGGTTTATGTAGCAAGTCTGGGGTTGTTCCACAAATATCTTTTAATGGTTGTAACCAGTGGCGGCTCGTGACCTATGATAGAGGGGGTTCACTAGTATGGTGAAATTTTTCTAGGCGTTTTAAATGTAAAAAGAAAAAAAGTAATAAGAAAATGCGTTAGGTAAAACATATTTTTATTTATTTTTTAATTTTACACAAGGTAGTACAACTTTTGGAAAATAAGAAAGGTTTTCTTAGTGTGTATAGCTGTCGGATCTTAACCTCGTCGCATGCAACCTTCGTAACAATATGTATACAGTTCACTACTAATACTACTAAAGCCCTCTACGAGCTATCAAAAAAACCGAATGATGTACAATACTACTACCGCCATCTACGAGTTATCAAGAAAACCGAATGATGGCTAATACCACTACACCATCTACGGCTACGTCATTAGGCGCAACCAAGACGAGAACAATAGTTAACTGTTTTATGACGGGAACGAATCGAGCTACGAGACTGGCAAGTTGGCATTCTTCATATTTTCAGTGTTTTTTAGTTTAAATCCTTAAATAAAATGGTTTAAAATCATATCGAGTATCATTTATCGAAATACACAACATTTATCGACCCTACACAATAGTGCTTAAACGTAAAGTCCATTCTTCGGTTCTTAATTGTAGAAAATTGATCAATAACAGCCTCATTAAGTTTGGAATACCCTCTATAATTTTTTTTTTCAAATATTTCATTTTTAAACTTTCTAATAAAGTCCCTAGATTTACTCTTTGTGGTCTGCGTTAAATTAATTTCGGGTTTAGGTGTTCCCGTATTCTTCACTTCAATTTTTTGCTCCAAACTCAAAGAGCTAAAGTTATTTCTTAAATAGGCCACCGTCAACTATTCATTTTAACTTAATAGATATATAATATTAAAATATTAAAACATACACGCTCGAATTTTTAACTAGATGCACGAACAGACAACAGCGCGGTGCACACAAAAACTGTGCGCTTTTTCCATGTTAAATCGTCATAGCCCCGCTATCCCCCGCTGCCACCCGACACCTGTTACTACAGAGAAACTGCACTACTTAATCGCACATGCGAGCAATTCTCGTCATAATCGCCATTTACCTCGACCGAGGCACGGTTGCCGGATCTATACAGTTTGGTTTGACGGGATGATAAAATATTAGGAAGGGTCGGACTTATTTAGTTTGACGGTACGATAAAATATTAGGGAGGGTCGGACTTTATACGAGAAATAATATTCAATGAATATAAATTAATATTTTTTATTCGTTTTGTTTTGGGGGTGCACGTGCGCATGTGCTCCTGTGGAAGAACCGCCGCCACTGGTTGTAACAGTTGTTTGTTGTTGTCAGGGAAGAATTTATTATAAGAATTATTCTTATAACTTCATCCATTTATTTTTTATATGCCTGGTATAATTTTTACGAAAAATAATTATTATACAGTCAAGGCTTACTACATAATTATTAGATAATAATAAAAATAATTAATGCTAATGTTCTCTGACTATAAATTACCGATATTACTAACTGTCGAATTGTCCTTCGCCTTAATGTCAAGATTTTATGCACTTTTCAACTAAGGGTACTGTATGTCCTCAACGGAGCGCCGTCCCTCGCCCTCGCTCCTAGCCTGGTACCATAGCATCGCACAGTAGTGTCCACAACGGCGTTTCGACTGTCGCTCATTGCCTTCTTGCCTGTCGGTCAGTTTGTCTCTCGACATCGAGATATAAACGTGGACTGTGCGTAATTTGTCAATTTAAAATCGTATTTTATATTTTAAACTTTGTTATTTTTTGGCCCTAGGCTAGCTCCTAGTGCGAGGGTCGGAGCACCGTTGTGGACAAGGACTAAGACTCTCAGGCACAACGGTTTTAAAACCCCTACTCACTCACTGGAGCTCACAGGTTAGTGTTCATATTTCAGATCGTGTTAGGTCGCTATGGAGGAAACATTGCTTTTAGGTTTTTATCTTTGCCCGCATTCTCTCTATCAGGCCATAGCGACGTCTTGCCTGAACAAGTAAAACGGTAGGTAGAACTTCAGGTAAAACCTTATGTTGGACGCTGTCCACACCTATGGTTTTAACTGATACATCTTACTTGAACAAGTAAAATGCCAGGTAGGAAACATCAACAACCAAGTTATATACATCCAAGAAAGCTTACAGAACTATTTTGTTGTATAATAGTTCTATTGACGTTCCTACAGCTACTTGAAAATACTTTTATAAAGATGTTATAAATCTGGAATCTTAACCCCATGTTTGTTGGATTTTCAATCAATCAAAACTAAAAGATATGTTTATGTTGTCATATTTATGCAAAAACTACTTCTGCAGTAACGACAAAAACTCGTAGATGGCGGTAGTAGAATTGGACATCATTCGGTTTTCTTGATAGCTCGTAGATGGCTTTAGTAGTATTAGTAGTGGACTGTATAAATATTGTTACGAGTGTTGCATGCGACGACGTTCAGATCCGACAGCTCTACACACTAAGAAAGCCTTTCTTATTTTCCAAAAGTTGTATTTCCTTGTGTAAAATTAAAAAATAAATAAAAACATGTTTTACCTAACGCATTTCCTTATTACTTTTTTTCTTTCTACATTTAAAACGCCTAGAAAGTAATTGGTTGGTCGTTACGCAAAAATAAAATTTTAAAAGTAATTTCACCATACTTGTGAACCCCCTTTATCATAGGTCACGAGCCGCCACTGGTCTATTGACGCGTTAAATGGAAGATTATCACGTTCTGAATTCCTTTAAATGAGAATTAAAAAGAATTTTAATATACTGTCAAACTTGTGTTTAGGATGACTTAGGGTCGCTATTTCAAAGTCACCTTAAGGTACAGAATGATATGTCATCCTTAACACTGGTGTGATAGTATATTAAAGTTATTTTTAATTCTCATTTACTTTAAAACATAGTTTTTAAAGATTTACTATAACGTTAAGGCTATCTTAGCTAGGGTCTAACTTAAGGTAACATTCAAATATCGACCCAAAGATCTTGTTTAATCTCTGATACAGACAGTGAAGAGACATACATATAGCGACATCTACAGGAATCCATATTGACTACAGGATTCCCATTCGTGATTATTTTATGTATTCTAGAATTAATCAACTAAACATTTGAACTCGACAACAATCGCTTGTCGTGCTTAAGCATTGTTTAGGCGGCCTATATATTGATACATCAATAATATAGAGAGGCCTGTATTTGTTGTTATTTAATGTAACAGCATAAAGCAAACCAAATTTGGACACTTTCAGTCAATAGGAACCCTACTAATGTATAGCTCGAATAATAGCTAGAATGTACCATACTCAGCATAATAATATTATGAATATTACCGGTTGGCTACCGCAATGTCGAATTAACTGTAAAATTAACCGATGTAGAAATTGAAGCTTTGTCACAAACGACAATGTTGATGAATCAATTGTATTAAAAACAAAAATAAAAAAATATTGGCTCTCCTGTATATTTTATAGTAAAACTGCTTCTTGAAGAGGCCGACATGGTAAACCCATGTGCCGAGTTTGAATGCATTTTGATGAGCCAACCCTAAGCTGTTCAATTAAATGTGGATGGCAAAACCACGAAACTCTCATAGTTCAAGTAATGCAGCAAACACCTGTTAATAATTTCTATAACGCTATTGCCAAAAATTGACGTAAAGCTAAACATAACTAATAATGAAAATATTGTCTGACTGACACTAATTTTCGTCTTGTCAAAATTCATGGGTTTGCCATCACGTTTAATTGAATAGCTTAGGATTGGCTCACCAAAAATAATTCAAACTCGGCACATGGGTTCACCATATCGGCCTCTTCAAGAAGTTATAATGCAGTTTTGCTATAAAATGTACAGGAGAATCAATATTGAGAAAAATAAGAAAAAATTACATGGGTTTTCCCCACATATATAACCATTACCTATATTGCTAATACCATCTGCAATTATGTCCCCGCTATGGGCCTCAAACAGGTAATAGTGAGTTTGCGCAATTCGGAAATTTCCTTGTGAAAGTAAACATTCGACAGGACCGGATTTCAACTTTTCTAATGTAAATTTCACTGGTTAGTTAAAAATATCAAAATTTCGGTTAGTTCGATTTAAGACAGCGTTCCTTGCATACGATTTCTGACGATATGATGATCCGACGGTGCCCTGATTGGTGTAAACTTTTGGTGCCAAATTTCGTCCGAATATTTGTAACAATCGACATGATGACCTTTATTTAAACTTTCATCCGACGTCGTATGTTTCTTAACCTCACTTTTTTCTAAACCAAAAATTAAGAATGAATGACTATATTGACTATTTTGGGAATTATTCTCAGCTACTAATGCACCAAATTAAAAACACATTAATTTTAAGGTTAGGTAGTGACCACATATATATTATATTGTATACGAGTGACACTCTCTTCTTTTCTTACAAGCTTTTTAGTGAAATTCGGTTCGGAAGATCGGATAATGTGATAAGCAAAATATTTTCGTATATATGTACATCCCTGAAATACTTTATACCTGGTATTGATCCGCGACTTTTGCAAAAAGGCACCATGCACTTGTGTCCTTTAATCTTAAACAAAACAAGCCACTAACCTATCAAACAGCGAATCACCACAAATTAAAAACTCCTTCACAAAAATTGTTGTTAGGTAATGAAAGTTTATAAGCACTAATATACCGACAACAATGTGTATGAACCCCTTTTTAATCTTTAATTTGAAAAAGCAACCACAACCAAAGATATCGACGAATAACAACAAACAAATAATGTCGGGCCGGCTCTGACGCGATCGATAAAATTTCCACCCTACTGCATAAAGTCAATAGTAACACTCCATCTCCCATAGCGGGGACACTTTTTGTATTTTGGAACGTTCCTATTGGCAATACTATATAATGGTTATATATATGTGGTTTTCCCATGTTCAACTTAATGATGTGTCTCCCGGTATAACTAAGTTTATACAAAAACACTCGGTATAACATAGGATGATCCTCAGCATTGTTTTGATCTCTCTCTTGTATTGTTCAAATTTGCTGTATGCCCTGAAATTCGGATTGATTCTGGTAAAGCTTTGATAAACTGGATAATGATCAAGGTTGCAAAGGGCCTTTAATAAGCTCATATGAAACTGCGTAGGCTGAACAATGATAAATCGTTTTCAGCTCCATATAACTCGTGGGCTAGTTTCGAACTTTACCAATAAATCAAATCGAATTACCAATGTAGAGTGAAGCAATAATTGAAATAAATGATAAAGGATGTATCCTATATTTTTAAGCTTACGTAAAAAAAAAACGGAAACTCCACTGGTGTATATACAGTGTGTCTGAAATGATTGAATTTATACAGGGTATCAATTCCACCCTGGAGAACAACGAAAATATATATAAAATAAAATAAACTAAATCTTACTATTTTAGGTGTGGTAAAACCGAAAATAAACTTTTTTTTAATATTAGTTCACGTTTAAGAGATACGTGACGTCATGTGCCCCTAATATATTAACACTGTAACCGCAAGAGCGCACGGGGTATATTTGTATTGTAATATCAATATACGGATCTTATATTGCCAAATCTACATTTTCACTAAGTTAAGGAAATTTACCACGACAACACCGCATGGTGGGTCCCCAGGGATGATCCCCCATATGCGAAGTCCAAATCCCCTAGTGCTTAAAATAAGAGCGATAGCCATTTAAACCCATGTAAATCCACTTTCATGTCTGCCTTGTACTGAACAGTCCCTGTATAATAAAAATCTGTTCACAAATATAAGAGAGCGACGTAATGAGTTTTAATTAAATTTACCTAAATAGGGATATTGACACAATAGGGAGTAATCCGAGACCGCCCTAAAAAAGCGATAATATTGAAATATTTATGAATGTATGGAAAAAGTATTATTTCCCAGACCACCCGATGGTACCTTATACAATAAGGGAGTATTTAGTCTACACAGTAGCACTTTAAAATACTATTTCAGATTGAATGGTACTACCAAGAATAATTTTTTAATTATTTAATTAAGCTGCAAATTAATAGTGTTTTACTACCATATTTTAAATAAATAAAGGACTAAACGGATAAAAGAACCCTTGTTTATTGTTTATTTTATTGTTTACCGGAGGACGGTACTATAATAAAGGCCAATAAACCAGTAGTAAGTTTGAAATAATGTTTCTCTATTTTGTTCACTTATTTGGGGTTTATTATTAAATTATTTGTTATTTATTGAACTAGTCCAACATAAGTAAAAATTTAGAGCTTACTTATGAGATATTATTTATAAAATTAGGAGAAATACCCTCGAAACGTCATTAAACCACCATATGTCATACATCGTTGCATTCGGGAGAAAAAAAGCTCTCAAATTCCAATATCAGTAAAACAGGACTGTATTTAAAACAATAAAGTTGATAATGGCCCTTCGAAGACGACTCGCATCGGATTACAAAACAATTAACGCTGTTAGATGGAGCCGAAAAAGTGGCAATGCAAAAGTGCAATTTATTTTAGAAATCGATCTCAAAAAAACCCAGGAAAACAATAAAACGATTTTTCAGAATTTTTTTTTCCGGATATCTCCGGAACTACTAGGAATTTTAAAACTTTCTGTACGGCATATTATTAGGCACGTAAATGCGCAACTTTACCTCCATTTAACCGACTTCGTATCTCTTCGGTTTCCGAGATCCCTGTACTGGCCCTCCTTATCTTGGACACGTTGTATATTATTATCTGTTCCTGTACAAATCTTGTAGAAAATTGTCTGGCTCGATATAATACAAAAGACAGGACAATTGATGAAATCGAATGATTTAAATCGGTCAAACCCTGGCCTCAACTAGGTATGCCCTTGACATAGTCGAATAAATGGACTTCCTTCCCACTTGCAATCGAGTCGGTTTGAATTGAATTCGGCGTTGTTGGATAAGCAATCATGGAAGACAAATCGACTATTTGCATCTGTATGTGTATGCGTGTATCGCCCAATCGGGCCCATCACAAACAAAGCTACATATTGCGTCATCGCCTGGAGCGACAAATTACCCGTCCATTCTCCCGAATCTATCACGTCCGAATAGATTTGGCAGAAACCGAGGCTCGACCCGACAATCCGTACAAATTGGAAGTTTACATTATTTTTGTATTAACGAAATTGTTAAGTGACTGAAATAACGATTAAATTAATAATATTTCTACGAGTAATTTTGCCGAATAAGTCGGTTGCTAATAAGCAAGAATATTCGTATATTGTTTGCCCAGTTTTATTGGAACGTTTCCGTATAAAGAGCGAGGGGAGAAAACTGTATAAAAACTATGTTAGAAAGCGTCTTACCTTGGATTCTTCTGAAAATTCAATACTATAGTTTTTTCAGTATAACAAATTATCTACAATTTATTTACATTTGAGTAAATTCGGAAATGACCGAAGTCGTGTTCCGTCAGGGTCCTGTCAAACGAACCCTGAAAGGTCTCGACGTCAAGAAAGCTTCTGGTCCAGACGAAATTCCTGTTATAGTTCTCAAGATATGCGCCGATGAACTAACACCAGTATTTTGTAGACTTTTTACTTATCCTACAAACAAGGAATATTTCCATCGTTCTGGAAGACGGCGCGAGTCCAGCCTATACCAAAGAAAGGTAAGAGAACTATCGACCAGTCGCATTGCTTTCAGTTATATCAAAAGTAATGGAGAAAGCTATTAACCAACATCTTCTAAAGTTCCTGGAAGGCTTCAACATTATCAGCGATCATCAATATGGTTTTCGGAAGTCCAGATCAACTGGAGATCTTCTAGCCTATGTCACCCATATTTGGAACAACGCAATCGAACATCATGGGGAATCTCGGGCTGTTGCACTGGATATTTCTAAAGCCTTTGATCGTGTTCGGCATGAGGGACTTCTAAGTAAGCTGCGATCCTATGGTATGCCCAGTCGATTCTGTGCATGGTTGTCTAGCTTTCTTAAGGACCGCTCTCTGCAAGTGGCGATTGACGGATTTCTCTCAGACACCTTCACCATCAATGCCGGTGTTCCTCAGGGGTCCATATTGTCTCCCACTCTCTTCTTACTCTATATTAACGACCTTCTAGTGAAAACGACAAATCCGATATTTAGTTTTGCTGATGATAGCACACTTATCTCATCTTTCTTTTTGAATGCACAAACATTGGCTGCCGACGCACATCTTCGCAGACATCATGAAGTATCACGCCTCAACAAAGACCTGGAAGAAATTCTGGCTTGGGGTGACCATTAACCAAGTCGAATTTAACGCTAAAAAACCCAGGCAGCAGTTTTCTCTAAAAAGGTTAACATTACAGAACCGGATGTAGTCATGGACGGACACGCAATCCCACTGGCTTCATCTATTAATTGGCTGGGCGTCAATCTGGGAGGAAATATGTCTTGGCATAACCACGTTGTGGCAATCGCCAAGATAGCTTCTCAGAAACTTGGTGTACTCTTCCGAACCAGAAAGTTGTACACACCTCAACAACTTTTGACACTATACAAAGCCCAGATTCGACCATCACTAGAGTACTGCTCTCATGTCCGGAGCTCTGCACCCAAACATACTCTTCGGCTACTGGATTCCGTCGAAAGGAGGACCATTCGTCTGATTGGAGACCGCGAGCTGACGAAGAACCTCGACAGCCTAGAACATCGAAAACAGGTTGGGGATTTGACTCTCTTTTACAGATATTTTCATGGAAAGTGCTCAGCTGATATTGCCCTCTTGATTCCGCCCAGAGCGGCGAATATCAGAAATAAACGACGAACCACTGCCGCACATCCATATGTGGTTAAGCTTAGTACTCCTCGAACTTCATTATTTAAGAATTCTTTCATCTGGAGGACTTCATCCTTATGGAACGACCTTCCCGAGGTCGTTTTTCCCAACGAATATAACCTCCAACGATTCAAGACAAACGTGAATCGCCTTTTGCGCACACGCACCACTCCCAGAGTGCCCTAAAGGATTTTTCCTATAGTTCTTGTGTTTGATCATAAAAAAAACAAAAAAACATTTTAATGATATTTGGAGCTTCAAGCTGTATATATTTTCCCTAAGAACATTCGTACAGCCATTCGCCGTCGTTTAATTAAACTGCATAAAAGTTGTGAAACAGCATAAAATATAAATTAAAGTTTTACTCTTTTATTGCTGATGATTTTATAATTAATATTAGGTATCAATTATGATATTGTACTAAAATAGTAATCTAAAGAGAATAAGTCTGTGTGCAAATGTGTTACAACATTGCTGCATATGCTATTTTACATAATTTATCAAGAATAATTAATATTTATTAGATAATTGCGACACTTATTTAATTTTACTTAGAACTGTATACCGGGTGATGCATCGTTGAGTTGAACATAGGAAATCCGATGTAATTTTTTAGGTGGCTGAATATTGGGTTTTCTGTATATTTTATAGAAAAATTGCATTAAAACTTCTTGAAGAGGCCGACATGGTAAACACATGCGCCGAGTTTGAATACGTTTTGTTGGGCCAATCCTAAGCTAGTCAATTAAACGTGACGGCAAAACCACGAAACTCTCATTGTTCAGGTAATACAGCAAACGACTGCCTAAAATTGACGTAAAGCCGAACATAACAAATGAAAATATTGTCACTGACACGTTTTGACATTGTCAAAATTTAATTTTCTGGTGCTTGCTGTATTACCTGAACTATGATAGTTCCGTGGTTTTGCCATTACGTTTAATTGAATAGCTTAGGATTGGCTCACCAAAATGTATTCAAACTCGACACATGGATTCACCGTGTCGGTCTCATCAAGAACTTATAATGCAATTTCTCTATAAAATGTACAGGGGAGCCACTATTCACATGGGATTTTATATGATCAACTTTACGAGGCATCAACCGGTATAACGGTGGTGTACGCTCTACACATGTTATGACAAAGTGAGACTTTTTACTGGGATATAAAAATGTTCAAAATATAATTTAGTAGCGGTACCTATTCAATTTGAATATCAGAAATGGCACATCATTTTCAAAGTCGCTGAAATCACTTTCCAATAATTTTTTTTTATGATTAAACACAAGCACTAAAAGAAAAAACCTTTAGGGCACTCTGGGAGTGATGCGTGTGTGCAAAAAGCGATTCACGTTGGTTTTGAATCATTGGAGATTATATTTGTTGCGAAAAACGACCTCGGGAAGGTCGTTCCATAAGGATGACGTCCTCCAGATGAAAGAATTCTTAAATATTGAAGTTCGAAGAGCACAAAGCATAATCACTTATTGACGAGAGGCAGTGGTTCGTCGTCTATTTCTGCTATTCGCCACTCTGGGCGGAATTAAGAGGGCAAGGTCAGCCTAGCACTCTCCATGAACATATCTGTGAAAAAGAGTCAAATCCCCCAACCTGTCTTCGATGTTCTAGGCTGTCGAGGCTCTTCGTCAGCTCGTGGTCTCCAATCAGATGAATGGCCCTCCTTTCGATGTAATCCAGTAACCGAAGAGTTTGGGTGCAGAGCTCCACACATAAGAGCAGTACTCTAGTGATGGTCGAATCTGGGCTTTGTATAGTGTCAAAAGTTGTTGAGGTGTGTATAACTTTCTGGTTCGGAAGAGTACACCAAGTCCTAGAAGCTATCTTGGCGATTGCCACAACGTGGTTATGCCAACACATATTTCCTCCCAGATTGACGACCAGCAAATTAATAGATGAAGCCAGTGGGATTGCGTGTTCGTCCATGACTATATCCGGTTCTGTAATGTTAACCTTTTTAGAGAAAACTGCTGCCTGGTTTTTTTAGCGTTAAATTCGACTTGGTTACTGTCACCCCAAGCCAAAATTTCTTCCAGGTCTTTGTTGAGGCGCGCTCATACTGTCTGCGAAGATGTGCGTCGGCAGCCGATGTTTCTGTATTCAAAGAGAAAGATGAGACAAGTGTGCTATCATCAGCACAACTAAATATCGAAATTTTCGTTTTCACTAGAAAGTCGTTAATGTAGAGTAAGAAGAGAGTGGGAGACAATATGGACCCAACACCATTTTTATTAGGCGGTTGCCCCTGGCAAAGAATTGGAAAGGGTGGCACGAGGAGTGACTATCCCTAATCGTTCTACTAAGGGATGAGTCAACACAATAACGTTTTTTTTTAAATAAAAACCTAAAAATCATAAACCTCAGTTTTCGAATTGACACCGTGTATATACCAATGTGCAAATGTTTTACATGAAATTCTTTTACGGCGACCTTCTTATCTACAGGAACAATTTTTTTTTCGTAGTAGCTTAGCAAGTATTTCTGTTCTACCCACATCACATACTTAAAACAATCATGAATACGCTTTTCCATTGGAGAGAACAATACCCGCATGGGAGAAAGTCGATTATTGCATAATTATTTGGCGCGTGCTAGTGCGTATTGTTATCAGGTTATGTTTGCTAATTAATTGTCTGATTTAAAAGTAAGATGACACTATAATAAAACAATAAAAAGTATATGGGTGTATAAAGTCGGATGTCGGATTCATTAGTGAAATACCCTGTGGCGGTAGAATCTTCATAATCTAATTCTAGTTTATCTGAAGGTGGTAGAGAAAATATATCAAATACCAATGTATGGAAAAATTACAACATTATACCCGATGATACCTTATACAATAAGGGCGTATTTAGTCTACACAGTAGCACTTTAAAATACTAATTTAGATTGAATGGTACTACCAAGAAAAGGAAGCCTTTTCCATTGATAGGATGTACGAACCTCGACAGCCTAGACAGTGATGCGCAAATCGTGGGTCGCGACCCCCGGAGGGGTCGCGAGAAAATTTTGAGGGTCGCCAAATTCAAAGAAATTCACGCCTACTGTCTATCCAGGGGTCGCGACAAAATTTTACACAAAATAAGGGGTCGCAAATGAAAATAGTTTGCGCACCACTGGCCTAGAACATCGAAGATTGGGGATTTGACTCTCTTTTACAAATATTTTCATGGAAAGTGCTCGGCTGACCTTGCTCTCTTAATTCCGCCTAGAGCGGCGAATAGCAGAAATATACGACGAACCACTGCCGTCCATCCATATGTGGTAGCCTCCAGCGATTCAAAACCAACGTGAATCGCTTTTTACGCACCACTCCCAGAGTGCCCTAAAGGATTTTTCCTATAGTGCTTGTGTTTGATCATAAAAGGAAAAAAAAAGATGTCGGTTATTTTAATAATCGAGTACTCGAGCGGTTTTTCGCTCAACACTAAAAATTGCTAACGATCTCCGCAACAAGTCGATAATAAACCTAAAAAAAAAAATGATGTACCATTGTGCCTTGTCCTTTGTGTTAATATTCAGGACTTTATATTCGTGCAGCTTTTATATTCGAACGTAGTCGTAAAATGTGCGGCAAAGTACAACTGTTTTTACCGCCAACTTTATATAAACTTCCAATTGCGAGCCAAGTAAGTAAGCAAGCGGAATCGACTTTTAAATAAAATGACTCCGAACCGATTCTAGTTTTATGGCAATTTATTTTAAAATGCTTTTATGGTTTTATAAAACTAGGGTAGAAAATTTGCCGTAAAGAAATATTAACGTGATAAATTATAGACGTATAAAACTTTTATGTTGTTGCGGACAGTTAAATCCGGTACTGCCGCCGTTATGGCTCTTTAAAGCCTAATTACTGAGAAACCTCTACGGGGTGTTTACGAGGATGTCACCGCTGCTAAAACAAACATTTTTTTAAGGGCTCGAAGCTCTGCCAGTGCTTGAAATCAATTTTTTCTATTTTGGTTTCATATCGAAGCTATTTCGATATCGTTTTAAATTGTTTATGAAACTGTTTTTATCTTTTAAATATCGGTTCGGGTTTGTTCGATTAGGTTTAGAGAAACAATTACTAAATTAACTTCACATCTGTCAAATTTACTGTATTTTTAAATCTAAACACAGCAATATAATGTTTTACAAATATATCAATTTATTGCTTTGCAATTTCCCTTAACTCAGGAGGAGTTAAACAGAAATCATCTTGGTTCATAAAGTATGTATTTTATATCTTTACCCGCGCTCTACAAACCAATGAATGAAGAGCCATCGTGACTTACAACTCCTCATCTTCATTTATTACAGCCTTAAGTGAATAAAAACAACGCCTGCATTTTGAATTCAATAACGTATTAGACAACAACAACTACACAATCATAGTTGAATATTGATTTGCAGCTATTAAATATTTGTCAGCAGTTAACTTACTGTTTTGATCATTTTCGTGTGTCAATCGTAATTTTTTGTGCCTTCAAGTTGAATTTAATCCTAAAAACAATTCGTTTCAGAGCCATTTTATCGTACTTTTGTGTTTTCGGTAAGTACTTATGGACGTTTGTTACTAATATAACTGAATTGTTTTGTAAAGTCATGTCATAACATTTATGGAATGGATAAAGTCAGTTTTCATGGTTCTTTATCATAATTCTCTCGCCATTTGGAAAACGAAATTAGTGGCGACAGATGTTTGATTATACTCTTATGATAAGAAATAGATCGCCATTTTTCCGCAGTCTCAATTTTTTTTCGAAATTATATCGGGACGCTAGGTTTATGAGATCAGTCTATGTTTTGATATTTTTCTTGCGCGAAATTTTGATTATTCGTATGATTTGAATCATGGGTAAAGATACAACTACAGATTGTTTATTTTTTAAGATTTTTTTAAATTTTTGCTACAAAATGGCAGGCACGGCTACTGTGGTAAAATAATAATTTGATAGTATTACCATCATAAAAATTTACAAAATCTATCAGCCATACATTTTTTTAAAGATTGATGTTTTTTATTTAAAAATATTTAAAATAGATAAAATGGTATAAAGCCGGTACGCGTTTTATAAAGCCAGTATAGCACACTTGTTAATTAATTTGAAATAGTATATTGTTCATTCAGACATTATTTTAGAGCTCGCGTTTAACCTAGAAAATGACCCGCGAAGCGGGGAGTTTTCTAAAGTACAAGTGCTCTAATTGTCTTATGAACCGTGTATTTTATAATACTTTTTCTATTTGGGTCTTTAAAGTCTCAAAAATTTTAAAAAATATAGTATATTTTTTCCATTTGAATAAATATTTTCTTTTTGGGTTGGCAATACTTTTACAATTTAATAAAATGTTACAAGTATCAAATATGCCATGATAGAAACAATTGAACACAACAAAGCTTCTTCCCATCCGTCATAATTAAAAATAAATATATTATTAAAGTTAATACAAATGAGTCAGGAAGAAAGTTGTACTCCGTCAGAAATACGAGAATTGCAGAAAATAATCTAGAAAAACTTTTAAAAAGAATATGCAAAACTTTGAGTTATGGTGCGAGCAGAACAAAGTTGAAAATATTGAACAAAATATGGTGTCGACACAGAATCTGACAGGAATAACAATTAATGCCTAGGAAATGTCTACAGTAACTATAAATATGTATATATAAAGTAATATGTATAATACTATATTGCATTAAAATTATAAATAGTACTTTATTGAATAAAACTGTAGAAATAGAACATAAACTGGAAGATATTTCTATTATTTTTAGGTTATGTTGTTTTATAGTTGTGACTAGAAATTAGTTGACGGGCACCATCAGTATTTTATATATTATTTCCGAGTATAGGTATTTCGGATATATATCTAGTAAAAATGATCTATTTGCAAGGTTAAAGGTTAGTATTTTAAAGTTTTCTATAAAAAATTACTGTCGAATCCATAATGCCTAGAAAACTAATTTCAACGAAATCGAAGTAGGCCTAAAATTCGAACCCCACTTGTTGCCAACATAAAAAAAAAAATTTCAGTTCCATATAGCGGCAAGTTATTAATTTTTTTGCATTTCTTAATATAGCCATTATGAACCCCTAATAGAAAAAATAATTTAATTTGAATGAAGCGTATTAATATAAAATAAACTGTAATTTAATTAAAATCCTTACCGCGCAAGGTAGATAACAAACATCTTTAATTTAAGAGAACTTATTATGAAAAAGAACTCTCAAGAAACCTTTTCATTATTCTAAGAAAAAACATATGTGTGCCTCTTTGGACATTTTTTTCTGTACAAGCTCTTTTATTTTCTCGATGTTTTTGCACGTACTTTAATACTCGTAATATCGCAGCCAGCTCAGCTTCTCTTGAGATTCGTCTTTCCCCAAAACGCTTGTCCCACTTTTTATACGAATTTGTGTTTTTGTCTCAGCGGGACATTATTATAATCCCGGATATAAGAAGCATAATATTCTCCATTTTATCCCGTTTGTCTTTGTGGTTCTGAGGATATCGTTGATTGATACATATTTCTGGGGATATTATTAAAATGATCTTGCTCCGAAGACGTTTTTTGCTTGTAATTTATTCAGATTGTTTTTGAACTAAAAGACACCTGTTTCTCTTCAGTTATACGGTGTATCTGAAAAGCGAGCACACAGAAAGAAATCCGTAATTAATAATTAAATAAATCGTCTATTTAACCCATATGTAATTAATTTAAATAGCAAATATTTGATTTATGTCAAGTTGACTTAACTTAAGAGCTGCGTTTAATCACAGGTTGCCAAGCAGGCAGTATTTTATGCGAACGTTTAGCCAAATATACTTAGTTTTTTTCTAATCTAAAATAGGATTCGTAAAGTTAAAGGATTGGAAAACGCTATGAAAAAATTGCGTTAAAAAATATAATGTTATAAGAATAATAATAACAATTTCAAATATGAACAATTTTCAAATTTTTGTCACAGATCTTCCTGAAACTTGTTGATACCCCAATCGACATGTCAGACAATCTAAATATGAATAAATTAACTAAAAAACTTTATTATTAACGGCTAAAACTTCACGAAAAGAAATATTGATCAGCTGATGACTCTTGTCTCTTTCTAACCAGCCTAAAAGCGGCATATTTTGAAATTAAATTGATGCAACATAGATGGCTCTGATTGCTAATTTGGGATTGTTTGGGATCCTCATCTTAACGAAATTTATGAATTTAACGGAAATGTATTACAACGAAAAACCGCTTGAGTGCTCGATTATTGAAATAACCGACATCGCTTCATTATTAAAACAACCGCTCGAGTTATAAATTCAAGCGAAAATTGTCGCTTGTTATTTATTACCTTTCACTCGATACCCGAGCTTCGCTTGACGCCGACGTATAATCGAGCAGTTTTTCGCTCGATAGGAAATATTCTAGTTATAAATTCAGGCGAAAAATCGAATCATGCCTTTCACTTGATACCCGATCTTCGCGCGCCTCGCGAAGTGTGCCGATTGGCGACGTTCGAGTTTGACACTCAGAAGGCTGACACGACATACGTCTTTGTTAAAGACACATAAACGGGAAGGTGCATATTAAAAAGTATGCCAAATCCCTCAGTGGATTCATCGCGATATGGGTTTTGTTTCGACTGGAACTAGCCAGCCAGCGGCGATTATAAATTCTTAAATAATAATAAAAACTCTAGACTAAACTTCTAAAACTTATAAAAACATCCCTTGGTGTTTTATCAACACATTCTTCTTAGTCATAAAAATTTCAAGTGATTAATTCCTCAAGCGATTTTTTTCGTGTGCATTTTTCCAATGGGAGTTTTTCAATTTCGAATAAATTCCGTAAATCCCGTGGCAAGTCCATTACAGATTTATTTTTGAAAAAATGCTCGCACACTGGTATTAACGTTTTAAATTGTGGTCTTTTTATAATTAAATATATGACGATATGGATACATTTTTTTACATGGCAACCCTAGGTTTTTAAAGTGTATATTAAGTTATACGAAACTACCACATTTAAAATTTTTATTTTTTGTCATTTATATGATATTAAACAACAAAATAAGACATTAGTGCAGGTTAATTTCTCCTGAAGTAATCAGGAATATTCGAAACGAGTTTTACTTTGCAATGATAAAAATAATAAATCTAATCATAATTTATGACTCTAAATGTGAATGCAATCATTTTTATTAAGAAATGTTATTTAATTATAGCAAGATTTTAACCTAAATTTTTAGTAATAATTACAAAAATATTTAGTCAATACAAAACTAGTGTTGATATTAAAAAAAAAAAATGTCAATATCATCATTAAATTTGGGAGATACTATATCAATATTTTGTTATAATAAAAATACCACAATTTAAAATGTGCCCCAGCATTTTTCCAAAAAACAAAACCTGTACCTACTGAAACTGTCGAAATCAGGTGTCCATCTTACAACACAAATCTATCAAAAACTGATAAAAATGTAAGTCGCTTTATCGATAAAGAAACAATTTGTAAGAAGGCAATTTTTTTTCAATTTAGATTAAAATTTTTAAAACGCCTACTCGCACATCGAAAATTTAAAGAAATTAAGCTGGCATTATCATATTGGGCATAAAATATTTTGTGTAGGAGCTCCTTTGTATACAGCTAAATTGGAATTTATTTTTAGACGAAAAAATCTTATTATTTTTAACAAGAGTTTATAATTTTAGCGATTAATTTTTTTTGAACAGTGAAAAGTGAATCTGTTTAATTTTACCATATACAGTGTGTTTCCTAATCTCTCTGAAAAAATGAAGAAGGTGAATCCTCACCTTATTTTAAGACGAAAATGTGTTATAAAAGTTTTTCGCATTTCGCTTCGTTTTCCAAATTCAGGGTGTTAAATTAATTAATTAAAATTAATTAATAAAATGAAAGATACAATATTATTTTAACACCGTGTATTTCGAAAACGAAGCGACATGCGAGAAGCTTTTATACCAGATTTTCGTCTTAAAATAAGATGAGGATCATCTTCTTCATTTTTTTCAGAGAGGTTAGGAATTTCTACTTATTTTTACCAGGATTAAAATTGATTCATTTTTTTCCTGTTTAAGACGATCTGTTTTGTCCTTGTTTTTTGGTCTTGTAATCGAAATTTTACCAATGGTATAAATAAGTAAACATTTTTCTTCATTATTTTTTTATTGAAAATTATATATTTTTTGAGAAATCGACAATTAAAAAATTCTTGTGGAATTTTTCTGCCGGAAATATTGTAATTTGCCTTTTTAAGTTAGCTACAATTTCATTAGTATATTAATGAGGCAATCGAAAAAATCTCATTTGCAAGAGCTCTTCTTGTTTACAAATTTGATAATTAAATGAAAAATAATTAAATACTTTTTCACAGATTGATCCACCGTAACTTGAAGGAATAGTTTTCTATTTATTTCACTTTTGTTCCAAAATAATAAGAGCATGGATGAAACCATAGAGATAAAAAAGAGATCGAATTTTTTCCACCTTTTGTCCCGATCGAATATGGTTTTTAATAGTGTAGGGAAAAACCGATGATTTTAATCGGGTACTTGATACTCGAGCGATTTTAATAATCGAGCGATTAATCACTTGATATCTTTATGGCTAAGAAGAATCTGTTGATTAAACACCAGGGGTTGATTTTGTAAGTTTTAGAAGTTCAGTCTAGAGTTTTTATTCAGGAAGAACAGTTGATTCTGATTTAAAACAAAAAATTACATGCTTTAATTTTTTTTTAAGAATTTGCAATCTCCGCTGGCTAGCCAGACCCAGTCAAAACAAAACCAATGTCGCGATGACTCCACTAAGGGATTTTGCATACTTTTTATATGCACCTTCTCGTTTATGTGCCATTAAGAAAGACGTTAGTTGTGTCAGCCTTCCGAGCGTCAAACTCGAACGTATATGAATGGAATGGAATAACGAATTGTCACTTAAATTAGTAGATGAGTACGAAAAATGTAGCGTGTTATGGGATCCAAACAATGCCTTGTATTTTAACAGACAAAAGTAGGTAGATGTATGGAATACCATTGCCACCAATTTAAACCTAAATGTTTTGGATGTAAAACAAAAAATTAACAATTTGTTGGTCGGTTAACGGTTAATAAATTACAGCCACTGTATGCCGGCCTGCTTTCATACAATTTGGTAATCCAATCGTTTAGGTTTCTTCTTCTTTTTCTCTGCCTCATGCAATAGTAGGAAGGAGACACTTGCGACTTTTCAACAAACTCACTGGAACAACAATTTGCCGGCACGAATTTAATGAAACAAATAATTTTCGCGAACAAACATCTTTTTCGCGTCCATCTTTTTTTATGCGTACGCAATTCGTGCGAGTCAATTTGCTCAAGTCAGTACCCAGCTTTAGAGAAATCACTGTGTCAACGCTGTAAGGGCGTTTTCACTACTGGCGCCCCTCAATTTTAGGAATTCCTCATAATTCATTAATTTCTAACGCTACAGTATTTTCGAGCTGTGTTTGTGATCTATTACAGTGTTGCCAAACCCTTAAAGATCAAATTTCCCACAAGAACATGTAGAATCATGCATTATCCGAACCTATATAATATGTCTTAAGCTACATCCAATAGTTTGAAAAATTATGTAACTTTGTAGCCTTCTGAAGCCTACGCTGTGGAAAATTTTTCTTTTCTTTTTGCTTTATAGATGGTCGATCTTTTTAGAGACGACGGCTTTCCCTTTCCGAAGTTCTAAACGATAATTCAACGGGGGATTTGCAGGGATCCAAAAAGTTGTTTTATTGTAATTTTTTATCTATCGGCTTCTAAATCGTATTTTATCGTTGGCTGCAACAGTGGGACTAATTGAGAAATTTACGAGAAAAGTTTTATTCTTCCGGTTTTACAGACAATCAAAACACCAAATGTTACACGCATACGTGGGTTTCGCGAACACGCTGTTCGTCCCGTATCGATGTGAGCTCCGTTAAAACTGTCATAATCTCGACTGTAAAACGACCTATCAAATTGTCAGTTCGGCTAATGGGTACGCCGTTGAATGACCTTCAGTCAACAACGAGCTTTTAGCGCCACGTCAAAGCCAGTGAAGTAGGGAATTCGAATTTGATTAGTCAGTAAATAATTTTTTTTGTGAAGTAATAAAAACGAACAAGTTTTCTCTTAATATTTTTAAAGGGCCGTATTCACAGTCGACACTTGAGGCGCGTCCTCAGGTCTAAGCATTCCTTAGTCAACTTTGTGAAACTGTCACCTTAAGTAGCACATGAGTGCCGCCTTAATCTTTAATTTTTTTTATAAAATATTATTGGTTTTAACTTTTGACTAGAAATTTTGGTCATGGGGACCACTGAATGGGGAAAAAACGTAACTTAATTTTAATAAGCTTTTGACAACGGTTTCTGTTGTGCGTCTGAAGGTCTATATGGGGACAGGGCCTACATGACAAATGAAGGAAGCTATTTTTCTGATGAAAGTTCCCCAAAAACAGATGTGTCTGCTCTGAAAATAAATACTTTTACCAAATTGGGGAGGAACGGGACACGTGGCGTGGATCCTCATTTAACTTTTCTGATGAAATTAGGTTTCAAGGTTGTTTTGCTTGACCTTATTGTACTAACGGAATGTAAGGTTATGTAACAAAAATCATTTATTGTGATGTCTTTACCGTATGAACTCAAAGAGGTCTCTTCTTCTTCTTCTTATAGTGCCGTGACCGTCTAACGATCGTTGGGTTTGTTCGGGTTTGCTACCATATTGACAATCATTGTTTTATTAACAGCTGTACGAGACAGTTCGATCGAGAATTTTCCATACCATTGTCTTAGATTTTTTAACCATCATGTTCTTCTCCTGCCAGGACCTCGCTTGCTGTTTATTTTACCTTCCATTATGAGGCATATTAATGGCATATTTCTCAGGGTGGCCCATGGTATGGCCAAAGTATTATAACTTACGTTGCTTGATGGTTAGAATAATCTCCCGATGTTTGTACATTCCCACTAGCACTTCTGAGTTTTTCACTCTATGAACTCAGCTGATTTTCAGCAGGCTACGGTACACCCACATTTCGAACGCTTCTAGGCGTTTGAACTTCGCGTCGGTGAGTGTCCATGACTCCATGCCATGAAGGAGAACAGGAAACACGTAACATTAATCATTTTCATTCAACTTCAGTGTTAAATTATGGCTACAGACAATTTTTTTAATTTTTACGATTGCTGTTCGTGCTTTTCCTGTTCTAATGTTAATTTCATTAGATGGGTCCCATTTATCGTCGATGTTACTGCCCAAATACGTCCGCCTCTCAACTCGTTCCAGTGGTGCATATCTTCGTTAGTATTTGCAATAATTAAAGTATCATCGGCTTATCTGATGTTATTAAGGGTTTTTCCATTTATGACCACTCCTGGCATGCTGTCGCCCAGGGCTTCGTTAAAAAAAAGGTCTCTATATGTTACAATAAAGATAGTAAATCATATAACAAAAAGTCCAAAAGAGTACTTTTTTCCATTCTTCTTCTTCTGGTGCCATCTCCAAGCGGAGGTTGGCTATCATCATGACGGTCCTGACTTTGTTAACTGCTGCGCTGAACAGATTATTGGAGGACATTGCAAACCATCCTCTGAGATTCTTCAGCCAGGATGTTCTCCTTATGCCCTGCTCAGCAGACACACACACACCGCTATCGTATCCTCTAGAATTATTATTTCTTTCCATAGGGCACACGCTTTCGGTCGGTGTTATTTAAATTATATAAACCCTGGGTTAAAACTCGACGCGTCCGTTTCCTTAATCAAAAAAGGTTTTTTTTCGGTATAAATCAATTTTAACATCAAAATATTTTAAATAATTCATTTAAATATTTAATTTTCTATCCAGGGCAATTTTTTTCTTGAATGAAATATTTGGGGAAAACGGATGAAATTATAGGCATTAAAAACGTTGATTTATGAGCAGCCAGTATAAGAAATACTATGCAAAAGTAACCGCGTTATTTTCGTTTCGGTTATTTGTATATTAAACAAATTTATTCTGATCTTAATTGCGAAAAGCTATACAAACGAACACTGTTTTCAAGGCGCAAAATTAAAATTTTAATTTTTTCTAATTTTCGTTGCAAGTCGAAAGTTATGTTAACTTACTCAATTGTACAAATACAATTTACATAAAATTATATGATCAGAGGATTTTTTTTATAAAGTACGATTTAAATTACACTATGCAACTTATATTTATAAAATGTAAGAATTTGCATTTTGTTGCGAATGCGGTTTTTACGCACGAATTAATTTAAAATAAGTAGTATATGCATAATTTAAATGCGCTAACCCAGAATTATTGAATGTTAAAAAGTTTTCTGCGTGCAGATTTGGCTTCATTGTTTTTATTATTCATCATGCTGGTGGCCTGTATTTGACAGACAACATCGATGCGAACATAAATTATCGTATATTTATGTAAAAGCGAATTATGGTTAGAATTGTGGAAAAACGTAGCACACTCTTTTGCAATTAAAAATGGCTCTGGATCGGATATGGCAGAATATTGACCGATTTTATAAGAAATCTACTGTCACAACGCCATGGGTGTTTGTTCGCGGAAGTTATCAATGCTCGTGGGGGAAATACCCGACCTGTATTTATCGCTGAACTTGTATTTTTATCGTAATTTTCGAGTTTTTAATGTTAAGTAAATGAATTTTTTTTACATGTGCCCTGAAAGTCTTTTCATGCATGTTCTTTTCACCGAAAGTGGCGTTTTCCAAGAGAGCGGGCGGGAAAGTATCGAAGCGGGCGGGATAGATTTTTCCCGCCCGCTTCGAGTCACCATGTGCTCATAAATAAATAAAGCCAGAATTGTCGGTGCGGGATTTGAACCCGCGACCCTCAGATCGCCAGGCGGACACTCTACCCACCGAGCCATACTACAAGCGATAATAAATAGCGGATTATGTATAAATTAAATTGGCAGTTAATTTTTCAAAGATGTTTTAGAAAAATGTCTGAAGAATTTCTTTATTTATATGGCCTCAAAGACTCGGGAACTTGTAAAAAAATAAATTGAACCCGCGACTCTCAGATCACAATGCGTACGCTATACCACTAGGCCACCGAGCCTATTTATCAAAAATAATAAATAGATATTTACATTCTCCATGCGCGAGTGTTTTCATGTCATGTAGACAGGAAAACTGTCTGAAGAATTGCTTTATTTATTTGGCATCAAAGCTTCGGAGCACTTGTAAAAAAAAATACGGTACATATCTCGGGCCGTCGGAGGCTTTTCCGGACTCGTGCAGTGGCCTCCCTCACCTTCGGCTTGCTTCTCGTAAAAGCCTCTTTTCGGCCCTTGATACGTAATGTACTATTGCTATCTCGAGTGGCATGGCGATTGATAGTTTTGGGCTAGTATACAGCGTGTTACAAATTCGGCCTTCACCATTCTGATTTCGGAAACGGTAAGAGATACATACGAACCAAATTGGAGCAAAGTTGCTTAATTATGAGCCCACTAATATGCCGCAAAAAAAAATCTAAAATAAATATAGGGCTTTCAAAATATTTGGAAAAATCACAAATTTTGCTGGTTTTTATTTTTTTCTAACTTTGTTCGAAGAAATGTTCAAAAATATCTTTCACTTTCCCATTGTTACTTGTTATTCTCCGCAAGATGATATTGTCAGACGTTTCGTCTTTGGGTCACCATCATCCACTTAATTTTTTTTAAATACGGGCCTGAATATTTTTGTTTAAATTATGATAGAGGACCACAGGTCTACGTTCAGCGGTACACAAAACTTATGGGTTTTCTGACGTTTCGTTGCTTAAAGTGACAATCTTCATTAAAATAGCCCTAGTACGTTGTATACCACTGAATGTAGATTTCAGTCTCTTTCATAATTTAAACAAAGAAATCCAGGCCCGTATTTAAAAAATTAAGTTGATGATTGTGTCGCATGAAAGATCTCTTACCGTTTCCCAAACCTCAATGGTGAAGGCCGAATTTGTAACACCCTGTATATCCCAGATATCTCTAATTGATCTAGTTAAAAAAAAATAATTAAATGCAATTTTTATGTAAGATGCGTCAAATCTAAATATTAGGAAATTTACATGGATATAGATTTTATGCGCGACCCCGTACATTCTAGAATCTGTTTCCTGTTAGTTAAAAAAATTTATCAAAATTGGTTATTATTAACGAAATAATAGCTTATTAATTTGGATGTGCATTTTTTAAATATTTGATAATTAACTGTGTATAATTAATTCCAGGTAGTGTATTAAAGTGGTGTCCCGAATGCAACAATTTATGAATGAGCTGTTTAAAGTACTACAATCGAAATAAAAATAAATAATACATTATTTTTAATTACAATATACGCCCATGCATTGCGTTGTTCAGACTAGAAGTCAATGTCTTGCTAAAAACTGACCTAGATCACGATTTGTTGGTTTAAAATATCCATTTTTCAATCGCGTTGAAATATTAATAATAATTGCACAAGTCAAGTCGAATAAAAAAAACTGACGACCCAAATTCAATAATTATTACTGTGAAATAGGTATCTAATATCACATTTTATTTTATTTTTGTTAAAACGAGGTGACAATAAGAATAATTATTGATATATTATGAAAGATGAGGTGACCTTCCCATCGACCTATATTTATGGATAGCCAAACTCTAAAAGCTCATTGTCAGATGTCATACGTAATGCCGACCGATAAACTATTTACGTTAACCGGCGAACAGGACCGTACTTCGCCCTTAATGAAAATGATTACACGGCAATATCTTGGCACATCAAGACCTTCTTTACTGGGAAATAAACAGGCCTTGTGGCCATCACTGTAAATTCATTTTTAGAATTAATTTTCATATCTATTGTCCACGTATCGATAGATTTTTCATATCGTTACACCCCTACGACTGATTTCGGTTCTGGACGGTCCTCGTTGGTTTACGTCGTTGGTTGGCAACCAAACCGGCACCAATACGGCGGGGTTGCCTATATGACGGCGACAATATTATGCGCAAGACAACCGACGAGCAACCTTTAAAAATATAACCGGTAAACCGTGCGCACCAACCCATTTTTCACTCATAAAATTTAACTTTTTACTGCGCACCCCATAAGTTGTACGTATCCATAGTTATAGGACGATGGATCTTCCCAATTAAAAAAAATCATGTAAATTTGTTTGATTTTACTATGACTTACAATATAAGTTTTCTTCTATACAATGCAACAAATGTTGCGTAGTAATATTTCAATTAAATGGTTTTTGAAATTTGTTCGACGAAATATAATATTGTAGACCATGAACTCAATTGGTATTTATTGACAATAAGAATAAGAAATTGCTTTATTTTGAATATCACCTTATTTTATGTCTAGTGCAGTTTCGTAGTACTACTACATTTTCAAACTGAATGTTGTCAATCCCTAATGAAAATTTATTAAGGCATTTCTTACCTAAGTCTCTTTTCCTCTTGGTTCGGCTGATAGGACCATTCTCGAGGGGACCTTCCGCTTTACGTGGGCTTCGAACCACGATCCTCGGCCTTACGCCGAGGAATGGGGTATATATTAGTCATAATTTTGAGATGAGTGTATTTCCTTTCCTTGTTGCGACCAATAACGTGTTGATAATTTTTAATTTGAATTAATATAGATACTAATTTATTTAATCTTTTGTTTCAGGTATGTACCGGTTAATTCCTATATGAATGTTTAAAAAGTGATCAGTTACTTACACTTTTCAGTTGGTATGTATTCCTTATACCTAGTAAACAAAATTCATACATTCAAAGGCAAGGGCGTCAAATTTAGCACTGATGTACACTCTACTAAAAAAAAAAATAATTAGCATTACCCAGACAGTATCTAAATATACCCTGTATAATTACTCAAATATAGTTTGATTGTAAGCAGGCAGAATGTATTTAGTGGCGTAAGACCTTCCATTGTTAAGAAATGCACTTTTTCCACACGACATTTCCTTATTCGTCGTATATTTTTCATTTTTACTTGCAATAAGCAGTTAGTGGTTATGAAACCACAATAAAGTGCAACAAACTAAATTACCTAAGTAGGTATCTCATTTATGTGTCGTACTTATACGGTGCACACATTCAACATATATACAGGGTGTTATGGAAATGACTTATTATATTTAAACCGGCAAATCTTGAGATGAAAATAAATTGAAGAAAAATAACCTTAAATGGCGCTTTGAATTATTAAGCGAAATATACACTTTATATGAAATCTCAAAATTTACGTGGCCGCTCCTGATGCCCTTCGCAATCAATATTTTATTGAGGCAGTCTCCAGGTTCAAAAGAGGTTAGCGCACTATATGCGATGTTGTCATATTGCAACACATAATTCTAAACGCACATGTTCAGTTTTTGACAACTAGACGTCTTTGACGCGCGCTATCACTTCTTTTTCAAACTTTTTAGACAAAGAAAACTACAATTTTAAGGTACATACTCCCTTACCTTCGATCTTATTTTAAAATAATCCGTTTTATAATTAAATTCCATAAAAAATAAAACACAAAAAGTATGTTTTTCAACAGCTCAACAGTAGATAATATCACACAAATTTGAAATCACATCACATTTATTATTATGAATTATTTCACAACAGAATAAATATCGGGTAACGCTACAACTAACAAACCGTTTAAAATTCGTATACGTTAAGCGTGGAACCCTCGACAACATCATTCCACCCCCGAGTCTCGAAACATACTGAAGCAACTATAGTGGCGCGCGGCCGGTATCCAAGCAAGGGCGAGACACGCGGTGTGATCTGACATCACTGTTAGTATACTCTAGTGACCCACATTGTTGCTAAGTGAATCCAGATGGAACGGCGCGACAGCATGTGGGTAGAAAAAGGGTTTTTACCTTAGTATTTAGATATTCGATTTAAAAAAAAAGTATGTAGACTGTCTCTAGGACACCCAAGGAGTCACCCATTTAAATATAATAAGTCATGTCCATAACACCCTGTATATTCGGAGAGAAGCGAGAAATTGATACGTTACGGTACTTTCTTTTTAACGCCAAATTCCTTTTTTAACTTGTTTACAAAATAACAAATTTTATGCATTCATTGCTTTAAAAAAGTATGGGTTCATAACGATCGTAGAAAAAGTAATTCCAGCCTCGTATATTCTTTAAACGATAGATCATCTATAAGGCCTCGAAATATCCATCGTATGGTAAATGGATTCCCTTTGATCTATGATTTTTTTCACACTAAAGGCAGAAACAAATTTTATTACCACAACGAAACATTTCCCTTGACTTCAGTTATTTAATAGGACGTCTAAAGTCTACGCCTCGAGGGCGTTCGCTTTCGTAATACCCTCTTTGGCAAAGAAAAAGGCGAAGCGGGCACCGGCGGCTGCGTCCCGACCGTCACAATTTGGCTTGTTGCCAAGTCGCGTTGAAAATGCCGTTAATTTAGGTATTTTTATTTTGTGCGCAAGACAACCGACGAGCAACCGTTGCGCACCAACCCATTTTTCACTCATATAATTTAACTTTTCACCGCGCATCCCATAAGCTGTACGTATCCATAGTCATAGGTCGGTGCATACCTACAGTTTGACGTAATCTTCTTCTTTTAATTTGCGATGGCATATTGAACGTGCTAGCTATAATAATAATAATAATACATTGTCTTATACTAAATGCAATTAGAAATGAAATAAAAGTAATAATATAATAAATAATAGCAAATAACTAAATGAATTAGTACATACATACATTCCAATAATACCAACAACAATTAGCAAAGAATTCACACATACATATAATATATAACAATAAATAAAACATCAAATAAAATAAAATGAGAGTCTGCCCTCAGCCTCACGCATCATCTAGGTAATGGTCAATAAAATAATATTCCTTCTGAATTAAGAATGTTTTAAGAAGGGTCCTAAATTTAATATCACTTTGCACCTGCCTCAAAGTTGGAGGCAGGGCATTGTAAACCTTTATGCACCCAATAAATTGACTCTTACCGTAGAGGGCTGTATGGTGCATGGGAACATGCAGTTCATCCATAAAACGCGTTACCATATTGTAATAAAAATCGCCATTTTCGAGAATAAATGTAAATTTTTTCTTGTAAATTGAACAGCATTAAAAATATACAAGGATGGAACATGGTCATGATATTAAGCTGTCTAAACTTACCCCTACAAGACTCATTGGACCCCAAACCAAGTATTAATCTAATGATTTTTTTTTTGGGCTACAAAAACTTTATGTGAGTTAAGGACTGATGCACGATACCAAAATATTATGCTATATGATACTATAGACTGGACACATGCATGATAAAATATCAAGATGTTGTTTAAACCTATCTGGTCCCTTAAATACCTAACGACATACAATGGCAAGCTCATTATTGAGAAGACTGCAGCAACTTGCTTGCTCCACTGCAGCCCCAGGTCCACAAGCACTCCAAGAAACTTAACACAGTCAGAACTTTTGATACTCACATTGTCAATGGTAATCTGTAAGCTTAAAAATGATAAACGCAGTTTTACCTGTATTAAGGCGAAGATGGTTTTTCATACACCAACCTGACATCCGACTTATGACCTCAATCACCTGACCGGAAAGGGCAGAGCGACTGAGCCCAGAAAGGATGCAAGAAGTGTCATCCGCAAACTGGTATAGAGCAGTCAAGTTAATTTTTTTATGTAGATCATTAACAAATATTAAAAAAAGTATTTGGCCCAGAATAGAACCCTGAGGAACACCGACAGTCACATTCCTCGCCTTCGACCTTACGGGCCTTCCACTTCCAGCTGAATTCAGTGACACAACAAATCTCCTATCACTCAAATACGAACGGAAGAAGTCATTTGGAGTTCCACGAACATCCAAATACTCAAGTTTAGCAAGCAGCAGTTCATGGTTAATAAGATCAAATGCCTTGCTAAGATCAAAATAGATACCACCCAATTCTTTTCCCTTTGCTCCCCAATATATGACTACGTCTACCTTTTTAAAATTTAGTTAGTTCCAATGAAATACTCAAAGAATACTTCTGGTAAATGATAATTTGTTATTATCGCTCGGTGAATAATATCTTTTACTCGACTTTCTCGATTCCACTCAAGCGTAGTAGCGTAGATAGCTACGGCAACGGCAACGTAGCTCGTCTCATAGCATAGCGGTAAAATTTGTGACCGTAATTCTTTAGACGATAGTGAAGCGGGCGAAAGCTCGGCAATCAGACCGCGTCGCGCCCGCGAAAACCAAAACACTGAGAGACACAAATTAAACTGTCTTGGCGTTATTTCGCCACTGAAGTTGCAATTCTTGGCGCTAATTTTCGCGGCACGTGGCCTATTACATTCTTGTTGTTTTAATCCGAGATCTGTCAGTATCATTATACAGGGTGTTATGTAAATGGCTTATTGTATTTAAATTGGTGACAGCTCGGGCGTTCTAGTGAAACATTACATAGTTTTTAAAAAATTGATATTTTTCAGAATGGGACAATCACCCATAACATCATAGTCTTAGCGCCGACCTGCACCCAATAAAACTAAAATTTCAATTTTTAGTCCTACTTGCAAAGCTCGCAGACAAAATTCCTCGAGAGAACGGTTCGCAATTGCCTTTGTACGTCTCGGTTTGTCATGATAAGTTGTTGTTGACCAGACAGTCGCGTCATGCGATTAAGGGTGTACTCTGATTTCGCATAAGCAAATATAAAAGTTAGGTTTGTTTTTGAACGGAATGCATATTTAGTTTAATTCGACAACGTCGACCAAGTCGACCCAGCACACGACTTCCCGTGTGCTGGGTTTGTAAGAATCGGGTTTGTTTCGTTTCGGGACATTAATATTATTAAAAATTCCCGTTTGTATCCATGTGCGGACAAAGAAATATTTTTTTGCTGTTATTTTTATGGATTAAATAAAAAAAAGGTAAAGGATGTGTGTGAAGTCTTTTTAAAGGCATCAATATCCTTCTTCAATGGGTTATCGTTAGCTGGAAGCCTCATGGTCAATGGCCATGGCCCTTTCCGAGACCAATCAAGGTTCTGGGTTCGATTCTCAGGGGATCTTTGAGACTTTTGTCAATTTTCTATGGTTTTGAGCAAGTTTCCAAAAGATTAGCATAATGTAAAAAAAGCACGTTACGTCTATTTATAGAGACACCATTTTACTTTTAAATTAATTATTTAAATTTGCACAGATTACCTATATTAGGTAACAAACTATTTAACGGAAATTGTGCGCGTATTAAATGTAAATATATTAGACAGATATTCCAAACACCATTCACTATTTTGAGCTTCACGCTGTATAAATTTTCCCTGAGAACGTTCTGACAACCGCAACCACTAAAAGAAATCCAGTAAAAACCTAAAATTCCTACAAAGAAGCTGGATTTAACAGCATTTAGGAAGCATCACAACCAAGCTAGCTTATATAAACATTTAGTTATATTGATATTTTTACAGCTTTATAAAAACACTTCCATAAAACAGTTTAGATAACTTGGTTGCAACATTTACTGTTTTTTCGACTTTTTGTTCCTTAAATTGGCCATCTTCATTAAAATACGTTCCCGTAATTTACTTTTTTTTAAATTCGGTATAATTTGAAAATGCAAAACTCAATGCCTCAACAACAATAACAATTAAATACAGAAATAGCAATAATAATTTTAAAATCTTCAGTTTCCTCGATGCAAAACTAAATTACACGATTGTACTAGGGGTATTTTAAAGAAGATGGTCAATTTAAGGAACAAAACGTCGGAAAACCAGTAAGTGTTGTATAGTATATCACTAAACCGCTTTGATAGTTAAAAAAAAAAATATCCAGGCCCGTATTTAAAAAAATTAAGTTTATGATGGTGGCCCAAAGACGAAACGTCGCATGAAAGATCTGATAATGCCATCTTGTGGAGAATAAAAAGTATCAATGAGACAGTGGAATTTATTTTGGGACATCTCTTCGAACAAAGTCAGTAAAAAATAAAAACCGAAATATATTGAAAGTCCCAGAGTATTTATTTTTGATTCCTTTGCGGCATATTATTGGGCCCATAATTAAACAACTTTACCCTAATTTAACTGACTTCGCATCTCTTACCGTTTCCGAAATCCCAATGGTAAAGGCCGAATTTGTATCACCCTGTATACAACAAATTTGCAAATGGAGAGCTTATATAAAACTGTTATAATCATAATCTGTCTTAACGAGATCTTATAAGGAAAGTGTGGGTAGTTGGATGGAACGAGCGTGTGAATACGAATATCTGTTGATAAAATAGCGTTTATGATTGCGGATATTTTTACGTTTAAAGATTTGTTGCTTCCAAAAACTGTCTATTATGTCTCCATACAATACTTTGCTATGTTACAGCGGTAATTAACCACGTGACCTTGGGCTATAAACATTTTACTAGTTACCTACTGGTTTTTGTGATACCGTGAAAAAGATATTGGGTTGAATTTTAGTGATTTCACGTACCAAACGAACAATTATTGAAATTACTTGTTACTTAAAACAAACCAGGAAGGCTAAGTTTTTTAGATTTGATTTAAAAAACAGCTATGTTTCTGTTGCTACATTTCATTATTTTTGAAAGGTGGAAAAGAACAGTGCCACACCAAATTCAAAACAATCAATTCAGAAATAACGAAAGTAAATAATTTTTTTGTATTTTTTTAAAAAATCGATAACTCAAAATAATATACGAACACACTTTTTTAAAAATGCTAATAGCTAGCTTTGCTTCCCTAATTGATAGAGTGGTCCTTCGCATTGAATATTGTGACCAAATCGTTGATATCTTCTTTGTCTTGGCATTTTCACTGAAATAAGCTAGTAGCGCCGACTCAGAACCAGGATTTTGAACTTTGTTTTCCGCACACCATTCTTTGAAACGGTTATATGCCTTGTCATATCTCGGGCGGCTTTTAGTTGGCAGAAGATCTTCTTCTACTGTTTTTGCTGCTTCTCGAATTTCTGGTGGAGTAGCAGCAAAATCAAATTCCTCATCTGATTTTTCTGTTGTTAAAGTAATATATTGTTTAGTGACAACCATATTCAAAAAATGATATTTGCCATCTTGGTGTGTATTATTACCTACGTTATTTTACCACCTGCGGTTATTTGAAATTTCTGTCTAATTTTTCAATTGAAAAGTCAAAATGTCATTTATCTATTATTGATAATTTTAATTCAAAATAATAAGAAGTGGATGTTAGATGTGGTTGTAAATAAAATAGTATACAAACCTCGGTGAAAAGTTTCATTACTGTCTTGAGACTTAGTTAATCTCGCCGCTTCGCGCCTCGGTTAGGAATGAAGCACTTTCCGCCTCGGTACGTAATATACTATCAACACGAGTGTTCAAACAACTGGATTCGATCGTAACAGATGACAGATGGTGTCTTGACAGTAAAACTGTTTATTTGAAAAATTACAAACTTTTAGGACCCGTTTATTGAACTGGAGTAGTGCTGGGTGGCGTAAAGGGCACTAGGCAATACTGCACATTAAAATTACATATATTTGTCTTCTTTTTTAATTGTGGGGACCCTTTTACGTTTTTTATGTTAATAAAATATAACAAAATAAGTAACAGGCAATTGTTAGGCAACACATTAAACACGATAACTGCCTCGGTAAAGTAGAAATGGGATAAGTACCGATTTATTTTCAATCTTTACAATTATCAAGACTAGCATGCATATCCATACACGTTAAGTAAACGTGATTTATTTAATTATATTTGTTTTAATAATAATTTAAATATTGTTTCATGCAAATCCCATGTAAAACTTTCATAATTAACACATATTAACGATATCTAACACTATCTCTATAAATATTGAGGTTAGGCTGTAAGTTTTTGGTTTGTGTAACGAGGGCAGTTAGTCAAAGTTGAGATTAGTTTAATTTTGTTGTTTTAGGTGTTAATTAAATTGAAAAATCAGATAAAACTATACAATTTTATACACAGTACATGATAATTAACGTAGTCAAACAGGAGAAAAACTATTATTTTTATTTACGACTAGGTAAGTTAAAATGTTCAAATAATGGAGCATTGTTTTTGTGGTCGTACACTTTAAAAAATGGTCTAGTTTAGGATACCAAGATCTTAGTCTCAACAACCAGAAAATTTAGTGAAATTGGCGATAAGAGGAAATTTAGTATCGAAGTCGAAATTTTATTGCTACGATTATTCTAGTTGAAGTCACTAATAACTCTTTTTAAGTCAACCAAGTACTTCTAGTACCCGAGAGAATAAATATTTATGATAACCAATATAGTTAGTTATTAGGAGCAACGTCATATTGTTGTTTCAACAATTGTGTTTGTTAATTATTACCTAGCCTTTTCCATTGATAGGATGTAACCACGTACAGACCGCTATCGAACTCTTAAGCTCTCGTCAGTACAGTGAAGGTGTACATCTATTACTTCACGCCGTATTATCAACGGTAGTCGAGAAAATATAGCGCGCAGCGCCATCTCCTAGCAGCAAATGGCGGCAGTTTGTGTGACGTCAGGTCCCACATCGTAACCTACTTATTACTACCTACTATATCTGGCCAATAACAATAACTAAGTAAATTAGTATAGGGAGCTAATTAATAAAAAAAGTGTTGGTTTCAACATGATAATGTAGTTATGTTAACTAAGAAGTAGTTAAAAATAAGAGTTAGTTCTGTTAACTAGATCATCTTATTCATCGTAATTCAGTTAAAACGAAAATTTGTAGCAAGATGAAATTATGGTATCTAAATACCAATGCATTTTTTAGAGTGTAGTAAAAATTGTGTACACTTGCTTGAAAGTGACATTCTCAAATTCGCCTGATTTTCGTAATTGGGCCGGTGTAAATACTTTTTTTTTTCAAAATTTACCACTTTTATCACTCCTTATGTAATATACCGAATATACCATTCCATAACAACCTTTATTTTTCCCTCGTTAACACTTTCAAAAAATATTGCATGTTCCACACAGCCCAAAAAGAGATGGGTATGCTAAAACTCTTGAATAAAATAGCTTTTTACCCTTTTAAAATCATATATTTTCCGGGCCCTGATAAGGGTGCGAACCATATATATGGATACGAAAAATTCCGGCGAAACTTGATTATACATACGAGAAAACCTGCCGGCTCGCATAGCTAACTTTGGTAAATCTGTTTTTAAAGAGGGTGCTCGCCTCGTTAAAATTTCGCCCCCGAAATTTGCCTAACTTTGCAGATGATTGCCGTTTCGCAAATACATATAAGCATATAGGCCTATTAAGTCTTTATTGAATTTTGCTGTTCGATTAAGAGGGAGAGAGATACATTATAACGTCAGAGATAGTCGCAGGGTGTAGCGGAATTGGTTTATTATGTTTAATTGGGTGTCCAAGAGGAAAGATAAATACTTTTTTTTTTAATCGAATTTCTAAAAAACTTAAATACACTGAGGCACAATGAAGTTATGACCTTATGAATGTTCGAAAAATGCCGCAGACAGCGCCCCCTACATTGCACATTAAAATTTCGCAAAGAAATCAATTTATCGTCCTGAAAAAACATAATTGCCAAATTTTCTAAAAAAACGTCAGTAGTAGAGTCGTCCTGGCGAAATAAACGGCTCGAAAATCCCTTGACGAAATCGAGTAATTTTTTTTCCCCAATCGATACAGTAGGATTCCCTCGACATTCTGACATGATTTGTGTAGGGCGCCGCATGTGGGGGGAGGGGGGCATGCCCCGTAAATCTCCTACAACGGGAAATTGAAAATAACGCCGATTTTGATGCTACAAAAAAAATGTAAGAAGCCAAATTGAAGAGCTTCACAGAGCGCGTAAGCTCGAACAAACCCGATCCCGATATCTCAATGAGTTCGCGAATTAACGCGATTTTCAACTGCAAAAACAATAAAATTTAATTAATTATATCTCGAGAAGGGGCGGAGTTGGGGCATCATTTTTTCGCGAATTAACGGGTGATACCGAGTACTTTGATGGGCCGGAGGCTGGGGTTGGTGGGGCAATTAGGAGGGGAGTAAGGGGGATTGGAAATTTTTTACATAAATGCAAATAAGTAGTTTATTAATCGAGCTACGGGGATCAGGCTGGATTCAATTTCTTCATTTTTTTATCAGCTACGAGGTGGGATTGGCTAAAAATTTTCCCAAATGCGAGCTGGGCGTGGTATACAAGAAATGGCCATCTCCGAAAATTGAATTGTTCCACCAGTGGCGTCGCTGCAAACATGTCCTTTATATTTTTTACAAAAAAGATGGTACGCCACTGACTTTTTTCCATGTCGATATTTTTTCTGCCTGTTCAATTCTCCATGAAAACGGTCTCTTGAGTTTTTCTTGTTTTTTCTTGTTTGATTAAAACCACTAAATTCATATTAAAACTCATTATTTTTAACATTGATAAAATAATTAATGATAATTTTTTTTATAAAAATTGTTGGAGTTATCAATTCGATGCGAAGACGGGCGGAAACATGCCTTTTAATTTTTATTTTCGCAAATGAAATGAAAAAAAATTATCATTAATTTTACTCCACTCAAAGTTATTAGAGAAAAACGAAAATAAAGTTTTAACTTTATAATAATAATAATAATAATAAATGTCTTTTATTACTGAATAAGAATTAAATACATAATAAAAGAATGGAGGCGAGATCTAGCCAAGGCTACTCAATCTAACCTTCCACGCTAGTTACTACTTAACCTACTATATTAATATTAAATATTCGCTGTAATAGATCCTTAAAACTACTTATACTTGAACAATTACAGTTCCAAAGCAATCTATGGATTATCCAAACAAAACATGGAATAATATATTATATCAAATACTTTATAGTTTACTTCTTGCTCTAAATAAAAATAAAATTTAAAAATATAAACATAATGGCAATTAATTTTACCCTAATATCCACCAATGATCAGCCATTAATCCTCTGATATAAAGTGTTTAACTGCTTTTTTGAAATGTGGAATTTTATTAATCGCTTTAAGTTGTGCAGGTAACCTGTTATATATTTTAGTCGCATTATACGAGAAAGATCTCTGAAACATGGCTGATACATGTCTAGGCACTGTTAGCTGTCGATTATGTCTAGTGTCTCTTCCATGAATATTAAACCCATAAACGAGTTTTTCTCTAAGGTAATGAGGGGTCCCTGAAAGTAAAATCTTTTGTAACAGAGTTGCAAAATGAATTTTGAATCGCTCATTTAGTTTAAGCCACTTCGAGATATTATACAAGGGTGTAATATGATCATACTTGCGCGCTCCATAGGAATACCTCAAGCAATTATTCTGTAATTTCTGTAAGCTCTCCCTATCTCTCGCCACTAAAGCTGGCCAATAAACGACATTTGCATAAGATAGAGCTGACAGGATTAGAGTATCACATAGTTTAATTTTGACATCTGAAGGCAAATAGTCTTTGTGCAAATATAATATTTTGAGTTTAGCATAGCCTTTCTGAAGAAGCGCGGAAGTATGTTTACCAAACCTCAACTGACTATCCATGGCCACCCCCAGATTTCTAGCACTGTCCGTAGCTTCAAGGAATTCACCATCGACCTTTATTTGAAAATTAGCATTATTTACTAACAACTCTTTTTGTTTACCGAATATTATCATTTTAGTTTTACCAGCATTTAAGACTAACCCATGTGCCTTCGAATAACTAGAAACAATCTTAAGATCCTCATTAATAGCTTCCGAGGCCTCACATAAATCATTAAGGGAAAAAGAATAGTAAATCTGTGTGTCGTCTGCGTACTGGTGGTTACTACATTTTTTTAAAAACTTACTCAAGTCGGACGTATACAGCGAAAACAATAATGGGGACAGAATACTACCCTGCGGAACGCCCTTATCAAGTAGAAGATAATTAGAAACTGAATTGCTTACAAGGACACGCTGAGATCTATCCAAAAGATAACTTTTAAAAAATTTAAGTGCGTCCTTACCTACACCAAAGAATTTTAGTTTAGTAAACAATACATTATGGTCCAGCGTGTCAAAAGCTTTACTAAAATCTAACAGGATTAGACAACTATTTTTACCTTGATCACAAGCCTTGTAAAGATCGTCGGTAACCTTCAGTAAAGCGGTCGAAGTACTATGATGAGGACGAAAACCGGATTGAGTTTGAGAGAGAACCTCGTGTGAATTTAAAAATTCGGTAAGCTGCATGGCCACTATTTTTTCCAATATTTTCGAAAGAGTCGGAAGAATACTTATTGGACGAAAGTTATTCACATCTTTGGGGGTATCCATTTTCGGAACCGGGACAACGTTGGCTTTCTTCCATGTTGATGGAAATGTGGCTAAAGACAGACAACTGTTTATAATAAAAGTGACATAGCTAAGAAGATAAGGTGTTATTAAAGTGAGCATCCTAAGATTAATTTCATTTGTTCCTTTGGCGTTTGATTTAAAATTATAAATTATTTTCTGAACCTCCTCTTCCGTAACCAGAGAAAACCGAAACTCATTTTGAATATTTTCATACTGCTTACCTTCGTAGTTATCTATAACTAGATTATTATTACCTATGTTAGTGGATGGTACACTATCAATAAAAAAATGATTGAAAATGTCTGCTGAGCCAAAATCTGCAGGGTTTGGTTTCGATTGAGAATTTATGTTAAGAAATTTTTTTTTTTTTTTTTTTTTTTTTTTTTTTTTTTTTTTTTTGTTAAGAAATTTTAACGCCCTGTATCTCAGTTAATATCAACTTTCGGATATAGGTAAGTATAATTAAATCCTAATATTTTTATGTAAGGACTCTGTGGTTTTTCCATGTATCAATAATTAGCGGACACCCTGTATATTTAGATAAAATACATACGATAATAAAATTGCATTCTTGTATCACATTAAAAGTTAAATGATCGAATGAATTTAGTCGTAAAATTACACTATCTATACATTTTTTAATGGTTAGGTAAATTTTTATAACCTATTTCAATGATTATGAAGTAAAATGGGTAATTTGTTGGAAATATATTGTAATCGTCTCTATAGGAACTAGGAATAAAACCGTTTCTATAGTATAAATTTAAATGCTATAACTTTCCGGTTCACAGAGAGACAAAGCAAATTTCCCCATCCCGTCGCATATTGACCAAACCTAACCTAGTTTAAAATTCACTTTATAAAGACCCAGAAAACTTTGTTCGTTCTCCGTCCGTCCCTCATGCATGAATTTCGACGAACTTTCTGGAAACAGATTTATCTTGGAGCAATTTGATAAAGCACGCGGGCCAGGCGTGGTATGTTACGCGAATATTTGTGTTTATCTCCGCTACATGCCCGTATGTATTGCCGTTTTTCGAAAATTTATTGAAATATCAGATGGGAGAAACTCACGCGATGTTCAACCGTAGCAGTTTGGTCGATGAGGGATATATTGAGTGTTTATTATATTAACTAAACTTACGATCCGAGTGCAAATAGTATGTCCTGCGATGCGAAGAGGGTCTCCTCCTTCCTCAAGCCATCCCTCAATCGCTCGTATCGTTTCACTCACGTAGGATTCTGGGATAGATGACTTTCATCACCCCAAGGACTAAACGTGGTAACGGCAAACGCTACCAAGACATAATAGGGGTAATCCGGTTAAAATAAGGGCAATTCATAATGTTACTACTGATCAGCTACAAATAGCTGATTGCTTCTCAAACTTTTTTGGCGGCAGCGTTGAGAAGCTGCTTAAACATCTTGCCGGGGCTGACTGTGGGTGGCACTTTGCCAGCGAGGAGCAATGTAAATAGTTTACTCATGTGAGAGTTTTCTGAGTTGGAATTTTGGGAATCACTAAGGCAACAAAAGAATGTAATAGTGTGAATAATGTGCCACTATTTGCTTTGGAGTTATTGTGGGATTACATAAAGAAACCTCTGTGTTATATTTTAAATCTCTCAATATCAACTGGCCTATTTCCTGACAGTTTGAAGACCGGCTATGTTGTTCCATTTTATAAGAAGGGGGACCCCGAGCTTGTCTCCAACTATAGGTCTGTAACTGGCCTATGGTCAGTTTCCAAACTTTTTGAGAAGGCAGTAGTGAACCGCTTAAACGGTTTCTTAAGCAAGTACAACAACCGCTGCTTTCGAATTAGTACAGTTTACTTATGACTCGATGAACGATAGCGGTTACACTCTGGCACTGTTCTTTGATCTCAGTCGTGCATTTGATTGCATGAGCGTGGTGATTTCCTGATTCAGAAACTGAATGCTCTCGGGATTAGAGGCCCGGTTAACGAGTGGATCAAGTCTTTCTTGAAAGACACAAGGATAGTTGTTAAATTGGGGCAAACCTTCTCAAGCCCAGCTAACCTTGAGTTTGGCGTTCCTCAGGGAAGTGTGCTTTCGCTGCTTCTATTTTTGATTTTCATTACTGGCATTCTTTGCATGGTGTTCTACTAATAAAGTATTAGTTAATCCAGCCAAAACTTATTATCTGGCATTTTATAAAAAGCGCATGGCTCCGGACATTAAACTTCGTCTGGATGGTCAAGTGATACAGCGGGTAAACAGGTGTAAATTCCTTGAATTGTTTATTGATGAGCAATTGACCTGGATCTTTCACGTGGGCCATGTTACTGCAAAGATTAACTCTGCGTTCTTTGCCATTGTCAACTTAAGAAACCTATTGACAGTTTCTCGGTCTGTTATTGGTCTATTATGCATTGCCATACTCACACCTTCATTTCATTATTCTGTTCTGGGGTCAGTCTGTCGAACTTCAGCGAGTGTTTGTTGCACAGAAGAGGATTATTCGTAAAATATTTTAATTGCTGCCTTTGGAGTCTTGTAGACCAACCTTTATAAAGCAGAGAATTCTCTCGGTTCCATGTGTGCTTCTTCTTGAAGCTATTATGTTTGTGAGATGTAATCCCAAGAAATTCCGAGCGGTCTGTCAGTCTCATTCACAACGTACGAGGAGTAGCATGTATGATGTTGTGCTTCCTGGATGTCGACTGTCAATGTTTGGTAAAAGTCCTCTTTATTTCTGTGGCAAGGTGCACAATCATTTGCCTAATTTTTTAAAAGAAGTTAAAACCATCCCAAAGTTTAAAAGAGAATGTAAAAGGTTTTTAACTGAAAAGAGCTATTATTCCCTTCAGGAATTCTTCACGAACTAAGTTCTCTTTTTATTGCTGTTCTGCTCTGTGCTAATTGTTTGTTATGTTGTTAATCGGTGTGTGTACGTTTTAGTTTTATGTAGTTTATATTTTATTTTTATAACACTTTATATTTTGTATTTACTTTATGAGATGACGAACCTGATATCATTTATGATCTGTAGTGAATAAAATAAATCTCTTTGTCTTTGAGCTATTTATACTTTTGATTTTATGGTAACTTTGGAACACGCACGTAAAGGACATTCCATCAACCTACTTTTCATCGCCTCTATACAAATTCTAGGCGAGTACATTGGGAAATTGTGCAATAACCAAGAACCTCTTAATGATTTTGCACTTTCATTGCAACTGAACTAATATCAACTGATTATCTACAAGTGCAGACGTTAAAACGCGGAATATGAAATCATCTAAAAGATTTCCCAAGGAATAAAATAAATGAACTCCATTTATTTCCATTTTTGCTTTGCATAAGTTAACTTCCCTGCAAGACTGATGTAGATATACAGACCTAGTCTGAAACAAAAGCTGGTTTAAAACCAACAGCTCTACTTTCTAAAAGTACAGCAATAAATTCTACATCCTTTCATGATTTAAGATTTTCATTCCAATTTTCAGTCAATTCTCCCGGCTGCAATTTATCAAACTCATACAGTTTTCGTGAAGTTAAAATAACATCTCGTTTAAACTCGGCAATATCGTAAGTTCTCGCTCGTGTAAACTGCTTTTCGCAGATGGAGCGCAATAATTTGCCAGTGCTGGTTGCAATTATAACACTTGTTAAACAAATTATTTGATTGTTCCAATTATACAGGATGTGTATGACTCCTTGGGTTCCTCGTTTCTTGATTTGAAATTATTGCTGATATGGTCGTTTGATAAGTAAACCCAAATTCTTCACATCATTGGGGGTTTACATTAGTCAAGCGAGTTGATCAAGTCAGTTGAATTGAAGTGACTTCAAAGCGCATTAAATATTTCATCACTCGATCGCGTGAATTGAACGGCTGCTCAGTTGAATATGTTCAACTTTTTGTATTCAAGTGAATTAAGAAACGTGTGTTTAAAATGTCGGCAAGAAGGTCGGAGGAGAAATCTTGCACGTATATTGACATTTATGAGAAATATGAGTGTGGAATACGAACACTATAAGGGATATAGAAATAGAAATACTAGAGGGGCTCCAATTAGAAAAGTAATAGAAGATATACGAAGATATATTGTACATAAGAATGAAAGAAGGTAATTTTGGGAATATAATAGATATGAATAGAATAGATAATACCCTTTTTAGTGATATTGAGTGTAACTTTTTCCAATAAATATTCGAATTGCTGTTCATGTAGCAATAGTAAATTTGTGAACCTTCCAATTTAAGTTCACGTAGAAGGTTATTTGAGGCACCTTACTTCCCTCTTCGAGTAATCCACTCTCTAACCCATATCCCCTTCTTTCGTTATTTTTTTCTCTTATGTTTTCTGCTAATTCTGTAGCTAGACTTAAAATTGTTTGCAAAATAGCATTCTTTAACACTCTTTTCGCCATTTTAAACTAACTTCATTAATTTCGAATTTGATGTGTAAACAGGAAATTGAATGCAAGTCACTTGAATCCAACTTGATCAACTCACTTGCTAATGTAAACGCCTCTACAAGATTGTGTAACTCTTCAACGCAGATGGCGTGGTATTGTTTTAAGTAAAATGTTACTAAATTCATAAGGATTTTGAGAATTTCGAATACTGTCCTGAATTCTACAGATACAGAGCATTTTGACTGAGGCATTTGTTATTCCGACATTTCAAATGAGAATAATTAAAATTCTGCATAGGTACCGTTCAAATGAACCTCGACCGGCTAAACCGACAATCCGAAGCGGATACTGCAATTAAAACTGTGAACGTCACAACGAAGGTAATTTTCCTCAGCTTTCTTTCTCCGTCAAGCCTTGCATTAAACCGAACTTTTGTTTAAGGCTTCACTGTCACAAATCTTACTGATATCGTAGAAATTACGCTACGTTGCCACCTCTACTTAATAGAAAAGTCGTTGACAACTTTTGATAATTTTATTTACAACATAAGCTCTGAAGTTTGATTTTTTTGAAACTTTTGCTTCCCTAAATTTACTATAAAAATAGTAAAACTAAACATAATTTGTGGCTCTATATACACGGTTGTGATTTAATAACGGATAAATTCAATACAAATTAAATGGGGGCGTTTTTGGAACAACGCTCGAACCTGTCGATTTTGTTTTTGGATTGCGCATATCTTGACATAAAATGTAGGTATACAGGATGTCCCACAAAAGTGTGACAGAAAAAATATTTTCTCCTTAAATGGAAACCCCTGTATATTATTGCATTTTCAGATTCTCCGGAAAATTCTACTCATGTTTCATGTATAATGTCCTAAACCTATCTTCAACTGTTCACGAAACATTTACGTTCAAATATTAAAATATTACTTTATTGCAACATAAATTGATTCCTAAATTACATTTTTTAAAAACTAAAATTATTTTAGCAAATGCAGGAAGTGTCCGCCATTAACAGCTCTGCAGTACCCCAGACGATCAATAAATTCCTGCTGTATTTTTTCTACGGATATTCTAAAAGAGCGCATTCGTATAATGTAATTAAGAATATTTCCCCAGAAACCGTAGAAAAACTACAGCAGGAATTTATTGATCGTCTGGGGTACTGCAGAGCTGTTATTGGCGCACACTTCCATCATTTGCTAAAAAAATGTTAGTTCTTAAAAAATGTAATTTAGGAATCAATTTATGTTGCAATGAAGTAATATTTGAACGTAAATGTTTCGTGAACAGTTGAAGATAGGTTTAGGACATGATACATGAAACATGAGTAGAATTTTCCGGACAATCCGAAGATGCAATAATATACAGGGGTTTCCATTTAAGGAAAAAATATTTTTTCTGTCACACTTTTGTGGTACATCCTGTATATCTACATTTTATGTCAAGATATGCGCAATCCAAAAACAAAATCGTTCCGAAAACGCCCCCATTTAATTTGTATTGAATTTATCCGTTATTAAATCACAACCCTGTATACTGGACTGGAATAACTTTTATCAAGAACTGCCATTAAATTATAGCAAAATTTTAACCTAAATTGTTTTATGGATTTATTCTTGTAGTCTTTAATACGTATCGATCCATGTATTATGCAAGGGAAAAGATACCTTATTTAGTATAATCATTGAGCGCAAAACAAGAGCACTGGCAGCATGCGAAATTGTGACAGTCACGACGTTAAAGCTAGTTCTAAACCGACGGGGATGTGATCCCGTTCTGGCCGCATTTCCGCTGCAAATCCAGACTAACCCGGTCTTTTACTCGCAAAATAGACTGCTCTCCGGGTCAGTAAATAGCAAGAAAGCAGGGGATGTACGCCGCATATACCCGATTTAATGAATTTTACACCTTTGCTTTGGCGTGAATTTATATCGTCAAAAAGATTTTTATCGTACTTTTATTTTCATGCTCCGATCTGCAGAGTCGGCTCGTCGACCCCCATAAGTGACCCTGGGAGATGTATTTAATTTTTATATTATGTAATACACAGTGTGTCCGCTTAGGTTCTCTACGTATGCGGAACTTTTTTTTTATTATTTCTTAAGTTTCTTAAGTTCTGCTTCCTGACTAAACTAACCTTAAAATAGCCTGTACAGAGTGGTCATAAAGTAGGAACTTCCTATGGAGCTCTTGCGCTTGGCGCTTATTAGGTCAAGCAACATTTGTATGAGAAGAATAAAGTAAACAGAGTAAAAGTCGAATTAGAAATACTACAGCCGATATTAACGAAACATCAGGAGAGCAACAGGTGTCCTAATCCAGAGAGCACCAGACGTGCTTCGTAGACGACGCAGAGATTGTTTAGAGGTCGATTGTTTAAAAGACAATTTTTGAATATGAGTATTTTTACATTATTTTCACTTGTAAAATATTCTCCTGGAGTTTTGCCCGTTGCTTCCGACTCACCCTGTATAGGACTGGTGTTGCTGCCTAGTTAGGGAATAAACGATGAAATTTTTTGGTGTTGCAGCAACTGAATGAGCCAAAGTGCTCATCGTTTGTGACGTGAGACGCCTCCTTAATAGAAACTAATTGAAAATTTATATTTTGTTTCGACCTTACGAACACCGAATTGACCGCTAATAATAACTAATCATTATTTATGATGGCGACATTTATTGTTCTCCGTTCTATGAGTTTTCTATTATGGGGTGGTAAAGTATACATAAAATTACCATTCACGCTGTACCGCAATAATTGATAAAAAATATTACTGAATAAGATATCATAAAATACTTTAGCGATTTTTTTTGATTATTTAAATTTTCAACTTAACCTAAAAATGTGCCAATCTTCATTAAAATTATAAAAAAATTCTAACAAAATATAGTTTGAAAGCTACTTTTATGCAGAACAATTCAAGGCGAAAATATAAGCAAAAATGTCATTTGGACTAGAAACTAGAATATACTACATATATAGATATATAGGATTTTAACACATATATGTACATATATAAACAGTATATTGCTAATACCATCTGTAATTATGTCCCCGCTATGGGCATCGAAAATCGAATAAACTTATTCGACAGGACCGGATTTCAACTTTTTTAATTTTAATTTCACTGGTTAGTTAGGAAAAATATTGCAATCAAAATTTCGATTAGTTCGATTTAAGACAGCGTTCCATGCATACGATTTCTGACGATATGATGATCCGACGGTGCCCTAATTGGTGTACCTAAACGTTTGGTGCCAAATTCCGTCCGAATATTTGTAAAAATCGACACGATGAGCTTTATTTTAACTTTCATCCGACGTCGTATGTTTCTTAACCGCACTTTTTTCTAAACCAAAAATTAAGAATTAATTGACTATTTTGGGAATTATTATTAGCTACCAATGCACCAAATTAAAAATGCATTAATTGTAAGGTTAGGTAGTGACCACATATATATTATATTCAGTGGCGGCTCGTGGTCAATCTCATTGGGGGGTCATTACGCTATATGCGATACAAGAATAGTATATTAAAGTACAAGTACTTTATAGGTACTATTTTTTCTATTTTACGTTTTCTTAATAAGAAAAATCCATATTAAAAAAATACATGCTATACTTATATAACTTTCATAAATATTTATGTGAAAATTTTATGTTGGTAATATGTACTATCAAATTATGATTTTATAGCATTTGATAAATTATCCATGTCTATCATTTTTTCGCAAAACTGAAAATTTTCTTAAATAATTAAACAATATGAACCAAGACGATTTTAATCCTCCTGAGTTAACGGTTGCAAAGCTTTAAATTTGTAAAATATTGTAGTGCTGTGTTCAGCTTTACAAAGAAAGTAAACTTGACAGGTGTGAGGTTACTTCAGAAATTATTTCTGCAAACAAACATAAAATATATGACCTTAAATTACCAACCTTTAAAAAAGAAAAAAAATGGTTTCGAGACGCTCAGTTCGATACTAAAAACGGCATCGAATTAGCTTGGAGTTGATACCAATATAGAAAAAATTATTTTTTTAAACTATTTTAAATTTTAGATCAACCCTTCGGTCTTTAACATTTGCAAAATGAGTTATAACACGCTCATTAAAATTAGCAATACTATTTATAAATGGTTTTTCTATGCTCAACATGGCCAACGCAGATAGTCTTTCTTGCCCCATAGTATTACGTAAAAATGTCTTTATTCTCTTTAATGTAGAGAAACATCGCTCGCTTTCTACAGTTGTCATCGGTAACGTACACAGTATAGTCAACAATTTGACAGTTTCCGAAAAAGTTGCACTAAGGTTATTATTAATAAATAATTGGAGCATTGGTACGGCCCCAGAACATTTATCGAAATCATCCCGTTCGTAAATAACTTTTAGTTCAGTTTTAAGTTTTAAATAATTTATACTTTGAAAGTTTTCTTTCACTGATTTTAAAATATGGTCCGGAAAATGATTTTTGTATTGTTCAAATTGATCGCTATAAAATAATTGAGCGATTACTAAATGGTCACTAAAACTAAACCGGTGGTTAATTTCAGATATTATTATGTCACAAACTTCCAAAGCGACTTGACGATTAGAATCTTCATTTTTTCTTGGTCTTTTGGCACTAAGCGTTAAAGATGAAGGTATTTCTGGGGATATTTCATTTATTATTTTATCTCTGATATTTTGAATTGAAGTCTTAAATGAGTCTATGAAAGTTTTTATCAATATAACATCGATACCGCGTTTCTGAAGTTGATTAAAAAGAATTTCGCAGTGGGGCATTATGAAATGGAAAAAATTTAACCAATAAAGAAAATCTACACTTTGCAAAAATGTCTTTAACCCAATGGCCTGATTAATGGTATTAGAATCGTCTTCAGTCTCAATTATCTTCTCTAGAGAAGCCAGAATATCATACTGATATAAAAATACAGTTTCCACACAACGTGCATTAAAATACCATCTTGTCGGTACAGCTCTGGGTAAACGAACTTTAACAAATTTGTCGAGAACTGCTGTACGTTTTGGAGATCTACTAAAAAATGTGGAAAACCCCTGTAAATTTGCAAAAAAAATTTTTACGTTTTTATTCTGACTAGCTGCTTTTTGCAGTATTAAGTTTAATTGATGGGCATAGCAATGAATAAAATTAGCAGCAGGATATCGTTGTCTAATTTTTTGTTGCACTCCACCTAATCGTCCACTCATAGTAGATGCTCCATCATAACTTTGTCCAATTAATTTTTCCGGTGTTTTATTTATTTCCAAAATTTCCAATTCTTTTAAAATTACGTCTGACAAGTGTTCGGCTGTGGTACCGGAGGGAATTATAAATTTAATAAATCGTTCATGAACGATGCCTGACAATATATATCGTATTATAAAAGTCATTTGTGTTTTATTGGAGCTGTCAGTAGTTTCATCCACTTGAACAGCGATATATTTAGCTGACTGAATTTCCATTTTAATTTGTTCTTGAGCCACCGATAACATAGAATCAAGTAAATCATTTTGAACAGTTTTAGATGTACCCTTAAAAACCGTTGCGTTATCTAAGTATTCTTTGAATATTGGATCGAGCTCTGAAACAAAATTTATTAGTCCACGAAATATTCCCGGATTTTCAGACAAGTCTGTTTCGTCATGTCCTCGTAGAGCCAGCTCAAATGCCCCACAAAACTTGACACAATCTATGATTTTATTTAAAATATATCGATTTTTTGACACACTTTCATTAAAAACTCTTAAGGATTGTCGATAAGCATTGTCTAACTGAGCTCGAATATCAACACTACCGATTGTAGCAAAACTCATGGAACTTTTCATGTGGTCTGCCGATAAAACATGTTTTTTAATTTTGTCTTTTAAATGCTTTAAATCTTGGACACCGTCTTTACACCATAGAGAGTCATTCGAAAAAATAATGCATACAAAACAGTAAAATGCATTACTTACTTCGCACCCGCAAATCCAGTCAGACAAATCATACATAGATCTGCGAAAATTACGATTAACGTCTTTATTTTTGTCCTTACTAGTCTGCTTAATTTTTAGATCTGGCAGCGGGCGACCACTTTCCTTTAGTTCCAAACGTTTTTCGAAATTTAGTTCATTTCTAATTTTAAGTTCCTTAACTTTTTGTACGACCGACATAATAACGTTTATTAGTATTAGTATAAAATAGTAAAAACTACAATCACTAAGAAAAACAATAAAAAATACAAAATTGCTCTACTTCAGCTATCTACTAACACATTAAATATTCGTATTAAGACAAATTATTACAACCACAATTAAAGTAGACTAAATGAAAATGTTGCGCGACCTACGACCTCCGACCTACGTCCAACCTGGAACCTGCCATCTCTTTTCCAAGCATTTAATAATTACTAATGATGAGACGACATAGGTATATCTTATTCAGATTTTCAATAAACCGGGCTGTTGACCCAGCGGCGGTAAACTTCGCGTATGTTTCTCCCGCTTGCCGGAATCGTCAGAGCTCGGCTAAATTCGTTTCCATTTAAGCTATCGTGGTCAATTACTGGGTCCAGCCCGCTTGCGTTTACGGGGGCGTTTCAAATATTATAAGTAAATTATTATAGTAGGTACATTATTTGTAGTAAATTCTAATTTAAAAAAAAGTTTTATTTCCTAAATTTTTATAGGGAGGTCATTGACCCAATGACCTAATGGAGAAGCCGCCGCTGATTATATTGTATCCGAGTGACACTCTCTTTTTTTTACAAGCTTTTTAGTGAAATTCGGTTCCGAAGATCGGATAATGTGATAAGCAATATATTTTCGTATACATATATGGACATAAGTACCTGGGTATTGTTCAATGACTTTTGCAAAAAAGCACACTAAACTACCAAACAGCGAATCAAACCACCACAAATTAAAAAATCTTTTACAAAAATTGTTGTTAGGTAATGAAAGTTTATAAGCACTAATATACCGACAACAATGTGGATGAACCCCTTTTTATTATGTAATTTGAAAAAGCATCCAGAACCAAAGATGGCGACGAATAACAACAAACAAATAATGTCGGGCCGGCTCTGACGCGATCGATAAAATTTCCATCCTACTGCGCAAACTCAATAGGCCCGCGCCATCTCCCATAGCGGGGACACTTTGTATTTTGGAACGTTCGTATTGGCAATATACCGTTTATATAGGGTGTCCCATAACTAATGGTACACAGGAAAACTGCAGATTCCTTGAGTCAAAATACTGCGATTTGGCCATACTTAGTTGGCCAAATCGCAGTATTTTTACCCAAGAAATCTGCAGTTTTCCTGTGTACCATTAGTTATGGGACACCCTGTATATATGTGGATTTTACACGGCTATAGGCTCCGTCGGACGCTGAATTACAGAGGAAGAGTGCAGGTGTTTTGAAATAATATCCCCGATATATTCATATTTTACTAAAACTAAGCAGTGTGTTCTTATGAAAAGTAATAGGATAATAAAAAAAAAATTAAAATGTACCTATGTATTAAACTGGGAATACAATGACCATGCATATTGTGATCATATTTTCTATCGTAAATTAATAATATCCGCGTGTGTAACTATTTATTTTTTTGTTGCAGCTGAAGGTTGGTACGCTGTTTATTCTTTAAACATTAATCCTTGAGTCGTTTGTCGCAATCTAGGTCGTTAAGTTAAGCAAGCTCCTATTAACACTATCATTATTGTATTATTTTTTTACATACTGTAGTTAAAACATTAATTATTAATATTTTTATCATTCAAGTTTATTTAATGAAATTTATGTATTACCATTACTACTATAAATACAGTGATGGGCTAAAATATGGAACAAATTCATTTAAACATCAGGTATTAATTTTTTGTAAAAACGCTCGGACACGTCGATTATAATTTTTTCTTCCGGATTTTTTGCCTCAAAAAGAAACTATACTGGGTGTGTCAAAAAGTAGATGTAGGTATAATTTTGAAAAGTTATTTTATTAATATTATTTTATTAAGTGTTGAAAATGCAAACCATTAACTTCTTGACAATATGCCAATCTACTTAAAAACCCTTCTAAAACATTATTTACAGTATTTTCATTAATTTCATATCTAATTTTAAATTTTAAGTCTTCCAAATTTTGTGGTTTATCCTTATACACTTTTGATTTCAAATAACCCCAAAGAAAGAAATCCATTGGTGTAAGATCGGGCGATCTTGCAGGCCATTCTATGGGTCCTCTTCTACCTATCCATCGTTCGGGAAAAATAGTATTCAAATACTCTCGTACTTGTCGAGCAAAATGAGGCGGAGCACCATCCTGCTGAAACCAAATAGACGCTTCTGGTAGATTAGGCTGATTCGGATTTGGAAAATCCCCTGCTAGTGTGGGAATTAATTCATTTTGAAGAAAATACCGGTCTCCTGTAAGATTTCCATCGAAGAAAAAAGGTCCAATAATTCTATCATTTAATATCCCTGCCCAAACATTTACTTTTTGTGAGTATTGCCTGTATTGCGTATGCTGTTCTCTCATCCAGCGGGGATTATTTGTACTCCAATACCGAAAATTTTGTCTGTTTACCGAACCATTCAAACAAAACGTGGCTTCATCGCTAAAAGTACGCTGCGATGGAAAAATAGATTTAAGTTGCAAATTTCCATCATAGTTTCACAAAACTGTAGTCGGCGGTCGGGATCATCTTCGTTTAGCTCGTGCAGCAACCTAATTTTATACGGATGGTACTTTTCTTGTTTCAATACCCGCAAAACAGATCGTCGGCTAACATCAGTGGATGCACTATGGGGATTATCTTCAACTTCTAACAAAATGTTCAATTTTGTGTTTTCACTAGATCTTGTAATCCGTCGTTCTGGATACTTAGCGCTAAACAAGTTACAAACTTCTTCTTGACTTCTTGTTTTGTCTCCACATCCAATTAAAATTAAAATTTCGATTCTTTGAGTTTCATTTAAATGCACCCTGATCACCGTTTTTTCAAAATTATACTTAAAATTCTTTTTGATTGACACATGACTTGCTATCGTAGTAACAATTAATTTAAATTTACCTGTTTACCTTTTAGTAGGTACATGTAGCTTTTTTTAAAGAAATTTCTTTTTTAAGATGTAATTTTTCTCTAAAACCGTTAGAGATAACGATAGAGTATGCTACATGAATTATGCTCAGAATTTGACGTAGAATTTATGTGATAAGTAAAAATAGGATGGTTCTATTTAAAATACAAAAAAATTGGCATCTACTTTTTGACACACCCAGTATAATTTCTTTTTGAGGCAAGAAATCCGGAAGAAAAAATTATAATCGACGTGTCCGAGCGTTTTTACAAAAAAATAAAACCTGATTTTTAAATGAATTTGTTCCATATTTTAGCCCGTCACTGTATATAAAATTGTACTATAATTTAGGCTTTCTTACAGTTAACAAACATGAAGTGATATCGGCATTCCTTTACTTTCTATTAAAATTCTTGTACTTCTTTTCAAAATAATATTCCCCCTGATTATCTTCCATTGATAACTGCCGCTTCACAAATCAAAATTATCCGAACGCTATAACAAAATGGCGGCTATCATAACGCTTATTTAGGAAGCGAGTTTATTATTAGAAAAGCAGTATACTTTGTTTTATTAAAACATAAATTAATTTAAAAATTCTAAGGTAGGATATTTTTAATTTCCGTTATTCCTTTATCCTGTCCAATTATGTCGTGTAAAATGTAAATGAAGTTTAATCAAAAAAGCAGTGGCGTATCAAAGACCGATTGGGCGTTTAAGCAAGTGATTATCGGATATTTTTATATAATCAATGTCATGTCATTTTTGAATAATCTTTATTTACGGGTGAGTAATGAATTATTACACTTGTGAGCTATGACAAATCACTTCAAAGCGTTTTTTACTTATAGTTCTCTAAGCGAATTAATCGTAATTCTGGTAATATGATATGATAAAATAATATTTGCTTCGTGGTTTAACCCCCCTGAGAGGTGTAGTTGTTAGCCTTAAAATCTTAAATGGGAAGGGGGTCAAGTGACACACCATTTTAAAGGTCGTTTAAATTACTACTCAAAAAATAATAAATTATGGTAGAGATTTAAACGACTACTCAAAAAGTAATAAATGTATTATGAATATTCCCATTTAAGATGCCCCTCCCAGCAGTAACGTAACCAGATCTTAGTATTTGGAGCCTGGACAATACAGTCTAAAAAATGCATTGGTATCTAAGACTAATTTTATCTTGCTGTTAAAGTTTTAGCTTATGTAAAAGTAATTTCTAGTTAGCAAAACAAATTTTCGTTTTAACTGAATTACGATGAATAAGATGATCTAGTTAACAGAACTAACTCTTATTTTTAACTACTTCTTAGTTAACATAACTACATTATCATGTTGAAACCGACACTTTTTTATTAATTAGCTCCCTATACTAATTTACTTCGTTATTGTTATTGTCCAGATATAGTAGTAATAAGTAGGTACGATGACGGCACACCAACTACCGCCATTTGCTGCTAGGAGATGACGCTGCGCGCTGTATTTTCTCGACTACCGTTGATAATTCGACGTGAAGTATTAGATGTACGTACACCTTCACTTTACTGGCGAGAACTAAAGAGTTCGATACCGGTCTGCAGGTGGTTACATCCTATCAATGGAAAAGGCTTCCTTTTCTTGGTAGAACCATTCAATTTGAAATGATATTTTAAAGTGCTACTGTGTAGACTAAATACGCCCTTATGGTATAAGGTATAATCGGGTGGTCTGGAAAAATAATAATTTTTCCATACATTTAATATTTCTTTGCTCTTTTTTTAACAATAAAATAGGTAATAATTAACAAACACAGTTGTTGAAACAACAATGTGATGTTGCTCCTAATAACTAACTATATTGGTTATCATAAATATTTACTCTTTCGGGTACTAGAAGTACTTGGTTGACTTAAAAAGAGTTATTAGTGACTTCAACTAGAATAATCGTAGCAATCAAATTTGGCCTTCGATACTAAATTTCCTCTTATCGCCAATTTCACTAAATTTTCTTGTTATTGAGACTAAGATCTTGGTATCCTAAACTAGACCATTTTTTAAAGTGTAAGCGTTACGCCACTGCAATAAACGGAAACAAACAAAAATAAAAACTGGCGAAATACGCCAGTGTTTGACAAGGGTAAAGACCGATTAAAATTAATGGCAAAGCGTTTCCAAATTAATTCGGGAGATAATAATAAACAGCTTCGTTTTATTAGGAGTGTTAATCGCACTGGGATGTAATAATTTTCTGAAAGACATTTAGAAATTGGGGTCGCGAGCGCGTGTAAAATATTTGTTTACAAAGGAGCTAACATGAACGATGTTATTTACATTCGGGCCTTAAACTTGGCTATAAGAAGTTTTAGTTTTAATTTCGAAACTTAAACATACGGGCGCCCTTGATTTCGAGAGTTCACGCGTGCGATGGGGACATATTTTGCCTCGCAAAATTTTGTTCTATTGCCTCTGAAATTAAACAAACATTTTTTGATTTCTGCATAACGTAATATTTAATTTAAAAAAATCTAGTGATGGGTTTGTTGGTTAAAGGCGGGGGTCGGTTTAAAGGCCCGAACTTCAAATCACTGCAGCTTTTCGGCTTATTAGGTACCCCGATCTTGTTAGAAGATGTTTGCTCCTTCTATGAGGCCCAGTAACCTTCTACCAAGCTTGTCATGTGGGAGGTTGTCACCACGTTGTATGTTCCCGAAGATATTTTGTCTTCTACGAGACAGCGCTACGCAGCGATATATTATGTGTGAGGCGGTTTCATCCTCTTCGCCGCAGAGTCTACATTCCATGGATCCGTCGTTTATTCCTATCCGTTGAAGGTGTTTTCGCAAGTGGCAGTGACCTGTTAGCAGACCCATCACTTGTTTCAACTGGGGCCGCGTCCGGGTTAGCATCCCATTCGATAGTATTTTCAATGGTTTTCCAATTACGGCCCGTACGTGTATTTGACCAGGTAACTCTTGCCTTCGAGATAGGTGTTGTTTTTTCGACCATCTATCTGATGTTGTTTTTGTTGCCTGTTTTGATGTTCCAAAGGCCGGTTCGGGGCCCCTGAGACTTTGGGCAGATCCGGCTCTCGCTAGTTCATCCGCTTGTTCGTTTCCTAATATCCCGGAGTGACCAGGGACCCACAAGAGTTCCACCTTATTCCCCCTGACCGTCTTTTAGGTTGGTATGGCACTCCAGTGTAAGTTTTGAAGTAAACCGATTGGAGTTCAGAGCCTTAAGAGCAGCTTTGCTGTCCGAAAGGATATGTAAATCTTTTGGTCGTGGTAGCTCTTTTCAAGATTTTGTAGTACACATGCTTATATGGCATGAACTTCCGCTTGGTATACTGTGGCGTAGGTCCCCAGAGGAATGTTCATGTCCATCCTGGGCCTTTCCCCAAATATACCTGCGCCCACACCGTTGGCGGTTTTTGATCCATCGGTGTACCAAACTAGACCCTTGTCAAACGACGGGGAAAGTGGTTGTAATTCGATAACGTTATAGAAGAATAACGTTCCAAAATAACGTTATTTTGGAACGAGGTTGCTGCGCAAGTAATAAAAAAAAATGGATAATTGTTTCATTTCTGCCAATTTTGAGAATTAAAAAATACTGCTTTTACTAACCTACGTCGTTAATTATGAACACAAAACCAGTGTAGCAATTTGAAAATAACGTTTGGTTAAGTTATTAATAAATAACAACCCTTGTACTGAATGAGGGTACTGGGTAGGGTATTTATAGTTGCCGTTCTTGCCGTCTCCCTTCTGTCTACTAATTGTCTGCTCTTCTCTTCTCGATCTGTTTCTACGAACGGTAGACGGCAACAGTAACCGTTAAGTTTATAATTTTCCTTAAGACACAAAAACAATATACAGAACATAGAAAGTCCTCTTCAGAAGAAAGAAATCAGAACAAACCCTGTATAGAAGTCCTCTACGGAAGAACGAAACCCGAACGGACCTTATAATATAGAAGTCCTCTTCAAAAGAAAGAACCCCGAACAAACCCTATACAGGTCTCCTTGATAGAAACTCTAGCACACCCTGTATAGAGGTCCTCTTCAGAATATTTGGGTTAATTGCAAATTTTTTTACGGATATTTTACGCAATATTTTGCTGCATTAGTACAGGAACGTGTATATTTTCCTTTCCTGATTTTCGCAAGCTCGTGTTGACCAAGCAAACTTCGCGCTAATATACTAGATGTCGGCCCTAGAGACTCTATCCCGCGATAAATACACATTCTCTATATCACCGGCAAGGTCCTTAATGGGCCCATAAATTTTAATTAGGTCGTTCGCATTCCTTGGTACGGAAGAGACAACAAAATTCGATAATTAAATATTTGATTTCGAGAATCAGCGAGGGGGTAATATAAACGTTTTCTCCCTAACAAGGAAACTCAAGACTTTTAATAATTTTATTTTTCAAATTTAATTTCTCAGCTGCAGCAGCCTTATGACATCAGGAAGATGTGATTCCCGTTTGCCAGAAGTTATTTTAGTGTCGCAACATACCTGAAAAAGGCAAAAAATAAAGTAAATACTTTAAAGACAAACCACCTACGAAAATGAAAAAAAAGTACGGTTAACTTGACTAGAAACTATCCTCTTCATACGCGTGTTGAAAAATATTTCTCAAACATTTGTATTTGAGCAGATGACAATACGGTTTATTTAAAATACACATAGATTAAGTTTTGCATCACTCTGATTTTGGCATGTTAAGATAATTTCAGCAATGATTTTTTTTTAAATGTTCATTTATGTAAGGATACCATTAAAAAAAAATATTATCAAGGCATTTGTTTAAGATAACATTTTCAGCGTTGTATGTTGTTGGCGATGGCCAGTTAAATTTTTCGGTTTAGTGTGTAAAAATGAATCGCCGAGTAATATCTAAAATTGATCGTGCAAGAATAGTAGCTTTAGTTGAAGAAAGGCATTCCCAAAGATTTGTTGCTGAAAGGATATGGATTTTCCAAAGTGATGTCTCTCGCATATGGAATCTCCATCTAGAGACCATTTTTGTGCGAGAGAGACACAATATAAATAAATTTTACTTTTGTTAAGTTTTATTTTAAAAGGTTTAAAATGTTGTGGGGTAAAATAAAATTTTTTAAAACTCATTGATTTTTATTTTGAACTTATCAATGAATTAATATTTAGTCTATTTTCACCATGACGTAATTACTTATTCGAGAATCAGAATGATGCAAAACTTTTGAATCAATGTTTATAATAAACTTTGGGGATCAGTGGTGTGATTTGGGGCACTAGGGCAATTAAAAATATTACATGTATTTGTCTTTTTTTGAAATTGTGGGGATCCTTTTAGGTTTTTTATGATAAATATAAAAAAATAAGTAAATTGTTAGGCAACCCATTAAACATTACAACTGCTTGGGTAAAGTAGAAATGGGATAAGTACCGATTTATTTTCGCTTCTATAATTATCCAGGATACGGAGACGCAAAGTTTTAAATTTTTCCAAATATTTTGAAAGCCCCAGTAGTTATTTTTGATTTTCTGCTACCTAATTACGTAACTTTGCCCCAATTTATCCGACTTCGTAAACTTACCGTTTCCGAAATCCCAATGGTGAAGGACGGATTTGTTACACCCTGCATATATATTATGTATCCCAACAGTTATTTTAATTCAAGCAACCACGTGAACGTTAACATTCTTGGAACGATTGATCCAATCTCTTCGTCTGCTGCAAAATGACATCCCCTGCGGTACTCCCGTTAATCGACAATTCGACAAAAACTCTCTATTCAACCAACAAATTCAACCCCCACTAAGCAACCGGCACTAATAAATTTCAAAAATGAATCGGAAATAACTCCTGTGCGTGGTATAGCGTGAAAAGAAAAAGGGGTGGAGTATCAATTCGTGATATCTGGGACCGAGGGGTCGAACCTTTTTAATTGAAAAAAAATCTGTTTTTCAATTAATAAGCGATAATCCCGATTAATTGGGATACTTGCGGTAAATTAATCTTAAACAAGAAGGAAAGGTACATAGAAAAAATAATTTATTGAGTCAATTACTGTCAATAGTTCCGAGAATGTTAACGTCCGCATGTTTGATGGAATTAAAAAACTATTAGAGTAACATTTATCGGTATTATGGAGAAATTAAAAATTTAATCAACTTTATTTGTTGTTTTTTTATATATCTCACGTTAAAGTTCAGCTTTTTTTACCGTTTTCTATGTTTTATTAACCTCAGCAGATTATCTATTAGAAAAAAGATATTCAGAACGGGTATTAATCCCACAATGACATGTTGAGCACTTTCACCTACTCTATCTTTCTATCTACTATGTCCTCTTGTTCCATTAAATTCTAAAATAAAACCGTTAAAGAAACAACACTAGAAACAATTAAAACTAACTACAATAGATTCCGGCTATAATGTACACTGTCTGGGCTTTCAGAGTTATTATCATAGATAGAATGTTGCGGTTTCAAATGAAAGATCATTGACAATAACTCTCATACAGGCAAAATGCTCCCTCAAATGGCATTAGCCCTTAAACAGTCTTACTGCCCCTCTAACCTACCCTAATCTGAACATTCCCTTATATAATTCAAGGTCAAGGTGGTCGTGCTCGCAGTAGCGTGAAAAGGAAGGGGCGAATTTTCCTTTTGTTATAGCTTACACGAGTTGAGAAATTTTTAATTAAAATTTGAATCAAATGAATTTGCCCGGGAATTTATTATTTCGAGACAACTGGAATAGTTTCGGATACTTGGTTTATTATATATACAGTGTGGCCATCTTGTACAGTAAGTGTATTATTTAGAATGCATAACCAAAAATGTGTGATAGTAAGATCTACAGTGCAATAATGAGTCAAAAAAGCATAACAAAATATATATTTTTATAAATACAGTGAAAACTCTCATAACAGACATCTCTGATAAGCGGACATCTCTATTAAGCGGACATTTTTTCATAGTCCGGATGAAATTCCATAAAAATCAATTTTCCTTGGGCGGACGCGGACAGGCTGTTTTCATACAAAGAGCGCGAAAACCCTCCTTTAAACGAACAAAAAAATTTTAAAAGTATTTGGGAGACGAATAAGTACGGTGCAAAAACTCTCTGAAGAAAGACAGGCGAAAGGACTTTGCCGAATGAAAGTATGTGTGATTCCCCGACATCAGTCCGCCGTTTATTTGTGAGTTGTAAGGTTAAAATCGTAAACAATGGCAGAAAAACGTCGGGTTTTGTGCCTGAAAGATAAAATTGATGCTGTGGAAGTTTTTAATTTGATAACGATGATTTGGACGAGTTTATTAACATTGATGGCAATGTGCTGTTAGAAGATGATAGTGACCCCATTCCTACCGATTATGTAGACCAAACTGAAACCACATCAATATCTGACGACTAAAGTTGAATGCAGTAATCAAACAAATGTCACCAATTTTCTACAAGCCATTAGTATGGTAAAGGTATTACAAGAGTATGCAAAGGATAGAGGTGACTCTACAGCAATGGAATTCTTATCAGACTTGGAATTACATTTTCTAGATTGCAAGTATAAAACGCAAACACGTCAAACTACGTTATTAGATTTTTTTAGTACTACATCCTAACTAAAACTAGTGTATTTTTGTTATGTTTATTTATACATACATATACATCGTAATAATTTTGCATTTACATATTACCTAATAACAAATTTCCCATGGGCGGACACCTCTATTAGGCTGCCACATTTAGACAGCCTAAGTGAGGTTCCACTTTATAACATCATTTTATGGTATTTTGTAATTCTAGAGAGTTGATGTGACTGATGGGTTGAAAATCTACTGATCAAACGAGTAGCAAATATCTGAATAGAATATAATAGAATATGAAACCATATGCCATCTGTTTTCCATTAAGTCCACGTATCGTTTTTGGAATATGTATGTATACCGAAAATGTATTTTTTCCTCATTTTTATACCTTATTTTCACATATGCTCGTTTTCAATGCATTTTGGCCAATATCGAGTAAAAGCAGTCGTTATATTACGCTATGCTTCTATGTCCGTATTATGTTACAACAGGCAATTTTGATCGATTTTAGAATATTTTACAGAAGCTTACTGTAACAATATTGAAGTATTTTAACATGCAGATTATTACATAGGTATACATAACGCTTTTATTATAAAAGAACATAATACCTGGTTGGTTGGTTGGTTTGTTGGTTGGTTGGTTGGTTGGTTGGTTAAACGCCTGAACTTCTATCACTGTAGCCCAAGGCATCTTTTAGTGATTTTTTACTGCGTTTTAATATTTTTTGTGACTGAGCATTTTAAAGCATTTTTAGGTATCAGTCATCACTGGTGTCAGTTCAGTAGTTTTTAAGTTACTAAGTAATTAAAAAATTTCTGGATCCATTTGATGTTTACTGGGTATTCAAATAAAAGCCCTGCGTATCGAAATGGATTCTCAAAACTATGTTAAAAGAGGCCTTTCTACAGCCTACTGGCTTATTGTGTCATGTCTTGTTAGAGGATGTTGTTTGTTCCTTCTATGAGGTCCAGTGGCCTTCTACCAATACATAATATATACACCTGTATTATATCATACTAATTTTTTAACAATCACAGTGATACAGTGTCGGAGTGCCACTTCAAGAATCATAAATATTATTACATATTATTTATTGTACGAATGTCATGAGTAGTGAGAAGCTAAATAAGAGAAGTATGAGGTGGGCAAAACCATTCCAAATCCGAGTGGGCAATTCGATGTGAAGATGAGCGGAAGCATGCCTTTTAAGTGAAGGTGGCCATTTCCAACAATTTTTATAAAACAAAATTTTCATTAATTATTTTATCAATGTTAATAATAATGAGTTTCAATACGAATTTAGTGGTTTTAATCAAGAACGGTGTGTCCGACGAGAAAAACTCAAGAGACCGTTTTTATGTAGAATTGATCAGGCTAATCAGAAAAAATAGCCACATGGAAAAATGTCAGTGGCGTACCATCTTTCTTGTAATAAATATCACAGGACATGTTTGCAGGGACGCCACTGGTGGAACAATTGAATAACTTTTCTGACTACAATTTGTGGTTCTGTATCCTGTTAAGACATACCAAAATTGAAAATAATATCTAAAGTACTTTCGGAGATATTAAAAAATAACCATTTAGAAAATACAAATTCAACACCCTGTCGCAAAAAAGTTAAGCCGTTGCGGACATATGTTCAAATGACCTTTTCTTTATAAAATGACCTAAGGAATCACACCCTGAAGTATTATCACGTCATTAAGGAACACCATGCGTATTATATACTCACTCCATTACTTTATTAATGCTGCGTTCTGAATACCCTTATATACGGCATTTTATAATGGCATACTGCTATAAGTATCCTTCCGCGGCAGCAGCTTACTGTGAAATTTTATATGTTTTATTAACGATCAAACGATTTTCGAGAGGTTTTGCTCGACTAGATTCCGTCGATAACAAAGTTTCAATGGAGGAAACTATACTTTTGGATAAAATTACACAAAGAAGGACACAAGTATGGTGTAACATAGTATAAAGAAAAAAACGACTTGAACTATGTGGATGGTATTATTTTTTTAGAGAGGGCATCATGTTGGTCGCTATAATTTTATAGTTTTGAGTAAGGCAAGGCAAATGAAAGCTTTTGAAAGAGTAGTTAATTATATGTTTAAAATTGTTATTATGGTAAAGGTAAAGTAAAATTTCCTGCACCCATTATTAAATTAATTACAAATATTAATTTGTACAGTATTATTTATTAATTATGTCATTTGTTCCATGGTTGGTTGGTTGGTTGGTTGGTTAAAGGCGGGGGTCGGTTTAAAGGCCCGAACTTCAAATCACTGCAGCCTTTCGGCTTATTGTGTGCCCCGATGTTGTTAGAAGATGTTTGTTCCATCTATGAGGTCCAGTAACCTTCTACCAAGCTTGTCATGTGGGAGTTGTCACCACGTTGTATGTTCCCGAAGTTATTTTGTCTTCAACGAGACAGCGCTACGCAGCGGTGTATTATGTGTGAGGCGGTTTCATCCTCTTCGCCGCAGAGTCTGCATTCAATGGATCCGTTGTTTAGCCCTATCCGTTGAAGGTGCTTTCGCAAGTGGCAGTGGCCTGTTAACAGACCCATCACTTGTTTCAACTGGGGCCGCGTCAGGGTTAGCATCCCATTCGATAGTATTTTCGATGGTTTTCCCATTACGGCCCGTGCGTGTATTAGACCAGGTAACTCTTGCCATCGAGATAGGTGTTGCTTTTTCGACCATCCATCCAATGTTGTTTTTGTTGCCTGTTTTGATATTCCAAAGGCCGGTTCAGGGCCCCTGAGACTTTGGGCAGATCCGGCTCTCGCTAGTTCATCCGCCTTTTCATTCCCTAATATCCCGGAGTGACCGGGGACCCACAAGAGTTCCACCTTGTTCCCCCTGGCCGCCAGTACTTTTAGGTTGGTATGACACTCCAGTGTGAGTTTTGAAGTAAACCGATTGGAGTTCAGAGCCTTAAGAGCAGCTTGGCTGTCCGAAAGGATGTAAATCTTCTGGTCGTGGTAGCCCTTTTCAACATTTTGTAGTACACATGCTTGTATGGCATGAACTTCCGCTTGGTATACTGTGGCGTAGGTCCCCAGAGAGATGCTCATGTCCATCCTGGGCCTTTCCCCAAATATACCTTCGCCCACACCGTTGGCGGTTTTTGATCCATCGGTGTACCAAACTAGACCATTGTCAAACGACGGGGATGCACTGTTTGTCCATTTATCAAAGTTCCAGTCAATCTTGAAAGGCTTTGTGAAATCGTTTGTATTTTGTTTTATCTTGGTTTTTGAAATGAAATAGTTCTATTGTGTTGCTGTGGTTCTGCTCATAATTTCTACAGAACATTTTTTAAAAATTCGGTTCCTGCCGAATCCAGTAAAAAATCCGACCGGAACGGATATTAAAAAAGAGGGCCGAATTCGCCGGATAGCGTGGTCCTCTGTTCAGAAGGTATACACAGCAACATATGGCAGTGAATCTGGAACAGTGTTGTCATATCTTCAGGGTAAACTCTTTAGAAAGTCAATAACCGTTTGACAGATTTCAAGTTGTTTATTTTTCAGGGTACATTATTATAAACTTTTACGTTCAGTTCAGTTTACTGGGAAACAATCTCTGATTGATAAACTTGAACTGACTCGAACGAACCGCCGCGGAGTTTATAAATGGTCAGGTATGTTCTCATTTGTTCAATTCGAACGACACCAGTCAGATCTGGACAACTTAAAAGTTTAAGGTGCTACTCTGTAGACAAAAATACACCCTTATTGTCTGGGAAATAATGTATTTAACATCTACAAATTTTAAAACTAAATAACACGTTGGTTTTCTCGATTGATATCGGCCGGCTTCTTTAAACAGCTGATTGTGAACAATCGGGCTAATATTTAAAAATACAGCGTTGCCACTTTCAATGTTTTATAAGCGACTATCATAAATTGCCGAATTTCCTTCTATAATATTACTTACTACTATACTACTGGTCACTAGTTTAAATATAATATTCACAAGCCAATTCATATTATTTATATGTAATTTTATTTTTTATTAAGAGCACTTACCAGTGACCTCCATTAAGGTAAACAGGTGTCACAAACTACAAGAGATCTATTGGATAGAATTTGTTAAAATTTTAAATTTAGCTTCGAAATATGGTACTACATGACGATATTATCTTGAATTTTTCGAAAAAATTTTGTTTAAATTGAAAAAATATTGTTTTTGAAAGTATTGCATGCACTGTCAATAATCTCAATTAATTTCATAGTTTAGTTTCAATACAAAAAAATGTAACACCGAGGTTTTGAGAAAAAATATCTAAAAACGCAATTATCTAAGGTGATTTGGCAACGCTTCGGGTGATAAAGGGCAGAAGAATAAGGAAAACGTCTACTACTCTCTCGATACAGCCGGCCAGCGCGCTGGCTCGTCGTGTCTTGGAATGGCGATGTTGTCTCATTGTTCAATAACAATGACTTATGCTGTTCCGCGGCGAAATCCCAAACCGGACCACGCGGTCCACTAATAAATACTCTTAAGTAGATATAATCCACTGATTTATCCGGCAAGGCTCTTAATGAATGTTTTTTTCGTGTATTTTTTTTCTTTGTTTTTGCAGAATGCGTATAAATACCAACCTTTTGTAGATAATGACCTACCGGTAATAAAAAAACCCTCTTGAGATATACAAGCAGTGATTTAGATTGCTCTTAGGAACCCTTTACTCGCATCTGCATGGTTGAATTTAACGGTAGTTTAACAGCTTTTTTATGTACTTTTATACTTAATTAATAGTCCTATAAACATTTGTATATTTATTTACCAGCGAGGCAAATTTTTACGAACACCGCGTTAAATATTCCTTAAAAGCCTCTTTTATGGGGCGTATTATTACAATGGCGCCCCATTTTCGATATATCCCTGAGTAAGACGCATGAAGTATTCAAAAAGCAAAGTAATGGCGCTGTAAACACGTTTTATGTCATTGTTCCCGAGCAGCAAGACGTTGTCGTAAACACTAGTGTCTGTGACACGACGGTCACAATATTGCGAGTTGTCACATTGTGCCGCGAGAGCGGTGGTTTAGATACGTTAAACGTACAGGTCGACAAGTAGATCCGTGTCTCCGACGTATCGATAAGGGGAAAGCAATATCGTTTAAAACAGTGGTGCGCAAACTTTTTTCATTTGCGACCCCTTATTTTGTGTAAAATTTTGTCACGACCCCTGGATAGACAGTAGGCGTGAATGTCCTTGAATTTGGCGACCCCCAAAAATTTTCCGCGACACCTCCGGGGGTCGCGACCCGCGGTTTGCGCACCACTGGTTTAAAACATGGTCTAGTCATGGGCGCGCTATTATTATTTTAAATAATGTAATAAAAATAGGAATTTCTTTAACGCAACATCATAAATTTGCTATATTTTTGATGCTATTTTTTTTTCTGAATTTATGATCCGATTTGAATGATTTTTTTTGCATTGTAGGTTAGGTGGGTTCCTTGACAATGTCATAGTTTTCGCTGTTTATCATAAAAATTTAATTTTCGATTTATACTGGGTGTACTAAAAATGCTATGTTTTTTCCGAAAATTCGCATCACCCTGTGGAGTATATTAGCAACCGAGACAGATTGCAGGTGACATTAAACAGTAGGTCCATCTTTTCCCAGCACTTTCTTTTTTGGTTTACTTCATTATCTCTGTTATTAAAGGAGATACACCGTTTTATAGCGTAACATGTTTTTATAGACTTTAATATTCAACACATTCATTGGTAAATGTTTTCAAGTAGACTATGGACTTTTTCTGTCATTGCAAGCGATGTGTCAGCAGATGTTGTGTTTTACAGTTACAAAGGTCAGATAAAACGTTCGTTTCGTATTCCCAGTTGCCCGATGAGTATTTTAATCTTGAAACCTACTTGAAAACATTTAACAATGAATGTGTTGAATATTAAAGTCTATAAAAACATGTTACGCTACAAAACGGTGTATCTCCTTTAATAACAGAGATAATGAAGTAAACCAAAAAATAAAATGTTGGGGAAAGATGGACCTACCGTTTAATGTCAACTGCAATATGCTTCGGTTGCTAATATACTCCACAGGGTGATACGAATTTTCGGAAAAAAACATAGCATTTTTAGTAAACCCAGTATAAATCGAAAATTAAATTTTTATCATAAACAGCGAAACCTTATGGCATTGTCCAGGAACCAACCTACAATGCAAAAAAAAATCATTCAAATCGGATCATAAATTCAGAAAAAAAATAGCATAAAAAATATGGGAAAATTATGATGTTGCGTTAATTTTGTCCATGAGTTTAATAATAATGTTTATTTAATTCCCAACCAGCTTTTACATTCTATTACAGGAAATATTAATAATATAATCAATAACAAGCCTAAAAGTTTTAAGTAATATTTTTTTATCAGGATTTAGGAAATGTTTTAGTATGCAAGTTTGAAACTATAATAGAATATTAGTTTCTTTTCTTATATACCTATTACAATTTATTTTAAATGCGTAAATGTAAATTTAGGTTTTTCTCGGTAAGAGATTATTAAATTAAAATTTAATATATGTGACAACATTGTTAGCCGGTAAATTGGGTTGAGTCCCCTAGATTTTAGTGGTATAAGTCATGGCGTTGCTGTCTGATGTCAAGCACAAAGTAGGAGATTGCGAACAATTTATCATTTCTTAATCACCGCAGAGTAGCCAGATCGAATAAGACAATATACATGGTTTGAACAGAAACAAAAAGTTATATATACATGGTGTAAATTTTAAAATTTCCTCCCTCGATATCTGGCTTTTAAAGAAAATTTGCAGGCTTAGTGGTTTAACCCCCCTGTTGTTACCCTTAAAATCTTAAATGGGAAAGGGGGAGGGGGGATGGAATGGAAGTAATTATAGAACTTTTTTTAGGCTGTGATTTTGCGGTTTGTCCCTGGTAATGAATTGGAAAGTGTGGTACCTGGAGTACCTACGGAGTCTTAATTATTCTACTGAAAGAGGAGTCAACACAGTAATGTTTTTTTTTAATAACCCAAAAACCTTAAATCTAAGAGTAGGTAAGTTATAATTACGTCAATTTTTGACCCTCCCTTCCCATTTAAGATATTTAACATCTACGCAGGCTGCAACTATTCTTTAAAATTGATCCATTTCACAATAAAATTGACGATTTTTAAATTAGTTACTGGAAGCGAGAATTTGGTCGTTCTCTCAGATATAGTCCTGGCAGAGACCGAAGAGAATTAAATTAGCAAAAAAAAGCAATGGAGATGGCAACAGAGCATGGCTCGTATCACAGCGATAAAATTTGTGACGGTCAAGTCCTAGACGATAATCTCGTAAACCCCTTTTGTAACGATCTCCGGATGAGAAAGAAAAACCTTCCTTTTCTCGCGAAAAACCAAGATATTGCAGGAATAAAGAATACCGAAAATAAGAACATTTAGTAAATTGCAAGGGGGTGGGCGATTCCGGTATTGTCTTGATATTAAAGATAAAAATATTCCTGCTATTGCAGATGCGTGTTCGGAGTGTCAAGCTAGAGCTAATAATACAATTTGCATGGTTTTTGTGAAAAGATACTTACTTCTTTATATTAAAATATTCAATGTTTCACCAGAAAATGCTTAAGCGTGAGCAGACGTTGTACAAATTCGCAAAGGGCGAAAATGGTATTAAATATTGATTTTTTTGCACATGTTGCAATTTAATTTAATAAACTCATCGACATACTTGTGTATATATATATATGGCGAGAGGAGCCTGAGACGCACCTGAGCCACGCTTTGGTCGAGCTTTTCTTCAATGAACTTGCCACGAGCCTGCCGCGAGCCTCTTTCGAATTTTTTCGTTTCCGCATGGCAAGTCGAGTCAGTGGCGTAACTACGTCAGAAAAACTTGTGTTCGGTGACGGTAGCCCCCCCCCCCTACTTTATAGAAAACGACATTTCTAAGCGTAGAACATAAGTTTATTTACAGCCGACAGTCACATTACAGGTTTCATAACATTTAAAAATTAAAAACATTTTTTTCCACTTTTTGCATTCGCAAATGCTGCGCAAAGTTTTGTACATCCATCTTTTTCGCTATATTATTCTCGATTGAAATTAGAGCCAGAGAGCTTAATCGTTTTTGTCCCATCGTATTGCGGAAATAATTTTTTATTATCTTTAATTTCGAAAATGATCTTTCTGCTTTTGCGCCGGTAACTGGGATGGTAAGAAACAGACAACATGCTGTAACAATTTCAGAAAAACTACTGCTTGAGGAGTAATTTTTTAAGAGAATGGCCCCCAAAGATCTGAATTGCTAAAAATGTGATTTTTCATGCATTTTCCATAATCCACGACACCACAAAGGTGATGGTCACAAAAATTTGTGCAGCTTTCTAAAATTTCCCAGGCCCCAGCCTTGCAGGTCCCCGAGCTTTGGAGGCCCCTTCGGGTTTGTCGGGTTTATTCGAACAAACCCGAACAAACCCATGGGCCATAGGTTTTGGTTACCTTCCATTTCAGTTCTTATAATACTGTTTTCGGTATGCAAATACTGTATCCTTGAACTCGACATTTTTGAAAATTTTTTCTTCTTTCCTTTTAAAATTGAGGAGTCGTCGACAATTTAATAATTTTTTTTGATAGTTTTTTAAAAATTTTAATATGTTTTACCTCTTGTGTACTTTGTTTGACCTGAGATACTCGTGGTCGATACTAAGTCAGGTACCAAATGTCAATATATTGTTGATTTATATTTAAGAAACTACCACACAGTTGAATTGAAGGGTGTTTAATATCTTTTATGGTTTATTTTATGGTATGTTTCTTGTGTGCCTGGGGTGACTTTGACGAGTGAGTATACTCAATTAATCTTGAATTGTTTAATTTAGCTTGTTTTTATGACAATTTTTTAAAATTTGAATACCTTATATCTATATACATGTCTTTGTTCTTATGTTGTTATTTTTGTTTCTTGGAGAGCCTTAGCCCTGATGATGGCCCTTTAGAGGCCGATAGCGATAAGCTGGTAGAATTAAAAATTACGCTGAATACAAGCTAGACGTTTTGTTTGTTTTATTTATATGACAAGATCAACGTACAACCGATCACCCCTCTTTATTTGTTATGTGGAGTTAAAATACCCCCTTTTAAAAAAAAATACGTTTAAATACCTACAGTCTTGCCTTAAATTATTTTTACCTCACCATCTAAGTCACCGGTATAAAAATATCACTCTTCTCTACATTCAAACATGCGCAAACTTTTAATGGAATTTGTGTTCCTATATTGATATATTTTCTTTAATTACGTATTGTTTGTATCTCGTTGTTATGTACCATTATGACAACGCTCATCATGCGAGAATTTATAAGAAACACACGGGCTTTGAATTTATACTGGAAGGGTTATTATTTTTGCCCTGTTCACGTGCTTGTCTGTATCTGTTTACTTTTGTGGATTACCGCCGTAAGCAATAGCTTGTGTCCTGTATAACTCATGCATATATCAGGGAATTTCCCAATCCCAATATTGTGTTTGAACAGGGTTTCAACGAGTTTAACCCCGGGCAATTGTATAGTATATTTTGTGGAAACTTGAAACTTTAATCAAAAGAGAAGCGAAGATTGGTAGCGTTATTTAAAGAATGTTTCAATATTATAAACCTCAAAATATAAGTACCCACTTACAGGGTCTGATGGAACTTTGCCTTATTGTCGTATTGTATTTAAATATGAAAACCCCGAGATTAAGACAATAAATTTGCCAAAAAACGAATGAACCGCCGCGGAGTTTATAAATGATGGCATGTTTTCATTTGTTCAAATCGAACGATAGTCGGCGTAACTGAACTGAACTGCAGCGATAAAGTCTATAAATGCCACTTAACCTTTTTTTTCAGTTTATAAGCGAGAAAAATCACTTTATGTCATTGTCATACTCAAAAATATGCTATAATAAGTTCTCTCAAAAACTCTTTCCAAAATGTCAATAAAAGCGTAAAATTCAAAATTTAAAGCACCATGGAAGGAAATTATCTGTGTTGAAATAATAACATGATACATTCTACTATATCGACGTGTATTTGCTTCAAGCACGTTCTAACGACACTGTCTCTCTCTTTCTCTCTCGAACTTCGATCCAAATTGACCAGAGTTCCATCGCGCTTGTGAGATAATTGTAGGACAGGCCAAAGAGCACTGCAATAACGGCAGAAATTAGAAAAAGCACCTTCCTGCAGATTATAACAAATTAGACAGAAGATATTGGTGAATATTTTTTGATTTTTCGATAGAAACATAGTCCTTGCATCACATACAGTCTGCAATAACAACTTTTACGATAAAACTACAAATACTTTAAGTAGTCTATATTCTGATAAAATAATCTACACCTGGATTTTTTTTTGTTAACATAAAACAATGTCTTTACGATGTGCTTGTCTCCTTTCACGATAGTCGAAATGAATGTTCATGTTATTAGTCACGATATCTGACAAATTCTTGCGTGAATTAGGCATTACACCCGTTGGAATTTCCATTTTTATATCGTGCTTTAGCGTTGTTCGGTATTTAGTTAGGTATTTTATCGGCTACACAATCATTTTATCATTTGGCCCCGTCAGACGGCTTGAAAATAGAAAACTTAATGTCAGCGGCGCCGACTTTGAGACGTCTTGGTTACTATGCAGGATTCTACTTGTTTGTATCCCCTTCACTAGAGAAAACAGAGCTAGTTATTTTAAAAATAATATACTCAGCCCGAATAAATTTTTGCTTTGTTTAAACGTAAAGAAATATGTTTTCTAAACTAAATCATTGCAGCAGGGAACCAAAAGATTCCAATTAGTTGCTAATTAAACTAAATTTTATGGCATCCATTTCCATATTGACTTGCCACACCACTACGAACCATAGAATACTAACAAACCTCTAAACAGCCGTTAAAAATCTCAAGAAAACCATTAATGCAGGGAAACCACGAACCTATTATGCTCTTCTCGGAAATGAAATGATTTGCCTTAACAGATGTCGATCTCGACGCCCTTGAACGAGTCTTACATCTGATGTAAAGATTGTTTCACGAAAAATGGATACGACTTAATGATTTCCTGGGTCGGTCCTATTGTGTCGACAAGAGCTTGGCACTAAACAAGTGAAGTATGAAGGGACGGACTAAGGAAAACAAGTAATGGTATGATTATATTAATGTAATCAAATGAAATAAAAAAATTTTTAAATATTACTAGTCATATTTATTTACATTTATAATGTCATTCTATAGATAGTTCTGTTTCGCTATCGCTATCCTCATCAAAATTAATTATAATTGGATTAATTATACGATCCAGACTAATATACGAATTTTCTACAGTTATTACGTGACGAACTGGATGTTTCCAACTACCTGGGGGAATATCATTAAAGCATTTTCGTATTAATTCTACAACACCAGAACTTAAAGTCGGAGAAATATTTTCAGATCTAACCAGTGATTTTAACTGGTGCCACATATGCTCTATGGGGTTAAAAATGCAATAATAGGGTGGGAGCCGTAGCACTGTATGTCCAATTTCTTCTGCCAATGTGTCACAAACATATACTTTTTTTATACAAAATGTCTTTAAAACTTCTAAAAGATCACTTTTTTATAACTTTCTTCAAAATAGAATGAGACTTCTGATCTTGTAAAGCACTAACGACTACTATTTTACCAGAGCTTCTGTTTTCACCCAATCATCCAAATTAGTCCCGTCCCTGAAAAACAAACAACATAACGGATTAATAATCCCACCTGGATGAATTTTCCGCGGCCGAAATAAAACTTTTTATCAACACGCATACATCTTTCCGCGCCCGGATCCGGCAGAAATTGCTTTTTGATGGTTTTAACGCAAATCATAAATCCATTTGTGTGGCTAGTTGCTTTTTCGGGCCTTATTAAGAGCTTATGAATCTATTTTTTGCGTGTGTAGACATGGTTTGGACAATACTCTTGGTAATGTATATCCGGGTTATATATTTTTCGGGATTGGTCACTTTATTTTGAAGCTTCCGGACTATAGGGCATTTTTCTAATATTGGTCTTGTTAGATTTGGATCAGGATGATTATGTGGGGATTGTTCGGGTTTGGTCCACTATAATATACTGGGTGTCCGGGGAAATGTGGGAAATCTCCCGAATATGCAGGAAACCAGCGAAAAGAGTACTACACGTTCATTTAAACTTTTTTCGTATAGGAGAGGCTCCCAAAAAGCTTCAATGTAATAAGTTTTTTACACATAATTATTGAACCACCAGGTATATTTAAATTGTCTTTTAATATGATGTGTACCAGATAAAACCCTTCAAATTACTATTCAACAAAGTGTTGTGAATTACTCACAGCTGTGGGGACGGACTAGCTGTGATGCTCGTGGCCCCTTTTTTATAACGCCGTGTATGATAAGAACTGTGGACAACGGTTTTTACATACCTTTAACTATTGACTAAAAATTAAGTACTCTTCAGTCATGTCGCTAATCCTAGCCGTTTTCGAGAAAACGTCATTTTAGTCCCCTCACTGAGAATAATTAAACCATTAGAAAGTTTGTAAATCCCTAAATCGCATCGGCAGCCAAATTTTCACATAACACTATTAGAGTAATCATAATCATTATAAAAATATTTTCTATCGGTAACAATCTTGCTTATTTAAACATTTCTTATATTCGGAATTGGCCATGTTTAGACGTTTAGCAAATCAGTTCCCCGCGCTTATAATACAGGCATATTTAAAATAGAGCATAATACTCGATAAGGTGTTATTAGATCTTATATTGCGAAATTAGCCGAATGACATTCCTTCTGCCTTCTGCTAGTCCGAATCACGCCCACCATTTTAACATCGAAGACTCTTCGCCGTGGTCGCAAGTGTTTTTATTGATGTGTTATTGTGTATTGAAAAAAGTGAAAATTAAAGACATTCAAGGCTCAGGCTATGTATCATTCATAGTAAGTATGCATTCTATACACTATAATCTATAATAAAGTAGTATAATATAATATTGTATTATTTTAAATTATTTTAGTAGATCCATTTAAAAAATTGAGGTTAAGTCCGATAACTTCTTTGCCTGACCCCGTATACTTATTCTGAAAACTGCAGATTATTTAACAATCATCATAAAGAAACTTCTGTATAAAACGTTTTTCTGTATGTCTTTTAACTAAGAAAATATAGGGTAATTTTGAAATTAATAATTTATTGATTTTCCCCGTATATCTTAAGCGAGCGAAAATTTCCAAATTTTGATTTTACCATTTTAAGTTTGACCCAAAAAGAGCACATGACACCTACATTACTTTTTTGATAGCACTAACAATTACGAAGATACCCTATAAAAGTGTCGAAAATGGGACCCTTTACATTGATCACATCAATAATTTAAGTAAGTTGCTTTCTCTGGGATTAGGTTTGTTCGGGTTTGTTAGATATTTATCATATGTATATACATATATGTTATACGTATCATTAAAAATATATACTGTTATAAGAGGCATTATGTTATTTTTTAATTAAAAAAAAAATATGGTTATATAAATGTTCTAAGATTTAATAAAAAATGTTCGTAATATATAAATATATAGTGTTTTTGTTATAATATAGAATATTAATATTAGTGTAAAAAGTACCCGATGCTATGCAATATATTCTTGTTTAAGTGGACCACTTAGTATATCAGATATAGTGTAATATACCCTATTAGAAGATTCTTGTAATAGGTATTAGAATCTTTCATATATTGGGTATAAGCTATATTTTATGTGGAAAGAAACAGTATGATATTCAGTATTATTCTATATTATCACTGGTATTAGAAATTCTCATAAACGGTATACCGAGTCAACCGAGTGTATATTGGTCACTAGTTTCAGTATTATAATACTTACAATCCAGCCACTAACTGTTATTAAAATATCTTTATATTGGGTATAAAACGAATAACCGCTGCTGTAATATAATTAGTACCTCCAACTATTATAGATTATAACTACTATTAGAAGTAAGTTATGTCCACTATAACCACAGTTTAGAAAAGCGAGATTATTACAGTAGCCAACTATCGCGCTGTCGAAATACGACTGTGGAAATCCAATAACTGATATAATATGTTTTATATCAGGTATTGGAATTTTTTCTCAGTGAGCTCTAACTTCTCACGGGTTAAATATAAAAAAGCGGAATTTTGAGGTTGAACATTTTTGTAGTGATGCTATGGAATGTTACACTTCTCTCATCGCTTTCATACGTTCAAAACGGAGAATTTCTCACGCAGTATGTCTTTGATAAATCATAAGGCCCACACGATAAAACTGACTATACCAGAAATTTAAATCTTCTCAACAAAATTCTTCATTATCTCGACCAAAAATGTTCTTTTGACAATATTTTCAATATGTTTTAACAGTAGGTACTCGAAATCAGGGCCCATGCTCGAATTAATCAATTAAATAATACGATGTTCCGCTTATTATTAGTTGATTGATGACTATATTATTTATAGTCTCCATTAGCTTCATCAGCACGCATTATCTAAACCAAATTAATTTGTTTTGCCAAAAGTATCGGATTACATGATACATTAAGACCCTTTGGGTCAATTACCCAAGTTTCTAATAGCTCCCTTTGATAACTATCACTCATCATCAGATTACTGCAATTTAGTTGACAAACTATCTAAGACGTAGGGACACTGTAATAACAATACAAGAGCACAGAGGAACCATAAGGCCATTTTGAATAAATAGGCAATTTCATGTCGTGCCCGACCGTCTGGCTATTTGCATTCGGCATGGCCACCCGACGACAGTTTACGAGTTTGCCAAATAAACAACTGCTTACCGATTGAAGATCACTAACTGGGATAGTTATGTCAGAGAGACAAATAAGTTCGCATGAATCGGGAGCAGCTATAAAAAAATCATCAACTATTTCATTTTTCTGGTCGTTGAAATGTGACTTTTTTGCTGTTCGTAATTTCTGAACATTTAGGGGTAAAAAACTGGTATTTAGATTAACAATGATCGTGCACTTAACATTATGTGTATACAGGGTGTTTCGTAATAACATGCTAATATTTATGGAGGTTATTCTTGGGTCGATTTTCAGAAAAAAACTTTATATAAACATATGTCCTAAACATCTTAACTTTGAGATACAGGGTGTTAAAGATTTTCATGTTTATTTAATAAGTTGCTCAAGTTAATGACAAATACGTGACAACTAGACTAGGTAGACAACTGTCAAAACTGTTTATGTTTACAAAAGAAAATCTGATTTTTCCCTCCTAGCTAGATCCTTTTTAATCTTTGTTAATACCTAGTTTTATGAAGCGACAACAAATCAAGAGACGACATTTGCTCAACAAGGAATGAGAATTTCAAAAATAATTTTATTTTTATTTAAAAAAAATAAGTGGGGTACCATTCTTTTCTTGAACAATACCGAGGGCAATTCCCGCACGAACGCCACTGGTCGGAATAAAAAAATATGTTACAACATCATAAAATGCCTCTTGATGAATAGAAAGTGTGTACCAAATTTCATAAGAATATCTAGAGCGTGATACTGCTATATACAACGTGTCCAAGATAAGGAGGGCCAGTACAGGGATCTTGGAAACCGTAAGAGATACGAAGTCTGTAATAATATGCCGTTTAAACCAAGTAAACGCTAAAATTAAATTTACCCATTTAAAGTAAATTGTCATAAATACATAAGAAACTAATATTCTATTATAGTTTCAATGTTCTTAAAACTTTCTTTTCATACTATTTATTTTAATATTAAATGCAAAATAAAATATTTTTTTATTAAAGTACTTCTAATCTAAAAATAGGGCAACATGGTGCAATATCAACGATGGGTAACCGGTGGCTAGAGCTAATTTGATAGGTTATATCCCAGACAGAGGATGACGACACGCGTCTGGTGACACGCATATTGTGCCAGCGTGATTGTTCGGCGATGTCCAATATGCTTCATCCAGTTGCGTAGTGATAGGGTTTGTTTTAAAACTGTGATAATGAATGAATATACGTAGAACCCTTCATAGTCAAACCCGTGAAGTGATTGCCAATACAGTATAGGGTGTGTGAAGAGGAATCACAAATTAATACATCTAAATTGCCGCTAAGCGAAAGCTAGAAAGGGTCGCAATGTATTCGTGAGTAAGCGTGGGTACAGTAAAAACATTCACAAAGAAGATACTGAAAGGAAATAAAATAACCCGGATCAATTGTTGTCATCTCCTGTCAAAAAAGGGCCGTCTCTGTGCTGTCGAAAAAGGCTTCGACTTTGGCATTGTTAGGAGAACAATACAAAAGTTTTATTTGGAACTAAAAGTGGTTCCAAGCTTAAAAAAAGTTGAATGATAAAAGAGTTTTTGACTTGCATTGTCTTTATTTGTTATAAATCACAACAGTATTCACTTGAAGACGACTGGAGATACTTACCAGTTGAAACGTTGTGATTTATAACAAATATAGACAATGCATTCTTCTATCATTCAAGAAACACCATTGTCTACAACCTTCAAACAGACATTAAAAAAAAAAGTTGCTACAACAGCTGAGAAGTGACATTAACTCTCCATTTTCCCGTGAACCTTTGAAGTGCCTGTTGAAATCAAATGGATTTTATTGGCGAAAATGGCAAAATAAGCGAAAAATATTAATGGACAGGCCTAGTCTATTGTGCTGGTGATACAAATATATTCATGCCATGAAAAAATATATATTATTACATTATTAAGATAATAATAGCACGCCCATGACTCGGCCATGTTTTAAAAGGTATTGCTTTCCCCGCGTAGCTATAGACTCGCTTGTCCAGCTGTATTTTAGTGTTTACCTGATTTTTTAAAATTTATTAGAAATCCCAACTATAGCTTTTGTTATGTTTACAATATTATTTTGATGCGGAGTATTGGTAAAAAAATGCAAAATTAATACTATATTTTATAGGAAATTTTACAATAAAATCCTTGATATAATAATTTTACTATAGTATTTTTTCCGTGCAGATAGGCCCATTCCTATGTATCCTTTAAGGGGATCTTCGGTTACATGAGTTACGTCCTCTAATATTTCCACTATCCTGTGTCAACCCCGCGAAGTCGAGTTTGTAATAGCGTGTTCCAACAACTATCGCCCCTTATCAGATTACGGTAATCTACTTGACAAATTACCGGGTGGAAGGGTCCTTGTAATGGCAGGACATCGTGAAACTACGAGGCAGTTTTGAGTATATATGTATATAGTCGAATTGGATGGTAATTGCCATCCTATTTACTGCAGAAAATGGTTATTTGGGGAAAGTTTACGAGCTCGGGGATGAAACAATTACTGGCCCACCAACCGATCCTCTTGGAAAGGAAGCTTCGTCTCGAGACAAGAATAGTTTACTTGAAACCGTCAGATTTCGTAGAAGGCTTGTTTCGAATTTCGCATTTGCATCATGTATTTGGCGTATTTCGATAAAATACATATCTTTGTTCTTATCAAATGATCAACCTTATGATAATTAGGGGGCTAACAGTGTAAATAAAATAAAATTACGCTTTTTCAAGAACGGTTGGGACATGAATGAGCAGTACTAAATTTTAGTCAATAGTTGAGGTATATTTGGTATTTTTTTTACAAGTGCCTCGAAAGTGCCTCTTTTTATGCTTGTTCTCTTCACCGAAAGTGGCGCTTTCCAGACCTCTCCGAGAGAGCCGGCGGGAAAGTGGATTTTTCCCGCCCGCTTCGAGTCACCATGTACTCCTCATAGTTTTTTAACTGATAAATAAATTAAACCAGAGATGTCGAGTGCGGAATTTGAACCCGCAACTCTCAGATCGCCAAGCGTACATTCTGCCACTAGGCCACCGAGCAATACAATCCCTTTTTTCAAATGGGAATAGGTCTGTTGTGACACATCTTTTTTTAGGGCATTAAATTCTCTTTAAGATGGCGCTTTGTTTTGTAAATTTGAGCTATTCGCCGCCGAGAAATTGCGTTTTAAAAAATGTCATATTATCTTATTAAATATTGAAAATATCCGCCATTCACCTCCATACAATAGTACAACAGTTCAAAGTGTACTCGGACATTGTTAAGAACATCTGGTGTAATTTTTTGACATTCATTAGTAATGTGGTTCCGTAAATCTTCTAAGGATTCGGGTTGGGTGGCATAAATTTTGGATTTTAGATGTCCCCACAAAAAGAAATCAAGGGGAGATAAATCGGGCGATCTCGCGGGCCATTCAATAGCACCCTCCTCCCAATCCATCTACCAGGAAACGTTTCATCCAGAAAGTGGCGTACGTGTAATGCATAATGGGGGGGAACCCCGTCTTGTTGAAATATTGGATTTTCTTCCTGGTAACGTTGGTCGTTTTCTATAATTTCCATCAGCGCTGGGTTGACAGCATTCTCCAACAAGCTAAATAAGTATCTCCATTTAAATTTCCCGGTAAGAAAAATGGTCCAATTATGTGATCACCGAAAATACTAGCCCAATCGTTTAATTTCTGAGGATTTTGACTATGAACCTCGTGGTAAATTCTTGGATTCGTGTCGGACCAGTAACGACAGTTATGTCGATTGACAGGGCCATTAAAAAAAAAGAACATTCGTCTGAGAAGCAAACGTTAAAAAGGTAGTTCGGATAATTTAATACTTGTTCTGATATAAGTGTAAACGGCGGTCATTATCATCTTCATTCAATTCTTGGAGAAGTTGAATTTTGTATGGGTGCCATTTATAATGTTTCAGAATTCTCTGTACAGTTACATCAAACATTTTTCTTGTACTTAATCTTAGATTCATATTAACTTGACCCAGAACAGCTACTTCTACTGCTTCATTTCTTACCGGATTTTCAATGATCATATTTTTATTTACCACTGAACCAGTTTGCCGAAATTTTGCGACTAATTCTAGGATATAACCATAATGTACATGTCTATCTGGATGTCTATCATTAAACAAAGTTGCCGTTACTCTTGCACATTGATTGTTTATAAAATACAATTCAATAATTTCCACTCTTTCCTCAATAGAATAAACCATTTTTTATGTCACGATCAAATCAAAAGAAAATACATATGTATGTACATATGTAGATCTGGATCAACCACTTTACTGAAGATAAATTTGAATTGACTGATACTTATTACTTAAAAAAAATTGTTTACGCACAAATCTGTGTACTTGATAAGATGTGCAGTGAAATGTTTCAAATTCCGTTGCTCGGCGGCGCGTACCTCAAATTCACAAAACGAAGGGCCATTTTAAAGAGAATTTAATGCCCTTTAAAGAGATGTATCACAACATACCCATTCCTATGTGAAAAACCCTTAGCCGCCCCCGCTAGGGGGTTGAGGTTACAGATATGAAATTAATAGTGAAACGTGTCCCCCTGAAAACACAAGTTTACGGGTCCGAATTTTTTTTAAATTTTCACGTACCTTGCTGGACTGTTTTCGATGGGCCACCCTGTATATAAATTGAATTTGCAGTTAATTAGAAATGGCCATAAATATTCTAATAAAAAATAATGGTGAACCTTCTCAAAATTTGTTTTCCAAGCTTGTTCTTAAGTCATTAAAAAGGCCCTTAACATTATTTATTTATTTTTTTTACCTTGCCCATTCTGTGCCTAAAATATACTTTCTTTCTCTGAAGTTCGACCCATTTTATTGTTGAATTTCCTTTTATTGACGCAAGATACGTATTTTTCCCACGTAGTATCTAAAATCAGACCCATCAGTTGTTTATTTCCAAAACTCCGAAGCTGCTGCTCGCTCTGGAAATAAAAGGGCCGCCCGTTTAACCTTTAAAGCGATTTTTTATTTATAAAGTGCCTCGTAGTTTTCCGAGTCCCTTCCACCCGGTAATTTGTCAAGAACACTGCCGTTGTTCCGAGATTGTTACTTTGGAATACAATTATGGGTTAAGAAAGGAAATTATTTACTTTAAATGTCGTAGAGTGAGTAATAAATTATCGGACCTGAAAGTGTTGTCAGTTGGCGTTTTTATCGCGCTCCCGGCATGTCTGTGTAGAGCCAGCGTATTTATGTAAAATTACCTACAGTGAGGACGTAAAGTAAGGAATAAATTCATTATCTCGCAAACTACAATTTTTTTAAAAAATCGCTCGGACCCTTCGATTTTATTTTTCGAACGCGCATATTCTGACATAAAATGTAGATATACAGGGTGTTGCAAATAAGAGTGACACAAAAAAATTTTTTTCTTAAATAGTATATGTATATTATTGCATGTACGGTGTACGGATTCTTCGGAAAATCCTAAACATTTTTCATGTAGCATGTGCTATACCTTAGCCCAAGCGTTTTGGAGTTATTCTCATTCAAAATTTGAAAATCAGATATCAATCAAGACTTGCATTGATTCATGCACGCTGAGGAAAACCTGTAGTCAGCATGCGTGAAGCGCAAGAAAAGTCAAGTAGGCTTTGGAGTTATGATGTAAGAACCAAAAGAATTAATGTCAATAGTTACTGTTATTGTCAGTTTTATGTGTATTTTCCTAACGTTTTACTAGTTTTCAAAAGACTCATTTCGTTTTTTCATAACTAAATTAAATTAAAATGCGGCTCACTGAGAAACAGCGCATAGAGGTTTTGATGATGATGGGCTACGGTGATAGGGTTAGAACACAGCAAGAAACTTGTGAGTTATTTAATCAAAAATACCCCAATCGTCCGCCAATATCACAATCAACAGTAAGCAAAATTGAGTACAAGTTTAGGCAATTCGGTCATGTAAGAGATGTCCCTAGATTTGGTCGTCCTCAAGTTGATGAAAATCAACAATTAGAAGTCTTACTGGCAGTTCAAGATAACCAGCATGTGGTGTCTAGGCAGGTAGCAAGTGACGTGGATATTGGAAAAACAACAGTTCTTAAAATACTGCATACAAATAAATACCATTCTTATAAAATGCAAGTTCTCCAAGAACTTTTGGAAAGGGACTTTGAGAGGCGCCTTGAATTTTGTGAGCGTTTACAGGATATGTGTTTCGTAAACAGAAATTTTGTAAAAAATATAATTTTTTCCGATGAGTCCACATTTTGCTTGAATGGTGACGTAATTACCCAAAATTATCGATATTGGTCCGATGTAAATCCACACTGGATGAGGGAAGGACACACACAATTTAATCAAAAGATCAATGTGTGGGCTGGCGTTGTCGATGACATTGTTATAGGGCCTTTCTTTTTTGACGGAAATTTAGCAGGCGAGAGATACTTGAGTTTTTTAGAACAAGAACTTGTTCCAGCCCTGGCCACCCTTTTTCCTGAGTTAGAACGTCCCGATTTGCCACATCATAATATCTGGTTGCAACAAGATGGTGCTCCCCCACATTTCGCTGTGGGAGTTCGTACATATTTGGACGATACTTTTCCAAACAGGTGGATTGGAAGAGGTGGTTTTATTGAGTGGCCGCCAAGGTCACCCGATTTAACACCACTCGACTTTGGGGATACCTTAAGGGAAAAGTATTCAAAAGCCAGCCTGCAAATTTAGATGATTTAAAAGATCGCATCCGGCAAGAAATTCGGCAAATTACACCCCAAATGGTTCGAAATGTTCAGCCAGAATTTGTAGATCGGTTAGGCTATTGTCAGTTGACCAACGGACGACACTTCGAAAATTTACTTTAGAAAAATTATTTTTAAGTTCACCTAACTGTTTTTTCGATAAATAAGACATTTTTAAAATAATTTTATAAAATTCACCCCTTTCAGGGGCGAGTATTGGCCGGTGGAGGGGTTGGAAGGGGTCGGACGCGATATCCAATACCACCACCTTGCTCAGCATCCTCGAAAACGGGGGGAAAGTGTGTTTCTCTGCAGGGAAACCTCTTGAAGCGCGTTTAACCCCTCTGGGGGGTGATTTTTGGACCGGGGGAATATATATTTGCCGCTGATGAAAACGGGGGGGGGGGGTGTACTCTTGTCCGACTGAATATATTTCGATGTTCTTCCGACTCACACAGGCCACTAAATTGGGACGCCTTCGACTGTTCTCACTTTTGACAATTGACATTTGACAAAGTTTATGTAGCAGCATTAACTTTGAAACTAACCAATCCAGGCAAGTACCTGCCTGTATACCTGGGTATAGAACCTTGTGTATAAGTGCCGAAATGGGCTACATTATAAGAAATAGGCTAAGTTCTAGAAAAATATTAATCTATAATCTAGGTAAGAGCAACATGAATTAAAATTTGACAAAGTCATCTTTTACAGTTTCTTAGTCCGCAAATGGAACCAGCTCCGACATTCCAGGCTATATTTATTATTTATTTTAAAATAATTTAGTAATAAAACACTCAAGTAAATACAAACCGTAAATAAATAATGTAGCTTGTCCGTATAATAGAAGGAAAACAACATTAAATAAAGCTTCAAGATTGTCAACATGGATGGAGGTTTAGTAGGTACTTAGCTTGTCGAGACCGACACACATGATTATTATGAGGTATGTTATAATCCCTAATGGGAATAAACAAGATAAACTTACGTTTAGTATGACGTTTGTGATTTAGGAATAATTTGTTAGTAATTATTTACGGTTAATTAGTAGGTGTTCCTTTAGATAATAGCTTTATCGTGATTTAATTAATTAGGCGTAATTAGTTGTGTTACGGATTATATGTCACCATTCGACAGACTAATTGTAATCCTAAATTTTTCATTGTAAAATTAATTGTGCTTTTAATTTTAAATAATCAATTTTTTTTCAGTAACGATGTGAAATAATGCTTTAAAGTATCTGTGACGAAATAAATTGAAATACCCGTACAGGTGTCAATTAGTTTGATACGCTCAGAAACACTAGAACCACATTTGAAGTCACTAAATAGCATCGAGCTAAATATATTGACAGTTGAATTATCGTTCGCATCTTTTAAGAGAAGCATTGAATCTATAAGGTGGTGCATAGACAATATACAGGGTGTTATGGAAATTCCTTATTATATTTAAACCAGCAAATCCTGAGATGAAAATAAATTGAAGAAAAATAACCTAAAATTGCGCTTTGAATTATTGTACGAAATATACACTTTATATGAAATCTGACAATTTACGTGGCCGCTACTGAGGACGTTCACAATCAATAGTTTATTGAGGCGGTGTTGTCATATATTGCAACACAGAATTGTAAACGCACGTGTTCAGTTTTTGACAACAAAACGTCTGTGACCCGCGTTATCACTTCTTTTTCAAACTTAAAAAAAAAATACTACAATTTTAAGGACATACTCTCTTACCTTCTATCTTAAAATCCGTTTTATAATTAAATTCCATAAAAAAAATAAAATACATAAAGTATGTTTTGCAACAGAACCAACAATAGGTAATATGACACAAATTTGAAATCACATCACAATATTTCTTATTATGAATTATGTCACAACAGAAAAAAATAATGCTACAACTACCAAAACGTTTAAAATTCGTATACGCCAAGCACGTGGAACCCTCGACAGCATCATTCCGCCCCCGAGTCTCGAAACATACTGGAGCAACCATAGTCGCGCGGGGCAGGTATCCAAGCAAGGACGAAACATGCGGTGTGATCTGACATCTGAACACTGTTAGTATACTCTAGTGACCCACATTGTTGCTAAGTGAATCCAGATGGAACATGGATGGACAGTATGTGAGTAAAAAGGGTTTTTACCTTAGTATTTAGATATTCGATTTAAAAAAAAAAGTATGTAGACTTTCTCTAGGACACCCTAGGAGTCACCCATTTAAATATAATAAGTCATAACACGCTGTATTAAAAACAGTGTTGACTAGCTTAACTGTATCGTGAAATAATAATGTCGATACAAATAAATACTTTGCATGTGGATGTAAGATCGGATACTTAGCTATTACTACGAACAAATTCTTAAGTTCGTCGGTGTATTTAAAGTATATAATAAAGTTTCTAATTTGAATAAATAAAAGTTGTCCCTTTCGGTTCTATAACGTTTTTATGTTTTGGATTAAACACAATCATAGTCCACTTTCTCGAATCAAACAAACCACCAATCAATCGTCTTCGATAATTACTTTGGATGGTGTCGGAGTCGGGGTTTTCCCATGCTGGTATAGATAAAGTATGGAACCAGTATGGTATAGATTACTCAATAAGTCTCACATTATCGGTGGCAACTAACTGGTGACCTTGTATACTTGTCTTTATGTATAAAATCTAAGCAATTGCCTTTTTTATTCAATAAGAATTTTCTGCACCAAAAAGTTGTATACACCTCTTCTCAACAACTCTTCGGCCACTGGAATCCATTAAAAGGAGGGTCATTCGTCTGATAGGAGACCACGAGCTGACCAAGAACCTCTAGACAAGAACAGTCTAGAACTTGACTCTCTTTTACAGATATGCAATGTGACATTGTACGCTTAAATTCCACCTAGAGCGATGAATAGCAGCAATACACGACGAACCACTGCCGCCCATTCATATATGGTTCAGCTTAGTACTCCTCGAACTTCATTATTTAGGAATTCCTTCATCTGGAGGATGTCATCCGCGTGGAACGACCTTGGTGTTTCCCAACGATAATAGGTTCGTTCCAACCACCCTAATAATCGTACAATGTACGGTCACGCACATGCGTAGTAGTCGAAAGGCGTTCCAACCGACACAAACCGGTGTAGCTGGCGATCCCTTTGGTGTTCCAACCAAATTGTGATCGTTCGCAAACCAGTTCCTGAACGGTAAAAACGATACATGACCAAGACCAGGAACCGCTTGTACTGACTTGCACCCTAAGAATTTTAACCGTTGTTTTTGTATTCCTGGCATTCATGCAGTTCTTTTAGCCTTGTTTTGTAGGAGTTGTTGCTTAATATTTCGATTATTTAATTTATTCTTATTAAATTTGTATAATCCGGTTCCCAAACCAACAAGATATTCTTAACAATAAACGTTATTCTCTTTCATGATTATTAAATACAACAAAACGGAACGAAAAAAGATAATACTCAAGCTTAGACGAAGAAATCAAAACAACAAAAGTAGGGTTGTGATTTATGAATGTTATGATAATTAACTAATTACTAAACTTCTTTCCTAGAATCAGACAGGCGATCAGCTGAGATTTTTACACAGAATGGTCACAAAAACGTACCAACCTTGCCTCCCTTGTGCATCGGCAACAAACAGTGCAAAATTAACGCCTGCGCACAAAATCGATTCCAACAGTTTCGTGACGGTTCTAGAACGATACAAAAATAGGGTGTTGGAACAAACCTTCTATCACACTCATAACTCCCAGAATGCCTTAAAGGATTTGTCCTCAAGTGGCTGGTGATCCTATTGCCAACAACAGCGAGAGTATACATTTTTTCGTTTTTTCCAAATGCGGAATTTAATAGCAAAATAAATTCAGACGCCAGTCGGTCTTAACAGAGTACATCAATTCCGAAATAAAATATGTGCCGTCTCGCAATCTAATCACAAAAACCGAATCTTTGTAAATTAAACTTGAAAGTGCGTTTTATCCCATGAATACAAAAAACCTTTTATTGCTTTGTCTGAGAAATACAAATCTTTTTCAATTAAAGAGTCGTATTTTTCCGGCGTAGACGCTTTATCCGAACTGATATGATTTTTTTTCTACTAACTTATATATTCTAACGTGCTTTTCCTTAACAGCCTGCCAATATTTCAGAATGTGATCCCGTAGGTCGTTTTATTCATATGAACATAGTATATCCGTAACGGCTTATATTTTTGCTACCAGGGTGTTAAAATTTGTTTTTTTTTAATATCTTCATCTTCTTTCTTTCTTTTCTTTAATATCTAGCACAAACATCGGCTGCCGACGCACATCTTCGCAGACAGCATGAAGTATCACGCCTCAACAAAGACCTGGAAGAAATTTTGGCTTGGGGTGACAGTAACCAAGTCGAATTTAACGCTAAAAAAACCCAGGCAGCAGTTTTCTCTAAAAAGGTTAACATTACAGAACCGGATATAGTCATGGACGGACACGCAATCCCGCTGGCTTCATCTATTAGTTTGCTGGGCGTCAATCTGGGAGGAAATATGTCTTGGCATAACCACGTTGTGGCAATCGCCAAGATAGCCTCTCAGAAGCTTGGTGTACTCTTCCGAACCAGAAAGTTGTACACACCTCAACAACTTTTGACACTATACAAAGCCCAGATTCGACCATCACTAGAATACTGCTCTCATGTCTGGAGCTCTGCACCCAAACATACTCTTCGGCTACTGGATTCCATCGAAAGGAGGGCCATTCGTCTGATTAGAGACCACGAGCTGACGAAGAACCTCGACAGCCTAGAACATCGAAGGCAAGTTGGTGATTTGACTCTCCTTTACAGATATTTTCATGGAAAGTGCTCGGCTGACCTTGCCCTCTTAATTCCGCCCAGAGCGCCGAATATCAGAAATACACGACGAACCACTGCCGCCCGTCCATATGTGGTTAAGCTTAGTACTCCTCGAACTTCATTATTTAAGAACTCTTTCATCTGGAGGACTTCATCATTGTGGAACGATCTTCCCGAGGTCGTTTTTCCCAACGAATATAACCTCCAACGATTCAAAACCAACGTTAATCGCTTTTTGCGCACACGCACCACTCCCAGAGTGCCCTAAAGGATTTTTCCTATAGTGCTTGTGTTTGATCATAAAAAAAAAAAATCTTCGAAAGTACTTTCAGTTTTGGTATCTGTAATAGTAGTGTTGTGATCGCTCGAGCGAGAAACCGATTGAGTGCTCGATTATTGAAATAATCGACAACGTTCGATTATTAAAAAAACTGCTCGAGTTATCAATTCAAGCGATAATCGTCGCTTGTTACTTATTACCTTTCGCTCGATACACGAGCTTCCCTTGACGCCGGATCGAAATTTGCTGCTTGGTAGTGTGATTGCTCGAGGTAAAAAACTGCTCGTATATTCGAGCAGTTTTTCGCTCGAGAGGAAATACTACTCTAGTTATAAATTCAAGCGAAAAATCGAAAATTGTCGCCTTTCACTTGATACCCGATCTTCACTTGACGCCGCTTGCCACCCGAAATGTGCCGATGCCGATTGGCGACGTTCGAGTTTGATGCTCAGTAGGCTACCACGACATACGTCGTATGTCAAATCCCTTTGTGGATTCATCGCAACATGGGTTTTGTTTTCACTGGCTAGCCAGCGGCGATTGTAACTTTAAAAAAAATTAAAGGGTATAATTGTTTTAAAAATCAGAATCAACTGTTTTTCCTTAATAAAAACTCTAGACCAAACTTCTAAAACTTACAAAAACAACCCCTGGTGTTTTATCAACAAATTCTTCTTAGTCATACAAATTTCAAGTGATTAATCGCTCGAGCGATTCATTGGATTATTAAAATGATCGGTTTTTCCAAACATTAGTTAATAGGATATAAAAACATATATTTTAGTTAGGAAAGCGATTCTCGATCCACCAATGGCAAACATGTGTTCTGATATTTTTACAAAAAATTTTCAATGTCGATATTTTTGTGCTAAACTGGTCAATTCTCCATGAAAATGGTCCCCTGATTTTTCTCGTCGTTTAAAACAATAAAATTTAAATTGCTTCATTTAGCAAGCCTAATAAGGGGAGATTTAAAAAATTTTGCTATAAAACATCATTTTCAATGTTAAGAATAACGAGTTTCAATTTGAATTAAATTATTTTAATCAAGAACGGCGCATCTGACGAGAAAAACGAAAGAGACCGTTTTTATGGAGAATTAACCAGGCCATCAGAAAAATTATCCACATGAAAAAATGCCGGGTAATGTGTACTTTTTGGTAAGCAATATCAGAGGACATGTTTGCAATGGAGCCATTTGTGGATTCATAGAATAAGTTTCCTAACTTCAAGATACCGAATGAATTGTTTAACCAGCCCGGTGAGACCGCTTATGGCGGGGATCGAAGCATATAAGTAGGCCGTGCAAGTGACGTTACAGCCAGGCAGGTTACTCCATACGTTTATCCTTTTGTGTCGATCGTTCTGTGTCAATATCAGACTTTGGGTTTGTTCGATTTAATCTAGGCCATATTTGTCTCCCTTTATTGAATCGGAGAAGGTTGATGCAGACAGAGACAGACATAGAATGCGAGCAGCACACGTTCTTAAATTATTTCACAACCGAACATCCTTCGTCTGGAAGGGGATAAAATCAAGTAACATATGATTTATACTATGATTGAAAATGTTGGAGGAAGCGTCATTAAATTCTAAAATAATTTTTAATTTTCTATTCTTTTCACGAAAACGGACGTTTTCGTTTTGTTGCAGGTAAGTAATTTATGATTGGAATATTTTTTAACTAATTTTTATTCGTTATTGTTATTTTACATTTTAAAATTGTCCCATTATGTCCCAAACTTCTCACGCAAACTAGCAACAAACACATTTTTAAAACCGAATTTTACTTAAATTTTACAATCTACGAGTCAAAAGCTACAACATAATATTTAGCTTAGTTATATTAACCCGTAGTCAGACTTTTGATAAGTCCGGTAATATATTATTATAATAATTCTTTCTTTTCATAGTTTAATTGAGAATCCCATAATGACTGAACAGAGGACTTCGATCACTAATGTTGCTACGTATGTATGCTACGAAACAAACAAATTGGAAGCCCATAATCATAATGATGGTGGATATATTTACTTGGTTAGTAGCTGTACATATAGTATTGAATTTACCTTGATTTGTTTGAAGTTGAAGATGGTAAAATATTTTATGTAAATTATGATTTATTTCCTATTTTTTAATAAAACTAATTACAACCTTCAATCTCTGAATTCTTTATTTCTAGTTTCGTTACTTGTTCAATAATAATATAAAAGTATGTAAGGACGATTTTAAAGCGATATTTACAGCTGAAAACCTATGTCAAAATCCTAATATTTGATTTTCTCTACTTAGTAAATCAAATGAAAGGGTTTTGATGTTTTCTTTGCTTGAATGTCACTTTAAAATATTGACAGTAATAAAAATTTGGACAAAAGTGACATTTGGAAAGCACGTGCGCGCCAGGCATAATGGATGTCGCCGTATCATGCCTGCTTCTATTATTTAACACGGCAGTTTGTCTTCTTCCTGGTTATAGTATTCGTTGTGTTTAACACGAAACAGAAAATAGGAAAATCGGTTTGGAACTGATTACTTAGGAAGAATTCTTAAAATAAAAATAATCATTTTTCTTTTAGAATCCATTGGTCTTTCTTCCTCGGTCTCCTTCTTTTACTTTCCGGCTTCGTAATAATTTGCTAATAGATGCAATGGCCTGAGAATTGCTGAAAAAGCATTTTTCGCCAAGCAATGTCAAGTTGAGTTTTCGTTTCGTCGAAGTGGCGTAAATTTACCACAGTTACGATAATCTTATGCGGGTCTAGATGTTCAGACGTTTATATTTCTTTGTTTTACAGTTTTGTTTAACATATTTTCGTCGTATAGACTTTTGAAATTTTTACTGTTTCCCAAGAAATAATAAGAGCCCGTTAAAATTAGTAATCTCAGGTTCAATACAGATTAAAAGTATCATTCCTGAAATGTAAGTTTTCAGAATAAAGTTATAAATAGTTATTTATGTAACAAATACATACAGTACTACTTTTTGTCATAAATGGAAAATTTGAGCGCATGAGCCAAAGGCGATTGTCACAATCCCGTATGTGAAAAAAGGTGCATGCATAAGTCATACAATTTGTTCGAAATTAAAAAATATATATTGGTGTATAACTCACTCACTTAGAAATGCAATAAGTTTAGGATATTTGCTTATATCGACTTGATTATTCAGAATTAATGTTGATTTTTGCTTGGAATAGCATGAACATAAAGTAGAAGATTTATAAGTATGTTACAGTACGTTTCATGAAATTTGGATACGACTTAATGATTTCCTGGGTCGGTTCCATTGTGTCGACAAGAGCTTGGCAATAAACAAGTGAAGTATGAAGGGACGGACTAAGGAAAACAAGTAATGATATGATTATATTAATGTAATCAAATGAAATAACATTTTTTTTAAATATTACTAGTCATATTTATTTACATTTATAATGTCATTCTATATATAATTCTGTTTCGCTATCGCTATCCTCATCAAAATTAATTATAATTGGATTAATTATACGATCCAGACTAATATACGAATTTTCTACAGTTATTACGTGACGGACTGAATTTTTCCAACTACCTGGGGGAATATCATTAAAGCATTTTCGTATTAATTCTACAACACTAGAACTTAAAGTCGTAGAAATATTTTCAGACCTAACCAGTGATTTTAACTGGTGCCACATATGCTCTATGGGGTTAAAAATGCAATAATAGGGTGGGAGCCGTAGCACTGTATGTCCAATTTCTTCTGCCAATGTGTCACAAACATATACTTTTTTTATACAAAATGTCTTTAAAACTTCTAAAAGATCACTTTTTTTTATAACTTTCTTCAAAATATATATCATTCGCCGCCATGTAGTTCTGAATCTCCAATTTTGTATTATTTGAGCTTGGAGCTTTATGTAATTGGCGACTGTGATAGCTCGCATTGTCCATTACTATCACGCTATTCTGAGGAATGTTTGGTAAAAGACAATTCTTGAACCATTCCTCAAAAACTAACAAATTTTACCACAAAAAGATATTTAAATATAAATTAAGCAACCTAACCTACCTGATGTGCCTATATTTAATTATAATTATTACACTTCGGTCCTTTCCACATAATAATAACAAACGGTCATAAATAATGGGATCGCCCCAGGTACTTTTACTGCAGTCATTAAGTTATATCAATTTTTCGTGAAACAATCTTTACCTTTCTTGAAAATACGTTAACAATACGCGTTCGCTGAAAGTCTTCACTTGATTTTGGTCCAATGCAATTTAATAAACGTGTTATATTCCTTTTTGTAAGCTTCTTTCGATTTTTCGGGCAATAAATTTTGAGTTGCGTCATTGGCTTTATTAATTATTTTGTCTGGTGCGCATCGAAATGAGTTTTCTTCTTCGGAATCGGAATTATTTCTTTCCATGTTTGATGTTTTCATATATTATTGACATTTTATCGCAGGCAACGAACGACACGGATGCTGTTTTGATGGTAACTTAAAAACTAAAAAACTCGTTAAAAAATTAACAATTTTATGCATTCATTTGCAAAAAAAATATAGTTTATATATAACGATCGCAGGAAAGCAATATTTTCGTTGCTTCTTTAAACGTCTCAATTTATTTAACGGAATTCCACCTCTTTTACTCATCAAGAACCAAATCGCTCTGTATTCACTGATATTCTTCTTCCCTTTGTCTCCTACGACAATATAATTGACTGTGTTATTTAAAGCTTCTGTCAATTACCTACAAAACATCCCGATGCTTAATAATACCACTACCGTAATATATAGTTTTTTTCATCATCATGAAACAAATATCAAGTTACCCCGAAAAACATATTTATACGATGTAATAGTCATCTGTTTTTTTATTGTTACAATGCGTAACAGTAGTGTGTTATTTTCCGTCAACAATTCCCATTTATTCAGGAAATGTTATCAAAACAATACATGTTTATGATATTCTAAACCAATATTAAATAACTAAATATTGTTTTATATATTGTTCAGCTTCCTGTTTGCCACAGCTTCAGGAGAATCATTGTTTTTGGCGCACGGGATTCTAATTTTGTATTTTACAATAATAACTATAATTTTTAATTTTATGTGTTGCGAGATTAAGTCAAACGATGTTTGTATTCGAGTTAGGGTTCGGCCTTTAATGAAAAGTCATTTTTTCTACTTCTATATTAGTAAGCATTTACATACGTATATACGGTCTATGAAACACTATCGTGTTGTAATGCCCATAAGTTTACTTGTCAACATGACATACATATATTTTCACTATCACAGTAGCTTTCTCCAAAAATTTTGAAAAATATTTTTAATAATAAATTGAGGAACCAAAAAAAAAACGTTCTGACAAACTGAGCACTCAGAAAGCAAGGGCAAACATTATCGATTGAAAGTTGACCAATCATATCAATTTATATTGTATCCTTCAAGCGCACAAAATGGCGCTATTTGTCACTGTTTGCTTCCGCTGACAAATTGTACCATTACAGAGTAATAGCAACCAACGATAATTAAACCCCGAACTACTGATGGTGCAATATCTTTTCTGGCTAAAATTTTCGATATTTCTTTATTTTTCCGACCGAATGAAACACGGAAATGCTTTTGGCCGGTCTATAAATTAATTGGAAATTAGAAATGCTTAAGAAAAACCTTATGGATTTATTTCCATTAAAAGCTGCGATGGCTGTAACTATTTGGGAAACAAATTGGACGGGGAGAGGGATAACTTCTTCTCTTAAGAGGGACGTTAGAAGAGAATAAAATAAGGATGAAAGAATTATTCGAGTTCGAGGAGTGTATTTCAATTATCCGCTCTAGACTCTATGTGGAATTAAATGGGTAATGCCAGTCGAATATTTGCAATGGAAATATCTGTAAAATGGAGTCAAATCAGCAACCTATTTTCAATGTTTAAGGCTGTGTTCAGCTCGTGGTCTCCTATCAGATAAATGGTTCTCCTTTCTGTGGAATACAGTAGCTAGAAGAGTATGCTTGGGTGCTGTGGAGTTCCAAACATGAGAGCAGTAGTCTAGTAGTGATAGGTCTTCTTGGAGTGTCAAAAGTTGTTGAGGTGTGACAATTTTTTGGGTCCGATAAAATACACCGAGTTTATACGAAGCTGCTTTGGCGATTGCCACAACGTGTTTATGAAAATACATATTTCCTCCTAAATTGTTTCTTTCTAAATCATATTTTTAAAATGTATTAACAATATGAAGTCTCAATATTCATTTCACTTCATTCGCTGTCATTCTATATAAAGATGTTATTCGTTGATGATATAATAACAGAAATAAATAGGGATAAAATTAAATTGGGTATGGGGAACCCTCTTTAAATAAATACAAATGTAAATAGAGACTTATGATCTCTGACAGGCCTATATTGAAATTTGATTTCGTGGAAATAATAAGGTATTATGGTTTGCTGTACAGAAATTCTCTGGAGACTTGATATGGTTCGCGCCAGTCTTAATTTTCCATTTCTCACGATTTAAATTACGAATTCGTCGAATGAATATATATTTTATTGTATACTGGGTGACCAAATGAAAACGGAACAGCGTTGTTTTTGGGCGCATTATTTAAAAACAAATCATGGACTTGGGAAGTAAATCATTGGAGCTGATATTAGCTATTTTCAACCATTTTTCTATAACCTCGGGAGCAAGGATGGAATAACACCCAAATGAGGTAGTAGTGCCATATAGTAAGAAAAATAGGTGCTATGTAATTTTAGTAAAGATTGTTTCACGAAAAATGGATACGACTTAATGATTTCCTGGGTCGGTCCCATTGTGTCGACAAGAGCTTGGCAATAAACAAGTGAAGTTTGAAAGGACGGACTAATGAAAACAGGTAATGATATGATTATATTAATGTAATCAAATGAAATAACATTTTTTTTAAATATTACTAGTCATATTTATTTACATTTATAATGTCATTCTATAGATAGTTCTGTTTCGCTATCGCTATCATCATCAAAATTAATTATAATTGGATTAATTATACGATCCAGACTAATATACGAATTTTCTACAGTTATTACGTGACGGACTGAATTTTTCCAACTACCTGGGGGAATATCATTAAAGCATTTTCGTATTAATTCTACAACACTAGAACTTAAAGTCGGAGAAATATTTTCAGACCTAACCAGTGATTTTAACTGATGCCACATATGCTCTATGGGGTTAAAAATGCAATAATAGGGTGGAGCCGTAGCACTGTATGTCCAATTTATTCTGCCAATGTGCCACAAACATATACTTTTTTTGTACAAAATGTCTTTAAAACTTCTAAAAGATCACTTTTTTTATAACTTTCTTTGGTAGTTCTGAATCTCTAATTTTGTATTATTTGAGCTTGGAGCTTTATGTAATTGGCGACTGTGATAGCTCGCATTGTCCATTACTATCACGCTATTCTGAGGAATGTTTGGTAAAAGACAATTCTTGAACCATTCCTCAAAAACTAACAAATTTTACCACAAAAAGATATTTAAATATAAATTAAGCAACCTAACCTACCTGATGTGCCTATATTTAATTATAATTATTACAATCCGGTCCTTTCCATATAATAATAACAAACGGTCATAAATAATGGGATGGCCCAGGTACTTTTACTGCAGTCATTAAGTTATATCCATTTTTCGTGAAACAATCTTTAACAATTTTATTTGGATTGTAATTAATGTTAAATATTGTGCAATATACAGGGTGCTATGCAATAACATGCTAATATGTAAGGAGGTTATTCTTGGGTCCATTTTCAGAAAAAAACGTATACAGGGTGTTAAAGATTTTCATGTTTATTTAATAATTTGTTAAGGCTGGTGACTTAAATACGCGACAACTAGACTAGGTAGACAAAAAGCTGATTATGTTTACAAAACAAAATCTGCTTCTTACCTACTAGATTCTTTTTAATCTTTGTTAATGCCTAATTTCATAACAGAGTGCAAGTCAATGAATTTCATTTTTATATACGAGAATTGTACGTCAAACGACAAAAAATCAAGAGACGGCATTTGCTCAGCAAGGAATGACAATTTCAGAAAAAGAAGTGGCGTACCTTTCTTATCTCAAAGATACCGAGGGCAATTCCCGCACGAACGCCACTGGTTGGAAAAAGAAACATGTCATAAAACGACTCTTAATGAATATAAACTATGTTCCAAATTAAAATTTCTTGAAAATCTTTAACACCCCAGTTTAGGACATATAAAAAACTTTTTTCTGAAATTGGACCCATTAATAACCACCTTAATAATTAGCATGTCATTAAGAAACACCCTGTATATTTAGGGCTGGGGCGTTTTCTTTTTCATAGTAACATAGATTAGAAAAAGAAATACATTGTTAGTAACAACAAGACGCTGGCAAATTCTAATAAAATAAAATACGAGGAGTAAGTAATATTCGTTTCCTAAATCGTTTTCTAAATTGCTAGGCGCGATCGGAAATTTTAATGGGGTAATGAAGATTTGTTATTGAAATATAAATAGAATTGGAATTAAATAGAGCAAGGAGAAGGCGTTTAAAGTAAATACAGGGTAAATAAGATAAATTGCTCTTGAAAGTATCTATAAACAATAACCAGCCCTTAGCCGACAGGGAGAAAGATGGAGAGATATTATGTATACGTCTAAAATACAGGGTGTCAGTTTGAACACTTCCCGTCCTTAATATCTCGCTTCCATTCAATAATAGTACAAATCGGAAAGACATAAGTCAATTTTGTTGTGAAGAAAATATAAAATTCGCATATTTTACATGTTTATTTCCTGTCTGTTCTTCTAGTTGAACTCAAACTAATAGATATACAGGCTGTCCGCTAGGTACCTCCTAATCTCTCTGGGGCATACAGAAGAGATCAAAATAAACTAAATTTGTAATAGAAAAAAAATTCCTAAAGCGTACTTAACGGCAGATTATTTTTTTGATCTAACTTTCTAACTGCCCGGTATAATTTAATGAAATTTTAGTATTTTTTCTATTTGGGTTTCATAATGGCTACATTATGAAATGCAAAAAAATTTAATAACCTGCCACTTTATGGAACTGAAACTTTTTTTATGTTGGCAGCAAGTAGGGTTCGAATTTTAGGCTTATTTCGATTTCGCTAAAATGAGTTCTCTAGGCATTATGGATTCGACAAAAAAATTTTTATAGAAAACTTTAAAATACTAACCTTCAACCTTGCAAGTAGATCATTTTTACTAGATATTTATCTGAAATACCTATACTCGGAAATATATAACATGCTGACGGTGTCCGTTAACTAACTTCTAGTCACAACTATAAAACAACATAACCTAAAAAATAATAGAAATATCTTGCAGTTTATGGTCTATTTCTAAAGTTTTATTCCATAAAGTACTATTTTTATTTTTAATTCAATATAGTATTATCATCACTTTATATATACATATTTATAGTTACTGTACTGTCAGATTCTGTATCGACACAATATTTTGTTCAATAGTATTATTTATTATTTTGTTCAATATGTTGAACTTTGTTCTGCTCGCACCATAACTCAAAGTTTTACATGTTCTTTTTAAAAGTTTTTCTAGATTATTTTCTGTAATTTCTCGTATTTCTGATGGAGTACAACTTTCTTCCTGACTAATTTTTATTAACTTTAATAATATATTTATTTTTTAATTATGACGGATGGGAAGAAGCTTTGTTGCGTTCAATTGTTTCTATTATGGCATATTTGATTCTTGTAACATTTTATTAAATTGTATAAGTATTGCCAACCCAAAAAGAAAAAAAAACATAAGTAACAGCAAATGATGGTGCGTCCATTAATTACGTAAGGCTTTCAGGTAAAATTGGGTGATGGCGAAAAAATCTATTATATTTTTTAAAGTTTTTCAGACTTTAAAGACCCAAATAGAACAAGTATTATAAAATACACTGTTCATAAGACAATTAGAGCACTTGTACTTTAGAAAACTCCCAAGCCGTTTTCTAAATTAAACGCGTGCTCTAAGATAATGTATTATGAAACTTGTATCTTAATATACTAGTGTAGAATTCATTCAGAGTCATTAAACCATACTACAGTAGATGTTTTACATCAGTAAGTCAGAAATGGATTTGTCACTATACTCGTTGGGCTCATATTTTGATTGGTGTCATTTGACAAAGCTGAAAACTGATTTTTTAAATACTTTAGTCATTCCCTTGAAAAAAGATACTCTTAATTGATTGCGATAAAATTGATGGTTACTAATGCCAAACACAAACATTTAAGACTAAAATTTTGCATTAGGGTGTTTTAAAATTCTAAAGTTAAGATAAGAGAACCTCTTTAATTATTAGCATGTTATTAAGAAATATCCCGTATAGTAATATGGGATTGGATTGTGATACCTAAACAAATGTTAATAAATATTTAATTTGACGTCCTATGAAATGTAAAAAAAAAACGGATTTTATAAATAAAACAAGAAATAAGTAACGAACTAAGTTCGATTAAACTGTTATAAAATATTCTTTGTAACCAACTTTTATTAGTAAATTTTTTATTACTTTTGTAATTGTTTCGACCGACAAGAAAAAGCTTTTAGTCGGTGTATGCCTAATTGCAAATTAGGAGTGCTTAAAAAAATTTAAGGGGTTGAACCCTTTTTTTGCAGAAATTGGAGTTGCATTGCTGTTTCGTGCAATGCTAGTGAGTCGCCTATTAAAATATCTCCGGAACTAAAAAATATAAGGCTAAAGTTAAGGCTTACTTCCGGTATAACCGGAGATACGTCAAAATATCTCCATTACATTAAGATAACTTCAGGAATGATTTTTTTTAAATGTTTATTTATGTTTATCAGTTTAAACGATACCATTTTTTGTAGCGAAAAGAAATATTATCAAGACATTTGTTTAAGATAACATTTTCAGTGTTGTATTTTGTTGGCGCTGGCCAGTTAAATTTTTCGGTTCAGTGTGTAAAATGAATCTGAAATTGATCGTGCAAGAATAGCAGCTTTAGTTGAAGAAGGTCATTCCTAAAGATTTGTGGCTGAAAGAATAGGGGTTTTTTAAAGTGATCTCTCGCATATATACTCGCTATCTAGAGATCAATTCTGTGCGAGACAGACCACGAAGTGGTAGAATTCGTGTTACTACATTAATAATTCGGAGAAATCGTACTATGCCAGTCCCACAGCTTCAGAGAGATGTTACGCATGCAATTGGAGTTCGCGCATCCGTCTCTACACTAAGAAGACGAATTCTTGAATCCGGTTTAAGATGTCGGCGACCAGTAAGAGTACCCAACTACAATATGGCCACCGAGTTCTTCGACTCCAGTGGGCTGAAACGCACGTTCGCTTACCCGATGAATTGTGGAATTCTGTCCTATTTTCCGACCAGACCAGGATTTGTCTGGTAAACGATAGTCGCCGGATTCGTATTTGGAGAGAACCAATAAGAACCGCTCAACTTGCCCATGCTCTCCACTTGCCTCCATTCGCGGGAGGAATGCATGTTTTGGGCAGGTATTATGTCGGACGGGCGTACTGAGTTAGTCCACGTTCAAGGCACAATGACTGGCGACAAGTACATTAGGGATATTCTAGATCCTTATGTTAGAACGTGGAGAGGGGCTGTTGGTAACAATTTTGTGCTTATGGACGACAATGTCCGGCCCCATCGTACTAAAGCTGTGGATGAATACCTAGAAAGTGAGGGAATCAGTCCCTTGGAGTGGCCTGCTTTGTCCCCTGACATGAACCCGATAAAACATGCTTGGGACATGCGCTCTAGGGCAGTTCGCGTTAGAGGAATCCCTCTAGAACTCTCCAGGAGCTTGTCGTCGCTGCTACCGAGGAGTGGCAGGCTATTCCACAAGAACGGATTGCTAACCGTACGCACAGCATGCGGCGATGTCTTCAAGCTTGCATTGATGCCAGAGGAGGAAATACACTTTATTAGAAGCTATATTTTTTAAAATTTCACAAATTATACAATATAAATAAATTTTTATTTTTTAAAGTTTTTTTTTGGAGGTTTAAAATGTTGTGGTAAAATAAAAATTAATTTTTTTGTTTTAAACTTATCAATGAACTGATATTTAGTCTATTTTCACCATGACGTAATTACTTATTCGAGAATCAGACTGATGCAAAACTTTTGAATCTATGTGTATATCTCCGTGGATAACTCTGTATGATTATAAAATCTTGCACCAATTTTTAGCAATATAATACCAGCCCTTATAACTGAACAAGAAAACTTTTATTCAATTCAAGTCTAAATGAAAATTAAGATTGCTTGAAGAAGTGCTTTTGAGGTTCGCTCCCCACGTATTGCACAAATAATGGAAACTGCATCGCCGGCAACAATAGAAAACGTTTTCTTGCAGATTCTGGCAGCGGTAAAATTCGAACTTTTGACATTTCCCTCTCTGAATTGCACGTTTCGATCGAAAGATTTGAAAGGTTTGTTATTGAAATGAAAAATGATGAATTGAACGGAAATTAAATTATGCCGGGAAACAGGTTTAAGGAAAATCCAGTCGAATAATGAGTGTGGCCTTGCGAGGTTTTAGCAAAATTGGTAAACATTCTACGATATTGCTTATAAAATGTAGTATTAATAACATTTTTTTTAAGGTAATTCGTAGCAAAATATTTTTATTTTTATATACAGGGTGTCCCAGAAGATGTGGGCAATCTCCCGGGTTCAGATAGAACACTTAAAAATAACAGGACAAGTTCATATACATTTTTCTTCCTCCTCAAACCCCCCTCCTCTGGAAATCGTTGATTTTTAAATAGTTTTTTAAGTACTAGGTGTAATTTAAAATAATGTTTACTAGATGAGTCTCCTTTTAAAATTCGCCCTTTTAAACACATTTGGCATATTTAGTTTGACAGGGACGGAATAGACGTAACATAAAAATGCTTTTTTCTACACCCTGTATGATGAAGGAACGAAAATAATATTTTTTTTTGGATGCTCTAAACCTTAAGCTGAAAAAAAGGTACTGTTGATCAATGTCGATAAAATGAACTGTTTTCGAAAAAAATATGTTTTTGTTCATACATTCAATGCATGTCGGCATATTCAGTATACTACGTAAATTCCATTACTAAGTTAGTAACTAATAAGACAAAGGAGAAAAACCGCAAATTTCACTGACACTGGCATAAATATTCTTATTTAAATCGGTATATGTGAAAAATACCATAGAAACAATGAGGGAATTTTACGAACATAAAACAACAACCAATGCAAAAAACCATATTGAACAAAAATTTTTTTTTCGAAAACAGTTCATTTTATCGACATTGATCAAGAGTATCTTTTTTTCAGCTTAAGGTTTAGAGTATCCAAAAAAAATATTATTATCGTTCCTTCATCATACAGGGTGTAAAAAATAGCATTTTTGTGTTACGTCTAGTCCGTCCCTGTCAAACTCAATAAGCCAAATGTGTTTAAAAGGGCGAATTTTTAAGAACCATTATACTAAAAAATTATTAAATTACACCTAGTACTTAATAAATTATTTAAAACACAACGATTTCCAGGGACGTCCGTTACGGGCCCGTATCTCCGTAGAGGGGGCCGTAGGAAGAAAAATTTATATGAACTTCTCCAATTATTTTTAAGTGTTCTATCTGAACCCGGGAGATTGCCCACATATTCTGGGACACCCTGTATATGGTATATTTTACTGACGACTATTATCGTACTTTAAGTATTGTTTATCGGAAAAATGACCAAGTTTAAATAAAAGTGTAGTAAAAATGCTTTTTTAAATGAATGAAAGGCATAAATTAGATGCAACGGGTCACTCGGATTTCCATTTTGGTAACAAATAATAGGTGAAGAACAACAGGCAATATACCATCGATCACTGAAGTCGAGCGACGTTAGGCACGGTTATACTTGGATGGGTGACCGCTTGGGAATACCATGTTTTTGCAAGGGATTTTAGTAAATTTTACAAAATATTTTACTGAGTTTATTAAATTTTACAAAAATATTTCATATTTTTTATAATTTTTACTAAAACCTTTTGTTTATTAGAGTCAAACCACACCATTTTGGCGCAAAACTGGGATCAGTTTTTCAAATTCGAAAACCGTGTATTAAGCAAAATATGCATGTTGCATTTTCTTTAATTCCTGTTTTTTTTTTTATTTTCAATTGCATTTCTCTGTTACCAAACTATTTATGCGACAACATTCCTTACTATATCCTACACCAGGCCGTATAACTGTTGACTCGGAAACAGAAGATAATTCAACTTCCTTCCACCTTTTACTGCCGTCAGCTCCTTTCCAGGATGTTGGAGCTAACTGTGCATCCTTTACTTTAATTAAATATGTCGTCGTATAATGCGCCTTTTAGTCTGGAACACAAGAGCTTTAGAAACGTAATAGGTGTATTTCCTTAAATATTTGCTTCAGAAACAGTTTTGCCGAATTACGGCAGGTTTTTGATTTATTATTGTACGGATTTCTCTTGTATGAAATTAAATGGAATTTTTTTTACCGATAATAAATAATACCCTGCTCTTTAAATCGGTTTAAGCTCGGTTTGCCGACGAATGAGATTTGTTGCTAATGTCATATTATATTCACTCAGAGTTGCTTCAAAAGTATTTTTCAATAGCAGTGTGATATAAGACTCTTTCTAGCCAAGTTAGCCGTTTTTATTTTTTAATGATTTTTGTAGGTGGTCCTTGGAAAAATAATTTTAGTTACAACCATGCATGTAATAATGACATTTCCTCTATCTTTGCAAGGTGGGAAGTTGACGTTTTAATACTTTTACTTTCTACCCGGGTGGAAAGTAAATTATTTTTTTGTAATTTTAAAAAAAATCAATATCTCAAAATAATATACGAACACATTTTTTAAAAAATGCTAATAGCTTTGCGTGTTTAGATATGTCTCTTATTGATAGAGTGGTCCTCGGCATTGAATATTGTGACCAAATCGTTGATATCTTCTTTGCCTTGGCATTTTCACTGAAATAAGCTAGTAGCACTGAACTTTGTTTCCCGTATACACATTCTTTGAAACAGCCTTGTCATATATCGGGCGGCATTTAGTTGGCAGAAGATTTTCTTCTACTATTTTTGCTGCTTCTCGAAATTCTGGTGGAGTAGCAGCTAAATCAAATTCCTAATCTGATAGCATTTTTCTAATGTTAAAATTGATGTTTTTTTACCTTTCAAGGTAAGAAATCTTGTGAACGCGACACCATGAAAATTTCTTACCTTGAAATGTAAAAAAAATATTAATGATTTATAATTTCCGCTTATTTAAATAAAGATTTTTAAAAAACTTTTAACAGTCGCCATTTTGAAATAGCTTGACAGAATCGCGCTAAAATTTATGAGCATTCTGTACGAGATATTAGCTTTCAAATGATGTATCACAAGCTGTATGTTTCTATTAAAAAAAAAAGATCGATGTCGTCATATCTTTGACAAATGTCTATAAAAAAACAAACGAATAACGTCAAAATGTGAGCATATATAAAACTAAATTGACGTGTCCGAGCGTTTTCCCCAAAAGTTACAGGTTAAGGCTATATTAATTTTATTACGGACTTCTGGGCCACCCAGTATATGTGGTCACTACCTAACCTTAAAATTAATATATTTTTAATTTGGTGCATTAGTAGCTGATAATAATTCCCAAAATAGTCAATAGTCATTCATTCTTAATTTTTGGTTTTGAAAAAAGTGAGGTTAAGAAACATACGACATCGGATGAAAGTTAAAATAAAGCTCATCGTGTCGATTGTTACAAATATTCGGACGGAAATTGACGCCAAAAGTTTACACCAATCAGGGCACCGTCGGATCATCGCATCGTCAGAAATCGTATGTATGGAACGCTGTCTTAAATCGAATTAATCGAAATTTTGATTGCAATATTTTTCCTAACTAACCAATGAAATTTACATTAAAAAAGTTGAAATTCGGTCCTGTCGAATGTTTACTTTCACAAGGAAATTGCCGAACTGCGCAAACTCACTATTACCCGTTCGATGCCCATAGCGGGGACATAATTGCAGATGGTATTAGCAATATAATGGTTATACACATACGTATATGTGGTATCGAGCAATACGTCCAGCTGGGATTATTTCTTGGAATAGTTCTCAATGGCTTTATGGAAACAATATTTGCAACTATATTGCGAGATATTAGAGATAAGCAATTAGTGGTATGCAAATCAATCATTTAGAGTCGACCGAATCAGTCACTGACCGATTTCAAAAACGATCGAACCTTTTCGATCATCCAATCGATGTTCATTTCCCTCGAGAATGCCGAGTAGTTCGACACCGACAGCATAGCAATAGTGGGAGACTGAATTAGTGTCTGTCTCTGTTGCGTTTAGGTTAGATGGTATTCTTTATTTCGCGTCAATAATGCCTATCGGTCGTTCTCCATTAAACAATACTTGGCTTCCGTCGATCGGTGCTCAGTAGTCATCGTCAATCGCGATCCTGGATTTACATAAATGATTGAGTGATAGATTCCGTAGTTCAATACTTTCTACTGATCCGATCGTTGTGAGTGAATCATTCACGATTTACATACCGCTAGCGAGAATCGAGAATGGCCAATTATAGCAGGGACAGAAAAATCGTGCACTCATCGAAAAATTGCCGCAACACGACGCAGACCCGACACGCTTCCAAACACACATTTCCGAAGATAGATGACGCACTTGTCAAACACGCGCACTATTGTGCCATTTGGCATTGGTAAATGTTATTCAGCGAAATTTCTCAAGTTGCGAGCAAGAGCATCTGTTCGGGATAATATGCGAATCCCCAAAATATTTTATTCGGTTCGGTGTACTTAAAATCTGACGCAGGAGATAAAGTATTATTGACATGTGTGGGACACTTCGTTCGGGGTTTTTATCGAGGGGATTTTAAAATGTACGTAATTTTTCTTTCCATTTCGTAAATGGAGGGATACGATTTCTTTGAGATGATCGGGGTCAATGCTAGAATAAAATTACATGAAATTTGGTGAAAAGGTTTTCCATAATCCATAATCCTCCTAAAGAGGTTTCAGTTTAGTCCAGGAGCAAATAATGCAACTATACTGCTTTCAAATTTATGTACGGGGGGCAAAATATAAACAATTATGGTGAATTTCACAGGGTGTTCCTTAACGACGTGCTAATAATTCAAATTGTTATTCCTTATGTTAAGTTATGAATAAAAGTTCATAGGAATGCAAAGGCTTAGATTTTTTGCTATAAGGTGATGATTTTCTTAAATTGTTAATATCTCCGACAGTACTTTACATATAAAACCTCATATTTTAGTTAGAAAGAACCTACCGTTGACTCTTACTGTCATAAATAAACTACCTGATTAAACCCTATTGTATACGCCTCAACCTCTTCAAAGCTCAATAAATGGGATCAGGGCCGGCTTGAAAATGTATACCACACCACATGATTTAATTTTATAATTTAAAATAAATAGATAGGTATTTTTAGTTTTAGGTACCTATAATAAATGTAAAATAATGATAACAATTAATGATAATTGAAAATAATATAATTTAAAAGTATAACTATTAGGATAACAAGTACAATAAAAATTAATTAAATTCTAAGAAACCATTGATAATTTATTCAAAATTTAACTCTGTATCACTATCACTATCTTCATCTAAGCCTAAACTTATAATTAAGGGTTGAACATTTGTAATCATACACTTGTCTTCCAGCTGTCTGCACAAATTTTTCTTACTTCGTTTTTAATTAATTCTACTACAGATGCATTTAATGTAGGAGAAATATTATTTCTCCTAATATTGGATTTTAATTGGTGCCATATTAGCTCAATAGGATTGAATATACAATAGTACGGAGGAAGACGCAACACTGTATGTCCATTTTCTGCTGCAAGCTTGTCACACTCGTATTCCTTATTTATTTTAAAAGCTTTTAATACTTCTAGCAGTTCTCGTTTTTTGTAAGTTTCTTCAAAATATAAATCATTTTCGATCATAAAATTTTGAATTTCTGCTTTTGTATTATTAGAATTGGGAATGATTTTCGCTTGCCGACTATGATAACTAGCATTGCCCATTACAATGACGCTATTTCAGGTATATTTTTAAGGAGTTTATGTTTAAACCAATCTTCAAAAAGTTGTGCGTCGGTATCTTGATGGTAATCTAAAGAAGAATATGCTATGTTTTTAGCTGAAAGCAACAGACAATTTGGAACAAACCGGTTCCCTGAACCAGCATGTAATATTGTGATTATTTTGCCTTTATTTGATGGTGGCTTGGTTTGACATTTTTTGGAAGAATCATCCCAACCTTTGCTTAGAGTGTCATGGGTATCGAACCATGTTTCGTCAAGGTAAATAATTGGACGATTTTCTTCTCTAAATTGTTTAACAGCTGTTAAATATTTAAGTCTCCATTCCCGACACTTGAAGATGCCCCCCTATCAGCACAATTCCAAGGACGCCACATTCTACCACTAATAAGCCTAACTAAAAATTACTCGCCGGAAAACCACTAAAGATAAAAATTATTAAAAATCTTATTTGTATACCTGGTCCGGCTCTGCTCGAAAAGGTTTTAAAATTTGGGATTTCCTTATTCATTTTATGGTCGAATAGATAATGATGTTTTATTGCAGTCAAGAGATCAACGATATAATAAAATTCTGCAAAAACTATATACCTGCTGTAATATTTCTGGAGCCTAAACGGATTTGGTCTTTTATATCATATGAAATTGTAGATGCCGTCATAATCATTTTCGTTGTTCTTGAAAAAAAACCCAGAAGGAATATGAAAAAATGTACTCCAATAATAATATTCTTCTTATAGATTTACCAGAAAAGTCGTAAACAACTAAACATAATTATTATCGAAGCGCAGTAGAGGTATTTTTAAAATCTAGCAATTCTATGTGAAGCTGCGGCCGAAGCTAATAAAAATCAACTATCCACAATAATTCGTTGGGAATTTACGACATTAGGTTAAGGTTCACGATATCCTATGGCTAGGATCTAGTAGAACTTTGCCCCCGAGGAGGGTATTTTATTCTGCATCGTACGTCCGATGTTGGCAGGTTTTCAGAGATATTCCTGCAAAATAAACTTGCTTCAAATTTATAAGATAGGGTTACGCAGTTCACGGCTACCATAATATTCTTTCAAATTTTATAGTAAGCCGCAGTAGCTACCACAAATTAAAAACTCCTTTACAAAAATTGTTGTTAGGTAATGAAAGTTTATAAGCACTAATATACTGACAACAATGCGGATGAACCACTTTTTATTCTGTAATTTGAAAAAGCATCCAGAACCTTGCGACGAATAACAACAAATAAATAATGTCGGGCCGGCTCTGACGCGATCGATAAAATTTCCATCCTACTGCGCAAACTCAATAGTACCACGCCATCTCCCATAGCGGGGACACTTTTTGTATTTTAGAACGTTTGTCTTGGCAATATAATGGTTATATACAGGGTGTTATGGAAATGACGTATTGTATTTAAATCGGCAATTCCTGAGATGATAACAAATTGAAGAAAAATATCCAAAAATGCCGTTTTAATTTAATATGCCCTGTACATGACCTTATGTCAAACCAAAAATGACCATGTGATGCCCCTGTCAGGAAGGTAAACAAAGCAACATATGTCAACAGTGTTGTCATATCTTCAGGGTAAACTCTTTAGAAAGTCAATAACCGTTTGACAGATTGCAAGTTGTTTATTATTCAGGAAGTTTTGTATGTAAAAGGGAACCAGGGACCTCAGGCCACCTAAAGGGTAAACTAGTATCGGGATGTTTCCTCTCATACTCTAATAATAAATAACCTTACACATATGGAGTGCTGACAAGTACTGAAAGCGTTCTAGTAGGTCCTGAATCCTCCACAGCTGCTGCTTGACAGCAATAGGCGACAAATCTGTACCAGAAACCATTCTTTTTGGGAACCGACAAAATAAATGACCAGACAGTTCGAGCTGGCAATTCTTGAAATAATATTATATAATTTGAACACGTAAATAGAGCATAGAAACTGTACGAGTAACTGAACTTACAGTTATTTTTAAAATCAATACCGAATTACTCCCCTACCGAATAGGATGTAGAAAGATTTGTCACTTACACCCCATTTCAACCGCCATTTACACCTCTGGTCTTTCCAAAACATTATCATAAAACTCTAATAAAACCACGCATTAATCTCTTTAGGGGCTCTCCAAACAGACAGAATCAGGCATTCCGTTTGGTTTAAGAGAAAATTTAGCGTCGACAGCACGGTTAAGACAATGCATTTCCATGCGAAGCTGCAGCCGAAACTGATAGATGAATCGATGCTGCACGACGGCTATTCCAATTCGATCGGTATTTACGGGATTGGGTCAAGGTTCGCGATATCCTGCAGGATCAAATGAAACTTTGCTCCTGAGACCGTTTATATTATATACCTTACGTTTGGTATTGGCAGCTATTAGGAAATGTTCAAGAAAATAAACTCCTGGACAAAATTAACGCAACATCATAAATTTGCCATATTTTTTATGCAATTTTTTCTCTGAATTTATGATCCGATTTGAATGATTTTTTTTTTGTATTGTAGGTCTGTTCCTTGACAATGTCATAGTTTTCGCTGTTTATGATAAAAATTTAATTTCCGATTTATACTGGGTGTATTAAAAATGCTATGTTTTTTTCCGAAAATTCGCATCACCCTGTGGAGTATATTAGCAACCGAAACATATTGCAGTTGACATTAAACGGTAGCTCCATCTTTCCCCAACATTTTCTTTTTTGGTTTACTTCATTATCTCTGTTATTAAAAGACATACACCGTTTTATAGAGTAATATGTTTTTATAGACTTTAATATTCAACACATTCATTGTTAAATGTTTTCAAGTAGACTATGGACTTTTTCTGACATTGCAAGCGATGTGTTAGCAGATGTTGTGTTTTAAAGTTACAAAGGTCAAATAAAATTCGCTATACTGATAAAAACTGTTCGGAAACTGCTTATTAAACGTCCGTTTCGTATGCCCAGTTTCCCGACGAGTATTTTAATCTTGAAACCTACTTGAACCGAACCGAACAACCGATCATGTGCTGAACGAAATTTGCAACCGCTTCGAAATTTCGCTCTGCCAACGCCTATTGTCTCCTCTTCGTTGAACTAGGATACATTGGTCTCATCTCAAAAGAATATAAATATGTAATTTTTTCTCAAATATTGTAGTAAGTAAGTAAGAAAGCCACCTATTTACCTACGTAATTGCTTTATAAATATCTTTTAAAACTTTAAGGTAAGCTTGGACAAGAACTGAGAGCTTTTATTAATTTTCCGAAATGCATTTACCTTAACGATGAAGTTACATTACCGCGCCACTAATGGCCTTCGATTTATCATCAAGTCGATTTTAATTTCAAAATACCGGAAACAGATTCACATTTAATCGACTACCGAAGTCGCATAAAGTTTCTGGGTTTGGCGCTTTAAATTGGCCATTTCGCAATTAGAAACTATGACGGTCTAGTTTGAAAGAATTTAAATTACTTAAATGGTAAATGCTTTTAAGTGGAAGAAGGATGTTTTATGGAAGTAGGATAACTCATTCTTCGATCTAACTTCCCAAGTAGCCAGACTCTTATAAGATTTGGTTAAGAGAGCTATATGATTCATAACGGTTTTATAAAAGCTCTCTATCCAACGAACAAGTGGAGGGAGTCACAACAATATAACATAACCTATAAAAGTTAGAATGTGCAGAGATAGTTGCATACATCGTTGCACCGGAATTAAATTTTTGAAAATGTATAACTTTCTAAATGTTGATTATACAGGGTGTTATGGAAATGACTTATTATATTTAAACCGACGAATCCTGGCATGAAAATAAATTGGCGAAAACTAACCTTAAATGGCGCTTTGAATTATTAAGCGAAATATACACTTTATATGAAATCTCGAAATTTCCGTGGCCGCTCCTGAGGACCTTCGCAATCAATAGTTTATTGAGGCAGTCTCGAGGTTCAAAAGAGGTTAGCGCATTATAGGCGGCTTTGTCATATTGCAACACAGAATTGGAAATTCACGTGTTCAGTTTTTGACAACAGACGTCTTTGAGGCGCGTTATCACTTCTTTTTCAAACTTTTTGGAAAAAAAAAACTACAATTTTAAGGTACATACTCTCTTACCGCATAATATAAAATTTAAATTCCATAAGAAAATGTTTTTCAACAGAACCAACAGTAGATAATATCACACAAATTTCAAATCACATCACAACATTTATTATTATGAGTTATTTCACAGCAGAAAAAATCGGGTAATACTGCAACTAACAAAACGTTTAAAATTCGTATACGTCAAGCACGTGGAACCCTCGACAGCGTCATTCCACTCCCGAGTCTCGAAACATACTGAAGCAATGATAGTGGCGCGCGGCCGGTATCCAAGTAAGGGCGAGACACGCGGTGTGATCTGACATCACTGTTAGTATACTCTAGTGACCCACATTGTTGCTAAGTGAATCCAGATGGAACGGCGTGACATTGTGTGGGTAAAAAGGGTTTTTACCTGAGTATTTAGATATTCGAATTAAAAAAAAAAGCATGTAGACTATCTCGAACACCCAAGGAGTCACCCATTTAAATATAATAAGTCATTTCCATACCACCCTGTATAACGTTTATGCATTTTTATAAAAATAAGAACATAAACGACATGCAAGTACGGAACAATTAATGAAAATTTAAGTCACGAATAAGAAAACAAACGAGTTTTACGTCGATAGCATTCAAACCAGTCTAAATGCCACTCTTGTAGTGTAGAGAAGAGTCGCGTTCCGCATATCTTCTGTGCAGTAGAGCAGCGGCATTTAGACATGTTTGAACGCCACTGACATAAAAGTCGTTTCTTTTGATGATGAAATGTGTACAGATTTATCAAAAATGAATATCAAGAAATTTAATCGAATCCAGAACAATTTCACAGATTTTGCTTTCAATCTTGAACCAACGAAATTGTGACGTCATCTGTCGCTTAGCTGGTGTCGCCGCTTGCAGCTCCGTTATGAACACGGCCTAAGTGGGGCACGTGCGTTGACGTTAAACAGTGGCGGCTCGTGGGTGAAAATAAGAGCAAAAACGGTTATTAAACACACATACTATCGTTACGCGTCAATATAATTCATGCCAAAGGCAAAGTGGCACTGCCCCTTATATTATTAAATCATCACAATACACTGCAATTTCGGGTGTTCCCCAAGGATCGGTTTTGGGAACGTTACTGGTTATTATTTTCATCAATGATATCGGCCTCAGACTGATAGCTAATGATTTACGGTATGCTGATGATGTTAAACCGTATAAAAGGATAAAAAATAGCCTGGACGACTGCAGTGATCTTCAATCTGACTTGTTGTTGATTGGTGCGATGAGAATAATCTGTAGCTAAATATACTAAAATGTAAGGTTGTTTCTTATACTACGAAGTCATTAGCTTTTGTATATGATTATACGATTGATAATCGGTCAGTTTCACGCGTTAATGAGTTTAAAGATCTTGGAATAATTTTTGATACTAAACTTTCTTTCTGTTCTCATATAAACACCGTTATTTCTGAGGCATCGAGAGCATATGGGTTCATTCTACGATGTACAAGGGATTTCACGAATATTCAGGCTAGCATCAGTTTGTACAGTGCCTATGTGCGATCGAAGTTGGAGTATGGATCGGTAGTGTGGTCCCCGGGATATGGTACTTACAGTGACAATTTGGAAATGGTTCACCGGAGGATTTTAAAGTATGTTACTTTAAAGCGGGATGGCACCCATCCTCAGCAGGGTTTCCCGCATGAGCAATTATTTAGCATGCTTGGTTTTGCTTCCTTGAAGGAGCGGCTGAACTCTTTCTTCTTATTAACAACTTTCTTTAACATTTTGAATAATCTGATTGATTGTCCAGACTTTCTGTCCAAGATTAACTACTGTGTACCACGTCATAATAGCTGTTTTTATTAGGTGACGCCGCGTACGAATATTTTGACGTTCTCCCCACTGTGCACTGTACAATATGTGTGATCTGCATAATGTTAGTGATGTCAATGTTGACCTTTTTAACTCCTCGCTACCGGAAATATGTCGATTTGTTAAACGCTGAAAGGCTTTGCCTTGATTTTTAGTTTTTTCGCTTAGTTTCATTTAGTTTTTAGTTTATCTTTGTATATGTTTTTGATTTTTGAAATATTCTGTTTCATTATTTTGTTACTGTATTATGTCTATCTTGGTTTCTGCCTTGTAATTAGGTTTATCAAAACCTGTAAGGCATGTACTTAATTAAATAAATCAATTGTAAAATAATATCTTTCATTTATTCTATTTCATTTTTACTACGTCCTGGATTCAGTCCAGAAATTTCGAAAATTATTCCGAAAAAAAAATTCCGAACTAATTAAACATGAGGGAAGATCAAAACATGTTTCAATGAAAACATATTTTTTTGACAAGGCATTTTCGTAACTTGGACAATTAAATTGTTTCCGCTGCTCCGCTGGACACGCACTTATTTTTATCAAACGAGAAATTAATTAAGAGTTGTCATGTTTGGTTTAGGTGGTTTTCTTTTTCTTACGAACGAGCGCTTTTTCTGTGCCGTATTCGTCATAAGGAGTTTCCATCCCGTCAGTCTTAATGATATATTATCGGATTAGAAGTTTTTCGGCGAAAAATAAATCGTCTTTCTTGGACAAAAATAAATACATGTTTTGCCGCAGTACATTAAACAGTGTATAACAAGTGATGTTTCGCAGATGAAAAAAAAATGGTCATTTTCTCTAAAAATTTCCTAATATACGTTTGAAATAAACATGAAATGAAGCCTTAAAAGGACGCTTCGTATGACTGTTCAATTTTACCGTTGACTTGAGATTTTCTCGATTTTTCTAAAAATGTACCAAAGAGATACGATGCCGGTTAAATGGAGGTAAAGTTGCACATTTACGTGCCTAATAATATGCCGTTTTAAAGTTTTTTTAATGGGTTTTTTTTGACATCGAATTCAAAAGTAAATTGCACTTTTACATTGCCACTTTTTCCGCTCTATCTAACAGCGTTAATTGTTTTGTAATCCGACGAGTCGTCTTCGAAGGGCCATTATCAACTTTCTTTTTTTAAATAAGGTCCTGTTTTCCTGTTATTGGAATTTGAGAGCTTTTTCCTGCCGAATGCAACGATGTATGACACATTGTGGTTTAATTCGACGGTTTTTTGAAACACATCAGGAGATTTTGGAATACGGTTATGTATTTCTCGTAATTTTAATAATAATATCTCATAAGTAAGTTCTAAATTTTTACTTACGTTGGACTAGTTCAATAAATTACAAATAATTTAATAATAACATGCGCACGTGCACCCCCAAAACAAAACGAATAAAAAATATTAATTTATATTCATTGAATATTATTTATCGTATAAAGTCCGACCCTCCCTAATATTTTATCGTACGGTCAAACTAAAAAAGTCCGACCCTCCCTAATATTTTATCATCCCGTCAAACCAAACTGTATAGATCCGGCACCCGTGCCTCGGTCGAGGTAAATGACGATTATGACGAGACTTGCTCGCACGTGCGATTAAGTAGTGCAGTTTCTCTGTGGTAACAGGTGGCGGGTGGCAGCGGGGGATAGCGGGGCTATGGCGATTTAACATGGAAAAGGCGCACAGGGTAAATCTAGGGAGTTTATTAGAAAGTTTAAAAACGAAATATATGAAAAAAAATTTAGAGGATATTTCTAACTTAATGAGGCTGTTATTGAATTTTCTACAATTAAGAACCGAGGAATGGACTTTACGTTTAAGCACTATTGTGTAGGGTCGATTAATGTTGTGTATTTCGATAAATGATACTCGATATGATTTTAAACCATTTTATTTAAGGATTTAAACTAAAAAACACTGAAAATATGAAGAATGCCAACTTGTCAGTGTCGTGGCTCGATTCGTTCGCGTTATAAAACAGTTAACTATTGTTCTCGTCTTGGTTGCGCCTAATGATGTAACCGTAGATGGCGTAGTGGTATTAGACATCATTCGGTTTTCTTGATAACTCGTAGATGGCGCTGATAGTATTGGACATCATTCCGTTTTCTTAATAGCTCGTAGATGGCTTTAGTGGACTGTATAAATATTGTTACGAGGGTTTCATGCGAAGTTAAGATCCGATAGCTATACACACTAAGAAAACCTTTCTTATTTTCCAAAGGTTGTATTTCCTTGTGTAAAATCAAAAATAAATAAAAATATGTTTTACCTAATGTATTTTCTTATTACTTTTTCTGTCTACATTTAAAACGCCTAGAAAGTAATTGTTTGGTCGTTATACAAAAATAAAATTTAAAAAATAATTTCACCATACTTGAACCCCCTCTATCATAGGTCACGAGCCGCCACTGCTTACTACCATTATTTTAACACATAGAACCTCTCCAAGTATGCTGTATAAGTGATTATTAAAATTCTCTGAAACTATTGGTTAGTTAGATAGTTGGCTGGGAATGAAGAAATGTAATAATATAGATGTAAAATGGGCGGAAAAATTCCGAAAACAGCTTGACAGCCACGCAACATCAAATTTAGGCCCGCCTTTACGTTTCCTATTTAATCTTGACAAGCCATCAGTTCGCGGTTGTATGCTTCTCAATTCAATAATTCTTTATAACATCCTAATAATATTTATTTTGCCGTTAACCCCGGAAATAGGTTACAAGATTACTGCCACAAGTCTCTTCACCAAAGACTGTACGTGCGTGCGTGTGTGCGTGTGTACGTGAAAAGGCAACCGAAAGCGTTTTTATTATCACATTTTCCACAGAGCAACCGTATAATAAAAAATAAGGGATCTGTCTATCATCGTTACTTGGGCGAGTCCCTGATGCGAAATACTTGTAACAATTCTGGGGGAAGGGATTTTATTTGATTTTTCTGCGGTTTTGTTGCCCTTCGCAGTTTTTTGGGGCCGCTCTAAACGAAACAAATATTGTTCTTTTTCAGGTTTATAAACACAGTAGGTTTCACAAGGGTTTTTGTGCAACGCTGTATTCGAATACGACATGTAGCAGGACGGTAAATAAGAGAAAGTACATGCAGTAAATAAGAAATGCCGTTTTTCACTAGAATATGTGGTGATTTATTTTAAAATGAAACAGTTACAAAAATGATGCATTCAAAAAGTGCAGCATCTTTCGCACATTCCCGAACGCAGCATTTCTAGAACACACTCGAACAGACCCAAGCCTAAGAAAATGATAAGACAGCTCGGACTATACATTATTTAGTAGTAAATGAAGTTATTCCTAAATTTCTAATTTCACCATTATGCACGATTACATACTACAGGGTCCGCCAATGAAGCGGGGACGGAAGATTAAATCATTATCAAAGAATTTACAAAAATACCAAAAACATACATATTTTACATTATACAGGTTTGCCCAAAAAAGCTATATTTTTTAAATAGGATACCCAGTATTCATTGCATATTTAGGTTTGTATTATTGTTCTTTATACTTGCCTTGTATTTCATTTGGGTCTGTAGTTTAGGAGCAATAAACTAAAAACTAAAAAAAAGATTTTCAGTAATAAAATAAAATATCAAGAAAACAATCCAAAATTATTTTTTTAACCTCGGCATTGAGTGAGATTTATGACAAGAGGTATAGAGATATTATGAATATAATAACGTTAATCTATTTTATACAGGGTGTCTATAATAAGCTTTTAAAAACGACACATTTCAAAATAATTTTTCTCAAGATGAAACACCATCTATAGTATTCGGCTTTTTGATGTATTTCATAAGTAATCTTTTCTTTGTAATACAAGCATTATAATTAATTTCCAGACTTTTTCGAAGTACATAATTCCAAATTTCATAAATTATGTTGTTTAAATAACATAGGCGCCTATACTAATAATTCTAAACTGCAGCAAATGTTGAAAATATCTTCAATTTTGATCTAAACACGTTCGAAAAGTTACATACATACATATGGATATCATTTAACTGGTTAGCAAAATATTCTTATTTTTATTGTCAGTTGATCAGCAACTTTTGGACAGCAAACATTTCTGATTCGTGAAAGTGCCCTGGGAAAACAAATGAAAACCCGCCCCCGCTACACCATTTATAGCCGATTTCCTTCCGTATTCGGCAAAAAAGAACACAAGAAAGTTACATAAATTAATAGTGTGGGACCTCTGAAGTAACTGCTTCTAGACATGTTTCTTCCTACTGACCAATTGTAAAATCTTGCTGACCAAGTAATCATTTCGCAGCTCGACTGTTAATAACGGCAAACCATTTAATTACTTTTCCATACATATATGTCCTAAAATGCCTTGTTTTCGATGTACACAGTGTTAAGGTTATTTTTTTTTTGTTTTTACCCAAATCTTGGAACCAGTTTGAGTGAGAACTAAATTTTGGTAAAGACAATTCTGACATAAAACCACACATTTTTACCACTTAGATATTTAATTAATCTTTCATGAAGTGTGTGTGAACGAAACGATGTTACACACCAATTAACCATTCCGGGAAGTTCGAAAACAATTGAACAAAATTTATAAAATTTTGTGCGTGCCATTTTCATCCCATTCAGTTTGTTGACCTCTGAAACAATATCGAATTTTATTTTCGGGTCCAAAACCCAGAAAAGTTTTACGAATTAAAGGTCTAATCAGTTTTTAAAACTTTTTGCCGGCTCGTCGTCATAAACGGGTAAAAAGTTTATAAACATTTCGCAAAAAAGAATGCTATAGAGGTATTTTAAACTGCTGGCCATTTGCTTTCGAGCAAGAAAAATTTCGTCTAAATTTAAAAGTTAATATTTTCTGAACCAGATATGACATCGATCTCCGGTTTTTAATGGTTGATAGATTTGTCCCTTAGGAAACAATTGCCAAAGTTGGATTGTCTTAAACTGTCAGAAAATTTTATATACAGGGTGTTAAAGAGGACGATGATTTTTGCTCCAATTTCAATAGCATGTAACTTTCACAATAATATTTTTAAATTTTATCACTGTACGTCAATTGAATCACTGGTTCATAGCAAAGAAAGTAATCTGTCAAATTTTGGATATCTGCTATATTTTAAGAGATACCGATTTTTTTGAAAAACATTGCTTTTTTAAACTTTTTGTTAACTAGATCCCACTGTGCGTTGTATCGTGCAAACTTTGCAAGTGATTATTATACCTATGAAAAGCTTCTTTATGTTCAGTAACAACAATTGTACTTAAATGTTGTGATGTGCAGTGGCGTACTTATAATCACTTATATGTCTATGGTTTATGAGTATCTCACAATTTTTTTGTATTGGAAAGTACTCGCCCCTAGATTAGGCAAGTTTTTCCTTATTTTTTAGTTTTTCATATCGCGCTACAGGTATATTATACAGTGTCGACAAAATTTTAAAAAAGATAATTTTTTAATTTAATTGTTTGAAAAAATTTATTTATTAATTTCTAACTTTCTAACACATGGTTAGCTTTGTTGCTAAACGCATTAGCATGGCTGATATTGTTTTTTTTTCGTGATAATCTCGATTCAAATTAATACACTCGGATGAACGGGGTTTGGTTTGACGGCAGCTAGTGATATTTAATATTAAAGTGCCTTTCAATGTAAGTTTAATTTTATGAATAGTGTCGTGTTAGAAAGTTAGAAATTAATAAATACATTTTTTCAAACAATTAAATAAAAAAAATATCTTTTTTAAAATTTTGTAGACACTGTATAATATACCTGTAGCGCGATATGAAAAACTAAAAAATAAGGAAAAACTTGCCTAATCTAGGGGCGAGTACTTTCCAATACAAAAAAATTGTGAGATACTCATAAAGCATAGACATATAAGTGATTATAAGTACGCCACTGTACATCACAACATTTAGGTACAATTGTTGTTACTGAACATAAACAAGCTTTTCATAAGGTATAATAATCACTTGCAAAGTTTGCACGATACCACGCACAGTGGGATCTAGCTAACAAAAAGTTGAAAAAAAGCAAAGTTTTCAAAAAAATCGGTATCTCTTAAAATATATTAGATATCAAAAATTTGACAGATTACTTTCTTTGCTATGAACCAGTGATTCAATTGACGTACAGTGATAAAATTTAAAAATAATATTGTGAAAGTTACATGCTATTGAAATTGGAGCAAAAATCATCGTCCTCTTTAACACCCTGTATATAAAATTTTCTGACAGTTTAAGACAATCCAACATTGGCAATTGTTTCCTAAGGGATAAATCTATCAACCGTTAAAAACCGGAGATCGATGTCATATCTGGTTCAGAAAATATTAACTTTTAAATTTAGGCGAAATTTTTCTTGCTCGAAAGCAAATGGCCAGCAGTTTATTTATAGGGATGAGAAAAATGCTCCCGGTTCTCTACCGCGAGCAACAAACGAATTTCAATTTGTTTAATTTTACGACAACATACTACTAATTATTAATTGGAATTTAATGTTTTGGAATACATACAAATGTCAAACCTTCAATTGTGTCAAATATGAGAATTGACTTCTTAACTTAACCTACAAACATTCTTATTGTTGCTCATTCCTGCTGGCATTTCGCTTTGGAAAAAATAAAATGTGTGAATATCTTTTTTATCCAAAATCGAGACAAAGCCGCATCGTTGTGTACTGTGGTATCTGGCGCTGTTGTATTCAGTGGTGTATGAGTAGGGTTTTACGGATTTTGTGAGAGTTCCTGAATACATTATTATTTTTTTCGTATTCGCGTGCCAATGTTAAAACCACGTACGTACCGCGGGTTGGCCACCCCTGTGCTAGACGGTCATAAAGGTGCTCGAAATACAGATCATTAATCTCATAGTAGCAAGGTTGAATTTTAGATAATATACTCGCCGCGCCGGCTCAATATTCCGCCACCCTGAAATTTTGGTCAAGTTTGATATTTTATAACTTTTTTATTTTTCATGCGATTTTCATGATTTTGTTATCAGTTTTTAGATCTATTTATTGTGTCTTTCCTTAATTATTTTATAAAGTAACATTTTTCGATTAGGCTATATTATACAGGTGTAAATCAAACTCTTGTTTTTTTGTCGTAATTTCAAAACACCCTGTAGGAAAATTGAAGTGGATAATTTTATTTACATACTGTTTCTTGTAATCTTTGATGTATTCTAAGCATTTCGTTTTTTGATTTACTCCATTATCTCATTTCTGCTGCGAGCTGCAAAATTTTAAATGAATCGCTGATTTGAAACCTATTTTTATTAAGAGAAACAAACACTAGTTATATCATAAAGTTAATTAACAAAAACAATTCTAATATCGTGTATTTCCTCTTATCGCAGCAATGACAGCTTGCAGTCTTCGTGGCATCGAAGGAATAAGGTTACTTATTCTTTTTTGAGGGATAGCCTGATATTGTTCGGTCAGCGCCAGTGGTAAGTCTTGCAAGGTTTGTGGTTGTACATGGCGACGACAAACGGCCCCAAATATGTTCGATTGGGTTGAGATTCGGGCTACATGCGGGCCATTCCAATCTTAGAAGCCCAACTTCATCCAGATATTCGCTTACTACATGTGCGACGTGAGGTCTAGCATTATCATGCTTTAATGTAAATTGGATCCCAATGAAAGGAGCAAATGGAGCAACAACTTCTTGGAGGATTTCCTCAACGTAACTGTGGGCGGTTAGAGCTCCATTTTCAACAAATACAAGATTGATGCTTGCTTCGGTAGAAATACCCGCCCGAATAATGACTTAACCGCCAAGATAGATACGAGATTCGTTCTGATATGATGCAGTAAGCATATCCTCATTTCTACGTCTGTATACCCGCTCACGATCATCCGACGGCTTTAAACAAACCCTGGATTCATCAGTGAATAGTACGTAATAATATTAGGTCACAATAATCGCGTACTTAGCCAACGTCGATAATTTTTAACTGAAAGCTTGACATACATTTTCTAAAAATAACATCGTTCCATTTAAAATTTTGCAGCTCGCAGCAGAAATGAGATAATGGAATGAATCAAAAAAGGAAATGTTTAGAATACATCAAAGATTACAAGAAACAGTATGTAAATAAAACTATCCACCTCAATTCTCCTACAGGGTGTTTTGAAATGAAGACAAGAAACATCAGTTTCATTTACTCCTGTATAATATAGCCAAATTGAAAAATATTACTAAAATATTTAAGGAAAAACACAATAAATGTATCTACAAACTGATAACAAAATCATGAAAATCGCATGAAAAATAAAAAGTTATAAAATATCAAACTTGACCAAAATTTCAGGGTGGCGTAATTTTGTGCCGGCGAGTGTATGCTATAAAAGATGCATTTTTAAACTATCTTTAAGTAGCCAGACACGCCAAGCGGTCTCCAGTCTGCAACAGACGCTGAAGAAGTTCTTCATGATGCCATATATTAGTGTTTCAACAACACAAGTAGCTACGTCATTGAATGCTTTAAAATCAATAATTTTGCAGATTTCGATATGGATTCATATGATTTACCAATTTAAATTTTATCAATGCGTTTTCTTTGTCGAATTTTTTTTGTTTATATATGCTGCTTAAAAGTCCCCGAGAATATTTAACATTAATTAGACTACATGCAGAAAAGTAACAAAAAGCTTTTCCTTACTTTTCACTTTATAAACGGGACACCTCATATATTATTTATAAATTCATTAGCTAAAATAAGTATGAGGTACTCAAGAGACAATTTTTATAAAAGGAGAAAGTGAGAGGGATTATTAACAATCACTTGACGATTGCATTCGGCCTTTAAAGTAATTACTCGACACTATACACTAGGGGGATGCCATTTTATATCATGCAAACGTTAAATCATGTAGTTAGTTTTCAGAAGGAAAAGAAAATGGAATTTTTATAGTGCACTTGTAAAGTTCTTTAGCACTTTACAGTTACAATCTTTTAAAATAATAAAAAATAAGACCAGTAAACACTAATTGTTCAAGATAGTCAATATCGTTGCAGTTCGAAAGATTAGGCATCCAATATGAGTCAATGAAATAGCGCTGATTATAAGAAAACCGCTATAAAAACTATTAGAGCAGAGCTATTAAAAGAATGAGCTTGCTTGGCTTGGTAAGGAAGTTGTAACAGTTTAGTACAATATTTTAAGGAAGATGGATTGGCCCGTGTAGAGTATAACTCTATCTTCTCAAAAATCGCTCAAAGGGAAGCTCGACATTTAACAGAAAAAACTTGTTTATAAACAATAACCTCAATAATAGTACGTAATTTCGTGTTAGATAGTTATTTAAATTCTTTTCTATACTAATTGTTTATGGTTTTTTTTCTGAATATGATTGAAAAGTTATCTGGGTAATTTTCTAACAGAACAATTGCCGCGAATTGCCTGAGTGATTGAAATTCTCAAACTAATTTTGTTACGGAGAAATCATTTCTGTACGTACTAAGCACTTGGTGTAATACACTCTAGGACCGATATAATCTTGTTGCAACCGAAATTATTCCTCCACAACTTTAATCGTATTCATTTTTAAAAGGCGAAATGAAAATGGAATTTTTAAGGGAGTCCCATTTGGATGAGCTCCCATACTGGCGTCGCGGCGCTTTAGGAATTCCCGTCCTAATGACACAATCATTTACTTGTTTTACGGCACAATATATTCCTTAGTACGGATTATTTTTCTTTGCCGGGGAAGAAGATAACTTCCAACGTGGCTCTATAAATCACCCACGTCTGCTCTTTTATGCTCAGACATCTGTCCGCAAGAATGTTCATTTTTCTAAAAGTTGGCCTATTGTGTTCGAAGTATTTCTAAATACATTTATCACGAATCTCCAACTTCCGAATTATACGGAAATCCCTTTTCATGAACGTAGTTACTTAGGAAAATGAAGATGTTACGGCAGTGACTGGTGTTGGAACTAAAGAAATATTAACGCTCTTTAGATTTTAATACTTGTGTACCCTTTCGTCACTGGTATGTTTGGAATAACCAAAAGGTTACATTTGAGTGTTATGTTTCTAGAGTTATTAAATAAAGATTGTGGAAATTAATTTTGATCAACGATCACAGTATCACCAAGTTAGAATCATATGGGGAAAATGTATTTTTCGATTTAGGTAAAACATTCATTTATCATAAGTTTTTGCTTCAATAAAGACAAAAATTACATAATTAAATGAGACCATGTCAAATTTAACAATTAAGAAAAGCCACATGGTCCCATTTAATCATTCTTGGTATTCATTGAAGCAAAAACTTATGGTGGAGTCAAATGTTACCTAAAACGAACAATACATTTTTTCCCCATATACACTCGCCAGCGCAAAATTCCGCCACACTGATATTTTGGTCAAGTTTGATATTTTTTAATTTTTCATGCGATTTTCATGGTTTTATTATCAGTTTGTGGATTCGTTTATTGTGTTTTTCTTTAATTATTTTATAAAGTAACATTTTTCGATTAAGTTATATTATACAGGAGTAAATCAAACTGTTGTTTTTATCGTAATTTCAAAATACCTTGTAGGAAAATTGAGGAGGATAATTTTATTTACATACTGTTTCTTGTTGTACATGACGACGACGACGAACGGCCCCAAATATGTTCGATTGGGTTGAGATCTGGGCTACATGCGGGCCATTCCAATCTTGGAAGTCCAACTTCATCCAGATATTCGTTCACTACATGTGCAACGTGAGGTCTAGTAGTATCATGCATTAATGTAAATTGGTTCCCAATGAAAGGAGCAATAGGAACAATAACTTCTTGGAGGATTTCCTCAATGTGACGGTGGGCGATTAGAGCTCAACAGAAACAAGATTGGTGCGTGCTAGAATTAGCAATGACAAATATTTTGTAAAAATAGCATCGTTTCATTTAAAATTTTGCAGCTCGCAGCAGAAATGAGATAATGGAATGAATCAAGGAACGAAATGTTTAGAATACATTAAAGATGACAAGGAACAGTATGTAAATAAAATTATTCCCCTCAATTTTCCTACAGGGCGTTTTGAAATTACGACAAAAAACAACAGTTTGATTTACTCCTGTATAATATACCCTAATCGAAAAATGTTACTTTATAAAATAATTAAGGAAAAACACAATACATTGATCTACCAACTGATAATAAAATCATGGAAATCGCATAAAAAATAAAAAAGTTATAAAATATTAAACTTGACCAAAATTTTAGAATGGCGTAATTTTGTGCCGGTGAGTATAGTTCCAACTTTAATATAGGTGAGAGGGGACGAAATAAAGTTTATTTTCAAAAATGTTCAGCGGTTCATCGGTTTTGAGGTCTGACACTACATGCCTCCATAACCTCCAATTATTCAAAACCAACGTGAAACGCTTTTTGCGCACTCGCACAACTCCCAGAGTGCCCTAAAGGATTTTTCCTATAGTGCTTGTGATTGATCATAAAAAAATGCGACGAACCCCATAGGTATACGTGTCCCCTTTACAGAATATATTGCACTGTGTTGCTCAACTAAAATTTCAGATTGGAAGTTAATGAAAAATGAACGGGTTACCTGCACTTTAAAACATCAATTATTAAACGCATACATGAGTGGCGCCACTGCTCTTATTCTCTTATTGTCTGTCCGACGTCGTAAGAAGTAATGTTTTCTCGAGAACGATTCCATGAACCATTAACCACAAAAATTCTCATTAAAAGTTTTAGCATTATCGCGGTGTATCAGTTCATAATACAAAAAGTAATTCGTTCAATCATTTTGTCGACCGGGAGTGATGGTGGCGAGATTGGATTGGGTTGACATCGGCAACATTAGGACAAAGTGAAAACGAACAAAATATGAAGCTTCTGAAGTTTGAGAATGATACTTAGTTTCGGTAGATTTCCTATTCGCAGAATTATTGTACTGTGTATGTAATGTGTGTGAAAAAAAAAAAATTGAAAATTATATTTTATGAAGAAAAGTTCATAGGAACATATATCCCCAACGGCTTAGTTTTGCTACAGGGTGTTGAATTTTTAGTTCCTTTTCCTTTCTGTGCTCTACAGGGTGTCACAGAATATGTGGGCAATCTCCCGGGTTCAGATAGAACACTTAAAAATAACAGGAGAAGTTCTTATACATTTTCCTGCCTATGTGTTTTTTAAATAATTTATTAAGTACTAGTTGTAATTTAATAACTTCTTAGTGTAATGTTTACTAGATGAGTCTCCTTAAAATTCGCCCTTTTAAACACATTTTTCTTATTTAGTTTGCCAGAGACGGACTAGACTTAACACAAAAATGTTTTTTTTTGTACACCTTGTATGATGAAGGAGCGACAATAATATTTTTGAATACTCTAAACCTTAAGCTGAGAAAAAAAGTGAACTGTTTTCGAAAAAAAAAATTTTTGTGCAATATTCTTCTTTGCATTAGTTGTTGTTTTATGTTCATAAAATTCCCTCATTGTTGTTATGCTTTTTTTCACATGTACCGATTTAAATAAGAATATTTATGCCAGTGTCAGTTTATGGTATAGTGTCTCGAAATTTGCGGTTTTTCTCCTTTGCCTTATTAGTTACTAACTTAGTAATGGAATTTACATGTACTGGATATAAATCATATTGAACAAAATTGTTTTTTTTTCGAGAACAGTTCATTTTATCGACATTGATCAAGAGTACCTATTTTTCAGCTTAAAGTTTAGAGTATCGAAAAATATTATTGTCGCTCCTTCATCATACAAGGTGTACAAAAAAAACAACATTTTTGTGTTACGTGTAGTCCGTCCCTGGCAAACTAAATAAGCCAAATATGTTTAAAAAGGCGAATTTTAAGGAGACTCATCTAGTAACCATTATATTAAAAAAATATTAAATTACACCTAGTACTTAAAAAATTATTTAAATAACAACGATTTCCAAGGACGTCCGTTATGGGCCCGTATCTCAGTAGGCGAGGCCGTAGGAAGAAAAATTTATAAGTACTTCTCCTGTTATTTTTAAATGTTCTATCTGAACCCGGGAGATTGCCCACAAATTCTGGGACACCCTGTATAATTTTAATTCCTTAAAAATGTATTCACTGTTTTGTTCCTTACAGAATCTGATTATCTGGACATTAAGTTGTACTTTTCCAGGGAGGGATCCTAACCAAACAAAAAACACTGACAACAAATTGAAATTCGACTGCCAAAAAATATGCATTCAGCAGAAAAGTGTTTTGTAATTTGACAGCGATTTATGTCGGATTTGTTTGTCAGGTTGAGGAGTAAAATTTATAAGAAATAACGAAAGACGTGAATTATAATTATAAAACATATTATACACAATCTCCGATAGTGAAGAGGAGCATTAAAAATAAAATTCTCCATTTCGAACAGGAAAAAAGGTAATATTCGATGAAATTATTAAGAAGGGATCCTAACCAAACAAATATCTGACAACAAAATACATTCAGCAGAACTACAAATCGATGCTTACTGTAACGTCACCTATTATAAATCGATGGGCTCTGCTGAATGCAGCCAATATTAACTCAGTTTTTTTTCTCCTGTTTGCTGATATAAAATTATACGTGGAAATTTCGCTGGGACGAATTGAAAATTTTCGAAAATTATCAAGTGGGAATTTTTGGAAATATCCTCTGGATATTTCCAGAATTGTAATTTTTTAGCGTTGACGGTTTTGCAACAATTAAAACGTATCAGCTATGAAAATTTTAAAATATACATACACGTAAATGAAGTATTACTTCTTTTTGCGGTTTTGTCGTCGTTTCGTGCTACTTTTAATAAAAATGGAACTCGGAAAATTTCCTTAAAACACGTGCATAAAATATTTTCTAAGGGAAATTTTTTTGAGCAAAAGTATTCGTGCTGTGAGTGATTCTTCTTTGTTAAAAAATGTGCTTCATTCAAAATTTTCAAAAATATCCGGAAATGTTTTATGCACTAGTTGTATTTCTTGTGCAAATGTCCTCATCTGTCGATTGTCTAAAACAGCGATTCTCAAACTGGGGTCCGCGAGCAGTTACTTAGGGGTCCGCGAATAGCTAAGTGGGAATAAAATGTCACAAAAACAAAATATCGTAATCGACTTAATGCCGAACCATATATATAAATAAGGCTGCAGCTTTCTTCAAATTAAGCCCAACATAACATAGCTGCGTGGAAGAAGAAGAAAGCAGAACTATCCATCTCACTAAGTACATTTGCTGCAGCCAGTGATATATTATTCAGATTTTTGCTTATTAATTCTTTTTGATTTGTGAAAAATAATAAGATTCGAATAAAAATTATTTTTAACTAAAGGTAAAAGGCATGACTTCCTATTCCAGAATTAATTATGTACTAATGTAGTGAGTGGCTGGGGGTCCACAACAAAATTCTAGTATCAAAAGGGGTCCGTGGTCAAAAAATTTTGAGAATCGCTGGTCTAAAACTTCAGTCCGACATGGACAAATTGGTAATTTTGCAAGTTTATTTTAATTTGAAAAATGTTAAATTTTTTAAAACATGTTTAAAAAACCTCCCTTGCTATTTGGACAAAGCAGTAATGCAAATTGATCCTTGAAATATCAATAAAGGACTCGTAGCAAACAATACCTGACCCAGAATGGACGCCGCGTTTAAAACAGCGCACACCGACTCCCATTTATAACTGGCGGTGTAGCAATCTTACGTAAAATAAGGTTCAAAAACTACTCCGTATACAGTCATAAATTGCACTTGAAAACGTGACTTTTCTGCCCATTTCGCCCGGAAAATAGACCGTGGAAATTATGTTACCGGTCAGTTAACATTAACATAACGGTCGTATCAACTTAAATAGAAGCCATTGAATCGTTTCTAGATAGGATCTAGACGCGGAAAATGGCCGCTTTAGAATTAACTTATTAGACGGAATAAACGTTTGAAAACAGTAAAACATTTCAATATGGTGGCGGGAAAGTGGCCCCGGCTGGAGGATAAAGTACATAGCAGTAGGACGGCTTCTGGTTTATTTGAAATACACATGCAACGTTTGGAAGTAAAGCGAGAAAATTAGGAGATCAATATGCATACGCTACAATACGAGTATTGTTTGCCCAGTCGCTTCTGCATGTTTATGATGAGCGGAATTGGATTCTTCCGGAAAATTGAAAACTAAACTGAGCGAAATTTCGAGTTGATATGACTCAAATATGAGTTGTCCTAGACCGAAGCGTGTTGCTAATAGGGGACAGCCCAGACCTCTGAATTACGGCAACCAAATCGAAGAAATTGCATCAACTCACTTTTCATAAGTTATGATAGCACAGAAGATGGGTTATTTTATGCGTTGGAATAGCTCACGCCCCATCATCTTAAATTATTATTGATAGGCTACCGTAGCTACCAGTATGTGAATTGTGATGCGTTGCTAGTCGGTATAGATTAATTCATGATTCGAGCTATCAAAACTTGACATTTAAGTTGTTCTAGCTTACGATGGTGGCTGGAATAACTCACTCTTTGGGCTACCAGACTCCAAATTTTAGACTACCAGTACCTAAATTGTGGACTATCGGAAATCAAAATATTGCTTTGATTTAACGCCTGCATATTGTGGACTTCAATTATTGCCTTCTGTTTTTTTGAAGATATGACATTTTTGTTGTATATCTAAAAAAAAAATAATCAAATGAATTATATACAGGAGAGCATACTACGGCTAAGAAACCATGCGGACGAAGTAATGACGATTGCTTATAAATAATAAGGCTCCACTCCAATAATAACAATTTGGATGCATCTCCCTCCTGTCCCTTTATTTTACGCCAACTGACCAAAATTATGCAAAACACAAATTTTCACAGAGAACAAAGATGAAAAATCTCGCAAACGGCCAACAGGTGTCTATACGCGCGAGCCAAGGATAATTGACGAATAACAATGGAACAAATCGCGCCAAACCTGCACGACCATGAATTCAGAACTTCCCCTTGTCCTTCCGATCTTGCGATTTACCCTCGATATGGGGGTTTGGAGCACGTTTCCTGAATTATTCCAACTCAAAATAATTTACACATGGTAATGAGTTAAAATAATGCACGTCCGGGTTAAAACGACACTCAATTAGTAAGTGTTTCCAACCCAGAAACTGAGTTCGGGTATCTCATAAAATAGTTACAAGATGAGGAATTGTGGTGACCCCAAATATGTTTCAAATCTCTTTCTGGGTTAAGGCCAACCAAAAGAACCTGAATTACTGTAGCGTTTTTAAATAATTTGTGATAATTCGTAGGCTCAGTTAGAACAACATAGAGAGGTTGGTTTAGGTAGCTCCAATTTTGTAACCCACGTCATTGGTAAATGCATTTTTGTCAGTGTAGTTCATGTTTCTCAAAATGTATTTTACACATAATTATTGAACCACCTGGTGACTCCAATACTTTATGGCGGCCACAATGAGCAACCAAATCACATCACAGTAGATGTCTCATCGTCGGGGAAGGCAGGAACGGACCCGCCACCACACTCGCCGGGCTAAAACCCCCACCACATTAAAAATAATAGGTTATCTACTAATTTGCGTATGCCCACCTTAATGCTGATATGAGTATACCAAGCAATATTAAAATTTTCCCCCCACCTTTCATTTCGTTTTCCGCTGTCGAATTTCTACCCGAACTTCAATAAAACAAAGTTAATTTTCTTCTCGATCGGGGTCTGCGTCTTAAGCGACGATAATTAACCCCAAGTGCAATCTTTGCTCTTTCTCTTGCGTTCGTAATGTTGATTAAACTCTTTTCCACGTAGAAAGGCAACGGTGTTTACCTTTGAAGTAATATATCCGAAGCGAGAGGTCATACTACGAGTGGAGTTACTTTCTGCATTCGAATGGCGGATTATAAGGAAAAAACTACTAAGGGAAATGATCAGTCAAATGGACAGTGAAAACTGGAGGTTCGTCAATCGTGAATGATGCGATCAGGGAGTATATATCAGTATACCAATCGGCTCACTCGGTAAACGAAACCGATGAACAGACTTGTTCAGTATTCGATAGTTTTTGAAATCGGTCAGTTACTGATTCGGTCGCCTCTAAATGATTGATTGATTTACATACCACCAGTGCTTAAAAGCGACATTGTCAGGTTGTTTTATTAAATTGATTAAACAAATTTCATTCGTATTTATTAGTAAAGTTCGTTCTGTTTGAATACGTTGTTGCTTCAAGTGCCTTAAAGTTCTTTTTCCTTTCGCCAACGTAAGGAAATAATGTGACCCACTCTTGAATGTACCGATCCGTGAAGAAAGTTCATGCATGCTAATTTCACTGTACGCATAAGGAATTTCTGATATAAAAAATAATTAATGCTTGCTTAAGACTTAGGACATCGAGTTCGTAAAGTGCTCTTTGGCGCTTTGAAAATATCCCCGAAGTTTATTCCGGGCGCCCAGAGCGTAAAGGAAATATTTATATGGTCAACATCTCTCGGTCAAATTGAAGTTTGGAGGAGCGAGTGAAAATCCAAACTAAACTTAAGTTTTAAAAGCGTCCATGATGAGCTTTTAGATATTTTTAATGGATGCTAACTTGGATAATGCATATACCGGATGATGCATCCTTAAGTTGATCATAGGATAACCAATGTAATTTTTTGATGTGGCTGGATATTGGATATTTTTGAAGAGGCCGACATGATGAACCCATGTACCGAATTTGATTACATTTTTGTGAGCCAATCCCTAGATTAGTTACAATATAAACTTGATATTAACTAAACTATGACACTCTCATAGTTTAGTTAATACAGCATTTGTGAGTCTCAATAGGTTATTTTACAGCTTCAACAATATTTTCTTCCAACGGATTGGAGAACTCATCGTCATTACTTGGAAAATATTCCAGTAGGTATCTGAATTTTTGGTTCAATGGGCAATTGTGTGGAACTTTGACGTCATGACTACTTTTATTGCTACTAGGATGCTTGAAGTGTTGCGATCTCACTATGGCTTGATTAGTTAATTGAAGCTTGTTAATTTAACAAAGATAAGTGATTTACGCTCGAATAATTCTAATGGCTTACTTTATAAAGAACAAACCCGAACAAGCACTTTAGATGCCCTTTTTGACGATCCCAAAAAGTCACATAAAGAATATACATATTCATTTTGGCATTGTTCATCTTCCCTAATTTAGGCTTTGAAAAAGTATTTATATCAGAATATGTTTAGATTTATTTTATGCTAAATGGACTGCTCAGCTGTCTAAATAATGTGCAGTAGGTAATAATCAAAAAATAAGCCTGGGAAACACAAAAACATTTTAGGAATCTTCGTGTCATATGTATGTTATTTTAAAAGCTTTTCAATCCCAAAACAAAGTTCCCTTTTCAATGTTGCCGCTTTCTCCGGCAACACAAAACGTTATCTATTGGCCAGATTCTCCGATTTTCACTTAGGATCCATTTACTTTCCGGCGCTATCGAGCATAAATATTCCTTTCCGACCACCTAGGACATTTTGGATTAGTTTTACTGTTTTCTGAGTGTCCGAATTACACTTCTGTTCGGTCCTGAATATTACCTACTTGGTTAGAATAACTTAATGATTAGTAACCCGTTGTTATTATTATTATTATTACCTTGAAAAGACTTAACATTGTCACGGCTTGGATTCATATTTATGTATGTTAGCGTGTGTGAAAGTTGCATAGTTTTTCACCCTCAAACGTCACTCATTCGACAACAGAATAATGCCCGTTGCTTTTTGGGATTGCTAATTTGATTATGGGTGCAAAAAGGGGACGATTTATCTGGAGTAAGGGGTCTGTCACTGCACTTATACAACTGTATCAAAATCAACCGATTTTCAAATAAAAAAATCATGAATGTGGACATATCGGGACTTATGCGTTAAAAACTATATCAGCTGATTCAGCCATGATTCAAAATAGCAGGGTAAGCAGACTTTTTTTTATGATCAAACACAAGCACTATAGGAAAAATCCTTTAGGGCACTCTGGGAGTGGTGCGTGTGCGTAAAAAGCGATTCACGTTGGTTTTGAATCGTTGGAGGTTATGTTCGTTGGGAAAAACGACCTCGGGAAGGTCGTTCCATGAGGATGAAGTCCTCCAGATGAAAGATTTCTTAAATAATGAAGTTCGAGGAGTACTAAGCTTGCTGCTATTCGTCGCTCTGGGCGGAATTAAGAGGGCAAGGTCAGCCGAGCACTTTCCATGAAAATATCTGTAAAAGAGAGTGAAATCCCCAACCTGTCTTCGATGTTCTAGGCTGTCGAGGTTCTTCGTCAGCTCGTGGTCTCCGATCAGACGATCCTTTCGATGGAATCCAGTAGCCGAAGAGTATGTTTGGGTGTAGAGCTCCAGACATGAGAGCAGTACTCTAGTGATGGTCGAATCTGGGCTTTGTATAGTGTCAAAAGTTGTTGAGGTGTGTACAACTTTCTGGTTCGGAAGAGTACCCCAAGCTTCTGAGAAGCTATCTTGGCGATTGCCACAACATGGTTATGCCAAGACATATTTCCTCCCAGATTGACGCCCAGCAAATTAAGAAAACTGCTGCCTGAGTTTTTGCTTTTGCAGATTTGCTTCCAGGTCTTTATTGAGGCGTGATACCTCATGCTGTCTGCGAAGATGTGCGTCGGCAGCCGATGTTTGTGCATTCAAAGAGAAAGATGAGATAAGTGTGATATCGTCAGCAAAACTAAATATCGGATTTTTAGTTGTCACTAGAAGGTCGTTAATGTAGAGTAAGAAGAGAGTGGGAGACAATATGGATCCTTGAGGAACACCGGCATTGATGGTGAAGGTGTCTGAGAGAATCCGTCAATCGTCACTTGCAGAGAGCGGTCCTTAAGAAAGCTAGACAACCATGCACAGAATCGACTGGGCATACCATAGGATCGCAGTTTACTTAGAAGCCCCTCATGCCAAACACGATCAAAGGCTTTAGAAATATCCAGTGCAACAGCCCGAGACTCCCCATGATGTTCGATTGCGTTGTTCCAAAGATGGGTGACATAGGCTAGAAGATCTCCAGTTGATCTGGACTTCCGAAAACCATAGTACGGATTGACCCTAATTATGGTCTGATCCGTCATATAATCGATAGAAAAAAAATATTAGCAAAACGACAACGCCGGTATAATAAACAGACACAAAATTTTCTCCCTCCGTTTCACGTTACTGTAGAGACATATTTCTGTGCGTTTTAATGGCGCTATGAAGAGCGGAACTAGTGTAGGATGTAAAATTTAATAGAACACATTTAATGTTATATTTTATGAAGCGTATAACGAATCAGTATAACAAATTATTTTGAATTTATTTACGCTTGAGTCAATTTTCACCTAATTATTTCTTGTAGCTTAATGAAAGGCTATGGAAAAATATTGAATGATTTTTCTCCTTAGCAAGAAACAAACCGCGGCTACATACAACATGTGTTCATTTTTCGAACCCATTGATTTTGCACTGGAGTAAGTTAATAAAATAATAATATTACTTCTTGACATTCGTTACAAGAGAGATACATCACTTCAATAGGGCTTTAATTGAACCAATTGGATATCATCTGATGAACACAATAATATTACATTATGTTAATGGTATAGATAGATAGTGGTATGTCTATAATATACATCAAGTTATTTGCATATAGGAGTATTGCTATTAATAATATAGACGGATATGGAAATTAGTTACAATAGATTATATCGTAATTACTCTTATCAGATCAAAAATATACTAGGTATAATATGGTATCAAAGGGGTAAGTCTAGGTGCAGCACCGCCACTTGCGTTTCCGAAAAGTAAAGCCTCGGTGTGTAATACTATTTCACTTAAGTATGTGTGTCTGTTAGCAAGTAGGTACGTAGAATTATGTCTATTTAATTTTACTAATTCTTTTTTCTTTTTTACTTTCAGGTAAGTTTCAAACCATAAAACTTATTGGTAAGTTAATTAAATACAAGTGCGGATCGTATGTCCCAATCCATCAGAGCCCGCAGTTAAAATCTAAATATCAAGGAATTGTGGAAACTATCTGCTGCTATCAGGAGAGTTTCTCATTAAATATCCAGAGAATAACTGATAGGGCCCGTTTTTTCATAACAAATGAAACAGGACTGTGGCCGGTGCACAAAGATTAACCGATAGAGCTTTACAGAATGTAGTAAATTGCAAAATCTAGAAGGAAAAAGTATAGCACATCCTGGATTTGAGCTTTGCTCAGATATACCGGGCGATGCTTCGTTGAGTTAAATATTAGGATATCCGATGTAATTTTTGAGGTGGCTGAATATTGGCTACCCTATACATTGTATAGAAAAACTGCATTATAACTTCCTGAAGAGGCCGACACGGCAAACCCACGTACCAAGTTTGAATACATTTTGGTGAGCCAATCCTGAGCTATTCAATTAAAGATGATGGCAAAACCCAGAAACTCTCATATATAGTTTAGGTATAATAGCAAACACTAGTAAATAAAAATCGAAGTAAAGCTGAACATAACGAATATAAAAATATTGTCACTGACACTAATTTTAGTTCTGTCTATGTCAAAATTTAATTTATTGCTGTTTGCTGAATTACCTGAACTAATGAGTTTCGTGGTTTCGCCGTCATGTTTAATTAAATAGCTTAGGATTGGCTCACCAAAATGTATTCAAACTCGGCACGTGGTCTTACCATAACGACCCCTTCAAGAGTTATAATTCAGTTTTCTATTAAATGTACAGGGGAGCCAATATTCAGCCACCTCAAAAATTACATGGGATATCATATGTTTAACTTAAACGATGGCGTATAATAATTACATTGACCCCAATTGTATTTGGATATACAATGTGTCCACGGATAGAGTTCGGAAGAGGAAAAACTTTTTTATTAGTAGATTTAGAAGAAAAAGTCATTCTTCATAAAAACGTCTGCTTGTGTCGAAACTACAATTTACCTAATTTACGATTTCTATACAGGGTTAGTCAGAAATGACATTTTCAGTTTTTTCTATTTCGATTTTTGTTTTCAAATTTTATGAAAATATTTTCAAACCCGTGATTTATTTCACCAATTGTGCAAAAAACCCAATAAACATTTTTTCAAATTCACAGCTAATACTAAAATAATAAAATATTAAGTAGCCTGTTCTAAATAAATAAAATGTTTAGTTTCTTTGTATGTTTCAAATTATTGACAGTGTCATAAATCTGCATAATAGTGAAAACAGAAAATGCTTACGTTAGAACAAAGAATTTATATTGCCCGAAGTTATGGTTTAGGAAGGACATGAAAAAAACTATATGGCCGTTCTCCGACAATTCCATGAGATATGGCCTGATGTTCCTCTCACGGACGTGGGATTAAAAAAAATTGTAATGAAATTCATGAGAACTGGTAGTGTTGAATGAAAAAAGGGAGAAGAAAAGTATGATGAAGATGCTGTAACTGTAATGATAATGGATGTATGATGAAGATGATTCTGTAACTGTAATGATAATGGATTCGGTTAGAAATTTTCCCAAACTGTCTTTAAGAAAAAGATCTCAAATTGGTAATGTTAGTAAATTTCTAGTAGAAGAGATATTAAAATTCAATAAAATTCGTCCGTAGAAACCTAAATTTATTCATTTTCTGGAAGAAAATGACGACATGAAGCGTTTGATTCTTGTTTGTGTTTAAGGGAAAACATCCTTAGACAAAGAAGTTTTGTTAATAATATTATTTTCTCGGACGAAGCCACTTTTAACACAAACGGGGTAGTCAGTTCGCAAAACTGCGCTATTGGAGCCGTGACGACCCTAATTTTCGTATTCGCTCTAGAAGACAGTATTCAAAAAAAGTTAACGTGTGGTGTGCTATTTCTTACAATGGAATAATTGGACCATATTTTATTGAAAACAATTTAAATCAACACACTTATTTGCATTTTCTGAACACTGTTTTTTATGATCATTTGCAAGATATACCTTTAGCTGACCGAATAAAATTACACTTTCAACAATACGGCTGTCCCGCTCATTCCACGATAATTGTTCGTGATCGGCTAAATCATCAGTTTGGGAATAAATGGTTTGGAAGGTATGGTCCAAATGAGTGGCCACCTAGGAGTCCCGATCTCACAATTTAGTCTTTCATTTGTGGGGATATCTGAAGCAACATGTGTATAAAACCAATTTCAATAATAACTTGAAAGAAAAAATAAGAGAAGTAATTGTAAATATCCCAATACAGCAAATTAGGAACTGTTATCGGAAATTCAGATATCGAGTTGAACTAAATTGAATGAATTAAAGAAATATGACATGTAATAATAAAAATACAAATTAAAAATAGTTTTCTTACAACAAAATCGTTATTCGGCCAGATATAAATTTATATTTTAATAAGTTTGTTTTTACGTAAATCTGTTTTAAACAAAATTCAAAAAATTAAAAATGTTATTTCTGTTTAACCCTGTATAGTAATCGTAAATTTGGTATTATAAATTGTAGTTTCGACACAAGCAGACATTTTTATGAAGAATTACTTTTTCTTCTAATTCTACTAATAAAAATGTTTTCCTCTTCCGAACTCTATCCGTGGACACATTGTATATATCATGCTAAAATTTCTGCTAATATTTCCTCAAAAGAAGTTTATATAGGCTATAGGTTCAAATTATAAAGGAAATTTTATGGTTAAAAGTTGCTCAATAAACTGCGAACGTTTCAGTCGTACATTTTCATATTCAGCGTATTATTACAATGGAAGTTTAACTGTATGATTAATGTATCTAAGTATTTATGGAAGAAAGTTTTAAGCCAGTTTCGGAACAAGTGCATTTTCCTTCGTGCGATTCTCCAATCTCGTCTTAAGTTGACCTAATTTAAACACAAATTTTTGCGTGTTTAACCGCAACAATGTTCATTCACGTGGTAGAATGCACAATAATATATTTAATAAAATTTTAATATAATTTGTAAAATCTGTACATTATATCTTTACGCGTGCGTGACAAATCCATGGATCCAGAGCCATCATTATTTATTACAGCCTTAAAAGTGAATAAAAACATAATAGAGCGTCTCCGTAGTTCCGCAATACGTTTTGAATTCAATATTAAGAATTTGTGCCTTCAAGTTGAATTTAATCCTAAAAATAGTTCTTTTCAGAGCTTATATGTTTTCGGTAATTATTTATGGACATTTGTTAGTAATATAACTAAATATAACCTTTATCGTAATTCTCACTTACTCACAGGTCAGTCCGCGCTACTGTAAACATATATCACCCAGGCCCAATATCAATGTTGCCAAACTTAATGTAAAACTGAAATTCCATATAAATTATTTAACTACCTACTTGTATTTATCTTTATACCTAAAGAGCGAGGAAATCCAGGCACAAACACAATCAGTTTTCTTCTTTTTCATGGAAACACTCCTGGAAACACTTTATGTACACACAGTAATAGTGAAACAGAACCGATAGTTAGCTTTTGAAAATACAATATTACAGATTATACTATATTATTAGATTTTATTACACGTGACGAAATTTGACATCCAGAAGAAACAACCGGTCTTAAACTGAGAAAATTAGTTTCGTCAATAAAATCAATATTCAAAGATTATTTATGGACTGGCAAGATACACGCGTAAACCGAAATAACAGAGCGGATTGCTGCGACTGTGTTGGTTATCGACGAAATACAACGTAACCGGAAGCTGGTTGGTCTTCAACTAACAGCCCGCAAGCGTGCAGCGCTATACGAACACTTCGGCTCAGCCGTTGTAAGCCGTCAAGAGGTCATTGGCATTTGACCTAGTGACATACGTGCCTATTTCAAACTTATGTAATACTATTCTTTGTGTTTGTTCTGGTTGTTTAAAACATTTTTTGTCGTAAAGTTTCGTAAATTAATTGTACAATGAGGTATTACAGAATGGGAAATTGTTTAAATTATTTATTTTGTCTAAGGAGTTTAAGGTGTGCATATGACAACACCGGTCAAAATTCTCTTTTTGTTTACATGTATCGCAGTGCCCACAGGTGTTTTTCTGGTTTCACGTCAGGTCACTTTTACCGCTGAATGAATTGAAAGCGCTATTTATGGGTATTTTTCTTCAATTTCTCGTTATCTCAAGAATTACCGGTTTAAATATAATATGTCATTTCCATAACACCCTGTATAACGCTAGTTTTTCGCCGTCATCGTTTCAATTTTTTTCGAAATTGTAAATTATTTTTCGGAATACGTATATCGGAACTAAACTGCTGGCCATTTGCTTTCGAGCTCGAAAGCAAATGGCCAGCAGTTTATATGCACGTCTATTATAATGTTTATGAAATCAGTCTTTGTTTTGATATTTTTCTTGTGCGAAATTTTGATTCATTTGTATAATTTTAATGACGTGTAAGTGATGAAACACGTCTACAGACATAAAGAGAGACTTTAGTTGACATCTGATGTATGTCTGACCGGCTGAAGAAGAAAAGCAGATTTTAAAAGGATGCCATTATTATTGTCACGAGTTCTCATTGTAAAGTATAATACTTTAACAGTTGTGCGGTTTAAAGTTTACAGAATACACCGCTTTTGTTTCAGTAATCATTTTCATATTCCACAGTATTATTACAACGAAAGTTTAACTGCATGATAAATGTGACCAAGTTGGAGGAAAGTTTTGAACCAATCCTAAACAACTGCACTCTCCTTCGTGCTGTTTCATATTCTGGTCCTAACTCGACCTAATTTAGACACAAATCCCTCCGTTGTGACGAGAGCATTGTTCGACCATGGAAGAACATACAATTTCTTTTAAGAAAACAGTAAGAAACAATATAATAACGACACCCGTAATAGAAATCCTTTGTGAAAGAGGAGCTTCGACAATAGACCGCAAAAGACATCTTTAACTGGGCGGCGGCGTTGTATGCTTGTGCCAAACAAAGGCCTGAAGAATAGGCGACAAAGGCTGCGAAATCTGCACCGAATTAAAGCTAAGAGAATATAAAGTGCTTTGACCATTGTTTCGTTGGAAAGATTTATCACAGTTGATGCTAATTTAATAATTTCGAAACACGCCGAGATAAACCGAATAAATTGCGAGTGTCAAAAGACGGCTCAAACTTTTCGCTTTTTGAAGAGAAAATAAGCGAGAAAGCAGAGTGGAGTTTTATTAAAATATAGACCCTGAGCTTTAAGCTTTTGTAGCGTCGTCGAGCGACCTAATATATATTTTATAAACATACAATGAAGCATTATTTGCAAACCGAAACCATTAATAATGGCGAATGCTGGGATAATATAAATGAATATGTGCGCTTGCTATTATTCACTTTATTATGTTGCTTTTAATATATTCAAAGTGTTGAGTGACTTATATTGTTGAAAATTTACTGTGATAAATAGTATCTTAATGTGCTTGTTTGCATAATATAATTTTTCGTTTTTTGCCCCACCTAAATTAATCAGTAATATAATTTTAGACACTTTTTAAATTATACAGGATATTACTTAGGTCATTTTACGAAGAAATATTCATATGAACAGTTAACGGCTTAAATTGGAATGGAATATTTTTTTTTCTGTATTTTTTATTATCTCCGAAAGTATTTTGGATATTATTTTCAAATTTGGTAGGTATTAGTAGGATATAAAACCTCTCTGATATTTTATACAAGAAAGTGATACGCCACTGACATTTTTCCATGTGGATTTTTTCTAATTAGCCTGGTTAATTCTACACGAAAACAATATATTACATTATGCTCGTCAGATATATATAATCAATTAAATTATCATGCCTTTTTCAACAATCTTTATAAAACAAAATTTATCATTAAATTCAAATTCAAGATAATTCGTTGGTTCAAAGAAATATGAGTTTATCACAATATCTCAGACCTTTAGAGCAAACTCCGCGGTCTTGAGCTAAATAAGTATTTATAACTTGTAGGAAGATTTCGTTCTTTTATGGCAGGTCCGTTAGTATTGAGGAAAGATCGCCATTTTGATTCTCAAATTAAGGTACTAACAAAAATATAGCCATCTATTTGAGTAACCTACAGCTGTGAGCAAATTAATAAATAATAAATTAAAAATTTGACAAGTTAGCAATACATAAGAATAAGTTACACTTAATTATCAAAGGTCATAAGTGGTTCCAACCCCACGCAATTAATAATTCTTATACATTCATGGTGTATTTCCATCCAAGAGCCTCGACAGCCTAGCACATCGAGGACAGGTTGGGGATTTATCTCTCTTTTAGGTACAGATATTTCAATGGAAAGTGCTCGGCTGACCTTGCCCTCTTAATTCCACCCAGAGCGGCGAACAGCAGAAATACAGGACGAACCACTGCCGCCCATCCATATGTGGTTAAGCTTAGTACTCATCGAACTTCATTATTTAAGAATTCTTTCATCTGGAGGACTTCATCCTTATGGAACGACCTTCCCGAGGTCGTTTTGCCAACGAATATAACCTCCAACGATTCAAAACCAACGTGCATCGCTTTATTCGCACACCCACATTATTTCCCAAAACGCATAATTTCAAGCCTCAAGTAATTCACTGGAAAACAATAAATATTAAATACAACATTAATTAAATCGATAACTTTAATAAACTTCAATATCAAATCCGTAATTAAAATTAGATTGGAATAATGATAAATACTCTTATTCCATCCAACATTGTTATTATTCAATTAATAATTATTTTGTGTTCGTGCAATTATTGGCAAAAAGCTTACATGGCAAATTCAAAATTGATTACATCCATAAAACATAATAAGCAGAAGAAGGAACAATGGGATATTTTTTTCATATTTAATTGAGATGAGATGATATTAACGATACATAAGTCGAAGAGATGGAATTCTATTTCATATCCGTGATAATTATGACCTTCGCGAGATGAAAATATGATGTATTTTATATCATTCTTAATACTTGTTCGACTGAATCAATTTTTATTTAAATATTTATAAATGTCAAATGTGGACGATTTTCTGTTATTCCAGGAGAGACCTAAGTATACTTTAATAAAATTGTGAAAATAGGAGGAGGATAAAGAATTTTATGGTTTTCATGATTTCTAGATAAAAATAATTTGACCGCTTGGGAAGTAAATAATGATACCTTTCTGGTATAATATAATAGATACTCATAAGTTAAATGCCAACAACTTAAAAAAATACTCTGTTTAAAAAATGTATATGAAATAAAAAGACTCATACTTTTTATAAATTTTCGAAAATTTTTAAATCTTCAACTGCATTAGTTATGCATAAGTAAGGTGAATTCCCTTTGACATGTTTTTTTTTATAAAAGAATCCTTTAAATCTCTGATATGGTTGCATGTCTCTGATATGGTATGAGTGACTTCTAAGTAAACTGCGATCCTATGGTATGCCCAGGATTCGGTGCATGGTTGTCTAGCTTTCTTAAGGACCGCTCTCTGCAAGTGGCGATTGACAGATTTCTCTCAGACACCTTCACCATTAATGCCGGTGTTCCTCAAGGATCCATATTGGCTCCCACTCCCTTCTTACTCTACATTAACCACCTTCTATTGAAAACGAAAAATCCTATATTTAGTTTTGCTGACGATAGCACACTTATCTCATCTTTCTCTTTGAATGCACAAACATCGGCTGCCGACGCACATCTTCGCAGACAGCATTAAGTATCACTCCTCAACATAGGCCTGGAAGAAATTTTGGCATGGGGTAACAGTAACCATGTCGAATTTAACGCTAAAAAACCCAGGGAGCAGTTTTATCTAAAAGGGTTAACATTACAGAACCGGATATAGTCATCCACGGACACGCAATCCCACTGGCTTCATATATTAATTTGCTGGGCGTCAATCTGGGAGGAAATATGTCTTGGCATAACACGTTGTGGCATTCTCCAAGATAGCTTTTCAGAAACTTGGTGTACTCTTCCGAACCAGAAAGTTGTACACACCTCAACAACTTTCGACACTATACAAAGCCCAGATTCGACCATCACTAGAGTACTGCTCTCATGTCTGTAGCTCTGCACCCAAACATACTCTTCGGCTGCAGGATTCCATCGAAAGGAGGGCCATTCGTCTGATTGGAGACCACGAGCTGACGAAGAACCTTGACAGCCTAGAACATCAAGACAAGTTGGGGATTTGACTCTCTTTTACATATATTTTCATGGAAAGTGCTCGGCTGACCTTGCCCTCTTAATTCCGCCTAGGGCGGCAAATGGCAGGAATACACGACGAACCACTGTCGTTATTTAAGAATGCTTTCATCTGGAGGACTTCATCCTTATGGAACGACCTTCCCGAGGTCGTTTTTCTCACTGAATAGAACCTCCAACGATTCAAAACCAACGTGAATCGCTTTTTGCGCACACGCACCACTCCCAGAGTGCCCTGAGGGATTTTTCCTGTAGTGCTTGTGTTTGATCATAAAAAAACGATCCAGTATATGAAATAAGTAGTTAACAATAAATTAAATTATAAACCATTTCCATAACACCCTGTATAATATAAAGCGAAAGTAGAAATATCACGACGAAAAGTTTGTTTCATCCACGCTTTCGGTCATAAAAAGACAACGCTTTCTAGAAAGAGAAACTGCCGAAATGAACACTTCTAACGGTAACGAACCTATTTTGTGGAGCCGGTGACTATTCAGAATAAAACTTAACTTTGAGCGCGACGCTTTAAAAGTCATAAAATAAAATCATGATACTCCCGACGCTACCGCCGTTGGAAGTCTTACTGCTTATTATGGTTCCTCTCTCACAGCGCTATTTTCCATTTGAAGTTGTCGAACGTAACTTCTAAAATGCAAAAATGTCGCTTCCCGGAAACACTCAAACGGATTTTGAATAGGCAAAATAAATATTCTGTAATATTATTACGGACGAAATTATCGTCAGCTGTTTCGCGTCGAGTGAAACTTTACAGGTTCTTGGACGAAGCCAGGGCTTATTTAAATTTTAAGGAATAATTTTTCTCAACATGGAATGGACAACAGAGAACTCTCAATACTTATTGCGTCAAGTCTAGTGTTGTGATCGCTCGAGCGAAAAACCGCTTGATCCCTCGTTTATGGAAATAACCGACATCGCTCGATTATTAAATAAACCGCTCGAGTTATCTATTCAGGCGAAAACCGTCGCTCGTCACTTATTATCTTTCACTCGATACCCGAGCCGGCCGAAATGTACCGCTGTAGTGTGATCGAGTTAAAAAGCTGCTCGTATATTCGAACAGTTTTTCGCTCGATAGGAAATACTCTAGTTATAAATTCAGGCGAAAAACCGAAAAATATCGCATGTCACTTGATAGACGACCTTCGGTCTACGCGCCACGCCATCCGATTGGCGACGCTCGAGTTTGACGCTGAGCAGGTACACGACATACGACTTTCTTAAAGCCACATAAACGAGAAGGGGCATATAAAAAAGTATGCCAAATCCCTTAGCGGAGTCATCGCGACATGGGTTTTGTAAAGTTTTGTTTTAACTGGCTAGCCAGCGACGTAGTTTAGGTCTCCGATTATAAATATTAAAAAATTAAAGGATATTATTTTTAAATTTGTATCGTTTGTAATCTTACAGTAAACATTTTTAAATCAAACAGGAACTTTTTATTATTAAACTCGAGAAGACTTCTTAAAAACAACATACATTATAGAAAATGTTAATGGTAAATAAGAAAACCGGCAAAATAGTTAACAAAACATGGTATCGACAAATTTTTTGGTAACCAAAAGTAAACATTCTTAAATTTAAACAGGAACTTTTAGGTAACTATAAACATGAATTTAAAAAAAGTAAGTCTTCATTTTTGAAGGGCACACAATGGGCACCTGACAATTTAAAGTGGAAGAATTTGACAAGCCATTTGAAATATCTACTTATTTTATGCTCGTAGATTGAGAAAGATGTGAAGGTGTTGGTAATACTTTTTTAAATAAGCACAAGAATAAACCCGAACAATAAATACATATTTGGGTGATTTTTTGCAGTTTTTTGTTTGGTATCGAGACACGTGGTAAAAATTCATTATTCACAAATAGATAAATTTCTGGAATTTTTTTGGTGGCTACTACAATTTTTTAGCTAAACCTGTGCCCACCCGTAGTTACGTGCCTGCTAAATACCCTACCTGATTACATGTAAACGACTAGGCTGCCGGTCGAGCAGTCGGTGACGTCATCGCTTGGTGAATTGGAATTTCAAGCCATTCACTCGAGCGATTCACTCGATTATTAAAATCGCTCGAGAATCAAGTACGCGATTATTAAAATCATCGGTTTTGTCAATTCTTTATTGCAATAGAATAGTTTATCTCAACTCAATTCCATGACCTAAAAAAGCATTACATTGCTGACACAAAATCAAAGTTGATTGACACTACCCGAATAAATGATCAGATATTTAAAAATGCGCGTCCAAAATGGTAAGCTATTTCGTTATTAATGAACCAATTTTAATAATTTTTGTTTTAATTGATAGAAAACAGATTCCAGAGTTTAGGGTAACGTTCCGATATACGTATTCCGAAAAATAATTTATAATTTCGAAAAAAAAAATTGAAATTATGACTACGAAAAACTGGCGTTCTATTTTTTCAAGCTTTCGTCTAATATTTCGCATTCGAAATTCGGTGTTTTCATAATGCACTTTGAACTCATGAATACATCCATTAGACGTACTTTAGCAAGCCTTTAAATTTCGATGTGTTATGACTTTACAACAACAACGTGGAGACAACCTCTCACATGACAGGCTTGGTAGAAGGTTACTGGACCTCATAGAAGGCACAAACATTTTCTAACAAGATCGGGTTACACAATAAGCTGGAAGGCTGCAGTGATAGAAGGTCGGGCCTCACACCCAACCCCCCGCTTTAACCAACCAACCAACCAACCAACGAACCAACAAACAACAACAACAACAAGTTGATATTAGTAACAAATGTCCATAAAAACTTACCGAAAACACAATATTACGATGCTCTGAAAGAACTACTCTTAGGATTAAATTCAACTTGAAGACACAGAAACTTATAAAAACTAATTAAGATTGACACATCATAATGATCAAAATAGCAACTATTCGGTTAACAACTGGCAAATATTTAATGGCTATAAATCCATATTCAACAACAATTGTAACGTTTGTCTTTGCCGAACAAGTTATTGAATTCAAAACTTATTGAGGAACCGCAGACGCTATTATGTTTTTATTCACTTTTAAGTATGTGATAAATAAAGATGGGTAGTTTTAAGTCAGGATTGCCCTTGATCCTTGTATCTATAATGCACGTGTAAATTTATATCTCACAGACTTTATTTATGTCGTCAAACTGACTTTGGATAAATAATACCTACACCACATGTCGAGAAGCTTTCAGGAGCTAACGTTTTTGTTTTGCAATCTTGAAACTTGTATTCTTTCCTATTGCTTGTCCATTCCCTTAACTATAAATGGGAGAGTTAATTTTAACATTCAATACAACAGAAAATTTTATTAAGCTATGTTAATATTATACTGACTACTGCCAATATTAACTCGAAAGTTTGTTAGATTCAGTTACATCCAAGATTATCTCGTAACTTCCTTGTGCAATTATAAAAGTCAAACAATTTACGGAAGCTCAATTACCTGCTTAAATATTATTTTGCAGTGCATTAATTCATCACAAGAAATTTGCCAGTGAGTCACAATGCAACTTTGTATAACATTAATAAATCTCTAGACCTTATGTTAATAAAAAATCTATTGTTCTCGCTTAGTCGCCTGTCTGTTAGACTATATCATCTTCTAAACTATTATGGCTAGAAAGATTAAACTTGATAGATGAGTGGATCTGTAAGTTGGTAAAAATACAGGGTGTCCGGTAATTATAGGGCAATATTTCGGCAGCGTACAGAGGAGGTCAAATCATTTACAAGTATAACGGGCCCCAAAGATGCACCTAAAGATGTACTTTCTCGATTATAACTCACGCGCTACGCACTTCATGATTTAAAATCGACGGTCGGACAATGATAGTCTAATTCCAAACCTTTTAATCTCTCGGCGCAACGCACACAGTATTTTGTAGACTTTTTAACTTATCCTACAAACAAGGAATATTTTCATCGTGCTGGAAGACGGTGCTAGTGCAGCTTATACCAAAGAAAGGTAAGAGAACCCTGCCTAACAACTATCGATCAGTCGCATTGCTTTCAGTTATATCAAAAGTAATGGAGAAAGCTATTAACCAACATCTTCTAAAGTACCTGGAAGGCTTCAACATTATCAGCGATCATCAATATGGTTTTCGGAAGTCCAGATCAACTGGAGATCTCCTAGCCCATGTCACCCATCTTTGCATGCTGTTGCACTGGATATTTCTAAAGCCTTTGATCGTGTTTGGCATGAGGGACTGCTAAGTAAACTGCGATCCTATGGTATGCCCAGTAGATTCTGTGCATGGTTGTCTAGCTTTCTTAAGGATCGCTCTCTGCAAGTGGCGATTGACGGATTTCTCTCAGAGACCTTCACCATCAATGCCGGTGTTCCTCAAGGGTCCATATTGTCTCCCACTTTTCTTTACATTAACGACCTTCTAGTGAAAACGAAAATTCCGATATTTAGTTTTGCTGACGATATCACACTTATCTCATCTTTCTCTTTGAATGCACAAACATCGGCTGCCGACGCACATCTTCGCAAACAGCATGAAGTATCACGCCTCAAAAAATACCTGGAAGCAAATTTGCTCGGCGTCAATCTGTAAGGAAATATGTCTTGGCATAACCACGTTGTGGCATTCGCCACGATAGCTTCTCAGAAACTTGGTGTACTCTTCCGAACCAGAAAGTTTTACACACCTCAACAACTTTTGCAGATGTTTTCATGGAAAGTGCTCGGCTGACCTTGCACTCTTAATTCCACCCAGAGCGGTGAATAGCAGAAATACACGACGAACCACTGCCGCCCATCCATATGTGATTATGCTTAGTACTCCTCGAACTTCATTATTAAGAATTATTTCATCTGGAGGACTTCATCCTTATGGAACGACCTTCCCGAGATTGTTTTTCCCAACGAATATAACCTCCAACGATTCAAAACCAACGTGAATTGTTTTTGCGCACACGCACCACTCCCAGAGTGCCCTAAAGGATTTTTTCTGTGTTTGATCATAAGAAAACTCATGATTTAAAATCGACGGTCGGGCAATGACAGCGTAATTCCAAACCTTGGTTAATAATTTCATTTTTAAATTAATTTAATAAATAAAGTAATCTTTAAATCTCACGTTAAACATTTCAAAATATCATACAGGCTGGTTAAAAAACAATGAAACATGAAATTACTAGGAGACTAAAAAGTATCTCCACTGATATATTTTCCCGATAAATTATCGGTAATTTTCGCTTTAAAAATAATTTTCCGTACGGATTACCGAAAAGCATTCGGCTGCGCATTCCTCAGCGAGAGCATTCTGGGATTCCTCCTTATTTCGTGTCATCGAATTTGTCATGATAGCGTCATTTATCATTCCGAATATTCCCTTTAAAAAGACTTTATGACTTGTCGCGAATCAATGTTCGGTAGAAGAAAAATTATACTTTAAAATTGGATGCCGCAAATTTTGAATCATGAATTTTAGTCTATGTTAATAGACAGAAAGCTGATAATAGAAGTAGAAAATAGTAAAAGAGTGGCGATTGAAAAGTTTTAATGGATATCGGTGATTTCTACCGAAAATCAATTATAGCTACAGTACGAAAAGAAGGAGAACTTTACTTGTTTATGTCCCTGGTTGTCTTTTTCGGTTGCGAACGTTTAGCCAAATATACTTAGTTTTTTTCTAATCTAAAACTGAATTCGTAAAGTTAAAGGATAGGAAAACGTTATAAAAAAATTGGGTTAAGAAATATAATGTTATAAGAGTAATAATAACAATTTCAAATATGAACAATTTTCAAATTTTAGTCATAGATCTTCCTGAAACTTGTTGATATCCCAATCGACATGTCAGACAATCTAAATATCAATATCCAAAAAGCGGCATATTTTTTAATTCAGTTGATGCAACATAGATGACAATGATTGCTAATGTGGGATTGTTTGGGATCCTCATCTTAATAACATTATCTTTAAATACTTTAACATTTACTTTTATGTCTTGCAGGCATATCTATAGTATTAAAGGAGGGAGAACTTTTACTTGTTTAAGCCCCAGGTTCTTTTTTTTTTGGGCGGGTTTGTTCGCTAATGTTGCTTGGAATTAGAAATTGTTCCCACTTTTAATCTCACGGATTGCAGGAATGGAAATAAGATACATTTGACAAGCTTACAAAAATAATCTTTCTCTGTGGTCATTGCGATAACAGTAATTTTATCGAATATGCGCTAAAAAATAGTTTTCCTCGCCTTACAAGCAGAATATAAGTTACATATTAATGAAATAGAGTGTTCTCTGCCTGCTTCGATTACAGAAAAATATATGTTAATAAACAATTAGCGCCTTATTGTGGCATAAAATAGTCACTTTCCATACCTAAACAACACCTGATAAAAACACAAATTATCTCAGACAAAAATAGTGTACATCTTCTACAATTTTCTTGTTAAATTCCATGCCGCAACACAAATTACCTCAGACAAAAATAGTGTACATCTTCTGCAATTTTCTTGTTAAATTCCATCCAGAACAAAAAAAAAATACTGTAAAGAAATCTCAAAAATAGCAATAGTATCAGCGTCAAAGCAGACAACTAACTAAGATTTGGCAACAGCGCGTAGCTCGTCTCTTCACGGCCTGCCTAGAGAAGGCCGTGATACTGTGTTTTTGCGATTATGCGGAGAAATCTACCTCTTCCGATAATCAGGGTGCATAACTAGTTAAAGACAAAACGGCTATATTTTAACATCACCCCTTCAAATGGACACGATGCACCACTGTAACTAACCACAACAGGTCCGCCCCCGCGACCAATCTCACAGCCCTCTCGCAAATCTCTGGGCCGCAAATACCTTCTGCAAACAGTTAAAATTGTTAAGCAACCCCTGGCACGCAGCAATTCCCCACTTTATGTCACCGAATTTGTCAGATGACATCATTTATTATTTTAATATATTCCGAGTCTTCAGCTCGCCGAAAATTAATGCACCGACACGTTCAGATAAGATAGGGAAAAATTACACTTTTAAAATTGTGCGCCCGAAGATCATTTCCTAAATTACCGAAAAAATACACATTATAATATTTTAGAGCCGCGGCAGGAAAGATGTTACAGTGGATGAATAAATTATAATTTCTAATTTCTTATTAAAACTTACACCAGGAGGGAAATGTCAATCAATAAAGGCAATTAAAGCTTACCCTCAAGTTCAGGAATAACAGTGACGGGTACACTGATCTGCCTGAATAACTAGAATTAATATCCACTTTAGGACGGTGCGCGTGCGCGATGTATAACTTATTAACCTAAAATGATAGACAGTATCGTACTTAAAAAACTGTTTATTTAACAATTTTTATATAATAAAATGTACAGCTCGACAAGCGAGTCTATAGCTACGACGTATCGGTAAGGGGAAAGCAATGTCTTTTAAAACATGGCCGAGTCATGGGCGTGTTATTAGTATCTTAATAATGTAATAATATATATTTTGTCATGGCATGGATATATTTGTATCACCAGTGCAATATATTAGGCCTTTCCATTAATATTTTTCGCTTATTTTGGCATTTTGGCTAATAAAATCCATTTGATTTCAACATGCACCTCAAAGTTTCACGGGAAAACGGAAAGTTTATGTCACTTCTCAGCTGTTGTAGCACCTTTTTAAGGTTGGGACCATTTTTAGTTTGAAATAAAACTTTTGTATTGTTCTCCTAACAATGCCAAAGTCGAAGCCGTCGATTTTTTTGACAGCTGAGAGACTGGCTTTTTTTTGACAGGGGATGACAACAATTGATCCGAGTTATTTCCTTTCCTTCCAATATCTTCTTTGTGAATGTTTTTTTACTGCACCCACGCTTAGTCCCGTATACATTGCGACCCTTTCTAGTTTTCGCTTTAATTTGTGATTCCTCTTCACAAACCCTGTACACATTGGCAATTACTTCACGTGATTGCCTATGAAGGTTTTTACCAGGGTATATTCATTCATTATCACAGTTTTAAAACAAACCCTATCACTACGCAACTGGATGAAGCATATTGGACATCACCGAACAACCACGCCAGCACAATGGACGTGTCACCAGACCCGTGTCGTCATCCTCTGTCTGGGATATAACCTATCAAATTAGTTCTAGCTACCGGTTACCCATGGTTACCGTTGATTTTGCACTATGTTGCACTATTTTTAGATTAGAAGTACTTTAATAAAAAAATATTTTATTTTGCATTTAAATATTAAAATAAATAGTATGTAAAGAAAGTTTTAAGAGCATTGAAACTATAATAGAATATTAGTTTTTTATATACTTATGACAATTTACTTTAAATGGGTAAATTTAATTTTATAGTTTACTTGGTAACTGTTATTAAATTAAAATTTAATATATGTGACAACATTGTTAACCCAAGAAATTTTCTTGCCCGCATTCCTATTGTAGCTACAGATAAAGTTGTCGACCTGCATGCATTTTGTGGTATATTTTTAATACCGGTCGTCCCTACAACTGATTCCGGATCTTCACCGCCCCTTTTGCGTCGGCAAAGGTTATATATGTAGTAAGCAGGGTTGCCTAAGGAACAATATACGATGATAAATGATTATCCCATTTCAGTTTATCTTGCCGCTCTGCTATTCATATCAAACAAAATCTTTTTAAACCTGAGGAGCTTCATCTGGTAAGTCTAGATTTAAATGAAGAACAGTCCAAATTCCCTTTGCCACATCCGGACTCAATAAATTGATCGGAGCAGTCTGACAAAAAAGAACTATTCTTGAGGGGATTTTAAAGGGATCAAGGTGTGTCTCATTTTTCTTTACCTCCCCCAAAAACCAAATTTCCATATTAACTTTATTAAAGGCTTTATTTTTTCCTCACCATCCCCGATCTCTCACCTAATCATTCACTGTCAACAAGCCACTTACCCCGCAATCACACGTTATTAAAATACATCCTTCTGCGGAAGATGTAGAGGCCTCTTTGCGAGCTGAAATTTTCCAGAAATTTGATAAACGTTCGCGGAATTCAATTTTAAAATGTAATCTTTCTCCATTTTTTGGGGCACGGCGGCGGATTAATTCGCTGCAAGTTAAAGACTTTCAGTGGAGGGTGTTGCGCAATGATAAACGACGTAATTCGATAAATTCGATGACACGAAAGAAGGATTCTCGGCATACTCCTGCTGTGGAATGCGAAATGAAGTGCTGCTACTCAGCAATCACGGTCGTAAGTTATTTGCGTGGCAGGAATTATGAACGTGTGCGAGTCCTATAAATTTACCTAATTTTTTCCAATAAAATGCGATAATTTAAATCTTTTTTAATGTGCAGTAATGCTCGAGTGCCCTTTACGCCATCCAGGACCCCCCAATTCACTTCACGGGTCTCCAAACAAAGAGTTTTACTCTCAAATTGACACCGCTTGTTATCTGTTCAAATACAGTTGTTAGAAAAGTATATTTCAGCATTTCAGTGTTTCAAAAATAAAAGAGTAATATTGACAGATTTAAAAAAAAAAGTTAAAAATTACCATGAATTCCTTTCCAAGGAAAACTCATTATCCGTGACCTATAAAAAAATTCAGCTTCAAAATCGTGAAACTAAATCGACGAGGACAGTTTAAATTAGTTTTAATTTTCATCCAACTCGCTGAAACTCTAATTGATTCCGAACGGTTAATGCAATTTAATGGAGTCATATTAGCCGAGGGCGAATTCGAGCAATGACGTTATCGAACAAATTCTTTTAAACGGAAACTCGTATACCATCGGTGAACTTTTAAATTGGTTTCCTGATTTTTATCTTGCAAAATATTCTTATTTGCTGACGCTATAAGTCATTAATGAACGCAAATTTGTCTTAGATTATTTCCATCGCCTGTAAAATATACTGTTTCGACCAATCAAATTGTTTCATTTACACCATTCACATGTGATCATACCGATAAAATTGTCATCTTCCTTACGAGGGGTAAAACTGTCTCATTGGTCCACGACATTTTTAAAAAGCGTTTCTAAATAGGCCGAGTACTAAATACTGTCAAGTTTGAATGACTTTTGCTTTTAATATATGCAGATTTTTTACCCAAGACACTCGAAAACTACTTTAAAGATATGATTCAAGTAAACAAATATATACTTACGGTTTCAATCATGAATTCTTCATGTTCCTCCGTAAAACTCATTGTGAACAAAACAATTTTTTTAAAGTTTATCGTTTTCTTTAAAAATGCTTTTAAAAATGTCACTAAGAGTTTCTGAGCTGTGCATGAAATTTTGCTACTAGTTTAAATTTGAATTGGAAAGGTTTTTATTATCGGTATTGTGCATTTTACCTTCCCATTATAATGACAGGTTATTCATATTCAATCGCTTTCAAAAGCCGCTTTGACGTGTTGCGACCGTGTTCGGTGGTTTCCATTAAGACTTCGCCAACTATTCGAAAGCATCGAGTTGCCGCCACTCGGGATATTTTGCCCGTTTCCATTGTTTCGGTTTGCATTAGCCAAGATAAGACCTATTATTCTCCCGCATGCACTAGTCGTATGTCGTTAATGTAACAGCCAACATACATACCAAACAGCTCGGTATGAATGGTAATGGGGCGAAAGTAATTTCCATATAGGACAGAGAGCGTTACGTTTTTAAGAGACGACAATAATGCAAGGCATAATGGAGTGGTAGTACAGCTCTATTTAATATTTTTTCTATTGAGACACTTTAAGGAAAATTTGATAAAATTTAAACTAAATTTACTTTGCATATGATTATTTTATCAAAAACTTACATCCGACGTGACCTATCCTTCTTCTGTGCCCATTAAGAAGAGAAGAAGAAAATTTAAAATACAGGGTGTTATGGAAATGGCTTATAGCTAGCCCGCATGATGTTGATATAAAGCTATTCTGGCCAAAGTTCTGTGAGGTGGTATAGAAAAGGTATTCCTCTGACGTGTTTCCCTAGATGGTACATGCATTCCTATTCTGTCACGTAACAAAGGACAGTTATATTTGTTATGTAATAGGTTATATAACATTATAATATCTCTATGATTCCATCGTAGCCTGAGGTTTCTGATCTGGATACTTGCTTCAAGCTGAGAATAATCTAGTTGCGGAGTATTAAGTTTATAGGCCATGCAATTCGAGAATTTATTTTGAACCCTTTCAATATTCAAGATATGTACATTATAGCAAGGATTCCAGAGATAGAAGTATTCCAGATGGGTTCTTATTAATGAGCAATATCATTGTTTTATAGCTTTGTCATTAGTAAAGTCACTGGATATGCGCTTAACAAATCCTAGGAGTCGGATGGTATTCTGAATGTGAGGAATATGAAGAATATTGCCCTTAATTAAATAATGCTGTTCAAAGTCCGGGGTAGACCTATGAAAATTTATCGAGTGACACTTTGAGGCGTTAATCTTCTTACACCATGCTACCAATTTAGCCAGGTCCGACTGGAGCTGTAAGCAATCCTCAAATGAGGCGAAAATTATGAACAGTTTCAGATTATCTGTAAACAGGAGAAACTGCAAATTGCATCCTTAAATCGTTAATAAACAAATTAAAGAGAAGAGGGTCTAAATGGGATCCTTGGGAAACTCCGGATGGACCAGAATACTTCTGGATTGAAAATTGTTGAATCGAACAATTAGGGCTCGACCTGTTAATAGTACGACAGCCCGTTGCCAGGATTTCAGACTGATCACGACCTAAATTTTTTTGAGTTTTTTAGCGATCTAATAAGGACTTGAGAAGGAAATGAACAAGAACGGACATTGGCAACGTTGCGAAATCATTGAGAATCATCTTTACATATGTAAAAAAAAGTGGTCGTAATAGTTATCGCGCCTCGTCCGTTCTTTTTATTTTTTGACTTAGAGTGATGTCTTTGATGAGCTGAAAATAGTAACTGATATTTTCCGTGCGGTGAATAGTTTTTGTTTGAGAAAAATCGAAAATTGTTTACAGGTGAGAATTCAACTTATCACGCCTTGTCCGTTTTACTTGTCGGATATTAGTTTTCGTTATTCGTGACCGGAAAAAAATGAGAACGGACATTTTCATCGACGCGCAAGCGCAGTGTTGGATCTTAGGTATGTCATTTTTTTAACGCTGTTCGAGTTATCGCGCCTCGTCCGTTTCAAGCAGAAATCGTGTATTGTGGCTCGGAAAAGGGGGAAAAATATGAACTCAACTCAACTCAACTCAAAATGTCTGTTCGACTCGATTTTTAGAGTGTTATCAACAATTATAAAAATGGTTTTTTATACCCCTGTTCTTTACATCTTTTATTTATACTATGGGATTTTTGCAACACTGAAAACGTCCGTTGTCGATGAATTCACGTTTTTTTTATATTTTTAATATGATTTCATCAAAAACCGACAAGGCGTACTAACAAAAAGACGATCTGCTTTCTTACGGACTGAAATCACTCTGACGGGTAAGCCCAGCGTTGCCGAACTTTTTGGTAAAAAAATTACTAATATCAGACTAAAAATAAAAAAATTATTACCTAAGTCTAAAACTTCATCAAAAATTTTTAATTGCCGTTTCATTGCACATGAGTGTATTATAATATTTTTATTTATTTTTCATAAATTAAATAATAATCGTAACATATAAACGATCGGTTAAAGTATCCATAAAATATAAGAAAACTGCATTTTAAAGCGAACATTTCCTCCATTTATGTTATTTTAAGTACTCTTTGTTTAAGTTTTAAATTTTAGTCGTTTCAAGCAATTTAAATATTCGGCTATAAAATGTCCACTTGGAACTGTAGTAGAAGTTTGATAATAAAATTTCGTAAAAGTAGAAGTTTTAAATAATAATTGTTTATTCTGTCGTCGATTTGCCTAACAAACCTACAAATCCAGTAAAAATACTAAATCTGGCCGGCTTCGCTTAATGCATACATACAGAATAAATAACTCAAATTTATTTTACTTTACTGCGTTTTAAATTTTACTACCGCCATAATATAATTTTGCTGCGGTCGTCTAAATGTTGGCGTATTTTTACGGTAATTTTGACTGTTACTAGACACCTATTCAGTTCTGGAATGATGCATAACAGTACGGGAATATTTTTTCCAGGCCTAGGTCGTGTTAAAACTTAATTTAACCAATTTAAAAGTTGTTCGTTCTTTTTAATTTAGTTGAGATCCTACAGAAAAAATATGTATGAAATAGTACAGGTCGATAAGTGTATCTGTAATTACAAAAGGAATGTGGGCAAAAAAAATTATGGGGTTAATAATGTTGACAATAATCTCTTACTGAGAAAATCCTAAAATTACATTTCCGCGTTTAAAATAAATTATAAAAGATATTTACGAAACCATTATTCTATTATAGGTTCAATATTATTAAAACTTTCTTTTAATACTGTCTATTTTGATATTTAAATGCAAAATAATATATCTTTTGATTAAAGTACTTTTAATCTAAAAATATGGCAACCTCGTGCGTTGTCAATGGTTGCACGTAGCTAGAGCTAATTTATAGGTTATATCCCAGACAGTTGATAGCGCATGCGTCTCGTGAGACACCCGATGGGCCATCGGGCTTGTTCGGCGATGTCCGATATTTGATGGATGTACCCACCCAGTTGCGTAGTGATGGATAGGGCAATAGTTATTGTAACAATGCCCAATTATTTGAACATTTTAACTTATTTACCTGGTTGTAAATAAAAATAATACCTATTTGCTTACGCTAATTATGATGTACTGTGTATAAAACTTTATAGTAATTTTTTTCAATGTGCAGAATTGCTCTTGTTCCCTTTACCCCAACCAGCACTCCAATTCACTCCACGGGTCCCGAAAGTTTCTTATTTTAGGAAATATATAGCTACAAATAAAGATTTGCCACATTATATAAACAATATATTGTCAATACGAACGTTCCAATATACAAAAAGTGTCCCCCTATGGGAGCGCGAGCCTATTGAGTTTGCGCAGTAGGGTGGAAATTCTATCGATCTCGTCAGAGCCGGCCCGACATTATTGGTTTGTTGTTATTCGTCGCCATCTTTGGTTCTGGATGCTCTTTCAAATTACAAAATAAAGAGTGGTTCATCCACATTGTTGTCGGTATATTAGTGCTTATAAACTTTCATTACCTAACAACAATTTTTCTTAAGGAGTTTTTAATTTGTGGTGATGAAAGGACACAAGTACATGGTGCTTTTTTGCAAAAGTCGTGGATCAATACCAGGTATAAAGTATTTCAGGTATATACATATATACGAAAATATTTTGCTTATCACATTATTCGATCTTTTGAACCGAATTTCACTAAAAAGCTTGTAAAAAAAGAAGAGAGTGTCACTCGTATACAATATAATATATATGTGGTCACTACCTAACCTTAAAATTAATGTATTTTTAATTTGGTGCATTAGTAGCTGATCTGATAATAATTCCCAAAATAGTCAATATAGTCATTCATTTTTAATTTTTGGTTCAGAAAAAAGTGAGGTTAAAAAACATACCACGTCGAATGAAAGTTAAAATAAGGCTCATCGTGTCGATTGTTACAAATATTCGGACGGAATTTGATACCAAAAGTTTACACCAATCAGAGCACCGTCGGATCATTATATCGTCAGAAATGCATGGAACGCTGTCTTAAATCGAACTAATCGAAATTTTGATTGCAATATTTTTCCTAACTAACCAGTGAAATTTACATTAAAAAAGTTGAAATCCGGTCCTGTCGAATGTTTACTTTCCCAAGGAAATTTCCGAACTGCGCAAACTCAAACGCCCCCTTCGATGCCCATAGCGGGGACATAATTGCAGATGGTATTAGCAATATACTGTTTATATATATGTGAAAAATACCAGTTCCTGCTTTAAGTTTATGTGGCCTACCGTTTCCTCAAAATAATCATAAACTGCTCGTGTGTAGAACTTCAGTAGTTGCCAACCACGTTAATAAAATTGCGTCGCAATATTTATTCCTAACCAAATTTGCCTAACAAAGTTAGTCAATAAAGAAATGTTCAATCAGGCCGCCACCTAATGTATGAATATTTCAATTACGCCCCATTTTATTACGCAATTTAAAATTCCTCGGGCGAATCCCTAATGCAGCAGCCGACGGGGGAAGACTTCATCTTTCCGGCAGTGTCCCTTTTTTTCCGGTACGTGTCTTTTAGAAAACATGAGCGAACATGCACCAGGCATATAAATAACCTTTTCTCATGGTATTTTCTAACAAGTTCGCGTCAACAGATTTTGATTTTTGTTTGACGATTAATTTAACAAGCGGAAACAGTGGCGTTTGAGCTACAGACGAAAGATAGATATGGTGGAAGCTATCCATTCATATAGAAGTACACTTCAATGTGCTCTCGAGAGGAAATTTTGTTTCTCTTTATTTAATTTAGTCCGTTAGATTGTAATAAACCTGTATAGACGGATATATATAATATGGTTATAGTCAAAGGTAGTGTAAACTACAGATTCCATAATATATTCATAAAACTCTTGGAAAGTGAAGCTGTGATTGTGTGAAATATTATTGAAAATCAGTAATGGGTGGAAGAGAGAACTACATGTTTGTTGACTGAATGGCAACAATGTTGAAGTCTGGTTGTATCAGATGGTTAAATATTAAAACATAACCATACTTACCGATGAAAAGATAAATCCTTAAATGATCCACTTTTTTACAAACTACACATGAATGCACCATGATTGTTTATAATATAATATAGTGGCCCATCGAAAACAGTCCAGGCAAGGTTTACGGCTGCGTCCGTGAAAATTAAAAAAAACCTCGGACCCGTAAACTTGTGTTTTCTATAACAACATAACCAACAATTTTTGACACAATTGTTTTTATTAGCTTACTATGTGTTTTGTTTGGTGTTGTGCCATATTATTCTTTAGCTGAAAACTTTATAAGCAAAATAATACTTGGCTTATTATAGACCAATACGTAGTTGGTGCTTTACGTGTCTACAATGACTACGGGTCAGTAATGAGGTCGAATATTATACACTGCACTAAATATGCAAATTAACAAATTGGCAATTTCAGGTAGACAGCTCGAAAACAACTGCAATCAAAACGCGTTTAATTTAAATTTACACGTTAGACCGAACGAAACGACACCCTCAAGACACGAAACTATTTTGGTGCCCTGCCTGCAAAATGAAGTGACCGAATAGCATGACCGGCACTCATTAGACAGATATTGAAATGATTGTGTGTACAAGGTGTCCAATATAATTAATGATCTAGTCGTAGGAATGCCGTTGTACAGTTTCATTCAAAAGAATCGTACAAGAATTAACACGAGAGCGACCGTCATCATATTTGCGTAAAAGCGGCTAGTGTCAGTACTGTCAATGACTGTCTATTAGAAGTTATAGCGTTATCTAAAATGCAATTCATTGGCGTCACCGTCATAAATTTTAAAACTGCACGATGACAATGTTTGATACACTCAAGAAATAAGGACGTCATGTCAGTTGTCTGAAATAGGCTCATAGGCTCGAATAGTCGTCAGAATTAAAGAAGCTTGGAAAGTTCGTGAAATGCTGAGCAGTTTCATAATAGAAATGGAAAAGACGATAATAAATGAATGCACAAACATCGGCTGCCGACGCACATCTTCGCAGACAGCATGAAGTATCACGCCTCAACAAAGACCTGGAAGAAATTTTGGCTTGGGGTGACAGTAACCAAGTCGAATTTACCGCTCAAAAAACCCAGGCGGCAGTTTTCTCTAAAAAGATTAACATTACTGAACTGGATATAGTCATTGACGGACACCCAATCCTATTGGCTTCATCTTCCAATTTGCTGGGCGTTAATCTGGGAGGAAATATGTCTTGGCATAACCACGTTGTGGCAATCGCCAAGATAGCTTCTCAAAAACTTGGTGTACTCTTCAGAACCAAAAAGTTGTACACACCTCAACAACTTTTGACACTATACAAAGCCCAGATTCGACCATCATTGGAGTACTGCTCTCATGTCTGGAGCTCTGCACCCAAACATACTCTTCGGCTACTGGATTCCATCGAAAGGAGGGTCATTCGTCTGATTGGAGACCACGAGCTGACGAAGAGCCTCGACAGCCTAGAACATCGAAGACGGGTTGGGGATTTGACTCTCTTTTACAGATATTTTCATGGAAAGTGCTCGGCTGACCTTGCCCTCTTAATTTCGCCCAGAGCGGCGAATAGTAGAAATACGCGACGAACCACTGCCGCCGATCCATATGTGGTTAAGGTTAGTACTCCTCGAACTTCATTATTTAAGAATTCTTTCATCTGGAGGATTTCATCATTATGGAACGACCTTCCCGAGGTCGTTTTTCCTAACGAATATAACCTCCAACGATTCAAACCAACGTGAATCGCTTTTTGCGCACACGCACCACTCCCAGAATGCCTATAGTGCTTGTGTTTGATCATAAAAAAAATACAAATTCTTTAGATTTCGAATTTCAATGGCATTACCGATCGAACCGCAAACAAACCCTCTTTAAACACGAACTATTTTGGCGTCCTGCTGACAAAATCAAGTAGTCGAATCGCATGACCTGCGGTAATTAGAGAGGTGTATATCGAAACGATTGTGTATATATACTAACAAATTATTGTGTACGGTTGTCGTTGATTACTTCCTCTATTTCGAATATTAGTCCAAAGGAGAAAGGTAAAAGGTTACCTATTTAATGACACGAACGATTCCGTCATAGGTCATTATTATCAGGTATATAGCTATAATTTTTATTGAACTTCGCATTAAAAAAGTATTATTCTAAATAATAGGTTTATAGAAAGCAAACATCAAGAAAGAATGATTTATTAAAGATTGTGGCATGTATAGGTATATTTATTAAATAAGGGGTGGTTAACATTTTCTTTGTCCCTATTTCAAATATAGGTTAACAGGAAATTTGACCGCAAAAGCCTCTCTACACAGTAAAAAAATTCATGTTAAATTGTCATTATCTTTCTTGTGACTGTGAAATGTTTGATTAAATTTATTGTTTATTTACAACCATGCATGACATTTCATCTATCTTTGAAAGGTGGAAAGTTGACGTTTTTTTTACTTTTACTTTCCACCCGGGTGGAAAGTAAATTGTTTTTTTGTAATTTAAAAAAAAATCTATATATCAAAATAATATACGAACACACTTTTTTAAAAATGGTAATATCTTTGCGTGTTTAGATATGTCTACTTTTTCCCTAATTGATAGAGTGGTCCTCAGCATTGAATGTTGTGACCAATTTTCTTTGTCTTGGCATTTTCACTGAAATAAGCCAGTAGCGCCCACTCAGAACCAGGATTTTGAACTTTGTTCCCGTACACCGTTCTTTAAAACAGTTATATGCCTTGTTATATCTCAGGCGGCTTTTAGTTGGCAGAAGATCTTCTTCTACTATTTTTACTGCTTCTCGAATTTCTGGTGGAGTAGCAGCAAAATCAAATTCCTCATCTAATTTTTGTGTTGTTAAAATAATATATTGTTTAGTGACATGGAAACCATATTCAAAAAATGATATTTGTCATCTTGATGTGTATTATTACAGATTGTTTCATGAAAAATGGATATAACTTAATGACTGCAGTAAAAGTACCTGGGCCATCCCATTATTTATGACCGTTTGTTATTATTATGTGGAAAGGACCGGATTGTAATAATTATAATTAAATATAGGCACATCAGGTAGGTTAGGTTGCTTAATTTATATTTAAATATCTTTTTGTGGTAAAATTTGTTAGTTTTTCAGGAATGGTTCAAGAATTGTCTTTTACCAAACATTCCTCAGAATAGCGTGATAGTAATGGACAATGCGAGCTATCACAGTCGCCAATTACATAAAGCTCCAAGCTCAAATAATACAAAATTGGAGATTCAGAACTACATGGCGGCGAATGATATATATTTTGAAGAAAGTTATAAAAAAGTGATCTTTTAGAAGTTTTAAAGACATTTTATATAAAAAAAGTATATGTTTGTGACACATTGGCAGAAGAAATTGGACATACAGTGCTACGGCTCCCACCCTATTATTGCATTTTTAATCCCATAGAGCATATGTGGCACCAGTTAAAATCACTGGTTAGGTCTGAAAATATTTCTCCGACTTTATGTTCTAGTGTTGTAGAATTAATACGAAAATGCTTTAATGATATTCCCCCAGGTAGTTGGAAAAATTCAGTCCGTCACGTAATAACTGTAGAAAATTCGTATATTAGTCTGGATCGTATAATGAATCCAATTATAATTAATTCTGATGAGGATAGCGATAGCGAAACAGAACTATCTGTAGAATGACATTATAAATGTAAATAAATATGACTAGTAATATTTAAAAAAAATGTTATTTCATTTGATTACATTAATATAATCATATCATTACTTGTTTTCCTTAGTCTGTCCCTTCATACTTCACTTGTTTATTGCCAAGCTCTTATCGACACAATGGGACCGACCCAGGAAATCATTAAGTCGTATCCAATTTTCGTGAAACGTACTTACCTACGCTATTTTACCACCTGCGGTCATTTGAAATTTCTGGCTAATTTATCAATGGAAAAGTCAAAATTACATTTATCTTTTATTAATAATTTTAATTCAACATAATAAGAAGTGGATGTTAGATGTGGTTGTAAATAAAATAGTATATAAACCTCGGTGAGTAGTTTCATTACTGTCTCGAGATTTAGTTAACCTCGCCGCTTCGCGCCTCGGTTAACGAATGAATCACTTTCCACCTCGGTACGTAATATAATATTTCCTATGCATCTGGCAAATACGTAGTTCACTCGGAATATGTCATTTCGTGTTTGAAATAAAACAAAGTCTATTGCCGTTTTTTTGCTCTTCTGCCATTCGTCCAGACGTAATTTGTTTAGATGTTTTTGCGAACAAGCCATCGCGCGATTCTGTCCGTTTTTCCCGCAGACGATTTATAGGTTTCAAAAGCTGAAAGTTTGTTTGTTTCGGCGAAATCGTTAAGTAAATGAGCTTTTTGTTTATTGTCTACCAGATTTAAGGGACGAGGGGGGTTTCTTAACAAAAATCAACTGCATTTGCGCAATATAACTAATTAATATTAATGTAGGGAGAGGTTTTACGAAAATTTGTTATTGCGTTCCGATAAACCTTTTTATTTACGCAAATAATTTTTTTTTTACAAAATTTGAATGTGGCCAATACGGGAAGGTAAACTACTTTTTAACGTAAGAATGACAATTCTAACCGTCAATGACGGATGGGCGCCATCTTGGTAAAGAAAATTAAATAGGAAGAGTGGTCCTTTACGATGCCAGAATGTTACTTCTCTATTCGCACCAAAGGCAAAATGGCGGCGTTTTAAAAATTTATTTTAGTTTAGATTTTACAACTTAGTATAAAGCGGTGAGTATCAGCCAGCTGTTCTGGCTGCTTTATGCCAAGTTATAAAATCTAAACTATAATAATTAAGAAGGTAAAAAATAGTAACTATATTATTTTTCAAAAGCCCCCATTTTGTTTCGGGTACGAATAGGCACACAATATTCTAGGATCGTAAAGTGCTCGATAGAACCTTTAAAATGATGTATCGCAAGATGCCTCAACGAATACTTATAAACAGGAAGAATACAAACAGCCGTGCTAACAAATCGAATCAAGTATGAACAAACGAACAAACCCGGCATCCATTACGTCTGGCATCAGCTGACAAACGCACGTGCTTTTCAAATGTCACTTCTGTCCACATTTTTATTACTGTCAGTATTTTAAAGTGACATTTAACCAACAAAAAACATTCAAAACCATTTTATTTGATTTACTAAGTGGTGAAAATCAATATTAGGATTCTGACATGTTTTAAGCTGTAATATTATATTCCTTACACACTCTTATATCATTTTTTCAACTAGTAACGCAACTACAAATGAAAAATTAAACTTCAGAAATAAGCTTGTAAGTAGTTTTATTAAAAAATAGGAAATAAATCATAATTTACATAAAATATTTTACCATCTTCAACTGGGCTCTAGGTCCTAGCAAATATTTAAAGTTTCAAGTCCAAGCATATTTTTGGGCCCCATATGATTTAGGGAAAGAAATTATTATTGATGCTTACTCTCAGTAAAGATGACTAAATGAATATTTCAATTACAAATTACTCTTACTTATCTACTTGCACCAAAAAACGACGTTTTTCGTGAAAAGATTAGAAAATTAAAAATTATTTTAAAATTTAAAGATGCTGCGTCTTCTCCACCATTTTAAATCACATCAGATGTTGCTTGATTTTCATTTCCGCCAGACGAAGGAAATTAGCTTGTTTAACAATTCGTGCTGGTCGCATTCTATGCCTGTCTCTGTCTGCAGCAACCTTCTCTAATTCAGTAAAGTGAGACAAATATGACCAGGATCAAGTCGCCTGCATAAACAATCACTTTTTGGCATTTCATATTAACTCTACGTAAGTCTGATATGACGCTTGACGCTGAGTGAAACAGATAGATAAAAGTAGGTTACTTGTGAGCGTATGGAGCAGAGTAGGCTTAGCATCACTTCCAAGGCCTTCTTACGTGTTCCGATCCCCCCCGTAAGCAGTCTCACCGGGCTGAGATTCCTCTTCCTATTTAATTTTCTTCACCAAGATGACGCCTATGCCAATTTGACAGTTAGAACTGTCATTCTTGCGTCAAAAGGTAGCGTACTTTCCCTCTTGGACACACCCAAGTTTTGTAAAAGTTAGCTGGTCAAAACTTAGCGGGGGGGACACGACATTAAAGAATCGCACTATATAAACATTACCTTATATAATTGAGTGATAATAAAATTTCTGTTACCCTTATAAAACCCTTAAAGGACTTAACTACGTTTTTCAGACATATCATCACCTTATCAAATAGAATTTGAAATATTGCAAACTAGAAAGTAAATATAGAAGAAACACTAAATCAGTAAACAAAAAATCAGTATTAAATCTGAAAGAAATCTGATAATTTACGGCATTTCGATAATGTTTCTTTTATAACGAGGCGCCGCAGATGGATATGCGAACAACGCCCGCCCCATACGTACGTCACTGAATTGAAAATTCTTTGTTCTCGTCTTATTGTATCAATAAAGAAGAAAATAATGAGGCAATATCGGAACACTTGGAATTATTATTTTAAGCAAGACTGTCCTAATTAATTACCGTATATTAAAACGGTGCCTGTGGTCCAATTATAATTGTATTTTAATTAGTGTTACCTTTGCCGTTTTCTATAATTACAGAATCTACATTCAATTGCCCGTAAATAAATCCAATATTTCTCTGTAAAGTACATTTTCGGGCACAATTAAATTAAACGGCTTGTGTGAACGTATTAGTATAAATACGCAGAATTACACACATTAAGAAGAAATGCGTGTAAATTTATTTTTCTACAACTATACAGGGTGTCAATTTCGAAAATTTCTCACCCTTGTTATATCGCCTCCAATAAATAATATAAAAAATCGCAAAGACATGTAAATTTTATTGGGAAGGGGTCTTTTTTAAAGATTATTTTCAGTTTAAAATCTTAAATGGGGTCAAGTTGCACATCATTTTAAAGTTCTCTTAAATTATTATTTTTTGAGTGGTTGGTTGGTTGGTTGGTTAAAGGCGGGGGTCGGTTTAAAGGCCTGACCTATCAGCTTATTCTGTACCCCGATCTTGTTAGAAGATGTTTATTCCTTCTATGAGGTCCAGTAACCTTCTACCAAGCTTGTCATGTGGGAGGTTGTCACCACGTTGTATGTTCCCGAAGATATTTTGTCTTCTACGAGACAGCGCTACGCAGCGGTATATTATGTGTGAGGCGATTTCATCCTCTTCGCCGCAGAGATCCATCCGTTGAAGGTATTTTCGCATGTCGCAGTGGCCTGTTAGCATCCCCATCACCTGTTTCAGCTGGGGCCACGTCAGGGTTAGCATCCCATTCGATAGTATTTTCGATGGTCTTCCAATTACGGCCCGTGCGTGTATTTGACCAGGTAACCCTTGCCATCGAGATAGGTGTTGTCTTTTCGACCATCCATCTGATTGAGTGGTAGTTTAAAGAAGATTTTTTAAACCTTTAAAATGATGTGCCACCTCACTCCTCATTTAAGATATCAAGGGTAACATCTACCCCTACCAGGGGGTAAAACTATGAATGGTGCATACTTAAATAAGCATTTTTAATGAAAGGTTTGTGCTCATGCTAATTATCAACACGTGCTATCTCATTCTATTTTTCTCAGTCTCAGAAAAATATAACTTCCACAACACTTTTCAAACCGGGAAAGTCAAATCTCATGTCGGCCACGTATCTAAAGGGAAAGTCAATAACAGCTTGCATGAAATTTTGTTTGTTTAGGATATTTCTCTCATCTCCGTATCCAAACAAATGCATATCAGCGCTTAAATTAAAACAAAACAATCCCACCAGTACAAAAAGTTGAAATTTCAAAATCGCACATACAATTTGACGGTTTAACGGAATCATCGCTACATTTTAAATGTTTACAGTGTAAATAAATAAATATAATATACTGGGTGCTTCATTTAAATGACGGCACACCTCTCACCTGGGGAAACCCACACCAACGTTTTACCTTAAAAATGCTCCACTAAAAACACTAATTGACGTGTTCGAGCAATTAAAAAAACAAATCCTTGAATTTTACATAATTTTTCTACGATTGCCTGGGCGCCGAATTGTTATTGATACCTTACAAATGTCAATAATATTTGAAAAAATCAAAAATAGAAAGATATAATTCCGATTCCGAACAAGAAAACTCATTTCAATGCGCTCTAGACGAAATAATTAATAAAGTCAATGAAGCAACACAAAATTTATTGCCTGAAATCTAAAGAAGCTTACAAAAAGGAATCAATGCGTTTATTAAATTGCGTTGGGCCAGAAGCGAGTGAAGAGTTTCAGCGAACGGGTATTGTAAACGTAACGTAGGAAGGTAACACAAATTTAAATCTTCCACTTTATGGTCATGCTATTCCAAGCTAAAATCATAGCTATAATCAAGTCGATAGAACTAAATATCCCAAACGTATGCCTTCCTAAGCGACAGTGAATTGGTTATGCATAAAGTTCCTTTTTTTTACATACGGGATTGAGGCACTCACCGTGAAAATAAATAATACAGTGCATTTGTTACATAAATAACCATTGCGCAAGTCTTTATGGACGCACTGTATAGTGAAGTATAAGGTAAAGTCGAATATATAGCCATGCATGGTTTTATTATCTATCTGTATTACACTTTGCATATAAGCATATTTCTATTTATTTTATGCATCGTGATCGGCAATACATTATATGGTCCAGACATCTGAATAGCGTTGGCATTTTCCCTATTTTTCGAAATATACGCCAAACTTTATGCATCAGAAGGTTAAAAAGGAGAAACGATAATTTAAAATCGAGCCACGTTTTAAAATCGAATTTGCGGCTATATAACTCAAAGACGACAGCGTCAGCCGTCGAGGTTGAATAACAAAAAAAAATCTGTCTACTTTCCTTTACAAAGTTATGATACAGTGATATTTATTCTACTATGTATTTTTAATATGCCTGGTGAAATCATAATAAAGAAGAAGGTCGAAGCGGGGAGTTTTCTAAAGTACAAGTGCTCTAATGTCTTATGAACCGTGTATTTTATAATACTTTTTCTATTTGGGTCTTTAAAGTCTGAAAAACTTAAAAATATAGTAGATTTGTTCCATTTGAATTATTATTTTCTTTTTGGGTTGGCAATACTTTTATAATTTAATAAAATGTTACAAGTATCAAATATGCCATGATAGAGACAATTGAACACAACAAAGCTTCTTCCCATCCATCATAATTAAAATAAATATAGTATTAAAGTTAATAAAAATGAGTCAGGAAGAAAGTTGTACTCCGTCAGAAATACGAGAAATTGCAGAAAATAATCTAGAAAAACTTAAAAAAAAAATATGCAAAACTTTTAGTTATGGTGCGAGCAGAACAAAGTTCAAAATATTGAACAAAATAATAAATAATACTATTGAACAAAATATTGTTCGACACAGAATCTGACAGGAATAACAATTAATGCCCAAATTTTGTTCCGTTAAAAGAAAAGTTCCTTTTTAAAAACAGTTTTATTACAATACAGAGAAGATGTTTACTTTAAGAGCTTAAAACAGAGAGTGATTTTAATATTTAATTAAATAAAGCATTACAATTCAAATATGCTGGTGTCATCACCAGATAAGGCTTCTAAGAAAGATGTCGTGAGAATCATCTAGGTCGGCAGGTTCCATGGATGTAACTCCTCCCTCCTTAAGCCGAAAAAATACTGGATGTATTTTGTGAGGAATTGGTTTCTTCGGTTTTGGCATCGATTGGGCCCTGGGATTGATTATTGGTTCTATTTGTCGTGTAGATTTTGAGTAGGGGTCTAAGTCGACTTCTGAATTTCCATACCATATATATTGTCAGAATGATAACTAGGATTCCTATTAGGTAATTCGTAATATTTGAAGTTCGGTCCTGTTCTTCTATAGGAGATATTGGTGATAGCTGGTTAGCCATGTCTTTTAATCTATAGATATCTTCGAAGTTTAGTTTCCCTAAGTCGGGTGTCTTGAACATTATCGATGAGGTAGAGTTTCCTATTTCTATATCCGGTAGGATTAATGGTTTTCCTTGTTTAATTTTTATGTCGTTGACAAATTTCTTTGGTCCAACTTGAATTTGGCAATTTTCTTGAACTTTCGCCAGGGTAGGTAGATTGATTTTTATATACTGATCAATTTTACATTTTGAAAAAAGACTTTCTTCTTTATTTGGAATTATAAGTACTTCTTCTTGCGTGATTTGTTCTGTTATTATTTCTTGTATATTAACTTCTAGAATAGGACAGTTGTCTAGCGTGAATCCGTTAAGCAGTAGAAGGGTGCATTCGTCTTGGGGGTGGAAGTTTTCATTGCAATAGTAGTCCTCTTCAATTTGGGGGCAAGTATTTTCTTCAAATTGGGTTCTTTCTTTTGCTTGTGCCAAATAAGGATATTTTGGGACAAATATTTTGTGGTTTTGGATAATAGGATAAAGGTGGTAGAAGGTAAATCCTTCAGGACGGATTATAGGAACATGAATAGCGAACATCACCTTAGCTTTCGAAAAAGTAACCTGAGTTCCCAAAAATTGGTAATATGATAGTATATTTTCAAATTTTGGTATTTCCTCATTATTATAGATTGTTTTTAGATAATCTATCATTTGTTTTAATTCTAAACTTGAAACTATTGAATTATGCAGTGCATTTAATTTGGCAAACATAATAGCGTCCTCTAAGTTATCGATAAAGGTAATTAAATTTTGACAGTCTAAATTTATTTGGTGAATTAATCCCTGAAAACTTATGTAATCATTTAAATCATTAATTGATTTTTGAATGACGTCTTTAAATACTTTTAGACCATATTGCAGTTGTTTTTGGTTTTCATTAAGAATCGATATTGTTTTATTGTAATTATTAATTAGGTTTTTTGATAAGGAAACCTGTAAATTTAATTCATGGATAATATTTTTCTGATTAGTTTCAAGGTTTTTTATATGTTCATCGTATCTTTTTCCATCCTCAGCGTCTAGTGTACCGAATAGCCATTTATTAACTTTTCCTACAATATTAATTAGACCTCTTTTATTTCTTACGTGTGGGTAGAGATTCTCGAGTTTATCTTGTGTTGTTTGAATTAAAAATTCCGTTCTAAGAATTGCGCTTTCTGATAGTCCCTGATAAGAAATTGGATTTGTAGCGTTTTCTAGCTTTATATGACTTTTTATTATGCGAAAGTATTTTTCTACGTTTGTAAGTTGTAACAAAATAGGTTCTAGATCTACATAGTGGAGAAATGTATGTTTTGTATATATAAGTTTAGCTTTTCCTAATTCTATGGGAAGAATAGGGTTTTTAAGGGTTGTCAGTTGTATGTCATTGGTGTTGCTGTACGTTTGAAGTACTTGGAGCGTCATGATCAATGTCAGGGTCGTCCTTTTCATTGTCTATCTGAAAATTCGGTGGTTGTTTAATTCTAGTTCTATGATATGTACCCTTTTGTGTGATTAACTTGTTGTCGGTTTGATTTTTAACCAAAAATTTTTTAAATTTCGGCAAGTCTTTGCCTTTGGCTTTTGTTTTAATATAGGCTTCATTTGAATGCGCGAAATCAAGCGGGTTTCTGTCATATTTATTGTTTAGACATGTTTCGCAATTGTTAATGTAATTTATAATGTCTTCAGACATTTTTGGCCAGTAATATTTTCGCGTGAGTGCTAATTTTGTTTCATTGATACCTCGATGGCATGTTTTGGTTTTATGATACATTTCGAGTTTTTCTTTTTGGTCATTTAGTTTTTCTACGTCTTCAAAAAATTTTGAACATTGAATTAATTTGTATGAAGAATTTTGGAAAAAGTTCTGGACCGTAACGATAAATATTCTTGCTATTTCAGGTTCTCTGAAATACAAAGCAAATGTTTGTTTGGGGTCAATGAATTCTTTTAAAATCTTTATTATGTGTTCGCGTGGGTCTCTTTTTGATATTGTGACGTAAAGACGCGTATTTTCAAAGATTTTATTGTATTTACATTGAATTTTATTTATATCACCTACGGTAATAACAATTTGATTTTTAAAACTATTTAAGGACCGTTCTGATATAGGTATATTTATTATTGGGTGTTCTAATGAGGTATGTACCGTTTCTAAGTCGTCATCGTTATTTTTTACAGGGGATCGAATCTGTATATCAGATATTATATTGATTTTTTGTTTGTCTATATTTGTTGGAATTTCGTTCCATGGTTCAAGGAAGTCATTTACAATTGATTGATCTAGTACTGGAATGTCTTGGTTCTGTAAATATTCGTTTATTATGCTGTCTACGTCACCGGGGTTATTGTCTGTAGACACTGTCTCTAAAGCGTTAAGGTTATTGTTAGCGGGATACCTAGATTTGAATGAATCAACAAGAATAGGTTCAGCTAATGTCACGAAAATGGTTCTATCAGAATTATTCTGTATTTCTACGGGGGCGAATCCATTTTTTGCATAAGATAATATTTGTGGTAGAAACAATATATCGATTTTACATGATCGTGTCAAAATTTCTCCTTCTATTATGTTCACAGGAACATTTTTTATTATTTTTTCGTGTGGGTTTACCGAAAACGAAAAAGAAGATTCATGTACTTTTCTATAAAAGAAAGGTATTTCTATGTTAGGTCCGATCAATCTCGTATTACATAAATCTATATTAAGTTGCATATTAATTAGGTCAGTTAAACCTAATATTCCGTCAAAGTAATCGTGAAAGTCAAAAAGAATAAAGTTTATATTATAATCTATACGGAATTCTGCGAAAGCCGGTATAGATGCTTGGAATTTAGTTACTTGACTTCCTAATGCTGTTTTTATAGTATTGTTAGAATGATAAATACAGTGGGCATAAAAAGTTTCTGCAATTGATGGTTTTAAAATAGATCGTTGACTACCAGTGTCAATTAAAAGTTTTAAATTTGGATGTTTAATTTTGACATATGGAAGGGCGTTGAAGGAAGATATATTAATTTCTGTCATGTCGGTTCGTTTATTGGGCTCATTTCTGGAAAATTTTGGGTATGAACATTGTCTTCTTTGTCCATAATCTGTTTATTAAGTAATGGTTGTTCATGTGTCATTTCAGGTTGATTTTGATGCATTATATATTGATCGTAATCAGAATATTGCATATCGTAGTACTGTTGATCAGGGGTCATTTGAAAGTCCGGATAGTTAGCTGCATAACTACCGTGTGTTTCGTATTCGTCGTAGTAAGTATTTTCGAAATTTAAATCATCATATCCTTCGTTAAAATAAAGTTCTTGAAAAGCAAAATTTGGCTTTTGATTAGGATATTGATTTCTAAAATGATTTTGAGGTGTGTTATAAAAATTTTGACGATTTGAATTTACCGTCGGGTTCCTAGAAGTGGTTGACATAGGTACCGGGCGTGGTAACTGATTTGGTGGAATTTGGTTAGGCCTGAAAACATTTTGGGGTTTACCAAAAACTTGTTGGTTAGTGGGGTAGTTTCGCGGGGGCAAATACCGTGGTTGTATGTTTATAGGTCCGCTTGGAAATTTTGGTCTTTGAGGAAAGTTTTGTGGTACTATGTTTTGTGGCGTGTTAAAGTTATTAAACATTTGATGTCCATTCTGAAAATTTTGAAATTGGCTTGGTTTTTGGAACCAATTATCTTGTTTTTGCATTTTAGGCGTTTCGCCGAAACTGTTATATAACTTTTCAAAATTTTCAAATTCGCTTACATATGCCATTGCGTCTTCGAGAGTTGCTGGCTTTTTTATGTGCATGTTATTTTTTAATATGCCGGTGCATCCTGCAATGAAAGTATTTAAAGCCGTTTTTTCGTAGTAACTTATGTGACATAATTTTTCTTGGGCACTTAAAGAATTATTATTACTTATTCTTTGAATAACATTACTGCGTAATAATTGTATTCGATTGCCAAAATTTAATATATGTTCACCTTTATGAGGTTTAGTTCTAGTTAATTCTTGAACTAAACAGTCTGAGTCGGTTCTATCGGAAAAACCAGAAATTAATGCTGCGCGCAATTTCGACCATTCGTCTAGCTCAATGCGGTTGCCAAGCATTATTTCAGCTTTACCAGTTAGTTTTTCAATTATGCATTCCACAATATGGGTATTTAAGTCATTATCGTTAAAATGTTGATATTTGGCGACTAAGTCGTCACATCTTTTAACAAATTTGTTTAAATAGTCACTGTTGCCATCAAAAGGCTTGATATTTTCGATTTTTAGTTTAAATAAATCCCAATTCACAACAAGAGGTGTGGATTGCGTTTGGTTAGTCTGCTCCTGCGGAGTACTCATCTTTATTAATAAAATAAAGAACAAATGATAAACTAAATTAAACTGTAATTTATCAAATAATATTATAAATAATTATAATATTTTCTTAACTTTGAAATTTCAAAATATGAAAGATTCTTCTTTCTCTTTTTTAAATTTCTTTGTTAAAAATTTAACTTTCCTAAAACTATGTGTCTTCAATAGACGGGTCCTAAAAATTAAAATGTCTACAATAGACTGAGCTAAGCTAGGTGATGTGCACAATGCACGAGCCTAAAATTATCCCTAAGAAACCTTATTCGGAGGATCAAGGGGCGAAAAGGAATTTGGCACTTACCGTCTTCCTTTCCCGACTCTGCTGGCTGAGCTTCTCAGAAGTGGCTTCTCTGGATTGGTTGATTCTTTGATAGTGCTGAAGGGTTGATACCACAATTCGACGAGTTTTTTCGATATGCGATCGGAAAACACGCTAAACGCACTATCCTACCGACTGCGCCAATTTTGTTCCGTTAAAAGAAAAGTTCCTTTTTAAAAACAGTTTTATTACAATACAGAGAAGATGTTTACTTTAAGAGCTTAAAACAGAGAGTGATTTTAATATTTAATTAAATAAAGCATTACAATTCAAATATGCTGGTGTCATCACCAGATAAGGCTTCTAAGAAAGATGTCGTGAGAATCATCTAGGTCGGCAGGTTCCATGGATGTAACTCCCAGGAAATATCTATACAGTAACTATAAATATGTATATATAAAGTAATATGTATAATACTATATTGAATAAAAAATAGTACTTTATTGAATAAACTTTAAAAATAGAACTTAAAATGGAAGATATTTTTATTATTTTGAGGTTATGTTGTTTTATAGTTGTGACTAGAAATTAGTTGACGGACACCGTCAGCATGTTATATATTTCCGAGTATAGGTATTTCAGATAAATATCTAGTAAACTATTTGCAAGGTTAAAGGAAGCTTTCTATAAAAAAATTTTGTTGAATCCATAATGCCTAGCAAACTAATTTCAACGAAATCGCAGTAAGCCTATAATTCGAACCGTACTTACTGCCAACATAAAAAAAATAAAAATATCAGTTTCATAAAGTGGCAGGTTATTCAATTTCATTCAAACGCGATATCCAACACAAAAAAATCACCCCTTTTAGGGGCGAGTATTGGCCGGTGGAGGGGTTGGAAGGGGTCGGACGCAATATCCAGCACCACACCGTGCTCAGCATCCTCGGAAACGTGGGGGAAGTGTGTTTCTTTGCAGGGAAGCCTCTTGAAGCGCATTTAACCCCTCTGGGGGTGGTATTTGGCCGTTTTGAGGGGTTGCGCCAACCAAAAGAGAAACTCTGACGCCGCCATCGTGTTCAGCATCCTCGAAAACGGGGGGGTACTTTTGTTCCGGCTGAAAATATTTCTCATATATCTCATATATCTTTATATATTATTTTTTGGTTTGAAATATATATGTACATGGTCACAATCTTATCTAATATTTATATATACAGCGATATAATATATTTTTCTATTCTCCAAGTACGGTAAGTCCACGACCACCCACTTAGGTTACGCGGCCAGACCGAGGCCTGTGCCGGGGACGGTTTTAGCCCTTGGATTGTATGCATGTTTAACGTGGTGATAATCAGTCGATTTCAAGTCAGTGCTTATCGTCGACAATTGATAACTTTAGCCTACATTGAATGTTTATGTTTTGTATGACTGATATACTGTGTTTTAAGAATTTATTACTGCTGGAAAAAGTTTCAAAAAAACCAGCTTTGATGAAAGGAACTTGGCGGTGGTGTAATGATAAAATCTAAATATGTCTCATTTTTTGAGGATATGCGCATTCGTTCTTCATTCATTCTGTGCTCATCCGTCCTCATTCATGCCTCTCTGCATCTCTTTCATACTTGTTTTTTTTTTTTTTTTTTTTTTTTTTTTTTTTTTTTTTTTTTTTTTCGATGTTTGTCGGACTCACAGACGCCACTACTAATCGAACAATACGTTTTATCTAAAGGTAAATGAAAAATAACATTATAAAGTCATATTATTTTTGCTCAAAGAATAAATGGTTTTGCGGACACCCTGTATATCTCCCTACAGCAAATTAACATACCATCCGATAACAAAATTATTAAATTACTCAAAAAATGGCAGAAAACCCACTCGCTCGTTTATCATTAAAATTGACACCAGCGCTCCCGGTTAGAAAATAAAACTTTTTTGTGAAGTGTCAACAAACACGACTTCAATATCCCCGACAAAAACGAAGAGGATAATCGAATTTTCGCGGTTTTGTCGAAAAAGCCAATATATCCCCGCATGCCGCATTCTGTTTATTAATCAGATTGACCTGCCGAAGACCGGACAAACGCAAACAACGGTTTTTAAATTAATTTAAAACAACAAATATTCGACTGAAAACAGAATACGGAATTTTAAATTTCGCACTAATTGAGAAGTTCGTTAAACTTCGGTGAGTATCACAACAAAAATTGCCGATAATTTAATAAAAACTGAAAAAAAAACATTTTTAAATTAATTAGTACACATCAGAGAATATTAATTTATTTTTGCTTGTTCATAATTTACTTTAACCGAAAAAAACAGTATGTTACTCTCAATACAGGGTAAAAAATATTTATCAAATACCAATATGAAAATTATTATTTCCCAACAAACCCGATGATCTTTATACAATAAGGGCGTGTTTTTGTCTACACAGTAGCACTTTAAAATACTATTTTAAATTGAATGGTACTACCAAGAAAAGGAAACCCTCTCCATTGATATGATGCAACCACCTGCAGACCGGTTTCGAACTCATTTGTTCTCGTCAGTACAGGGTAGGTGTACATACCTATCATCAGAGAGGACTTTAACTTAACGCTGTATTATCGTCGGTAGTCGAGAAAATACAAGCTGTATTTTCAGCGCGCTATTTCAGATTGAATGGTACTACCAAGAAAAGGAAGCCCTCTCCATTGATAGGATGCAACCACCTGCAGACCGCGAGAGAATATTGATGTTGTGGAAGTTTGTAATTTGATAACAATGATTTGGGCGAGTTCATTAACATGTGCTATTAGAAGATGATAGTGACCCCATTCCTACCGATTATGTAGCCCAAACTAAAACCACATCACTATCTGACGACTCTGATGAAGAAGTTGAATGCAGTAATCAAGCAAACGTCACCAATTATCAACAGGCCATTAGTATGGTAAAGGAATTATAAAAGTATTCAAAGAATAGAGGTGACTCTACAACAATGGAATTGTTATCAGACTTGGAATTACATTGTCTAGATTGCAAGTTTAAGACGCAAATACGTCAAACTACGTTATTAGATTTTTTAGTACTACATCCTAACTAAAACTAGTGTATTTTTGTTATGTTTATTTATACATACATATACATAGTAATAATTTTGCATTTACATATTACCTAATAACAACACGGACACCTCTATTAGGCCGACACATTTAGATGGTCCGGCCCAAGAGAGGTTTCACTGTATATTATTTTCATATAAACTTTGGTTGATAAAATGACCTAAGAAATCACAGTAATATGTCATATTAGCTCATTAAGAACCACCCTGTATAAATTCCGACAATAAATGTAATCCTTAAATAAGTAAGTTCTTGTCGTCGAAAAGAAGCCGATTCAATTTATTGACTCTAAAAAGTATTAGAAAAATAGTAGATAACTTTTTCTTATTCCCAGACTTTCAAGTTCTTACTTTTCCATTTCTGAGTTATGCTGCCACAAATTCGATTTTTAAAGCTCTGGGACGCGGTTTTAAAATGCTCGTTTTTCCTTTTTAACGTTTTGATGCATAAAGTTTGCCGCGCATTTCGGGAGATATAGAAGCAAGATGAATGCTTTTCGGCTGTATGGGCCATGTAATGTATTGCCGATTTGCATTTGATAGAAAATGTATACAGAGTGTATCACTTATAAAGGAAACTAGCTTATATTTTCGGTATTTTTGAATTGATTGTTTTGAATTTTAGTGTGATTCAGTATGATCCTTTGGCGCACTTTCCTATTGCTTCAAATTTTAGTGATAACTCATTGGCGTACGGACTTACAGGGGGTTCAACATAATAATTATAAGATTAAAGTACCTTTAGCTATTATTTGATTTCAAAACTAATATCGGAAGTCGAATTAACATCCCTCAAATCGACAAAATACAAAATTTCGATAAATTGACAAAACCAGTGGAGTGCGCATTACCCCTATTTCTTTTTAAATGTATTTACATCTAAAATACGCGCGATATATAAGCTTGTTTCCATTATACGTGGGACATCCTGTATATCAAGAGTATACAATTGGGTAAAATCAGAAATCTCCTCGTTTAATCGGATTGCAAACATATCTAGAAAAATATGAATTAATTGGTTTGCAAATTGGGACATAAACAAAAAAAAAGCCAGCCGTGCGAAGAACATAATCGGATTAAAATGAAAAAGGTCGGGATTACTTATTCTGTTATATTTATTTGACCGTGTTATGTTTGAACGCCATTCTCGTTTGCCGTGCAAAGGAATTTGCGAAATCACAAAGCATCAGGCATTTTAAATCCTGATGAAAATTGTCGAAATAAAATTTAAAAAATTCGTGTTCGTGGACGGGAACGAATTCAAGTAAATTTGTTTTTTTTTTAGTTTTTATCTACTCCCCGACAATAAATCCCGGACAAAGATAATGGTAGTCTTTTTGATACAGGGTGTCCGGGAACATGTGGGAAATCTCCCGGATATGAAGAAAACACGTGAAAAGAATACTATAGGTTCATATAAACTTCTTTCGTATCGGCCTCCTCTTCGGAGATATGGGCTCCCAAAGAGCACCAATGGAATCAAGTTTTTTACACATAATTATTGAACCACCTGATATATTTCAATTATTTTTTAATATGATGTATACCAGGTAAAACCCGTCAAATTACTACCCAAGAAACTGTTGTGAATTACTCACAGCTGCAGGGACGGACTAGCTGTAACACTCATGGGCCCATTTTTTTTACGCCCTGTATGATGAGAACTTTGGATTGTTTTTTACATACCTTTAACTATTGGCTAAAAATTAAGTACTATTCATTCATGTCGCTAATCCTAACCGTTTTCGAAAAAACGGCATTTCATATACATCATGTATTTGGCGTATTTCAGTAAAAGATACATCTTTGTTCCGATCAAATGTTCAACCTTCAAAATTCCGCTTTTTCATATTTAACCCGTGAGAATTTAGGGGACTGGTGTAAATAAAATGACGTTTTTTCCGAAAACGGGTAGGATTAGCGACATGAATGAAAAGTACTTAATTTTTAGCCAATAGTTAAAGGTATGTAAAAAACATTGTCCAAAGTTCTCATCATACAGGGCGTAAAAAAAATGGGCCCATGAGTGTTACAGCTAGTCCGTCCCTGCAGCTGTGAGTAATTCATAACAGTTTCTTGGGTATTAATTTGACGGATCTTACCTGGTATACACCATATTAAAAAATAATTGAAATATACCAGGTGGTTCAATAATTATGTGTAAAAAGCTTGATTCCATTGGTGCTCTTTGGGGGCCCATATCTCCGAAGAGGAGGCCGATACGAAAGAAGTTTATATGAACCTATAGTATTCTTTTCACGTGTTTTCTTCATATCCGGGAGATTTCCCACATGTTCCCGGACACCCTGTATATAGTCCTGTAATTTTTTAAATTGTTGTCCCTAATCGGTAAAAGTAACAAGACAAAAGTAAACAAACATTCGATCACTGAAATGCGCAGATTCCAAAGCCACAATTCCTTACCAGTACGCGGATTATTCTGCAGGTTGCAAATCAGTAGGCAACCGATACATTTTTCTCTACGAACGTCGAACAAGAAAAGAATATTTGTAACAATTTTTTTTAAAAAATACCTGGCCAAAACGGAATTGATCTGCTAGAGACACGAAAATCGAAAAAAAAATGTCTTTATGCTCAAGTACAGTGAAAATATTTCACATCTAAACTACGCAACGATTGAAATATTAAATATATAATATGTTAGTTATGATTCAATTACTCTATACAGCAAACACTGGCATGATTAATGCTGCCGATACTATGTGGAAATCCATAACTGTAGTATTATTGGAGCAAGTTAAAGATATTATTTTAAAACAACAATACGGATTTTTTCCACGTAGGTCCATTGAGAGCAATCTGGTGGAATTTACAGATTTTATTTTGGGAAGTATGGATGATTGGAAGCAGATTGATGTTGTGTACACGGACTTCAGTAAGGCATTTGACAAAATTAGTCATTCCATACTGATGACGGTGTGCATAGCAGCTTATTGAGATGGATTTGGTCCTATCTTAGTGATAGACGACAGATGGTCTCCGTTGGTGGTTTCTATTCTAAACCTATTAACGTGCCGTCTGGTGTGCCTCAGGGCAGTCACCTTGGTCCCCTGTTTTTTATCATATACATTAATAACATACAACAATGTTTTAAATTTTCTACATATTTGATGTACGCAGATGACCTAAAATTTTTTCGAATAATCAGGGTGCCAGGGGATTGCCATTTGCTACAAGATGATCTTAATGCCTTGGTAAGATTCTGTGAAAGTCAGAGTCTATTTCTTAATCTAGGGAAGTGTGTATCGATTACGTTTACCAGAAACAAGAATGTACACAATTTTCGTTATACTATTAATAATAGTGATCTCGAATCAGTCAATGAAATACGCCATTTGGGTGTTATAATGGACACTAAGCTAATTTATAGTTCTCACATTGAACAGGTTATCAATAAGTGTAATCGATTTTTAGGATTTATTATAAGAAATAGTTTAAATTTTAATAGTCCTCACACAGTTCTAAAATTATATTATGCGTTTATATTTAGTAAACTTAGTTTTGCATCGGTTGTTTGGAACCCTCAGTACGCGGTTTACCAGCGAAGGCTGGAAAGTATTCAAAACAAATTTTTACGGTTCTTATCACGAAAAACAGACATATCTATAGTCAATAGCAACTATAAGCCTATAATGGAAAAATTTTCTTTAATGCCACTTACTGAGAGACGAGTTGTTTCCGATGTAGTTATGATCTACAAGTTGGTGAAACGGTCTTGTTGATTCGCCAACGCTGAGGTCAAAGTTAAGCTTTAATGTTCCGGTTAGGGACTTAAGGCTTCAAAATACTTTTAATATTCCACTCAGAAACACAAATTCTGGAAAAAACTCTCCTCTCTGTAGAGCGACTAGAGCATGTAATAGGCTTTCTTTAGGGATGGAAATGTTCGATATGTCTATAATTAGATTTAAAAAATGTGTAAAATCAATGCTATAAAGGTTCATAAATTTTAGGTTAATATAATTTAATGTATACTTAATTTAAGCATTAATAACTCCCACTAGCCAATACCACAACGTGGATGCTATATTGGGTTCAGTGCCTGTTGTATCCCTATTTTGTAAATAAATAAATAAATAAATTATGGGATACAGTAAACCACAAATGAACTTCTAAATTTCCAGTATATTAAATAGAGAACATAACAATACAATAGGTTTGTCAGATAACAATAATAAATATCGAATGGAAGGCACAATAAAAAGCAGATTCTTGAAAATAAAAAGAACAATGGGTTATAAGAGATATTCTGTTTTATCCTCGCTTCTAATAACGTCATACTGGTGTTTAGTTAGTTTTGCCTCAACTAATACTGATATAGCGCTTTCAGCAGGAAGTTCTACTACTTTTTCGTCTCTCTCTTTAAAAGCTCTCCTGTATTTTTAGCTCTCATTGGATTAGAAAATTGTACTTCTTTTACAACTACTGCTGCATCAAAGTGTCCTTATGCACGAAGGCTTATTTGAGCTGCATATGTTAGTTCAGCACAAGACATTATTGGACAAATTTTCTCAGATTTTCTGCGCTTGGACCGTTCACTGCTTTCTAAAAATTCAACCTCTGGATTTTACCAAAGCCGGAAAGGAAAACATGGGTAATATCACTTCAGTATCCAGCCACTTTTTATTCATGGTAAAAAATCTTTCCTTTTTATATTGGACTTCCGTCATTTTGACTTTAAATTCGGAATTAAAATAAGAAAGTTTGTGCTTTATGACATTTGGTGTACAAATTAGCATCTAATGCAAAACGTTTCATTTCTCATGCTTTCGGCCTATACTTCGCCACAAGTATTTTATTCTGCACCACAAATTTCACTTCCTCTAAGTTAAGATTTCTCACAAGCATCGCCCGCTCTGCATTCCATTGCTAAATTGGACCAGAATTTCTACTTATTCCGCATCATCAAATTTGTCAGATAACGCAATTTATCACTCCAAGATCCTTCGTTTTAAAAGTCTTTAGCTTGCCAAAAATAATGCACCGGTGCCACGGAGGAAAGATTAAGAAAAATTACACTTTGAAAATTAGCTTTTATAGGCTTTTATGTAGAAGTTTAAACGACCGGGACCGTTTAATGTATTTTTAAAAGCGCGGCTAAAAGGTACCTCCGAATGCAGAGGTAATTTGAAATATGAATTATTAGTATGTTACGTAACAAGTGTTGGAAGTGGTAGATTTCAAACGAGAAGGTATTTAGCACGACACACCAGCCGTATGCAAAAATCCGACGAGTTTAAAAGAGTCACTCTCACACAAATAACACAAGTCGACATAATTTTTGTAACATCGATGGGAATGCCTATTTTGCGTTTCATTTAGGAAGTTATTTCATTTAGGAAGTTATTAAAACACAAAATTTTCAAGTACCTGCTTCTCTTTTATACAGGATGGCCCATCGAAAACAGTCCAGTAAGGTTTACGGCTGTGTATACGTGAAAATTAAAAAAAAAACCTCGGACCCGTAAACTTGTGTTTTCAGGAGGACACGTTTCACTATTAATTTCATCCCTGTAACCTCAACCCCCCCTAGCGGGGGCGGCTACTGCCATTGTTTTTTCAAATGGGAATGGGTATGTTGTGATACATCTTTTTAAAGGGCATTAAATTCTCTTTAAAATGGCGCTTTGTTTTGTAAATTTGAGCTACGCGCCGCCGAAAAATTGCGTTTTAAAAAATGTAATTTTATTGAGTAATACTTACATGTTATCTTATTAAATGTTGAAAATGTCCGCCATTCACCTCCATACAATAGTACAACAACTGTAACATGGTAGAATGAACCCATATGCTCTCGATGCCTCAGAAATAACAGTGTTTATATGAGAACAGAAAGAAAGTTTAGTATCAAAAATTATTCTAAGATCTTTAACCTCGTTAACGCGTGAAACTAACCGATTATCAATTGTATAATCATATACAAAAGCTAATGTAGTATAAGAAACAACGTTACATTTAGCTTGTATGGATATTCTATCCTTGATAACTGTAAAAATCGAAATTAAATCGTTACTTATCCCATTACTCCTTTACCCAATCGTTCATTATGTTTAATGGGTTATCTAACAGTTATCTGTTACCATTTTTATATTTATCATAAAAAACCATAAGGATCCCCACAAAAAAGGAGACAAATATATGAAATTTTTTTAATATTCAATATTGCTCTTGTGCCCTTTACCCCATCCAACATGGCGATGTACTCCGAGGGGTTGTTCGGGTTTGTTCGTATTCGTGTGTACTAGGCTTGGTATATAATATTCTATTTAAAATACATAAAATATTATGCAATATTTGTTTTTGGGATGTCAATTTACACAAGAACTTAATTATTTGACAAAATAAAGTCCTGTCATCATAATAAACTATATAATTTTGTAAAATTCACAAGAAGGAATGGAAAAATACATAGATTATAATTTTTTTCAGTGTTTAACCTCAAATAAAGTAATATTGACCTCTTTAATTTTAATCGGATTATGTTTTTCGCACTGCCAGCTTTTTTTTGGTTTATGTTCAATTTACAAACAAATTAAATCATATTTTTTAATTTTCAATCTGATTTTACGATGGTAGGGCCATTTCCGATTTTGCCTAATGTATTTTGTTCAAATATTTTGCACAATGGAATAAAAAATTAAAACGGGTTTTCCGTCAGCTTTTACGCTGTTACTTTTATTTCCACATTTAATTTTAATTGGAATATATGTATACATACATATCTCAATTTTAACGGTAACGAGGTACGAATTAAGTTTGTATTTCCGCCCATGATGAAAAATTAAAGAAAGTAAATAAAATTACATCTTCTTCTAATTTAAATTGAACGGAAAATAGTGCACACTTACCTTTGGTTGTGGCCAACGATATTAATCAAACTATGTTTCATTACAAGGAGCTACCATCCTTCTATTTTTTGCATTATAAATGAAATATTTTGCTGTTTGGATAGAGAATAACTATTCAGTTGGCTTTTTAGACTAGCAGCTTTTGTAATATTTTTTTTTCTGTTTGACATCAAAACATATAGCTCTGGCCCTAAACATACTCTTCGGCTACTGGATTCCATCGAAAGGAGGGCCATTCGTCTATCGGAGACCACGAGCTGACGAAGAACCTCGACAGCCTAGAACATCGAATACAGGTTGGGGATTTGACTCTCTTTTACAGATATGCAATATGACAAAATTGTTTATCTTAAAAATGCCGATACCAATTATCGGCAAAATTTGCTGTTATGCCGATACGATACCGGTGTACCGATATTTAATATCTACATTTACTATCTGTCTGATTATGCAATTGTGGATCGATTTCCTATTTTACCTACATATACCTTGTTCGTATATTATATAAAATATGGAACAAAATAATTTACTTTTACCAGGTTTAAACTTTTCCCCTTTTATCACAATTCATTCCATGAAAACATCATTGTGTAATAAAAAAAACGAATCCAGGTCGGGCGTATAGGCCAAGTTTAACTTCGAGCTCTGTTTTTTTTGGTAATTCTGACAGAAGGAAATCTTTGCCTGGCGCATAGAGCAAACGACAGAAGAAAATCCCTTTACGTAACAGTCACAAGAAATTCAAACGGCGGATATCCCGCATTAGACAATGGACAATCGGAAAGTGGCAGGCCAGTTAAATATTTCCAGGTCATCTGTTTGTTGGGAACCTATCCAGAAAACGGAGAGACAGTTTGAGACAGTGACATCCAATAACGCGGTGTTTGGCTAGTGTTTTCTGTGATACTGCAGTGGATATTTGATGTTCCCATTTTATTTCCTTGTCACGCCGCCGGACTGTAAAGGTTACTTTGTCTGTTAAGAAGTTTTATTCGTATTTGAATCAAGAAAAGTGATAAATTTGTTTTTAATTTGATTTTTTAAGGCGGCTCAAGGTTTGATATAGGAAAAACAATAAACAGTATTGAATTCTGTCATATTTACCTCATAAGATGAGGCCAAAATCCTGCAATATCGGTGCTATTGTAGAGACGTGGTCACGTTCCAACTCCCAGGTAGCGCATAAGGTCACGTTCCAACTCCCAGGTAACGCATAATTTCAGAAACTTTAAAAGCATATTACACTTTCATTGTTGGTAGTTATGTTGCCTCTAAATTACATAAAAAATATAGCTAGTCTGAACTGAAATGAAATTGCATCATTGCTATTATTGCGCTATTTCTATGACCGTTTTCTCACAAAGTAGCTTCATGACTTATAAATACTAAAAAACTGATGCAAGTTCCTGTTTGTTCTTTGTTAAATAGCTCAACTAAATTTTAAGAAATAAATATTTTTAGAAAAAAGTATAGTAGCCTTTAAAAAAATAAAATTTTAGAATTAATATTCCTGGGTCGGTTTTTCTTGTTAAAAAAATGATAAATGTGAACCGTCACAGCTAAACTGTCTCCATTGTCATTGTTAGAAAAAGTTGCGATATAATCCTATCGGGAAAATCAGGAAATCTCGTTGTGAGAGACATAAGTGAGGGCTCTAATACAGATTTCCCATGGGATTTAATTCCTGAACGCATTCAGCTGTAGCAGAATAGTGCCGTGTCCTTTATGGGGACGTGTAACTAAAAGCACCGCAGATTTTAGATTTTGCCATGACGCGTCTGAGAAATACTGAAGACATTAATAATTATATCCCAGGAGGGAGAGGACCAATAATGTTATTTTAAAGGATTTTGTGGTCGATGGCAGGCTTTGGACTAAATTATATTTTTTTAAATATAGAAATTTAGATGTTTTTTGTTCCAAGTTGTTTTTTAATAGGCGTTAGTTATAATAATTCAATAAACTCTTCAAATTTCTATTTTATAAAGTAAAACTTTCACCAAAAAAATTTTTACGCAATACAATATTATAGGGACGAAGTGATGTGAGCTCCTAAAGAAAAACAGTGACAAGGTTCAATTGTTCTGCGGGTATAAGGCAACCGTTAATGTGTCAAGGAACATGGAACTTTGTAACATAAACAACGGCGTGGCTTACATAGCCGCCCCTTGTCATGTCATTTCCAGATGTTCTCCAGTACATCGTATATATCCCTCGTGGGGAAAACAAAATAAGTAATAATTGTTTCGCGGAAAGAATGTCTGTCACACGTTTAGTTTTAAATCATTTAATTGAAAATGTATAATTAATTCGATTTACATAGTAAATGTAATGTTAACTTACCCTTCTTTGGTGCCTTGGATCTCTAAGGGAAACAATTATCAAATAACACAAGTAAACTTATGCCATTTACAACTCACAACAGCTTAATATGAGTTCATATCTATATTTTCTTCATTTTTATTTTTAAATCACATCAATTGAAAATATATCGACTTTACCTGTGACGGATTTAACTTGAATCAATTTTTTTTATGAACACAAACGCTTTAAGGCACTTGTGCGAGTGAAGCGATTGACGTTGGTTTTGAATCCTTGGAGTTTATATTCGTTGAGAAACACGGAAGATCGTTTCACAAGGTTGACGTCCTCCAGATGAAATAATTCTTAAACAATAAATTTCGAGGAGCACTTAGCTGAACACATTTGGATGGGCGCCAGTGGTTTGTCGTGTATTTCTGCTATTCGTTGCTGTAGGTGGAATTAAACGGCCAATATCGGTCGAACATCTGCTATAGAAATATCTATAAAAGGGTAGTCAAATTACCAACATGTCTTCGATGTTCTAGTCATCGTGGTCTCCGAAAAGACGAATCCAGTAGCCGAAGAAAACAGCAGTATTCTAGTGATTGTCGAATTTGGACTTTGTAGAGTGTCAAAAGTTGTCTAGGTCAGGGGTCGGCAACCTTTTGAGACGGAAGAGCCAAAAGTTATAATTTACACAATTTCTCAGTTTTTAAAGAGCCACTAACGGCCGCAATTTGATATCGAAAGAGACGCAACTTGACATCGAAAGAGCAGCATGCGGCTCGCGAGCCGTAGGTTGCCGACCCCTGGTCACAGCCAAAGAACTGGTGAAGACGCCAAATTGTCTTGCGTCGAAAACGAATTAAAACCTACATAGAAACATCCGACGACGGCGTTATTCGAGAGCTTTCGACGTACTGACAATGGTAACGACGCGTGTCACGGGGGAGGGGTGCGGTGACAAGCGAGTACAAGTGACTGAGAGATAGAATCGGTGCCTAATCCTCGTTAATCGATTCAGAACGAATTTTTAATGTTTTTTTTCGATAAAATAAATAATATTTGCGTATGGAACTAAAGAGCCGCAGCTTCACATCCAAAAAGCCGCAGGTTGCCGACCCCTGGTCTAGGTGTATATAACTTGTTGGTGGTCTACTAGACCTTAACCAACTGAGCTATACCGCTTACCTTCGTCTTAAAAAATTAATAATAGATAATTGGCATTGCTGTTTTAATTAACAAAAAAACTGTAATGTCGCCTTATACGCATTTAAAAAACCCTTCGATGCGAATATCGGGGGAAAGTAAATTCGTTACCTATAGTATTGGGGAAAATGCGAACACTGGTGGTGGCAACATAAGTGGAGCCTAATACAGATTTCCCCCGAGATTTAATTTGTGAACGTATTCAACTGAAGCGAGACTGGTTTCTTTGTCCCATGCGGGAAATCTGAGAAAAAAAATGTATCGAAGACAGTCTGACGAGGGAGGCATTTAAGGTTCTGGTAAATTAATTTATTTTTTCTTCTATATATATTTTTTTATTTACATTTAAAAATCAGCACAAGTCTGCATTTTGCTATTTTCTCCCTTACGAATCTGTTTGCATAATTTCCACTAGGTGAAGTATAAACATCTCATGCATGCAAGCTCCTGGTGAAGGGCTGAGTGAGGCAGTAAAGTGCGTTTATAGCAGAAATATGGAGATTCAACACCGTATGTGCACTTACTGACTCTTGACGATGGAGTAGACGCTGTGGTTTTACCTAATTAATACAAGTGAGGCGGTGATCTCCAAACTGTAGTGGTTTACAACATTATCAAATTAGGTTATATTTTTATATATGAATATTGAAATTTCGTGGATTTTAAAATATATTATTTTTACATTTTGTGAAAAAATGCAACACTCATCAACAATCAAACATGCGCAGAACGATATTTGCAACCACTTGAAAAGTTTGCTCTAGCTCTGATTTAATTTATACTTTTATTACTTTAAATATCACAAGAATTGAAATTTATCCGAAAATATAGGTCACAAATATCAACGGCGAGAATCCTAGAGAAAGTTGCGAAAGAAGCCAAGTTCTTTGAACTAATCAGACTGGACCACTTAAAAATAAACAAATGAAGATTATAAAAGTATACAGAACTTCAAAGTTTTCAAAGCGGCTAAGGATGAGAATTTTATAATAAAAATTTTCGATTCAATTAAGAATTTGGCATATACGTTGGTAGACTTACATTACAAAATGCGAATGACAAGCTGCACAGGTATGCTATGATCAAAAATAACTTTGTGGGTCATGAAGGCGAAGAGATAAACAAAAGACTGCCATCGAGCGCAAGGTCAGAAAATTCAGAAGAAGCACAGATTCCGAAAACACATTTACAATGAATGATCAATATGTGAATAAAGTGATATTCGATAAAACAATACTGAATTATTTTAGAGGGCTTATTTGACTATAATACATTATATTTTCGTTATATATTTCATCTGGAAAAACTTACAAAGGGTCAGTTAGTCAACTGCTGACTACAATTCGCAATTTGTAGCAATTTCCATTTTCTGAAAAGGACGGATTGTGCTATTAAATTCTCCGTTCTAACCGACATTACCAGACATATAATAAAGGGGATCCATTCGTTAAAGAGGTGATTTTTCATCAGACAAACGCTTCTTCTTGATGGCCTCTACGCCATTAGTCAAGATTGGCGTTTTCTTTTTTGCGTCCAACGCCCCCGGCAAAGAATGGATTTCAATACCCGAAAGAAGAGGAAAAATTAAATTGGTGTATATTGAATGATCTATTGATTTGTCAGAGACACTCTGGTCTTTACCTTGAGCACAAAAGAATCATTTCGTTCTGATTGGGCAGAAACGTTTAAAGTAATAAACGGAAAAATAGGTCGTATGGAATGCCTGTCTGGGGAGAGAAAGATTTTTTTCCAACAATAAAGTTGCGGACATTGCAAAATTGTACCTTGTGACTTAGCGTTAATCGTAGTCTGAAAAATATCATATTATTATTATAGTCTTATTATATTGTATTTTTATACATATTGAATCCATTTTAACCGCAAAATATCTATTTTTATAAAAAGAAAGTTTCTCCTCTTTTTTGAGAGATTTTAAGATTTGTAAATGTGAACACTGTACTTAGAGGTTACATGCTTTTCTGTACTGCCTGTTGTAGAAACGGAGAATTTCTGAATTCCTAACAATGAAGCACTGAGGATGAACGAAAAGTTGAAAGCGCTTACATAACCACTGGTTTCAATATAGCTGGAGGGGTTCCTCTTATAATTAATAAACACTGAACTCAAATATATATGTTCTCCCACACTTGCTCGAGCATCTGTATTTTTAGATTATGCCTTGAAGCAATTCCAAAGGCAATGATGCAGGTTGTTAGGGACTATATAGGGATATACGGTCGAATAATTGATCTAATTAATTAAAAGTTTTAATGAGGATTGTTCGCTCGTGCGAAATACAGCTCGTAGCAAATTTCATATTATAAGAAATTCGATAAACGAGCTGGGATTTGATGACCTTTACACATGTAAGATTTCTTAATTGTTACACATAAAATTAATTATTTTCGGTTGTGTGTGTATGGCCTGAACAAAATTGTGAGTCCCGTTTATTTTTGGCATTTCAGATTTTATCTTAACAGTGCACTATAATGTTGTTATATGCTATCTAAATTAAATACTGTTGTGCTGCAAACCTGTATATAATTTGTGTAGTGTATTTTATATGGACAGCTTAACCGGTGCCTAAAATTCTGCTAAGCTGGGTTTAATCAAGCTATCTAGAAACGGGCCTTCCTGGTATTAATTTAGAAGCACACCTAACTTGAGGTAATACTTCTATTCGCTTGGTAATTACAAATCGTTTGCCGAAAAATGGAATATTCCGCAGATGTGATCTGATTCAATGTGTCAACTGTGAGAGTTTCGTGGTTTTACTATCACGTTTAATTGAATAGCTTCGGATTGGCTTATCAAAATGTATGGGGCACATGCGTTTAGCACGTCGGCCTCTTCAAGAAGTTGTAACACAGTTTCTCTATAAAATGTACAAGGTACATAGTGATATAATTGCCACAAATTCCCCGCTGCAACTTCACCATACTTACTCTATGGACATCCCGCGCTAACTTTTCGACATTCTCAAATATAAACTTGTCACATTAATTAAAGTTTCTACTAATGCAACTGGATTTTAGCTCTACGTACCTTTTGCCTTTAATATAGCCTTAAGATTCCACTTGTAGTTGTTAAACATCGACATTGTATGTACTATCACACTTGCAACAGCGTAATATGTACTGTGCCTTGCAGCGATTCTACAGCCACAAGATCAGCGGCGCCGGTTACTAGTGAAATTTAATGAGTAATCAATTAAAAGTTTTAATGAGTTTTGTAAGGTTTAATTGGCAATGGTGTTTCTGTCGCAATTCGTTAGAAGTTTTATACAATAATATGATCACTTCGTTGTTATTAAATATACAAAATTGTTTCAATTAGCAAACTAGTAGTATTTTTAATGCTCTTTAAGAATGCATCAATCAAATATTATTTTTTAAATAGAACCCCAAAATCGTATATAAAATTATCGAAGTTGACATGTTACGGGATTGTTTACAGGAAATTGAAAACATCCTGTCAGTTTCTTGAAAACCTATTGTGGTTTTTACTTGCAATGCAATATATAGATGAAGCGGCCAATCAAGCTACTTTTTTGTTGCCCATTAAATCACTAAATGAATTTTACAAATATATCAATTTATAGCTTTGCAATTGCCCTTAACTAAGGAGGAGTTAAACTTATCTTGATTCGTCAAAATGGCAGACATTGATAATTTATCAAAGGGCCACTTGTTCCTATTCGTAGACCATTAGAAATATAAGTGATAAGTACCTTTGTAGTTGTAGGCACGTGCCCCATCCTGCTGAAAAGGCAGATTTTTATAAGATTCAGTTCGTCTATGAAATTATTCAGAATTTCAATTCCTTTCACCAATTAGACCTTTAACTTTAAACAAAATTAAAATAATTAAATTGTTAAAAGAAATATCATCAATATAGTAGAGAATAAACTTAACTACCCCTCTCCATCCACTTCTGGTACATAACATGTTTACGTGTTCGCATGTATAAAATGTCTGATATTTACGCTATAATTTGAAATGGAAGCTCTTGCGGCCATAATGGTATGGTAGTATGTAAAGGGAAAATCAAGCTACAAAGCTAGAAGCTTTAATTAATCTTAATTATGTATGGAAGTTACGTTGAATCTAAAAATATGTTCGCTAGCGCACTTAGCATAACTACGTTTTCAAATTTAAATGCTTTAATTAAGAGCGTGCTTGGGTGCAATTCAATAGCTTCATTCCAAATTGGATGTAACGTATGGTATATTAGAAATAACATGGAATTAATAAAAATTCCTTTCCCCGAAACGTACTGGTTGTTTGGCTTATTAATTAGGAAAATAATATTCATTTAAAACAAACAATGCCGTTTAATAAACGTATTATATTGATTTTTGTAAGTTTCTTTCGATTTTTCAGGCAATAAATTTGGTGTTGCTTCATTGGCTTTATTAATTATTTCGTCTGGAGCGCATTGAAATTAGTTTTCTTCGGAATCGGAATTATTTTTTTCTATTTTTGATGCTCTCAAATATTATTGATATTTGACAGTGACAATGCTGTTTTGATGGAAACCTAATTGGCATTCAGAGAGAAGTAAAAAATTACACATTACGACACTTTTTTAACGGTAAATTAGTTTTTTTAACTCGTTAAAAATTAAAAATTTTTTGCATTCGTTTGTGTAAAGACATACAGGGTGCCCCAAGTAAAGTGGCCTATTAGAAGTATTTCAAGAACTAAAGGAGATTTTATTTTGAAAATTTGACTGTGGCTCTAAGAGATGGTTTTCTACGTACGTTTATAAAATAATTTGTATGGTGCGGTGTTGCCGGATCATACCGAAAGTAGTAGTAACTTCGGAATTTTAAATGATTTTTTTTTTTTTTTTTTTTTTTTTTATGATCAAACGCAAGCACTATAGGAAAATCCTTTAGGGCACTCTGGGAGTGGTGCGTGTGCGCAAAAAGCGATTCACGTTGGTTTTGAATCGTTGGAGGTTATATTCGTTGGGAAAAACGACCTCGGGAAGATCGTTCCACAATGATGAAGTCCTCCAGATGAAAGAGTTCTTAAATAATGAAGTTCGAGGAGTACTAAGCTTAACCACATATGGATGGGCGGCAGTGGTTCGTCGTGTATTTCTGCTATTCGCCGCTCTGGGCGGAATTAAGAGGGCAAGATCAGCCGAGCACTTTCCATGAAAATATCTGTAAAAGAGAGTCAAATCACCAACTTGCCTTCGATGTTCTAGGCTGTCGAGGTTCTTCGTCAGCTCGTGGTCTCCAATCAGACGAATGGCCCTCCTTTCGATGGAATCCAGTAGCCGAAGAGTATGTTTTGGTGCAGAGCTCCAGACATGAGAGCAGTACTCTAGTGATTGTCGAATCTGGGCTTTTTATAGTGTCAAAAGTTGTTGAGGTGTGTACAACTTTCTGGTTCGGAAGAGTACACCAAGCTTCTGAGAGGCTATCTTGGTGATTGCCACAACGTGGTTATGCCAAGACATATTTCCTCAGATTGACGCCCAGCAAACTAATAGATTACTCAGAAATATTGTTATAGAGACGTCCTGCATAAAACTAATTAAATACTGTTCAAAATTATAAAATTGCGATGGTCTTGTGAAACTATTGTCAAATTTTCAGCGTTATAGGTGTAACCGCTAAAAAGATACGATTTTATTTTCAGGTCCCGATACTGCGTTAAAAAATCACAAAATTATTTAAAACTCTTAAAGATAGGTATATGATATTATACAGAAACCTGTTCTAGATTTTTACCTAGATTCCAAAAAAATACAATATATAGGGTAATTAATTTAAATTTCCGAAGTTGCTACCACTTTCGGTATGATTCGGCAACACCGCACCATCGAGAATATTTTATAAACGTAGAAAACCATCTCTTATAGCCACAGCCAAATGTTCAAAATAAAATCTCATTTAGTTCTCGAGATACTTCTAATAGGCCACTTTACTTGGGGCTGGGGCACCCTGTATAGTTTTTATAACATTCTCAGAACATATGTTTAGAATCTTTAACAAAATATAAAATTTCTATCAAAATTTAACGGTTAGTCTAAAATATTAAATTAATCTAAAATATTAAAGTTGGCCCTATCCACCACAAGACAGATGAGGAGCGGGGTACCGCAAGGATCACCATTATCCCCAGAACTGTTTAAAATATTCATAGCAGATATGCCGGAGGACCCTGAGACGGAAATCGGGTTATATGCAGACGACACCACCATAACAGCAGAAAGCAGGGACCCAGACTTAATCCACCGAAGACTCCAGAGACACCTCAACAAATTATTGAACTGGTCAGATAAATGGAGGATAAAATTAAACCCTGAAAAAACCCAGGCAATAATATTCAGCACCAAACACAGACCACCAGAGGCACAACAGCTATCCATAAGGAACACCCGCATAAACTGGCTCCCAGCAGTCAAGTATCTAGGACTAATTTTTGATAGAAAACTAAGCTGGGAAAACCAAATCAAAGCCGCCACCAAGAAAACAAATTACGTGATCAGCAGACTCCACCCACTCCTTAGAAACAGAAAGATGTCCCTAAAAAATAAACTCACACTGTTCAAGACAATCATAAGACCGTCACTCACCTACGCAAGCCCCGCCTGGATTCAAATCACAAAAACCAGAAGAACCAAATTACAGGCCATAAAAAACAAAACACTAAGGATGATCACCAGAGCCCCATGGTTCATGAGAAACTCGCAAATCCATAGGGACCTGAAAATAGAAACTCTAACCCAGCACCTGAACACAACCGCAGTCAAGTTCATAGCCACCATGACAACCCACCCAAACCACAAAATAAGGCAAGCCTTTAGACCATTAAACAGGAGAATAAGGAGAACCCGACCAAGACCTAGCGACCCGCCACCACCTGCCATAGAGTAACCCCCACCGCCACCACCACGCCACCCCGTGGATAAAAACACCCGACATATATTTAAGTTTATAAACATTGTAATTTAATAAAAGTAAGAGGACCTAGTCCTAGTGGATAAAAACACCCGACATATATTTAAGTTTATAAACATTGTAATTTAATAAAAGTAAGAGGACCTAGTCCTAGCTTAAAGACAAATAAAGAAACCAGAAACCAGAAATACGTCAATAATTTAGAAAGAAAATATAAACTCAATGTTTCACGAAAAAATCCTCAGTAGTTTCCTTAAATTCTAACGGAAGTTCGTTGTGAATCACCCTGTAGGTAAAACGTGAAATTTCGCTTTCACTCACCACTCTTGGATTAAGCTTGAACCAAATAAAGGAGGGTAATAGCGCGTAAAGCTCGGAGCTTTCTCCAGAAAATCTTAATGTATGCTTGTCGGAATTATTTATTCGACTTAATGCAGAGGAACATGTAATTTTAGAAGCGTTATAAATTGAAATACTATTTCAGAAACTTGAAAAAATTATTTTTACCATTACAATAAAAAAAAGTGTAATTATTTTTTAACTATAAAAAATAACCGTTTTTCCTTTTTACTGAAGAAATAAGGTAATGCAGAATTTCATAGATCCTTTATTCGATAAATATATGGACGTATCATTATTGACAGTTATGTTTTGTGTGTAAAACTTTGCTGAAAATAACACCATCCTGGTATTAAAAGTCTAGTTCCCGTCTCGCTAGCAATATAAATAAGTGGTGAAACTATAAAATAACTACATTTTTATCCAAACTACAGACAGTATTGCTAGTTTTCCATTTTCAAATATTTTCCCATTAACGAAACATTTCTCTCGCATACATCAGCTATTAGTTTTGATTTATTTACGACCTTGCGAAACGTACTGCACACAATAAATCATATGATTTTGCAGTTTTAAATTTATGGAAAAGGGTGCGTAGTTGTATCGTATTTACTGTATTGGGAACTATACCTAACTGTAAAATATGATCGAGCAAACAAAGATCTATGTGTCATTTTATCATATATAAAACGTAACATTTTTGTTCATAAAGATAGCTTTGTCAAAGATGACAAAACTTTAAAGTATATTTTATTGCTATCCAGTGAGGTTCGCCCCTATCATTTCACACGAGAGCTAAGTACTTTTATTTCCTTATCTCTTCCAACAAAGAATTAATATATAATAGTTAGTTTATTTCTTGTGATTATAAAATGTTATAATATTCTTAATTATCGTCAAATGTATATTTTATTAGTTTCCTTTTTATTTATACCGTTAGTTAATGTCACAGAGAAATAAGAGATAGGTCGGTCATATCGCAATTGATTCAAAACTCGTAGGAATGTATTAGTGGAGTCGATCTGGTTTACGAAAATCCCTTGACGAAATCGAGTAATTTCGATACAGTAGGATCATCTCGACATTCTGACACGATTTGTAGTGGGCGCCACATGGGGGGGGGGGGGGGGGGGGGGGTGAGAGACTCCCCGTAAATCTAACCGACAACGGATTTTCCTAGAAAACTCCGCCGGTGCTGATGCTACAAAAACTGTGAATTGCAAAATTGACACCGAGTACTCTGATGGGCCGGAGTCTGGGTGTGTTGGGGCAATTCGCAAATGCGCGCTTGTCGCGGCATACAAGAATTGGCCACTATTTAATATCTCCGAAAATACTTTAGCTATTATGTTCAATTTTGGTATATGTTAATAGGATATAGAACCACACATTTTAGTTAGAGAAGTTATTCAATTATTCCACCAGTAGCGTCCCTGCAAACATATCCTCTGAAATTTTTTACAAAAAAGATGGTACGCCACTGACATTTTTCCATGTGGATATTTTTTCTGATTCTATTCTACATAAGAACGATCTCTTGAGTTTTTCTCGTCAGACGCACCGTTCTTGATTAAAACCACTAAATTCATATTGAAACTCGTTGACTCAATAACATTGATAAAATAATTAATGATAAATTTTGTTTCATAAAAATTGTTGGAGTGGACAATTCGATGCCTCTGACTGAAAAACTCAAGAGACCGTTTTTAATAGAATTGACCAGGCTAATCAGAAAAAATATTCACATGGAAAAATGTCAGTGGCGTACCATATTTTTTGTAAAAAATATCAGAGGACATGTTTGCAGGGACGCCACTGGTGGAGCAATTGAATAACTTTTCTCGATTAATGAACTACTTATTAGCATTTATGTAACCCCCCCCCCCCCCCCCCCCCCAATAACTCTCCTCCTCATTGCCCCACCACACCCAGCCTCCGGCCCAACAAAGTACTCGGTGTCACCCGTTGATTCGCGAAAAATTGATGCCCCCAACTCCGCCCCTTCTTGAGATATAATTAATTAAATGTTATTCTTTTTTGCAGTTAAAAATCGCGATAATTGGCGAACTCATTGAGATATCGGAATCAGGTTTGTTCGAGCTTACGCGCTCTGTCAAGCTCTTCAATTTTGCCCTTCACATTTTTTTGTAGCATCAGAACCGGCTGAGTTATTTGGGAAAATCCGTTGTAGGTTAGATTTACTGGGCGTGCCCCCTCCTCCCCCAATGCGGTGCCCCCTACAAATCATGTCAGAATGTCGAAAAATTACTCGATTTCATCAAGGGATTTTCGAGCCGTTTATTTCGCCAGAACGTCTCCACACTATTATAGAATCATTCAACATAGAAGCAAGGAAAGAATTCGATAAGTGACTGCCTGTGATACTATAACACCTCTCAACTTATTTAGTTACCGCAACATTTTATAGTATGATCGACTATTTGTCTATTTGTTATCATAACATTTTGTAATATGATTGACCGATTGTTATTTTATTACCACAGCATTTTATAGTGTGATTGACGATTTTTTGTATTTGTAATTACAACAATTTGTAACATGATTGACGATTTGTTATTTTATTACTACAACATTTTATTATTATCAATTGTAAATAATACCTGTCATTATTGCTCGAGAATTTTTACATTTGCAAATTCTGGCAGTGCTTGTTTTGCAAAATTATACGTTAAAATTTTAAAGTCCCAATTTTTGTGTAAGATTGTAATTCACAGAACAGCAACCCAATTACATCTTTTGTCTGTATAAATATCCAATCCGAATTTTTCCGAGATAGTTAAGGGCCTCAGAACCGACCATTTTATGTGTGAAATATAAGCGAAAGTTTGCTTGAATTCGCAATTACAAAGAATTCACACAGCTGGTTCCGACATCGCTTACAATTTACCCCAAAATAAGAACCCATTATTTTTATAATAAAAAGTTATCAAGCAAACGAAAGAAAGGCCCTTAGCTTGGAGAACAGGCAGAGGCTTTTATTTTCGAGCCGAGACAAAAGCCTTTTAAATAAAGTTCTATTCAAAACCAACTGCCGCAAACCTGGTCTATTCAAACAAACTTAATAACGAAACACTCCAACAGAATTATCTTCTCGTGTTACTCGGTCCGTGAACATTTTCTCTTAAAATATAGATCGTATTAGAAACTGCAAACAATAACCAGTTAAAAACTAAGTGCCTATTTTGTAAAATTATACCAATCCAAATGGGATTTTCCATCATATCAAGAAAAGAAATTTAGAAAATTACACAGTAATTGCTGCCCAAGAAGCAAAACACAAAATATTGTTTAAGTTGATACCCTCGGCTCCGGGGGCTCTGTGAAATTGTGAGTTAATACTCTACGGCTGGTAAAACTCCGGTAAAATTGTGACGCTGTTGTCCGGTGCAATTGAAATGTACAATAAATGAAACTAAGGATTGATAGCACGTAGGAATGCATTGTATGATTAATAATCGGGCTTCGAGACCCACGTTACACCGTAGACCGTCAATCGCGGATCATCTGGACACCGAACGGCGAAAAAGAATAGTTGACACCTTAAACTTCGTTAATTTGTCGATCGATAAATTAAATTGGTCTGTGTAACACAAACTTTTAGGATTGTCCAACTTTTTGCCACGAAATAATGTCCCAGGCTTTTAAAGGGCTACTCCACCTTTGCCTGAAACGTGCGTATGACATGACACGTTGCCACCCCAACTGACGTGGACCAGATTTATTGTTAAAGGCTATAGAATTAATGGCTTTGGAAAAAACTGCTGTCTGGTTTTTCAGAATGTTACATTCTTCTTGACTACTTTTACCACAAGTCAAAATTTTTTGCAGTTCTTTGTTACTTAGCGTGGACTTATATAAGTTCTGCAGCGAGAGGATTTTGGTTTAACGAATAAGAAGGTATCTTTGATGCAATTAAAAATAAATACTCAGTGACAAAGAGGAAGTGTGAGTTATATGTAAATAAAACTATGCGAAAAAGTCAGTTGATTCCGACGTATAGGTCGATGACTTTATCTGTAGCTACAAAAGGAATGCGGGCAAGAAAATTTCTTGAGTTAACAATGCGGGCAACAAAATTTTAATTTAATAACATGTTACCAAGTAAACCCTAAAATTAAATTTACCCATTTAAAGTAAATTGTCATAAGTATATAAGAAACTAATATTATATTATAGTTTCAATGTTCTTAAAACTTTCTTTTCATACTATTTATTTTAATATTTAAATGCAAAATAAAATATTTTTTTATTAAAGTACTATAATCTAAAAATTGGGCAACATGGTGCAATATCAACGGTAACCATGGGTAACCGGTGGCTAGAGTTAATTTGATAGGTTATATCCCAGACAGAGGATGTGACACGTCTGGTGACACGCCTATTGTGCCGGCGTGGTTAATCGGCGATGTCCAATATCATCATCCAGTTGCGTATTGATAAGGTTTATTTTAAAACTGTGATAATGAATGAATATACCCTGGTAAAACCCTTCCTAGTCAAACCCGTGAAGTTATTGCCAACGTGTACAGGGTATGTGAAGAGGAATCACAAATTAATACATTCAAATTGCCACTTAAGCGAAAGCTAGAAAGGGTCGCAATGTATACGGGAGTAAGCGTGGATGCAGTAAAAAACATTCACAAGGAAGATACTGAAAGGAAAGAAAATAACCTGGATCAATTGTCGTCATCTCCTGTCAAAAAAAGGCCCGTCTCTCTGCTATCGGAAAAATCGAAGGCTTCGACTTTGGCATTGTTAGGAGAACAATACAAAAGTTTTATTTGGAACTAAAAGTGGTTCCTACCTTAAAAAAGTTCATAAATTCTCCGTTTTCCCGTGAAACTTTAAGTGCATGTTGAAATCAAATCAAATGGCGAAAATGCCAAAATAGGCGAAAAATATTAATGGAAAGGCCTAATATATTGCACTGGTGATACAAATATATTCATGCCATGAAAAAATATATATTATTACATTATTAAGATAATAATAGCACGCCCATGACTCGGCCATGTTTTAAAAGATATTGCTTCCCCCTTACCGATACCGCGTAGCTATAGACTCGCTTATCGAGCTGTACGTTACATTATCAGAAATAATTTTGTTTGTCTTAATTAAAGGTGTTACGTCAGCTAATTTCTTATATTCTTTTAATATTCGATACTTGTTTTTTTTTTGCAGCACGTTGTTTACTTGAAGTAGAGAAAGACTACGTCAAAAGAGTAAAGAAGCAATTTAAGTCGTGTACTCTTAAGTAAAATATTATTTGTCGTTATTACGTTTAACAAATATCTTTCTAATGATTAATTTTTGTTTCAGGTCGATCCGAGTCATCACAACGCACCAATATCAAGGCCCGCTTTTAAGAAATTTTGTAGTTACATACGTTCGCTAATTTTGAAACCATACTAGTATAGTATATTCGGTAAGGTTTTAACGCAACTGGAACTAGGATCAGTGCAGGCCCAATGACCCAACTTAACTTAAATGTAAAACAATTATTAAAATAAGTGCGTTTTTATCCGTAAACTTTCTAAATCTTTCGTTTATACTGACTTTGAACTAATACACGTCCTCATATATTAATATAATGAAACGTCTATCCTCACTAGTAACTTTTAAGCCTTTTATGATTTCCGCGACTGTTGTCTTATATGTGTTGACTGCCCTAGTGTTATTTCAACCTGCTATAGGACGTGTTAGAGAAACGCCGATTTATTCAAACGAATTTGCAGTTCACATTCCTGAAGGCGATGCTGCGGCCGATCTTCTTGCCGCGAAGCACGACTTCATCAACACAGGACAGGTGAGTCATAGTTTTAAAAATTATGTTGTAGTGGGAAAATGACTATGATGAAACGCCATATTATGCAAGCTTTAAGAACATTCTTTATTTAACAAAAAGTCTTTTTGTGTTATTTATTTTACACCATGTTCTAACCCGATATTTAGTTCATATTTGCCTAACCCACATAAATAGATTGTCAACTGTCAAACTTTATATTCTTCTTTAAGTAAATATTTTTCTTACTTCCCAAATATAATGACTGTTCTCTATCAACAACTTAGGGCTGCTAAGATTATAAAGTTTAAGAGGAATTATACGATTAAAGAAATGGTCTCATGTCTACAGCTAGTGTGTTATTGTATTTCAATGTCTTAACCTCATTCGAGAGTATAACATAAAAGATTCACGTTATATTATTATGTTCAAGACAGATACTTTAGCATACAAAAATAATCGAATGACCGACAAAGTCGACAGTCCTCTTGTGTCACGTTTCAATAAAATCCAACCAAACCATTGGTTCCACCCTATCGATTATGTTTGCTTGACTCTCGATTTTCATGGATTAAGTTTAAAATAAGTGAATATAATCACTAAACGTCGACTACATGCATGCAACGCAATCATTTGTTAAGCGTATAATTCCTCTTAAAAGATAAAGTTTACAAGACCCAAACTGTAGCGAGAAACTTGAAATTGCCAACAAACTTCTGTTTTTATCTAATGTTGGAAAATGTTGGGCCTATTACTGGGACCCATATAAACTTTTATGTGGGATTCCGGAAACTTCATGTTCGGGTTATTTAGGAAGGAGTTTTTAAGGACTTTGATCATTCAGCATGTACACTCATCAGCCAGTTTTCGTTAAAAACCTTAAGCAAATAGTATATTTTCTTTGGTGGGACACAAATTTAAATTTTAGGAGATTCAATAAGTTTACAGTTTTCCCAAGTTCATCCACCATAAAGTAATTTCCATATGTTCTTGAATACTGAATATTTTTTCGAACTAGGTATAAATCGCATTTTAGCTCTGACCCAGGAAGGTCAATTATATTTTGCCTTATTTTTTTTCCTTTACAGATACAGCCTCTGTTTCTTTGTTTTAGATGACATTATATTTTTGTACAACATTAAGTAGAAACATCTTTTCTGACCATTTATAATTTGAGGCGCATATAATTTTTCATGGTAACTAAACTTTTTATTGAACTGGTAACGAATTAAAACGTCAGAAACACAAAAATCCTCGATTATGTAAGAGTATCCCACCACTCGCGCCACCTTCTTGAAGAAAAATTGCATGGTTGCCAGCGATAATCTATTCTTAACAAGAGTTATTATAAATACATGTGGTGGGATCCAATTTGATTTAGGCAATCTCTACAACTTAGGATCTCCCTAACTATTCTATCCCTAGAGACACGTTGGTGGAAATGTGCATTGGGGATATTAAATCTTCTATATTTTTTAAAGTCTTATCTTTATACGGGCCGAATTGGTATAACAATAGGACAATAAATTAAACGATATTTATCAGCAAAAAACAATTTGCGCAGCACAGACGACGAGGGTCAGCTTATCACAGAGGTTTCCACAAGAAAAAGAACGGTAGCCAAGTTCAAATGTAGAAATTCATTAATCTTCACTCCGCGCCGCCATCCGCCGAACAGCCGAACGTTCTTTGGGCGGCTGAGGTAATTTCTCTCAAAGGACCACTAAAATTCAGCATATTGTCGCCGTAACCGTTCCGAAAACTACATTCTAGCGGAAGCAGTTATAATTAATGTCGTCCGACTTAATTTCTAACTATTATGACGTAGATTTGTGTAGTTTTAGTACAAAGTCATTAGCTGTCGTTTAATTTTTACTATGACTGCAATGTATGTTTGTTGTTCCATAAATAATAATACCCATAAATGATAATTTCACCATATACACTACGCGAATTAATGATCGAATATTCAGAAATGCACATGCGTCCAAATTAATAAACTGTTATTTCGTTAGAATGAACCAATCTTAAGGCAACATTTTTTTACTGATAGAAAACAGATTCTTGAGTTCAGGGCTGAATAGTTTACGTTCTGATCAGTGGCGGCTCGTGACCTATGATAGAGGGGGTTCACAAGTATGGTGAAATTATTTTAAAAAATTTATTTTTGTGTAACGACCCAACAATTACTTTCTAGTCGTTTTAAATGTAGAAAGAAAAGAAGTAATAAGAAAATGCGTTAGGTAAAACATATTTTTATTTCTTTTTCATATATTTAATTTTTAAACTTTCTAATAAAGTCCCTAGATTTACCCTATGTGTTCTCCGTTAAATTAATTTCGGGTTTAGGTCTTCCCGCATTCTTCACTTCAATTTTTTGCTCCAAACTCAAAGAGCTAAAGTTATTTTTTAAATAGTCCACCGTCAAACTATTCATTTTAATTTAATAAATATATAATATTAAAATATTAAAACATACACGCTCGAATTTCTAACTAGATGCACGAACAGACAACGGCGCGGCGCACACTAAAATTGTGCGCCTTTCCCATGTTAAATCGCCATAGTCCCGCTATCTCCGCCACCTGTTACTACAGAGAAACTGCATTATGTCCCGCCTACTTAATCGCACATGCGAGCAAGTCTCGTCATAATCTTCATTAACCTCGACCGAGGCACGGTTGCCGCATCGAGAGCCTATAATATACAGTTTGGTTGACGGTACGATAAAATATTAGGGAGGGTCACACTTTATACGATAATTGACGGTACGACAAAATATTAGGGTGGGTCGGACTTTATACGATAAATAATATTCAATGAATATAAATTAATATTTTTTTATTCGTTTTGGGGGTGCACGTGTGCATGTGCTCCTGTGGAAGAACCGCCACTGGTCCTGATACGTCTTATTATACCGGGTAGCGCATACAATCTAAACGAATTTCCCAAAATTTAAATTTATTTGTCATATCTTACATAACAATTGAGTTTAATTTATGTCTTAAACTAAACCAATTAGAGATATATCTGGGGCAGACACTAGTCCAAAAGTAGTTGGGCAACTCTGCTATGAAATTTTTAAAATAAACATAATAAAATTGTTGGTTATATCAGATATGTTATGGTGGAATGATAGATTGATTGGCGCTATCGAATTGTTTCCTTTCCTTTCATCACAGAGGAATGATACATAGATCGTCACAGAGGAATGATGCTGAAATTTAGATTATGATTTGACAGAAATAAAGATTATTATTTGCTCTGAAGATTTACGCAAATTTCATCCTCTTAAATATTAACTACTATTATCATTACCTCGTGAATAATCCTATTAACAATAATTAAGGGGCCGCAATAAATTAACAAGCATAATAAACTTTCACGGGCTAAAAACTATAAATTATTACTTCATACGACAAGACAACTTTTTAATTGAAAAAGTTTGAATCTAGCTGGTATAGCGAATATACACTAGAAAAGTTTCTCTATAGACTATAAGGTAATAATATTTTTTGTTCTCATATAAGTTGCTTGTTTACTTGTAATTCGACGCTATGATTTAAAAATATATTTCTTATGATGTTACAAAGCTTTTATAATAAGTTTGTTAACTTCCTACATGATTTATATTTAAATATATGGGTTTTTAAGGCATCAGAGGCTGGACGTTTTTTACTATACTATTATACAGGGTGTCCCATAACTAATGGTACACAGGACAACTGCAGATTCCTTTGGTAAAAATACTGCGATTTGGCCATACTTAGGTTAGTTCAATAGCTGGTAATAACCGAGATACAGGGTGTCCAAGTAAAAATTTAATTTTCAATTTTCCTAAATAACTTATTTCTGAATCAATATTTTTGCGCAAAATTTTGTGACTAGGGTTTCTTGGGGGAAAGGAATTTGAATTTGTTAATAATTTTGATGTAGATTATAGGGGGCGCTCTCTGCGGTACTCTGGATACATAAAAATAAATGTAACTTTTTTGTGCCTTAGTATAATTATATTTTTATTAATAATAACAGTTTTTCCGTCATTTTTAAGCAATAAAGGTATACTTAGTAAATGTCGCTCCGACTAACCGTTTTCGAGATATTTTCAATTACAATTTCTAATGAGTCATTTAAATTTTGATTTGTAAATGTGAAATTTGTCACAGTAGGCTTTGGTAAAAACAAATACAATGAAAGCACTTTAAAACCTCATTTCTGTCAAAGTTTATTTTCATTTATCAGCATTGTGGGTGTTTTTAAGGAGTTTTTGAAGATACTGTTATGAAAAATTAAACTAAAAATGCCGTGAGATAACTTGTTTTCTAACAGAGAAATGCGAGACATGGTATTACGCACAAGAAAATTTTAACGGACTTGGGGCACATCGGCGGTATTTGGAAATGTATCCAAATAGAAGGCAGCCAGATTTTAAAATTTTTAGAAGCCTATTCGACAGACTGGGAGTAACAGGATCCTTGCGTCCAAAACGAAAAATGTAGCGGCATTTTTAGTTTAATTTTTGAAAACAGTATCTTCAAAAACTCCTTAAAAACACCCACAATGCTGACAGATGAAAATAAAATAAATAAAAAAATACCAAAGCCTACTTTGCCAAATTTCACATTTACAAATCAAAATTTAAATAGCGCATTAGAAATTGTAATTGAAAATATTTCGAAAGCGGTTAGTCGGAGCGACATTTACAAAGTATACCTTTATTACTTAAAAATGACGGAAAAACTGACATTTTTAATAAAAACATAATTATATTAAGGCCCAAGAAAATTACACTTCTTTTTATGTATTCAAAGTACCGCAGAGAGCGCCCCCTACAATCTACGTCAAAATAATTAACAAATTCAAATTCCTCTCCCCCAAAGAACTCTAGTCACAAAATTTTGTGCAAAAATATTGATTCAGAAATAAGTTATTTAGGAAAATTGAAAATTAAATTTTTACTTGGACACCCTGTATCTCGGTTATTACCAGCTATTGAACTAAACTAAGTATGGCCAAATCGCAGTATTTTTAACCAAGGAATCTGCAGTTTTCCTGTGTGCCATTAGTTATGGGACACCCTGTATAGTTGAGGGCAGAAATATAATTTTTCTGTACAAATTAACCGATGTGATAGAAACAAACTGAGTTTGGCCTCCCCTGCAAAATTCAATCACTTTGTCTGATTTAATTTATGAGGGGTTCTTTCAAACTTACGAGTATAAGCACATGCAGGACATGAAATTGCACTTTTTGAATTATATCTTTTTGTATTTGAGTGAAACAATTATGATAAACAACAACATTGACTCTTCCCATAAAACTAATAATAAGAAAACTCAAAGTCACGGTCTCACTACATACAAGTATATTAATGGTGTTTATAGGTTACATGTTTCGCCCAACTGGGCATCATCACACCTAATTTTTTCTTATTAACTAACTAACAAAGAAATTTTTCTTGAATAGAAAAAAGATAAAAACTCGAAACACCGTCACAAAATTACCTTATCATTAAATCGACACCATAAAACACACAACTGTACAAACACAAACAGCTACATTTAAAAAATAGAATAGGGTTTCATTAATATAAACTACAAAAATTGAACGTGAAGATGTCGACTGTTCAAACTAAAAAATTCTTTAAAAAATGATATAAAATAAAAAATTAAATAAGTCGTCAAGGGAATCGTCCGGGATTGGTCAGCCAATTCTAGCCCATGTTAATAGCGCTCTTGTCGATAAAGTAGAAGAAATCGAAAAGCAATAATGTCAAGAAATGGCGGCAAAATAAAATAGAGGTTACAGACATTAATTAAATGATAGCCCATGTTTATAGCGCTATTGTCAAAAAGGAAGAAGAAATCCAAAAACACTAATGTCGATGTCAGGAAAAGGCGGCAAAATAAACTATAGGTTTCAAATAAATAATAATCAATTATGTTATTAAAAATTAAATGGGGCTCAAAATTGAACACTTTATTCACACAGTGTTTTCTTCTTATTAGTTACTAAACAGGTCTCTTGGAGAAAATGGACTATTTCTTTGAATTCTTCCCATAAACATATCGGCTGAGTGACCATTAGTTGTATTAATTTTTCTCCTGTATTTATTGATTTCATACTAATACATAATTAAGTAACATATTTCTGCGATGTTCTATCTTCCTGGGCGCGTATAAAGGTGCTTCTAAACGGGCAACATTTTTACGACAATATGTGGCTGCAGTAGTATAGCTGAGAGTTGACGGAAATATCATATGTAGAAATATATTGCAATATATTTCGGATGACCCGGCAATATAGCCAAACATGTTTAGCATTGTTAATATGATGCCGGCATCTTGCTTATTGAAGTAAGGTCACATCCATATGTTCCTTTTAAATTTTTATTTAGAACCTTAAAAGCCACGAACGATTTCGTCAGCCATTGTTGCCGACTGAATAGCCCATTTACAGATAAATTATATGGGGCTATGCTGTTGCGGAAATATTGCCGAGCTATACACTGTCAGATATATTTCTGCAACAATTAATGTACACAGATTGCCGTGCTATAGTTCACTAGTATTTCAGACATATATTGCAGGAAAATGTTGCACGTTTAGAAGCACCTTAAGATCAAATTTCTTAATTAATATACGTTCTCAGATGTCTGCAACTTTTTTGTTTCAAAATAGGAACGTAAGGAACAATATACCACCATAAATTATTTTCCTGTAAATCCTGCTCAACTTTTAAATTACAAAAGTTCGGTACTTGCTCTATTATCCGTACGGCAAGTTTAAAGGTTAATTATTGTTTGTATATGGCTGCGATTAAGATTAAATTTAACAAAGGTGGCTTTACAATATAAACAAATGAAGTAAAGTAAACTTTGCAGATAATAAGGGCGGCGAATTATTAATTAGCGTAATAGACTTGATGTTTGACTAAGGTAGGTGGAAAATACTGTTATTTTTCCGTATACAGGGTGTCATTTTATGTGAATGTCTAGATTAACTTAAGCCACACTGTATTTTAATTCTGCCAGGTCTAAAAGTGAAATGTATACTTCATGTGCTTATAATTAGCGTAAAAAACTAGTAATGTCGTCATTTATATTGCGACAATTAAATTACAAACATGCATTGCTGCTACGTGGCGGGTTAGAAAGAGCCTTCGTTGACCTTTTTTAAATGGTAAGAACCTTTTTAAATACCGAAAAAAAATATTATTTTCTATTTTAGATTACTTTTTTGTCCACTTACAACCTTCCGAAATTCGTCTCCTCAAATATTCTACGGGGTTCCTCTTACGAATAATTCGATTGCTAAAGGGCACATCCTTTTAAAATGTTTTTTCTTCTCAAAATAGCTACACATGTAATTTACCAGAATATTAAGGGTAAAGCATACACGCCCGAGGAGACTCTTTTATGGGACTTAGATCCTTTACTTTACTAAAAGGGATCTTTACTCAAACAGGAAACTGTCATCGGAATTTGAATAAATGGAGTTTAATAAAAACAGGCGAGCGGAATATAATAAAATAGGAATTATAAGAAGCATTGGGCGCATTAAGCATGTAAGCGATTTTTAATCGGTTTGTAGTTCTGCTGAAGGCATATTTTTACCATTTAACAATTTGTTTTCAGTTTTTTTGTTTGGTTATGATCCCTCCCTGGAATAGTTCAATTTAATGATTTCGTCAAGATTCTTGATCTGTAATAATATCTTTTGTTTTTTTGACTCGATTTTTCCATTAGTAACAAATTTAAATACATACAGCAATATAGCAACATACGCAGCCTCCAAAGAGTGTTTACTTGAAGAAAGATATTAACTACGCAACATCAAATGTGAATGCTAAACAAGGGGCCTCCCACAGCCCTAGTACAGGTCTCAGCCGGCTGCCTGGCTGCTTGGACACACAAGAGCCACGGATCTAATCAACGATGAGCTCTTGGATATGCAATCTGTATTAAAGCAACATATGATTTCACAAAGCCTTTCAATATTGACTGGAACTTTAAAAAATGGACAAACAGTGCATCCCCGTCATTTGACAATTCATACCATACAAGCGTGTGTATTACAAAATCTTGAAAAGGGCTACCACGACCAAAAGATTTACATCCTTTCGGACAGCCAATCTGCTCTTAAGGCTCTGAACTCCAATCGGTTTACTTCAAAACTTACACTGGAGTGCCATACCAACCTAAAAGTACTGGCGGCCAGGGGGAACAAGGTGGAACTCTTGTGGGTCCCTGGTCACTCCGGGATATTAGGAAATGAAAAAGCGGATGAACTAGCGAGAGCCGGATCTGCCCAAAGTCTTAGGGGCCCCGAACCGGCTTTTGGAATATCAAAACTGGCAACAAAAACAACATTAGATAGATGGTCGAAGAAACAACACCTATCTCGATGGCAAGAGTTATCTGGTTAAATACACGCACGGGCAGTAATTGGAAAACCATCGAAAATACTGTCGAATGGGATGCTAACCCTGACGCGGCCCCAGTTGGAACAAGTGATGGGTCTGCTAACAGGCTACTGCCACTTGCGAAAACACCTTCAACGGATAGGGATAAACAACGGATCCATTGAATGTAGACTCTGCGGCGAAGAGGATGAAACCGCCTCACGCCGCTGCGTAGCGCTGTCTCGTAGCATACAAAATATCTTCGGGAACATACAACGTGGTGACAACCTCCCACATGACAAGCTTGGTAGGAGGTTACTGGACCTCATAGAAGGAACAAACATCTTCTAACAAGATCGGGTATACAATAAATAAGCCGAAAGGCTACAGTGATTTGAAGTTCGGGCCTTTAAACCGACCCCCGCCTTTAACCAACCAACCAACCTGGCTGCCTCCCCTGAGTTAGAAACCATCGCGGAACCTTACACTCAGTGTACCAAGTCATTATATTTTTGTGTTTAGATAAGATATGAATAATATAACTTACAATGTGGAAATAGATATTATTGATCGATGGTTCTGTAAGGACAAAACAGAAAATACATTTTTAATTAAATAAAAATATAGGGCACAAACATTTTACGAACAGATACGCAAGAAAAAATTGTTCCCTAACCCAACAAACCGATGAAACAAATCGCTGTCAAATTTTTTTAAATTCGATGGAAAAAATGGCGTCCGATCTGCCATCGATTTGTGAAAGCGATTTTTTTTTAGTGCATTCAGCAGATGTTATTAATCGCTTACAAATTGATGGGCTCTGCTGGATGCATCCATTTACATAGCTACGGTAGCGACATAGGACTTTTTCTTACTTACCGACACGACATCGACACAGCACCTGCATGACACCGGTGGATGGCACATCTAATATAATTAAATTAGCACAATAGACAAAAAAGACCTGAAATTTACGATCTAAAGAAAAAATTGAAAAAATAAATCAGAATCATTTACAGTGTGAAGAACTGGATGCTAAGGAAGCAAAAGTGATTGAAGATATAAATAACTGAAAGGACTTTTGCGTTTTGCCTTTGCTTATTTCGCCTTTTTCGATGAAAATATATCAAATAAAGTAAATATAATTTGTTAATAGCCGATATTTTTCGATTTTTGTAAATAGCATAACGAATTGACACTCGATCCTTCAAAATTTGCCGGTATGGTGTTAGTGCCGTGCTGTATCGGTGTCATGTCGGTAAGTGTAAAAACGCCCATAAGGATGTCAATATTTGACAGTTTGCGACGGAGGAAAAATAGGTCTACGCTACCACTTGATTAGAAAGGACACTCTTTTTTGTGACCAATCAGGCATACTCTTAATATTTTTCCAATATGATGCAAGCAAGGAAGTTAACATCATTAAGGATAGTAATTAATTACGAAAATAAATTACGTACCTTTCGGTCCGGCCAAAAATAATATCTAATAAAAAAATATTATGTATACATTTACACCTGTGAGGTTCTAAATGTGCAACTTTATGTTTTCTAATATGTCTCCATAATGCGATCTTACGTTTTATTTCATACTTTATGGGCAACTCTGTCGTAATAAAACGTTTTACAACATTGTGCTTAAGCGATAAAGGACGCAGTTGTGATCTTTTATATGGTTTGTTTATGGTTATGATACCGCCCCCAATGTGTGGGAAAATTCGTTTTCTTATTTAAAATTTGATATGAGAACGATAAAAATGAACAAAACTTGACTATTTGAACACATTAAACTCAATAATGCAATAACGTTAAATCGCAATATTAATATGCACCACCGACTTGAAACAAACATGGACATGGTATTTCTATCTGCTTTTTACACGTCAAGGTGACGCCTGACGACATAAACACAATAAAAAAGAGATTCCTTATTTTCTTTTATCTTCTGTCTGTTTCTGTTTTCATTCAGGTAACCGGTTTGATATGTCTTTGTTAGGAAAAAGAAACAATGAACGGACGTGACTCAAAAGTCTATATTTTTATCTAGTGTATGGCAGGCTTGCACAGTCTTACCATATTGAGTTAAGAATTATTATTTTTTCCATAAACAATACTTAAATTTAATACACAAACACTGATTGAACAAATAATTTTATTTAACAATAATATTATATAAAATATAAATGTATGCAATTCCTTTCATTATCTTTACATTTAGATTGTAGAATTTTTTCCCATATGGTTTTAAAATTCTACTAGCATGGCATGCACATAGTTGATGCACCAATTCTCCTAAACAATTAATTGAACTTAGTAAAACTAATCCGCGCAAAGCATTAAACTGTTCTGAATACAAACAATGGACAATTATGCAAAGTGTTCTTGACGCGCAAAGAACAAAAGCTTCATTAAGAATTCTCTGCCAAAATTTATATTATTATATAGGTTATCTTAATCATAACCAGATTAATTCACATAGAATTCGGTTCCTGCTGTTAATGTCGGTGAAATTTTTCTCAAGTCTAATCGCTTAATTCTCGTACAGGGTTCGGACTGGTGATGGAATTTAAAACTGGTCATAAAAAATCCGGTAAAGTCATGGAATTTTGCTCTCTTTTTGTTTAAATAGTAATATTTGCATAACATGTATAGTTTCGAAAAACCCTCCGACCCATCAATTTTATTTACAAATTTTGAGAATTTTTGTATTCTACAGGATTGCTCAAAAAGTCGGGGCCCACGTCATTTAGGTTTTTAAATGGAATTCTCCAAATTTTATATGATTTTTTATCATCAATTAAAAGGTTAACTGAACATTGACTTTTAATATGTGTTTTCTGTGTGATGTGACGAAAGTGCATAGAAATATACGCGGTAATTATAAATTTTGTTAAAGGTAAGAGAGCATGGGGCCTAAATAAAATTCCTTTTTTTATAAAGAACTTCCTTTCAATCATAAGGACATTGGCATTCTAAAGAGTTTACCCTGATGATATGACAACACTGGTCAAAATTCACTGACGTTTTTTCGCCATATGTTCCTTTGTTTACCATTCTGTCAGTGCCACATGTGCTTATTTTTAGTTTGACATCAGGTCATGTACAGGGCATATTAAATTAAAGCGCCATTTTTCAGGAATTGCCGTTTTAAATATAATTAGTTATTTCCATAACACCCTGTATACATAAATTGATATCGCCTTCTAGCTTTTTGCCCCTAGTAATTTGCCAGTATGTGTTTCTTACACAACGTGGTGTGGTGGCCTGGTCCAGCAAACCTAGATAAGTCTGCCAAACTAGGTTGGGATTCAATTGGGAGCCTTCCCCTCATAATGTGAAAACGCCATTGTGTCCGCTATATGATAGAAGACCGCATCAAACTCAACCTCTATCATCTTCATCAAAGGATCCTTCTCTATATGCTATACCTTCTTTTGTATATTTTCTTTTGCCTAAGATTGGCTCCGAACTTTCGTGAAGCTCGTCGTTGGCTCGAATACTCAAACCGTCTTAAAACAAACAATAGACAATAATTATGCAAAGCAATTTCGACGCATTAAGAATAATACTTCTGTCGAAAATTTCCTGTTAAAATTTAATCCGCAGCTTCGCGTAATATCACCTAACCGACATAATTCAAACACCATTCAGTTTCTGCTTTTGTTGTTTAAGCAGGCTCATTTCAAATGCAAAGGTTTAATCGCAGCGTAAATCACGGGATTTTCGCGGAGCTTGCGATTTTAGTTTCTTTTCTGGTTTTATTGGGCACAATTCGGCAGGTTAAGAATTAATGATGTATTTAAAAACAATTAAAGATGATAAGGAGATTGGATTCTCGCGTCAATGAATGTGACGTTAGAATTAAGAGGTTATATTTTCGTTTTAATTTTTACTATGGCTAAGACAGAGTCTGTTTCGTCGTTGTTCTTCAGTAAATTTTTTTACTTTGAAATCCACGGTATTATTACGAATGAAGGTCACGGTAATTTTACATGAAGTTTCTTCTACGTATTTTTATTTACAGTTGTCGACTTTCACATTATTCGTAACGGGATCACATTTCGTCTACCAATTAAGTTTCGAGGGCAAGTCGAGTTTTTAAAACGCAATTTACTCAGAATATTAGAGCCATTCAAACAATAAACAATTTGCAGAGCTTGTTTAACCTCCGAGGAGCAATGAATTCGTCGAGAAATCCCTGGTACAATTTAATCTCGTAATATAAGTAAGCCCACACAAAGAAAGCAGGTTTGTAGCGCCTCAAAACCGGTGGCGGTTTTTCCGCTGATGGTTACAGGGTAGCCAACTTTGCTTAGATAAGGTATATTGAAAATACTTATGTATCGTGATCAACTCTGCTTGTATACTTTTTTCTCTAACCCTTCAAATAAAGTAGTGGGGGTAACGCAAACATTGATTTGGGAAAAAATCGCTATCTCAGGAATGCCTTATCGGAAAAATGTTAAAAGAGTTCATCTTTGTAATTCTTGTAAGCTATTAAGTCGTTTGCGGCAAAGTGTATGTTGTGACAAATTATCATGCATGTTAATACGTTAATTAGAGGTTCATTATTTATTAAGGTAAATCGAAGTTATCCAATTATCTATTTTGCTGATTTAAATACTCAATTGCTCATTGCTTCCGCAACTACACAACAGTGACTGCAGTAATTTCGGAAATGCCTTTTTAGAGATAATTAGATTTACATTTACAAATTTTTAAGAGTACAATCTAATTTAAAGTTAAATGCATATCCCATTAAAACGAGGTTTAATGTTTTGTATGGATAATAATGGAAACACATACTTAAGGTCAAGGTGTTTAATTACGTTCATTTTTGAAGCCCAGTTTCTCGGAACCTCCTAAAAAATAATAATCTATGATAATTAATTTAAAAAAAAAAATTATAATAAATCGTATTTAATCGATTTGAAATGATGTGCCATTTGAGTCCCTTTCCCATTTAATATTTTAAGGGTTACATCTACCCCTCTCAAGTGGTTGGAGGACTGCAAATATCTTTATCTCTCACTTCACTATAAAATTGCCGCGTTTCTCCGATATTTAATGAAGTTTTCAAATTGACACTCTATAGCACAACAAACACTAAAAAAAAACTAACCTGTTATATGATTAAAAAAAAATAGAACATAACTTTTTTAAAGTATGATGCGCACTTTATTATTCATTCATAACTTTTTAAGTATGACAAGCGCTTTATTATTATGTTCAAAGCAGAACGTTGCAGATAAAATTTCATTTTGCTTCCTGGAGAGTTTACATTTTTTGACAAATTTAAGATGAAATATAACATATGGTTTGTTCGGGTTTGATTTTCAACTGAAATTAAATAAAATACGTCACTGCAGATACAACTTTTTTCCTTAGCATGGTATTATGGTCATGGCATGGTCCTACATTACTTAAACGTCCAACAATAGAAAACTTTCCCAATAAATATCTTAAAGAACTAATACAACACACATCTAATAGTTTCGTTCTTACTAATAGCAAAATTATGTTCAAACATGTACTTGAAGCATCTAGTAAGCTCCGATTAATATATTATGTCGTTTTAATTCATAAGATCTTCGCGTTTAGACAACAAAACAAATATTTGCATACTGTTTTATTATAATAGCGTGGTAATTGCATGTCAACGTCTATATTTTATCAGTTGTAAGCTGCAACGAAAATGTTTATCCAGTAATAGTTCTGGCTGGCAGTCACACGTAAACCGTTTTCCTTTGTCACATCATAGTAAGATAAGGCTTGTGTAATAAAAGTCTAGTATCGACCTTTTGTGGGTTTAAAAATAAAAATTAGTATCTAATGCTATTAAATGACGATTTCTATTTTGTACATTTCCTTCCCTTGGCGTACATATAAAGGATGTAAAAAATAAAATGATGTTGTGTTAATTTGCCATGACTGATTGGTAATATAATGTTTTAAATTTCTAGAAAATCATTACCACAAGGTACTTACGAGTCCTGTTTTTAGCCGCTCTAGTATATTTACCTTACTCCACTGGATATTTCTAAAGGCTTTGATCGTGTTTGCCATGAAGGGCTCCTAAGTAAGCTTCAATCCTATGAAATGACCAGTCGATTCTGCGCATGGTTGTCTGGACACCTTCACCATCATTGCCGGAGTTCCTCAAGGGTCCATATTGTCTCCCACTCTCTTCTTACTGTACATTAACGACCTTGTAGTAAAATCCAATATATAGCTTTGCTAACGACAGTAGACTTGGTTCATCTTTCACTCTAGGCAGCTTGAAGTATCTCGGATCAACAACGACCTGGAATGAATTTTGTCTTGGGGTGACAGTCACCAAGTCGAATTTAAATCAAGGAAAACCCAGCGAGCAGTTTTTTCTAAGAATCTTAATATTGCAGATCTGGATATAGTCATGGCAGAACATGCAATTCCATTAGCTTTGTTTATTAATTTGTTGGACATCTGGGAGGAAATATGTATTGGCATAACCACGTTGTTGCGATCATGAAGGCGGCTTTACAGAAACTTGGTGTACTTTTCCGGACCAAAAGGTTGTATGCACCTAAACAACTTTTGACACTCAAAGCATACTCTTCAGTTACTGTGTTCCATGGAAAGGAGAACCTCGACAGCCTAGAACATCGAAGACAGGTTGGTGATTTGACCCTCTTTTACAGATATTTCAATGGCAAATGTTCGACGATTGACTTTGGACCTGGACGTCATCCTGAGGTCGTGTTTCCCAACGTACCTCCAGCAATTCAAAACCAACGTGAATCGCTTTATTCGCACACTCCCAGAGTGCCTTAAAGGAATTTTTCTATAGTGCTGGTATTTCATCATAAAAAAACAATATCAATCATTTAGGTTATATTAAGTTTCTCAAATGAATCTTGGTCCTGAAACAAATAATTATTATCATTAAAAATTTTAGATGAATAAGCTCACCATAAATATATTTTAAATTGAATTTCAGCAATGAAGCAAACCCTTTAGATTATCATAAATCAGCATATTAAATTTAATTTATATTTTTATTATTCATAGCACAAAAGTTCGATACATTTATCTTTATGGGAATTGTGATTTCCTTTAGAAACACAATAAAAACTTTTTTACCAAGTTCACAACAGTACAATTTCAATTTTTTTATGGATATTTGCAACTTTTTATTAACGGATCAGAACAACAGATAAAAGTAATAAAAATGTGGAAATATTTTTTTATTAAAAAGAGTATTATTTTTGATATTTTATACAACTATTTCCTTAAGAAATTAATACATTTATTATACCTCAGAAATAATTAGTCAAAGGTAAAAAATATATTGTGATCCGCACATACAATACCGATAAAGCATATAATTCTCTACAGCCAGCTGTAAAGGCGTTAACCCCGATGGCGAGCTTTAAGAAGGCTGGCAAAAAATGAAATTTATTGTTAAAAGTTTGCTCTTATCACTATTCCAAGACGGTTAGTTAAATACCACTGTGAAATCTCGCCGTCATCATAATGTAGGGTGTTCGTGTAATACATCAGGATACCTGAAGAGGTGAATCTACTTGTTACAATAAAGGTAGTAAGTCATTTAACAAATAGTCGTAAACTCAATACTTTTCGAGTTACATCCTGTCAAAGTTCATTTCTTTCTTTCTTATCTTTAACATTTTGCGGTTAGTTTTTAGTTTACTATTCCATCAGAGGCCACTGTACCTGAAATTCAATTTTAATTTTTTGCATATCTTTTTTGTTTTGACAATTATTGGAAAAAATGCATGTAATTTTAGAGACAAGAGAATGGCTAATAAGAAATTTGATCTTTAACGATAAACCACGCCATTTAGACACAAAACTGGAATCAAAGTTTTTGTGAGCGCAGTAAAGTCAGTTTTTCAAATGGAAGAAAAAAAGGTATTGAGTTTTCAAGTTTTTGTTATATGACTCACTACCTTTATTAAATCACCTCACCAAGTATCCTCATGCTTTATCCAGACACTCTTTATAATTTATGTCCGTAAATTTGTTAAAATTTAATAAAGGCGTTATATACATCTTTAATTTTCCCTTGGTAAATAAAACATTGCCATAGAATCTAGTGTGCGGTACCGGCAACATTATTACACCAGTTTCATAATGCAGTGGAGAAATGTTTACGACCATACTGTAGTCCGGTTATTAAGTTTATAGATTAATATTACTTCTTAATTAGGTCGTAAACGAGATGGCTTAATAGGATCCTTAAATCTGGCCAATCGGCAGTTGTACAAATATTACGAGCGATAAACGCTCACTTGCCGCTTTTATTAGTAATACACGCTGTCGGCTAAATTGAATTGTTTAAGGTTTAAGAGCTCGTTTATTTTTATTCGGATTATTAATTTTTGAATATATTTATTACCTTTGACCACTACTTATTGATTATTTCCATCACCTGTTAAATGTATGGTTTGAACCAATAAAATTGTTTCATTTACACCATTCACATGTGATTACACTGATAAAATTTGCATGTCCCTTATAAGTGATAAAACTGTCTGATTGGCTCACGACATTTTATGTAAAGTGTTTCTAAGTAGGCCGAATACTAGAGAATGCGTTTTAATAAATGTCAAGTGTGAATGACGTTTTCTCTTAATATAGGTATGTAGATTTTTTTAGCTTCTCATTATTATTTACTCAAGACAATCGGAAAATTATTTTAAAGGTAGCATTTAAGTGTAGAAAAATATGGACTTACGGTCTATTTGCAATGTGTTTCCCTATTTGTATTGAGCTTCGCTCTCGGGATTTAATCAGGATAAACCTGCCAATGACATTTCGTAAAATTTCCAAAACAAGACTTATCGTGACCCTGAATTATTTTATCAATGAAAAACGATCTCTAGATATTACCTTCGATTAAATTTGAAATCCGACGAAGTTATATGAAATGAAAATACGCCTAACCTTATATTTTTGTCTGAAACGTAATCGTACTCTACGCTACGATGTTCACATAAAGATGGAACGAAATATAAGGTATTCTGTAATACGTATGTTTGCTTCTCCCAACGTGTGCCACCGAAACAATTGTACACGCCTGTATTTTATATTCAGAACTTCGACACGATGTTTCTATCACAAAATTGAAACAGTATAACATGGATCCGCATATCGTTTGTTTTCACACAGCTGTTTACACGTAACCAATAACTTTACCATCCAGTCTCAGACGTCGTCACATATATTGAATTTAAATATAAAATTTTCCTTGAAAAATTCTTCGAGCAAGTTACAGGAACTTTACATACCTTTAAACGGATAAAGCCGCCACAAGGGACATGGTAGCGGTAAATGTGGTGTAGCCAAACGAAGTTGCTTTTTGATATACACGATTTTTTTCAATGTTAATTTTTACAGTTACAATATCTTTAATTACGATTCGCACTTCGTTTTGTTCAGCACCATTTATTATTTTACGATATGCACTTTCTTATGCATGAACATCAAATCGGAATTCAAACTGACTACTGATGTATACAGGGTGTGTAATGGCTTTAAATGGGTGACTCCTTGGGTGTCTTAGAGAAAGCCCTACACTTCTTTTAAAGTAAATGTCTAAATGCTTAGGTAAAAATCTCTTTCATTACCCGACATGCTGCGACGTACAATGCCATGCACATCTATTCTCAGTTAACAAGTGTATGTAAGTGGGGCTTGAGATAAGGTAGCTCATCTCGCTTATGCATTCATCAAAGCGTCATTCATGGTTATTTTTCTTCAGTTTGTTTTCATCGCAGGATTTGCGGGTTTAATTTTAATATAAAAGTAGCTTCACAAAATATATGCAACGGCAATAGTCAAGCTAAACAAAGCTTTTCTATATTCCTTGACTATACTAGAACAACCGACTCCTTATTTTATGCTAACAAACCTTTCCTGTCAAATGGTTAGGAACAAAATTCTTAATTAAAATACGGATCTAATCTCAACAAAAATGAACTCCCCCTGCAGTTAGAACTAATTAGTTCTATAAAACAAAATTGACACTGTTAAAATTTCAAACTTAATGTTCTGCAAGGAAAGTTAATTAATACTGATAGCAATTTTTACAATCATATACTTTAATTCGTTTAAGAATTTAGAACAAAATTGCAAATTGCGTTATAACGAGCAGTTTTATTAATAAACAGAGTTGTAATAAGTTTAATTGTTGATTTTGTTTTACTTCTCTTATATTTAGTTTCATTGTAACCAAACGTTTCGGTCAGTATGTATGTTTTCAAGGGTAAACTCTTTATTAATAATAAAAATCCATATGTAAAAAATTTATGCAGTTGGCAAAAATAATGTAACACCTTCAATATTTTCATATCCACGTATATTTTCGAAAAACGAACAAACCCGTCGATTTTATTTTTCACTTGTACAAATTTTGAGAATTTTTAGTATTATACAGGATTGTTAAAGAAGTCGGTACACACGTCAACTTTAGGTTTTTAAAATTTAATCCGAGTTTTTAATTCTACTTGATTCTGATTATATTGTTCATGTAACATACCCAATTTCGATCTTCAGCTGTTTTCGGTATATCACTATAGAAACAAGACGGCAATGGTCATGGAAATAAATAAATATAATTTAAATTAAAATGACAGTATATGAGTGTATATGCAACCAAACATTGCACCAACCGCATTGCCAACCTTTAAATCAAAAAAAAAAAATGATTCATAAAAAGGTTATTACGATACTGAAAACGATATTTTTGATATGAAACTAAAACACAAAAAGTTGTTTTAAAACATCAGAATTTATAGCATACCGAACAATATGTATTATAATATACATACTTCTATTATTTAAACTTTACATGGGTGCGTCCTACGCCTTTAAATGCATTTATTACATTACTTTTGTGCTTATGACATACACCGTCGAGTTTCCAATAAAATTATTATTACCGTAAAGCCAGCATAGAAACGTTTATTACACATATTTGGTTTTACGTCCGCATTTTACCGAATTGTATTGCACACAACACTGTGAATTCAAATAAAGTAATTGTACAGCGGTTATTGTATAGGTGCTTCTGGTCCAACAAATATTATTATCATATACTTGCACAGGAGTTTACCTAGGTCCCAAATATTAAATTTGTAATTTTACAGCATATTTCGGAAATTATCGTATTTTCGCTGTAAATTTCCATACTAAATATTATTCTTTGAAAAATATTATTCAGTAATTATTTCGCATTACAACAGCGGAGCTTTCTCGTGCCCCTGGTTTAGTAGAGTCAAAGCTGACATCGACATTGCTGCATACATTGATATCTAAAATTGAAATAATTATTTGTTACTGCACAAGGGCGTTTGTTTTTCGACAGCAGAGAGACGGGCCCTTTTTTTGACAGGAGATGACAACAATTGATCCGGGTTATTTTCTTTCCTTTCAGTATCTTCTTGGTGAATGTTTCTACTGCACCCACGCGTACTCCCGTATACATTGCGACCCTTTCTAGCTTCCTCTTAAGGGGCAATTTAAATGTATTAATTTGTGATTTCTCTTCACATACCCTGTACACATTGGCAATCACTTCACGGGTTTGACTATGAAGGGTTTTAACAGGGTATATTCATTCATTATCACAATTCTAAAACAAACCCTATCACTACGCAACTGGATGAAGCATATTGGACATCGCCGAACAAACACGCCGACACAATGGGCGTGTCACCAGACGCGTGTCGTCATCGTCTGTCTGGGATATAACCTATCAAATTAGCTCTAGCCACCGGTTTCCCATGGTTACAGTTGATATTGCACCATGTTATTTTCCATTTAAATATTAAAATAAATAGTATGAGAAGAAAGTTTTAAGAACATTGAAACTATAATAGAATATTAGTTTCTTATATACTTATGACAATTTACTTTAAATGGATACATTTAATTTTAGGGTTTACTTGGTAACATGTTATTAAATTAAAATTTAATATATGTGACAACATTGTTAACACAAGAAATTTTCTTGTCCGCATTCCTTTTGTAGCTACAGATAAAGTTGTCAACCTGTAGATAGGACTGACGGTTTAAGAGGAACATCTACCTCTCCAAGGGGATTAAGCCACGAAGGGTACAAATATTCTTTATAAGCGTTCAATAAAATTAACGTGTCTTTGTGGTTTTTAATATTTACTGGAAGCAAGATATTAAAGTTGGGAAGTTTTCAAATTAATACCCCACCCTTTATATGCTAACTTCACGACCTTGTATATTTGAAATAATAAAGATGTTACCCTTTTCAACACCTTAAGGGTTTCCCTACTTTTGTATTACCATCAGAAATTGTCAGAGAAGAATATGAATAGCGGCACCAATTTTCGGTCGACTGCTCCCTATTTACCATCATATTTCCCCTGCGACTGCTTCATCCGTTTACGGTAATGCAAAGTCTCTGTTGTAACTTTTTTGAAGTATTTTCCTGTTGTAAAATTTTATATGTAAACTCAATATCTGTGTCGACGTCGGGGACCAAATAACGAATTTATGGATTACGACGAAAAAAAAAGCAACGAAATTTTTTAAGGAGGCACTATAGTTTTTGTATTGACCAGACAATATTTCTTGTTGGTAGTGTTTTTATATGTAGTCTAGCAATCATTAGAATATTTTTTTTTAATTATTATTATCTTATTTGTTCTGTAAATACAATAAATTGTTTAAATTTGAATATTTTTTGCGCCTCGATAAAATAACCAATTTTGTAATAAATAGAAGGATATAAGTACTATTTATTTTTGTAATAATTGTAAAGGTATTTCATGCAAATAACGCGTTGTTGCAGTGAGTTGTTAATTACTATTATTTTCGTTATTATTTATTTTTCCAATGGACCGCGTTCTGTTCAGTTTTCATATTTTATTTTGTTTGTGTTTAATTTGTGTTATAAAACAACTATTATTTAAAATATATATATATATGTCGCAGCATTTTAGTGTAATCAGCCGTTTCATGAAAAGTCTGCTCTTTTCATGAAACGCTGCCAAACACCGAAACAAATAACTATTACGCTAAAAGGCTATAAATTGTAGATGTTACATGAAACGTCTGCCTATTTCGGCCTCTTGATGAAAACGAGCAAAATTACGGTAAGTGACTGACTTTACTGGATTTTTCATGTAACGCTCCGAATCTACTTTGCACTTACTGAATTAACAACGAAATAACTTTTACTACAAAAGAAAATAACTTTTATTACAAATAATGTATCATAGCGGTTAGCCACAGCACAGGATCAACAAAAATACGAATGAAAGTAGAATCCTCAATTATTAAAAAAAAATAAACAAACGATATGTTACTTATTAAAGTACGGCAAGCTATTATGGCAACGGATATTACAAAGTACGCTATTTTTTTTACAGGTACACTTATTCGTAGTACACTGTTGTTTGCTAGGTTTACACGAACATTTCAGTATGCCTTGACCACCTGATTCCAATGAGATAGCTTCTCTTAAGCTGAGTGATTTTTCCAAGGGGCAGCAAGGATTAAGAAATGATGAACCCGCAACACAAAGACTTTCAGCACCAAACCATCAATTTATAGTACCGTGCTTAACAGCAATCCAGGAATCTCCTGGACCTCTGTCAACTTTGGAAATATTCAATAATACACAATCGCCTACATTAAAATTCGGCATTTTTTTTGCCAAATTTTTTGCGACATTTTTTTGGTTGCTTCTTCAGTTTTATTTCTAGCTTCGTCGCGTTCTTCAGAAATGTTTTTACTGGCAGCAATGCTATGCATGCTTGCTATGCAATGTTAACAACACGTAAACAATTTTCGCCCATTGATTTTTTGAGATCTGTTTATATTTTTTTCCTGCGGTACAACATTGGTAATTTCAGGATCTTCATCAGCGAGACCTTCATGTGCATCAGATATTTCGACAACTGAATCTTTTTCATTCATAATTTTCATAAGCTCTTCTTTCGTAGTCAGTTGTTTTGCAAGCGCTGAGGGAATGTTATTAGAAGTCGCCATTTTCAGATTATACAATATGTACTCATTTTATTACATCAAGTGCAAAGTAGATTCGTTACATGAAAAGTCCAGTAAAGTCAGTCACTTAACGTAATTTTGCTCGTTTTCATCCAGAGGCCGAAACAGGCAGACGTTTCATGTAACGTCTACAATTCATAGGCTTGTGGCGTAATAGTTATTTGTTTCAGTGTTTGGCAGCGTTTGATGAAAAGAGCAGACTTTTCATGAAACCGTTGATTACACTAAAGGGCTGCGACATATACATGGAAATGACTGATTATACAAGGCTAGTCAATACATTTTTGATACACTTTTTCATACCGTCTCTAATAATAAATTATGTGCTGCGGAAGCAGCTTGTAATGTAATTTCCCGTGGCGTTCCCGCAATCTGAATATCATAGTCACTCATACTTTACTAATATAACCAAAAATAATATCCAAATTAAAAATGTTTACGTTTAAAATTTCCTGACATTTACGTCATCAAGGCGACCCGAGGATTTCACAGCCAACCTTGCATAAAATCTATTGGAAACATTGACGGTTTTGTCATATCACGGGTAATGTGATTTGTGGAACTGTTACGTAATAGATATTACGTAATAGTAGATAGTGCGTAAGTAGGTTCTTACTAATACAGGATTAGAAAAAAATATTTATCATCTTCTGCTGAATTCGAACAGAGCTATTAAATTCTTTATAAAAGTAAATAAAATAATATACTTTTTTACATCTGTATAAATTGAATTTATTCATAGTCTGTAACAATATTTCAAATCATAAATTTTATTTTTGTTCAGAATAACGGCCGCGGGCCGCTTCATGCTTCAGTATGTTTCGAGACTCGGGAGTGGAACGACGTTGGTTCCACGACGTCGAGGGTGCCACGTGCTTGACGTATACGAATTTTAAACGTTTTGTTAGTTGTATTGCCCGATTTTTTTTTGTTGTGAAATAATTCATAATAATAAATGTTGTGATATGATTTCAAATTTGTGTGATATTATCTACTGTTGGTTCTGTTGAAAAACATACTTTTTTTTTATGGAATTTAATTATAAAACGGATTATTTTAAAATACGATCGAAGGTAAGAGAGTCTGTACCTTAAAATTGTAAGTAGTTTTCTTTTTCTAAAAAGTTTGAAAAAGAAGTGATAGCGCGCGTCAAAGACGTCTTGTTGTCAAAAACTGAACACGTGCGTTTAGAATTATGTGTTGCAATATGACAACATCGCATATAATGCGCTAACCTCTTTTGGACCTCGAGACTGCCTCAAAAAAATATTGATTGCGAAGGGCCTCAGGAGCGGCCACGTACATTTTGAGATTTCATATAAAGTGTATATTTCGCTTAATAATTCAAAGCGCCATTTATGGTTATTTTTCTTCAATTTATTTTCATCTCGGGATTTGCCGGTTTAAATCTAACACGTCATTTCCATAACACCCTTTATAAGGGATACTACACTATGTTTTGAGATCGATTGGCTTATCAAGGGGACACATATGTATATTTATGAGGTACGCCGCATATAGTGTGGTCTTAAAGGTCCTTATCCCATTTTTTTATATATATATAAATATAGTGTTTCCTAAGACACCCAAAGAGTACCCTTTTAAATCCATTTCCATAGCATCCTCTATAAGCACTTCGCACATTTACCCATTTCGCTCGGTTACCTCGAATGACTCTATACATTCTGGATATGAACAAATCTCCTTAGAGACTTTGCGTCATCGACAAACTCAGAAAAATGTTTTTATTTATTAAAATTCGTATGCGAGTCGGTCGTAAAGGCCGTCGACAGGGAAAAAACTCCCCAAACTCGAGGGAATAATGTATCAAAACGGTTTGATTTAAATAAATGCACGTCCAGGGGCGAAAAGTTGGAAAAAACTTTTGAAATATTATTATAAATTGCCATCTAAATTATTGTTCAAGTTTTGACAGCTATATTTGCGATAAATGTAACAGATGGCATCCTGTTTTAATTTAAAAATGATATAACACGATGAGAATCATCATCATCATTCATTTTTAATTTTAAATAGTTTTAAAAAATCAGTAAAATTACCACGCACCAGTAAATTGGAAGGAAAATCTCAACAAATTTTAATATTATTATTTATTTGTTTTATATTTAGGTTAAATACTTATAATTATGAACTTCCTCCATTTATTGTGAAATTAATAAAAAAAAGAGACAATTATTCAGACAGATTAAACAAAATGATAATAATGTAGTGTTAAAAAGCCAATTTAATGAATTAAATAAAAATATACATAAACTTATTAGTGATTATAAACAAAGCAAATGGGTCAAGTGTTGCAACAATATATACAAAATGCAGGGAAAAAACTACTGGTCAGAAATCAAAAAACTAACAAAATATAAAACATCTATAGTCTGTTTCGTTGCCGTTGATAGCTCGATACCCTCATTAAAGATTCAAAACAAGGGCCCGGTGGCCTAAAATATTTTACCTATAAAATGGTCTTTTTACGTACGTCTAGCATAAAGATGAAGAAATTTTGACCTATTCCACCGGGTAACAGATAAAGTAACAATAGAGCCATAAAATGAAATGAAAGGATAATGATTAAAACGGCCCATCATGGTCGGAGAGTTGGGTTTTTAATGTAACCGCTTATTATTTTATTTAAATGTAATAGATTTTATGATTTTATGAATTTATTTACAAGAAAACTAATTTATTTACAGATCAAAAAATATTGACAATTTCAATAATTATAACTCGATAAAATGGTCCTCAGAAGAATCTGAAGAGTCATCATGTCCTACGCTTATTACTAAAGGCTCAATTTCCATAGTTGTGTCAATTACGTTGTCAAGTTCCCACATTTTTTGTTCCTCTACTATAGCATGTTTTATGGCGTTTTGCCAATTTTCTGATGACACATTTGCTAAAGAATGAAGCAAGAGGTGTCGCACTTCTTGCATTTTAAAAGTTTTGTTATTTCTAGCAACATATCCTTTTACTTGAGCCCATATTAATTCGATAGGATTTAGCTCACAATGGTAAGGTGGTAAACGGAGCACTATAATACCTCGATCTCTTGCCATCTCGTCAATAACATACTTTTTATACTGTGATTTATGTAGCCTAACAATATCCAAAAGTTCTTTTTTTACCATGGTATTATCGTAACTCAATTCCTTTCGTTGTAACCAGTTTACGATTTCCGCCTTTTTCCATGAAGTTGTGGGAAGATTCTCTTTTAGCCTAGAGTGATAGCTGGCATTATCCATCACTATTACAGAATTAGCGGGAATGTATTCTATCATTTGCTTAAAATATTCCTCGAAAACATCAGCAGTCATTTCTTCATGATAGTCTTTAGTAGAATTCGACTGGAATTGTAATAATCCTTGATCCAAAAAGCCATTTGAACTTCCTATATGAGTTATAATAAGTCTGCGTCCCTTTCCAGATGGTGGTCTAAGTCCTGTTGACCAGCCTTCCATGACAGCTTGTCGAGAACTTAGGACATTTTTATCTTGCCAAACTTTAGATACGGTGTGCCCTTCGTTCAGCCAAGTTTCATCCAAATAGAAAATGTTTTTGCCTTCGCTGCGGTATTTTCGGATGGACCTTAAGTATTGACGTCTCCAGCAAATAATATCTGCTCTATCAATAAGAAAAGATTTTCTGTTTTGCTTCTCCCATCGAAAGTTCATATCATGAAGTATTTTCCATAGTTTCGTTCGTGATAGCTGTGGTAAGTCCTCGTCGTAGTTAATGGCTTGTAAAATTTTGTCTATAGTTGGTATTTCCTTGGCAAAATAAAAACTATGTACTTTTCTTCTAATACCATTTTTAATGAAATTGTCAATTTCTAACGGTTTCTTTCCTGGGAGTGGTTTTGGCTCACTGAGGTTCTTAGATTTTCTTTCACGCAAGAACCTATATATAGTAGCCTCTCCAACTCCTACCATATTGGCACACTCTGCAATGATGCTACGAACATCACTTGCAGGTTTCTGGTACACTAGAGCATCATGCACGTTTAATATTAATGTCTTTTCTCGGAGAGAATATGCACTCTTGCTAATTTGACGAAGACACGTTGGCGAAAAACTTGAAGCCATTGTTACAAGTATAGGAAATAATTCAACTTTGAGATAATGCAGTATCTAAATACAACTAAATACATAGTTTGACAAACGCACATCAAATGGCGTAATAACATCCTAAAGCAGGCAAAAATAGGTAAATTAATTACCCCTGTTGTACCTACTTTAACCCTAATCCTACTTAACAATGGACAGAGGCCAATTTTCTTATTAAATAAGGTAATTACTATTGGCAACGCCTATGGTTTACGGTTGTTTTATGGCTTCAACCCTCGATATGAGCTATCAACTGCAACAAAACGGACTTTAGGTCATCAATACCACCATTGGAACATGCCAATGGGTTGTATGATACTGACCATGACCAAGCTAATGTGTTCTCTTCGTACTTTGAGAATCTGTATAAGAAGACCCAGGAAAATGAAAATAATGACGATGAACAGACTCAAGTGGTAAACAATTGGTTCGAACAAATTTTCCAAATAGAAGAACAACAAATAACATAGAAATTGGAGAAGATGAATATTTCGAGGTTCTTTCCTCTGGCCAAAATACATCACCTGGTTATGACAACATAAATAGATATATCTTAAGAAAACTCAGCTATGAAATCCATGAAAAGATCAAAGAGATGTACAGTTTTTGTCTAAGCAATAGCTTATTTCCAGAGGCTTGGAAGAAAGGAGTGGTCATCACAATACCAAAACCCCAGCAGGATCACTCAAAAGCCGAAAACTACCGCCCTATTACACTTTTACCGGTAATGGGAAAAAACTTTGAAAAAATTATACGCAATAGAATAATCAAAGAAGTAGGACATAAAATACCTAAACATCAATTTGGTTTTAAGTCTGGCCACTCTACTATCCATCCACTCCCCATTCTGACATCAAACATTCAATCAGCAAACATAATGGGACTTAGCAGTGCAGCAGTTTTTTTGGATATTAAAAAGGCATTTGACAGCGTCTGGCATAAAGGTATTCTATTTAAATTACATCAACTTCAGTGCCCAGCCTATTTAATCTGGATAGTCAAGCATTTCTTGGAAAACCGCAAAAATGTTGTTAAAATAAATGGAGTTTTTTCAATACCTTTTTCTTATGAGCAGGGAACACCACAGGGCTCACCACTATCACCACTGTTATATAACGTGTTTTGTTTCGACATTTTTCCAGAAATGAATCAAGTTTTGCCGAGAATATAGTCAATGATAGTTCACCACAAAAATGCAGCTGAAGCAGTGCAAGCATTACAAATTGCACTTAATGTTGTTATTTTGTGGTTTCAAAAATGGAAATTAAAAGTACACCCCGAGAAAACACAGTTTATAATTTTCCATCATAAACTAAAAAATTCTTCATCAACTTTAAAAGTACTTAACCACCAAATAAACCCACAGACCGAAATTAAATACCTGGGCATCCTTTTTGATCATAAACTGAATTTTAAACATCACCTAACAATTATAAAGAACAAGAAGTAAACATTTTAGATGTCAGACTTATAAAAATGAAGGGATTAGTTTAAAAACCGCTTCACATATATATAAAATGTTGGCTCGACCACTGGTGGAGTATGGTCAGATAATTTTCAGTTCTTGCAGAAGACCAGCTGTGAATATTATAGAAATAGCTGAAAGAACAAGTCTACGCAAAATTACAAAGATGAGACACCCTGCCAACCAATTGCACAATCCATCCAATGAATACCTGTATGAAAAAACCGAAGTTGAACCAATTATCCAACGATTTCATAAACTTACCACAAAATTTACCAGCAAGGCAACGAACTTAAATATCATGGAACCCTTCATTATGAATTTTCCCAATTATTACACAAGAAAAAGACAATACCCTGAAAGGACAGTTTTTGAATAGATAACAAATTAGTTTTTTTTTTTTTTTCCTACATGATTCTTTTGTAACGTTTTGTTGTATATAAGATTTGATATTGTGATTTGTACTAGTTTCTTAATGTAGATTAAAGGCTGAAAGACCTAGGTCGATAGCCTGTTAGACTTGTCTAATAAAAATGTGTTAATAAAAAATAGGTTAAATACACAATAAATTACCAAAAAAAAACAGCCTATTCTAAGCGTGGGTAGATATTCTTGTATCAATAAAGTTTGATTTGTATTTCCAAGTTAGAAATCTCCTCAGAAAGTTGTACGAATAAATTACCTCTCCGTATTTGATTTTGCCCTGTCTAAAACTAAGGTCAGTTTTTTAAACTAAATTCAACTTTTTTTTATCAGTTCATCTTCAAGATGCCGAAAGTTCTTTAGATACTGAAATTTTGCACAACTACAGCGATTTAGTCTGTGTCTACTATTTCTTATTCAATTCTCTTCCTATTAGTATATGATTATTTTGTAAATAATATAAAAAAATATCACCATTTAAAAGAAGACAATCCATAAATCCTCTCAAAAATTGTCACCTTATTAAAAAATATTATTTGTTCGCTTCGAATGTTTGGTTAAAATGAATTTTTTTGAAATATGTATTTGTATAACTATTATAATACAGCAGAATAGGCTATTGTACCGTTTATGGATAAGAAAGGAATACGCTCTAAATATTTAAGATGATTATGTAAATAGTTTCATGAAAGTATACCAAATGTAGACGGAACGGTCTTTGTTGCTACAAAATTAAATTCAAGGCGCAAAAGCAGGTAGATGCAATCGCAGCTGCATCGGAGCTTGAGCAAATTCATAAATTATGTCCCTAACAAGAAACACGAACGTTAGAAATGAACTCATTATTATTCATTGTCACTGGGGATTTGTCATTTTTACCTCAAGGAAAATTCAAAGCTAATGTCGCATTGTCGCCTTGGCGGTTCTATTTTATAAATTTAAAAACCAGGCCTTCTTTTTCTATGTTTATACAATTATACAGGGTGTTATGGAAATGACGTATTATATTTAAATCGGCAATTCCTGAGATGAAAACAAATTGAAGAAAAATATCCAAAAATGGCGCTCTAATTTAATATGCCCTGTACATGACCTTATGTCAAACCAAAAATGACCACGTGCTGCCCCTGTCAGGAAGGTAAACAAAGCAACATATGTCAACAGTGTTGTCATATCTTTAGGGTAAACACTCTTTACAAAGTCAATAACCGTTTGACAGCTTGCAAGTTGTTTATTTTTCAGGGTACATTATTATAAACTTTTACGTTCAGTTCAGTTTGCTAGGAAACAATCTCTGATTTATAAACTTGAACTGACTCGAACGAACCGCCGCGGAGTTTTTAAATGGTCAGGTATGTTCTCATTTGTTCAATTCGAACGACACCCGTCAGATCTGGACAACTTAAAAGTTTATAAATGCCACTTACCCTTTAGAAAAAAAAATGCAATTTTATTTAGCTTTTCGAACAACACCAACTGAATTTATAAAAAACACCAAGTACCTAGGTAACTTAAACAAAAACAAACCGGCACAATAAAATCACATAACACATCTAAGTACCATTCAATCTGAATTAGTATTTTAAAGTGCTACTATGTAGACCTTCCCTTGTCTAAGATGTAGACCAAAATACGCCCTTATTGTCTGAGCGGTCTGGGAAATCATGTATTTAACATCTAAAAATTTTAAAAATAAATAACACGTTTCTCTTTTCTTTAAACAGCTGATTGTAGACATCGGGTAATATTTAAAAATACAGCGTTGTCACTTTCGATGTTTTATAAGCGACTATCATAAATTGCCGAATTTCCTTATTATATTACATTCCTGTATAATTATAGTCTCGGAAATGGCAACCGCGCTCTAGACAACGGAGATTTCTCGGAACGGTTTGATGTCCGAAGTCAGACTAGCCCATTATTTCAGAGGGTAGTTCCTGTCAATTGTTAACATAATTTCTTTTTCATTTTATCTTTAGTAAGGGGTTAATGGCCCGTAGAAATTAGCGTTTTTATTATTTCTATTGCGAAATGATTAAGTGCTCTTGTTCTATGTGTGTTATTGTAAAGTGTAATTATGCGTTAGTGTTGGGGTTTAGTGATAAGCTTATTATTATGCACTCCCACACTATCATCAGGACACGTGATGAGCATAAAGTTTTTCTTATAGAAAAAAGAACTGAAAGTGTCTGTGTCCTGGATTCCTTAATCGCGTTCTGGATTTACTTTCTAAGTAAGCTAAATATTTATTTTTATAAGAAACTAAAGTTTTACACTTTTAAACATTTTGGCAACATTCTGCTTGAACATCTGTTGATTAATCAGCTGGGCAATGTAATATCTTCATATATGAATGTGCCGAGGAGGTGTGTGTGGGATTAGGGGTGAATTACCCCACTTTTTAAACGTTTGATTTAAAAAAAAAATATGTAGCGCTTCTCTAGGACACCCCAGGAGTCACCCATTTGAATATAATACGTCATTTCCATAACACCCTGTATTATACCATTAGATCAAATTAACTTCTTGTATAGTTAATGAAAACAGTACCGGTTCATTTTTTTTAAAGTAAAATTACCACGACTTTGCAGGGTGTTATGTTTACAGGATGTTATATTTAAAGGTACAGTACATTTCCCTTCTTGTTGCCGGGACGGTACCACTTGATCCTTGTAAAGTTAATTTTAGTGACACAGAGACGGATGCTTTGAACCCACTAATAATTCATCGTCTGATAAAGTATGTAGCACCTTGTAGTCCTTGGAGCTTATTTAACATTGCATTTTGCTAATTAAATAAAAATAAACTTCAAAATGACAAATGTTGACATCAACACCAACTGCGACAGGACTGCTTCGAGAGCAGATGATCGTCAACGATCGCAGTCGTACCCGGAAGACGCGAACCGCGACCCCGTGGAGGGAACCGTACCTCAAATCCGCAATAATGGGCGCTTTAAATTAATAACCGAGATATCTACCCTATGTTAAGCCCGAAAAACCACGTGATAGCCACGTGGGTGAGAAACACAATCAATAATTGTCATAGATCAAGTCACCAACGAGTCGGTGAATGTTAGCGGGTGTTGTCATATTTACACCACAAGCGCTTTCGAAAAAATACTAGAATTTTATAACCTTGTTCATCGTGTCATACCTTTGTGAATAATTATTTCCATAATTTTGCCAGACAAACAATAGGGATATCACACAAATTTGAAATCACATCACAACATTTATTATTATAAATTATTTCACAATCGGACAAAAAAACGGTAACGCTGCAGCTACTGGTAAAATTAACACAATTTATTAAACCAAAAATACCTAAACGTTAAAAATAATATTTTACCAACGGTTTTCAATGAAGCAGACGTTGCGATATGGCATCACTGTTACCCTAATGACCTACATAAATTTGTTAACTGAGAACAGATGTGTATGGCGTGGCTGCACGTGGGGTAAAGGGGATTTTATCTAAGTATTTAGACATTCGATTAAAAAATATATATATATGTTGTCCCAGAATATGTGGGCAATCTCCCGGGTTCAGATAGAACACTTAAAAATAACAGGAGAAGTTCATATAAATTTTTCTTTCTTTCTCTGGAAATCGTTGATTTTTAAATAATTTTTTAAGTACTAGGTGTAATTTAATAATTTTTTAGTATAATGGTTTTTTTTACACCCTGTATGATGAAGGAACGACAATAATATTTTTGGATGCTCTAAACCTTAAGCTGAAAAAAAGGTACTGTTGATCAATGTCGATAAAATGAACTGTTTTCGAAAAAAATATGTTTTTGTTCATACATTAAATGCATGTCGGCATATTCAGTATACGTAAATTCCATTACTAAGTTAGTAACTAATAAGACAAAGGAGAAAAACCGCAAATTTCAAGACACTACCATAAACTGACACTGGCATAAATATTCTTATTTAAATGGGTACATGTGAAAAAATCCATACAACAATCAATATTGAACAAAAATATATTTTTTTCGAAAACAGTACATTTTATCGACATTTATCAAGAGTACCTTTTTTCAGCTTAATTTTTAGCGTATACAAAAATATTATTGTCGTTCCTTCATCATACAGGGTGTAAAAAAAAAGCATTTTTGGGTTACATCTAGTCAGTCCCTGGCAAACTAAATAAGCCAAATGTGTTTAAAAGGGAGAATCTTAAGGAGACTTATCTAGTAACCATTATACTAAAAAATTATTAAATTACACCTAGTACTTAAAAAATTATTTAAAAAACAACGATTTACAGGGACGTCCGTTATGGACCCGTATCTCCGTAGGGGAGGCCGTAGGAAGAAAAATTTATAGGAACTTCTCCTGTTATTTTTCAGTGTTCTATCTGAACCCGGGAGATTGCCCACATATTCTGGCACACCCTGTATATGGGCTTTCTCTAGGACTCCCAAGGAGTCGCCAATTTAACAATTTAAATATAATAAACCGTTTCCACCTGTATAACAAACCCTGTATAATAAAGAGATACCCGAATAAGTGAACAAATAATTTTTTTTCGAAACAATTTTATTGTTCGTTTCAGATGACATGAGTTAACAAAAAAATGTTTATGGGTTTACAGATGTTAAAAGTAATTATTTTTATGCGGCATTCCCAACACCGTTTACAACTCTAGTGCTTATGAATTTAGATTTATCATCGAATGTTTTTGTTAACCGGACAAGCAAATATAAAATTAATTAAGACAAGGTTCGTAAATCTTTTACAATAGAGAGAAATTAAACTTCTAAAGGGTTTCAATTTTTTGTAAAAAATGCCAAGAACTTCATCAAAATTGGATCGTATATCAGTTCCTATATCTAAGTCTAATCGTGTGACATATTCAAGTCTTTATGTCAAATATGACGTTAAACCAATTATTAATTTTTCCTATAAGTATTGTTTATTTGGTTTAGATTACCTGTTGAAATGTACGTTTTGATAACAGTGATAACAGAAAACTGCAAAAAATCTACATTTTCAAATGGAACTCACCAAGTTTTGCTGACGATAGCACACATATCTCATCTTTCTATTTGAATGCACAAACATCGGCTGTCGATGCACATCTTCGCAGACAACATGAAATATCACGCCTCAACAAAGACCTGGAAGAAATTTTGGCTTGGGGTGACAGTAACCCAGGCGTTTTCTCTAAAACGGTTAACATTACAGAAACGGATATAGTCATGGACGGACACGCAATCCCACTGGCTTCATCTATTAATTTGCTGGGCGTCAATCTGGGAGGAAATATGTCTTGGCATAACCACGTTGTGGGAAACAAACTAATGTATATTCTCGCATAAAAGATGGCATTGTGGCCATCACTGAAAAGTCACTTAGAATTAATTTTGATATGTATTGTCCACGTATTGATAGATTTTTAATATTGTTATATCTCTACGACTGATTTCGGTTCTGGACGGTCGTCGTTGGTTCACGTCGTTGGTTGGCAACCACACCAGCATCAATGCGGTGGGGTTGCCTAAATGACAGCGACAACATTGTGCGCAAGACAACCGACGAGCAACCTTTAAAAAAATGATCGGTAAACCGTGCGCATCAACCCATTTTTTCATTCATAAAATTTAACTTTTTACTGCGCATCCCATAAGTTGTACATATCCATAATTATAGGTCGGTAGATAGACCCCACTGCATATTCGCACAGTTAGTTGTATTATGCGGTTTAGCTGCTTTCTTTACATGGTTCATATTGTTCCACACCTTATGGGTGAACAAACACGTACGTTGTGTACTCTACATTTTCTATGTGTGTGCACTAAACACATGCAGAAGCCACGATGAGAATATTGACGAACCAGAGCGCTAACTGCATGTAATCGAATTAAATCGGTGCAGAGATGTTTACATAAGGGTGTAAACCAGCGAGAATTGCTGATGCACGTCCTTTAATCACATAAAGTTTCAATAATCCTCCCTGCTAAACTGTGAGTATATTATTGAAACTTAATGAGCGAAGTTTCACAGGTTGCGGTGTAAATCTACACAGTAAAAAATATGAATTTTAATTTGGTTAATTTTACGACAAAATACATTAACTGCGTTTTAATATTTTATGACAATGTAAATATTTTGTTCCCTATCCCTATGGCACTAAAATCAGGGAGATTTCTTGAAGCGAAGTGTAACATACTGAGTTTGATGGAAAGGATAAGTTTACCATATTATATCTGTTTGAAGGTTGTAGACAATGGTCTTTCTTGAATGATAGAAGAGTTTTGGACTTGCATTGTCTTTATTTGTTATAAATCACAACGTTTCAACTTGTAAGTATCTCCAGTCGTATTCAGGTGAATTGTCAGTTAATTTTCAAGTCTCTGTAGAAAAATATACTTAACGCATAATAATATGTCTTACCTTTTGTCTTATTTAATTCGAATTTAACGATAAAAAAACCCAGGCAGCAGTTTTGTCTAAAAAGGTTAACATTACAGAATCGGATATAGTCATGGACGGACACGCAATCCCACTGGCTTCATCTATTAATTTGCTGGGTCAATCTGGGAGAAAATATGTCTTGGCATAACCACCTTGTGGCAATCGCCAAGATAGCTTCTCAGAAACTTGGTGTACTCTTCCGAGCCAGAAAGTTGTACACACCTCAACAACTTTTGACACTATACAAAGCCCAGATTCGACCATCCCTGCTTTCATGTCTTCGGCTACTGGATTCCATCGAAAGGAGGGCCAATCGTCTGATTGGAGACCACGAGCTGACGAAGAACCTCGACAGCCTAGAACATCGAAGACAGGTTGGGGATTTGACTCTCTTTTAGAGATATTTTCATGGAAAGTGCTCGACTGACCTTGCCCCCTTAATTCCACCCAGAGCGACGATTAGCAGAAATACACGACGAACCACTGTCGCTGATCCATATGTGGTTAAGCTTAGTACCCCTCGAACTTCATTATTTAAGCATTCTTTCATCTGGAAGACTTCATCCTTATGGAACGACCTTCCCGAGGTCGTTTTCCCAACGAATATAACCTCCAACGATTCAAAACCAACGTGAATCGCTTTTTGCGCACACGCACCACTCCTAGAGTGCCCTAGAGGATTTTTTGTATAGTGCTTGTGTTTGATAATAATTTTAAAAAAAACGACTTAACTAAAAATATATTCCCTTCAAATACAAACCTAACTGCACAACAACTTATCCGAGCAAGCTGAGCCGTACACGGGGTTAAATTCAAACATATAATAAACGGCGGCAGTACTATTTCGAAGAATTTTGTCTGCCAATTTGCAAGTAGGATTACAACAACAACTTATCCGGGTAAACCGAGAAGTGCACAGTCAAAGTTACTTTACATGACTTTTTTAATGCTGATTTTAAAATTCACAACAAAATTCGTAAAACATGGTTAATTAGTAAATCGAAATAGCAATATAGATGTTATCTACTTAAAATTACCGAAGGTATGCTCAAAACTAAATTTACCTTTTGCTTCAGCAGACTAAGCATTGTCATATAGAATTCTCTTTTCCACTTTAGCCAATCTATGAAGACCCATTTAATGATTATCAAGTTGGCTTTGATAAAGTAAGTTACATTCTAAGCTGGTAATTAACAATTGTAATTAGTCGATAAACTCATGCACTACTTCGCGTATTTGCCATGCATGAGTCGTAGCCACATTTAATTGTTCCTTTATAGTAAGCATGCTTATAAGCATGCTAATATGTATGCTACGTATGTTTTCGGAAATAATTTGGTGTAAACCGATATATGGGTAAAACATAATATCATAAAGTCTTAATGAGGCTTGCTAGGGACGAGTTGTGTCTTGAAAAGTGTCTTATTAACTTTATTACTTATCAGGAATCCTCGCCTATTAGCAGGAAAATGTTTTACTGCATATTTGTAGCCAAGCATCTATTTTTAAACTCAAAATGCTATATTGTCCTACATACTTTATATGTTCCATATTACAATTCAAATGTAAACCACCAGTGGTAACTTTTGTTTGCCTTTTTTATTTGTTTAGTCTGCACTTGCTTTATTTTGAATCCTTTATACCTTTAATAAGAACATAATACATGGCTTTTAACTTTTTGTGGTATAGGTACCTGAAATGTTTTACTTATATTAGTGTTAAGCCTAGCTCAGACGACTGATGTACTTGGCCAATATTAATTTGTTGCTAGCGTATACTTGCCGCATCGTGTAAATGGTTTATTAGTACAATAATTGACAATCTTACCATTGGTAATTGATACGCCATTACATGCCAAGTACACCAATCTTCTGAGCCCAGCTTTAGAAACTACTTTAAAAACTTTATAAAAAAATTGCTATGAGTTCCTTCGACCTTACAGTTCAAAATCTTTTTACACTTTACCGTTCTTTTTATGAAAGGTTCTTAGTAAGTAGTTAAGCAGCCTCAACTAAGTCGAGTCTGAGCCACAAACGTTAGCGTAATCCCTCTGAGCATAAATATCATCGCACTGGATTTTCCCGTTTAATTATGGAAAAGCAAGCTTAATAATTGCCTAGGTGCTTTGATTGAGTAATACTACATATTATGACGGACAAATACCAAGCGCAATCAGACGAGCAGCAGAGTTCTCGTATTTGCCATACATGAGATGCAGCGACATGGATGGGAACAATTCGGGATTGGCTGATACTTAGATGCTAAATTCAGTTGGTTAAAGTTTACGTAAACAAGTAAATTAACTGACAATTATGTGTAATAGTTAAGAAAATTTACGGTCGATATAATTATTATATTGTTATTATGCAACAACGTCGTCTATACAACAGAATAAAGCACAATTCTTGCTTAACAACCAAATATAAGTGAACTGTTTAAAAAGCAATCAATTGATTAATTGAGTAAATTTATACATTGAGTTTGTCTTGAAAGGAAGTTTGATATGACTTAGTTGATGAGATAATGCTGCTAGTATATCCGAAGCGAGATTATCTGTTATCATTAGCCTATAAACTAATGCCTTTTATTAGTAATGTATGACTTCTACTAGAATTATTAGCTTATCTATAGAACCAATTTGTTTTCATTATTACATTAATTCTGATTATGACTATTATAACTTACAAATAGAAGAAGTGTTTTAAAATAACCTATTTTATCTTCTGATCTAGTATAAAAAATATTCAGAATGAATCTCAACCAAAATGTAAGATTAGACTAATATAATTTAATTATTTTTTTGAAGACTGTAATAACTATAAATGGCGCTTGGAATTAATAAGCAATCTCCTTATGGCATTACATGAAACCATGTGATAGGCACTGGCGATAGATGTAAACAATCAGTGTGGTAGGTCAATTTTGCCTGTCAACAGACGTCAGAATGTAAAAGATTAATATGATTTTACTACTATTAATTTAAAATAAATAGATGAAATCTGAAGATTAATGGTGCAGTGTTTTTTTTTACTCAGATAGTGTCTACCTTCAGAAAACTAATTTGTTGTTTCACCATGTGTTTCGACAGACAATGTTACAATAAAAATTCGGTTACGATCTCTACAAATTGTGGTATTATTTATATTATTCATAGGAAATTTTGGGTTGGCAACATTGCAAACAATGTATATTTTGAGACTTGCCAATATTGATACTTGTCATAGCATAGAGTATGATTTTAGGGGTGGTTGTCCATTTTTAAGATAGTAGATTTGAAAAAACTATGTATGATTTCTCTAGGACCACACCCATTTAATTATAATAAGCTATTCCCATAACACCCTTTATACAGGGTGTTAGGGAAATGACTTATTATATTTAAACCGGCAAATCCTGAGATGAAAGTAAATTGAAGAAAAATAACCTTAAATTTCGCTTTGAATTATTGTACGAAATATACACTTGATATGAAATTTGAAAATTTACGTGGCCGCTACTGAGGATGTTCCCAATCAATACTTTATTGAGGCGGTGTTGTCATATATTGCATCACAGAATTGTAAACGCACGTGTTCAATTTTTGACAACAAGACGTCTTTGAATCGCGTTATAACTTCTTTTTCAAATTTTTTAGAAAAAAAAAAAATACCTACTACAATTTTAAGGTACATATTCTCTTACCTTCGATCTTATAATCCGTTCTATAATTAAATTCCATAAAAAAATAACACACGAAAGTATGACACAACAAACTTGAAATCACATCACAATATTTCTTATTATGAATTATTTCACAACAGGAAAGAAATCGGGCAATGTTACAACTAACAAGACGTTTAAAATTCGTATACATCAAGCACGTGGAACCCTCGACAGCGTCATTCCACCCCCGAGTCTCGAAACATACTGAAGCAACGATAGTCGCGCGCGGCAGGTACAACACTGTTAGTATACTCTAGTGACCCACATTGTTGCTAACTGAATCCAGATGGAACGGCGCGACAGTATGTTGGTAAAAAGGGTTTTTACCTTAGTATTTAGATATTCGATTAAAAAAAAAGTATGTAGACTTTCTCTAGGACACCCTAGGAGTCAACCATTTAATTATAATAAGCTATTCCCATAACACCCTTTATATATAATATGGTATTTATATATTATATCAAGTTTATAATTACAACATAATCCATATAACCGTTTATTTGGCCCTAAGATATGTTAGATTCTTTTATCCAGTTCTCTGTCACGGTAACATAACGCCCCATTTGTTTAAAAACGATTAAATAGACCTATAGCACTTGTCACACCTAAAGGCGTTACCGCCGACCCCAAGAGGACAGTTATAAATCTTTCTGAGAAGATCTTGAAGCCAGACTATTCGAAACAACACGGTTCACTTTTAATAGATTTCGAAACATTTATAAAATTAAAATATAGCTAGTTGGACGGAATCGATGTACGATGTTTACGATTATCCATAATATACCAATTTTATGAATTAATTTAAAAAGAGTTACTTAGTTTGTAGACTTTTAAATATTTACCTTTGTGGTTGTTACATACTGTCGACCGCGACTTTAAATTTTCGTAATTCCATTTATGGAATTACATAAGCTTAAAAGCGAATACTAATTACTTAATATGACTCCCTGAATTCCGAATATCACACTACTGGCATGTAAAATTGCAAATGACTAATTTAAAATATGATGTCGAGTTTTGGAAAACTGTTAAATGGAATAACCGTGCAGACAGTAAATACACGTTTTATAGTATGGATTATATTAAAGCTAACTCTCAAAATACAACTAAACCCGTACTGGCGATTTACTGAAAGAAAACAAATACGTTTTCATCTTATCTGATCATATAGTGGCGTCTGTGAGTCGAAAAAAAGCCCGAAAAATAGAAATATTTTTAGCCGGAACAAGTGTACCTCCCTCCCCCGTTTTCGGGGATGCTGAACACGATGGCGGCGTCAGAATTTCTCATTTGGGTTGCGCAACCCCTCAAAACGGCCAAAACCCACCCCCCAGAGGTGTTAAGCGCGCTTCAAGAGGTTTCCCTGCAGAGAAATTAACTTAAAAAATTTTTCTAAAAAAATAAAAGTAAACTGACCACGCCTTCGCGTTTTCGCGCAAACTAGTTGATTATATTTTTTCGGTTGAACCGAAATGAGAGACAATTACAACCATTTTCCCATTCTAAACATCCTTAACTTTCAGTCCTTAGCATATAAGGTACTAAAATAAACTATTTGCCTGTAGAAACGTTTATAATTGCATTAGGAAGCAACTTTAAAAGTATTTTTTTAGATTATAGCTGTAGTATTCAAATTTCAATTTTAAAATGTATCGCCGGTCACGTGTCCCAAGTCAATAATTTCTTACTTTACCCTTTTATATTTCACGTCATTGTACTAAATTTATTTTATATATAAATAATTCACACTGCTACTGCAATTTGTATTGAAAAAATAACGTTCTAAGATCAACAGTTTAGTTTCTCTAACGCAATTATTAACCAGAAGTTCCGTCCCCGCAGCTGCATGTATCGCCGGTCACGGCAGAAATTGCTTATAAATAGCGCCACTACAGGTCGGCCTAATAGTTTTACAAATATGACGGTATGTATTTAAATTTGTGTAAAGCTTGCTCCTGTTTAGGTAAGTTCCTTATTATGTTTATTTAGGTATAAACTAGAACATTGCCTACTTTTTACCAGGCGTATGTTTTCATGTCGTATCGCCGGTCACAGGTTTAACTCAGTCCTAGAAGTCTTAATTAAGGGAAAAATACAACAGGTAGTCATTCTCTTGAGTACAGATACTCATTTCAGTCTAAAAAAGTTTAAGAAATAGCTTGTATTAGCTGTTATCCACGAATTTGTGCATTTTTGTATCGTTGGTCACAGTATCGCCGGGCACGAATGAAAATGTTACCGGAGATAAATTGATGTGACGGTTTGTTATCCGAAGCTATAGGCAATATTTTTTTATTAACCATTTATAAACCATTAAGGAAAAATATATTTTGATGTGCAAGTTTCCTTTAAACCTTAGGTAGATTAAAAATATGACTAATTTTCTTAGTAGTTTAACATTCCAAAACTTTAGGCCAATATAAGAAAGGGCTGTTATAAATTATAGGAGAATGGTTATAGTGACTGATTAAAATAACTGAGTTCCAAATATTGGCGTTATATGATTCAGAAGAGTAAAATTAGTCATGTAACGGGCGTTAAATTATTAAAAAATCGATCTTTGTAACGATAATCTTTTGCGCGGACATATATAACTCCTCTAATTAGATACTATAAGAAACCTATTAAAAAATTAACAAGCGTTTTTAAGATTATTTAGTTTTAAAATCCGATTTACTGAAAGTCGTCTGTAAAAAAATTTTGACCCATACAAGAGATTATGCCATAATAATATTAATAATAGCATTTTGATTTAATTAAACTCAGGATTTTAAACTTTAACTACCTTTGTTTAATTAGTTAACCATTGCGTGGCGCTAAATCAGTTAACTCACATGGGAGATTTCGCCAAGAATTTACTTGCAGCTCCCTGCTTCTTAATTGTGATCCGACGTAGCTAGAAGCTGTGAATATAACATGTAACTTCCACACTTTCTTAGTACAAGTTACACTACCCAAACTTGCTTCCCTTGTATAATAATTCCAAAGGTAGGTGGTAACTTTAATTATTAGTGCAAGCTGAACTTTGATGAAGTTCGAAGTTTACAGAACAAGCGAACAACGACCAATTGTGATAATTTAAATTAAAATCGTCAACTATTTCGCTGAGCAAACAAGTTGCAGCGATGCGAATGGTAACCAATCAATTCGCTGGATTTGTTTGCGCTTGTTTAACCGAATTAAATTAGTATAGACTGTTTATTTCGTGCCTATCTAATATTTGCTAGGCGGGAAAATAGAAGAGTATAAACACATTCACGTAGTCGGCTTGTTGCGACATGTTAAGTCTTTTTTAGTTTATTCTTTCCTTGCAGATAATCTAATATTTATATCATTTTTAATTTATTTGTAAGACAGATTTAAGCCCAGCCATACCGATCATGGGAAGGTAGTACGTTTGCCTTGGTTAGCGATATTGGTTCGCAGTAATCCTGATTCTACGTAACCTAGCCTGTTGCCACCAATTTGCAAAGGTCTCGTCTTTTTTGCGTGTTCGAGTTTTCCTTTTTTTGAGGATTTTTCAGTATTTCTAAAATGATCCCGATTTTACGAGCTATACAAGGTGTTATGGAAATCACGTATTATATTTAAACCGGCAAATCCCGAGATGAAAATAAATTGAAGAAAAATAACCATTAATGGCGCTTTGTAAGCGAAATATACACTTTATATGAAATCTCAAAATTTACGTGGCCGCTCCTGAGGCCCTTCGCAATCAATATTTTATTGAGGCAGTCTCCAGGTTCAAAAGAGGTTAGCGCACTATATGCGATGTTGTCATATTGCAACACATAATTCTAAACGCACATGTTCAGTTTTTGACAAACTAGACGTCTTTGACGCGTGCTATCACTTCTTTTTCAAACTTTTTAGACAAAGAAAACTACAATTTTAAGGTACATACTCTCTTACCTTCGATCTTATTTTAAAATAATCCGTTTTATAATTAAATTCCATAAAAAAATAAAACACAAAAAGTATGTTTTTCAACAGAACCAACAGTAGATAATATCACACAAGTTTGAAATCACATCACAACACTTATTATTATGAATTATTTCACAACAAAAAAAAATCGGGCAATAAAACTAACAAAACGTTTAAAATTCGTATACGACAAGCACGTGGTACCCTCGACGTGTGGAACCAACGTCGTTCCACACTCGAGTCTCGAAACATACTGAAGTATGAAGCGGCGCGCGGCCGATATTCAAGCTACGGCGAGACACGCGGTGTGATCTGACACCACTGTTAGTATGCTCTAGTGATCCACATTGTTGCTAAGTGAATCCAGATGGAATGGGGCGACAGTATGTGGGTAAAAAGGGTTTTTACCTTAGTATTTAGATATTCGATTTAAAAAGAAAAGTATGTAAAGTACGCACAGGGGATCTTTACCCTGACGTCATCGCTAACAAATAGATATCCCGACATATTTCATATCTCTGCATCTTTGTTTGGTACAGACATAAAGGCGAATAAAAATTGTATATTATACGTCGTCCGGAATTAAACGTGTTAGACAGAGAAAGAATTATAAAGAAGAGTTGCCAAATAATTATTTTGACTTACGCAGTACTACAAATTACAAAAACGTCATTGTGACAATTGATTCACAATTTTTTCGTTTTTATACATTTTTGTGCATTAAAACTTCATTTACTCCTGCAAACAGTTCTTTTCAGAGCTTTTGGTATCGCTTTTTTGTGTTAGTGGTAAGTACATATTGATATTTATTGTTATTTATTTATTGTAATAAAGTATTCCTAACCCTAAAAATTGTGGATAAGTCTCCGCTCCGCTATTTTGCCATCCCAAAAACGTAAAAACACGTCTTTTTAGTTTCGAAAAAAATTAATAAAATCGCCCGAATTTCCAAACGCTCTGTATATGTATCGACACTAGAAGGTTCACAGAACGTATTTCGGGCAAAATCAAATCTGAAATCGCCAAATTAAGTTCACAATCTCGTCTCAAAATGTGGTAAAAATTGGTCGAAAAATACAAATATGACAGTTCAATAAAATAATTTATTTAAATGTTTTACGACATAAATTACCATTTATCTTCAATTCTAATGAAAAAGCATAACGTCAATAGTCAGTAAAAAACAATTTAATAAAATGCTAAGAAATTATTTGCAAAACCACTACCAAATAGTGTCCTTTCTTTGTTGACATAAACTGGGATACCTACTGGAAATTTGTTTAAATTTAGATGATATTCCATAAATTTGGCTCATATTATTTACTACCTTCATAGGTTTAAAAAAAAAGAAGGAAAAATTGTGTTACATTGAGAGTAAATAAATCATTTAGCACATACAGATGCATGCACCTAGGGGCCCTTATGTTTAATTAAAAACTGTAGAACTTATTGTACCTATTCTTTGTTAATTTTGTCAACTCTAACTTTGATTTAAATAAATAAAATAAAAATTTAAGGAATTTTTGTACACGGATTAACCCGCCGGCGCATTGTAATTCTAATAATTGTACTGTGTCTTGTCCAAGACAGTGCATGATCATTATTGCTCATAGTATCTGCAAAGTGTATTTTCTAAGATGTGTTCATTGTAAATCTAATTGCACGGTGTTGCACTTTTTAATAAATTATTTCAAATGATCTCTGTTGGTCAAATCAAAAATTAAACTTTCTTTGATGTTCTTTTAATCTGTGTAATCAAAATGTCACATTCAAACCGAGTTTATCATTTTGTCAAATAAGAAGTAGGTACATAACTGCCAGTAAAAATTCAAGAATATCAGATTTATACCTACATATTCCTAACAATCTATTTTGATTTGGAGTTTTAAAGAAATTTTTAAAAATCCGTATATGGGAACGTTATTTACGTCAATTAAAATGTTATGAAATTAGTTTTTGTTTTGACAACTTTTCTTCCACGTAATTTTGATTTGATTCATACGATTTTTATGACGTGTAAGCGATGACGTCAGGGTAAAGATCCCCTGTGCGTACTGTAGACTTTCTCTAGGACACCCAAGGAGTCACCCATTTAAATATAATAAGTCATTTCCATAACACCCGGAAAACAAACCAAAAAATAACTCCATACCTATTTATTGTAAGTTGTAAGTAACATTGATTAGTATGCTTATTTGTATTTTAATGTTATTCTACGGCTGTAATGCCAAATGTGCAATAATTTCATCGGAAATTGCTTCAATGAATAGGATTGAAAATTATTTTTGGTCAATAAATCGAAAAAATTTAATCCGATTTTGTTCGGGTTTGTTCGGATGTCCGAAAATCTAGATTTAATTTAAATAGTAACGGTGCCAAAAATTTCTTTATAAATAATAAACTCGTATATGACTGGGAAATTTTGATAACTGAAGGTTGCATTTTGAGTTTTAGACCATGCAGAACTTTTTATGAAGAATAACATTTTTTCCTGAAACCAATAATAAAAAAATTTTCCATATGGTTCCAACTTAACACATACTGTATAGCAGCTTCGGAACCGCTATATTAGAATTTTTCGTCGTTTGGCTTAGCTTCGATTAAGAGAAATATTTTTGAAGAAACAATATCCGACTATGCACCGCCTCGAATGTCAAATTTACTTTAGACTTTAAAAATACGTACCAAATTTCAGAAAAAATAGAAAAATCATACTATCTTTTCCGCTAACGAAATAAAAGATTGTGCGATTTACTTTTCAAAGTATGTAGTATCATAGGTAAAATAAATTCTATAAATTAAACAAAAACGGAGGAAAACTCGATTACCAAACCTCTGCGACCTAATTCCTGCTAACATACTTTCAGGTTACGAATTTCTTTCCCGCGGAAAGATGATAAATTCCTTTCATGCCGCTGCATATTTAGCGTTCTTATCCCGGGCCGAAGTCGTACTATAAATTCGGGTAAAGCGTAACTTAAACCACCGTCTAATAAAATACTAACGCCGGCTGCACTTTAAAAAGTTTACCCCAAAGTCAATATTTTCTCTATTATATAAGTTTGCTTAAGACTTGCCTAGCTACAGATTCTCGTTCGTTGCTGAAAATCTTTATGTACCACGTTTTGATAAATAGTGTTTAACAACGTCAACGACATTTCCTGCTACTTGCAGGTTGGTTTACAAAGATCGATGTATAAATGGAAAGTTTTTATTCAAAAAGTAAAATCCCTTACATTGAAATAACTTGTATACAGGGTGTCCATTTTTGGGTAGCTTTACGGGGTATCTCCGTTATTAGTAAAGATAGAAGGATGCGATTTTCGCAGCACTGTACTACGTTTTTGTCAAACAGAAGATGCCGTAATCAGAATTTTTCTAGGCCGCCTTGTTTTTCATATACGGGATGGTTTTGAGAATTGTGCATTTTTCGGAAACCCCCAATATCTCGGTTACCCCGTAACGTATCAAAAAGAAATAAAGCGTTCTTTTTGTAGTTTTTTACGTAGAATCCAGTTACGTACTCCGATTTTTTCTACATTCAATAGTTTTCAAGGAAAATAAACAAATTTGCTTTTTTTAAATGGGTCACCCTATATATTTTTTAATAATATAATTTAGTTTGTAACAAGCTTCTCAAAAATATATAACACTTTATTTTTAGTCTTAGTATTAGGCCCGAAATATACGTTTTTCAAAAATATACCATTTTTTTTAGTAGTCCAGTGCGAAAACCCCATCCTTCTATCTTTACTAATAACGGAGATACCCCGTAAAACTACCCACAAATGGACACCCTGTACAGTGCGGCTCTTTAATGTCCTCCCTCTCCCTGGTAAGCTTTGCTCGGTAATTTTTTCTTTACAAAATTTGGAAGTTGTCAATAGAGGAAGGTAAACTACCTTTTAATGCAAGAATAGCAGTTCTAACTGTCAAAATGGCGGATCTTGGGAAGAATAACTAAATAGAAAGAGGGGCGTTGCGATAGGTACGTTGTTTTGAAGGTCCTATCTACTACTACTACTACTTTACGATGCCAGAATATTGTATCCCTTATTCGTACCCGTACTCTCTATATTACGAACTCTGCCGACAACATTCGTCAATTTAATTTAAAAACTTTCTTCGTTTTAGTTATATTTAAACCGACCGATACGACATAAAAAAGTTTTTTTATTTACAAGGTGTCGCCCTCCCTTTAAGGGAGCCTGTGAAGCAAAAGGAAATTGAAAACGCCTTCGTTAATATGGTATTTTTATCAATAGGGCTCGATTATGCGCTGCATTAAATTTTGTGAATATCGGTAAACACGTCGATTTAAAGGAAAGTTTAAAAGAAATGTGAATTGCGTTTAAAAATAAATATAAAGAACTCTTATCGCGCCAGTTACGTTAGAAATTGAATGAATCTATACTTAAGTGTTGGAACTTACACTCGCCCACAGAAAAAGGTACGAACCAAAAATGTACTTCTACTTTGAGGCGAAATAACTTTTAAACAGTGTGTGACACGGTATAGAGGTTTCAACTGTTGGATAGAACTATTTGTTCCTTTTTAGTTTTTGGCTTTGCATTATTTTTAAAAGGATGTTATTTTTGGTAATTTTGAAACTCTGTATAGTGTCATTACAACAACAACTCAATTAGTTAGAAACCTTTATTTACAACCATGTATGTAATAATGACATTTCATCTATCTTTGAAAGGTGGAAAGTTGCCGTTTATTCCTTTTACTTTTCACCCGGGTGGAAAGTAAATTATTTTTTTGTAATTTTTTAAAAAATCGATATCTCAAAATAATATACGAACACACCAACTTACAACTCAATACAGAAATTTAACGACAATGAATTTTTAAAAATAAACTTAATGACATTTATAAAAAATAAAAAATTAACATGGTGTATTCCTTAAGTGGTGCGATCTATTTCATATCAGTTATCATAAATGATCGTGGCTGGTACGTTCTGCCATTTGATATTTCAATCGCGACCTTTTCTTCTAAAAAGTGAACGTCTGTTGTTTTCATCTTGTATAATTCATCTGATCGGCAGGCGCCTGAGACACCAATAATCGATGCGATCTACAAATGTATAAAATAACAAGTTAATATAGAAATGGTCAACCTTTTTGCCTAAAATACCTTTTGAACAAGAAATTCCATAGGTGATTGTTCCAAAAAAGTTTCAATATTCTCCATGAACAGTGTGTTCGATTTTTTCGGCTTGTGTCCTTTGTTTTGCTTTTTTAAAAATGCTAATAGCTTTGCGTAGTTAGATATGTTTACTTTTTCCCTAATTGATAGAGTGGTCCTCAGCATTGGATATTGTGACCAAATCGTTGATATCTTCTTGGCATTTTCACTGAAATAAGCTAATAGCGCCGACTTCGAACCAGGATTTTGAACTTTGTTTCCCGTACACCATTCTTTGAATATGCCTTGTCATATTTCAGGCAGCTTTTAGTTGGATTTTCTTCTACTATTTTTGCTGCTTCTCGAATTTCTGGTGGAGTAGCACCAAAATCAAATTCCTCGTCTGATAGCATTTTTCTGTTGTTAAAATAATATATTGTTTAGTGACATGGAAACCATCTTCGAAAAATGATATTTGCCCTCTTGATGTGTATTATCACCTACGTTATTTTACCACCTGCGGTTATTTGAAATTTCTGTCTAATTTTTCAATGGAAAAGTCAAAATGACATTTATCTTTTATTAATAATTTTAATTCAAAATAATAAGAAGTGAATGTTACATGTGGTTGTAAATAAAATAGTATACAAACCTCGGTGAAAAGTTTCATCACTGTCTCGAGATTTAGTTACCTACTCTCTCGACAGGAATGAAACACTTTCCACCTCGGTACGTAGTATACTATTATTTATTTAGGATGCGTGGTCCTTTGGCAACATTTTGTTGTCTGAGTCATTTTGCTATCTGTTCGGTAACCTGGGATTCAGCAAAATGATTCAGGCAACAAAATGTTGCTAAGGGACCATTCTAAATAATGTTTTTTTATTAGTTAAGTTTTTGTTGTCATGACACTCTACAGACCATTTCAAAAATTTGCAATGAAACCTACTTCTTTCTATTTAATCTCTTTATTGGTATAAAAATAATAAAAACTTATAACAATATTTTTGCCAACAAGTGGTTGTATCCAACAGTTAAAACCTCAATTGCTACAAACCATTTAAAAGATATTTCGTCTCAAAGCATATTTTTTGTGGTCGAGTGTATTTTTAAAGTTCGCAACTTTACAATTGAAATACAACTTTCAAATGACATTTACCAAATTCTTAACTTTTTAAATATTGTTTTCAGTTGTGTCGCGTTTTCTCCTGCCTCTGAATTATACGCTACAGCTTTTGTAACGTTATATTTTCGACAAAATCTCACTCCCTCCGTCACATAACTAACCTTGCTTTTTGAGACGACAATAATTGTTAAATTATACAAATAAAATTAGTCACATTTCCCCATTTAAACAAACCAGTCTTGGAGTGTGTAATCTGGTTAAAATCTCGTGGAAGCGACTATAAACGTCGTTACTTAAAGATGACCTATTTTCAGACCCGTTTCTATGTGAAACTTCAGCCACGTAAATCCCTGTTCATGGGCCTGAAAATCCTCAGGCACTACTTAATATGTGTTTATACTATTGTTCTTAATAAGTTAGCTTAGAAATTATATTTGCTTAAGAGAATATTCAGCTACGATTTAATTTAATCATTCAGGCACGTGCAGTATGGGAATGGTCAAATAGCACAGTAAATAGTGCATATTGAAATAAGTTAGAAGAAGATGGCTTTAAGAAAATGGCAACGCTGTAATAAGGTACGCGTTTAGATAATTTCGACCTAACATTAGCCATCGTTGTAGGTATTTTTTACAGGGATTTATTTATGAAGTAGGCAGTCGAAAATCGGACAGAACAAGGCAATTAAAATAGATAATGAGGTTCTTATAACTTTGTGTTAAAGAGCAGCTAGTCCACTGAAGAATATAGAAATGGGAACAAAATACTATGCATTCAATGATGTCATATCATTACAAAGAACTTTTTTTCTTCATCCATTGCAGCACAATAAAATCGATTTTTACGACACGATCGCTGCATTAGAACGCCATAAAACTATATATCTATCTGAAAGAATACTCAGTGTAACTCAGAGGCCAGTAGCGTACAAATGACTTTCAGCCATTGTTACCTGAAAGAATCCCCTATAAATAGTGAATAGTTGACTTCACGTCCCGTGACTTGATGTATGTCCATTCTTTGCTTAAAATATGTTTTAAATAACTTTTTCTTTATACATAGTGTTATGGAATGACTTATTATATTTAAACCGGCAAATCCTGAGATGAAAATAAATTGAAGAAAAATAACCTAATCCAACGCGAAGCGCTCTATCAGTACCTTCTAACCAAAACTGACCAGGATGAAGTAGTTGATGACCGTATACCAACCAAATGGCGCTTTGAATTATTGTACGAAATATACATGAAATCTGAAAATTTACATGGTCGCTACTGAGGACGTTCGCAATCAATAGTTTATTGAGGCGGAGTTTTTGACAACAAGACGTCTTTGACCCGCGTTATCACTTCTTTTTCAAACGTTTTAGAAAAAATACTACAATTTTAAGGTGCATACTCTCTTACCTTCGATCTTATAATCTGTTTTATAATTAAATTCCATAAAAAAATAAAACACAAAACGTATGTTTTGCAACAGAACCAACAATAAGTCACACAAATTTGAAATCACATCACAATATTTCTTATTATGAATTATTTCACAACAGAAAAAAAATCGGGTAATGCTACAACTAACAAAACGTTTAAAATTCGGATACATCAAGCACGTGGAACCCTCGACAGCGTCATTCCACCCCTACCTTCGAGTCTCGAAACATACTCAAGCAATGGCGAAACATGCGGTGTGATCTGACAACACTGTTAGTATACTCTAGTGACCCACATTGTTGCTAACTGAATCCAGATGGAACGGCGCGACAGTATGTGAGTAAAAAGGGTTTTTACCTTAGTATTTAGATATTCGATTAAAAAAAGTATGTAGACTTCCTCTAGGACACCCTAGGAGTCACCCATTTAAATATAATAAGACATTTCCATAATACCCTGTATTCACTTTAGCTAAAATTACCAGAAATATGAAAAAAACATCCAGCAACGAGGACGAAGAAGCAACATATTTAATAATTTGATTTTTCTTAAAAAAAAGGTTCAAGGGTTCTCAGTAAAATCATTATTATTTTTAGCGCAATCCTTTTTAAAATTACTGAAGTAGCCGAGCTTTTACGAGATTAAAGAAGAACAAAAAAAAAATATCTTGAAAGCATTAAATGTATCCAAAAAATTTGTAAATTAAAAAACCTTTTTGTGTAACAAAATCGCAGCACGTTAAAAAGGACGTAAAGAAAGTTATAAGTAAATGGACTTTTATTGAGGCGACACGATAAACCAGCCTGTAATCGGAAACTCACGACAGAATTTATGTGTTCAATTTCCATGTATAGTACGGTATATAGAGAAACAACCCATATATTTTTTTTAAATGACAAAAAATTCCTTCTTTCCGTAACATTATCAATGTTACTTGCTAATGTTTTTTTTATGGTCAAACCTAGCACTATAGGACGGCAATCTGGAAGTGGTGTGGTGGAAGTGGTCTGTGTGGGAATAAAGCGATTCACTTTGCTTTTGAATCAATCGTTGGAGGTTATATACGTTGAAAAACACGACCTCAAGAATGACGTCCTCCATATGAAATAGTTCTTAAACAACGAAGCTCGAGGCGTTCTAAGCTGAACCACCGCAGTGGTTCGTCATGTATTTCTGCTATTCGTCGCTCTAGAGCTCTTGAGGGTCAAATCACCAACCTGTCTTCGATGTTCTAGGCTGTCAAGGTTCTTGGGCAGCTGGGAGTCTCCGATCAGATCAATAGCTTTCCTTTCGAAGAAATCCAGTAGCCGAAGAGTATGCTTGGATGGAGGGATTCAGATATGAGAGCAATATTCTAGCGATAGTTGAATCTGGGCTCTATAGAGTGTCAAAAGGTGATGAGGTATATACAAAATAATCCTATAAGCAGTGTCAAAAACAGAATACGTAGAGCCATCTATACCCAAACTAATATAGGACACCTTTCCAAATAGTAGAAATGTAAAATTAAGGTTGCTGCGCTGCCTAGTAGAAACATGGAAAGGTTAAGGTGGTGCCAAGTCAAGAACTACGTCACTGAAGATATTAGTTAAATGGATGCATAATAGATATAGCACAATACATATTTCCTTCCAGATTGATGCCCAGCAAAGTAATTAACGAAGCCGGAAGATTAACGTGTGCTATCTGGGTTTTCTTAGCATTATATTCGACTTGGTTATTGTCACCCAAAGACAAAATTTCTCCAGGTCTTTGTTCATGCTGCCTGCGAAGATGTCATACCAATAAAGACGGTATCTGATTTAATTTAACTTTGCCAACGTATTAGCTACTTTATTTACGTTTTTTTTTATACTATATAATTCGTGTTTTCATTAAATCATCGGGAAATATTCCGTATTTTCAGGCTTATAATGCAGAAATGATTTTTGTAGGGTTAATCCCATGGTATAAATAACACCAGGTAAGATGGCACGCAGGGGGCGGCGTGGCTTATATCTCCCCATGGCGTCACAGACGCCAGGCGGCTACGAGCAGCTCGACCTCTTCCCGTATGTTTCCAATGGATGTTTTAAAAGTTTGCCGGAACTTTGTCTTATTTTAGTGGTATTTTATCTGTAATGTGTGTTAGGGTAAAAATTTTTTTTTGGCAACTTTCAGTAAATCGGATTTTAAAAATAAATAATCTCAAAAACACCTGTTAATTTTTTAATAGGTTTCTTAAAGTATCTAATTAGAGGAATTATATATGTCCGCGCAAAAGATCATCGTCACAAAGATTTTGGTCTATAGCATCGGTTTTTTAATAATTTAACGCCCGTCACATGGCTAATTTTACTCTTCTGAATCATATAACGCCAATATTTGGAACTGAGTTATTTTAATCAGTCACTATAACCATTTTCCTATTATTTATAACAGCCCTTTGTTATATTAGCTTAAAGTTTTGGAATGTTCCTTATAGAATGTTAAAATACTAAGAAAATTAGTCATATTTTTAATCTACCTAAGGTGTAAAGGAAACTTGCACATCAAAATATATTTTTCCTTAATGGCTTATAAATGGTAAATAAAAAAATATTGTATATAGCTTCGGATAACAAACCGTCACATCAATTTATCTCCGGTAACATTTTCATGCATGACCGGCGATACAAAAATGCACAAATTTGTGGATAACAGCTAATACAAGCTATTTCTTAAACTTTTTTAGACTGAAATGAGTATCTGTACTCAAGAGAATGACTAGGTGTAGAATTAAGACTTCGAGGTCTCAGTTAAGCCTGTGACCGGCGATACAACATAAAAACATACGCCTGGTAAAAAGTAGGCAATGTTCTAGTTTATACCTAAATAAACATAATAAGGAACTAACCTAAACATGAGCACGCTTTACACAAATTCAAACACATACCATCATATTTGAAAACTATTAGGCCGACCTGCAGTGACGTTATTTATAAGCAATATCTGCCGTGACCGGCGATACATGCAGCTGCGGGGACGGAACTTCTGGTTAATAATTGAGTTAGAGAAACTAAACTGTTGATCTTTGAACATTATTTTTTCAATACAAATTATAGTAGGAGTGTAAATTATTTATATATGAAGGTAACTTTAGTAAAATGAGGAGAAATATAAAAGGGTAATGTTAAGGCACCTAAATAGCACATAATTTCGGAAAAATTAGATATTATTGGTTAATCCCTAAAATAAAAGTGTTCTGCTAGCGCGGCGTCAACTTAGCAGAACATAGCGGTATTTTTTAAATAACTTAACAAATTAAATTTTCTTTTAGATATTCGTTAAGCACCAAAAAAGCACCTAATTTGAATACGACATCTTGTTCTTAATTAGCTTATTTAACAGTGATGTTCTGCTAGCTTAACGTTAATCTAGCAGGACAACACAAAAATATAATTATTTCAAAAAGCATGAGAGCACCTAAATTTTAAAGTTGGCACCTAATTAGCACCTAAAGAGCACCTAATTTTCCATACAAAAATTTTCGATTTTGAGCACCTTGTTCTGCTAGGTTTATGGAGGTGTTTATATAATAAACAGTATTATCTAATTTTGTTTGTTTATATGTTTATATATGTATATTCTTAATATAGGGTAGGGGGCCCTAACTCAATTTTCGCGGGGGGGGGGGGGGCTATAATTTGTCGCTACGCCACTGCATCGGTCCAATTATCATCAACTTTACATCTGCTCGCAAAACATAATATAACATTATATTAAGATAATTTTGAATTTTAATTGGAATTCTAACAGATAATAAAATATCATCTATATATTTTTATAGTATATATTTACATTTTAATTAGCTTATGTCTTCTTCAAAAATTTACTTTACAAAACATATCACAAAATGGCCTCCGTAAAAGTCGCGCGCTTACTGAATTCATAACGTTTATTTGGCTCTACATTTTTTACCTTTTGGTAGGTAATGCGAACGTCAAAATGCATATTTGCTAAGACCTTTTAAATTCATAATTTATTCAAGGCATACCGTGGGCTTTTAATTTAATTAAACATGGGGGTGGCAGGGGCCCGGGCGACGCGTAACAAATTATAATAATTTTTAGAAGCATCACAATTTTTTTATATAAAGCTTGATTATGTATTTTTAAAAGCTTATGAACGCATGTTCGTAATTGATGTGAATTCCATATTTTTGCTCCATTCTTTTAAAATCAGAACTACACGAAAAAAAGGGCTTATACAGGGTGTTTCTTAATAACATGCTAAAATTTAAGGAGGTTCAGAAAAAAAACTTCATATGAACATATGTCCTAAACGTCTTAACTTAGAGATAGAGGGTGAACAAGAACACATAAACGTCTGTTCGCTATATTTACCGTCCACACAGAACAAAAACATTTGTTCGCTTATGTTTGTTCTTGTATGTTTTTTCGGTGTGTACATCATAAAATTTCTCTTGATGAATAGAAAGTGTATATCAAATTTCAGAAAAATGTCTAGAGCAGCATCACAGATATTAATAAAGAAGCAGATTTTTTTGAAACTCTTCAGTTACGGTTACTGTCAAAAGTTAAGACGTTCAGGACATATTTTCATATGAAGTTTCTTTCTGAAAATAAACCCAAGAATCCTTAAATATTAGCATGTAATTAAGAAACACCCTGTATAGTTAAAATTACTATAAAAATAATAAAACTAACAATAATTTATGGCTGTGTATAAGTAAATTAAGTACAACAACACGTGGGATCCATCATACACATGTCTATTCCAGGTGATCGCGGACGAAAACTGCAATGATTCGTTGTTTTACAGGAACGAAAATGTCTCGTGTGAACAACCCGCTTTATATTCCGTGAAAACCGAATACCGTGAAAAAACGTGCGGTATATTGCCCATATGAACCCAGCATTAAAGTCGTCGTCAGTATAAACCAAAATAGAGGCAGAAATAAATAATTTGTCACGATTTATAAACATCGATTAGCATAATAAAATAATGTTCAACCCCAATAAATGCTTTCTCTAAAAAAAACACTGCCATAAAAATCTGAAATGATTGAGCTAGCCAATAAAGCGTAAAAAATTTGTGCCACCGACTCCGAATACATAAATATGTCGAAATGGGGGAAATCTCGAAGGAGATACTCCGCTCGGGGGAATATTTTCGCATATTCCTATATCATTCCCCTAAGGACTTTTATTGAAATTAATATAAAATCACGATATCGAAAGCATACGACGAGAACACAAAAAAAATATCTAAAATGACTGTGCAATATTTTTGATTAAAATACAAAGTGATTATTTTCATATCACCCAATTTTTTAAATAATTTTCTTAAAAGTTCTCACGAAGCCCTTTAAGGTATCCGTTATTTGTTTATTAAATAATGAATTTTAAGTTATAGTCAAGCGTTACATAATTCGTATATACAGGGTGTTCACTTCACTTCATTAAGGAGAAAGAAGGAAAAGAAAAACTTTCCATTAGTGTGGAAAGCATAAATATATTTTTTCTACTACCTTATTAGAAAACATCATTTTAGACCCCAAAACAAGGGAAAATGCGTTTCCTCTCTTGGATATTAATCAATCAAAATATCCGCCCGAGGAAATGCATTATTTTCCTCCCTTGTTATGTGAATAGCTATTTCTACTCTCACAAGTATATTTTCTGTTTCCTTCACAGTCTACAGAATTGATATGAATGATATTTCAGTTAACAGAATGGGTATAATTTCATGTCCACCCTTATTAGGATATGAAAATGACCAATCACAGCATTAAGTACCCAGGTAATAATTCATTGTTAAATGTCAATTAATAATCCTGTCAAAGTAATTACTGTCAGTTCATAGGTTATTGCAAAATTTAAATATCTCTAGTCCCATTAGCACAGTGGTGTAGCTCCCGGTTTTCACGAACACGGTCATTGGTTCAAATACCACTGAAATTGAACTTTTTTGTAATTCTTGTATGCAAATAAAGGTTAAAATAATTTTCTATCTGTGCAAATTTGTTTGGTTGATCGTAGAAAATAGTATATTAAGATACAAGTTTCATAAGACATTATCTTAGAGCACGCGTTTAACTTAGAAAACAACCCGCGGAGCGGGGAGTTTTCTAAAGTACAAGTGCTCTAATTGTCTTATGAACCATTTATTATATAATAATTTTTCTATTTGGGTCTTTTACACTCTTGTTGTACAAACCACTATTTTGCTTCTACAGATTTTAATAAAAATATTTTTGTACGTTTGCTTACAATAATAAGTAATTAAATGCTCTTGGAACTTCTCTACAAACATTTTAATTTGCTTTTCTGTGCATTCTAATTAATCTAGACCTTTTCGGAATTTTATTATTCGCTTGTTATACGAGTGTAAAATTCTGGCTAAATATGCAGTTTGATGTGCAAAAATATGTCTGGAAAAAGCGTGAATACAAATAAATTCTGCTATTCTCGGCATGAATTAAACGCACAATATGAGCGTGAATAATTTCAACTTTTTTTTATCATGCTAAACTGCCAGCCACACGAAACGAATACGGTAAATTTTTAGCTATACAGGGTGTAACAAATTCGTCCTTCACCATTGGGATCTCGGGAACGGTAATAGATACGAAGTCGGTTAAATTGAGGCAAAGTTGAGTGATTATGGGCACAAAATATTTGGAAAAATTCTATTTCTTTGTTCGAAGAGATGTCCAAAAATAAATTTCACTTTCTCATTGCTACTTTTCATTCTCCACAAATTGGAATCAATGCTACGTTTCGTCTTTGGTTCACCATCATCAATTAGGGCAAAGTTGCGTAATTATGGGCACAAAATATTTTTAAAAATCTAAAATTTTGCGTTTCGGTTCCTATTTCTTCCTGACTTCGTTTGAAGAGATGTCCAAAAATAAATTTCACTTTCTCATTGCTACTTTTCATTCTCCAGAAGATGGGACCATCAGATCTTTAATGCGACGTTTCGTATTTTTTTCGCCATCATCAAATTAATAAACACGACCCGAACAAACCCAAATCTTCGTTCAGCGGTATACAACACTTACTGGCTATCCGACGTTTTGTTCCTTAAATTGATCGTCTTCAGTAAAATACCCCTAGTACGATCTTGTCAATAATTTTTTTTTAAATTCGGTATAATTCGAAAACGCCTCTTTTAAAAGTCTTAAGAAAGTCCTGAAGCTTTAAGAGCAAATTTTGTATTAATAAAATACTAAGTAGAAATTTGATACAACTATTAGTTTAAAAAAAACAGTACCTAGTAATAATAGTTATAACAATAACAATTAAAGACAGAAATGGCATTAAAAATCTTCAGTTTCTTCTAAACAAATGTAAATTAAGAGAACATTCTGGGGGTATCTTAATGAATTCAATTTAAGGAACAAAACGTCGGAAATCCAGTAAGTGTTGTATACCGCTGACCGTAGATTTCGGTCCTCTTTCATAATTTAAACAAAAAGTATTTAAAAAAAATTAAGTTGATGATGGTGACCTAAAGGCGAAACGTCACATGAAAGATCTGATGATGGCATCATGTGGAGAATAAAACGTAGGAATGAGAAAGTGAAATTTATTGTTTTTATGGACATCTCTTCGAACAAAGTCATGATAAAATTAAAATCAAGTGAAATATTTTGAATGCCTCAGGTGATTTCTTTACGGCATATTATTGGGTCCATAATTATGCAACTTTGCCCCAATTTAACCGACTTCGTATCTCTTATCGTTTCCGCAATCCCAATGGTGAAGGCCGAATTTGTTACAGCCTGTATAGCTTTTTTGTTCAATTTTCTCTTCTTGAATCTCTCTCTCTCTCTATCTATCATGAAATGTTAGCGTCAACCTTAACGAAATAAGAAACTTAAGAAAAACCAAGCTAACGCCATGGAATTGACCGTTAAAAGGAATATTTACCTTACATATTTCATCTCGACTGAAAAAAAAACAGATTCGGCCTCGTTTTGACAGCAATTTAGACATAACTTGATAAACGATCATTTGGGTCGATTCAAGAAATAAGATAAATATATAGCCGGTTTTCCAGTTTTTTAAGCCGAAAGATTGACGGCGACTGGGTCAGTTTTTTTTTAAACTTTAGTCCGTTCAGTTTATTTATGGGATCGGATAATTAGATTTTTCCCGGCATGACCTTAAGATGAAATATAATGTTTTTCAAAGGAAAGAAATATTTTTCTACAAAAGCTTTAGATAGCCTTTTGATACCCACGTTCGGCTGGGCAACGGGTCGGCCTTTTGTCCGATTCATTTCTAAGCCTTGTTACTAAATTTGTTTTATTTTTTGACTAAATTATATATAAGAATAAATATTGCATATGTTGTGGCGCCATCTAGTAGGAAGAAAGGTCAATGCAAAATGCAATTTCTGATGATGCCCAGTTGGGCGTAACATGTAACCTGTTTAGCACTTCGTTAATATACATACAGGGTGTTATGGAAATTACTTATTATATTTAAACTGGCAAATCCTGAGATGAAAATAAATTGAAGAAAAATAACCATAAATGACGATTTGAATTATTAAGCGAAATATACACTTATATGAAATCTGAAAATTTACGCGGCCGCTACTGACGACGTTCGCAATCAATAATTTATTGAGGCAGTCTCAAGTCTCAAACGTGGTCAGCGCATTGTAGGCGGTGTTGTCATATTGCAACACAGAATTGTAAACGCACGTGTTTTTATCAAAAACTACAAATTTAAGGTACATACTCTCTTACCTTCGATCTTATTTTAAAATAATTTGATTAAATTCCATAAGAAAATAAAACACAAAAAGTATGATTTGCAACCGAGCTAACAGTAGATAATATCACACAAATTTGAAATCACATCACGACATTTATTATTATGGATTATTTCCTAACGGAAAAAAAATCGAGTAATGCTACAACTAACAAAACGTTTCAAATTCGTATACATAAAGTGCGTGGAACCCTCGGTGATGTCGTTCCGACACCGAGAATCGAAACATACCGAAACAACGATACTGATGGTTAAACATATCAATACGCGCGCGGCGGTTATCCAAGCAAGGGCGAGATACTTGGTGTGGCATCACTGTAGGTTACTCTAATCACCTACATTGTTGCTAACTGAAACCAGATTGAGCGGCGCGACAGCATGTAGGTAAAACGGGTTTTTACCTTAGTATTTAGATATTCGATTTAACAAAAAAGTATGTTTCTCTAGGACACCCAAGGAGTCACTCATTTAAATATAATAAGTAATTTCCATAACACCCTATATGTAATTCGTAATTCGTGTATTTGAGTTTACTTTTTAATAGTTATTAAGCTGGTCTCTTTGAGAAAATGAACTATTTCTGTAATAAAGGTCATAGTAAATTAATGTAAAACTTTTACTTCGTGGTCGCTGTACTAGAAATTCAAAACTTCCATATTATTAATGAAAGCTTTAGTGAACTTTTCGTTGCATTCATGTCGGAACTACAAAAACTCTATAAAAGTTGTCGAACAATGAAAATATTTATGTTACTTACATAAGTGCAATATTAAACCTTTCAATAAAAGGTAAAACGGTTCAAAATTGCTAAAACTTTCTCAATGAAATGAACGTTTTAAAAATTTTAGTTAAAAGTTTTACACTTCCTTTACTATACAGGGTGCCTATTTAGCGTGGCAATGCTCCGTGTTATCTAAAATACTCTACAGAGTAGCTAAAAAAAGTGGGAATATTTTTCAAAAGTCCTATATTTTATGGCATATTTGAATTATATGGTGCTGTAATATTCTCTATATCTAAAACTTACCTTTCTTCAGATACTAACGTTTGATATATGACAGTTCCTACACTTGATATAATTTCAGGATCCTAATTGTAATTCTGCTTTGATGAATTTACGGCAATTCGAGCAACTTACAAATCCAATGGTGATTATCTAAAAAATAGTATAGTTTTTGCAGAATTATATCGTTGATCTCTTGACTGTAATAAAACCTCATTATCTATTCGACCATAAAATAAACAAGGAAATCCCAAATTTTAAAACCTTTTCGAGCAGAGCCGGACCAGGTATACAAATTCAATTTATACCTATGCCTGATGCATATATAAATACAAAGTGTTTTTAATAATTTTAATCATTAGTGGTTTTCCGGCGATTTAGTTAGGCTTATTAGTGGTAGAATGTGGCGTCCTTGGAATTGTGCTGATGGGGGGGGCATCTTCAAGTGTCGGGAATGGAGACTTAAATACTTAACAGCTGTTAAACAATTTAGAGAAGAAAATCGTCCAATTATTTACCTTGATGGAACATGGTTCGATACCCATGACACTTCAAGAAAAGGTTGGGATGATTCTTCAAAAAAATGTCAAACCAAGGCACCATCCAATAAAGGCAAAAGAATCACAATATTACATGCTGGTTCCGAGAACGGGTTTGTTCCAAATTGTCTGTTGGTTCCAGCTAAAAACATAGCAGATTCTTCTTTAGATTACCATCAAGATACCGACGCACAACTTTTTGAAGATTGGTTTAAACATAAACTCCTTAAAAATATACCTGAAAATAGCGTCATTGTAATGGACAATGCTAGTTATCATAGTCGGCAAGCAAAAATCATTCAGAATTCTAATAATACAAAAGCAGAAATTCAAAATTTTATGATTGAAAATGATTTATATTTTGAAGAAACAAAAAACGAGAACTGCTAGAAGTATTAAAAGCTTTTAAAATAAATAAGGAATACGAGTGTGACAAACTTGCAGCAGAAAATGGACATATAGTGTTGCGTCTTCCTCCGTACTATTGTATATTCAATCCTATTGAGCTAATATGGCACCAATTAAAATCCAATATTAGGAGAAATAATATATAATATTTCTCCTACATTAAATGCATCTGTAGTAGAATTAATTAAAAACGAAGTAAGAAAAAATTTCTGCAGACAGCTGGAAAAACTGTGTACAGCATGTACTTAAGGTGGAAAATTCTTACAATTGTATGATCACAAATGTTCAACCCTTAATTATCAGTTTAGGCTTAGATGAAGATAGTGATAGTGATACAGAGTTAAATTTTGAATAAATTATCAATAGTTTCTTAGAATTTAATTAATTTTTATTGTACTTGTTATCCTAATAGTTATACATTTAAATTATATTATTTTCAATTATCATTATTTTACATTTATTATAGGTACCTAAAACTAAAAATACCTATCTATTTATTTTAAATTATAAAAATAAATCATGTGGTGTTATTGAGTTTTGAAGAGGTTCAGGCGTATACAATAGAGTTTAGTCAGGTAGTTTATTTATGGCAGTCAGAGTCAACGGTATAATTCTGCAACAACTGTACATTGTATTGCGAACAAACCCGAATATTGCAACTTTCCATTTTTTCCCTGCATTAAAATATTTAAGATTATTATTAAATTGTTTTAATTTACTTCTAAATGTTTGTATTTTTTTATTACAGGTAAGAAATTGGCTATTCCAACCGTACTCAAGTGTCGGTAAGTTGATAAAATAAAATTAATACAATATCCAAAAAAATATATCAATTTGGAATTTTCGAACAAAAAAATTGAAACTAACTTAAATGTAATTTGCAACCAGTGATCGCGTATTTTCTTTTATATACAACGTTTGTCATGGCCGACACGTGTCTGAAACGCGATATTTTCGTCCTGTAAGATTATTTTTCAATTTGTCTGCTGTTATTTTTGTTCCAATTATTCCAGATAATAAAAGACTTGCGATATTTCTCTTACGAAAAGCCGTTTATATACACAATAGAGACAATATTAAAGGTTAAATAAAAGGAATTGAAAGAAATGTATGGCCAGCGGATGGATTTAGTAGAAAATGTGCCATTGTATATATCTTTTTTCCTCTTATATTGGATGTGCTCGCTTTTTGTATAAATCATATGACAATAGAGATACACCCGTCATTTAATGGTTCTTTTGTGTTTCTTTACAATACCATCCATCAAACGAAATTCGAAGGACTTCTTGCCTATAACTCTTTGTTTTTTGATAAAGCAAATAACATGTTAGTTCAAATTGTTAGCTTGGGAAACAATGCGTTTTTATATATACTTGATAGATGGGTTCTGGACTCCCTTGCATAGGCTTTATTTACATTTTCATCAAAGCTAACAAGACCGCCATGGTATGTATACAGGGTGCCAGGATGAAAGGACCAAGCTCCAGGAGCTTATACACTGACAAAATTGCATTTACCAATGTCGTGGGTTACAAAATTGGAGCTACCTCAACCCACCTCTCTATGTTGTTCTAACTGAGCCTAGGAATTATCACAAATTATTTAAAAACGCTACAGTAATTCGGGTTCTTTTGGTGCGCCTCAACCCAGAAAGAGATTTTTTATCAACATTTTACACATATTTGGGATCACCACAATTCCTCATCTTGTAACTATTTTATGAGTTACCCGAACTCAGTTTCTGGGTTGGGAAAACTTACCAATTGATTATAAAGTGTCGTTTTAACCCGGACGTGCATTATTTTAACTCATTACCATGTGTAAATTATTTTGAGTTCGAATAATTCAGGAAACGTGCTGCAAAACCCCATATCGAGGGTAAAACGCAAGATCGTGAGGTCACGGAAAGTTCCGAATTCGTGCTCGTTCAGGTTTGGCGCGGTTCATTCCATTGTTATTCGTCAATTCTCCTTCGATCGCGCGTATAGACAGACCTGTTGGCCGTTGCGCCGTTTGCGTCATGTCATATCTTGAAAAAACAAATGGCAATTGAAGTACACAATATGCAGGCGTTAAATCAAAGAAATAATTTGAGTTCCGATAGTCCACAATTTAGGTACTGGTAGTCCAAAATTTGGAGTTGAGTTATTCCAGCCACCATCGTAAGCTAGAATAACTTAAATGTCAAGTTTTGATAGCTCGAGTCATGAATTAATCTAGCCCGACTAGTAACGCATCACAATTCACATACTAGTAGCTACGGTAGCCCATCAATAATTTAAGACGGTGGGGCGTGAGCTAACCCATCTTCTGTGCTATCGTAACTTATGAATAGTGAGTTGATGCAATTTCTTCGATTTGGTTGCCGTAATTCAGAGGTCTGGGCTGTCCCCTATTAGCAACACGCTTCGGTCTAGGACAACTCATATTTGAGTTATATCAATTCGAAATTTCGCTCAGTGTAGATGAAAGATACATGAAAATAATGTAAAAAACTTCTTATCCGATTTCCATTTGTTTTCAAGTTATAGAGTAATTAAAAAATTTTATTTAGGGTTCTTGTAAATGGTTCAAATTTTGACTTGTTGTCGAGCTTAATACGCCTTAAATTTTATAAGGACTACTAAAGGATAGGATAATCCTGTAAACATCAGAATACAACTGCACTATCAGGAAGATTGAGCTCCTGCACATCTGTCATGAGGTCAAGCACGATTATGACGAAAGGTTTCCAGGGCTTTAGATTGGTCGCGGTGGCCCAGTTGTCCTCCAAGATCTCCAGACTTCGCACCGCTAGACTTTTGTTCGGGGTGCACTAAACGTGAAAACAAACTAAAATCGGGTATATAAGTATTTTACATTATTTTTACTTATACAATAAACTCATGGAGTTTGGTCCATCCCTCGCGGTTCAATAAATAAACCCGATAATTGTAGATCTTCAAATAAATCAATGTTTTATCTTAAAATTTTGAATTCTTGCACCACTAAGCTTTCATGACGACTAAAAACAGGATATCATATTTTATTTTTTCATTTTATTCATCAATATAATATTTCTTTAAAACAAAAAGCATAATATTCGGTATTATGCAATAAACTGGGATTGAATATCTCGTCTCTTTTTCCACATGCAAACTAAAATATTCACAAAAAGGCTTTAAAAGAGCCTAAACATAACCTGACAAGGTGCCAAACAAAAAGAAACTTTACGCGAGCAACAATTTTGCCCATTATTCTTGCGAGATAGGTAAATTTCTTAATAAAAGCCACTTTTTTAAAACTTTCGTCGAAGAGTTATTCACACCCTCAAAGGGAAAGCTTTAGGGAACGTAAGAAAAGCCACATTACTGTGAAAATACGTTTTAAAAGTTGTGAAAAATATTGCGATTTTTTACGAATCTGCGGCAAGGGATCCGTTTTAAAGCAGTTAAAGTTAGATATATTTACGGAGTTATTGTATTTTTCATGATATTAGAATAGTTTTATATATATTAAAAAAAAATGTTAAATTTTCCAAAACTTTTATTGGTCATACGCTATTTATTAGCAAATAAAAAATTACTTTGTATTTTAACAATTTACATCATGCACCTGTTAACTATTTCTACTTATCATTCCTCTGTGCACAGTACGCCACTAAAAAAAAAGAAGACAATTTAATATATAACCATAACCAATGATTTATAACATTTATACGTTAAAATTTTTGACACAAAGGGCTTGTTAAAAAATGAAAAAGAAAGTAAAGTGCCATAAGGAAATGTTCGTTAGAATTATCTTTTTCGTCATAATAAAAAATTTCATTTTTGATTTTTTAAAATATAAATCCCGTGCGGGCATAAAGTACACATTTTGGCCCGCGCTGACATTACGACGCAAAAAACAGTTTTCGATTAACTTATTCTTTATTAACAAAATAACAAAATATAAATTTACGTTTATATATTATTTGGTTGTATTTACACATTTACAGAACTGGTAATTCTGGAAGGTTCCGCTGATAGCTAAATTCCCTGCAGCAAAGGTTGACTCATGATTCATTGTCTTGGTCTCTAGTTGTTGTAAGGAAATGCGAGATTCAGATGGTACGCCTGCCAACATCCTTGAAAGCTCATTTTTTGAGGATATGCTATCCTCTAAATATCCTTTAGCAACTGTGGTACTCTTCCATCCACCATGGCGCTTCAGCGTAGTCATACTTGCTCCAGCTTCTGCTAAAAGAGTTGCCGACGTTCGACGTAAACAATGACCAGTAGATCATTAAAGTACCCCAACAGCACAGTATTTCGTTAATGTTTTCTACAGCATTTTCTGACATCCACTTCACAAATTGGTCATATTCTTTGTCGTATGACTCTCTGGCTTTTCTCGGTTACAGGTTTTGCGTTGCCTTTTCAGCCTTTTTTTCAATTTCGTCGGGAATTTCAAAACCTTGTTCCATTTTTGATTTTTAACTTTTACACATTAAACATTTGAATACTCATCCCCCTAGCAACAAAACGCAGGCTATAATAATGTCAAGGTAATGTCGCAGGTAAAAATAAAAAATTGGGTAAATCAAATTAAATTTTAAAAAAATATTTATTATTTAAAACGAACTGGTATGACATAAAAGTTTGTATGCACCACGGGTACAAACAGATATATATCCTCGGGCGACTTACGAACCCTCGGGCCAGAGGCCCTCGGCTTTGTAAGACTGTCGCCCTCAGGGCATAATCATCTACTTAGTACCCTTGATACATAACTAGCAATTTAAATTATGGCAAATTAAAAGTTATGTAAAACCTATGCTGTGGTTTTTATTAGGGATTAAAATTGCATAATGTAAAAATAAATTGATCCCGTTAGATTGAATAATATCGCTTACCTACTGGTTCGGAGCTCACGTTAAGCTGTAGGCTTTGCCAGGCAAACGAAGTGGAAAAGATTTAGCAAAAACAATATCATATTTATATTTTTAACCCCATTTACGTTCCACAGCTAAAGCGTACGGATTTCTCTGATTTCCTCGATATGGTTATATTTTTAAAGGAACCGTTCGTTATATTTTCCCATCTAACAAATAAAATATCCAATTTCATCATTTATTTCTATCAGGAAAACCTATTAACAGCTAATTGAATTCAGCACAACAACTCAACATTTCTCGCTTTGATAAATCTATGTGTCACATATTTCGCCGGTGTTTTTTTTTATCGCTTCGTATAAACCACATGGCCCAAGGGACATTAACGTTACCTATGGAAGATCTCTAATTTCATATTGTTGGTCAGGTCGGTACGTGATTGTCTTGAAAATAGCCAGAAATGCTTAAGGGCTCCGGATATACTGCTGACATATGTAGTTTTCCTTTATTTGGCGAGAACGAGGAATTTTTATCAGCCATATTAGGTATACGCCATCTGCGTCAATAAGGAAAGGTTGCACCGGACTTGTTTGTTTTGTCGGCTAATTTGATAATGGAAGCCGCCTATAAGAGACCTGAATAAATATGTTTTCTGGTGTTTATCTATTCGTTGGATTAGAATGGTGTGGTGTATACTGAATATGTTAACATTGCAGTACTGCAGCAACAAGCAAACGATTTTTTATAGAATTTTTCTCCGTGTAATATCGGACTTTGATAGTTTTTTTTTATATTAATGTTGCTTTTTATTCGAGTCGAGTCTGGCATATTTTTTTGTTGGTCGGTTCTGCTGCTGTAGTATTTGAATCCGAGGGTATGGGCGAAGTTATCTTTGCGTTATAAGGTTAGTAAAGACTAGCAGTACATTTTACACAATTGGAAATCATTTTCTTTGGATTTTTGTTAAAATACAGGGTGGCCGCTAGTTAATGGTACATGGAAAAACCCCAGACTCCTTACGTAAAAATATTAGGATTTAATTATACTTACCTATATCCGAAAGTTGATATTAACTGAGATACAGGGTGTTAAAGTTAAAACTTCATTTTTGTTAAGGATGTTTCCTATAGTGCTTGTTTTTGATCATAAAAACAAATCACTGTATATATTTTTAGATTCCGATTTTATTTCGGATCACGCTTCGTTATCTTCGCCTATCTTAATATGCTTTATATCTCTGAACACGCCTCCATTAAAAGAATAAATATTTTTACTTAAGTTAAAGACTGTTCCTTTTAGAATCCCTTTTAGGCAAGAGTGCTGAGCAAAGTTATGCTAAATCAAATACATTTTATTGCTGTGAGATTTTTTTCAAGTAGAAATTATTTAAAAAATAAAATTCAATTTGTCCCGTCCTAATTTGTGCAAGGAATTTTGCGAGTATACATTTTTGCATTCATATTTTACGTGATTTAAGTTTAGATCAAGCGTAATTAAATATTACAAAGTTGTTCAGGTTATGTCCAAAAATACCTACTTTTTGTATTTAGGTATTATAAGGTATTTTTTTTTTAAATATGGACCTGGCATTACAACACAACAAGCCTCTTGGATTAATAAGGTCTTAACAATTAGCGAAATATCTGTAAAATTATCACTATTTTTCAATGTTATGTATTTTTGCCCCGTGAGTGACTTCTAGCGAAAAGAATTTTGTTACGTCTGTGATGTTACGAGATACCTTGCTGCTTGTTTAACATGTGACAGGGGATTTTCAGGCCATAATGTGTCAGCTAGCGGTAAATATTACATGCATTTTTGCAAGAGGTATATAGAAGGCATAAAGTTTTATAAGATTTATGTAAAAATATATACAATATTTTGGTGATATTGAGGTTAACTTTTGGCTATGCTTTGAGGTCTTTCTTCTTCCGAGACTAAAGTAGGTACAACATTTAATTAAAAAAAGTATATAATATATTAAGTTTAAGTGGATTAATAAAATATTCAACTGATTCTTGCATTGAATTGTGACGTTATCATATGTCCTTATACAGTGAGTCCCAGAAGAAATGTCTAAATTCATTTAAAATTCAGCGGTAAGTTTTTCCAAAAAACGCTCGTACCCGTCGATTTTGACTTTTTAATTTTTTTTTTGTGGTAATTTCATGTATACAGGGTAGCTCAAAAATAAGTTACGACCATCAACTTCATTTTTTCAAATGAAAACATATATTTTTTATTTCATTTTTGAATTTTGCATTGAATTCTAAGCATGTTTCATGTACCATGTCCTATACATAAACTCAACAGTTATTGAAAAAATTAGGATTGAACATATCTATAAGTAAGACCTGTTTATTAAAAAAAAAACACAACAAAATTAAATTAAATGTTGAAAATGTGCGCCATTTACGGCTTGACAATATCCAAGACGATCAATAAACTCTCTTTGCACGTTTCCAACCATATCCGGAGTTATGACACGCACTTCTCTTCGGATCCTTTCTTTCAACTCCTGCATATTGTTTGGCCTGCGGAGTTAGGTCTGGTGACCTAGCAGGCCATTCGATAGGTCCTCTCCTTCCAATCCACCGATTGGGAAAGGTTTCATCCAAAAATGTGCGCACAGTGGCCGCATAGTGCGGAGGAGCACCATCTTGTTGGAATATCAGTTCTTAGTCAGGGGAGTCTGGATCCAATGGATTCGGAAATAAAGCCACTAATGCTGGAATTAATTCTAGTTGGAGAAATTCGAGATATACTTGTCCAGTTCAAAGAAAAATGGACCAATTACTCTTTCGCGTACGATTCCACACCAAACATTTATTTTCTTAGGGTACTGGCTGTGAACCTCTATCATCTAATGCGGATTTTCTGTTGCCCAATATCGACAATTTTGTCTGTTCACATTACCATTTAAATAGAACGTAGCTTCATCCGAAAAAATAATATTTTTTACTAAATTATTATCTAGATTGCACATATTTTGCATGCGTCCGCAAAACTCACTTCGCCTATCGAAATCATCTTCAAATAACTCATGCACTGAAATAACTTTGTATGGGTGATATTTGTGCTTTTGAACTACTCGGTGAACAACAGATTTCGGCATGTGTAAATCGGCCCCAATGTGCGACAGGGGAGTACATGGATTTTCTTCCAAGGAAAGCAAAACGTCAAGTTGTTCATTTTCATCTCGAGTAGGACGACCAGATTTAGGCAAATCTCTAACATGACCGAATTCTCTAAACCTAGCCTCTATTCTACTCACCATCTTTTGACATATGCATAGAATTTCAATTTTTTCCCGTTCAGTTAACTTCACCATTATTGTGAAAACCGCAACTTTGAAACTACGCTTGACAATTATACTTATTTGAAATAAAATTGTCATACAGTTTCTATGGAAATAAACGGTGACAGTGAGACAGTACACTCTTACTTATTATGGAGCCCAAAATGCATATTGCCAGAAGATTTGATAGATCGTTTCTATTCTCTAAATGATATGTTCAATCCTAATTTTTTCAATAACTGTTGAGTTTATGTATAGGACATGGTACATGAAACATGCTTAGAATTCAATGCAAAATTCAAAAATGAAATAAAAAATATATGTTTTCATTTGAAAAAATGAAGTTGATGGTCGTAACTTATTTTTGAGCTACCCTGTATACATGAAATTACCACAAAAAAAAAATTAAAAAATCAAAATCGACGGTTACGAGCGTTTTTTGAAAAAACTTACCGCTGAATCTTAAAAGAATTTAGACATTTCTTCTGGGACTCACTATATTTATACCTACGTATTACCTAATTTTTCTGGAAATACCAAAAATAATGTATAATGCGGGACAAGACTGCCTTAATCCCTTGAATGGTTCCATCCATTCGAGGGATTAAATGAGTCACTTTAGTACCTTAATATTATTTACTGGAAGGTGGGAAATTCTCAAATTGACACCTTGTATTATTGCCAATATTATCTTGGGTTTGTGGTCTCGCTGTTGTTGTAATTGCTTAGGTTTATTCAGGTTTCCTTAAAGTCCGTTAAAATGTTCTAAAATATAAATATTCTTTTAAAAGTTACTAATTGAAAGGTAATAATAAGAAAAACATATTTTTCTCTGTATTTTTTTGTCTGTTCCTATCAAAGGAAGTTTAAGAAATCAACAAAACAACGGTTATGACAACATAAACATTATGTGACTCGCATAATATATAATTATCTAAAATTGGGGAATATCCGGCAACAAAGGCATAAAGATAACGAAAAGAACGGGAGGAAAAAGCGTCGAAAAACCTCCGAGAGATAACAAATATTTTCATCGGGGGAGAAATGAATGTCTGTTCAAATTAGTGGCATCGATATTAAACAACGGTCGGACAGCGAAGCCTCTGCCTGACACACAGGAACTTTTATTTATTTTGGGCGTCGACAGAAAACGGCACTAAAGTTTACACAGAAGATTTATACGTCCGGGGAATTTAAACTTTTTGAGAACTAAAAATCCCCTTTGTTAAAGCATGAATACGAAAAAGTCCGAATGCCGTTTAAAGATTGTTCACTTTTAAAGAGATTTATCTGTCAGGCTCTGTCCGTTTATATTTTTGTTAAATATTTGTAATGGTGTTGTGTAATGTTATGTGTAACCGGTATAGTTAAAAAATTATTACACATCAGTTCTCAATGTTTTATTTGGTTTTCTCATCATTTTTCTTTGGAGACTCATTTTTTTTTTGTTCGTGGAGAAAAGCTTATCATAAAATAACAAATTGTGCCGAAAATTGAATAACTGTGAGTCATAACACATGAAATTGTTAAAACGTTACTATTTTTTAGTTTGAATGCAATACGATAAGGCTAATCAGAAAATACACCCACATGTAAAAATGTCAGTGGCGTGTCACAGAAAATATAGGAGGTTATGTTTGCAGCGAGGCCACGAGCGAGGTGTAGCGATGGATGGATCTATGGGATTACTTTTCTAACTGAAATATTTGGTTTTATATCCTATTAACATATCTCAAAATTGAAATTAATATCTAAAGTACTTTCGGAGATATTAAAAAATAACGATACCCTCGAACGAAAAAAATTTACAATACCCTCTAGCAAAAAATGTATGCTGTTGCGAGCATGTGTTCATATGAACGTTTCTTCTACTACAATAGAAAGATGCCTCAGTCGTGAGAATCTACAAATTTTCACCCTTCTTGAAGATATAAAAGAAAAATCATTATTTAATAAAAGATCAGGCGTATGTACATATAATATATATTGCATATATATTATTTGATAATAAAATTAATTATAAATATATTTATTTAATAAAATTAATTAAATAAAATCACAAACAATAACGTTGCGAATATAGCATACGGCATCCCTCCTTACTGTCCTTTTTAATGGGAGGGATGCCGCACCTGCTTACCAAGATTATGAACGTGTCTTAAATATATAAACAGTAACTTCAAAATACTGTCAAAACTTTCAGATATATTAAGGGCACGCTTTTACTAATGTTAATGTATTGTACTTGTAAATAGTACATTACGTATCAAGGGCCGAAAAGAGGCTTTTACGGACGAGTCCGTAAAGCCTCCGACGGCCCGAGATATGTACCGTACTTTTTTTTACAAATGCCCCGAGGCCAAATAAATAAAGAAATTCTTCAGACATTTTTCTAAAATATCTTTGAAAAATTAACTGCAAATTCAATTTATATATATTCCGCTATTTATTATCGCTTGTATGTATGGCTCGGTGGCCTAGTGGCAGAGTGTACACCTGGCGATCTGTGAGTCGCGGATTCAAATCTCGCACTCGACATATCTGGTTTTATTTATTTATCAGTTAAAAAACTATGAGGAGTAGTATGGTGACTCGAAGTGGGCAGGAAAAATCTTTCCCGCCCGCTGTCTCGGAGAGCGCCCCTTTCGGTGAAGAGAACAAGTATAAAAAGGGGCACTTTCGAGGCACTTAAACAAAAAATACATTACTTTACCTTTAGAAATAGTTACGTTTTCCATATTTCTGGCAAGAAAAAATAGATCACATTTTTTTTCTTGTTTCTAATAAATTTTCTTGTAGGTAAATTAATGTTACTTTGCTCTTAGAATTTTAGCACATTTTCTTATTTTTTACCACCTTGTACGTTATATTTGTGATTTTTTTTCGGATAGGTAAACAAACTTCTTATGAAGAATAGTTTTTTTTTTCTAAAATCATAAATACATTTTTTTTCCATAGGACGGCAATATTTACACGCACGCTGTATAAAAACATAATTAATAATGTCATACAATAATTTTAACACTAATTGATAATACTAAAAATATGCATTAGTACCGACAGAAATATAACGAAAATAATTGATTTATGATGTTGAACTATTTGTATAGCCGATATCAATTTTTATTCTAATTAGTGACTAGTTTATTTTCGTTTTAATAATACCGAAGCACGTATATTTCAACCCTCATTTATGTTTAATATATTTTAATAAATTATGTATTTGCTTTTTGCTCTTGCATATATTCAAACAGTATTTGTTTTCATACATAAAACAAATAATTTATTACTCGAATGAGAATAATGATCTAAAAATACATACAACTGTGTTATTAAACACCTGAGTTATTGCCAGTACGGGGAAATGTATATCACATACATGGTGAATAATAAAGCTGAAAGTTGCAAAGAAGTACAACGACTTAAACTAAACGAATATATTCCCATGTATAAGAACAATATTCGGCAAATACTAATTATATACAGGGTGTCCCAGATAAGAAGCACTTTACAGGAATCCTATTAATCATAGGACATAAAGGTACCGAATATTTGGAAAAAACCTAATTTTTACGATTGCGTTCTTTTTGTTTCCTGATTTTATTTGAAGAGATATGTGAAAATAAATTGTACAGTCTCATTACCACTTTCTTTCTCTATAAGATAACTTAATTAAATTTTCAAGCTTACGTTCCGTTTTTCGCAACCATCATCAACTTTGTTTTTTTAAACAGTAGTAACATTTGGTTCTGTGCTTTCTAATACCAACTAGAGTATAAATACAACAATAGGAACAAAAATTGTTTTAATGTGGCTATATTTGCGTTAAACATAAGTGTTTTTATCCGAAACGTCTAATAAATAATTGGTGTGATATATCGTTGGATATGGAGTAGATTTAATAAAGTACAATATAAAGTATTACTACTATTTAAAAAACAAAGTTGATGATAATTGCGAAAAAACGAAACTTCCGATTGAAAATTTAATTAAATTGCTTTATAGTAGAAAAAAAGTGACAATGAGAATGTAATAGTATATTAAGATACAAGTTTCATAAGACATTACCTTAGAGGCCGCGTTTAATAAAGAAAATGACCCGCGAAGTGGGGAGTTTTCTACAGTACAAGTGCTCTAATTGTCTTATGAACCGTGTATTTTATAATACTTTTTCTCTTTGGGTCTTTAAAGTCTGAAAAACTTAAAAAAATATAGTAGATTTTTTCCATTTGAATTAATACTTTCTTTTCGGGTTGGCAATACTTTTAATATTTAATAAAATGTTACAAGTATCAAATATCCCATGATAGAAACAATTGAACACAACAAAGCTTCTTCCCATCCGCCATAATTAAAAATAAATACATTATTAAAGTTAATATAATTATTGCAGAAAATAATTTAGAAAAACTTTCAAAAAGAATATGCAATACTAGTTATGATGCGAGCAGAACAAAGTTCAAAATATTGAACAAAATAATAAATAGTACTTTATTGAATAAAACTTTAGAAATAGAGCATAAACTGGAAGATATTTCTATTATTTTTAGGTTATGTTGTTTTATAGTTGTGACTAGAAATTAGTTGACGGATGCCGTCAGCATGTTATATATTTTCGAGTATAGGTATTTCAGATAAATATCTAGTAGAAATGATCTATTTGCAAGGTTAAAGGGTAGTATTTTAAAGTTTTCTATAAAATTTTTTTATCGAATCCATAATGCCTAGAAAACTAATTTCAACAAATGAAGTAAGCCTAAAATTCGAACCCTACTTGCTGCCAACATAAAAAGTGGCAGGTTATTCAATTTTTTTGCATTTTATAATGTAGCCATTATGAAACCCAAATAGGAAAAATGTATTTTAATATATGTATACTATCTTCTAATAGAATCAGGAAACAAAATGCACGTAATCGTAGAAATGCGGTTCTGCCCAAATATTTTCGGAAATATCAGAAATATAGAGTGCATTTTTATCTGGAACACCCTGTATATAGGGCAATCATAATTTTAGACAACAAGTATGCACTCTTTAATAAATATATAAGTTTTTATTATAATTGAATCCTTGTTTATTTTCATTTTAATATTGCTAAAGCACGTACTATGTTTATTTGAAACCCACATCTATGTTTTAATAATTTATAATAAATTTTGTATTATTTTTTGATTTAGCATAAGAATTATATTTGCTTTGACACATGATACAAATATTTATTAAAATTAAAATAATATTCTAAAAATATTCAACTATGTTTAAGCACCTGGGTAGTTAATTATTTAAATACCTATTCATTGTATTTGGATGTTTTTAATGACTTGTTTTCTATAGTTTATTTTTAATTTTTACGATAAAATATACAAATTGCCATTTAATTATTTTATTCGATTTTTGTAACTAAGGAATGAGACCCTATTTTCAAACTGGGGTATTGAGATCATAGATAATAACTTCTATTACCGCTCGTGAATAATATAACTAAATGCACTCAAAATCTTAAATCGGAACATTTTTCTGTTCGTTGCAGATTTTGCACAATACCCAAATAGGTATATAAATTGAAAAAATAGTATTAAAAAGTTAATTACACCATCAATAAGCCCTTTTTCGATGTTCCAATTTATCGTCCAATCCACAATTAAAACGGCAAAAAGGCAATCTGATCGGTTGGTTGAACTTCACGCAGTCACTTGTTTTACACACCAGTGTACCTGCACGTGGTTTGGACAAATTGAGATAAAGTAGATTGCTTTTTTCTTTATTGTCTAGTTCTAGTAAGCCCCAGCGCAGCGCCGGCCACTGACTTACTAGTTCGTTTCTTGAAGCATTAGGTTATTTTAAAGAAAATATATGAGGATAACTAAACAGTTTAAAACACTTTAACACATTTCATTTTGTTTGTTATCTTTACAACATCGCCATCTCTCTTAGATTCATATATATTCACCCTGGTAGGGGGAGGCTTTGAACGCCCTATCTCTTTCAATTAACGCACTTGCGTTATAGCAATTTTATAACATTTTTTAAGATTCACTTAGCTCTAGTTATCCAACCAAAAATTTGCCTTAATTGTGATGTTATATATTTTCTTATTAGATATTTGATTTTCACTTTAATTTGTCAACATGACACGTGTACAAAAGGAATACGGGCAAGAAAATTTCTTGGGTTAACAATGTTGTCACATATATTAAATTTTAATTTAAACATGTTATCAAGTAAACCCTAAAATTAAATTTACCCATTTAAAGTAAATTGTCATAAGTATTTAAGGAACTAATATTCTATTATAGTTCAATTCAATGTTCTTAAAACTTTCTTTTCATGCTATTTATTTTAATATTTAAATGCAAAATAATATATTTTTTTATTTAAAGTACTTCTAATCTAAAAATAGGGCAACATGGTGCAATATCAACGGTAACCATGGGTAACCGGTGGCTAGAGCTAATTTGATAGGTTATATCCCAGACAGAGGATGACGACACGCGTCTGATGACAAGCCCATTGTGCCGGCGTGGTTGTTCGGCGATTTTCAATATACTTCATCCAGTTGCGTAGTGATAGGGTTTGTTTTAAAACTGTGATAATGAATGAATATAGGAATCACAAATTAATACGTTTAAATTGCCACTTAAGCGAAAGCTAGAATGGGTCGCAATGTATACGGGAGTCAGCGTGGGTGCAGTAAAAAACATTCACAAAGAAGATACTGAAAGGAAGGAAAATAACCCGAATCAATTTTTGTTATCTCCTGTCAAGAAAAGGGCCCGTCTATCGCTGTCGAAAAAATTGAAGGCTTCGACTTTGGCATTGTTAGGAGAACAATACAAAAGTTCTATTTGGAACTAAAAGTGGTTCCAACCTTAAAAAAGTTGCCACAACAGCTGAGACGTGACATAAACTTTCCGTTTTCGCGTGAAACTTTGAGGTGCATGTTGAAATCAAATGGATTTTATTGGCGAAAATGCCAACATAAGCGAAAAATATTAATGGAAATGCCTAATAGGTACTGGTGATACAAATATATTCATGTCATGAAAAAATATATATTATTACATTATTAAGATAATAATAGCACGCCCATGACTTGGCCATGTTTTAAAAGATATTGCTTTCCCCTTACCGATACGTCGTAATTATAGACTCGCTTGTCGAGCTGTAGAAATATAGACAACTGATGAAGCCGCTGTGACGGTGAAACACTTTTTTACCCACAACGATAAATTCAGTGATATTATGATAAACCTACAATTAGAAAGAAAACGATTAGAACGACCCACAAATTTTGAAATCACATAACATCAAATTTTTGGATGTGCGTTAAATAAATTGGGCAAATTCTACACCAAAACTATAACCTGAATCACCTAGAATCACCCTATTATCGGTAATATTTTCAATAATTAAGTTTATAATATTACCCCTACGATTTTATGTAACTTGTTACAACTTTCCATATTAAAGTTACTTCTAAAAGTTTGAAGTTACACGCAAACGAAGTTACCTGACAAAATTATTTCTCGCGTGAAAACACTTTGATTTAGAGCCAAACTTTGAAGAAGATTTGTCGTTTTCGTTTAATATAATATATTCTGGTTGTATGTTGGACACATTCTAAATTACTTTTGGGCGACAAACGAGCCTTTTTAATAAATTACAGCAAAACATAAATATATAAATTTTTTATTCGTTTCGTCAAGTCATTCATTCTATTTTCTGTCAGTATCAAAATAACGTTGCGTATCTTATTATTTCTTTAAATATACTCGCCGGCACAAAATTCCGCCACCCTGAAATTTTGATCAAGTTTGATACTTGATACCTTTTTTATTTTCTATGCGATTTTCATGATTTTGTTTTCATTTTGTAGATCAATTTTTTCTGTTTTTCCTTAATTATTTTATAAAGTAACATTTTGCGATTAGGCTATATTATACAGGAGTAAATCAAACTGTTGTTTTTTGTCGTAATTTCAAAACGCCCTGTAGGAAAATTGAGGTGGATAATTTTATTTGCATACTGTTTCTTGTCATCTTTGATGTATTCTAAGCATTTCGTTTCTTGATTCATTCCATTATCTTATTTCTGCTGCCAGCTGCAAAATTTTAAATGAAACGATGTTATTTTTAGAAAATGTATGTCATCGGTATTTCTATCAAAGCACGCACCAATCTTGCATTTGTTAAGCTCTAATCGCCCACCGTTAATTGAAAAAATCCTCCAAGAAGTTGTTGTTCCATTTGCTCCTTTCATTGGGAACCAATTTACATTAATGCATGATAATGCTAGACCTCACGTTGCACATGTAGTGAGCGAATATCTGGTTGAAGTTGGACTTCCAAGATTGGAATGGCCCGCATGCAGCCCGGATCTCAACCCATTCGAATATCTTTGGTATCAATTTAAAAGGGCCGTTCATCGTCGTCCTGTACAACCATAAACCTGGCAAAACTTACGACTGGCGCTGACCGAAGAATATCAAGCTATCCCTCAAGAAAGGATAAGTAACCTTATTCGTTCGATAACATGAAGACTGCAAGCTGTCATTGCTGCAAGAGGAGGAAATACACGATATTAAAATTGTTTTTATTAATTCACTTTATGATATACCTAAAGTTTGTTTTTCTTAATGAAAATAGGCTTCAAATCGGCGTTTTGTTTAAAATTTTTTGCAACTCGCAGCAGAAATGAAATAATGGAATGAATAAAGAATCGAAATATTTAGAATACATCAAAGTGTAAATAAAATTATACACCTCAATTTTCCTACAGGGTATTTGAAATTATGATAAAAAACAACAGTTTGATTTACTCCTGTATAATATAGCTAATTAGGCAAAAACACAACTACAAACTGATAATAAAATCATGAAAATCGCATAAAAAATAAACTTTACCAAAATATCAGGGTAACTGTATTTTATGCCGGCGAGTGTATAATATACAGGGTATCCATTTTTCGATGATTTCACGGAATATCTCCGTTAGTAGTAAAGATAGAAGGATGTGGTTTTCGCAGCTACTTCTTTGTGAAACAAAGGATGCCGCAATGAGAATTTATCTGGGCTTCCTTATTTTTGATATACGGGATGTTTTTGAACATCTTACATTTTGGTACACTTTCCATATATACGTTCTGATTAGCCTGGATAATTCTAAATAGTTCTCCAAGAGACCTGTTTAATAACTATTAAACTATTTATTTTAATATTACGTGGGATTTAAAAATAGTATATTATTATTATACTAATAGATTTACAAAATCTTGCTGTAGTTATTAATTTATTAATTTTACGCCCTTGCATTATCGGCTCTATTAATCTTTTCAGTCAAGTTACCTATGATTTGAAGTTTCACCGAATTTTTGCCGTCGCTTTATTATAATTTGCAGTAATCGGGTTGCCTGGTTTCAAAAGTTTGACAGTTTGTTTTGCCAGATGCCTCTATTATTGACCTAGGTCAATAATAGATAGTATAATGATTTCTGGTAGAAGGTGAAGAATAGTACATTACTTATCAAGGGCCGAAAAGGAAGGTCCTAGGTCAATAATAGAGTATAATGATTTCTGGTAGAAGGTGAAGAATAGTACATTACTTATCAAGGGCCGAAAAGGAAGGCCACCGCACGAGTCCGTAAAGCCTCCGACGGCCCGAGATATGTACCGTATTTTTTTTGCTTCGAGTCTTTGATGCCAAATAAATAAAGAAATTCTTCAGACAGTTTTTCTGTGTACATAAAATGAAAACACTCTCGCATGGAGAATAAAAATATCTATTTATTATCGTTGATATGTATGGCTCGGTGGCCTAGTGGCAGAGTGTACGCCTGGCGATCTGAGAGTCGCGAGTTCAAATCCCACACTCGACGTCTCTAGTTTTATTTATTTATCATTTAAAAAACTATGAGGAGCACATGGTGACTCGAAGCGGGCGGCAAAAAAATTTCCCGCCCGCTCTCTCGGAGAGGTCTGGAAAACGCCACTTTTGGTGAAGAGAACAAGCATAAAAAGAGGCACTTTCGAGGCACTTGTAAAAAAAATTATTTGACAAGCTGAAAATCCGTTGATAATACGTGATTAAATTGTTAGTAGTTCAAAAAATATAAAATACCCTGTTTACCACAGCGTCTAGCATTAATCCGGAGTTCAGTATGTTAGTTCCAATTTTATTTTCAGCTGTAAAGATTTTATGAATCAAATTACGAAGTACAGGGATAGAGGCGACGAAAATTTATGTAAAATAACACGTTTTATATTTTTATTTTAGGCACTTTCTGAAATACGGAACTACACCAATAAACAATATCTCCGTATAGTGGCGCTCGATCGAAATTTAGGGACAGAGTGAATTGTTCAAAACAGAAATACAGTCCTGGTATAATAAAGCAATTTAATAGGACGACGTCGTCGGTTAAAAGCAATTTTAGGACTACACGACATACATTTAGTAAAATTTATTTGGCCAACCGAAACTGAATATCTTCGAAAGTTTGACGATATATCAAAACGTTTTGGCGCGGGGTTTCGGAATTTTCCCGTCAGCGCTACGGTGATCTTCTCTTTTCATAAATCTATAAGAATCGTATACTATGGGAGGCCGTTTCTGAGCATCTGGACAGATTCTTTTGAATTTTCAGACAATACATTTTGTGTTGCTTCATTGGCTTTAATAATTATTTCGTCTGGAGCGCATTGAAATGAGTTTTCTCCTTGATAATCGGAATTATTTCTTTCCATTTTTGATGTCTTCAAATATTATTGACATATGTAAGGTAACGATAACAACCACCTGAAAATCCCCTGTACAATAATGAACAAACAAATATTGCTACAGGCTCCGTAACCTATCGGGTCATTACATTTTTTTGGTTTTACTTAAATTTATAAGAAAAAAAAAACATTCAGGATGTAATGTCGTAGTTTATGGAACTAAATCTATTTTGGCAACAACATCTCGGTAAAAACATTCATCGGGAAACGAATTAGCTGCAGACTTTAAGCGAAAACGTCACATATAATAAAATAATGACACGGTGAAAACAGAACTGGAGTAAATTTTAACTTCTCGATGAATAGGGAGGACATTTTTCTTGATAGGACAGCCATTTTAGTTATGCATCAGGACAGGACAGAAATGTATGGTGGTAGTGGTATTGTTTCTTATTGTATTGATAATATCCTTATTATATAAATACATGTGCTTAAATATAAGTAAGTAGATTTATACACATGCATACAGGAAAAGCAATTTCGAACCGCACAGTATACTTAATGCAAAATTTATTGGATCGAATCTTTTAAAGTTCGACTGTAACTCAAAGTATATTTGCTGGCGTTTTCCAAGTATATTGGTAAATTTACTTCGAATGGCTTTATTGCTTTCAGAGTACAGTTTTAAGCGTTGCCAGCAATAGTAAATTTAGAAGATAAATTACTTACTATAGCGATGCGATGAAAGAATAGAAGAAAATTTGACAACAATAATAACAACTGGTAAATTTTACAACATTTTACACAGGGCATCAGCGTAACGATTCGATGTGCAGTTGCTTTCGCGCAGTTTCTAGCGGCACAGTCCTCCTCTCGGACTTCGACCGATAACGAACAGAAAAGATGAGAGTTTATCTCTTCAGAATCAAATAACTATTGACCATACCACACTACACGTTTACCGAAAATTTGTTTTTTTAATTGCGCTATAACTTGAAAAGAAATCAAAGACCTGATAAGGACATATCAGTTTTTTGGAGTTTGGTTCGTTGCTTCCTACTCACTACATGTGATTCAATTTTACTTTATTTCTCTGTTCGACAAACTAGCCTATACTAAATTCCAAACTTCCTAGTCTGTACTGTGTCGATTTTCGCAGTAAATTAATCCGGGAATTCGTCAATGCTGACGGAAATTAAACTGACAGCCATTTCCTTGCTAAAAAGAGCGAACGTCCTAATTTTTACAAAGGTAGAATGGGATTACTGCTAGATAAATGCAGTGAAGCGTTATTGGCTGCTGTGTAAAATTGATTAACAAAAACTACCATGGCCTGCAATACTTTTGTGGCCATATGCATTATTCAAAATTGCTTTCATCCTATGCATTAAAATGGAAAATGGTACAGGTATAACTAATAAGCCTTAAATTTATATTTGCATCCACATCGGATTAATAGCAATACGGTTTTATCTACTGGTTCCCGATCGTTTCAATTCAGAAATAATTCCGAACTGCAAATTTTTTCATATAAAATGGTTTGTTTGTGAGCGAAATTTTAAAATTTATCGACTAGATATTGTATCATGGTATGGTATGGTTCGCCGTGTGGAAGCCAGGGAAGGCAGCCAGAAGGCCGACAGCAGCTCCTAGCAAGAAATGACAAACGAGACACACGACCGACGTTTAACGTTTTTAAGCAAATTACTTGTTATTACCACTCCAAGGTCTCTCAAGGTACTTAACCAAAACTTTTTGTTATTATAATCCTTACTTGACTTGAGGCTATTCCTTCCTAAATGAAGCCGAATGTATTTTTCAACATTGAACGGTAACAATCTCAATATCTCGTTGGACAGCAGCTGCATGAAGAATGGGAGTAGCGTAAACTTTGGTGCAAATATAGGTTTGACGAGCAAATCACCGGTTTACTATATAAAGCAGCGGGCCCAGAACTGAACCTTGTGCCCGGCTACATGATAAGTCTAACATATTGAAGTGCTCATTCTAACGACAAATCTGTTAGAGAAGCAGCTATTCATTGCAGTAAGTTTTCAGTCATTCCAGCAAATTCAAAAAGTTGTCTTGTTATTGGAAAACGAGTGCGTTCTACAATTTGACCGTTTTATCTCTCTAATCTAAGGTTATTACAATCCGAAGATATCCTAGTTTATCTTCCTTGTTTATAGTGTCAAATAAACTTGGCAAAGAAATATCGGGAACAATTATACGTACATGAAGTGTTTTCAAAGCATTTAACGCGGACTGGTCACAGCCATTTATTTCTTTTGTTATTGCCCGGGCAAAGCTCTATAAGCTCCGAAAGCTTTGTGGAACATTCGCCTGGGGCAAGAATAATATATACTCGAAACAAATAGATAAAGCGACGTGGACAAATCTTATAAAGTATTTGTTGGTAAGTGTTGGCTAGTTGAAAGGTCTATTTATATTGGTTAATAAAAACTATCATCTTGTACCGAGTGCGTTAAAGATATTGCAAAAGTAAAATACATTAAACGCTGTTGTATGCTTTACCAAGTGCTGTTTTTTTTTTCCTGGCGCTTATCAAGCAAATTAACATTAAGAATGAATTTAATAATAAGTCTTAAGACATTTTAAAACCATCAATTATTATGCCATAACGTTTTAAAAATTGGATTCTAAACAATACTTTATTGAATTTGCACCAAATCAGAAACCAGAACGGCATAATAAAAATGGAACTGGTAGATTTAGTGGCTTGTCATGCATTTAAATTTAAATTATTCCATTATTTTCGTTGCAGGATGGAACGAATTAAATAAAATTTGAATTTGTTTGCTGTCATTTTTGACAAAATCGCGCATGAAAAATAAATTTAATAGTTATACCAAAGCACGATCGGTTTGTTTGGGTTTGATATTGAAAACATTTTAGGTTGACATTAAATAATATTATTAAATGAAAATAAAAACAAATTGTTTTATTTAATGGCAACCAATAAAAAAAATCATGATTTTATCTTAATTGGAACAGACATGTTCTGACTCTGTCTCAAATTTATATTTTGTGGATTACATGTACATTACACTTATATGCAAATAATACGGCCATTCCAAAATTTTGATGAAGTTTTAGGCTGAATAACTTTTTTAGTTCTTTAGTTAGTTAACTAGTATTTAGAAATAATTTTGTTACTTGATTATATATAGTTTCGAACGCCCGCTTCAAGTCAACGAACACACTGAGTACCACCTTGTCATCGTTTATATCTTTCCTCCATGCTGACTCACACGAATGTTTACTTCTGAATCCCGATTGTCCGACATACATTAAATTATTATTTTCAAAATAGTTTCATAATTGATCACATACAATGGTTTCAAAAATTTTATCGACAACGAGCAATAAGTTTATTAGTTTAAATTCCGCAGAAATTTCAGGCCTTGTCACTTTCTGTACTGGGATTATGATGCTAGTCTTCAATTCACTTGGCACTTTTCCTTCAGCCAAAGACGTGTTATCCAATACAATAGGGGATATCCTATAACGCAAAATAATTGTTTTACTAATTTAATATTTAGTAACTCATCTCCGGTACTTTTAATTTTTAGTGTAATAACGATCTTTTTTAGTTCTGAAAGTGTGACAGCGGCAAACTTGGTTAAACGTAATTCGTGAAGTTCATCATTCGTAAATTTCCAGGTTCGATTCTCTATCGTTTCTGCGATTTTATTTAAACTATCTGTGTAATACTTATTAAATTTTATCTTCCGCGGTGTCATAGCCAATAGCTTTAAAATTAGTCTATTGTTTTGTGTTTCCTGTTAAATCTTTTATATTCGTCTTCCGTTACCCTCACACTTATCAATATTCTCATTATAATATTTGTTTTTTTCACTACGAATCATAGATACCACCCTATTTCTCTTCACTTTATATTCCTCCCAATCAACGTCATAATCAATAAATAAATCAATCAATAAAGAAATTGTTAATTTAAGTTGTGGAAGCCGACTAAAAGTGCACTTAACAAATAAATTAAACCAGATCGAGCACAGGATGTAATTCATAATAGAGTCAATCTGAATAGTCTTGGCATTAGTCATGGCGGTAATCTCGACATAACTAATCACCTCCACACAGCCCCCATGGCCCGGATAAATTTACCCCCAACCTTATCGTTAAATACGCAGATCTAGAGATATTTTATCAAACTATCCTATTTATCTCGATTGAATATTAATAGATCGGACTGACAGCAGGAATTAGTGCAATTTACTAACCCGGCGCATAATCACGGAAATGCTTATTGCCTGGTTAGGTAAATAGTTTAATTATGAAGTTTTTCTGTGGTAATAATTTCTAATACATTTACACTATATTTTAAATATATAAATAAACTCTAAATTAAACTGTATATGCTAACATATACAGGGAGAAGAACGGACCACTAGAGGATGTTACTGCAAACATCAGAATGCAACTGTCGAAACGTTTCTAGGGCTTTGGATTGATTGCAGTGGTCCTACTAGTTGGCCTCCAAGATCTCCATACCGCACAACACTAGACTTTTGTTTAGGGTGATGGCTCAAAAATGAAGTTTACAAAATAGATGTCGACACTCGGGATACACTGATTCGGCGTATTAGAAACCCTGCAACCGATATTGAAGAAAGATAGGAAGCAATCAGGAGATCAACAGACAGGAACATTTATAAAATAACGCTATGATGATTAAATGTTAATGTCAGTAATATTTATTATTCTTAAATGTTCGATTATTTAGTTCCATTTTTGCTACACGTTATTGCGATGCGTTAACCCACGGATCAATACCGTACTTTAATAATTATATTAATGTATTAATATTATCTTCAAAGGTTTAATAATTATGATATAATTAATTATATCACCTGGGGCTTCACAATAACCTGGTACGGACGAAAACCTTTCGGATATAGGTAACATTTTTTTCTATAATAAGGTCTAATCTATGCTAATCTACAGGCTTTTCTGAATATAGTAATTTTCATTATATTAAAATGGCTTTTAGAATAATTAAAAAAATGTTGTTTTTTGTGTAACGTAAATTGTATGCTACAAAATAATCGCGCCAATGAATGAGGCTTTTTTGACAATGAAATAGTACATTACGTATCAAGGGCCGAAAAGAGGCTTTTACGAACGAGTCCGGAAAAGCCTCCGATGGCCCGAGATATGTACCGTATTTTTTTTACAAGTGCTCCGAAGCTTTGATGCCAAATAAATAAAGAAATTATTCAGACAGTTTTCCTGTCTACATGACATGAAAACACTCTCGCATGGAGAATGTAAATATCTATTTATTATTTTTCACCAATAGGCTCGGTGGCCTAGTGGTATAGCGTACGCCTTGTGATCTGAGAGTCGCGGGTTCAAATGCCGCACTCGGCATTTCTGGTTTTATTTATTTTTTTACAAATGCCCGAGTCTTTGAGGCCATATAAATAAAGAAATTCTTCAGACATTTTTTTAAAAGATCTTTGAAAAATTAACTGCCAATTTAATTTATATATAAGCCGCTATTTATTATCGCTTGTAGTATGGCTCGGTGGGTAGAGTGTCCGCCTGGCGATCTGAGGGTCGCGGGTTCAAATCCCGCACCGACAATTCTGGTTTTATTTATTTATGAGCACATGGTTACTCGAAGCGGGCGGCAAAAATCTTTCCCGCTCGCTCTCTTGGAAAACGCCACTTTCGGTGAAGAGAGCATGCATGAAAAGCGCACTTTCGGGGCACATGTAAAAAAAATTAATTTACGCTTCATTATTACTATTATTGTAAATAACATCAAATGAAAAATAGTTTTTGATGCTAACTAGAGTATAAATACAACAGTAAGAACAAAAATATTTTCCTTAAGGTGCTTATTTTGAAGATGAGTTTTTTTGGTCCGAAACGCCTAATAAATAATAGATGTGATATATCGTTGGATTCAGAATATAAAGTGGAGTTCATAAATCATAAAATGAAATGTTACTACTATTTAACAATACAAAGTGATGATTGTTGCGAAAAAACGAAACGTTCGACAGAAAATTTAATTAAAATATCAAAAAGCCGTATTAGAGTCGGCAATCTTTGTCTCCTGCGCCGGCAATGGCAATTATTGCACGTATTCATGCGCACTAAACCGTTCTCGATCAGCTGACCCAATACTGCTCGCATTGCCGGCGCAATGCGAGAATGGAATCCGTATTACAGTCGGCAATTCTAGTCTTCTGGCAATTAAAATTGCACGCATTCATGCGCAGTACACCGTTCTCGATCAGCTGTCTCGCATTGCCATTGCCGGTGCAAGTCTGGTTAGAGATGGATTTTTCTGTTATTTTTAAATGTTTATTAGTTGGTCAAAGCACCTATAAACAGCTAATGGCTATTTAAACTAACTGGTACTTAAATTAGCAGTTCACATTCTTTATTAAGCATATGTACTGCTAATTCATAGCAACTTTTTTGAACTGCCATTTGTAAGTAGCAGTATCTGCTTTAACTGCTAATCAAAACGAATATGTTTGCCCATCTCTAATTCTGGGGGTATTTTAGGGATTTCAACACTATCAACTGCTGTTCTGACTGTTGGAAATGCTCCTGCTGATCGAGAACTGTTTACTGCGCCTGAATTCGTGCAGTTATAATGGCCATTGCACCGGAAATTTTTATTGCCGACTCTAATACGGCTTTTATATAGGCAATCAAATAAAATGAGAAAACAAGAATAACGAAATCGTCAAAATTCGGTTTTGCCTGTATGTCCGGTGGTTAACAAGATCCCTGTAGATTGTATTCGTAATCGGGACACCCTGTATACAAGTCTGGTACATTTTTAAAGATATTTTCTTAAAATAACTTTTAACATCGAAATAAAATGTGGCAAGTTTTTTATCACGCTTCTCACTTAAAATTAATTTTAAGGTTTTCGTTCGGTTCGGCTAATTCGTGAATTGATTTTTGCTTAAAATATAAAAAGCCATTAAGAACCTTTTACTACAGTCTTTTATTACAGTTTTAAACTGGGTCAGTCTTAAAGGCAAGACATTTCTGACTTTAATCGAAAAAGTTTTATATGAATAGGCGCCCCATGATTGACATTAGGTTGATTTTTACTGTGCCAATATATAGTAGCTCTTTTTCATTTTCCGATCCGAAATATTTTTGTGTAAACGAAACATAACACAAGGTAATCAAATGGGATATAATCGTACAAATTGCAAATGCGCGCTAAAAAGGTCGATAAATTGATTTTTTATTGGTCTATATTCACGGATATTAATACGGTTTTGCAGACATAACGTCAAATGTACTTTTGGTTATTTTGTTTCCATGAATCCGAAGAAACCCAACCATCAAAATATATATTACATACAAAAAAAGTATGCCAAATCCCTCAGTGGATTCATTGCTGCATGGGTTTTATTTTGGAGAAAAGTAATTAAATATTTTTCAAAATTTGTAAAATCTCTATTATCTTGTGACTATTGTCAAAATTTTAGCTTTCTAGCTGTACCCGCTAAAAGTAACAAGATTATTTATATTTAAAAAACTATTAAAGATAATTATATGATATTATAAAAAAATCTCTAGACTTTTACCTAGATTTAATATATATACAGGGTGTTATGGAAATGACGTATTATATTTAAATGGGCGACTCCTTGGGTGTTCTAAAGAAACGCTACATATTTTTTTTTCAAATCGACCGTTTTAAAAGTGGGGTCCAGCCCCAAAAACGCACACCTCATCCGGCGTTTGTTCGGGGTTGTTCGACATGTCACCCTATGGTGGCATATCAGGAAACAGGTGTTACGTGCAATGTTGCCAAACTTAATGCAAAACTGAAATTCCATATAAGATTATAAAAACTATTATACGCGTACCTTTTGAAAACAAAGCGGATAGCCGAGAGTGTAAATGGTTATCAACAGAAGCGAGCGCACCCTAACGCTGTTCTTCTATTACTGACGCTTGCATTGCAAGTCGCACGCTTGTACCCATAGACCTACGTCGGCCCGGCGCCGAGTGGATCGTGTGAAAGAGATGGAGAGATGGCTGCGTGAGAAAGAAAATAAAATCTTCGTCGGTCTTGTCATTTGGAGTAGAGCTGGCTAATTTAATCTTTTAAGCTTCTCAAAAGAAAAAGTACAGTCGCAGTATTATCAGCTACCACTATTATTTTATTCAATTTAGTCGAAATTCCATTAACGCCATATCAATTAAACGCCTTGCAAGAGATATCGCGGTAAATAGTCAAGTACCTAATAGAGAAGAATCTCGTGAAATATCAAACGTCAAATATTGCCCATCTCTATTCCGAGTTTTGAAGGTATCTATCTTAAATGTTTTATGGTTCGTAGATAAAATGTCATTTTTAAATTGAAGGATTGCATTGTGTGTATTTAAAATGTGTGTGTTTTAAATTAGTTAAATCAATAAATCTACGGGAGAAAAAAGGACCAAAAAATTTTTGAGGTTATGTGAGAGGTTTTTTCCTAAAACGATAATTATTATTTAAAAGGTCAATGACGTTTGACCTCTTTACTTTCCTGTGCTTGTAAAATTTTAAATTTGTGTGTGATATTACCATTATTTGTTTTGCAGAACATCTTTCGCCATCGGTTTTCTGGAATCATATTTGTTAATAAATGATTAAAAATTGTTAAAATTATAAAAAAATTTCTAAAGAGTTTGCCGTGTAGATATGACAACACCGGCCGAAATGCGCTGACGTCTTTTGACCCAGCAGACCTCAGTGTTGATTGTTTACATATTATGCCAGTGCCCCACATGTGTTTGTCTGCTTTGATATAAGGTGATATCCGGTCATTAACTGAAAGCGCCATTTATGGGTATTTTTCCTCAATTTATTTTCATCTCAGGATTTGCCGGTTTAAATATAATACGTCATTTCCATAACACCCTGTATAGAGTAATCCATTTAAGATTCCATCGATATTGCCACTTTCGGTATGATCCGGCAACACCGCATATGATTTACCCTATAAAATGGACGAAATAATAAATTAGGAAAAGTTTACTAACCCGTGCACAATACAAAAGGAACAGCCACTTCTTTTAAGTTCCTTCCTTGTTGTGGTTATAAATATACCGGAACTAAACTTACCGAAGTTTCTTTACTAATCGAAAAAGTTTTTATCAATCGGAAATAATGATTGACATGAAATGAGTTCCGACATTGTTAAGTTCTTTCAGGCTACTTTGGTATTCTAACCGCATTTCGAATTGTTTTTGGCCGCGTTATTGGTAAAAGGCCCGAACAGACTAAAAGTAAACGTAAAACCGCGCAAAACGTATCTTTATATAATAAATATTGAACTAGAACATCTGATGATATATACCGGGTGGTGCGTCCGATTGGGACACATAGTTTCTTTATATTGATTGTTTCATAATATGCCGTTTTCAGAATAAGTATACGAGGTCAGGTAAAAAAGATATCGAACCTAAACTAATTTTTGAAATGGAACACCCTGTATATTTTACTCTAAAAAGATACTATTTTAAATTTATAAAACACCATGGATGATATTGGTTTCCTAAACTTTATTACTTTAAACCACAGTAGACCATGAAACAAAAGCTAATATCCTAGAAACAACTATGTTGACTATTAACATTTAACGTCAATTTCATTTTTACATATTCATTTGTGAAAATGACTTATCAACATTTTGAAAAATTTGATATGATATTAGTTTATATTAAAAGTGGATAAAACGAAGAAATGACGCAAAATGTATATTTTGTTCGCTATCCGGAAAGACGGTAGCCATTTAAGGACATATTCCGAACATTTGCGATGATTCCCGTTATTTTTTACCTTATCTGAATCCTTTATTTCGTTTCAAAGTAATAAAGTTTAAATAAATCGCTTAGGAAACCAATATCATCCATGGTGTGTTATATATTTGAAAGGAGAATTTAATATAGTATCTTTTTAGATTATAATTTACAGGGTGTTCCGTTTAAAAAAAATAGGTTAGGTCGGATAACGTTTTTACCTGACCCCGTATACTTATTCTGAAAACGGCAGATTATTCAACAATCAATATAAAGAAACTTCTGTATAAAACATTTTTCTGTATCACTTTTAACTAGGAAAATATAGGGTAATTTTGCGTAGGTAAATTGTCAATTTTTTGATTTTCTTAAGCGAGCGGAAATTTTCAAATTTTGATTTTACCATATTAAGTTTGACCCAAAAAGAGCACATGACACCTACATTACTTTTTTGATAGCACTAACAATTACAGATATACCCTATAAACGAGTCGAAATTGGGACACCCTGTACTTAAACTTGTTAAGGCTACAATAAGAAAATTATTTTTGTTCAATTAAAGTGTATTTGACTAGCAATTTGATTATTATTTAACAAAATGTATTTTTCAAATGATAAAATAGGAACTTACGAACAAAAAAACTCTGCCTATACCGCTGGTCGTTTCGAATTGAATTCGGGCATCCCATTAAAAGATTTATTGGCAAGAAATGATTACAACACACGAAACTTTACCGAGCTTTAAGGCAAATGGAAAAATATGGCCACATTATTGTCGCCTAGCCAATTGCACGGGATAGAACAAATACCGACAGAAAAGGACGAGGCAAAAAAGGAATCCGGCGAATAAACAGAACTACGTGCTATTGCTTTCCGGACAGGTTTACTGACTGATTTAAATTTTGATTTAAAGTTTTAATGCAAGAAATTTGCAGAATTGCTAGTAAAAAGGATTATGTAAAATTGCTATAACTATATCAGTACCTAATGAACTGTGTCAAAAAGTAAACAATAATTACCTGAAATGTTCCCCCAAAAACTGCGATGTAAAGAGAAATACCAGATCGGATATATGGTCAGCTGCTACACGGAAAGAAAAACGTGGTTAAATTAACTTTATATACTATTTCTTATAATCTTTGATCTATTCTAAACATTTCGTTTTTTGATTCATTCCATTATCTCATTTCTGCTGCGAGTTGCAAAATTTTTAATGAAACGATGATATTTTTAGAAAATGTATGTATGTACTAAAAATCGGATTTTTCGTTTTCACTAGAAGGTCGATACTGCACAGTAAGAAGAAAGTGGGAGACAAAATGCACCCTTGAGGAACACCGGCATTGATGGTAAAGGTGTCTGAGAGAAATCCGTCAATCGCCACTTGCAGAGAACGGTCCTTGGGAAAGCTAGACAAATGTTAGGTCTATCTTATCCATCGATGCTGTGGTATTCGTAAAGACTTTTAATTATACTTTAGCTTCCTTTATTATCAACAAGAACTTAACAAAAAAAATAAAAATGTCTTCTCTCTTCTCTTCTTTCAAAATCTCTGACATTTATCTACCTTTTCTTGGTGGCGCAGGTAAACAATATGATACGACGTAACAACAACCATGCACAGAATGGACGGCATATCATAGGATCGCAGTTTATATAGTCCCTCATGCCAAACACGATCAAAGGCTTTAGAAATATCCAGTGCAACAGCCTGAGACTCCCCGTGATGTTCTATTGCGTTGTTCCAAATATGGGTGACATAGGCTAGAAGATCTCCAGTTGATCTGGACTTCCGAAAACCATATTGATGATTGCTGATAATGTTGAAGCCTTCCAGGTACTTTAGAAGATGTTTGTTAATAGCTTTCTCTATTACTTTTGATATAACTGAAAGCAATGCGACTGGTCGATAGTTGCTAGGCAGGGTTCTCTTACCTTTCTTTGGTATAGGCTGGACTCGCGCCGTCTTCCAGCATGATGGAACTATTCCTTGTTTATATGATAAGTTAGAAAGTCTACAAAAGTCTACAAGGAATGAAGGATTATTTTATTTGAGCATGAACATGGCGTAGCCAATAGCAAAACGCCCATGAATTCGTATTTTGTTTATACTTTTTTTTGATTAAAATCTAAAATAATGAAATATTTTTAATTTAAATTCACGGTGTGATACTACAATACGTTAAACGTTAAAGATTCTACAAATCGACTACAGAGTTAAACAAGTTCAGAGACATGGGCGGCAAGATGTACACAACAAGAAATATTCGTGAGATTAGTGACAGTTATTATTTACTAGATCTATCATTTTATTGTGACGACCTACGACGAATGAAAAGAAATCGATCTCTGGTAGCTTTATTACTTTATTCATTTAAAATTATGGTTACTAAAAAAATAGAGAAGAAGACATTCACAAAAGCAGTAATTTATGTGACAACTTTCGACATTTTCCATTTTTATTTTTAGAAACTTTTGACGGTTGGCAATATTTTCGTTTCGAAATCTATGCAAAATCATATTACCAAGTCAATATAAAAATTAAATGCCTCAAATAGACTCTTCTAAAAAGCCATAAAGGCGACAGTGTAGCGGTTTTGTTTGCGTAGCTTTCCGCTCAATAATGTTTTAACGGCAGGAAAACAAAAAGGAATTGCCCGGGAAAATATTGTGAGCGCAACTTTGACAAAAACTAAACAAACTTGAGAAAATTTTTCTGAAATTTAATACAACGTTTCTACTCGTTTTAGAAAACAAAACAGCTCCTATAAGGGTTAAATAAAAAGCAGGGAAAATGTATACCCTTTTTTACGACGTCGGTGGAATTTATAAAAGCCTCTTTGATTACATAGGGATAGCAAAGATCTAGCTTTCCAAGAAAACCTTAGAAATTATAATTCACTTTTAGAACATTTCACATAGAAACAAGTAATTTTCGGAAGGCCTGGATTTTAGAGGCACAAATTTGTGACTAAAGGAAATCGGCCCTCCATATTTGGCGAACCAGTGATTCCAGTGAATAATAGTTATTTATGTATCAAGGGTACTAAGTAGATGATTATGCCCTAAGGTCGACAGTCTTACAAAGCCGAGGGCCTCTGGCCCGAGGGTTCGTAAGTCGCCCGAGGGTGTGTATCTATTAGTACCCGTGGTGCATACAAACTTTTATGTCATACCAGTTCTCTTTAAATAGTAAATATTTTTTTAAAATTTAATTTGATTTACTAATTTTTTATTTTTACCTGCGACATTATTTTGACATTATTATAGCCTGCGTTTTTGTTGCTATATAGGGAGATAAGTATTCAAATATTTAATGTGTCAAAGTCAAAAATCAAATATGGAACAAGGTTTTGAAATTCCCGACGAAATTGAAAAAAAGGCTGAAAAGGCAACGCAAAACCAACAGACAAGGCCGCTGTACTATACAACCTGTTGGAAAAAACACATTTGGGAAAATTCCCTGTATTATTGCAAGATATTTGGGTTTGAACAACCCCGAAAAGTACACTGGTCATTGTTTACGTCGAACGTCGGCAACTCTTTTAGCAGAAGCTGGAGCAAGTATGACTACGCTGAAGCGCCATGGTGGATTGGAGAGTACCACAGGTGCTGAAGGATATTTAGAAGATAACATATCCTCAAAAAATGATTCAAGGATGTTGGCAGGCGTACCATCTGGATCTCGCGTTTCCGTACAGAAACTAGAGACCCAGACAATGAATCATGAGTCAACCTTTGCTGCAGGAAATTTAGCTGTCAGCGGAATCTTCCAGAATTACCAGTTCTATGTAAATACAACCAAATAATATATAAACGTAAATTTATATTTTGTTAATAAAGAATTAGTTAATCAAAAACTGTTTTTTGCCTCTTAATGCCATAATGTGTACTTTATGCCCGCACGGGCATAAAGTAATCCAATATGTAGATGGTATCTAAGGTATAAAAACACAATAATGCACTGGTATGACATAAAATATACTAAGTTATTCAACGATACTTATTTAAAATATAAATTAAGGTCACTGTATGACATTTTTTGCTATAAAGTTCTTTCCGCGGATGTAGGCCTTCAAATGCGGCATCTGGAAACAAACGCCACTTTTGCAAAGGAAACCATTATAATTCTCATTTTCCCCGTTATTGATAATAGCAAATTTGATGATTAGAAACCGGATAAAATGGCGCAAAAATTGACGATAATAGTATTAAAAAATCTAATAATATTAAACAAAAATTGCTAAAAATGCACAAAATTTATCAAAAAAACATGAAATAAATTTTTTTTTAAATTTAATTTATAAGCCAATGGAAAAAAAAAATTAAAATAAGTCGTAGGTAATGGCAATAATTTAATCATATTGTTGTTTATTACTTATATGCTGATATTTTTATTAATGCTTTAAAAAATGAATGACCTGTCAAGGGACACCTATGGGGTACACCGTGTGTAGTCCATTTTTAGGGTTTGTTATCCTATTTTTTAGACGATCGATTTAAAAAAAAAATGTATTTCTTCTCGTCTGTTTCTCTATGAGATCTAATGAGTTACAGATTTAAATACAAATATACCATGTCTGTTACATCCCGTATTACGTAGTGCAAGAATAATAAAGTTAATACAGAAGAGATTTTCTAAGCGGAGGTTTTTGGCTTAATAATATTCTAAAAAGAAAAACAAAGGAAAATTTACAAGGTAAATATGAGACGAGTAGCTTTAAGGAACCCAAACAAGCCGAGAGCAAAAACATTTCAATTTAATATAGGGATATTTTTGCATCAAAAGTATTTGATGTAAACATACAAATATTTTTAGCATCATTTTTATTTTAAAAGTTTTTGTTTTGGGACTAGTGAACTTTGTGAATATTTTACATATTGTTCGGAACACTGTATGTAAACTTGACGGTACATATTTGTTCAACGTTTAGGCGTTTTGTTGAATAAATGTACTTTTAAAATTTTTACGAAAATAAACATTTTTTAAAATTTTAATTATAAATTTTAAATATACTTTCCCCGAGAAGGTACTTTTTAATTAAATGAATCTGGTTAAGAGTTGATTGGAAACTTGTAAACTATCAATTAATCCAAATGAAACAAATTACATAACTTTTTCATTAACAAGAGCTGATCATCCCAATTCTACAGATATTACTATCGGTAATGATAGAATTGCTGAAGTACACCAAATCTAACCCACACAAAATATCTTGGTGTGCTAGTTGACCAATTTATGAGTTGGAGCCCACATATTGACTAAGTTTCTAATAAAATACGTTGACTCATACACAAATTTTATATATTAAGGGAATTTCTAAATGAGAAAACATTGGTGATGGTTTATAAAGCATTTGTGGAGTCGCTAATACGTAAGTTAAATATAACACAAATATCTATTCTTAAAATTATATTAAAAAAAAAGATTTTTTGAGGATACTGTAAATATCAGAACTTGATATATTTAACAGTATATGTAATTGTGTTTATCGGTCTAAGACCAAGCTAAACTATGTAGATCACTCTACCGAAACAAGGACTAAGTCTAATGACAAATTTAAATTACCAAAAAATTTAACAACCGCCAATAAAATGTTTATGGATTACTTAGCACCAAAATCATTAAATTTACTCCCAAATAATATAAAATCAATTAAAAATATAAAAAAATTTTAGTAATAAGTGTAATCAGTATATTTATCGGAACACAGAAAAGTTTTCAATACTTTTTCACTAAATCAAAAAGGATTGTGGGCATGTTTCAGGTGATAGGAAACAAAGTATTAAATTCATAAATATTATGCGCAACCCCTCAAAACGCCCCCCCCCCCCCCCCGAAGTATCAGCGGCAAATATATATTCCCCCCGTTTTAGAAGATGCTGAACACGATGGCGGTGTCACCTCCAGAGGGGTTAAACGCGCTTCAACGTGTTCAGCATCCTCGAAAATGAGGGGGAATATATTTTTGCCGCTGAAAAATAAAAATTCACCCCTTTCGGGGGCGAGTATTGCCGGTGGAGAGGTTGGAAGAGGTCAGACGCGATATCTAACACCACCACCGTGCTCAGCATCCTCGAAAACGGAGGAAAAGTGTGTTTCTCTGTAGGGAAACCTCTTGAAGCGCATGTAACCCCTCTGGGGGGTGGTTTTTAGTCGTTTTGAGGGGTTTCGCAACCCCAAAGAGAAATTCTGACGCCACCATCGTGTTCAGCCCCCCTTTCGGGGGCGAGTATAGGCCGGAAGGGGTCGTACGCGATATCCAATACCACCACCGTGCTCAGGATCCTCAAAAACGGGGGGAAAGTATGTTTCACTGCAGGGAAACCTCGTGAAGCGCGTTTAACCCCTCTGTGGGGTCGTTTTTGGCCGTTTTGAGGGGTTGCGCACCCCAATGAGAAATTCTGACTCACAGGCGCCACTACTATACAGTTAGCCGATAACCAGACCATCGCAATGGTCGATTAACGAAAAGAGAAGCCAAAAATGAGTTGGTTAGTTGGTTGGTGTATGAAACAAGAATGAATCCTTTTCCATGCTGCAAGAAGAATTATAAAAATATGTAAAACATGGCGAATAACTACTATTCTTTAGTATTTTTGTTTGCTTATAAACGGAATACAAAAACTGCATTCTAGTCATAAAAACATGAACTAGCAGTGCATTGTTTAAGCATACCATAAACCCAATAAGTAATTAGGTTTTATTTCATGAGAGTCTTATGGCTTTTTTCCTTTTTCGTAAACTAATCACTTGATCCTAGAAATTGCCCTTTTTCTAAAAACCTTTTTAAGTCGATGAAGTATCGACTTTGTTTACCCAGCTTTCAGCTTTACAATTTTCTAAAAGCGGGACAACAAAAAGAAGTATTGAAAGTTCATTTTGAACAAAAACTGAATGAAAAATAAATATTTCTTTTATGAATTTTATTTCCCCTTTGTTATCAATAGAATAATCTGATATTTAATTTAATATATGTATTTTTTCTAATTTAATATTAAATTCTGTAAATATTCATATCGGTACTTTTTAATAAAACCAAATGACTTTTGGTTTACCGTTGCTCATAAATCTTTTCTTTATCTGATCGTACAGGATATTTGACGTATTGATATTATTGCAGCGGATACACCATTTTTAATTAAGGTTATTTATCAAAAAAATCATTTGTTTTTGTTAAATTCCAATGTTAAATTGAGTGAAATAAGTACAGCTTTACTTTTCAAATAAATTTTAATAAACATTTATGATGTCTATAATCATTGTTTTATATGGGCAAATATTTAATGCATAATATTTTAATGCGCATTTCATTTGAAAAATTGTAATTTTTTATGCGCTTTAATAATTTTATTCGAAACGTGTTTAAGCGTCTATTCGACTGATCAAAATATGTGTGTTTTTAAGAGAATGTATAAATACCTATTTTTAAATTAAATAAATAATTTTATTGGACAAATTATTTAATAGTTTCGTAAGCACGCGTTTAAGTGCTCTAATTGTCTTATAAACCGTGTATTTTATAATACTTTTTCTATTTGGGTCTTTAAAGTCTGAAAAACTTTTAAAAATATAGTAGATTTTTTCCATTTGAATTAATATTTAATTTTTGGGTTGGCAATACTTTTACAATTTCATAAAATGTTACAAGTGTCAAATATGCCGTGATAGAAACAATTGAACATAATAAAGCTTCTTCCCATCCGTAATAATTAAAAATAAATATACATATTATTAAAGTTAATAAAAATGATTCAGGAAGAAGATGTACTCCGGCAGAAATACTAGAATTGCAGAAAATAATCTAGAACTTTTAAGAAGAATATGCAAAACTTTGAGTTATGGTGCGAGCAGATCAAAGTTCAAAATATTGAACAAAATAATAAATAATACTATTGAACAAAATATTGTGTCGACTCAGAATCTGACAGGAATAACAATTAATGCCCAGGAAATGTCTACAGTAACTATAAATATGTATATATAAAGTAATATGTATGATACTATATTGAATTAAAAATAAAAATAGTACTTTATTGAATAAAACTTTATAAAGAGAGCATAAACTAGAATATATTTCTATTATTTTTAGGTTATGTTGTTCTATAGTTGTGACTAGAAATTAATTGACGGACACCGTCAGCATGTTATATATTTCCGAGTATAGGTATTTCACATAAATATCTAGTAAACGATCTATTTGCAATGTTAAAGGTTAGTATTTTAAAGTTTCAATACAAAATTTTTGTCGGATCCATAATGCCTAGAAAACTAATTTCAACGAAATCAAAGTATGCCTAAAATTCGAGCCCTACTTGCTGCCAGCATAAAAAAATTAAATTTCAGTTTCATTAAGTGGCAGGTTATTCAATTTTTTTGCATTTCATAATGTAGTCATTATGAAACCCAAATAGAAAAAGGTATTTTTTTGTGAGGAAAAAACGGCCACCGTCCGGGCTTTTCAGCTGCAGCTGCAGCATACGGTGTAAGCAAGTATTTTTTTACAACTCCTCAAAAAATATGTTCTTTGTTTCAGTTCAAAAAAACTTTTTTTTTGGGTTCACTTCGGTAAAAAAATCTTTTTTGCAGAATATCCCAAAACACAAAAGTTCTGGTCCGTCGAGTTAGATTAAATTCGACTTTTATGTTTTACAACGGTGTTTACGACAGTCTGGGGCCCGGGGCCTTCGACAGTTGCATTTGTTGGAAGTTTCTTACGGTCGGAAATAACTGATTTAAATCGAGTTTAAGACGAAATTTGGGAAATCTTTTTTCGATTTGGATGGTGTGTGCTTGAAATATTTATAAAATAGGACGTTAAGATCGATGCGTTTTTGAAAAAGTAGTAAAAATGCATGTAAATTTAATTCTGCATTGAAAACTAATACTAAGTTTGGTAAATTTATTCAAACGGCCAACTGCAACTAAAAAACAACGAAAATGTGGGATATATAAATTTAAATGTGGACGTTGTCCAAAAGTATACCCAGACTAATACAACCTGTCCAAGATAAGGAGGATTAGTACAGGGATCTCGGAAACCGTAGGAGATACGAAGTCCGTTAAATAGAGGTAAAGTTGCGCATTTACGTGCCTAATAATATGCCGTTTAGAAAGTTTTAAAATTCCGAGTAGTTCCTGAGATATCCGGAAAACACCGAAATTCTGAAAAATCGTTTTATTGTTTTCCTGGATTTTTTTGAGATCGAATTCTAAAGTAAATTGCGCTTTTGCATTGCCACTTTTTCCGCTCTATCTAACAGCGTTATTTGTTTTGTAAGCCCATTTTCAACTTTCTTTTTTTAAATACGGTCCTGTTTTTCTGATATTGGAATTTGAGAGCTTTTTTTCTTCCGAATGCAACGATGTATGACACATTGTGGTTTAATGACGTGTCGAAGGTTTTTTGAACAACATCAGGAAATTTTGGGATACGGTCCAGCATTTCTCCTAATTTTATAAATAATATCTCATAAGTAAGCTCTAAATTTTTACTTATGTTGGACTAGTTCAATAAATAACAAATACTTTAATAATAAACCACAAATAAGTGAACAAAATACAGAAACATTATTTCAAACTTCTGTTGATTCAGGATTTAAAAGAAAAGTAGGCGTTTGTTTGAAACAAAAAAATTAAGATGGTGACGCGTGATTTGTTTCACTTGACATTCCCATTGTGATCGTTTGAAAGTGTTTTAAGAGGTTTTGTATTTTCCAGAAAATATGGAACATAATTTTACAAATGCTGAAAAGTTTGATATTCGATCGTGTTTTATTTTATCTAAAAAAACTGTTATGTGGCAGTTAGAAGATGTTATTTGTGCTTAGAGAATAACGGAAATCATTTTGAACACCTGATTATGTAGTTCCTTACTTTTTTCGTTGTTTGATTTATTACTGTTTTGGTATGATTTTTGTTCACTTATTTGTGGTTTATTATTAAATTATTTGTTATTTATTGAACTAGTTCAACATAAGTAAAAAATTTAGAGCTTACTTATGAGATATTATTTATAAAATTAGGAGAAATACAGGACCGTATCCCAAAATTTCCTGATATTGTACATACATTGTTGCATTCGGAAGAAAAAAACCTCTCAAATTCCTATATCAGAAAAACCGGATCGTATTTAAAAAAAGAAAGTTGATAATGGCCCTTCGAAGACGGCTCGTCGAATTACAAAACAATTAACGCTGTTAGATAGAGCGGAAAAAGTGGGAATGCATAGTGCAATTTACTTTAGACTTCGATCTCAAAAAAACAAAAACAATAAAATGATTTTTTCGGAATTTCGTTTTTTTCCGGATATCTCCGGAACTACTCGGAATTTTAAAACTTTCTAAACGGCATATTATTAGGCACGTAAATGCGCAACTTTACCTCCATTTAACCGACTTCGTATCTCTTTGGTTTCCGAGATCCCTGTACTGGCCCTCCTTATCTTGGACACGTTGTATACAGAACTTTGAAAAAATATCCCAAAACTAATAGTAGTACAAAGTTTACGATTAACCGCCTATTATTGAATTTTTAGGATTAATCGTAATCGTTAACGTCAATGCGATTATTTTACGATTCTTCATATTACAAGAAAAATATTTAAAAATCCCTAGTCATTAACACAACACAAACTCGTCTTTTGCGATTTTTAAAAATCTAATTTTGTTTAGTTTTGTCACTTTTAACGCAAGGGCCAGATATATAATTTAACGATAGGTCTTAATATAAATTCGAAGAACATATACGAACATTTACGTATTTCTTTTAAATTCTGCATTTAATTTCATTAATCCTAATTGTATAATATAAATCGTTGCATTACTAACAACTAGCTATAATAAGAAATACACAAAGTCTCCCTATTCTCTATATTCTAAACCCGAACAACATAAATAAAATTTAATGATAATTTTTTGGAAATAATTAAGTTTCACAATGTTCTATTCAGTTACCTGACACGCGTTCTGGTCATTATCAAAGGAGTACTAAAACTTAATGATAATGTTGGAATTTTACAGTATGACAATAAATACCAAAATTAGATATTAAATTAAACGAGCAGTTTAAGGAATAAACCTGACTAGTTCCCCACTATTAAATTTAAGTTTATAGTTCGTTCATGATCACATTGTAACAATTTCTATTATTTATCCTTAAAATTGAATTAAAAATTGGTTTATGCTATCATATACATTATTAACTTGAGATATAGGTAAAGAGCTTTAGAAAATGTTTTATATTTAATGAGAAATATTTTTATTAAAATCACTTCGTTTTTACCATCCAAGGGAAACTCTATGTTGTCGAGAAAATGATCATTACAATCGAGTGACTGTGGACGTCGGGAGTTCCTCAGGATAGTGTTATGAGTTTGTTCGGGCGTTCATAGTAGTACTTAATGACCTAGCAAGGGATATTGTCTGCACAATTCGCTTGCTGACGACTGTATTATTAGCAGATTTATCTCTACCATAAAAGTCTACCTTAATTTACAAAATGACTTAACATCCAAAGATCAATAGATGGAATGCTTATAAATGCATATGCAACAATTAATTACTTTCGATTGAAAATATGTTATAATTATGCCGTTGAAAACATTGGTTTAAAATTCTTTCGACATTGTTAAATATTTAAGGGTTTATATTTCCTCCCATTTGAGGTAATTAGGTATATTTCACAAAACTGTCGCACGTGCATTCTAATCTCTCAAAGTGGGTGAGGCCAGTTGCCTAGAATAAAAACATACTTGACACTGGTAAGAACTCTTCTAGAATACTGGTGGACTGTCTGGCACCCATGACATGGGGGGTTGTCAGTTAAGTCCTCTTGAATTTTGGTATGGATTCCATATAGTCGGGAGTGTGTGGAAGTATATGCTATCGCTTCGTTCTTATGTCAATTTAGAAAAAATTTGTACAATATTTCCATCTCATCCAATAATATCCGTCCCATTGAAGACGAAATAATATTCGATATAATTTAATACGAATCCCATGGTCAGTGAGCAAGAATCTATTTTGCTACTCCAACAGATTGTTGCGCTTGAACTGAACAGCAGAATAGAGCATTTTCGCAATAGAGACTTCAAGCTTTATTTACTTTGGTAAAATATTGGATTTCAATCGTCCTTTTATGAAATTCTACTTTTTACTAAATCCAATCCTTACTATCGTTTATATGATGGATCCTTTTAAAATGATTACCCTCATATGAAGTTTTAAAGTAGTAATATCCCACTAATACTGTTTTTTTTTTGTTTCAGGTATGGTTAAAGATGAACGAATTTCAAAAATATAAAGTTATAGACTTTCCTAGACCACAAGAAGGTACTCAATTTAATTAATGCAAGAAATCGAAGTTCTATACAGGTTTGGCAAACATATATTACAATCATACTACCAGTTATAAATTAAATAAAGGGAATAAAATTCCCCGTCATATCTTAAAGCACATTGATACCTCCTTTCACCATCAACCAAAAAGACGCGACGCATACCTGTGTTACGCGCGGAGAAAGGGAAATCTTGCAAGCGGCTCACGCTTATAGACGCAATGTTGCCAGGTCAAAAATTAAAAATCACTAGCACAAAATATTGAAGAATTCAATTCATTAAATACTTAGCAACACAAAGATATTTATGGAAATTAAATGGTAAAGCAATAGATCAAATTTTACAATAATAATTACATTTTGGATGTGAATAAAAAAATTCAATAGGAAATAGCATTTAAAAAAGCTTTCATTAAATCATTAGACTATGTAGTGAAATTTTACTAAACCTATCAGCACTGTATCGACATATAAAGTGTAAGAGAGGAGAAAGCAAGCGAGTTTAGAATACGATAAAGAATAGGTTTCCTCTTCATCTAATTTATAGTTGGTATATCTTTTCTGCCGGTTAGGCATCTGATTATAAAAGTTGTTTGCCAAACCTGTATACAGTGCGGTTCATCAAGTTTGCAACAAATGATAAATTTTGATATTAGTTCCACTATCGAAATAAAAAGCCGTTAAATTTTTCAATAACCTAATGAGGTATACCTAGATCTCTACAACTTTTATTTCTAGCTTCTCGAATTTACGGTACTTTAATTATTTTTACCTCCTAAGTTTTAAGGTAAACAAGGTCTACTGGAAAACATGGTGCTTCTGTAACAAGCTACACTGAACTAACGGAAACCTCAATAATATTTTGAATATTCAAACCTTGTACTTATGTGTATTTTATCTAATATAAAATTTGCCTTCAGGCTGAAATTTGCTTACCATAGTATTTTCTTAATATAGACAAAGATCATTATCGAAGTAACATGCAACAGCAGTAAACAGCAACGAAGCAAACAAACTCCTTGTATATTTTGTAGTCTCTTATACCTACGCCAATTTAAGTATGCGCCATTTATTATCTGTCTTTAAGTTAGCAACATTTTATAAATTTAAATATGCAAATTTTAAAATTGTATGCTAAAATATACATATATTCTGGCCGTTATGTTTAACTGCTAAAAAGAAAAGATCAAGCCACAATCTGCGCTCGGCAAACCGCAAGGCATAAAAACGTGGAAAACACGAAGAAAAACATGTTACAAAGCACAACGGGCCCAGTACATTATCAAGCAGTTTTCGCATTAAGTTTGGGTACGTTTTGTACCGAAACTTATTATGTAACTGATTTTACAGCGCTCATTGCGTTGTTGCGATGAATGTGTGATGTGATGTGATTTTAAATTTGTGCATGCAATGCAAAGCATTTCAAATTGTGGAAATAATTGTTCAGAAGGTATCACGGAATGAGAAAATGTTAACATAGTGACAACACCAGCCAACGTTTACTGACATCTTTTGAGATTTGACTACCCAATTAGATTGTTGACATGTCTCGCCAGTGCCTATCACGGGTTTGATATAAGTTGCTTTATCTCGCTTATTAATTCAAAGCGCCATTTATTGTAATTTTTTCTTCAATTTGTTTTAATCTCTAAATTTTCGAGCTTAAAGATTAGTTTCAAATATTGTGTTTATGTGTGTTTTAGTCATTTCCATAACACCCTGTATAGAGCATTGTTCGAGTGATACATTTGTTTAGCATATAAACATAAAATAGCTCTCCTCGAAACAACCTCTAGCGGCCAACTCAATTTTCCGCTTAAGTTAAAAGTCATCAGAGATACCTTGCTGGAAAATATAGTAACGCTAAGCCATTTAGGTATACAAGATCTATACTTTCTATTCATGAAATTCGCCAGTAAGAAAAATCTATAATTGTACATGGTGGTAAAAGTAGTTAAAGTGATTTTGTACTGACATGTCGTTTATCGAGAAACCATAAGGATGCTTCATCAGACTAGAGAATACATCACTTATAATCTATATATGATCAAAATGATTCGATTTCAGTTTCAAACTGGTGCTCTAGCTGGCCTACAATGTATTTTACATGATCATGACTAAATAGAAATATTTTCGACCGATACCCTAGGAGTGATCCATTTAAATATAATAAGTAATTTCCACCCTGTATATTGAAAAGTAGCTAATCACTTGAATTCAGTTATTTTCATAAAATATAAATATATTAATGGACATGTACGCGACGAAGATACATATGCGCTTTCGATGGTCTCGAAAAGTGTTAAAACGTTGAATAGGTGCAGCACAGCCAATCGAAAGAAGTGTGGATGACATCCTTGCGTTTGCACTAGCATCACTTTCTGGTAGTTCTGCATTTGGATTTGTTCGATAGAAACACAATGTGACCCTGAGGAGTTACAGCGTCTTAACATACAGCGTATGTTTAAGGTGCTCAATTTAGCTCATTAAGATATTAATAAATAAGTTAGTAACTCCTTCAACCATGCATTTATAAATAACACTTCTTTACAACCGCCAAAATAATATACTTCACACTGGGACAAAACTAGGTCGCTTATATATCACCAAATTATCTCAATATTGTTTCTAAACCACACAGGGAGTTTAACCACGTAATTAATTGCACGCCCTAACGGCACAGGCAGATTATTATGAACCTGACAGTTTGTTCTATGCGCGGTCGGCTCATTGGGATTATTTTTTCTTTCTTGCCTAGTGGCATTGGCGTACAATGGATTTATTCCGCTCAATTTTAATATTATATGTAATAAAACTATAACATGATTTAGGTATGAGGACCATTGGCCTTCAGCCTTTAGTGGAAATAATAGTTTTCCCCACAACTAGCTTTGGAAGAGGAATTACAATACACCATATGAGGTGATTCAGATGACATGAACACTCTAAAAAATGGTCTAGTTTAGGATACCAAGATCTTAGTCTCAATAACTAGAAAATTTAGGAAATTTAGTATCGAAGGCCAGATTTTATTGCTACGATTATTCTAGTTGAAGTCACTAATAACTCTTTTTAAGTCAACCAAGTACTTCTAGTACCCGAAAGAATAAATATTTATGATAACCAATATAGTTAGTTATTAGGAGCAACATCATATTGTTGTTTCAACAATTGTGTTTGTTAATTATTACCTATTTTATTGTTGAAAAAAGAGCAAAGAAATATTAAATACCAATGTATGGAAAAATTATTATTTTTTCAGACCACCTGATGATACCTTATACAATAACGGCGCATTTAGCCTAGACAGTGGCACTTTAAAATACCATTTCAGATTGAATGGTACCACCAAGGAAAGGAAGCCTTTTCCATTGATAGGATGTAACCACCTGCAGACCAGTATCGAACTCGAAATATTTTCAGACCTAACCAGTGATTTTAACTGGTGCCACATATGCTCTATGGGGTTAAAAATGTAATAATCGGGTGGGAGTCGTATGTTCAATTTCTTATGCCAGTGTGTCACAAACATATATTTTTTTATACAAAATGTCTTTAAAACTTCTAAAAGGTCACTTTTTTATAACTTTCTTCAAAATATATATCATTCGCCGTAGTTCTGAATCTCCAAGTTTGTATTATTTGAGCTTGGAGCTTTATGTAATTGGCAAAATGCTTATTCTTTTTCCTTTATTTGACGGAGCTTTTGTTTTACACTTATCGGAAGAATCAGACCAGCCTTTGGATGGTGTTTCATGCGTGTCAAACCAAGTCTCATCGAGGTAAATTATAGGACGGTTTTCAGAACGGGATTTCCTTACAGAAGTTATATACTTATGACGCCATTTTTGTAAACGGTGGGATTCCATGAGTACTTGCCTTTTGTCAATTTTGCGGTATCTGAATCCCATTTTTGACAAAACTCTCCAAAGGCTAGTGCAGCTACAACTTATTTGGGTTTCATCATTGGTGAGCCGTTGCTTCAGAGAATCTAATATAGGTACGCGTTGCTCTTCGTACATGGTGTAGATTGTTCGCCTTATCAAGTCCTTGTCGCTTTCGTCGAAACATTTGGTGAAACCGGCATCTTTACGCTTCTTTCTAGATTTAATGGGATTTGACGCGATTCTTTTCACTGTAGTCAGAGGTATCTTAGTCAAATCAGACGTTTCAGTCGCAGCAGCACTAGCATAAAGTCCTATGTTGAGTAAAGAAGTATATACTCTTTTTACAATTTCCCAAGCATCGAGAGATAAATGCATTTTCTTCACTGCAACACTAGAAGAAGCACCATCAATGTTTCTCCATGGACGCCACATACTGGTTTTTTATACGTTTGGTAAAATAATATCGGTAATACAACTAAACTCATCCAGCAAGAAATAAATACTAACAAATTTTACCACAAAAAGATATTTAAATATAAATTAAGCAACCTAACCTACCTGATGTGCCTATATTTAATTATAATTATTACAATCCGGTCCTTTCCACATAATAATAACAAACGGTCATAAATAATGGGATCGCCCCAGGTACTTTTACTGCAGTCGTTAAGTTATATCTATTTGTCGTGGAACAATCTTTACCAATGCATTTTTTAGAGTGAAACTACCCCGATGATCGTATCTTAGAATGTCGGTAAATTTTTGTTTATTATAAAAAAAAATATACATTTTTGTCAAACGAGCACGATCCACTACTGCAAGGAATTTTATCATAACTAACAAAACTAACAGCAGCGGGAGCAAATCTTTCTACGAAGAATACTGTAATGGTATGTAAATAATTAAACAAACAATTTAAATTGAGACGATTATAAATGTGTCGTATACGGCGAAAGCCTTAGCGAATGCAGCATCCATTAGTGAGCACGATCATTTGCATATGGATTAAAGCCACAGATGCTTTATCTCCTGTAACCACGTGATGTTTCGCAGTATCGGAATTTATGTCTTGACATATCGTTAAATTTTATATTATAATATGAATTATATACGGAGAAAGCGATCTAGGACCAAGAAATTGATAGATAATCATTATTTATTGCAATTTCAAATGTGTTGAACTGCAATCTAAAACCGATTGAAGATCATTTTATTTTTAATTATTTATAGTGGAGTCGTTCTGGCGAAATAAACGGCTCGAAAATCCCTTGACGAAATCGAGTAATTTTTTTCCCCCAATCGATACAGTAGGATATCGAATGTCTTACATGACTTGTAGGGGGCGCCACATTGGGGGAGATGAGGGCACGCTCCGTAAATCTAACCTACAACGGATTTTCCTAAATAACTCAGCCGGTTCTGATGCAACAAAAAAAAATGTGAAGGGCAAGGGAAAATTTCGGATTGGATATTTATACAGACAAAAGATGTAATTGGGTTGCTGTTCCGTAAATTACAATCTTACACAAAAATTGGGACTGCAAAACAAGCACTGCCAGAATTTGCAAATGTAAAAATGATGTAAATATTCTCGAGCAATAATGACAGGTATTATTTACAATTGATAAATACAAAAAATCGTCAATCACACTATAAAATGCTGTGGTAATAAAATAACAATCGGTCAATCATATTACAAAATGTTATGATAACAAATAGATAAATAGTCGATCATACTATAAAATGTTGCGGTAACTAAATAAGTTGAGAGGTGTTATAGTATCACAGGCAGTCACTTATCGAATTGTTTCCTCGCTTCTATGTTGAATGATTCTATACAGTGTGGAGACGTTCTGGCGAAATAAACGGCTCGAAAATCCCTTGATGAAATCGAGTAATTTTTCGACATTCTGACATGATTTGTAGGGGGCACCGCATTGGGGAAGGAGGGGGCACGCCCAGTAAATCTAACCTACAACGGATTTTCCCAAATAACTCAGCCGGTTCTGATGCTACAAAAAAATGTGAATGGCAAAATTGAAGAGCTTGACAGAGCGCGTAAGCTCGAACAAACCTGCTCCCGATATCTCAACGAGTTCGCGAATTATCGCGATTTTTAACTGCAAAATAAATAAAATTTAATTAATCATATCTCGAGAAGGGGCGGAGTTGGGGTATCAATTTTTCGCGAATCAACGGATGACACCGAGTACTTTGATGGGTCGAAGGCTGGGTGTGGTGGGGCAATGAGGAAGAAAGTTATAGGGGGGAAAAAAATAGGACATAAATGCTAATAATAATAATAATAAGTAGTTTATTAATCGAGCTACGAGGATCAGGCCGGATTCAATTTGTTCATTTTTTTATCAGCTACGATGGGGGATTGGCGAGAAATTTTTATTTTCGCAAATGCGCGTTTATCGTGGCATACAAGAAATGGCCACTATTTAATATCTCCGAAAATACTTTAGATATTATGTTCAATTTTGGTATGTGTTAATAGGATATAGAACCACACATTTTAAACTACTTATTAGCATTTAGGTACTATTTTTTCCCCCATAACTCTCCTCCTCATTGCCCCACCACACCCAGCCTCCGGCCCATCAAAGTACTCGGTGACACCCGTTGATTCGCGAAAAATTGATGCCCCAACTCCGCCCCTTCCCGAGATATAATTAATTAAATTTTATTGTTTTTTGCAGTTGAAAATCGCGATAATTCGCGAACTCATTGAGATATCGGGATCAGGTTTGTTCGAGCTTACGCGCTCTGTCAAGCTCTTCAATTTTGCCCTTCACATTTTTTTATAGCATCAGAACCGGCTGAGTTATCTAGAAAAATCCGTTGTCGGTTAGATTTATGAGGCGTGCCCCCCTCCCCCAATGCGGGGAAAAAAATTACTCGATTTTGTCAAGGGATTTTCGTAAACCGGATCGACTCCACTATTAAGGAAGCATTTATAACATTAAATTTTATTCTTTTACACTTTTAGTAATCCGAAAATTCAATCATAGTATTATATTATTTGATTTTTAGAGTAATGTTTGTCATATGCAGATATATTATGACGAGCTATTACCAACCGAAACAAATACGAATCATGTTCAAATATGTTATGCCACAAATACATGCAACCTAAATTTCTGAGGTTAGGATAGTCAATCGCAGGAAGTGGTTAAATTATTGAATGTTCAATTGTTGAAACTTCATTTAAGTACTTCAATAACAATTGATATGTCGGTTCTGGACAGTATTTAGTGTGACAGAATACGGTTCAAATTCGCAACAGTAATCATATTAATTACGAAAGCGCATATCGTATAAATCATCCAATTAAATCTTGTCAGTATTTTTCGGATATATATTCTGTATAATTTTTCGTTTTATTATTTGTGGTTTATTATTAAATTATTTCTTATTTAATGAACTAGTACAACATAAGTAAAAAATTTAGAGCTTACTTATGAGATATTATTTATAAAATTAGGAGAAATACAGGACCGTATCACAAAATTTCCTGATGTTGTTCAAAAAACCCTCGAAACGTCATTAAACCACAATGTGTCATATATCGTTGCATTTGGAAGAATAAGAGCTCTCAAATTCCAATGTCAGGAAAATAGGACCGTATTTAAAAAAAGAAAGTTGATAATGGCCCTTCGAAGACGACTCGTCAGATTACAAGACAATTAACGCTATTAGATAGAGTGGATAAAGTGGCAATGCAAAAGTGCAATTTACTTTAGAATTCGATCTCAAAAAAACCCAGGAAAACAATTAAACGATTTTTCAGAATCTCGGATTTTTCCGTATATCTCCGGAACTACTCGGAAGTTTAAAACTTTCTAAACGGCATATTATTAGACACGTAAATGCGCAACTTTACCTCCATTTAACCGACTTCGTATCTCTTACGGTTTCCAAGATCCCTGTACAAGCCCTCCTTATCTTGGACACGTTGTAGTATTTTTTCCTGTAAATTTTAGAAAGTTATAGGAAGTAAGACGTTTACAACAAATATACATATCAAGGGAAGCGGGTGCAAAATAAAACGTCAGAATATTATTAATTGGCATTTGCCGTTTGAGCATGCAATTAATCAACCGGCAACTCCCGTCCCGGGCTTAGTAAAACAATATTACGATTATTTTGTGATATCATCGACCTAGTTTCTGCGATGTTCGGGGTAACATATTTCTGCTTTGGAACACGGAGGAGGAGGTGGCCATTTTAACTTAGAGATGGCAGAAGTACTTACGAATAAATAAAATTAATTAAATATTTTGCACGAGTGGTAATAAAAGTTATATACTATAATATACAGGGTGTTATGGACATGGCGTATTTTTAAACCGGCAATTCCTGAAATAAAGACAAATTGAAGAAAAATAGCCATAAATGGCGTTTTCAATTCATTCAGCGGTAAAAGTGACCCGACGTCAAACCAGAAAAACACCTGTGTGACACTGCGATACATGTAAGCTTAAACTCTTAAGAGAAAATAAAATAATTTAAACACTTTTCCATTCTGTAATACCTTTTTGTACAATTAATTGAAGAACATTTACGACGGCCTATGTTTTAAACAACCCGAAAAAACATATGGAATAGTAATAGCTACGTACGTCACTAGGTCAATTGCAAATGAGCTCTTGATGCCTTAGCGCTGGACGCGTGCGTCTGTTAGTTCAAGACCAACCAGCGGCCGGATACGTTGTGGCTCTCGTCAGTCACCAACACACTCTCAGTTCTGTTTCACCATTACTGTGTGTACATAAAGTGTTTCCAGGAGTGTTCCCATGAAAAAGAAGAAAAACTGATTGTGTTTGTGCCTAGATTTCCTCGCTCTTTAGGTATAAGGATAAATACAAGTAGGTAGAAAATAATTAATTTTTATAATTTTATATGGAATTTCAGTTTTACATTAACTTTGGCAACATTGCCATTGGCTCTGGGTGAAATGTTGTACAGTAGCGTGGACTGACCTGTGAGTAAGAGTGTTTATTACCCCACTTTTAAAACGACCGATTTAAAAAAGTTAAATATGTACCGCTTCTCTAGGACACCCATGGGGTCACCCATTTAAATATAATACGTCATTTCCATAACACCCTGTATAGAGGATGTCCCATAACTTATGGGTCATAAAACAACTGGGGGTACTAAACATCAAACTAGACTGATTTATCAGTGCGCGGCTGAATGTCTCTGTTTCGTAGCTGCCAGTCAATTACATACAGTTTGACTTAAAGATGACCAGCAGCTATCACTTGACCAATAGCTAAAGTACTTAACTATGCACTGATAAACCCGTCATATAAGTTTCAATTCGATACATTCAACCCTTTTCAAATATAGCTTATTTTCGAAAATAAACTTTCACTTCCTAGAAATACAGGGTTTCAAACTAGAAACATTATTTAATATTTTTAACTTCTGCCGGGATTAATGTAGGAGCATCAAAAATATGCGTATTTTTTTTAATAATATATATCTTTTGCCTTTTAATGATCAGGAATACTAATCTCCGTGATTCCCGCAATTTTAATAATTCAGGAACTTATTTACTTATATTTTATTTTAGACAATGATGAAACGCCGCCGTTAATATCACTAAATATTCGCGATATTATTTCAAAACCGCACAGGGAGTTACCGCGTAATTAATTGCACCCTCAGCCGGCAAACGCCAATTATTGTTCTGACAGTTTGTTCTGCGCGCGATCTGTTTAATATGCATATTTTTCTCGCAACGAATGGACGCCTCATTTGCGAGTTGTATTAAAGCCTCACGCTGGGAAATTTAACTTGTGTGCTAATTTTTAAAGAATTGACCGCGAATTTCTTATTGTTGCATTTAAAAATTGTTCAACATTACAGCACTTTTTAAAAAAATGTGTTCAATTTACGTGATTTCTTTAAGTTCGGAATATTTGAATAAAAAAGCAATAACTAGCAGAATAAATTACGAAAGGAACTAATTTTGATCATTTGCTCAACGTCATATTATCGCTGAGAAAGAAAAATGTGACAAGTGGACAGATATACGTTTAATCCCATAAGTTTCACGTCTTTCCAATTTCCGAAATTTGTCAGCTTGAATAAAACGTTGATCGTATGCGAATGTATTGTAACGAATTATTGCGAATTGTAGAAAATGCGAATCATATAACAATATGTAATGAAGAATATATTCAAACCATGCACTGACAAAAATGCATTTACCAATGTCCGTGGGTTACAAAATTGGAGCTACCTCAATCCACCTCTCTATCTTGTTCTAACTGAGCCTAGGAATTATCACAAATTATTTAAAAACGCTACAATAACTCAGGTTCTTTTGGTTCGCCTCAGCCCAGAAAGAGATTTTTTATCAACATTTTAAACATATTTGGGATCACGACAACTATTTTATGAGTTACCTGAATTCAATTTTTTTGGTGGGAAACCTTACTAATTGATTATAGTGTCGTGTTAACCCGGACGTGTATTATTTTACCTCATTACCAATTATTTTGAGTTGGAATAATTCAGGAAACGTGCTCCAAAACCCCATATTGAGGGTAAATCACAAGATCGTAAGGTCACGGAAAGTTCCGAATTCGTGCTCGTGCAGGTTTGGCGCGATTCATTTCATTGTTATTCGTCAATTCTCCTTCGGTCGCGCGTATAGACACCTGTTGGTCGTTGAGCCGTTTGCGGGATTTTTCATCTTTGTTCTCTGTGCTTGAAAATTTGTGTTATGCATAATTTTGGTTAGTTGGAGTATATAATCGCGCGCTTCTTTACAGTATATTAAGGCGTTAAATCAAAGAAATATTTGGAGGTCCGATAGTCCACAATTTAGGTACTGGTAGTCCAAAATTGGTGTCTGGTAGCCGAAAGAGTGAGTTATTCCAGCCACCTTCGTAAGGTAGAACAATTTAAATGTCAAGTTTTGATAGCTCGAATCATAAATTAATCCAGCCCGACTAGTAACGCATCACGATTCACATACTGGTAGCTACGGTAGCCTATCAATAATTTAAGACGGTGGGGCGTGAGCTATTCCAACGCATAAAATAACCCATCTTCTGTGCTATCATAACTTATGAATAGTGAGTTGATGCAATTTCTTCGATTTGGTTGCCGTAATTCAGAGGTCTGGGCTGTCCCCTATTAGCAACACGCTTCGGTCTAGGACAACTCATATTTGAGTTATATCAACTCGAAATTTCGCTCAGTGTGAGAAGGGTCTTGGAAGAAAATGTTCTTTGAGTTTCCGTAACAATGTTTTAACTTTATCCAAAATACTTAACAATAATTAGCATAATTAGAAAAAAATGCTATTGCGTCATACGTTGAAGAATTGAATTATGCATAATGGAATCGCATAGATGATTTCCCTATGTATTTTTTCTATTTCATCGCTTCTTTAACCACCTTCCTACGTCTATTCTTTTAACAATTTCATAATTTATTCTCAATTAAAAAACAATAGTTAAAATAAATCCAATTTAGGTGACGTGGCGCGCAAGTAAAAATCGATCTATCAAAAAGGGAAGACAACTTTCCTAGCGAATAATACAGGCGACACGTCTTCTCTAATAACGACGCGATGATTTGCGCTATCGGAAATTCATTCCATGACATGTCGTTTGATTTTATGATGAAATCCGGAATTTCACAACCAATTTATTGCGACGCTTCAGACAGTTTTGTTCAGTCAATTTTTGATTAAAACTAACTAAAAAACAATTTATGAAACTGTCAGAGTATTAGGAGTTTCTATCCACTTTTAATTAAGACGTTTTTAATTCTATTTCTACACTGAAAAAAAATGGGAATATTTTTAAACAATACACTATCTTTTACATTACATAATGTATATTTTACATAATGCTGTAACGATTCGTTTTGGTGGAGTCTGTAAGTATTTTCATAAATATACCGACCAACCAACGCCCCTCACGTACGTACTTTACCTACGATCATATTTATTAAGTTTGAAACACAATTAGGCTTTAATATTTTCTTTCAACTATGTTTCCAAGCAATCTGTCCAATTGTTCTCGTAGTTTTAATAATGTGACGTTTGAAAAAAGTTAGTGCAATTGTCCTTTTTCCTCGGCCTGTAGTTTTGTTGAAGATAAGCAAGGCGACCTTGTTTACCGTGCGATTAACTTAACAGTGCAAAACGTTTAACTAGATAATTTGTAGTACAGTATTGCCCGAAATAAACAGTACTGAACTTGTAATCGTATTATATATTTAAAAAATACATATTATTGACACTTTATTATATGTTCTAAATGTCCACCTCCTTGTTCAAGACAGACTTCATAACGATGTTCTAAGTTTCTGGTCATGTTATTGAATAAGGGTTGTCTCAGAGCTGCGAAGAAGACTCTAACGGCATCCTTTAATTCATCGATGGTTTGTGGTGCCCGTTTGAAAACGGCATTTTTAGCCATGCCCCAAATGTATGCGTCTGGAGGTGTGAGGTCTGGAGAATGTGAAGGATAAGGGAAGTCATTATGTCGGCCCATTCCGTATGAGCGAAAATAATGCTCTACCAGAAACACTTTCTCCTCTGTACTTAACACCATTTTTAACAATTAGGCCCTACTAATTACTTGTTTGAGGTTTACTTGACAGGTCTATACTACAACGAATACTTATAAACAGGAAGAAGACAAACAGCCGTGTTAACACATCGAAGCAAGTATGAACAAACGAACAAACCAGGCATCCATTCCGTCTGGAATCAGCTGACAAACGCACGTGCTTTTCAAATGTCACATTGGTCAAAATTTTTATTACTGTCAATATTTTAAAGTGACATTTAACCAACAAAAAACATTCAAACCCTTATATTTGATTTACTTAAGTAGTGAAAATCAAATATTAGGATTCTGACATGTTTTAAGCTGTAAATATCACTTTAAAATAATCCTTACACACTCTTATATCATTTTTTAAACTAATAACGTAACTACAAATGAAAAATTAAACTTCAGAAATAAGCTTGTAAGTAGTTTTATTAAAAAATAGGAAGTAAATCATAATTTACATAAAATATTTTACCATCTTCAAGTGGGCTCTAGGTCCTAGCAAATATTTCAAGCTTCAAGTCCAAGCATATTTTTGGGCCCCATATGATTTAGGAAAAGAAATTATTATTGAAGCTTACTCTCAGTAAAGATGACTAAATGAATGTTTCAATTACAAATTACTCACTTGCACCAAAAAGGAAACGACGTTTTTCGTAAAAAGATTAGAAAATTAAAAATTATTTTAAAATTTAAAGATGCGTCTTCTCCACTTCTCCACCATTTTAAATCATATCAGATGTTGCTTGATTTCCATGCCCGCCAGACGAAGGAAGTTAGCTTGTTAAACTATTTAACAATTCGTGCTGTTCGCATTCTATGCCTGTCTCTGTCTGCAGCAACCTTCCCTAATTCAGTAAAGTGAGACAAATATGACCAGGATCAAGTCGCCTGCATAAACACTCACTTTTGGGCTTTCCATATTAACTCTACGTAAGTCTGATATTGACGCTTAAATGATAGAGTGAAACAGATAGATAAAAGTAGGTTACATGTGAGCGTATGGAGCAGAGTAAGCTTAGCATCACTTCCAAGGCCTTCTTACGTGTTTCGACCCCCCCCCATAAGCAGTCTCACCGGGCTGCTATACTAGCTAACTTGAGTGTGACAGCGCACGCATAAAAACACCGCCAACTTAGTTTCAGTACTGTTTTTTTCGGGCATATCTGTATGTGTTTTGCTTTTTACGGTAGTGATCGTAGGTAAACAAATATTACGGAATATTTTTTTAATTACGTATAAAATATTTTGTACTTTTGCAATAGCTAAATATACTGGATTGCCCAGAAATTCGGAATAAAATTAATATAGCCTTACCCTGTAACTTTTGGGGAAAACGCTAGGACACGTCAATTTAGTTTTATATATGCTCACATTTTGACGTTATTCGTTAAAAAAACCATCAATGATTTATCATTTCCCCTTTTTTAAAAACTTTTAATAGTTGCCATTTTGAAATAGCTTTACAGAATCGCGCTAGTTTATGAGCATACTGTACGAGATATTAGCTTTCAAATGATGTATCACAAGCTGTATATTTCTATTTAAATAAAAGATCGATGTCGTCATATCTTTGACAAATGTCTATAAAAAAAATAAACGAATAACGTCAAAATGTGAGCATATATAAAACTAAATTGACGTGTCCGAGCGTTTTCCCCAAAAGTTACAGATTAAGGTTATATTAATGTTATTCCGAACTTCTGGGCAACCCTGTATATTTTATTATGCATGGTGTTAATGTACAATTTTTTTATCAATTTAATGATCAGAATTAATTTAAATATTACCTAAAAATAATAATTTCACATTAAGCAATATAATTTTCCATAAGTCAAAGTAAAATAATTGAAATTCATGTATAATGTGCAATCGACGTCTGAAGAAATTAGTATTGTGTATTTATTAATTTAGGTCAGAAAACCATGAAAATTTAGAGCTTGTGTTAAGAAAAAATCGAGTCAATTGAAACCGGGTTTCTTTTTTAGATATAACCGATTATTTTCTTTGCAACCTGTTAAAAATTATACAATAAGAAGAATTTATTTTCTTAAGAGACATTAAAAGGTTATTTATCCTGATAACGCGTTTTCGCTGTTTGTCAGGTTATTTAACGTAAAAGTAACAAGTTTTAATCAAAAAAGTTTTATCATTCCACAGTTAAAACTTATTAAAGTTAAAATTAAAACGGCTCGAAATGTCATGCCGAAATATTTTGCCTGTTGAAGCCACAATGGTCGTTTTATCTCGCAATAAATTACAAAATACAGAAGGGTTATTCTTGAAAGCGAGGTCAATTGAGCAAACCGAGTCAATTATCTTCAATAAAGTTGAAGTAAAAAGAATTAAGTTCATATTTTTTTGGTTTTGGCTGAATATACAGATTCGTTATTACCGCCATGTCGCCATTTTTACTTTTTTAAAAGATACTTTTTGGCTTATTTTTTTTACAGTTATTGAAAGAAGGACATGACATTTTAAAGACAAAAGAATACCTAATAAAAACACGCTCTATTCTAGTCGATCAACAACACTGTTTATGTGCAAAGTTGAATTTTAAGTTTTTGTTCTCGACTTTTTGTTATATGACTTATTACTTTATTCTATCATGTAAAATCACCTCCCCAAGTATTCTTATGTTTATCATGCAAACTTTGAGACACAAATAAGATATGGCATCATAATGTATGGAGGATGCGGTGAGGTGGAAAGACTGTTTATCTGCCAGAAGAGGACAATAAGAACACTCTTTAATATTAACCCAAGACAAACCTGCAGAGGTAAATTTAGAGAAAACAAGCTTCTGACACTCACCACTATTTATGTGCAAGAATGTGTGTTATTTTTTTGTAAGAATAGAGGGTTATTTAGGGGTAGTGAAGCACATGTTGCTTATCCAACAAGAACATTAAATTACACTTTTCCTCGACATAGGTCAACAATGTATAAGAAAGGAGCATACTACAATAATTGCATTCGATTTTATAACAGTTTGCCTACCCATACCGATTGTTAAATAATACTCAAAAAATTAAAAAAATTCTATATAGGGTGCTTCTTGATATAGAACCATATAGCATAAATGAATACCTTGGAAAAATTGTAAATTATTAGATCTTGTCTATACTTTCCTATTGCCTTTGTTATTGACACTATTTCTTTTTATGTATTCTATGTAATTTTGAAATAAAGAGTATTTATTATTATTATAATAATGAAAATTTTGCGAAGATCTCTACACTTCCGAGATTGACATAAATGGCATATTCCACTATTTAAGTAAATGGGTTCTTCATAAAAATAATTTTTTACCCTTTCCAGTTTTGTCCCTATTTTACAAAATGACCCACAAAAAATTACGGAAATTGCCTAGAACAGCGAATAACGAATAAAAATTTAATTGCTAATGTCAGGTCTGGACCGAAACATGCCAGAAACTTTTCCAATTTATTCGGATGAGCCCTTAAACAGGCACTACATTTTTTAAAATTTTCGAAATACTATTAATTAAAGTAAATGTCGAAAAGTGGATGAACATATACATATTATCAGATGATATTCAGCAGATCCAGACAGATTTGTTTAACAGATTTGCATATAGCCAGTCTGTGACTTTTTTTTAAATTACCATTTATAATTCCAAGGTCTGTAAAACCATTGGAATATTGGGGGTATTTTCCTAAATCAGGAAAGTCCATATATTTACGGAATCCTAGCATCTCAACCTTATTTATAATTTGCGTTATCAATTTATTCACTGTGTAAATTTAATATCATTCAAATTCATGGGGGAGCCATCGTATTTTTCACAAAACTAGACTTATTCACTTATTCACAGATTTATTAAACATTCATTGACTTGAAACAAATATGGACCTGATATTGCTATCTGCTTTATACACGTCAATGTGTTATTACGAAAATTAACACAACAAAAGGAAAGTTGTTTACAACTTACTTAAAAATGTGAATTGTTTATTTTTCAAAGACTGTGAACCAAAGCCATTTCGTATTTGATTTAAAAGCCTTGGTCACATTACTTGGGCACGAACAACCCAGTGAATAATAATAATTATAAATTTTCAAAAATGACACGATAATGATTATTTTATTGTATAATCTTAGATAAAGTAAATGCCACATACTTGAATAACTTCGTAAACATCTGTTACTAATAATCTTAAGTTAACATGATCGTAATTGACATGCCTGTATTGAATAGAAGCTACCTAAATTGTCTTTCGGGTACACGGGTCACTGAAGTGGCACCTGCATATTAATGCGATCCCGTAATGGCATTTGCCATGCAATTGGCTAATTGCATTGTTCCGCCTTTATTATTCGGGGAGGGTCAGTCCCAGACCGAGATACTACGTCACATTTATTAAATTCCTCGAGGAATTTCAGGTAGACAAGACGTTTTGGACGTACGAGTAGACTGGAAATTCAAATAAGGCAATATAGTACGTAATTAAATAGATTATGGAAAAAGAAAATCACAGTAAAATATGTTTCACACCCTTACACCTGCAATAAACTATTTTTAACACCAGCTGTCATAAAACCTGGTAAGATTGCATGAACTAAAAAGAGGTCCCCTAATAAAATGAATGTTTCGTAAACTCGTGCCATTGTATACAGGCTTGGCAAACATCTATTACCATCAGACGCCTGATGGACAGGAAAGAGAACATACTATACCGACTATAAATTGAATAAAAAGCAAAATTTCTCGTCGTATCTGAAAGCACATTGATTTCTACTTCCACCATCAACCAATATGACACGACTCAGTCATGTGTTACGCGCGGAGAAAGGGAAATCTTGCAAGCGGCTCAGGCGTATCGACGCAAGGTTGCCAGGTCAAAAATTAAAGAATCACTAGCTTAAGATAGTGCTGCAAAAATTCACTAAAATTTCACTAGATTTAAAAGAGAAGAATTAATTAATAATAATCATATAAATAACATAACACAGCACAAAAAAGTACTTACTTTAGCTCAGTTCCTGGTTACCCCACTAATTTACGTATTGTACATTGAAGACTTGGCAACATATTAAGGAAATGAAACGATGAAGTAATAGATTCAAAATTCAACTTGGCAACACTGCATCGACGGCTCTTATAAAGTCTGCGAGAGGAGAGTACGAAAATCCCCTTACCGTGGTCTAGGGTTCCCCCTTTCCCCAATTATTCCAAATGCGATAAAAAAAAATGTGGCGTCCTCGGAAACTGAATCAGAATTCTTTATTAACGAGAATTCCTTTGTCTACTCGAGTGATGTTGGTAAAAATATTGTGCGTCAAATTCATCAGTTCTTATTTTTGATTGAGTTGTTTATGATGTTGGTCTAGTTTTCGACCTCGAGAAGAGCCGAACCCAACGTTGTAAAATTTACAACAAACCGCGAAATTTCCGACTTTTATTCAGTTTTTGGCGATTTTAACCCTGAAGGATTAGTCTTTCGATAATAACTATTAGGTGCGTTTTCAAAGTAGACTAAATTTGCTACAATTTGAGACTACAAGCGTCTCTGTAAACCCAATAGGTTCCCAAATACAGCACAAAAAAAATATTTGAATTATCTAAAATATCATACTAGTTCTGGTAACGTCTTTATTGCACAGTCCCTTATTTCTCCCTACCACCTGACCTGTTTCATTGTTATGAATATAACGTTTCCAGTCCTCGTATCTTATAAAAGAAACTGACAGTAAATCAAGCAATTGAATCGAACAAGAATAATTTTTCTTGACAGGCGCATTAAAAAATATATTTCCTACGCAACGAGTTGACGTGTGTTTTTGCTAAATGTATTTTCAATTTATTTTTGACGCATATAAAGTTTATCGGCGAAAGATATTTGACGCTTAGGAAATATTTTATGAACGTTTTAAAGTGGCAATGGATGTTTGAATCGACTTCCGTTTATCGAACTTATTAATATCCCCCCAATAACGTCGATAAATCAGTACATTTCGTCAAATGAAATATGAGGAAAATATTCATGAAATTTTGTGATTTATTACCAATTCGTTATCACGCCCGGCTAGATTTACGTATACGATTTTGTCTTTGTAAATATTGGTTTTGAAATGAAAATTAGATTTTTTTTACAACATCGATAGTACGAAAAATAACTTGAAGTTACATAAAGATACTTTTTTGTTACATAATTTCTGACTTTAAAAAGTTGAAAATAACATTTTGTTGACTTGCGGTTCACTCATTTTTACATACATTCGAACAATGCCAAAATATACCAGGCATTCTATTTTAAATGACAATTAAAGTCACAGGATAAAATGAAAAAAACCATTATTTTTGCAAATTGCGCCCTCTGGCAACTTTATTAGGAATTATCCTGTACCACTGGATACGACAATTAAAAGTACTTCCATTTCTCTTCCTAAGAAGCTAAGGTTTACTAAAATTGAATAAGTCGTTTAGGAGTTACAGCGATTTACGCGTTTACACTTTCGAGTTCTATCGATGTTATTACAGCATATTTAACAAAAAATTCTATACAAGAGGATTATAATTTGCTTGACAGAACATTATTACAGTTATTTGCCTCTAAGAACAAAAATGTATTACTGGAAACCTTTATACAACAAATTCGCAAATCGAGATCTTTTATGAAACTGTTATAAATCATAAATCTCTCTAAACCAAGTCTTATAAGGGAAGTCTGCTAGTGGGTCACTATCCCTTTCCCTAATTTATTATTTTTATTATATATAATATATAATAATTATTATAACGTTCAATTATTCAATTAAATTTTCAAAATTACCTTTCATTGGACTTGTTTTAGACTGCAACAATTAGTATGCCTATATATTCAAATTTAAACATTGCTATGATACGCTTTGGTGCATTGGGGATAATTATCAATACACATCCTTTTGTTATGTCGGCATTTACATGTTTTTATATGCTTTTATGCCCGTCGGGTCTGTATCGGCATACCAGATTGTATAATGTAAATGAGTCAATATGTTGCACCAAACCCTAGTTCGGGTAAAAATAGAAATGTTTCAATGATTTTTGGCTTGTGTTAGCTATGTAAATAAATACGCTTGGGGATAACCAGTTGCTCGTCACTTTATTTTTTACATCAATTTATTAACAACGTTTTAAAATTTTATTGCCTTACAACTAACATAACTTTACACTTAATTACAACTTAGACAAATTTAAAAGAAATGAAGATCTGTCTTCTCCTTTTGTCAATCGCAACCTTAGACGCGTTTAGCCGTATCACGGCTCGTCAGTAGGCTAGAGTCTCACAATATTCTGATCTGTCTGCATCTGATATTTTCTAAGATACTGCTTTGAGTTGGTAAGTACAACACGAGATGTCACAGCAAGTATTACACTGCCATAGATATTCATTCTGGGCACTTGATAGCGTTGCAAAATTAATTAAATTTGACATATCTTACATAAAGATTAAATAATGTTATTTATTTTTCTAACTAAACCCACTAGATACAGGCTGTTATGGAAATGACTTACTATATTTAAATGGGTCTCCTAAGGTGTCCTAGAGAAAGTCTACATACTTTTTTTTTAATCGAATATCTAAATACTAGGTAAAAACCCTTTTCACCCACATACGGTCGCACCCAACGAATACTTATAACTAGGAAGAAGACAAACTGCCGTGTTAAATATTCGAAGCAGGCGATGATACGGCGACATCCATTATGCCTGGCGCGCACGTGATTTCAAATGTCACTTTTGCCCAAATTTGTATTACTGTCAATATTTTAAAGTGACATTTAAGCAAAGAAAACATCAAAACCCTTTCATTTGATTTACTAAGTAGAGAAAATCAAATATTAGGATTTTGACATAGGTTTTCAGCTGTAAATATCGCTTTAAAATTGTCCTTACATACTCTTATATTATTATTGAACTATAACAATACTAGAAATACAGAATTCAGAGATTGAAGGTTGTAATTAGTTTTATTAAAAAATAGAAAATAAATCAAAATTTACATAAAATATTTTACCATCTTCAACTTCAAACAAATCAAGGTAAATACAATACTATATGTACAGCTACTAACCAAGTAAATATATGCACCATCATTATGATTATGGGCTTCCAATTTGTTTGTTTCGTAGCATACTCCTGGCAACATTAGTGATGGAAGTCCTCTTTAATGTTCAGTCATTATGGGATTCTCAATTAAACTATGAAAGGAAAGAATTATTATAATAATATATTACCGGACTTATCAAAATTCTGACTACGGGTTAATATAACTTAGCTGTAAATATTATGTTGTAGCTTTTGACTTTTAGATTGTAAAATTTAAGTAAAATTCTTTAAAAATGTGTTTGTTGCTAGTTTGCGTGAGAAGTTTCGGACATAATGGGACAATTTTATAATGTAAAATAACAATAACGAATAAAAATTAATAAAAAAATATTTCAATCATAAATTACTTACCAGCAACAAAACGAAAAGGTCCGCTTTCGTGAAAAGAATAGAAAATTAAAAATTATTTTAGAATTTAATGACGTTTCCTCCGCCATTTTCAATCACATTATAAATCATATGTTACTTGATTTTTATTCCATTCCAGACGAAGGATGTTCGGTTGTAAAATAATTTAAGAACTTGTGCTGCTCGCATTCTATGTCTGTCTCTGTCTGCATCAACCTTCTCCGATTCATTAAAGGGAGATAAATATGGCCTAGGTCAAATCGAACAAACCCGAGTCTGATATTGACACAGAACGATAGACACAAAAGGATAAACGTATGGAGTAACCTGCCTGGCTGTGACGTCACTTGCACGGCCTACTTATATGCTTCGATCCCCGCCATAATAGGTCTCACCGGGCTCCATCTGGATTCAGTTATCAAAAATGTGGGTCACTAGAGTATACTAACAGTGTTGTCAGATCACACCGCATGTCTCGCCCTTGCTTTTTAAACGTTTTGTTAGTTGTAGCATTACCCGATTTTTTTTCTGTTGTGAACTAATTCAGAATAAGAAATATTGTGATGTGATTTAAAATTTCTGTGATATTACCTACTGTTGGTTCTGTAGCAAAGATACTTTTTGTGTTTTATTTTTTTATGGAATTTAATTATAAAACGGATTATAAGATCGAAGGTAAGAGAGTATGTATGAGTATTGTAGTATTTTTTTTCTAAAAAGTTTGAAAAAGAAGTGATAACGCTGGTCATGATACAATTTTGTGTTGCAATATGACAACACAGCCTATAATGCGATGACCTCTTTTGGGACTCGAGACTGCCTCAATAAACTATTGATTGTGAACGTCCTCAATAGCGGTCATGTTCATTGAAGTGAAGTGGGTTAGATGCTGGAGGTAGCAATCAAAATACAATTTCTTCCAAATTATTATTGTCGAAAAAACGTTTCAAACAATCAATGCGACATTATTTTACTTTCGCCTTTTGCTAAATTAAAAATAAAAATCGCTTCAATAAATAAAATCTATAATGCGACAATAACAAACCTAAAGAGAATTTTTACCGACACGCTAATCATTTGATTGTTGAAAAAAAAATGATAAAAAAACGTAATTCATTTATTTCATTATTTGCGCAAGCTTTTTCAGTCCCTACAATATTACCAAATTGGTTGGAATGTCTAGTAATTCTACATACACATTTTTTACTGTCTGCGAGGTATAACTTTATATAAGCCTTAATCTCGCCTTGATTTCCATTGGAATAAACATTAAACCACAGCAAAGCAACAAACAAAGATGGTAACGGCAGATAACATTTTAAATTTGCATTTTTATGAGTCAAAGGCTTAATTAGAAAAAATTCAGTACCGTGGCTTTAACAGACGCGGAATGAAGTGGCTAATTATTTCAAGTGGTGCTTCTGAAAAATTGCCTTTCTTTTAAAATGTACAGCCGGCTTTTTGTTCGGTCTTATTCATTTATTTAACGATTGTGCTATGAAACGGCGGTAAAGGTTATTTCTTTATTTTAATTAGTTTCCCGAAACCGCCAAGTACCCGGTTGGGTAGCTATTTTTTTAAATGCAGTTTTAGACGCTCAACTAATAGACTTCCTCTCGATTTCCGTCGCTTCTCTTTCCTTTCACTCTCCCTTGCAATATGCACTGCAAAGATTATACCTTTTTTTCATTTCTCATGATGTGACCTAGATATTGTAGTTTTATTTTGTCCTAATTGTACTCAGGATTTCTCTTTCCTTAGACATTCTTCTAAAGATTTCAATGTTAGTTACGTGCTCTATCCATGACACCCTGTTGACACGTTGTTCTTGCTAATGGTCAAGTAGTTAGTCTTATCCATATTGATATCCAATCCATATTGGTTGCTACTTGTTATTAATTTATCCATTAGTTGTTTCAGGTCTTCCATATTATCGGTAAATATTATTGTATCATCAGCTTATCTGATGTTATTTAAACGCTGTCCATTTACCAGAATTCCTTCTTGTGCATTATCCAAGGCTTCTCCATTAAATTTGAAAAACTGATTTTACTTCTAACAAGAACTCCAGTTTGTGCCTGAACGGTGTGGTTTGCCGACTTGAATAAAGGTTATTAGATATTCTTTTGTCTTTAATGACGTCCTTTATTCCAACAACTGTCAAAGCAAAAATAAATTTGAATTTCAGGTAAAATGGCCTCTGGTGGCACAGTGAGGAAACATTTTTACCCGGGTGGAAAGTAAATTATTTTTTTGTAATTTTTTTAAAAATCGATATCTCAAAATAATATACGAACACACCAACATACAACTCATTACACAAATTTAACGACAATGATTTTTTAAAATAAACCTAATGACATTTATAGAAAATAAAAAATTAACATGGTTTTTGTTTTACTTATTTATATTAAATATTACATTGGCATTATTGTAGGCAGTCACTGATATGTTAAAGCATTGAATATTGTGACCAAATCGTTGATATCTTCTTTGTCTTGGCATTTTCAGATTCTTGGCAGAACCAGGATTTTGAACTTTGTTTCCCGTACACCATTCTTTGAAACAGTTATATGCCTTGTCATATCTCGGGCGGCTTTTAGTTGGCCGAAGATCTTCTTCTACTATTTTTGCTGCTTCTCGAATTTCTGGTGGAGTAGTAGCAAAATCAAATTCCTCATCTGCGCGAGCATTTTTCTGTTGTTAAAATAATATATTGTTTAGTGACACGGAAACCATATTCCAAAAATGATATTTGCAATCTTGATGTGTATTATTACCTACGTTATTTTATCACCTGCGGTTATTTGAAATTTCTGTCTAATTTCCCAATGGAAAAATCAAAATGACATTTATCTTTTATTAATAATTTTAATTGAAAATAATAAGAAGTGGATGTTAGATATAGTTGTAAATAAAATAGTATACAAACCTCGGTGAAAGTTTCATTACTGTCTCGAGATTTAGTTAACTACCGACTCTCTCGGCACTCCACCTCAGTACGTAATATACTATTAATCCCTAATTATTATTTCACTGTGCATATAATATATCAGGGAATACAGCGAAAGAAAATGCATTATAACCATTAATCTTTTATTTTCGTTCTGTTGTCCCATCTAGTTAATTTGTTCTCAGAATAAATTCGAAGATCTCCATGCAGCTCCGCATCGAATTTTCAATGTAGCATTTGGCAACCCTCGCCGACCTTTCCTTCCTTGTGCATTATATAATGTCGTACTCCTCTCATTGAAAAGTAATGTAACTAATGTTTTTCTCTGGCGAAACGGTCTGTGTAAGCTCCAGATGCCCTTCGGCAATTCTGGAAAGCTTTGAGTCGGTATTTTACTGATTTTGTTTTAAGCTCACTTGTTGCTTTGTCAGAATATATATTTCAAGAAGCCGTTTAAATGGATTTAGGTAAGGTAATGCCCGGGAGTAATGAATCCATTTCTGCGACCTGTTACTTCGAAACTATTTCATTAAACGTTTGAATGAATGTATCAACATCTTTGAACCTAATTTTTAACATGTTAAAGCCGCTTTCACCGAAAAAAAACCTTTCTCATGCAGAGAGTAGGGTTGATTTTGTACTAATTGAATAATTGTTGTGTTTTATTTATTTATTTGAAATTTGAATATTAGAAATTGTTTTGCAGCGAACATCAGCGAACTGCAACTGCGAGCGAACATAAAAGTTTATAAATGCACCTCCTTATTGTTATTTTCTGTTGCCTGGGATCGACTAAGTGTAGGGAATTATTGGTTTTTTATTAAAAAATGTCAATATCCTTTTTTCAACCGATTATTGGAAAAACAATTATTTAATAAGGGAAAATTTTTCCGTAAACACAATGCCGCAATCAAACTAAACTCAAAACGAAATATCAAAAACAAACAAACCAAAGCAATTCCATTTTGCCACGATTTTTAAGTTCATTGAAGGAATGGCAGTTAAAGTTCATGTCTGAGCTGCATTTCTGATTATATTAGCAATGCGCTAGTATTTGCTGTGTCAGATTTGATGCCAGAAAATTTCACGTCCAAAATGAGAAATTTCTGCCAAGGTAGTTTAATAAAAATGGTAATAGGTTTTATTGGACCAAGAATAAAGTTTTTCAATGGGAATAACAAACGTCATTCTTTTTATCTTTGACCTTTTAAAGCACCAACTTGAAACAAACATGGACTCGGTATTTATATCAATCGACGGACGTGACTTAAAAGACTATATTTTTATCCAGTATACGGCACAGTCTTACCATATTGAGTTAAGAATTGCTATTTTTTCCACAAGCAATACTTAAATTTAACACACAAACACTGAAAACCAACAATAGTACATTGTTTACCGAGTAGGAAATGCCAAACATTCTTGGGCGACTGTGAAGAGCAACACATAGTCCAGGAATGTGGCTTTTCCTACGACAGATATTGATTAATTTTGAAAAAATCTCGAATAATTTTATTCACAAATAAATGGTGCTTTGAAATTCATAATCAAATTGGTTGCGTTACTGTGGAAACGTATTAATGTTGAATTGTTAAACTTGACGCATATAAATTTGATTGTTGGTGTTTCCGAAAGCAAAACAGTATAAAATGATAAGTGATGATGAATTTTCCATTTCCGGGACTCCTCCAGAGCTGGTTGAGGCAGTGAATACTGCTTCATTGGAATTATTGCCAAAGAAATCAAGGGAACAGTACGAATATGAATATAAACGTTTTATGGACTATCGCAAGAATAAAACACGAGTTCTTTCTCGGAAAATGTTGTAATGGCATACTTCCTAGACCTTTGCTTAAAGATGAAATCTTCAACATTATAGGCCAATTATTCAATCTTGACGTCAACCCTTGCAATTAAACACAATGTAGACATATCTACATATTCAAAAGTTCGTTCTTTATTGAAACGGCAAGCTCAAGGTTATAGGGCAAAGAAATCTAAGATTTTAACGAAGGAAGAAATCGACAAATTTATCCAGGAAGCTGCAAACCAAGATTTGTAGTTAATTAGATGCACTTGAATGTTTATCGAAACTATGTTTGGTTAAGACCAGAACATATGAACAGTGACCGATTTTTCTTTAAATATCAAAGCGGAAAGGGTTGTAGACAAGTGGTAGGAATACATTAATTTAGGAAAATTCCTAAAATAGTTGCAACTTATTTGAACTTGGTAAATCCAACAGAATATACTGGTTACTACTTTCGTTGGTCTTCTGCAACAATATTGGTTGACTCTGGTGCCAACATAACTAGTTTAAAGCAGCATGGCGGATGGAAGTCATCAAACGTTGCTGAAGGATATATTGAAGAATCTCTTAACAAATAGGTTGAGGTTGCAAATCAAATTTACAGTACAAAATATTCAACAAAATAACCCTACTACCTCGTATGTTGTCCAAAATGTTTCTCATAGTTCTAATAATGTTCTAACTTCAAAATGTATTCTGCAATGCATTGAGGTTTTCAAAATATAAATTAATTCCTTATGAACAACGTGTTTTCAATCATTTATGTAGAACACTAAGAACTGTAAGGAAATACCATTTCCTTACAGTAAGGAAATTAATATTTCCTAACAGTTATTTTTCCGTTGCCTAGCAACGACTAAGTGTAGGGAAATGGTAACTTTTTCTTTCAAAAATGTTATCAAAAATGTCAATATTTCCGAACGATTTTCGTAAAAGAATTTTATTTAACAATAACGACAAATATGACAGTTGTTAATCTGGTAATGTCAAACGTGGACGCTCGAAAGCGACGTAATGTCTTGGTCTAATTAACAGAAAACGACAATGAAAAATTATGCTTATTTTCGGAGCCCCCATTGTTTCTGTTATGACATTACCTCATTATATCATTTAAATCCGCAAGAGGGATAGAGACGAATTGCAGAAAAATAACCATGGAAGGAGTCAAAACAGTTTCTCTGGAAACTTGTTTACAATCCATCTAAGAATGTGAATTGTTTATTCTTTAAAAACTGTGAACCAAAGTCATATCCACATTAATATAAGATCCTTGATCCAAACCAATCCTCTAGAAGATTATAAAATTCGTTACGTTAATATAAAATCTGAAACGTCAAATTTAATTACTAAATATTGTGTTTACCTAACGAATTTTATTTTTTGATGTTTCTCGGTAATCTTTTAACGTTCCAAATTCTCTATACTTCACCAAAATAAGGCCCAGTTCATTTTACTAACATAAATTCGATTTGAAACGCTATTGTAACGTATATATATAGTTTAGCCTTTAAATTGTATACCTTTGCGTATTACGTAGGCAATTAGGTTGATTTGCATAGTCCCAGGGGTATACCCTAAGTTCCAGGCATGTTGTGTATATTGCGGTAATTGTGGAAGCCTAACATGTCCTATTATAATAATTGAAGAGTTACGTTATACTAAATAAGATAAAACGGAAAGCAACTATTTAAAAAGTTAACCGATCAGATGTTGTCAAATCCAGGCGATACTGGTGCGCGAGCGTCACCAGCACCCAAGAACGGTTATATTCTAACCTAAAAACTCTTTCATATTGTTCATTTTTGAACGAATTTATACTAATAATACCCGTGCCTTTTTATGATAAAGTGACAAGGAAAAATCCTTTAAGGCAATCTGGAAGTGGTTCCTGCACGAATAAAGCAATTTTCGTTGGTTTTGAATCTTTGGAGGTTATATTCGCTGGAAGGCATTGACCTAAGGAAAGGCGTTCCACAAGAATAACTTCCTCCAGATGAAAGAATTCTTAATAAAGTTCGAGGAGGACTATCAACATTACCCATGGAAATATCTGTAAGGGTGCGTCAAATCACCAACTTGTCATCGATGTTCAAGGCTGTCGAGGTTCTTGGCCAGCTCACGGTCTCCGATCAGGCAGATGGTCTCCTTTCGATGACATTCAGTAGCCGAATAATATGCTTGGATGCAGAGCTCCAGACATGAGAAACTCATTCTAGTGATGGATGAATCTGAGCTTTGTGCAGTGTCAAATGTTTTTGAGGTATATAGAAATTCTTGCTCCGGAAAGGTCTACTAAGTTTCTGCGAATCTGTCTTGGCGATTATCACAAGAGGGTTATGCCGAGACATATCTCCTCCCTGATTGACACCTAGCAAATTACTAGATGAAGCCAGTGGAATTGCGTGTACTGCTCAATATATAAGGTTCCACAATGTTAACTTTTTTAGGGATGATTTACTTGTTGTTCTAAACTAATCATATACTGTGAAGTGTCGCGGTATAGGAATCGTTTTATTCTTCAAGCTCGTCCTCAAATTGTCAACTAAATGCCGCTTATTTTCATTTTATTGTAATTTTATTACCAGGTAGAATGACAGATCGCAAACTAAATCACTGGGTAATTTAAATTTTGCGCACGTTCTCTTCTCATACACAGTCGCGTTCTCCTATTTTCCCATTTTACGGCATCCCAGGGGATTTGCGGGAAAGAACGCACGCTTCTTATTTTTTATTTATATGCAAATTGAGAGCTGTGTCCCAATAATTATTCTGGTTTCGGCTATAGAGTCATTGGGACAACTAAGTACAATAGAGTAATGCGAAATGACTATGGGTTTGTTCGGGTTTGTTCCGGGGCATGATACTATAAACCCAAAGTATGATATCTAACAGTCATGGTGTGCCTTAGTTTTAAATTTCTTGTGGAGATTAACGTTGTCGTTAGCGTTTTTAATCCTCTTTGAAAGGTATTGAAACGTTTTATGCATTTTATAGCAGGTGAAATGATGCATGGCTGATTCTATTCGTACTTCCATTATTCTTTGTTTATTTCGATTTGGGATTATTTTCTATCCACGACTTCCTTATTTAAATGATCCACTCTTTTACAAACTACACATGAATACACCATGATTGTTTATAATAAAGACGATTTTTCCCAATAATCACAAAAAACAAATCAACCAAAATATATAATCAATCCGTTAGATTAAAGCGTCAATATCGTAATGTTGACGAGATTAGTAATTGGGGTCCGAATCATAGCGCAGTAGTAAAATAAAAAGAGATGTTGCCAGAGTGCAGTTGGATTAGTTCAAGATTCGTTTGTTATTTTTAATTAATATTTGAATTGCCATACTGGGTTGCCCTGACGACATGATATTTTCGTTTCGATGTTATCGATTTTGTATATCCGCTGTAAGTTTTCGAAAATACTACTGTCCTTATGGGTTTTTTATACTTGAGTGGAATATTCATAGATATTTTACTGTTTCCCGTAGTACTACATTTACTACATCTGGCAACGCTGTTCGTTGACCGGGTTTGTCGCCCATGCAGCAAATTAAATTGAAGAAAAGAATATTTAAGTTATAACCAAGATTACCAAAATGCGCACACTTGCCCTGAATGACTCTAATACATGGAATCTTGAAGGCGGAGATTTTTTTTATTTACTTTGCCTGGTTCCCTCGGGACAGTTTGATTGGGGAGGCTTTTACGCATTTCGTTCCGTTTTGCATCTAAATCTTTACGCTGACAAATTGTATCACCTGAAAGAACAAGATTGGCCAGCTGTTTATTATATTTTCTCGTCATTTTGGCTATGTTAATTTTTTTTATTTTAGTAGAAATCGGCTAATTCAAAATTTATTTTCCGGTAATTTTATATTTCAACTTAATCTGCCTGAATTTTAGCGCACTGGCACTGCAACTACATTATTCCTGCTGGTCTTAAAAATAAGCATCGGTATCCCCTTTCAATTTCAAATCAATCGAAATTCGCGTATATTGTGGAATAAGTGGAATAATAACAAATAAAATTAATTATTTAACATAAAAAGTGATTTTATTATAACGTCATAACAATCAAATTTATGAAATCAAACGATGCATGCAATGTCAACTATCAATACCATATAAAACGTTTTATTATTCATTTAAAATTCTTTTTACAAAATATAATAAACTTTTACATTAATTCATTCAACATTTTCATACTTTAATTGTTCGATTTTGTATAACAAATCTGTACTATATTCAGCTATAATAATTACGGGTAGAAAACTATCGATAGCGGCTATCGATAGTGACGATCGATAGTATTTATCGTACTATCGATAGTAATTAGGTCTAAAATAACCTCGGAATAATAAAGAGAGCCATAAATTCAAATATACTGACTCTTTTTCAGATGTTTGTAGCCATTTTACTATCGATATATCGAACTTGAACACTATCGATAGTTTTCCTCCTCTAATAATGTATTTATCGCTATCATGCCAGTACAATTATTTTTATATAAAGCTTAGAATCGCCATTCCAAGTACAGCTCTCTTAATAATGTAATAATATATATTTTTTCATGGCATGAATATATTAGTGCTTTTCCATTAATATTTTTCGCATTTTCGACAATAAAATCTATTTGATTTCAACATGCACATCAAAGTTTCACGGGAAAACGGAAAGTTTATGTCACTTCTCAGCTGTTGTAGCAACTTTTTTAAGGTTGGAACCACTTTTAGATCCAAATAAACCTTTTGTATTGTTCTCATCACAATACCAAAGTCGAAGCCTTTTTTTTTTGACAGGAGACAACAATTGATCCGGATTATTTTCTTTCCTCTCAGTATCTTCTTTGTGAATGTTTTTTACTGTACCCACGCTTACTCCCGTATACATTGCGACCCTTTCTAGGTTTCGTTTAAGTGGCAATTTAAATGTATTATTTTGTGATTCCTCGTCACACACCCTCCCTGTACACATTGGCCATCCCTTGATGGGTTTGACTATGAAGGGTTTTACCAGGGTATATTCATTCATTATCACAAATAAATCCTATCACTACGCAACTGGATTAAGCATATTGGACATTGCTGAACAACCACGCCGGCACAATGGGCGTGTCAACAGACGCGTGTCGTTATCCTCTGTCTGGGATATAACCTATCAAATTAGCTCTAGCCACCGGTTACCCATGGTTACCGTTGATATTGCACCATTTTGCCCTATTTTTAGATTATAAGTACTTTAATAAAATAATATTTTATATTGCATTTCAATATTAAAATAAATAGTATGAAAAGAAAGTTTTGAGAACATTGAAACTATAATAGAATATTAGTTTCTTATGGTATACTTATGACAATTTACTTTCAATGGGTACATTTAATTTTAGGGTTTACTTGGTAACATGTTATTAAATTAAAATTTAATATATGCGACAACATTGTTAACCCAAGAAATTTTCTTGCCCGCATTCCTTTTGTAGCTACAGATAAAGTTGTCGACCTGTATGTTCATGCGTTATCGGAACACCCTGTATACAAATCAACTTTATACTTCGTTCAAGAATTTTTGTGCGATAGTCCTTTTTCCGTGTATCTTGCTTCGATAAAGGCAATACATCATGTACCGAAAGTAAACTAGCGCATCACTATACCTCAATAGTTATTCTAAAAGTTGCCGACAGTGATTGATCGCCATGTTACTAAAATTTAAATTCATTTTCCACTTCCAACACTTTCGACAGTTTTATCGCTTCTGCAAAGAACATAAACAAGCGTCATCCTGTCCTCTCACCTCGCTACTTTCATGAACTTCTCACCTCCTCTTTTTTATCTAAAATCAAATATGAAATTTGCCTCGAAGCAAACACTCAGGGTAAGTTCGTAAGATATTTGACGTGCCGTCGCTTTATTGGGAAAGTTTGTTTTTAAGTAGCTACATAGATATGCTGGTGGTTGTTTTCATGTGTTACATATTTCACACATCTAATCAACTAATAACTAAAGATGTGTTAATTAATTTACTAATGTCTGGTCTGCAGATCAGACCGAAGTTAGGCGTTTGAAAATGTAGTTTCATTCAGTTTTATAGTATATTAAGATACAAGTTTCATAAGACATTATCTTAGAGCACGCGTTTTCTAAAGTACAGGTGCTCTGATTGTCTTATGAACCGTGTATCTTATAATACTTTTTCTATTTGGGTCTTTAAAGTCTGAAAAACTTTTAAAAAAATAGTAGATCTTTTCCATTTGAATTAATATTTTCTTTTTGGGTTGGCAATACTTTTACAATTTAATAAAATGTTACAAGTATCAAATATGCCATGATAGAAACAATTGAACACAACAAAGCTACTTCCCATCCGTCATAATTAAAAATAAATATATTATTAAAGAAACTTTAAAAAATATAGTAGATTTTTTTCCATTCGAATTAATATTTTCTTTTTGGGTTGACAATACTTTTATAATTTAATAAAATGTTACAAGTATCAAATATGCCATGATAGAAACAATTGAACACAACAAAGCTTCTTCCCATCCAAAGTTGTACTCCGTCAGAAATACGATAAATTGCAGAAAATAATCTAGAAAAACTTTCAAAAAGAATATGCAAAACTTTGAGTTATGGTGCGAGTAGAACAAAGTTTAAAGTTCAAAATATTGAACAAAATAATAAATAATACTATTGAACAAAATATTGTGTCGACACAGAATCTGACAGGAATAACAATTAATTCTCAGGAAATGTCTACAGTAACTATAAATATGTATATATAAAGTAATATGTATAAAACTATAGTAAATTAAAAATAAAAATACTTAGTACTTTATTGAATAAAACTTTAGAAATAGATTATAAACTGGAAGATATTTCTATTATTTTTAGGTTATGTTGTTTTATAGTTGTGACTAGAAATTAGTTGACGGACACCGTCAGCATGTTATATATTTCCGAGTATAGGTATTTCAAATAAATATCTAGTAAAAATGATCTATTTACAAGGTTAAAGGTCAGTATTTTAAAGTTTGCTATAAAAATTTTTTGTCGAATCTATACTGCCTAGGAAACTAATTTCAACGAAATCGAAGTAAGCCTAAAATTCGAACCCTACCTGCTACCAACATAAAAAAAAATTTCAGTTTCATAAAGTGGCAGGAGATTAAATTTTTTTGCATTTCATAATGTAGCCATTATGAAACCCAAATACAAAAACTTATTTTATGTATTTTGTTCATGATTGCCCAAACGTTGTCTCATAAATAAAGATATTTATCACCTCAATGAACAATCTCGAAAAAGTTTTTCGCTGAAGATGGAAATAAAGATTTCCGAAAGTTTGGACCAACTTCAAAGAGTGCACTTTCATTTGCTGCAAAACCCAATATTTCCCAGTTTATTCCTTACTCAGCAAATACTACTTTTCCTATATCGGATGATGCATCGTTAAGTTGAACATAGGAAATCCACTGTAATTCCTGAACAACTGTTGAATTAAACGTGATGTCAAAACCACGATACTGTCATAGTTCCGGTGCTACAGCAAACACCAACAAATAATTTCTATGACGCTATTGCTAAAATTTGACGTAAAACTGACCATAACGCATATATTGTCACTGACACTTGACGTGACTTCGTTTTGTCATTGTCAAAATTTAATTGGCTGGTGTTTGCTGTATTAGCTGAACTATGAGAGTTTCGTGGTTTTGCCATTACTTAATTGAATAGCTTAGGATTGGCTCAACGAAATGTTTTCAAACTCGGTACATCAGTTTACATGTCGGCCCTTTCAAGAAGTTATTTTTTCTATATTCAGCCACCTCAAAATTTAGATGGGATTTCCTATGTTCAACTTAACGAGCCATCACCCATTATATATTTTATGTTTAGTAATAATTCATAACCGCTGTATATAAGTAAGGGTGTTAATATATTCAACCCTCTATCCTAACAAGCAATAACAATCTAAATCATAGCATATAAAATTATAATTTGACGCCTCACGTGTAAATGAACGTGTTTACCGCTTTGTAAATGTTGGCGCTCACTAAATACTGTCATTACAATGAGTGCGGGCTAATAGTTGAATAGACGGGAGGTGGTTTAACGAGTATAAACCTACCTACAGTAGATAGGAAGTTAGTCCTAGAAAATTACTACCATTTATTATAAAAGTAACTGACGACTTGATTTTAATTATCAGTAAAATAATCTCATAAATTTTTCATAACTATAAAGTATATCTTATAAAATTCCAAAGTTAGCTCCCATCCCTCAAAATACAGCGAGGCTCTCCCTCTCCCTATGTAAAGTACTATCACTGAAACAATAACGTGCTTTTGGAATTTTACTAGTAAATGTGTTCACTCAATTCCAAGGCATCGTTTAGTGATTTTTTATTGCTTATCCATGTCTTTTAAACAGCCCTATTTTTTTTATATTTTTTCTGACACTGATCATTTTAAAGCATTTTTAGGTATCAGTCATCACTGATATCAGTTCAGTAGTTTTTAAATTACTAAGTAATTTAAAAAAATTCTGGATCCATTTGATGTTTATTGGGTATCCAAATAAAACGCCTGCGTATCCAAATGGATACTCAAAAGTACGTTAAAAGATGCATTGCTCAATTCTAGTACAGGGTACATCGTTCTTCGGCATGTTTGGAGATGCGGGGATGGCATGTCGAGGGTTCCACGTGCTTGATGTATACCAATTTTAAACATTTTGTTAGTTGTATCATTACTCGATTTTTTTTCTGTTGTAAAATAATTCATAATAACAAAAGTTGTGATGTGATTTCAAAATTGTGTGATATTATCTACTGTTGGTTCTGTTGCAAAACATGCTGTTTGTGTTGTGTTATTATTTTATAGAATTTAATTATAAAACGGCTTATTTTAAAATATGATCGAAGGTAAGAGAGTAGAGACCTTAAAATTGTAGTTTTTTTTTTTTTTAAAGTTTAAAAAAGAAGGGATAACGCCCGTCAAGGAGGTCTTGTTGTCAAAAACTGAACACGTGCGTTTGTAATTCTGCGTATATGATAACACTGCCTCAATAAACCATTGATTGCGTAGGTCCTCACGATGTATGTGTATATTTCGCTTAATAAATCAAAGTGCTATTTATGGTTATTTTTCTTCAATTTATTTTCATCTCAGGATTTGCAGGTTTAAATATAATAAGTCATTTCCATAACACCCTATACATATAGTCTGGTGTTGTTAAGCTTGTTTTAAAATTGCTTGTTCCCTATTGGGGCGATTTTGTATGTTGCTGAGTCTTTCATTCCCAAAAATTGGATAACAAATCCCTTCTTAAAGATAAAGATATTACAGGTCAATTTTCCAAGGTAAAAAATAAACGTATATCGAGACCGTTGTCGCAAAAAAATGAAATATATAAAAAGAAACCCGTGCACGTAAAAATGGTAAAAAAGGGCACTACATCGCCGCAGAAAAACGTAAATAATAAATAACATGACTTTGCCACATCCATTTCTCATTCCAACGGATGACGAAGAACACTTTAAAAGTTGGAATAAACGCAGATCAAAAAATATAAATATACCTGACGGTTTTGAAAGTGTGCTGTATTTATAAACATACATATTTTACAAGGTTATAAGCGGCAGGAACGGTGGGCTGAGGAATAGCAAAAATAAAGTGATATATGTATATAAAGTGGCGCTTTTCTCAACGAAGGTATCTATTACCGCGGATGACGTTTTTTATCCCTCTCCTATACCATTTCGAATTTGACAAATTATAGCTATGTCATCTTAGACACCCTGTATAATTTATCCCTCGCTACTTAGATGTCTTTAATAATGTAGACGGCAGATGTAATACTTTCTAATTCCTTTTCAAACATACTCGTTATCTCGTTAAAAGTTTTTCCTTGTTAAAAGCAGTCAAAAGAAGTTAGACCAGTAGCTGTACATGCTTATTTTTGAATCTAGGCAAAAAATTAATAAGTTTTACGTTAAATCTACTGATAATAAAAGTTAAATGCGATTGAAAAGGACTAAGTACATTATTGGTTACGCTTATTTACCTTTTCGCCGCACAATCACATTGTTGATGGGTTTTTGACAAAATATCGTACGCGGCGCAAGGGCGGGGGGGGGGGGCAAATTTCGTTTGGGGGGGGGGGGGGGTCATGTATATAAAAGTTACGAAAAGTAAAACCCCTGTTGCGGTACTCAAACCGGTATATATGGTATTTTTCGTGTTAAATTGATGGTTTGGGGGGGGGGGCGTCATGACACCCCCACGATCCCCCCTTAATCCGCGCTTGACGCGGCGTGCATCAAATTTTACAAGTTTTCTTCTCATTATTTTGTGTTTGAACAACATAAACCTGTTTAATTTTTTTTTCTATTTGGGTGTCATAATGGCCACATTATGAAATGCAAAAAAATTGAATACCCTGCCACTTTATGAAAACTAAAAAGTTTTCTAGGCATTATGGATAACCTTTCAAATAGATCATTTTAACTAGATATTTATCGAAAGACCTATGCTCGAAAATATATAACATGCTGACGGTGTCCGTCAACTAATTTTTAATCACAACTTAAAACAACATAATATATAAATATCTTCCGGTTTATGCTCTATTTCTAAAGTTTTATTCAATTAAGTACAATTTTTATTTTTAATTCAATAGTAATAACAATAATATAAGTATTATACATATTACTTTATAGTATATACATATTTATATTCCGACGTGTCATAATGACATTATTATGGATTTCATTTTCAGTGTCAAAATGACATACTTTATAGGACTGGGTACTATAATGATTTCATTATAGGACTGAGTACTATAATGAAAGATAGACGCAAAAATTATTCCTTGAAATATGCCAAAAGTACCTTTTCATGTACGATATTGACAACCTTTTTCTGGGAACACCAACTTTTGTAATTGGCATAAGTTTTTTCATATATGCCTTTAGACTTTTCGGGCAACAAACCAACAACTGCTTTATTGGCCAATTCTTCGATTTCTGATGGCAAATTATCCATATTATATTATATAAACGTTAAAATTAAAAATTCAATTCTGACAATGAGAATACAAACAAATATTTCTATAGTTACCTGGTTTTATTAAACTCAAGCTATTAGTATACTGACGAAAACTTAAAATTCATCAAAAAAAACACAAAAATCGTCGGAATATAAAATATTGTATGAAATTCGGATCATAAACAATCATTATGGTACTAGCCGTGAGTATTATTGGACGAGGCGTCAGCCGAGTCTAATAACACGGCGTGTATTATGATCCTTATAACATAAATATCTATTATAGTTACTGTAGAGATTTCCTGGGCATTAATTGTTATTCCTGTCAGATTCTGTGTCCACACAATATTTTGTTCAATAGTATTATTTATTGTTTTGTTCAATATTTTGAACTTTGTTCTGCTCGCACCATAACTCAAAGTTTTGCATATTCTTTTTAAAAGTTTTTCTGTATTATTTTCTGCAATTTGTCGTATTTCTGACGGAGTACAACTTTCTTCCTGACTCCCTTTTAATAACTTTAATAATATATTTATTTTTAATTATGACGGATGAGAAGAAGCTTGTGTTCAATTGTTTCTATCATGACATATTTGATACTTGTAACATTTTATTAAATTGTAAAAGTATTGCCAACCCAAAAAGAAAATATTGATTGAAATGGAAAAAATCTACTATATTTTTTTAAAGTTTTTCAGACTTTAAAGACCCAAATAGAAAAAGTATTATAAAATACACGGTTCATAAGACAAATTAGAGCACATTTCTGTGTAAATTGATAGAAAAACATGTTATCTGCGGTAAATTTACAAATTTTAGGTATTATTACTTTATGGCATATGGAATAATAAATTAGTCTACATTAAACAAATTTACATACATGTTTTACTGTCTGGCTGCAATCTCCGCCGCTGGCAGAACATTGTAAAAACCCATTTGATGTGACTAATTGTAAGATTTGTAAGCTTGATGTTCACCGGATATTAATTTGAAAAGTTTTTCGTCATCAGTGATAAAATGATGTTTGAAGCGAAGTTTCGAGATAAAATTAAATAAGATTGTTAAAAGTAACTAACTCTACTGCATAACGAAAATAATACTAGCCAATTATCGGAAGTTTGTATTTTTTATCGATTATTTCGAGCCTTTTAAATATACAACTTACACTGAAAATTAAATAATGTAATTTTACATAACGAGTCTTTGATAATTTTGTTATCCTTGACTGGTTATGTCAAATAGTAAAATATATATATTTTTATTATATATTATTATACAGTATGTGTACACAGGGTGTCCCAGAATATGTGGACAATCTCCCGGGTTCAGATAGAACACTTAAAAATAACAGGAGAAGTTCATATAAATTTTTCTTTCTTTCTCTGGAAATCGTTCATTTTTAAATAATTTTTTAAGTACTAGGTGTAATTTTTAGTATAATGTTTACTAGATGAATCTCCTTGAAATTCGCCCTTTTAAACACATTTGGCTTATTTAGTTTGACAAGGACGGACTAGACGTAACACAAAAATGCTTTTTTTGACATCCGGTATGATGAAGGAACGACAATAATATTTGTTTACTCTAAACCTTAAGCTGAAAAAAGGTACTCCATGTCGATAGAATGAACTGTCGAAAAAAAAATATTTTTATTCAATATGGTTCTTTGCATTGGTTGTTGTTTTATGTTCATAAAATTTCTTCATTGTTCCTATGGTATTTTTCACATGTACCGATTAAAATAAGAATATTTATGGCACTGTCAGTTTATGGTAGTGTCTTGAAATTTGCGGTTTTTTTCCTTTGTCTTATTAGTTACTAACTTAGTAATGGAATTTACTTATACTGAATATGCCGACATGCATTTAATGTATGAACAAAAATATTTGTTTTTCGAAAACAGTTCATTTTATCGACATTGATCGAGAGTAACTCTTTTTCAGCGTAATGTTTAGAGTATCCAAAAAAAATATTATTGTCGTTCCTTCATCATACACATTTTTGTGTTACGTCTAGTCCGTCCCGGTCAAACTAAATAAGCCAAATGTGTTTAAAAGGGCGAATTTCAAGGAGACTCATCTAGTAAACATTATACTAAAAAATTACACCTAGTAGGTACTTAAAAAATTATTAGGAACAAAAATGTATATGAACTTCTCCTGTTATTTTTAAGTGTTCCTGAACCCGGGAGATTGCCCACATATTCTGGGACACCCTGTATAGTCTGGAAACTTTTGACCCGCTAATTTATTTTTTACAAAATTTGAGTGTTGCTTATAGAGCAAGGTAAACTAAAAACACAAAAACCGCATTAAATGTTTTATAAACACACAACACAATATATTTGCGGCTTCGACAAAGCGCGCACAATGTACGACGGTTGTAAATTCCGATAAACGCGTGCGTTTGAAGCAGTTTAAGTGGTAGAGTTGTAGTAGTAATGTATATTATGTGCTCATATATTTATTCTGTATTTATAGAAGTATGCGTCCTAACTAACACTCGCTGGTATATTTTAATATTTATTGTATTTGTAAATTCCTTTCTTTCTCGAAATCTTGTATCTAAATTCCGGTAATAAGTCTTGCAGTCCTTAGCCATCAATAATAAAACACCTTGCAAAGCCGTGTCCACTTTGCCCCATTTTACTTACAAAACAATCCGTAGCAATGCTGAAAACTCTGACCCTACTTTAAAAGCGTCCCTCACGTATTGCTACTTAGCACTCGGTCCACTAATCCAATGATAAGTGGCCCCTTTTTATCGTTACAAAGGGTATCCGGTTAAAATTCCTTTTTGTTAAAATTTGCCTCATAAATTTTGTATTATGTTGATATAGTCGGGCGGGGTCCATATGACTCTTAGACGTCCGCTCTTTTCAATTGTGGGACATATTTTCTGGGCTTCAAGTTTAATGATTGTGTCAAATATAAGAAAAGAAAAAAATGGCCACTACTTGGAGAAAATGTTGAAGTTGTATCCGGATTAAGGGTCGATATTTGAATGTTACCTTAAGTTAGACCTTAGCTAAGGTAGGCTTAGCGTTATGTTAAACCTTAAAGGAACGATGTTCTCAATTAATTTGAGGGTCAATTGATGCGTTAAGTCTAAGATTGCCACGTATTTTATAGGCATTTGTCAAAGATATGACGACATCGATCTTTTTTTTAAATAGAAACATACAGCTTTTGATACATTATTTGAAAGCTAATATCTCGTACAGTATGCTCATAAATTATAGCGCGATTCTGTCAAGCTATTTCAAAATGGCGACTGTTAAAAGTTTTTTAAAAATCTCTATTTCAATAAGCGGAAATGATAAATCATTGATTTTACAAGTTCACAATATCACAAAATGTCAGAACGTGAAACAATAAAGATTTCTTACCTTGAAAGGTAAAAAAACCAATGATTTATCATTTCCGCTTATTTAAATAGAGATTTTTAAAAACTAAAAACAGTCGTCATTTTGTTTGAAATAGCTTGACAGAATCGCGCTAAAATTTATGAGCATACTGTACGAGATATTAGCTTTCAAATGATGTATCACAAGCTGTATGTTTCTATTTAAAAAAAGGTTGATGTCGTCATATCTTTGACAAATGTCTATAAAAAAACAAACGAATAACGTCAAAATGTGAGAATATATAAAACTAAATTGACGTGTCCGAGCGTTTGCCCCAAAAGTTACAGGTTAAGGCTATATTAATTTTATTCCGGACTTCTGGGTAACCCTGTAGACATTTTACTGTTACCAGACTCGACAGTAAACAATTCCTAATAGTCGAGGAGAAAATAAGAAATTTTGTTGTCCTAGTTTTTTATCGGCACGATGGTACTCCTCAATCCGTAGGTCATACCGCTGTGCAAGAAACCAAAGGCTGTTAGCCTTTGGGGAGCAGTTTGTGACTGATGAACCTGGTTCGGAGCCGACGTTAAGCTGTAGATCGGATCAGGCTAGTCTAAGCGCCATTGCCGCAAATCAGCCGAGTGGAGTGGCATTTTTTTTCCACCGCGCCGGTACATTTTCACAAAATAAAACTATTTATGTACGTCCTAAATGTATCAGTATCTCTTCAGTTCAAAGAGGAAGGCAGCTGATTAAATACCCATTTGATTGATGTAACTAAATTCGTTTGCAGACAGAATCTAGGTAATTCCATCATGCACTCCATCTCACCCAAAATACTTTATTTAAATTGGATTCCCGGCATCACGAGCATTATCCACACCAACGAGCTGTAAAAGCGGTTTGTACTAGCGTAAGTCTGCACAGAACTGATGTAATTTTCTTTACAACAGCACTTTCAGTATTTGTAAAATGACGAAAACAACACGGCTCAAATAGCTTACTGGCGTTTAAACACGTGGAAAGATTGATCTTTGGAATGAATTCGATTTGTGCCCCTGTATATGTGTGTGTAGAAATCAGGGGCGGCACGCAGGTCAGCATTCATTAGCGTTATTAGTCATTAGTCAAAAATTCATCTAATTACTCTTTAATTAGATTAAATCTAAACATCAGAATTTTTTTATGTGTAGATATTTTAGAATTACTGAAAATACTCACCGTTGGCAGATTTATAAAGAAAAATAAGACAAATTGCCACATAACCAACCAAGCCAAATCAAAACAAATCAACTAGTGTACCCCTGTCCACTTTGTCGTATTGAAAACATTGACTGTTTTTGCAGATAATGTGATGTGTGGAACTGTTACGTAATATATAACAGTACCAGTCATTACGTAGCAGCGCTTGGCTTAACATTGGAATTAATACGAAAATTATTCGATGCTGCCGTTACTGCAACTAAACTTATCAGTAATATAATTAATTTTAATGTAATGTTATGCATACTGTTCAAATTCACATCAACCTAGTCAGGCGTGAAGATGTGTAAAAATGATCATTTTACACAATAGTTAAATGAATAAAATGAATCCCTATTCATTGTCTTCAGATATATGGCAACATTGCCGCCGTCTGTTTTTTGCTAAATGGCGAAACCATTTAAGACTTTTCCATGGCCTTTCATTAAGCTAATAAGAAAAATTCAGAAAATATATCATTAAATGTGTTTTATCAAATTTGACATTCTACACTAAAACAAATACTTCATTACTTTAATTTTATTTCTTATGTAGTTCCGCTCTTCATAGCGCCGTAAAAACGCACGAAGTTTGTCTCTACAGGGGCGGAAGCGTGGGGAGGAAATTTTTTGTTTGTTTATTACACCGGCGTTGGTCTTTGCTAGTCTTGCCACGTGGCAAGTTCATCGTTAGATCGTTAGATGTCGCGGCGAGTTCTCTACGCAATACCTATTCTAGCGCTGTCGGGAGTATGGGTAGTAGAAATATACCTTTTCGGGTTTTACAGTTCTAATTTAGGACGGTCCTAGAATCAGAAGTTTGGCGTTCTGGTTAACATTAGAACTGTTTTGGAAATTGGAACAGTCCGAGAACAGTCAGAATAGATTCCTGCTTTGGAAACAGTACCGTTTTCGGATTATTTGTTACACATTCGCATAGACTGGTCATCGATTATGGAATTGTGACATGTGCACTGTGTGCAGTCTGGGAGGAGTGTGTTTTAGAGTTATATTTGTTCATAGTTGTTGTATTTTCGAATAATTAGTATGGACTTGATAAATATCATAGAATCATCTAGTTCATCCTAGTCAGCATCTGAAAACGAAGATGGCTTGTTGGAAATATAACCTTAAAATCAAAGGAAACGACGAGATCCGAAATCTGACAAATTAGGTTATGTTATTTGTCAATTTTACATCTTTCGAATGCGTCCGGATTTTAAAACTCTGTTGACAGTCCTAGAACAGTCTGTGGTATCAAAACCAGGCACGTATAGTTCTGCACAGTCAGCAGATCGCTCGACTGTTGTAGAACGGTTCAAATAATTGAATCTGAATAAACCTATAATGTGTTGAATTTTCAGGATGAATAAAACTGCGGAATCAGCACAGTGTATTTATTTATTATGTAATAATATCTGTTTATCACTTAATAAATTTATCTCATTTATCACTTAATAAATTATTGTTTGAGTACGCCTATGGTAAAACGCTTTCTAGTATGGTTTTTATACATTTTTCTCCCCCCGCTGTTCATACGGAAACGTTGAAATAAAACTGAACAAACAATTGCCGATCACGTCGCGGGTTTGTTCGGGTTTGTTCGTTCATTCCGAACTGTTGCGCATGTCACAAAAACCGAAAATCGGAGCCAATTTCTCGGGACTCTTTCGACTGTTTTCAGCTGGTTTGCAAACTAAAATTTATTGACGCTAGAACATATGCGCTGTAGTCGGAACACCGGATTAAATTAGCTAGAACGCATACGTTACATTGCGCAAACTCCAGACGATTTCGTACCGTTTGAAATCGCTGCCAGAACAAAAATAAATAAAATAACTTGCACGTGTTTAAAGACGTGAAACACTCGATCGTGAGAATTCATTTCCTTTGCGCTATGTGTTGAAAGATTTATTGCAGGAATCTGCTTCAAATACTTAAGCGTACGGTAATCAGCGATTGTATAAAAGTGCTTAATAAAGGTTTAGGAATAAAGATTTAGAGACGATAAACAATCCCTTTTTGTTTTAAATTGTAAAACCTCGAAATAATGTTTTGGTTTTTCGAATAGCACTCCTGCTATAGTTTTCTTACTATTTTTTAACTTTTTTATGAAATGTAACGCTTTAAAACATAACTCAGTATATATTTTCGTTCCTGATCACTCATATCTTTTTATTTTATTTTTAATTAAAAGCTAGCTCTCAGTCCAATTGTTTCCGGTTGTCTTTTTGAGGCCCAAACATGTATGTGCTTTTTTTTTGTTAATCAGCGGGCATGTTTGTCACTAAACACAGAGAGCCCCACTTTATTTTTTGGCGGTGATATTTCCGTTAAAAATAAATGAAAAATGTTTACCACTGCCGGGCGTGATTGACGCCAAATATTTTTGTGATGGACAGTTGTACGGATTTGTTTTTGCTCTTAGGCTTTTTTGAATTGAAATAAAATGTCGATGTAATAAAATTACAAAACATGTCAGCTTAATATTATATTATATAACGAGTGTTAAAAGTGCTAGATTTTGAGAAAATCACTTTCATAGAAGTAAAGTAGCAAAGAAATATGTAAGGTTTATTCGGGTTTGTCCGTTCCAAAAAATAGTAAAACGCATAAAACCTAACCTCAGTATTTATAAATACGCAGTTAGATATCGTTAGTTTGTTAATTATGAACGATTTACATGGGATTTTTACTTCACTCCACGGGCCCCGAAAGTTTATTATTTTTTAAATAAAGAGTTTTGCTGTCAAATTGGCAGCTTCTTTCATCTATTCAAATACAGTCATGTGGAAACTACACATAGATTCAAAAGTTTTGTATCACTCTGATTCTCGAATTAGTAATTACGTCATGGTGAAAATAGACTAAATATTAGTTCATTGATAAGTTTAAAATAAAAATCAATGAGTTTTAAAAATTTTTATTTTAGAAGCAGCGACGACAAGCTCCTGGAGAGTTCTAGGGGAATTTCTTCTAACGCGAACCTCAATAGAGAGCATGTCCTAAGCATGTTCTATCGGGTTTCATGTCAGGAGACAAAGCAGGCGACTCCAAGCGATTGATTCCCTCACTTTCTAGATATTCATCCAGAGCTCTAGTACGATGGGACCGGGCATTGTCGTCCATAAACACAAAATTGTTACCAACAGCCCCTTTCCACGTTCTAACATAAGGATGTAGAATATCCCTAATGTACTTGTCGCCAGTCATTGTGCCTTGAACGTGGACTAATTCAGTACGCCCGTCAGACATAATACCTGCCCAAAACATGGCGCTTGCTTCCTCCCGCGAATGGAGGCAAGGGGCGAGCATGGGCAAGTTGGGCGGCTCTTGTTGGTTCTCTCCAAACACGAATCCGGCGACTATCGTTTACCAGACAAATCCTGGTCTCGTCGGAAAATAGGACAGAATTCCAAAATTTTTCGGGTAAGCCAACGTGCGTTTCAGCCCACTGTAGTTGACGAACTCGGTGGTCATATTGTAGTTGTGGAACTCTTACTGGTCGCCGACATCTTAAACCGGATTCAAGAATTCGTCTTCTTAGTGTAGAGATGGATACGCGAACTCCAATTGCATGCGTAACATCTCTCTGAAGTTGTGGGACTGGCATAGTACGATTTCTCCGAATTGTTAACGTAATATAGCGGTTCTAATGTTCGTTAATAACACGCCTTCTACAACTTCGTGGTCTGTCTCCTACAGAATTGGTCTCTAGATCGCGATTCCATATGCGAGAGACATCACTTTGAAAAACCCCTATTTTTTCAGCAACAAATCTTTGGGAATGACCTTCTTCAACTAAAGCTACTATTCTTGCACGATCAATTTCAGATATTACTCGGACCTTCATTTTTACACACTGAACCGTAAAATTTAACTGACCAGCGCCAACAAAATACAACACTGAAAATGATATCTTAAACAAATGTCTTGATAATATTTTTTTTGCTACAAAAAAATAGCATCGTTTTAACTGATAAGCATAAATAAACATTTAGAAACAAAATTCATTCCTGAAATTATCTTAACATGCCAAAATCAGAGTGATGCAAAACTTTTGAATCTATGTGTATTTTTTAACCGTTGTGTATATATAAATAGGTATTTTAGTATGAATTTTATCAAACTAGAAACGCCCCTGGTGAGTCAGAAATGAAAGTGTCCTCTTGGGTAACGCCACAGTTCCGATCTACCATTTCTCTGTTCCTACTTCAGATCAAAGAGAAACTATTTTACAACTTAAAATCACTTAAAGACATCTCTTTAAGGCTGGAATCTTTAACAATTATTGCTAATTTGAGACACATCACCCAGGATGAGACAGGACTCACGAGCTTCCATTTCCATTACGGCACTTTCTAACATTGACGCCGATATGTGACATTTGTTGTTCCACATCTGAATGTTATAAATATTCTACAAGTACAACCATTTTAAGAGCGACATTTCCCACCCTAATCATTTATTTAAAACATATCCGTCAATCTTAAGCCTACCTGCCCGAATTAAGGGGAATTAATAAGTCAATATGCTGGCTGACCTCTATCATAGAATATTCAACAGTCTGTGGAAATAGTTTGGCCCGTTTTACAATACATGTCTGTTCGCCGCTCTATCAACAGTCACGAGGGCTGCAAATGAACCATACAATGTGAATGTGTAAATTGGAATAAATTCAATAAATCCAGTACAGGTTTCCGTAAGAATGTTCGGACACGGATTTTAAGATTTAGTTAAAAAAAACATTGATACAGTGTGTTCCAAATTAGAGATACGAAGATTTTTGACAATATCATACAAATTATTTGCTTGTGTTTGCTGTAATACCTAAACGATTAGTTTCTCGGTTTCCCATCACGTTTTTTTGAATAGCTTAGGATTAGCTCACCAAAGTGGATTCAAACTCGGCACATAGGTCCACCTTGTCGTCCTCTTTAAGAAGTTATAATGCAGTTTTTCTATAAAATGTACAGGGGAGTCAATATTCAGCCACCTCAAAAATTACATGGGATTTACTCTATGGGTACCACCCAGTACCCATAGAGTATTGCTTATGAATATGTATTACGGTCTGGTATATATATTGTCAGTACATAATATTTTAAGAGGATGATGACATATCCATACAGCTACCCTATTGGCAGCGCTTCGATGGTTAAAAATATTTTATTTACAACCATGCATGTCATAATAATGACATTTTATCTATCTTTGAAAGGTGGAAAGTTGACTTTTTTTACTTTTACTTTCCACCCCGGTGGAAAGTAAATAATTTTTTTGTAATTTAAAAAAAAATCAATATCGCAAAATAATATACGAACACACCAACATACAACTCATTACACAAATTTAACGACAATGCATTTTTATTTTATTTTTCAAAATAAACCTAATGACATTTATTAAAAATTAAAAATTAACATGGTTTTTGTTTTACTTATTTACATTAAATATTACATTGGCATTATTGTAGGCAGTCACTGATAATAGCATTGAATATTGTGACCAAATCGTTGATATCTTCTTTGTCTTGGCATTTTCACTGAAATAACCTAGTAGAGTCGACTCAAAACCAGGATTTTGAACTTTGTTTCCCGTACACCATTCCTTAAAACAGTTATATGCCTTGTCATATGTCGGGCGGCTTTTAGTTGGCAGAAGATCTTCTTCTACTATTTTTGCTGCTTCTCGAATTTCTGGTGGAGTAGCAGCAAAATCAAATTCCTCATCTGTTGTTAAAATAATATATTGTTTAGTGACATGGAAACCGTGTTCAAAAAATGATATTTGCCATCTTGATGTGTATTATTAACTACGTTATTTTACCACCTGCGTTTATTTGAAATTTCTGTCTAATTTTTCAATGGAAAAGTCAAAATGACCTTTATCTCTTATTAATAATTTTAAATCAAAATAATAAGAAGTGGATGTTAGATGTGGTGTAAATAAAATAGTATACAAACCTCGGTGAAAAGTTTTATTACTGTGTCGAGATTTAGCTAACCTCGCCGCTTCGCGCCTACCGACTTTCCACCTCGGTACGTAATATACTATTGTGATCATCTATCTAGTACATAGCCAAATTTTGAATAATCAATTTTTAAATGATCTGAAATGATGAATGATGAACATATTTAGTCCCTCTATTTCCTCAATCAATATTAACCCACGACATACTGTAATTTAGGCCCGGTTAACTACATAACTCTATTAAAAGTTGCTAGAAATTGTATTAATCAGCATATACATGGTTTTCTTTATGAATATGCAAACAGATGTGGCGTGCTTAATTTAATTTTGATACCCTTTTGGTTTTACCCTTTTAAGGTCCCTTTTATGGTAAATAAACCACAGGAATCTTTTTTCCTTTGATATTAGAACAACTGGTCTTTCGTTACTTTAGTTTATTAATTGGGTTCTCTGTTATACAGGGTGTTTTTGGAAATGATTTATTAGTAAATGGGTTCATCAGACCATATCAAGTTGTTAACAATCAGCTACGGGTTTTTAATTATGTCATACCTTTTTGAACAAGTATTTCCATCAGTGGCGGTTCTTCCACAGGAGCACATGCGCACGTGCACCCACAAAACAAAACGAATAAAAAATATTAATTTATATTCATTGAATATTATTTATCGTATAAAGTCCGACCCTCCCTAATATTTTATCGTGCCGTCAAACTAAAAAGTCCGACCCTCCCTAATATTTAATCATCCCATCAAACCAAACTGTATAGATCCGGCAACCGTGCCTCGGTCGAGGTAAATGACGATTATGACGAGACTTGCTCGTACGTGCGATTAAGTACGGCAATTTCTCTGGCAGCGGGGAATATCGGGGCTATGGCGATTTAACATGGAAAAGGCGCACAGTTTTTGTCTGTTCGTGCATCTAGTTAGAAATTCGAGCGTGTATGTTTTAATATTTTAATATTATATATTTATTAAGTTAAAATGAATAGTTGACGGTGGACCATTTAAGAAATAACTTTAGCTCTTTGAGTTTGTAGCAAAAAATTGAAGTGAAGAATGCGGGAAGACCTAAACCCGAAATTAATTTAACGCAGAACACAAAGGGTAAATCTAGGGACTTTATTAGAAAGTTTAAAAATTAAATATATAAAAAAAAATTTATAGCGGGTATTCCAAACTTAGTGAGGTTGTTATTGATCAATATTCTACAATTTAGAACCGAAGAATTGACTTTACGTTAAAGCACTATTGTGTAGGGTCGATAAATGTGTATTTCGATAAATGATACTCGATATGATTTTAAACCATTTTATTTAAGGATTTAAACTAAAAAGACTGAAAATATGAAGAATGCCAACTTGTCAGTCTCGTGGCTCGATTCGTTCTCGTCATAAAACAGTTAACTATTGTTCTCATCTTGATTGCGCCTAATGACATAGCCCGTAGATGGCGTAGTGGTATTAGACATCATTCGCTTTTCTTGATAACTCGTAGATGGCGGTAGTAGTATTGGGCATCATTCGGGTTTCTTGATAGCTCGTAGATGGCTTTCGTAGTATTAGTAGTGGACCGTATAAATATTGTTACGAGGGTTGCATGCGACGACGTTAAGATCCGACAGCTATACATACTAAGAAAACCTTGTATTTCCTTGTGTAAAATTAAAAAATAAATAAACATATGTTTTACCTAACGCATTTTCTTATTACTTTTTTTTTCTACATTTAAAACGCCTAGAAAAATTTCACCATACTTGTGAACCCCCTGTATCATAGGTCATGAGCCGCCACTGATTTCCATAACCATGAGGTCGAACTTTGTATTTTGCAATACAAAGAATTATAAATGCGAACAAACACGTGGCCAATTTTATTCAACCAAAGATCTTTGACCCGCATTGTCAGTTATTTGTTAAACTTATTTAGAAAAAGAAAACTACAATTTTAAGCCACATGTTGTCATTATCTTCAGTTTGATTGTGACCTACATACACTTGTTAACTGAAAACAGATGTGTACGACGTTGCACGTGGAGGCACGTCGGGTAATATATGGGGTTTTTGCCTAAGTCTTTAGACATTTAATTACAAGAAATATATTTAGGCTTTCTCTAGGACACCCAAGGAGTCACCCATTTAAATTTAGTAAGCTATTTACATAACACCCTGTAAATGAAAATAGAAGAAAGCCACATAACAATTTAAAAATACACCTCCTTAGATGTTTCATGTTAATTTGCCTTAAAAATCTAGTTCATTTCATATAACATTTTTACTGCTCGCTTTAATCGTCTTAAAATAATTTTCCACTAAAGCAACAAAACTAAATTGGAGCTTTACGGCCAAATTAACTGTTTTCCGATTTTCACAGTGCCAAAAGTATTTTTCTTGGACAACAGCTTTCAATTGTTTGCGTGTTAGTAGACAATAAACAGCTCTCGAGCATGTTGCCAAATAAACACTCTTCGGATAAAATTGTCCGTTTATTCTTTTTATTACCTTTTTCGAGTATATTGATAAATTCGATCTTGCGGCAAATTTAAAGTAATTTCTTCTAACCCATGCTTTTATTTCTAAATCTGATATTGTCTCTCATGAAATAGATTTTTCAAACATATGTATTTTTTACGGAATACCCCAGTTGTCTGTATGAACTTGATGAGACTTGACAGACATTGATTTTTTTGGTGAAATGACATTCCTTCAGAAAAAGATTATCCCTGTTATATTTTAAATAGGTGTCAATATCGGGCTTCAGTTGGTTGCTGCTTGTAAAATAAACCTTTCCCGGGGTGCACCCAATACAATGCTTATACAGTGTGTCCGTGGATGGAATCCCCAAGAGGCAAAACATCCTTAGTACTATTGATTTTACGACGTAAATGAGCAAAAAAAAATTATACCCATAATATTGTATTCCATTACTTCATGGTTTATGATTTACACTAACTTTCGTATACTCATAATACCCTTTAATATGATACACATTTAATTTGAACGAACAATAAATATTTTTTTCTATTTGGGTTTCATAATGGCTACATTATAAAATGCAAAAAAATTTAATAACCTGCCACTTTATGAAACTGAAATTTTATTTTTTTTATGTTGGCAGCAAGTAGGGTTCGAATTTTTGGCTTACTTTGATTTCGTTGAAATTAGTTTTCTAGGCATTATGGATTCGACAAAAATTTTTTATAGAAAACTTTAAAATACTAACCTTTAAATAGATCATTTTTACTATACTTTTATCGGAAATACCTATACTCGGAAATATATAACATGCTTACGGTGTCCGTCAACTAATTTCTAGTCACAACTATAAAACAACATAACCTAAAAATAATAGAAATATCTTCCAGTTTATGCTGTATTTCTGAAGTTTTACCCTATAAAATAATATTTTTATTTTTAATTCAATATAATAATATACATATTACTTTACATATACATATTTATTGTTGCTGTACACATTTCCTGGACATTAATTGTTATTCCTGTCAGATTCTGTGTCGACACAATATTTTGTTCAATAGTATTATTTATTATTTTGTTCAATAATTTGAACTTTGTTCTGCTCGCACCATAACTCAAAGTTTTGTATATTTTTTTTTAAAGTTTTTCTAGATTATTTTCTGCAATTTCTGACGGAGTACAACTTTCTTCCTGACTCATTTTTATTAACTTTAATAATATATTTATTTTTAAGTATGGCAGATGAAGAAGTTTTGTTGCGTTCAATTGTTTCTATCATGGCATATTTGATACTTGTAACATTTTATGAAATAGTAAAAGTATTGCCAACCCAAAAAGAAAATATTAATTCAAATGGAAAAAATCTACTATATTTTTCAGAATTTAAAGACCCACATAGAAAAACTATTATAAAATACACGGTTCATTAGACCATTAGAGCACTTGTACTTTAGAAAACTCCCCGCTTCGGGGATCGTTTCCTAATTTGAACGCGTGCTCTAAAATAATGTCTTACGAAACTTGTATCTTAATACACTATTACCTCATTTTCTGATTAGACATGTATATTGACCTGAGCGGTGAGAAATATAAGTAAATTTGTTTTCTTAACTTCTCCCTATATTTTTAACAAAATAATCGTAATAAATAAAATTTAAGTTTTGTCTTTCGTAAAGGCCAACTATCTACATAGACAAGAGCAAGTGACAATCGGTTTAACTTTTCATAATGAAGTAAATTTTAAGCCTCTTAGTTTAGCGGGTAAACTTAAGATGTTGACAACCTTATTTTTAATGATGGAAAAAGATAAGTTGGTTGCATTTTCAGAACTCAATTTTTAATTATCTGCCGATTTGGTCAATTTTAGAAGAATTTAGTGGAAATACATAGAATCAGATAATTAAAACTATACAGCCTTTTCCATTTAAAATAATTTGCGAGTATTTTATTATATTTTACCATCAAGGTATAATGTTTAAAATATCTTGTATAAAAAACTAACTAGTACCTATTGTTACGAAATAAAAGACCCATACCTTCCCTAAATTTTCTCAATTTCTTTTTTATAAAAATGCCTTTAACGAATTTCACTTCAGAAACGGTTCGAGATGGATGTAGGAAATTCTCAACAAAAGTTGTTTAGGATTTTACATCGAATTGAAGAATGCTAAAATATATATTCTATTTAATGTCCTTCACCATGAGTACCATTGTTGTAATATTACAAGACTATTATTTATGATGTAGTCTATAATGACAATTCTATATTAACATTAATATTTCCTGAAATAATACTGAGAAAACACAGTCCAAAGGTACACAATCGATTTGGTGGAAACTAGTTCCAAAGTTTACCCCAATTGTTAACGCGAGGCCGTTCTAATTCGGTTTCCGATTTAACTATTAATATTGTTTTGCTTTGATACATCACGTTTCAGAGCATAAATAACAATATTGGCGTTGTTATCTATTATATTTATCTCCAGAGGTTTAAATATTCGTATCTTAAGGTGTTTAGAAAATAATTTTTCCATACGTATTTATATGGCATTTCCATACACAAAACTTAGTTAGCAAGCAGACTTCTTATGATATGTAATAGTACATTGTATACTTAGGAGGAAAAACTGAATATTCCAGGTGGCTATTTCTACAAGGTATATGTACATTGTACATGCTATTTTTCCAGAAATCTATAGTACATAAATTGTTATATTAATTGAAAATTTCAAATAAGCATTATTAATTTTATAAATAAAGGATTCCATTTAACTGTGGACTACTATACAGTAACTATGGAAACAAACTAACAATGAATTGTCAAACTTGATACTTGCCAAGTTTGTTTTTAGCCTCTGTAAGGAAATAATATTTTTCGACGATCACATACAGGCCTAGAACTTTATCTGTAGCTACAAAAGGAATGCGGGCAAGAAAATTTCTTTGGTTAACAATGTTGTCACATATATTAAATTTTATTTTAATAACAACCAAGTAAACCCTAAATTTAAATGTACCCAATTAAAGTAAATTGTCATACGTATATAAGAAACTAATATTCTATTATAGTTTCAATGTTCTTAAATCTTTATTTTCATACTATCAATTTTAATATTTAAATACAAAATAAAATATTTAAAGTACTTCTAATCGAAAAATAGGGAAGCTTAGTGCAATATCAACGGTAACCATGGGTAGCCGGTGGCCAGAGCTAATTTAATAGAATAACAGAAAAGTTTTGGACTTTTCTGTTATTCAAGAAACACCATTGTCTACAACCTTCAAACAGACACTAATTTAATATGTTATAATATATACTATTTTAAATTCTCGTTTCAAATATATAACACACCATGAATAATATTGGTTTCCTAGGCGATTTACTTAAACTTTATTACTTTAAACCAAAGTAGGCCATGAAACAAAAACTACTATCCTAGACAACTATGTTGACATTCTAGTTGTTATTAACATTTAACGTCAATTTCAATTTTTACATATTCATTTGTGAAAAAGACTTATCAACATTTTGAAAATTTTTATGATATCTATCATCCATGGTGTGTTATAAATTTGAAATGAGAGTTTAAAATGCTATCTTTTTAGATTAAAATATACAGGGTGTTCCATTTAAAAAAGTGAGGTTAGGTCCGATTACTTTTTTACCTGACCCCGTATAGTTATTCTGAAAACGGCAGATTATTCAACAATCATTATAAAGAAACTTCTGTATAAAATATTTTTCTATATCTCTTCTAACTAAGAAAATATAGGGTAATTTCGAAATGGGAAATTTTTTCATTTTCCCCCGTATTTCTTAAGCGAGCGAAAATTTTCGAATTTTGATTTTACCATTCTAAGTTGGACCCAAGAAGAGCACATGGCACCTACATTACTTTTTTGATAGCACTAACAATAACGGAGATACCCTATAAAAGAGTCGAAATTGGGACACCCTGTACAAAAGAAAAAGCCAGGGGGGTTACGGGCCTGATTCCAGTGCCTATGTAAGATTCCCCATATAAAAAAATACAGTTAAAATTGTCTATAAACTTGTTTAATTTTATGACAAAGTACATTTAATTTTTTTTTATCAGACCTCACGAAATAACAGTTCTAATGGAACACACAAAGTAGTTACATTGAAACACCATTTATAGCCTGTAATTCAAACACAAAAAAAATTGTAGTTCGTATGTAATTATCAGTCTTTTCACATCTGTGCAAAAAAGGACATTTCATCTACTAAACGACAAGGTTACAAAGCCACCAAATCGATTTCAATGTTGTATGCGAGTTTGGAAGTTTACCCAATTGTAAACGCAGAACCCTTGTATTTTAGTTGCCGCTTTTGGCTATTAATATTGTTCTATGTTGATACGTCACGTTTTGGGGCGTTAATAATATCTGCTTTGTTTATACCCCAAGGGGTTTTAATATAATTATTTAGAGACGACCAATACGCAAAATTGGAAATTTAGTTAATTACACAACCGAGGATTTGACCAAAAACAAAATTTATAAACGATTGTTTCCCCGTCAAAATCGTTATTTCATCGGTTCTGTTTTATCTAGGCAGCTGTGACAAGTCTGATTGGTTTAATTATTAAGAGGACATTTTTAGATTTACTAAATAGTAGTAATGTTAATGACTGACAAGAAGGAAATGATGTTTACTACATTTAATATAGATCTGATTTCTTTAATTTCGGTAAAAAGCATACAAGGTGTTTGGTTAATGCATCAGGATGATGCAGAGGCTGATGGTGATTCTACAAGTTAAAATAAAGTTATTCTAGTTTTGCGCCTAAATAGTGTAGTTTATCGACTCGGAATGAACAGTATCCTTTTTATTGGGTCTCTAAAGGGCATGTTCTTTTTGCCAATAGCTGTCAAAACAAAAAATATGTGCCAAAAATTAAATTTGCATTTTAGGGTTAGTGGCCTCTGTTGGCTTTGCCTTTAAGCCATTGACTTGAAACACCCGGTATTTCTATCTACTTTGTACACACCAATGTGACTCATTTTATTACGAAAATAACCACAATAAAATAGAGATAGGTATTCTCTCTGTAGAATCCCCATCTCTTCTTATCTTCTGTCTGTTTCTGTCTTCATTCTAAACTAAAACGGTTTGATATGTTTTGGTTAGGATAAACAAGCAATCGGCGAACGTGACTCAAAAGTCTATATTTTTATCCAGTTTACGGTAGACTTGGCACAGTCTTACCATATTGAGTTAAGAACATCTATTTTTTCCACAACCAATGCTTAAATTTAACACACAAACACTGAAAAGCAATATTAATTATTTATGTATCAAGGGAACTAAGTAGGTGATTATGCCCTGAGGGCGACAGTCTTACAAAGCCGAGGGCCTCTGGCCCGAGGGTATATCTATTAGTACCCGTGGTGCATACAAACTTTTATGTCATACCAGTTCGTTTTAAATAATAAATATTTTTGTAAATTTAATTTGATTTACCAATTTTTTATTTTTACCTGCGACATTACCTTGGCATTATTATAGCCTGCATCTTTGTTGCTAGGGAGATAAGTAGTCAAATATTTAATGTGTCAAAGTTAAAAGTCAAAAATGGAATAAGGTTTTGAAATTCCCGACGAAAATGAAAGAAAAGGCTGAAAAGGCAACGCAAACCCTGTTACCGAGAAAATCCAGAGACTCATACGACAAATAATATGACCAATTTTTGAAGTGGATGTCAGAAAATGTTGTAGAAAACATTGACGAAACTGTGCTGTTGGGATTCTTTAATGATCTATCTGAAAAATTTTCCCCGAGCTCTCTGTATTATTGCAAAATATTTGGGTTTGAACAACCCCGAAAAGTACACTGGTCATTGTTTACGTCGAACGTCGGCAACTCTTTTAGCAGAAGCTGGAGCAAGTGTGACTACGCTGAAGCGCCATGGTGAATGGAAGAGTACCACAATTGCTGAAGGATATTTAGAGGATAGCATATCCTCATGGATGTTGGCATGCGTGCCATCTGGATCTCGCATTTCTTTACAACTAGAGACCCAGACAATGAATCATGAGTCAACCTTTGCTGCAGGAAATTTAGCTATCAGAGGAACCTTCCAGAATTGCTAGTTCTATGTAAATACAACCAAATAATACATAAACGTAAATTTATATTTTGTTAATAAAGAATAAGTTAATCGAAAACTGTTTTTTGCGTCTTGTTGGTATGACGTAAAGAATTTTATTTAATAATAACGACAAACATGATAGTTGTTAATCCGGTAGTGTCAAACGTGAAAGCAGGTATGTAAGATGGCCGTTCCAATAAGGGTTTTATAAAATGTACGATCCGTCGTTGTCTAATTAACAGAAAACGACAAAGAAAAATTATACTAATTTTCAGAGCTTCCCGATTGTTTTTCTGGCAAGTTGTCTACAGCCTACTTAAGAATGTGAATTGTTTATTCTTCAAAGACTGTATCCTCCTTGATTTAAAATATTTGCTTTAAGCAGATCCCTTGAGTGTTTCCAGAAGCTGAATAACAAAATGTCGATGACTTTAGCTAAATCGGAACTCAATTTAAGTTTCGCAACATAGATCTTAATATGCAGAGTTTGGATGCATTTGTGATTACGGTGTACGAAATGTTAGTTATACAGTCACAAGATGTGATCGTAGTCTATACATATGCATCAGACTAGTCAATTTGGTTTGGTTTAATTTAAAGATGTCCCATTAAAATTGATTGCATAATTGGTTCACTTGACTTTTTTTTTTATTTAGACAAATAGTCAGGAAACCACCTTTTCTACGATCGATAAGAACAATTTTTTTACCCAAATGAATACATAAAATTGGCAATTTTTAAAAAGTTAATAAAAGTTATTTAGCGTGCCGTAAGATGTCATTTCTTCACTCTCTGAATGCATATAATATCATCTCTCAATGCCATGAAAACAGTATCCGCGTGGTTCGTTGCCCGGGCGTATTGTTACCTTAAAAATGTCAGTAATATTTGAAAAATCAGCAATGGAATGAAATAAATCTTATTCCGAACAAGAAAACTCATTTGAATGCGCTATAGATGAAATAAAGCCAATGAAGCAACACAAAGTTTATTCCCTGAAAAATCGAAAGAAGCTTAAAAAAGGAATAAAAAAGGACCATTTAACGTATTTTCAAGAATGGAAAAACACTTTTAAATCTTCGACTATATGGTTGTGCTGTTCCAAGCTAAAATCAACATTAATTCTCACTTTCATATAACAGAATGATAGAATTTGTTAAGCGTCTTCCCTGTACCCAATATCAACTTGATAGTTTAAAAACTAACGCCAAGATGTTAAAAATAAAGAAAAATATTGAACTTTTCGACTTTGTGTTAAAGAACTTAGTACCTTTATTCTTACATTTAGAATTACCTCTCTAAGTATCCGGATACATTATTCGAACATCCCGTATAATGGTGTTATAACTAAGTGTCATAAAAGTTAGAAATGTTATTACACAACAGCTTGTAGATGTAATAACTAAAGTTGTAGACCTTTTTATATCAAACTAAAGGTTTAATATTCACTGAGTGCATCCGGTTTAACGTTACCGAACTCGTAGTATTTATTTTCAACTTTTATTCAACGTATTTCTCCTAATTAAATATTAATTTAATAAGAGCTCGTTTAAAATTCCATGCGAGCGTGAAACTTCCAAACATCGAAAACTCCCGCTTTCAATTTTAAACCCGTGGGAAAAGTTTTTCGAAAAAGATATAGTTAATTGTTTTTCGGAAATTCGGAAACTAAGTGGTCTTTTGAGCGGGGCCATTTAAAGTCCAAAGTTTGCCAATTTTACCGGTGTTTCACCTTTCCGGCATTCGACCTCTCCGCCGAGAGTATGGATGATTTACAGGGTTGTGACCTTTGATGTTTTATTCGCTCAACGAAAAAGGTACATTATATCAATAAAAAGTACATTCACACCATGAACGGAATCTTTAATAGCTAGTGCCTAAACCAGATATTATCTCTCATTGGTTCGGTTAAAAAAAACTAATTAAATTAACATTTTACATATATCGACTTTAAATTTTAGAAATAACCTACATTTATGCGATACCCCGTACAGACGTATCACAACGTAAACTACTGTGCCCTAAACTCTAGAATATGTTTCCTCAGTTAAAATAATAGGAATAGGAATCGGATACAGAAAGTTCAAAATACGTGTTCTCGTCTTATTTTTGGTCTAAGAAAATTTGATCATGTTTCACATACATTTAAAGATCTTGGATGGCTCAAAATGCACAATCGCCGATCTCCGATTTGGGTAATTTCTTTCATGGGATTTTGAGTAACCCTGTCTATAAAAAATAAGTTCCAATTTCGCGATGATGTACAATCACGTAACATAAGATTTTCTAATAAAATTACTCTTCCTCATTATCATAGTGCCATGTTACAGAGAACATTCACTTATAATTGTATTAAATTATATAACAATTTACCGGATTATCTTTCTCTTAACTCTAACAAATTTAAAATTTTGTATAAGAAATATTTGCTCAATCTCCAAAATTCCTAATTGATTTATTGTATTATTACTTTTTTTTATTATTATTATTTTTCTTTTTTTTTATCGTTATGCGATATCTGCGTTAGTTCAGTATTTAATAAAATGATTTAAGCTCTAAAATATGCACATATCGCCCGTCGCTTTCATTATTCTATGTGGGCCAGCTTTAATTTGTTTGGGTATATCAGAACTATGATCTTAACTTCTGTTTTTCTCTTTTATTCTTTAACGTTTGGGTTGTTTGGGGTTCCGTAGAGTAGCCTTTGGCTAGACTGCGCCTCGAATTGACTCCATATTATTTATATGCATTTACTTGTATTTCACTTATTTAATAAAAGGCATTTATTATTATTATTAATATTATTATTACATACCAAGAGTTGTAAGACGCCCATTACGGTACGACTGTAACGAAATTATCGAAATATGCTAATAAAATTTGAATCGGTACTCACGTGATTATCAGTACACCAGTCAATACATTTTTGATACACTTTTTCATGCAACTTCATGGATTTTTCTAGAAATAATTTATTTTCTGCGGAAGCAGCTTATAATGTAATTTCCCGTGGCGTTCCCTCAATCTGAATATCGTAGTCACTCATACTTTACCCAAAAATATACAAATTAAAAATGTTGACGTTTAAAATGTCTCGACATTTACGTTGTCAAGGCGACCCGATTGAATTCACCGCCGACTTTGTTACAGTTAAAAAAAAATATTTTAAATCTAGGAAACTAAAACAGATTGAAAACCGGGGACACCATTTACACTCTGATTGATTTATATTGTTATATCATACGATAAATCAATAAATGTTCAATACTTCTGTATGTGTCTAGATAATAGCTTTTTCATTAATGCTTATTTTTTTATTTGCAGATTGGAAGTTTGAGAGGATACTACCTCTTCGAGCACCAGCGTATCCGCAAAAGATCTGTCGAAGCCAGCGACCATGTTCATCAGACGCTCGCCTCGGAACCACAGGTAACAGATTCATTATCGTTGATATAGGTATACTGCTAGATAGCAAAATAATCATTATAAAATATTTTAACAAAATCAGTGAACGTGAACATATAATACAGGGTGTCCCATAACTTATGAGCCATAGATCTTCACATCACCAGACTTGAGTTTATGGAGCTGAATGAAATTTACAAAGTAAAAGTCCACACACTGAACGCACTACTTCGACGTATTAGAATAACTGCAACCGATATTAAAGAAAGACAAAAAGCGATAGGCGCCCTTAACCATACTAATTTAGATTGAATGATACTACCAAAGGTATTGTAGACTACAGGTTCTATAATCCATTCATAAAACTCTTGGAGTAATGCTGTGATTGTGTGAAATGTTATTGAAAATCAGTAATGGGTGGAAAAGAGGACTACATGTTTGTTGGCTGAATGTCAACAACGCTGAAGTCTGGCTATATCAGATGGTTAAATATTAAAACATAACCATACTTACTGATGACAAGATAAGTCTTTATTTAAATCATCCACTCTTTTACAAACTACACATGAATGCACCATGATTTTATAATAAAGACGATTTTTCACCAATAATCACAAATATAAACACAAATCAACCAAAATATATAAATAATCCGTTAGATCACAGCTCCAACATTGTAATGTTTCCGAGATTAGTATTCATTCATATTTTGGCTCCTGGATCGTAGCGCAGTAGTAAAATAGAAATAGATGTTGCCAGGGTGCAGATGGATTAGTTCAAGATTCGTTTGATACTTTTAAGTATAATAATATTTTTTTAAAGAATCTCTCCTCGCCTTTTCACAGTTTATACTAAAATTATTGGGAAATAAATATTTTAAGAGCAATTGCGGATTAACCTTAAACCAGTTGTAATTGTCAAATTAACAAATTTTGAATTGGGATATTGCAAGATACACTTGCGATAAATATGTCAATCTGGCTATGCTGCAATACTGACCGAAAGAGGTGGGAAAGACTGTTTGTATTCGTTGCGTAGGCTAGAAATATACATTTTTCTATGTAGTTTGTAATATCTTTGGATACTACCAAGAAAAATAATAAAAAAGAGAATAACCTTAAACCAGTTGTAATTGTCAAATTAACAAATTTTTAATTGGGATCTTGCGAGATACCCTTGCGATAAATATGTCAATCTGGCTATGCTGCAATAATGACCGAAAGAGGTGGGAAAGATTTTTCTATGTAGTTTGTAATATCTTTGGATACTACCAAGAAAAAGAAGCTTTTTCTATTGTTAGGATGTCACCACCTGCAGACTGGTTTATATTTGTTTATCCTTAATGCATGAAGTGCATTCAGGTGGTTAGGAAATAATTTTTTCATATATATTTAAATAAAAAGGGATACTTAATTGTTTTTAATAATTCTATAATATTCCTAACTTTTGCTGCAATAAAATGTTTCTGTTGAAAATGCAGGTAAAACGATAGATTTTTCAACCGCTCTGATAGATGCTCTAAAATGAACTTATTTTTGTAACAAATATTATATGATACTGTTCCAAAAAGGCCCCTTGGTGCAAACAACAGGACATTTACTCTTTGTCACCTTAGATAAAGAGCCATTTTGTCTAAAAGCATTGTATCTTCCTTTTTACCTTGCAGATAATATATCAAAGGTTACCCGTTTCCGTCATTTTCTTATTGAGTTTCATTCGACGGAAACTTATAAATGTGTCCGTATTTTTACATCTTGCACGTGTTTGACCAGTGGAGATTTTGGATCTGTTTCGGATAAGTTACATTTAGGTTTAAATTGATCTAGGCCCTTATTTTTAGTGTATTTTTTCAAATTCCGTATGGTAGTCCGATATCAGGTGAAATAATTTGAAAATCACCTTTTTAACGTAGTTAAAAAGTTAATGCTATTTAAAGAACTCGAAGTTTTGAGTTTTTATCATAAAATTCGAAATAAACATAATATACTAGGTATTCCATTAAAAAAAAATCTTAGATGACGTCCTACCTTCCACCTGGGACACCATATAATATACAAACGTTTTACCAAAATGCGCGACTAAAAATATTAATGACTTGTCCGAGTGTTTAAAATAAATGTCAGAATTTTAAATTAATTTGTGCAATACTTTATAGACTCATTTTGATGCGACATACTTTATATTTCTCTAGTCGAAGAAAAAATAAGATTTTTAATTAGCTAATCCATGTATACATACATATGTATGTGTACATTCTGTGTATACGTATAACTCAAAGAGCCATTATAAATAATATAAAACAACTTTTATCAAAGCATCCAATACATAACAGAGTATATCCAAGACAAACCTAATACCCGACAACGTTATTCTTTACTCTTTATCTCATTAGTTGAGATCAAATATCCTGCTCTTTGGAATACACTGTCGGGGATGCATCATGCTTGTTACACTTTTTAATCTCCTGTAAAGCCTTGCTCAATGAATTAGACAGAAGTGATGTTGGGTATTAGCCATAAACATAAATAATATAAAAGGGGAGACAAAACATTCCATTCATAAACCAAATTTACAATCATGGACAGTTTTAAAAAATGGCAACGCTGTAATAAGATACGCGTTTAGATAGATAGCATTAGTCATAAATAGATAATCGCAGTAGAAATAAATAGAAAGAACATCGCCGCATGAAAAAATGAATGAAAGTTCTAAACTTCAGGTTCACACACGTAGTATAATCGGTCGCACGTACGTACAGCGTTGCCACCGTGGTTCCCCTAAAACTTTGGAATTTAATATTATACTTTTCGGTTTCAAACGCAGGCGGTAGATTTAGGACCCTCTCCTACAACGGATGTAAGTAAAAATGATTTATTTATAACTCCAGTAATATATTTTAAACTGTATAGTGTATTTCTCTGCCTATTATTATATTTTTTAATATTCGAAATAAAGAAAAGCAAGCGATTTTTTAAAAATTTTCACTGTAGATTTAAAGCAAAGAAATATAAAAAAAATAATTTATTGCAAGGTGTACCTAATTAACTTATTTGTATACGAAACATTTCATTAAAATATAATTTTTCATGAAATTGACTTTCAAATGGAGCTTCAGATATTGTATTTTCCTTATGAATTATTTAAAAGGGTAGTTATAAAATGTGAAATTTAAATAAAAATATTTCGTTTTACATATTATTAGCAACACAGCTGACACGTTATAATTACTTTCAACACAATAAATAGTGACATAACATACATTTTATCAGCACATTAATTGCAGCACAACAAACTTTCTTTCTATTTAAGAAATAAAAAGTCTGTATTTGTCAGGTGGTATTAATATCAAATACCAATATGGAAAATTATTATTTCCCAGACCACCCGATGATCCTTATCAGTACAGGTACTGACCAGAATAAATAAGTTCGAAACCGGTCTGCAGGTGGTTGCATCCTATCAATGGAGAGGGCTTCCTTTTCTTGGTAGTACCATTCAATCTGAAATAGTATTTTAAAGTGCTACTGTATAGACAAAAATACGCCCTTATTGTATAAGGATCATCGGGTGGTCTGGGAAATAATAATTTTTCATATTGGTATTTGAAACTTTCTTTCCTTTTCTTTTCTTTTCTTTTCTTTTCTTTTCTTTTCTTTTCTTTTCTTTTCTATTCTTTTCTTTTCTTTTTGATCTGAGTTTTCCAGCCGTTCTCCTTAATTTTTAATTATTGTATGATATCCTATTGAATGATATTATTCATTCAATAGGATTATGCGTTACCGTTTAATGTTTATTTGCATAAAAATAGTGTTACGTATACAGGGTGTTAGGGAAATGACGTGTTATATTTAAATGGGTGACTCCTGGGGTGTCCTAGAGAAGCGCTACATATATATTTTTTTAAAAGTGGGGTAATCCACCCATAAACCCACAGATCACTCCTCGGCACAGTTATATTACACTGAGCAGCTGTGTAATAAACAGATGTTCTGGCGCAATGTTGCCAAACTGTTAGTGTAAAACTTTAGATTCTTATACAAATAAATATTTAGCTACCTAGTGTCCAAATAGAAGTGAATCCAGGTGCCAGTACACTAGCAAGTAATCCAGGACACATATATCTTCAGTTTTTTTGGTTTTTGTGGGTAAAGCTTATACCCCACTAAAACCCCTTCGGCGACACTGAACAAATTACCATAAATCACTTAAAGAAACACACACATGTTTCAAATTAGTTTTTTGAAGATAGGCCCTTGTCACACAAAATCCCTACACACTAATGCATTGTTTAAGAAACACACAAATTGGCCCTTTATAAACTAAAACGTTCAGCAATTATTTTATCTGCTGCATCCAATATCTTATATCACAACTGATCCATATCTTCGACTTTATAAATTATTTCTTTATTCATCGTACCCCATAGAAAAATATTGCATGGGGTAAGATCCGGTGACCTTGCGATAAAACTTCCGAAAAACTCTTTCTTGCGAAGCCGCAGAGGAATATCTTGTTGTCAAGCAAATGTCAACTTCTAACCTTCTCTCGATTTATAGTAGAATTGACTAATCTTTGGTTTTAAAATCCCGCTGTTTTTCAAACTTGTGTAAGGTGTAATTCGTGGTTTGTTTACATGTATCGCAGTGCAGCACGGGTGTTTTCCTGGTTTAACGTCAGGCCATTTTTATCGCTGAATGAATTGAAAGCGCTATTTAAGGATATTTTTCTCCAATTTGTATTCATCTCGGGAATTGCCGGTTTAAATATAATACGTCATTTCGATAACACTCTGCATATAACCTCTTATTTCTGTTAATGCTCACATGACAATTAATTGTTTGGTTGCTTATAGGATGGAAAAAATGTGTAATTGTTCATGTTTAACTTCAATGAATGATTTTGTGATAAAAACTATTGTTAATATTTGAATCATAGTTAAACTCTAAAGATTTTCCACTCATATATCCTCTACACGTACATTTCCGTCTGAAAGATATACGTGCTCCTAAAATTTTATTCTTTTAGATTTATATTTTCTCTTAGCTTCGAATAGAGGCAATAATCCCACTTTAAAATAAAAATATTTCCTTCAAGGGAACATGCATAGTCACATCGCCTTAAAGCTGAGATATGAGCTTCGTGATAAACAATATTTTCCGCAAAAGCGTAGTCGGATTTTATTAGGGCTATTTTAATTTAGTTCCAGGCAGAATGGTAATATTTTTTCATTAGACACGGTTATTATTATTGCAATTGGCTTTGTTAATAATCCAGCTGCAATAAATCATGTTAAGAAAGCCCCATATAGTCATAACGGATATATTTTAAGAATGCATAGCGTTATTCAGTTGAATGCACTCCCCTCTGTTATTCAATAAAGATTTCATCGGAGCGTGTAACTAGGGAAAACTTGAAAACTGAATTGGCCGGAATTTCCTCTATAACCCTTTTCTACAAATATAAGAACGTGCTGGCAAATTTGCCTTATGCTTGTATGAATTTTTTATTTTTTTTTTAACACAGTATACAACATTTTTAACCTACTTTAATGGAGGAGTTTTTGGCTTTAAAGATATCTTATTAAGTTCTGGTTAGTGCAATGCGGCGTGATACTTTTTCTAGGTATAATGAATTAAAAAACACTGCTTTAAGAAGCTTAATGTTTCCAACGCCTTGTTTTGTCGGTAAAATTTATAACGCAAAGTATAAATCTCCGAAAAATAATCATTTCAACCAGATTTCAGGAAAAAAGCTAAACCTTAACATCGTTATTTAGCCCCTACTAATTGAGGGTTGAAAGTTCTGTAATTATGGCTAAATAGGGATTTTACGGGTTTTTACTACTTTCTTTTACTGGACTTCATTAAATGAGTATACCCTCTTTGCAGACGTAAAAAATACACTATTAAACTTTTTATAGTCCATAAAATGGTTACTCAAACTGCTAACTTCAGCTCATTTAAATAATAGCCATAAAATGATAGTTTAACCAGACGTTTGGAATATCAACATTACTATAATAGCGCTCGGAAAGAAATGCTTAGTTAAAATTACTATACAAATAGTTACTAACCATAATTTATGGCTTTTGATTACTTTTATCAAGAACTGCCATCAAATTATAGCAAAATTTTAACATAAATTCTTAGTAGAAATTACAAAAATATTTATACGAAAAGTTTTTGGAAAATTGGAAAACCTTTTTTAAAATTTAATAAAATCTTTTGTAAAATTTACTCAAATCTATTGTACAAATTTTTACACGTGGTAATCCCAAGCGGTCACCCATCAAAGTTGTAATCACGCCTTGTATCGCTTGATTTCATCGATCGATTTCCTGTTAAGGTCTCCACCTATTATTTGTTGCATCTAATTTATGCCTTTTGTTCTTAAAAAATATTTTTATAACGCTTTATTTGAACTTGGTAATTTTTACAATAAATAATTACTTAAATATTTAACTACTGGAGTTATAAAAATTTTTTATTAGAAATCCTAACTGTAGTTTTCGTAAATTATGTTACAATATTATTTGGTATGGATTACTAATAAAAAAATGTAATTACTATACTATAATAGTTATTTATGTATCAAGGGTACTAAGTAGATGATTATGCCGGCGACAGTTTTACAAAGTCGAGGGTATATATCTATTAGTACCCGTGGTGCATACAAACTTTTATGTCATACCAGTTCGTTTTAAATAATAAATATTTTTTTTAAATTTAATTTGATTTACCAATTTTTTATTTTTACCTGCGACATTACCTTGACATTATTATAGCCTGCGTTTTTGGTGCTAGGGAGATAAGTATTCAAATGTTTAATGTGTCAAAGTCAAAAATCAATAATGGAATAAGGTTTTGAAATTCCCGACGAAATTGAAAAATGCTGAAAAGGCAACTCAAACCCTGTTACCGAGAAAATCCAGAGACTCATACGACAAAGAATATGATCAATTTTTGAAGCGAATGTCAGAAAATGCTGTAGAAAACATTAACGAAACTGTGCTGTTGGGGTACTTTTTAATGATCTATTTGAGAAATTTTCCCCGAGCTCTCTGTATTATTGCAAAATATTTGGGTTTGAACAACCCCGAAAAGTACACTGGTCATTGTTCACGTCGAACGTCGGCAACTCTTTTAGCAGAAGCTGGAGCAAATGGTGGATGGACGAGTACCACAGTTGCTGAAGCATATTTAGAGGAGAAAAAATTAGGATTCAAGGATGTTGGCAGGTGTACCATCTGGATCTCGCATTTCCTTACAGAAACTAGAGACCCAGACAATGAATCATGAGTCAACCTTTGCAACCTTCCATAATTGTCAGTTCTATATAAATACGACCAAATAATATATAAACGTAAATTTATATTTTGTTATTTTGTTAATAAAGAATAAGTTAATCGAAAACTGTTTTTTGCGTCCTAATGCTAGCGCGGGCCATAATGTGTACTTTATGCCCGCACGGGCATAAAGTAATCCATTATGTAGATGGTATATAAGGTATAAAAACACAATAATGCACTGGTATGACATAAGTAAAATAAATACTTAATTTTACAATAAAATCTTTACTATTATAATTTTACTATAGTCTGTTTTTCGTGCAGGAATTAAACAAAAATTTCTGATAAGCAGTAATTATTATAAAACATCAAACTGGAGAATTATAATAATTTATGAATTGATAATGCCGCTATCGGATTAAAAGGGATCTCCTACCTAAAATAATAATTGTCAGTATGGATTTATCTGAAGGTTAAATTTTGATATAGGTTCCTCCTTCAATTGAGTTATTATTACCCTGATTTGCAAAGATAAGATAAAGGGTCAGCATTAAAGTAATACGGTTAATAATATAATATGCCACACTATCATTATGAAGATACGTCTCTAAAATTGAGTTTACTTCGGTTTGGTCAGGTATTGTGTTTGCTGTATACAGTGTAACAATGCATGGAGACGAGTCTAGTGTATTTGTCAGACTCGAGCCTTACTGATGAGCCGTAATAATGGCGAAACGCATCTAAGAATGATGAATGATGTTTGACAAAGAGAAAAAGGAAACAAATTCTATTTTATTTATTATTGATAAGTTATGCAACCAAAAAATAGTATATTAAGATACAAGTTTCATAAGACATTATCTTAGAGAACGCGCCCAATTTAGAAAACGACCCGCGAAGCGGGGAGTTTTCTAAGGTACAAGTGCTCTGATTGTCTTATGAACCGTGTATTTATAATACTTTTTCTATTTGGGTCTTTAAAGTCTGAAAAACTTTAAAAAATATAGTAGATTTTTTCCATTTGAATTAATATTTTATTTTTGGGTTGGCAATACTTTTACAATTTAATAAAATGTTACAAGGAGCAAATATGCCATGATAGAAACAATTGATCACAACAAAGCTTCTTCTCATCCGTCATAATTAAAAATAAATATATTATTAAAGTTAATAAAAATGAGTCAGGAAGAAAGTTGTACTCCGTCAGAAATATGAGGAATTGCAGAAAATAATCTAGAAAAACTTTCAAAATATTGAACAAAATAATAAATGATACTATTGAACAAAATATTGTGTCGACACATGATTTGACAGGAATAACAATTAATGCCCAGGAAATATCTACAGTAACTATAAGTATATATATATATAAAGTAATATGTATAATACTATATTGAATTAAAAATAAAAATAGTACTTTATTGAATAAAACTGTAGAAATAGAGCATAAACTGGAAGATATTTCTATTATTTTTAGGTTATGTTGTTTTATAGTTGTGACTAGAAATTAGTGGACGGACACCGTCAGCATGTTATATATTTCCGAGTATAGGTATTTCAGATAAATATATAGTAAAAATGATCTATTTGCAAGGTTAAAGGTTAGTATTTTAATATTTTCTATAAAAAATTTTGGCGAATGCCTAGAAAACTAATTTCAACGAAATCGAAGTAAGCCTAAAATTCGAACCCTACTTGCTGCCAACATAAAAAAATAAAATTTAAGTTTCATAAAGTGGCAGGTTATTCAATTTTTCTGCATTTCATAATGTAGCCATTATGAAACCCAATTAGAAAAATATATTTTTACTATGAATTAAATAATTTGAAATTAGAAAAGATATGTAATTAAATTTTTCACTGCATCGAAATTGATAAATAAAATATAATATATTCACGAGGGTCTCATCTGGCGTTTCGTATCAAATGAAAACATTCAATTGTTTTATGGTTAATTTAAAATCGTGCGGATGCTTTGCACTAAATTAACCTAAATATTTAATTGTATGCTAATTTCGTTCGGCGGGCAGTGCGAAAGCCGCAGCAGTTCATTGTGCATTTATTGTGGCAAGCAATTTGTTTAATTTGGGTCCATTTCATTAAAAACGGACGACAATAAAAATGAATTGGTTAACATAGGTTTAGGATCAAATAATACCAGGTATACATGAGTGAAGTGAAAAATCTCGGGAACTGTACATTATATGGGAAGTTAGGCTTAACATTGTTATTTTAAATATTAATTTTGCATTTTTCGTTTCTCTGTAAAAATTTGAACATATCAAAGGTAATTTGGCCTTACTTTGTAACTAATACAGTTCTTAGTACATTATAAAACGAGTGCTATAAATAGCATCTTACGCACGCCGCTACACTACTCCGTCCGTAAATCTATGAATCCCTACTTGTACTACAACTCGAATTACGTACCATTCTCTATCTTCAACCATATTTATTAAAACTAACAAGATGATATACTGGTCCCCCAGCCCGTTACCAAAATGTCCTGTTATCACGCCTTCATCTAGTCAATGACTAATCGCTAGACTATTAAAAAATAAGAAAGTTGTACTCGAGCGAACTGTTGCCAACTGTGTAGAAAATAATATAACTTTAGATTCTTATAAAAATAAATATTTAGTTTACCTAGTATCCAAATAGAACTGAATCCAGGTGCCAGTACACTAGCAAGTAATCCAGAGCACAGACATCTTCAGGTTTTTGTTTCTTTTTCTATGGCAAAAGCTTTATGCTCATCACGTACCCTGATGATAATGTGGAACTGCATAATGAGCTTATACCCACTAAACCCCATTCGGCCTCTTATTTCCAATCTCTCGGAACATTTGCACTAAATCACTTAAAGAAACACACAGACACCCACGAGTTTCAAATAACTTTTTTTGAAGATATGCACTTATTATTAGATTACACAAAAGCAATAAATACTAACGCATAATTACACTTTACAATTACCTACCGTACACATAAAACAACACCACTATAGGATACAAATTATTTCGCACTAGAAATTCATAAATAATAAAAACCCTAATTTCTAATGGGCTAATCAAATTTATTAATCCTTTACTGAAGAAGAATGTTGAAATAATTATGTTGATAGACCCTTCCATCCCTTTAAAATAACTAGTCTCGTCTATTTAGCGCGGTTGCCATTTCCGAGACTATCATTATAAAGAAAATTACAGAAGGAAATTCTTCGTTTTATGAATATAGCCTTATTAAACATCGAAAGTGACAACGCTGTATTTTTAAGTATCAACCCCGGTAAGAATATGCAACCGTTTCTACAAGATCAGTTGTTCCTCCAAAATTAGCCGGCCGCTTTCATACTGCTGTTTCAAGCAGATTTGTGTGTTAAATTGTATGTTAATACTCAAACCCGAGTTTAAATTATTAAGTTATTTGTTCTTTTCGCGATGGCAGTGCCCCAGTCCAGCAGTTCAATATTGATTGACGGAACCAACGTGTTATTTAGACAATAAGGGCGTACTTTTATCTACACAGTAGCACTTTAAAATACTAATTCAGATTGAACGGTACTTAGATGTGTTGTGACGCGAAGACTATGTGATTTTGTGATGTGAGTACTTGGTGTTTTTTATAAATTAAGTTGGTTTTAAATAAGTCCGAAATGGTAAATAAAATTGCATTTTTTTTTCTAAAGGGTAAGTGGCATTTATCGGCATTTGTAAACTTTTAAGTTGTCCAGATCTGACGGGTGTCGTTCGAATTGGACAAATCAGAACATACCTGACCATTTAAAAACTCCGCGGCGGTTCATTCGAGTCAGTTCAAGTTTATAAATCAGAAATTGTTTCCTAGCTACCTGAACTGAACGTAAAACTTTATAATAATGTACCCTGAAAAATAAACAACTTGCAATCTGTCCAACGGTTATTGACTTTCTAAAGAGTTTACCCTGAAGATATGACAACACTGTTGACATACGTTGCTTTGTTTACCTTCCTGACAGGGGCATCACATGGTCATTTTTGGTTTGACATAAGGTCATGTACCGGGCATATTAAATTAAAGCACCATTTTTGGATATTTTTCTTCAATTTGTTTTCATCTCAGGAATTGCCGATTTAAATATAATACGTCATTTCCATAACACCCTGTATAAAGATGATTCTCAATGATTTCGCAATGTTGCCAAGTCCTTATTAAATCACCAAAAAACTCAAAAAAATTTAGGTCGTGATCAGTCTGAAATCCTGGTAACGGGCTGCCGTACTATACTATTAATAGCTATGGATTGTTAATGGGATTTTCTCGTACGCACGGTTTTTATAAAGTAAACAAAGCGGTATTGTTTGCTGTGTAATTTACTTTACAACAACCATGCGATTTACTTGACAGTTCGTAAAATTTAGCTTAATTAAATAGTAGGTAGTATGTTTTTGTTATGTACGGTAGTTATCGTAGGTAAAAGTCGTCATTTAATAGAATAATTTTCAATATAAGTACCTTACTTTGTTTACAGAATGCGACACCGAAGAAGTTACTAATTTAAATATAATAAACCTTTTCCATAACGTTATGATTTCAAACATAATTCAGCTCCTCGTAATGATATATGTCTATAGCTATACAGGGTATTCGGTTAATGCGTGAGAATACTTGGAGAGATGATTCTACATGTTAAAATAAAGGTAGTCATACAGCAAAAAGTCGAAATTTCTACACTTATCGAGTTGCAGGCTATCAAAGCTCAATTATTTTTTCCTATTTTTAACATCTGGTGGTTAGTTTTAAACTATCAAATTGATATTTGGCGTAGCGACTACGCGTATAATAATGTTTCTCTGCTGTGCCACCAGAGACCACTTTATCTGAAATTCAAATTTAATTTTTTGCATATTTCTATTGTTTGGAAAGTTATTGGAAAAGTGACATATCATTTTAATAGTATATTAAGATACAAGTTCCATAAGACATTATCTTAGAGCACGCGTCTAAAGTACAAGTGCTCTAATTGTCTTATGAACCGTGTATTTTATAATACTTTTTCTATTTGGGTCTTTAAAGTCTGAAAAACTTAAAAAAATATAGTAGATTTTTTCCATTTAACTTAATATTTCCTTTTGGTTTGGCAATACTTTTACAATTTCATAAAATGTTACAAGTATCAAATATGCCATGTTAGAAACAATTGAACACAACAAGGCTTCTTCCAATCCGTCATAATTAAAAATAAATATATTATTAAAGTTAATAAAAATGAGTCAGGAAGAAAGTTGTAGGTACTCCGTCAGAAATACGAGAAATTGCAGAAAATAATCTAGAAAAACTTTTAAAAAGAATATGAAAAGCTTTGAGTTATGGTGCGAACAGAACAAAGTTCAAAATATTGAACAAAATAATAAATAATACTATTGAACAAAATATTGTGTCGACACAGAATCTGACATTAATAACAATTAATGCCCAAGAAATGTCTACAGTAACTATAAATATGTATATTATAAAGTAATATGTATAATACTATATTGAATTAAAAATATAATATAAATAGTACTTTATTGAATAAAACTTTAGAAATATAGCATAAACTGGAAGATATTTGTATTATTTTTAGGTTATGTTGTTTTATATTGTGACTAGAAATTAGTTGACGGACACCGTCAGCATATTATATATTTCCGAGTCTAGGTATTTCAGATAAATATCTAGTAAAAATGATCTATTTGCAAGGTTAAAGATAGTAGAGTATTTTAAAGTTTTCAATAAAAAAATTTTGTCGAATTCATAATGCCTAGAAAACTAAATTCAACGAAATCGAAGTAAGTCTAAAATTCGAACCCTACTTGCTGCCAACATAAAAAAAAAATGAAATTTCAGTTTCATAAACTGTCAGGTTATTCAATTTTTTTGCATTTCATAATGTAGTCATTATGAAACCCAAATAGAAAAAGATAATTTTTAAATAATAAAAAGATACTTCTCATTGGAGTCGATAAGCCACACCGTTTAGGCACAAAACTGGAATTAAAGTTTTTGTTAGCAATAAAATCGATTTTTTAAATGGATGCAAAGAAAAAAGTATTGTATGCCTTATTTTAACGTCTACAACCACCTGTTTAAATATCCTAATGCGTTGTCCGCAACACCCTGTATAGAATATAATTATAATATAGTAGACTATAAGTATAATTGTTAACCAAAGGGTGTATGTTTAAAGTATCATTTCGTTGGCACGTCCATGTTTCATATACACTTGCATAACTTTGTTGCATTTAGTTATTCTGCTATACATACAGCGAACATGTAGAGCGTAAAATATTTATTGTTCCACAAAATATCCTCTTCGAACACCAGGGCAATATGTGAAGTAATTTCGGAATTATAATACGCGGCCAATTCTATCTGCATCATATATTTATTATTAAAATTTTGATTGCCTGTTAGGGACAGCGATACTAAATTAACAAAAAACAGATGCGTCAGCGCTATAGTCAAGTTCGCGTATGGAACTATAAATATTAAACAGTGTAACTAATTATGTATTGTCCAATAAGTGTATAATGTTGATGCGCTGCGCTTGTTTGTTATTTTTAGGATATTATTAAAAAAATATCATCGTGTTTTTTCTTTCATTAGAATGATTAGGGTTCCGTAGGTAACTACTCCAGGTGACATTTCAATTATTTACCAGGGGCAGTCACAGCCTAAAAAAAGTCCTAATTACTTCCATTTTTGGAATTTAAGTCATACGGTATAAAATATGTGTTTCTGTCATTAACCACTATTTAAAACTTGAATGTTCAGCTGTACACTAAAACTGAACTTAAACACTTTGCTCATTGGAACAAAACGTGCAAGTTTAATTGAATTTGAAAGTTGAATTTTCTAAACTGTTTGTTTCCATTTAGATTTGCAGTTCGAAGGGCACGATTTTCCTTCCTAACCATTTTCCTTTTTCTTAAGAAAAATCTAATTAGAAGTAAACTTTTCAGTAAATAGTATTTATATTTATTACGTAGCTAGTTTAATTGGTGATTTTTAAAAAAAATTCTTTGTGTTTCCAAATACACACACATAAATTAATCATAGGGTATAAATGGCATGTACCATTAATATCAGGGGCTTATACAACCCTACTCTAAGACTTGAGACTTATAAAATATTCACAATTTTAATTGGGGTTTCATGAACCGATCCTCCAGGTATTTGGAACCCTTGTCATTTACTTTACGGTAATCAAAACAATGACAGTATTGCAAAATGCAAGAGGCCCTCATTGCTTGCCTCCGAGCACCTGAAACAACCAGCTGTTCTCACCTACGCGATAAATCCCACAATGATACCAAACTTTGGAGTTGCAATCATTACGAATAATTGGGAATGTTTTATACGACTAGAATTTCAAAAGAAAACAAGTCGTTAATATAAATAGGAAAATACATTGCAAATAAACCATAAGTACATATTTATACATACTTTATACGTAACCGTTAAAGTAGTTTTCCGATTGTCTTGAGTGAATAATAATGAAAATCCAAAAAAATCTGCATATATTAAAAGAAAAAGTCATTTTAATTTGACATTTATCAAAACTCATTCTCTAATACTCGGTCTACTTAGCAACGCTTTTTAAAAATGTTGTGGGTCAATGAGACAGTCTTATCACTTATAAGGAACATCCAAATTACTAACTACAAAAATCTTTCAAGTTATAAGGTTCAATAGCTATTAACAATTTTCTAATCTCAAATCTAAATATTTTCTGTGAGTGTATTTGTTTGATGTTATTTGGCAAAGCATTAAATAATTTTATGCATACATAGTGCGCACATTTTTCGGTTAGTGTTAATCGATGTACTGGGTAAGACACATTTAATGTTCTTGTGAAACAATTCATGGTTTGCATTTAAATTGAACAACTCCCTATGTTTAAAGAAAAATAGTAAACACTCATATATATATAAAGGGCATACACAGTCATTATCCCCAAAGTTCTAAGAACACCCTTGCAACTTTCCCTATATCCGATTGTTCTAATAATTCTTACTACCCTCTTCTGAACCACAAAAATGCTCTGAATTAAACTGTGACTTTCTCAAAATATAATACCGTACCTTACGACAGATTCAAAGTTTGCATAATATAGCACCCTAAGTACTCTTTCCTCCATATATCCACCAATGACCCGCATTCCATAACAGACAGAATTTAGTTTTTTAGTCAGCCAAGTACATACACACCAGTATTTTGTAGACTTTTCAACTTATCCTACAAAAAAGGAATATTTCCATCTTGCTGGAAGACGGCTCGAGTCCAGCCTATTCCAAAGAAAGGTAAGAGAACCCTGCCTAACAACTATCGACCAGTAGCATTGCTTTCAGTTATATCAAAAGTAATGGAGAAAGCTATTAATCTTCTAAAGTACCTGGAAGGCTTCAACATTATCAGCGATCATCAATATGGTTTTCGGAAGTCCAGATCAACTGGAGATCTTCTAGCCTATGTCACCCATATTTGGAACAACGCAATCGAACATCATGGGGAGTCTCGGGTTGTTGCACTGGATATTTCTAAAGCTTTTGATCGTGTTTGGCATGAGGGGCTTCTAAGTAAACTGCGATCCTATGGTATGCCCAGTCGATTCTGTGCATGGTTGTCTAGCTTTCTTAAGGACCGCTCTCTGCAAGTGGCGATTGACGGATTTCTCTCAGACACCTTCACCATCAATGCCGGTGTTCCTCAAGGGTCCATATTGTCTCCAACTCTCTTCTTGCTCTACATTAACGACCTTCTAGTGAAAACTAAAAATCCGATATTTAGTTTTGCTGACGATAGCACACTTATCTCATCTTTCTCTTTGAATGCACAAACATCGACTGCCGACGCACATCTTCGCAGACAGCACATGAAGTATCACGCCTTAACAAAGACCTGGAAGAAATTTTGGCTTGGGGTGACAGTAACCAAGTCGAATTTAACGCTAAAAAGACCCAGGCGCAGTTTTCTCTAAAAAGGTTAACATTACAGAACCGGAAATAGTCATGAACGGACACGCAATCCCACTGGCTTCATCTATTAATTTGCTGGGCGTCAATCTCGGAGGAAATATGTCTTGGCATAACCACGTTGTGGCAATCGCCAAGGTAGCTTCTCAGAAGCTTGGGGTACTCTTCCGAACCAGAAAGTTGTACACACCTCAACAACTTTTGACACTATACAAAGCCCAGATTCGACCATCACTAGAATACTGCTCTCATGTCTGGAGCTCTGCACCCAAACATACTCTTCGGCTGCTGGATTCCATCGAAAGGAGGGCTATTCGTCTGATCGGAGACCACGAGCTGACGAAGAACCTCGACAGCCTAGAACATCGAAGACAGGTTGGGGATTTGACTCTCTTTTACAGATATTTTCATGGAAGGTGCTCGGCTGACCTTGCCCTCTTAATTCCGCCCAGAGCGACGATTAGCAGAATTACACGACGAACCACTGCCGCCCATCCATATGTGGTTAAGCTTAGTACTCCTCGAACTTCATTATTTAAGAATTCTTTCATCTGGAGGACTGCATCTTTGTGGAACGACCTTCCCGAGGTCGTTTTTCCCAACGAATATAACCTCCAACGATTCAAAACCAACGTGAATCGCTTTTTGCGCACACGCACCACTCCCAGAGTGCCCTAAAGGATTTTTCCTATAGTGCTTGTGTTTGATCATAAAAAAAAAAAAAAAAAAGTTATTTATATTACATGACCAGTCCAAATGTTCATTTATATATATTCCTAAAAATTTCGCCTCTTCTGAGAGATTTAGTTATTTGTCATCCATTTCTAAAGCTAAGGGTTTCCCCACTGTTGACCGTTTGGTTCTAAACAATATAATATTCGTTTCATTCTTATTTAAAACGAGCTTATTTTTTGTAAACCGGTTTGTAACCAAGCCATAAAAATACTTAGCCTCCATGAAAAGATTTTCCGATTCCTTGCTACCAACAATGAGGTTAGTATCATCTGCGTATTTAACAATGTGTTGATATTATTTGTCAGTCACGAAATCTAGGTCATTGATAAACAGTATAAAGAGCAAAGGTCCCAAAATACTTCCCTGCGCTATTTCTATATTATTAAAAAGTAGTTCTGATTTACATTTTTTTTCACCTTTTGTAACTGATACAGTTTGTTTTCTATTATTTAAATACGATATTAGTCATTTTTTGGCATTTCCCCGGATTCCATATATTTCAAATTTTTCAATCAACAATTCCCTGTCTAGACAATCATAAGCCTTTGAAAGGTCTAAGAACATCCCAAGGGCCAGTTCACCCTTTTCAAGATGCTCTATAATGTACTGTATAAACTGGAAAATGGCAGTATGGGTGGATTTTCCTTTAATAAAACCATGTTGCTGTTTGGCAAATAAATTGCATTCATTTATGAAAGTAACTAACCTTGTACTCATTGTTGTTTCAAATATTTGAGAAAATCCAGGTAACAGACTTATAGGCCTATAATTCTCCAATTCTCCAGGGTCTCCCTTTTTGTATAAAGGTTTAATCAATGCAATCTTTAAATTTTCCGGGAAAATGCCAAATTCAAAAGAGTTGTTTATGAGGTAACACAGAACATCTCTTAGCTCAACAGCGGCCAGCTTTACAATACTTGTTGGAACATTATCTATACCACTACAATGTTTGTTTTTTAAGACAGTGTGTTTGGTGTACAGTGCAGTATATTTGACAAGTGATGGAACTAATCATTAGAATATATTTTTGCCTTCAAGACTATATCTGACATATAAAATATTCAGAATTTTAATTGAGGTTTGAGATCGGCAAAATATCGCGTATACACATATATACGTGCTGAGCTTAGATACTCAGAACCCTTGTCAAATTTAAAGTCGATTACGATTACATGACATCCGTATTATGAGCATTTAATGAGGCGTGAATGGATTCCTAAATTATGGCAAAATAAACGGATGTGAATAATATAGGGATTAAGAGATTTGTCGTTTGGGGGAAATAGGGTAATATTTCTTGTCGGGAATATTAGGTGTTTGGATTAAATGATTGGAGATTATGGGATTTATTTGTTTTAGGAAACGCAGATAAACATTTGTATTTTCTGCCAAAATATCGGTGAAGTAAGCTTTGGTGACGTTTAGTTGACATATCCGTGAGAATATGATTCTTGGTAATGGTTAATTTCCACTCAAATTGGGCCCCTGATGGCCAAAAAACCTAACTTGTCTTTGAAAATAGAGATGCATGGCCAAAAACCTAATTTACGTTTTATTTTCTTTGAAAACTTCCCTTAACCTCAAAAAAACTATGTTTTAAATTAATTTGAGGATCAATTGACGCGTGAAGTCTAAGATTACCACTTCTTAAAGGATTCCTTTAGATGAGAGTTAAAAGGCACTTTAATATACTCTCAAACTTGTGTTAAGGATGGCTTATGTCATTCTCAACCTTAAGGTGACTTTGAAATATCGGTAATTTTCTGCAGGATAGCCGGAAAAACAATCTCTTAAGGGCATTTCAGAACCTGACGCCAAATTATAAAGGAATCGTGGGGGTAGGTTTAAAATCCCCGGAAACCGGAAATCCTGGGCCAGACTGTGTAAAAGATATTTTGGTCCCTTGGAACGCGAGAAATTATTCCCCACTCGGTTAAAGACGATTGCGCGATTTAGGATACAAATAACGGTCTTTAAAGTGGATGGAACGTTAATATTAAAGGAACATTCTCTCGAGTGTATTATGAAGCGACTAAACAAAATTACTTGGTTATTGCTTATTTATTTTGAGCGCTTGAAATTAATTTTAACGTTCATAATAATAACGTATATTTATGTTAAGTGAATAATCTGTCCTCTTCATTATAGACTCCCCCCCCCCCATATTTGATATACAGGGTGTTCGGTGTATCATTTTTACCTGCCTTAGGACCGGAAAGTACAACAAGACCGCAGAGGGGTTATTTTCACAGTATTGTGCGAACCTTTAAGAGTTTTATTGTTTTCTGCAGTTTAGTTGGTTTCTGTCTCGTTTACAGTACAATCAAGTGTTTAAGTCGTTTTTTATATAAAATGGCAAGTTCGAGTCGTCGATGTTTGCAAAAATCCAGCCGATAAGTTTTGTTATATATTTGGACGATTTAATATAGTCCCAAGCTAGATCTATATCTGAGGAAGTCAAAAAAGCCTATTTTTTATATTTTAAGTGCCAAATTGGGGATCAAGATAAAAGTTGGGCTCCTCATGTTTGTTGTGTGAGTTGTCACGTAAATTTAGTGCAGTGGATGTATCTCAAGAAAAATTCTATGTCGTTTGCTGTGGTGTGGAGAGCATCTACTGACCATGTAAGTGATTGCTACTTTTGCATAACTGAAACTAAACTTTTGCATAACATAGAACTTCTTTTGAACCTGAACAAACCCGAACATACATTAAATATGCCCCCCCTTGTTAACCCAAAAAAGGTGCTGCTACCGCCTCTCCATATTAAGCTTGGACTAATGAAAAAGTTTGTCAAAGCCATGGACAAAGAAGGTAGTGGTTTCCAGTACCCAAGAGAAATATTTCCTCACCTAAGTGATGCAAAATTAAAAGAAGGCATATTTATTGGACCTCAGATAAGGAAGCTCCTAGATAATCTCCGATTTCAAGAACAATTAAATGAAAAGGAATTGGCAGCTTGGACGTGTTTTGTACGTGTAGTGAAAGGATTTCTGGGCAACAAGAAAGATGAAGACTGTAAAAGACTCATAGATGAACTGTTGAAAACCTACAAATTACTAGGGTGTCGCATGTCTCTAAAAAATATATTTTTTGCACTCCCATTTGAATTTTTCCCGGAAAATTTGGGTGCAGTAAGCGATGAACAAGGAGAGAGGGTTCACCAGGACATCAGGACGATGGAAACAAGATACCAGGGACGCGGGAATCCATCTATGTTGGGCGACTACTGTTGGTTTTTAAAAAGGGATGATGCTACAGAACACAAAAGGAAAAATTGAACGTTATTGTCACTATCATATCTTGTGCAATATATTTTTTATTAACATAACAACCAATCCTCAGTAATGTTTTTGCATAGATGCCACATATTATGTTTATATTAAATAAATATATTAGATTGTAAAAATATGTCGTCTCCTCTTTTTTCTCCACCACCCACCCCTTATAACAAACAAACTGTACGTGTTGCAGTAATTAGCTTATCATTTTCGGATTTAGGACTCTAAAATACTTCAGACAAACCTATTTTCATCAATGTTACTTTACAAAAATTTTAATTTGTAGACTTGTGTAGTCAAAATAGTGGGTACAGTACCCGCTGGCTCCTTGTTTTTAGCATGAGCGCCAGTGATGGCCCTTGATTGGTGCCTACCCAGCTTATGGTAATTTTTTAATGCTCTAAATCGAATTCGCCCCTTTGGCATTGAAAAGTAGCATAAGCATTCGGTTAATGTTAGAATGATAAATTGTATTAATAAAAAAAATATTTGTAATTTCTTTACGGCCCTGTATAAAAATATCAGATACTATTCATAATTGGCACAAGAACTCGACCAGCCCTTGCCACGCCACTGTGAATAACTAGCTTAATAACAATAATAAAACCATATTCTTTCTTGCAACTTGACTCTGTGCGACAATAAAAATCATAAACAACAACATAATAACATTCTGCAGTCTTTTTATGGACCAAGATTGGTACTGGGGGAGTTTTTCTTGCAATATGAGCTGCATTAGTTATTCTTTAAGAAAATAAGGAAAATTGTATTTATTTTAAATTACCGCACTGCGATTATTCTTAACTAAACGATAACATTATTATACAGCGTGGTCAGATAATGCATCAGGAACTTGGAGAGTTGATTCTAGATGTTAAAATAAAGTTAATAAGATATTTTTTTGTAAATTATGGTTACAATATTATTTTGGTACGGATATTAATAATGAAAATTGTAATTATACAATATATTTCATATATTGTTTTTATAATACTGCAGGCGATCAAATTATTCTTAATCGAATAAAAATGGTAATTTTTTAAACATGCCACGAAATGCTGCAGTATCAGTATGTAAGTTGCTTTATAGCCTGACACGTCTATGATTCTTATTATTATTACGAAAAAACAATATATAAACTTTTATTTCCTTTCCTAAAATATTTTCCTCGCCTTTAGTGCACGAAACCGGAATGCCTTTGGCATGGTCTCACCCAGGATTTCCGTATATCGGAGCTTCTTCCTTCAAATTTTGAGGAAAATATTATTTCTTAAATGTTTGCCGGGTATGTAGAAAAAGTTATAGGAATTTTATTATTTGAAATTTTAATATAGTTTCACCAATAATACGCTAGGATGCTTCATAACACAGAAATAAGGTTCATTTCCATTAAATTTGGGTTAATATTTATTTTTATATTATTAAATTAAACAATATAGTTTGTAGAAATCTATTTAAGAAATGAGAAGTCTATGCTTGTCAGGTGGTCTGGGAAATAATAATTTTCCATATTGGTATTTGAATATAGTTTGAGTTGACAAAATAAATGTACTAATAATTATGCAAAAGTTAAAATATCAGCTAAATGTGCAATTATTGAAAACACAAATATGTTTCTCACAATATTTTCTCCAATATTATTAATTGAAATTTCCCCAAAACGGTTCAATTTTAATAATTTAATCGCAAATCAACGGTTCTGTCATAATCACTGACAAAAAGCGTTTGTGACTGCATCAGATTTGATTGTAATATTATGTTATTGCTCTGCAACGAAATAGAAAGGTTACTGTTACTTAATTGTTGGAGAGTTTTTATCACCTAATTTTTAGCTGGAGAGGTTTTATCGTACGTAAAAGTACAAGAGGTTTTTTTTTATCTGATAAACTTTTATTTTTACGAAAACTTTTAACGGGAACAAACTAGCTTCGCTGTCGCGTTTTTATCTACTACCGTTTGTTCCAGTTTAAATTGCTAAATAGGAATATACAGGGTGTTGTGGAAATGACTTATTATTATATTTAAATGGGTTTGTTCTCCTAGGGTGTGCTAGAGAAAGTCTACATACTTTTTTTAATCGAATATCTAAATACTAAAGTAAAAACTCTTTTTACCCACATACTGACGTGCCGTTCCATCTGGATTCAGTTAGCAACAATGTGGGTCACTAAAGTATACTAACAGTGTTGTCAGAACACACTGCATGTTTCGCCCTTGCTTGGATACCTGCCGCGCGCGACTATCGTTGCTTCAGTATGTTTCGAGACTCGGGAATGGGATGTCGAGGGTTCCAGGTGCTTGATGTATACGAATTTTGTTAGTTGTAGCATTACCCGATTTTTTTTACGTTGTGAATTAATTTTCTGTTCATTTAAGGATATTTTTCTCCAATTTATTTTCATCTCAGGATTTGCCGGTTTAAATATAATAAGTAATTTCCATAACACTCTTTAGTTTCAGTTTATAAAATAAGAGTTTATCCGATCTTAAAAAAAAAAAGATCGAGTGATTTCTAGCAAGATAAATTTCTGAATTATTTTATAGATACTAAAAAATAATACGGTGTTCTAACGCAAGTTCATTTTTAATAATTAAATCGCAAATTAACGGTTCTATCACTGACAAGAAGCGCTTGACATCATCAAATTTGATGGCGACAATATGTTACGTTGCTGGGCAACAGAAAAGAGAGACTACTTAATTTTGACCTGGGGATATTTTTACCACATAATTTTTAAGGAAGAGACATTTTTATCGTTGTAGAAAAGGATGCACCTTTTTTATCGATATCAAAGTGACAAAAATGACATATTTAAATAGACGTTTTGTTACATGAGTGGGTTTATCGGATTAAAATAAAAATTAGTGGTTTTTATCCTTATTTCTTTTTATCCTTATTTATTTTTGGGGGGTTGTTAACTATGTAATGATTTATTTTGAAATAAAAATGCTTTTCAAAAAGTGAGGGATTTTTTCCCAAAAATTTTGTTTTTACTTCAGTTTGTTATTTTTCCATTAACGTGAATCATTTGTTTCTGATGAAATAAAGCCGTTGCAGTACAGGTTACAAAACGCTTTGTTAAGCAAGTCACGTTGATGATAATATGATATGTATGTGTATATTAATCCCAATTAAAATGGATCATCCCTTTTGTAACGATAGGCTCCTGATTCCATTCCGAAAAATTACCCAGCCATTGTCCGGCGAAAACCAGAAAGTATTTTTAATTAATAAAAACATTTATTTAGTCTCTTTTGTTTCATGCCCCAACACGGCGGGACGAATGTTTAAATTCATTACATAAATTCGATTAATTATTATTATGATTCAATTTATTGGGTTTGTTCGTTGTGAGTTATACATGTGTATACTATATATAAATCATTCGCACACTCACCACTCCCGGAGTTAAATGATCTTCCCATTTAAGATTTTAAGGGTAACATTTACCCTTCCCAGGGGGTTAAAGCTGCAAATATTCTATAAAGGCGTCACCCTTCACAATAAAACGTGCCATTCTGATTTTTAATACTATTTATTGAAAGCGAGACGTTAAGGAAGTTTGCTTGAACTTCACAACCTGTATTTCTGTGATTTTCGACATAATCTCATTTGATACGTCTGTGAAACTCTCTTTTTACCTCATGATAGTACATCGTGTAACAAGTGAGTGAAGACAGGTTTTATATACGAGTGGGGAGTTTATAACACGAGCTGTAGGCGAGTCTATTCATTTTGAATACATGGTGTTTTATGGAAGTATTCGTGAAGTAAATCCGATAAGAAATATATGGTACTTCCCTCACTCATGTGTGAAGGTGTACTTCACGCATTAGTGGTGATGCGTAAAAGTATATTTAACGCACAGTCCTAGAAAAAAGAGATGACGAGAGAAGATGCCTACCACCTCAGCCACCTCACGCACTTTCATTCTCCGGTCATCCAATATCATTCCATGGATTTTATCGGCGATTTGCGGTCTAACGACCTCTTTTGGGCGACCTGAACGTTCGGCGTCACTTGTACTGATACGACCACAACGGAACTCAGCAAACCACTTCTTAACCATTGAAATTGATGGTGCAGTGTCCCCATAGTATTTATCAAGCCTTTCCTTGGTTTCGGTGATACGAAATTCACTTTTTCCATTTCTGTTAAAAGTCAAGAGGTTGTCTGCTTTCCATGGCTGTCAAGCATAAACTAAATGACTCGGCGTGCTCAAAATTGGACAGTAGGCTATTAATAGATGACAGTTAAGGACAGCAGTGATGAATTTAAAGTATCGGCGCGGGAAATTCAAAAAGTCACTGACTTATCAAACCGCCCTCGTAATAATAACACGCTTTTATTAAACAGGAAGAATAACCATTAAAAAAACACAGGAACGTTTATATCAACGAAAACTACAATATCACATATATCGTCAATTTCTGTCAATCATTATTACCTTAAAATTATCAGTTTCTTACCCCTCTACCGTTTAGGAACTATAAACAATGAAAAATTGACTTCAAGTCACGTGACTTATCACGGGTCCATTATTTAGTTGAACGTCCTCGCGTGACACAAAAGAAAAGTTTTCTCTCTAACAATGAAACAAACGACATAAATAATAACTGTCATTACCGCTCCGTGAATAATATACCATTATATCCCGTTATGAGGTTTTGTCCCACCGTGCCCGGTAATGAATTTCGTTAAATTTTCCTCGTTCTCGTAATTATTTTTGTGCCAAGGACGACCTTTATTTATTTTCATTTATTCCCAGATATAATTAAATTCTGTTGCGCATTGGGAAAATTATGATGTCCGTTTGTGGAAGGAAACAGGGTCGCTTATATGAATAAAATATAATTAGGATTAATTATGTAGAAAAAGTTGCTAAACCTATTTAAATGACGAGGGAAAAGCATTAAAATTCATTCAATTTTTTCGTCGTTCAGTTACGAAAAGTCATCGTTTCGACATTGATTTTTGTTGTGAAAAGTGCTTTGCTAGTACCAAAATATTACATTCATTTATCGTTACTGGTAATGTCTGTTAACTTATCCTACAAACAAGGAATATTTCCATCGTGCTGGAAGACGGCGCGAGTCCAGCCTATACCACAGGAAGGTAAGAGAACCCTGCCTAGCAACTATCGACCAGTCTCATTGCTTTCAGTTATATCAAAAGTAATGGAGAAAGCTATTAACCAACATCTCCTGAAGTACCTTCAACATTATCAGCGATCATCAATACGGTTTTCGGAAGTCCAGATCAACTGGAGATCTTCTAACCTATGTCACCCATCTTTGGAACAACGCAATCGAACATCATGGGGAGCCTCGGGCTGTTGCACTGGATATTTCTAAAGCCTTTGCTCGTGTTTGGCATTAGGGACTTCTAGGTAAACTGCGATCCCATGCCCAGTCGATTCTGTGCATGGTTGTCTAGCTTTCTTAAGGACCGCTCTCTGCAAGTGACGGATTTCTCTCAGACACCTTCACCATCAATGCCGGTGTTCCTCAAGGGTCTATATTGTCTCCCACTCTCTTCTTACTCTACATTAACGACCTTCTAGTGAAAACGAAAAATCCGATATTTAGGTTTGCTGATGATACCACACTTTCTCTTTGAATGCACAAACATCGGCTGCCGACGCACATCTTCGCAAACAGCATGAAGTATCACGCCTCAACAAAGACCTGGAAGAAATTTTGGCTTTGGGTGACAGTAACCAAGTCGAATTTAACTCTAAAAAAACCCAGGCAGCAGTTTTCTCTAAAAAGGTTAACATTACAGAACCGGTCATAGTCATGGACGGTCACGCAATCCCACTGGCTTCATCTATTAATTTGCTGGGCGTCAATCTGGGAGGAAATATGTCTTGGCATAACCACGTTGTGGCAATCGCCAAGATAGCTTCTCAGAAATTTGGTGTACTCGTCCGACCCAGAAAGTTGTACACACCTCAACAACTTTTTACACTATACAAAGCCCAGATTCCACAATCACTAGAGTACTGCTCTGATGTGTGGAGCTCTGCTCCCAAATATACTCGTCGGCTACTAGATTCCATCGAAAAGAGGGGCCATTCGTCTGATTGGAGACCACGAGCTGACGAAGAACCTCGATAGCCTAGAACATCGAAGACAGGTTGGTGATTTGACTCTCTTTTACAGATATTTTCATGGAAAGTGCTCGGCTGACCTTGCCCTCTTAATCCCGCCCAGAGCGACAAATAGCAGAAATGATTGCAGCCTCCGTGGTTTAACCCCCCGGAAAGGGTAGATATGACCTTTAAAATCTGAAATAGGAAGGGGATTAAGTGGCACATCATTTTAACGGAAACCACAAATCTTTCACACATCACAATCTTTTTGGGAAACTGCTACTCAAAAAACAATAAATTATGTTATTATTGGAAAGAGATTTAACCGACCTTTAAAATGATGTAACACTTGATTTCCATTCCTATTTAAGATTTTAAGGGTAACATCTACCCCTCCCAAGGGGTTAAACCACAAAGACTGCAAATAGTATTTAAAACCGCCCCCCTTCAGAATAAAATTGACGTGTGTTTCCGATTTTTAATATTCATTACTGGGAGCGAGAAATTATAGGGTGCGAAGGTTTCAAATTGACAACATTTAATAATACACATGCTAATTTTCATTTACTCTTATTTATTATACCCTGTATATATTATAAAATTAGTTTTAAAAATGTATATTTTTCATTTTTTTTCCTTTTTTTATTTTAGCATTTATTTAATATATTTTTCAATTATGTAAATGAGCCCATTTATTTCCTCTTTCATAAACGCACATCAAATTTCCGCTACGCAACAAAATTTAATTATCCTTAAAACTAATGAAAATAAATTAGAACCATTTTTCGGGACAGAAAAATTAATTAATAAAATAAAGTAAATTAAATGAAATTTACCGCAATAAAATTACGGAACAGAAACAAAGAAATGCAAATAAATGTTCGGGATTAATTAGGCATATCTTTTTTCGGGGAACAACAGGATGTAATTTTCTGCTTTTAGTTTTGTTTCAAGGAAAATAGCATTGTTTTGGTAACGTCTGACTAATTAATTTTCTTGTTTTGAGTGTTTTTCTATTCAATTTTTAACTTCTCTCATAGAAATGTTGCTCTCTGATACGTAAAATTTTGTTACTGTATAAAATAATATCCTTACATGTAATATTACTTAAACAGTAAATAAGTTCAAGTTCTGATAATTCAATGAATTTTGATCATGCAATTAATAATAATGTCGCTCCTCAGGAAATTCCTAGTATATGAAAACAAAGCTAACCTTTCCTCTATTTCTTTTCCTCCATGGTATTGTTGCTCGGAGCATATTTGGATTCTAATATATTTTTATTCAACTTAACAATTTTTAGTATCTCTCCCAATATAAAGGCGTCATCACTTGATGATAAAATATCATATTGCGACAGACATATTATTAACGTTTATTGCCATAAGAGACAATATGAGGCGAAAAATAAGTCGTTTACGACACTAAAAGCCCTATAAATTTTGCATCACTCCAAATGGGATTCTCTGAGAGGAATATTTATAAATCTTTTGATGTGCTTCGATTTCCTTTTTTGTACATTTCTCGCTTGTAAGCAAATCAGGCACTGAAAGTTTAGTCCTGTTTATCATTTAACCACGTTCTCTTCCTGTTTGAAATATGCTGAAGAATTTGAATAATTTTATAGAGAGGACTTAATGTTTATTATTTGTGGTTTTTTATCAACGATTTGAATAAAGTTGGTATCTTATTCTAGCATTAAATACATTAACTTTGGATGAATTCGTAATATATTTGAATCATTGCACCAAAGCATTGCCCCGAAGAATTTTATTTTAGATAGGGAACAAACCTATCTAGATCTAAACTCATTATCAAGATAAAATTATACTATATCTACTCATTATCAAGATAAAATTATATTATATCTACTTTCTTCACCACAACAAATAGTATTATGATGAACAAGCCATTCATTTTTTCAACACAACAAATAGTATCATGAACTACAATTTATTTTTTGAACAGGACAAACAGTATCATGACACACCATTCATTTTTTCAACACAACGTATAGTATCACGACACACCATTCATTTTCTCAACACAACAAATAGTATCATGACACACCATTCATTTTTTCAACAATAAAAACTATAAAAGAATATTGATGACTATTTTGAAGGAATAATCAATTTTTTCTGATGGAAAAGGTTGTGACAATGGTGGTGGCGATGTTATTGTTAATTTTGTTGATTACAAGAAGAATATGAAAAAAATCTCTTGTGCCTTACTTCTAGTTGTAATGAATATATTTTTTACATTTTAAAATTGTCAAAAATTCTAAACTTGCGTCCTTGAACTCTTGTACAGTCTTACATAAGGTGCAAGAACTCCCCCCAACAAATCGCATTACCTTTCAGTTTTTAAGCTCCCTCCAAGTGGCTTTTATTCTGTAATCGTTTATGCTCAAATGGCTTTAAATACAACCGATAAAATTAATTTTAAATGAATTTTACGTCAGCGGTTCGGCTTTTAAAACTTTTCCAGGACCCAATGTTTTAATTTTCTGAAAATGGTCTGATCAAAATTAAATTTCGTAAATTTACGTCAGAAAGTTGACGGATTTTGTTTTAATAAAATATTACACCAAACCTGGGTTAATTTGGTTATTTCTAAATCTCGGAGTATACAAATATTTGATTACGCATTTTGGAATTTTCGTTTATGGTGTCCTCACGGTGGATAAAATGTTTTAGCATTAGTTGTGGACAAAAACTACAATAATTGAAGTCCGATCAAAAACTATGGACATGTCACATGAACACAATCAATCGATTTACACTGCCAGATTACTCTGACCCATCCATATGGTTCAGTTTAGTAGTACTCGAACTTCAGTCTTTAGGAATTCTTTTATTTAGACGACGTCATCCTTGTGGAATGACCTGATATCGTATTTCCCAACGAATAGAAACTGCAACGATTCAAAGCCAAAGTATGCTTTTATTGGATCAAAAAAAAATTAATTAAAGCCACAATTTTGCAGGTTTCTGTGTTTTGAAAATTGAAAAATCTGCTTGCAACAGTTGTCTTCATTACAACGGAATTTGTTAGAAAATACGAAAATTCTAAATTTTTAAAATTTTCTAAAGTACATATTATAATATTATGCAACATAAGTTATCTCCTTTCACAGTGTAGAACCTTTATCTGTTACCAACAAGAGCTTTGCAAAAATGCTCTAAGTTAATCATATAAAATTTCCTTGAGTCCTTAGCTCCGAGGCAAGTAACTTTTGTTCTGTAATCGTTTATACTTTAATCATTCAAAATAGATTAACCGATAAAATTAATTTAAAATTAATTTACCTCGGTGGTTTGTCCATTAAAACTTTTACTCTGCCTAATGTTTTAATTTCTTAATAATGGCCTGATAAAAATTTAATTTTAAAAGTAAACTTCGAAAGTTTGAAATTTTGTTTGAGTAAAGATCATGGATTATAAAGTAAGGGTTTAATTGAAATAACAGGATGATGTTGTTTTTGATTAAAGTACAAAATAGTAGTAGTAAGTAAAACGATTTTGATATGAACACTACAGCATATTTTTTTTTGCTTTATTTGGAACTATAGTACCTAAACTGTGAAGTAAAATTTGCGTCTAATTTGAATAAGTGTCATTTATTTACGACACCAATAAAGTATCAGTATGAAAACAAAATAAATTTTTACTTCAGCTTTTGCTGTGATCGTGTTGTATGTGATCAATAAAAATAAAACAAAGCAATTGGGGCTAGCGACACCAAAAAGTTCAAGCGATAATGACCTAGACTGATATACCGGGTATTCGAATAATGGGTGAGGTGATTGATTCTACATATTAAAATAAAGGTAGTACGACTTATAACAAAAAGTCGAAAACCCAATACATTTCGAGTTACACCCTGCCAATTTTTAAAAAATATTTTTAACTTTTTGCGGTTGCTTTTCGTACTATCAAGTTTATTTTTGGAACAATGACTATGCTTAACGACCTCTATCATTCAGTTATAAAAATGTTACTCTATTTTGACACCAGAGGCCACTTTTCCTGAAATTCAATTTAATTTTTTTACCTTGACACTGGAAAAAAATATATATATTTATAATTTAAACACTTATTGCTTTTTCTGATTCTAAGTATGTATCAATTACACTGGGAAACAAATTTCAACTTTTTTTTTGTTTCCTGAACAAAACCTATTTTTTTGGATTCAACTGTACCCAAGTAACTAAAAAATACCTATTAAAGATTTTAGTTGGCTCGCAAAAAAAAAATCTCAATTATTTGTTACAAAATTTTAATTCATAGGCATATACAATGGACATACAAAATACAGATAACAATATATTGTTGGTTCAACAAAAGCAACTAATTAGCACATTTTTATCATTGAATCCAAAGTTTAGACACTCATTTTGCGCTTCTTAGCTTGCCTTTTGAAAGCAGCCTCTGGGGCATCTCTCGTAATAGTCCAGCAGTAGTCGGCTAACATCTCACAGTTCCATTTTCCCTGATATCTTCTTTCCATGTTCGAAATATCCTGGTGGAACCTCTCACCGTGTTCGTCACTTACAGCACCACAATTTTCCGGAAAGTAATCCAGATGAGAATCCAGGAAATGAATTTTCAACGACATATTACACCCTAGGTTTTGGTAACACAAAAGAAGTTGGGCAACCAGGTCTTTATAATTTTCTGCTTTTATGTTTCCCAAGAAATTTTTTGCAACCATTTTAAAGGCATCCCAAGCGTCTTTTTCCTTGCCTTCAAGTATGGAATCGAATTGCGCATCTCCGAAAAGTTTCCTAATCTGGGGACCCACAAATATTCCCTCTTTAATTTTAGCGTCACTGATTCTAGGGAACTTTTCTTTTAAATAACTAAAAGCACGGCCTTCTTTGTCCATTGCCTTCACAAAATTTTTCATAAGTCCCAATTTTATATGAAGTGGCGGTAGTAAAATCTTTTCTGGGGCAACTAATGGCGCGCTGGTCACATTTTTCTTTCCTGGCTCAAAAGACTCTCTCGGTGGCCAAATTTTCTTTCTGTAGTGATCCGATCGTGCTCGACTGTCCCATTCGCAGAGGAAGCAGCAGTATTTGGTATAACCTAGCTGCATTCCAAGCAAGATCGCCACAACTTTTAAATCCCCACAAATTTGCCATTTATATCTTTCATATTGTATGGTCTCAAGTAACAATTTCAAATTGCTATATGTTTCTTTCATATGGACTGCATGACCAATTGGGACTGAAGGCAATTTGTTTCCATTATGGAGTAACACAGCTTTAAGACTTACTTTTGAGGAATCAATGAAAAGTCTCCAGTCTTTTGGATCATAGTCCAGATTTAAAGCTGCCATTAATCCCTCAATGTCCCTACAGGCTACCAAATTGTTATCCATGTTAAAAAATGGTGTTAGGTTTTTCTGACGGCTTCGGTACACAGAAACTTTTACTTCATCTTCAAGTAAATTCCATTGTTGCAATCGAGAAGCCAATAGTTCTGCTTTTGTCTTGGGCAGTTCCAAATCCCTTATAAGGTCACTTAATTCACTTTGACTTATTTTGTGAGGCTTTTTACTTGGAAGTTCACAGACAAAATCGGAGTCTTGCGAGGTTGATGGGCCGGCGACATTTTCCGGTACACTACCGTTTGAATCCTCTTGATCATCATCAGAATGAAGGGTATATTCCTGAGGTGGATTAGGTATAGGCAACTCGTCACTATGAGGCACCGGGCGTATGGCGGATTGTAAATTTGGATACTGTATCGCAGACCTTTTTTTCTCTGAAAAGCCTTTTTTGATGGGAGGTGTCAAACAAAAGTAACAGTCAGTAACGTGGTCTTTCGGTTCTCGCCAGATCATAGGAACAGCGAAGGGCATCTTACGGTTTTTTCCACTTAGCCAGCCGCGAATGTTGGACGCACATTTGTAGCAGCAGATATGGGGAGCCCAATTTTTATCCTGGTCTCCAACTTTGCAGCCAAAATACAAGTGGTAAGCCTTTTTTATTAAAGGGCTAAGCGTACGTTTTTGTTTCACAAAAGTCATTTCACCACATATATAACAAAAATGATCCGGCTTATTTACACAAACTCGCGACATGTTGCTCAAAACTCTCTAATTTCTCAAATACGAACAGCTCTCGATCAACTGGTGGTTGAAATACAACTAACTAACAATTTAGGATTTATATTATATGTATTTAAACCCCTTATAAAGTACACCTGTTATAATAAATCCAGGTATTTCTCATTTAATGGTGAAATTTTCCCATATATTAAGGGCAGGTAGGTAAATTATCATAATTGGGATGGATCTATAAAACCGGAGCCAACTGAGCCTTTTGCAAGACAGATTGTTAATTAGTATAATAAAATAAGTAAGATTTTGCTATTTTGGTCTCGGAAACATTTTTGCTGTTCCCCAGTGTTATCGGGGTATTGTGGAAATTTTGTTGGTCATTGGTACAGTGAATGGATTCATGGATTTTTTGATTTCGAGTTGGTCTAATAAATCCAATCTTTTCTCTTTGTTTTCAGCGTGAAGCAATTAAATGTTACTTAAATTTACAAAGTGATTATTTTCTATACAGTGAGCGGACATCCCTGAGTTTTTTACATTGTTTAAAATAGCTGTTTTGTGTTCTTTTAATCTTATCTGCCGCTTTGGCCTACCTATATACATTACATTCTGCATAATTAATTTTGTAAACTCCTGATTTGTCAAGTATGTCCGTTTTGTCTTTATTGGTCACTAGTATTCTGCCTAAATTTTGTTTATTTACAGACATTGTTCTACATCCTAAGTTATTCAATTTAGTACTTATCATGTTGCTTAAGTTGGAGGTATAATTTATGAATTTAAAATTATTATTTTTTGAAGGACTAACACTATAGAATTCTCTTCTTAGTACCTTCCTCTATTTGTTTTTTATTAGTTTATCAATTATGCTTTCTTTGTAGCCGTTGTTTCTTGCTATCTGTTTAATTGTACATGTTTCTTTGTTGAAGTTTTCTTTATTTAGACTAATTTAGAGGAAATGTTAATAGTCTGTGTATGAAACTGTGAAATGGGGATAATTTAATCATCCATGACTGTTTGGATGTTTGATGTATGATTGTATCTGTAGTGGTGGGTTTTCTGTAAATATAAAACTCTAATTGGTTTTTAATTTTCTTAACCGTAACGTCTAAAAAATTAATCATGTTATTTTGACTTTTCTCCATTGCGAACAAACCCGAACAAATAATACTCTTGAAAAAGCCCTAATAAGGCGAAACATAAATGTAGAGATAACTCTAATATAACTTGAAGCATTAAAAAGCAATTCATTGTTGAGGCGCACTCTAGAATTAAAGTTTTTGTTAGCAGAAAAATCAGTTTTTCTAATGGAAAAAAAATTGAGTTTTCGCCTTTTTGTTATATGACTTATTTTAACATGTAGGATCTCTCCAAGTATCCTTATGCATTATCCGAACACACTGTATATCACATATCACTTTACATTTATTTGTATCACTAACTAAAGAAATCTGTAACTTAATATAAACTAAGAATGATCCATTTTTGTCAAGTTATTACAGCCAACTGACTTTCATATTGGCAATTTCTTGGGCGATGAAATCACGAAAAAAAGGGGAGAAAAAATAATCAGACGACCGAAAATAATATATTCATAGTTTTGTTTTTTAACTTGGTCCATAAAATGTTCAGTTGACAAGCATGAAATTTTATACATCCACTTTGATGTATCTTAAAATGTCTTGGTCTCTTCCTTTTCGGTATATAAAAAAGGGATAGTTACGTCGTTATTTCGGTAGTTTCCAAATTTATACTGGAAATAAATATTTTATAGCTACAGGCTGTTAAAATGAACCAAATTTGACTTTTCCTTATTGCTTTAGAGGCCAATTAAATGGAATTTAAAATATACCAAGTAAACAATATAATTTGTGGGCATTTATAAATTGGATTATTCGCTTTGTAATAGTTTATATAATATACAGGATGTTCGGATAATATATCAGAGAGGTGATTGATTTTGCATATTAAAACAAAGGTAGTAAGTCGACTCGAATACTTTTTTATTAGTTATTCTTTTGTCTTTAAAATTGCATGTCCTTTTGGTCAATATCTGCCTAAACACGACCTTTTAGTGAAAACTGAAAATCCGATAGCACACTTATCTCATCTTTCCCTTTGAATGCACAAACATCGGCTGCCGACGCACATCTTCGCAGACAGCATGAAGTATTACGCTTCAACAAAGACCTTGAAGAAATTTTGGCTTGGGGTGACGGTAACCAAGTCGAATTTAACTCCAAAAAAACCCAGGCAGCAGTTTTCTCTAAAAAGGTTAACATTACAGAACCGGATATAGTCATGGACGGTCACGCAATCCCACTGGCTTCATCTATTAATTTGCTGGACGTCAATCTGGGAGGAAATATGTCTTGGCATAACCACGTTGTGGTAATCGCCAAGGTAGCATCTCAGAAGCTTGGGATACTCTTCCGAACCAGAAAGTTGTACACACCTCAACAACTTTTGACACTATACAAAGCCCAGATTCGACCATCACTAGAGTACTGCTCTCATGTCTGGAGCTCTGCACCCAAACATACTCTTCGGCTACTGGATTCCATCGAAAAGCGGGCTATTCGTCTGATCGGAGACCATGAGCTGACGAAGAACCTCGACAGCCTAGAACATCGAAGCAGGTTGGGGATTTGACTCTCTTTTACAGATATTTTCATGGATGGTGTTCGGCTGACCTTGCCCTCTTAATTCCGCCCAGAGCGACGCCTTGTGGAACAACCTTCCCGAGGTCGTTTTTCCCAACGAATATAACCTCCAACGATTCAAAACCAACGTGAATCACTTTTTGACACGGACCACTCCCAGAGTGCCCTAAAGGATTTTTCCTATAGGGCTTGTGTTTGATCATAAAAAAAAATAAAAAAAAGATATGCCTAAAATTAAATTTGGTGGCACAGTAGAGAAACATTTTTTATAACAGAATTATAGAAGTCGCGAAGCATAGTCCCTGTGCCAAATATCAATTGATATTTTTAAAACTAACTGCAGATGTTAAAAATAAGAAAAAAAAATTAACTGTAACAGGCTCTAACTCGAAAAGTATTGAGTTTTCGATTTATTATTACTATCTTTCTTTTGACATTTAGAATCACCTCCTTAACTGTCCTGATGCATTACCCGAATACCCTGTATAAAAAAATAGAAGAATACATCCCTTGTCTTTTGTTCCAGTGCCTATATTTGTTTTAATCATAACGTTTCAAATGCTGAACATCTCCAGTCGTCGTCAGGTTAATAGTGTCATAATACTTTTCCCGCATAATATTCAGAACTTTTTATATCAAATAATCTTGTTGGACAAGCATTTCAAATTATCCACCATAACCAAGAATCTTGGCTTACAGGCAACCTTATTTTAGGTTAACAATCATTTATATCCCGGTTACATTTCTAGTTAAAATCTTCAATTTTATGGTACAGTCTGATGATAAATCGTGTAACTTAAGGTCCTCTTATTTTGCAGTTATTTAATATTTTCCTTTAAGAAAGAGTCCTGCTATATAAAGATATTTAATAAAATTTTATTAAAAAGTACATTTCCGTATCAAATTTCCTCCAAATTAAATATCTGCGTAGTTTCTAATATAAATCTATTTTTAAGTAGGGCAATTTATGTTCTAAAAATAAATACATCTATATTAACTTATTAAATTATAAAGTTGTATACAGTCCGTGTTTCTGTTTACCTGTTCAACAATTTTTAAGTGAAGTTTTATTAATTTTCTTCGTTGCCATTAACGGTTTTCTTTCGTCCCGTTCGTCGGAACATACAGTCAAAAAAAATTATTTTGCAACGATATAAAATGTTTTTTTTCCTAGGGAAATATGTATGTCGGCGTCAATTAGTGAAATTCGTCATTCCCAGAAATGTCTAGTCATTTCACGTATTGCCGGCGAATAGTGTAACTCTACGTTTGGTACACCGTTTGCCTAAGACTATCAGGCATTCCCTGTAATGACGGAATTCTTTCAGTCAAACGCTGTACTTAACTAAATGATTTAAGTTACCCTCTTTGCCGGTTTTAGTCAACCATTGTAATTGGGACAATGTTGCCAGTAGTGCATGAAAATAAGGTATTTTACATTAAAAGGTTTGTAAATAACTGATGGATATTATTAGGAATTTCCTTAAAATTGAAAAGAATTTTCTTACCTCCGTCAACTCCGTAATATCCAAGGTTTTTTCTTACTTTGATTGAAGTAATAGTCATCTAATTTCTTATCAAACAATTCTGAATGCTTCAATATTTCATTTTCAAAAAAAAATCACTAGACAGATGTTAACAACAATTACAGCGTTCGACTAAAACCGGCAAACATGGTAACTTAAATCATTTAGTTACGTACAGCGTTTGATTGAAAGAATTCCGTCATTACAGGGAATGCCTGAGGCAAACGGTGTATCAAACGTAGAGTTAGACTATTTGCCGGCAATACGTGAAATGACTAGGCATTTCTGGGAATGACGGATTTCACTAATTGACGCCGGCATGTACATATAGTGGACTCTGGCTCCAGTGGTTATTAAATACACATTTTATAGGTCCCGGCTAAAATACTTCTTGATTTTTAGCAGATATTGCATACCTTTTATAATTTTAACTCCTGTTATAACGTTTAATACTTTCACCTAATCAATTGACCAATTCCGGTTGCATGTATAGTTTCTGATTTCTTTAATTAGATGTAATACCTAAAAAAACAAAATTTAACTTAACTTTGAATAAATACATCGTTCCAAGAAAATAATAAAACTCATAATCAATATTTATAGAGAAGGAGATAGATATCGTTCCTTTGTTTCATTGGTTGCCTAACAATATACATATTTTTTTGTATTTATTATACAAAAACTAAAAGGACATTTAACTGTTTTTTATACCGTACCTGCGGTATCCATTTTTTGTCACTATGGCGTACTTTATAACCGGACCCCACCGTATATGTAGAATCTCATCATTGAATGTCGCAAAGAATCTAGCTGTTAATTCTTTCTTTGCAAAAAAATAGAGCATTAGGTACGAACGAGACGGATTAATTAAACTCGACATTCAATAAACCGCTTCCAGTATACAGTCTATGATTTTTTAAAAACTATCGAGGGGTCTGCAGTACGGAAAATCCGGGTAAATATTTGATCGAAGCTTGAAAGGATTTGGTTGTTTTTGTCAAGGGATTTTCCAAATCCCTTTCAAACATTAGACGCTGGCTTTAACACATTTTATCAATGTATATTCAGTACGCTGTCTGGCAAAGCAAATTATAGTCTGATCGAACCGGTCCTACTAGATACCAGTAGCGTGTATAAAATATAGACAAAGAAGCATACGTTGCCTACTCTGGGAACAAAGAATTACTATTCTTACGTAGTTACAGGTTATGAAATATGGAGACAATAGGTATCTCTATCCCTATTTGATTTACGGAGTGCCAGTTGTGATGCTGTTGACATCGTAATTGACATTTCGAGAATTTGTGGTTTATTTTTCCCCGAACACAGATTAAAATTTAAATATGTTATGCTACTCAATTTAGTAAAAAATTATCTGCAAGAAAGATTACAAATGGTTCAAATCAATAATAAATTGAGTGAGAGGCCGGTGATCAAAATTGTTGTTCCTCAGGGAACGGGTTTGGGCCCGATCCCCTTCATCATTTATCTTAATGCTCTTTGAACAGAAAATATAGGAGGTACAGTTATATCTCATGCTGACGACACGGCTATAATATTTACTGGTAAAGATTGGGAAGAAGTTAAAAATAAGACAATAGAAGGTTTTAAATTGGTTAAGGACATGTTTGCAGAGACGCCACTGGTGCAACAATTGAATAACTTTTCTAACTAAAATTTGAGGTTCTATATCCTATTATCACATGCCAAAATTAAACATAATATCTAAAGTATTTTCGGAGATGGCCATTTCTTGTACTTATTAGCATTTATTACACAAATCATTTCAGAATGTCGAGGGGATCCTACTGTATCGATTGGGGAAAAAAATTACTTGATTTCGTCAAGGGATTTTCGAATACTGGAACGACTCCACTAAAATAAAAATACAAAATAATAATATACATACATATGTCTAATTTAAATTTCGATACATACGGGTGTTTTGCACCTAGGTGTCTATTATTGGTTTTTGCTATTCATTATATTATATTATATATTAAAAATGTTAAAAAAATAAATGTTAATGTTAATGGTATGCACAAGAGATAAGCCTTGGAGAGATATGTATATTTTTGCTTTACAAAATAAAGCATTCAAGTTAAAGCTCCAACATCATTAATTAACAGATGATGCTTCTCCCTTTCTTTATCATTTACCTGTTTCATTATTAAGTTTATAACGATTATATCATCCACGTCTGTTTTTTTTTTAAATTCATAAAACCCAATTATAGTTATGGAGGCACAAAGAAAGTTTATTAATAAATCCAAATTACAAAAGTTCATTAAAACGGTATAGAGGATAATAAATCATGAACAATTTCTTACTCTGGATCCTAATGGAAAAAGGTACGATGGAAACATATTGGATAATAATTTGTCTTAATAAAATAAAGGTCATTAAACACGATGTCGATAATTGGGAAAACCACAAAGAACGGTTTTCAAATAAATAGATCTACATTTGTAGGCATTTTGTACTGTATTATTTTCGTCCAATCTAGTTTACATCATGATATCGAAGGGTTTTTGACAAAATAAGCGACGTGTCTCAAATTTTACACTATGAGGTTTTTCCTTTTCATTATTTTGTTTTTGAACATAAATCTGTTAAATTTTTTACGTATTCTTTTGTATTGTTATAATTTAGTATAGACTAGCCAACTTCAATATATTCAGGTAATTTTGCAGCTTTTGCAATACATCCTGAAATACGTGTCAAGCAAAGGTATTGTAAACTACAGCTCCCATAATACATTCATAAAACTCTTGGAAAGTGAAGCTGTGATTGTGTGAAATGTTATTGAAAATCAGTAATGGGTGGAAGAGAGAACTACATGTTTGGCTGAATGGCAACAATGTTGAAGTCTGATTATATCAGATAGTTAAATATTAAAACATAACCATACTTACCGATGAAATGAAAAATCATTATTTAAATGATCCACTCTTTTACAAACTACACATGAATACACCATGACTGTTTATTATAAAGACGATTTTTCACCAATAATCACAAAAACACAAATCAACCAAAATATGTAAACAATCCGTTAGATTACATCGATAATGTTCTAATGTTTACGAGATTAGTATTCATTCATATTCCTGGATCGTAGCGCAGTAGTAAAATAGAAATAGATGTTGCCAGAGTGCAGTTGGATTAGTTCAAGATTCGTTTGATACTTTTAAGTATAATAATAATTTTTTTTTAAAGAATCTCTCATCGCCTTTTCACAGTTTATAGTAGCATTATTGGGAAATACATTGATTTTAAGAGCAATTGCGGATTAACTTTAAATCTGTTGTAATTGTCAAATTAACAAATTTTTAATTGGGATTTTGCAAGATACCTTTGCGATAAATATGTTAATATGGCTATGCTGCAATAATGACCGAAAGAGGTGGGAAATACTGTTTGTGTTCATTGCGTAGGCTAGAAATGAACATTTTTCCATCTGTAGTTTGAAATATCTTTGCTGTCAACTAATTGTATGTATATAAGTTAGTTGTAAAAAAATTCTGACGATTCTAAAATGTCAAGGTTAAAAAGAATGCGGTTGGTAAAAGAACGACCCATTTACGCAAATAGACAATAAATATTTTGCAGTAATTAAACTTATTAATAACACAAATATCCTCTGTTAGACACTGAATTTGTTAAATTAATTTACAATTATTTCTTAGAAAATTAGATTAATTAATTTTATTTGTTTATTTTGAGTGTCAAATTTATTTTAAACCAGTCATACACAATACTTAGGAAACAAATTAGGCTAAAAGCACAGGCAATTAGGAAAATTAATTTTACTGAAATTTATTACGCCCGTCCCAAAACCAAAGTTTGCCCATTTTTCAATCTAAATTAGCCCAAAACGTCTTCGCAAAGCCTGTAGTAAGATATAGTGTAGACAAACAAATTATTTGTGTAGAAACTACACCGCAGAGCAATAAAATCCTAGGTGACAAATTAACCTTACAATAAACCGATGGCATAACAGCAAGGAAATTAATAACCCCGAAGTTGTTTGGGTATATTCACCACCATGATAATAAATTATGGTACATGTGGAAATTAAGGGAGCAAATGGGGAGGGAATGATTGAACCTTTTTAATACAATATACGATTATACGATGGAAATGAGAAGATCTACATGAAAAAAAAAAATATAGTCAAATTATTACAGTAAAGATTTTATTGAAAAATTTCTCATAAAATATAATATTAATTACATTTTTTATTAGAAATCCGTACCAAAATTATATTGTAAAATAATTTACAAAAACTATACTTAGTGTGTGTGTTGGGAAAAACCCATGATTTTAATAATCGAATGGATCGCTCGAACGATCACTTGAAACTTTTATGACTAAGAAATGTATTGATAGAACACCAGTGGTTGTTTTTGTAAGTTTTAGAAGTTTTGCTAGAGTTTTTATTAAGGAAGAAGGATTAAGGTTCTGATTTAAAAAAAAATGATATCCTTTCATTTTTTCAAAATTTACAATCGCCGCTGGCTAGCCAGTCAAAACAAAACCCATGTCGCGATGAATCCACTAAGGGATTTGGGATACTTATGCACCTTCTCGTTTATGTGCCTTTAACAAAGACGTATGTCGAGTCAGCCTTCTGAACGTCAAACTCGAACGTCGCCAATTGGCCCATTAGGGGTAGTGCGCGGCATTGAGCGAAGGTCGGGTATCAAGTGAAAGGAGACGATTTTCCGCTTGAATTTATAACTAGAGTAGTATTTCCTATCGAGCGAGAAACTGCTGGAATATACGAGAAGTTTTTCACTCGAGCGATCACACTGCCAAGCTCGGGTATCGAGTGAAAGGTAACAAGTGGCAAGCGACGATTATCGCTTGAAATTATAACTCGAGCGATTTATTTAATAATCGAGCGGCGGTTTTCGCTCGAGCGATCACAACACTAATACTTAGGATTTCTAAGGAATATAGTAAAATCAATAATTACTAAAATACGTTGTAAATTTTACAACAAATGTAAGTACCATCGTGCCGATAAAAAACTAGGACAGCAAAATCTCTAAACTGGGAACGGAAATACATGTCTCATAGATTACGTAAAAACACCTGACTTTTAGAAAGTAGCCTAGGTTACATAAGTTAAGGTTTGTATTTTGCGATACGAGTTGGCATCAAAATATGTTACTTGTTTTATAAAGTTGAGCGGAAGTTTATATGGACGAACCAAATGTATTACGCATTTTTTATTAAGAAAAAGTCAAATGCTTTATTTAAAGTAGGTATATTTAATGTCACCAAAAAATGAAAATAAAACTGAATAATAAAAGAAATTTAACAGAAATTAAAAAAATATACAAACACAAAATTTGTCGTTTCAACAAAATTTTTTTTAATATGTAGTCATAGAACATTATTGTTTATTACTTCTTGATTATTAGTATTCTTCTATTGTCATCTTAAGCAAACATTCTAGGTGAACCTGAAACTGGTACTAATAATAGTTCGATGCCTTGCTATTTTTTGGTTTGCCGACAACACGGTATTTCTGTTTACTTCCAGTTCGCCTGCAATATCCCTAATAAAACATCATCTCGCAACCGACTGTAGATAATAGCCTTTTGCTGGGGGGTTAATTGTGGCATATTTTAAAAAAATGTGCTTGACAAGTTAATGATAAAGTGACAATCTATGTTGACATGTAAAATTTGTATTTGATATTTACTGGTACCAGACTCGACAGTAAATAATTCCTAATAGTCAAGGAGAAAATATGAAATTTTGCTGTCCTAGTTTTTTATCGGCACGATGGTACATGGAACAAACACTATAGTAAAATTATTACAGTAAATATTTTATTGTACGATTTGCTACAAAATAATAGTATTAATTACAAAATAATATTGTGGATAAAGATAAAGTGAAAAAGTATAGTTAGTATTTTTAAATTTAGTAAATCAAATAATATACTATAAATTTTACAATGAATATTGCAAACCTATCCTATACTGACGAGAACAAAAGAGTTCCAAACCGGAAATAACTTGTCCATACATATTTATATTAAAAAATCTATCGTCATTACCAAATAATTATGTTATTTTGTCGACGGAACGCACATGGAAACGAGTACATGCAAAAAATAATCAGTATTCAACACACTTGCAAGTTTTGTAGATTTTTGTATATTAGGGGTTGTGTTACATGGCATTGGGGAAGTTTAGTATTCATCACGTACGCGTTATCCGGGAACAAACACGTCGATGGATAATGTCGGCAAAGTGACAAAAACGTGAAAATCTGGATTCCTATATTGACACAGAAGTGGATGTGTGGATTACGCAAATTGCGAAAAATGTGTCTCCTGATTAGAATAAAAACTATGAAGCTTATTTCTCGAGTACCTGGGGCTCTAGAAACGTCTTCCCCTTAACAATGAGTCAAAGACAAGAAGCTTTTTTTGATAATTTGATTTTTCAACAGAACTTTAACGGAATGTTATTCGATCATGAAACATTATTCCGGTTGGCCATTAAAATTGGTTATCGTCAACGTGATAAATATATAATAAATAAATTATATTTAAAATCTTTATATTAGTTTATGTCATACCAGTACATTATTGTGTTTTTATACCTTAGATACCATCTACATAATGGATTACTTTATGCCCGTGCGTGCATAAAGTATATATTATGGCCCGCGCTGGCATTAAGACGCAAAAAACAGTTTTCGATTAACTTATTCTTTATTAACAAAATAACAAAATATAAATTTACGTTCATATATTATTTAGTTGTATTTACATAGAACTGGGAATTCTGGAAGGTTCCGCTGACAGCTAAAATTTCTCTAGTTTCTGTAAGGAAATGCGAGATCCAGATGGTACGCCTGCCAACATCCTTGAAACCTCATTTTTTGAGGATATGCTATCCAAGTTTTTCGCTCGATAGGAAATACTATAGTTATAAATTCAGGCGAAAAATCGAATTGTTATCTTTCACTTGATACCCGATCTTCGCGCTCCACCCGAAATGTGTCGATTGGCGACATTCGAGTTTGACGCTCAGAAGGCTGACACGACATACGACATATACTAGAAAAATATCCAAAAATGGCGATTCAATTTAATATGCCCTGTACATGATCTTATGTCAAACCAAAAATGACCACGTGGTGCCCCTGCCAGGAAGGTAAACAAAGCAACATATGGCGAAAAAGTCAATGAATCTTGAACAGTGTTGTCATATCTTCAGGGTAAACTCTTTAGAAAGTCTAACCGTTTGACAGATTCCAAGTTGTTTATTTTTCAGGGTACATTATTATAAACTTTTACGTTCAGTTCATCTCACTGGGAAACAATCTCTGATTTATAAACTTGAACTGACTCGAACAAACCGCCGCGGAATTTATAATGGTCAGGTATGTTCTCACTTGTTCAATTCGAACGATAGCCGTCGGATCTGAACAACTGAAATTCCACTTTGCCCTTTAGAAGAAAAAATGCAAATTTATTTACCTTTTCGGCCTTATTTAAAACCAACTTAATTTATATAAAAACACCAGGTAACCCGAACAGAAACCGTCACAAAACACCGAAACAAAGTCACATAAATTCACATTAGTTATCGCGGATCTCATGAACACATCTAAGTACCATTCAATCTGGATTAGTATTTTAAAGTGCTACTGTGTAGACAAAAATACGCCCGACATATAATGCATCTAAAAAATTAAGCCAAATCCCTTAGTGAATTCATCGCAACATGGGTTTTGTTTTGACTGGGACTGGCTAGCCAGGGGCGATTGTAAATTCTTTAAAAATTAAAGGATGTATTTTTTTTTAAATCAGAATCAACTGTTCTTCCTTAATAAAAAACTCTAGACTAAACTTCTAAAACTTACAAAAAATTACTTACTTACTTACGAACAAACCCGAACAACCCCTGGTGTTTTATCAACACATTCTTCTTGGTCATAGAAATTTCAAATGATTAATCGCTCTAGCGATTCACTCGATTATTAAAATTGCTCGAGTATCAAGTACTCGATTATTAAAATCATCGGTTTTTCGCAACGCTACTTATAAGGATTTAAACTACTCTGCCGTAAACTCCAGAATCTGTTTTCTATCAATTAAAACAAAATATTAAAGTTGTATCATTATTAATAAAATAACAGCTTATCAATTTGGACGTGCAATTTTCAATATTCAATCATTAATTGGGGTAGTGTGTTTTGATCCAATTTCGCGATGCCTCTTATTTAGTAACAAATTGAGGCAACGAAAGTCCGATAAAATCAACATTTTGACAAATTATTTTATGCTTAATTGCCGGTCCAAAAAATAAGATAAATAGACCCGGACTGAGACATTAAGACACTTCAAGACGAAAAATATATACGAGAGCCGAAGCGTTTTGCGGGATAATCCCCGGGGTTTTAGTCCTGGAGATTATTTCCCAAACACGACCGCAAATTTACATCAAGCTGGATATAAATTAGCTGAAAGAACGGACCGAACTGAAACAAAGTGCGGGTTAGTTTTCACTTTAAATTTTAAAAATGGTTTCACCCTAGTGCGTTAAATTGCAATAAAATATTAACTAGGGGATAGGCAAGAAGCCGACGTAATCCCTAGAAAAATTGGTTCCACTTTTAGCTCTTTATCTATACAAAATCTCTAAATAAATATAGCTTTAGTTTTCGCGAAGCGACATTCTCTTTTAGATGTGCCAAATCAGTGATATGTGAAAGTGTTCCTTAGTCCATTATACAGGGTATGCGGATAATGCATCAGGACACTTGGACAGGTTTCGGAAATATCTTGAAAACATCGAAAAAATTAAAAGATGTAATCCCCATGTATTTTTGAAACAAAACATCGCGGACCTATGTTGATAGAAACTTCTTGTCCTAATATTTGGGTAAGGAACCACCACACGAGCGATGGCATATGTTTTTTGAAACATCCTGTATACAGGGTGTCCGCTAATTAATGGTACATGGAAAAACCACAGACTCCTTATGTAAAAATATTAAGATTTAATTATACTTACCTATATCCGAAAGTTGATATTAACTGACATACAGGGTGTTAAAGTTAAAACTTCAATTTTGTTTCTCTCTAATAACTTTGCAGGAAACCAACGTTTTTTTTACCAAAATTTGGCAATTATGGTTTTTTAGGACGAGAAATTGATTATTTATGAAAGTGTAATGTACAATGTGCTGTCTGCGGCATTATTTACACATTTATTAGGTCATAACTTTTTTGTGCCTCAGTGTATATTTATTACGTAAAAAGGTAAAGTTCAGGTCACCCAGAGTTACCGTTTCGGAGATATTTGCATTTAAATTGTTTGGCCCAATTATTATTAATTTGCAAACCAAATTTTTTTCTTAAAGTAACCTGTGAGAAAACAATTAAAATTTAGTGATGCAGTTGCTATGGAACAGAAAATGTTTAATTTTTGAGTTTATCGGAAGTTTCCGTTTTCATTGCTGTTGGTTTCTTTCGACGCAATATTTTCTACTGTCAAAGTTATTTTAATTAAAGTAAGTTAAAGAACAATCCAATTGTTGTATTTATTATTCCCAATTACCATTACTAGAACATTAATTATCATGTAAAAGAAGTAACAAAATATTATTTGCTTGCCTGAGCTAACGCTCTAAACAATTTAAATGCAAATATCTCCGAAACGGTAACTCTGGCCGGCCTGAACTTAGTACACCTTTTTTACGTAATAAAAGAAAATTATTATTTTTATTAAAGACTTAAATACACTGAGGCAAATAAAAGTTATAACCGTATGAATGTGCCAAAAATGCCGCCGACAGCGCCATTGTACATTAAAATTTCATAAAATAATCAATTTCTCGTCCTAAAAAAACATAATTGCCAAATTTTGTAAAAAAACGTTAGTTTCTCTCAAAGTTATTGAGAAGAACAAAAATGAAGTTTTAACCTTAACAACTCAGTTAATATCAACTTTCGGATATAGGTAAGTATAATTAAATCCTAATATTTTTACGTAAGGAGTCTGTTATTTTTCCATGTACCATTAATTAGCGGACACCCTGTATACTAAATAAAACAACAACTACTTCCACATGCAGAATAGGAACTAAATGAAACTATATTTTTTTGAAATCCTACAATGCAAAAGAATTATCTCTGTATTCTATCAAAACACCATAAGAACTATTTGGTTTCACAAAATAAAGTACTACAATAAAACCTGAGGAATAGAAGTCGTTATCTCGGGCCGTATACTAGAGCCGTTTGAAATTTAAGTTATAAAAAAAACCATAAACTTCGTAATTCTCTAAAATGCTTTTTATTGGTATACATTACTAGCGTATAGATAAAATAAATTTTGTAAATAAAATGTAACAAAAAGGAATTTTCGAAGTAATAAAATGCTATAGGTAGATCAAAATAAGTGGATGGCGATTTTTTTTTCTGACGTTATAGATATAATATAAATTAAAATACCCATTTGTGATCCCAAATCGACTTCTGATATTAGTTTTGATATAAAATAATCGCTAAATGTACTTTACTGTTTAATCCGTACGCCAATGAGTTTTTTAAGCACTAGAAAAGTTCGGCCTAGGATCATTCATAACAACACCGAAATTGGAAACAATCAATTCAGAAATAACGAAAATATAAGGTTATTTCCATTATAAGTGGGACACCCTGTATATAAGGTTTCAATTTGAATACTTCTCGCCCTTAATATGTGGCTCGTCCAATTTTTACTACTCAGAAATAAATAATTAGAGTCCCAAGAAAATATTAATTATTTTAATGTTTATTAAATGTCATACAATGGACAAATCAAAATACATAAAGTACGAAGCAAAACTTAAATTTTAATACACTTAAAGACCAAAAGTATTCCCTGAAGACAAAGCGTTTTAAGGGATAAACCCCAGAGCGTTAGGCTTGAAGTTTATTTCTGAAAGCAGAGCAAAAATTTACGTCTTGCTGAATACGGATTACGTAAAAGAAAGGTATCAATGAAAACTTGCAAATTTGGATGTTAGTTTTTAATTTAATACATTTTAAAATGTAAGCGTGGTCATATCTAATCCGTTTTGGAACTAGTACGTTTCATTTTTAATCTTATTGTTTGAACACTCTACCCTGTATTAATAGTTATCAAAATATTATAAAAATCTATTAAAGCAGATCCTTTTCAACAAGGAATCCAACCCAAATTAATTAATAAAGGCCTTATCATTATAGGAAAAATCAATAATTGTTTTAAGGTTTGCAAGCGTCATGTCAGACTCGAACCTTAAATATGCCAAGCACGTGAAGACTTAGGTATAGGACATGATATGCGAAATCTGCCTAGAATATTGGGGAGAATCTAAAAATGTAATAATATATAGGGTGTTACCCGACTTTCGGCACAACCGCGAGTGGCACCATAGTGAACATATTTTAGGCGAGTTGCCAGCCATATTAGCAAACTGTTCAATTGTCCATATTTTCTTATGTATAGTTTTCCATATATAAATCGAATTGGTTCCTGCCGGGTCACCCTCTATATTTCTTAACTCATCTACTCTGATACACTAACTCAGTTAAACTAATTTAAACTTATGGTAACTTTTCTACATAAGAAATAATTCGATTTAAAGATTTAATACTTTTTAAATCGTATTTTTAACCAGCTTATTCTTTCTCACATGAAACCGCCTCCGATTCAATTTGGCGTGATGCAGCTCATCAAAAAGTTTATTACATCGAACCGTTTCAACCACTTCTTTATGACGAACGAGTTACTACGAATAAACACGAAACCATTGATTTTTCCATGTATCACGCAAAAGCTTGTTAAAACTTTTCCACTTTAAATCGCGAAAGCAACTTGATTTTGTAACAAGTTTTTTTTTTCGAATTGCTACCTATTTGAAAGAGGATTTGTGTTCTGCATCGGTAATTACAAAGAGTTTTAATAGATTTCAGCTCTGCTACTGGCGTAATTCAAATGCACATGGGACGGGATGGCGGTTATGTGCAGAGAACATGTGAAAACACAGTTAAAATTTCGTATTTTTTTAACAAAAGCCTTTTTAATCATATAAACAATTTAAAAAGCCTTTTGAAAAGTGCAAATTAATGCGATAGCTACACGAAACTACACAACTACTATTTTGACAAATTCTTTACCTTCGTCGACCTGAAATAAATTTAGTGTAGCGTCATTTTCCTAGCGCAATATTTTTTGGCGACGTTGTCTCACTAAATTTGGATAAAATATTAATTTTTCTACTACTATACTCGTATTAGTAAGGACCTACTTAGGCACTGTCTGCTTTATCAGTAAAACTCTAATTACACACACACACACACACACACACATTAGCCGCGACCCACAAAAAGCGTGCAAGTTTTGCGCAAAGTTGGCTATTGCAATTCATCGCGTCGCTTTGACAACGTAAATGATTTTATTAGCACAGGCAATTTTTAACATCAATAATTTGGATATTATTTTTGGGTGGATTAGTAAAGTATGAGTAACTACGATTGAGGGAATGCCACCGGAAATAACAATACAAGCTGCTTCCGCAGCAAATAATTTATTACTGGAACTATGTATTGGGTATACCGAAAACCATCTGAGTACCTCTCAGAAAATATTTTATTGTCATATTTCGATAATTTAACATAAAAATAAATATGAAGTCGTAGAAAAACTATAGTAGATACATAACTCAAGTGGTACGCCTATTACACACATTTTCGCAATCGTGTGTACTTCTTACTGGTCTTAGTATGGAATATACTATTAAACTTTCCATCCTGTCTATGCTATAAAACTTATAGAGCAACTATGTAACAAAGTATTATACTGCTATAAGCCAATAGGGACGTATGAATGTGACAACTAGCTGTATACCTATCAGCTTTAAATGTATTCTAAAAATCAGAACAAGTATAAAATGTAAAGTTGGGAACAGAATCACACTATTAGTATATTAAATTGAACTTATGGCAACTTAATTTTTTTCCAGGTAAGCGGCAAGACCATTACTAGCTTCTAAAGTTGTAAGTATATTTTTAAAACTAGTATTTTATCTTTTCTACATTTTTTTTTTGAAAGTATATAATTATTCCCTGGTGAGTTTCCATATTTAATTCCAGTTTTCATGAGAATTTTGAAATAATTACCCGTATTAATTATATAATCTCTATTAAATTATCATTAATTTGCGTTTAATTTATTAGTTCACGAATGCATATTCCCATATAGCTTATTATAATTATACTATTTATTAAATTTTATTTAATATAGCCTAATTACAAAATTTTATTAATATGATTTGAATAAATTTTTGACAGTCGTTTTAAATCTCATTGAATTAGTTAATATCCAATAATAAATATAAATGTTAAATAACATGAAAATAATGTTAATTTGCATCATTAAATCAATAGGGTATGGTAATTATTGCTAATAACTGAAATGTACTTGGAAAGGTGAGTCTACATGTTAAAATAAAGATAGTAAATCATATAACGAAAAGTCGAAAACTCAATTTTTTTGTTTGAATTTGAAAAATTGAGTTTACTGCTAACAAAAACCTTAATTCCAATTTTCTGCCTAAACGATATGGTTTACCGACAAATAAAGAGTACCATTTTATTAGGTATTATTTATCTTTAAAATTACTTTTTTCCAACAACTGTAGAAACAGAAAAGAACTGCCAAAAATTAAATTTCAATTTCAGATATAGTGGCCTCTGGTAGCAAAGTATGGAAACATTTTTATAACAGAATGATACAAGCGTAGTCCGTTTGCCAAATATCAACTTAGTTTAAAAACTAACCACACAATGTGAAGAATAAGAATAAATACAAACTTCGAAAGTATTGAGTTTTCGACTTTTTGTTATATGGCGTATTACCGTCATTTTAACAGGTATAATCAACTCTCCAAGTGCATTGTCCGATCACTCTGTATATCAATGGGGTATGTGTTCTAACAAAGGCTATAGTGATACGACGTGGACTAGAACAGTTTTTCCCCAACAATAAATAAGGGAGATTGTGTTGCTTCCTCGTTAGAGAGAAACCTTTTCTTGTGCCCCTCGTCAGTCATTTGAACATTTCCATATATTGAAATTTTCAATATATCTACTTCTAGCAATTTCCCATGTTTACTTAACATCTGTCTGCCGATGGTGGCTATAAAACCTAATAAAATTTAAAAGCCCGAGCCCTAAATTCAATATACCTTTTTCTCTCGGAGTCGGTAATGTCACCACGTTTGGCACCACCAGGGTCTAATTTCCGTCCCGAATCTATAAATCTGACCGAAACACAAAAACATACGATCCCGTGAGGATTCCGTCTTCGCCGTTACTGCAAATGGTGATGGCTTGATTGGTGGGATAATGCACTTTATTTCTTTTTATATCGATATAAAAGACTGTGAATAAAAACCATGACGATAGGACCATAAATCCCAGAATTATTTAGTATACCGGGTGATGCATCGTTGAGTTGAACATAGGAAATCCGATGTAATTTTTGAGGTAAGGGAATAGTGTCTCCCCTGTACATTTTATAGAAAAACTGCATTATAACTTTGTGAAGAGGCTGACATGGTAAACCTATGTGCGGAGTTTGAATAGATTTTGGTGAGCCAATTTTCAAATAATTGTGATGGCAAAACGACGAAACTCTCATAGTGCAGGTAATAAAGACAATAATTTCTATGACGCTATGGCCAAAAATTAACATAAATCTGAACATGACGAATAATGATCTGACACTAATTTTCGTTCTGCCATTGTCAAATTTTAATTCGCTGGTGTTTGGTCTATTACCTGAACTATGAGAGATTCGCGGTTCTGCCATCACGTTTAATCGAATTGAATGGCTTAGAATTGGTGGTGTAGATCCCAACATACTCAAGGCGCAATAAATGGGTGCAGGATCGGCTTGAATATATAGCTATCTACATATTAATTTATTTTTTTTAATTAAAGCGACCCCTACTTAAAATGGTATAATAATTAGGGCTGATAAATAAAATTTGTACTCCGGCTTCGTTCGAAAACGTAAATTTGTATCATTTTATGATCAGAGGGATAATTAGGCCTTTATGGTAGTCAAACGATCAATGGTATAATGTAAACTTTACAACAAAATAAAAGTTTCTCATTATGAATCGTATTTGTTTGTATAACAAGCCGAATAAATTATGAATAAGGACTTATTTTCGAAAAAGCGAAAATAAAAATGTCTACAAGTATAGTTAACTACATCATTGGATACACACAAAAAAATTATTTATTTTATCGTACAAGATAAAAATAATCTCAGCAAAACAGCAAAACTCTTGAATTTTACAAAAATGTACGTTCATATCTAAGCTGTTCAAGTTTATAGAAAAATAAATCCCTACCGAGGCGGTTTACTTTCAAAGGAAAATATTGTATGTTTCTATAAATATTCGCCATCAAAAGATGCGATTTATGATGATTTATACAGGGTGTCCCAGAATATGTGGGCAATCCCCCGGGTTCAGATAGAACACTTAAAAATAACAGAAGAAGTTCATATAAATTTTTCTTCTTACGCCCCCGCTACGGAGATATGGGCCCATAACGGACGTCTCTGGAAATAGTTGATTTTTAAATAATTTTATTATTAAGTACTGGGTGTAATTTAATATTTTTTTAGTATAATGTTTACTAGATGAGTCTCCTTAAAATTCACCCTTTTAAACATATTTGGCTTATTTAGTTTGACAGGGACGGACTAGACGTAACACAAAAATGCTTTTTTTACACCTGTATGATGAAGGAACGACAATAATATTTTTTTTGGATACTCTAAACCTTAACCTGAAAAAAGGTACTCGTGACCAATGTCGATAAAATGAACTGTTTTCGAAACAAAAATATTTTTGTCCATACATTAAATGCATGTCGGCATATTCAGTATACGTAAATTCCATTACTAAGTTAGTAACTAATAAGACAAAGGAGAAAAACCGCAAATTTCAAGACACTACCATAAACTGACACTGGCATAAATATTCTTATTTAAATCGGTACATGTGAATAATACCATAGCAAGAATGAGGGAATTTTATCAACATAAAACAACAACCAATTCAAAAAACCATATTGACCCAAAAAAATTTTTTTTTCGAAAACGGTTCATTTTATCGACATTGACTTTTTTTCAGCTTAAGGTTTAGAGTATCCAAAAAAAATATTATTGTTGTTTCTTCAGGGTGTCTAGTCCGTCCCTGTCAAACTAAATAAGCCAAATGTGTTTAAAAGGGCGAATTTCAAGGATACTCATCTAGTAACCATAATACTAAAAAATTATTAAATTACACCTAGCACTTAAAAAATTATTTAAAAAATCAACGATTTCCAGCGACGCGCGACGTCCGTTATGGGCCCGGCCCGTATCTCCGTAGGGGGGGGGGGGGGGGGCACTAGGAAGAAAAATTTATATGAGCTTCTCCTGTTATTTTTAAGTGTTCTATCTGAACCCGGGAGATTTCCCACATATTCTGGGACATCTTGTATAAGGAACACTGCTGGTTCTTAGCAGGTAATTGTAACGAAATAATTAGCTACTCAGAAAATTAGATATATTTTTGATAGACACTGCGTACCAATTCAGTCCTACTTGCGATTTAAAAAACAGTGATGTCCCAGTAAGTACTAGAAAGTCAATTTTAAAAATGATAATAAATATGATTACACCATTCTTCAAATAAACATAAACTAAAAACGAATCAAAATCTAACTTTTTACCGATTTCTTGCTAACCCAATCCGAAATTAACCCGAAGAAAAACCGAGACAAAGATATATTTGTCTCTTTTGTTTTCGATGATTAATCTACCAATCATATAGCCTTCAGTTTTCGTGGGACTATTGTTTTTCGTAAAATCCTTTTTTGTTATTGTAGCAGGAAGCAGGCAAAAACGATGATGGACCAAGCGGCCATATGGTTTATTTCCTTGTTGGGATTGATAAATATAGCAACGAGGCTTAAAAGAAAAAAATGTAAAACTTAATAAACATTATAAGTGGAACGATTTAATCATTAAGTTATTTAAAATTACAATTCATGACGACACCGAAACCTTGAGACAAAGTATATCTTTTGGAAAAATTCTTATATTGTTTGGCATATAGTCTGAAACAGTGCAAAAAATGCTGGGAAAAAAAAGTCGGTTAAATTGGGGCGAGTTGCGTAATTATGAGCCCAATAATCTGCCGCAAAAAAATGTCAAATAAATACAGGTGCTTTCAAAATATTTGGAAAACTCTAAAATATTGCATTTCCTGACTTTGTTCGGGTTTGTTCAAAAATAAATTGCACTTTCTCATTGCTACTTTTTATTCTCCACAAGATGGCAGTATCAGATGTTTCGTGCGACGTTTCGTCTTGGGGTCACCGTCATCACCTTAATTTTTTTTAAGTTCCTGTAATTTACTTTTTTTTTTAAATTCGTTCTAATGCGGGAATTTAAAACTCAATTCCTCTTTTAAAAGTCTTAAGAAAGTGCTGGTTTTAAGAGTCAGATCTTATTTGTATTAATAAAATAAAATACTTGTACTTACATTAAGTAGAAATTAGATACAACCATTAGTTTGAAATAAGAAGCTGCTTGAGAAAAATGTTAATGTCATAATAGTATTTACCTAAATTTAGTGTAATATCTCAATCTGGTTTCCAGATGTTTAATAAAAACAAAAGAAATAAAAAAAAACACTTAAAAAATAAAAAGTCTAAGAAGCTGATGACAATGACTTTGAGAGGTGTCGAATTAAAATTTTAAAACTTCGTTTGCGGCTTTGATCCAGAATGTGGTTAAGTTTTTCCTTGGAGTAGAATAATTGAGGTAGAAATGTGGTATTTTTTATGATAAAACACAAGCACTATAGGAAAAATCATTTAAGGCACTCTGGGAGTGGTGCGTGTGCGAATAAAGCGATTCACGCTGGTTTTGAATCGATGGAGGTTATATTCGTTGGGAAAAACGACCTCGGAAAGGTCGTTCCATAAGGATGAAGTCCTCCAGATGAAAGAATTCTTAAATAATGAAGGAGTACTAAGCTTAACCACATATGGACGGGCGGCAGTGGTTCGTCGTGTATTTCTGCTGTTCGCCGCTCTGGGCGGAATTAAGAGGGCTAGGTCAGCCGAGCACTTTCCATGGAAATATCTGTATAAGAAACTCAAATCCCCAATCTGTCTTCGGTGTTCTAGGCTGTCGATGTTCTTCGTCAGCTCCTTTCGATGGAATCCAGTAGCCGAAGAGTATGTTTGGGTGCAGAGCTCCAGACATGAGATCAGTACTCTAGTGATGGTCGAATCTGGGCTTTGTATAGTATCAAAAATTTTTGAGGTGTGTACAACTTTTTGGTTCGGAAGAGTACATCAAGTTTTTGAGAAGCTATCTTTGCGATTGCCACAACGTGGCGTATTTCCTCCCAGATTGACGCCCAGCAAATTAATAGATGAAGCCAGTGGAATTGCATGTCCTGTCATGACTATATCCGGTTTCCCCGAAAAAAAAATATACACTTAAGTTAGCAATCAGATAAAATGTGCCAAGACCTGTTAAAATCCAAGTTTTCATGTCACTGATCAGATTGGATTTTGAGAATTTTATAAGTACAATTGGTAGCTCCTGTCACATCCTAATCTTATTATTTATTTAATACCACATTGAGAACGCCGAGTCTAAAGAATCTCTTTCTTTACATGAACTTTCCAGCTGCGAATTTATTTCAGACATTTTCTAAAATATTGAGGATTGAATGAGGGTCAGTGAAAAGACGAACCTTTAGGGAAGATATTTTTTATTTAAAAGCTTACTGACATATGGTCCAGACGAAAGTTGCTTAACGGGAAAGAATATTCCCCGCATGTTTTTCTGGTAATAAAGTGCTAACCTTGGCGATTGCTTGCTGAAAAATTATGGGTTTCAAAACGTTAGTATTATTAATACGAAACACATTTTTTAACAGTGCTCGATTATAGGGATTTATATGTTAAAAACGTCTTATTTATAAATTTACATAAATATGGTGTTATTCAAGGATGGGTCAAGCCACAATTATTTATTCTTTTTCCATACTGTTATATTACCATATTTTAATGTTTTTCCAGTTTAATAACTCATGATTACGGATAATATCATCCACATATTATCATATTCCCGTCGGCCTTGTCCAAATTTCACTTTCAGGAACATATCTCATATCTGACTAATACAGTATTAACTAACTGATTATTATTTTTCCAACTTACCTAGTATCCTAATAGAAGTAAATCCAGGTGCCAGTACACCAGCAAGTACTCCAGGGCACAGACATCTTCTGTTTTTTTGGTTTTAGTGGGTAAAGCTTATACCCCACTAAAACCCCTTCGGCGTTTTTCTTTCAATTTCAGAACATATCGTCAGAGACACAGAACACATAGTTAAACACTGAACAAATTACCTTAAATCACTTAAAGAAACACACATGTTTCAAATTAGTTTTTTGAAGATAGGCACTTGTCACACAAAATCGCTACACACTACACGCTACACACATTATAACAAACACACAAATTTAACCTTTATATCCTTTGGCCCTTTATAAACTATTTCTTTCATGGTATCCCGTAGAAAAAATCACACTGTGTAAGATTAGATGATCTTGGGGGCCAAGCAACGTGTCCAATATCTTCTCCGGTTTCGAAATTAATATTACCCAAGGAAATTACTCGACGTATCAATTTAAACTTATAAAATAGCAAAAACTGTCGACAAGGCTGGATTTCTAGTTATTAGTATTTGGTAGTTGGGCCAGCCGATCCGAAATTGACAGGTCGATCCGCGCGCCCGCCGGAATACGGAACGTTAACTCAAACAAACATCGTAAACAAACAAATCGAGCTGAAACGTTTAATTGTTTATTATTACAGTCGCAAACAAAAGTGTCGAAAACAAAAGTGCTCACAAATTTTTACGGGTTTGTTCGTTGTGTTAAAAACGATGTCCGTGTGTGAATTTCAAGGTTACGTGCACCGGTGTACTAAAACATATTACATATTAATTTTTTTATACAAATTATGGAACTAGTTTTTAAATATCAAGGGAATAGCGCATGTGTTTTAGAGAAAATTCCATTTTTTTTCTAAATGAAGCCGAATCAATCTAAAGGTTAACGGAACATTGACTTTTGTAATGTGTTTTCTGTGTGATGTGACAAAAGTGCATAGAAAAAATCTACGCGAGAATTATAAATTTTGTAAAAGGTAAGAGAGCATGGGGCCTAAATAAAATGCCTTTTTTTATAAAGAACTTCGTTTCAATCAAAAGATTATTGAGCTTCTAAAGAGTTTACTCTGGAGATATGACAACTCTGGTCAAAATTCGCTGACCTCTTTGAACATCTATAGTTTGTTTATTTCTTCTAACATAGCCGACGCGTGCTTATTTTTGGTTTGACATTAGGTCATGTACAGGGCATATTAAATTAAAGCGCCATTTTTGAATATTTTTCTTCAATTTGTTTTCATCTTTGGAATTGCCGGTTTAAATATAATACGTCATTTCCATAACATCCTGTATACACTACCCCAATTAATAATCGAATATTCAAAAATTCCAGTGCAAATTAATCAGCTGTTTTCGTTAATAATAATGAACCAATTTTAATAATAATATATTTTTTAACTGATTCTAGAGTTAAGGGCAGAGTACGTTCTGATACGTCTAATTATAGGGGGTAGAGTATAAAATCTAGACGCGTATAAAATCTAGCAGCGATGCTGGCTGGGCGAGAGAATGATTTAATTGTTTTGTATGTAAGCGTGCCGCGTTGGGACCAATTAAATAGTGAGGTCATTCTCTCGCTTAGCTGGTGTCGCCGCTCGCAGCTCTGCTATGAACACGGCCTTAGGTACTGGCCCAAAATTATCGGTACTCGTGGTAACAAAAAATTACTTATAGATACGGTCGACAAAACGTTACGTTCTATCTTCTTACGAAATTAAAATTAGAATTGTTTCAAAGTAATGTGGACTACTGTCAAGAAGTTAATATTACCTGGGAATAACCCCAGTGTGTTTCGCGATTCTACGAACCTTTGTATGATAATACACACAAGTGAAAACGCTCTTTAGAAGAAAAATTATTCCTGGCACGTTTTCTCCGGAATAATATCGCAACCCCAGCGGCTTATACTATAAAACCCGAGGTCAGTGCCTGATTTGACCCCCCTTTGCTAAATGATGAACTACCAAGTCATCATTTATACATTTTTTACTGCTTTTGTATTACATATTTCATTATAAATCGCTTTTATTTCTTTTGTTTGTGCTTTTATAGACACTTTTTATGTTGTTCTTTATTTTATTACTATTAGTAGATATTACAGTGTGTGTGTGTGTTTCCTTTCTTTTTCTAATGTTCTGCGATGGATTTCCCAAAGGTTAACGTATAGACGTATTACGATACATGACATATACAGGGTGTTATGGAAATGACGTATTATATTTAAATTGGTGACTCCTGGGGTGTCCTAGAGAAGCGCTACATATTTTATTTTTTTTAATTCGACAGTTTTAAAAGTGGGGTAACAAACCCTCTTACTCACAGGTCAGTCCGCGCTACTGTAAACATATATCACCCAGCCCCAATGGCAATGTTGCCAAACTTAATGTAAAACTGAATTTCCATATAAAATTATAAAAAGAAATTATTTATCTACCTACTTGTATTTATCTTTATACCTAAAGCGAGGAAATCCAGGCACAAACACAATCAGTTTTTCTTCTTTTTGATGGGAACACTCCTGGAAATACTTTATGTACACACAGTAATAGTGAAACAGACCCGATAGTTAGCTTTTGAAAATATAATAATACAGATTATACTACAGATTAGATTTTATTACACGGGACGAAATTTGACATCCAGAAGAAACAACGGGTCATAAACTGAGCAAATTGGTTTCGTCAATAAAAACAAGATTCAAAAAGTATTTATGGACTGGCAAGATACACGCGTAAACCGAAATAACAGCGGATTGCTGCGACTATGTTGGTTATCGACGAAACGCAACGTATTCGGCCGCTGGTCTTCAACTAACAGCTCGCAAGTGTGCGGCGCTATACGAACACTTCTTCTCAGCCGTTGTAAGCCGTCAAGTGGTCATTGGCATTTAACCTAGTGACATACGTGCCTATCTCAAACTTATTTAAGACTATTCTTTGTTTGTTCTGGTTGTTTAAAACATTTTTTGTCGTAAAGTTTCTTAAATTAATTAACAATTAATCTACAATAAGGTATTACAGAATGGGAAATTGTTTAAATTATTTATTTTGTCTAAGGAGTTTAAGGTGTACACATGACAACACCGGTCAAAATTCGCTTTTTGTTTACATTTATCGCAGTGCCCCACAGGTGTTTTTCTTGTCACACGTCAGGTCACTTTTACCGCTGAATGAATTGAAAGCGCCATTTATAGGTATTTTTCTTCAATTTGTCTTTATCTCAAGAATTGCCGGTTTAATATAATACGTCATTTCCATAACAACCTGTATTCTACAGGGTATCAAATTGAAAACTTCCCACCCTTAATACCTTATATTTTTACGACCTTCGTGGTTTAACCCTCTGGGAGAGGTTACCCTTGAAATCTTAAATGGGAAAGCGGTTACGGATCACATCAATTTAAAGGTCGATCAAATGTATTTTGAATAATTTTTCATAAATTTTTTTACCGTGTTTCGTCTTAAGAAAGAATGTAGGCTGCCAAATACATCAGGTGGTTATTTTCTAAGTATTGATAAAAGAGAATTCATATCAAATATCAAGCCCATAAATTATGATGACTGGGAAGTTTATCGTTTGCCAGAGGGGGTCCGGTCAAGTGCTGACCTTTTTTTATTATAAAAAGGATTTCTATTATTAAGCGTTTTCGTTTTAAGCACCATATTCGAATATTTGCGAAAAACTCTTAACAGTGACCTTTGACCTTTAGCTCTGTAATGATAAAATAAAAGGACAAACCCTTGTAGTTATCTTATACTAAATTAACAAGCTAACCCTGATCACCGTCAGGTTATACGCCAGAGCACTCAATTCAGGGTGCTTTTAATTTTTTGAAGACATCATTATTAAAACTACACTAACAGGTTCAACAGATTACTTCATTAAAACTGATCTTTAATAGAAAACAAAATGTACTCAGTTTTGCCAATGGAAAACGCTGTAAAATATGCCTTCAGCAAAAATGTTGCCTTAATTTCAAGAGGGCGCCACTTTTAAGTTAGTAAAAGTAGTAGACTTCGGTTATTCCCGTTCTTGCGTTTAAGTAAACTTAGCTTAATTATACCCTATTCAAAACCAAGAGTCAGTAAACGTAAACACTAGGGCACGCTTGATCCGCGATCGATACTGGAAAGCCTGCATTGCGATTGGTTAATCAGCCATATTATATTTTCAATTGGGACGCGGAGCGCTGTGCTTGCGACAGGATTGGACTTTTTCAGTTTGTAGGGGTTTGCTCGTTCATTGCTTTATGTGTAGTCACAGCGTTTATGTAATTTTAATAAGAAATCCAGCACCTACTTTGAAGTTTTGTTCACATTTTTTTTTTGGAAAAAAAAAGATAATCCGCATAAGGTGTATTACTATTTAGTTTTGTTTATTTTTTTTTAGAAATCAGAGCCCAACGACACATGTAAAGTCACTAAATATTTAGTGCAGTGTATCTAACAATAGTGTATTTGTATGCAAAAGCGTGTAATTTGCCCAGCTAATTATGTAATTCCACAAATTCATATTACCAACACTATGCAAAAGGCTTTCTATGAAAATGACATAAAGTGTTTTTTCTCGATTATTAACGTAAATATGTCTGCAATTTGTCTTCATCTCAGGATTGTCGAATGAAAATATACGGCTGGATGTTCCATAACACCCTGTATTCTTTTACATTTTATGAACATCGCAACCTTCACTCGGTCAGAAGTTATGTCTATGTGGAAAAAAAATTTCCAGAGAAACTTGACTGAAAAGTGACATCAAGGCACCTTCTTAAAAATAACTTTTAAATTAATTTAAGGAGTCCTCCTTAAGGTCAAAGAAGAACAAACTCTAATCTGACAAGAGAATATCTATTTATAGGTATACGCAGTCCTTTTTTAACAAGTTCGTAACCTACGCACTGTCAGAAGTGATGTGGACCGAGCTGTAAAAAAATTATGTTGCCCAAAAAAAAATTATTTTAATGGAAACAATATTTTTTTCTTTCTATACAACAGTATTGGCTCTCGTTTGTTGGTTTTCTATGAATCAACAAGATGGCTCACCACAAAGTTAGAAGATTCGAATTAGCAGTACCTTTGAATATCAAAGGTTAAATCAGATGAATGTAAAAATATATCCACTTATATTGGGAGACCAACACCTGTTTTATACGGATTTCGGGTTTGTTGATGAAACTGGCCACAGAAGACAACTACAATACTGGCAACACTCACTCGCGCTCGGCGTGCCGCGTGTCCATGTGAAACGATAGTATGTACAGCTTGTCGTTTCGTTCTGTGGCTACCAAAACTATTTAAAGAATGCAGACAAGATGTTATCGATGTTGTCAAATTACTTACCAAAAATCTAATAAGTTTTATAAAATTTATTATTTATACCTCCTATGAATACAGAATTTAAACTAATAGTTAAAACGTTAGAAAATATTATTATTCAGACTGAAAAACAGATATATTTTCAGTTTTAATTAACATGTTCATACCTGACTAATTTTAATTACCGGACGAAATTAAAACATTAATTGAATTATCTATTTAGTAGCAAATCAGACAACATGTGAATATGCATTTACTCCAAACATTTAGTCGATTAATAAGATCACTTCCGCCGCTATTTTGTTTCACAGCATTAAGCAGAGACAAAAATATAATATGCGATTGATTTGGACACGCCTCCGCAGACATACGCCAGGCACATGGCACTGCTATGCGCCAGACACGCTATGATTTTTGACCAGTGGCAGCGAGCGGTGGAGGTTACGTATATTATATATTTATAGCGCAAATAGTAAAATCGCTTCTTTGGTTTTTCTTTGTATTCAAAATTAATGCAATGGCATATATTCGTGGAAAAACTGTGCATGGTCAATCTCGGAAAATTATTGCTAATTTTTATAATGCTTGTGATGAGGAAGCCAGAAATAATGCATTTAATTTGCCGTTAAAACGAAAATTGGACAGGGTTTCGATGTATACAGGAGCTGGTATTCGCGTGATTAAAAAAATTCACAAGGAGATGAGGACCAGGAAGCAAATCGAACAAACCTGAAAAGTTGTTATCGTCTCCCGACAAGAAAAGGCCTCGTTTATGAGTTATAGACAAATTAAAATTTGACTTTAGTGTAATAAGACGCATTATCGAAAAGGTCTATCTTGAGTTTAAAACAGGTATGTAAATTTAATTAATAGTATATATAATAAAATACTTTGGTACTGCTTACAAAAATAATAACATTTACGATTACGATTATCAAATTAAATGCCGAATTAAGAAAAAAACATGAATTTATTAAGGCCTATCGTCAAATGTATATACAGTGCGTCAAGGGGAAAAATTTTTATTATTGATTTTAAGACTTTATGTTAGTTTATAAACAACTTTGCTTTATAGATTTTAATATTTTTATATTTAATTTTAAAATAATAGTAGCACGCCCATGGATTGTCCCTATGACCTGTTGGCTTCCTTCCCCCTTACCGATATCGCGTAGCCACAGATCCAAACGACAAGCTCTAGCTACGCGAGTCACGCCTAGATCGGCGCTGTTAATTTTCCAACCGAGTCTGAAGCGTGGTACATAGGACTCGTCGTACATTATTATAAAATTGTACAAGTATAAGATCAACGGTATAACGAAAACTGTACTATACAAGGTCTCTTCTTACCTGAAACGTACTAATTCAATTTATGTTTTTAAAAATACCCTGTGAAATCAAGAGAATATCTTAACGTGAACGTGCCCGCTGTGAATTTATTTTATTGCGCAACGTCAGACATTTCAAAAATATTACGGGCCATGAAAGACGGAACGTCCGAACCAGATATTTTTTATTTAAAGGCTGACACATCGTCGAGACGGAAGTTATTTAACGAAGAGTGATATTCCTTGCACGTTTCGTATGAAATGAAGTGCTAACCCCAGCGGCTTCTTCCTATAAAGTCCGAGGTCAGTGCTTAATTTAACTTTATTTGACAAATGACGGCCCGTTACCTTCAGCCGTAAGTTGTGAAACGTGTTTTTTATTGAGATGCATCAACCTAGACAGTCGGGTCACTGGAATAGATTTCTTCCCGATAATGATAGAAATTTTAATTTTTACCACACAATCCCGTATTTTTGACTCACTTGCGTCAGGACTTTCATCCAAGGATCTTCAAAGAAGAGGGATACGGCTTTAATTTTTGAGGGACAAACAATCCACATTCTTAGCTAGATTGTAAACAACTTTCCAGGAAAACAATCGCGGGGACTTCTGAAAATTAGTATAATTTATCTTTGTTGTTTTGCGTTAACGTACTTTTTTAAACCCCTTATTGGGATGCCCTTCAGGATTTGACTTTTGACAGTACCGGATTAAAAGCAGTAAGTTTTTTGTCGATATATAGGTACTTTACAGAGTCAATATTATTGATATCAATACTGCAAATATTTCAACAATTACTCCAATCTCTGTATGAACAAAATTCAGCTCTACACGATGAATATATAGGGTGTTATGGAAATGACGTATTATATTTAAACCGGCAATTCCTGAGATGAAAACAAATTGAAGAAAAATATCCAAAAATGGCGCTTTAATTTAATATGCCCTGTACATGACCTTATGTCAAACCAAAAATTACCACGCGGTGCCCCTGTTCGGAAGGTAAACACAGCAACATATGGCAGTGAATCTTGAACAGTGTTGTCATATCTTCAGGGTAAACTCTTTTGAAAGTCAATAACCGTTTGACAGATTTCAAGTTGTTTATTTTTCAGGGTACATTATTATAAACTTTTACGTTCAGTTCGCTGGGAAACAATCTCTGATTTAAAAACTTGAACTGACTCGAACGAACCGCCGCGGAGTTTATAAATAGTCAGGTATGTTCTCATTTGTTCAATTCGAATGACACCCGTCAGATCTGGACAACTTAAAAGTTTATAAATGCCACTTACCGTTTAGAAAAAAAAATGCAATTTCATTTACCTTTTCGGACTTATTTAAAACCAACTTAATTTATAAAAAACACCAAGTACTCACATCACAAAATCACATTAGTTTTCGCGTCACAACACATCTAAGTACCGTTCAATCTGAATTAGTATTTTAAAGTGCTACTGTGTAGACAAAAATACACCCTTATTGTCTGGGAAATAATGTATTTAACATCTAAAAATTTTAAAAATAAATAACACGTTGGTTCTCTCGATCGATATCGGCCGGCTTCTTTAAACAGCTGATTGTGGATAATCGGGCTAATATTTAAAAATACAGGTTGCCACTTTCGATGCGAAGCGACTATCATAAATTGCCGAATTTCCTTCTATAATATTACTTTCCTGTATAATAATTATAGTCTCGTAAATGGCAACCGCGCTGGCTCTAGTAGTGGAGAGTTCTCGGAAAGAAAGTTCGACGACTCGTCTGAAGATGGACTAGACCACTATTTCAAAGGGTAGTTCCTGTCAATTGTTAACAAAATTGTTTCATTTTATCTTTAGTAAAGGGTTAATGGCCCATAGAAATTAGCGTTTTTATTATTTCTATTGCGAAATGATTAAGTGCTCTTGTTCTATGTGTGTTATTGTAAAGTGTAATTATGCGTTAGTGTTGGGGTTTAGTGACAAGCTTATTATGCACTCCCACACTATCATCAGGACACGTGATGAGCATAAAGTTTTTACCATAGAAAAAATAACTAAAAGTGTCCTTGATTTCTTAATCCTGGATTTACTTTCTAAGTAAGCTAAATATTTATTTATATAAGGAACTAAAGTTTTACACTTTTAAACATTTTGACCACATTGTGCTTGAACATCTGTTGATTAATCAGCTGGGCAATGTAATATGTTCATATATGAATGTGCCGAGGAGTTGTGTGTGGGTTTAGGGGCGAATTAATCCACTTTTTAAACGTTCGATTTAAAAAAAAATGTAGCGCTTCTCTAGGACACCCCAGGAGTCACCCATTTAAATATAATACGTCATTTCCATAACACCCGGTATTTGTCAATTTTATCGACCATAACGTACGCACTACTGTTGATTTAAATTTGTTGTTGTTTTTCCGTGTTTATGTGTTAAACTTAAGCATTGTTTTTGGAAAAGGATTAATTTTTAACTCAATATGGTAAATCTGTACCAAGTCTGCCGTACACTAGATAAAAATATAAACTTTGCTTCACGTCCGTCGATTGTTTGTTACGCCTAGACGAGACATCAAACCGATCAGCAAACAGATAAAAATTAACGAGAGAGATTCTAGCTGTAGAACTGTGTTGTGTTGTTTTTCGTAATAACTGGCGGGTACAAAGCAGATAGAAATACCGGGCCCATGTTTGTTTCAAGTCGGTGATTTGGTCACAAATGAAACGAACAAGGCCTTATGTTTCTTATAAGAATATATAGGAAATTATACAAATTTGTTAATACGCATATTCTACCGTGAAATTGTCCCAGAATCCACCCTCCATATTTACTCGTATTTATAAAAAAAACAATTTAGAAAAGTCAATAGGGTATAAAAGCTTGTTAAACAAATTACTAAATACTTTTATACAACGGATACAGGAGAACAAACAATAAACCTTATATATAAAAGAGAACGAACGTCAAATACAGAACATTTTATTTATTGATGTATTTTTAAATACATTAGCTCCGCATAAAGATAAATCTGGGAAGTGTGTACGAAGAACAATTTTTAAAACTATTAAAATTGCAATTCAATTATATTTTTATTTAATTCTAAACAACTTTTGTTCACAACGTTGTTGTATATTTTTCGAATCCTTTACTCTTGAATGTTATTGTTTATTGAAATAATGTAAGACTCTTAGACCAGAAATTTTTTACTTCCTCATTGTTTCTGGTGTTGGAAAAAACCGATGATTTTAATAATCGAGTACTTGATACTCGCGCGATTTTAATAATCGAGTGAATCGCTTGAAATTCCAATTCACCAAGCGATGACGTCACCGACTGCTCGACGGCAGCCTAGCCGTTTACATGTGATCAGGTCGAGTATTTAGCAGGCACGTACAATCGGAGACCTAAACTACGCCGCTGGCTAGCCAGTTAAAACAAAACTTTACAAAACCCATGTCGCGATAACTCCGCTAAGGGATTTGGCATACTTTCTTATATGCACCTTCTCGTTTATGTGCCTTTAAGAAAGACGTATGTCGTGTGCCTGCTCAGCGTCAAACTCGAATGTCGCCAATCGGATGGCGCGGCGCATAGACCGAAGGTCGTATATCAAGCGACAGGCGATATTTTTCAGTTTTTCGCCTGAATTTATAACTAGAGTATTTTCTATCTAGCGAAAAACTGTTCGAATATACGAGCAGTTTTTAAACTCGATCACACTACAGCGGTACAATTCCGTCGGCGTCAATCGAAGCTCGAATATCGAGTGAAAGATAATAAGTGACGAGCTACGGTTTTCGCCTGAATAGATAACTCGAGCGATGTCGGTTATTTCAATAATCGAGTGATCAACACTAATTGTTTTCTCTCAACATACGGCATATTTCTAATCAATATTTTATTTTACTTAAATAGATTAATCCTGATTATGGAGTTTTAATTTTGAATTAATTATTTACCACAAACATTAAACTTAGAAACGTGTGAAGATACGAAAAGCAAAAAAACAATAAAATTTAATTAATTATATCTCGAGAAGGGGCGGAGTTGGGGCATCAATTTATAATATAATATAATAATAATATATAAGTAAATAAACGCAAATTCCATTGGCCGAATTTAGTATCGCAAAAACGTATCATGTAGAAAAAGTTTATTGTGACTTGTGAATATGTTTCTTATATCGAGCCAGCGAAAAGATTTTTACAAAATAGCGCGCTTGATTTCTCGGTTTATACGTAAGAAAAAAATGGTAATTCTATTTATGGAATATATGATTTGGAGGCGGACGAGTTTTATAAATTTTGGAGGTATTGAAATTATTTTGTACGAGTTCATTAAATTCCTCTACTAAAATTTAAATTTACTGTCCTTACTTCGCGAAATATATCGCACTCGTTGATATTCTACGTTCGGACAGTGTCATTCGTTTTCGGTATCTGTTCCGGATATGTCACGGACAATAAATATTTCATTCGTAGCAGTCCAGAAGGGGCGGGATAGCTAGATAATATTGTAATATACAACATATTGATCACAGAGCACGTTTATCTCCCTGACTATTGGGCCATATTTACCGACCATTATTAAATCATGTCTGAATTCGTAGTGCTAATGAATTCGGTAAATACCTTTACTCATGGCCAAACACTGAATTTGTGGTTCTAACTAGGCAAAAGCTGTTTTTAGGTTTTAAGCACATAGGCGTACAGATTGAAGAACATGTTGCGGTCTTGATGCATATCCTCGTGGAAAAATCGAAAATTTTGCGTTTGGGTTTTTATTTTTTCCTGACTTTGGTCGACGAGATGTCCAAAAATAAATTTCAGTTTCTCATTGCTACTTTTTATTCTCCACAAGATGGCATCATCAGATATTTAATGCAACGTTTCGTCTTTGGGTCATCGTCATCAACTTATTTTTTTTTAAATACGGGCCTGGATCTTTCTATTTAAATTATGAAAGCGGACCGAAATCTTAATTTTGTAGTATATAATACTTACTGGTTTTCCGACGTTTTGTTCGTGAAATTGACCATCTTCATTAAAATATCCCTAGAAATTTTTTTTTTATTCGGGCCCATCCTTCATCAATAATCACCATGAGAAAGACAAATTTTAGGTCGGAGAACACGATACGCCAATAAAAAATATGGGGTTCCATTTGAAAATCTTAACTTACCCCCACCCGCGCTCGGGGGCTGAGGAGTGGTTTAAATTGCAAACTATTCCTCCTTCAAAACCAAACAACTTTTTCCCCAGACATTTTCCGCTGCAATGCGATGCACCGGAGTTATTCCGGGGTACCGACCTTTTTCAACACAGTGTATATGAGAGTATGGTAATTTTTAATGGACTTTTTTACTATATAACCCAATCTATAACCCAGACAAGTATTATTATCCAAGTTGATAAGAAATATTCTTAGAAAATCAATATTGAAATTCGAATAAACCACGCTGAAAGACGCAGTAATACGAATATATGCTTAGAAATTCATCACACCACTTTTCCTATGGGAAAATTGGCGCCAAACTCTAATAAATGTAAAATTTTCATTACTATATTTTTATTATTTTGCGTGATCCGCATTGTGCGTCGTTTAAGGTACTTGTGATATCGTGAGTGCGTTTACTTACTTCTCGGTAACGTGTCTAAATTTTTACTTTATTGGTGTTGAACGAATAATATGGAATACCATTCGTGATTACATTTGATTTGACACGCACATAGGTGTTTATGTTGTCTGTTTTATCAGTTAATGAAAAAGGATAAAACAGACGTTTTTCTTTGGAAATGAAATACAATTCCAGCGTATGAGACAGAAATGGCAAAATTAAAATATTGACATATACATATACATTACATTTATATTTTATGTTTCGTGTGGTTCCCGAATTGTTCCAGTGTCTCATATTTTTTTTTATCTACGACCTTCATTATGTCAATCGAGCTGCTAACTTGGTTCTGTCTTATTTGATCTACATATACCCTTATAGGTGATGACCAGTGGCGGTTCTTCCACAGGAGCACATGCGCACGAACACCCCCCAAAACAAAACGAATACAAAATATCAATTTATATTCATTGAATAGTATTTGTCGTATAAAGTCCGACCCTCCCTAATATTTTATCGTACCGTCAAACAAAAAAAGTCCTACCCTCCCTAATATTTTATCATCCCGTCAAACCAAACTGTATAGATCCGGCAACCGCGCCTCAGTCGAGGTAAATGACGATTATGACGAGACTTGCTCGCACGTGCGATTAAGTGCAGTTTCTCTGTAGTAACAGGTGGCGGGTGGCAGCAGGGGATAGCGGGGCTATGGCGATTTAACATAAAAAAGGCGCCCAGTTTTTGTGTGCACCGGCGCTGTTGTCTGTTCGTGCATCTAGTTAGAAATTCGAGCGTGTATATTATATATTTATTAAGTTAAAATGAATAGTTGACGGAGGACTATTTAAGAAATAACTTTAGCTCTTTGAGTTTGGAGCAAAAAATTGAAGTGAAGAATGCGGGAACACCTAAACCCGAAATTAATTTAACGCAGACCACAAAGGGTAAATCTAGGGACTTTATTAGAAAGTTTAAAAATGAAATATATGAAAAAAAATTTATAGAGGGTATTCCAAACTTAATGAGGCTGTTATTGATCAATTTTCTACAATTAAGAACCGAAGAATGGACTTGTGTAGGGTCGGTAAATGTTGTGTATTTCGATAAGTGATACTCGATATGATTTTAAACCATTTTATTTAAGGATTTAAACTAAAAAACACTGATAATATGAAGAATGCCAACTTGTCAGTCTCGTGGCTCGATGCGTTCTCGTCATAAAACAGTTAACTATTGTTCTCGTTTTGGTTGCGCCGAATGACGTAGCCCGTAGATGGCGTAGTGATATTAGACATCATTCGGTTTCCTTGATAGCTCGTAGATGGCTTGAGTAGTATTAGTAGTGGACTGTATAAATATTGTGACGAGGGTTGCATGCTACGACGTTAAGATCCGACATCTATACACACTAAGAAAACCTTTCTTATTTTCCAAAAGTTGTATTTCCTTGTGTAAAATTAAAAAATAAATGAAAATATGTTTTATCTAACGCATTTTCTTATTACTTTTTTTCTTTCTACATTTAAAACGCCTAGAAAAATTTCACCATACTTGTGAACCCCCTCTATCATAGGTCACGAGCCGCCACTGGTGATGACCCACCTTCATTCTTTTCAAGGCTCAACTGTACACATGCACCTAATCTATCCGAAGTAAACATAGTTCAGACATTATTCTCACCTGAAGTAACATAATGTGCATCAAGACTCCGGCAATACTGTACAAAGAGAAAGTAACGGAAATCTTATTTGGAATTAGATACGCTGCAGACCGTTTTCCTTCGCAACATACGTGACGTCATGAATTCTTGAGCATACGATCATTGGAATTTATCTAACGGTTTATTTTCCATTGCGAAAATTGAGCCGTAATGCAGAAAGGAAATTCTAACATTATGCTTATCTGTTATGCGGGAAGTGTTTTGCATGTTCAGTGCAGAATGTCATGCATAGAAATGTCTGCGAGCATATTTGGAAAAGTTTTCGACTTGATTGTATTCCTGTTTTTGATTTGTTCCGAGAGAATTACATTTTACTGGTAATATTTTTTTTTTCATAAGGAAAGATGTACTTTTCCGCAATAGTGTAGAGTATTAAGTTTACATGGATAATTATTTGCAATGCATTAAAATAAATATGGTGCTAATTAATTTGGCACAAAACGTATATTATCTTTTATAGGATATAAATCAAAGGATATTCAGAAAGTTGACTAATTTACAACTCGACAAGCGAGTCTATAGCTACGACGTATCGGTAAGGGGAAAGCAATATCTTTTAAAACATGACCTAGTCATGGGCGTGCTATTATTATCTTAATAATGTAATAATATATATTTTTTCATGGCATGAATATATTTGTATCACCAGTGCAATTATTATCCTTTTTGACAGGAGGTAACAATTGATCCGGATTATTTTCTTTCCTTTCAGTATCTTCTTTGTGAATGTTTTTTACTGCACCCACGCTTACTCCCGTATAGGTACATTGCGACCCTTTCTAGCTTTCGCTTTAGTGGCAATTTAAATGTATTAATTTGTGATTCCTCTTCACACACCCTGTACACATTGGCAATCACTTCACGGGTTTGACTATGAAAGGTTTTTACCAGGGTATATACATTCATTATCACAGTTTTAAAATAAACCCTATCACTACGCAACTGGATGAAGCATATTGGACATCGCCGAACAACCACGCCGACATAATGGACGTGAAACCAGACCCGCGTCGTTATCCTCTGTCTGGGACATAACCTATCAAATTAGCTCTAGCCATGGTTACTGTTGATATAACACCATGTTGCCCTAGTTTTAGATTAGAAGTACTTTAATAAAAAAACATTTTATTTTAAATTTAAATATTAAAATAAATAGTATAAAAAGAAAGTTTTAAGAACATTGAAACTATAATAGAATATTAGTTTCTTATATACTTATGACAATTTACTTTAAATGGGAAATTTAATTTTAGGGTTTACTTGGTAACATGTTATTAAATTAAAATTTAATATAAGTGACAACATTGTTAACCCAAGAAATTTTCTTGCCAGCATTCCTTTTGTAGCTACAGATAAAGTTGTCGCGGGGTGAGTTGTTTTAAGTGTTACAAGGCGATACCTCGAAAAAGGTTTAAAATATTTTCATGAAATATTGGCGAGGTAATAGGCTAATGGGGGTCATATTTAAACACATTTTTTGACATTTACCCCCAGGACGGTAATTCTTTACAATTTTTGTTGTCCATATATAGAAAATTCTTTACAGATTTTTTTTATAAGAATCTTTCTGTATTTTTCATGAGAAACCTTTTTCTCTTTTAAATGTAACGTATATTAATTTACTTGAAAATATAAAAGGGCAATATTGAAATTAGTTATTGATTTCTTTGTTTAAGCCTCATGCTCGAAAAAAATACCAAAAATATATCGGGGATATATTTGATATAAAATTAATTAAAGGAAAAATTCCATGGATACTTTTACGGTTACTTTATTTTTATTAAAGAAAAATAGAAACCAAACAAAAAACCCAAAAAATTGGAAATAACGGATCGAATATTAAAATATATTTCATAATTGGCTGTGAATATAAAATTACTTTGAACGGTTCGGTTATTTATTTTTTTTGTTTCTGTATTTAGTTTTCTCTTTTTGGTGATTTACTAAAAGTGGAGGCGTCACACTATGCACAGCGACATTATGATGTACATTTTTTAGTAAAATATCTGTAGATAATGATGATTACTATTTACTCGAATCATTCAGTAAAGCTCGTGAATAATATACATTTTATTTAATAATGGCTATAGTATATATGTCATTCTACAGCCCAGTCCAAGGCTATCATATTAATCAAAAAAGGTTATTTAGTATATTAAGATATAAGTTTCATAAGACATTATCTTAGAACACGCGTTCAATTTAAAAAACAACCCACGAAGCGGGGAGTTTTCCAAAGTACAGTGCTCTAAGTGTCTTATGAACCGTGTATTTTATAATACTTTTTCTATTTGGGTCTTTAAAGTCCAAAAACTTTAAAAAATATAGTAGATTTTTGCATTTGAATTAATATTTTCTTTTTGGGTTGGCAATACTTTTACAATTTAATAAAATGTTACGAGTATCGAATGTGCCATGATAGAAACAATTGAACACAGCAAAGCTTCTTCCCATCCATCACAATTAAAAATAAATATATTATTAAAGTCAGGAAGAAAGTTGTACTCCGTCAGAAATACGAGAAATTGCAGAAAATAATCTAAAAAATCTTGTAAAAAGGATATGCAAAATATTGAGTTATGGTGCGAGCAGAACAAAGTTCAAAATATTGAACAAAATAATAAATAATACTATTGAACACAGAATCTGACAGGAATGACAATTAATGCCCAGGAAATATCTACAGTAACTATGAATATGTATAGATAATATGTATAATACTATATTGAATTAAAAATAAAAATAGTACTTTATGGAATAAAACTTTAGAAATAGAGCGTAAACTGGAAGATATTTCTATTATTTTTAGGCTATGTTGTTTCATAATTGTGACTAGAAATTAGTTGACGGATACCGTCAACATGATATATATTTCCAAGTATAGGTATATCAGATAAATATTTAGTAAAAATGATCTATTTGCAAGGTTAACGGTTAGTATTTTAAAGTTTTCTATAAAATTTTTTTGTCGAATCCATAATGCCTAAAAAACTAATTTTAACGAAATCGAAGTAAGCCTAAATTCGAGCCCTACTTGCTGCCAACATAAAAGAAATAAAATTTCAGTTTCATAAAGCGGCAGGTTATTGAATTTTTTTGCATTTCATAATGTATAGCCATTATGAAACCCAAATAGAAAAAATTATATGATCCTACACACTCAATATAACCGAATATACACATTGGCGTTTTTAGCATTAGATTGAACCCACGTATCTTTATAAAATATCAAAAATATTTTTATAATTTTTGCGGCCTTTTACATGTAAAAGTTTATGTTTGCCTTGGGCAAAAATGTGGCCTTTTACATACAGACATAAAATAAAATTTTAAAAACATATTGTTGTAAACATGCTAATGGATATATCTGTTGCGGAGCTTTTCATAACCTAATTTGGAAAAACCAACGAGAGGGCAAAGTTAAATACTAATTACACTTACTAAAAGTTTTCATAATGCGAATTCGTGTGTTAAATAAAACATATATTTTATTTTATGTAGCTCAACATATATGTTATAAAAATATGTTACACATAATACGAAAAACATTAAATCAGTTTTATAAAATTTTCAACATTACTAAAAGTTTGTTGAAATTCGGATATTTACATACATTTTATATTTTGAGAATTAATTAAAAAACTTGTATGATCTATTCACCTTTTAAATTTAGTATGTTCTTAAAATTATATTTAAACCCTACTTTCAAGTTGTTGACCTGACGCATAAGTTTTAAAAGTATGGGTACCTAACTCCAAAGGGGCCTTAAGTTTTACCGTTTTGAATTTCATTAGCATTCTCGATTTGTTTTAATTAGAAAAGGGAGAAATTATACGTAAGTAGGCCTGAAAACAGAGTTAATTTCGAGAAAAAGCCAATGTTGTGTTAAATGCCGGCATTAGAAAGTTCTGTAGTTGATGTCTTGGCTGAAAAGATGTTACACGGAAAGTTTAAAACATTTAGAATTTGGAACTTTGCCAGAAATTTATTTGGCCTTTTTAAAAAAGAAATATCAAAAAATTAGTCACTAAGTTATCAGTTATATTTATTACATCTGACAGCCTTCAAAGCGAAGATAGTTCATACCGTACAAATTGGATTTAATAAGTTTAGCCGACGCATGCGCAGTTACGTGTAAAAGTGTCTTAGAATACCGTCCCCTACACTACTAAGGCGTATTATTTTTCTAAAAAATAGTCCATATCGAAGTCGAATTACAGTATAGGAGAATTAAAAGTTACATTTTAACCTGTCCTGACGAGAACCAAAAGGGTTTGATAGAGGTAGTGAAATTCTACCAATATAGGAGCTTCATTTTCATCTAATTGTGTTTGCTCGGATTTGTTCGAATAGCCGCTTAGCATAGCTATTTCATTCCGTATGATACAGGGTGTCTCTGATTAAGTCGGCACTATTGCTAAATCCGTTATTATCATTAGAGCTACGATGTTGACTAAATGAGGAATTTGGTTAACTTTGATTAAAATGACAAAAACGGAAAAACAATTGAACCTGCCATTTCAAAAATCGTACTTTTTTAAATGGTACATCCTATATACTTCTCCATATGTTCCAATATTTAATTTCATTGAAAACGAACAAACCCGACCTACCACCGTAAATCTGTTTATTTATACAATACTCATCGGCTAAATTCATTCTTTATACCAAAAATCCTACCAAAATATTAAATTTCCACAAATAATTAAATTGTAGTTTAAAAATTTTTACCATCTGTGGAGCAAACTCCTCACTCCAGCTTTAAAGATTTAACCAACGAAGAGGAGAGTCTTGTTTTTTCAAAAATAAATACGTTGCAAAAAGGGAAATATTAGAATGCCTTTTTTATTTAATTTCATCTTACCTAAAGACTTCTTTTCATACATAATTAAAACAATAAGGAGGCCTAAAATATTTCAAAGTTTGGTAGGTGGGCATGAAATTACAATATAAGCAACTTTTCCAAATATATTTTTTTTAAATTCAATCCATAAAAGCCATATTTTGACATTTTGAAAATTTGGCTGGATGCTGGAAAGCAGGAGGTGGAGTTTCGAACAGAACAGAACAAACATTGTGAGAAGAAAAGGTCAAATTTGACAGTTACCTGAATGATTTCATTTAATTATGTTATTTTTTGGTCTTTATTGACTTAAAAACTTATGGTAAATTTAAATTCTACAGAAATTGAATTTTTTTCCCCATATGGTTTCAACTTTAATTGTGACACTGTAATATGTAATCCCCCTTTAAATAAAAGGGCATTTTTGTAAAGAATGATTTTTCCGGCGCGGCAGCGAAAAAATGCTGCTAGTTTACTAATTTAATCAACATCGTAGCTCTAATAATAACTGAGTTAGCAATAGTGATTAGGAAATGAGTTTCCATAAACGTTTATATGATATAGAATCACTGGACAAGCAAGTAGACTATATATAGGCTGCGTTCTCATTTAATCTTTTTTATACAAATAAGCTTAAAAACCTTTATCTCGATGGTTTCCATAATCAAATGAAGGCAGTAAAATGGAAGTATCACAACTGACTCCATAACGATGTCATTGAAAAATTGAAAATGACTATACAGCCTCTTAAAAAGACCATTAATAATTCCGAGAAAATAATAGATAGCGCAAAATGCCGCGACTTAATCATAATAAAGCAAGTTTTTCACCAACGAGAGCAACAACACTATCCGAGCCACCGCCGACTTGTTCCGATATTAATGTTGCGGAAAATAAATTAATTATCTGAACCAGGCTCTGGCCTCTGTGCGAACCCATAAAATAGCCCCCGTTCAAATTATCGTCTAGGGCGTGATAGTCACATATATTACTGGCCTGTTACGAGCTACGCTACGTTGCCAGCTCCGCTGATATTACGCTTGGGTGGAATTGAGAAAGTCAGGTTAAAGTTTCCTCATCGGAGCCGCATGTATACATGCGGTGAGTGTGGAGCGATGAATGGATATTTGCGCATCGTCTTTATAGAGTTTGTCCCAGGATAAGCGAGCCTTTATAGAGATTGGTGTTGATGATTTGGGATCTAGGCCTGCTTGATTAGAAAATAAAATTTGACATATTTTGATTTTTTATGAAATCAAGCAAGCCTTGACCGGAACACTATTTTTATTTTCTGTCTAGGTAAACTGCCTCTTTTTCACAAAATATAGAAAAATTTTGTTAAGAAAAATTGCCCAGAATTCAAAATTATGGACGCGTGCCGAATTTAATAACTATCAAATGAAAATCAAAAATTGTTAAATTTTCTTTTCTACCGAGCAGGTCTAGATCCCAAATGGTCCAATTTCAATTCGAAAATTTGTATACCTATAGGTTTGGTTATCCTGGGACACACTGCAGCTAGTGTATACAGGATTGTCCGATAACCTACCCCTAAAATTTCAAGTTATAAGGTTCAGTGTCAAGGTCAAGCTCATTTCAAAGGCCAATTAAATTCTCCTTTTAAGGCTGCCCAAGTTTTTATATTTGCTGTAGTAGTTTTTTAAGAAAGTATATTCGATTAACATTACCAGTACTACAACTACTACCAAATGTGCCAAAATGTCGCATGCATGCATGCATGTTTTCCGGGACAATTATTTTTCCGGCAAGAATGATCGCCTGAATTTCTGACAGATTATTATAATTTATCAAAAAAAAGTACCTACACTGACAATATCTAAAAAGAGGAAATAAAGATAATACAGGATGTTATAGACTTATTATATTTATATGGGTGACTCCTAGGGTGTCCTTTTTTTAATCGAATATCTAAATACTAAGATTAAAAACCCTTTTTATCCACATACTGTCGCGCCGTTCCATCTGGATTCAGTTAGCAACAATGTGGGTCACTAGAGAATACTAATAGTCTTGTCAGATCACTCCGCATGTTTCGCCCTTGCTTGGATACCTGCCGCGCGCAACTATCGTTGCTTTAGTATGTTTCGAGACTCGGGGGTAGAATGATGCTGTCGAGGGTTCCACGTGCTTGATGTATTCGAATTTTAAACGCTTTCTTACTTGTGATTTTTTTTTCTGTTGTGAAATAATTCATGAAAAGAAATATTGTGATGTGATTTCAAATTTGTGATATTACCTATTGTTGGTTCTGTTGTAAAACATACTTTTGTGTTTTATTTTTTTATGGAATTTAATTATAAAACGAATTATAAGATCGAAGGTAAGAGAGTATGTACCTTAAAATTGTAGTATTTTTTTTCTAAAAAGTTTGAAAAAGAAGTGATAACGCGGGTCAAAGACGTCTTGTTGTCAAAAACTGAACCCGTGCATTGACAATTCTGTGTTGCAATATATGACAACACCGCCTCAATAAACTATTGATTGCGAACGTCCTCAGTAGCGGCCACGTAAAATTTCAGATTTCATATAAATTGTATATTTCGTGCAATAATTCAAAGCGCCATTTAAGATTATTTTTCTTTAATTTATTTTCATCTCAGGATTTGCCGGTTTAAATATAACAAGTCATTTCCATAACACTCTGTCTAATTTAGTACAAAATTACGGGATTATACAAAGCCGAACAAATCCGAAACACGGAAAATCCCGGCCACCTGGCAACCTTACTGCTGACCCTCTAAATTAGTCTAAATTATAAAAAAAATTATATATTTCTCTACTTATCACAAAACGAGATCTCTGAATCATAATATTTTTAACACAACTTGGCAAAGCGCAATATTGTGACAATGTCGACGTAGAAGCCAGTTCCGTTCAAGCAAATTAATGGCTTAGTCGTCGTCGTTTCGGCATCGAGTTCATTATTTCGGAATATATCAAATGGAGATTCTGCCTCTGGACTTATTCCTTCCGGTAAATAAAGTCATTAATTTTCTTATACATGATGGTCGGCTCGTCCTCCTTAGAAATGTTCGAAGGTCTTTAAAAATCTCTAATATAGCCTTCTAATTTTATGGGTACTAATGAACTGTACGCCCACATAAAACCAAGAAAGGCATTATATGTAAAAACTTATTTGGCCTCATACTGTTCGTTTCTTTCTAGATTAAAGACTTCTTTGATCAAAAAATGAAACCTTACTTGCAAATACAGTAGATTTGTTCGTAATTTGTCTGCCACCTAAAAGTCCCTCTCGTCCTTTTTTGTGGATACTTTTTTGTTGTTAAACTTTCGTTTAATACATCGCTGGTTGTTTGGCTAATGTACTTTTAATCATTTTCAGCTATAAATCACAGTTAGCTCGCTGATTTCAAATGTCACAGCCTGTATTAATGTCATAAATTATTGTTCAGTGCCTGAAACTAATCACTCATCGAACTACTGTTGTCATCCGGCCAATTCTCGCTAGAACTTTATAGTTTATTTTGCTATATATCCACTTATATATACCAAATCGACATCGTCAATTGACATGGATTATTTTAATCATCTACCCTTTATTTTAATAGCAAGAATTAATTATTATTTGGGAAACAATAAAACTACGTTATATTTCTTTTCCACTATATTCTTAAAAATGGCATGTTTCGCTATCACTGTAGCTTCTTCAGATTGAGAATTTTTAAGAATATAGTGGAAAAGAAATATAACGTAGTTTTATTGTTTCTCATAATATTAGTTATGGATTTCCACCGAGTATCGGCTGAATCAATTAATTTATTATTTGTGTAAATAAAAAAGTCATATAAATAGTATGGAATAGTATATTACGCACCGAGGTGGAAAGTGTTTCAATCCTGTCGAGAGAGTCGGTAGTTCGAACAAACCCGAACAAAACCGAGGCGCGAAGCAGCGAGGTTAACTAAATCTCGAGACAGTAAAGAAACTTTTCACCGAGGTTTGTATACTATTTTATTTAGAACCACATCTAACATCCACTTCTTATTATTTTAAATTAAAATTATCAATAAAAGATAAATGTCATTTTGACTTTGCCATTGAAAAATTAGACAGAAATTTCAAATAACCGCAGGTGGTAAAATAACGTAGGTAATAATACACATCAAGATGGCAAATATCATTTTTTGAATATGGTTTCCATGTCACTAAACAATATATTATTTTAACAACAGAAAAATGGAGTCAGATGAGGAATTTGATTTTGCTACTACTCCACCAGAAATTCGGGAAGCAGCAAAAATAGTAGAAGAAGATCTCCCAACTAAAGCCGTCCGAGATATGACAAAGCATATAACTGTTTCAAAGAATGGTGTACGGGAAACAAAGTTCAAAATCCTGGTTCTGAGTCGGCGCTACTAGCTTATTTCAGTGAAAATGCCAAGACAAAGAAGATATCAACGATTTGATCACAATATTTAATGCTAAGGACCACTCTATCAATTAGGGAAAAAGTAGACATATCTAAGCACGCAAAGCTAATAGCATTTTTAAAAAAGTGTGTTCGTATATTATTTTGAGATATCGATTTTTAAAAAAATTACAAAAAAATTATTTACATTCCACCCGGGTGGAAGTAATAGTAAAAAAGTCAACTTTGCACCTTTCAAAGATAGATGAAATGTCATTATTACATGCATGGTTGTAAATAAAAATAATTTCCTAATAACAGGTCCACAGGTCCCCAACCACAACCGCAATTCAGAGATCTCTTGAAAAGTACGACATAGGAGTCTGAAACAGGTACGGAAGCGAAAGCAAAGTAAAAAAGAAATCAAGAAATCTTCCAAGCATGGGCGTGCTAAAATTCATTTCGAATCGCCATTCTTCATCAAATGCTAACAGCAAAATACAATGTTAAGACAATAAAAGGTTTTCGCTCCGCCGCTGGTGATTGACACAAGTTGTGTCCGGTGGCTTCTTCCTCTGGCATTGACCAATCGGCACCCGTGTCGTCACTGTCGACGACGAACTGTCGCTGTGGTGTGGTTTACAATTAATGTTTCACATATACGAGGAACTTAATTCTACCAAATTTTCATTATCTATAATAATTTTGCAATAAAAAAATTAATATTAATATAAAATATACGTCGTGATCCTAGTCTTCATTTATAAGGTCGTTTAAATTCAGTATTTTACTAATAAGTACGAAGAAGATTTTTTAATAAATTTAATAGGACAACCTCGATTGTAGGTTTTTATTAATTTGCCCGAATTATTTTCACTGTTTCAGACTGAAGTACCAAACAATACTTACTTCAATATTGCCTAACTTTAATACACGCTATTGACTGGTATTGACGGGAACAAAAGAGCTCGAAACCGGTCTGTAGATGGCGACCTTCTACCGATAGAAGGCTCCCTTTTCTAGTACCATTCAGTATGAATGATACTAGATACTACTACTTCTATCTGATGGGCTAAATACAAGTTAAAGTAGCGCCTGATCTCTGTATTCTTACGATAACTAAAAATATCATAAGTCATACGTAAGAAAGTGATTGTGAAATTACGATCTATCATTGGTATTATTGGAAAGACAAACCTGAACAATGCGAATTTTCTGAATTCAAGAGTTTTAGACAACAGAAAAAATGAGACCTATTATAAACCACTATTAGCTTAAATAGTCACGTCATGTGGCGTGAACTTCTTCCTTAGCTTCTCGAAATAAGAGACCTTTTAATTGTTCTTTAACAGGGGCTATTTGCATTTTTATTTGCATAATCTACATATTTAGCTGACTGTACAAATATTGTACTGAATTAATTCCCGCAGCTTTATAATTTATCACTGATAACTTACTATTAAATAGTAAAACTGTATATTCTAGCGAACGAAGAGGAAAAATTGAATAAAAAATGGTTTGTTATTGGTGCCGTTCGTAATATGATAAAAAACGTTAACAGAAAAGAATTAGGTAATTTTCAATTACAACAACTAAACTTGCCAGTAATATAATAAATTTTAATATAATATTATGCATAGTGTTATCAAATCAACATAGACAATCGTGAAAATGTGTAAAAATGATTATTTTCTACAATATTTAAACGAATAAAATAAATCTCTATTCATTGTCTTCAAATATACGGGTTTGTTCTTTTTGGGTTGGCACTACTTTTACAATTTAATAAAATGTTCAAAGTATCAAATATGCCATGATAGAAACAATGAACACAACAAAGCTTCTTCCCATCCGTCATAATTAAAAATAAATATATTATTAAAGTTAATAAAAATGAGTCAGGAAGAAAGTTGTACTCCGTCAGAACTATAAGAAATTGCAGAAAATAATCTAGAAAAACTTTTAAAAAGAATATGCAAAGAGCAGCACAAAGTTCAAAATAATAAATAATACTATTGAACAAAATATTGTGTCGATACAGAATCTGACAGGAATAACAATTAATGCGCAGGAAATGTCTACAGTAACTATAAATATGTATATATAAAGGAATATGTATAATACTATATTGAATTAAAAATAAAAATAATACTTTATTGAATAAAACTTTAGAAATAGGGCATAAACTGGAAGATATTTCTATTATTTTTAGGTTATGTTGTTTTATAGCGGTCACTAGAAATTAGTTGACGGACACCATCAGCCTGTTACATATTTCCGAGTATAGGGATTTCAGAATATCTAGTAAAAATGATCTATTTTCAAGGTTAAGGTTAGTATTTTAAAGTTTTCTATAAAGCATTTTTGTCGAATCCATATGAGTAGAAAACTAATTTCAACGAAATCGAAGTAAGCCTAAAATTCGAACCCTACTTGCTGCCAACATAAAAAAAATAAAATTTCAGTTTCATAAAGTGGCAGGTTATTCAATTTTGTTGCATTTCATAATGTAGTCATTATGAAACCCAAATAGAAAAAAACATTTTATCAATTACGTGATGAATCAGGCAACAATTAGAAATATAGCATTTGAAGAGTCAAGCAAAATAAACCGTCGTAAATATTTACAACGTATGTAAAGATGAGGGGACTAATAATTAAATAATAATACCCGTCAAAGGACATTTGAGTTTAAAAAAACTGTAGTTTTGAATTTTCAAGTGCGGAATCAACACAGCGTAAATATTTGTTTATTTTCTATGGTAAGGCGCTTTCTAGCATGGTTTTTATTCATTTTTCTCCTCTGCCCATTCATATGGAAATGTCCAAACAAACAATGGTCAAACAATATATGTGGTTTCACTGTAAGTGAGAACACTTTCCAGTGCCCCCGTTTTCTTTTAATACTTAGTTATGGCAAGGTTATTATTATAGCTAAATTGCATTTTATCGTTCATAATTTTTCTTGTACGATTTTCAGATGTAAATCTGCATAATTCGACTCGATATGCACTCTGTGACTCGGAAACAATTTTAATATGGAGAGCTTAACATCTAAATAAGCAGTTTAACCTTAAACGGTCACGAAGCTTAGCGTGAAGTTTCTTATTAACTCACGTGAATTTAGGGCGGCAACGCTTTAAATTGTTTAGAAGACGCGTTTGCATTTTAAATTTCTAATTTGCTCCGATTAATCTGCCTGCCATTATGATGAAGAATTTATTTTTTACGATTATACAGGGTGATATAAAAATTATTTATTATATTTAAGTGAATCACTCCTTGGATGGCCACGTCTTCTTCCCTTCTGCTCGTACAGATCGAAGATCGAGAGATACAGTGCGTGAAAGCAACTACTCATTGACGCTGTATGCTAGTTCCCTTAAAATCGCGAAGATTGCACCTTTAAAGGTGCTCTTGCTCAATAAATATGGTATAAAATTTACCAGTTATTATTTCAACAACGTGATACGAAATCGTCCCGATCACTATGGTAAATTTGTTGTGAAATAATTTGTTTCAATGTGCTTTAGATTTCGAATTTGTGCTTTAGATTAATCTCATTTATAAGAAAAATGTTCTACTGTTCTCGCGCTATTTATTGTAACTGTTCTATAAATTATTTCCGTCTCAGGATTTCGATTTTAAATATAATATATCAGTTAAAACACCCTGTATAGAAACTATAACTGACGACATCAAGTAACCGTTTCAAATTATCTTAAATAGATAAAGCCCGCACCTACTCCTCTGATTAAGATAATTCCATGTCAAAATACCCAATTTGCTGCTGACATATCTATCCTTAACAGGAAATAAGCCGGGTTACAGGAAAATGGAAGATAACAGATGTTATTATTCACCTTCCAAAGATCTATTAGTGGTATGTGTTACTATGGTAATGATATCTATTATCATATTATATATATAGCTTTATTAATTCATAACGAACGTTGTATTAAATTTGTTTCATATCGCCCTTTAAATGTAAAGCGATATGTTGCTTTCTATATTAATGTGAGTTTGAATATCGAACAGCGATTAATTTACACATATTAACCATTTAGAAATCGATTGTAGATTCAACACATTCAGAACATTTTTCTCTACGAGGTCATAGTCATAGTTTATCAACATAAATCACATGTGCTATCTATCATAAGCCAAATATAATTTATTGAAGTATAAATTCTTGATCGTATTCATGAAATAGTTATAGTTTATCAACATAAATCACATGTGCTATCTATCATAAGCCAAATACAATTTATTGAAGTATAAATTCTAGATCGTTTTCATGAAATAGTCATAGTTTATCAACATAAATCACATGTACTGTCTATCCAAGCCAAATAAAATTTATTGAAGTATAAATTCTTGATCGTTTTCATGAAATAGTCATAGTTTATCAACATAAATCACATGTGCTATCTATCATAAGCCAAATACAATTTATTGAAGTATAAATTCTTGATCGTTTTCATGAAATAGTCATAGTTTATCAACATAAATCACATGTACTGTCTATCCAAGCCAAATAGAATTTATTGAAGTATAAATTCTTGATCGTTTTCATGAAATAGTCATAGTAGATCAACATAAATCATATGTATTGTCATGTATTGTCTATCCAAGCCAAATAGAATTTATTGAAGTATATATTCTTGATCCTTTTCATGAAATAGTCATAGTTCGTCAAGATAAATCATATGTACTGTCTATCCAAACCAAATAGAATTTATTGAAATATAAATCTTAGCATTTAAATGATAAAAACTATACTCAAGGGGATGCCGTAAAACTAAGATTTACCAGGATTGCTCGTTACTACATGCCAAGCGCTTAGATTTTAGGAACATTTGTGTGCTATATAGTCACGGTACATTTCAAGCGCATTTTCAGCGCATGGAGGCGGTGTTGTCATGTTACAACAGAAATGTGTAACAAACACGTGGTTTTTACTAACAAGACCTTTTTCACCCGACCATTGTCAGTTTTTCAAACTCTTTAAAAAAAAAACGTAATATTAAGATACATGCTCTCTTATCTTATAAGAGTATTATTTAAAAATTTCCATAAAAAAAATACAGCACAAAATGTATGTTTTGCAACACAACCAATAATAATATAACACGAATTTGAAATCACTTCACATTAATTATTATTATAAATTATTTCACAAAAAAACGTTTAAAATTTGTATAAATATGTAGGAATTTTCGCGTAACGCGACATGCATCCTCGACGGACGAAAACGGATTGAGATCGCCCGCCGCGTGGCGAATGATCAACGTCCTCGAAATTAATTATTATAATTATCGGTCCACTTGTATGAATACAATTATTTCTAAGGTGAAACATCGTTTTGCAGATTCTATTAGATTTTGGCTAGACTATACCATTCCGTATAATGTTTCATACATAATGTTAATTAATACGAATGTTGAGGAGTATATACGAACGAATCCATTTTGTCGCGCCAGCGAGGACATGTCAACGGCCGCATTTTCTCAGTAAGCTATGTAAATGGCCAAAGTCGGAAAATTAATTATCCTCTTTGCATTATTAACGAGTAAATTAGCGTAGTGTTATACAAGGCGACAATTGTTCTTTAGAGATAGCGCTTTGTCTAACCCGAATCGGATTTCGACCTTTCTATTACTCTGGAATGCTTACTATGTATAGTTCACTAAAAATAAAGTTTTGACGTAAGTGTAGGTCGAAAATAAGCAATTGGCTATAAGGTCTTTATTACACAATTGATATATACAATTAAAGGAAATGTTTGTCTAGTGTAGTAGTAGCGAACTTTGCCAAACAAAGATGCCGATGGAGTTGCATTTAGCCAGAGGGCTATAATAGTCCACACAAGAATGTCAATATAGCCGCGGTGTCGGTTTAAACTTAGGGTTCTTGTTCAGGTCGAGGATCCACGCAAGGATGCCAGGCTGAAGCAAGAGAGATGAGCTCGTGAGGAACTGCCATCTAAGAGCGAGGGTGGCCCTTTTTGTCTGCTGCGGCGGTCTGCAGAAATTTTTCTTACTTCGTTTTTAATTAATTCTACTACAGATGCATTTAATGTAGGAGAAATATTATTTCTCCTAATATTGGATTTTAATTGGTGCCATATTAGCTCAATAGGATTGAATATACAATAGTACGGAGGAAGACGCCACACTGTATGTCCATCTTCTGCTGCAAGGTTGTCACACTCGTATTCGTTTTTTCTTTTAAAGGCTTTTAATACTTCTAGCAGTTCTCGTTTTTTTGTAAGTTTCTTCAAAATATAAATCATTTTGAATCATAAAATTTTGAATTTCTGCTTTTGTATTATTAGAATTGGGAATGATTTTTGCTTGCCGACTATGATAACTAGCATTGTCCATTACAATGACGCTATTGCTGAAAGCAACAGACAATTTGGAACAAAACCGTTTTCCGAACCAGCATGTAATATTGTGATTCTTTTGCCTTTATTTGATGGTGCCTTGGTTTGACATTTTTTGGAAGAATCATCTCAACCTTTTCTTGGAGTGTCATGGGTATCGAACCATGTTTCGTCAAGGTAAATAATTGGACGATTTTCTTCTCTAAATTGTTAAATATTTAAGTCTCCATTCCCGTAAACGTTGAGATTCCATTAATGTTTGTCTTTTATCAATGCTTCGGTATTTAAAACCCATTTTACGCAATATTTTCCTAAGGCTTGAAAGGATACAAGAGATATTTGTTTCGTCTTTAATCAGCCGCTCTGAGGGAAATCAAAGTGGGTACAGTTTGTGCCTCATACATTTGGTAAATCTTTCTTCTTAATAAATCCATGTCATTTTCGTCAATGCTTCTAAATGTGCCAGAATCACTCCGATTTTTTCTAGGATTAACAGGTTTAAGTACTATGTCTCTTACCGAAAATAAAGGAGTTTTTGTCAAAGTAGACGTCTCTGCTAAAGCATCCATCGAATTAAAATTTCTACTCAACAACGATTGATACACATTGTTAATTATTAGTTTGGCATCGGTAGATAAATGCTTTCTTTTAAAAATGGCACTTGAAGATGCCCCCCCTATCAGCACAATTCCAAGGACGCCACATTCTACCACTAATAAGCCTAACTAAAAATTACTCGCCGGAAAACCACTAAAGATTAAAATTATTAAAAATCACTTTGTATTTATATATGCATCAGGCATAGGTATAAATTGAATTTGTATACCTGGTCCGGCTCTGCTCGAAAAAGTTTTAAAATTTGGGATTTCCTTATTTATTTTATTGTCGAAGGGATAATGCGGTTTTATTGCAGTCAAAAGATCAACGGTATAATTCTGCAAATACTATACTCGAGCGACGGAGTCGATTGTGGCGATGCCAATAGGGGTAGTACTGGGAGTTATCTTACTAATGAAGGGTGTCGTGTTACAAAGTTAAATATTTTCCTTAACTAGTCGTTGGGAATTTTGTTACCATTGACTGGTTATGTAAAACGGTTTTTACAGATTAATTTAAGTTAAAAACTAAATGTCTTCATTATATAACAAAAACGAACAATGCCGAACAAATCCCAAAATGCTTACAATAAATACAATTTTGGTTATGTGCAATTTGTGCAATTAGAATATAGTTATGTCAAAGACCTGTATGCAGTTTTTATTTTGTCACTTGACTTTTAATGTGTGTTTTAAAAATAAACAATAAACTCTAGAAATTTTGTGATTTTCCGCTTAGTGCCTATCCTCGCATCAAATGAACTGGCGAAAGTTCTAAATCTTCATATGAAATATTACTCAACATTCCGAATCCCATTGAAATTTAAATTTTTGTCCCACAAAAGAAAATATACGCTCCGCTGGGACCCATTATTAATGCAGGCACAATAACTAATAATAAAACGTAACTTTGAAAATATTCTGCAGAATTTAAATTATATGATTTACTTGAAAGCGATTTAAAATAAAAATTTAATGTTCTTTTTAAGACTGAAATTCCCAACGATGCCGCCTTCAGACCGCAAATCTAACTATTTCAGGTTTTATCGCGCTTAACTTTTTTTTTAAATAAAACTTTCATGTTTTCCACACTGACAAGTTTAATTTTTAATGGTAATATCGGAAGTTTTATTTTTATGTTCCTTTCAGGAATGACTTTTAATATTTATAGCCTGTGCTTCGATCGGTATTGGTAAAAGGTCATAATATCATTTTTAAAAATTGTCCTTGTTTGTGCTACATAGTTATAGACGTAAGTTAAGCCTAATCTACACGTACAGGTCGACAACTTTATCTGTGATAAGTGTTTTACAGAATACTCTGTACAGTGGAGAAAATTCGTGTTTATTTGTAATGTACCTAATTACTTTTATTCTAAATTAGGAAAGTAAAGAAATAAAATCGAGCCCACTGCAATCCTTGAGTGAACGAATGTGATCTAAAAGACATTTATGGCTTTAATATTGTATGCATATTTATAATATTAAAATTTTAAATTAATAAAAATTATTTTTAAAATAAACATTTGGTTAACACAAAAATATTTATCCGAGCTGAAAAAATCATTTAATCGGGCCTGATTCTCGCTTGATCATTCGTGCCTGAAATCCAACCAATTTAGGTTTCATCACGATATTTTTTATAAATTTCATCCTCGAATGAAAATAGGTTCAGTGTGTCAGACTAATTTTTAATGCACCTTTTTATATCCCAAAACGATTAGGTATAGGTACCACATTAAATATACAATTATTATCAATGATAGAATATCCATACGGTGTAAATAGACGTGATATATCGTTGTTGACGTACTAATACCTCGTACCCCACAAATACTCGAAATTGCGTTTTTGGTGGCATTGGGTAGTGTAAGCCAAATTCTACAGCTTCGCTAATATATTTTATACCACAAAGATCACTTCACTGAATATTTAAGATTTCTAATGCAAATGCCCATATTATGTGTAAGACAATATATCACTTTTCATTTGTGGCTTACGAGGTATTAGTACTTCACCGCAGTGGCGGTTCTTCCACAGGAGCACATGCGCACGTGCACCCCCAAAGCGAATAAAAAATATTAATTTATATTCATTGAATATTATTTACCGTATAAAGTCCGACCCTCCCTAATATTTTATCGTACCGTCAATTATTGTATAAAGTCCGACCCTCCCTAATATTTTATCGTACCGTCAACCAAACTGTATATTATAGGCTCTCGATCCGGCAACCGTGCCTCGGTCGAGCTTAATGACGATTATGACTCTCGCATGTGCGATTAAATAGGCGGGGCATAATGCAGTTTCCTCTGGTATCAGGTGGCGGGAGACAGCGGGGGGATAGCGGGGCTATGGCGATTTAACACAGGAAAGGCGCACAATTTTAGTGTGCGCCACGCCGTTGTCTGGTCGTGCATCTACTTAGAAATTCGAGCGTGTATGTTTTAATATTTTAATATTATATATTTATTAAGTTAAAATGAATAGTTTGACGGTGGACTATTTAAAAAATAACTTTAGCTCTCAAACCCGAACAAACCCGAACAAACCCGAACAAACCCGAAATTAATTTAACGCAGACCACAAAGGCTAAATCTAGGGACTTTATTAGAAAGTTTAAAAATTAAATATATGAAAAGAAAATTATAGCGGGTATTCCAAACTTTAATGAGGCTGTTATTGATCAATTTTCTACAATTAAGAACCGATGAACGGACTTTACGTTTAAGCACTATACACACTAGAAAGTCTTTCTTATTTTCCAAAAATTGTATTTCCTTGTGTAAAATTAAAAAATAAATAAAAATATGTTTTACCTAACGCATTTTCTTATTACTTCTTTTCATTCTACACTTAAAACGCCTAGAAAGTAATTGCTTGGTCGTTACACAAAAATAAAATTTTAAATATAATTTCACCATACTTGTCCCCATTATCATAGGTCACGAGCAGCCACTGCTTCACCGACGATATGTATTTATATTTGTCGTAATAAAAATTTGAATATTGTTTCATCCAAATCTCATAAAACTTTCATAATTGACAAATTTACGATATCTAGCTCCATCTCAATAAATATGTAAATGAAAGTGAAATTTATTTTTCGACATCACTTCGAACAAAGTCAGGAAAAAATAAGAACCGAAACGCAAAATTTTAGATTTTTCCAAATATTTTGAAAGCTCTTATTTTTGATTTTCTTGCGGCATATTATTGGGTCCATAATTACGCCTGAATTTAACCGACTTCGTATCTCTTACCGTTTCCGAATTCCCAATGGCGAAGACCGAATATGTAACACCCTGTATAAACAGTAAATCCTATCCTCAACTCAAACAGCGTATATTAAAGCAATTAAACTTGACAATAAGACAAATTCACTTTGACAGGGGTAAATTAACACATCGCACTGAAAATCTTTAAATTTACTTTGCTCAAGTGCATAGAGAACATCTGAAATATCCTGTCGTTACTTATTAGGTTTATTTGGTAAATATGTGCCTTTAGTACACGAATGTGTTGTATGTTAACGCTAAGATAAGTACGACATAATGGGTTCTGACATTTCAACGGCTTCGAGTAAATAACTCTGGTAGAAAGATATACTGGGTGAATCCTAAAAGTGTATTTGTAAAATTTAACCATGCTTGAACTGCCATTTAATTTTCATTGCACCACATATTACATATTTTTTCAATACTCCACACGAAACTAGGTAATTTTCTGTGTAATTCTCCATAAAATAGCATCGTCAGATCTTTAATGCTCTCTTCTTACCTAGAATATTAAAAAAAAAATCGGTTCATAAACCAAAATAAAACTTTATGAATCTACGAATACAATTCTTATTGATTGAACTCTTCTCATTTTAAATCCAACTAGTTTAAGTTTTATTAGGAATAACTTAATTTTAATAGATCCATAAAGCCAAACTTACAATTCTAAATGATATTGTCAGAGATCGTATTATCGTATCATCTAGAAAATATACATTTTGTATATGTCGTAATATTGCAAAATGGTAAAAATATATATTTTTTTACTTTTACTCGTCAAAACGATTGTCTTGTCTTCAGAATTTAAAAGTGGAAATGGTTTAATATATTTAAATTGATGACTCTGGAAACTGGGGTACCGACCCCTAAAATCAGACCAAATAAGGACACATATCTACTGGAACAGTCTTTCAATCTCGGAACATATGCCGACATACATTGTTGCCGCACTCAACTCGGATAGAAGTTAAAGAAGAATAAAGTCCCTACCTAGTTAGTTATTCTTATACCTAAAGAGCAAGCAAATCATGTACCCCATTAGATTACACAAGACGTTACGTAATTACACAAACCCCAAATATTACAAACATAAGAGTTTCGTATTCGTTTTTTGGCGATAGCATTATTAGAAGTTAATTAGTAGATTATATACTATTAGAATATACAAAACGCTGCATAATAATTATATTCACTCACTTTAAATACCAAATGCCACACGCACACATGGGTTTCTCGAACTTCGTGTTTGAATGCCAGCTCCGTTAAAACTGTCATAATCACAACTGTCGAACGATCATTAAATTAGTTGTGCGAATAGCAATCCTTATAATTTTATGTTTACTAGAGTTGGGCATAATATAGGGGATATGAAGCATATAATTCTAACCTGTATAACTTGACCTAATTGATATGCACAACTGCACGAACCGAATAAATATTCGTTTCATTCCAACTTTAAATAGTCCAAGATTTATTTTAAATGCGTATCACATTCTGAAATTAAATATATAAAAAATTGCTATAAATTATTATAGTTTCACTTCGAAACCTGGCATGTTTTCAGATACTTCGTTACATAAAAGTTTTTACTTAACGGTTTTTTCTCCAGTTAAAAAGTTTATTTACTAAACTTCTTTCTCAACAACTTTAAATCAGGTCAGAATGTAAGCAATTTACAAACTTTATCATTCCATTAAATTTATTCTTGCTGGCTTTATTTTCCAGCCAATCTATGCTCTCTTTTGTAGGATTGTAAGAAAATTTATTTAATTCCCTTATAGATTGCCAGTTAACAATTTAAACAGGTTTGTTCGGGTTGTTCTACTTCTACAAAACTGTAAACTGAAGTTTAACGTCCTTAAAATGTTTCTTAGTTCTTGTTAAAATAAACAATCCGAAATTGCACGAAATTTATTTCACTCAAGTCGATTCTAAAGTTTATCATTCTATTATACAAATACATTTTCGTGTGGCCCTATTTTCGTGCCTCAAAAACTTAAATTCTACTTAAAATCCAACAATCGTTTCAAATAAATTGCTTTATCATGTTATTTACAACGTTGGCATGTTCCTCGGAAATTTCGCTTGCGAAATTGTTCGTTTATAATCTTTAATTTAATAGAAAATCGCTGCAGAAATCTTTTTCCAAATGATCCGCTTGCAGTTTAGTCGTAAAACTTTTTATATTCAAGTACGATTTTTGTTTTACAAATTTTAATGCCGATTGAGACGATGGATACAATTTATTTTTATTATTTCGCTTAAAAATTTATAAGTAATAAGTTTATAAGTATACATTTTTTTTGGCATACATGTTTCACATTTAATGCAAGATTTTCCTCTATTCTCACAGATGTTAAACATAATTTAATGCCACTCGGGTTTTACTCGAAACCGCGACAATTTTTTTAAAAAATTTTAAAAAATTAAAAAATTTTTTAAAAAGTTTTAAATTTTTCAAAATTTTTTAAAATTTTTTAAAAAAATTGTCGCGGTTTCGAGTTTGAGCAGAAAAGTAAAAGAATTAATAAAACAAAATAAATTTTAACCGGCAAGAGGTGTAATATACTGTGTCACATCGCTAAATTTATTTGTTCCAGTCAGTTTAAACAGCCAAAATATTTTTTGGCTTTTATATAAGCTGCAAATGTCACAATATTTTCGCAACGCCAGCTGCAGACTGCAGTTAGATAAACTGTTTTGATATTAAGCTCACAGATTTGGGATATAAAACATTTTACTTTGTTTCTATATAAATTTTAAACAATTTTTTGACAATAATTTACCTTATATTTGAATTTAGTTGGATAAGACCCCGATTTAAAAAAATACTAATAATAATGTTCGTATAGGTAATAATTAACATATTTGAGCACGCTATTCAAATAAGTGTTCTCCATCCACTCAAAGCTCTGGATACGGTTTGATCCACCTTGGATGGTTTTGGCATTTTTTTTTTAAAAACAATTTTATGAACTATTAGTACTAATTGTAATAGTAGTATTAAATTTGAAACTAAGTATACCAATCCAGTAATCTACCTACCTGGATCTATTCCTTGGATATACAGGGTGTGCCACTAATAACTGAAACAAGCTTATATTTTTGGTATTTCTGAATTGATTGTTTTGAATTTTGTTATGATTAAGCAGAAAATACAATACGCCACTGCTTTTAACGTATATTATTTTTTTTAAATGAAGCAGTTAAACAGTCAACATTTTTGGTAATTAGTTTGTTCCTAATCGCGCGTATTTTAGATGTAAATATAGGAAGAAATCAAAATATACGGGCGCCACTGGGTTTGCGGCTGGAAAATTCGTACGCCAATGACTAATATTTTAAGCAACAACTCAAATTTGAAGCAATAGGAAAGTGCGCCCTATTATATGTAATCGCACCAAATTTCAAAGCAATCAATCCAGAAATATCGAAAATAAAAGCTTTTTAAGTGAAACATCCTGTATGTACCGTCCTTAATGACCTGAATAGTTCTAAGGATAAAGTTAAAGAAGTAACAGGGATTAAAATTTCCGTAAATTTGACAATATGCAAATAAATGCAACAGGTATTTAAAATATCATAAGTTTTCCCAAATAAGCGAAAAGTATAGAACTGGCTTTAAAAAGCACCCTTTATTTATGTCATTAGGTGGTAAAGATTGTTTCAAGAAAAATGGATATAACTTAATAACTGCCGTAAAAGTACCTGGGCCATCCTATTATTTATTACCGTTTGTTATTATTATGTGGAAAGGACCGGATTGTAATAATTATAATTAAATATATGCACATCAGTTAGGTTAGGTTGCTTAATTTATATTTAAATATCTTTTTGTGGTAAAATTTGTTAGTTTTTGAGGAATGGTTCAAGAATTGTCATTTACCGAACATTCCTCAGAATAGCGTGATAGTAATGGACAATGCGAGCTATCACAGTCGCCAATTACATAAAGCTTCAAGCTCAAATAATACAAAACTGGAGATTCAGAACTAAATGGCGGCGAATGATATATATTTTGAAGAAAGTTATAAAAAATGTGATCTTTTAGAAGTTTTAAAGACATTTTGTATAAAAAAAGTATATGTTTGTGGCACATTGGCAGAAGAAATTGGACATACAGTGCTACGGCTCCCACCCTATTATTGCATTTTTAACCCCATAGAGCATATGTGGCACCAGTTAAAATCACTGGTTAGGTCTGAAAATATTTCTCCGACTTTAAGTTCTAGTGTTGTAGAATTAATACGAAAATGCTTTAATGATATTCCCCCAGGTAGTTGGAAAAATTCAGTCCGTCACGTAATAACTGTAGAAAATTCGTATATTAGTCTGGATCGTATAATTAATCCAATTATAATTAATTTTGATGAGGATAGCGATAGCGAAACAGAACTATCTATAGAATGACATTATAAATGTAAATAAATATGACTAGTAATATTTAAAAAAAATGTTATTTCATTTGATTACATTAATATAATCATATCATTACTAGTTTTCCTTAGTCCGTCCCCTCATACTTCACTTGTTTATTGCCAAGCTCTTGTCGATACAATGGGACCGATCCAGGAAATCATTAAGTCGTATCCAATTTTCGTGAAACGTACTGTACTACTCATCATTGTTGTGTAACCTATGTCTGCTGGCTGGCTGTACGTCTCTATTAACCGTTAGCAACTTTTACTTCTAAAACAATATTCTTCCGAAATATCTTCTATAAATTATTCCCCCATTTTAATGGGAATAGTTTTCATGCAAGAAAATGTACGACATTTGAAAAATATTACGGTCGTTTTGACCCCGCCCCGCAATTTCTACAAATCTCCGAAGCAGAAAATAACTATACCGCAAAATTCGAAAATTCCTTCTTGTAACTTTGTTTTATTGTCGGAACTTTGTAACAAACCCACTTATTCAAAACTGAGAACACGCCTGCACAACTTCGAAAACTTGGGAAATAGGTATACGCTATACATACCTCAGCGTCGCAAACGAATGTACGAGGAATGTTTAAATAGTTTCGGATTTAATTTACTTCTTAAGAGCGAAGTTTGGACTCACAACACAATGATATTGCATGCAATTATATTTAGTTAAACGAGTTTGATCCAAGTATTTCGTGAAAATGGACAAACTCTTGTGTATTTATGATTATCCATTGTTGTTATTAATGAACCATCGTATGAAAGGTATTCAAGGGTTTGTTCCCAAACAAACCCAAAGTCTGATGATGAGTCGGGAGGATCGGACCAAACTCCATGAGTGTATTGTACAGGATTATCAATTTAGTTTGTCCCACTTTTAAGAGCCTGTAACTATTTTGTAACTTGAGTTAGCGCGTTCATTCAAAAACAAGATGTAGCATTTTTAGCCAAGTTCTTATGAGTGTTGTCAAGAATAACAGTAGGTGTCATATATCACACCGAAAAGAAATTATTATTTTTTTTTAAATGGGACACTCTATATATCAGAAGCGCATTAGATGGCGCCTTTTCTTCCGATTTCAAATATATAACACACATATGCATTGTTTTCTTCATTCCATCAACCATTGACAAAAATATGTAAAAATATATTATTGTTAAAATGCATCAAGATTGCTATGCAACTGTTTTGGTTGCTATAGATTTTATCCAGTAACTGCATATTTAAACGCAAAGTATGTCCAATGAATTGAAAAATCGGGCACTATAAAATGGCCGCCGAATAGCCCAGACCTGTGATTTTTTCTTTTGGGGTTATATTAAAAATATTGTTTATAATACACCGTGTTATTCATTGAATGAACTGTATATTAGAATTGAGAACGCCATCCTTCAGAATCAAACTAATAGAGAAGTTTTATTAAAAATTAATAGTCACATTGTAAAAGTGTTTCGTAAATGTATCGAAAATATAGATTATGAAATAATTATTATATAATTATAGTTATTAAAGTAACCTTATAAACTTTTGTTATTTTCTAATTATGCCACTATTAATAAAATTGTTTTTCTACTACTCACTTGAAGAAAATAATGCATAATGCATATGTGTGTTATATTTTTGAGATCGGAAGAAAAGGCGCCATCTAATGCGCTTCTGATATATAGTGTGTCCCATTTAAAAAAAAATAATAATTGCATTTCGGTGTGACATATGACACCTACTGTCATATTTGAGAACACTCATAAAAACTTGGCTAAAAATGCTACATCTTATAACTCAAAATGCAAAAAAGTTGCAGGCTCTTAAAAGTGGGACAAACTAAATTGATGCAGATAGTTTAAAAAACTCATTATATCCTTATTCGATTTTCATTTGTTTCGAATTATGGCGTAATTACAAAAGAAAGTCAAAACAAAGTGTTAAATAAAAATATAGATATTAATTTCAAGGCTGCGACGATTGGAGAAATCGAGCAAATTATCAAAAATTCATGTATGAATATTTTGAAAGATTAATTATTTTTAGCAAAATCCTGATATACTTGTGAACTAATTATATGTATATAAGTAAGAAAAAAAGTTTTCAGGCGATTCTAAAATGTCAAGGTTAAAATGTGGACGGTTTGTAAGAGAACGACCCATATATGACACGCTACTGTTTCAAACTACCACTAAATTATGGGTTAAAGGAAATGTTTGTAATATACACTAGCTGTGTTAATAAATCAACCCACTTGGTTAAATAGTTTACTTAATCATAGTCATGATTAAATCTATTCGAATCAATGTCCTTGTATTTCCATCTATATAAACCATATTTGGACGGCCCCTAGGCTCGGTTAACTGTAAACTTGCTTTATTATGCGTGAAGTAATGCGTTTCCATCTGGAGGCTCCTTTAATGTCTTTATTATCCAAAAGGTGATTCGCTAGGAATAAGCTGGAATTAAAAAAAGCATTTTTAAAACATTAAAGCAAGGTAAAAAGAAATCTCGATTACAGAATTGAGTGAAATTTCGTTGACATGAGTATACTCATTCAGTTTTTGCCTTTGTCCAACAATAAATACATATTTGGGTGATTTTTTGCATTTTTTTGTTTGGTATTCACAAATAAATAAATTTCTGGAATTTTTTTGGTGGCTACTACAATTTTTTAGCTAAACCTGTGCCCACCTGTAGTCACGTGCCTGCTAAATACCCTACCTGATCACATGTAAACGGCTAGGCTGCCGGTGGAGCAGTCGGTGACATCATCGCTTGGTGAATTGCAATTTCAAGCGATTCACTCGAGCGATTCACTCGATTATTAAAATAGCTCGAATATCAAGTACTCGATTATTAAAATCATCGGTTTTTCCCAACACTAATTTATTATTTTTGGAATACATTGTGGTTAGGTAATTGTGTTAATTTAGCTACAAGTAGTGTTGGGAAAGACCGATTATTTTAATGATCGAGTACTTGATACTTGAGCGATTTTAATAATCGAGTGAATGTCGGGTATTTCAATAATCGAGTACTCAAGCGGTTATTCACTCGGACGATTACAACACTAGCTACAAGTACACCTAAAAAATATCTGCCTAGAATTAATATTTTAGGCCTCTCTATTCCGCCCTGTTTATGCCTTTGTCCGAAAACTGATTTGCCAAATGGTAAATTGCTCGAATATTGTATTATGGGGACTATCTGACGTATCAATCTATTTACTATCTGGCCCCCATTTTGGAGACGAGATATCTTGTTTTGTTTTGTTTTTTATTTGGTGGTTTACGAGGCTATTTGAGATAAACATCTTGTCTTTTATACTGGAATCATAAACATTCCAGGGGCACAAAATAATGGTGGTGTTATTTTTTTTTTGTTGAAAATAGCACAGAGATTTATTTATGCACCATTGACTAAATGGGGTAGTTTATCCGGCGAAATTCTTAGCACATGTCACCTAAGCTTCCTATATTTCTATCAGTCGGAAGTAAAACGAAATATCTGGTTACTGGTGGTACCTTTTAAGTAAATAAGGCCGATATTTTAATACCTTAAGTTAGACCTTAGCTAAGGTAGCCTTAACGTTAAGCTTAACCTTAAAAAAACTATGTTTTAAATTAATTTGGGAATCAATAGACGCGTTAAGTGGAAGATTACCTCGTCCTTAAAGATCTATTCCTTTCGATGAGAGTTAAAAAGAACTTATACAGGGTGTTCCTTAATGACGTGCTAATATTTCAGGGTGTGATTCCTTAGGTCATTTTATAAAGAAAATTTCATATGAACATATGTCCGCAACGGCTTAAATTTTTTGATACAGGGTGTTGAATTTTTATTTTTTAAATGGTTATTTTTTAATATCTCCGAAAGTACTTTAGATGTTATTTTCAATTTTGGTATGTGTTAATAGGATATAGAGTCAGAAATTTTAGTTAGAAAAGTTATTCAATTGTTCCACCAGTGGCGTCCCTGCAAACATGTCCTCTGATATTTTTTACAAAAAAGATGGTTCATGTGTTTCTTTTTTCTGATTAGCCTGGTCATTTCTACATGAAACGGTCTCTTGAGTTTTTCTCGACAGACGCACCGTTCTTGATTATAACCACTAAATTCATATTAAAGCTCATTATTATTAACATTGATAAAATAATTAATGATAAATTTTGTTTTATAAAAATTGTTGGAAATGGCCACCCTCATTTAAAAGGTAAGCTTCCGCCCGTCTTCGCATCGAATTGCCCACTCCAACAATTTTTATAAAACAAAATTTATCATTAATTATTTTATCAATGTTAATAATTTTTCAATATGAATTTAATGGTTTTACTCAAGAAAGGTGCGTCTGACGAGAAAAACTCAATAGACCGTTTTCATGTAGAATTGATCAGGCTAATCAGAAAAATATACACATGGAAAAATGTCAGTGGCGTACCATATTTTTTGTAAAAAATATCTGAGGACATGTTTGCGGGGACGCCACTGGTGGAACAATTGACTAACTTTTCTAACTAAAATTTGTGGTTCTATATCCTATTAACACATACCAAAATTGAAAATAATATCTAAAGTACTTTCGGAGATATTAAAAAATAACCATTTAAAAAATAAAAATTCAACACCCCGCAGCAAAAAATTTAAGCCGTTGCGGACATATGTTCATATAAACTTTTCTTTATAAAATGACCTAAGGAATCCCACCCTAAAATATTAGCACGTTATTAAGGAACACCTTGTATACTATCATCCTTAACACAAGTTTGACAGTATATTAAAGCTATTTTTAACTTTCATTTAAAGAATAGATGTTTAAGGACGTGGTAGTCTTCCGCGTAACGCGTCAATTGACCCTCAAATTACTTTAAAACATGTTTGTTTCTTCTAACAAAGACATATCAAACCGGTTACCTGCGGAATGAAAACACAAACGTCCTTGGGTGAAAGGAAAGTAAACAAAATCTCTTAATACCAACATGCAAGTCTAATGTTTTCATATACAAGATAATAATTATAATATAAATACGGTAATAAGACAATAATGATAAAGATGCTAGATAATACAAATCCCTTAAAATAAAATAAAATTAAAGAAAACGACTTGTATTCAGCGTATTTTTTTTTAATCCTACCATCGCCTAGAGCTTTCGGCCTATTAAAAGGCCATCATCAGAGCTAAGGCTTCGTCAAAGTTACCCCAGGCACACATGAAACATACCCCAAGAAGATTTAAGAACACTTTTTAATATATATAATAAATAATCGATTATTTGTTTATATTTAAGAAACCACCAAATAGTTAAATTTAAAAGGTGTTTAATATCTTCTTGGGGTATGTTTCTTGTGCGCCTGGGGTAACTTTGACGAAGCCTTAGCCCTGATGATGGCCTTTTAATAGGCCGAAAGCCCTAGGCGATGGTAGGATTAAAAAAATTACGCTGAATACAAGTCGTTTTGTTTTATTTTATATTAATAACTTCCAAGTCTTGGAACATAAATCTCCAAACAGCAACAGCTTAGCCGAAACGTTATATTTAAAATCCTTACACGGCAACGAAACTTTCCGAATGGCATCGTCTCCATTCAAGTGGCCATTTTCACGCCTTCTAGCTTTAAAATTACCAATTGTTTATCGGGAAATACGAGAGATAAGATAAGGCGTACGCTTCCAGAAGTGGATATTTCAGGTCTTTGACCTTTCCTGGGCCTCAAATCAATGTGTCGAACGGGCTTTCGGCTCTTTTGTTAAAAAGAATTAATTCACACGTGAGTTTTGGATCGTTTATTCTGCAAATAACGTATCTTAATTGTCTTGTTCTGCAACGCTACAAATAGGGTATTGCGATTTCGTACAAGTTTAAAAATTACACCAACAATTATTCTTTAAAATAAGCGTATTTTCGTTTTTTTTTAATTTGAAATTATACCAAACATCGTGTGTTATGGTCCACTACTTATATACCTAACAAAAAGGACATACTACCAGAAGAACGCCTGTAAATGCCTGTTTTAAAATAAAAAGAGTTCTTTTAAATACTTAAATCATACATAATATGACAGAATGTGTGTACGCCCTCTCCGCCCTCAAACACTGGCTACGCCACTCCCAAGTAGCATTTTTAGACACAAATTGGACACACATTCTTTGCTGACAAACGTTTCGAAACATTTTCGATTCAAATTATAAAGTTGTATCGAGACATATGTGTTACGAAAATTTTGCGACACATTTTCGAATCCAGTTACTAGAAACACTTAAAGACGTGTGTGTTACGAAACTTTTGCGACACATTTTCGAATCCAGTTACTAGAAACACTTAAAGACGTGCTCGTTTCGAAATATTTTATAAACCATAGTGTCAATACATTAACAACACGCGAAGATAAATATTTTTTGAAAAATTTTTAGTTAAAATTTTTATTTTGGTAAGACACAAGATTGCATTGAATTTCCCATAATAGATTTTTTATAGCATCGGTGTACGTTTATTAGCGATAAATAAGCAACTTCTTGATATTATTTATATTTTAGCTATTGATCCATTTCAACCACACATTGAAGTAAGTGTTTTAGGTAGATTTGTAATCACCATCTGAACAAGTTTGAGCTTATGTTATTGTTTAGCGAGATTTCATTTGTTATTTTTCTGTAAAAAAAGCCTACTGTACTGTATTTATCAACATAAAGTATGGCTATAGGGTGGGTATACTCTATGTTGACAAATACAGTGAAATAAACCGTTTTCTACAAAAAAATAACAATTTAAATCTCCCTATGCAAACAATAATAGCATAACCTCAAACAAGATGTTGATTAAAAATCTTCAAAGAACACTTATGTCAATCTGTTTCTGAAAATGAATCAATAATAACATTTAATACACAAATAATATCAGGAAATTGCTTAGTTATCCCTTATAAACGTGTACCCATGCTTTAAAAAATCTCTTATGGGATTTTCAATGTAATTTTAGTTTGGAAAGGTTTTTGAAACCACGCCTCTCGTGACGTCAGACTTAGGCTGTCCATACCCAACCTTTGTTTTCTGTGCATACAAACAAACCTTTTATTTTTTTGTGCATCATTGAAACATTATAGAAGCCAAAGACTAGAAATTGTGTGTTGAGTCCATTTTTGGACCAGAATAATTTATTGCTTTCTAGCGGCCATTTTGGGTTTGTTGAACTTTTATTTTGTTAAAATGAGTTTTAATGAAATTTCTGCATCTCTTGCAAAGCCAACAGTTGTTAGATAAGTTCCATTTTCCTAGCTAAGTCGATTTATAAAAGAAATAAATCAAATTTTGATAATATTTTAATTTTTATGTTTTTGGCAAAGTATATTTTTTTCTGTAAATGTAAATAAATCGAGGGCACGTTAAAAATATGAAGCCAAATTACTAAACTGCACGATAAAATTTACAGCGACAATGATTTTTTGGTTCTTATGTGCAATAACTAGATATATGAAATAAAATAACTTATAGGAAATATACTTATAACGAATTAATTCATCATGGCGAAATTATTGTTTCATATTGTATTTCTTTTATTTTACAACAGTGAAGGTATCCTAACTGTTTTGCGCATGGTTTAACATAGCCCCGCCCCTTTCTACTGTAATTTTTTAATAAACATAAATAACAGTTTACGAACATTTTCGATAAAAGTTTCGATTATGCATCGAAACAGCGAAAGTCACAGCTAGTACCAACCGCTTGGAAACACGTGTAAATGTCCCATTTAAAATGTCTACGTTTCGAAAATATTTCCATTTTTGTTCCCAACAGTTTCCAATTTTGATTGGAAACAGAAACGATAGTTACGACACATGTACCATAATGTGTCTAAATATTCCAACTTGGGCTGGATTTAATAAATGAGTTATTAAATTTCCCAGTTGTAGCATTGCCAACAGAACACTGTTATATGAAATAATTTGTATCTAATTGTGATGTGATTACAAATTTATCTGATATTACAATTGATTATGTTTACATACATTTTTTGCCGTCATTTCAAATTGTGGAAAAAATTGTTCAAAAAGATTTGACGGAATGGTCAAATTATAGTATTAGAGTTTACATATAAATATGACAATACCGACCAATATTCAAACGGCCACTGACGTCTTGAGAGCCTATCTGATCTACCACATTGATTGTTTGCACCTCTTGTCTGTGACACACACTAATTTTTCAAATTATTTTCATTGCACGATTTGCAATAAAACTATATAAATCTTAATATGAAATATTAATACAAATAACTCTTCCAATCTTATAGGGATTTAACCAAGTAATAATGTCCCCATAAAAGCAAAATCATGTAGATTTACAGATAAAAATTGACCGACTATGTAATTTTGTTAAAAAAAAGCACTATAACAACAAATTTACATTAAGTTGAAGATAAAATAGAACAGTTTGGTAAATGAAATTTTACCAGAAGCATGGCAACGCGATAAAGTTAAACATTACAAAGCAATTCGTTTAAAACAAAACGATTTTAAATAGAATTTATGTTTTCGGAGTACGAAAATGTATTTGGTTAAACAGAATCACTTAAACAGATTTACTTTATTAGATACTTCGTAATAAATTATTGTTGTTACTAATGATTTTGGTTTATTGAGAGAGTACTATTCGATACTGAAAATATAGGAATATTTCACGTCCGTCGATTATTTGAAAGGTTAGAATGAAGACAGAAACAGGCACAAGATAAAAATATGGTGATTCTACAGATCCTTTTTTGTTGCGGTTATTTTCCTAATAACAGATAGTACGGCAGCCCGTTACCAAAATGTCCTAATCGCTAGATTAATAAAAAATAAGAAAGTTTTACTCGAGCGAAAAAGTTCGCCAACGCTGCGTTTACCCGTCAGAGTGATTTCAGTCCGTAAGAAAGCAGATCGTCTTTTTGTTACTACACCTTGTCGGTTCTTGATGAAAACATATTACAAATATTAAAAGAAACGTGAATTTATCGACAACGGACATTTTTCGTGTTGCGCAGCTGCAGGGAGGGCAGCGGAGTCGGATCTCGTATCTATATATATCATGATCGCGATACACGACGCGTGCATGGGACGGCTTGCTGTGTGGCTTGGTTGTCTATAACAACTCAGCATCAGCTATGTCCCCATATTGCATTATTATTGATACACGTGCTGTGTTGACTGAAACCGGTTTTGCTAAAAAAAATACGTGTGTAAAAATGTCAGTTAATATTTTCCCCCCATTTTCCGAGCCACAATACACGATTTCTGCTTGGGAACGGACGAGGCGCGATAACTCGAACAGCGTTAAAAAAATGACATAGTACCTAAAATCCAACACTGCAGTTGCGCGTCGATGAAAATATCCGTTCTCATTTTTTTTCCGGTCACGAATAACGAAAAATAACATCCGACAAGTAAAACGGACGAGGCGTGATAAGTTGAATTCCCCGCTGTAAACAAATTTCGATTTTTCTCAAGCCAAAACTATTCGCCGCACGGAAAATGTCAGTTATTATTTTCATCTCATCACTCTGAGTCAAAAAAAAAGAATGGACGAGGCGCGATAACTATTACACTTAAAAAAATGCATTTGTATCTAAGCTTTAGCTGATGTAAAAGTAATTTTTAGTTAGCAAAACAAATTATCATTTTAACTGAATTACGATGAATAAGATGATCTAGTTAACAGAACTAACTCTTATTTTTAACTACTTCTTAGTTAACATAACTACATTATCATGTTGAAACCAACACTTTTTTATTAATTAGCTCCCTATACTAATTTACTTAGTTATTGTTATTGGCCAGATATAGTAGTAATAAGTAGATACGATGTGAGACCTGACGTCACACCAACTGCCGCCATTTGCTGCTAGGAAAAATAATAATTTTTTCATATTTAATATTTCTTTGCTCTTCTTTTTAACAATAAAATAGGTAATAATTAACAAACACAATTGTCGAAACAACAATATGATGTTGGGCCTAATAACTATCTATATTGGTTATCATAAATATTTATTCTTTCGGGTAGGTACTAGAAGTACTTGGTTGACTTAAACGGAGTTATTAGTGACTTCAACTAGAATAATCGTAGCAATAAAATTTGGCCTTCGATACTAAATTGCCTCTTATCGCCAATTTCACTAAATTTTCTTGTTATTGAGAGAGATCTGGGTATCCTAAACTAGGCCATTTCTTAGAGTGTACGCCCACTTTTTTACATATGTAAAGATGATTCTCAATGATTTCGCAAAGTCGCCAATGTCCGTTCTTGTTAATTTCCTTCTCAAGTCCTTATCAAATATTCCAATTTTTTTCTGACTCGCCAAGTGTGTAAATCATGTCAATCAGCTCATTTTTAGGGAAATCCATACTTAATTTCTTCCTAAGCGCTTCTTACATCGAATTACAAACGTTTCTAGGTATTTCAGTATCAAGTACTTGATGTGTCAAAGTCTTGACAACTTTTTGTTTCTTCATTGCAACTACGATGTTATAATATAAATATAGGAAATTAATAATGAAAAATAGAGAAAAATACAAATATGTCGAAAAGTATTAAAAATAAACATATGATATATTAAATAAAAGTTAAAGATAATTACGTATTCTATCAGAAACAAATAAAATATACAGGGTGTACCATTTAAAAAACCCGAGATTTTCTTGATTAAAGTTACTGAAATTCGAAAATTTATTTTGAACACCCTGTAAGAAGTGAGGTAAATTTGTTGCCATAGTTTATTTGCCTTAACTCCATATAATGTCCATACCAAATATGAACTTTTAATTTGCAGAGGTATTAACAATTAAATCCAACGCTAAAGACTGACATTTTTCTGAAAAATGGAGATATTGGAAAAACTATAAGTTTTAGATATATAACATTATAAATGAAAAATATTCAGAATCTTATGCATAATCCAAAAATTGATAGAAATACAGGGTATTCCATTTAAAAAAACGTAAGTTATATTCACCACTTCTTTTTGGGCCATCCTGTATACTCCAATATAATTTTAGAATGTGCACCTTAATGATCTCTACAACTTTTGTATTTCAAGATCTTATCTAATTCTTAACATAAAGGAGAAAATGAACTTTACTCTATGGTTGACTCACCCTGTCCAAAGTAGATAGAACTACCGGGTCCATGCTTGTTTCAAGTCAGCAAGCATGTAACTTCATATTGTTGAGAGTCCGAATATCAATAATTCCGTGAACTTTTTTCATATGAAGCCATAAACGCTTAACTGCTTCATGAACTCTAATTTCCCTCATGTTTATCTATTTACAAAATGGTTCCCAGTCGGCCCTCAAATACCAAATAACTAATCATTTTGTACCGTAACCCTTGAGCCTTGACGGTCTTCCGGGTAAAATTATTCACCGGGGTGTTATTCGGCCTTAGTTTTGGCAGGTTTCTAGCCGCGTCCTTATACTGCCCTTTTGTTCCGTCGTTCGGGAAGTTAATGACACTGTGTGGCCTGTGTCCAGTCTTGACAATCAAACTTTAAGTCCTCAAAATGAGGTAAATAGACTTATGGATTATGTCAAATATCGCCTGGGGTATTTTGTTCTGGAAATTGTTGGTATACAGGGTGTCCTGTAAGTATCTCCTAATCTCTCGAGGGCAAAGAGGATGTTAAAATAAATCTAGTTTGTCATAGAAAAAAAATTCCTAAAGTGCCCCCTGACGGCGATACGGAACCCCAAAGGGGTAAGCACCGATTTATCTTTTTGGTTCTATCTTTTGAAGCGACATGTATAATTAAATGAAATTTTAATATTTTTTCTATTTGGGTTTCATAATGGCTATACATTTGAAATGCAATAAAATTGAATAACTTGCCACGTTATGGAACTGAAATTTTATTTTTTTTATTTAGCGGCAAGTAGGGTTCGAATTTTAGGCTTACTTCGATTTCGTTGAAATTGGTTTTCTAGGCATTATGGATTCGACAAAAATTTTTTATAGAAAGCTTTAAAATATTAACCTTTAACCTTGCAAATATATCATTTTTACTAGATATTTATCTGAAATACCTATACTCGGAAATATATATAACATGCTGACGATGTCCGTCAACTAAATTCTAGTCACAACTATAAAACAACATAACCTAAAAATAATAGAAATATCTTCCAGTTTATTCTCTATTTCTCAAGTTTTATTCAATAAAATCCTATTTTTATTTTTAATTCAATATAGTATTATACATATTACTTTATATATATTTATAGTTACTGTAGACATTTCCTGAGCTTTAATTATTATTCCTGTCAGATTCTGTGTCGGCACAATATTTTGTTCAATAATAGTATTATTTTGTTCAATATTTTGAACTCAAAGTTTTGTATATTCTTTTTAAAAAGTTTTTCTAGATTATTTTCTGCAATTTCTCGTATTTCTGACGAAGTACAACTATCTTCCTGAATAATTTTTATTAACTTTAATAATATATTTATTTTTCATTATGACGGATGGGAAGAAGCTTTGTTGTGTTCAATTGTTTCTATCATGGCATATTTGATACTTGTAACATTTTACTAAATTGTAAAAGTATTGCTAACCCAGGAAGAAAATATTAATTCAAATGGGAAAAGTCTACAATATTTTTAAAAGTTTTTCAGACTTTTAATACCCAAATAGAAAAAGTACAATAAAATACACGGTTCAAAAGACAATTAGAGCACTTGTACTTTAGAAAACGACCCGCGAAGCATTAAACGCATGCTCTAAGATAATGTCTTATGAAACTTGTATCTTAATATACTATTATAGAAGCCATAAGTGACGCAATTTTTAGCAATTCATTCGACTTGACAATTATTTTTTTAAAACTTTCATATTCGCATGATATTGTGAAAGATATAAGCTTGAACATTAAACTTTTTCAAAATTTCTTTATGGTTATTACACTCCGACCACATAAAAGTTTATACTGAACCATTTTATTTTCCTATTCCCGTCATGCTCCATTTCTACAATAAAGAACTTGATCTTAATCCTTTATTGTTCATAAAACATATATTAAAAATAATAAAATTTGATGTCGACTATTCAAATAGTTTAGAGATCATACTTAAAAAGGGGTCGTAAAACTCATCACCTTTATCGATGTACATGCTGAAAAGAATCTATTCTATATTGTTTGGGAGTAAATCTTTTATAATATGGATAAGTTTTGGTTACACGGAAACTTTGCACGGAAAGAAAGAATATACAGGGTCCGCAAACGAAGCGCGGACGGAAGATTAAATCGTTATCGAAGAACTTATCAACAATACTAAAACAGCTTGAGATATTGGATTAAAAGCGGCATGTTTTACAAATATTTTAAATTATACAGGGTGGCCCAAAAAAGTGTGACAGCATAAAGTTATATTTTTTTAAATGGGACACCCAGTATTTTATTGCATATTTAGGTTCGTATTACTATCGTTTATAAGTGCCTCAAATTTTATTTAATTTGGTTTTGTAGTTTCGGAGAAATAAATTAAAAACTAAACAAAAAAAAGTTTTGCAGTCCTGAATAAAAAAATCAAAAAAACAATCCAGAACTATTTTTTTAATCGCGGCATTGAGTGAAACTTATGACAAAAGGTCTAGAGATACTATGAATGTAATTGCGTTTATTTATTTTATACAGGGTGTTCATAATGAGCTTTCAAAAACCCATTTTAAAATAATTTTTCTCAAGTTTTTCAAATGGAACACCCTGTATATTATTTGGCTATTTTACGTAGAATTCATAGACAATTTTTTTTTGTAATACAAGCATATAAGTTATATCCAGCCGTTTTCGAAATAATTGTAAATATCATAAATTATGTTGTTTAAATAGAGTATTTATTGGGAAATTTTGTTATAGGCGACTAGACTAATAACTGTAAACTAAAGTAAATGTTCAAAATAGCTTCCTTTTACTCTTAGAGTTTGTTCGGGTTTTAGTTATTTCGATATAAATTTTAAAAGCCTACATTTTTGCTACTTTTATTTATTTAATTTTATTTTTTATTCTTAATCGAGTTGCCATGATTTTTTTTGGTTAGCTAGTCACTACCAACGAATACTTATAAACAGGAAGAATGTCACTTTTGTCAAAATTTTTATTACTGTCAATATTTTAAAGTGACATTTAACCAACAAAAAACATTCAAACCCCTTTTATTTGATTTACTAAGTAGTGAAAATCAAATATTAGGATTCTGACATGTTTTAAGCTGTAAATATCACTTTAAAATAATCCTTACACACTCTTATATCATTTTTTGAACTAGTAACGTAACTACAAAAGAAAAATTAAACTTCAGAAATAAGCTTTTAAGTAGTTTTATTAAAAAATAGGAAGAAAATCATAATTTACATAAAATATTTTACCATCTTCAACTGGGCTCTAGGTCCTAGCAAATATTTCAAGCTTCAAGTCAAAACATATTTTTGGGCCCCATGTGATTTAGGAAAAGAAATTATTGATGCGTACTCTCAGTAAAGATGACTAAATGAATATTTCAATTACAAATTACTCACTTGCAACAAAAAGGAAACGACGTTTTTCGTAAAAGATTAGAATATTAAAAAATTATTTTAAAATTTAAATTAAATCATATCAGATGTTGCTTGATTTCCATGCCCGCCAGACGAAGGAAGTTAGCTTGTTTAACAATTCGTGCTGTTCGCATTCTATGCCTGTCTCTGTCTGCAGCAACCTTCCCTAATTCAGTAAAGTGAGACAAATATGACTAGGATCAAGTCGCCTGCATAAACACTCACTTTTGGGCTTTCCATATTAACTCTACGTAAGTCTGATATTGACGCTTAAATGATAGAGTGAAACAGATAGATAAAAGTAGGTTACTTGTGAGCGTATGGAGCAGAGTAGGCTTAGCATCACTTCCAAGGCCTTCTTACGTGTTTCGATCCCCCCCCATAAGCAGTCTCACCCTGGTCACTACGACAGCCAAATAAAATTATTTACATTTGTTCAGTCGTCGAAATTACGTACTAACTTGATATAGTTTTAAATAATAACCTAAAAATTATAAATCTCAATACAGGTAAGTTCTAATTACCGTCCATTTTTTATAATAACCCGGCGACGCCCATGACGGTCGAATTTCCCATGACGGTCGAATTTAATAATTCGAAGAAATTAAAAGATCTTCGACTAGTTCAGGTTATGCGAACGTTAAATAAAAATTTCATAAAATTTTAGATAAGATTTCGCTTTCCCGCATCCATCATAAAACCGCGAAATTTACCATTCATTCCTGCAAATTACATTTTATATAGTCATCGTAAAGTGTCTTTAAAATTTTCGTCTTTCATTACGACGCATTAACTGTGTCGCGAGGGATATCATTTTATGAATAAGGCTATAACGAGTTCTACACGAAATCTCTAAGCTAGAGATCTTAGATTCTAAGTGAACTAATAAACTGATCTTTTCGTTTTAAGGGAATTGAGCATTTACGACATCTAATTATATAACCTGTGCATTGTTATGGTATAAGTTTTAATTTTATAGGATTTTAACTTCCGCGATAATAAATTTTGAAAAATCTATAGCGACTAGCGGGACCAGCGTATGTGTACTTCGTTGTGCTTTAAGATACCCATGGACCGTCAAGTATAGCTTTCGCCATCTAGCGGGAACATTCTTAAATGCAATAGAAACTACACTCAGAAGGTGTCTACATGTTATGGTGACTCCGTACACCCTTTAAAGCGAGGATTTCTTCCACGGGTTTATTAATCGGTTAAGAAAAAAATGTTGTATTTAAAAGTTTTTCGAAATTAAACAAGAAATATTGGAGAGTCCTTTTTTGTCATATACTATGTATATATTTTTTTTAAATTAATTTAATAAAATATATTGATTTTCTAAATTCTTTAATTAATTCTAAACAACTTTTATCAAAAGAATTTTTGAAAAAATATAAAAAAAAATTTTATAAGTAGAAGTTTCATTTTTTTGTATAATTCTAAAAGCAATTAATATTCCATCTCAGTCGCCCGTTGATGCTTTCCACCCTTAATATCTCCCTTCCAGTAAATAATATTAAAAAAAGACACATCATAGAAAGTGTGTATCAAATTTCAAAAAAATATCTAGAGCCGTATCGCAGATATTAATAAAAAGGAGATTTTTTGAAAATGTTTAACACCATAAAGCTACTGGTCCAGACGAAATTCCTATTATAGTTCTCAAGAAATGCGCCGATGAACTAACAACAGTATTTTGTAGACTTTTCAACATATCCTACAAAAAAGGAATATTCCCATCTTGCTGGAAGACGGCGCAAGTCCAGCCTATTCCAAAGAAAGGTAAGAAAACCCTGCCTAACAACTATCGACCAGTCGCATTGCTGTCAGTTATATCAAAAGTAATGGAGAAAGCTATTAACCAACATCTTCTAAAGTTCCTGGAAGGCTTCAACATTATCAGCGATCATCAATATGGTTTTTGGAAGTCCAGATCAACTGGAGATCTTCTAGCCTATGTCACCCATATTTGGAACAACGCAATCGAACATCATGGGGAGTCTCGGGCTGTTGCACTGGATATTTCTAAAGCTTTTGATCGTGTTTGGCATGAGGGGATTCTAAGTAAACTGCGATCCTATGGTATGCCCAGTAGATTCCGTGCATGGTTGTCTAGCTTTCTTAAGGACCGCTCTCTGCAAGTGGCGATTGACGGATTTCTCTCAGACACCTTCACCATCAATGCCGGTGTTCCTCAAGGGTCCATATTGTCTCCCACCCTCTTCTTACTCTACATTAACGACCTTCTAGTGAAGACGAAAAATCCGATATTTGGTTTTGCTGACGATGGCACACTTATCTCATCTTTCTCTTTGAATGCGCAAACATCGGCTGCCGACGCACATCTTCGCAGACAGCATGAAGTATCACGCCTCAACAAAGACCTGGAAGAAATTTTGGCTTGGGGTGACAGTAACCAAGTCGAATTTAACGCTAAAAAAACCCAGGCAGCAGTTTTCTCTAAAAAGGTTAACATTACAGAACCGAAAATAGTAATGGCCGGACACGCAATCCCACTGGCTTCATCTATTAATTTGCTGGGCGTCAATCTGGGAGGAAATATATCTTAGCATAACCACGTTGTGGCACAACAAAGTTGTACACACCTCAACAACTTTTGACACTGTACAAGGCCCAGATTAGACCATCACTGGAGTACTGCTCTCATGTCTGGAGCTCTGCACCCAGACATACTCTTCGGCTGCTGGATTCCATCGAAAGGAGGGCTATTCGTCTGATTGGAGACCACGAGCTGACGAAGAACCTCGACATCCTGGAGCATCGAAGACAGGTTGGGGATTTGACTCCCTTTTACAGATATTTTCATGGAAGGTGCTCGGCTGACCTTGCCCTCTTAATTCCGCCCAGAGCGACGAATAGCAGAAATACACGACGAACCACTGCCGCCCATCCATATGTGGTTAAGCTTAATACTCCTCGAACTTCATTCATCTGGAGGACTACATCCTTGTGGAACGACCTTCCCGAGGTCATTTTTCCCAACGAATATAACCTCCAACGATTCAAAACCAACGTGAATCGCTTTTTACACACACGCACCACTCCCAGAGTGCCCTAAAGGATTTTTCCTATAGTGCTTGTGTGTGATCATAAAAAAAACCATACATCTCAAAATTTAAGACTTTTAGGACATAATAGGTTCATATGAAGTTTTTTTCTAAAAATGGACCAAAGAATGGATCCTTAAATAGTAGAATGTTATTAAGAAACACCCTGTATTACAAACCCGAGCATTACGAATTTTTTTTGTATGTCCTTAATATGTTCCTTTTTATTGTGAATATATAATATTAAAGGGGAGACAAAGCATTCCACCCAGAAAACATTTATTTACAATCATACACAGTTCTACAATTTCAAATAAGTTAGAAGAAGATGGCTTTAAAAAATGGCAACGCTGTAATAAGATATGCGTTTAGATAATTTGGATTTAACATTAGTCATAAATAGGAAATCGTTGTAGGTATTTTTTACAGAAATTCAGATATAATATCTATCAATCAATATTTTTGCAATATTTACTTAAAATATATAATTAGATACACCACTGCTTTACCTAAAAAAAAATATATAACCTCATTATTCTCAATTACCGACGAAATATTAATTCGGGGTTAGAATAGTCGAATTTCTTACACACCACGCACTGAAGTATCATTGTAGATAGCTAATAAATAGCTCTAAATAGTTCAAGTTTGAAAAAACACTAAAAATTAATTCAAGAATACAATAGATCACAATTGCAGTAGGGAATAAACACAAACAACACCGCGCTCGAAAAATGAATGATATTCCTAAACTCCCGGGTTACACGTCTATAATCGGTAAGCACAGGCGTACAAAGTTGCCACTGTGACTTTACAATTGCAATTTGATGTTATTGGGAAACTATAAATAGGATCCTCAGTACAGACTATGCATCATTGATTTCCGTTTAAAACTTTCTATAATTTTGACAGAATATAAACAATTCTGTCTCTTTATTATATAAAATGGTTTTGTGAATATCCATACACTTTATATTTGTCAGTGCAGATATTATTATTTGTAACTATGATGTAGTCCATCAGTTTGTAGATATTCGATTATAAAGTATTGTTTGAAGCACCAAAGTGACTTCGCAACAAAGAGACTATGGTAAAAGCAGAATTAATAAGCCCGAATAAATTTATTCAATAGATTGGCAATGTTACGAGCCAAAATAATCCGGTATCTGAATCGTGGGTCAAATGGAAATCATTTTGTAAAAGGTAAACGGAGATACTGTGACATTTGGCTTAGTGGTTTAGGCCAAAGTTTATATCAATTTATAATAACCCTCTATTAATTGTTAAGGATAGGCTTCAGCGATAAGTATATTTTCTCTTTGTGGAACGACAGGACAGATTTCGAGGGATTGAAATTTTGTTTCATAAAAATTATTGGAAATTCAATGTTAATAATAATGAGTGTCGGTCAAAGGTGAAAACTGAATTATCCCCTATAACTTGATCTTGCACTTGCAGCTATATCGAACAAAGCCGATAAGCTGCAAGTGCAAGAGACTTACGAGAATAGATCAGCAGTTACAACTGCCCATGCCTCTGATTAAAACTTCTAGCATCTTACATGGTCTTTCAGGTAATGTTTTACGTGCTCAGGAGCGTTCTGCATGCTCACAAACATTTTATTTGCTGCTAAATTACACTTGCAAGACTCAAGAGATCTTACGCAGAGATATGTGCAGCGACCCATCTGATCTATTCGCGCAACCGCACATGTCTCTGGTTAAGAGCTCTTGTGTTTTGCAAGTACTTTTGCATCACGTGCCTTTAAGATAAATTGCACAACTCAGTTATTCCAGGAACAGTAGGAATTTTAAATTAGCAAGATTTCTCTGTCGTAAAATGTTAACGAACAAAACATTTTCTGTACCTGGCGGTGCACAAAGAAAGTAATTAGTTGTCATAGCAAATTATTTTCAACTAAAATATGTCATTTCGCATTTTTGTACTAGGTACAATTTGTTAGAAAATTGCTCTTAAAATAATTGCATCTGAATTTAATAATGCGTGGTATGTTTGTTTGCGTTGTGATCTTTAAAATAGGGAATTAATGGCTTTTTTCTGTTTTTACGAAAGTTCTTAGCGGTAAAGTAATTAATATAGTTTTTATATCAAGTTAAATAAAGTAAATTTTTCTATTGAGGTTTTATAACGGCTACATTATGAAATGCAAAAAAATTTAATAACTTGCCACTTTATGAAACTGAAATTTTATTTTTTTCATGTTGGCAACAAGTAGGGTTCGAATTTTAGGCCCACTTCGATTTCGTTGAAATTAGTTTTCTAGGCATTACGGATTAGACAGAAATTTTTTATAGAAAACTTTAAAATACTAACCTTTAACCTTGCAAATAGATCATTTTTACTAGATATTTATCCGAAATACCTATACTCGGAAATATATAACATACTGATGGTGTCCGTCAACTAATTTCTAGTCAATATAAAACAACATAACCTCAAAATAATAAAAATATCTTCCAGTTTATGCTCTATTTCTAAAGTTTTATTCAATAAAGTACTATTTTTATTTTTAATTCAATATAGTATTATACATATCACTTCATATATACATATTTATAGTTACTGTAGACGTTTCCTGGGCATTAATTGTTGTTCCTGTCAGATTCTGTGTCGGCACAATATTTTGTTCAATAGTATTATTTATTATTTTGTTCAATATTTTGAACCATTCTGCTCGCACCATAACTCAAAGTTTTGCATATTCTTTTTAAAAATTTTTCTACATTATTTTCTGCGATTTCTCGTATTTCTGACGGAGTACAACTTTCTTCCTGAGTCATTTTTATTAACTTTAATAATATATTTATTTTTAATTATGACGGATGGGAAGAAGCTTTGTTGTGTTCAATTATTTCTATCATGGCATATTTGATACTCGTAACATTTTATTAAATTGTATAAGTATTGCCAACCCAAAAAGATAATATTTATTCAAATGGAAAAATCTACCATATTTTTTTAATTAAGATTTTCAGACTTTAAAGACCCAAATAGAAAAAATATTATAAAATGCACGGTTCATAAGACAATTAGAGCACTTGTACTTTAGAAAACTCCCCGCTTCGCGGGTCGTTTTCTAACTTAAACCTAAGATAATGTCTTATGAAACTTGTATCTTAATATACTATTATCGTTAAAAAAAGAGACATCTCATTTTATCAGTTCTCTCTGAATGCTTATAATATCAAGGTGCCATAAAAGCTGCATCCGCGTCATTCGTTGCCTGGGCGCCACATTGGTATCGTTACCTTACAAATGTCAATTATATTACATACAAATGAAATTTTTACTTATTTTAAGAATATTTCGTCAGTATTATTCTTTTTTCGTATATAGAAGAGTACACGTCAGGATCTGAGTAAATTTGGATAGTTCCTTGTTTAGGCAACATCCGCAACACAGCTTTAAATTATTAACAAGAAAAAAATTACAGACGACTATATTATAAAAATAATGACAGTAATCTTCCAATTCTGCTTTCGTACGTAATACCCACTACCACCGGTTCTTACGTTACGTGTGAATTCATTAAATCTTGACAGGAACGATTTTTCGCAGCCTTTTGAAAACTTAACTGCCTGACGGGATGAAAACATGCCTCGTATTATCGCAAAAATGCAAAAGTATGGCGTGTTGCTACATAATTCATAAATAATTTTTATTATTTTAAGCTTAAAAATTGATGAATGAGTAGAAGTTATATTTTTTATAATTATGCTGTTTAGGGGCAGTATTTCACGTCAATTATCATCAGTATCGCAAATAAAATTCTAAAGAAATTAAGTGCCTTCGACTTCAGGAAAATAAGGAAGGAATATGGATCGCTCCGATTATTTACTATTTATACGTATTTTACTTTTACTAATCATTAAACCTATCTTTTTGTTTAAAATTTATTCCCATGGAGTTGAATTGTTGTAACACCATAAGAAATACATTTATTACATTTGCCATAATCGGCCTTATTGTGTACCAATAACAATGGTGTTACAATAATAAAGGCCATTTTTCGCATATCACCGTTAGAATATCATGGGTGATACGGGACTTCGTGCCTTATTGGTAAAGAGTAAGCAATAAAAGTTATTTTTAGGATATGATCATAAGAATAACATGGAGGGTACTGGACTTCGTGCTTTATTTCTTTTTGTGGATTTTTTCAAATCACATCTCATACACACATCACTTGAAACCGTGAAGTAGTAATATTCGAAAGACTAGCGAGCTCTAGGCATTTTTTAAAGAAACAGGCTAAATAATAAGAAAACTCAAATGATTATGATAATATGCAATAGGCGCAAAATGATTAAGAAACCATGTTTATTTGCATGAACAAATAGTTTGTTGTAAAATACGCAGTGTTTAGATCATCATATTTTTTTAAAAGGTATAATTCTACTTCAATCTAGGTAGAAATAACGTTCCTTTTGTTTGTTATCCATGTATAATATTTTTTTGCAGATTTTAGTTGTCTTTGTTACAGTTCTTTTAGTAGTAAAGTAGTATACATAATAAATAATTTAAATCCATCGACCATCACCCACTAATTATTTTACGATGCGCGCAATATTCTCTTACATATATTATTTAGTTAATTTATCGCTTAGCAGTGATAGAAATTTGTAAACTGTGATCACGTCACGGTTTAATTTCACCGATATCAAAGAATAACAATCACGTTTCACAACGTGATTGAAAAATCACGATATCGCTCATCACTAATGGTCGGTGCTGGTATTGTATCTTTCCCTCTGGATCCTTATACGCAATTACTCTTAACGTGGGGCGACATCGTACCGCTCCGGTAGGACTTCGGAAGTATAAACGAGGAACGATACAATTCTAAAAGCCGTATTAGAGTCGGCAATAAAAATTTCCGGTGCAATGGCAATTATAATTGCACGAATTCATGCGCAGTATACCGTTCTCGATCAGCTGGCGCATTGTCAACAGTAGGAATGGCAGTCGGTAGTGTCGAAATCCCTAAAATACCCCCAGAATTAGAGATGGGCAAACCTGTTCGTTTTGATTAGCAGTTAAAGCAACTACTGCTACTTATAAATGGCAAAAAAGTTGCTACGAAGTAGCAGTACATATGTTTAATAAAGAATGTGAACTGTTAATTTAAGTACCAGTTAGTTTAAATAACCATTAGCTGTTCATAGGTGCTTCGACCAACTAATAAACATTTAAAAATAACAGCATAATCAGTGCCGGATTTACATAAGGGCAAAAAGGGCAATTGCCCTAGGGCCCCGGACACTGGAGGGGCCCCACAATATAGTAAATAAATTTATATTCATCATTTAAAAAATAATAAAGTACCTATTTCTTAAATATTCTATATAAATCTGTTTGGGTTCCCGTATTTTTGATCCAAAACTAAAGCTTTAAAAATAAAGTACAAATATTTTTTACTACGGTCCATCTTACTGCTCCGGCTACGACGCGAAAACCTCTCACAAGTCTCACAACGGCATCGAAAAAGCGGCTTCCAGAAATCAAAGGCAAAGGCACCGACGCGGCGCGGTGCCTTTGATTGCCACCGCTTGAGAGTGTCGCGGCTAGTTAATATTTAGGCTATGGGGATGCCGACACCACACAGGTGTTCTCATAAACAGCGCCTCTAAACTTTAAAGAGAATTAGCCAATATAGGTTCGGCTAACACAAACACAAGCAGTCTGTCATAATTTCTTTTATATTATTGAGCGTTATTTTGTTGTCTTGTTTTTGTTTAGTTTAGTTTACTACCTATACAGTTTCATAGTTATTAAAAATTCATATTGGACAAATAGACTTTTTTTCTTAAAGGTTAAAATAAAATTTGAGGTAAGTACCTATGTAGGTATATATCTTTGAAAAATGTTAACCAATTATTAGAATACAATAATTCCCTTTAGAAATATTAACTTTTTTTAGTCATGTCTAAGCGCACTTATGAGAGTGGCGCTAATAAAAGGAAAAATCTAAAAGAAAAAGAATCTAAAAGGGAAGAACTTTTGGCCAAAGTTCCAAAATTAACCAATTTCTTTAAAAGAAATACGGTCAGCACTAAAACTATTATTGAAGATACTCAAGATGCAGTTACCCCATCCACGTCAAAAACTAATGAAGATAGCGAAATAAATTTATCTGAGTCTCAAATATCAACAATACAATCTGTAGAGAACTTAAATATAAAAAATAATATTGATTTCGATATTAACAGTTCCACAATATGTTTAGAAAATCATGATTTCAACTTTAACGAAGATCCCAAGTTGTGGCAGCTTAATGAAATAAGTATTAACTATATTGTGAAGAACTTTAGGCCCCAAAATATAGGTAGTTTAGATTTTTCCAAGTCTGGTCGAGAGTATGAAAGCAAAAATGGAATTACTCGCCGATATGCAAACAAATCTATTTTTTATACTACCCTTCCAAATGGCGAGAGCGTACTTGTAAGGAAGGGTTTAATGATTGGAAGCATTGTGATTATTTACACAAACATGAAAAGACTTTAGCCCATGTGCATTCGATAAATACATTTATTGGGAAAATTAGAACTCAGAGAAAAAAATTATTATAGGGAAGTCCTTAAAAGAGTAGTTAGTGTGATTAAATATATTGCTACCCGAAACCTAGCATTCCGAGGTTCCCAAGAAGTATTCGGTGCGTCAAAAAATGGAAATTTCTTAGGATTATTAGAGCTCATAGCAGAATTTGGTCCATTTTTAAAGCAACACATAGAAAAATATGGCAATTCTGGAAGTGGCGGAAGAGCTACGTATCTGTCAAAAACCACAGTGGAGGAGCTAATAACGATTTTAGCATCAAAGGTACAACAACAAAGTTTTTATTTTTTTTAAATATATTTTTTTATTAAATTACTTTTTTTTAGTTACAGGAAACAATTGCCAAAGAAATTCAGAGCAGCAAATATTTTTCGATAGTAATGGATTCCACTCCAGATATAACAAAAACTGATCAGTTAACAGTTATTTTATGATATGTTCATGAAGGAAACATTGTTGAGCGGTTTGTTAGATTTATTCCCCACGTAGGACATAAAGCCGTGGATATGGAAGTTGCAGTTTATAATATCCTGAAGGATTTGAATTTAGATATTGCAAATTGTAGGGGGCAATCATATGATAATGCCAGCAATATGGCTGGAATTTATAATGGTTTACAATCCAAAATAAGGCAAAAAAATCATTTGGCTTATTTTGTACCATGCGGAGCCCATTCTTTAAACTTAGTAGGAAATGCCGCCGCTGATTGCTGTTTAGAAGGCACTTCATTTTTTTTATTCGTTCAAGAAATATATAATTTTTTTGGTGCTTCTACATTAAGATGGAATTTATTTAAAACAGAATTAGAAAAAAATAACTGTACAGTACCAAAGAGTTTGTCCGACACACGTTGGTCAGCTAGGGCGGATGCGTGTAAAGCATTGTCACTAGGATATCAATGTTTTAAAAAAGTTTTACACGATATCTCAAATGATAGTGGACAAAATTCAATAGTAAAAGTAAAAGCTAAAAGTTTACACAAAAATCTATTTAAAGTAGAGGTGGCGTTCTTAACATTTTTTTGGAATGACATTCTATCTTTGTTTGATAAAAGTAACAAAATTATTCAAAAAGTCAACATTGATTTACATCAGGTAACAATAACATATAAAAGTATAATTGATTATATAACGCAGTTACGAAATAGGTTCGATTATTATTTTGAAAAAGGTAGAAATTTATCAGAATTTAATGAATTTCAACAAGATCTAAAACGACCTAAAACCAAAAAATTTAAACATGATGATGGCACTGCTGATACAAAACTTGATGGTGTCACTAATTTTAAAGTGAATACCTACTATGTTATTATAGATAAAATAGGTACCGAAATGCAAAAAAGATTAGAAAAGTACGATTTTCTTGATAAACATTTCAGCTTTATAACTTGTCTAACAGAACTTGATAACGAAGATTTGCGACAAAAAGCAAACACTTTAACACAGCTATATAAAGATGATATTAACGATGAACTAGGCGAGGAATGCCTTGTGTTAAAATCATTTTTAAATACAGTTAAAGAGAAAATCGATATTAGCTCAGCACTCAATTTATTAAACTACATTTATACCAATGATTTAATAACAGCTTTTCCAAATATCTACACAGCCATTCATATATTTTTGACAATTCCTGTAAGTAACGCGTCGGGAGAAAGATCTTTCTCTATTTTAAAATTAGTCAAAACATACCTAAGAAATTCTTTGGGTAACAATAATTTAACTTCTCTGGCATTATTATCAATTGAAGAAGAGTTATTACAAAAAATCAACACTGATTCAATAATCAACGAGTTTTTGGATTCAAAAGCCAGAAAATGGCGTGGCTAATATAAATATTTATGTAGGTACATTATATTATAATTATATTAAAATGTTAGGCTAAATAAAGTTCCAGTTTAATGTATAACGTTTTTTTTTGGAGAAAATAAATCTAGTAATTTTTTTTTATATAATACTTATATAATAAGATAATAAAAAGTTGCTAGTGTATGGGCCCCCAGTTTTTGGTGCCCTAGGGCCCCCAGGTACGTAAATCCGGCACTGAGCATAATCCATCTCTACCCAGACAAAATGGCGCTGATCGAAAACGGTGTACTGCGCATGAATCGGTGCAATTTTAATTGCAAGAAGACTAGAATTGCCGACTGTAATACGGATTCCATTCTTGCATTGCGATACCGATGCTAAACCGATTTAGACCGGTTCTACTGTTTTTCTTTTAAATTTATAATCCTTTTTTGTTCCAGGTACGTTTTTATAAAACACACCATAGAATGACAATTTTACTAAAAACAGGTGAGACCTTAATACTGTTTTTATTATAGTTAGTGTGTTATTAAATGCAATTACAGACTTCTTTGGAACTTATATGGGTAATATTGTTATTTCTTTCAGTTAAATATTCGAATTGAGGGTTCATAGTTAGGTTTAAATTTAATCTTTCATCTCTGCCTTACGTCAGAATAACGTAATTTAATAGTACTCATTTATAAGGTATGAATTTCATAAGAAAATCGTTTTCGATAAAAACTTTCTAAGCTGCTGGAAAGCATTCTAATGAGCAAAAGTTTTAATAAGTTTAAATTCATTTAATTTCTGAAATATTGAATAGATAACTAAACTAATTAAGCAAATTGATAATTCCCTGTTAATTCGCAAAAATCTTTTTCGAAAACTTTCTCGACGATAGCTGGATCATTTTCCTTTAAAATTTCATTTTAGTTTTAATTGTGTTTGTTTGTAGTTAGTTTAAGTGGAAAAGTTCTTATTATATGAATGAATTCCAGATGGTTTTCATATTATAAAACAATTATTAAAGATGTATATGCTATAATCTGAAACGCATTTGTTCTCCTATTGTAATGAATGTTTTGCGTGGACTGGCGAAACAAATTGTTAAACACATTGCTGTCAATCTCTTCTAGGCTCGATGCCCTTTACTTATACAGTGCGGTTCCTTAATGCCCCCCCTGCTAACTGCTACAAAATTTGAATGTGCCCACAGGGTCAACACTCCATTCATAAATCTGTTGGAAAGTGAGTTTGTGATTGTTTGAAATGTTATTGAAAATGAGTAATGGGTGGAAGAGTGACAAAACATGTTTGTCTCGCTAATGGCAACAATGTTGAAGTCTGGTTAAATCCAATAACGTTTAAAAGGTTATGGAGCGGCCTTCCTCGTTTCGGAGCGGTGCTAGTCTGGGCAAAAAGCCCAACAAGGGCGTATAATTTACTTTAAGATTCTTTACGTTTAACTATATTATCTATTCAAAAAGTGTAGTTTCGAATATTGGATATTTATAAAAAAGATAGAAATATTGATCCAGTTTTTATATACAGTGTATCCAATGATAGATTTAACTATTTATGCTTAGCATCAATATTTTTGGTGTATTCATTACTGGATGATACTCTCCAGATATAAAAGTGTATATTTCTAGCCAGATTGTCATATTTATCACTAAGATATCTTGCAAAATCCCAATTAAAAATTTATTAATTTGACAATTACAACTGGTTTAAGGTTAATCGGCAATTGCTCTTAAAATAAGTTTATTTCTAATAATTTTACTATAAACTGTGAAAAGGATGATTCTTTCAAAAAATGCACACACAAGCCACTAAGGCATATTGTACACTAAAGTGATTAATTAAACAAGTTAGATCAAATAAATAAAAATAAATAAATAAATTATATAAAACCTGTCGTCACGTACTTGTTACACTGCAAACGTTGTTTAAATATAGAAAAATAAAGATGTAAAATATTTTGACGGGACTGTTCCTTTCTTCAGTATTTTATTCCCATGTACATTACCTCCATAATCTTCTTTTGTGAAGTGTTTCTCACAAATAGGTAACTGTTGTATCACCTGGACTATAATTATTCCTTCTAAGGGCATGTATCCAAATTTGGCGTAGGCTACGACCCTTTAGTATCCTAACGAAGTGGATAAACATTTGGTACATTCGTAAACAAACCGAATTTTCATACTGATGCAAACTCAAAATCAAATTTCTAAATATATTTACTAACCTGTGAAATTTTAATTTAACACCATTGCATCTTCTAGTGAAGTATTTTATGGCCGCACAAGACTCAACCATCTTGTAAATGCAAGATTTATATTAAGAAATAAACCAACTCGACTGATTTTTGCCCGGACTAGCACCACGGACCGGTCCATAACCTTTTAAACGTCAATGGTTATATCAGAAATCATATCAATACAATAATATTAAAACTTAACCATACTTACCGAAGGAAAGATAAATCCTTGCTTAAATGATCCACTCTTTTACAAACTATACATGAATGCACCATCATTGTTTATAATAAAGACGATTTTTCACCAATACTCACAAAAAAAAGATAAAAACAACCAAAATATATAAACACTCCCTTAAAAGCAGTTAGCAGCGAGTAGCAACACTGTATTCTTTACTATAATCCGATCCATTGATAAAGTTTGATCTTTTACCGGCGAGTGTAGTAACTTTTAACTTGATGTTGTCAGAGTGCAGTCGGTTTATTTCAAACTTTTACGTATAATAATAATATTTTTTTTCTAAATCTCTCAAGGCCTATTCACAATTTATATTAAAATTATTGGGAAATAAATTTATTTTAAAAGCAATTGCGGATTAACCTTAAACTAGTTGTAATTGTCAAATTAACAAATTTTTCATTGGGTTTAGATACCTTAGCGATAAATAGGACAATCTGGCTATGCTGCAAGCATAACAGCAAGGTGGGGAGTGCACGTTTACATTCCTTACGTCGACTTCAAATGTAAACAATTCTATCTGGAGTTTGTAAGATCTTTAGATGTGCCTAATAGGGGAACGTAAACTACCTTCTGACGCAAGAATGATAGTTCTAACTGTCAAAAGAGCGGCGTTTTAATAATTTAATAGTAAATTTTATTTATTATCCTTTATTGCCGTCTTAGAAAAAATAAATACAGTGGTACGTCGAGATACGAGTGCCCTAACATACGAGTTATTTGAGATACGAGCTGTCAAGCGAGCGAAGTTTTGTTTTGAAATACGAGCAACATTTGAGATACGAGGAACGGTCAGCTGCGACACGATTTCTAGAAGTGAGATAAAAAAGATCTTGGAAATGTGACAGAGAGTTTCACAGTTCGTGGAAAAGAAACACCCCGAAGAGGTTGCAACTGGCCGTGCATCGGAGCTATTTAATGACACTTGCCTAACTCATTTCCGCAGCATTCTGAAAGGGAGGAAGAAACAAACCTCCTTGGACAGGCAAAGACCAGTGAAGAGAAAAGCAGTGACTAAATTAAGCATACAGTAGCATTTAAGTTGTATGTAAGTTATTATGTTTTCATACAATATTTGTCATTTATAAATACATTTTTCTTATTCAAAAACACGTAACAAAAACAATTGGAGCACAACAAAGGTCATATCGACTAGTTTACGATTCCAGAATATTGTGTCCCTATCCGTAGCCAAAACAATGCTATTTTAGGTTACATTTTACAACTTGACATAAAGCAGTGCATATCAGCTAGCTGTTGTGGCTGCTTTATACAAAATTGTAAAATCTAAACTAAAATAGCAGAAGACAAAAATATTAAATATTAATTTTTAAAATTACGTCATTTTGTTTTTGGGTACAAATAGGGACACAATATTCTGGGATCGTAAAGTACTAGATAGAACCTTTAAAATGATGTATCGAAAGACCCCTCCTCCTATTTAATTTTTTACCATTGTGACAACTAGAACTGTCATTCTTATGTTAAAAAGTACTTTACCCTATGGACCACACCCAAATTTTGTAAAAAGCCATTTTAATAACCACTGTATGTTATTACAGGAAAGGGAAACTAATAAATAGTCGTTTCAGTTGTTCATACTATTTTACAAGAATTAAATAATGTTAGCTTGATTCACAGTGATAAACAGAACAAAAAAATTACATCGCAATTCTTGGCTCAAATCTACATACCTTTTTTACTGTCTATTTATTACACGAACAAGCAACTCCTGACAAATCTTTCTTTCCTCCCTTGTCACACAAATAGCTATTTATTTTTATATTTTAACGAAGCTCTATCTGCCAACATATAATTTTTTTCAGGGGCTAAACTCTATAAGCTCTTCCCCGATAAATTCGTAACGAGGAAATTTTCCGCTATTGGTTAAAGGTCCTTTTGTAATTCATTTGATAAAATAATTAGCCTGATCCGGTTGCCGGGAACCGCGCCAATTACTGTTTCTGTCTTATTGAGTTAAATTGAGGAAGTGCTAAGCATCTTAATTTTATTTCTTCTTTCTTTGCTACCGACTCTGTTTTACTGGATTTAATTTAACGTTACCGGGCCACAAGATATTATACTGAACTGAACAGATTGAATGTTACTGAAATTGCATATTATAATGCAGGGTGTTCCGCTAATGCATCAGGATACTTCGAGAGGTGATTCTATATGTTAAAGTTGGTTGCTTGCTTAAAGGCGGGAGAAAGATGTTGTTATTGCGACCATCTATCTAATGTTGTTTCCGGTGGTGCCTACTTTGATATCCCGAAGGCCGATTCAGTGCCTCTAAGACTTTGAGCGGTTTTGTCTCTCGCTAGTTCATCCGCTTATACCAGAGTGACCAGGAACCCACATGAGTTCCACCTTGTTCCCTGGCTACCAGTTCTTTTAGGTTATTAAGGCATTGCAGTGTAACATTTGAAGTAAACCGATTGGAGTTTTGAGAGCAGCTTCGCTGTCCGACAGGATGTATATCTTTTGGTTGTGGTGGCCCTTTTCACGTATGTACGCATACTTGTAAGGCATGAACTTCCGCTTGGTATACCGTATCGTAGTTACCCAGTGGGATGATTATGTCCATCCTGGGCCATTCCACAAATACACTTACGCCTACACCGTTAGCGGTTTGTGATCCATCGGGGTACCAAACTAGACCCTTGTCAAACGCCGGGGTCTACTACTAGTCCATTTATCAAAGTCCCAACCGATCTTAAAATGCTTTGTGAAATGATCGCCCTCATACGATCGGTTTGCATTTCCAAGACCTCGTCGGGGCTTTTGTGTGTCTAATTTTTACGAGCTGCTGTACCCACTCCCCATTCATCCTGGAGGCACTGAAGTTAGCCTATATTGTGAATATCTAGGGGTGTTAGTTAGCTAGATTGCTGACGTCTCTTGACAGCTAACTGACATACCATATGAGTTTGTATACAAACCAGCAGTAATGCACGTGATTTGTCATCTATCCAGTAAGATTGCAAAAATATCAACAAACAAGGAATCAAATATAATAAGAAAATGTTTTTAAAAATTTGTCTTAGAAAGAGCTTTAATTATGAGAAAATTACTGTACTAATTTGACATGCCGACAATTTTTTGCCCTTTAAACCCTTTTAAGTCTGAAAATGGGAGTCTGACGGCGTCAAACTAATTAATTTTTTCGGGCTGAACAAATGCCTTTGTACTTGGTACTTAATAATTCTTTACAAAATAAGAGAGCGACAAAATTAATTGTAAAGGATTAATTTCAATTGCTTTATTACTACCCTTGACAATTTTTTTTTTCGTTTTAAAAATGATTTAGCGTTGCTAATTAGTTGACAATCTAAAAAGAGAAAGAGGAGACCAGGCAATTATGGCGTAATTAAGCATCTAATAAATTCATAATTAGTAAACAATTTCAATTCCCGAACTTTCCCAGACGAAAGTGAAATTTGCTGGTTGAGGTGCCAGGCGAGTCGCGCAATACAAAGAGGGTAATGATTCGTTACTCACGGTCTATGACCAATCACATCAAAATATTTTTATTATTAACTTACTGTTCTCTAAAGTCAATCATAAAATTTTCGAACAAACCATAGCCAAGCTAATAGAAACAATTACCATCAATCCCTAATTCTTACAGCAGTACAGGGTGATCAATTTCACATTTTTTGCACCCACTGTACAATATAAATGTTTCACCCTGTATGCAGGGCCATTTACCGTGAGTGTTTTTTACTGCACCCACGCTTACTCCCGTATACATTGCGACCCTTCCTAGCTTTCGCTTAAGTGGCAATTTAAATGTATTAATTTGTGATTCCTCTTCGCACACCCTGTACACATTGGCAATCACTTCACGGGTTTGACTATGAAGGGTTTTACCAGGGTATATTCATTCATTATCACAGTTTTAAAACAAACCCTATCACTACGCAACTGGATGAAGCATATTGGACATCGCCGAACAACCCCACCGGCACAATTGGCGTGTCACCAGAAGTACTTTAATAAAAAAATATTTCATTTTGCATTTAAATATTAAAATAAATAGTATGAAAAGAAAGTTTGAAGAACATTGAAACTTTAATAGAATATTAGTTTCTTATATACTTCATGACGTTTACTTTAAATGGGTAAATTTAATTTTAGGGTTTACTTGGTAACATGTTATTAAATTTAGTTTTTATATATGTGACAACATTGTTAACCCAAGAAATTTTCTTGTCCGCATTCCTTTTGTAGCTGTATCTGAAATCTGTCTAGAATCTTGCTTAGAATCCAAAATATAATTATATATAGAGTGTTCCGTCTAAAATAAGCAAGTTGACATCGACCTCCGGTATAACCGGATGGGATACATACGTCAAAATGTCTTCTTAAAAAAATGGAAATGTGAACATTTTTGAATGATCGTCGGAAGAAGTAAATTTGTGTACAGTAAATGTACCATCAAATGTAATTAGAAAAGGATTTTGTTTTTCCTACGAAACAGAAAGGGAGTCAATTTAAAAATAATTTCTAATAACCCTTATAAAAGGAAAAGATTAAGTAAGGTCTGAATTTACAATTTCAACTAATTACGACCCCTAAATCATTTGCAGAAACACAAATTTGTCGGGAAAAAGTATGAGAGCAATTTAGATTAAATTTCTAAAAATTAATTGTTCTGTTGTTCTAAGAAATAATTGAATTTATTATAATTTGTATGGCCAATTGCTGGTTAAGCTTTGTTATTTAGTTAGGGTTAGTTTCATAAAGAATCGTTGTTCGGAGCCTAGTTATACTCTAGTTGACGTTGAAAACTAGTTTTTATTTCGCATTATTTACAATAATAATAATAATGAAGACGATTGGAGATGTTTATCAGTGGAAACGTTGTGATATTAAATAAATACAGACAATGTAAGTCCAAAATACGTTTATGGCTCATGATCAGGGTTGTTGAGTAGTTAATGTAACGGTTACTACGTAATTTACTACCGTAGTAAATGTAATTTGCTACATGATCTCACTACGTATTTTGTTACATTTACTACATTTACTACTTTCACCTTTCATTTTTAGAATATTCTTATTTAGATCAAAGCGTAAATCAAAAAACAACAGAAGAACAATAACCAAAATAGTATATTAAGTAAGATACAAGTTTCATAAGACATTATCTTAGCGCACGCGTTTAATATAGAAAACGACCCGCGAAGCGGGCAGTTTTCTTAAGTACATGTGCTCTAATTGTCTTATGAACCGTGTATTTTATAATACTTTGTCTATTTGGGTCTTTAAATTCTGAAAAACTTTTAAAAATATAGTAGATTTTTTCATTTGAATTAATATTTTCTTTTTGGGTTGGCAATACTTTTACAATTTAATAAAATGTTACAAGTATCAAATATAGCATGATAGAGACAATTGAACACAATAAAGCTTCTTCCCATCCGTCACAATTAAAAAATATTATTAAATTTAATAAAAATGAGTCAGGAAGAAAGTTGTACTTCGTCAGAAATACGAGAAATTGTAGAAAATAATCTAGAAAAACTTTTATAAAGAGTATGCAAAACTTGGAGTTATGGTGCGACCAGAACAAAGTTCAAAATATTGAACAAAATAATAAATAATATACTATTGAACAAAATATTGTGTCGACACAGAATCTGAGAATTAATACCCAGGAAATGTCCACAGTAACTATAAATATGTATATATGAAGTGATATGTATTGTAGTATGTATGTAGGTATATATTATATTCTATATTGAATTAAAAATAAAAATAGTACTTTATTGAATAAAACTTTAGAAATAGAGCATAAACTGGAAGATATTTCTATTATTTTTAGGTTATGTTGTTTTATAGTTGTGACTAGAAATTAGTTGACGGACACCGTCAGCATGTTATATATTGCCGAGTATAGGTATTTCGGATAAATATCTAGTAAAAATGATCTATTTGCAACGTTCAAGGTTAGTATTTTTAAAGTTTTCTATAAAAAATTTCTGTCGAATCCATAATGCCTAGAAAACTAATTTCAACGAAATCGAAGTAAGCCTAAAATTCGAACTCTACTTGCTGCCAACGTGAAAAAAATAAAATTTCAGTTTCATAAAGCGGCAGGTTATTCAATTTTTTTGCATTTCATAATATAACAATTATGACACCCAAATAGAAAAAGAACTATTTTCTACTTTTCCATTAGAATTTCCAACTTAACATCAAATTTATAATAATAAAGTTGAGGTTATGTTATGTTTTTGACACTACTACTACGTTTACATTTACTGCGCTTGCGACGTAACAAATGTAACAATGTAGGAAATTCAATTTTTCTGCGACATTAACAACCATGTCCTGCTCATGATACAGCATTGTCTTTAACGTTAACCAAATAAAATAAAATGCTACGGATTGATTGAAAATTTAATTAAATTATCTTATAGAGGAGAAAAGGTAACAGTGAGAATCTCCAATTTATTTTCACATATCTCTTCCAAATAGGACGTAAAAATTCGAAATTTTTTAAATTTGAAAATATGACGTTGCAAAGCTCACTAATACGCAACTATCTAATGTGATAATAATATATGTATGTGACTAACGACATCCCTGTAGAGGCATTCTTATCCGGTACACTCGGTATTGACATAATAGAAGCACAATAGTTTAATTTACCCGCCCTTTATATATCAGATTTGGTCGACAGCGATAATTTGAAATCAGTAAACCGCAAACTTTGGCAATTCTATAATTAAATTGTATTTTGGCCGGTTGGCTTATTCTGATTAAAATTGCTAGTTTCGTGTTAGGAATGCCGGGTTTTCTTTAAACCGGGGTAGATAGGTAACGTTCAACTTTACCGCATTATCTTTGAAACATTGGTTAATTAAAATCAGTATTTAATCCAATCCTAGGGAATGCCAGTCACTTAAATCATCTTTGTACATTTTCAACGAAATACGCTTATTAAAGTAATATCTACCATTCAACAACACATCAGGGGCGGATGGGAAAGAGTAGGCCAGCCCGGGAAACCATAGTAAAGTCGGTACGGTGTATGAAGTCCGCTAAGCAATAAAACCTCTCGACCAGGGTAGTTGGTGGCTCTCAAACAATAAATTATATTTTAGGTATTTTCTAAATAACAAACCCTTCTTCATTGCCAGCATGTATATATTATATAACTTTTTCCATTACTGGCAAGGGTACTGGAGTAGCAATGTTTTGAATCATCCTGCCAAGACGATTTTGTTGAAGTTCCGTTTGCATATGTCCATGTTTCGTCAAGAAAAACAACTTGCCTTGACAATTCCGAAAATTTCCATCTTTTTAAACATTATTGGACAGCTTGCAAATCACTTTTCTGTTGTTCGTTTTTTTTATCTTTGAAGCCTAGATCTTTTAAAATGATGGACAAACTGGTAGTTCCAATATCGCACAGTTCTTTCTTCTTCTTCTTTTCAAGAATCGCTTTGAGGGTAACATATTCCTTGGCTTTATACATATCATAAACAATATTCCTAATCGATAATTTTATCCCTTGGGATAAATCAAAGGTTTTAGAATGGAGTCGAAACCTTTTATATGGTCTGTCCAATTCCTCTTCACTCTTTTTTCGAAGTCTTCTTAAGGTCTTATCTGAAATCCCGCACTGCCAAAACAGACACTAACGGGCCCGAGTTATCTTTTTCTAAAGTAAAATAACGTTCCACTTGTAATACTAAACGGCGTTCACCTGGAGATAAACACCTTCTAGGCGTTGTGTCACCTTGCTGAACATTTTCCGTAACTTTGCTTTATAACTGCTTTTAATTCACACACAATAATAAACAAACTAAAAATAAAAAGCATAACTACTTATTTAAAATAGAACATACCATCGTGCAAATTTTAATTATTTCTTGGAAAATAGTGATTATTATATAGATTTAACTATAATGATCCCAAAATATCTAAATTCTAGGAAAAAGTACCTGAGAAAATCTTTAACTTATTGACGCAAAATGTTCTTCATTTGATAAATAAAAAAAAACAATGAGTGAAAAATAAACAAGATCAAAATATTTATCGCGGTACATAATTCTAAGACAATTTTGATTTGGAACCGCTGATTTTGCCCAGCTGACTACAGTGAACCAGTGGAATGTTCGGTACGATCAAGTATAGCGAATGCATTGTTAACTTAACCGTCTTACTGTTTACGAACCTTTAATGATTTAATCCGATATCGGACTTCATAAAACGAACAGACTTTAGCGACCAAGCCACATTTTAAAATGCACGTGCACTCTTATTCATCATTCCGTCCTGGCGGCCCGTTTTTGTCCGAAGATCCCGGGAAATCTCCGAAAGTCCCAGCCTGGTGCATCCGTAGTTGCAACCCATGTTACTCAAGCAAAATGGCAGAACCGGATATAGTCCTAGCAGAACACGTAATTCCACTGGCTTCATCTATAAATTTGCTGGACGGTAATCTGGAAGGAATTATGTCTTGGTATAAACCACGTTGTGATAACCCGCCAAGGCAGGTTCGCATAACTTGGTGTACATTTCCGGATCAATAAGTTGTATGTACCTCAACTTATTCTACCATCACTAGAATACGGCTCTCATGTCTGGAGCTCTGCACCCAAGCATACTCTTCGGCTACCGGATTCCATCGTCCATTCGTCTGATCGGAGACCATGAGCTGACCAAGAACCTAAGGCATCGAGACAACCTAGAACATCGACAGATATTTCCATGAGAAAAGTTCGATTGACATTGCTCGCTTAATTCCACCTGGAGCGACGAATGGCAGAAACATTGGACGAACCACCTGACGGCCGCCCTCCAACGATTCATTCATTCGCACATGCACCACTTCCAGAGTGCATTAAAGGATTTTTTTATCATAAACAAGATATATCAAAACCCTAGGTGTCACGTATCTTACGAACGAGATGGAAATGACAATATTAGTGACTAATTTTTACTTCCAAGGCTCAAAAATCGCCTCGCTTAGTAAACCATCACTCATTTTATTTTATGTGCTAGTTAATATGTTATATCAGTAATCTACGTGACTAATTTAGGGTCATTTTTCTTACGTCTTGTACAGTATAAAGTATTGCCGGGAGCTGCAATTTTGACACTGAAAAATATTGCTTTTATAAGGAACCGTTTTGTTTTAACCGAAATTTAATAGCACGCAATTTAATAATAAATTAAATTTTATGTAATTAATGTGCGGTAAAATATTTAAAGCGGATTATTTCACAACATTATTAAATCGGGATTTTAATCAGTCAACAAAATCGCAAAATTTCTGTTAATCTCGTTAACAACACGTGTAATAATAATTGTGTTAACCAATACAATTAGAGTTTATTTATAATGAAACATTGAAAACACTTATTATGCATTTTGTAAAATTAATAGCGAATAAACCCGAACAAAACATTATAGAATTCAACCAAAAAAAAAGAAATTGTATATTATATAACGTAAAATTTATAATATATTTTACTAGATTTTACTAAATTTATTAGAAATCGTAACTATAGTTATTTGTAAATTATGTTTACAATATTTTTTTGGTACGAATTTATAATGAAAATTAGATACAGTATTTTATAGGAAATCGTGTAATAAAATCTTTACTATATACAGGGTGTCCGCTAATTAATGGTACATGGAAAAAACATAGACTCCTTACGTAAAAATATTAGGATTTAATTATACTTACCTCTATTCGAAAGTTGAAATTAACTGAGATACAAGGTGTTAAAGTTAAAACTTCATTTTTGTTTTTCTCTAATAACTTTGAGAGAAGCCAACGGTTTTTTTTTTCAAAATTTGGCAATTATGGTTTTTTAGGACGAGAAATTGATTTCTTTGTGAAATTTTAATGTACAATGTCTGCGGCATTTTTCGCACTCTTATTAGGTCATAACTTTTTTGTGCCTCGGTGAATTTAAGTTTTTAATGCAATAAATAATACTTTTCTCATATTTATTACATTTAAATTGTTTAGTGCACCCTGCCCAATTATAATTAATTTGCAAACAACATTTTTTTCTTAAAGTAACCTATGAGAAAACAAATAAAATTTATAGATGCAGTTGCTATCGAACAGAAAATGTTTCATTTTTGAGTTTATTGTAAGTTTGTGTTTTTATTGCTGTTGGCTTCTTTCGACACGATATTTTCTAGGGTCAAAGTTATTTTAATTAAAGTAAGTTAAAGAACAATCCAATTGTTATATTTATTATTCCCAATTACCATTACTAGAACATTAATTATCATGTAAAAGTGGTAAGAAGTAACAAAATATTATTTGCTTGCCTGAGCTAACGCACTAAACAATTTAAATGAAAATATCTCTCTGGACGACCTGAACTTAGTATATCTTTTTTTACGTAAGAAATACGAGAAAATTATTATTTTCAATAAAAACTTAAATACACCGAGGCACAAAAAGGATATGACCTAATAAAAGTGCGAAAAATGCCTCAGACAGCGCCCCCTACATTGTACATTACAATTTCACAAGAAATCAATTTCTCGTCCTAAAAAAATCATAATTGCCAAATTTTGTAAAAAACCGTTGGTTTCTCTCAAAGTTATTAAAGAAAAACAAAAATGAAGTTTTAACTTTTACACCCTGTATCTCAGTTAATATCAATTTTCGGATACAGGTAAGTATAATTAAATCCTAATATTTTTACGTAAGGAGTCTGTGGTTTTTCCATGTACCATTAATTAGCGGACGCCCTGTATAGCCCTTTTTCCGTGCAGTTAAAGTATAATTTTAAAATGCATTTAATTTAGTAAACATCTCCATACAAGGAATCGTATTCCGAAAAGGGTGCGATGATCTAATAAATGTAAAAAATATCTTCTCCCCATTGTTTAGATTTAAAAATGTTAAAAATTCCAAAATTTAGTAATATAACGTTTAAATTAAATTTTATCATTGCTAAACATAAATTACAATACTCCCCGTCATATTAATATTCAAGTATCGTCCGCGGAAACTTATTTATATCAGCCATAAAACCCTTATGCTTAAGCCAGCTGAGTCTCGGGAAGGGGTGCTTTATCCCGAGAACAGTACTTAGCTTTTACGTCATCCCCAAAAATAAACGGTGTCTAAATTAGCTAAGAAAGTGAAGCAATTACGGCACTTTATAATTAAATTTATTTCTATACACCGAAACGTAAATTAGCAATTAAGTAGGTATTGTGTTTTATTTCGTCTTATTGCACCCACTTCCTTGAAATTTAACCTTATATTTTTTATTTTATTGGCACGCACAATTGGGTGTATCCTAGAGAAAGTCTACATCCCTTTTTTTTTGTTTAATTGAATATCTGAATATTAAGGTAAAAACCCTTTTTACCCACATACTGTCGCGCCGTTCCATCTGGATTCACTTAGCAACAATGTGGGTCACTAGAGTATACTATCAGTGATGTCAGATCACACCGCGTGTCTCGCCCTTGCTTGGATACCCGCCGCGCGCCACTATTGTTGCTATATTTCGAGACTGGGGGATGGAATGATGCTGTCGAGGGTACCACGTTCTTGACGTATACGAATTTTAAACGTTTTGTTAGTTGTAGCATAACCCGATTTTTTTTCTGTCGTGAAATAACTAAATGATGGGCAAACCTGTTCGTGTTGATTAGCAGTTAAAGCAGCTACTGCTACTTACAAATGGCAGTTCAAAAAAAGTAGCTATGTAGAATGTGAACTATTAATTTAAGTCCCAGTTAGTTTAAATAGCTATTAGCTGTTCATATGTGCTTCGATCAACTATCGATCGAGAACGGTGTATTGCGCATGAATCCGTGCAATTTTAATTGCCAGAAGACTAGAATTGCCGACTGTAATACGGATTCCAATCTCGCATTGCGCCGGCCGGCCGAAAATTGCCGACTCTGATACAGCTTTTAGAGATATATCTGAGTTAGGCACTGGCACAAGAAGAAAAATTAACATTTCTTCTAAACACGATATATTGTTGAAAGAAACGAATCACGTCTCCGAAAGTATCGTGATGTCTTATCCGAACACCCTGTATAGTAATACGCATTAATCTCCTTTTATTGTTAACTTAACCATTATTTGCTGGTGATGATACTACAACATTTTAATTTATTATTAATGGAACATTTTACAAAAATGTAATATTAATGTTTTTAAAATAGAATTACCGCATTAAATATAAATTGTATTCAACATTAATGTGCAAGTGGGTGGCATACTCAAGAACTTCTCCGTTTCAGTCATAAACTCTGCTTAAGCAGTCTAAGCGTTAAGAAGGGGGTGAGATAGGGCACTAACTGGCATTTACGTCATTTTCAAGAATAAACGGTGTCTAAATTAGTTTAGAAAGTGGGCCAATTACTGGCATTTGTAATTAAGTTTATTTGTGCACACTGCGATATAAATTAGTAATTGTATTGTTTTTATCCACTTTTCCATCTTCAATCTCCTTAAAATTCACCCTTAAGGATATAATGTAGCATGGACCACCTATTTCGGGACTTCTTGCGTTCGTATAAAATAAACTACAGTGTGTCCATAAAAGTATGTGGGAAATTTTTTTATTACCGTTTTCTCAGAAAATTTTATTCTTGATTAAAAGTGGTGTATGTCTTAAAACTATAAAAGCATATTTGATATTTCACCTGCGACTGATGCTAAGGGAACAAATGCCATTTTTTCGAAATTATCTTAAGAGTAAAGTACCTAAATTATTACTAATACAGCAAAATGTTATATGGAGATGTTATTGCAAATTGAAAACATATTCCCAATACGAAATTTGAGTTATGTATCTCAATTATTAATATTTTTCCTTAAACTGTATTTTTTCCTAAACGGTACGCCTCTCGTCGATTTTTGTTTTACTATGTATATGAAATAACTTAAAATAGCATTATAATAAAAATGTATTAAGTAGTTGCTAACCTTTTAAAACTTTTTTACCCAACTTGTGATCTAATCTATTCATACTAAGGAAAGTATCTTTTTTTGGAGTTCCCCATGGTTCCATTCTTGATCTTCTTCTTTTTACGTTATTACTCGGCTGTATGGAACCGGCACTTGGCAGTGTATTGGTGCTACGAGTAAACATGGTTACTTAATCTGCCTTGTTCTCGGAGAGATACAATAATGTTATCGACAGCCTGGAAGCCTAGAACATCGAAGACATGTTGGTGATTTGACCCTCTTTTACAGATATTTGCATGGCAAATCTTCGACTGCACGCTTAATTTCACTTTAGAGTCACGAATAGCAGAAATACACGAAGAACCACTGCAGCCCATCTATATGGGGTTCAACTTAGTAATACTGGAACTTCATTGTTAAAGAAGACGTCTTTCTTGTGGAATGATCTTCCTGGCGTCGTGCTCCCTAACCTCCAATGATTTGGAACCAATGTGAATCCCTATATTTGCAATAGCAGCACTCCCAGAGTCCCTTAAAGGATTTGTCCTATAGTGCTACGTTTGATCATAAAAAAAAATCTTCTCCCAGATTAACCGTCAAGTAACTGGCCCAAATTAAAGTTAAAATGAATCTCTGTATTTTCCCCACCGGAACCATGAGAACTTAATTAAATTTATACCTTTTCCCACTGCCCTTAACCAGATACTTTGATGTCCTTTAAATAAAATTTAAAAAATTCCCATTCTTCCTTTTGTTCACACGAAGGTAACCCGGCATTACCCGGACGGCTCAAAGGTTTTAATTAAATCTCAGGTACTGAGCTGCTCGTTATTTTGCTTTTCAGGGGTTTCGCTTTTCTCTGTTAAAATTTAATCCTGGAACTTCATTATATCTCTGACATGTTATCTTAATATCCTGGAAACATTTACTAAATTCGTCACATAGAAAAAGACATAAACCTAAAACTTTGTATCTAATATAACGAGGTACAGTCAGTCTGGGGCACAAACAAGTCTTTGCGAAAAGCGACAAGTATACCTAATTAGATTTTCGAGGCAAGTGGGTAAGGTAATATAGCTTAACGGGAATAAAATTTAAGATAAGCGTATGAGAAGCTATCAAGGGCGGGCCGAACTCACGTGATAAATTGTTATATCTAAGTTAGCTTAAAAAATCATTTTTTAAACATCGTCACAACAATAACGAACAATATCGACCGAAATTCCTTTTTTCCTTTTAGTAAGTGATTTTTTAAAATTTTGACAATAATTATTATATTATACAGGGTGTTATGGAAATGACGTATTATATTTAAACCGGCAATTCCTGAGATAAAGACAAATTGAAGAAAAATACCCATAAATGGCGTTTTCAATTCATTCAGCGGTAAAAGTGACCTGACGTCAAACCAGAAAAACACCTGTGAGGCACTGCGATACATGTAAGCAATCAAGGAATCCTGGCCGGTGTTGTCATATGTGCACAGTAAACTCTTTAGACAAAATAAAATAATTTAAACACTTTTCCATTCGGTAATACCTTTTTGTACAATTAATTGAAGAACATTTACGACGGACTATGTTTTAAACAACCCGAAAAAACATATGGAATAGTAATAGCCACGTACGTCACTAGGTCAAATGCCAATGACGCCGCACGCTTGCGTCTGTTAGTTGAAGACCAACCAGCGGCCGGATACGTTGTGTCTCGCCGAACACCAACACACTCTCAGCAATCCGCTCTGTTTTTTCGGTTTACGCGTGTATCTTGCCCGTCCATAAATAATATTTGAATATTGTTTTTATTGACGCGTTTCTTCTGGACGTCAAATTTGTCGCGTGTAATAAAATCTAATAATCTGTAGTAAAATCTGTATTATTGTAGTTTCAAAAGCTAATTATCGGTTCTGTTTCACTATTACTGTGTGTACATAAAGTGTTTCCAGGAGTGTTCCCATGAAAAATAAAAAAAAACTGATTGTGTTTGTGCCTAGATTTCCTCGCTCTTTAGGTATAAGGATAAATACAAGTAGGTAGAAAGTAATTTATTTTTATAATTTTATATGGAATTTCAGTTTTACATTAAGTTGCCATTTTCTCTGGGTGAAATGTTGTACAGTAGCGCGGACTGACCTGTGAGTAAGAGTGTTTATACCCCACTTTTAAAACGGTCGATTTAAAAAAAAAAATATGTAGCGCTTCTCTAGAACACCCCAGGAGTCACCCATTTAAATATAATACGTCATTTCCATAACACCCCGTATATTATATTTTTCTTTATTAATCCGTACTAAAATAATGTTGTACAGGGTGAGTCAACGACGGCGCGGAGTAAATTTATGCCTTGAAGATAAGATTTGTCGATAAAATTACCAGCTTTTATGTTGAGGTATAGTTTTACATTCTGCACATTTTAAAAATATTTTGAATTATACAGGGTGCGTTCAAAAAGTAGGGTAGCAGAAAGTTGTTTTGTTTAAATGGGACACCCAGTATTTTATTACATATTTGGGTTGATACTATTGTCTTCTATAAATATCTAGAATATTATTTAATTTGCTTTGGTAGTTTAAGAGCAATGAGTTAAAAACTAAGAAAAGTTTTGTAGTCCATGAAAGAAAAATTAAAAAAACATTCTAAAATTATTTTTCCAACCACTGGATTGAGTAAGCTTTATAACAAGAAGTCTTGAGATACTATGAATCCAGTAGTTTTTATCTATTTTATACAGGATGTTTATAATAAGGTTTCATAAACGACACATTTCAAAATAATTTTTCTCAATATTTTCAAATGGAACACCATGTATATTATTTCTTTATTGTTTATTGGATGTAGAATTCATAAGCATTTTTTTTAATATATCTGTTTAGATCCCTTAAGATTTGAGGCCACCGTTGGTTGTCTTAAGTTTTCTGCCAAATTATTGATGTCTTGCTGTATTGCATTATTGAATAGATTTTGTTTGGATAGTTTATGTAAATAACAGTAACCCAATTTATTACAACACAGTATAAGATGGCAACAGTAATACCAGTCGTTCCTTTTTTTCTCTCATGCCATTTTGCCTAAAATTGGATTATATTTTTTCGTAAACACCGTTATTTTTTCTTTGGGATGTTTTCAAGAAAAGGTCGTCAAAAACCGAGAAAACGCACCTATAAAAATAAATTAAGTTATTAGGGATTTAAAAGGTTTTACCCATTTGGGTTTCCGTTTATATTCTAGTCTGGTTACAGCTGCGGTTTGTATAACTTGTAAAGTTACGATTTTACTTCTTACATTTTTATGTAAATTAAATGAATCATAATAATTTTGCTGAAGATTTAGGATTTGGAAAAAAAGCATTTTATCGTTCCAATTTTCAATAAATATAGATATCAACAAATTACCAAGCATGCACAAATCGATTTGTTCAGATCATAAAAATGTATTATTCATGTTCTACTCCAGGTAAATTTTAAAGCAGCCATGAACTATGTCGGCTTAATTATATCAATTTAAACTTTATGCCCGCACTTACCCTTTAAGTCGAGACTTATCAGTCTCGACCTTGTTTAAACTATTTTCCTTTTATAAGAAATTTCCTCCATAAGCTTAATCTACCATAGTTAAATAGTTAGAAAGACAAACTAAGTTTTCCTATCTTCACTCATATAGCTTTGAGTTATAATTTCAGACATATAATAATTAAAGTTTAATGTCGAGTTTTACTTTAATTTAAACACATTTTGGTAGATAATTTTAGAACTAATATGCTCATAACTATCGTATATAAACTAGAACAGACAATACATTTAGACTTTGAACATTATCCGGTGAAATTAACTGTATCAAATAAGATTTTTATTTAAAAAAATACAGACACACAAGCGGACGGAAACACAAAATATAGTCTCAGGATATTGGGACCCTAAAACATCAAGATCCCGAAAAGCAATTTGCTGTTTCGCGCTGCTTGTAAATTAAAACTGCAATTCAAAGTTATTGGAAGAACGAAAAAATTGTCTGTTTGAAGGTTGTAGACAATGGTGTTTCTTGAATGAAGAGAGAGTTTTGGACTTGCATTGTCTTTATTTGTTATAAATGGTATATATAATGGTTATAAACGGTAAGTAACTCCAGTCGTCTTCAGGTGAATACTAAATAAGAGACGTAACTACTATATTTATACTAGCTATGTGCACTGAAGCATAACTGAGATGGTGCAGTCATGCGTTCAGTTTTGCGCGATATTAGTAATTATAAGCTTGCTGTTTGAAGGTTGTAGACAATGGTGTTTCTTGAATGAAGAGAGAGTTTTGGACTTGCATTGTCTTTATTTGTTATAAATGACAACGTTTCAACTGGTAAGTAACTCCAGTCGTCTTCAGGTGAATACTAAATAAGAGACGTAACTACAGCTCTATTTATACTAGCTATGTGCACTGAAGCATAACTGAGATGGTGCAGTCATGCGTTCAGTTTTGCGCGATATTAGTAATTATAAGCTTACATCTACTTAACAAAGGTTTCCAGACATTTCTTAAATCTAATGCAGGCTTACTTAAACAACCTGTGTTCTGGTGTACGGTAGGAGCTTCCTTGAACTTCCTCCAGTGTGGTTCTTTGAGGAGGATTTCGGCTTCTGTCCACCTGATGTGATGGCCGTTTGTCCAAGCATCAGAGAGGAGAAAGAAGAAAACAGTCAACTACCTTTCCTAGATGTCAATGTATAGAAAAATTACACATCAAATCACTGAAACAACACAAACATGGGATCGTAAGAACGCTTGTGGATAGAGCAAGTATCATTTGTAACTCAAATGAAGCCTTTAAAGAAGAAACTGACCACATCAAGACCGACCTCAACAAAAATGGCTATCAGACGAAATTAGTTGACAAAATTTTGAAAAATCGTAAGACTCGACCAAATACACAAAAAGGAGAGACAAAAGAGGCTCAACCAACACTCAACATTCCATATGTCAAAGGAATATCCGAGAGAATTAGAAGACTAGGACAATGATACAATATCAAAACGGTATTCAGCTCGAGAGACACCTTAAGAAGCCATCTAACGAAGACGAAACCAACTAGCCAAAAAGATAAGAAAAACTGTGTCTACCAGATCCCCTGCGAATGTGGCCGATCGTATATTGGGGAAACACTACGGCCACTGGAAACAAGTATTAAAGAACATAGAAACAACACTCAAAAAGGAGAGACTGAAAATCAGATGAAGCCGACCATGCTTGGACACACGGCCATCACATCAGGTGGACAGAAGCCGAAATCCTGCTCAAAGAACCACACTGGAGGAAGAGGAAGTTCAAGGAAGCTGCTACCATACACCAGAACCCAGGTTGTTTTAGTAAGCCTTCATTAGATTTAAGAAATGTCTGGAAACCTTTGTTAAGTAGATGTAAGCTTAGAATTACTAGAAGTCCAAAACTCTTCTATCATTCAACGAAAAAATTGTTTCTACTATAGTTTGATACCCTAAAATTAGATCTGAAAACAGAATTTTTCCATCCCCAATAGATATTCTGTAACATTCACATTTATAATTTCCAATAAGTAAAATTTCTGATATTGCAGCATTCGTGTTCTATTTTCGCACCAGTGTTAAAAGTACTTTACACTTATCTTTAACACCAGTGCCTTAAATGACATTTTAAACACTGACAGCATGCGTTAAAAATTATACTTTTACTGACATTATTTGTAGAAAAATTACTTGCGGTAGTTAAACAGGAACATCCTGGTTTCCGCCACAAAAATAACTTAATAATTTTTTTACTGCGTATCGAACCGTGGTAAGTAACGTTCTATCGTTGTTATTCCAAGAATATTATTATGCAAGCAGCATACTTAAACCCCCTTTATTTTGATAATAAACAGCGCCTTATTTAACTAGACATCCGTGAGTGTCTTTTATTTAATTTTTGGAGCGCACCCTATCTCGTTACTCAGTTACGTAATAACCAAAAATAAACGGCGTGATTTAATTAGTTTTAAGGACGGAAGAATAGCGGTACTTATTTTATAACGAATATCGCCTGAATACGCCATGACGCAAAGTGGCAATTACGTTTTGTGTTTTGTTTGGCTAATGTCACCCCGGGTTACCCATGTCGCTATTGTATTGTTTAATACACTTACAAATTACGCAGAAATAAATACAATTTTGTCATTTCCTCTTGTTGTAATATCGCAAATACATAGGCAAACACTCGAGCGTTTAGAGACGAGACACTGACTATTTCCAAAAACGCTTTTAAGGGAGATTTAATACCTATAAAACCAGAAGCTACGTCCGCAAGGGCAGCCTAGAGTTGCTAAGCCTGTCTACAGGTAACTAATTCGACATTAAGTCTTGCCAAAGGTAAAAGAGGAGGAAGAAACACAGTGTGTTGGGGTTTAAGACAAAAAGAGCAAATAGAGTATGTATATAATTTTGGTTGAGGAGAAAATATATGAGATAATATTAAATTCAAAAAGCGGCGGCGGAACATAAGCTTACCTTGGATTAATAATTTGGGTCATTTTTGCAGTGGTCACCGCTGAATCTTAGAGAAATGAACCTCGCACACTGCCACGCACCTTTGTTGCCAAACTATGGGGGTTGCCGATTCCCACGAGGAAACGGGAGTTAGAACGGGTTTGTTCTAACAGTCATCGCCCAAAATTGGCCTCAACAGTCATTACAAAGATAATATACTTAAACGGTGTTGCTGTACTTATACTTAAACCTGTTAATATTGTTTGTTTTATAACTAAACATGCCATTAAGGAGCCCGAATACTATTATTCTCCTAATACAGGCATTAAAATATCGTTAGAAAACACCTTTAATGCGTACCTATTTAGCCTTTAACCCATACCGTAATGCTACTAAAACCTCTTAAAAGAGATCATTAATTTCCAAGTATCTGTTTATTAGTGCCTATTCAGGCTCTTATTCGGTACAAAGGGAAAGGGTGTAAGGACGTTTTTACGCGGCTATAAAATGCCTATAGGGGTGTTATGTGGCGATGTTATCCGCGTTTGTAAAGTGTTTACCCTTTGTGTTCGATATGGCTATGTGGTGGCAAGGCAAGAACAATAATTAGGTGGTAATATAGGCAATTGCCGCTAATAGTAAGAATATGCACAAATTACAGTGATTATTGACCAGTATTATTCATCAGCGAATATTATGAATATTCGTTAATGAATTGTATATCATCGCCTCAAAAATTGTGCGGGGAATAACCATCGGCGAATCATGCATCAACCAATTGAACTTACATCAAGAATTGAATCATTTTGTTATCATTCAATGAAAGTACACAAACTCTTGTTGTATACGTCATATAAATTTTTAATGGAGGTGGTATAGTTTTTGCAGAATTATATCGTTGATCTCTTGACTGCAATAAAACCTCATTATCTATTCGACCATAAAATAAATAAGGAAATCCCAAATTTTAAAACCTTTTCGAGCAGAGCCGGACCAGGTATAAAAATTCAATTTATACCTATGCCTGATGCATATATAAATACACAGTGATTTTTAATAATTTTAATCTTTAGTGGTTTTCCGGCGAGTAATTTTTAGTTAGGCTTATTAGTGGTAGAATGTGACGTCCTTGGAATTGTGCTGATAGAGGGGCATCTTCAAGTGTCGGGAATGGAGACTTAAATATTTAACAGCTGTTAAACAATTTAGAGAAGAAAATCGTCCAATTACACTGGGAAACAAATTTCAACTTTTTTTTTGTTTCCTGAACAAAACCTATTTTTTTGGATTCAACTGTACCCAAGTAACTAAAAAATACCTATTAAAGATTTTAGTTGGCTCGCAAAAAAAAAAATCTCAATTATTTGTTACAAAATTTTAATTCATAGGCATATACAATGGACATACAAAATACAGATAACAATATATTGTTGGTTCAACAAAAGCAACTAAATAGCACATTTTTATCATTGAATCCAAAGTTTAGACACTCATTTTGCGCTTCTTAGCTTGCCTTTTGAAAGCAGCCTCTGGGGCATCTCTCGTAATAGTCCAGCAGTAGTCGGCTAACATCTCACAGTTCCATTTTCCCTGATATCTTCTTTCCATGTTCGAAATATCCTGGTGGAACCTCTCACCGTGTTCGTCACTTACAGCACCACAATTTTCCGGAAAGTAATCCAGATGAGAATCCAGGAAATGAATTTTCAACGACATATTACACCCTAGGTTTTGGTAACACAAAAGAAGTTGGGCAACCAGGTCTTTATAATTTTCTGCTTTTATGTTTCCCAAGAAATTTTTTGCAACCATTTTAAAGGCATCCCAAGCGTCTTTTTCCTTGCCTTCAAGTATGGAATCGAATTGCGCATCTCCGAAAAGTTTCCTAATCTGGGGACCCACAAATATTCCCTCTTTAATTTTAGCGTCACTGATTCTAGGGAACTTTTCTTTTAAATAACTAAAAGCACGGCCTTCTTTGTCCATTGCCTTCACAAAATTTTTCATAAGTCCCAATTTTATATGAAGTGGCGGTAGTAAAATCTTTTCTGGGGCAACTAATGGCGCGCTGGTCACATTTTTCTTTCCTGGCTCAAAAGACTCTCTCGGTGGCCAAATTTTCTTTCTGTAGTGATCCGATCGTGCTCGACTGTCCCATTCGCAGAGGAAGCAGCAGTATTTGGTATAACCTAGCTGCATTCCAAGCAAGATCGCCACAACTTTTAAATCCCCACAAATTTGCCATTTATATCTTTCATATTGTATGGTCTCAAGTAACAATTTCAAATTGCTATATGTTTCTTTCATATGGACTGCATGACCAATTGGGACTGAAGGCAATTTGTTTCCATTATGGAGTAACACAGCTTTAAGACTTACTTTTGAGGAATCAATGAAAAGTCTCCAGTCTTTTGGATCATAGTCCAGATTTAAAGCTGCCATTAATCCCTCAATGTCCCTACAGGCTACCAAATTGTTATCCATGTTAAAAAATGGTGTTAGGTTTTTCTGACGGCTTCGGTACACAGAAACTTTTACTTCATCTTCAAGTAAATTCCATTGTTGCAATCGAGAGGCCAATAGTTCTGCTTTTGTCTTGGGCAGTTCCAAATCCCTTATAAGGTCACTTAATTCACTTTGACTTATTTTGTGAGGCTTTTTACTTGGAAGTTCACAGACAAAATCGGAGTCTTGCGAGGTTGATGGGCCGGCGACATTTTCCGGTACACTACCGTTTGAATCCTCTTGATCATCATCAGAATGAAGGGTATATTCTTGAGGTGGATTAGGTATAGGCAACTCGTCACTATGAGGCACCGGGCGTATGGCGGATTGTAAATTTGGATACTGTATCGCAGACCTTTTTTTCTCTGAAAAGCCTTTTTTGATGGGAGGTATCAAACAAAAGTAACAGTCAGTAACGTGGTCTTTCGGTTCTCGCCAGATCATAGGAACAGCGAAGGGCATCTTACGGTTTTTTCCACTTAGCCAGCCGCGAATGTTGGACGCACATTTGTAGCAGCAGATATGGGGAGCCCAATTTTTATCCTGGTCTCCAACTTTGCAGCCAAAATACAAGTGGTAAGCCTTTTTTATTAAAGGGCTAAGCGTACGTTTTTGTTTCACAAAAGTCATTTCACCACATATATAACAAAAATGATCCGGCTTATTTACACAAACTCGCGACATGTTGCTCAAAACTCTCTAATTTCTCAAATACGAACAGCTCTCGATCAACTGGTGGTTGAAATACAACTAACTAACAATTTAGGATTTATATTATATGTATTTAAACCCCTTATAAAGTACACCTGTTATAATAAATCCAGGTATTTCTCATTTAATGGTGAAATTTTCCCATATATTAAGGGCAGGTAGGTAAATTATCATAATTGGGATGGATCTATAAAACCGGAGCCAACTGAGCCTTTTGCAAGACAGATTGTTAATTAGTATAATAAAATAAGTAAGATTTTGCTATTTTGGTCTCGGAAACATTTTTGCTGTTCCCCAGTGTTATTTACCTTGACGAAACATGGTTCGATACCCGTGACACTCCAAGAAAAGGTTGGGATGATTCTTCCAAAAAATGTCAAACAAAGGCACCATCAGATAAAGGCAAAAGAATCACAATATTACATGCTGGTTCAGAGAACGAGTTTGTTCCAAATTGTCTGTTGCTTTCAGCTAAGAAAAATTTCTGCAGACAGCTGGAAAAACTGTGTACAGCATGTACTTAAGGTGGAAAATTCTTACAATTGTATGATTAAAAATGTTCAACCCTTAATTAATTATAAGTTTAGGCTTAGATGAAGATAGTGATACAGAGTTAAATTTTGAATATATTATCAATAGTTTCTTAGAATTTAATTAATTTTTATTGTACTTGTTATCCTAATAGTTATACTTTTAAATTATATTATTTTCAATTATCATTAATTGTTATCATTATTTTACATTTATTATAGGTACCTAAAACTAAAAATACCTATCTATTTAGTTTAAATTATAAATATAAATCATGTGCTGTGGTATACATTTTTAAGCCGGCCCTGATCCCATTTATTGAGCTTTGAAGAGGTTCAGGCGTATACAATAGGGTTTAATCAGGTAGTTTATTTATGGCAGTAAGAGTCAGCGGTATAATTCTGCAACAACAATAGTACTGGCCTCTTTACATAGGGCTGCAAATTTTTTTGACAATATTTTTAGCATAATTAAAACCAGAATCCTAATTATAACTATCTGCCGGTCCTGAGGAGTTATAAAGTTATATGTTCAAACTACTAGCATCGACGGACTCGCAAATTAACTTCGTCTTTTTACAAATTAATTGGGCAATTTTAATTCCAATTTAATTATCATATCCTTTATCAGAGCGCTCCGTTTGCTGTTTCAAGGGTTTAAGGCTGTCACCCTTGGCACTGCTTTGCCCTCTTAGCCGCGATATTTTGAATAAAACGCTTGGGTGACTTTGTAATTCGGTTAACCAGACCAGAGAATTTTAAATTAGAGAATTATCACCGCCGGGATTGCGATCGGGTCTTGGTGGATCTGCTAAAAGTTAAATTAGATTTTGGTTAATGGGATTAATATATTTATTTCGAAATAGAATATTAGGGCAAAAATAACAGAAACTAAAATACGGTTCGTAACTTCGATAACTTCCGTAACTATGAAACTTTAAGAAATAAAGTTTCTATAGCCATATTTCAATTACGCTTATACAGGTTTGTAAAACATCTATTACAGACGCTTAACGCAGACAAAATATTTAAAATAAAACAAAATTTTCTGGGTTTCAATTGACAAGGTTAGTTGGTTGGTTATTGAAAAAAATGTATAGTTGATATAATTGACATAATATGTCGTTGAATTCATCCCACATTGAATCAATTTTTCATCATTTTAAAAATATGTTTAGTTTAAAAAATTATACTTACATTCAAAACAATTGTTTATTTGCCTTTTGTAAAAATTGTACTTTTAATATTTATCTACTATATTTCTTTTAATATGTATGGTTCTGTTTTATTACGTTTTATCTCTGAAAATTTATTACCAAAACTGTTTTAATGCTCTTATACCGCTAAAATTGATTGTCCCTTTAAATAATATTTAACTTTATTACTCATAAAATTTATTACCTAATTTAAATAAATCTATTCTAGTAACGAAGTGCTTTAAATTATAAATGTATTGTGATAATTAAAACTATTAATAAAATAGTATAAATTAATGTATGTATATTTAAAAGATTTATATACTACAACCTGAAATAAATATTGTGTTGACCTTAATTATGTGCTGATATTTCAGAGGTCATTTTATAAATAAAAGATCATATTACAGGGTGTCCCATTTTCGACACTTTTATAGGATATCTCCGTAATTGTTAGTGCTATCAAAAAAGTATTGTAGGTGGAATGTGCTCTTTTTGGCTCAAACTTAGAATGGTAAAATCAAAATTTGAAAATTTTCGCTCCCTTAAATGATACGGAGGAATGACAATTTCAAAATTACCCTATATTTTCTTAGTTAAAAGAGATACAGAAAAATGTTTCATACATTCTTTATATTGATTGTTGAATAATCTGCCGTTTTCAGAATAAGTATACGAGGTCAGGTAAAAAAGTTATCGGACTTAACCTCCTTTTTTTAAATGGAACACCTAACGAAGATAGATAATTAAGATACTATTTTAAATTCTCCTTTCAAATATACGGATGATATTGGTTTCCTACGCGATTTATTAAACTTTATTACTTTAACCCACAGTAGACCATGAAACAAAAGCTAATATCCTAGAAACAACTATGTTGACTATTAACATTTAACGTCAATTTCATTTTTACATATTCATTTGCTAAAATGACCTATCAACATTTTGAAAAATTTTATATTGAAAGTTGAAAAAACGAAGAAATAGCTCAAAATGTATGTTTTGTTCGCTATCCGGAAAGACGATAACCATTTAATGACATATTTCGAATATTTGCGATGATTCCCGTTCTTTTTTACCTTAATCTGAATCTTTTATTTCGTTTCAAAGTAATAAAGTAAAGAAATCGCCTAGGAAACCAATATCATCCATAGTGTGTTATATATTTGAATGGAGAATTTTAAATAGTATATTTTTATATTAAAATATGCAGGGTGTTCCATTTAAAAAAAATGAGGTTAGGTCCGATAACTTTTCTACCTGACCCCGTATACTTATTCTGAAAATGGCAGATTATTCAACAATCAATATTAAGAAACTTCTGTATAAAACATTTTTCTGTATCTCTTTTAACTAAGAAACTATAGGGTAATTTAGAAATTATCAATTTTTCAATTTGATGAACTCTTAAGCGAGCGAAAATTTTCAAATTTTGATTTTACCATTTTAAGTTTGAGCCAAAAAGAGCACATGACTACATTACTTCTTTGATAGCACTAACAATTACGGAGATGCCCTATAAAAGTGTCGAAAATGGGACACCCTGTACAGTAGAAGCGGGGAAAGAATGCGTCATTATATAGTGTGTTCGATTTAAAATAAGCAAGTTGACACGACTTCCAGTATAAAGGTCAAAAAAACTTCATTAAAAAGATCATATTTTAATCGAGTACCAATTGTTCACACAAATATCTCTTTTAGTTCTTGAGATCTTATAATAGGCCACTCACCGTGAAAGATTCTGTATATATACATTGACATAACGTTTCTTCTATTGCACATAGAATTACATTTATATACGATTACTGAAAGGAATACAACAAAATGCATTTAACTTTAAAATGTATGCGGAATGAAGCGCCCTGCAATAAAACATTTTCAGTAACAGCTTAATAAGGTGAGGTATTTTACTGTATTTTATTGCCTGCCTTAATCAAAATGCAACTTTGTTTTCCAGATAGTGCAAAGCCAGTCATTTTAATTTGTGTATTTTATTTTCATCCTATACTTTTCGTTCTCCTTCACTTATACCGAAATTCAAAATCAAAAAGTAGCAATATATGCCCTTGTACAGTCATATTTGTATTCTAAACATTATTTATTATTGAATTGAGTTGAATTTTCATTTCAATTCATACTGGGTGTCCCAAAATGCAGAATAGGTTTTTCATGTGAAAAAACTTAATTAATAAAAAATATTTATTTGTAGACTAAATTTAGTCTTGTGATTACTTTTTAAATTATATGGGGCATATTAGAAATGCCGTACTTACTTGTTATAGAACTTGTCGCCTCTCAAAAATAATACTTATACATTAATATGTACATTTTCAAAATTTTAATTTAATAATTAAAATTTTGAAAAATCTAATTATAAGATATCAAACTTGTTTGTCACTTGCCCCGTATAGCTTAAACGTTAATAAGAGGATTACATTTAGGCGAGGATGACTTCTTTTTAAAACTTATAGTTATAGTAAAATACTGTGACCTATTTTTGTATGAAGAACATATTCTTCTTTAGAGTGCGATGTGAAATTTAACAAAAGCTTCTATTTTTTTGTAAATTCTTTTGTCGCAACGCATTAAGTTTTAAAATTGAAGGTAAAAAACTCGATTGCCGGTCTTTTTGTAGTCGAGTTTACTATACATGGTGTTTTTATGGCTAATTAATTTAAACCCTTTTTTCTGTTAATAATTAAAATTGTAATAATATAATAAAAGTTCTTGATTTTTTCGGAGGCCGCTCCTACTCTCTGATACAGCGACAGCACGGATCTATTATTGCTCTGTGGTATAAATAAGTTCCATAAAGGCGCATGCTCGAGCAGAACGAAAAATAATGACAAATTTAAAATTCATTAAATAATACATTTTTAATATAAATGTTTGCATTAAAACAAAGGTTAAAATGAACTTTAATGTTTTAGACCGGCGAGCCATATTTCACTTAGGTATTCAGTTTTATATTAAGGTCTATTGTATAATTTTAACAAAATTATACCTAACCCATCTAATTATCCTCGGTTATATAACGTCTAATTAAAAATTTCACCCTGTGCAGTTCGCCTAAAGCTAATTTAAATTTAGTTTAGAGCCGCTGCCCCGATTTATGAATTATCTATTTTATAATGAATAAGCAGTTTGTGGTTAATATATTACCCAAGACCACTTTATGGAAAATTATGGAAGTGCCGACCGTTTTTAACTACCAATTTTGCGATGCAATAAAAACTGATTTGGTAAAATGACCCTGGTTATCATCGGTATACATACAAAAAAGAGTTACTTATTTTAAAAATAAAATACTGAGCCTGAATAAATTTCAGCTTAGCAAAAAAATTATCTTTTTTAATCATGTAACAAATAATTGCGTTGCGAGAATGAAATATTTAAGTCAATATAAGTATTTCTGACAATAACAAAAAATGTTTAACATTTTGATAATATTATTATATTTTGTTTTGTTCCTATTGTTAATTAAAATAAATTTTTATTTTTTACGGCGAGAAATATACGGGGGGTGTCCGGGAAAATGTGGATATGAAGAAAACAAGTAAAAAGAGTACTACAAGTTCATTTAAAATTTTTTCGTATAGGCCTCCTCTTCGGTGATATGGGCTCCCAAAGAGCTCCGATGGAATCAAGTTTTTTACACATAATTTTTGAGCCACCAGGTATATTTAATTTTTTTTTTCTATTTGTGTTTCATAATGGCTACATTATGAAATGCAAAAAAATAATGAATAACCTGCTACTTTATGAAACTGAAATTTTATTTTTTTATGTTGGCAGCAAGTAGGGTTCGAATTTTAAGCTTACTTTGATTTCGTTGAAATTTTTTTATAGAACGCTTTAAAATACTAACCTTTAACCTTGCAAATAGATCATTTTTACTAGATATTTATCTGAAATACCTATACTCGGAAATATATAACATGCTGTCGATGTCCGTCAACTAATTTCTAGTCACAACTATAAAACAACATAACCTAAAAATAATAGAAATATCTTCCAGTTTATGCTCTATTTCTAAAGTTTTATTTTTAATTCAATAATAGTATTATACATATTTCTTTATATATACATATTTATAGTTACTGTAGACATTTCCTGGGCATTAATTGTTATTCCTGTCAGATTCTGTGTTAACGCAATATGTATTTTGTTCAATAGTATTATTTATTATTTTGTTCAGTATTTTGAACTTTGTTCTGCTCGCACCATTACTCAAAGTTTTACATATTATTTTTAAAAGTTTTTCTAGATTATTTTCTGCAATTTCTCGTTTTTCTGACGGAGTACAACTTTCTTCCTGGCTCATTTTTATTAACTTTAATAATATATTTATTTTAATTATGACGGATAGGAAGAAGCTTTGCTGTGTTCAATTGTCTCTATCACGGCATATTTGATACTTGTAACATTTTATTAAATTGTAAAAGTATTGTCAACCCAAAAAGAAAATATTAATTCTAATGGAAAAAATATAATATATTTTTTAAAGTTTTTCAGACTTTAAAGACCCAAATAGAAAAAGTATTATAAAATACACGGTTCATAAGACAATCACAGCTCTTGTACTTTAGTTCATAAATTAAATGCGTGCTCTAAGATAATGTCTTATGAAACTTGTATCTTAATATACTATTTTAATATGATGTATACCAGGTAAGACCCTTCAAATTACTATACAAGAAAGTGTTGTGAATTACTCACAGCTGCAGGGACGGACTAGCTGTGACACTCGTGGTCCCTTTTTTTTAACGCCCTGTATGATAAGAACTTTGGACTACGGTTTTTACATACCTTTAACTATTGACTAAAAATTAAGTACTCTTCATTCATGCCGCTAATCCAACATGTTTGTTTTAAGAATATAATAATCTAATTTTAAAAATTAAAATAAAATGCAATTTATAAATGAAATAGGTATAAACAAAAACATGAAACGAGTTTTCACTTGCCTTATTTCAAAATGCATATTCTAGTTGAGAGTTCAAACGGACTATTTTTTATAGAAACATGTATACACATTTGCAAATTTAGTAAAAAATTCTGAGAAGAACAAAATACATAAATTGAGTATTTTTGTGTATTGGGATGAAGAGTTTCGTTTAAATTTTAAATTAAAAATATTGGATATATATGGACTAGTTTTACACATGAAAACTTTTTTTAATAAAAATTGTTATTGCGTGTACAAATACAATATTATATTTTAAATCCTATTTTAGCCGGGAAAACGAGAAAAACCAATTATAACATCGGACCCATGAACGTATAAATTTTTCAGTCGGATTTAATCTCGCAAATCGTAGCCAGAAGGCCATAAATAAAATGTCTCTTGTCACTATCATAAACAAACTTGTTGAAAGGTTATTTATTTGACTGCAAATGAAACATTGTGGTTATTTTATAGAATTTAATATAATTTCTAATGGCTTTTAGTATCAAATTAGATACGGTTTGAAACACAATGTTTTTTCCGTTGTTTTAAAAAATTTTAAAAATATAACCGAAATAAGCAAAATTTATATTTTTTGTATTCTATCTATTTTTGGCCAATATCTATTTTCATTGAAAACGGAAGTCGACTTTACCACCGACAATATTATTCTCATATGTCCATTTTTTTAATGTATTTATTATTTTTTAAAAAGAAGACTCTCCGCTTTGTTGGTTAAATCCTTGAAGTTATGAGAAGTTTACTACACAGACGGCAACATTTTTAAACTGTAAGTTAATTTAAAATTTTTGAGGAAAATGAATAGTTTGATACAATTGTTGGTATAAAGAATAAATTTAGACTATGAGTGTTTTATAAACAAATAGACTTACGGTTGTAGGGTCGACTTCCGTCTTCAAAATAGTTATTTATCAAAAATATATAGAAAACAAAAATTATCATAAGTGATTCAAATTTGGTATGTGTTGGTATGAAATTGCCATCCAAACAACTTTTCCAAATAATTTTTTTTTAAATTCGTTCAATAAATGCCATTTCTTCACATTTTGTGGAGAAAATGTCAAATTTGACAGTTTCCAAAAGCCGTATGGTCCCATTTTATTGTGTCCTTTTTGGTCTTTATTGAAGCAAGTCAAATTTTATCTAAAACGAACAATAGTTTTCCCCATATGGTTCCAACTTTAATGGTGAATCTGTATTTATCTCTTTTCCTTATTCTTTATTATATTATTTTCTCTGTCATTTTGTTACTCCTATTACTAAACTTGTGAGCTTTTCACATTGACATTTTCTTATAACTCAAAATATTCCTTCATTTTGTGCCTGGTGTTCACGCCAATGTAGTCTCTTTTTGGTTTTCTATTCTTAAAAATCAAATCAAAAATATAAAAGGAACTAACAGTTGCCATTTCTTTTCTTTTATTTAAATTTTTCTTAAATTATTAATCAATGTTTTTTTTTCGCTTAATTCTTTCTTCTTTAAATTTAAAATTCTCATTGATATGTTTTCCAAGAGTTCACTCATAATACTTCAATTAATGAAATTATTCCTTCTCCTGTATATTTTCCACTGAAAATGAATGTACATGTATGGAATAAAAACACAAACAATACTTACTAAACTAATGGAACTATGAGTTTCTTACCTCTTCATAGTTTCACTCCACTGAGAGATGAACTACTTCCAAAAAATTGAATTTAATTGTTTTAATCAAGGCGGACCACTTTCTTATAACAAATATCGGAGGGCATGTTTTCAGGGACGCCCCTGGTGACTTGATAATTTAGAAACTACCTCTATTTTAACATGTGGAATTATCCACATGCATTATCCGAACAACCCTATATACCATCTTTCAATCTGTGTGAAAGGAAGTCATATTTCGCTTAGTGTTTTATAGTTTTGGGTGGAGAAAATGGGCTAAAAACTATCAGAATTTTAGCCTTAACACGGTATTATTCCTGATTGAGTTTTAGATATCAAATTTACAGAAATCCGACACACATGTGCTGTAAATTTTTATGCGAGCCTTGAACAAACTCATTACATCCACCTAATTTATATTTATCTCGGATATAAAAAAATTGTGATATAAACAGGTTATACTGACGAAAGCTTATTTCCTTTATGCGGTGTAAAATTTATGGTCCACGTTGCTTTAAGGTCCCATTAATTTTCATGACCACAACGATAGCCTTTTTAGCAGAAAGGAAACGCAGGGGCGCGCATTGCATCGAGTTTGTTCGGGTTTGTTTGATAGAAATTAACACATTTCTTTCATTATTACAGAAATAGTATTCGAACACAACGATCCCATGGGTCAATATCAATAAAACAAGCTTTCAGAAACCGAAAAGCTCATATGAATCGGCTAAACATCCAGAATTTTCTCTGCAACAACATATAAAAATAGAATGGAGCTAAATTTTATTAACGTTCATGCTTTAAATTGGGTCAAGACCAAACACTTAAAAATTGTTCCCACTTATTTAAATACGATAGATATCATACCTTATATTGATTGTATCATGGATCTAGATGTGCAGTTTTTTTGGTCTTTGATTGTTGCGCCAAGTCTTTTATACCTAAAAATAGGATGAAAACCGCCCTCAACTGTTTTCGATTCACAGAGATGCAGAAATTACCTTACTTTAAATATCATTATAGTAGCAACTATAAGCAACCATGTGATTTAATTTCTACACGAATTATGCAAGTATATTGAGATGGTGCTTTAATGCTTTTTTCAATAAATTAATAAAATATTTATACAAGCTTCATCTACCCCCAGAAACTATTTAAAGATGGGGAACTTAGCTAAGTGCTGCCATGTATTATGCCCATAAATTTAAAAGCTTGATACTTCAATTTGAACGTACAGGAAGCAAATCGATTCAAGAATATCAGGAAGTTTTAGAAATACATACACAGTTGATCACAGTTTGGCTTTCATTAAAATTATTTTAAATTTCAGGTCATAGTATTCAATTTTTAGGAAATAGCAGCTAGCGTTAGTGCTATCCGTGAATGTTATTAAATATTTCGAAGCTGCAGCAAATAGTACTCCAGGATCTATTAGTCGGACAATGAAAGAAAAATGGGTTCAGACCCTCTCAAAGGATAAAGGGTTCCAATCGTTGCAAGAAATATCTGCTATTTTGAGTGGTGGGCAAGATTCCGATTTTGAAATAGATCCAGCAATTATACTCAAATTTAAATACAGTGATACCTCGGATACGAGTTTAATTCGTTCCGTAACCTTACTCGTATGTCAAATTGCTCGTATCTCAAAGCAATTTTCCGCATTGAAATTAATTGAAATGCCATTAATCCATACCAGCCCCAAGAATGCTACCCCCAATTGTTTTTGTTACGTGTTTTTGAATAAGAAAAATGTATTTATAAATGACAAATATTGTATAAAAACATAATAACTTACACACAACTTAAATGCTACTATATGCTTAATTTTAGTCACTGCTTTTCTCTTTACTGGTCTTTGCCTTTTTCGCCGGATTCAAAAAAAAACTGTCCAAGGAGATTTGTTTCTTTCTCCCTTTCAGAATGCTGTGGAAATGAGTTAGGCAAGTGTCATTAAATAGCTCCGATTCACGACCATTTGCAATTTTTTTGGGGTGTTTCTTTTCCACGAACTGTGAAACTCTCTCCCACATTCCCAAGATCTCTTTTATCTCACTTGTAAAGATCACGTCGCAGCTGACCGTTCCTCGTATCTCAAATGTCGCTCGTATTTCAAAACATAACTTCGCTCGCTCGACAGGTCGTATCTCAAATAACTCGTATATTAGGGCACTCGTTTCTCGAGGTACCACTGTATTCACCAATAAATATCCGGTGTAGATGTAGAACGTAGTCTTTCTACGTACTAAAATTCTAACAGACAGAAGACATAATTTTACCACGGATAATTTCGAGAAACATTATACATTATTTTAAGCATTAATAAAAATAGCAGCATATAAATAATAAATAACAATATTATTAAATTATTATCATTGCAACTTGTTTTCACTTTTTTTCTCATTTGCTATAAATTTAATTTTTGTTTCATTTGCTTTTTTGATCAATTTTGGGCTTATTTAGCACCTTCAATTTAATATTTTTATGCTTCTTTAAGCACTTTTATTCACATTTTGTGCGCCGCTTCTTGTTCGAAGCCTACCGTAAGAAATTCTTTTTCAATTTATATATTTATTATTTACAGTCCTGTACATGATTTAACACATGATAAACCGTCGCGATTTATTTTTGTTCCGGGTCCCAAATATGCTGTTTCAGCAAACTATCGAAACCAGTTTGAATTCTCAAAAATGATTGAGATTAACCCCGCAGTTAACCCGATCCGATATCGAACAAAATCGTATAAAATTGAAATAAACTTTGTATAATATTTCCGACCACAAATCGCATCGAGATATTGCCGCAGATTTCCAAGATGGCTTGATGTAAATGCGAAGAGCGCCATCGTCGCGAGAAATAATTCAAGTGTTTGACATAACAATCTAGAACTGTATAAAGACAAGCTTTAACTCTAATCTGCAGGTAAGAGCTTTTATTTACGAGGGCCTTACAATGTAACAAAAGACTGACATCATATTTGCCTCAACAACTTCATTCCATCAAAAAGAAATTCTCTTGTATCCCTTCGAAATTTCGTATTTTGACGACAAAGCGGCAGGTCATAGAGCAGACACAAGACCACCTACCGTATAGGCCAGGTGAGTATGGTATAATGTTGTGTGTAAAGAAAAATTGTGTATATTACTTGTGTGAATTGACTCTAACACTCGTTATGTAATAATAATAATAATAATAATAATAATAATAATAAACGTATTTTATTTGAGGATTACATAAGAATTTACAGTAAAATAATACAAAAATAATATCTAGCAGAAGAAAATAACATAATATCTACCAAAAAAATATAAGAGGGCATAAAAGTCTGGCGCAGTCTAGCTACAATAGCTACTCCACTGAACCAGTCAGTTACGCATTATTGCTACTTTAAATAGATAAGTTAGTTAGTTATTAATAATTAAATAATAATTTAAAGTTCGTATCCAATTACTAAAAATATTACATAACACAACCTTGTCAGTCATCAATAATTAAATAATAACAGAGCTATAACCAATATCCAAAGAAAAATTAAAAAAAAAACACATAACAGCAAGCAATGACAGTGAAATTAAATTAAGATTAAGCCGATCCTAATACATTCTATAAAAACAAAAGAAGACACGAGAAGAAAAAGACAATGTAATAAAAAACAATTTCAGTTATTTTGCAAACTGTAAAAGATATTTTTTGAATTTTACTCTAAATAAATCCGAATTCAAAGCTAACATTTCAGTGGGCAGTGACTTATAACATTTGACGGCATTAAAAGAAAATGAACGCTGAAATATAGCACTCTGACGATGAAGCATGATCGACTTATCCCTTCTCCGGACCCCTCTATCATGAATGTCATAACGAAAATGCAACAGTTCACGAATCGAGACAGGGGAATTGGCGTTATTCATTATTTTGATTAAGAATGTGCAAAAATGAAGGATCCTACGCTCATCCATCTTGAGCCAATTAATATCCCTATATAAATGTGAAATATGATCAAACTTTCGCACACCATACACAAAACGTAAACAGGCATTCTGAACTTTCTGTATTCGAGATCTACTTTCAGCATCCAGGCAGAAACCATAGACGAAGTCACAATAATTAAACTTGGACAGAACGAGAGACTCACACAGATCCTTTCTTATGTTGAAACTTAACACATATCTATTATTATATATAACATTTTTAAAGAAATAAAAGTATGCTGAAATATTCTCTTAAGATGTTTATTAAACCTTAATTCCGTGTCAAGAACTAAACCCAAATTCTTTGCACCATCAAGAATGTCCAACCGTGAACCATTTATGGATATACTTAAGGTGTCTTTTAGGATGGTAACCTTATTCTTATTACCGAAAATTGGCGAGGAGGATTTAGAAGGATTTAAATGTAAATTGTGGCTCTTAGAATATGCACTTAATGTTTCCAGATCGCGATTTATGTAGAATTCAGTCTCCATATAATATTCAGCATCAAAACAAAAATATATTTGGGTATCATCAGCAAGAGCCTGCACTTTACAATATTTTAACGACTTAAGTATATCCGAAGTATATATTAGTATACTGTTCATTTTCTTATCATTGGCACGTAAAATATGGTCTATTATGTTAGTTATAGCTGCAGTAGTTCCATATCCTTTTCTAAATCCACATTGTGTCGGAGGAATAATATTATTATCAGTAAAGTAAGTGTACATTTGATTTTACGAAAGTTTCTCAAAAATATTAGAGATTGCTGGAAGAATGCTTATTACTGGAAGAGCATTGAAACTAGTTGGATTACTTACCTTTGATAAGGGTTTCCCAATTGATACAATACACTATTTCCTTTCATTTTCAAACTAATGACACGCTTAACCGCCATTACGATAGATTTAATTAAAGAATAATTGCTTCGCGACAAAGAGCCGAAAATTAAATTCCATGGCGAGAAATGTAGAAACTATGTTACTAACTCTCTTCGTTACCTCGCTGCAAAACGTGGAGACGTTTAAATGGCAATTTACTTAATCGAAAATTTTGAACAAAATCTTATAAACCGACTTGAACTTTTCGAAACGTAATTAATTATTAAATAAAATTATAATCAAAGTGGGGATCTCAAAAACGGTATGAATTACGAAAATCGTTAAATTTCTTCCCGAATCAATAAATGTCCGATTTCAAAAGTGATGTATGACGTAGCACTTGGTATAGTGCTACAGTAGTTCTCAAACAAGAACCAATTTTTACAAAATATCATTCTATATGTTTAGTATTCACTTAGAATTAGGTATATTTGTTGTGAAAGTATCGTTAGTCGCTTTATATAGGTTTATTAGGGAAACCATACAGGTTCCAGCCAACTGGTAGTTCCTGATGGAAGAGTGCAGGAATACAGGTATCAAGCCATCACTGGTATTGCTCGAAGACTTTAAATGCATGGACCATGCAATACTTGAAGGTATAGATGGTTCTGTATTGTACCTGAAAGTCGATAGGGTACACGGAGAAATGAGTATTGTATACAGGGTGTTCCTTAATGACATGCTAATATTTCAGGGTGTGATTCCTTAGGTCATTTTATAAAGAAAAGTTCATATGAACATATGTCCGCAACGGCTTAAATTTTTTGCTACAGCATGTTGAATTTTTATTTTTTAAATGGTTATTTTTTAATATCTCCGAAAGTACTTTAGATATTATTTTCAATTTTGGTATGCGTTAATAGGATATAGAACCACAAATTTTAGATAGAAAAGTTATTAAATTCTTCCACCAGTGGCGTCCCTGCAAACATGTCCTCTGATATTTTCTATAAAAAAGATGGTACGCCACTGATATTGTTCCATGTGGATATTTTTTCTAATTAGCCTCATCAATTCTACATGAAAACGGTCCCTTGCATTTTTCTCGTCAGACGCACCGTTCTTGACTAAAACCACTAAATACATATTGAAACTCATTAGTATTAACATTGATAACATAATTAATGATAAATTTTGTTTCATACAAATTGTTGGAAATGGCCACCTTCACTTTAAAGGCACGCTTCCGCCCGTCTTCGGATCGAATTTCCCACTCCAATGGTGTTGTAAAAATATTTTTACGCGAATAAAAGGCATACCTAAATGAGATGAGCATTCTTGGGATTTCGATTTTCGCAACAAATAATAGGTGGAGAACTTAACAGTAAACATATCATCGATCGATGAAGTCAAAGCGACATGGAGCACGGTCAGTACTTGGATGGACCGCTTGGGAATACCACGTGTCAAAATTTTTACAAAAGATTTTAGTAAATTTTACAAAAACTATATAAATGGTTTACTAAATATTTTTGTAATTTTTACTAAGAATGTAGAAATTTTACTATAATTTAATGGGAGTTCTTAATAAAAGTTTTCCAGTCACATATATAGCCATAAATTATGTTTAGTTTTACCATATTCGTAGTAAATTTAACTAAGTTATTCTTTTCGTGTATCCAGACAGACTTGACGAGGTTATCATTTAAAATATTTGAATTCCGAATTTTGTTGGGTTTTATGGCATGAACAATCTTCCAAATAGAATTCAGCCTAGAAGTCTGGATCCTGAAGGCCAAATTTAACTCCTCAATTATAAAAAAACTTATGCGTGCCGTGCGGATAAACGGTAACATAGGTACCCACGCTTATAGACTAAGGTAATTTCAGTTATTTCGTACGTTTTTGACAATTTATTGGTAATATACTGCCTAAATTCCATTAAATACACGTCTATAAAACGTCATATTAGCGTTTATATTCAACAAACAATTTTTTATGTTCGTTTTTAAACGATAAGATAAATACTGATTCAGTTAAACCGTTTGAATGACACATGCAGCGTTGTTCCATTTAAACGTCCGATTAAATGTTATACGAATTATTAATTGTCATTTTAATATTGCTCTGGAAAATGTTTGCGATAGACAATGCCGTAAAAACTTTGTTATACGTTGCGTTTTTCATACTGCACATAGATTCAAAAGTTTTACATCACTCTGATTTTGGCATGTTAAGATAATTTTCGGGAATGAATTTTTTTCTAAATGTTTATTTATGTTTATCAGTTAAAACGACACCATTTTTTTGTAGCAAAAAAAAATATTGTCAAGACATTTGTTTAAGATAACATTTTCAGTGTTGTATTTTGTTGACGCTGGCCAGTTCAATTTTTCGGTTCAGTGTGTAAAAATGAATCGCCGAGTAATATCTGAAATTGATCTGGCAAGAATAGTAGCTTTAGCTGAAGAAGGTCATTCCCAAAGGCTTGTTGCTGAAACAATAGGGGTTTTTCAAAGTGATGTCTCTCTCATATGGAATCGCTATCTAGAGACCAATTCTGTACTGGACAGACAACGAAGTTGTAGAAGGCGTGTTACTAACGAATAGTAGAACCGCTATATTACGTTAACAATTCGCAGAAATCGTACTATGCCAGTCCCACAACTTCAGAGAGATGTTACGCATGCAATTGGAGTTCGTTGTATCGTCGCGTATCCGTCTCTACACTAAGAAGACGAATTGTTGAATCCGGTTTAAGATGTCGGCGACCGGTAAGAGTTCCACAACTATAATATGATCACCGAGTTCGTCGACTGCAGTGGGCTGAATTGCACGTTCGCTTACCCGAAGAATTTTGGAATTCTGTCCTATTTTCCGACGAGATTAGGATTTATCTGGTAAACGATAGTCGCTGGATTCGTCTTCGGAGAGAACCAACAACAGCCGCTCAACTTGCCCATGCTGGCCCCTTGCCTCCATTCGCCGGAGGAAGCGCCATGTTTTAGGCAGGTATTAGGTCTGACGAGCGTACTTAGTTAGTCCACGTTCAAGGCACAATGACTGGCGACAGATAGATTAGGGATATTCTACATCCTTTTGCGTTTATGGACGACAATGCCCGGCCCCATCGTACTAGAGCTCTGGATGGATATCTAGCAAGTGAGGGAATCAATCGCTTGAAGTCACCTGCTTGGTCCCCTGACATGAACCCGATAGAACATGCTTGGGACATGCTCTCTAGGGCAGTTCGCGTTAGAAGAAATCCCCCTAGAACTCTTCAGGAGCTTGTCATCGCTGCTTCCGAGGAATGGCAGGCTATTCCACAAGAACGAATTGCTAACCTTACGCACAGCATGCGGCGACGTCTTCAAGCTTGCATTGAGGCCAGAGGAGGAAATACACTTTATTAGAAACTGAATTTTTTAAATTTCACAAATTATACGATATAAATAAATTTTACTTTTGTTAAGTTTTTTTTTTGGAAGGTTTAAAATGTTGTGGTAAAATAAAATTTTTTAAAACTCACTGATTTTTATTTTAAACTTATCAATGAACTAATATTTAGTCTATTTTCACCATGACGTAATTACTTATTCGAGAATCAGAGTGATGCAAAACTTTTGAATCTATGTTTATTAGTTTCTAATTTGAAATTTAATGGGGAATAGCAACGAATTGATGACGAACTAATCGGTCGTCAAGAAAATCCCAATGCGGCATATTTCTACCGGGTGATGCATTATTAAGTTGAACATAGGAAATCCCTTAAAATTCTTGACGTGGTTGAATATTGGCTTCCCTGTACATTTTATGGAAAAACTGCATTATAACTTCGTGAGAAGGCCGAGATGGTAAAGCCATGTGCCCAGTTTGAATCCATTTTGGTGTGCCATTCATAAGCTGTCCAATTAAACATGATGGCAAGACCACGAAACTCTCATAGTTCAGGTCGTACAACAAACACCAGCAAATTATATTTTGACATTGAAAATCGCAAATTAGTGTCAGTTTTTTGCAATGGCGTCATAGAAATTATTTGCTGGTGTTCCGAACAAACCTGAACTACGATGATTTCGTGCTTTTGCCATTACGTTTAATTGAATTAGTTAGGATTGGCTCACCAAAATGGATTCAATCTCGGCACATAGATCCACCTTGCCGGCTTCTTCAAGAAGTTATAATACAGTTTTTCTAAAAAATGTATAGGTGAGTCAATATTCAGCCACCACAAAAAAAATACATGGTATTTCCATGTATGTTCAACTCCGATATAGTACTCGTATATGGAATGCGCCTTTATCACAGGCGATTGAATATGTCACTCGATCCTGGAAAATTCTTATTTTATATTTAGTAACTGCATTAAAATGATGATTAAATAGAGTTAATTCGGCAATTTCATAGAGTAGACGTTTAAAAATATGGTATTTAGCTCCTAATTATTTTTAATAATACCTTGTACTAGGGAACAAATGCAGACATTTTTGGAATTTTTAATTTCTTGTCCTATACTAGGAAATATCGTTAGTTTTTTTATAAAAACTCGAAAATTTTCATAATTTTAATCATCTGCTATTCTTGACATCGTCTATAAATAGAAACCTAAAACTGAAACCTCATAATTAAATTTTTCCTAAAAAGGTTTGACGTAAACCCTCATAGTACATCGTCTTGTAGCCACAAAATAAAATCTAATCAATAACGGCTTCATACTGCCACCTCGACAGCCTACAACATCGAAGACAGGTTGGTGATTTGACAATATTTTACAAATATTTCCATGATAACAACTTTTTAAAAATAAAATGAAAATAAGCAACGAATAAAACATGAAATTACATCTGCAGCCATTGGGGAAGCCATTGGCAATAACACTGCTGAATGAAATATCCAGAAAAATATGTGCAATATCTTACAACGAATTCAGTCATTGGAAAGACAATGAGAATACTATAGAATTCTAGGAACATGGTATAGTGTTATTGTATTCAATTCAGGAAATGACTTCTACCCTGAGGGAGTCGGGGCATCCATTCCTGGGTAGGTTCCTGCTCTGGCGTATACAATAATACATTTAATTTTAATAACTGCCCGTCATGTAATAAAAGCAGTAGTAAAGAAAATTTAATATTTCAGTGCGATTTTATTATCAAATATATTTAATACCATTAGTGTTAGTAGCGATGTATGCACCTGTAATTTATGTTCGTAAATAAATGGCATTGGTACTCGTAAATAACTAACTAAAATTTTACGATCTAGTTTACAAGTTTTCCATATTTCGCTTAATAGCTGACAACTTTGGCATTAATACCGAATAACACGGCGAAAATAACATCATCGGATAAAGTTACTGTTACTATAGTCTATATCAGGGCTGTCCAACAAGTGGCCCGCGAAGTGGGCCTCTAAATGTATAAATTGCCCTCAAATACGAAATATTAGTTAGTGAATACCAATATCCTCAAAGTTCCCACTAATTTTTTTGTAATTTGATAATAATAGTAATACAAACGCCTTTTTTCTTTGTATACCATATCTATTAACACTCACTGATAAAGTTGCATAAGAAGTATTTTAAAATGCGGCCCGAACAAACCCAAACCGCATTTTTTTTTCAAATCGGCCCTTGGGGCACTTGCAGTTGGACAGCCCTGGTCAACGAATACTTATAAACCCGTAAGAAGACAAACAGCCGTGTTAACAAATCGAAGCAGGTATGAACAAACGAACAAACCCGGCATCCGTTACGTCTGACATCAGCTGACAAACGCACGTGCTTTTCAAATGTCATTTTTGTCCAAATTTTTATTACTGTCAATATTTTAAAGTGACATTTAACCAACAAAAAACATTCAAAACCCTTTTATTTGATTTACTAAGTGGTGAAAATCAATATTTTGATTCTGACATGTTTTAAGCTGTAAATATCACTTTAAAATTATCCTTACACACTCTTATATCATTTTTTGAACTAGTAACGTAACTACAAATGAAAAATTAAACTTCAGAAATAAGGTTGTAAGTAGTTTTATTAAAAATGGGAAGTAAATCATAATTTACATAAAAATTTTTACCATCTAAAATAAAAACCGAAACGCAAAATTTTAGATTATTCCAAATATTTTGGAAGCTCCTGTATTTATTTTTGATTTTTTTGTTTGTCAATTTAACCGACTTTATCTCTTGCCATCTGCGAAGACCCAATGGTGAAGGACGACTTTGTATGTTTAGGATATGAGCCGCAACATAAATGATTCACTTTGATGTTTCTATCGGTTTTAATTTTGGAATTTTTGAAAAATTTTCGTAATGAGTTTGAATTTGAACTAGGTAGCGAAATGAGTTATATGAAAGGAAGTTTGTAAAATGAAGTGGAAATAACGTTTAATGTAAAACAAATAAAATTTATAGCTAACGAATTATATTCTACTAAAACGGAAGAGTTTAAAACGAAATTACATTTTAAATAATAAATCTAGACATATAATATATTTTAATTCGTTGCCATTTTGCGTTTGTCGAGTTGTGTTTTCGCCGCAGCGACAGATTTTATTGCAAAATTGCTAACTGCATATTTTATGTTGTGATATTGTTTAATATGTCAAATGTAGATAGTATAAAATGACATAGAGTTTTCGGATATCAATCAACGGAGTTCCATTTATGTATTCCTATAATACTGCATCAGATTATTGCCAAAATTAATTTTACAGTTGATAATTTTATATTTTAATAAACTATATTAATTAGAGGTTCAAGAAGTGGTCCATTTTCACTGTGGTTAAGCTAAAATGAATGAAATAAAGGTCCGTCTAAATCAAACATAGAGTTTTTGCCCTTCTCCTTCTGTCAAGCTCATCCTTGGACTCATTTCGCCGTATCACGGCTCGTCAGTAGTGTTTTACAAAATGAGAAAGGCATGTGCAAGTGCCCAGAATTAATGTCTACGGTAATATAATACTCCTTTGGGTTGGAGCTTTGGGGTGTTAGTATACTGCCGCCAAGGGGTTAAACCATGAACACTGCAAATATAACTGGATGGGAAGTTTTCAAATTGACGCTCCGTATTGCAAGATGATACTTTCAATTTAATTGTTTAAAATTTTGAACAAATCTAGTCATAAACTTTTTATTTTTTATATTTTAGAACTATTTTTATTGCATATTCAATGTTTTTATGATCGGATAAAACTATGATTTATCGTATTAGGGAGACGGGCTTTATTTATGCCATTAGGGCCAATAGAACTTGCATACGCTGGTATAAAATTAAACTATAAAGCTTAATGCTTGAATATAATACGCTATTAAAAGGTTTAACATTCGGCAGTCGTTTTTTCATATGTTTACTTTTCGAATGAATTACATTTCGCATTGCAGTAGATTATTAATAGATGGCGATACTTTATATACTCTGTATATTTTAACGGGCTAAATTTAAAGCTATTTAATGAATAAGGGGGTAACTTTCCCAAATGTAACCTTGACACACCGGATATATCTGCTTGACCAGATTATTACCCAATGCGACGATAAACTTACGAGTGAAACTACAAATAAGAATTATTTTATTTAGAATAAGCTGGCTTATTTTCTTATATAAGGCAGTCCAATTAAATCCGTCTTTCTGTCGTTGACAGAGGTTTGCTCGGGCTTCATAAAAACGTCAAGAATGTTACTCGATCTAAGATAATTGCGTTTCTTTGCAATACCAGCTTAGCAGTTTCCCCATTTATCTTGGCAAACGACGACGAACCAAAGAAACAACACAAAAGATTTGGGGAAATTCAGTTATACTAGTTTTTAGTCTTAACTTCGTAAGTGATAACAGTGATAAGATGCCCGGGACAATTTTACAATAATTAACAATTAACTTCCAAAAAAATTGGTTAAGAATTGGTTGAAAACTTATAAACTATCAAATAATCTAAATAAAACAAATTACATAGATTTTTCATTAACAAGGGCTGGTCATCCCAATTTTATTAATATATATTATTAATTACTATCGGTAATGGTGGAATTGCTGAAGTAGGTAACCCACACAAATTATCTTGGTGTGTTGGTTGACCAATTTATGAAGTGGAGTCCACATATTGACTATGTTTCTAATAAAATACGTAGACTCATACACAAATTTTATATATTAAGGGAATTTCTAAATGAGGAAACATTGGTGATGGTTTATAGAGCATTTGTAGAGTCGCTAATACGATACGGAATAATTGTCTGGGGTGGTGCCTATGGCACAGTACTTAATAAGTTAAATATAACACAAGAATATATCCTTAAAATTATATTCAAAAAAATAAAAGATTTCCAACGAATTTATTGTTTTCCGAGGATACTGTAAATATCAGAACTTTACATATTAGCAGTATATGTAATTTTGTTTATCGGTGTAAGACCAAATTAAACTATGTAGACCACTCTACCGAAACAGGGACTAAATCTAATACCGAATTTAAATTGCCAAAAATTTAACACCGCCCATAAAAAGTTTATGGATTATTTAGCACCAAAATCATTAAATTTACTCCCAGATAATATAAAATCATTTTAAAATATAAAAACTTGGATTGTGGGCATGTTTCAGTAACGTATGTCACATAGAATTATAATATAGATAATATAAATAAAAATACAAAATAATAATATACATATATTCATTATATTATATTATATATTAAAAATGTTAAAAAATAAATGTTAAATGTTCCATTGTATTTTTAATGATTTGTTAAATTTATTTATAATATAAATAACTACGGAGGAGGACAACGAACAATAGTATGTTATATACCAAGAGTGATAAGCCTATTACATACATTGGAAGTTCGAAATCGTGTGTAATATGCTTAACAGTCGAGTTGTGTATTATACTTTTTCTACTTCATATTTACTTTTATCTTAAATTATCGAAATATGGTAATAAAACATTTTCTGAGTCGGTATTCACATGACTATCAGTACACCAGTCAATACATTTTGGATACACTTTTTCATACCGCTGCATGGATTTTTCTAGTAATGAATTATTTGCTGTGGAAGCAGCTTATAATATAATTTTCCGTATCGTTCCCTCAATCTGCATATCGTAGTCACCCATACTTTACTAATACAGGGTGTTATGGAAATGACGTATTATATTTAAATGGGTGACTGCTTGGGTGTCCTAGAGAAGCGCTACATATTTTATTTTTTTTAAATCGACTGTTTTAAAAGTGGGGTAACAAACACTCTTACTCACAGGTCAGTTCGCGCTACTGTACAACATTTCACCCAGGCCCAATGGCAATGTTGCCAAACTTAATGAAAAACTGAAATTCCATATAAAATTATAAAAATAAATTATTTTCTACCCACTTGTATTTATCTTTATACCTAAAGAGCAAGGAAATACAGGCACACATGGGAACACTCCTGGAAACACTTTATGCACACACAGTAATAGTGAAACAGAACCGATACTTAGCTTATTAAATACAATAATACAGATTATACTACAGATTATTAGATTTTATTACACGCGACGAAATTTGACGTCCAGATGAAAACAATATTCAAAGATTATTTATGGACGGGCAAGATAGATGCGTAAACCGAAAAACCAGAGCGGATTGCTGAGACTGTGTTGGTAATCGACGAGACACAACGTATCCGGCCGCTGGTTGGTCTTTGACTAACAACCCGCTAGCGTGCGGCGCTATATGAACACAGCCGATGTAAGGCGTCAAGAGGTCATTGGCATTTGACCTAGTGACGTACGTGCCTATTTCAAGCTTAGTGTTAGATACTATTCCATATGTTTTTTCGGGTTGTTTAAAACATAGTCCGGTGTAAATGTTCTTCAATTAATTGTACAAAAATGTATTACAGAATGGAAAAGTGTACACATGACAACACCGGCCAGAATTCCTTGATTGCTTACATGTATCGCAGTGCCACACAGATGTTTTTCTGGTTTGACGTCAGGTCACTTTTACCGCTGAATGATTTGAAAGCGCCATTTATGGTTATTTTTCTTCAATTTATCTTTATCTCAGGAATTGCCGGTTTAAATATAATAAGTCATTTCCATAACACCCTGTATACCTACCCAAAAATAATATCCAAATTAAAAATGTTAACGTTTTCCTGACATTTACGTTGTAAAAGCGAAGAACAACAGAACAAAGATAGGTAATCTACACAAACTTGTTAACTGAAAACAGATGAGTATGTCACCTTTCTCTAGGACACCCAAGAAGTCAACCATTTCAATATAATAATACATCTCCATAACACCCTTTTAATAAAACGTATAAACAACGGTACATATAAACACAAATGGCGAACTTTAAATTAAATTAAAAAACAATTGTCGGCGAAACGGGTGAAAAAGTATGTTACTGTCTGTCCTATTTATTGACATTGTTCCCTTTATATTTACTGAGAACTTTCGCCATAGTTATGACACAAAAGAGTTGTAAAGGGAATTTATGTCGTTTCTGAAACAGTTCTAGAAACTTACTAATGTAATCATGTCGCTTACCACGCGTCAGTGGTGTCTTCTCTCGTGACTAGATTTTCCCTCCATAATAACAATATGTTCCCGAGAATATAATCATAACCAAGTTGTTTGCAATTCAAATAACGTATCTATTATTCAAGTGATGACAGAAATTGCTATGAATGTGTGTGGTTGTAATAGAGGTCAAAAGATTTGGGAAACTTGGATTCGAGTTCATTCTAGGGTTGCTGTAAAGGTTAATTTTAGTACTAACAAAGGTAGGTGTTGTAATAATGTAAAATAATTTAGGTAATTTAAATGAAAGTAATATTCATATGAAGAACATATTCACTGTCCCGGCGTTGACGTTCGTTTCTAAATTAATTATTTTATATGGTAAAATAACGACGAAAGTGTATAATCACTCGCGGCCCAATGAATAATTTCAATACTTTCAATACCAATATATTTTCTTCACGTTACTTAATAGTTATTTATGTATCAAGGGTACTAAGTAGATGATTATGCCCTGAGGGCGACAGTCTTACAAAGCCGATAGCCTCTGGCCCGAGGGTATATATATATGTATTAGTACCCGTGGTGCATACAAACTTTTATGTCATACCAATTTGTTTCAAATAATAAATATTTTTTAAAATTTGATTTGATTTACCAATTTTATATTTTTACCTTCGACATTACCTTGATATTATTATAGCCTGCGTTTTTGTTGCTAGGGAGATAAGTATTCAAATGTTTAATGTGTCAAAGTCAAAAATCAAAAATGGAACAAGGTTTTGAAATTCCCGACGAAATTGAAAAAGAGGCTGAAAAGGCAACGCAAAACCTGTTACCGAGAAAATCCGGACACTCATACGACAAAGAATATGACCAATTTTTGAAGTGGATATCAGAAAATGCTGTAGAAAACATTAACGAAACTGTGCTGTTGGGGTACTTTAATGATCTACTGGTCATTGTTTACGTCGAATGTCGGCAACTCTTTTAGCAGGAGCTGGAGCAAGTATGACTACGCTGAAGCGCCATGGTGGATGGAAGAGTATCACAGTTGCTGAAGGATATTTAGAGGATAGAATATCCTCAAAATATGAGGTTTCAAGGATGTTAGCAGGCGTACCATCTGGATCTCGCATTTCCTTACAGAAAACCCAGACAATGAATCATGAGTCAACCTTTGCTACAGGAAATTTAGCTATCAGCGGAACCTTCCAGAATGTAAATACAACCAAATAATATATAAACGTAAATTTATATTTTGTTAATAAAGAATAAGTTAATCGAAAACTGTTTTTTGCGTCTTAATGCCAGCGCGGGCCATAATATGTACTTTATGCCCACACGGGCTCGTCTCTCCTGAACAATTAATAGTTTTGCGGTTGTGTCATTGTTTTATCGAAACAGCCATATGCTTTTCGTGCTGATTTTTATAAAGATACTACTTTTATTAAGAACTACCGTCATTCCCGTCAGTACAATTTTTTTATATATGACGCACGTTTCTTTATCAGGTGACAATTTATAGATATGCGACCCACTTTTATCTATTTGAAATTTGTGTCATTTCACCAACGAGCCGTAGTGGTTGGTTGGTTGGTTGAGGGCTGGCATGTTGCCATTATTCTGCAGCCGAACGGCTTGTTGTATCCCTTTTGTTTAACGTCTGGGAAACGTCTGGGACCTACAGCTTTTGACGTGGGATCCGAACCACGCGCATGCCCCCAGTCTGTCCATCAGTCCCCAAAGGAGTACGATTATCCGCTCCAGTCAGGTCTTATTCAGGACTAAACCCCCAGTCTGTCCATCAGTCCCCAAAGGAGCAGGATTATCCGCTCCAGTCAGTGGGTCTTATTCAGGACTAAACTAGCAACATGCTGCATGCTACTAAAATTTTGTGTACTGACGTACACCTACCGGGAATCGAACCCGGGTCGCCACGGCCGAATGCGGTAGTTCTGTTTATTGAGCTACCATACCGTAGTGACATATTACAAAATCTGTGACCTCTGACTAAATTCGATGTTCGTAGAGTAAAATGTATCGATTATTAACTGATTTACAACCGTCAGTCGGCTTGTTGTTTTTACCGATTCGTTTTATTTTATTTAGTTTTTGGCATATTTACTTGGCTTCACCGAATATTTAATTTATAAATAGTGAGAAACTGAAAAATAGGACTAACGAGAGCCTACTACTTTTTTTATTTCAGTAACAGCGTTAAATTTTAACAGGCTCGTTAAAAATAACATATTTTTCGGTCACATATTTTTTAATTTTATTTAAAAAGGTCGGTCCCGTCAGTCATAAAATCCGAAATAAGAGTGCACTTTCGGCTATAGGTTTCTTTTAAATTGCTTTGTATTCCACTTTTATTACGCAATAAATTCCGGTTAAAGCATTGCCTTGTCCCGGCAAAATTGCCTCCGGGCGGCAGCTGTCCTTCTGTGGCCATCAAAGCACTATAACAATGTGCCACAATTGTAGTGACCACAAAGATATCTTTTTGAAGTTGTTTTGCTGTTGGGGCTGGAGAAGTCGATGACGCGTTTTTATTATTTACACATTTGATATAATTATACAGAATGTCCACCGCCTCGATATATAGGGTGTTGAATAAATGTCGGTACCCCGGAATAACTCCGGTGCATCGCATTGGAAATACTCCTTTTCTCTGTCTTGTACTAAAAAATGCATGTGGAAAAAGTTGTATTTTTTAGTACAAGACAGAGAAAAAGAGTATTTCCGGGATGAAACTTGATTTTCGCATGGTTCTGATTTTGTCTTTCTCATGGTGATTATTGGTGAAGGATGTGCCCGAATAAAAAAACTTTTCGGACAAAAGATGTTTATTTTTGGTTGGAGAACACGATCCGCCAAAAAAAAATAGAGTTTTATTTGAAAATCTTAACTTACCCCCACCCTCGCCCGGGGGTTGAGGGGGTAGGGAGTGGTTTAAATTGCAAACTATTCCTCCTTCAAAACCAAACAAATTTTTTCCCATACATTTTCCGCTGCAATGCGAGGCACCGTAGTTATTCCGGGGTACCGACCTTTTTTCAACACCGTGTATATATGAAAAACTATACATAGGAAAGTCTGAACATTGGACAATATGCTGATCTTGATAGGGGCAACTCGGCTTAATTATTTTGAATATGGTGGCACTTCTGGTTATACCGGAAGTCGGTGTCAAGTTGCTTATTTAAAATGGAACACCCTATATTATCAAACAAAATCGTCATATAAAATAGTATATTAAGATACAAGTTTCATAATACATTGTCTTAGAGCACGCGTTAAATTAGAAAACGACCCGCGAAGCGGGAAGTTTTCTAAAGTACAAGTGCTCCAATTGTCTTACGAACCGTGTATTTTATAATAATTTTTCTATTTGGGTCTTTAAAGTCTGAAAAACTGTAAAAAATATAGTGGATTTTTTCCATTTGAATTAATATTTTCTTTTTGGGTTGGCAGTACTTTTACAATTTAATAAAATGTTACAAGTATCAAATATGCCATGATAGAAACAATTGAACACAACAAAGCTTCTACCCATCCGTCATAATTAAAAATAAATATATTATTAAAATTAATAAAAATGAGTATTTCCGGGATGAAACTTGATTTTCGCATGGTTCTGATTTTGTCTTTCTCATGGTGATTATTGGTGAAGGATGTGCCCGAATAAAAAAACTTTTCGGACAAAAGATGTTTATTTTTGGTTGGAGAACACGATCCGCCAAAAAAAAATAGAGTTTTATTTGAAAATCTTAACTTACCCCCACCCTCGCCCGGGGGTTGAGGGGGTAGGGAGTGGTTTAAATTGCAAACTATTCCTCCTTCAAAACCAAACAAATTTTTTCCCATACATTTTCCGCTGCAATGCGAGGCACCGTAGTTATTCCGGGGTACCGACCTTTTTTCAACACCGTGTATATATGAAAAACTATACATAGGAAAGTCTGAACATTGGACAATATGCTGATCTTGATAGGGGCAACTCGGCTTAATTATTTTGAATATGGTGGCACTTCTGGTTATACCGGAAGTCGGTGTCAAGTTGCTTATTTAAAATGGAACACCCTATATTATCAAACAAAATCGTCATATAAAATAGTATATTAAGATACAAGTTTCATAATACATTGTCTTAGAGCACGCGTTAAATTAGAAAACGACCCGCGAAGCGGGAAGTTTTCTAAAGTACAAGTGCTCCAATTGTCTTACGAACCGTGTATTTTATAATAATTTTTCTATTTGGGTCTTTAAAGTCTGAAAAACTGTAAAAAATATAGTGGATTTTTTCCATTTGAATTAATATTTTCTTTTTGGGTTGGCAGTACTTTTACAATTTAATAAAATGTTACAAGTATCAAATATGCCATGATAGAAACAATTGAACACAACAAAGCTTCTACCCATCCGTCATAATTAAAAATAAATATATTATTAAAATTAATAAAAATGAGTCAGGAACAAAGTTGTACTCCGTCAGAAATACGAGAATTTGCAGAAAATAATCTAGATGCAAAACTTTGAATTATGGTGCGAGCAGAACAAAGTTCAAAATATTGAACAGAATAATAAATAATATAAACTATTGTGTCGACACAGAATCTGACAGGAATAACAATTAATGCTCAGGAAATGTCTATAGTAACTATAAATATATATATACTATAAAGTAATATGTATAATACTATATTGAATTAAAAATAAAAATAGTACTTTATTGAATAAAACTTTAGAAATAGAGCATAAACCGGAAGATATTTCTATTATTTTTAGGTTATGTTGTTTTATAGTTGTGACTAGAAATTAGTTTACGGACAACGCCAGCATGTTATATATTTCCGAGTAAAGGTATTTCAGATAAATATCTAGTAAAAATGATGTATTTGCAAGGTTAAAGGTTAGTATTTTAAAGTTTTCAATAAAATTTTTGTGTCGAATCCATAATTGCCTAGAAGACTAATTTCAACGAAATCGAAGTAAGCCTAAAATTCGAACCCTGCTTGCTGCCAACATAAAAAGTAAAATTTCAGTTTCATAAAGTGGCAGGTTATTCAATATTTTTAGATTTCATAATGTAGCCATTATGAAACCCAAATAGAAAAATATTAAATTGACAATATTTCGAAATAGACAACCTTATACAAGCTTCCCCTTATTTTTAATGCTAAATAGAAAATAATTTGTGAACTCTTGAAATTCTGCTACAAACCCCACCTTACCTTACCGGAGCAAATGTTCGGTACTTCCCTGCCTACAATAAACAACGTTATTTAATGCCGCAAAACACCAAGGCATATGTCATAATGAACAAAATACCGGACTTGACAGATGGGCCCATTCGGTTTGTCATGATAGGCCGTCAAATGCCTCCGGTGGCCGTAATTTCTAGTTATTTTCGTTTCGTGTCTTCATCTGGGAATTTTAGCACTTCCGAGTAACCTGTATGCCGTATCGTCTATAAATTATATATGAAATAAAAAGTAGGGCAATAATTTAAGATGTTTTTGCGCTGTTTATTAGAATATACGTGTATATTTCATAAACCCATTTTTTTCCCATGCCAGACTATGAATAAGAATATATTTCACGACGCCTACAAGAATATTTAATATATGAGTCATGGACAGGTGCCCTATCAAGTTGAAGAAAATGAGGCTTCTGTGAGGAGGGCTGTGATTCAGATTTTGATCGAGATCTTGAGGGATCCGTCCTTGTTAGGTTTGTTCCGAATGAAAATGACCGTTTCGAAATAGCCAAACCTGGAATTGTGCAATTGCAGAACGACCAAAGGGCGACAGACATTTTTAGTAAATTAATAGAAATTCTCTAACATTAAAAAACTCTAAAAAAGTAAGTGGGGCTCATGTGTTGTTTTAATGTGTAATATACAGGGTGTCCCATACCTTATGGGCCATAGAGCAACTGAAAATACAGAACATCAAACTAAACCGATTAGTCATATAAGTTTTTCGAAATGTTTCTCGTTCTGGAAATGAGTGGAGTGTTGAAAGTTAAAGTTTATTTCTGGAAATAAACCATAATTTGAAAATTGGCGATACGATGTTTCAATGAGTAAGAAATGAGAATTTGTAGAAATTTTTAAGTTTTGAGATTGACCATGCAAAGTTTATCCACGAATATATGCCATGGCAATAAGTTTGAATACAAAGAAAAGCGCAAGCAAAATTTGGTTACTATTTATAATTATTAATACGCATAACCTCCACCGCTCCCTGCCGCTGGTCAAAAATCCTAGCGTGTTGGGCGCATGGCAGTGCCATGTGTCTGGCATCTGTCTGCGGAGGCGTGTCCAAATCATTCACATATTATATATTTATCTCTGTTTAATGCTGTGAACAAAAATAGAGGCGGAAGTGATCATATTAATCGACTGGACTGGTTTGGAGTAAACGCATATTCACGTGTTGTCAGATTTGCTAGTAAATAATGTGAACAGTGTGAACAGATTAATTAAAACACAAAATACCTCTCAGTTTTTCAGTCTGAATTATAATATTTTCTAACATTTTAACGATTTGGTTAAATTCTGTATTCGTAGGAGGTATAAACAATAAATTTCATAAAACTTATTAGATTTTTCGTAAGTAATTTGACAACATCGATAATATTTCGTCTGCATTCTTTAAATAGTTTTGGTAGCCACAGAAAGAAACGACCAGCTGTAGTAGATTCCTACTAAACATAATATATAGGAAGCGACACACAATCACATCCGAACAGCCCACCAAGGTATATACCGAACAAACCTGAAATGCCATTAAAAACTGATGTATAGTATATTTAATTACACTTTAAATATTTATTATCAACGAGTAATATTTTTGGATAAAACGTAATAAATAATATGTTCAGCTAATATTTATTCATTCACATTTCAGTAAAATTATGTAATTAATACAGCAGCCATATTTAAGGCAGTAAAATTTTTATGGTTTTAAAATTATTTCAAAATACCTATAAACGTTCATCGTTAATTTTAAGTTTGCGGGCTTTTATGTCGAATTGATTTCAATATCTTTGTTATAAAAGGTTACTTTCAATTAAAACTTTACGAGCAATACCAATGAAATAAATTTAATTGGCAGTCTGATGTTTATAGCCTGACATTTTCAGGAATCAAATAACTTATTTCACTTATTTGTAAGGTGGAATTTCATCTTTATGGAATCGTTAATTTATTAATTCGTTAAATGTCGTAAATTTTTATCTACTCGTTACGACGTTATTTACACTGTTTATTAGAGTATGTATGAAGCCAAAATTAAATGATCGCATATTATTTCGATCGCTATATTAGTGAAGTATTATGCCTCAACGAAGCAGTGGCGACTCGTGTGGGAAAACATAGAGGAAGAGTCGAGTAAAAATATTCACGTCAAAGACGAGGAAGTGGTACTTCTCCTACTTAGAATATCCGCTACTGCAACAAAGACCTGGTAGAAATTTTGTCTTTGGGTGACAGTAACCAAGTCGAATTTAATGCTAAGAATACCATCAGGTAGAAGTTTTCTCTAGAAATGTCGAACGGATATGACCATGGCAGGACACGCAGTGTCCACATGCCGAACTTCATTGTTTAAGAATTGTTTCATTTGGAGGAAGGGATCCTTGTGGAACGACCTTCCTGAGGTCGTGGGTTCCAACGAATATGACCAACCAATGACCCAAAACTAACGTGAATCTTTTTATTCGCACACGCACCTCTCCCAGACTGTCCAGGCGATCAAGAGAGCGTGAGGTCATGTTTATATGCACGCTCACGTGGCGTGGACGGATTTTAAAGCATTGGACACCACATGATCTTGCTCTTAATCGTTCATGCCCGCTCATTTGGTCTGGACCCGGCTTAAAAGATTTTTTCTATAGTTCTAGTATTTGATCATAAAAAATGATAACTAATTAATAATAACACCATAGGAAAGTAAAACAAAATCGTAAAACCAATTTTATCGTGTTGTTAATATATAATTTTTTAAATTGTTTTTATTATTATCCTTATTATATTTTTTAAATTTCAGATTCATTGGGTTCAGCAGCAACACGAAAAGAAGCGCAAGAAAAGAGACTACGTCGTTAGTCCTTCTCCTTCGGCTTTTAGTCAATTTTTTACCGGAGTAGCACCTGGAGCACGTTCCCATGGTCAACCTCAGTACAGGGCAGCCCCGGGACTATCTTTTCCCGATCCTTTATATAAGGAGCAGTGGTACTTGGTAAGTAATTTTATTTTCTACAATCGTTATAAAAAATATATTTTTTTACGCAAACATTTTTAAATCTTCTACTTTATGGTCGTGCTATTCCAAGTTTAAATCAAGAATAATCAAGTCGATATAAGTAAATATCCCAAATTTATTGCATTACGAATGACAGTGAGTTGGTTGAACACCAAATTTTTTAAATTCGAAAAAAGAATGATATTAACGTAGATAAAATATGCACTCTAAAAATGCATTGGTATCTAAGACTAATTTTATCTTGCTGTTAAAGTTTAATTAAAGTAAATTTTAGTTAGCAAAACAAATTTTCGTTTTAACTGAATTACGATGAATAAGATGATCTAGTTAACAGAACTAACTCTTATTTTAAACTACTTCTTAGTTAATATAACTACATTATCATGTTGAAACCAACACTTTTTTATTAATTAGCTCTCTATACTAATTTACTTAGTTATTGTTATTGGCCAGATATAGTAGTAATAATGTGAGAACTGACATCACACCAACTGCCGCCATTTGCTACTAGGAGATGGCGCTGCGCGCTGTATTTTCTCGACTACCGTTGATAATACGGCGTGAAGTATTAGATGTACACCTTCACTCTACTGACGAGAACTAAAGAGCTCGATACCGGTCTGCAGGTGGTTACATCCTATCAATGGAAAAGGCCTTTTCTTGGTTGTACCATTCAATCTGAAATGGTAGTGCTACTGTGTAGACTAAATACGCCCTTATTGTATATAATATAATTTTTTCATACATTGGTAATTAATATTTCTTTGCTCTTAGATCTCTAAGATCTTGATATCTTAAACTAGACCATTTTTTAGATATTGAAATGAAACTTATGCATAAACTTACTTTATACATTTGTTACATAAATAAATATTAAAGGTTCGCGCACACCGATGCTAAATATAAGGCGCGGGCGCGAAGGCCATATTTTCGCATCACGAAATATTCTTTAGCCGAAGTACACGGCTCGCAATTGAAATCAACAGAAAGACTCAAAGATTTGTTAATAAATGTTATAAATATATATTATTTTTATGCTCATGCTAAAATTACTTCTTCTTCAGAATGAGTATTCAGTATTTTCTGGAAAATACATTTAAAAACCCCAGCAAAACCACCTCTTTGAGTGTTGAGATGAAATATTTTATTTCAGAAATTTCCTTAAGTTCTGCTGTATACTAAAATATTTTACGGGCGCTAAATCTTTTGAAAATAACTTATGAGACTCTATACCTTGGGACATACGTCGCAAGATAATAGAAAATCGCGATGGAGCTGTCGTAGTAATTTTTCTCTTAAATGAGGCGTGATATTACTACGAGCATGGCACCGACGACCTTATTTTTTTGAATTATTGCTTTTTATTCGCTTTTAGCGGGATAAAATAAGAACGACAAAGACTGTCGAGACGAAACGTAGCTTGAAATGTGTCGTTAAATATTTTTACGCAATCGACGTTGAATTATGAAGTCATGAATTTTGTTTACTGCTCTTATACGTCTTTATTATATCAAATTAAAATGTAATTACCCACGTTTAAGTAAAATTATGCAAATTATTAAATCAGAATGTTGAGGAGGTCGACTTGCGGAGCTTTTTAGCAAAACCGAATAAATCCCTTGTACCGCAGATTTAGTTCGGTAAAATATATCGTATAAACTGCCTAGTTTCGACTAGCGATGAAACTAGGAACGCAACAGTTATGAGCGTGTAACGTAACAGATACGGGTAATATAAAATACTAGTTCCCTGTTCCAGCCGTTATTTCTTATACGTGTGACAACACTGTTACCACATAACGGGTTGCAAGATACTAGTTCCAGCAGTTCCAGCTGTTATTTCTAGTTATATCCGTACGGTTACTGGCCGTATTCGTAACTGGGTTCACAGTGACAAACAACAAGTAACAACACTGCTGGACAGAACGGGTTATGCCTTAATAAATTAAATTAATAGATATTAGGTAATTATTAAACTTTCATATTTGTCTCCCATCATCATCCCCTCGTGTTTGTTATATTTTTGAATTAATTTTTTTTCAAACAAAACTGTCTTTGATATATGCCTGCTCTACACCTGCATCAAAAAAATATGTAATTCAGCGTAAATCGACAGCCAAATAATCCAAACAGGCGAAGCCGCCGACGAGATTTAGAAAATACTAGTAGTTAAAAATAACTGTTACTAAAAAATACTCGTTTGTATCATCGCTAGTTTCGACCAAAGCAGATCCTTATGAAATTTAGGGACAAAACAAATTTTTTGATGCAAAACCAAATAAATCCATTTATTTTTTGTTATATTTTAATAACTATCATTTTTTTCCAATGCTGTTAGATAAGGGATATTATGATATTCCCAATAATATTAATTATTTACAAACTTGAAATCACATCACATCAATTATTATTAGAAATTATTTCACAACAGAATAGAAAAACGATAATGATACAACTGATAAATTTAACACGCTATTTATTAGGCCAGAAATACCTTAACGTTTAAAATTCGTACACAATCACGTGGGAGTTCAAGGGAAACTCGAGTTGAAAAAGTCTTCACGTATCAAAACAGCCTGAAGAAGCGTTTGGGCAACGGTTTCCGACGACAAATGTCAAGGCACGCGTGGTGATCTAGCGTTACTGCTAATCTACTGCATACACTTGTTATGTGAAATGAGATTGAAATGTATATGGCCAGATGTATATGTTCGGTAATGTTAGGGAGTATTTAGACTCATTATGTCTCTAGGACGTCCTATTCCATAACACCCTGTATAATTAATGCCGCTGGTAACAGCAATTTTACCTCTATATACTGTAGAAAATTGTAGATATTATTTAAATTCAAAGGTAGTCATACACATCCAATATTTTGTAGTTCATAACCTTATCGCATTGACTAATTTACAATTTTTCATTCATCGTTCAGTATTTCAACTCTGAAATCAAATTTCCATTTTATCCAAAATACAATAACTCTGCGTTCAGTCATAGTTATGCAAATTTTAATTGTTTTATCTGAACATCTGAAACTAACTTTAATTTTAACCATAGTTTAATTGTCCCATTAGCACCGCAAACATTCTAATGTGATCATAATACGATTTTGTTATATATTATTCGTTCATTTATATTTGATTAGGCCTAATTTCCGAGTATTTAAAATTAAATGAACATTAAATATTATTTAATTACTGTTGCTATGGAAACCGAAACGCAATACTTTTTCCACAATTGATTTAATTAGAATTTTCCCCCGGTATTTATTTTCTTATCAATAAAGTAAACTGGAAACTAGGAACGTCTACTTTCATCGAATTCTATGATCTTTATTTTATTTCTCACTATTTAAGAAAAACAAATATTTGCCTCACATTGGCAACATCGTCTATGCAACCATGTAATTAGGGAATCCAATCCCGCACCCAAGCTGTAATCCCGCAAGCCTGCGGGATTGAGTCCATCGATCCCGCGGATCCGCGGGATTTGCTGGATAGCAAACAATGAACTGCGCCCTGCTGGGCTATTGAAAATACGTTAAACAGAAGAGTTTTCTTGCGTATGTGCGAAAGTAAAAGCGTTATTCAACTAGATCTAATGTCATTTATCAAGTGGTTGAATATAATACATGGAATTTAAACAGCAATCACAAAAATTAATGTCAGTGTAGTTTACAAAGAAAATAAAGGTTCAAGTTTAGTTTGGAATAATTTTTTAAAGTCTGAAGATGGTTTTACAGCTAAATGTAAGTTATGCCCTAGCATTATCAAAATCTCTGCTCGTTCCACCAAAGGTCTTCACACCCACTTACAAACAAAAGCAAATAATATTAATTTGAAAGTCCAGAGCAGTAGCGGTGGTGTTGATATTGATAAAATAACACAGGAAATGAATGCTCGAGTAGTTCGTTTAGTTCAATTGCTAAGCGCTCAGATGTTAGTGGTTCTTCTGTGCTACTGAAACTAAAAATTATAGATCTGAGAAAAAGTTTCGATAGAGGAACGAGTGTATCGACTGATAGCTAAAGATGTTATATCCTTTGGAAAGTTTATCACATCGATCGATATGCGCCAACTATTCGAATCAGAGGGACACAATTGCCTTCTTCTGCCAGAAGAAAACAATCCAAGAACTTGGAGCCTTTGTACTGCATGGGTGTCACAGTCTTCCCCTGTATTTGTGCCCGCCCGAGCATCACTTGGCCAGGTACTAAATCATGAGATGACACTTTTGGAAGCTGCATATAACTGTGTAAAATCTGTTCCGCCGACAAATTTGGCAATAAAATTCATTCGAAGTAGAAAGTAACGACCTTTTTTTGGTTTTTGGTCATCACTCTATGAACAAACTAATGGCGGGAGTCTCCAATAAAAGTAGAACATAATGACTTTTTGCTGTCAACTTGGGCGCCGTGAACTGAAAAATGTTGAGAACCATTGGTTTTCCACCAAAGGCTTTTTCTAGGACACCCATTTAAAAATAAACCATTTTAAATTTTATTTTCTAGTAAATTGCCAAAATGGCATAATTCCACAAATAAGGGTCACGTTTTCCAAATTTTCGTGGTTTGTTACAAATTTCATTAAGCCAGTAGTGGCATAAGAAACTTAGTAGTTTCGGTTGCAAACTTTTAACCACTGATACCAACCTGACGTAGTTGAGTGAAACTAAGATACTTAAACTAAATCACACGGTGTTAAGTCTCGGTTGGGGTAAATTAATATTTAAATACAATTTAATATTTCATTAGCTGAAATTTGGTAAAGTTTCTCAAAGTTTTCGATGATATAATTGAAAAAGGAATAGTTGATGTTGATTACGATTATCCGACCTACTTTTCGAATGTACATATTATTTCGTTCTGTAAAACGTTTATTTAGCACCCGAAACAAAATATAGCGTACTTGACGGAAATAACAAAATTAAAATATTGACATTTATATTTGTGTGGTTCACAAATTATTCAATTTTCTAAACGAAAGTACTTTACTATATATATCTTAATCATCAACGTCAGTTTATAAGAACTTTTAATTATTGTTAAATGTGTATATTTAGTTATAAAAAATTATTTTGTGTTTGAATAACCAATAGCAGCCAGTGCTGAGAATCAAAAATTTCTAATAGTCTAATGTCCCATCGGTAAGGAAAAACGTTTCATCTCTAAGGGCCTGGTTTCTACGAAAATATTTTGAAAATTCCAACAGCATTCATAAACTTGAAATTATATTTTGTAAGCAGTTGGTTACTTTTTCAAAAAAGATTATATTTTAAACAATAATCATAGTGTAATTGATATAATTATTAAATAAAATTTCAAAAACGTATAAATCGTTTTAAAAAATACTTTTTGACTTTAGTACAATAATAGTATCTTAAGATACAAGTTTCATAAGAAATTATCGTAGAGCACGCGTTTAATGTAGAAAACGACCCGCGAAGCGGGGAGTTTTCTAAAGTACAAGTGCTCTAATTGTCTTATGAACCGTGTATTTTATAATACTTTTTCTATTTGGGGTCTTTAAAGTCTGAAAACTTAAAAAAATATAGTAGATCTTTTCCATTTTGATTAATATTTTCTTTTTGGGTTGGTAATACATTTACAATTTCATAAAATGTTACAAGTATCAAATATGCCATGATAGAAACAATTGAACACAACAAAGCTTCTTCCCATCCGTCATAATTAAAAATAAATATATTATATTAGGACAGGAATAACAATTAATACCCAGGAAAAAAGTCTACAGTAACTATAAATATATATATATGAAGTGATATGTATAATACTATATTGAATTAAAAATAAAAATAGTACTTTATTGAATAAAACTTTAAAAATAGAGCATAAACTGGAAGATATTTCTATTATTTTTAGGTTATGTTGTTTTATAGTTGTGACTAGAAATTCATTGACGGACACCGTCAGCATGTTATATATTTCCGAGTATAGGTATTTCAGATAAATATCTAGTAAAAATGATCTATTTGCAAGGTTAAAGGTTAGTATTTTAAAGTTTTCTATAAAAAATGTTTGTCGAATCTATACTGCCTAGGAAACTAATTTCAACGCAATCGAAGTAAGCCTAAAATTCGAACCCTCCTTGCTGCCAACATAAAAAAAATTACATTTCAGTTTCATAAAGTGGCAGGTTATTCAATTTTTTTGCATTTCATAATGTAGCCATTATGAAACCCAAATAGTAAAACAACACCAATCCAATCAATCTCGATTAAAATCATACTTTTACAGGTGAGATAACACCCGTTCAATCATTTCCTAGTTCAACTGTATAAATAACCTCAAATTCTGTACAGATATCTTTAATCCGAAATTTATATCATGGGCATTTACTTTTATCCCTTTTTCACTAAGAAAAAAAACAATAGAAACTGACACAAAGCCGAAAGTGCCACAATTAAAGAAATAGCCCTACTACGTCGGCCCATCAACGTTGTAACAATTGTCGAGCTCATTAAATTAATAACATCGTTAGTTAAATTGGCCCTAAGGGCAAGGCAACGTCGGGGAGCACATCTCGTCCTCTTTGAACATTATCGCTTAGGGCCCCACCATCACAATTTTTACTGCAATGCTATGAGCCACGCCACGTTGCCAGCTGAGTTATTTTTTTCTTTAAATTCATTCAATATTTTTTGAATAATTAATTGGAACGACCATCATAATCTTTTCTTAATTTTTTTTTTGATTAAATATTATCTAATGTTGAAAATGTTTTTGCATCATGGTGTTGAAGTTTGCAGGGCTTAGCTTCCAATACCCCGAACTATACAGGGTATCCGGAAAAATGTGGGAAATCTCCCGGATATCAAAAAAACAACCGAGAGGAGTACCACAAGTTCATATAAACTTTTTTCGTATAGGCCTCCGCTTCGGAGATATGGGCTCCCACAGAGCTAAAATGAACTCAAGTTTCTTACACATAATTATTGAACCACCACGTATATTTTTTTTTTTTTTGAATATGATACCAAGTAAGACCCCTCAAATTACTATCAAAGAAAGTGTTGTGAATTACTCACAGGGCGTTACAAAAAAGGGGTCATTAATGCCATAGCAGCTGTGAGTAATTCACAACACTTTCTTGGATAGTAATTTGAAGGAAGGGTCTTACGCGGTACCTATACATCATATTAAAAAAAATTGAAGTACACCTGGTGGTTCAATAATTATGTTTAAAGAACATGATTCCATTGGAGCTCATTGGGAGCCTATATCTCCAAAGAGAGGTATATTCGAAGAAAGTTAAATATGAGCTTGTAGTTCTCTTTGCACTTGTTTTTTTTTTATATCCGGGAGATTTCTCATATTTTCCCGGACACCATGTATACTAAATACCCATACAAAATATGCGGGCGGGACGATTTTCTTCAGAGAAACGCTATAAGCTGGCCAGAATCTTACACGACACTTGGAACAAACCCTGACGAGCCCCAGCTGAAACAGGTGATGGGTCTGCTAACAGGCCACTGCCACCTGCGAAAACATCTTCAACGGATAGGTATAAACAACTGATCCATTGAATGCTGACTCTGCGGCGAAGGGGATGAAACCGCCTCACACATAATATACCGTTGCGTAGCGCTGTCTCGTAGAAGACAAAATATCTTCGGGAACATACAACGTGGTGACAACCTCCCACATGACAAGCTTGGTAGAAGGTTACTGGACCTCATAGAAGGAACAAACATCCTCTAACAAGATAGGGGTACACAATAAGTCGGAAGGCTGCAGTGATAGAAGTTCAGGCCTTTATACCGACCTCCGCCTTTAAACAACCAACCATTACTGGAGCGAGCTTGGATACCATTTCCATGAGGAAGAACAAATTGAGATGGGGATTTGAAGGAATTTTCTAAACTAATAAACGGTCAAATGATGAAAATAATGAATCGTGGTCTTTTGAACACAACTTGGCAACGAGCAAATTTGTGACCGTCATCGCTAGTCTTTCAACGGGACCGCGGCCAAATTTTCGTGGTTTGCTACGAACTTCGACTACTCGAGTGACATTTGCCACTAGCCCGTTATGGCTGGAAAGTTTTAACCGCTCTCACCGAACTCACGTTAATGGGTGGAACTAACATAAACTAAATCACGGTTTTCCCCTTTTTATTTGCTCGGCTTAATTATTATCTATTATTTTAGCATTGAATGAAGTTAGTAGCGTTTAATTCTTGTCGTTTGAGAAATTCGTCACTTTTAGGAAGTTAGGGGAGGCAAGGCATTATATTTCCAATAAAGGTTATATGGTCATTTTATTTAAAAATATTATACCGGGTAATGGGCATCGTTGAGTTGCACATGACAAATTTTTGGGGTGGCCGGATATTGGTTCTCCTGTACATTTTATAGAAAAACTGCGTTATAACTTCCTGAAGACGCCGATATGGTGAACCCACGTGTAGAGTTTGAATACAATTTGGTGAACCAATCCTACGCTATTCAATTAAACATGATGGCAAAAGCACGAAACTCTCATAGTTCAGGTAATACAGCAAATAATTTCTATGACGCCATTGCCAAAAATTGACGTAACGCTGAACGAATAATGAAAATATTGTCACTGATACTAATTTTCGTTTTGTCAATGTCAAAATATAATATACAGGGTGTTATGGAAATTTCTTATTAATTTAAATGGGTGACTCCTAGGGTGTCCTAGAGAAAGTCTACATACTTTTTTTTTAATCAAATATCTAAATACTAAGGTAAAAACCCTTTTTACCCAAATATTGTCGCGTCGTTCCATCTGGATTCAGTTAGCAATAATGTGGGTCACTAGAGTATACTAACAGTATTGTCAGATCACACCGCGTGTTTCTCCCTTGCTTGGATATCTGCCGCGCGCGACTATCGTTGCTTCAGTATGTTTCGAGACTCGGGAATGGGATGTCGCTGTCGAGGGTTCCACGTGCTTGATGTATACGAATTTTAAACGTTTTGTTAATTGTTGCATTACCCAATTTTTTTTCTGTTGTGAAATAATTCATAATAAGAAATATCGTGATGTGATTTTAAATTTGTGTGATATTTCCTATTGTTGGTTCTGTTGCAAAACATACTTTTTGTGTTTTATTTTTTATGCAATTTAATTATAAAACAGATTATAAGATCGAAGGTATTTTTTTTTCTAAAAAGTTTGAAGAGGAAGTGATAACGCGGGTCAAAGATGTCTTGTTGTCAAAAACTGAACACGTGCGTTTACAATTCTGTGTTGCAATATATGACAACACCGCCTCAATAAACCATTGATTGCGAACGTCCTCAGTAGCGGCCACGTAAATTTTCAGATTTCATATATAGTGTATATTTCGTACAATAATTCAAAGCGCCATTTAAGGTTATTTTTCTTCAATTTATTTTCATCTCAGGATTTGCCGGTTTAAATAGAATAAGTCATTTCCATAACATTCTGTATAATTTCAGCACCATGTCCTGTAGCACAAAGTTTAAGCCTTTATGAACACAAACCTAATGAATCATATTTCTGAACTATTAACACGTCATTAAGGAACACCCTGTATATTATATATTACTATGTCTTAATGTATTGCAGTTTGGGTCTAACAAGTTCGGTAGAACTCTGTTCTGTATAATAAACACCATGTGTAATAAGATTGAAACTCCGATAAGATTAGATATTGCAGTGTGATGCTGTTCATTCCAGTTTATGTAGCGCAAGTATGTAAAGGCCTCGTTAACACTGCAAACTCTTAATGGTAAATGGATGATGTTAGAAGCTTATAGGTAAAGTCGAAAGTTTGGAAACATCCGTTTTCAACGTCAGTAACAAAATGTTATTTCTAACGACGCACACAAGCGAATTTCAGGTAAAAGCTGGTCAAAATAGATAAAACCACAGTTATGATTATGTCGTAAAATCATTGGCACTTAATTAAGAAACAACCAGGGTGTCATAAATCATCCCTGTTATATTTATATTATGGCCAACCTTAAAATTATTTCAGTTCAAAGTTTGTTTTTCTAATGTGGTGTCTCAACTAAATTAGAGTGGTTGAAAAAAATCAGTGTATTTAGTTCTGTTATTCCGCTAAGTTTTTGTAAAAATTTTGAAAAACCATCATGGAGCCTATGGCTGGTGGTAAGTACTACAATCCTATAAATTTTTTAAATTAAAAATATTTACACTAGTTCTTTTGATTTCATACATTTTGGTAACATATAAGTTAAAATAAATTAAATAATTTTTTTTTTAATTTTGTATCAGGCAAAGTGTAAAAAAGGGCGCCTTGGAACGCGACGCGATTTGTTTACTATTCTTTGAAGGGTCCTGAATAAGGTCCAACTGAGAGTTGCTGCGACAATTTGCGACCTTGCCGAAAATTGAATTTTAAAAAAAATTTGTTTGGTACATTTTTACAAATATGTGATTAAGACATCGAACCAATTTTGAATAACTTTATTATTACTAAACCGATTCCGATAAAACGTACGTAGTTTCATGGAGAATTAAACATACTTTTAAACAGGTAAAAAAAAATTCCGATATTTTTCAAAATGGGTGCTATTTTTTTCTGAGTATATAAATTTTTACAAAAAATCATACGGTTTGTCAATTTTTTGTTGTTCTTGCAGGATCCACAGCAAAGGATCACAAGGATTCAGCACGTGGAATGGTTTAGAGAGACTGTCCATCCAAAAGCGCTAAAGAACAACATGAATATAGTATTTGGGAAAAAAAGTTTAATCTTACATGCCATCTGATGGCTTGTCGTTGAATTTTCGAGTAAATCAAAATTTCTATTTATCAAGAAATATTTTTGCTTGAAAAAATCAGATATGTATTTTGGGTTATCGTTGAAATGAAATTGTATAATTGGAGTTTAGGGTTTCAAAAACTTATTTATATGAAATTTATGCACATTCCAATTTTTTATCTCTAGTGAAACATACGTTATTGTTCAAAGAGTGGTGGTGTTACCAAGATAATCTTTTTGGCCACGATTCTGTCGAGATTCGCCTGTGAGCGACGCCATGATCCATTAGGGTCGTTTGCAGAGTGAGATTTTCAACCGGTTGCAATTTTTTTCGACACATGTTCGGTTGCGGACGTGTTTCTAACTGGTTGCTGCTTATTGTCTCCGTGAACAGCTGCAACTATCAGGTCGATCGAGCAAATGCGCAGAATCCAGCGGTCGGCGGGAACAGATTTTGCTTATGTGCAAACGAATGGTCGCCTTATCAGATTTGTTCAACTGATCACTCAAACTGATGAAATAATACAAATATACAAGGAAAGTTAATTTCATAACAACCACGCTATTCTTTCTTGAAGCTTTAAGGTATTAGGAGGTTATGTTAATTTTAAATCAATGTTTTTTACTGTTTAATGCAACAAATAAACTTCTCTCTCTTGCTCTTGGTAATATTTAGTAAACGTCGCGATAGGTAATTTCTGTCAAATAGTTTTTCATTATTATGTGACTTCTTTTTCCTCACAGATACCCTTTTAAATATAAAAGGCATAAAATAAGATAATCGATGCTGATCCTCCGACCCATTTCCAATCTACAAAGGGCCCCCTTTTCCTATAACGTAAAAGGTGGTAAATTGCTTGTGCTGTTTCTTTTTATTATCGGCTCCTTTTTTTCCTTAATCATTAACTTTTTTCTTTTTTTGGAACGTTATGAGGAGTTGTTGTATAAGAGGCAATTCTTATATTCCTTATAGAACTTGAGATGTATTTTATCTCTACGTCTTCCTTTGGCTTAGTATTTCCCAGGAATCTTATTGCTTCATTGGTCGGAAACTTGACACCTTAGATAATATTTTGATTGTAGATTAGATAAGATAATTATGTGTTAGCGAGGCTTTAGGTTACTAGGATTATATAATATACACATCGATTCAAAAGTTTTGCATCGCTCTGATTCTCGACTAAGTAATTACGTCATCGCGAAAATAGACTAAATATTAGTGCATTGATAAGTTTAAAATAAAAATCAATGAGTTTTAAAAATTTTTACATTTTAAACTTTCCAAAAAAAATCTTAACGGAAGTAAAATTTATTTATATTGTATAATATGTGAAATAATAGAAAAATTAGCTTCTAATAAAGTGTATTTCCTCCTCTGGCCTCAATGCAAGCTTGAAGACGACGCCGCATGCTGTGCGTAAGGTTAGCAATCCGTTCTTGTTGAATAGCCTGCCATTCCTCGGTAGCAGCGAGGACAAGCTCCTGGAGAGTTCTAGGGGATTTCTTCTAACGCGAACTGCCCTAGAGAGCATATCCCAAGCATGTTCTATCGGGTTCATGTCAGGGGACAAAGCAGGCCACTCCAAGCGATTGATTCCCTCACTTTCTAGGTATTCATCCACAGCTCTAGTACGATGGGGCGGGGCATTGTCGTCCATAAACACAAAATTGTTACCAACAGCCCCTCTCCACGTCCTAACATAAGGATGTAGAATATCCCTAATGTACCTGTCGCCAGTCATTGTGCCTTGAACGTGGACTAACTCAGTACGCCCGACAGACATAATACCTGCTCAAAACATGGCGCTTCCTCCCGCGAATGGAGGCAAGGGGCGAGCATGGGCAAGTTGGGCGGCTCTTGTTGGTTCACTCCAAACACAAATCCGGCGACTATTGTTTACCAGACAAATCCTGGTCTCGTCGGAAGATAGGACAGAATTCCAAAATTCTTCGGGTAAGCGAACGTGCGTTTCAGCCCACTGCAGTCGACGAACTCGGTGGTCAATTGTAGTTGGGGAACTCTTACTGGCCGCCGACATCTTAAACCGGATTCAAGAATGTGTCTTCTTAGTGTAGAGACGGATACGCGAACTCCAATTGCATGCGTAACATCTCTCTGAAGTTGTGGGACTGGCATAGTACGATTTCTCCGAATTGTTAACCTAATATAGGGTCTTTCCCGCCCGCTTCGATACTTTCCCACCCGCTCTCTTCGAAAGTCCCACTTTCGGCGAAGAGAACATGCATGAAAAGAGGCACATGTAAAAAAAATATATTTCACATCTGAAGAAAATCGTAATAGGGATTCCCCCGATTTCTATGATGAGACCTCTATTATTTCTTTTATATTGGTCTTAACGATGTGGCGGTGACATGTGGAACTTCTCAACAAATCTCCTAAGCTAATTCGGCAGAAGTTTACTTTGGGGGACGGCGAATGCTAAAGTAAGCAATGCATTAGGCAGGATAAACGTTTACTTATAGTATGCAAAGCCCGGTTAAGATTAAAACCGTCATATTTATTTTACTAAATATGTTAATTAAATACAGATGATTATAATAAGTTCTTTGAAAAGATTGACTTTTGAATATTAAATAGATTTATGGGTATTTTTAACTGTGTATAAGCATTAATGATCACCAAAACTTGAATGAAAATTTTCGTAAAAATTTTTTATTTAAATTCCCTATTTCATTGAATCAACTAGATTTCGTAATGATTCTCGAATTTCGTGCTAATTAAGCCCAAGTTTACTTTGTAGACAGCCTACTGCTAAAGCAAGCAATTCCGTATTAGGCTGTGTCAACAGTGTTCCTGCTAAGGAGGGTAGCCCGATATTTGTGGTCTTTGATGATGAAAGTTGGAATTGCAATATTTACTTTTAATCGGCATTTATTTAATAAGAGGTAGTGGTTACCTGACCGCTTCCAGAAAAGTTAAAAGTTAAGGGAAGAAAAAGGTACATGGGAATATGTGGCACTTTTATCCGAAAGGCGACGTTTTTCTTCGCGATTTATTATTTTGAATAGGAATAAAATTAATGAGTGGTGATGGCCATTGGCGTCCTTTTGTAGGGGGTGGTAATGATAAATTTTTAAAATATAGTAATTTTATAAACAAAAACCAGGACGCTAGTGGTAGCACACACCTAAAGGACCCCGCACGGAACATATGGGAATCGGCCCTCGGTTAAAAACTTTGATACTCGGGGATATTATCCAAAAGTCGATGCTGATCAAAAGAGTCCATGGGCCCGAGGTCCGAGAATGCGATCCCGGGGAGCTAATTTAGCAAATGCACTGACAATAGTGTGTCAGGCTTCCATAGCTCCTATACTAATTAACTTAGGAATTTTATTCATATGCCAGGCATTGAGTAGAATTTAAGACAAGAGGTCTAGAGATACTGTGAATACAATAACGTTTATTTATACAGGGTGTTCATAATTAGGTTTCAAACACGACACATTTCAAAATATTTTTCTCCAGATTTCCAATTGGAATTATTTGAATATTTGATGTAGAATTCATAAGCATTCTTTTTTGTAATGGAAGTTTGTTATTTATAGTCGTTCTCGAAATAATTGCTTTCATAAATTATGTTGTTTAAATACAGTTTTTAATATGAAAATTAAGCAGCAAACTTTTTTTAAAATTTTTTATTTATTACTCTTAAACTACATAACCAACTGAAATAAAACTTTAGGCAATTATAAAATACACTAATACGATATATGCAATAAAATACTGGGTGTCCCATTTAAAAAAAGACAGCATTATGTTACCACAGTTTCTTGGGTCATCCTGTTTATTTGGAAAATATTTTCCTGAAATGCACCATATAATACAGTATAAATCGGCATATGAATGAAATTCCTCAGTTAATTAGTATAGGAACTATGTAAGCCTATTGCCAGTGCATTTGCTCATTTTTACTATTTTGATTGCGATGAAGGTAGCTCCCCGGGTTCGCATTTTCGGACCTCGGGCCCATGGAGACTTTTGATCAGCATCGACTTTTGGATAATATCCCCGAGTATCAAAGTTTTTAACCGAGGGCCGATTCCCATATGTTCCATGCGGGGTCCTTTGGTCAATAACTTATAGTAAATACTAGAAGAACCGAAGCGCGACATCTTTACTTAAGTCACAACAGACGAACAAAAGTAATGTTTTTTTTTCGAGGAGAGTTTTCCATTTTCTGAAGATGTTTCAGGACTTTTAAAACGATCCCGGTTTTACGACCTACATACAAAAAGAGACAGCCGAAAACAATCCAAAAACCAACTATAGAACTATAGTCCTTTTCATTCTTGTTGGTGTATATTCATTCTTGTGGTGTCCTGGGGCACCAAAACGACCTACACTAAAAACGGACAATTATCCGCAAATCTTGCCTAAACTAAAACCCCAGTTTTTGCTAAAACTGATGACATGACAGTTCAAAATCCGAATCGTACAAAAAACAAAGCTTTGCGTAGTGGAACTTTAATATAGGAGATATTCGCGGCTATTTCTAATGTAATAAAACTTTTTGCCCATGCCACTTTATCATCGCTCCCAGTTGCTTTTTATTTCATATGTTCGGTCGCCTGGAGACCTTTTTTAGTTATCAGCACGGGATCAATGGAAACTTCCACATGATAAAGTGTTTTTGAGGCCCTTTCCTATTACAGAAAGCCATGTTGACATATTGCCTGAACAAGGTATTTTTTGCGTAAAGATGAGAAAAGTAGATGAATTTGTCCAAATCTAATATATCTTAGTGTTTTCGTTCAATTCTATTTTTTATTACTACATTACGAATTGACTTAACTTTATGGCCGCCAATAAAACTTACGAGATAGATAGACGACTTTTCGGAAAAAGTAGATCCAATTTCAGCTAAAAAATATGTCTAGGAAGCAGTGGGGTGGCTTTATCTCTGGTTTGCGTAACCCACACAAAATACTAGAGATGCAGTAATTGTTGTTATATACAGTGAGTCCCAGAAGAAATGTCTAAATTCATTTAAAATTCAGCGGTAAGTTTTTCAAAAAACGCTCGTACCCGTCGATTTTGATTTTTTAATTTTTTTTTGTTGTAATTTCATGTATACAGACAGGGTAGCTCAAAAATAAGTTACGACCATCAACTTCATTTTTTCAAATGAAAACATATATTTTTTATTTGATTTTTGAATTTTGCAATGAATTCTAAGCATGTTTCATGTACCATGTCCTATACATAAACTCAACAGTTATTGAAAAAATTAGGATTGAACATATCATTTAGGGAATCCAACGATCTATCAAATCTTCTGGCAATATGGCATTTTGGGCTCCATAATAAGTAAGAGTGTACTGTCTCACTGTCACCGTTTATTTCCATAGAAACTGTATGACAATTTTATTTCAAATAAGTATAATTATTGTCAAGCGTAGTTTCAAAGTTGCGGTTTTCACAATAATGGTGAAGTTAACGGAACGGGAAAAAATTGAAATTCTATGCATGGTTGGGTTTGGTGATAAAACACGTACTCAAATAGAAACAGCCCAATTATTTAATGAAATCCATCCTGATCGTCCTCCCATATGTCAAAAGATGGTGAGTAGAATAGAGGCTAAGTTTAGAGAATTCGGTCATGTTAGAGATTTGCCTAAATCTGGTCGTCCTACTCGAGATGAAAATGAACAACTTGACGTTTCGCTTTCCTTGGAAGAAAATCCATGTACTCCCCTGTCGCATATTTGGGCCGATTTACACATGCCGAAATCTGTTGTTCACCGAGTAGTTCAAAAGCACAAATATCACCCATACAAAGTTATTCCAGTGCATGAGTTATTTGAAGATGATTTCGATAGGCGAAGTGGGTTTTGCGGACGCATGCAAAATATGTGCAATCTAGATAATAATTTAGTAAAAAATATTATTTTTTCGGATGAAGCTACGTTCTATTTGAATGGTAATGTGAACAGACAAAATTGTCGATATTGGGCAACAGAAAATCCGCATTGGATGATAGAGGTTCACAGCCAGTACCCGAAGAAAATAAATGTTTGGTGTGGAATCGTACGCGAAAGAGTAATTGGTCCATTTTTCTTTGAACAGTCTTTAACTGGACAAGTATATCTCGAATTTCTCAAACTAGAATTAATTCCAGCATTAGTGGCTTTATTTCCGAATCCATTGAATCCAGACTCCCCTGACGAAGAACTGATATTCCAACAAGATGGTGCTCCTCCGCACTATGCGGTCACTGTGCGCACATTTTTGGATGAAACCTTTCCCAATCAGTGGATTGAAAGAAGAGGACCTATCGAATGGCCTGCTAGGTCGCCAGACCTAACTCCGCTGGACTTTTTTTTGTGGGGTTACCTCAAATCAAAAGTATTTGTTAACAGGCCAAACAATATGCAGGAGTTGAAAGAAAGGATCCGAAGAGAAGTGCGTGTCATAACTCCGGAAATGGTTGGAAACGTACAAACAGAGTTTATTGATCGTCTTGGATATTGTCAAGCCCTAAATGGCGCACATTTTCAACATTTAATTTGATTTTGTTGTGTTTTTTTTAATAAACAGGTCTTACTTATAGATATGTTCAATCCTAATTTTTTCAATAACTGTTGAGTTTATGTATAGGACATGGTACATGCAACATGCTTAGAATTCAATGCAAAATTCAAAAATGAAATAAAAAATATATGTTTTCATTTGAAAAAATGAAGTTGATGGTCGTAACTTATTTTTGAGCTACCTGTATACATGAAATTACCACAAAAAAAAAAATTAAAAAATCAAAATCGACGGGTACGAGCGTTTTTTGAAAAAACTTACCGATGAATTTTAAATGAATTTAAACATTTCTTCTGGGACTCACTGTATATTTCCATTTGATTGTAAAACAGCAAAAATTCAGGGTCCGTAGCTCAATTTTATTCAATTTTAAAAACTGTAAACGCCTCTAAATTAAAACAGAAACTAAAATAAAATTAATCGTAGAGACGATTTACTTCTGTATTATTATTATTATTTGGCGTGATAATGTTCTTTGCAAATTAGACAATGGGAACGTCATCGTTAAATACCCTTTTAATTCTTAAGGCTTCCATAAACGCCGATGATACAACTGCGACGCTGAAAAGACATAGCGAGAAAGAGAACAACATGCAACATAATTTTAACGAGTTTCGCGGCTTAGTCTTTCGTTAATATAATGGTTGGCCGTAAACCGCTTTAAAAAAAATTGCCGCAATAAAAATGATAAATCTTTGACGTTATGTTTCGCCTTGGGAAACTGAAAAACAAACATCAGTTTAATTTAGGTTTTAAAATAAACATTTCCGAATGCGAAACAGGGTCGCAGCTGAATTTAGGCTAGGCTGAAAAAATTGTTTGTTTGGTTGTCCATATTCACGTTAAGGGAGAAATTGGCGTTAAAATTAAGTATAACATTTATTACGAATTTACAACGCTATTGTAAAAATATTAGTAACGCAAAAAACGATAAACCCATTGACTTGCAACAAACATGAACCTGGTATTTCTATCTGCTTTGAAAACGGCAATGTTACCCTATTATTACGAAAATAAATACAACAAAAAGGAGACCGGGGATTCTATCTGTAGAATCCCCATCTCTTTTTATCTTTTCATTCAACAGCTGATAGGTTTGATATGTCTTTGTTAGAAGAACAAACAACTTATATCATCGCGCAATATGGAGTTTACAGGTCGACAACTTTATCTGTAGCTACGAAAGGAATGCGTGCAAGAAAATTTCTTGGGTTAACAATGTTGTCACATATATTATGTTTTAATTTAATAACATGTAACCAAGTAAAGCCTAAAATTAAATTTATCCATTTAAAGTATATAATATATATTATAATATATAAATATTCTATTATAGTTTCAATGTTCTTAAAACTTTCTTTTCATACTATTTCTTTTAATATTTAAATGCAAAATAAAATATTTTTGTATTAAAGTACTTATAATCTAAAAATAGGGCAACGTGGTGCAATATCAACGGTAACCATGGGTAACCGGTGGCTAGAGCTAATTTGATAGGTTATATCCCAGACAGAGGATGCGACACGCGTCTGGTGACACGCCTATTGTGCCGGCGTGGTAATTCGGCGGTGTCCAATATGCTTCATCCAGTTGCGTAGTGATAGGGTTTGTTTTTAAACTGTGATAATGAATGAATATACCCTGGTAAAACCCTTCATAGTCAACCCCGTTAAGTGATTGCCAATGTGTACAGGGTGTGTGAAGAGGAATCACAAATTAATACAGTTAAATTGCCACTTAAGCGAAAGCTAGGAAGAGTCGCAATGTATATGGGAGTAAGCGTGGGTGCAGTAAAAAAGATTCACAAAGAAGATACTGAAAGGAAAGAAAATAACCCGGATCAATTGTTGTCATCTCTTGTTAGGAGAACAATACAAAAGTTTTATTTGGAACTAAAATTGGTTCCAACCTTAAAAAGGTTGCTACAATAGCTGAGAAGTGACATAAACTCTCCGTTTTCCCGTGAAACTTTGAAGTGCATGTTGAAATCAAATGGATTTTATTGGCGAAATGCCAAAATAAGCGAAAAATATTAATGGAATTTCCTAATATATTGCACTAGTGATACAAATACAATTCATGCCATGAAAAAATATATATTATTACATTATTAAGATAATAATAGCACGCCCATGACTCGGCCATGTTTTAAAAGATATTGCTTCCCCCTTACCGATATCGCGTAGCTATAGACTCGCTTGTCGAGTTGTATATCCAGTCCCGTTGCTACTGCTACTATTCTACTGCTACAATACTAATCACACCGCACGATAAGATACCTTAAATTCGCTAATATTCTCAATTCACTTTAATTTTATAGTGAAAATGGCGGACCGCAGAAAAAAATCTCTATATACTATTTAATCCGGCCCTGGACCCGTAAAAACAAAATTTCTTTTGTTTCCTTCAAAATTATCTAAAGCGCAAAAAGAAAACAAAATTCCCCAAGAAGGAAAATAATAATTGCACAGCAGCGTGCGGAAAGTGGGTTTTAATTTAATTGATCAGCTAGCTTCACATCTGAGCCCTCGAATCGAATACTCTTGATTAATTTATCCCATTTTTATTATACAAAAAGTAGACCGTTTCAAATCATAAAAGCGCACCTGTTGTGCGAAATGAAAACGAACGGGGAAAATGTTTGATAGCTGTTGAATAATATGTTAGTTTGAACAAAATAATATGTTAGTTTTTCTATTTTTAAATGACACTTTCTGTAACTGACTTATAAAATTATACATGCTACCTAGAAAATAATTAATTATTTACGTAATTTTGTGTATATGGCTACAATCAGCCTGAAATGACACCAGCAAAACACATGAGGAGCTATTATAGGTACATTGTACAAGTAAAAATAATGTCTCTATCCGATTTTCATTTGTTTTCAAGCTATAGCATAATTATAAATATTAATCAAAGTTCTTATTATTAACATTTTTGTAATCATAGCGTTCTTTTACTTAATGTCCAAAAATATCGCTATTGACCTCTAAACACTTTCTCCTTCGGCTAGGAAGAGTTCCTGTTACTCTCCTCATTGCATCATATCTTTCTTTAATATCTACGTCGAATTAGTGCATTCCGAGTGTCGACTTTATTTTTGAACCAGCCACATAAACAAAAGTCTAGTGGTGTGAGGTCTGGAGATCTCGGAGGTCAACTAATAGGACTAGTGTTACGATCGCTCGAGTACTCGATTATGGAAATAACCGACTTCGCTGGATTATTGGAAAGACTACTCGAGTTGGTTCGGGTTTGTCGGGTTTGTCAATCGAAAATCGTGGGCTGCCGGTTGAGCACTCGCATCACTCGATTATTGGAAAGACTAGGTACTCGACTACTCAAGTTATAAATTTAAGCGAGCATCGTCACTCATCACGTTTCACTTCGACGCCGAAGGCGCCGGATATCTGCTGTAATCAGTGTTGCCAACCCGTGGGATCTGTCCAATTTCGTGGGATTTTTCGGGTCTCTGTGGGACTAAGGAATATTTAGGTCAATTCATCGTGGGACATTTTAGGAGTTTCAGAACCAGGCAGGCTATTTATTCCTTGGTTTCCAATCGTATTCAAATTTTTTTTAGTAATTTGTCAAAACAGTTCAGTTTTTATGTGTACCAGGCAGACCCGTGGACCTCCTAAAGTTTTATGGTGGGACTTTTTAAAAAACTATGGGACTTGGGATATTATTCATGGTAAGATTGGCAACACTGGTTATAATACCTGTAAACGGCTGAGCTGCCGCTCGAACGATTGGTGCTCGCTTGATGAATAGGGATTTCGAATGGTAAATCGCACGAGCGATCGCTCGATTATTCAAATCGCTCAAGTATCAAGTACTCGATTATTAAATTCATCGGTTGTTTCATCTCGGCTCGCACATTTATACGACGCACCTTAACAGCGTCATTACCCTAATACTGGAGCCTTAAGTCCAGCAATGATCTCGTTCAGATTTATTGTCAGATTTGTTAATTAGTACAGGGTCCAGACCACCAAGATTTGTTCAATGATTCCAAAATACTCATAAATATACTAACGTAAACCGTATAATCTCTTGAATTAATCCTTAATCTGAACTAAGTTATTGCGAATTTAGAGAATATCTCGTTTTATAGATTAATGAAAGCAGCGTTGCAAAGCTGCTAAATTTCCAACTTTCCCCTTATTTTGCTGTAAATAGAAATACAGATTTGGTGTGGCAGTTTAAATAAATTTTAAAATTTAGTTTTGCATTGTTTTTTATATGTAATTGTTATTGTTCTGTATTCGTATACACTTCATTTGTGGATCAGGATACATTACATTAAACTTTCTACAATGATTTGTTCGCATTGTCCATGTCAAATAAATAATTTCATAAGAATTACAATTAACTATTTTCTTTCATTTTCGGAAGGTACATGGGGTTCCAATAAAAGGACAGCCATTGATAGGTTTTTAGAAATAACGGAAATAAACATAATTTTAACCTCCCCTGTATGCTATGGAGCGATTTTTCTATGGGGATTGAATACACAACACTAATTTCAACTTTCCATTAATTCAGACTACAAAGTAACAAGTGTTTAATTAAAGTCATGTTTTGCGCAATATTAAACAGATTTTTTTTTTTTTTGAAAACAATAAAATCTAGGTACTTATAGGAAAGTTATAAGAAAATATTATTAGAAGTAAAAGGTGATTCTAAAAACAATAATATACGGGGTGGGGTGTTCCTTTTAAAGTAACTACAATTTTTCGGTAGAAACGGCAACACCACAACGCAGAAATATGTTATGTCGATGCAGTTAGTGCTTTTATATAAAAAGCCAAATTTTTATAACGATCCTGTTACCCGTTTTCCATATCAGTCTAACCAACCATTCATAGTGCATAATTCTGCAGATATGGTAACCTGGTATTAATTAGGATAATTGAAAGAGATATTTTTCAATTATCTAACCAAATTCATAAATAAATCTTCTATTATTTAAGTACGGACAGAATGTTTTTACACTAAACGATATTTGTTTAATTGAAAACAATTTTTCTTCTCTTCACTGTATTAGGGTGAATATTTTAATTTATTTTCAATGTCGCGTTTCGCAACCATAAAAATCCATTGAAGAACAGAACACAATGGAAATAATTTTAAAGCCATACATTATACTTACCTGCAATAAGATTTTTATGGTTTCTGAAATGTAACGACCATTTTGCATTAAATGGTGAATTATTTCGACCTCGGATAAAAATTTATTTTATGTGGCATTGTGAGCAAATAATTAACAGTTAATTAAATTAACATAGCGCTTTTTAATCGTTTATACGGAAATAAACTGATATAGGAACAATAATTTTTGTAACAAACAATATAACGTTGAAAATTTTAAATTTCATTTTAAAATTTTTGTAGATAGATGATATTATCAGGGTGTTATGGAAATGATTTATTATATTTAAATGGGTGACTCCTTGGGTGTCCTAGAGAAAGTCTACATACTTTTTTTTAAATCGAATATCTAAATACTAAGGTAAAAACCCTTTTTACCCACACACTGTCGCGCCGTTCCATCTGGATTCACTTAGCAACAATGTTGGTCACTAGAGTATACTAACAGTGATGTCAGATCACACCGCGTGTCTAGCCCTTGCTTGGATACCTATCGTTGCTTCAATATGTTTCGAGACTCGGGGGTGGAATGACGCTGCCGAGGGTTCCACGTGCTTGACGTATACGAATTTCAAACGATTTGCTAGTTGTAACATTACCCGATATTTTCTCTGTTGTGAAGTAATTCATAATAATAAATGTTGTGATGCGATTTCAAATTTGTGTGATATTATCTACTGTTGGTTCTGTTGACTTTTTGTGTTTTATTTTTTTATGGAGTTTATTTATAAAACGGATTATATTAAATAAGATCGAAGGTAAGAGAGTATGTACCTTAAAATTGTAGTTTTTTTTTCCTAAAAAGTTTGAAAAAAAGTGATTTTTGATAGCACTAACAATTACGGAGATACCCTATAAAAGTGTCGAAAATGGAATAGGTACAACCGAAATTTTGTGTTCGGTCCTGAGTAATGGGTAAACGACATTCTGAATCGTGACAGTGCCTTGGGAAAACAAGTGAAAACCCGTCTCCGCTACACCTTTTGTAGCCGATTTCCTTCTGTATTCGGCAGAAGAAAACACAAGAAAGTTACATAAATTGACAGTGCCCTGAACCTCTGAAGTAAACTGCTTCTAGACATGTTTTCTTCTACTGACCAATTGTAACATCTTGCTGACCAGGTAATCATTTCGCAGCTCGACTGTTAATAACGGCAAACCATTTAATTACTTATCTTTATTTAATTATACTTTACGGATTTTTTTTCTATGTACCATATCGTAATTGCCTTATAGGCTATTCTCTCCTGAAATAAAAAATAACGTAAAATATCTCCGTCCTGCTGTATGTAAATATGCAAAAGCCACAATACACCTTCGGACAGATATAAATATGAGGAAAAAGTGCATTCGCATGAGGTTATTTTTCATCTTAACGCCCGAGAAGCAACACATAAAGTAGCCCCCGGCAAAACAGTGCGGCCATTTATAATAAAAGTACATGGTTCGCGCATTATTCCAAACATAATGGCCGCCCCTCTGTATTGCTAATTCGAGCCTAGTCTCTTTATAACTCACAATATAAAGTGCCAGTGGCGCTACTTGTCAAAGTTAGGACAATGCCATTAGTTCATATCGTATACGTATGATGCGATGACATAAAAGTACGTGAACTTACGTGTGCTGAACATTTTGACGTGAATTATAGACGTGCTTGCATGATGGATGTGGTAATAAACAACAATTCTAGAACGGATTATAATTTACCAGGAATTTTCACGTGTGGCCAAAACACAAGCAAAACCAAGGCAGCTTTCTGATTCTCCACTAGAAATTTCATTATGAGGTACTTTTTGGTGAATAGTGAATACAGGGTGTTATGGATATTATATTTAAATGGGTGACTCCTTGGGTGTCCTAGAGAAAGTCTACATATATTTTTTTTTAATCGAATATCTAAATACTAAGGTAAAAACCCTTTTTACCCCCATACTGTCGCGCCGTTCCATCTGGATTCAGTTAGCAATAATGTGGGCCACTAGAGTATACTAACAGTGTTGTCAGATCACACCGCATGTTTCGCCCTTGCTTGGATACCTGCCACGCGCGACTATCATTGCTTCAGTATGTTTCGAGACTCGGGGGTGGAATTCTGTAATTTAACTGTCACAGAAGTTTAAAAAAAGGGGTTTATTATTTTTGGGGTATGTTTCTTGGTGCCTGGGTGTAGCTTTGACTGAGCTGATGATGGCCTTTAAGAGGCCGAAAGCGCTAAGCGATGGTAGGATTAAACTTACGCTGAATACAAATGATACATTTTATTTTTTATCTTATACTTTCTTGCCAATCAAAACTTTTTAGGAAGAGATACTTTCTTTCATAAAACGCATAATACAAAGCTTCCCATTCATGTAGAACCTCCTTGGACACGTTGTATATGAATAGGTATTATGTATCGCACCCTTGCTTCAGAAGTAACACAACTCAAAATACTACTTTGTTAATATCTTAATGGTTAATGCACTCTAAAAAATGGTATAGTTTAGGATACCAAGATCTTAGTCTCAATAACAAGAAAATTTAGTGAAATTGGCGATAAGAGGAAATTTAGTATCGAAGGTCAAATTTTATTGCTTTATTCTAGTTGAAGTCACTAATAACTCTTTTTAAGTCAACCAAGTACTTACAGTACCCGAAAGAATACATATTTACGATAACCAATATAGTTAGTTATTAGGAGCAACATCATATTGTTGTTTCAACAATTGTGTTTGTTAATTATTAGCTATTTTATTGTTAAAAATGAGCAAAGAAATATTAAATACCAACGTATGGAAAAATTATCATTTTTCCAGAACACCCGATGATACCTTATACAATAAGGGCGTATTTAGTCTACACAGTAGCACTTTAAAATACCATTTCAGATTGAATGGTGCTACCAAGAAAAGGAAGCCTTTCCGATTGATAGGATGTAACCACCTGCAGACCGATATCGAAGTTCTCGTCAATACAGTGAAGGTGTACATCGAATACTTCACGCCGTATTATCAACGGTAGTCGTGAAAATACAGCGCGCAGCGCCATCTCCTAGCAGCAAATGGCGGCAGTTGGTGTGACGTCAGGTCTCACATCGTACCTACTTATTACTACTATATCTGGCCAATAACAATAATTAAGTAAATTAGTATAGAGAGCTAATTAATAAAAAAGTGTTGGTTTCAACATGATAATGTAGTTATGTTAACTGAGAAGTAGCTAAAAATAAGAGTTAGTTCTATTAACTAGATCATCTTATTCATCGTAATTCGGCGGTCAATCGTAATCTAATCGTTGCAATAGTCCCCATCACCCTATTACATCTTCAAAATTTCATAAAATTATTTTAAACCGTTTTTGAGTTAGCGCCTTATAACACTTTAAAAGAATCGCCCTATATAATACATTTTTAGGGTCATATTTTAATCCTGGCAATATAATGAAATCTTTTCGTTAATCGGCGGTTTAATAAAAAAAAATATCCCCTTACACCTGTATAATTACACCCACTTAACCCCGGATAAAAATTTCATCGCTTCGCCTAAAGGCCGTTGTTTTTGCATTTTGTCCCGACAAAAAGGACATCGCCATATCTCGCTGTCGCCATTATTTACCTTAACAACCCATACAAACCGTTGTACAAAGATGTTGGTCATTTGGATACACGCGCTAACCCCAGCGAATAAATTACCGCTTTTTAGTATTCGGTGACTAAAAATAATTAAGCCTTTATGTGTATTGTGAAGTTAGAGAGTTACAGACCTTTTGGGAAACTTCAACTCAATAAATTATTATACAAGGTGTCCCATACATATAGGCCATAGAGCAGCTGTAGTGCCTAAATATCAAATTAGGTCGATCAAGTCATACAGGGTGTTATAGAAATCACTTATATTTAACCGGCAAATCCTGAGATGAAAATAAATTGAAGGAATAAATGGCACTTTGAATTATTAAGCGAAATATACACATTATATGAAATCTGAAAATTTACGTGGCCGCTACTGACGACTTTCGCAATCAATAATTTATTGAGTCAGTCTCAAGTCTCCAAAGAGGTCAGCGCATTGTGGGCGGTATTGTCATATTGCAACACAGAATTGTAGACGCACGTGTTCAGTTTTTGACAACAAGACGTCTTAGACCCGCGTTATCACTTTTTTTTTAAACTTTATATAAAAAAAAACTACAACTTTAAGGTACATACACTCTTACCTTCGATCTTATTTTTAAATAATCTTATAATTAAATTCCATAAAAAATAAAACACAAAAAGTATGTTTTGCAACAGAACCAACAGTAGGTAATATCACACAAATTTAAAATCGCATCACAACATTTATTATTATGAATTATTTCACAACAGAGAAAAATCGGGAAATGCTACAACTAACCAGACGTTTAGAGTTCGTATACATCGAGCACGTGGAACCATCGGTAACGTCGTTCCAGCAGACATACTGAAGCAACGATACTGAAGGTTAAACATGTCAATACGTACGCGGCGGTTATCCAAGCAAGGGCGAGACACGCGGTGAGATCTGGCATCACTGTAGTTTACACCAGTAACCTACATTGTTGCTAACTGAAACCAGATGGAGCGGCTCGACACCATGTTTTTACCTTAGTATTTAGATATTCGATTAAAAAAAGTAGGTAGACTTTCTCTAGGACACCCAAGAAGTCACCCATTTAAATATAATAAGTAATTTCCATAACACCCTGTATAAGTTTTTTTCGAAATGTTTCTCGTTCTATATACAGGGTGTGAAAATAAGACATAATTTTAAAACGGTTCAAATAAGAATTTGTAAATTATTTTCACATTAGGGGCCGTATACACTGGGTTTAATAAAGTATATGATTTTTTTTACTTGTTATTAAGTATTTTTAATTCAAGAATCTCAAAGAAGGGCAATTTCTAAATTAAACAGATATACTTGCTCGAAAATCTCTAACCGTTTTCGAGATATTTCCATTTTTTCCACTTCACATAACTATTTACATGGTAACTTTATATGTAACTAAAATAAATCATCGACATTTTCTGATAAAAATCAACCTGAAAAGTTAAATATATGCATATTTAGCGATTACGGTTTAATACCTTCCATGAAAAATCGTTTCAAAACGAAAACCTAATTTATTTTAAACTTAGTTGATTAAATTCAATCGTTTATAGTTAAACGAACAAAAACTATGCGAGCACGACATACTCTATTAAAGTTATCAGCTTATACCATTAAAACCTTTTTTAGTTTTGAAAACTATCGATTTAGGTAATATAACCAAATTAAAAAGGTTCTATGAAAAAAAGTTTTGAATAGCTTAAACCAAATTTTCCAATAGACTAAATTCAGCAAACATTTTTGTTAGACATTATGCTGCGTTCAGATCTAGTCGATTTTATCCATCCAAATATTTAGATCTTTATGAGAAGTAATTAAATGGTTTGCCGTTATTAAAATTTGTTCGCAGCAAAAAATAGCCATTAAATCATTTGATCAGCATAAAAAGATTTTGCTTGCAATAAATAAAAATCAGGTTGCAACACTTGTTCTTGCAAAAAATGCTACAAACTGTCAACAATTTAACCGATATCAGTGCGCTCGTAATATCATGTGTTCGCTTAATTAACAGTCGCGCTGCGAAATGATTACTTGGTCAGCAATATTTTACAATTGGTCAGTAGAAAAAAACATGTCTAGAAGTAGGTTTGCATATTAAAAGAATGGTTATCAATATAAATCATTGGATTGCGTTTGTTTTGATTAATTGGCAAAGTTCGTTATTGTGGGCGGAGCGAAAGCAGTCGCGTGAGACGAGTAGCTAATTGCGTGCGTGTGTTTTCATTCGGTGTAGCAGTCAAGGCCCAAAAGGTGTAGCGAGGGCGGGTTTTCACTTGTTTTCCCAGGGCACTGTCAATTTATGTAACTTTCTTGTATTTTCTGTTTCCGAATACAGAAGGAAATCGGCTACAACTTGTTTTCCCAAGGCACTGTCACTATTTTACGTTTTATTGCTTTTTTTTTCATGACCATGATTAAATATTTTACTTACCCGCTGATTGCTTACTAACATCTGATTCAAAGTGGATCGCTCATAGCAGCTTATATATTTAATTTTCATACCAAAATAATTTAGAGCACTCTAGTATGACATTAATTGCTGACCGATTCAGAAATGTTTGCTGTCCATAAGTTGCTGACCAACTAGCCATTTTGGCTGACCGATTACATTTCTCTGTTCGCCCAAATAAGAATATTTTGCTAACCAGTTAAATGATACCCTTAATAGTCGTCTAGTTGTGTTTCCATCATTTTTTGATGTGTTCGTTTTAATTTAATATAAGTTTTTCGATGAATATTTTTATCGGGATATTGTTGTTGTCAAAATAGGTTTAGCTCTATTAAACAGAACAATTCTCAAATACATTTTTCTTTATATATTTGAAGCAAACCAGAGATATTAATTTAAACAAAATATTTTAAACAATTAACTCTCAATTTAACATGTTTTTAACTAAAGATCCTAGTGAATACTGTCAAAAAATAACGCTGTTTCGTTTTTGATTGGCCTCATCATTTTTCAATAACTTATTTAAGGTTCTTGTGTTAAAAGAGACCAAACCCGAACAAACCAATTAACGTATACTGCACAAAAATAAAGTTGTCTCGGATTTGATTGAACCGGCACGAGTTTTTGTTAATTAACTATGATATACCTGGTGTTTGTTTTTCTTAAGGAAAATAGGCTTCAAATCAGCATTTCATTTTAAATTTTGCAGCTAGCGGCGGAAATGAGATAATAGAATGAATCAAGAAACGAAATGTTTAGAATGCATCAAAGATTACCAGAAACAGTATGTAAATAAAATTATCCACTTCAATTTTCCTACAGGGTGTTTTGAAATTACGACAAAAAATAACAGTTTGATTTCCTCCTGTATAATATAGCCTAATCGAAATATGTTACTTAATAAAATAATTAAGGAAAAACACAAAAAATTGATCTACAAACTGATAATAGAATCATGAAAATCATCCAAAAAAATAAAAAAGTTATAAAATATCAAACTTGACCTTGTCTATACAGGGTGTTATGGAAATGGCTTATTAAATTTAAATGGGTGACTCCTTGGGTGTCCCAGAGAAAGCCTACATACTTTTTTTTAAAACGAATGTCGTAATACTTAGGTAAAAACTCCCTTATAACACTGTTGCATGTTGCCGCGCCATACTCATCTGTTTTCAGTTAACAACTGTATATAGGTCTGTAGGCGAGCAGTGAAGCCAGTTCACAACGCGCGCCTCGCATATTATCTACAAATTTTTAAAATTACGGAAAATAATTAATTAATATTTGACATGGCATTGTAATGAAAAACCTCCATATTAAACTTATAGAACATAACCCTGTAAAAAGACCTTGTAGTTTAATAGGATTTTAAATTGCCTGGGCTGCGATAGTTGTGCCTATATAACAAAGCCATTTTCTTAAGTAGCGATAAGGAATTTGGCCACACGAATCTCGGTAATATATCATCCAATTCTTGAATTTAATATGTATTTTCCGAATAGCTCCTTAAATGAAACGTTCTACCTTTGCGCTGTAAATTATGCAGTGTGTCCTTAGATAAAACAACTTAAAAGTTCAATAAAACACTAGAATCGAACTAGAATCTTACGGCAAAAAGTCTAATTTATTTTGTGTGAGAAAAAGATTCAGGTAGGCTTCCTATTTTATATCGGCAGCAGGAATATTGTTTTAAGCAAGTCCCATGTATAACTTCCATAATTGACAAATTAACGATATCTAACTCCATCTCTATAAATATTGAGGTTGGTTATCAGTTTTATTATTTTCGTTGAACGATTCAAATTTAAGATTAGCTAAATTTTGTTTGTTTTAGATATTAATCTAATTAAAAAATCTTAAACTGTAATAAACATCATCTGGTGACTGGTAAAACACTTTTTAAACAAGCCCGGTTCCTGGGCAAATAATAGTGTAGGAAAATCTAAATACGTCATTTTTAGCACACATTATTTAAGATACCAATTAAACTACTGTTTTCCTTCTTTCAAACATCATATCCGATAAGAAGCAGTAATTGAATTTTTATTAAAATATTACAAAACTGCCAAGAATTATATTTCCTCTTATATTTTTTGAAAGGAATATTAAGTTGTCATCTTTAATTTCATATTTTAATCTTCGTCAGTTGCAAACTTGGCTTTTGTCTGTCAAAATAATTATATTTACCTTAATGCTCTGCTTTGAATCGTGCTACTAATTACTAGTTGCCTTAGACTAAATACATTTTAAATGAAATTGAAATATGAATATTCCGTCTTTCCGTTTTGTAAAGTTTTGTGTGTTTTATTTTACTCAAGCCCTGGCTACAGCAGAGTATACATTTTTATATAATTTAGTTTTAAAATACCATTGGCACATCTCTATTTCCTATAGAATCCAAATCAAAAGAGAATATATAAATCGATTAATAAATATGGCCAGGATTCCGGTTAAGAGGTCACGACGATTTAAGATTTTTTGTCTTTCAAAGCTACTATACGTAATCTAAGGTGAAGTCTGTACGTTATATCTTTACACGTGCGTCACAACTCCATGGATCAAGAGTCATCATGACTTAAAACTCCCATCTTTATTTATTACAAGCTTAATTAAAAATGAATAAAAACATAATAAAGCGTATCGGAGTAACGTTTTAAATTTAATAACGTGTTAGACAAAGACCAAAAATTACAATAATTGTTGTTGAATATTGATTTGGAGCCGTTAAATATTTGCCAGCTGTCAACTCATCCGAATCCTGAAAGGGCTCGACGTCAAGAAAGCTTCTGGTCCAGACGAAATTCCTGTTATAGTTCTCAAGAGATGCGCCGATGAACTAATACCAGTATTTTGTAGACTTTTTAACTTATCATTATCATACAAACAAGGAACATTTCCATCATACTGGAAGACGGCGAATCCAGCCTATACTAAAGAAAGGTAAGAGAACCCTGCCTAGCAACTATCGACCAGTCGCATTGCTTTCAGTTATATCAAAAGTAATGGAGAAAGCTATTAACCAACATCTTCTAAAGTACCTGGAAGGCTTCAACATTATCAGCGATGATCAATATGGTTTTCGAAAGTCCAGATCAACTGGAGATCTTCTAGCCTATGTCGTCCATCTTTGGAACAACGCAATCGAACATCATGGGGAGTCTCAGGCTGTTGCACTGGATGATTCTAAAGCCTTTGATCGTGTTTGGCATGAGGGACTTCTAAGTAAACTGTGATTTTATGGTATGCCCAGTCGATTATGTGCATGGTTGTCTAGCTTTCTTAAGGACTGCTCTCTGCAAGTGGCGATTGATGGATTTCTCTCAGACACCTTTACCATCAATGCCAGTGTTCCTCAAGGGTCCATATTGTCTCCCACTCACTTCTTACTCTACGTTAACGACTTTCTAGTGAAAACGAAAAATCTGATATTTAGTTTTGCTGACAATAGCACACTTATCTCATCTTTCTCTTTGAATGCACAAACATCGGCTGTCGACGCACATCTTCGCAGACAGCATGAAGTATCACGCCTCAACAAAAACCTGGAAGAAATTTTGGCTTGGGGTGACAGTAACCAAGTAGAATTTAACGCTAAAAAAAAACAGGCAGCAGTTTTCTCTAAAAGGGTTTACATTACAAAACCGGATATAGTCATGGACGGTCACGCCATCCCTAATCCTTTAGGGCGCTCTGGGAGTGGTGCGTGTGCGCAAAAAGCGATTCACGTTGGTTTTGAATGGTTAGAGGTTATATTCGTTGGGAAAAATGATCTCGGGAAGGTCGTTCCATAAGGATGAAGTCCTCCAGATGAAAGAATTCTTAAATAATGAAGTTCGAGGAGTTGGCAGTGGTTCGTCGTGTATTTGTGTGATGATATTCGCCGCTCTGGGCGGTATTAAGAGGGTAAGGTCAGCTGAGCACTTTCCATGAAAATATCTGTAAAAGAGAGTCAAATCCCCAACCTGTCTTCGATGTTCCAGGCGGTCGAGGTTCTTCGTCAGCTTGTGGTCTCCAATCAGACGAATGGCCCTCCTGTCGATGGAATCCAGTAGCCGAAGAGTATGTTTGGGTGCAGAGCTCCAGACATGAGAGCAGTACTCTAGTGATGGTCGAATCAGGGCTGTTAATAAAATCAGTCTTTGTTTTTATATTTTTCTTGCACGAAATTTTGTTTGCTTCGTATGATTTTAATGACGTGTAAGTGATGACACATGGGTAAAGATATAACGTACACACTTGAAAACCACCATTCTGCGAATTATATTTTTTTTATTTAAAATACAGTATATTGTCTATGTGAAATAGGATTATGAATATAAAACATGTCGAAAAATCTGAATACTTGGAATCCTCATAAACAGTAAACCTGAATACTACACATTTCAAAGGGTTATAAAATGTTTATGTAATATTGCACTCCAAAGATACTCAAAGTAATCTTGTTACTGTTTTTCGCAATTTTCCGCAACGCTTCGTAATATCATAACTTTATTGTAATACAGTGGCAATAAAACAGGAAACACATAAGGAGTGGCATTTCTTGCGAGTCGCTTTTCTTGCTCGCTATCGATAAAACAATAAAATGTGAAATGGGGGTTGTATGAATCCGCAAAGGTATACGGTTGTGTTTAAAAATAAATCCCGAATGAATATACCGAAAATACAATGGCGGCCAGAAGCAGTGCCGGTCTCTCAAACATGCTAATAAATTTAATTATTTATAAATAAAACATTTATTGCTTATTAATCCTTCAAGTATATTGGGAGTTACCTTTAGAAATGTTTCGTTTCTTAGGGCTTTTTCGAGAGTACTCAATTTTTTTTTTTTTTATGATCAAACACAAGCACTATAGGAAAAATCCTTTAGGGCACTCTGGGAGTGGTGCGTGTGCGAATAAAGCGATTCACGTTGGTTTTGAATCGTTGGAGGTTATATGCGTTGGGAAAAACGACCTCGGGAAGGTCGTTCCACAAGGATGAAGTCCTCCAGATGAAAGAATTCTTAAATAATGAAGTTCGAGGAGTACTAAGCTTAACCACATATGGATGGGCGGCAGTGGTTGGTCGTGTATTCGTCGCTCTGGGCGGAATTAAGAGGGCAAGGTCAGCCGAGCACCTTCCATGAAAATATCTGTAAAAAAGAGTCAAATCCCCAACCTGTCTTCGATGTTCTAGGTTGTCGAGGTTCTTCGTCAGCTCGTGGTCTCCGATAAGACGAATAGCCCTCCTTTCGATGGAATCCAGTAGCCGAAGAGTATGTTTGGGTGCAGAGGTCCAGACATGAGAGCAGTATTCTAGTGATGGTCGAATCTGGGCTTTGTATAGTGTTAAAAGTTGTTGAGGTGTGTACAACTTTCTGGTTCGGAAGAGTACCCCAAGCTTCTGAGAAGCTATCTTGGCGATTGCCACAACGTGGTTATGCCAAGACATATTTCCTCCCAGATTGACGCCCAGCAAATTAATAGATGAAACCAGTGGGATTGCGTGTCCGGCCATGACTATTTCCGGTTCTGTAATGTTAACCTTTGTGCGTCAGCAGCCGATGTTTGCGCATTCAAAGAGAAAGATGAGATAAGTGTGCTATCGTCAGCAAAACTAAATATCGGATTTTTAGTTTTCACTAGAAGGTTGTTAATGTAGAGTAAGAAGAGAGAGTGGGAGACAATATGGACCCTTGAGGAACACCGGCATTGATGGTGAAGGTGTCTGAGAGAAATCCGATAGCGAAACAGAACTATCTATAGAATGACATTTTAAATGTAAATAAATATGACTAGTAATATTTAAAAAAAATGTTATTTCATTTGATTACATTAATATAATCATATCATTACTTGTTTTCCTTAGTCCGTCCCTTCATACTTCACTCGTTTAGTGCCAAGCTCTTGTCGACACAATGGGACCGACCCAGGAACTCATTAAGTCGTATTCATTTTTCGTGAAACAATCTTTAACAATAACAGCTAATCTAAATATTGTAAATTAACTAGAAACTTTAGTATCCAAATAACAGTACTCTTGAAAAAGCCCTAAAAAGGCGTAACATGTAGAGGTAACTCTAATAAAGCATTAAAAAGCAATAAGTGTTTTAATTGTAAATATTTAAAGAATATTTCATAAAGAACCAACTGCCGAATCAACAATCAGTGTATTAAGAAATTTAAGATTGATTGATAATGATAAATTTTGTTTCAATTTGAATTAAATTATTTTATTCAATAACGGTGCGCCTGACGAGAAAAATGCAAGGGATCGTTTTCATGTGGAATTGACCAGCTGTTCAAAAAGTACACACATGGAAAAATGTCAGTGGCATACCACTTTCTTTGTCAGGGAATATAATAGTATAATAAGATAAGTTTCATAAGACCCTATCTTAGAGCACGCATTTAATTTAGGAAACGATCCGTGAAGCGGGAAGTTTTCTACAGTACAAGTGCTCTAATTGTCTTATGAACCGTGTATTTTATAATATTTTTTCTATTTGGGACTCTAAAGTCTGAAAAACTTAAAAAAATATAGTAGATTTTTTCCATTTGAATTAATATTTCCTGCTTGGGTTGGCAATACTTTTACAATTTCATAAAATGTATCAATTATGTCATGATAGAAACAATTGAACACAACAAAGCTTCTTCCCATCCGTCATAATTGCAGAAAATATTCTAGAAAAACTTTTAAAAAGAATATGCAAAATTTTGAGTTATGGTGCGAGCAAAACAAAGTTCAAAATATTGAACAAAATAATAAATAATGCTATTGAACAAAATATTCTGTCGACACGGAATCTGACAGGAATAACAATTAATACCCAGAAAAAGTCTACAGTAACTATAAATATGTATATATAAAGTAATATCTATAATATTATAATGAATTAAAAGTGAAAATAGTACTTTATTGAATAAAACTTTAAAAATAGAGCATAAACTGGAAGATATATCTATTATTTTTAGGTTATGTTGTTTTATAGTTGTGACTAGAAAGTAGTTGACGGATACCTTCAGCATGCATATATTTCCGATTATAGGTATTTCAGATAAATATCTAGTAAAAATGATCTATTTGCAAGGTTAAAGGTTAGTATTTTAAAGTTTTCTATAAACAATTTTTGTCGAATCCATAATGTCAAGAAAACTAATTTCAACGAAATCAAAGTAAGCCTAAAATTCCAACCCTACTTGCTGCCAACATAAAAAAAAATTAAATTTTAGTTTCATAAAGTGGCAGGTTATTCAATTTTTTTCCATTTCATAATGTAGCCATTATGAAACCCAAATAGAAAATATGTAGTTGTAGGACGCCACTGTTAAATAGATAGAATAACTTTACTAACTAAACTACGTAGTTCCATATCCTATTACACATACTAAAATTTAATATCTAGAGTACTTTCGGAAATATTAAAAAAAATAATGATCAAAACACCCTGTAGCAAAAAACCGTAAACGAATTGACTACGCCAATGAAATCGCATTTAAAATCCTGAAATATTCACGAAATAAGCTGATAGGTTACACAATACCTTATAAATTACATTTGCAAAGCATCGAGACTAAAGAAAAATGTTTTATCTCTGTCGTATCGTATATGCAGGGATTGATTTAGGTCCTAAAAAGTATGGGATAAGAATGTCTGGAAACTTTTAAATGTTTGATAAAATTTAAATTTATACTATATTCTCTTTTGAGGGTTCGGTTTTCAGTCAACTTTTAACTTGTTTAAGAATGTAGGAAACACACAACAATGTTTTATCGCCGGTGCGTGGGCTGGCTCTATTCGGTAAAGGAAAAAGAAAACTTCGTCGGAGGAAAAGATTTTAAAAAATGTAAAAAATGCTTTAGGCTGAGTTCACACGGCAATATACTGCACGTTCTTTATATTATTCTGTTTTAACCGAATAAACAGCGGGATATTCACACGATACATTGTCATTCCTGTAAGAAAACGAATAACCACAGTATTCTTCTACCGATCACTATGTAGTAATACGACAGATCCACTCGTTGTATTTATATTTTGATATCAAAGATGGCGGCGGTACCTGGTATACAGGGTGTTCCTTAATGACGTGCTAATATTTCAGGGTGTTATTCCTTAGAAAAGTTCATATGAACATATGTCCGCAACGGCTTAAATTTTTTGCTACAGGGTGTTGAATTTTTATTTTTTAAATGGTTATTTTTTAATATCTCCGAAAGTACATTAGATATTATTTTCAATTTTGGTTTGTGTTAATAGGATATAGAACCACAAATTTTAGTTAGGAAAGTTATTCAATTGTTCCACCAGTGGCGTCCCTGCAAACATGTGCTCTGATATTTTTTACAAAAAAGATGGTACGCCACTGACATTTTTCCAGGTGGATATTTTTTATGATTAGCCTGATCAATTCTACATGATAATGGTCTCTTGAGTTTTTCTCGTCAGGTTCTTGATTAAAACCATTAAGTTTTATAAAAATTGTTGGAGTGGGCGAAAGCATGCCTTTTAAGTGAAGATGGCCATTTCCAACAATTTTTATGAAACAAAATTTATCATTGATTATGTTATCAATGTTAATAATAATGAGTTCAATATGAATTTAGTGGTTTTAATCAAGAACGGTGCATCTGACGAGACGAGAAAAATTCAAGAGACCGTTATCATGTAGAATTGATTAGGCTAATCATAAAAAGTATCCACATGGAAGAATGTCAGTGGCGTATCATCTTTTTTGTAAAAAATATCAGAGGACATGTTTCCAGGGACGACACTGGTGTAACAATTGAATAACTTTCCTAACTAAAATTTGTGGTTCTATATCCTATTGACACATACCAAAATAGAAAATAATATCTTACTTTACTTTCGGAGATATTAAAAAATAACCATTTAAAAAATAAAAATTCAACACCCTATAGCAATAAATTTAAGCTGTTGCGGAGATATGTTCATATGAACTTTTCTTTATAAAATGACCTAAGGAATCACACTCTGAAATTTCTGGTGCCGAGTCATCTAGGCCTAGGCTAACGAGTGGTGATCTTCGATCTGATTAAAAACGTGTCATGTGAACCCTGCTTTAGACTTATTTGCAAATACTAAGTATAACCTCATAGAATAATCTTTCCGACACTGTTCAACAACATTGGCATTTTTTGCCAAAGCTCTTAAATAAATGAAGTGATCTGTGTATTTATTTACGGTTGTAACAGAGGCAACGCTGTTATTTTCTAAATGTCTTGTCTCTGCTGTACTTTAGGTTTTAACTCTGGTCGATGGGTCCCAAATGGAAATCTGTTTTAATAAGAAATTTATACATTTGTGGCCAAACCACCAGAGTCTGAATGGAGGACGCTAAAGAAAATTCGTTTTAATTTTGCAAATGGAATTTGCTATCTGCTTATTCCGTCGTCCTTTTTTTATAAACCGATTTGTAAATTATTCTATATTATATACCGTAGCTTTAGTGTAATTCTTTGACCTCTTAAAGCATCTAGAAAATACATAAATTTTCTCTAGAAGACTCCAGTCGTCTTCGATGATTACCAGTTGAAACTTTGTGTTATAAATAAATAAAGATAATAAAAAGTCCAAAATCACTTATAAATTTTCTCGGCTGCTAATATGTGTATCTAAATGAAAAAATTACATAAGTCTTACATAATAGTTTTGTTTTAAATGAATAATATGTAAGCGAAACGTTTTTTAATTACAATTTTACTAATTTCGGAGCTTTGGGACACAATTTTCGAAGAAATTTTGTTTGATGATACTCTATTCATTTACTTAACAGTCGCAAATAAAGACACAAATACCAAGTTTAGCGATAAAATAATCTCATAACACTCTGCATAAAGACTTTATTTGTTGAAAGGATTTTGATTTTTAATTTAGCAAGAGCTAAAACTGATAAAATGTATTGTAATGTATATAAAATTTATTTTTTACGAAACGTTTTTTCGACAACAACGTATTCAAAAGAGTTGGTAATTTTCTTGTTACCTCGAGTAGCATGAAGATTCTTTTTGGCCAGTTTTGGCCAATAAATTAAATTCCGTTTTTATTTAAGATATACAGGGTGTCCGCTAATTAATGGGACAAGGAAAAACCACAGACTCCTTTCGTCAGAATATTAGGATTGAATTATACTTAGCTATATCCGAAAGTTGATATTAACTGAGATACAGGGTGTTAAAGTTAAAACTTCATTTTTGTTCTTTCTTCTCCAATAACTTTAACAGAATCCAACGGTTTTTTTTTACAAAATTTGGCAATTATGGTTTTTTTAGAACGAGGAACTGATTTTTTGGTGAAATTTTAATGTACAATGTAGGTCATAACTTTTTTGTGTCTCAGTGTATTTAAGTTTTTAATGAAAATACTAATTTGCTATACTTGCCAACTTTTGTAAAAACTGTTGGGTTCTGTCAAAGTTATTAGAGAAAAACAAAAATGAAGGTTTAACTTTAACACCCTGTATCTCAGTTAATATCAACTTACGGATATAGGTAAGTATAATGAAATCCTAATATTTTTACGTAAGGAGTCTGTGGTTTTTCCATGTCCCATTAATTAGCGGACACCCTGTATAGTATATAAAATTTTAATCTTAAGAAATTTACACGGATCTAGATTTTATGCGCTACCAGGTTCAATTAGAGTTATATAAACTACTCTGTCGTAAACTCTAAAATCACTATTCTATTAGTTAAAAAGATATTAAAAATTATTAAAGAAATATCAGCTTATTAATTTGGACGTATATTTTTGAATATTTGATAATTAGTTGGGATAGGTTATTACACAAAACCATATAATTTAATGGGATTAATGATAAACTTAAATTTGACTAAAATCATGTGGAAAATATATACTTCTGTCTAATACACACAACGCTGTTCTTTGTAATTCTTGTGTGTGCTGTATTTTAGGTTTTAACTGTAGTGAATCGGTCCCAAATGGAAATCTGTTTTAATAAGGAATGTATACATTTCGTGGCAAAGCCACCAGGGTCTGAATAAAGGAACGAAGTTGTAGTTTCGGAAATAAAGGTCGCAATAACGTTAATATGTTAGTCTTTTGTATGAATTGGGTTCCGGGGCAGTGAGATTATTTAATTTTGAGTTTCTAGCTGCACCTCAGATGTATATTTTATTTAATATGAATGCTACGGAACAGTATAAAAATTTGCTAACCTATTTTGGAAACTAACGATTTGCATGTTTAAATATGATAAATCATTCCCATAACACCCTGTATAATCATGGTACAATAAACACAAGGTATGATACCGTGCATGAAGAGGTGTTGTTTGTTATTTTAGTGATATTTGCTCAGGTATTTGTGTATATATTAAAATAAATCCTATTATTCATAATATTCGCTGTACTCGGTTGTAGGGTGGATAGCCAGAAAAATAATTTTGATATATAAGGTTTTTCTGCTTTCCTAGAGATAAAAAAATAATTGGGATGAATATATCTTTTATGAACTTTCATGCTTTAAATTGGCTGAAAACTAAACACTTAAAAATTGCTCTCACTTATTCAGAAACGGTCTCGTATTATACGAAGTCGGTTTTTTCATACTTTTATTTGTTTAACTGGGTAGTAGTTTAGTTTTAATCTATAGGTATGTTTTGTTTTTATAAAATAAATATTCCTACATACCATGATACCTTTAAAAGAGAATTGATGCTAGCAACAACGTGAATCTCCATACGCAATTTAAAAATAACTCACACCATGAGGTCACAGCGCGCGCCAAACGATATTGGGACGGCTAGACATAATTCCTTGTATTTATTGTATAATACTGTATAATATAACTATTCTCAAGTCTTCTACATACTTATGTATTTTGTGAAACTTGGTTCCCCATCGACAAAAGTAATTTAGTCGTTTTATGATAAAGCAAATAGTAACTTAATAAAAGCGCTTAGTAGACAATACGTTCCAATTTTGCAAATGGAACTTCTCAAGGTTTTATTGTGTCTGCTTTTGTTTTCCCCTAATGCGATTTGTATCATCCAATATAAGATTATTTTGCAAAGAAGATATATGTGAATAAAAGAAGTTCAATGACAAATATATTAAATTACTGTTAACAAAACTTCGTACTTAATTCGTACAGTTATTGTGAATGTATGCATTTTTGCAAGGATTGTTTTGTATAGATTAATATAAGATATTTTAAAAAAAGTGACATTTATCGTACTTTCACAGCCTGTAAACTACTTACTGTAAATTGTCATTATTCAACGGACTAGGAAATGACGATTTTCCATGCATATTTACAAAAAAGCTCGACAAGCGAGTATATAGCTACGACGTATCGGTAAGGGGAAATATCTTTAAAACATGGCGGAGTCATGGGCGTGCTATTATTATCTTAATAATGTAATAATATATATTTTTTCATGGCATGAATATATTTGTGTCACCATATTAGGCCTTTCCATTAATATTTTTCGGTTATTTTGGCATTTTCGCCAATAAAATCCATTTGATTTCAACATGCACCTCAAAGTTTCACGGGAAAACGGAAAGTTTATGTCACTTCTCAGCTGTTGTAGCAACTTTTTTAGGGTTGGAACCACTTTTAGTTTCAAATAAAACTTTTGTATTGTTCTCCTAACAATGCCAAAGTCGAAGCCTTCGATTTTTTCGACAGCAGAGATGATAACAATTGATCCGGGTTATTTTCTTTCCTTTCAGTATCTTCTTTGTGAATGTTTTTACTGCACCCACGCTTACTCCCGTATACATTGCGACCCTTTCTAGCTTCCGCTTAAGGGGCAATTTAAATGTATTAATTTGTGATTCCTCTTCACACACCCCGTACACATTGGCAATCACTTCACGGGTTTGACTATGAAGTGTTTTACCAGGGTATATTCATTCATTATCACAGTTTTAAAACAAACCCTATCACTACGCAACTGGATGAAGCATATTGGACCTCGCCGAACAGACACGTCGGCACAACGGGCGTGTCACCAGACGCGTGTCGTCATCCTCTGTCTAGAATATAACCTATCAAATTAGCTCTAGCCACCGGTTACCCATGGTTACCGTTGATATTGCACCATGTTGCCCTATTTTTAGATTAGAAGTACTTTAATAAAAAAATATTTTATTTTGCATTTAAATAAATAGTGTGAAAAGAAAGTTTTAAGAACATTGAAACTATAATAGAATATTAGTTCCTTATATACTTATGACAATTTACTTTAAATGGGTAAATTTAATTTTAGGGTTAGGGAATTTATCGGTAAAATGTTGGTACAACTGTAACACCAAGAACACCCGTTTTGATATTAAACCGACTTAATTAAAAATAAACATGACCGAATAACGTAAAATTCGTACACCCGTCTATTTTAGCTCGCACGTAAATTATGTCCTGTTATCTTCGCCGGTCCATATGGACACAATACAATTTTCCAGTATCATATTCATACATAAAATAGAAATTCAGTTCCGGTACATTACGCCTCAGGAAATGTTATTTCTTTGAATATCTGTTTAACTACTCTCGTGCCGTATCTATACTGAAAACTAGAAATAGTTGTACAAATTCCAGGCTTTAAAACGTATATTTTACATTTCATTTGGCTCCGTCTTTTATCTATTTGCGAGCGCAAAGCGGCTTGCAAGTTCACCTTAGCCTTTTATGTGCAGAATATGGTGATATAATTTTATAACGTCAAAGAACTGTTAGAGCATTTTCTTTTAATGTAAGGATAAGTTTGAGCAATGGCTGCTTGGGAATTTTTTTATATTAGTCACTTAGAGCAATGTTCTTCTCAAATCCAGTGAGGATTTTCCCAAGAGCAATAGCGGCAATTCTGACGATTAGCCTGACCGTGAAGTGTAAAGGTACACTCATCAGAGAACAAAACATGTTCTCATTGGATCCCATTGTTATGTAACATTGCCATCACTTGTTCACAAAAATACATTCTCCTATTAAAGTCGTCTTTCATGAGCTCATGACTAGGTATCATTTTATAGGGATACATTTTATTTTCTTGTAGTGTTCGAATAATCGATGAATGGCTAACATCACTCCTGTCATGCAGTAAATAAAACTATACCTTTTTTAATTCATATCAGTAAAAAGAAACGCTGAAATACAATAAATCTGAAAACACTTAATATTTCCGAAATAGGTATACGATATTGTACCTTAAATATGTCTAAAATTGATGATATATGGCATTTTTGACTGGCTACAGTCTTCGATTGGACAACCTTGATGAAAATAACCTGCACGCTGCACATACTTATACGTTTTGTTTCAACATTTATAGTATATAATTGAGACAACAGCGTAGTTATTGTACTTTGTTACACCAAACGACCGCCCCATATACACATGACACGATAAAATTCCACCTATATCCCTAAAAACATAAATAGGGGGTCCCTTGATCCCGAGACCTTGGAACGACGTTCCTCTTTCTTTTATTTCGTGATAATCACCCGTAAAAATCGTCCTCAATTTATTACCGCAAAGAAAAGACTAGAAACGTCAACATCGACGATAGAAAATAGTGGCCCTTTACTCCGTTTATAAATTAGGATTGCCCTGTTATGTTCCTCGGAAACGAAATATGTTTTGCTAGTTAACGGAAGCTATAACCAGTGCAACCGTGAAAAGGGTCGTTCTCAGGAAAGTCGTTCCACAAGGATGACGTTCTTCTTAAATGATGAAGTTCAAGAAATAATAAGCTGAACGACATATGCGTGGGCGACAGTGATACGTCGTGTAGTTAATTAACCTTGCAATATCAGTCCAACATTTGCCATGGAAATATCTGTAAAAGAGATTCAAATCACCAACCTGTCTTCGATGTTCCGTCGAGGTTCTTGCTCAGCTCCGTGGTCTCCGATCAGACGAATAACTCTCCTTTCGATGAAATCCAGTAGCCGAAAAGTATGTTTTGGTGCAGAGCTCCAGACATGAGAGCAGTATTCTAGTGATGGTCGAATCTGGGCTTTGTATAGTGTCAAAAGTTGTTGAGGTGTGTACAACTTTCTGGTTCGGAGGAGTACACCAAGTTTCTGAGAAGCTATCTTGGCGATTGCCACAACGTGGTTATGCCAAGACATATTTCCTCCCAGATTGACGCCCAGCAAATTAATAGATGAAGCCAGTGGGATTGCGTGTCCGTCCATGACTATATCCGGTTCTGTAATGTTAACCTTTTTAAGAAAACTGCTGCCTGGGTTTTTTAGCGTTAAATTCGACTTGGTTACTGTCACCCCAAGCCAAAATTTCTTCCAGGTCTTTGTTGAGGCGTGACACTTCATGCTGTCTGCGAAGATGTGCGTCTGCAGCCGATGTTTGTGCATTCAAAGAGAAAGATGAGATAAGTGTGCTATCGTCAGCAAAACTAATTTTAATGTCATTTATGCCACAGTTGTCTGGTTTGTTCGATAACATTGATAATTTTGTGATATTTTCTAAATCTAGGGTTTTTACACTTATTGATGAAGCTACAAACAAACCTAATCTCTTTTAATGCTTATGAGAATTTTATCAGGTAAATTTTTACAGGTTGAAGCTAAAAATATTTGCTGTAAGAATAATAAAAAAACTTTATGAAGAAATATTGATTCGATAGTAGTTATCTACTTACGAAGTGGAGAAGATTTACTCAAAAATGTTTTTGAAAGAAGCGGTAGTGAAAAATGTTGATATGATGTTTTGTGCAATGTGCCACATAATATGCATTCGTCATCAACAATATAATGTAATATCATATCGCTTAGGGGAGGTATCAGAACCGATAGTTATCTTTCCGTTAAAGTTTCTCTATTTACCTAATACCCAGCCGTAGCTCTGGATTTTGGAAAAAAATCACCGGAAAGCGGCTGTTTTTACGTTGTCATGGCCAGTCATGGCTCATCGTACTCGACCCATCTAAAAACAAACGAAGCGATTATTATGATGAGAGAAACCGTCCATTTCTCTTTTATAACTCAATAAATTTTCTGTGTTTTTACAGCACCGCATAAAGAAAAATGCCGGAGGCTAGCATGGAGAGCCAAGGTATAGTTTACTTACAGAGCCGGACTAATTTTAAATTCACCCCTGGTCGTTACCTTTTCATTTATTTTTTTAGGCTCGTTAGAACAAATGAACAGTTTATTTTGTTTTTAATTTGTATGTTGTATTAAAAATCTATTATTTTTATTTCTTTTATTTCTTGAAAGACGCAATAATAATTTACATTCGTTTCTTTAAACAGACAACCAAAAATTACAATATATTGCAAAAGGATTGTATTTAAAAAATAAGATTTTAAATTAAATATATATATTTTTTCTTTTAAATTATGTATTTTTTTTTTGCCCAACGCAAGATACTTTTTAAATTGATCTAGAAAACTGTACATTAAATCGTGTCTAACTAAGAATACCTTTTTTCCTAGGATGCATTGATTTTCTTTAGCTTAACATAAGAAAAACTGTCAAATTGAATGTTAGGTGTATTTTTCTCCGCTGCATCCTCCTGGCAATACAACGTGTCTAAGATAAGGAGGGCCAGTACAGCGATCTCGGAAACCGTAAGAGATACGAAGTCTGTTAAATGGAGGTAAAGTTGCACATTTACGTGCCTAATAATATGCCGTTTAGAAAGATTTAAAATTCCGAATAGTTCCGGAGATATCTGGAATAAACCGAAAGTCTGAAAAATCGTTTTATTGTTTTCCTGGTTTTTTTTGAGATCGAATTCTAAACTAAATTCCACTTTTGCATTGCCACTTTTTCCGATTTATCTAACAGCGTTAATTGTTTTGTAATCCGACGAGTCGTCTTCGAAGGGCCATTCTCAACTTTATTTTTTTAAATACGGTCCTGTTTTCCTGATATTGGAATTTGAGAGCTTTTTTCTCCCGAATGCAACGATGTAGGACACATTGTGGTTTAATGACGTTTCGAGGGTTTTTTGAACAACATCAGGAAGTTTTGGGATCCTCGTAATTTTATAAATAATATCTCATAAGTAAGCTCTAAATTGTGTGTTTAGAATGATTTCCGTTATTGTCTAAGCACAAATAACATCTCCTAACTGCCACATAACAGTTTTTAAGATAAAATAAAACATGCGGTAGAATATCAAACTTTTCAGCATTTGTAAAATCGTTCCATATTTTTTGGAAAATAGGAAACCTCTTAAAACGCTTTCAAACGATCACAATGGGAATGTCAAGTGAAACAAATCACGCGTCACCATCTTAATTTTTTTGTTTCAAACGCCTACTTTTCTTTTAAATCCCGAATCAACAGAAGTTTGAAATAATATTTCTGTATTTTGTTCACTTATTTGTGATTTATTATTAAATTATTTGTTATTTATTGAACTAGTCCAACATAAGTAAAAATTTAGATCTTACTTATGAGATTATTTATAAAATTAGGAGAAATACAGGACCGTATCCCAAAATATCCTGATGTTGTTCAAAAACCCTCGAAATGTCATTAAACCACAATGTGTCATACATTGTTACATTCGGAAGAAAAAAAGCTATCAAATTCCAATATCAGAAAAACATGACCGTATTTAAAAAAAGAAAGTTGATGATGCCCCTTCGAAGACGACTCGTCGGATTACAAAACAATTAAGGCTGTTAGATAGAGCGGAAAAAGTGGCAATGCAAAAATGCAATTTACTTATTAGGCACGTAAATGCGCAACTTTACCTCCATTTAACCGGCTTCGTATCTCTTACGGTTTCCGAGATTCCTGTACTGGCCCTCCTTATTTTGGACACGTTGTATACTGTTTAAGTGCCGACATTTTCAAGATAGTAGATTGGCTCAGCGTACAAAGTTTATCAAAATTTCGTATTTTTTTCTTTGATAGTTTCGAAAATATTTAGTAAAAACCATCCCCCCTCCCTCTCTTCAGGGGGCTATAACTCGATATAAGAAGATAAAAGACAAAATTTTATACAAAGTTCTAACCTTATTTTGGTCCACTATACTTAATGCCTAATTATTGACCATACCTTTCAAGACACCCTTTATAAAATCTGATTTAAACGTTGTATATCCAGTTTTGATTGTAACCATTGATTTATTATATGGGGCTCGTTTTATTATTCCAATAACTATTTGCGTATTACGGCCCTGTTTGATCGCCTAATACACATAAAATGTTTATTGAACGCGGTAAATTTCGGTTACGAGCGCGGAAAATTTGGGCTATAGACAACGAAAATATAAACTCTAAACACACTATATTCGATGATATTTCGCATTTTTGCGCATAACAATGATAATAAAGTTGGTGGAAACGCGTTTATGTATCTACCGGGTCATTCTTTTATACAAACCGCACACTTTTTTAACCTTCACATTTTAGAATCGTCTTATTGACACTTATTTCAAGAATTTGCTGAAAAAAAATTATTTTCCAAATTATCCACACATGAATTTTCGATAATTTGCTGGATATATCGCATTTTCTCATACTAGACATTTAATAGCTCCAGTTGTACTGATCGTATAAATGTCGGTCTTTTTTTATTTAACACTTTGCTATGTTAGCTTTCGAAGTGTATTAAGAAAAATTGTCATTGTGAACAAATGCAAAATATTATGTAATAATACATCACCAACATGGTGGAATATCAACGGTAACCATGGGTAACCGGTGGCTAGAGCTAATTTGATAGGTTATATCCCAGACAGAGGATGACGGCACGCGTCTGGTGACACGCCTATTGTACCCACGTTTGTTTCAAAACTGTGATAATGAATAAATACCCTGGTAAAACCCTTCATGGTCAAACCCGTGAAGTGATTGCCAATGTGTACAGGGTGCGTGAAGAGGAATCACAAATTAATACATTTAAATTGGCACTTAAGCGAAAGCTAGAAAGGATCGCACTGTATACGGGAGTAAGCGTGGGTGCAGTAAGAAACATTCACAAAGAAGATACTGAAAGGAAAGAAAATAACCCGGATCAATTGTTGTCATCTCCTGTCAAAAAAGGGCCCGTCTCTCTGCTGTCGGAAAAATCGAAGGCTTCGACATTGGCATTGTTAGAACAATACAAAAGTTTTATTTGGAACTAAAAGTGGTTCCAACCTTAAAAAGTTGCTAGAACAGCTGAGAAGTGACATAAACTCTCCGTTTTCCCATGAAACTTTGAAGTGCATGTTGAAATCAAATCGATTTTATTGGCGAAAATGCCAAAATAAGCAAAAAATATTAATGGAAAGGCCTAATATGGTGACACAAATATATTCATGCCATGAAAAAATATATATTATTACATTATTAAGATAATAATAGCACGCCCATGACTCGGTCATGTTTTAAAAGATATTGCTTCCCCCTTACCGATACCGCGTAGCTATAGACTCGCTTATCGAGAAGATTGGAGAAAATCCACCAAATAATTTTTTTTCAGCAAAATCCTGTAATAGGCGTCAGGTAATTGTATGTATATAAGTTGTAAAAAATTCGGACAATTCTTAGCAGTGTAAAGACCGAAAAGCTGTGCGGTTTGTAACAGAATGGCCCTAACTGGTGCGGCAAAAAATACCTTTTAACTCCGCTGTGCTTAATTTATTACTGACATAAGTATACTATTTATCGGTTTGTTTGGAGATACCATTGGAAGTCATGATATTTCTAACATTTCCGCTCCATAATTATAAAACAACCGTGCTAAATTTTTGCTTCGGTAATTCTGGTCAAATGAATTCATAAAATAAAAGCCTCGGTAAGGCCACTGGCTAAAGAACAAAGCTTTATTTAAAACGCGAACTCTTTTATCTTTAACAAATGCTATTGCTCATGCAAAAAGGAACTAGGTGTACATTAAACTACATTATCCGTAACAGAAATATCCTAAAAAGTAACAAAAGTCCGGCTAATTACAGACTACTTTGTATTTCAAATAGAGCCGTAGTAGTGAAAATGGTAATCCGCGGCCATAAGAATATGCAAAAGCTACTTTAAATTATGCAAAAATTCAACCAAGATACGGTACGAAGCATTGTTTCAAAAGAAAAGTTAATTGCAATATTTCATGCCTCGATTATTATTACAAATTGGTATATTTTTGCATACATTTTTGTTCGTTTTTACTCGTTAAGGTTTAGCAGCGCATCGCTCTTAGCAGTTGCTACCTTTTTGCAATTACATTAACCGAAAAATGTATAGTAGTAGGTGCAAAGTTTTTAAAATTGAAAAACTTTAATATCTCCGCTGGGAATCAAATCCAGAACCTGACGTTTGGCAAATGATCGCGCACCAATATGCGCCACAGACTATAAATTTTTCTCAAACAATTCATTGCCCATATTTTCTACCAGCTCAATTAAATGGTAACGCGTTTAGGCAGTTCCTACACGAAGTACTACTAAATGCTCTAGTAGATTAGGTACAGTTGGCCTCACGGATCTCTGTTGATGACGCCTGAAGTGGCAGAGGAGAAATAGGCACAAAAAATATAGTTCTAAGAGAATACTCATAGTCGTGCAATGTTGTTTTTACCCAGTAAAAAATAAATAAAAAGTTAATAGAAAGATAATAAAATAAAAAATATTAATAAAGAGATAATATATTATATATGCACCTACTAATAAATAAAATATACTTTTATAAATTTACTAAAATAATGAACTAAATTCTAATTGAAATTGAATTTCAGGAAAACATGTTCCATCTTCGCTTCTCATCATCTCTATGAATTTGCATTACACTGTCCAACGTATACAGGGTGTTATGGAAATGACGTATTATATTTAAATGGGTGATTCCTGGGGTGTCCTAGAGAAGCGCTACATATTTTTTTTTTTTAAATCGAACGTTTAAAAAGTGGGGTACTTCACCCCTAAACCCACCCGGTTACTCCTCGGCACATTCATATATGATCAAGTTACATTGCCAAGCTGTGTAATCAACAGATATTCAGGCCCAAATGTTGCCAACTGTGTAAAAAATGTAAAACTTTAGATTGACGGTGGACTATTTAAAAAATAACTTTAGCTCTTTGAGTTTGGAGCAAAAAATTGAAGTTAAGAATGAGGGAAGACCTAAAGAAATTAATTTAACGCAGACCACAAAGGGTAAATCTAGGGACTTTATTAGAAAGTTTAAAAATTAAATATATGAAGAAAAAATTATAGAGGGTATTCCCAACTTTAATGAGGCTGTTATTGATCAATTTTCTACAATTAAGAACCGAAGAACGGACTTTACGTTTAAGCACTATACACACTAAGAAAACCTTTCTTATTTTCCAAAAGTTGAATTTCCTTGTGTAAAATTAAAAAATAAATAAAAATATGTTTTACCTAACGTATTTTCTTATTACTTCATTTCTTTCTACATTTAAATCGCATAGAAAGTAATTGTTTGGTCGTTACACAAAAATAAAATTTTAAAAATAATTTCACGATACTTGTGAACCCCCTCTATCATAGACCACGAGCCGCCACTGCATACTTGTGCTACCTAATGCCTTCCAAGACAGAAGTGCTTCTAACATTCGCTAGATAGACGACGATCGCAGGCCGAGGACCAGCGTATTGATCTCCACCTGCTAAATCAATATAGCGCTAGGCAACTAAGCATCGATGCCGGCGGAGGGACATTAAGGGCGATATGAATATTTAATTCTAATTTACCTGACGAAATATCATAAATAAACTTGCATGATTTTGAATTCCGAGCAACTTTTCTTACGGATCCTATTTAGGCAACACCATGTACTTATGCCAAGTAAATTATTATGCCAAACACAATATTTAAATAATCCGAATTTTTAAACCCGAGGAATGTAAACAATTTATTGTGAAAAAAAAACGAAAATAATTTGACCAACAACGATTTTTAATATCCGTAAAAATCCCGGATTAAAAATATATTTCGTTTAAAAACTTTTTTGTTTATTTTTCTCGTAATGATGTTTTCCTCTAATTAAAACATCGTTACTGTTTAAGGAAGCTTTTAATAATCCCTTTAGATTAAAAAAATTTAACCGAAACGAAAAACGGGAAACTGTAAAAAGTTCGGTTTTGTTTATTTCACAAATCTCGTTTAAAGTAATTAATTAAAAGAAAAAAAAATAATTAAAAGGTCGACTTTGGTAAAATTTCGTGCGGTAGGAACGGTCAAATAGGGTAAATAGTAGTGTTGGGAAAAACCGATGATTTTAATAATCGAGTACTTGATACTCGAGCGATTTTAATAATCGAGTGAATCGCTCGAGCGCTTAATCCCTTGAAATGTTTATGACTAAGAGAATGTGTTGATAAAACGCCAGGGATTGTTTTGGAAAGTTTTAGAAGTTTAGTCTAGAGTTTTTATTAAGAGTTGATTCTGATTTTTTTTAAAATTACATCCTTTAATTTTTTAAAAATTTACAATCGCCGCTGGCTAGCGTCAAAACAAAACCCATGTCGCGATGAATCCACTAAGGGATTTGGCATACTTTTTAATAAGCACCTCCTCGTTTATGTGCCTTTAAAAAAGACGTATATCGTGTCAGCCTTCTGAGCGTCAAACTCGAACGTCGCCAATCGGCACATTTCGGGTGGCGCTGCGAGGATCGAGTGTCCGGAAAGGCAACGATTCAATTTTTCGCCTGAATATATAACTAGAGTATTTCCTATCGAGCGAAAAACTGCTCGAATATACGTCGGCGTCAAGCGAAGCTCGGGTATCGAGTGACAGGTAATAAGTAACAAGCGACGTTTTTCGCTTGAATTTATAACTCGAGTGGTTTTTTAACAATCGAGCGATGTCGCGTATTTCAATAATCGACTACACAAGCGGTTTTTCGCTAGAGCGATCACAACACTAGTAAATAGCGGTAGTAAATAGGCGTAGTAAGTAAAATATCAAAAAATTGTAAATAGATTCGTTCACAAAGCGAACGTTCCAACCCGTTGGAAATTGCGTTCTGCGCATGTTCGGTTGTGGATGAGTTCCTAACTGGTTGCTGCTTTTTGTCTCTGTGAACGGGTAAAAATGCTAAACCTTCAACTGTCACATCTGACAGTTGACTTCTTAACTTAACCTACAAGTATTCTTATTCTAAACACAATTCCGTATCAGTACGCGTTCTGACTATTGCAAATCAGCTGGCAATCGATACATTTTGTTCCACGAACACCGAATTTTTGGTCAGCGGTCAAGGATGGGACCAGTTCGAACCAACCGCACGTGCCTCGGGCAGTTTGGAACTATTTCTGACTGCTTTAATGAACGAACCTATTAAACCTGAAAGAAATTTTGGCTTGGGGTGACAGTAACCAAGTCGAATTTAACGCTAAAAAACCTAGGCAGCAGTTTTCTCTAAAAAGGTTAACATTGCAGAACGAGATATAGTCATGGACGGACACGCAATCCCATATATTAATTTGCTGGTCGTCAATCTGGGAGGAAATATGTCTTGGCATAACCACGTTGTGGCAATCGCCAAGATAGCTTCTCAGAAGCTTGGCGTTCTCTTCCGAACCAGAAAGTTGTACACACCTCAACAACTTTTGACATTATACAAAGCCCAGATTAGACCATCACTAGAATACTGCTCTCATGTCTGGAGCTCTGCACCCAAACATACTCTTCGGCTACTGGATTCCATCGAAAGGAGGGCTATTCGTCTGATCGGAGACCACGAGCTGACGAAGAACCTCGACAGCCTAGAACATCGAAGACAGGTTTTGGATTTGACTCTCTTTTACAGATATTATCATGGAAAGTGCTCGGTTGACCTTGCCCTCTTAATTCCGCCCAGAGCGGCGAATAGCAGAAATATACGACGAACCACTACACCCCATCCATATGTGGTTAAGCTTAGTACTCCTCGAACTTCATTATTTAAGAATTCTTTCGTCTGGAGGACTTCATCCTTATGGAACGACCTTCCCGAGGTCGGTTTTCCCAACGAATATAACCTCCAACGATTCAAAACCTATAGTGCTTGTGTTTGATCATCAAAAAAAAAACACGCTTACTTTTGAATGCAGCTATTTTTAAAATAATAATTTTATGAATAAAGTTTAAACCTAATTTAAACTAATAACCTTTTAGTATAAAAAGGAGAGCGTTCATTAATATGTACGGCAGAATGTGAGAACGGAACACATTCTAAGCAAGAACCCGTCTGGAAGGAAACATTAAGGAATAATTTAATTTCTTCGCGAGTAAACGTTTTTTTTTAATTATGCATGGATATTGCTCCAGAATAAGTATGAGTAGAATATTTGTTCGAGATCTAAATTAAACGAAAAGATGCAGCCGAAACTAAAATTCTATTCTGTTTTTAAAATAGAAATATCTATTCAAAACTAGTTTTTAACAAAAGTAGATTACATTAGAATAAATAAAAAAGATTAAGGAAAAATCTCTGCAGGATAACAAACTAACTATTCTTTTAGTCTGTTTTAATTAAATCATTGTTACTCTTTTTAAGAAGCTTTAAATAATCCGCTTTTATTTAAGCAACTACGAGCAGAAACCCGGAGCTCTTTTTTGTATATACGAGCTTAAAAGAAGTTTAGTTTATTAATTTGAATCTTTTTTTAATTAAATTACCAAGAGATTGTAGTAAGAATTCTGGTAAATATGAAAAGATTTATAAAATATGGGTTGCTTGACAAAAGCTGAACGGACTTATTAATATACTATACAATTTAATATACAGGATGTCAATTTGAAAGCTTCTCACCTTTAATATCCCATTTCCAGTAAATATGTAATATTAAAAATCATTTTGTTTGTGAAGTAGGCGCTTTCAAAGAGTATTTGCAGCCCCCTGATAGGGGTTACTCTTAAAATAAAAAGGGTGTCAAGTAGCATATCAATTTAAAGGTGGTTTAAATCTCTTTCTATTAATACTATTAATTTATTATTTTTTGAGCAGTTATTCTCAATAAGTCGCGTTCCTAAAATGAACTTTTTCATGTCAATTTTTTGTTTTGCTTTTATAACCAGATGTACTAGGAAACAGTATATTACATACCAAGAGTGGTAAGACGCCACGTACTTCGAAAGAGTTATCACGAGTTATGTACTATACTTTTTCTACGACTTACTAAAACATTTTTAGTCGATACTCACATGGTTATTAGTACACCAGTTAATACATTTTTTAAACACCTTTTTCGTGCCACTCCTTGGATTTGTCTAGTAATAAAGTATCTGCTGCGGAAGCAGCTTGTAATCTAATTTCCCGTGGCGTTCCCTCAATCTAAATATCGTAGTCACTCATACTTTACCCAAAAATATCCAAATTAAACATGTTAACGATTTTGCATAAAATCTATTGGAAAAATTGACGGTTTTGGCATATCACGGGTAATATGATTTGTGGAACTGTTACGTAATATACAATGTGTCCACGGATAGATTTCGGAAGAGGAAACACATTTTTATTTGTAGATTTAGAAGAAAAAATCATTCTTCATAAAAATGTCTGTTTGTGTCGAAACTACAATTTCTAATACCAAATTTACGATTACTATACAGGGTTAGTCAGAAATAACATTTTTAATTTTTTGTAACAGAATTACGTAAAAACAAACAACTATTGTTGCTTTCTTATTAAAATATAATTTTATATCAACCCGAATAACGATTTTGTTGTAAGAAAACTATTTTTTATTTGTATTTTTATTATTACATGTCATATTTCTTTAATTCATTCAATTATAAATTATAAAATATTAAAATAAATAAAGTTCTATTCAAACGTGGTTACCACCGAGTTCAGCGCATAGTTCAACTCGATATCTGAATTCCCGATAACAGGTCCTAATTTGCTGTATTGGGATATTTACAATTACTTCTCTTATTTTTTCTTTCAAAAGATCCAAGTTATTATTGAAATTGGTTTTATACACATGTTGCTTCAGATATCCCCACAAATAAAAGTCCATAATTGTGAGATCGGGACTCCTAGGTGGCCACTCATTTGGACCATACCTTCTAATCCATTTATTCCCAAACTGATGATTTAGCCAATCACGAACAATTATCGTGGAATGAACGGGACAGCCGTCTTGTTGAAAGTGAAATTTTATTCGATCAGCTAAATTCATATCTTGCAAATGATCATAAAACAAGTGTTCAGAAGATGCAAATAAGTGTGTTGATTTAAATTGTTTTCAATAAAATATTGTCCAATTATTCCATTGAAAGAAATAACACACCACACGTTAACTTTTTTTGAATACTGTCTTCTAGAGCGAATACGAAAATTAGGCTTGTCACGGCTCCAATAGCGACAGTTTTGCGAACTGACTACCCCGTTTATGTTAAAAGTGGCCTCGTCCGAGAAAATAATATTATTAACAAAACTTCTTTGTCTAAGGATATTTTCCCCTATCCACAAACAAAAATCCAATGTCATCATTTTCTTCCAGAAAATGAATAAATTTAGGTTTGTACGGACGAATTTTATTGAATTTTAATATATCTTCTACTAGAGATTTATTAACATTACCAATTTGAGAAGATCTTTTTCTTAAAGACAGTTTTGGAAAAATTTCTAACCGAATCCATTATCATTACAGTTACAGCATCACCTTCATCATGCTTTTTCTTCTCCCTTTTTTTATTCCAACACACTACCAGTTCTCATGAATTTCATTACAATTTTTTTTAATCCCACGTCCGTGAAAGGAACATCAGGCCATATATCATGGCCATATCTCTCACAATTGGTGAAATAAATCACGGGTTTGAAAATACTTTAAAAAAAAAATCAAAATCGAAAAAACTGAAAATGTTATTTCTGACTAACCCTGTATAGTAATCGTAAATTTGGTATTAGAAATAAATTGTAGTTTCGACACAAGCAGACGTTTTTATGAAGAATGACTTTTTCTTCTAAATCTACAAATAAAAAAGTTTTTCCTCTTCCGAACTCTATCCGTGGACACGGAGTATTACTATTATTATTATATTACGTAACAGTTATTACATAACAGTGTACAGTGCGTAAGAAGGTTGTTACTAATATATGAGTAGAAAAAATATATTAAATGTTTATCGCAAAATACCTTAAATTTAACGTTGAAGCCTTCGTATAAGTAGCCCAGAAATCTTAATCAATATTACCCAAGTCCCTAAAAGCAAAGCGATGTTTTGTTTCGAAAAGAAATGCCCTTTGTGTTTGTAATGTCCCCAGAGATTCCTAAAGGTTTTTGTAGAAATTTGTTATGAAGGTTTTTGTTATGAAGGCGTTTATCCAAAAATAAATTTACTCAAGAATAAATGTTCGTCGGCAAACGCTGAAGTGAATATTAAGTAATTTTCTACTGTATTGAAGCGGAAAATTTAAATGTTATATTTTCCATGATTACAAATTATGTAAAATATTCCCTCACTTGGAAGCCTTTAAATAATAAATACCCATAATCATTAGCAGCAAGAATCATTTAATAAATTTCACGCAAGCTCAAACTATTATTGTCTGACATTACCCTGACCGAATATACAATTTAGTGAAATTGGGGGAAAAAGATATAGTTTTGCGTGCAACTTCTTATTCATTGTTATTGCATCCATGGATTTAAATTGGAACTCGCCCGCTATTAGCAGCCTTTGGGATTAATGCCCTCGGAGGGGTAGACTTTACCCTTAAAATCTTAAATGGGAGGTGGTTAAACGACCTTTAAAATGATAGACCTCCTTCCCATTTAAGATTTTAAGGGTAACATCTATCCGTCCCAGTGGGTCAAATCACAGAGACTGCAAATTTTCTCTAATTCTTTCTTTAAAGCCACTACTCGTCGCAATAAAATTGATACCGTGAATTCTCAGAGAGCACAAAGAAAATGTATATACGAGAGGCAGTTAAAAAGTTTTTTTAGCGAAATACTATCGCAATACAAGTCTGGACATTTCATTTAGCCATAAGGCAACATTAAATAAATGCAAAAATATTGAGTTTAAAATTTGTCCACAATGAGAAATACATTTTCCGTGTCGACCAATGATTACGTTCAAGTTTTAAAAAGTCATTTCGCTTCGCATGTTAGCCGCAGCGTTTGTAGCTGAAAAATTTACATTACAAATAGATAAAACGTTGTCCCATGGGGTTTATTATAGACAAGTGGAGTTTGCTAAAACGGAATACAAATATGGACGCTGTAAACTTGGAAACTTAGTGGAAAATTATATAAGAAAAACCGATTGGGCATGTTTAAATTGGAACTTGTAGATTCTCATTTTCTAATGGAAATGGGGATGGCATGCCTTTAAATGTATCATTATTAAAACGAATGTGTATAGTAATCTTGATACGGTGTTCGTAGAACAAAGTGTATCGATAGTCAACAGATTTGATTGAGTATTTGTGCATGATAATGGGAAGCCACGCCATGACTTAGACCATTAAAATCCACCGGATTCATATCGGTTTGTCGCCCGTGGGCTGTAAACCCACAAACTCTCGACCTAGAGTTGTCCAGTTAAGCAGATTATTCAGGGTGTTATGGAAATGACTCATTATATTTAAATGGGTGACTCTAGAGACTATAGAAAGTCTACATACTTTTTAGAATATCTAAATACACTAGAGTAAACTACAGAGATGCCAGATCACACCGCGGGTCTCGCCCTTGCTTGGATAACCGCCGCGGAATGGATTATTTGAAAATAAGATCGAAGGTAACAGAGTATGAACCTTAATTTGTAGTTTTTTTCCAAAAAAAGTTTAAAAAAGAAGTGACAACGCGGTTCAAAGACGTCTTGCTGTCAAAAACTGAATACGTGCGTTTACAATTCTGTGTTGCAATATGACAATACCGCCCAAAATGCGCTAACCTCTTGTGAGACTTAAAACTACCTCAACGAATTATTGATTGCGAACGTAGTCAGTAGCGGCCACGTAAATTTTCAGATTTCATATAAAGTGTATATTTCGCTGAATAATTCAAAGCCCCATTTATGGTTATTTTTCTTCAATTTATTTCTATCTCAGGATTTGCCGGTTCCACCCTGTATACTTTTAAAATACAATTTAAAAAAGAAATATATTTTATATCCCTCAATGTTTATTTCAACATGTCAAAACAAAAGATAAAAATGAACATAAAATGCCTTTCCTCAAAAACCTAATGGATCCGATCAATATAACGTACGGCAATAAAAGCAAAGCGATGTTTTGTTTTAAAAAACTATTCTTTGTGGCGCTGATAGCGTCGGAGATAAAGCAGTATTTGAAGAGGACTTTTCAAGAATTTTCTATTAAAACACTTTGATTGAAAATCGAATGTTTTTCCGGCCGAAGTCAAAGTCACGGATAAATTAGATTCTTTAATAAAAGCTCGGTAAGAACCTGAACACATATTACTGACAAAAAATTAATTAGTTGTTAAAATTGAGCGTCTATATGGGAGGAATTATGTCTTGGTATAACTACGTTGTGGCAATAGCCAAGGCAGCGCTTCGCAAGAACTTGTACTCTTCCGGATCAAAAAGTTGTATACTGCGTCTAGAATGTCGGGAGCTCTGCAACAAAGCATACTTCGGTTACTGGATTCCCTCGAAAGGAGAGTCATTCGTCAGTCGAAGACAGATTGGTGATTTGACTCTCTTTTACATATATTTCTATGACAAATGTCCGACATTGCACGCTTAATTCCACGTAGCGCGACGAATAGCAGAAACGAACCACTGCCGCCCATCCATATGTGGTTCAGCTTAGTACCCCACGAACATTATTGTTTAAGAATTGTTTCATCCTTGTGGGACGGCCTACAACGATTCAAAACCAACCTGTATCGCCTTATTCGCACACGTACCACTCCCAGAGTGTGTTAAAGGATTTCTTCTACTCCTATATTAGTAAAAACCTACTTACGCACTGTCTACTGTTAGATAATGACTGTTACGTAATATATAAAGAGTGTCCGGGAACATGTGGGAAATCTCCCGGATATGAAGAAAACACGTGAAAAGAATACTATAGGTTCATATAAACTTCTTTCGTATCGGCCTCCTCTTCGGAGATATGGGCTCCCAAAGAGCACCAATGGCATCAAGTTCTTTACACATAATTATTGAACCACCTGGTATATTTCAATTATTTTTTAATATGATGTATACCAGGTAAGACCCGTCAAATTAGTACCCAAGAAACTGTTGTGAATTACTCACAGCTGCAGGGACGGACTAGCTGTAACACTCATGGGCCCATTTTTTTTACGCCCTGTATGATGAGAACTTTGGACAATGTTATTTACATACCTTTAACTATTGGCTAAAAATTAAGTACTCTTCATTCATATACATCATGTGCTTCGGGTATTTCAATAAAATATATATCTTTGTTCCGATACAATCTTCAACCTTCAAGATTCCGCTTTTTCATATTTAGCCCATGAGCAGTTAGGGGACTAGGTGTAAATAAAATGACGTTTTCTTGAAAACGGTTAGGATTAGCGACATGAATGAAGAGTACTTAATTTTTAGCCAATAGTTAATAATGTAAAAAACATTGTCCAAAGTTCTCATCATAAAGCGTAAAAAAGATGGGCCCATGAGTGTTACAGCTAGTCCGTCCCTGCAGCTGTGCAGTCGAGAGCTTTCATATAACTATTATGAACCATAAATCTCGCATAACTAAATCTTATTAGGGAAGTCAGTTCCATTTTGGGGTAGGGAACCCTTAAAAACTAATTAAAATTGTTCATTCTCTTATAAGCAAATGAAAGTCTGCTTAAAGAGCGAAAAAATAAAGCATGCAGCAAAAAAGCTTAACAGGTGGATGATTATTGTTTAATGCAATTTCATAATTTGACGTGTGGAACTAAATATAATGAAAATATGAGTTGTCATGCCAGTCAGTAGTCGCCTAGTATCATATTGCATGTAGCTGCATGTATTATATTGCATGCATTTTTTTTATTATGAAGTTAAGTGTTTTTTAATCAGTAGATTTACGTTATCTGGATTTTTTACATAGTTTTTTTTGTAGAGGAATATATTATATTCGTTTTAAATGGAAAATTAAGAATCCTTTTTCTCAAATTTTACCTCTTCGTTCGCTTGGCAGGGCCATTCCCGAGAGAACCTACAGCTTAACGTAGGCACCGAACTACGATCATCGGTCATAAACTGTTACCCCAAGCGCTATCGATCCTTAGTTTCTCACATCTCATGTCCTATCTTCAGCGAAACTAAATATCGGATTTTCCGTATTCACTAGAAGGTCGTTAATGTAGAGTAAGAGGAGAGTGGGAGACAATATGGACCCTTGAGGAACACCGGCATTGATGGTAAAGGTGTCTGAGGGAAATCCGTCAATCGCCACTTGCAGATAGCGGTCCTTGAGAAAGCTAGACAACCATGCACAGAATCGACTGGGCATACCATAAGATCGCAGTTTACTCAGAATTCCCTCATGCCAAACACGATCAACGAACATTAAACGACTTCGTCACGAAAATTGAAGAGAAGTTTTCAAATTCCTGTTCCTTAATCTCTATTTTTTTTTATCTTTATTTAATCTTTTATATATATTTAAAGTAAATGAAATATTTCAACATTTCAATCATTTATCGGCGAGAAAAAAATCTATTTCTGATAAATCTCGTTCAATGAAAATTCCCGATAAAACTTCTTTAAATACTTTTCTATTTCCAGCGCCATGGCGGCCACCACGGACCGTTGTTTTTTTAAACAAAACAGCGCTTTGCTTTTAGTGTCCTACTTAATATTGATCGGGTCCATTAGTTTTTTAAATTGAATTTTAAGTGTTTTTCTCAATGCATATAAGGTACGTAAAATCCTAATATTCTTCGGTGACTTTAGAAGCACCCAACCAAAGTTTATTCTACCATCGTTATTTGAAAACTACTATCATATTCTGTTATAGTGGAGTCGTCCTGGTGAAATAAACGGCTCGAAAATCCCTTGACGAAATCGAGTAATTTTTTTTCCCAATCGATACAGTAGGATCCCCTCGACTACATCGGGAAATTGAAAATAACTCAGCCGGTTTTGATGCTACAAAAAAAATGTGAAAATCAAAATTGAAGAGGTTGACCGAGCACTTAAGCTCGAACAAACCCGAACCCGATATCTCAATGAGCAAATGAGCAAAACTGCAAAAACAATAAAATTTATTAATTATATCTCGAGAAGGGGTGGGTCATAACGAGTACTTTGATGGGCCGGAGGCTGGGGTTGGTGGGGCAATTAGGAGGAGAGTTAAGGGGGGGGGGGCGATTTTTTACATAAATGCTAATAAGTAGTTTATTAATCGATCTACGGGGATCAGGCCGGATTCAATTTGTTCATTTTTTTATCAGCTACGAGGTGGGATTGGCGAAAAAATTTCATTTTCCCAAATGCGCTCGGGGCGCGGCATACAAGAAATGGCCGTCTCCGAAAATACTTTAGATATTATGTTTAATTTTGGTATGTGTTAATAGGATATAGAACCTGAAATTTTAGTTAGAAAAGTTATTCAATTGTTCCACCAGTGGCGTCGCTGCAAACATGTCCTTTGATATTTTTTACAAAAAAGATGGTACGCCACTGATATTTTTCCATGTGAATATTTTTTCTGATTGGCCTGTTCAATTCTCCATGAAAACGGTCTCTTGAGTTTTTCTCGTCAGACGCACCGTTCTTGATTAAAACCAATAAATTCATATTGAAACTTATTATTTTTAACATTGATAAAATAATTAATGATAATTTTTATTTTATAAAAATTGTTGGAGTGGGCAATTCGATGGGAAGACATTGACATTGACACCTCGTTACATTATGACAAAACCTGTCCGTTCTCCCATTATATTTATGTCGCGCACCAAAATGTGAGTTGAATTGTTAAATTTGTTTTCCCAGTATATGGACATCATTCTATTCATCATTGGTTGAATGTCGAGGGGATCCTACTGTATCGATTGGGAAAAAAAATTACTCGGATTTCGTCAACTGATTTTCGAATACCGGAACGACTCCACTATTATTTTTATTTAAATAATTTCAAATATTTTTAAGAAGGCAGCGTGGTTTAAAAATAATGTTTTCTACTCCTATATTAATAAGAACCTACTTACGCACTATCTACTGTTACGTAATATATATATTACGTAACAGTTCCACAAATCACATTACCCGTGATATGCCAAAACTGTCAATATTTCCAATAGATTTTATGCAAAGTCGGCTGTGAATTACACCGGGTCGCATTGACAACGTAAATGTCAACAATTTTTAATTTGTATATTTTTGGTTAAAGTATGAGGAACTACGATATTCAGATTGTGGAAATATCGATAATGTAATATACTATTAAAGCGACCATCCTTCTCCCTGATCTATATTTCCTATTAATTCAATCAACTTTCCTAATTTATTTTTAACGATAAGAAGAAATTGGACGTGGAGATATTTCCATTATTTATATTATTCAATATTTTATTCCTACGAAAATTCGTCATCGAAATTTTTCGATAAACTTTTCAAATACTTTTCTGTTTCCATTCTCATTACGGCAAAAAATATTGTACGCTCGTAGCCTGGGGGGGTTTATATTTAAATCCCCCAGGAACCAAATGAAAATGTTCTTAAAAAATAGTATATGAAAGTATAAGTTTTATCATAATTTATAAATTTTGTAAATGTTTATGCCTAAATTTTATGTTGGTAATCCTATTAAATTAGTGAAAACTTTCTTAAATAATTAAATAATATGAACTAAGGCCCGATATTTCAAAGTCACCTTAAGGTATAGAATGACATAAGTCATCGTTAACACAAGTACGGCAGTATATTAAAGTTCTTTTTAACTCTCATCTAAAGGAGTATGTTTTTAAGGACGTGGTAATCTTCCACTTAACGCGTCAATTAATCCTCTATTAAAAAAACATAGTTTTTAAGGTTTACCATAACGTTAAGGCTACCTTAGATGAAGTCTAACTTAAGGAAACATTTAAATATCGGCCCTTAGATGATTTTAACTCCTCTTGAGTTAAGGGAACTTGCAAAGTTTTAAATTGATATATTTGTTAAATATATATGATAGTGCTGCCTTCAAGTTTAAAAAGTAAAGTTGACATGTGTGAGGTTAGTTCGGTAATTTGTTCTGCAACCAAACATACATGACCGCATTACCAAACTTTAAAAAAGAAAACAACGGTTTCATATTACGATACGATATAAAACTAAAATAGAAAAAAACGTTAAAAAATGTCACTTCTGTTCAAGCTGCTCAACACGTTAATATAGATTTAGAAACCATTAGGTCCTTATCTGAAATCCATAATCTTAAATTAAACTCGGAAAAATCAAAACTAGTTTGCATTGCCAATAAATCTAATATAATAATTAAAAATAATGTTAGTATTTCTGTGAACAATGCTCAGCTCCCATATGTGAACTCAGCAAAAAATGTAGGTATATGGTTAGATGAGGAATTACGCTTTAAAGAACACGTAAAAAATATTAACAGGAAAGCTTTTTATTCCTTAAAGTTAATTTACAATAACAGACATATTCTTGACCTAAGACTTAAGAGAATGCTGTGTGATAGCTTGGTCCTCTCGCATTACTCCTATTGTGATTTCGTTTATATGCCCTGCCTTCATGAAACTGAAAAAAATAGAATTCAGAAAACGCAAAACTCCTGTTGTAGGTTGATATATGGAGTGAGGAGGCGTGATCATATATCTCACAAAATAATTGAGTGCAGATGGCTTAATATGAGGAACAGATGTAGCCACCACTTGGGAAATTTTTGGTCGTAAACTTCTCACTTAAAAATAAATTGGTTTCTAGGGCTGATATTCATCAAAGAAATATTAGATATAGGAACAGGTTTACCTTGCCTCTTTATAAAACGTCTTTGTTTGAAAGAAGTTGTACTTATAATTCTATAAAAATTATACAACTCTATTCCTGACGAATTTAAGACATATAATATCCACACGTTCAAGCACAAGTTTCGTTCTTATCTTTTCAGTAACCAGTGGTAGATGTTGCTGTTTACCGATGTTGTTTTGTACTTATTTTATGTTTATTAACATATGAGGCAGACCATAACTCAGAATGTGGTTGAGTAAGAGTAGCCTTCTTGGCTAGACTTCGCCACTTATCGTTTACGTCCTCAGTTAAACTATTTCCTACAGTTTTTATGAATTAATCTGGTTTCATAATTGTAACGCTGAACTATACTAATAAAAAGTCTTTAGTATTATTATTATTCATAGACAAATATCTTAATTGTATATTGTTACATCTTGCACCAAGGCCCTTCAAGTAAAGTGGACTAAATAACATTTTTTCACTTTTTATTTTTTTTATTATGTCGGAGAAGTGGCACGCATAATTTTTTTTTTTAATAGTGGCACTCTTTTTAAAAAGGTTGGCCACCCCTGATGATATAATCTTTATTTCTCGTCGCTATAAATGTTTCTGTGCTTTTATTTATTATGTGGGAAAAAAATTAATTCGTTGTTTCATTGTTATTGGTTTTGTTCCGATTTTTTTAGTATTTTGTAGTGTGTTTCATGTCTTAACACCCCCCCAATGATAAGGCCCACGGCACGCCACTGACTAGGAACAGCTTTTTCCAAAACAAAACACCGCTTTGCTTTTAGTATTCTACTTTATATTGATCCGATCCATTAGCTTTTTTTTAAGGACTCTTTCTGTCAATTTTAAATCTTTTCTCGATGTATATAACCATAGCCTAAGGAGAGAAGCATAGCCGAATCGCAGGATGTGAGGCTGTAAACACAAGCGGAAATTGCTCGAAACCGAACCGCGGTGATTAGTTCAATATTGGGCAACGTTCAGTGACATCGTTATACTTTTTATGCCTCGTCGTTATATTTAATGTTTTAAAAGCCAAACCAGTTTATCAAGCGGAAAGATGATGATACATTCGCGTCATTTAACAACGACGTTATGGATTATACAGGGAGGGGGGCGGTAATCATATTTGCAACCTTGTATTTAAAAATCTGTCACTACGTGAGAACAAGAGCCCGCACAAAGTTTAGTTATCGCACCACTATACTAAAATTATTATTGTAAAGATTTTATTGTAAAATTTCCCATTAAATACAGGGTGTTATGGAAATTATTTATTATATTTAAATGGGTGACTCCTAGGGTGTCCTAGAGGAAGTCTACATACTTTTTTTTTAATCGAATATCTAAATACTAAGGTAAAAACTCTTTTCACCCACATAATGTCGCGCCGTTCCATCTGTATTCAGTTAGCAACAATGTAGGTCACTAGAGTATACTAACAGTGTTGTCAGCTCACACCGCATGTTTTGCCCTTGCTTGGATACCTGCCACGCGTGACTCTCGTTGCTTCAGTATGTTTCGAGACTCTGAGATGGATTGACGCTGTCGAGGGTTCCATGTGCTTGACGTATACGAATTTTAAACGTTTTGTTAGTTGTAACATTACCCGATTTTTTTTCTGTTGTGTTGTGTGATATTACCTATTGTTGGTTCTGTTGCAAAACATACTTTTGTGTTGTTTTTTTATGGAATTTAATTATAAAACGGATTATAAGATCAAAGGTAAGAGACGTATGTACCTTAAAATTGTAGTATTTTTTTTTTCTAAAAAGTTTGAAAAGGAAGTGATAACGCGGGTCAAAGACGTCTTGTTGTCAAAAACTGAACACGTGCGTTCACAATTCTGTGTTGCAATATAATGGTAACATCGCCTCAATAAACTATTGATTGCGAGCGTTCTCAATACCTAAATTTTCAGATTTCATATAAAGTGTATAGTTCGTAAAATAATTCGAAGCGCCATTTAAGGTTATTTTTCTTGAATTTATTTTCATCTCAGGATTTTCCGGTTTAAATTTAATAAGTCATTTCCATAACACCCTGTATAGTATTAATTTCATTTTTATAGTAGTAGCCCGTACCAGAATAATAATATAAGCATAATTTACAGAAATATATAGTTAAGATTTCTAATAAATTTCGTAAAATCAAGTAAATACTAAAATATATTGTAAATTTTACAACGAATGTATAGTGAAAATAACCTATTTATAATAGATGTTGAAGGTTCGTAATAAAACATCAGCGGACATTAGCCATGCTAAACGTATATTTAAAGAACTACATCTTAACTCAGTCTCAATATTAATAATGTACTCGAAAAAGGGTTGATTATTAATTCTCTCTCTCCTCTTACAATCATACTTATATTATCCTATTATAACCTTAACTACTTAACCTACAACATTAACCCATAAGGTTCATGTCATTGTTATTGTTATATTATTATACCTGTAATTACAACATTAGCACGTCTGACCATCGATCGTGATATTGAAATTAGAACCAATGTCAAATAATACTATAACAATAATAAACAAAACTGTTTTACAAGAAATGAGTAAAAATAGAATATGCCTCTATGTTTACCTCACAACAAAAGATTTTATTAAATTTTACAAAAAATTTTATTAAATTTTAGTTACTTTTACAAAAGATTTTAATAAAAACTTTTCATATAAATGTATTAATAGTAATATTTTTGTAATGTTTACTGAAAGTATCGGTTCAAATTTTGCTTTAATTTGATGGCAGTTCTTAATAATAGCGATTCCAGTCACATATAGCGCCATAAATTCTGGTTAGTTTTTATTTAATTTAAGTTTTTCTCTCCGTGCGCTGCTTTTATTTTTGTTCTTTTCCCTTGCCTTGAATAACTGATCAAATGGTCGAATTAAGCATTAAACCTACTAGTTTTAATTAATTCCGAGCGTATGTTCCTTTAATTAGTTTACAGATATATCTGTGTAGCTACGATAGTAATTCTAGCAAGGTGATTGCCTCAACGTTCAATGGCAACCCTATAATGGCTCTTACTACGAAACCCCTTAAATAGAACTAATTGGACAGGTGTAAAAAAACAAAATACCTTAAACTTTCCAGTTTTAGTATTTATAAAAATTAAATTTTAATATTTTAGGTTTAAGTAAACTTATTTGTATTTTTACAATATTGCAGAACGTCACTAATAACAATGCAAGTTTGGCGAATTCCCCCACGTCTGACACCATCTCAAAGGAATTTCTGAAATTTCATAATTTTCGATATTTATTCTTACATGTCTTTTAAAATATATAAATTTAAAAGTTGACACGAGGGTATTTTTTATATAAATTAAAAACAAAACTATACATGGTGAGTTGGGACGAATGGACCATACTCCAGGAGTATATTGTAATAGTGAAAATAATCTAAAAAACTCATATTATGTCCTTATCCGATTTTAATTCGTTTTCAAGTTATAGGGAAATAAAAAAAATATCAATACAAATCTTCGGTAAACGTGTGGTATGGTGCATGGTAATTCCATTGACCCAGTCATTTAAAAATTTGTATTTAATTTTAATTTTTTTCGTTTTTTCGCTCGTCAAGCAACATTTGGATGAAAGGTTTCTACGGCTTTGGATTGATCGCGGTGATCCCTCAGTTGGCCGTCAAGATCTCCGGACCTCACACCGCGAGACCGCGATTAATGGGGGTGGTTCAAAAATTTGACAAGCTGCGACATTCGGGATACACAAAAGCGACTTATTAGAAATACTTCACGGACTTGATGCAACCAGGAGAGCAACAGGCGAACTTCGTAGACGAATCAGAGAATATTTAGAGGTCAATAGTTTGAGCATATATTGAATGAACCCTATGATTAAACAATTTTTTTCAAGATTTTCAAGTTAACAGGAATATAAAACTTTAAAACCTTCTTCCGTAAAATTATCTGGTTCTTAGACGACGATAAAGACTAGTTAATACCAGCAATTTCGTCTTGATCGCTTCTGAATGCAACGTTATTGCTAGAAGTAATTTTGTCAATTTTTGCAGCAGCGCTTTCCGTGAAGTAAGAAAGCTTTTACACTAATCTAAATAATAATGGATCCCTGGAAATTTAAACCTGGCATCAAAATTCTATAGAAAAATTAGAAAAGTGGAGTGGTATTTTATTGTAAACGATTTTCGACATAATTCGGACTCAATATTACAAGCGGATAGCTTTTACTATAAGTAAATAGATACTACTTCTAATAGGGCACAGTACTTGAACTTAACCATTCAGAGTCCTGGTTGGAACGACGTCACATAACCAATAAATTCCAGATTTGTTATGATAATTTTAAATGAAATCTTTTTGCTATTATACATGTCTATAGATATTGCAAATAATTTTAAAAAAACATCTACCCTAAGATGCCATGCAGTCAATGGCGGTTCTTCCACGGGAGCATATGCGTACGCGCACCCCCAAAACGAATAAAAAAATATTAATTTATATTCATTGAATATTATTTATCGTATAAAGTCCGACCCTCCCTAATATTTTATCATACCGTCAACCAAACTGTATATTATAGGCTCCGGCAACCGTGCCTCGGTCGAGGTTAATGACGATTATGACGAGACTTGCTCGCATGTGCGATTAAGTAGGCGGGGCATAATGCAGTTTCTCTGTATAGTAACAGGTGGCGGGAGACAGCGGGGAATAGCGGGGGATTTAACATGCCATTGTCTGTTCGTGCGTCTAGTTAGAAATTCGAGCGTGTATGCTTTAATATTTTAATATTATATATTTATTAAGTTAAAATGGATAGTTTGACGGTGGACTATTAGCTCTTTGAGTTTGGAGCAAAAAATTGAAGTGAAGAATGCGGGAAGATCTAAACCCGAAATTAATTTAACTCAGACCACAAAGGGTAAATCTAGGGACTTTATTAGAAAGTTTAAAAATTAAATATATGAAAGAAAAATTATAGAGGGTATTCCAAACTTTAATGAGGCTGTTATTAATCAATTTTCTACAATTAAGAACCGAAGAACGACTTTACGTTTAAGCACTATACACACTAAGAAAACCTTTCTTATTTTCCAAAAGTTGTATTTCCTTGTGTAAAATTAAAAAATAAATAAAAATATGTTTGACCTAACGCATTTTCTTATTACTTCTTTTCTTTCTACATTTAAAACGCCTAGAAAGTAATTTTTTGGTCGTTACACAAAAATAAAATTTAAAAAATAATTTCACCATACTTGTGAACCCTCTCTATCATAGGTCACGAGCCGCCACTGCATGCAATGCAATATGTTCACCGCTAATTCGAATTAAGGCATAAACCCATTTGTCTTTAAAATAAAATACCGCTTCATAAAATGTTAATATGCTTCGCTTAAGAATGGGATTTTGTCGCAATCATATTTTGGTTTAATTCTAGCTTAGTACTATCATATTAAAAATTAATTTTCCTCATATTTAATAACCTTCCTCTTACATGAACGTTTTCACTGCACCGTTTTATTTCGGTAATTTAAACGCCTTATCTTGCAGCATAATGTTTTAATCGCTTACACAGTAATAAATTAAAATACATGCCGTAATATTTTGAAGAGTTCGTTGCAACGAAGGGATATTTATAAATTTCTGAACACTACGATAATGAAAAATTTTCGTATTAGACGAATAACTAGATACGTAGTTTTTTCCCTACGTACATAATGATCAAGGTGACCCATTTATTTTTTATTCCTTTTTGTGATAAGGAAATACACTACCCCAATTAATTATTTATTGAATAATGTTTTACGAAACGTTTTTTGATAATATAATGTATTTAGAAGGAAAGGTAATTTTTGGTTAACTTGAGGGAACAAAATTTACTTTAATTAATTTTTTTAACCTAAACCAATTAGAGATACAGGGTGTTATGGAAATGACGTATTATATTTAAATGGGCGACTCCTTGGGTGTCCTAGAGAAGCGCTACATATTTTATTTTTTTTAAATCGACCGTTTTAAAACTGGGGTAACAAACACTCTTACTCACAGGTCAGTGCATATAAAATTATACAAATCAATTATTTTCTACCTACTTGTATTTATTTTTATACCTAAAGAGCGAGGAAATCCACGCACAAACACAATCAGTTTTTTTTTCTTTTTCATGGGAACACTCCTGGAAACACTTTATGTACCCACAGTAATAGTGAAACAGAACCGATAGTTAGCTTTTGAAAATACAATAATACAGATTATACTACAGATTATTAGATTTTATTACACGCGACGAAATTTGACGTCCAGAAGAAATGCGTCAATGAAAGCAATATTCAAAGATTATTTATGGACGGGCAAGATACACGCGTAAACCGAAAAAACAGAGCGGATTGCTTAGAGTGTGTTCGTGATCGACGAGACACAACGTATCCGGCCGCTGGTTGGTCTTTAACTAACAGCCCGCAAGCGTGCGGCGCTATATGAACACAGCCGATGTAAGGCGTCAAGAGGTCATTGGCATTTAACCTAGTGACGTACGTGCCTATTTCATACTTATTTAATACTATTCCATAAGTTTTTTCGGGTTGTTTAAAACATAGTCCGTCGTAAATGTTCTTCAATTAATTGTACAAAAAGGTATTACAGAATGGAATAGTATTTATATTATTTTATTTTGTTTAAAGAGTTTAAGGGCAACACCGGCATGACAATAACCAGCCAGAATTCCTTGGTTGCATACGTGTATCGCAGTGCTCCATAATTGTTTTTCTGGTTTGACGTCAGGTCTAGTTGTTTTTCTGGTTTGACGTCAGGTCACTTTTACCGCTGAATGAATTGGGTAATTTTTATTATCAATTTGTCTTTATCTCAGGAATTGCCGGTTTAAATATAATACGTCATTTCCATAACACCCTGTATATCTGGGATAGACACTGGCCTAAAGGTTCATGATAATCTAGGTAACAAAGAAATTGATTGAATTTGATTGAATTGAATTTTCTTATATACGTTATATTACAAAAATCGAAAGTGATAAAAAGTCGGTATGATTGTTTACAAACCGTTTTTTCGACAATATAGCGTGTTTAGAAGAAGTGATTTTTTTTATTCCCTCGTGTGCCATGGTGGTTCTTTTAGGCCAGTGCCTAACCCAGATATGTCTCTAATTGGTTTACAAAAAAAAATTCAATTATTATGTAAGATGATATATGTTGTAACAGTCCCATTTTAAATTTTAGAAAAGTTACATTCATCTGGATTTTATGTGCTACACAATTGAACGCATCGGGACGTAAACTACTCTGCCCTAAACTCTAAAATCTATTTTTTTATCATTTAAACCAAGAATTATTAAAATTGGTTCACTGAATATTTTGCCTAATTTTTTGGTCATTTGAACCAAACCGCCACATTTTTTAACACAGTTGACTCCTCTTAAATATTACCTGATTTTTAACGTAACACGACAGCTGGCAGCTACGTAATCCATAAAATTACAGGATTATCATCGCATATCCACGCTTAAAATTAACTAAATACTTTACAAGCTTTATTACTCGCGTAGTTTAAAAATATGACTGCAATTTTTCAGTTAAATATTAAAATTTATGTTCCAGCTAAGCACTAAAGGTTATACGGAAAAATGAAATGTTTATAACGACTGTTTTACGTGATAAAGGTATTAAAAACGCGGCGGATTAAAATTCCCCATAAATCAAATTATATTAAATTTCAACGAGCCGTGGAAAATTAATTATTTCAGCCGATTTATTAAAATATAGGAAGTAAGCTCTTGTGCAATGTACTAACGCAAATTCATGCATATTTATTAAGATAAATAGGTTAAAAGTTTTATTCGGCCAAACTGTGTCTGCCCCTGCTGGGATCGAGTGACACGATCGCTGATTTGGATGACTGCTAAACATTTACATTTCCAATCGTATCTTTAAGGTAGACTTCCGAGGAACGCCATAGACGGTAGCGACAGCATTTGTTGTTGCAGCAGACGTCAACTATGGAACAATTTTAATAATTTCTGTTTTAACTAATTCTATAATTTAGGGCTGAGTAGTTTACGTCCTGGTATGTCTAATTATACGGGGTAGCGCATAAACTCTAGATGCATGTAAATTTCCTGAAATTTAAACTTATTTCGCATAAAAATTAGATTTAATTTACTTTTTAAATTAGACAATTATACAGGGTGTTTCTTAATGACAAATTATTCAGGGAGTGATTCCTTAGGTCATTTTATAAAGAAAAGTGCATATGAACATATGTCCGCAACGGCTTAAATTTTTTGCTGTAGCAAATTTTAATTTTTTAAATGGTCATTTTCTAATATCTCCGAAAGTACTTTAGATATTATTTTCGATTTTGGTATGTGTTAATAGGATATGGAACCACAAATTTTGGTTAGAACAGCTATTGCTAAAAGCTAATTGTTCCACCAGTAGCGTCCCTGCAAACATGTCCTCTAATATTTTTTACAAAAAAGATGGTACGCTACTGACATTTTTCTATGTGCCTGGCCAATTCTACATGAAAACGGTCTCTTGAGTTTTTCTCATCAGACGCACCATTCTTGATTAAAATCACTAAATTCATATTGAAACTCATTATTATTAACATTGATAAAATAATTAATGATAAATTTTGTTTTATAAAAATTGTTGGAAAGGGCCACCTTCACTTAAAAGGCATGCGCCCATCTTCGCAACGAATTGCCCACTCCAACAATTTTTATAAAACAAAATTTATCATTAATTGTTTTATCAATTTAATGGTTTTAATCAAGAACGGTACGTCTGACGAGAAAAACTCGCGACCGTTTTCATGTAGAATTGACCAGGCTAATCAGAAAAAATATATACATAGAAAAATGTCAGTAGCGTACCATATTTCTTGTAAAAAATATTAGAGGACATGTTTGCAGGGACGTCACTGGTGGAAGAATTGAATAACTTTGCTAATTAAAATTTGTGGTTCTATATCCTAATAACACATAGCAAAATTGAAAATAATATCTTACTTTACTTTCGGAGATATTAAAAAATAACCATTTAAAAAATAAAAATTCAACACCCTGTAGCAAAAAATGTAAGCCGTTTCGGACATATTCATTTAATTAACATTAAAAATATAAAAACCATTAAATACATCAGCCACACCTAGTTTGCACTTTTAAAGTTAAGTTGTTCATTTTATTCAAATTTTAAAATCTTGCATACTGAAAACAAGGTTAATATGTTAGAATCGATGGCAATAAATAAATATTTCACTTAATGATCAGATATCAACAAGTCTCCTTTGTAAACCATCAGTATCATATATTTGCTGACTTTGAAGACATATTCCCAATGTTGATTCCCTCTACCATTCCATTATTTGTAATAATCCTTATTTTTGTACATTTTGTTAGATATTTATTCCTTCATTGTCTTCTGACGAAGCTATACGCCAGTGATAGCGAAACAAGTTTAATTTTTATAAACTTGAGAAATGTAGGAAGTTTAATGTAGTTTTACTGTTCCTCATAATCAAATTATGAAAGTCTTAGCGTTCTCTTAGCCTTAGCAACCAGTAAATACAACTTTGCAACGTAAGAACAGAGACAGAACAGTAAATAATTTAAAAAATCAAGTAAAAAAAAAACAACAACACAATAAGTCAACACAACCATGTACATTTAAATTAAATCTGTTTTCCGCTTCAAAAGGTACATTAACATAATTATTATATCCCTAACAGCTTAAAACATCACTTGTCAGGAAAATATATAGCCACCAAGATGAGGATAAATAGTTTTATGGAGAACGAAACTTGAAAGCGTTTTTCATACAAACTTACTCAAACTAGTTTTTTTGTAGCAAACTACTTTTAAACACTTTTAGTATAAATTGTTAACTTTATTTTTCAGACAGACGTAAATGTTTTAATTTTTAGGTTTCACTTAAGTAGTATATTTAAAGTTTTTAAGCTTTTAATCTTTACATAGAAGTTACTAAATTTTTTATTTGGTTTCCTTTAAAGGCTTCTCTCTTATCCATAAAATTTTAAATGAGAATGATTTCAAATAGGTATATTTTGAACTACACTATATCATGGCAGGATAAACGTTTAATCAACCTATTTATGTCTTATGCCGCGATAATTATCAACATGCAATAGAATTAGTTAAAAGCGAATAAGCGAATAATAAATTTATAAATCCACACAGAGAGCGTGACAATAATTGTAGTTCATAACATTAAAGCTTTATTCATAGAGATTTAATTTAAGTTAGTAAATTTCTAAAATTTGTCAAGTTTTCTCCCCAATGTGTTATAATACTCCCCCATATGTATGCCAAACATTATGCAACGAAGTTCTAAAATATGGGTAACTTTAGTTCTCCACTAAACTATTTTCAGCGCTTACAGTGTAAAGGTTAATTACTGTCTTTAAGAAGCGCAAAAGTCACTTAAATGTTGATCGAAACTTTGTTGTACTCTTGATTAAAACAGTTTTCGAGTCGAATATGTCGTCACAGTCGAGACTACAAAAATAGATTAATGTGGGTTTTATAATTTATGGCTCCATCTTATTGATTGTAATTTAAAAGCTAAGTACAGGGTGTTCGGATAAGGCATGAGGATACTTGGATAAGTGATTATGCAGGTTAAATTAAAAGTAGTAAGTCATATGACAAAAAGTCCAAAACTCAATTTGGAAAACTGAATTTACTGCTAACAAAAATTTTAATTCCAGTTTTTCACCTAAACGGTATGGTTTATCTACTCGAATAAAGAGTACCTTTTTCATTCTTTTGTCTTTAAAATGTCCTTTTCCCAATAACTGTCAAAACAAACAACAGAATGACACAAATCGTTAACCGTAACCTCTGTGCCAACTATGAACTTGATAGTTTAAAAGCTAACCGCAAGATGTTTAACTTAAGAGAAAAAAATTGAACTTTGACAGGCTATATCTCGAGAAGTATTAAGTTTCCGACCTTTTGTTATATGACTTACCACCTTTATTTTGAATCACCGCTCCAAATAACCTGATGCTTTATCCGAACACCTCGCGTCACTAATGTCTAATGTCAGTTTACTCTCTTTTTCTATAATTAAAAGTTTCTGCTTTACACAAGTAGCACTAAATATAATACAGTGATACCTCGAGATACGAGTTTAATTCATTCCGTAACCTTCCTCGTATGTCAATATGCTCGTATCTCAAAGCAATTTTCCCCATTGAAATTAATTGAAATGCCATTAATCCGTTCCAGCCCCAAAAATGCTCCCCCCAATTGTTTTTGTTATGTGTTTTTGAATAAGACAAATGTATTTATAAATGACAAATATTGTATAAAAACATAATAACTTACATACAACTTAAATGCTACTGTATGCTTAATTTAGTCACTGCTTTTCTCTTCACTGGTCTTTGCCTTTTTCGTCGGATTCAGAAAAAAAAGTGTCCAAGGAGGTGTGTTTCTTCCTCCTTTTCAGAATGGTGCGAAAATGAGTTAGGCAAGTGTCATTAAATAGCTCCGATGCAAGACCAGTTGCAAATTTTCGGGCTGATCTTTTCTCTATCTCACTTGTAGAGATAACCTCCTCCACCTCTGGCTCTTCCTCGAAACCAATTTCTTGCAGAACCCCCGAATGCCGCAGCTCACCGTTCCTCGTATTTCAAATGTCGCTCGTATTTCAAAACAAAACTTCACTCGCTCGACAGCTCGTATCTCAAATAACTCGTATGTTAGTGCACTCGTATCTCGAGGTACCACTGTATACGAAACCTGCTTAATAACTCCCAAAGAAGATCGTAAAGTCTAAAGAAAATTTTAAGTACATATTTCACCCATCACGCGATCATATTCTTTTCTTAAAAGATTTCATCTTACGGAATAAGAATATTAGGAAAAAGAACTAGAGGACCAGTGTGTGCATATGTACTGCCTTTTGTAACGAATGTCCATGATACTACAACAAATAAATTGATTATTAGCTTCCCTGCAATATTAACGCGACTAACCAATAAGCGATCTGATTCTAACGACCTTAAGGAACCCATAAATGTAAAATTTAAATACAGCTTTTTGGGCTAGATTAACCAAGAATTTAAAAAAAAAATCGTATTCTATTCTTATTGTACTACACGACAACCAAATAATATAATTCACTAAACAGATCAGGTATTTAATGGTCATGGAAACATGGAAACATGGAACACATTAACAAGATAGCACGACACATTACAACAATGTCTTTGGATAAACTTTGACTTAATATTAAATAAACTGTTTGTTGTCTCTAGCTAAACTTTAATTAAAACGATCCATGGATTTATTGTTCCAATATTGTTCATCAACTCGAAACTTGATAAAGCACCTTTCGAAGTTTATGTTTTATTGAAACTTAAGTTTACCGAGTCAGATAACTTAAAAGTTAACTCAGATTCTTTATATAACAAGAGCGTGGTGGATAAATTTTCACGGTATAAATAAGTTGTTTGTTCTCGTTTTGAAAATATAATTTTAATTAGACATGCAATAATACTGGATGAATAATCCTTACATTAAATACGGCCATTTTCAAAAATAATAAAAATATGTATTCGAATTTTTATAAAATATGTATCCAGATTTTTAACAATCCAGACAACAGTATATAGTTTCGTCATCATCATGAAGTAGAATACTTATTATGTGTTTATTTTAAAATAATATTTATTTATATTCACAATTAAGAGTATATTGTGATAAAAATCATGACAAATGAGACTCTATATAAAGTTGTAGGTAAATAATAAAGTGTAAGGTCATATACATAAAAGTTGTGGGTAAAACAATAAGTTAATGATAAAGTGTATGTCATACACAAAAAAGTTGTGGTAAAATAGTGAATTAATAATAAAGTGTACGTCATATACATAAAAGTTGTGGGTAAAACAATAAGTTAATGATAAAATGTATGTCATACACATAAAAGTTGTGGGTAAAATAGTAAATTAATAGTAAAGTGTACGACATATACATAAAAGTTGTGGGTACAACAATAAATTAATAATAAAGTGTACGTCATATACATAAAAGTTGTGGGTATAACAATAAATTAATAATAAAGTGTACGTCATATACATAAAAGTTATGGGTATGTGTAGGTATATCATATATACCACAAAGGGCAGGATTCCTGCTGCTCTAAAACTCTATGATGTATGAAATATAACATGTATAAAGATGTACGAGAAATCTTCAATTGTAAATAATCATTCCGCTTCTAAAATTATTATTTTATTTCAGAACGGTGGTGCAAAAGATGGACTTGACATGAACGTAGCTCCGGCATGGCAAAAAGGATACACCGGCAAAGGCGTAGTAGTATCAATCCTCGACGATGGGATACAAACAAATCACCCTGATTTGGCTCAAAACTACGTAAGTATAACCTTAAGTATACTTCATAAATGTGATTTTTTTGCTATAATTCAATATAAACAAACAAATATCGAGTGCTATCGATGCTATCCCATATATGCTCTATAAAGGATACATGAGGGGATCTTGCAGGCCAATCAAGTGTGTCCCTATACTAAGACTAAAACTATGTAATTGATTTGATTGAATTTTTAAGGTTGAGTGAATTACATATACTTTGAAACCGTATAGAAAATATATCATCAATTTTAAATAGATTCGCGGTAAAACAAAATAATTCACTGGGGATCTCACTTAAGAACTTGGGTTTAAACGGTCTTTTAGTCTTTAAATTTAACGATTCGCCCAGAAATTATCCCCTTTCTTTACGCAATTAAATCAACATTGTTGAAACAAAAATTCATTCACGAAATAGGGTTCCGAGTAGCACTCGGATTTTCCTTAAAATTATATTTAGCCTTTGGCGAGAATTTAAAAGCCCTTGAGATAGCGGCTCGACTTTTTTGCTTAATCAGTATTATCCTTTTTAAATCTTGTTTCTTTTAAAAGGCAAATTAGGTTTGCATTGTGGTATTTAAACATTAAAGAAAATGTGACGATAAATGAGGTTAGGGCAAAGGTTTAGGGCTAACCTTGTATTTAAACAGATTTTTTTTTTATTTAAAACGAAAATTTCTTATTCTTTACTTGATTAATACAATTGAACTTTGTCATAGTTTAGAGTCGAAGAAATGATTATTAAGTTAAATTAAAGTTATACAGGGATTAAGCTAAAATAGCAATGATTATATGGAAGGAATACTTCGTTTACCATTAAATTATAGCAACATTTTAACCAAAATATTTATTAATAATTATAAAAATATTTAGTAAACCATTTATATGAAATATTTGTGAAATTTACTAAACTCTTTTGTAAAATTTACGCGAATCTTCTATAAAATTTACTAAAATATTTTGTAAAATTTATTAGAATATTCTTTTTTTTAAATTTTGACACCCAAAACGGTCACCCACATCGCGTTCGTTGTACAATAATAGTCATCAGTAAAATGTACCACACATTTAAAAATATTTAACTACTGAAGTTATTTGCACTTAGTTGTAAAATGTTAAATATATTTTAGCATTTATTTCATTGTACTAAATTTCTTAGAAATGAAACTCAACTCAACTCAAAATATGCTTTATTGTTAATATAAGAATTGTATCTCGTTAACAAAGCTGTGAATAACAAATAACCAAAACATAGATATAGACATAAATATAAATACAACTAGAAATACAAACATAAACATAAATACAAATATAAATTTAGATAGACACCATAGTAAGAGGTTGGCATTTCAATACCCCTCCCGCCATATTTAATCAAAATTTTCCTGAAAAAATTCCCCCATACTATAATAGGATCTCACAACTAGAACCTTTACCAAACCCCTCCTAAATGTTTTTATACCTTGAATCCATCTCCAAGCGAGGGGAAGATGGTTAAATATCTTTTTACTGCCATAGAATATGGAGTTCTTTGTGAGTGTCGACGTAGAACAAGGCAATGAAATATTACACGAACTACGTGTATTATACACCGAACACCTATCAATCCATACTTCTTGTGCATCAGACATACTGATTCCAATACTGAATGCTAACTATACTTTTTTATAAATTATATGTATCTACAATATTATTTTGGTAGAGATTATTAATGAAAAATATAATTAATACCTACTATATTTTCTAGAAAATCGTACAATAAAATATTTACGATAATAATTTTACTATAATCTTATTCCGCGTTGGCCAATTTTTCGTTGTTTTCTTTAATTATTGAAAATCTATATCCGTCCTGAAATAAAACAATTTATATGCATCTTACTTCACTAACCCTGCTTTACTGCTTTATCTAATAAAGTTCGACAAAAAGAAGGATAACTACCGCTCCATTTAGGAGTACTCCAACTAACCCAACTTCCGCCATTTAGTTAGCCCGCGTTATTTACTGCCTCATACATATTCTGGGCAAATTATCAAATTAACCGGTCATTTCCGGCGCTTCCCGAGACATTCCCGAAACGACTTAAGTTTATAATAACTGCCTAATCGCATCTTAAACCATATTAGTCCCTCGGTTAGGCTCCGTTTAAATATAGTCGCCGGTATCAGCCAAAGTCCGGTATTCAGTTGGGATGTAAGTTGCTATACTTAAGATACACAAAGGACTGAGGTCCGTTAATATTTAACTAGCTTGTATACATAATTTTCCACGCTATGATAGATCCTGCACGGAATATAGTGAGGCGAGCTCTGCCGTCCTAAGCAAAAACACCAAGCAAGTGCGATCATTATACTTTCGAGTAAATTGTGCTTTAATGTTTGAACACTTGCAAAATAGTTGCCATTTTACCCACCTATTGAATTTATTCGTCTATAATTGTAATTATAATACACTCCTCGACAATAAATCCCGGACAAAAATAATGTTAGTCTTTTTTATAGTCCTTTAACTAACTTTATTAATTATTTTCAGATATTTTTAATCTTAATTCCTTAACGCTCTGAAAAATTGAGCGGTGCGATTTAGCTGCATTATATTTTGTTTTGAAGTGTGACCTTTTCTTAACACAATGTTTTTTGGTTCACGTCATTATCCCGTTTTTAAAAGAAGATACAATTAAACAAAGTACTGCAGTTTTTCACTATTAATCACAATTCATCTTACACTCCTGGATTTGTGATCCGTTTTGCCAGACTCGCCCTGTATGGAATTATGCAAATTTACTTTAGTTCACGAAATAACTGCAAGTTTCTTTTACAGTTTGTCAGCATTTTTTTATAGTAATGGTTATCCGTTTTGATTCATATCAAACATACAATGTGCTAGTACATTATAAAAAATTTAACATAGGTAAAGCATATCTTCTTTATGGTAAAATCGACTGCGGGTTCGAGATACTGTGTGACCAATCGCCACTATACGTAATTGAACTTAAGCATTATTAAACGGAACAAAATGGCGGCCAAAGAGCTTATTAGACCTTCGGTAAATAGATTTATGCTTGAATAGGTTTAATTGGATGCCGACCTAGCAAACTAGGGCGATATTCTAATGTTTAAATTGCATCTCAGAGTATTAGGAATTATTGCGTTTTATGCTGGGAAACTGTTACTGAACGTCTGTTCAATTAATTTTGAAAAATCGATTTGAGGAATTTGATGTGCTGTGTTTATTATAGTGTATATAATGGTAGAATTTAAGAAACTTAGAGGGAGAACAAAAAATCCCTCTCCGGGACGAAAAGAACCGTTTTTCCCTTGTTTCGAGGTCGAAAATGACGTTTTCTAGTAAGGTAGTAGATAAATTCTTACAGGTTACTATTACAAACCGCATACTTTTTAACCTAGACATTTTAGAATCGGTCGAAAATTTGTTTACAACTTATATACAATTAGTTGACACGTACTTCAGGATGTTGCTGAAAATAATTTATCTTCCAAAATTCCACACATGAATTTTTGATAATTTGTGGGATTTTCTCCAATCTTTCATACTTGAAATTTCATATCTCCAGTTGCACTGATCGTGAATAGCAAAACTTGCATGCAAATGTGAAATGCAATATGATAGACTGAGTGATCCTCTCATTTTAATAAAGGCTGTAAATCAGCAGTAACAATATTTTCTCACGATCAACGTAGTCCTTTGATAAAGTCGAATGTTGTTGCACGCACTATACCTGGGTAAAGTAGCAAAATAATGATAAGTGGCACGTTTTCTTGCCATACACTGGGTTACGCCAGTCGGCACGCATGACAAAAATTCAAGGAGCAACAGATCATTTCACATCGCGTCAGAAGCATGAAAACTTTCAGCCCACTGCATTCGACGAACTCGGTGATCATATTGTAGTTGGAGAACTCTTACTGGTCGCCGACATCCTAAACAGGATTCAAGAATTCGTCTTCTTATAGTGTAGAGACAGATACGCAAACTCCAATTGCATGAGTAACATCTCTCTGAAGTTGTGGAACTGGCATAGTACGATTTCTCCGAATTGTTAACGTATAATATAGCAGTTCTGCCGTTCGTTAGTAACACGCCTTCTACCACTTCTTAGTCTATCTCGCACAGAATTGGTCTCTATGTGAGAGACATCACTTTTTGAAAAACCCCTATTCTTCCAGCAGCAAATCTTTGGGAATGACCTTCTTCAACTGAAGCTACTATTCTTCCACAATCAATTTCAAATATTACTCGGCGATTTATTTTTACACACTGAACCGAAAAATTTAACTGGCCAGCGCCAACAAAATACAACACTGAAAATGTTATCTTAAACAAATGTCTTGATAATATTTTTTTTTTGGTACAAAAAATGGTATCGTTTTAACTGATTGAAAAATTCATTCCTGAAATTATCAACATGTCAAAATCAAAATGATGCAAAATGATGCAAACAGGGTCCTGCAATAGTGCGTCAGGCTTCTATATAGCTCCTATATCAATCAAGTTAGGATTTTCATTCATATGCTGACTATACATATGATGTATTTCAAGAAAATATGTTTCCATATACAGGGTGGCCTAAAAGTGTGAAGTTGTATTTTTTTAAATGAGACAGCATCCAGTATTTTCTATTATTCTTTGCTACATATGAATACCACTTGTAGGAGGATATTCATAAACAATTTGGTTACCTGTGACGTCATAAAAAAGTCAAGTTCTGGATATCGTACGTGAAGCAAAATAACTCCTATATATAGCTATCAAACAATTTCTTCGCTCTAGCCAAGTACAAAGATCATATCAACCAACAATGATAATTTAACAATTTTTTTAAGTTAAAGAACTAGTCAAACTATAATTAACAACTGAATCTCTATTTTATTTCAAAGCCTGACATGGTTTTCAGACTTAAAATTTTTAAAATAATTTCATGATACTTGTGAACCCCCTCTATCATAGGTCACGAGCCGCCACTGATGAACAGTCGTCAGTTTTTAACCACAAATTGTCAAATCTGCTGCATGCCTCGATGTGTTCATGAACGCTTGCGACCGTCAGCCCGTATCATACATCGGAACGTTAGGTACAAATAGTTTGAAAAGTATCTTTCAATTTCTTTTGTACACCGCGCCATATGCAATTCAACTGCAACGGTAAGAAATCGAGCAAATATACCGCATTACTTTTTATTCGAACGGCAGTAGTCAGCAGTCTCCATTTATTAAAGTACCAGAAACACTAGTAGCTACACTGTCCTGAATAAAAACGTGCCCCGAGTAGAAATTATCCAGAAGTAAAACCGATTTGTTACTGTTGGCCTGCAGCCTGAACTAAAACGATTTCGTAGTCGAAACGTAACGAGAGTTATATGACTTTGTCATTATACACGGGAAAATTGCAAAGTATCTTAATGGTCAGATCTATTTGTTTTTTATTGCAGACGATAAAACATTTGTTTATATTTAACAAATGCGCAGGTACAGGTCCGCAGCCAGGTTATAGTTTGTGTAAAGCGAAAATTTAATCAACCATATTTTTTATATTGTTTTATTTCAAAAATTTGGCATTGTTAAGCTATGTTTACACAGCAACGTATTTTTGCAGGATTAATCTTATGGAATAAGTAGTGACGCATATATTGACATAGAACCGTTCCCACATCGTTTGGACTGCCCGCGAAGCGGGGAGTTTTCTAAAGTACGAGTGCTCTAATTGTCTTATATGAACCGTGTATTTTATAATACTTTTTCTATTTGGGTCTTTAAAGTCTGAAAATATAGTAGATTTTTTCTATTTGAATTAATATTTTCTTTTTGGGTTGGCAATACTTTTATAATTCCATAAAATGTTACAAGTATCAAATATGCCATGATATAAACAATTGAACACAACAAAGCTTCTTCCCATCCGTCATAATTAAAAATAAATATATTATTAAAGTTAATAAAAATGAGTCAAGAAAGTTGTACTCCGTCAGAAATACGAGAAATTACAGAAAATAATCTAGAAAAACTTTTAGAAAGAATATGCAAAACTTGAGTTATGATGCGAGCAGAACAAAGTTCAAAATATTGAACAAAATAATAAATAATAGGTACTATTGAACAAAATATTGTGTCGACACAGAATCTGACAGGAATAACAATTAATGCCCGGGAAATGTTTACAGTAACTATAAATATGTATATATAAAGTAATATGTATTATTGAATTAAAAATAAAAATAGTACTTTATTGAATAAAACTATAGAAATAGAGCATAAACTGGAAGATATTTCTATTATTTTAAGGTTATGTTGTTTATAGTTGTGACTAGAAACTAGTTGACGGACACCGTCAGCATGTTATATATTTCCGAGTATAGGTATTTCAGATAAATATCTAGTAAAAATGATCTATTTGCAAGGTTAAAGTTAGTATTTTAAAGTTTTCTATAAAAAAAACGAAATCAAAGTAAGCCTAAAAATCGAACCCTACTTGCTGCCAACATAAAAAAATAAAATTTCAGTTTCATAAAGTGGCAGGTTATTCAATTTTTTTTCATTTCATAATGTAGCCATTATGAAACCCAAATAGAAAAATGATTTCTAGTGCATTAATTTATGGTAAACATGAAACTTGAGACGAAAATGTTCAAAACTTTCTGTGGACATGCGAAAGAAAAAAGTAAACTTTTTCCTCGTTTATCAACTTTTCGTTTAAATTTTGAAATATCTTAGTACGTACTGCTTTATAGGATGAACCCAACTCTTCTGTTAAATTAGCGGGGATACCGCGTACACACGGCAGCGATCACCTGGAGATCGCTGGATGAAAACTGCGATTTGCAGGTATCGGTTAAAACCTACTAATGTAACGTACAGTACAGCAAAAGCATAAGGCATTACTTATTCTGACAAACGGGTAATTTCAGCGCACGAGCAGAAGGCGAGTGCCTCAATCCCGCATGTGAAAAAGTAACTTTAGGCAAAAGTTTCATACAATATTTTTTCTAGAATCGTCAGTTTTCTTTTTCGCAATTAAAAAATATATGTTGGTGTATAACCAACTCACTATTACTGGATTACAATAAGTTTGGGAGATTTGCTTATATCCTTGATTATTCAGATTTAATGTACATTTTAGCTTCGAATAGCACGACCATAAAGTCGAAGATTCAAAAATGTTTTACCTTTCTCAAAAGTACGTTAACAATACCCGTTTCACTTGCTTTTGGTCCTAATAATTTAATAAACGTATTATATCCCTTCATGTATCTTTTTTCGATTTTTCGACAAATTTGTGTTGCTTCATTGGCTGTATTAATTATTTCGTCTGGAGCGCATTGAAATGAGTTTTCGGAATCGGAATCAGAATTGTTTCTTTCCATTTATGATGTTTTCGGATATTATTGACATTTGTAAGGTAACAATATGCGGCGCCCAGTCTAGGAACGACGCGGTTGCTGTTTTCATGACAACTTGATATTATAAGCATAGGGAAGTAAAAAAATGACACGAATGCTAAATTACTTTTATTTAACTTGCTAACGAATGACCAATTTGATGCATTCATTGCGTAACATAAATATAGTTTTTATAACGATCGTAGAAAAATTTTATTTTTTGATCGTAAAATATTGAATTTTTATTTTTACGCTCCTTGTCGCCACAAAAATTTAACATAGCCATAACCCGTATATTTATTATGGCATATTGCATACTTTTTGGGATTTTATTTGCTTATTTGCGTACAACATTTTAAAACACCCTAACTTTTTTACAGGGCAATTAAAAGCTTATCTCCAATCTGTAACTTTGTGTTGCCCGTAATGACCGACAACGTTCGTACACCTTTCCATAATCCGGGGCCGTGTGTTGTGCGTTATAAAACCTTATCGCGTTGATAAAACATACGGCCGCAAGTTTATTGCGTTTTAAGCTGATTCATGATATTGATTTTAGAAATATTTTATATTTTTCTCAAAAATTAAGGAAAGTCAGGTATCAAATCGTCTTTCCAAGGACGTCGCACTCTTTAGCACATTCGGAATAACAGAAACTATGGAGATTATACAGGGTGTTAATTTGAAAACTTCCCATCACGGATTTATCGAAAACCACTGAGACACGTCAAAAGATTTGCCAAAGGGGACAACTTTTTAACCAAAAACTACTTCACCCCCATTTACCCTCTGGCCCCGGGGTCATCCTCTTAAAAATTTTAAATGACAAGGGGTAACAAGTAATAGCTTGTTTGAAAGGTCTTTCAAAGTGCTTTATTTTGACGTTTGATTTTTTTAAATCGGTCGATTCGTTTTCAAGAAAATTAGAAAAATTTTTACCGCCTTCTTTTTATCAACACAGATAACATGGGCGAACTGTTTTTATTCTTATACCTGTTTAGTTTTTTATACCTGTTTAGTTTTTTATAGTTGCTAAGGGAAAGAAACAATTTAATTTGCTGTCAGTTACCTTTGTGACAATCTTGGGATAGTGAAAATTAATTTATTGATTCAGATTTTACTTTCAAAATGGTTTACACACTAGCGGAAGGAGTGGAAATGATTCTAATTTATGGTGCCCAAAATCAGTTTGCCGAGCTATTTTACAACTTAACAACAGTATATTTAATTTTACTTCATCACAAAGATTAATAAAAGCCTAAAAAACTGGCGAAAACCACAACTTGATATCTTTTTTCAAACCGGACATATTAACAAGAACAAAAATAAACACGGAAAAATATGATTATATTAAGTTTCAACGGTACAGGTTTTTTCAAAAGTCAAATAAAAACTTTGACGTGAAAGCACCTAATTTTAAATTAGATTTTGTTTTTCCAAGGCCTATTTGACTTTTGAAAAAACCTGTACCGTTGAAACTTAAATATAATCATATTTTTCCGTGTTTATTTTTGTTCTTGTTAATATCTCCGGTTTGAAAAAAGATATCAAGTTGTGGTTTTCGCCAGTTCTTTAGGCTTTTATTCATCTTTGTGATGAAGTAAAATTAAATATACTGTTGTATTTAAAATTTTTGAAAAAATGCGCAATGTTTGTTAAGTTGTAAAATAGCTCCCTCTAGCGCCTACTTTAAAAGTCATATTGTCATAGTTTATACAGTAAAGTATAGAGTAAGAAAACCACTTTTTAACAAAACAAAGTTCACTAAATTCTGTTGAGCGAACCCGGAGTTGTAGGCATTTATTTAAAATAATGTTCAACCTTCCCCCACCACTTTATTTTAAAAGTGACAAAAATATGTTATAAGTAAATTTTCTTCATAAAACCTTAAAGTATACGAAAATGCTATTTTCAATATACCTTAACGCGGCAACTTTTGAAAAAACTAAGCTTTACGGATTTACCGTTACGGTTGTGCCCTCTAGCGCTCGACTGAGAAACTTGAAAATAATTTCCAGCAATTTCTTATGATCACTTTTCATATTAAAAAATTTTTCCGCAAGCCATACGACTAACACTTTCAGAGATACGGCCAAGAGCCATTCTTAGTGGGACACCCGGTACATATTTGTCCTATTGTTTTAACTTGTGTTTTAGGTTTTTTTATGATAAATATAAATAAATAAGCAACAAAAGCATTAGGCAACCCACTAAACATGATAACTAATTGGGTAAAGTAGAAATGCGATAAGTACCGATTTATTTTCGATTTTTATAATTATCAAGGATAAAATATCCATACAGGGTAAGTATTAAGGTGATTTATGTAACTATTAATAGTAATTTGCATATTATTTTAAGCAAATCCCATGCAAAATTTTCATAATTAATAAATTTACGATATCTAACTTCATCTCTATAAATATTTAGGTTAGGTTATGAAGTTTATTATAATATTTAATATGTATTCAAAGTTAAGTTAAGTTTCATTTTGTTTTTCAGGTCTTAACCTAAATAAATAAATCAGAAACTATAAAGTTTTATACACAGTACATAATAATTAGCGTAATTAAATAGGAGGAAAGCTATTATTTTTGCTTACAACGATGTAAGTAAGTTAAAATAATTGGGCGTTGTAGGAAAAATTGTGTACATTACTTCTGTGAAACTGATTTTCTAAAACTCGACGGATTTTCGTTCGAAATCTACCTCTTTCAACACTTGTTATGTAATATCATATACTAAATAAACCTATACTGTTCACTACCATTTAACGCTGTGGGCTTCATTTGTGCTTATACAGGGTGACAATTTAAAAACTTGAAATGGCCATATATTAGAAACGAAAAACTGAAAAAAAAAAACGCAAAAAACAGTTTCTATAAACCGAAGGGGGAACAAAAACAAGCGTCTTAGCCCACCCCTATCTGCAACCCCTTGGACAGGGTGACATAAACCCTTAAAATCTTAAATAGAAAGGGGGTCGAGTGATACATCATTTTGAAGCTCTTGAAAAATGCTTTCCAATGGTACCATAGAAAGGTACATTTCAGGAAATTCTTCTCTGTTTATTAAGGAAAACAATAAATGAAAAGACAATTTTGAAATTTTTTATTATTAGTTAATTAAATGTTCAAAATGATTTCCGTTGTTTTGAAGACAATAATAAAGCCTACTTTCAAATTCTTCACGTACATTTGCAAAGGTTTCTCTGGATATAGCACGGCATTCCTGAACTATTCTATGCTGAAGTTGCTCTAGTGACTCAGGTTGCGTTTTAAAAACCACAGATTTTAGGTGACCCCACAAAAAGAAGTCAAGAGGTGTTAGGTCCGGGGATCTAGGTGACCATTCAACAGGACCTCTTCTTCCAATCCACTGGTTGGGATAATTATCATCCAACCACTGCCTAACGGGAACTACATAATGCGGAGGTGCTCCATCCTGTTGGAAATGTAGTAAGCGTTCCTCTAAAGATAAATTTCCGAGTATGTCCTTCTGATTTTCTAATTCTCGCACTATTAGTGGTTCGATAGACCTCTGTAGCATTTCAGCATACCTGTCGCCATTTAAATTTCCTTGTATAAATATTGGGCCGATAGTACCATCTCCCAATATACCAGCCCAAACATTAATTTTCTGGGGGTACTGGGTATGCCCTTCTCTAAATACGTGGGGGTTCTGGTCATTCCAGTAACGACAGTTTTGCTTATTAATATGCCCATTTAAATAAAAGGTACACTCATCACTGAAGCAAATATTTTTAACTAGTCGAGGTTCTGCCGTAATTCTATCTGTCATTATTTCACAAAACTGTATTCTTCTGTCAGGGTCGTCGTCACCAAGTTCAAAGTATGTGCAGTTTATAGGGATAAAACTTATGAATTTTAAGTACCTTTCTTATTGATTCACGAGATAATCCAGTTGCTACAGCTGCTTGACGAGTTGATAAAGTTGAATTCATTGCAAACTGCCCCAGAATTTCAATTTGCGCTGCTTCGTTGGCTAGTCTCGGTTGATTTCTCTTTATATTCGCGACAGAACCAGTTTCTTTAAATTTGGCTACTAGTTGGCGAACATACTCCGGGCTTACATTTTGACCTGGATGCCTTTCGTTAAAACGTTGAGCAGTTCTTAAAAACACTGATCCTCGGAACCATAAATGAAAATAATTTCTACCCGTTCAGCTGTGCTGTACACCATTGTTAAAGATAAGAAGTGCTGCTTTTCGTTTAAACTGAACCGAAAGTTAACTGTTCTTTAAATAATAATACTAGTAGAAGTTACCTTTAAGGTAAATTCTGTGATAATAAAATGCGAATATTTATAAACAAATTTTTTTTTTCGACAAAAAAAAAATAGCAAATAAATCAAAACGAAATACCGAGGCTTAAACTGTTTAGAATTCTTAAGAGATATCTCTTAATATGCCAGGATATTGGTAGCAATCATTTTGAACATTTAATTAACTAATAATAAAAAATTTCAAAATTGTCTTTTCATTTATTGTTTTCCTTAATAAACAGAGAAGAATTTCCTGAAATGTACCTTTCTATGGTACTATTGGAAAGCATTTTTCAAGAGCTTCAAAATGATGTATCACTCGGCCCCCTTTCTATTTAAGATTTTAAGGGTTTATCTCACCCTGTCCAAGGGGTTGCAGATAGGGGTGGGCTAATACGCTTGTTTTTGTTCCTCTTTCGTTTTATAGAAACTGTTTTTTGCGTTTTTTTCTTCAGTTTTTCGTTTCTAATATATGGCCATTTCAAGTTTTTAAATTGTCACCCTGTATATTGGCGATTTTCACCAGACCACGACACCGACATATTTCTTCTGGCTAATATAATGTTTGACAGGTTGTAAAATAATTCCGCGTCATTTCCTGTACGTCTAGGTTTAGGTTTACTTATTTCTATGGTAATATACTATATTGCAGGTAAAAGGTCAACGAGAGATCAAAATAAATGTACTTTAACATGCCATTGCCTATTACATAGGCCATTGCCTATTCACATAGCTATCCATATAATGTAATCAACTAAAAGGTCAGTAAATATTCATCAGATTACAAGGAAGATATAAAATATTACTAGATTTTCATAATTAAACAGTTACCGTAGTCATTACAACAATATAAGCGTTTTACTGAATCCGCTAATCCAAATAGGATCGTTGTTGTGTGACCCTTATTTGTCTACCCACTATTTTACCTTAGTTAAACCTTAAAAGCTGCCTTAGGTTGATTGCGAAGCCCATGCATGCAATCCGGGACATTAAACGGAACTAATAGATCGATAAATGTGAATTGGGAATTAGCTAGTCATTACCGTTTGGCTTTAGAAAGTATTAATCTTGGTAGGTAATAGCATATTACATACTAAGAGTGGTAAGAATCCTATTACACACGATTCCGAAACTCTCGCTTACCACTCGAGTTGTGTAGTGTACTTTTTCTACTTTTATTTTAAATTATCGAAATTTGCTAATAAACACATTATTTTTATATAGTTCTAGTTTTATTCCTTCTTTGAACAATTTAATTCACTATGAGTTCTATAGTAAGCTTTTTAAACCTACGCAAATTAAATAACAACAAACATTAGCTTCGTTCACAGAGCAGTCATAAATAGTTACAAACTGGCAGGCATGCGCAGTTAGTTTAAAGTGTTCACAGAAGCAAGAACCGTGACCGCCGACCAAAAATTAGGTGTGAGTATAGAGTAGAATAAAATGTATCGATTGCCAACTGATTGGCAACCGTCAGCATAATTCGCGTGCTGGTACGGAATTGTGGGTTTGAATTCTGATAAATACAGAAGATAAATAAAGTCCATACCCCGAAAGCCCAATAATGGGAAACAGTGTGTCATGTTTAGTTCGAAAATAAACAGTTTAAGCTATATAGATACACATTCGTATCATTCTAAAACTAATTAAAATGACAATGATGCCTTGGTTGTTTCAAGTTTACATAATTGCCACGGACCAACTTTAATTGCTATTACAATGAATTGGATTGGGTGCATTATAGTGCCCCAGATGAGACCTATAGCACGAAGCGAATTAGGTTAAGGGATATATTCCTTATGGCATCGCGGTATTGCTACATTAATATAAAGTACATAGGGCTGCAATGAAATTCCTGCTTTAAAACTAATATATGATTTTTATGGATTAATTAGCGCCAATTGTGAAAAAGATTTGTTGCATTACGTAAAGTTCTGTGATGGAACATAATGTACGGGGTCTGTTTTTGAGTTTCTCTATATAAATTTTTTTAAAAGCATAATATGCGTCATTCTTTTACAAACCGCACACTTTTTAACCATGACATTTTAGAATCGTCCGAAAATTTGTTTATTTACAACCATGCATGTAATAATGACATTTCATCTATCTTTGAAAAGTAGAAAGTTCCACCCGGGTGAAAGGTAAATTATTTTTTGCAATTTTTTTAAAAATCGATATCTTCAAATAATATACGTACACACTTTTTAAAAACGCTAATAGCTTTGCGTGTTTAGATATGTCTACTTTTTCCCTAATTGATAAAGTGGTCCCCAGCCTTGAATATTGTGACCAAATCGTTGATATCTTCTTTGTCTTGGCATTTTCACTGAAATAAGCTAGTAGCGCCGACTCAGAACCAGGATTTTGAACTTTGTTTTCCGTACACCATTCTTTGAAACAGTTATATGCCTTGTTATATCTCGGCCGGCTTTTAGTTGGCAGAAGATATTCTTCTACTATTTTTGCTGCTTCTCGAATTTCTGGTGGAGTAGCAGCAAAATCAAATTCCTCATCTGATTGTTCTGTTGTTAAAATAATATATTGTTTAGTGACATGGAAACCATATTCAAAAATGATATTTGCCATCTTGATGTGTATTATTACCTACGTTATTTTACCACCTGCGGTGATTTGAAATTTCTGTCTAATTTTTCAATGAAATAGTAAAAATGACATTTATCTTTTATTTATAATTTTAATTCATAATAATAATAAGTGGATGTTAGATGTGGTTGTAAATAAATTAGTATACAAACCTCGGTGAAAAGTTTCATTACTGTCTCGAGATTTAGACTCTCTGGACAGGAATTTAACACTTTCCACCTAGGTACGTAATATACTATTACAACTTATATACATAATTAGTTGACGTATTTCAGGATTTTGCTGAAAAAAATTTATTTTACAAAATATCCACGCATGAATTCTTGATAATTTGCTTGATTTTCTCCAATCTTCTCATACTCCAAATTTAATATCTCGAGTTGTCCTGATCGTATCAGTGTCGTTCTTTTTTTATTTAACGCTTTGTTATGTTAGCTTTCGAAGTGTATTAAAAAAATTTGTCATTAGGAACAAATGCAAAATAATATCAATCTAATTGTTTACATAGTTCTAACATGTTGGCCATCACCTTAAATTAATTTGAAAAAATTCCGTTTTGTTCTTTATCCTCTTATCTGCAAAAGCCATTTTACGAAAAAGTGGCGCCTCCATTAGATCGGTAGTTATTCTATATTTTCGATCACAACTCATAAGAATTTGATCGCTATCTTAAAAACGGTCATATTAAACAATTAAAATAATTGGTAATATCAATAATTAATATACCATAAGCAGAGATAATTATTACATAAAAACGTATGCGTTATTTATGCAGTACATTATATTGGACGCATGTGAACAAATCAATTTAAATTAGGACATTGTTTGCCAAGTAACATAATTAATTATTAATAATTCGAAATGCGAAATGCGAAATAAAATAATCCGGCGTGTGCATGCATGTTTTTTTATTCGATTTCCCAAGTTTTATTTACTATAGTATTTATAGCAATGATAATTGTGAAAATTCATAGTTAAATTTTTTTTTTAAATTAATTTCTCTGGTCTGCCTCAACGTAATGGATTAAATTTAACAGCCTTGTAATGAAATAATCTGGCTGAATTTGAAAATAATCTACAGGGAAGGGAGTTGTTTTTCTATACTTGTAACTCCCGTGATACTCAGTCTCTGAACTTTAACAAATATTCCTTCGTATTCTACACGGTTTAAGAATGATTTTGCAACATAGCTCTTCATATTTAAGTACATGATTCATGATTAGATACATGATTTAATATTTAAAACGACATTTAGTGTCTAAATTGATACAAGATAAAAATCTCATTGAGTTTCAGTCAAGCTGTCATTTTATAAATAAGTAATAATAAAAAAAGAACTAATTTATTCCTAATTTTTTTCAGGATTCGTTAGCTAGTACTGATATTAACGGGAACGACGACGATCCCATGCCCCAGGACAATGGAGACAACAAGCATGGGACTAGATGTGCAGGGGAAGTCGCGGGAGTGGCCTACAATCAATTTTGCGGGATAGGAGTAGCGTATAATGCCAGCATTGGAGGTAAAGTACTTACATCAATAACATCTTTATAGAATAAAATTATACAGTAAAATGGTTTCCGCTTGAGGATCAAAATAGTTGCTATAAGAATGTTCTTATTTATAAAGAATTGTTGGTTAAGAATAGAGATGTTAAAGTTCCGGAAAAGTCGAAAAAGAAAACTTTTTTTTCCAGAAAAATTAGAAAAAACGGAAATTTTGGTCAAAATTTATATTTTCTTATAAACTAGAAAGGCGTTTTAATTTCTAGGCTTTTGCTTTATATACATAGATTCAAAAGTTTTGCATCACTCTGATTCTCGAATAAGTAATTACGTCATCGCGAAAATAGACTAAATATTAGTTCATTGATAAGTTTAAAATAAAAATCAATGAGTTTTAAAAATTTTTATTTTACCACAACATTTTAAACCTTCCAAAAAAAATACTTAACAAAAGTACAATTCGGGTTTGTTCGTCTCGTCGGAAAATAGGATAGAATTCCAAAATTCTTCGGGTAAGCAAACGTGCGTTTCAGCCCACTGCTGTCGACGAACTCGGTGGTCATATTGTAGTTGGGGAAGTCTTACTGGCCGCCGACTTCATAAACCGGATTCAAAAATGCGTCTTCTTATTATAGAGACGGATACGCGAACTCTTGCATAACATCTCTCTGAAGTTATGGAACTGGCATAGTATGATTTCTCCGAATTGTTAATTAATATAGCGGTTCTGCTGTTCGTTAGTAACACGCCTTCTACTTCGTGGTCTGTCTCGCACAGAATTGGTCTCTAGATAGCGATTCCATATGCGAGATACATCACTTTGAAAAACCCCTATTCTTTCAGCAGCAAATCTTTGGGAATGACCTTCCTCAACTAAAGCTACTATTCTTGCACGATCAATTTCAGATATTACTCGGCGATTCATTTTTGCACACTGAACCGAAAAATTTAACTGGCCAGCGCCAAGAAAATCAAATGTTATCTTAAACAAATGTCTTGATAATATTTTTTTGCTACAAAAAATGCTATTGTTTTAACTGATAAACATAATTAAACATTTAGAACATGCCAAAATCAAAGTGATGCAAAACTTTTAAATCTATGTGTATTATTAAATATAAGTATTTGAAATAATATTTATTTTGATAAATATGTTATAAACAGCGCGGTTCGCGCGCCTATGTAATTGACCGGTGATTCCCTTCGCATTTCGGGAAATCCCAGAAAAAAATTCACCAGCCACAACAAATTTTCCAATTTATCCTTTTTTTTCAATTTTTCCAATGCTCGAGAAAAAAGAACCGTTTTTCTCTCCAATTTTTCATGTTTCTTGTTAAAGCTCAAGTTGGAATAGTTCATCTTATTGCTTCAAGTGACTTGTGATATGTTAGCTTAGCTTCTCTGACGGGCTCTAATAAAATAATAAAGAAAAAGTACCGAATCTTCTTAGTAGTGTCTAAAAACATTACTTGCGAAAATCTAAAAATCACTACAATAAAATGGAGTTTGTGCAACTTTAAAAAAACGAAAATTTATTTGGTTTAATATCGGGACTCTCGACGGAACTCAATTATATTCTGAGCGCGGCACAAGTCATGCATAACAAAGAAGCCGGCTGTCTTTTCTCGACGCGATTTTTTTCGCTGACTTGAGTAAAACATCGACCCGCTTTCGAATTTTCTGGACGTGGACGAATTTTTAATTCCATGTTTGTGTTCTTGTTAATGAAAATTACCCTAGTAATTAAATATGCCGTCCCTTGTTTTAAAATTGGTTTTTTCCTTGTTAATATAATCTCGCAGTGACGACTCGTCGGGTAAAGCCACTGAACTATTTACTATAATCAAGAACCTATCGGATTGGAAGGAATTGATTTTTGTTAAATTTAAAATTATTTTGCACAGAACGTTTCCGTTGGAAAAGTGAGGGGAGAAAGATGTAAATAGAAAACGTCTTACCATAGGCGTGCTTAAACAATAATTTGTTAAGTAGAAACTAAATAAATAGACAGTGTTGATTTCGCAGTTGGATTCGTCCTGAAAATTCAAAATTATAGTTTTTTTCTCTCAAAACATCTTTCTGATTACTTAATTTAGGGAGTGCTGCCTAAAATGACATACCCTAAATATTAGGGCTTATATCTAACCTCAGCTTGATTCAAGCACTACCTTTTCTTTTTTTAAACTTAGCTACAAATATGCCATTTTCAATAAACATAATAAAAGTACCATAAATTCAACGCATATATTATTTACACCTTTTATTTTAAATGGCCGACAGTGTCATTTTAGGCGGAAACTATGGTATAAAATGACATACTATGTCGTTTTAGCGGGAAGGGTGGGAAAAAATGCAAACTAGTATTTTTAACACGTTTATTAAAAAATAGGTACAAATTTCCAAATCATTTTTATATACGTCAACTTCAGACAAGCCGTGAACAGACCAGCGATGCGCTGTTGCCAAATGGTGGTTGATGGGAATTTTTAAATGGAATGTAATTTGAATTGACAGTTCTAAAATGGCGGAAAATTCCCACCACAGTGTTGCCGGAATGACCCCCTTTTCGCGGCCCGGAGTTTTAGGAGGTAATGGTCCAGCGTTTATCAGTCGGCATTGCGCATGACATCCGCTCTCGGAACGAACCTATTGTTACTCATGTTAGGTACGCGTCGTCCTTCCTTTGTGCGCCTTTTGGTGCTCTTCATTCAAGCCTAAATGACAGCAAGCCGCCACTGAAATCTCATATAAAATTGGGTTTTTACGATCTGTTTTTGCAGCCGACCGTTATTAAAATTGCTAATTTAGTTTAGGAAGGTACGCACATAAAGTCGGCAGTTTATTACTCAAATTTTAAATAACAAGTTTATCCGAGAACGTTACAATTTACAAAAGTTTGTACGAGGCTAAGAGCAAATTCAACTTTAATTATAGTAAGATGTATACTAATTGGGCATTTGCATTTTGCACGGGCCTTTTACGGTAAAAAAGGAAGAACTTGTATGTTTACATAATATAAACGGGAGTTTTGTAATGAGAAACGCATAAATCAAGTGTTATTTTGGAACACTCTGTATAATTTAAAATGGAATTTTCTAAATAGGCCAGGGTAAGAATCAATTTTACTTACGAAGTTTTGTCTCCAAACAGCTTCCGGATTCCAAATTGAAAAACAGCTCAAAGCAAAGTTTCCTCGCTCATCAATATTCATTTGATTTTATTAAAGCTTCGTAAACTATTAAATTCGATTTATAAAAAATTTTGATACTGATGCAAAGTTATTAGCGTTAGCCGTTCACTTTGTGATAAATTTAAGATAATAGAAAGCGGAAAATACTTTCAAATTTCCATTATTTGAAGTTTTTAACTGAAAAGACGACAACGCTGATACTTGTACTAATATTCAAATTTACCGCTAACTCGTAGATTTCCATGGGTATTTTAAAAAATACGTAATACAATTTTTTTTAGGTACTCGTGAAGGCATGAATGGGTGTCCTTGAAAAGCTTATAAATCGAATTTCTAAATACTTAGATAAAAAGAACACTAACATTACCCCACGTGTAGCTACATTATGAAATGCAAAAAAATTGAAAAACCTGCCACTTTATGAAACTGAAATTTTATTTTTTTTATGTTGGCAGCAAGTAGGGTTCGAATTTTAGGCTTACCTCGATTTCGTTGAAATTAGTTTTCTAGGCATCATGGATTCGACAAAATAATTTTATAGAAAACTTTAAAATGCTAACCTTTCACCTTGCAAATAGATCATTTTTACTAGATATTTATCTGAAATACCTATACTCGGAAATATATAACATGTTGACGGTGTCCGTCAACTAATTTCTAGTCACAACTATAAAACAACATAACCTAAAAATATATTCCAGTGTATGCTCTATTTGTAAAGTTTTATTCAATAAAGTACTATTTTTATTTTTAATTCAATATAGTATTATACATATTACTTTATATATACATATTTATAGTTACTGTAGACATTTCCTGGGCATTAATTGCTATTCCTGTCAGATTCTGGGTCGACACAATATTTTGTTCAATAGTATTATTTATTATTTTTGCATATTCTTTTTAAAAGTTTTTCTAGATTATTTTCTGCAATTTCTCGTATTTCTGGCGGAGTACAACTTTCTTCCTGACTCATTTTTATCAACTTTTATAATATATTTATTTTTAATTATGACGGATGGGAAGAAGCTTTGTTGTGTTCAATTGTTTCTATCATGGCATATTTGATACTTGTACCATTTTATTAAATTGTAAAAGTACTGCCAACCCAAAAAGAAAATATTAATTCAAATGGAAAAAATCCACTATATTTTTTTAAGTTTTTCAGACTTTAAAGACCCAAATAGAAAATGTATTATAAAATACACGGTTCATAAGACAATTAGGGCACTTGTACTTTAGAAAACTCCCCGCTTTGCGGGTCGTTTTCTAAATTAAACGCGTGCTCTAAGATAATGTCTTATGAAACTTGTATCTTAATATACTATTTTAATACCAAATATTGTGATTTCAAATTATTACCGTTGGTTGTGTAGCAAAACATACATTTTTTCGCCGTAATTTTTGTGCAAATTATAATTACAGATAGAATTATTCAAAAATATATGATGAATTTGACCGGTAAATATGACAACACCGCCCAAGATTCAAATGGCCGCTAACGTCTTTTGGGAGCATAACTGACCTACCTCATTGATTGTATACATCTCTTGTCAGTGCCTACCATGCGGTTTTATGGATTTGACATAAGTTCGTTTATTTCGCTTATTAATTTAAAGCGCCATTTATGGTTACAGGATTTGCGGGTTTAAATATAATAATTTATTAATAATTCATTTCCATAACACCTTGCATATATTAGAGATCGATCTAAGATGACAAAGAGTAAGAACATGTATTTATTTTAATATTAAATAACCATTTTCTATATATTTAAACATGTTTCTTATTTTCGTCGGTCTGTCACTCTGTATGTCTGTCTGTTGGCTCAAAAACCACTTGACGCGAAAGGACGAAATTTTGTATGTGATCGAAACCAAATATACTTTCGGTTCGAAGTGAATACAAAAGTGATCTACAAAAATTTAATTATTATGTTTAATTTACCTTTATAATTTTACCGACTAGAGGATGAGAATGACATTTTGTAACGAGCTTATTTTCTCACATTAACGAATGACAGAGGTTAATTTTTTAAACATTTAAAGTTGCAATACATAAGGAGCTTTTAGACTCGGTATGCACTAATATTTTAAGGTTAATTCAGAATCAAACGAAATTTATGAAAGTAACAGGCAATCCTGTAGCTAGTTGTACCAAATATAACTTACTAGCAACTACAAAATGATTAAATCCCAAACTTTTTTATTTATTGCAGACAGCAATCAATATTTCCATATTATATAATCTCCAAAATTATTCTTGTGCGTAAATAATTAAATATACGCACCCTCTCGTTTTCACCTCCGCCTTTAAATAAGAACCATAAAATCGAGCCGCTCAAAAGGATTTCGTTACTGCTTTAATTTCAGATTTAATTGAAACTCTATTCGGGACAGTAGCGTACCGTTACAAAAGCGCCCATTTCGGTTGAGACAATGCACAAATCGGTTGAGACGATACAAATTTAGTACATTTTATAAATAGTTTTATTCAAAAACTACCGGATTTTGGGATTTATGATACGAGGAACATGACACAAAATATGTTACGGTTTTGTTCTTATGATCAAACACAAGAACTATGCAAAAATCAAAATCCTGAGAATGGTGCGAATAAAGCGATCACGTTGGTCTTGAATCGTTAAGGGTTATATTCGTTGGGAAATACGACCTCAGGAAGGTCGTTCCACAAAAATGACGTCCTCCAGATGAAGGAATTCTTAAACATTGAAGTTCGAGGAGTACTCCTTAACCACATATGGATGGGCGGCTGTGGTTCGTCGTGTATTTCTGCTATTCGTCGCGCTACCTTGGCGATCAACACAACGTGGTTAGCCAAGACGATATTTCCTCCCTCAACATAATATCCGTTAACTTCACACTAACTCTTCCGTTATAAAATTCCTATGGGCGTTTAAAGTAGGCACTCTTATCCTCTTTTAATTGGTTACCGATTAGAAAATGACAGCAATGACTTAACAACAAAATACACTGATAATTTAACGCCAGTGCAAATTATCACTGTGTTTCGTATCTATTAGTTCAAAAATCCCATCACCAGTGGCGTATTTAGGGGGTGGGAGGAATGTTCCAGGGGTCTAGGACAGGGGTCGGCAACCTGCGGCTCGCGAGCCACATGCGGCTCTTTGGATGTGAAGCTGCGGCTCTTTAGTTCCATACGCAAATATTATTTATTTTATCGAAAAAAAAAACATTAAAAAATCGTTCTGAATCGATTAACGAGGATTAGGCACCGATTCTATCTCTCAGCCACTTGTACTCGCTTTTCACTGCACCCCTCCCCCATGACACGCGTCGTTACTGTCGTCAGTCCGTCGTAAGCTCTCGAATGACGCCGTCGTCGGATGTTTCTATGTAGGTTTTAATTCGTTTTCGACCCAAGATCATTTGGCGTCTTCACCAGTGCTTTGGCTGTGACCACGGGTCGGCAACCTACGGCTCGCGAGCCGCATGCGGCTGTTTCGATGTTAAGTTGTGTCTCTTTCGATATCAAATTGCGACCGTTAGTGGCTCTTCAAAAGCTGAGAAGTAAATTATAACTTTTGGCTTTTCCGTCCAAAAAGGTTGCCGACCCCTGGTCGGAAAGAAGTAAAAAAAGATACCCAATTTAATCCAAACATGAGTTAGTTAGAGGGGTAAGGGATAATAAACCCACCCACTAACCCTTGAAAAAAAATTAAAAAAATTATTTAATTGACGAAATTAAGAGGATGCCGGAGTCAGTCGAAATCTCCGATTTGACCCCTGTTCGTTTCACGCTTTGAAGGCACGAGGCGAATTGGATCTTCCCTTGCAATTAGAAGAATACGGCGAGCGTCCGCCTGTAATCGGTACGCCGACAGATACAGCGATAATCGGAAGAAAGAGACTGCACGTGATCGAAGTCTATACTTCAATTTTCTACGCTGAAGAACGGAGTTTTCGCTTCCTATGAAAACGGTACATTAAAAACAAAATTTTTAACGAAAGATGTCTAAATTTTCTTAACAACTCGAGGCAAGTCCATCATTTTTTTCTATATGGAGCAGTAAAAAAAATTAAATCTAAAAATCTCCGAAACAAAAAAATATAGACTTTCCACGACTTCTAGTTCTATTACAAGTTTTTTTCCTTTGACATTTTTTTCCTAAAACAGGAATAAACGCTTGGGCAGAAAACTCGTTTACTGGTACTCCGGAATCCTGTTAAATAGTAGTTGGGTGATTTTTGGAAACTTGTGTGGGCGTGGCCCTGAAATATTGCGCTGCCTCCACTTTCCACAAACAAATTCCGAAATACGCCACTGGTCATCGCTTAATAATTTCTACTGGAAATAGTCACTTCGATTAGAATGAAAAACAGCTGAAAATTGACACGTACCCAATATTTTACGCAATGGCGTATTTAGGCGTTAGTTACGCCACTGACCCGGGTATTTCGTAATTCGATAAAGTCGGAAACGCTTTGCTACATCACCACTGTATATTACCTTTAAGGACTGCTGCTGTAACTCGATCGAATTAAAATTAAATTGTTTTAATTTTCAAGAGGAATTGAAAATTTATTTTAATAAATAATTTATAACGATTTAGAAAATAATTAATGAAGAACCTTTAAATTAATTAATAACAATTCAAATTCAAACTAATTACATGAAACTATGAGGGGCACGAGATAAGGTTTCTCCCATGGTCCCTGGTTTTTGCCTTAGGTTTCAACGTTTTGCTGATTCCCAAAAAATATAACCTTCTGGTGAAAGGTAAAAATCCAATATTTAGTTTTGCTGACGATAGCACACTTGTCTTACTTTCTCTTTGAATGCACAAACATCAGCTGCCGACGCACATCTTCGCAGACAGCATGAAATATCACGCCTCAACAAAGACCTAGAAGAAATATTGGCTCGTGGTGACAGTAACCAAGTCGAATTTAACGCTAAGGAAAACCAGGTAGCAGTTTTCTCTAAAGAGGTTAACTAGTCATGGCAGGACACGCAATCCCACTGACTTCATCTATTAATTTGCTGGGCGTCAATCTGGGAGGAAATATGTCTTGGCATAATCACGTTGTGGCAATCGCCAAGATAGCTTCTCAGAAACTTGGTGTACTCTTCCGAACCAAAAAGTTGTACACACCTCAGCAACTTTTGCTACTATACAAAGCGCAGATTCGACCATCACTAAAGTACTGCTCTCATGTCTGGAGCTCTGCACCCTTCGGCTACTGGATTCCATCGAAAGGAGGGCCATTCGTCTGATCGGAGACCACGAGCTGACAAAGAGCCTGGACAGCCCAGAACATCGAAGACAGGTTGGGGATTTGACTCTCTTTTACAGATATTTTCATGGGAAGTGCTCAGCCGACCTTGCCCTCTTAATTCCGCCCAGAGCGGCGAATAGCAAGAAATACACGACGAACCACTGCCGCCCATCCATATCTGGTTAAACTTAATACTCCTCGAACTTAATTATTTAAGAATTCTTTCATCTGGAGGACTTCATCTTTATGTAACGACCTTCCCGATGTCGTTTTTCCCAACGAATATGGTCTCCAACGATTCAAAACCAACGTGAATCGCTTTATTCGCATACGAACCACTCCCAGAGTGCCTTAAAGGATATTTCCTATAGTGCTTGTGTTTGATCATAAAAAAAATAACAAAAATGAAATACAACAGGAATTTCGTCGACCTTACCACCGTAAATCTATTTATGAATACATTACTCGTCGCCTAAATTCATTCTTTATACCAACAATTCTACCAAAATGTTCATTTTCCTCAAAAAATTAAATTGCAGTTTAAAAATGTTGCCATCTGTAGAACAAACTATAGAAAATGGACGTGTTAGAATAATAGAGCCAAAGTTCCAACTTTAATGTTGACTGTATATATTTGATATTGATCCGAAAAACCCTTGAACCAGTGAAGGGTTAGTGTATCCTCATATTCAGTGAATTTTCTAGTTTAATGGTAATGCCCATTTTTCGTTTCAATACCAAAAGTACAGAATCGCTCTTCTCTTGCAATAAAAAAAATGTCTGAATATTTCTCAAATCTTTGTTATGACCGTATAAAACTCCATATTATAACGCCCTTACTTTTGTTATTAAAAGGATTTTAATTAAAAATTTTCACCCCATTTTATTTAATCTTGCCGCCGCTTATCAAATAAATAATCGTCTTTATTCGCACCTTTATGAAGAAACTTTACTTCGTTTTCGGCTTCACAGTAAATATTTAGCAATTTCGTGATTTTTCCGTAAAAATTAAATTGTTTATTTGGGTCTTTCCCGGAAAAAAGGACGCAGACGAAAAACCTAAATATATGATCCCCAACCAAGGTCCTAAGTTAATGATTTGCAATGGCAAATTACAATTCAAACATTATTTATAGATTCATGTAATATTGACGGACCAAGGCATCATATTTTAGCACGCGTTCATATTAGAAAACAAGCCTTAGGAAGCTCGCTCTCAGAGAACAAGTGCCATAGTAGCTTTATAAAACATATACTTTATACGATTTGTCTATTTTACGTTTTTTAATAAAAAAAAAATCCATATTTAAAAAAAATATTTGCCATTTTGTACATTTTATGTGTAAATTTTATGATGGTAATATACTACCAAATTTTATTTTATCAAATTAGCTCTTTCGATAAATTTTCCGTGTTAGACATTTTGTCGCGAGAATTGAAAACGTTCTTAACGCTTTAAATTGATATATTTGTAAAATATTATAGGGCTGTGTTAAAAAAAAATAGGTATGATGTTAGCTTAGTAATTGTTTCTGCAACTAAACATACATGACCTTGTGTTTCTTTGAAGGTTAGAGACAATGCTGTATCATGAGTGATAGACGTGTTTTGGACTTCCATTGTCTTTATTTCGTTTAAATCACAACGTAGAACAGTATTCAGCTCCAAAGACTCTTTAAGAAGCCACCTGACAAAGACAAAACCAAACAACGAACAGTATTCAGCTCCAAAGACTCTTTAAGAAGCCACCTGACAAAGACAAAACCAAACAACCACAAAGACACAAAGAATTGTGTATATAGAATACCCTGCGAGTGCGGACAATCCTATGTTGGTGAAACCCTACGTCCATTGGAAACAAGGATCAAGGAACATCAGAGCCACACACGAAAGGGAGAAACAAACAGATCCGGAGCAGCAGATCACGCTTGGACCCACGGCCACCACTTACAATGGGGACAATCAAGTATCATACTCAAAGAAGAACATTGGCGAAAGAGGAAATTCAAAGAAGCAGCTGTCATCACTCAGAATCCTGGTTGTTTTAGCAAACCCTCTTTAGATATAAGGAACATTTGGAAACCCCTGTTAAGCAAATGTAATCTTAGTTTAGGTACGTCCTCTAGTATTGACGCATGACTGCACCCACCTCGGTCATACTTGATTAACTTTCTCACCCCCCCCTTATTAGTATAAATACTCTCGTAGTTTAGTAACTTGCTCAGTATTCACCTGAAGACGACTAGAGATACTTACCAGTTGAAACGTTGTGATTTAAACGAAATAAAGACAATGGAAGTCCAAAACACGTCTATCACTCATACATGACCTTATTACCAACCTTTAAAAAAGCGAAAGAAACGGTATCATAAAAAGTTTATGACAATACTGAAAACGATATCGAAATAGCTTTGATACGAAACCATAACAATAACATATTTTGCATCCGAAAATAAATATGCAAAGCGAACATAAATTTACCAAAACTTAACGGATTCGGGGCAAATATTGAAATTTCCACAGAAACTATGAAAATGCACGTATTTTCAAGAACTACTCGTTTGGGCTTTGAAAAGAACACATTTATGTTGTTTGTTTAATAAAGAAGACCCTTGAGGTCTGTTGTTTTTTAGGATCGCGCAAAGTCATGCATACCAAATAGGGTTGATCTAGTTTGCGAACATTTTGTTAGCATGTTAAAACTTTATTCATAATCGTAAAATATGTTAAATATTAAAAATACAAAAATATTATATGGCTAAGAAAAATCAATATATCCGCCTATTTATTAGTCAATAATTAGTTTCCCCTTAATTTAAATTTGTTACCGGCAAAATAAAATCTCAACAAACCCTACATTTTGAGTGTAGAATTTTATAGTTAACTAACCAGATGACGTCGACTGTGACATGAATGACATTGACAGAATTGATTTTCTCACCATAAAAATAGCTGGATTAGCTAATTATTTATTTACCAGGGCCATATTTCGGGGTGGGTTGCGGGATAATATATATTCCTCTTTTTGTTAGCATTTGTCCACTTCCCCTCTAAGAATACGGTCCTGTTATTTACTAACGTGGTAACTTTGAATGTGAGTGAATAATTTCTATGTAATTAATCTCACAATCAAAGTTGTTCGGTTAGTTAATTCCACTATAAGTTTATTTTTTTAATATTCATCCCGGAATTTTAAATTTAATGCTCAGACCAACGTTCACAGATAAAATTATTTTACTAAATTTTGTTATAACTCCATAAAACTTGGTCTAACAGTATATATAACCTCCAATATTAAATTTAGCACTTCCATCTAAATTTTCCACCTTATCCTATATAAAACCATTTCCTCTTGCTCATAAAGTAAATATCCGCTTTGTTACTAGCTCCTTATTTCGTATAAAAACTTTACTTCCCTTTTCGTTACGTACGAGAGATGTTTAACTGCTTTTTGGTTATACAATTTTAGGAAACTATGAAACAATGTGTCAATTTGAAAACTACCCACGGTATTTACATTTTTATACACCCTGTATATGCATGCTTAAAATTCTTGAATTGAGTGCTATTTTCTCAATAAGCAGATGAACAATACCTTTATAAGATGGTTTCTGGGCACGCGCCGTATATAATCCATTTAATTTACTTCCAGGAAAACAGAAAAGGAACATGCACATGGCAATATTATTTGTCCATAAAATAATAAACTTTAGTTACTTACATACACATTATTCGTAGCTCCAAATTGGTACAGCGAAATTGGTAGATACACTAAACAAAAGTCACATTATATTCGGTTTTATTAACCAAAGACACGGGTTTATTAGTGTTCGTAATTGATATCCAGTAATGTCCGTTTAGTTAATTCGAACAATTACAACACTTTAGAGATAATTAAATTAAATCAATCTTTGAAAGCTTAAATCTAATCAAAATAAAATTAATATTGTACGTAAACGAACAGACATGTTAAACTGGCATCACCCGCGTCACCTGCGAGAAACAATATGGCGTTTCAATATTTCAAGGCACTCTATTCAAAACTAGTATAGCTTCAAAATGTGAAATTCTTTCGAAATCGAATATGCACGTCCAAATTAATTAGCTGTTATTTCGCCAATAATGAATCAATTTGAATCATTTTTGTTTTAACTGTTAGACAACAGATTCTAGAGTTTAGCGTAGGGTACTTTACGTCCTGATGTGTCTAATTGTACGGGGTAGCGCATAAAATCTAGATGCATGTAAATTTCCTAAAATTTAAATTTGACATCCAAGTCGAATTTAATTTATTTTTTCTATTTGGGTTTCGTAATGGTTACATTATAAAATGCAACCAGAAAATATCCTTTAAAAGGAGAGTTGTGACACGCTGTCACAACTCTCCTAGGTGCCAAAAATCGCGATCTGGTCAGAATAATAATTCGTAGTTTCATGCAAACACAGCAAGATAATGCCACACTTTGAAACTCCAAACCCACACAATATAAGAAAAAATAGCATAACCACGTGAATGTAATATATCATGATATAAATGCAATCAAAAATTTTATAAAAAATTTACTTTTCGGTTGTTTTTTCATGCAGACGTTGTAATCACGCAACCGCTTGTCGTGGGCCATTGGCGCGTACTGCATCAAGTAGCGCGTCTATTAGAGGTAATACAGTGGACCTGGACCTGTTCCTGGATATGTTACGGTTACCAGCGGCTAGGTTGACATTTAAACGTGGCAACTGATATTTTAAACGCTTTTTGAAAAATTAAATGTTAAATAAATCACAAAAAAATTAAAGAGAAATTGAATTGGGATATTTTATTTTTTAAATGAATAAAAACCAAATCATTATTCTTAAAAATACATTAACAAAAAATAAAACATATAAATAACTACTCATTGGAACGGCTACATCAACGAAAATAAATATTTATAAAAAATACTAAAACAACAATTAGTTCTAATTTGAGGCGGATTAGTTTGGACCTGGAACAGGTTTTTGGAACAGGTTTATGTTTGAAACAGGTACAGGTCCAGACAGATACAAACAAAAGCTGTTCCGTAACACCCCTAGCGTCTATATACAAACGATCGTAACACCCCTAGCGTCTATATACAAACGATCGTGCGTTGTTGTCAGCTCGCTAACGGCCATAGATTCCGAGAAATCGTCATTGTCACAACTCTACTCTGTCACAAATCTCCTCGGTCTCCCCTATCCCTGATGAAACAAAAAACACTAATCAGTGCGGTACAAATATACGCCTTTGTACTTCCCCATTTTAATGGTTTTTAACATCAAATAGCTCTCCCCCCGGGGCCAAAGATATCCGGAAACAAAGGGCGAAAATGAGATAACAACCTCGATATTGCGTTTATTGCGGCTTTTAAACGAGACACATTTTTGCAATCTGGAACGCAAAAAATAAAGTAAATTCTATTCGTGGCATAAATTACTTTTATGGACCACTAGTCGCTATCATTTTACTGGAAAAACACTCCAAATTGCTTTTAAAATAGAATGTACGCCACTATTTTTTTCCGAAGGGATTGATATAAAAGGTTCATTTAACTAAAACAACTCGCGGCGCTGTGAACAAGCGGTAAAATTTAAATCGACGATAACGAACTATTTCGCATTAATTTACTTTATGGTATAAAAACGAGTATTGTATGCCCGGCAGTTTCTGAACGTAGAAGGAATGCGGACAAAAAAATTTGGCTATGTTGCCTTTCGTTGTGTTGTAAAAATCCTTAACAGAAAAGAATCATGTAATGGTGCCGGCTCGTGACCTATGATAGAGGGGGTTCATAAGTATCGTGAAATTATTTTAGACAACAGCTGTATCTCCAACTGAGCATTGATATGAGCTTGAGTGTTCATTTTTAAAATTTTTTGTGTTAAGTGTCCCAAGTCGGCTATTCCATTTTTTGTCCAGGCAGGTTCCGCAACGCCGCGACCATAGGCGTAACTAGAGGGGGGGCCAGGTGGGCCGTGCCCACCCCAGATTGGTCTGGTGCCCACCCCAGTCTTTCCGAAGTTCAAAGCCAAAAAATACGTCATAGTGACACTTGCCATTAAAATCCTACTAGACTAGGGGCCAGGCCCCCCCTACAAAATCATTCTAGTTACGCCAATGGCCGCGACCAAACAACAAACAGGAAAAAAAACGGTTAGTTGTGCTGTATCCACAAATCCAGTTATTTTATCGTATATTTAATTTTTAAACTTTCTAATAAAGTCCCTAGATTTACCCTTAGTGGTCTGCGTTAAATTATTTTCGGGGTTAGGTCTTCCCCCATTCCTCAATTTTTTTTCTCGACACTCAAAGAGCTAAAGTTATTTTCTAAATAGTCCACCGTGAAACTATTCATTTCAACTTAATAAATATATAATATTAAAATATTAAAACATACACGCTCGAATTTCTAAATACATGCACGAACAGGCAACAACGCGGCACACACTAAAATTGTACGCCTTTCCATGTTAAATCGCCATAACCCCACTATCCCCCACTGTCTCCCGCCAACTGTTACTACAGAGAAACTACATTATACCCCGCCCACTCATTCGCATATGCGAGTATATCGCGTCATTCGCGTCATTATCCTTGCTGAGTTGCCGGATGAATCGAGAGCTTATAATATACGGTTTGTTTTGACGGTACGATAAAATATTAGGGAGGGTCGTTTTGGGGGTGCATGTGCGCATGTGCTCCTGTGGAAGAACCGCCACTGATGTAATTCCAATTAGAACCACTAAACTTACCAGTAATATAATAAATTTTAATGTAATGTTATGCATAGTGTTATCAAATCAACCTAGACAAACGTGAAAACGTGAAACGTAAAACTGATCAATATTTACACAATATTTAAGTGAATAAATTATATCTCTATTCATTGTCTATACAGATATATGGCAACGCTGTAGCCGTGGTCTATTTTGCTAAGGGGCGAAACCATTTTTCCATAGCCTTTCATAATTTGTTATGCCGACTCATTATTCGTTTCATAAAATATATCATTAGATGTGTTTTATCAAATTTGACATTCTACACTAAAACAAAAACTTCATTGCTTTAATTTTACTTCTTATGTAGTTCCGCTCTTCGTAGCGCCGGTTAAAATGCACTGAAATTTGTCTCTATAGTGGCGTGAAACGCGCGGAGGAAATTTTGCTTCAATTTGTTATACCGGTATTGGCATTTTGCTAATATTTGTTTTGTATCAATTATTTCCAATTTTTTCTATGATTTTTTAAAAGTTTAACTGTATTTTCAGGTGTCCGTATGTTAGATGGCGTGGTCAACGATGCCGTCGAGGCCAAAGCTTTAGGATTGAACCCCGAGCACATTGACATCTACAGCGCTTCTTGGGGTCCCGAAGATGACGGCAAAACTGTTGATGGGCCCGGACCACTTGCACGAAGAGCATTTATATACGGTATAGTTATACCCCTAGTTTTTCAATTATCATAATATATGAGGTGGTTGAGGTTAGAGAGGGTTACATTTATTTATCTATCGCCTCATGATCGGTAAGTAATTACTTACCTTTATGAATTTATAAACATATCAAATTGCCAGAGCGTACAATTAACAGCTTTCTAAATACAGCTCTTCATTTCTTTATTTTAGTAAATAATGGTGTAAATAAATGCACGACATACCTTAATAATATTCTACAAGTCTCCATAATCATTGATCCAGCCACCACTTTCAACCAACCAACCACTTTCGGTAAACACCATATTTAATTTGGGATTCCCACTATTTACATATTTATCCACCGTCATAGGTATGTCATCCAAGATTCAATATTCTCAATTGTTTTCTACAACTGCAATTATAGGAAATACGTTTTACTTGATAAAGACATTATTAACAAAAATGCATACCTATATATTATCTAGAGAAGTCCGACATCCACCCATTTTGATCCATTCTAGATTTTTTTCAGCTTGCTTCCCATATGAAGGTCTGTAATTGTGATTTAGAAATTTTCCATATATTCCAATTAAATCTTTTTGTTCTACAAGCAGGTAGAACTGGTCCCTGGTCTAGTTAGCTCAAATATACTCTAACAAGTCAACCGCCACACCTACAATTATTATAGAGAATGAATTTTAGTAAAACAATATTAACAATTACAAAATTCGCATCCCTAATCCCTCTACAAACGACCTAGAATATTTCCAACTTTGAGTCACTACCTTCTGTCTCGTTTCAACCGTTTTGGAGCAATCATTGCCAATGTATTTCCTCAAAAAATGTTTTGCAAACAACGTACCTAAACCTTCAATTATCATAGAAGTCAAATTTTACCGACAAGTCAACTCTACACTACACACCTACACAATTGTTATCACAGAAAATTATTTTTTGTAAAAAATATGTAATTATAGAATATCCTTAATCCATGTACAAGAGAGTCTTCGGATATTTACAAATTTGAGTCACCATCGTCCTGATGACGAAACTGATATTATTTATGATCCATAGTGAATGAATAAATAAATAAAATAAATTGTCCATCCCATTTCTGCTATCTCGGATTCTTAATAAGCATTTAAAATTTGTTTCGTTATATTGTCACGTCGTTCTGGAACCTGGTACTTTGTTGTAGTTATTACCGTTAGTACTCTTAAATGTTTTGAGGCGGAGGTATCTACAATTTGAAAAATACTGAGGTTCTATTTATTGTTTAGGTGTAACAAGCGGAAGGAAAGGCAAAGGTTCAATATTTGTTTGGGCCTCTGGAAATGGAGGCAGACATACAGACTCTTGCAACTGCGATGGCTATACTAACAGTATTTTTACTTTAAGTATATCGAGTGCTACACAAGGAGGGTAAGAGTACATTTAACTCTAATATTATTGGAAACAATAAAGTTAACTAAGGGAAATATTAAAAGAACATTTTAGTAATTGTTCAAGTTAACCAACAATATATCTGCAACATGCTGCATTTTTAGGTATAAGCCATGGTATCTAGAAGAATGTTCGTCTACCTTGGCTACCACGTATAGTTCCGGTACTCCAGGGCACGATAAGAGTGTCGCCACCGTGGATATGGATGCCAGATTAAGGCCTGATCATATTTGCACTGTAGAACATACTGGAACTTCAGCTTCGGCACCTTTAGCAGCAGGTAATTTAAAGTTTTAAGGTTTAAAGTAAGTATAACTGTGAAAAAATCCTTCTATAACTAGCAGGGCGTTTAAATGTTTGCTTATGCCAAACCAGTCGGTAACATTGCTGCTAGAAAGCAGAAAATGAAGTACCAGTTTAGTGCTAAAATAAACGGCATAAACTACAACTTGCAAAGCATAGAATTGAAGTGAAAAAAGCGGGACCACCAAGATCAGTACCTCGTTACTCAACTCCACATATACACACGTAGATTTATAATAAAGGAAGCTTTGTTAAGCCAACCCAAGGAATATAATCTTCATCACCACGATTAACACCTTTAGAATAAAATGTATTTTAATTTTTCAGGAATTTGTGCTCTAGCGCTAGAGGCCAACCCCACATTGACCTGGAGAGATATGCAATATCTTGTCGTATTAACATCCAGATCTACACCGCTAGAAAAGGAAGGAGGATGGATTACGAACGGCGTGAGAAGGAAAGTCTCACATAAATTTGGATATGGTTTGATGGACGCTTCCGCTTTGGTTAGCTTGGCGGGAAAGTGGACTACGGTTCCACCGCAACATATTTGTAAAAGTCAAGAAGTTGTGGAGGACAGACAAATTTCCTATGCTTTTGGTAAGTTCTTGTTAACACCTCAAAATATACATTTTGTGTTCATGGTTTCATTATTTTTTTTGCTGATAACCCTGGATGTTATACGTTTAATATCTTTAGGTGCAACCCTGGACTTTTACATGGACGTAGAGGCTTGCAGCAATACCCTCAACGAAGTCCGATTTTTAGAACACGTCCAGTGCAAAATATCGCTCAGGTTCTTCCCGAGGGGTAACCTCCGCATCCTCCTCACCTCTCCAATGGGCACCACCTCTACCTTACTCTTCGAAAGGCCCCGGGACGTAATCAGTTCTAATTTTGACGACTGGCCGTTCCTATCAGTTCATTATTGGGGCGAAAAAGCGGAGGGTAGATGGCACCTTCAGATTGTTAACGCTGGTAGTAGACATGTGACCCAAGTTGGCTTGTTGAAGAAATGGCAAATTATCTTTTATGGTAAGCAAGGATTTAGTTTAAGAAGAGCTTAACTATACAGAAGAGTAATAACGGAATATTATTAAATAACATGTATAATAGACGAAAATATTAGCCATTGAAATCATTCTTGTTTTTCTAGGAACCAACGTGAACCCTGTTCGTCTGCGTTCACCAAATGGTATACGATCTACCCCATGGAAAGCACCCACAAACAGCTTCACCTTTCCAACCCAACCACAACCCGTCACTCCCGTCACGGACAACTTCTTCGATCCTTCCGAGGTATTCAACGATTTTCCCCACATTTATTCCTTCTCGGGATCAGATCCTGAGGCGGCCATTAGCTCATTGGATGGGAAGAACACTAAAGTAAGAGAAAACAGCGATAATAATCTGGAAATGGATGAGGAGACCAAGGAGGGATGTGATGAACAGTGTGATAACCAGGGCTGCTTTGGAAGAGGTCCGACTAAGTGTATTGCTTGCAGATATAAGCGAATGGATAAGTAAGTTATACTCACATTTTGATCGGCTAGTATTAAATTTGAAAGCTTCCAGAAATAAATTACCATACTATTTCTTTATTTTCAGGACTTGCGTAAGCACATGTCCACCAAGAAGCTATAGCGACTCGCAAGGCGAATGCAAACCTTGCCATGAAGCATGCGAAACCTGTACTGGCCCCGATCAAAAGAGTTGCATGAGCTGCTCACCAGGGTACGTTCGAGTTATTGATCTCGATATATGTCTGCAACAGTGTCCCGATGGATATTATGAAAGTAAGTAACAACGCGTAAATAGCGATGGCGTTTGTAATATCCGAATTCATTTGTTAAAGCTTTTTGTTCTGCGTTACCAAATAAACGATCCGCCATTATTTTCAGATTTCTCTGACAGAACATGTATCCCCTGTCAACCAAATTGTGCCGGATGCCAAGACCGTCCAGATCACTGCACTAGTTGTGATCATCACCTTTTATTATACCAGGGTAGATGTCTAGCTTCTTGTCCTAGGAATACTTATGAGACTGATGATTATAGGTGGGTTAATGTCTTATTAGCATCTGATTCGATTCTTCTAATATACGAACTAAATTGCAATTAAATCTTAACCTAGCCGATATATTTGAAGGTATTTGTAATAAAAGTAAAATTATTTGTCTTGCTGTAGGTGCGCGTCCTGCCATGAATCATGTGAAACTTGCACCGGTTCCAACAGTTCCCAGTGCATATCCTGTCCGTCGGGTCGAGTCTGGCATGAAGGACGTTGCGTCAAGGAATGTCCCGCTCACCACTATGCTGATCAGCATCAGAGAGAGTGCGTAGAGTGCCCACCTGGTTGCAGCGAGTGCAACGCTACCACTTGTATTTCTTGTTTGGACGACTGGAAGGTTAATAGTAAAGGACGATGTCAAAACCAGAATAGTGATAAGTGTGATGTTGGTAAGCTATTTGTTCCAATTAATTTATAGGCTATAATTCAACTGGAAAATTATATAATTGTAATAAAGGATTTATAATTTATGTATTACTTTCAGATCAATATTATGACAGCGGCCTATGCAAACCATGCCACTCGACCTGTGACTCTTGCGATGGTCCTACAGAGAAGGCGTGTCTCTCCTGCGCAAGCCCTTTGATACTGCAAGGCACTAAATGTGTGGCGCGATGCGACAAAGGATTCTATGTAGAAAAAGACAACCAAGTGTGTGAACCGTGCGTCCATACTTGCGCTAGATGTGTCGCTAAAATGAATTGTACCGAGTGTAGACCCGACTTGCAGGTAAGTTATCAAATCCTAGCCTTACTGATAAGCCATGATAATACAGCAAAACGTAAATTCGTAGAAGAATAATTTAAGTTCTAACTAGTACTTCTTATGATTGTCGATTTGAAACTCTTTTATTTCAGCTTCAAGGTGGCGAATGTCACACTTTCTGCGCTACAGGTTACTATAGCGACAAAGGCCTCTGTTTGCGATGCTATATGAGCTGCAAGACCTGCAGCGGTCCCAGTCAGGACCAATGTGTCGCTTGTCCGAACTCCTGGCAGTTACTTAATGGCGAATGTAGACCCGATTGTCCCGAAAACTACTACAAAACGGAATACGGTTGTCAGAAGTGTCATTACACGTGTAGAAATTGTCCAGGTATGTGTATCAATTACTTATGTATTGTCTTCCTATACGAGGTATCCGGATAATGCGTCAGGATGATTGGAAAAGTGATTTAACATGTTAAAATATAGCGAGTAAGGTATATAATACAAAAGTCAAAAACTCAATACTTTTTTGCTTTCATTTGAAAAACAGATTTGACTGTTAAAAAAACTTTAATTCCAGTTTTGCGGCTAAACGATGCAATTAATCCACTCCAATAAGCAGTACCTATTTATTAGGTATTCTTTTGTCTTTGAAATGACATATCCTTTTTTCCTATAACTGTCAAAACAAAAAAGAAGAACAAACTCGAACAAATTGAACTCTGCCAGGCTAGAACTAGAAGTATATGTTTACTACCTTTCTTTTAACGTATATAATCACCTCCCAAATATCCCGATGCATTATCTGAACACCCTGTATACTCTAATGAAGTATTAAGAAACCAAAAAGTTTAGCATTAAAAATGAATAAATTAAATATTAATATTTGATAGGCTTTTTGAATATTTTTAGAATTTATAAAAAATTTATTGTATTTTGTTCCAGAATGTAAAGTGCAGGAAGACAAGAGGAAGATTAATGTAGAAGCATTACTTCTTTCTGCGCAGCCAGTTTCAACCCTACAACTCGTAAATCCATTCAACTTTGTGACTGGCTTAGCCATAATCGCCTGTCTATGCGTTATCATACTTTTTGTAGTAATTTTCCTAGTTTTACAGGTAAAATATTTTTGTGTGGTTTATGAAATAATGTTTATATACACGGCGTCACTTAATGACATTAAAATGCGTTGATTTCGAAATACAGGAAAGAAGGTGTTAAAGTTTTTTTTTCTCTGGTTTTTACCACCAAAAATCTCGAAAACAGTTTGAGATTATTACATTAAATTTTGGTACAGTCTATGTAGTTTATAGTTAAGCACACAGTTTTGTGTAAAAATATAATTTTCGCGAAATTTGTCGTTTACAATGTTTTGTTAAAAACCCATCGATATATTTATAAAAAACTGTCCCCTAATTTGGACAACTTTCCTTTTCAGAAGAACAGCATTCAGTCGCAGCAACGCGGCTACAGCAGAGTATCAATTAAGAAGCCGAAAGTGACATGTAACTACAACGTCGTTTCTGTCAGCGACGGCGACAGCAGCGACTCGGACAGCTCCGAAGGGCACAAACTGATAAAGCCCAAACCCGAAAGGACGACTTGCTAAGAATTATGTAAAAAGATTCCTATAGTGTAAATAACTTTGTAAAAACCCCCCCACAACGCTGTCAAGTCTTATTACTGCAGTGACGTTTTGTACCTTTATTTGTATTGAATCACAAACATATTGTATCAAGATGTGGGCGGAATATTCATGCAGTTTTTATATAAAAAAATTTATGGTTTTGCGGTATAGCGGTACCATAGGCTTGAAACAAACATGGGCCAGGTATTTCTATCTGCTTTGTACGCGTCAATGTGATGCCTGTTATTACGAAAAAAAAACACAACAAAAGGACATGGGGATTCTATCTGTAGAAGCCCCATTTCTTTTTATCTTCTGTCTGTTTCCGTTTTCGTTATAACAGCTGATCGGTTTGATATGTCTTGGTTGGGAAAAACAAACAATCTACCATAAGATATGTTTCCCTATATTATAAGGAAAGGAACAACCATCTACAATAAGAAATAGACCGCCTGACATTGAGATTGATTACAATCCCAAAGACATGATCAATATGTCGCATGTCTCATCGATATTAAAAATATTTCTATATAATATTGGCTAAGGAGAAAGGTCCTTTTTTGTTCGATCTAGATATCCCAGCGTAAATACTAGCTCTGGCTAAAAAAAAATAGCAAAAAACAATGAAAAAGTTGAAAATTTTCTCCAATTTACCCTTTTAGCTTAAAACCACAGAATACGTAATATTTGGTGACACAAGGGTATACCCGTCAAAATACGGGGAACAAAGTGAAAGATAAAGCATATACAGGGTGTTTCAAAAAACAAGGTCCATTGCCCGGGTGGCGATTCATTGACCAAAAATAAGACGAGTAGGTCCTATCAACATGGGTCCGATTGATGATTTGCTTGAATGATGAGGTGTTAAATCTTTTGGATGTTAGTAATTTTAGGGAAATTTGGATAATGAAAGTACCTAAAATAGCATTTATCTTGTAAACGAAGATGAATTCAAATAAATATTAAGAGATATATTTTTTTCTCGTTAAAATTTTTAACAAATTGTCCTAACAATATGAAAAAATCAAGGACCCATGTTGATCAGAACTAGTTGTCTTATTTTTTGGTAAGGAATCACCACAGAGCGATGGTACATGTTTTTTGACACACCCTGTACCTATAGATGTATTTTCAGTCACAAAAAGTTACTTTTCTTCTACTTCTATTTTAAAAACTTATTTTACACTTCCTTAATGGTTTATATTCTTTATTTTATAAATTTTACCTTAATTTACATGATAGTGATTTTTATTTTTTTATATAGATGATAAGTGCTAACCTGATTTGTTTAGCATGTGTTTTATGTTTTATTAAACTAGTAGACGACTGTAAATGTAATTTTTCGTTTACCTAAATCCATTTTATACATTAAAGATAGTTTAAAATTGTTAAAGCGTATATTTTGTTCTTCATATTATCCATTTTAGTTTACTTTTTATTTCAGCATTGTATTTTACATACATGTCGTACCTATTTATTTATTAACCATCGCCTTCACATCAGAAAATGCTGAAAATATATTTTTTTATATAAAAACTGCGTCTAATATCCCTAAATGCTTTAGCAAATTTTGTGATATTAATTCAAGATAATATATGTGTTACCATATAAATATTTTATATAAATGAATGTATGTTGCTGTTCTGTAAAACCAGATACTTCTGCTCGTAACCTTCAGTTGCGATGTAATAAGGTACATATAAATTTGGAAATATAAAAATACACTATATAAATACCAATTAAGATATATCTTTAAAATATAGCACGTCGTTTTTATTTTTATTAACCTAGAAAATTAATTAGACTAATCGATAAACATCATCCCCCAAGTAGCGTTTAATACCAATCGCCTTACCCTGCCGAACATTTCTGACGTCATAGGATATTGAGTCTGCGTATATCAGTATAAATATGAAGCTGTCACTTGTCATATAGGACTGCTTTATAGCTGTAAATGACAAGTGTCATATTTATACTGCGTAAGCTGCCCTTACGCAGACTCTAATTACGTGCTGTCAATATTTTAGGGGTTATGGCGTCAACTAATATTTTTTAACTGACGAAATTTCTTCTAGAAAGAAGTTATTCTGATCATCATCTGGTTATTGCTGGGCAGCGAAAACTAGCTGTAAAGGTCGCATTAGAGTCGGCAAGTCTTTCTGCAATTGCAATAAACGTGAAGGAAGGCATGCGCATTAAGAACACAGCTGATTTATTAAGACAAAAACGGATATGCTCGATTTTTGTTGCAGTCATGCTGCTAGTCTGGTGGAGACCTAGTGATTTTTGCATTACCAACCAAAAATAAAAGTTACTAAATATAAACCTTAAAATATACGTCTAGTGTGTTTATTGTTGATCATAAATTGGTGTTTTTTATATTCTTATTCAGTTTTAATTGCATTTTGCGTTTAAGCGTCGTATTTTGATAATTTCCCGGTACTTTTTTGTGCTGGGTTGGTATCCCTCGCTGAAACCGCAACTGCAATAGAATTGCCGACTGATTAGCATGACATATTGCTTGCAATATGGTATATTCTATACCTAATCGTTCGGGTTTGCTCGGTCTAGTGTTTCCATGATTAGTATTAAATGATCAATTAGAATTAATTAATTCGTCATAGTGAAATGTGTTTCCATAAAAGAAGGCGGGGAGGGGGTGATGGTTTCGTTGAGATAGAAAATTATATTATTTTTTGCGAGGAACTATAAAGAATCCGTCAGCGCTGATGCGTGTGGCTGAACACCTGATTGTACGGTGGTCAGATTCTTTCAGGTGTACTAGCAGACTCACTTCTTTATACCTCCCGTATATAAAATTAGTAAGCACCATGTGAAAGAATGTTCGGATCTAATACGTCTTGTACCAGTCAAAAATTGTGATTTTTAAATTAAATATAAATAAAAACCACGTGCCATTATAAAATGTATATACCGAGTAAATGAAAAATGTTGTACCAAAAGAATTCTGTAAAATATTGTTTATATAACCTAATTTATAATCGGGTATATTGCCCGTATGCAGGGTTCGAAGTTATTTTTTAAAACTCGTTAAGTAATAACAAAAAAAAAATTATATATCAAATATAAATGTCGAAATAACGGGTTTACTTTCTAAGATCAAAGGATAAACGTAAATATTTAGTTTAGTTATGTAATATGTATAAAGGATGTCCATCTTAAAGATCCTCGTAAATTTGATTGCATTTCGAACGAATATGGTGTCTTGTATTACTTCTACAAAATTGTATAATGTTAGAATTCATTTTCCGCCTACTTTTAAAAGAAATTTAAAATTCTATAACGTTTATATTTGTGCAATGAAGATATGGCATACAATTTTCTGCCAAAAACACTCGCAATTTTCGCTAAACAAATTAAATTGTAGCAAATATTCATCCTCCAACCATCTCACAAGTCTTAGTGACATTACCATTTAAAGAATCCGCTCAATAGGTGTTTAGGCTGTGTTACATTTGTGTAAATGTCTTTCTGACAAAATTTGAAGAACAATTTTTATTTATTTCAATTAAAATAATACTTGACGGGAGGATCTTAAGGATGGCCTTAATAAAAAGATTTATAAATAATAACCATCCTATTCTAAACAAATATCTTAGGAGCCACCATGTGAAGGGTACAAAAGCAAGTAGTGCTTATAATAATTATTTTATCAGATCGTTGAAACACTGTTATTACTACTAAGTGTTAGATATTTTGGTTTAGCGACAATATTCGTCGGAAAGACGGAAAAATATCAACATATACTCACCTAAATATCTACCATTAGATACAACAAGACTAGGTACCATGATACAATAAACACTAGGTAACATATACAGGGTGTCTTTTTAAAACCCGAACACCCTTTTTTCTCGCTCAGATTGCATTTTTTTGATTTCGACCTCCTCAGATGATTTTCGTAGTTTTACGGGGGAAATGGAATGGCGCAGGTTTTTTCACCTGCGGTGTTCAGGTGGTGCCCTGCGCAGGGCAATGTGAACCCGTTTTTTTTCTCGCCGGTTCCGAACCTTCATTAAAAAACAAGTAACTTTCATTCCAAACATTTTTTTATTCGAATCGATCCTGAACTCAGACAAGGTAAGTGGCAAAATGAAATCAGAAACAATTTTGAGGTTGAAACTAATTTTCTTATTTTAATAAATGTTCAAAATACTTCCCGTTTCTTTCCATACAAAAGTACAAACGACTCTGAAACCCTTCTTGCACTCGTTCTAAAATTTCGGGAGTAACATTTTCTCTACAGGCAGCGGTGATTTTTTGTCTCAACTCCTGAAGATTCTACGTCCTCGTACAACAAACCCGACTTGATGAACCCCCAGAAACAGAAATCCATCGGCGTTAAGTCTGGTGATCTTGCTGGCCAGGGGCCGAGCCGCCCGATCCACTGTCCAGGAAAATGATCGTTTAACCATTGGCGAACAGGTAGAGTGAAATGAGCCGGGGCTACATCTTGTTGGTAGTGTAACAATTCTTCGTTGAAAAGTTCAGGATCGATTCAAATAAAAAAATGTTTTGGACGAAAGTTGCTTGTTTTTAATGAAGGTTCGGAACCTGCGAGAGAAAAAACGGGTCCCCATTTAAAAAAAAAAAGTTGCCCTCCGCAGGGCACCACCTGAACACCGCAGGTGAAAAAAACCTGCGCCATTCGATTTCCCCCTCAAAACTACGAAAATCATCAGAGGAGGTCGAAATCAAAAAAATGCAATCTGAGCGAGAAAAAAGGGTGTTCGGGTTTTAAAAAGACATCCTGTATATCCAGCCGTTCCAATTTCGTCTGACGCGCGCTTTGACGTCAACTGGCAATCAATCTTTAAATTCCCTATGGAGTTTCGCGTTGTTGTTAGAGTTTGAAAATCTCTAAAAGGTTTTACGCATTTGATAGCTGAAATGAAAGAATAATATCATGGTATTTAAGTAATATTAATAACACAGATTATACCTAAAATACCACTAAACTTTTGAAACGTCCGGTGAGAACATATGGGAGCAGGACGACTGCAGAAGCTGCTCGCCACAACTCGAGGCCACTTATCCACGTCTTCTTGCGCGATGTCATACCTTGGGTTTATTGTATCATGATTATCTATCTAGTAAAAAATACATTCTTCGAGAATATTTTGGTTAGAACTGAAATAGGTTTTATTACTTCTTATGCTCAATTTGGATCTGACTTTGGAATCTCGTAAGGGTTCAGAGGAATTCAGGTAAACTTGTTAAACCCCCAAAAGTACTACAGAAACTATCTATTTCTGGATTTTTTCGGTTTGTTCGGGCAGAGGCGATATAATTAAATTTTTCACTTCAGATTTTAGTTCCGAAAAGACCCTCATTCTCTCATGTTCCCTTTACATGTTGTACTAAAACTAGACTGACAAAGAACAATGTAAGTATGTGTGTTTTTGAGTAAAATATTGCTCCTATTGCCTGTGATTGTATCACTATCGAGGTTCGTATGAGATGTAAAAAAATATATATACATAATTTTTTAAAATGCGGAACTTAAGTGCTCTTGGTATTTTATGTCGTGAATATAATAGTTATTTTTAAATGTACACAAGTGTATATATAGTGGCTATTTGAAGAATTATGAAATTTTTAAAAATATAAATCGTAACTCTATGTTTTAAAATTGTGCGTTGGTTTTTGTCTCACTGTATGTTTAACTTTTTGAAGGTCTAGGGTGCATTTTGACAATTTATCAAACAAATCATATACTTGTGGAAATAAACTGATCAACAAAAAGATCGGCAAATAGACATTTCACCTTAATTTTTAATTTCGGGATTTTAATCACGGGTTTGTGCGACTTCAGTTACGGAAAACGCTTTTGACCAAAAACCACCAAAAAGGTAACACAGCATTTTATAGCTTAGTTAAATATCTCTAAACAAGTTTCGTATTTGATTAATAGGTTGTGGCCAAAGTTATCGAATTTATAAAAATAATAGAACCTTTTTCCACGCCATTGAATTCGCATGTTCAAAAATCAGATAATTTTGTGTGAAAAATGAGGGCAAAAACCAGTTTATCGGTCTTTTTGTTGACCAGTTTAGTTTCCTAGTTGGTATAACAGGAAAACTTGTATTGAATTAATTTAGTGTCAAGTAATGATACATATATTTGCTCTAATAGATGTTTATTGAATTAATTGGCTTATTGATGAAAATTTTTTACCAATATAAGAAAGTATAGTGCATTTCAACTTTTAATCATTTATTAAGTTGGAGTACGGTTAGAACTGTGATTTGATGCTCCACGATGTAATTGACTAGATTGGCCGGTCATTTGTTAGTTTTTGGATTTAAAATAAATCTGTTAAAAAAATATAAAATTTTATCATGTTGACTAAGTGATATTTGGAAACAAATTATATACAGCTATGGTTTAAACTATCCGATATAATATAAGCTAATTAGGTATATTTGGAAAAACCATATATTATTGCACCCTAGACAAATAAATGTAAACATTATAAATATTTGAGTATCTCTCTATATTTTTATAAATTGAATTTGTTAAATTTTAGTTTAATGGAAACAAATTAAATAAAAGTAAGTGTCTTTTTAACGTTTTGTGCTTTATTTACTTCTTAAAGTCATTTATTAGGCCATTATATAGGTGGAATAGGATAATGGTCTAACAGTGGAATAAAGGGGGGTTCTAAAACTAAATTTTTTTTAAATTATAAATTACTCCATGTGATAATTTTTTTAATGTTCAACTTTAATAGATGTATTCAAATGAACCACAACACACTCTCACTCAAACTTTGATATAACTTTTTTTTTAATTCATGTAAGGTCACTCGTCTCCAGAGCTGTTTCAAATCATTTTAAAAAAGATTTAAATCGAAGATCAAAGATATTTTTCATTCCACAAATGATTTAAATCAAGGATCGTTTTGTATGTAAGGAAACATTTAAATAACAAATACTCACTCATTTTTGGACCAATCAAATCTTTTTATAAGATAGGTACTCTATGTTTTTTGTATATTGATATTCCATAGAGGATTTTCTTCATTTCATAAAGATTTCATTTAGAGATTTAAATCCTCTTAAGGAATTAAATTGTTTGAAAAGAATTTAAATCATTTTATAAAGATTCTTAAATGATTGTAATCCAATTTTTATAGAAAAGATCTTTTTTACAAAAATTTGAATTATAAATCAAAAATCGCTTTCAGGAAAAAGATTTAGAATCCAAGTATTTAAACCAAAAAACGTATTTAAATCACAAAAACGATTTAAATCTCACGAATTTTGATAGCTCTGATCATACCATAGAAGTGCTAGGCCATATAGAACGTGCCCAAATATAATTTTATAAATAATATCTCATAAGTAAGCTCTTTATTTTTACTTATGTTGGACTAGTTCAATAAATAACAAATAATTTAATAATAAACCACAAATAAGTGAACAAAATACAGAAACATTTTTCAAACTTCTATTGATTCGGGAGTTAAAAGAAAAGTAGGCGCTTGAAACAAAAAAATTATGATGGTGACGCATGATTTGTTTCACTTGACATTCCCATTGTGATCGTTTGAGAGCGTTTTAAGAGGTTTTCTATTTTCCAGAAAATATGGAACATAAATTTACAAATGCTGAAAAGTTTGATATTCTATCGCATGTTTTATTTTATCTCAAAAAAACTGTTATGTGGCAGTTAGAAGATGTTATTTGTGCTTAGAGAATAACGGAAATCATTTTGAACAACTGATTATGTAGTTCCTTACTTTTTTTCGTTGTTCGTTTTATTACTGTTTTGGAATGCTTTTTGTTCACTTATTTGTGGTTTATTATTAAATTATTTGTTATTTATTGAACTAGTCCAACATAAGTTAAAATTTAGAGCTTACTTATGAGATATTATTTATAAAATTAGGAGAAATACAGGACTGTATCCCAAAATTTTCTGATGTTGTTCAAAAAACCCTCGAAACGTTATTAAACCAAATTCCAATATCAGGAAAACAGAACCATATTTAAAAAAAGAAAGTTGATAATGGCCCTTCGAAGACGACTTGTCGGATTACAAAACAATTAACGCTGTTAGATAGAGCGGAAAAAGTGGCAATGCAAAAGTGCAATTTACTTTAGAATTCGATATCAAAAAAACCCAAGTAAACAATAAAACGATTTTTCAGAATTTTGTTTTTTTCCGGATATCTCCGGAACTACTTGGAATTTTAAAACTTCCTAAACGGCATATTATTAGGCACGTAAATGCGCAACTTTACCTCCATTTAACCGACTTCGTATCTCTTACGGTTTCCAAGATCCCTGTATTAGCCCTCCTTATCTTGGACACGTTGTATTGAATTTTTTGAAAAAGAATTTTATTTTCTGCAAAATGGTAGTAACGGTTGGTTAGGTATACAGTCATTTCTGAAAGTATTGCATGCACTATCAATAATCTCATTTAATATCATAGCTTAGTTTAAATGCAAAAAAAGTCACATCGAAGTTTCCAGGAAAAATATCTAAAATCGCAACTATCTAAAGCGATTTGGCAACGCTTCGGGGATCAAAGACAGAAGAATAAGGGAAACGTCTCCTTCTCCCTCGATATACAGCCGGCCAGCTCGCTGGCTCGCCGTGTCTTGGAATGGCGATGTTGTCTCATTGTTCAATAACAATGACTTATGCTGTTCCGCGGCGAAATCTCAAATCGGACCACGCGGTCCACTGATACATACTCTTAAGACTGAAATTCTGAAAAATTTTCTTAGAAGAACGGGATCTTGTGAGTAGACAGAATCTTCGCTTTCAGCAGGATGGAAGCTGTTACAAAATACACAAGTTCAAAGTAGTTACTTATTGGAAGAACTTAATTAAACGGCCCTTTTCAGAGCCACAAAAAACATCTATACTTGGTACACAGATACTTATCAACTTCTAAGTACTATTTTTAATAATCAATAGATAGGAATAGCCTCCCCGGGTTACACAGACCTAAACCCCGATTTAATTTACGTTCGTTTTGTGGAGTTATTAACGAATGAAATTCACATTGTAGCAACGCAAATTTGTTTCCTACAAATTGTTATCATCATGTATACAACTTTGTCGATTTCGGCAATCTATAACTAAAATATTAAAAGCGTATTAAGCAAAAACTACAATTCGTGTGGTTCTTTATCAAATTATAAAGCGGAAGCAATCCAACCAATTCCGATAAAAATATACAAACCAGATTTCAGCAATACTTAAGACCCGATTAGTTGTTAATTATTTCCATCTGTGTATGGTTGACAATCGCGAATATTTTAAATTTATTTACAGCAAAGATTTATTAATATACTGGGTGACCACGAAAATAGGTTCCATCACAGTTGAGATTGGGGTGATTAAAAAGGTATATGTAACTCAGTATACAGGACGTTTCAAAAAACATGTGCCCGACGCTAGTGTAGTGATTCCTGGCCAGAAAATAAGATAAATACGTGGTTCCTATCCCTATCAACATATATGGGTACGCAAATGCTTTATTTGATATTGGATGTTAAAATTTTTCCGGTGTTTTCAAGATATACAGGTTGTTACAAATTCGACCTTCACCATTGGAATTTCAGAAACGGTAAGAGATACGAAGATGGTTGGAGCAAAGTTGCGTAATTATGGGCCCAATAATATGCCGCAAAAAAATCAAAAATAAATACAGGGACTTTGAAGATATTTGGAAAGATCTAGAATATTGCGTTTCGGTTATTATTTTGTCCTGACTTTGTTCGAAAACATGTCCAAAAATAAATTGCACTTTCTCATTGCTACCTCTTATTCTCCACAAGATGGCATTATCAGATCTTTCATGCGACGTTTCGTCTTTGGGCCACCATCATCAACTTAATTTTTTTAAATTCGAACCGGGATCTTTTTTTTTAATTATGAGAGCGGTTTAGTGGTTTTCCGACGTTTTGTTCCTTAAATTGACCATCTTCTTTAAAATACCGCTAGAACGTTCCTGTAATTTACTTTTTTTTAACACCCTGCATCTTTCAAACAAAGCATCTGCAGATCCATGTTGATAGGCAATATTTATCTTATTTTTTTTATGATCAAACACAAGCACTATAGATAAAATCCTTTAGGGCACTCTGGGAGTGGTGCGTGTGCGCAAAAAGCGATTCACATTGGTTTTGAATCGTTGGAGGTTATATTCGTTGGGAAAACGACCTCGGGAAGGTCGTTCCATAAGGATGAAGTCCTCCAGATGAAAGGATTCTTAAATAATGAAGTTCGGGGAGTACTAAGCTTAACCACATATGGATGGGCGGCAGTGGCTCGTCGTATATTTCTGCTATTCGCCGCTCTGAGCGGAATTAAGAGGGCAAGGTCATCCGAGCACTTTCCATGAAAATATCTGTAAAAGAGAGTCAAATCCCCAACCTGTCTTCGATGTTCTAGTCGTGTTGTGTGTCGAGTGTCGAGGTTTTTCGTCAACTCGTGGTCTCCAATCAGACGAATGGCCCTCCTTTCGATATAATCCAGTAGCCGAAGAGTATGTTTGGGTGCAGAGCTCCAGACATGACAGCAGTACTCTAGTGATGGTCGAATCTGGGCTTTGTATAGTGTCAAAAGTTGTTGAGGTGTGTACAACTTTCTGGTTCGGAAGAGTACACCAAGTGTCTGAGAAGCTATCTTGGCGATTGCCACAACGTGGTTATGACAAGACATATTTCCTCCCAGCAAATTAATTGATGAAGCCAGTGGGATTGCGTGTCCGTCCATGACTATATCCGGTTCTGTAATGTTAACCTTCTTAGAGAAATTCGTTAAATTCGACTTGGTTACTGTCATCCCAAGCCAAAATTTCTTCCAGGTCTTTGTTGAGGCGTGATACTTCATGCTGCCTTGCGAAGTTGTGCGTCGGCAGCCGATGTTTGTGCATTCAAACATTCAAAGAGAAAGATGAGATAAGTGTGCTATCGTCAGCAAAACTAACTAATAAGTCCTCATACGAGCGATGGGACATGCTTTTTTAAACCCCCCCCCCCCCCCCCCCCCGTATATTTTTTTAATTGTTATGCCATTTTAACGATCTATTACTGTATGTGTTTATATTGAAGAAAAATAAATTTAAAATAAAATAATATATGAAAATTAAATTAAATATCAAAATGTGAATCCAACCATATACCATCTTAAACCCATAGAATAGTAGATACAACTCAAGCTTCGATCTTAAATATTTTTGTTAAGAATGGCGGCGCGGCATCACACGGTATTTTTATTAGAAAATAACATATTATTAAATAATAAAAACAACAATCTTAACACCTTAATCCTATTTCTACATTAATTTGATATTTATAGTCTTTTTCAAACAGATTAATAGGTACGATAATAGTGATATTAAAGATTAGCTACCGACACCATAAACTTTATATTAATAAAGCCACTGGAATTAATCGTCAGTTTTATCAGGATTTGGAAGTTGAAGTTACAACATCGTCGGAAAACAAAATGTCGTTTCGAATAGAAGATATACTGAGGGACAACACGGTTTCGTCCAAAGAAGGAGCCGCCGCGTCTTCCGAGAAGAAAATCAAAGAGAAAGTTCGTTGTGCGAAAACAGAGGATCTAGACCGAGAAGAATGTGATGATACCAAAACTAGCAATAGGTTCTTAGGATACTGGAATAAGTCCTATGAATTGGCAATGATAGGAGCTGAATCTGTAGAATACCCAAGAGAGAGTTATAATAGTTTTGTTAACAGTCAAAGAAGTTGTTGTTCTAGGACATCGTATCTTCCGCCAAATGGTAAGAATTTTTGGTGCTAATTCTATTTTACTTATACTATACAGTACGTTTCACGAAAATTTGATACGACTTAATGATTTCCTGGGTCGGTCCCATTGTGTCGACAAGAGCTTGGCAATAAACAAGTGAAGTATGAAGGGACGGACTAAGGAAAACAAGTAATGATATGATTATATTAATGTAATCAAATGAAATAACATTTTTTTAAATATTACTAGTCATATTTATTTACATTTATAATGTCATTCTATAGAATAGTTCTGTTTCGCTATCGCTATCCTCATCAAAATTAATTATAATTGGATTAATTATACGATCCAGACTAATATACGAATTTTCTACAGTTATTACGTGACGAACTGAATTTTTCCAACTACCGGGGGGAATATCATTAAAGCATTTTCGTATTAATTCTACAACACTATAGAACTTAAAGTCGGAGAAATATTTTCAGACCTAACCAGTGATTTTAACTGGTGCCACATATGCTCTATGGGGTTAAAAATGCAATAATAGGGTGGGAGCCGTAGCACTGTATGTCCAATTTCTTCTGCCAATGTGTCACAAACATATACTTTTTTTATACAAAATGTCTTTAAAACTTCTAAAAGATCACTTTTTTCTAACTTTCTTCAAAATATATATCATTCGGCGCCATGTAGTTCTGAATCTCCAATTTTGTATTATTTGAGCTTGGAGCTTTATGTAATTGGCGACTGTGATAGCTCGCATTGTCCATTGCTATCACGCTATTCTGAGGAATGTTTGGTAAAAGACAATTCTTGAACCATTCCTCAAAAACTAACAAAGTTTACCACAAGAAGATATTTAAATATAAATTAAGCAACCTAACCTACCTGATGTGCCTATATATTTAATTATAATTATTACAATCCGGTCCTTTCCACATAATAATAACAAACGGTCATAAATAATGGGATGACCGAGGTACTTTTACTGCAGTCATTAAGTTATATCCATTTTTCGCGAAACAATCTTTACTTACTTATATACTTAAAACAAGATTTTTAGAACAAACCCGAACAAACCCCAAACCATCAATTTAACACGAAAAATACCATATATGCCGGTTTGACTAACGCGGCAGAGTATTACTTTTCGTAACTTTTCCATGAATTCTCTTAGCTTCCTTGATTAGCATTTTGATCAAAATTAGGAAAATCCATAGTTTTTTTCGGTTTTCGAAAAAATGAAACTTCTATACAAAACGGTGTAATATTGTAAAACAACGACTAATATAATATCACGCTTATCTTTCGTGACTTACAGAAAAAAAATGGTTCTCTTTTCTGCCCTTTTATACATTCCATTTTTTTTTAATATAAAAAAATTATGATAACGATGCATTAAGAAATAATCATAATCGGTTAAAAAGAATTCGTTTAATAGATCATTTTTTTTTCGGTACACATAACAAGAAAAAATTCAATTTAAAACGGATTAATACCGACTAAAAACTTTTAAAAATAACATTTAATTACTTTATAGTAAGCAATTAATTTCTCGTGTTGGTACTCGAGTTAATCCCATATTGTTTGATATTATCCCAAAAGTAGCTGTTAATAAGGTAAATGTGTGCCATTTCAAATAGCAATCCATCAAAAAGGTATCGAGGAGATGTATTAACGTTCGCTTAATTGCAATAAAACTGTCAAAGTGTGGTCCCGAATTTGATAAATATGTTGCCGTTATTATCGCTATATAACCACCTAATTAAGACCGAAAATATATTAGTAGCTATTGAAACGGTTTTTAATCTTGTAACGCGGAGGCGTTGCCATTTTTCAAGTGTCTTACCCCACGTATATGTGCATCCAGTGTTATCACATTTCCAACCTTTACAAAAGGCAGCGCAGTGGTCTATCCAGTCATGAGAGTTTCGTGGTTTTGACATCACGTTTAATTGAGTAGCTTAGGATTGGCTCACCAAAATGTATTCAAAATCAGCACATGGGTTTACCATGTCGGCCTCTTCAAAAAGCAAACCTCAAAAATTACATTGGATTTCGATCCTTGTACATATGTTCAGCTCAACGATATGCAATATCTTGTATACCTAATAATGTGACACAAATAATATCTCAACTTTACAGAGCTATGCAAAAACAATGAGGGATAGGGAACAACGTTTTGAACAAATCGGACACGGTCGCCAGTGGCGTAATTCAAGGGCATAGGCGTAACTGGGGGGGGGGGTTCAGGTGGGCCCACCCCAGTATTTCCGAAGTTCGAAGCTATACATGCGTCATAGTGACACTTGCCATTACTAGACTAGGGGCCAGGCCCCCCTACAAAATCATTCTAGTTACGCCAATGTTCAAGGGTGGCATTTGCCACCCCGAAATTGTCTACGGTTGGTATTTTGTCCCCTCAAAATTCACGACGTTCTGACGTCGCATTAACACTGGGAACCCAGCCAATATGCAGATGGGGTACACTTATTATTAATATGATAACGGCCCGGAAAATTTGCCGTGCTTTTACTTTTGGTAATAATAATATCCCGTATCCGTATTGCCACCACATACACGGTGTTGAAAATAGGTCGGTACCCCGGAATAACTCCGATGCGTCGCATTGCAGCGGAAAAACCCCGAACAAACCCGGGCGCGGGTGGGGGTGAGTTAAGATTTTCAAATGGAACCCCATATTTTCTATTGGCGTATCGTGTTCTCCGACCGAAAATAAACATCTTTTGTCCGAAATTTTTTTTTATTCGGGCCCATCCTTCACCAATAATCACCATGAGAAAGACAGAATCAGAACCGTGCGAAAATCAAGTTTTATCCCGGAAATACTGTTTTTCTCTGTTTTGTACTAAAAAGAGACAGAGAAAAAGAGTGTTTCCGGGATAAAACTTGATTTTCTCACGGTTCTGATTTTGTCTTTGGTCTGGTGTTGTCATGGTGATTATTGGTGAAGGATGGGCCCGAATAAAAAATTTTTTCGGACAAAAGATGTTTATTTTTTGGTCGGAGAACACGATACGCCAATAAAAAATATGGGGTTCCATTTGAAAATCTTAACTTACCCCCACCCGCGCCCGGGGGTGGTTTAAATTGCAAACTATTCCTCCAAACGAAACAACTTTTTCCCCAGACATTTTCCACTGCAATGCGATACACCGGAGTTATTCCTGGGTACCGACCTTTTTTCAACACCCTATATATTATATGTGATCGTCGCCACCCCACTTCAATATTCGCTTCTCAAATCACATCGATCTTTCATAAGGCTGACGTAATACATGACCGTAATGAAACCAAATGTAATCACCAAAGCAGAGTGGCGCAGTGGAAGCGTGCTGGGCCCATAACCCAGAGGTCCGTGGATCGAAACCACGCTCTGCTAGAAACTTTTTTTTATCCTAAAATATCAAAGACAGATAACAAAATATGGTCTTTTCATACAATATATTTTTATGATGAAAATTTTTATATTTAACTTTTTTCCTGTTAGGTAATGTTAATAAAAACAACTTACCGTCTCCATATTATGGCATAAGAAATCATGAGCCTCTATATGATACACAGATCCAAAATGTTGTCTATTGGAAAGCGCATTACTCCTCGACATACAATAAACAATACATTCAAAATCGTTAAACGAAAAGAAAAGACATCACTTCATAGAAAAACTGACCTTTATCGTTACCAAACGGGGGTAATTTAATTATTAATTTCTAATGATTTTCACTAGTTATTCTATAAATCAAAACCGTATACTTACTAATTATTTATCACCTACATTAGAATATACAGGGTGAGTTTTAAAAATTTATGGTTAGCTCCACTGGTTACCGAATTATAATTAATTTATTATTAAATTTCTATTGGATTTAAAAAATAACTAAATTTAAAATAAATCAAGTTCACTTATTTCAAAATTATTATTCGTTTACATGGAAATGCGTTGTTTTGACTTCAGTCAATTGGCCTGCTAGGTCTCCGGATTTGACCCCTCTTGACTTTTTCTTCTGGGGATTTATAAAAGACAAAGTGATGGCGACTGCACCTACAACTATAGACAATATGAAAGACTGAATCCGCTTTGCCTGCTTATTAGTGACACCTGAAATGTTAGAGCGGGTACGAAATTCGTTTAAAAAAAGAGTGAGAAAGTGTTTGGAAGTTGAAGGGAGATATTTCGAACATCTTCTGAAACATGACAGGCGATAAAGGGTAAATAATATTTTTTAAATTTTTATAACCTAATTAATTATAATTCGGTAACCAGTGGAGCAATCCAAAATTTTTTTTTGTACAAATACGTAGTTTTTTACGTAGATCCGAATTTAATAAACAAAAGTACATATTCCCATTTAAAATTTCAAAGTTACCCCCCACCCCTCAAAATGGGGAAAGGGGGTAGATAACAAAAATATGTTTAAATATGTCCCCCCATCTCACTATTACCTCATTAAAATTTCAAGAAAATATTTTAAACCGTTTGCGAGATATCGCCTTGTAACACTTTAAAAAAACTCACCCTGTATATTGTGCGCAAGACAATCGACGAGCAAGAGATTTATTTTGAAAATTAAAGTCGACCTCCTGAGTAGCCCAAAATGTTCGTCTATGTGTCCTTAATGACCGTGAATTTTTTTAGTTTTTTTTCGCTCCCGTTCCCGAGATATACACGCTTCAATAAAGCAAAATCCGCGTTGTTGACCATTTTTCTCGGGCCATTAGGGACACATAAATGAACTCAGGAGGTCAACTTTCATTTTGAAAATGAATCTCTCGCGGGATGCCCCAAATATATAAAAAAACTTGAAAAATTGATATTTCTCCCAGAAAATAATTAGAAAATACACCTATACATTTTATGTTTATTTCCAGGCATTCTCTATCCTCCGACATGCATTTATCCGGAAAAAATCTACCCACAAACTAGCTACAACCATGTACTACCGTTCGATTTTCCAGTGTACAACCATTATTCTAAACGGAGGAACCAAGTCAGATTCTCGCCGAACCAGACGAAGGCATTGGAAAATAAATTCTCTTGGCAAAAATACCTTAGCCCGGAGGATAGAAAGATATTGGCGCATTCGCTTAAACTTTCCGATAGGCAGGTAAGGATATGGCAACTGTTTAATGCCGCTTAGGCTGTAAGCATGTTCCGCCACTCCAAATAGCAAATTCCATCCGACTGGTTCCATAAGCTCCCATCCTCATCATTTGTTTCTTTATAAAGGCTGTAAGAATAGTACGCAGTAAATATTTTGAGCTCAAGCTAATAAATTGTCATTGATACAAACAACTACAACAATTAAAAGAGATATACAGGGTGGCCCATCGAAAACAGTCCAGCAAGGTTTACGGCTGTATACGTGAAAATTAAAAAAAAAACCTCGGACCCGTATACTTGTGTTTTCAAGGGGACACGTTTCACTATTAATTTCATCCCTAGCGGGGGCGGCTACTGCCCTTGTTTTTTCAAATAGGAATGGGTATGTTGCGATACATCTTTTTAAAGGGCATTAAATTCTCTTTAAAATGGCGCTTTCTTTTGTAAATTTGAGGTACGCGCCGCCGAGAAATTGCGTTTTCAAAAATGTAATTTTATCGAGTAATGTTAATGTTATCTGTTACATGTTGAAAATGTCCACCATTCACCTCCATACAATAGTACAACAACTGTTCAAAGTGTTCTCGGCCATTGTGAATAACATCTGGTGTAATTTGTTGACATTCAAAATTGTTTACGCACAAACCTGTGTACTTGGTAAGAGGTGCAGTGAAATGTTTCAAATTCCGTTGCTCGGCGGCGCGAAGCTCAAATTTACAAAACAAAGCGCCATTTTAAAGAGAATTTAATGCCATTTAAAAAGATGTATCACCATACCAATTCCACATTTGAAAAAACAAGGGCAGTAGCCGCCCCCGCTAGGGATGAAATTAATAGTGAAACGTGTCCCCCTGAAAACACAAGTTTACGGGTACGAGGTTTTTTTTTAATTTTCAAGACACAGCCGTAAACCTTGCTGGACTGTTTTCGATGGGCCACCCTGTATATGTGTAACAACCTCAGATTTGCTATATAAAAGGTGTGTAACAGCATTTAAGAAACATCAACAACCAAATCGGTTTACATAACCATTTTCCTTGTAAAACGTAAGTTCTATTGATGCTCTTATAAGTATTTAAAAAATCTAAAGCTGTTATAAATCTATTAGAAATAAAGATACATATCTCTTAACCAAATTCTATAAGAATAAAAGTATACGGGGTATCCCAGAATATGTGGGCAATCTCCCGGGTTCAGATAGAACACTTAAAAATAACAGGAGAAGTTCATATAAATTTTTCTTCCTACGGTCTCCCCTACGGAGATACGGGCCCATAACGGACGTCTATGGAAATCGTTGATTTTTAAATCATTTTTTAAGTACTAGGTGTAATTTAATAATTTTTTATTATAATGTTTACTAGATGACTCTCCTTGAAATTCGCCCTTTTAAACACATTTGGCTCATTTAGTTTCATAGGGACGGACTAGACGTAACACAAAAATGCTTTTTTTTACACCCTGTATGATGAAGGAAGGACAATAATATTTTTTTGGATACTCTAAACCTTAAGCTGAAAAAAAGGTACTCTTGATCAATGTCGATAAAATGAACTGTTTTCGAACAAAAAAATATTTTTGTTCAATATGGTTTTCTGCATTGGTTGTTGTTTTATGTTCATAAAATTCCCTCATTGTTGGCTATGGTATTTTTCACATGCACCGATTTAAATAAGAATATTTATGCCAGTGTCAGTTTATGGTAGTGTCTTGAAATTTATGGTTTTTCTTTTGTCTTATTAGTTACTAACTTAGTAATGGAATTTACGTATACTGAATATGCCGACATGCATTTAATGTATAACAAAAATATATTTTTTTCGGGTTTGTTCATTTTATCGACATTGATCAAGAGTACGTTTTTTTCAGCTTAAGGTTTAGAGTATCCAAAAAAAATATTATTGTCGTTCCTTCATCATACCGGGTGTAAAAAAAAAAACATTTTTATGTTACGTCTAGTTCGTCCCTGGCAAACTAAATAAGCCAAATGTGTTTAAAAGGGCGAATTTTAAGGAGACTCATCTAGTAACCATTATACTAAAAAAATATTAAATTACACCTAGTACATAATAAATTATTTTAATTAAAAACAACGAGTTCCAGAGACGTCCGTTATGGGCCCGTATCTCCGTAGGGGAGGCCGTAGGAAGAAAAATTTATAGGAACTTCTCCTATTATTTTTAAGTGTTCTATCTGAATCCGGGATATTGCCCACATATTCTGGGACACCCTGTATATGTGTAACAACCTCAGATTTGCTATAAAAAAAAGTGTGTAGCAGCATTTAAGAAACTACAGAACCATTTTGTTGTATAACATAAGTTCTATTGATGCTCTTATAAGTATTAAAAAAATCTTAAGCTGCCATGAAACTCTTATAAATAAATTATAGGTAGTTTGTTCCTGGGTCTCCGTCATTTTTTAAATGAAAATCCAATTTTCAGTCAACGTTTCGATTCATTTTATTTAAACCATCGTCAGAACTATTTGAACATAAATAAAAAAGGCGTATACAACAATTTGAAAGAAGCAACATTTTTTGATGGTGTTAAAAACAAAATTCCTATTTTATGTTAGAGTAGTCATGTTACCACTTACACTAAGATAGCATTGAAGTGGGTGAGAATTGTACAAGGTATGTCCATTCTGTGTTTTATATATTTTCTTGTTTTCATTCTAAACATTCTAACTCTAACATAAAATAGGAATTTTGCTTTTAACGTCATCAAAAAATGCTGCTTCTTTCTAATTTTGTTTATACGCCTTTTTTATTTATGTTCAAATAGTGGTTTAAATAAAATGAACCGAAACGTTGACTGAAAATTGGATTTTCATTTCAAAAGTCACCGAGACCCAGGAACAATACCTATAATTTGTTAAAAAACGGTCAAGAAAACAAAACTATAATTATAAATAAAAATATCTCGTAACCAAATCCTATAAGAATAGAAATATATAATGTTCAGATCAGGACTTTATGCTGGTTATTGAAATTTTCAGCAAACACCAAATTCCATTATCCCATATGGCTGGTTCCATAGGCTACCAGCAATCAATAAATTGAGCTTAATCGCCACACATTCACCAGTGATCTTCTTATTTTAGGTAAAAACATGGTTTCAAAATAGACGAGCCAAATGGAGAAGAAATGTAAGCTGTTCCTCACCTAGCAGCGACATAAAACCATCCGTTAGAAATCCTATAACCACAACCTCCTGAACTTAACGGATATTGTGCCATAACTTAACCGCTTTAAATATAGGGAAAAAATCCACGTTCTACCAAAAGAAGTTTATTTGTAAACAGAATATTTTTCTATCTTAAGTAAACCAGAATTTACAATAAGTTGAAAATAAAAATATTACCAAAGATTTGTTTCTATAATACACAATTGAACACCCTAACTAAATAAGTTAAGAAAAACAAACAGTCAGTGTTTAGTTTCAGACTAAAAACCTAGCTTACACAAAAATAATTTACAAGCAAAAGCCTATATTATGATACAAAAAAATGTTATTTATAAAGATCAGCCCCCAAGTACCTAGTCCTATTTTCCTTAATAAGCTAACTCAAAAAATAAATAAAAACTTGCGACGTCTTTATGAAGTTTTAGTAGTCGTCGTATTTGTAGGAGAGCAAGTTTTTACTTCTCGAATTATCCAGAAAATAACGACTAAGGTAAGGTTCAATTTTGTCTTTGATCGAATTTAAATAGAACTAAAAATCTCTTTGGACAATAAAATCTCTTTCACGATGAATACAACCCGAGCGTTTAGGTGAATACCTGCTAGTACACCTGCAAGTACCGGCCCACCGCACTAGGAGGTGTCCAGCCATACGCCTAGCCGCCGGCGTTCACAAAAAAAAATTATTTTCAGAAAGAATTTAATTTCTTTTAAATTTGGATCAAAGAATAAAAATTGAACGTATCTCTTATTGGGACATTCTTTACTATAATATTTATAAAATACTATACAGGGTGTGCTAGAGAGAAGTATGATAAAATATAGGCAATTACACCCTGTAGTCGTTAGTTGATATACAAAAATCACAAATCTAGTTTTGTTCAGAAAGAAATAATTTTTGAAGCATTTAATATAATTTGTAATATTGCTGCACGAAGAGGTATCTGCATTGTTGTCAATCGATACGCTCATTTTAGCGATTTATAGAAATTCAACCATGCCATAACTCGGAAACTTTTATGAATAGTGTTCCAGTTTTGTACAGCATATGAAACAACGGTTTTATGGATACTGAAACTCACAAATCGTAAAGTGTAAATTAAAAGAATACTTAAAAAAATCAACCAAATCCCAAATACTTGTGCAAAATAGTTTCACTTTCTTTCGACGCAGCCTTAGTTAACAGGGAATCATTTACCATTTCATGTTATAAAGAACAAAAAAGTGCAGAGAATGGTATTTCGAGTCTATTTACTTACCCACAAAGTTTCAATGTCCATAAATTATTGTATGGGAGAACGGTTTTCTTATAACCTTTGAAACAAATCATTAAAATGCAGATGCTTTTTTAACTTTGTTCGAAATTGAACATTGTTTCTTTTACTCTATAATTTGATAGAACACTAAAAGGAAATAATTTAGTATACCTATTTTGAAAGGTAAGTTCGGCTCCTAAGGCTATTTTAAAGTCGACCAATATATAATCCATAACATGCCATAAAAGTTATTCTCTGGACTTACAGCCTTTTACTTTTAAGATGCTTATTAACCTGCAATAAACATCTTTACCAACTTGATGTATAAATTACTATTAGTGCCTGTTCTCACCAAAGCAACTGGCAAGCAACGCAACTGCAACGCGACCGCAACTTCAGTTGAGTTGCCCTTGCGTTCCCACTGGAATCAACTGGTTTGAAATCTCTTTTGACGTGAACAAAATGTCGTCTTCGTCAGAGGAAGATATAACCTCTACATCCTTTCTCGTTAAGCAGCTTAAAAAATAAAAATTGAGCGACAATTTTGGGTTGTCAGCCATGACACCGCGATTGGGAGCAACTGACAACGGCGACGCGGTATGCCGGGCAATTCATAAGCAACTAGTTGCGTTGCTGTTGAGTCAGAAGTCGCGTGGATATTGCCAGTTGCTTTGTTGAGAACAGGAACTGTAAGAATCATTTTTTCTCTTGCCTTGTATTCCAGTGAAGGAATCGGTACGAGGAATATGTAAATAAGATAAGTTAAGGTTAATGTAGCCTGGAGCCAATTCAACTAATGTAGTTGGTTGGTGTTTCAGCTATTTCCAACCTTAAAAAATAAAAATAATTTTTATTTCAAATTCTTTTCAATAGCGATTTGTACAAGACAAATTCCATTCCATCACAATGTGCAAAGAAAAAACGCCATTCTATAATGAAATATTCTGCCTTACTTTTTAAAATTAACTAGCAAAATAGAAGTATCCCACCAAACTTGCCTGAAACCTTTTTAAATTAAATACAAGGAACTTTTCATAAGTATTCTAAAATATTAAAGTCGCTAGCCAATTTTAGTTCCCTATATAGGTCCTTATAATTTATATGTCCAATAATGAAGATACAGAATGTATATGTAACTTTTATTTCTAAATAAAACTAGCTTTAAAATCTTCTTAAATATTTTAGAGTACTTACAAAGCACCCTGAAGTAGTGTATTATCAGTGTTGCCAATCCGAATTTATGAAATTACACAATTAGCTGGACAAATTACACACCATTTATAGGCATTGGTGGGCTCTGATTTGTAAAAAAAAGGTCACCAAAACTGAAACTTAAGGCCCTGAACAGACCAGCCGCGATTCGAAACGATGCCATGTGAGTAGAAAACGTTGAGAACAAACTCTATGGGGGCCTTAATATATATTATGGGGGTTACGATTTATTTTGCCCAAAAAAAAAAAGGGTCAACAAAACTGAATATACACACACATTGTTCTGTACAGGAATTACACATAAGACAATGAAAATACACGCAGATTGTGTAATTACAGACTAATTGGCAACACTGTGAATAATGGTATATGTCTCTTCAGTTACCTGCGATAAGTTATCCCTTATTAGTACCTAAATATGTACTGGCTTTAGTATTTTTTTGTTTTTTTTTTTAATTTTGCTTTTATGGTCCAATAGCATAAACCATGATAAATATAATGATGAAGTATTTGACTAATAAGTAGGTCTTAACCTGACAAGTGTTAGTTAAATCGAAAATAGCCTCACAGGAAAAATGTTCTAATTTGTCTGCTCCTGACCGTTGCTCTCCTGCGATTTCATGACGTCTGGCAAATCTGGTGGTGCAGAATACGCTACCAAGTCCAGATTCTCATAGGCACCAGATTCATCCCTAAAAATGTTAAGATAGTAGTATTGGCACATTCATTACAAAGGTTAGCAAAATTTGCAACAACTGTTGTAAGGCTATGAATTAGATAGATGATATTTGTGACTGCCGAGTATAATTCACAAATACAGATTAAAGGATAGGGGAGCATAGCATTATCATAATTGGATTCCACTTACCTAACAGCTAATCCAACAGTGGCAGGACTTTGAGCTTTAGCACTGTTCGAGTTAAGTCCATAGTCTTGCAGCATATGACTATCATCCATCACGGTATTATCTTTGTTAAAAAGTTGTTGATTTCCGGGCGGTATCTTGAGTATGCCTAGACAAGATTGTTAGAATAATACTTCTCGACAATAATAACAATGAAAGATTGATTATGAATAAATTGTAAATTTATTACCTTCTATGATTTTCTTGAGTTCCAAAACAGTAGTAGTGTCCTTTGCATCCGTAAAAATAGTCAATTTTTTCCTTCTAATCATCAAAAATACGTCCTAAAAAATAAAATTACAAAGCTGAGCCTGACAAATCAAAATATAGGTTAGCTGTTGGAAACCGAAAGTAAGAGTTTTCTGGTTTAAATAAAAGGCTCGTGAGATAATTTTAAATTATTCTTACCATTTTGTTTCGTTATTTTAACGCTGCTTAATTAACAAGACACTGTTTTTTTGGGGAAATCATGAATTTTTGTAAACAGTGTCCTAACTTTGGATTGACAATTATTAATTTTGACAACCCCAAATTGTGCAAACAACGCGGTGCGTGCCAGCCGCCAGGTGCGCATTTTCATTCTAAAATTTTAACCGGTGTGAGACTTTTAGAGAGAGATATCTTTAGTTACAACCGTACGTCAGACGAGTTTGGATAATGCAGGATCACCGCTTCGCAGTTAACGAATACGTGCTGTTGACAATAACCAGGGTGCGGTAAAGCAATAATTGTACATCAAGGCTTTTTGAGATGTAAAAGGTTGCACCTGCATTTGTCAGAATTTGCAAACAAACCGATGCAAAGTACTTTGTTGTCAACGGCAAGATCATCGCAGGCTAAAATGAACGGCCCAGCCCGGCCTTGTCCCTGTTATTCGTTCGTTGCGTTGTTTACCTTTATAAGTCAGAAGGCCTTGTTTTCCATACATGGAAAATTGAGCGGCATACTAATTGTAGTATGTTCTGTGTTATATTTATTTTATATATGATCATCCATTCATTCCTCTGTGGTTTTAGTGAGATGCGCAAGATTCGTTGGGCGCAGCTGCGCAAGTGTGGTCAACGTCAAAAGTGACAGTTTTAATAATTTGTTTATAAAATTGTTTGTTTATTACTAGAATTGTTGCATTAATTTGAAGAAAAATGTATTTGTGAATATCACTGACATTAACGGAACGCAACTTTAGATTTTCCAACCTAGTTCTTCAGAGCTCCCTCCTTAATATGTATTTTTTTAATGTATGAACTTAAAACAAGGGGCCATGGCAGATACTGACTGTGCAAGTGAATCTGCTAGTTCTGTTGGAGACGAAGAGAGAGTTAGGCGATTATTTCAAGCTTGTGATGCTAATGGAGATGGTTACATCGATAGGTAAATTTATTCCAGTAACTTACTGAATTTTGTTTACTCCCTAATAATTTTTTATGGTGCAAGGTACCTACTCTTGTCAAGTTTTTGTGATAGTGAGCAGCAAGGAAACGCTTTGTTTATTTACACGATATTGTAATTTCCAGTGGAAAATATTTATTAAATACAATCAGGTATACCTTTGCCTTTGGTGACACACTATTCTAATTTTTTTTAATTGGTAAAGAGCTCCAACAAGAAAATATTATTATTTGAGTTGCACTTCTCTTCTGTATACAATCCATTACAGAGTTTAAAATTATTTTAGTCAAGATCTACTAGCTGTCTGCCGTGAGCTCTCATTGGAAGACTCCTTGGATGAGCTAATGCAACAATTAGGTGCCGATTCTCAGGGAAGAATATCCTACGAACAGTTTCTAAATAGAAGGCTGGCTTTAAGGCCCGAAATAGATGCCTTGAAGGTCTCCAGTAAGGATAATATTAGTGATCATAGTCAAGGTAAGAAGAGAGGTAAGAAATAGTGAACAACAGGGTTAACACAGTATATCAAAAGAATTGTTATTATGAGATTCTCATAATTATCCAGAAAACTGCTTTTAAAACATTGGATACTTTTTATTTTTCAACTTAACATCATTCATTAATTCTCAAAGTGTGTATTTTCAAACATAACTATATTTTAGGTAAGTTAGATAGCTGGGAATGGGATTCTGGTGCAAGAGATATGAGTCCTGTGCCTAAAATCATTGCGAAGAAGTTTAACAGTGACAAATGCTTGAATGAAGAATGCTTCAAGGTAAGTCGAAGCATGATTTTTCAGTAAAATATGTATAAATTAAAACATTTTTATTTACAACCAAAATTTCTAAATTTGAACACATACTATTTACTTAATAATTTATATCATAATCCAACATTTTTCGAGAAGTAATCCACCATACATTTAAAAACCCAACATCTAAAATTCTACTGGTAATACCAGAGTAAGGGACTTGTAGGTAAGAGCAGTTGCTCTCATATGAATCACAGTCTTTGCTATACTTATCGACCCAGATGATAGACAGGATTCCTAGGTTTATATAACGAAGGAGATTTCTGTTAAAACATCGTTCGATGTGTTTTAAATGGTCTGCAGCTTGTGGATTTGTCAAATTAGTTGGCACTACAGCCAAGGCATTTGAAGATTGTATTGTTTTGGCTCTAAAACTGAAATAGACATGCAGTTATGAATAAACAAATAGAAACAAAATACCCCTAAAACTTTATTTTGGCCATAAGCCCAACCATTATATAAATATAAAATAAATTTAGGTAACTGAAAGAGACATTGATCCAATTTTTGGTGGGCATCACTTGTAAAGTCGACTTCTTCAACAGTTTATAATTAGGTACATTTCAAGTGGCTATTTATATGAAATATAATTATATTTTATAAATACTAACCTTTGTAAATCAGGGTTAAGTTGTGTACAAAATCCCACAATACCAGCACCGGTAAAAAAGGCTGTCGATCTTAATGGCCTATCTTTGATATCATTTTTCACTGATAACAAAACATCCCTGTAATCTCTAACAAGTGTTTTCCAATAAGCGACCCAGCTTTCAAAGAAAGTGCCTTTTATTTTATTGTTGAATTTTTCATTTGTGGACTTCAGATTTTGTAGTGTCCCTGAAGTAAGGGTGGAATGGTACACTTTGTGAAGTTTTAGCATTTCTCTGCCGAGGTAAGTACTTTTTTTTATTATTTAAGATTCATTAAGAACACCTTCCTCTCTAAAATCGCAGAAAATATAAAAATACTTAATTTTGAAGAGAACTTTTAACATTAACACTAAAATATTTTTTTAGGTTAACATTTATGTCAGGGTCTCAGGGTTAGCGACTTTAGAAATATAGCAATTGTACATCACATGGAACATAATGTATTGTACAGTAGTCCAATTGGAGTAAGCATTTAAGCTTAAGTATGCAGTATGGCGTATTTGAAGGGGGGGTCAATAAACCAATAGTGTTTATTTTTAACAGCTTGCGATTTTTTTCCAACAACAATACTCGGTGGCCAGCCAAACCCTTGAGAAATGAGAATGGTTGATTGTTATTATATTGGCTACATATTAATAGTTGTGTACCTTCACTGGCAACAAACTGTGTTTTTTCCTTTTATGTTCTTATTCGTGTATTCTAAATTTCACAAAAATAAAATATAAACTTCAAGTTTATGACCCTTAAATACCTATGTCGCCTAATCTCCTTCATAGTTTACTAATAAACGTACTAATAGGATTTTATAGAGTCGATATTACATATCATACACTAAATATGATATTATGAGGATTAAAATAGCCTTATAGAGTTAGGGGTTAGAGTTTAGAGTTACCCTTTCCTTTATGAAATACAATATGAGGGCTGGGAATCCAACACTGGAACTGATTCGGCCGCAAATCGACGCTACCTCGTCCGTGGTATCTTGATACAACCGCGGGCCACAACCATATCGAGTGTAAACGAATCTATCGGACGGACTTTGGAATCGACACTGGAACTGGAACTGATTATTGGAATAGGTATTTTTAGGCCTCTGATCGGTTCGGACGTGATCTACAAAATTTCTTGAACTACCCATCCCTAAAAGTTATTATGTCTAGACTTTTAAGGGGTTTACCGCAAATAATAGGATTTCGTTTTCGACTAAACGATATTCTTACTGCCACGTTATATAAAGTGGCAGAAAGTTGTTTTTACTAGTTTATACGGAGTGTTAGGTAAATGACAGTGTATATCTTAACCTGTAAATCCTGAGATGAATACAAATTAAAGAAAAATAAGCATAAATTACGCTTTGAATAATAAGCGAGATATTCCACCTTAAGTCAAATTCATACAGCCACGTGGTAGTCACTGGCAGGCAGGGTTGTTAATATCGAAGAAAAATTGAATTTACTGCATAGTTACATTTGCTACGTCGCAAACGTACTAAATGTAGTAAATGTTTTGATTGGCTGAAAGCTTCAAAAAAACTACATAACCTCAACTTTATTATTATTAATTTGATGTTAAAAGTTGGAAATTCGAGTGGAAAAATAGAAAATAATAGTTTTTGGTTATTATTCTTCTGTTGCTTTTTGCTTTACGATTTGATATAAATAAAAATATTTTAAAAATGAAAGGTGAAAGTAGTAAATGTAACAAAATACAATTACTGCGGTAGTAAATTACGTAGTGAATGTTACATTACCAGCATTACTTTAACAACCCTGCTAGCAAGATATACAGGGTGTTATGGAAATGACGTATTATATTTAAACCGGCAATTCCTGAGATGAAAACAAATTGAATAAAAATAACCATAATTGGCGCTTTTACTTAATAACCGATTTATATCACCTTATGTTAAACCAGAAAAAACACGTCATAGCACTGGGAGAAAGATAAACAAACTTGTGACAGATGTAAATTATGTAAACAAAGCAATAGAGAACTGGTTATGGCCAAAAACGTCAGTGAATTTTGAGCGGTGTTGTCGGTTAAACTCTTTAGAAGGTCAAAAACCGGCTGACAGAAGAAGAAGTAAAAATCTACTTAGTACCCGAGATATAATTTAATTTTTGTGCCACTATAATCTTCTGATTTCTGGCCGACTAAAAGTAAACACCAGCAAATAAACTTGTAAATATTTCGAGTTATTTTCTTATTATTTTATTCTTGGCAATCATTTTTAGTGTATGCCAACCAATAGAAAATAATTATTGTTCCTCTCGTCAGTGATTTTCGCTTGCAAATATTTGAAGTTATAACTTATATTTTTATTTCGACTATATCTCGGACTTGAAATATATTTCTCCGAAAAGATATTGAAGTTAAGTAAACTAATGGAACACATTGCCTATTGAGTAAATCGGTAAAAACATATTTTATGGGGCTAATCGTTTACACCCGCATTATTTAATCGTGTTTAAACTTAAACGAGAATTAATTTTACCGATTAGCAACGCGTCAAAATCAACATGTGAATTACCAGAAATTGCTTCTAGCAAACATTGCAGCTATATAATATAAAAATATGTATAAAAAAATTCAAGCCTGATTTCCCATTTTAAACAGTAAATAATTTTGCTATGCCTATTTGAAATGTAGGGCAATAAACCTGGATTTACCCACAAGTCAACATTTTGTTGAATAACTTTATTTTTTATGATCCTAAAAAATACAAGCCACTGCACTTGTAAGGATAAACAGCGTTGCCATTTTTTAAATGTATTTTCTTCCAAGTTATCTGAAGCTATGGTATAGTTGTTGCAGAATTATACCGTTGACTCTTACTGCCATAAATAAACTACCTGATTAAACCCCATTGTATCCGCCTCAACCACTTCAGAGCTCAATCAATGGGATCAGGGCCGGCTTGAAAATGTATACCACGCCACATGATTTATTTTTATAATTTTAAATAAATAGATAGGTATTTTTAGTTTTAGGTACCTATAATAAATGTAAAATAATGATAACAATTAATGATAATTGAAAATAATATAATTTAAAAGTATAACTATTAGGATAACAAGTACAATAAAAATTAATTAAATTCTAAGAAACTATTGATAATTTATTCAAAATTTAACTCTGTATCACTATCTTCATCTAAGCCTAAACTTATAATTAAGGGTTGAGCATTTGTAATCATACAATTGTAAGAATTTTCCACCTTAAGTACATGCTGTACACAGTTTTTCCAGCTGTTTGCAGACATTTTTCTTACTTCGTTTTTAATTAATTCTACAACAGATGCATTTAATGTAGAGAAATATTATTTCTCCTAATATTGGATTTTAATTGGGGCCATCTTAGCTCAATAGGATTGAATATACAATAGTACGGAGGAAGATACAACACTGTATGTCCATTTTCTGCTGCAAGTTTATCACACTCGTATTCCTTATTTATTTTAAAAGCTTTTAATACTTCTAGCAGTTCTCGTTTTCTGTAAGTTTCTTCAAAATATAAATCATTTTCAATCATAAAATTTTGAATTTCTGCTTTTGTATTATTAGAATTGGGAATGATTTTTGCTTGCCGACTATGATAACTAGCATTGTCCATTACAATGACGCTATTTTCAGGTATATTTTTAAGGAGTTTATGTTTAAACCAATCTTCAAAAAGTTGTGCGTTGGTATCTTTATGGTAATCTAAAGAAGAATCTGCTATATTTTTAGCTGAAAGCAACAGACAGTTTGTGCCTCATACATTTGGTAAATCTTTCTTCTTAATAAATCCATCTCATTTTCGTCAATGCTTCTAAATGTGCCAGAATCACTCCGATTTTTTCTAGGATTAACAGGTTTAAGTACTATGTCTCTTACCGAAGATAAAGGAGTTTTTGTCAAAGTAGACGTATCTGCTAAAGCATCCATCGAATTAAAATTTCTACTCACCAACGCTTGATACACATTTTTAATTATTAGTTTGACATCGGTAGATAAATGCTTTCTTTTAAAAATGACACTTGAAGATGACCCCCTATCAGCACAATTCCAAGGACGCCACATTATACCACTAATAAGCCTAAGTAAAAATTACTCGCCGGAAAACCACTAAAGATTATTGTATTTTTACAGGGTGTAACTAAATAAGTGTAAAACATTTAAGGGGGTGATTCCTCATCGAAAAAAAGATAGGATCTTTCATATAAAGAAACTTCATTGGAGCATCCCTTGTTAAGATACAGCCCCTTAGAGGGGGTACATAAAATTTATAAATAAACAAAACTAATTTATTAATAACAAAACATACAACATCTAGAAATCATAGTAAATGTTCAATATGTCTACCTTCAGACATTACGCATGCGTCTAGACGTCGGCGCATTGAGCAACGTATTCGCGCGTTTTATGGCGATATGTATCTTGTTCGTAAAATAATTTTTTGCTGCGAACTGGTTTATTTTGGGCAAAAAAATCAAGAGACATTTTTTGTTTAGAATGAAACAGGCTATCGGAAATAAATTTTTAGATGGTAAACAAATAATAAGACAAAAACTTACATTGGAAATAAATTTTAGGGGTTGCGTTTTCCACCCCTTACAACCATGGGGTAAACCAAATAAATTATTGGCTAAGTGTCTTTTTGGTAGTAGAAAATGCCAGGTTAATTTCAATATTGTAACTTTTTTAGTGCTTGTGAAAAAAATTGTTAAACACATTTTATGTACCCCCTTTACGGGGCTGTATCTTGACAAGGGATGCTCCAATGAAGTTTCTTTATATGAAAGATCCTATCTTTTTTTCGATGAGGAATCACCCCCTTAAATGTTTTACACTTATTTAGTTACACCCTGTATATGCATCAGGTATAGGTATAAATTGAATTTGTATACTTGGTCCGGCTCTGCTCGAAAAGGAGGGATTTCCTTATTTATTTTATGGTCCAAGGGATAATGGGGTTTTATTGCAGTCAAAACATCAACGGTATAATTCTGCAAATACTATACCTATGTGTGATTATAAACAAATGGTATGAATGGTATGTTTTGTCTACCTTTTATATTATATGTATATGAAAATGATCCCACGAACAAATAATGTTGTACATAATGCGATTCTTTTTCCCGTAGTATCAACGATTTGTGAGATATGTATTATTGAAATTTAAGTTAGACCTTAATGTAAACTTTATCTCCAATTATACTTGTAAAGCGACTAACGCAAATCCCCTTTTTTCTCACCCAATGTTCATCTAACGAGACGACTGCTTAACAATGCAAATTGTCATAAATGTTAATCGAAGTGTGAAAACCAAAAAGGCTGCTTAATGTTTCACTGTCGCTTCTTTGATCCGCAATCCTTTGATGTTATTAATTTAATGCAGGAAGGTAAAATGCATGGAATTCTTTTGTAATGAGCAGTTCACTGCGTTCTATTATTTAGGAAAAAAATTATATTTTCTTGAAGTAGTCCATCTCAAAGTGGAGTGAAGTTATAAGGAGGTAAAGAAACTCACAGTCTGCTCCACTAGTTTAATACCAATTAATAAAACCATACATGTTTCGAAGGCTTAAGCCTTCATCTTCAGTGAAAAATAAAACATCAAAGGGTACCTATGACATTGAGGTAACTAGCTTTTCCTGCTTGCTAGTTACCTCAATGTCATAGGTACCCTTTGATGTTTTATTTTTCACTGAAGATGAAGGCTTAAGCCTTCGAAACATGTATGGTTTTTGGTTTTATTAATTGTTATTAAACTAGTGGAGCAGACTGTGAGTTTCTTTACCTCCTTAAAAAATTATATTGTGTTACTAGTTTAGTTTGGAGAAGCTTCGTATTTGGATAGTGCGTCAGGATACTTGGAGTGGTGATTCGGCATGTTAAAATAAAGGTATAAAGTCATATAACAAAAACTCGAAAACCCAATACTATTCGAGTTACAGCCTATCAAAGTTCAATTTGTTTTTTCTTGTTTTTAACAACTGGCGGTTAGAGTGAAACCTCTCTTAGGCGGAAACCTACGGGACCGTCTAAATGTGTCCGCCTAATAGAGGTGTCCGTCCATGGGAAATTTGTTAATGCAAAATTATTACTATGTATATTTATGTACAAATAAACATAACATAACAAAAATACACTAGTTTTAGTTAGGATGTTTAGTACTAAAAAATCTAATAACGTAGTTTGACGTGTTTGCGTTTTATACTTGCAATCTAGAAAATGTAATTCCAAGTCTGATAACAATTCCATTGCTCTATTCTTTGCATACTCTTATAATTCCTTTACCATACTAATGGCTTGTTGATAATTGATGACATTTGTTTGATTACTGCATTCAACTTCTTCATCAGAGTGGTCAGATAGTGATGTGGTTTCAGTTTGGACTTCATAATCGGTAGGAATGGGGTCACTATCATCTTCCAATAGCACATTACTATCAATGTTAATGAACTCGCCCAAATCATTGTTAGCAAATTACAAACTTCCACAACATCAATATTGTCTTTCAGACTCAAAACGCGACATTTTTGTGCCATTGTTTACGATTTTAACCTTAGAACTCACAAATAATCGGCGGACTGCTGTCGGGGAATCACACATACTTTCATTCGGCGAAGTCCTTTCGCCTGCCACGCATATGCGATTGGTTGCCGGTCTGTCTTCAGAGAGTTTTTGCACCATACTTATTCGTCTCCCAAATACTTTTAAAAATTTTTTGTCCGTTGAAAGGAGGATTTTCGCACTCTTTGTATGAACAGCCTGTCCGCGTCCGCCCAAAGGAGAGTCCGCCCAAGAGAGGTTGATTTTCATTGAATTTCATATACCTAGTTCCGGACTATGAAAAAATGTCCGCTTAATAGAGATGTCCGCTTATTAGAGGTGTCCGTTATGATAGGTTTCACTGTATTTGTTAAAACTATCAACTTATAAAAAATGATTCTCTCTACTGTGCCGCCAGAGGGCACTTTACCTGAAATTCAAATTTAATTTTTGGCATATATTTTTTGTTTTAACAGTTATTGGAAGAAAGGACTTGCCATTTTAAAGGCAAAAGAATACCTAATCAACTAGGTAGGTGAAACTCTTTGTTCGAGTTGATAAACCACGTCGTTTAGGTGCAAACCTGGAATTAAAGTTTTTGTTAGCAGTAAAATGGAAGGAAAAATAAAGTCGAACTTTTTTTATAATATTATGACTTACTACCTCCAAGTGTCCCCGATCACCGACCTATATCTATGGATAGCCAAGCTCTAAAAGCTAAAGTGGCAAATGTATGGCCTCGCACATGTTAACAAAGCTGGTCAGATGTCATGCGCAATGCCGACTGACTATTTACCTTAACGGACGAACAGGACCGTACTTCGCCCTTAATGAAAATGATTACACGGCAATATTTTGGCACGTCAAGACCTTTACTGGGAAATAAACAATCTATTTTCTCGCATAAAAGAAGGCCTTATGGTCATCACTGAAAAGCCACTTTTAGAATTAATTTTGATATCGATAGATTTTTAATATCGTTACATCCGTAAGACTGATTTCGGTTCTGGACGGTCGTCGTTGGTTCACGTCTTTGGTTGGCAACCAAACAGGCACCATATGCCTATATGACGGCTACAACATTGTGCTCAAAACAACCGACGACCAACCTTTAAGAATATGATCGGTAAACTGTGCACACCAACCCATTTTTTCATTCATAAAATTTAACTTTTTACTACGCATCCCATCAGTTGTACGTATCCATAGTTATAGGCTTACTAGCTTTTTTTATCATGTAGAATCACCTCTAAGTATCCCGATGCATTAACCGAACACAATATGACACAATAGACCTTTTTGGTCAATATCCACTCAACTTTATTAAATCTGAAAAAACAACATCAAATTAATATCAATTTTTAAAAATAAGTAATTACACTCTGGCCTGTCTTATTTTTCCTGATGTTTTAACTTTAACGGCGAAAACGTCTAAAACTTGTAATTAATCAGAACTAAAACTTTTGCATTATGAGTACAAGGCAGGCGAACAAATTGAAAAGTTTATTTTGCAGTGATTTAGTAACTTTATATAAAATGTTTTCCATTATGAAGGAGATTGCAAAAGATCATAACGTTGCTAAATCGACATAATATCAAAGTTACAAGATCAATTTTTAAAATTAATCACTTGTTTGTTGGACATTATTGGGCTTTAACCAGGTTTTTTGGTAGTTTTTAAAAAACTAACCCCTTTATTCACTAAAGAAGTTTAAATTTAGTCGCTTTCACAAAATTCCGCCTCAAAATTGGGTCAAGTTTGATATTTTATAACTTTTTTATTTTTCATGTGATTTTTATGATTTTGTTATCAGTTTATAGATCCATTTATTGTGTTTTTCCTTAATTATTTTATAAAGTAACATTTTTTGATTAGGCTATATTATACAGGAGTAAATCAAACTGTTGTTTTTTGTCGTAATTTCAAAACACCATGTAGGAAAATTGAGGTGGATAACTTTATTTACATACTGTTTCTTGTAATCTTTGATGTATTCTAAACATTTCGTTTTTTGATTCATTCTATTATCTCATTTCTGCTGCGATTTGCAAAATTTTAAATGAAACGCTGATTTGAAGCCTATTTTTATTAAGACAAACAAACACTAGGTATATCAAAAAGTTAATTAACAAAAACAATTTTAATATCGTGTATTTCCTCCTCTCGCATCAATGACAGCTTGCAGTCTTCAGGGCATCGAATGAATAAGGGTACTTACCCTTTTTTGAGGGATAGCCTGATATTCTTCGGTCAGCGCCAGTCGTATTCAGAGGAAGTAGGAGAAGTGCCACTTCCTCGCCCTAGGCGTGAATTATATTGACGAGTAACGCGACTGCGTGTTTAAGAATATTTTGCTTTAGTTTTATTTAACTATTTATTGTCCTAATTATTAATTTTATTTCGTGGACAACTACTGGGATACTGGATTCTGACCAGTTTGGCTCTTCCTTTATATTTTCACCCACGAGTCGCCACTGCTCTACAGTCTACACGCTTTATTTAAATGCGATATAGAAAATTTTAGAATTTGCAGGATAAGGAGACAATCGAATATCCCAATTTACACATTCTTAATTCGATATTCCAATTTTGATACCTATGGAACACTAAAAATGGAAACGATCTTTTTAACCTAAAGTAATGTAGAGAATTTTATTGTGTTATTTGTTACCATCGCGATAAGACTACTCTGTATTTTTGTGCGTCATAATAATTTTAAATAAAGTAGGGAAATCCAGGGCACATAAATATACTACTCTAAAAGCCTTAAATTTTTGCAGTTAATCTTACCACCCCGCACTTGTTAACGTCATAAATTTCGTTAAAAAGTCTCGTCCCGTCCCTTGAACTAAAATATCGTCGGCTGCGATGCTGTTCCCAGGTGGGACACTTTTAAACGCCACGTCGACACTTTGCATTGCACGATTGTTAGAAAATGTGATGCCAGTGGCCAAAGTGAAATGATTTGGTAAAATGAACACTGGTACAATGCACCCATGAATTATGGCATATTATTATGTTATTTTTTCCTGTGAACCCCAACGAAAACCCCTCCCTGATATACCCTTTAGAGCTGATCCCTAAACTATTTCATTTAAAAAGTAAGTACCAGACACCAGTATGCTCACCATAAGTTAAATCATGTGATGCGCTAAATCTAGACCGCAACTGGATATATTTTTTTCTATTTGGGTTTCATAATGGCTAGATTATGTAATGCAAAAAAATTGAATAACCTGCCACTTCATGAAACAGAATTTTTTTTTTATGTTGTTGCTGCCAACATAAAAAAAAAATTCTGGAGGGTTCGAATTTTAGGCTTACTTCGATTTCGTTGAAATTAGTTCTTTATAGAAAACTTTAAAATACTAACCTTTAACCTTGCTAATAGATCATTTTTACTAGATATTTATCTGAAATACCTATACTCGGAAATATATAAATGCGGACGGTGTCCGTCAACTAGTCACAACTATAAAACAACATATCCTAAAAATAATATAAATATCTTCCAGTTTATGCTCTATTTCTAAAGTATTATTCAATAAAGTACTATTTGTATTTTTAATTCAATATAGTATTATCATATTACTTTATATATACACATTTATAGTTACTGTAGACATTTGCTGGGCATTAATTGTTATTCCTGTCAGATTCTGTGTCGACACAATATTTTGTTCAATATTTTCAACTTTGTTCTGCTCACACCATAACTCAAAGTTTTGCATATTCTCTTTAAAAGTTTTTCTAGTTTATTTTCTGCAATTTCTCGTATTTCTGACGGAATACAACTTTCTTCCTGACTAATTTTTATTAACTTTAATAATATATTTATTTTTAATTATGACGGATGGGTAGAAGCTTTGTTGTGTTCAATTGTTTCTATTATCGCATATTTGATACTTGTAACATTTTATTAAATTGTAAAAGCATTGCCAACCCAAAATGAAAATATTAATTAAAGTGGAAAAAATCTTATTATATTTTTTAAAGTTTTTCAGACTTTAATGATCCAAATAGAAAAAGTATTATAAAATACACGGTTCATCAGACAATTAGAGCACTTATACTTTAAAAAACTCCCCGCTTCGCGGGTCTAAGATAATGCCTGATGAAACTTGTATCTTCGTATACTATTCTTTGAGCGGTGTATTTTAAGTCGACCAATAAAAAATAAGTTGCACACTAAAATAAATTAATAGTTATTAAAAGTTTATTAAAAATGTTATTCAAATGCTTTACAATCAGCAAATACTTATGTTCTAGATATAAATTTGCATATCGTCCTGTATATATAACTTTTAACAACTAGGCCCAGGATTTTCTTTTATGCCTACGGCTTTTCAACTTTTTCTTCGGTTAACAAGTCTCAAAAAGCTTTGCCATTGTCAATAAATCATCCGAGTTGTGAAAACGAGTCGAAAACTTTAAATTAACTTATAAAGTTTCTTTAATACAAAACGCGAAATCCTATTATATATACATTTATTCAGGCAGAGAGAAAATCAAGTCTGTAGTATATTCTAACCCTTGTCACGTGTCTAACTACAGCCGGCCTACAGTCGAGCCGAGGACATAATGAACGTGCGTCATCACTTGTAACAGTATGATTTAAATCGAGATCAAATAAGACAAAACCACGTCAGCAGCGCATGAACGTGATTAACATTAAGATCGATTATACAGGGTGTTATGGAAATGACGTATTATATTTAAATCGGCAATTCCTGAGATGAAAGCAAATTGAAGAAAAATATCCAAAAATGGCGCTTTAATTTAATATGCCCTGTACATGACCTTATGTCAAACCAAAAATGATCGTGTGATGCCCCTGTCAGGAAGGTAAACAAAGCAACATATGTCAACAGTGTTGTCATATCTTCAGGGTAAACTCTTTAGAAAGTCAATAACCGTTTGACAGATTGCAAGTTGTTTATTTTTCATGGTACATTATTATAAACTTATACGTTCAGTTCAGTTCGCTAGGAAACAATCTCTGATTTATAAACTTGAACTGACTCGAACGAACCGCCGCGGAGTTTTTAAATGGTCAGGTATGTTCTCATTTGTTCTTAATTTATAAAAAACACCAAGTACTCACATCACAAAATCACATAGTTTTCGCGTCACAGCACATCTAAGTACCGTTCAATCTGAATTAGTATTTAAAAGTGCTACTGTGTAGACAAAAGTACGCCCTTATTATCTAAATAACACGTTGGTTCCGTGGATCAATATTGAACTGCTGGACTGGGGCACTGCCGTCGCGAAAAGAACAAATAACTTAATAATTTAAACTCGGGTTTAACTATTAACATACAATCTAACACACAAATCTGCTTGAAGCAGCAGTATGAAAGCGGCCGGCTAATTTTGGAGGAACAGCTCATCTTGCAGAAACGGTTGCATATTGTTTTTTACTCGACTGGGGTTGATACTTAAAAAATACAGCGTTGCCACTTTCGATGTTTTATAAGGTTATATTCATAAAATGAAGAATTTCCTTCTGTAATACTTTTCTTTATAATTATAGTCTCGGAAATGGCAACCGCGCTGGTTGGACGAGACTATTTATTTTATAGGGATGGAAGGGTCTATCAACATAATTATTTCATCATTCTTCTTCAGTAAAGGATTAATAAATTTGATTAGCTCATTAAAAATTAGAAATTTAAATGCAAAATAAATGGGAGCCCACAGAAAGTGTATTACTTTCAATTTTGGTGACCTTTTTTTTACAAATCGGAGCCCAACAGGATAGTTTTTGCAGAATTATACCGTTGATCTTTTGACTGCAATAAAACCTCATTATCCCTTGGACCATAAAATAAATAAGGAAATCCCAAATTTTAAAACCTTTTCGAGCAGAGCCGGACCAGGTATACAAATTCAATTTATACCTATGCCTGATGCATATAAATACAAAGTGATTTTAAATAATTTTAATCTTTAGTGGTTTTCCGGCGAGTAATTTTTAGTTAGGCTTATTTATGGTAGAATGTGGCGTCCTTGGAATTGTGCTGATAGGGGGGCATCTTCAAGTATCATTTTTAAAAGAAAGCATTTATCTACCGATGCCAAACTAATAATTAAAGATGTGTATCAATCGTTGTTGAGTAGAAATTTTAATTCGATGGATGCTTTAGCAGAGACGTCTACTTTGACAAAAACTCCTTTATCTTCGGTAAGAGACATAGTACTTAAACCTGTTAATCCTAGAAAAAATCGGAGTGATTCTGGCACATTTAGAAGCATTGACGAAAATGACATGGATTTACTAAGAAGAAAGATTTACGAAATGTATGAGGTACAAACTGTACCCACTTTGATTTCCCTCAAAGAGCAGCTGATTAAAGACGAAACAAATATCTCTTGTAGCCTTTCAAGCCTTAGGAAAATATTGCGTAAAATGGGTTTTAAATACCGAAGCATTGATAAAAGACAAACATTAATGGAATCTCAACGTTTACAACGTTTCTTACAATTGTATGATTACAAATGTTCAACCCTTAATTATAAGTTTAGGCTTAGATGAAGATAGTGATAGTGATACAGAGTTAAATTTTGAATAAATTATCAATAGTTTCTTAGAATTTAATTAATTTTTATTGTACTTGTGATCCTAATAGTTATACTTTTAAATTATATTATTTTCATTTATCATTAATTGTTATCATTATTTTACATTTATTATTGATACCTAAAACTAAAAATACCTATCAATTTATTTTAAATTATAAAAATAAATCATGTGGTGTGGTATACATTTTCAAGCCGGCCCTGATCCCATTTATTGAGCTTTGAAGAGGTTCAGGCGTATACAATAGGGTTTAATCAGGTAGTTTATTTATGGCAGTAAGAGTCAACGGTATAATTCTGCAACAACTATACCTGTAAACATGCTTTCCAAATTATAATAGCAAGGTGTTACTTGTATCCTGACCACCTAATATGGTCTGATTTCACAGATAATAAGTAAACACATTTATCATTGCGACACGCAGCGACAATAACGTCCCCGCTTATATTTTCGCCTAATTTTGTCGGTGCGTTCTACGTCGTAAAGACAACTTAATTACACCCACGATACCCTTAAAGCCCTTTTCGGTGTCCTCGACCTACATGCCTCTCGCTTCCAGGGGCAGGGTTTCAAAACCTAATTACCATTAGATCACAAAATTAAACAACTTTCTAAGCAAAACTTTACTTGCTCGGAGGCGAGGCGTTTAATTTTAATTATTTTTTTTTTCGTAAGATGGCAGCATTACTAAATTTTAATTACATTAAAAAATTGCACTATGCTTTTTTATTTAAAAACAAAATATATTATTGTGTTGAGTCTTCTTTAGGTGACACCTTTTCCAATTTTTTACCAGGAGCAAAGTCATCACGACCTTCTTTACTGGGAAATAAAGAATCTACTTTCTCGCATAAAAGAAGGTCTTGTGGCCATCGCTGAAAAGCTACTTTTAAAATTATTTTGACATCTATTGTCCACGTATCGATAGATTTTTAATCTCGTTACATCTAGGGAATCCAATCCCGCAAATGCGGGATCCCGCGGTGATTTCGCGGGATTGACATTGCGGGATTAAACGCGGGGGATTTGCGGGACTCGATGTGGGTGCTGTATGTTAATAAAAAGTTATTTTATGCAATTAGAAACAGAGTAGAGTAGTAGGAAAATATTTATTGCATATAGGGACAATACAATAGAACGACTAGTTTAACGGTTAACATTGAAGTATTTTCGGAGCAAAGATAACATGTTTAATGTTTCACCTTTTAGATTTGATCTTATTTTATTGCACATGTATCCTGCGGCTGAAAACGCACGTTCAGCTTCGATACAAGTCGGCGGAATAGATTTTACACAATTTGTGGCCCTCTGATTCGAATCGTTGGTTCATATCGGTCGATGTGATAAACTTTCCAAAGGGTATCCATCTTTAGCTACCATTCGAGACACTCTTTCCTCCATCGAAACTTTTTTCTCAGATGAAAAAAAATCTGTAATTTTCATTTTCTTAGGTAGAACAGAAGAACCACTAACATCTGAGCGCTTAGCAATAGAACTAAACGAACTACTCGAACTGCTGGTACCAGCTTTCATTTCCTGTGTTATTTTATTAATATCAACACTACCGCTGCTGTTCTGGACTTTCAAATTAATATTATGCTTCGTTTGTAAGTGGGTGTGAAGACCTTTGGTGGAACGAGCAGAAATTTTGATAATACTAGGGCATAACTTAACATTTAGCTGTAAGACCATCTTCAGACTTTAAAAAATAATTCCAAACAAAACTTGAACCTTTATTGTCTTTGTAAACTACACTGACACTCATTTTTGTGACTGCTATCCCAGCATGGCGGGGAATCCCGGACACGTCGACCAAAAATACCGCAGTTCATGTTTGCTATCCCGCAAATCGCGCGGATCCGCGGGATCGATGGGCTCAGTCCCGCAGGTTTGCGGCGACAACATTGTGCGCAAGACAACCGACGAGCAACCTTTAAAAATATGACCGGTAAACCGTGCGCACCAACCCATTTTTTCACTCATAAAATACAAGTTTTTACTGCGCACCCCATAAGTTGTACGCATCCATAGTTATAGGTAGGTGGTCCTTCATCTTACCCGAAATATGCACCAAGGGGCATCCATATCGGTTCGCCGACCAAAGCAATTCAGATCCGCCACTGTCTGACGGACTAGATTTTTTTCTGTGAGAAGATATTATTCAAAACCGCGAACCATCCTGTATCTTGTCACAAGAAAACCTATTTTTATTCAAACATCCACCCCCACCTCCGCCTCGCCCGTTCCTGCTTTCTCGCGGTATTATGTAATGCGCCGTTCTGCTCTAACCTAGTGCATCGCCGTTTGCGACGAGCGCGAGCTTTTTCGCTTTTGCGTCTTCCGTTATTTCCCCATGCATTCCTGCTGTCTGTCTATCTGCGGTACGGACGTTCGGTCGGAATACGCGAATCGCAGCAGTAAAACCGGATTTTGACAGTGCGATATGTAGGCGCGTGTCGCGCAATTCGTAACAATATAGGTCGCGGTTTAATTAACTGGTGATTAGATATTGCCAGTCAATGATCTAGGCCGGCGAGTCGTTGATTACATTTTGGTGTTTATGAGAAATGACAAGGTTTTTGGAATGACCGATAAATGTCGTTAAATAGTGGCAGGTTTCGTTAATGTTTACCAGTATTTTTTAAATACGATTTATGAAATTTGATTTCGTTTTAAGGTCTTGTATGTTTAAATAGCTAGTTATCGTTATATATTCCTATAGTGCTTGTGTTTGATCATAAAAAAATGTGAAGAAAATTTTAAAAGTTTATGACACTTGAATTGTAAACTCTTCGGCAAAATACTACGCACCCTAAAATGCTGACTTAATTTCAGCAATTTGTGTATTTTTTATCTTAAAAAAGGTTACTTTTTGCGATAACACCCTAAAATTATCTTATACTATCTTCATTTTTACATGCGTAATATTTTAACAAAAACATAAAATAGCTATTTATGTAAAATAAGGACATAAAGTGGAGCTTTATTGGGCGAGCTATAAAGTGACGAGACCAATAAAGCTCCGTTTATGTACAGGGTATCCCATTTTCAACAATTTCTGGGGGTATTAGAGTTATTATTAAAGATAGAACGTCGTTGCGGTTTTCAGTTCAGTGCCCTAAAAATTCAAATGGTCATAACCTAATAGATCTCATATTTTTATTATTTAGAAAATACCTTTTACATTAATTAATTATTCTTAGCAATAATTGTTTATGGTAATAATTATGAAAAGTATGATATGTTGGCATGTTTTATATAATGCAATTTAATACTTTGAATAGCTGTCAAAATTTTGAATTTGATTCTAATAAATCGACCATGGCCTACTGTTATAAGTAACGTAAATTAATAAAAATCACATTTTTAGGTTCTTGTTGAATATAAATATAAATATCTACACATTTTTGTAAGGCAAAGTATGCTCAATTAAGTAAAATAATAATATGTCGGGTATCCCATTTAAAAATGTTTACTGCTGTAGATTTTAATCTACAGCATACGCTGTAGATTAAAATCTAAGAGGGCCATGACAAATTTGACACCGGAACCTCTCGTTTCGTTAAATAATGATAATACCCCCAGAAAGTGTCAAAAATGGGACACGCTGTACACATATCATACACGATTTAATGTTCAATTGTTCCTAAAGGGAATCGAAAAAAGAATTTGATTTTTAATTTTTTTTTTTAATTTTTTTTTTTTTTTTGGAAACGGTTTATCAATACATTATTACAAACTTATACAGAATCTAATGATCCTCTAATCAGTGTTTTAGAACACGCACAGCAATTAGTGTATAAGAATCAATAATTATCAGGCCATAATTATTTTTTGATTCATATTATATAACAGGAAACAAGAGAGTAAGGAAACAAAAACAAGAAGCACCTATAGTTGACTACTTCTTCCGATTAGTATGAATCTATGTACAACTTTAGTTGTTTTAAAAATGGTCTATACTTCGTGATATTTTTAATATTATCTGGAAGTTCATTAAATGCATCAGAGGCCCGAAAAATAGAGTTATATTGTCCTTTATTGCTCCTTATTTTGCTATGAAATGGGACCCCGCGACCTGGTATAGTAAGAATGAATATCCCGAACATACGCAACTTCAATATTTATCATGTGAGCTTTATTTATCACTTTATACATCTTTAATTTAATTCCTAAAACCCTGAATAGTAGACTTGACTTTGTCGAGACCGTCACAGCCGTCAAATTTACAAATTTCAATATTGTTTTTGGAAGAATCGTATTCTAATAATACATATTATGTAGCTAGCTCAAATGTATAGAAATGTATGTAATTTTTCAGTAATATGAATAAAAAATTATTTAAATTCTAATTTCAGTATCAGAAATTATAGTAAAATAAATCTTGTTTATTGTACTAGTACAATAAAGTACCAGTGTATGTCCGCGAAACTGTATAATAAACTTGTCCGTTATTAAGCAATCACAAATAAATAAGAGAAACCATTTTTAATAGCGGTTTTTTTAACTGCAATGAAACACCGGTCTCTGCCAAATTGGATTAATCCGATTATTTTTATTCGTTCTCGAGGATACGCTGTGTGCTTACCGTAGGTCTTGTCTTTGTCGAGATCTTGCCAAACAAACATTTCATTCTTTATTATTGTAACAATAATCTTACAAATAATTTGAGCTTCAAGCTATACAGGGTGTTCCGTAATGACGTGCTAATATTTCAGGGTGTGATTCCTTAGGTCGTTTTATAAAGAAAAGTTCACCGTTCGGCTTAAATTTTTTGCTACAGGGTGTTGAATTTTTATTTTTTAAATGATTATTTTTTAATATCTCCGAAAGTAGCTTAGATATTATTTTCAATTTTGGTATGTGATGATAGGATATAGAATCACAAATTTTAGTAAGAAAAGTTGTTCAATTGTTCCACCAGTGACGTCCCTGCAAACATGTCCTCTGATATTTTTTACAAAAAAGATGGTACGCCGCTGACAATTTTCCATGTGATTAGCCTGGTCAATTCTACATGAAAACGGCATTTTGAGTTTTTGACGCGTTCATTGAAACTCGTTATTATTAACATTGATAAAATAATTAATAATAAATTTTGTTTTATAAAAATTGTTGTAGTAGGCAATTCGATGCGAAGACGGGCGGAAGCATGCCTTTGAAGTGAAAGTGGCCATTTTCAACAATTTTTATAAAACTTTAATTATTTTATCAACGTTACTAATAATGAGTTTCAATATGAATTTAGTGGTTTTAATTAAGAACGGGTGCGTCTGACGAGTAACACTCAAGAGACCGTTTTCATGTAGAATTGACCAGGCTAATCAGAAAAAATATCCACATGGAAAAATGTCAGTGGCGTATCATCTTTTTTGTAAAATATATCAGAGGACATGTTTGTAGGGACGCCACTGGATGAACAATCGAATAACTGTTCTAACTAAAATGTGTGGTTCTATATCCTATTAACACGTAATATCTAAAGTACTTTCGGAGATATTAAAAAATAACCATTTAAAAAATAAAAATTCAACACCCTGTAGCAAAGAATTTAAGCCGTTGCGGACATATGTCCATATGAACTTTTCTTTTCTTTTCAAAGGAATCACACCCTGAAATATTATCAATTCATTACGGAACACCCTGTATAAGTTTTCCGCGAGAACGTCCTTACAAACCTTTAAAAGAGCTCTATTAGTGTAAAACCCCAGATTTGCCACATAAAAGTTCTACAACAGCATGCAAAAATATTTAATAGGGTTCGGGTTCGGGCATTGCAATCTTCAAATATCAACCACATATCTACAGACTTGTGCAACTAACAAATTTGCGACTGTAAATTTAATATGATTCTACCCGTATAAATCTCCCGCTTTAAATGAATAAAAATGATGACCGAATACAAAAAAAGAAAGAATAAAAACGCATGCCTTCTCAAATAGATCTACAAGTCGCTCTAAAAATAATTCTGGAATCTTACAAACTGATCCCCTCGAACGCGCGATATGGCACAAGTCCATAAGATATTATCTTTGTGATGAGTTGTTAAGAAATTCTACACCCGCATTGTGCCGCGGAAGCCGTGCCTCAGCCATAAATGACGTCATTTTCGAAAGATGAGCTAGTTTATTTCGTGTTATCGATCTCAATATAAATGACCGATGATCTCATAAACATTTCATTTTCCTGTATAGTTTGTGTGTTTTTTTTCCTGAAAACGATCAGTTTAAATGGGATTGGTCCAGTGGCGGATTTAACAGGTGGGCAAAAGCGCGCTTGCCCACTGGGCCCCCCCAACGAAAGGCTTTTAGGGCCCCTCTTGCTGAAAGTTACACCTTCGATTTCTTTTTTTTATTTTTTTGTTGAAAAAATGTTTCGGTGAGTCCTATGTGGACAGCATTCATTCAGGGGCCCCCTGTTATCAGAATAATTGCAATGCTTGATAGCTATCGTAAATTAAATATATATTCAAATAACTTTTGTAATCAATCAGTTATTTAAAACGTCTACGATTTTCTCAAAGTTTGTCGAATATTTCTGACTTATCAAGGTTGTTCTGAAGAAATTTTGCCCACTGGGCCTTTTTCCTTAAATCCGCCACTGGATTGGCCCCTGCCGGAACGGGGCCAGTTGACGGAACGTCCCGGGGTGGCCATCTTTGTTGTATTATACAGAATATTTTATAATCGACTAAATTTATTGTATTTTTTATGATTTAGTGATACTAATTAATCCCTTTTGAGTGACCTTTGTCAGTTTACCTCGACATAGTGCATTAATTGAACTTATACCTCAAAGTCAGGAGGATCCAATTACAAGAAATGTTGTGCATTTTTAATGCTATCAAACCCGCTTCCCATTTCAGATTTTAAGGGTAACATCTAAACCGTTTTCAAATTACGGCTTATTTTCGAAGTAAACTTTCACTTTCAACACCCTGTATAGTTTGATGTTTATTATCTCCAGTTGCTTTGTGGCCACAAGTTATGGGACACTCTGTTTATCCGGTCCTGTTTTAATACAAGGCCTAAGTAGGCTTAACTAAGTAATTGAATTCCGTTGGATAATTTTTTAAATTAATAGCTCGCTGTTACCGTTAATGCTGGTACGTTACCGACGATTATAACATTAGACAGTTTTTGCACAAAGGTTTATCGATTTTTCAAACGTGAAAATCTCCGTAACGTTAAATCCAATTTTATCAACACGTATACTTATTCGAGTGTATACACTTCTCCTTTCGACGAACCAAAAATGTTGTTCCAGTGTGTCTATTCCATCGACCTATAACTATGGATACGTACAACTTATGGGTTGCGCAGTAAAAAGTTAAATTTTATGAGTGAAAAAATGGGTTGGTGCGCACGGTTTACCGGTCATATTTTTAAAGGTTGCTCGTCGGTTGTCTTGCGCACAATATTGTCGCCGTCATATAGGCAACCCCCTCCGTATTGGTGCCGGTTTGGTTGCCAACCAACCACGTGAACCAACGACGGCCGTCCAGAACCGAAATCAGTCGTAGGGATATAACGATATTAAAAATTACTTTTCAGTGATGGCCACAAGGCCTTCTTTTATGCGAGAAAATAGATTGCTCATTTCCGAGTGAAGAAGGTTTTGATGTGCCAAAATATTGCCGTGTAATAATTTTCATCTCAGAGCGAAGTACGGTCCTGTTGGCCGGTTAAAGAAAATAGTTTATCAATTGGCATTGCGCATGACATCTGACCATCAGTTTTGTTTACATGCGCGAGGACCTAAATTGGCCACTTTTGCTTTTAGAGTTTGGTTATCCGTAGATATAGGTCGGTGGGCTATTCTTGACTTAGGAACGCAGAGGCAGACAGAGACAGAAATACTCACTTCTCTCGATATGATCGTTCTTCCTAACCCCTACTAAGACAAGAATAGACAGACATACGGGACGTTTAAAGAATCGGTGAAAGTGTGCGCAAAAACTATCTATTATATGAATGAATACATCAGGTGGGTTAAGTTAAGTGTTAGTAATTAAACAGCGGCTTCCTAAATAGGTGTTCTATGATATTTACGGTATAATACAGGGTGGCTCGCGTCGAGGTCCGTTAAAACATTTAGGAATGTTAATAGTTATTTATATATTTTTTAATACAACTTACTTTCGCATGCACATCAATAATTCCTAAAGGGTCCAAATCGAGAAAGCGTTTTAAAATCCATTAATAAATATGGCCTTGATTCGGCTCAAGAGGGTGCAATGTAATATATTTCTTCTTTATCGATTCCCTTCAAGAACTGTTATCACTGTTGGTCTCTTATAATAGTATATTACATAACGAGTGTTGAAAGGGGTAGATTTCAAACGGGGAGGTATATAGCACGAGGTGCAAGCCGAGTTCGAAAAAATCACTTTCACACAAGTAATGTAGACAATTTTTCCTACGACCACAAATACAATGCCCAAATATTTGAAGTTGCTTATCTGGTTGTAAATAACTAATAGCTTTTCTCCTATTTGCTTACGCTAATAATAATGTACTGTATATAAAACTTTATAGTTTCCTGCTTTTTAAATATAATAATACCTAAAAAAAAATACAAAACTAAACTAATCTTAACTTTGAATAAATGCATCGTTCCAAGAAAATAATAAAAGTCATAACATAACCTCAATTAATTATAAAGATGGAGTTAGATACTGTTAATTATGAAGAGATTTGCTTAAAACAATATTCAAAATATTATTAAAACAAATCTAAGAGCATAAATCACGTTTACTTACCCTTTATGGATATTTTATCCTTGATTTGTAAAACTTGAAAATAAATCGGTACATTTTTCTCCTGTATAATGTAATATACATACTTGTGCGCATTGCTTAAGCTGCCTGTAACAATATATATTTACCTTCATTGTGATTTATCATTTTATTGTACTTGTCATACTGATTTGCTATAATTACATACAGTGTCCCAGAATATGTGGGCAATCTCCCTTATTCAGATAGAACAGTTAAAAATAATAGGAGAAGTTCCTATACATTCTTCTTCCTACGGCCTCCCCTACGGAGATAAGGGCCCATAACTGACGTCCCTGGAAATCGTTGTTTTTTAAATAATTTTTTAAGTACTAGGTGCAATTTAATATTTTTTTAGTATAATGGTTACTAGATGAGTCTCCTTAAAATTCACCCTTTTAAGCACATTTGGCTTATTTAGTTTGCCAGGGACGGATTAGAATGATGAAGGAACGACAATAATATTTTTGGATACTCTAAACCTTAAGCTGCACTCTTGATCAATGTCGATAAAATGAACTGTTTTCGAGACAAAAATATTTTTGTCCATACATTAAATGCATGTCGGCATATTCAGTATACGTAAATTCCATTACTAAGTTAGTAACTAATAAGACAAAGGAGGAAAACCGCAAATTTCAAGACACTACCATAAACTGACACTGGCATAAATATTCTTATTTAAATCGGCACATGTGAAAAATACCACAGCAACAATGAGGGAATTTTATGAACATAAAACAACAACCAATATTGAACAAAAATATATTTTTTTCGGAAATTTTTTTTTAAAAAACAACGATTTCCAGGGACGTCCGTTATGGTTAATGGATAAAATATCTCCGTAGGGGAGGCCGTAGGAAAAAAAAATTATAGGCACTTCTCCTGTTATTTTTAAGTGTTCTATCTGAACCCGGGAGATTGCCCACATATTCTGGGACACCCTGGATATGACACATACATTTTGAAATTGCAAATATAAGTTAGGATTTATGGTTCAAATATCAATACCGGATGGGTACAGCGCGATATCGCGAGGAAAAGAAGGAGCTTTAATAAAACTATCACATATTTCATTCCTCGCCCTATAAACGAAAATTTGGGCTAGGCTCCACCGGGATCGAGTTACCTACATGTTTCTATCGCACGAAAGGTCGGAACAGTTTCGATTTTGAAATAATTTATCGGCTGATTATTTTGCAGGAATTTTGCACAGAAAAAATTAAATCATATTTTTAATGAATTCTTTATGATAAAGGTAACATTTCGATGGTAACTAATTTAACTCATTTGCTTAACATTAAGAATACAAAATCAATAGTTTTAAATACGGTCCTGTATTTCTCCTAATTTTATAAATAATATATCATAAGTAAGCTCTAAATTTTTTACTTATGTTGAATAGTTCAATAAATAACAAATAATTTAATAATAAACCACAAATAAGAGAACAAAATACACAAACTTCTACTATATTGATTCGGGATTTAAAAGTAAGTAAAAAATTTAGAGCTTACTTATGAGATATTATTTATAAAATTAGGAGAAATATCCCAAAATTTCCTAATGTTGTTCAAAAAACCCTCGAAACGTCATTAAACCACAATGTGTCATACATCGTTGCATTCGGAAGAAAAAAGCTCTCAAATTCCAATATCAGGAAAACAGGACCGTATTTAAAAAAAGAAAGTTGATAATGGCCCTTCGAAGACGACTCGTCGGATTACAAAACAATTAACGCTCTTAGATAGAGCGGAAAAAGAGTGCAATTTACTTTAGAATTCGATCTCAAAATTTTGTTTTTTCCGGATATCTCCGGAACTACTCGGAATTTTAAAACTTTCTAAACGGCATATTATTAGGCACGTAAATGCGTAACTTTACCTCCATTTAACCGACTTCGTATCTCTTACGGTTTCCGAGATCCCTGTACTGGTCCTCCTTATCTTGGACACGTTGTATATGGCCGAAATATTAGTGAACTCAATCTGTGTACATTAATTGTTGCAGAAATATATCTGGCAATGTAAATATTTCCGCAACAGCATATCCCATATAATTTATTTGTAAATTCACGTGTATTCTTGATAATTCGAAAATTAATCTTTTAATTTTTATTTTATTCTTTCTAATCTATTCAGTTTTTAACCACCATTCGAAAAGTTTTAAGAAGTATTACAGAATTACAGAAATAAAATGTTTACTGACAAAAAACACAATAAATCAATAAATCTTTTATCAGTTGCAACTGTGGAATCCTGCGGTATTTTAAAATTTGGATTTAAATCGGGCAATAAATTTTCTTCGAGTTGAGAAGAACACGAAAATAAAACGAGAAATCTAGTGAAAATGTTTTCGAAACATTTAAATTTCAAACGAGGCCGTCAATGCAATAAAACAAAAATAGAAATATACTATAATTTTTAATGTGATTTGAACATTCATAACATTCGGTCTCGGTGAAGATTGATTTAATTTTTTCCAGAAAGCAAGTATTCTTGATTTTACTTATTAATAAAAGTCCATAAAGCCAAAGACATATCAGTCACTTGTAGGTGTTTTTGTTTGGAACAAAATGAAAATTTATAATTTTTTAGTAGAAGTTTTCTAGCGTTACAAAAATAGACTTATTTAGGTAAATTTTTAGGCCACGACTTTGCCCCTGGTAAAGAATTGGAAAGAGTGACTACCTACGCCCCCTAATCATTGTACTGAAAGAAGAGTCAACAGAATATAGTTGTAATAATGTAATTTCGACATTTGATTTAAGGCCTGAATTATTTTAAATTAAAACCATATATCTAAACCTTCATATGAATATATAGTATCAGTCTGATAAATTAATTATCAAACAAAGTAATTAAACCTCGCAGTAACATCGTTGACAGGTCAAAATTGATACTAAAATAGATTTGATGACTGCATATTCGTTATTTGTAACATGGCGCACACATCATAAAGTTTTATTGGCCTAATAATGATTTGTGACGATCATTAATACTGCCCTTCTTGTTTATCAGTTTTTGTGTTCGAGTCGCCGGACATTGATCAACAAAATATTGGGTATATTTCAGTGTTGACAAAATCTTGCAAAAATCGAGTTCACATGAACATACTCGTATGCCCGCAACGCGATTCATTCGTTCATGCTGATGTTTTCATTATAACTTTTTATAATATCTAATTAATGACGTGCTAATATTTCAGGGTGTGATTCCTTAATTCCTTAGGTCATTTTATAAAGAAAAGCTCATTATGTCCGCAACGGCTTAATTTTTTTGCTACAGGGCGTTGAATTGCTGCCCTCCCTGTAGCTGCGCAACACGGAAAATGTCCGTTCGACTCGATTTACTATTTTTTAGAGTGTTATCAACAATTTAAAAAAAAATGACCCGGGCGCTGTAAGTTTTTGATACCCCTTTTCTTTACATCTTTTATTTAAACTATGGAATTTTTGCAACACACAACGTCCGTTGTCGATGAATTCACGTTTTTTTTTATATTTTTAATATGATTTCATCAATAACGGACAAGGCGTAATAACAAAAAGACGATCTGCTTTCTTACGGACTGAAATCACTCTGACGGGTAAGAGCAGCGTTGCCGAACTTTTTCGCTCGAGTAAAACTTTCTTATTTTTTATTAAACTATTAGTTATTGACTAGATGAAGGCGTGATAACAGGACATTTTGGTAACGGGCTGTCGTACTATAAGAGTAAGCTTTGTTAAGAAATATTATTATATTTTAAACAATAAATCAGAGTTGAATAAAATTTTAAATACGTAGGTATGGATAGACAAGTGGATCTGTGTCTCCGACGTATCGGTAAGGGGGAAGCAATATCGTTTAAAACATGATCTAGTCATGAGCGTACTAATATTATTTTAAATAATGTAATAAAAATAGGAAATTATTCAGTAATTGCATCTTATAGAAAGTAGGTAACTGTTTTTATCAAGATTTAAAAAATTACTTTTTACAAGATGTAAATTTTTCAACATGAAAAAAAAACAGTTATACAATTAATTGATTAATGATTATTTTTCAGTTTAGGTCATATTAATGTCCCTTTCTAGCTTTCGCTTAAGTGGTAATTTCAATAACTTATTTGTGATTCCTCTTCAAATACCCTATAAACATTTGCAATCACTTCACGGGTCTGACTGTAAAGGATTTTACCAGGAGTATACTCACTCATTCATTCTCACAAAGTTCAAAATTTTAAAATAACGAACGAACGAACAAACCCTAAAACGCGACACAATGAACACTTATTTATAAAACACCATACAATAACTATTGCCCCTTCTATCACTACGCAACGGTCGGTACATCGATCAAATATCGGACATCGCCGACCCATCAGGTGTTTCACGCGCCGCATGCGCTATCAACTGTCTGGAATATAACCTATCAAATTAGCTCTAGTAACCTGTAACCATTGACATCGCACTGTGTTGCCATATTTTTAGATTAAAAGTACTTTAATCAAAAAAAAATATTATTTTGCATTTAACTATCAAAATAAATAGTATGGAAAGAAAGTTTTAATAATATTGAAACTATAATAGAATATTGGTTTCTTATATACCTATGAAAATTTATTAAATGCGTAAATGTAATTTTAGGTTTTTCTCGGTAAGAGATTATTAAATTAAAATTTAATATATGTGACAACATTGTTTACCCCAGAAATGTTTTTGTCCACATTCCTTTCGTAGCTACAGATAAACTTATCGAACTGTACAGGATGTACCATTAAAAAAACATGTTTGATCAACAGACCTAAGATGATATTTCGTATCCTTACAAATACCACTTTAAAAACCCAGTAGCATTCTTTTAAATTTTTTTCAAGGATGAAAAATAAAAAAGTTAATTGTACGGGATCACCCTGTACCTAATCTTAAAAGTCCTTAAGATCATTGGAATTTCCAGCAATATACAGTCATACAGTCGAAAATAACAACTCGCGGGATTCTATTAGACTTAATCAAATATTTGTCAAAACAATTTCGCTGGGTTCGTGAATCCCTTGAAGATGATCCAAGACGTGGAGCCCGTTATATACTTTAACAAAATAAGGATAATCCTCGTGTTTGCCTTAACCATGAATATTTGAATTAATCGTAATCGTAACGCTAACAAATGATACAATAAATATAATTTACATATTGAAACATTAAATAAACACCTATTCATTTTACTTCATTAACACGAACATTTAACGATCTGTGAACTCCTACTTTAACGGTATTTGGCACCTCCATACAGTTTATTCTATCAGAATAAATTTGCTTGAAGCCATTAAATGGGCAGTCAGATTTATAATATGGCATGAGGCTTTTATATGGAGTGTCAGTAATGCGGTATGACTGACTATTGTTCTTTATTACTATTTTGGTTATGGTTAATGGTATCTATGCTATTGTGTTCAGTATGTATTACAAACTAATACAAACGGTAGAATGTTGAATGAATTAAGGTGGTTCAGGGTGGCCCGAGAGTTATAAATGATTCCTATCGGGCTTCAAAATAGGCATCGATGTCTGAAAAGGAAGGGTTCTTCTTGTCATCATAAATTGAAATGATAAATTTAATATTTGCTATACTTTTGGTACGGGTTTGAAATCTTTCGACACTTTTATAGGGTATCTCCGTAATTGTTGGTGCTTTCAAAAATGTAATGTAGGTGTCATGTACTTTTTATTGGGTCAAACTTAAAATTGAAAATTTTCGCTTGCATTAGAGATACGGGGGAAAATCAAAAAATATGCAATTTCAAAATTACCCTATATTTTCTTAGTTAAAAGAGATACAAAAGATGTTTTATACAGACGTTTCTTTACAATTATTATTGAATAATCTGCTGTTTTCAGAATAAGTATACGGGGTCAGGTAAAAAAGTTATCGGACCTAACCTCATTTTTTTAAATGGAACACCCTGTATATTTTAATCTAATAATATAGCATTTTAAACTCTCTTTTCAAATATATAACACACCATGGATGATATTGGTTTCCTAGGCCATTCATTTAAACTTTATGACTTTAAACCACAGTAGACCATGAAACAAAAGCGAATATCGTAGAAACAACTATGTTGACATTCTAGTTGTTATTAACATTTAACGTCAATTTCATTTTTACATATTCATTTGTGAAAATGACTTATCGACATTTTGAAAAATTTGATATGATATCAGTTTATATTGAAAGTGGAAAAAACGAAGAAATGGCGCAAAGTTTATATTTTGTTCGCTATCCGGAAAGACGGTAACCATTTAAGAACATATTCCGAACATTTGCGATGATTCCCGTTATTTTTTTACCTTAATCTGAATCTTTTATTTCGTTTCAAAGTAATAAATTTTAAATAAATCGCCTAGGACACAATATCATCCATGGCGTATTATATATTTTGAAAGAGAATTTAAAATGCTACCTTTTTAGATTAAAATATACAGTGTGTTCCATTTAAAAGAATGATGTTAAGTCCGATAACTTTTTTAGCTGACCCCACATACTTATTCTGAAAACGGCAGATTATTCAACAATCATTATAAAGAAACTACTGCATAGAACATTTTTCTGTATCTCTTTTAACTAAGAAAATATAGGGTAATTTTGAAATTGTCAATATTTGATTTTCCCCCGTATCTATTAAGCGGTCGAAAATTTTCAAATTTTGATTTTACCATTTTAAGTATGGCCCAAAAAGAGCACATGACACCTACATTACTTTTTGATAGCGCTAACAATTACGGAGATACCCTATAAAAGTGTCGAAAATGGGACACACAAACGGAAACACAAACTTAGTTTTATTTTTAGTTCTAAATTTACTAAAACTAACCATAATTTATGACTCTATAAGTGTGTGAAATAACTTTTATTAAGAAATGCCATTAAATTATAGCAAAAGTTTAACCTACATTTTTAGTAAAAATTACAAAAATATTTAGTAAACATATGAAAAATTTTTGTAAAATTGACTGAAATCTACAAATTAATTTTACAATTAATATAATATTTTGTAGGTAAAATCGTACAATAAAATATTTACCATAGATTTTGTTCCGTGCACGTACATTCGTTGTAAAATTTATAATATATTTTAGTATTTACTTGATTTTAATAAATTTATCAGAGATCCTAACTATAGTTTTTTGTAAATTATGTTACTAATAAAAAAATGTAGTTAATACTATATTTTATAGGAAATTTTACAATAAAATCTTTGCTATAGTATTTTTTCCATGTACCGAATCAGGCACGTAACTACGGGTGGGCCAAAAATTTACTGGTCCACCTTTCACCCAAAAAACCTCAGGAGACCCTTCTCTTTCTTGGTATTCCTGAATCATATTTAAATAGCAGGAAAAGTAATTTCTCATATTTTGGTATGCACTAGACCATCTATTGAATTATAATATATTATGTAAATACTGATTGGTTTCTACGTAATTTGAATTTCTTTATACTCCCATCATCATCGTGAACCCGCCCCGTGCTCGTAAGTACACTTAAGTACACTAGTGTTAACCTAATTAACCTTTATTACCAAACTTGGCCTCGTCAACGAAACCGCCGACTGACGTAATCTGTTATCAAATCCGTTATCATGCCCAAGTTTACGTAAACAAGGACCCAAATTAGGCACGCTGATATGCATGGAACATTCAGACGTTGTATAAATGGATCAACACTTAGAAATAGGGTTTAATTTAGTTTTGTTTACCTATAGAACGTTACCGTGTACAAATTGTTGTTAAAATAAGTTCAGACCCTTAATTATCGTACCTAAATAGCTTGCGCTCGAAACATATTATATTATTGGAGAGATACGTATTGTTTTTGTCGCACAACAACTCATTGGGATAAACCGAGACGTGCACACATCTTAAAATGTTATGCTGCTTTTATTTTGAATTACAGTAGTAAACGTACTGGTAAACATTAATTGATTATTACTGCAACTGGAGATGGCAACCGTCTTTGGTCATTGAGTACAAAAAACCCAAATGGATTGCTGTAATTTCTATCTTATCAAAATATTGGCCCTGTCTTTTCCAACTAGGAAACTCCCTGTAAAAATTTACAAAAATTCTATATTTTTGAGTTCTGCTTGGCAGGGAACTAAGATTTACGAAGAAAAAATTTATTATATTATACAGGGTTCTCAAAAAGTACAAGCATATGAAAAAGAAGGGAGAACTACCCCTATTTTAAATTTTTAAGCAAAACCACCAATAAAAAAGTGTTTCAAATCTTGTTTAGAGTACAAATACAACTACAGAATAAAACTCAAAGTCACGGGTCTCACGAATGAGATATAAGTATACAGGGTGTCCGCTAATTAACGGGAGATGGAAAATCTACAGATTCCTTACGTAAAAATATTAGGATTTAATTATACCTAGCTATATCCGAAAGTTGATATTAACTGAGATGCAGGGTGGTAAAGTTAAATTCTCTAATAACGTTGACAGAAACCAACGGTTTTTAGGACTAGAAACTGATTTTTTGGTGAAATTTTAATGTACAATGTAGGGGCCACTGTCTGCGGTATTTTTTGCACATTTATTAGGTCATAACTTTTTTGTGACTCGGTGTATTTAAGTTTTTAATGAAAATAATACTTTTCTCATATTTATTACGTAAAAAAGGTATACTAATTTCAGGTCGCCCAGATTTACCGTTTCGGAGATATTTGCATTTAAATTGTTTAGTGCACCCTCCCCAATTACTATTAATTTGCAAACAAAATGTTTTTCTCAAAGTAACCTATGAGAAAACAAATGAAATTTAGAAATGCAGAGAAACTGTTTCATTTTTGAGTTTATCGTAAGTTTGTGTTTTCATTGCTGTTGGTTTCTTTCGACACGATATTTTCTAGGGTCAAAGTTATTTTAATTAAAGTAAGTTAAAGAACAATCCAATTGTTGTATTTATTATTCCCAATTACCATTACTAGAACATTAATTATAATGTATAAGTTAATTGGTAAGAAGTAACAAAATATTATTTGCCTGCCTGAGCCAACGCACCGAACAATTTAAATGTAAATATCTCCGAAACGGTAACTCTGGGCGACCTGAAATTAGTATATCTTTTTTACGTAATAAATATGAGAAAAGTATTATTTTCATTAAAAACTGAGACACAAAGAGTTATGACCTATTAAAAGTGCAAAAAATGCCGCAGTCAGTGTTGTACATTAAAATTTCACCAAGAAATCAGTTTCTCGTCCTAAAAAAACATAATTGTCAAATTTTGTAGAAAAACGTTGGTTTCCGGCAAAGTTATTAGAGACTTTTGGATATAGCTAAGTATAATTAAATCCTAATATTTTTACGTGAGGAGTCTGCGGTTTTTTTGTGTGAATGAAGTATTCAATTTTGAGCCCTATTTAATTTTGAATAACATAGTTGATTAATGTTAGTTTGTAATCTCTATTTTATTTTGCCGCCTTTTTCTGCCAATGACAATATTGCTTTTCGTTTTCTTCTTGTTTATCGACAAGAGCGCTAGTAACATGGGCGATCATTTGCTGACCAATCCCGGATGATTCCCTTCACCACTTTTTTAATTTTTTATAATTTTTTTAATCGGTCGCTTAAATAGATATTAGGTTAAATATATTGGTCTTCTGTCAGACAAAACATCTTGGATTCGTTGAACCTTCTAATAGAATTGTGTAAAAACTGAAATCAAGTCGGTCTATTACTTTTTAAACGTTATTAACAATGTCAGTGTAAAAATTGTGTACTTTTAAGTGAGCCTCTAAGAATTAGTGCAAGCTGGCGGGGGCTGAAGTAGCCCCCGAAAATGGAGGCAGTGGGGGAGGAGGAGGGGACAAAAGCTGTTTGACCACTTATATATTCAATCCTGTGGAGACTTGTACAGGAACGCCTAGCCCAGAAAAGTTCCCAAAGTCTTCGCCAGGTAAGTGTAATTATTTTTAAATTTTGCTATAAATCAGTAAAAACTAATGAATTTTTTGATGTTTTATATTCCTGACAATCGACCTTACTTTAGGTCTTAAAGCCATATACCAGCTGTCTCATAATGTAAATTTATTGTAAATCAGTAATGGGTGGAAGAGAGAACTACATGTTTGTTGGCTGAATGGCAACAATGTTGAAGTCTGGTTATTATCAGATGGTTAAATATTAAAACATAACCATACTTACCGATGAAAAGATAAATCCTTATTTAAATGATCCACTCTTTTACAAACTACACATTAATGCACCATGATTGTTTATAATAAAGACGATTTTTCACCAATAATCATAAAAAAAAAACACATCAACCAAAATATATAAACAATCCGTTAGATCATAGCGCCAACTGTTGGTATTCATTGCGTAGGCTAGAAATGTACATTTTTCTATGTAGTTTGTAATATCTTGGGGATTTCCTATGTTCATATGTATTTATATGTGGTTGTGTATATCGGGCTATATCTTAACCACCATAACCACTGGTTGAATAAATAATGAAGCAAAATCACTTTTTAGTACTTAGTTTGTGGTTAGTTATCGAGGACGTAATCCCAAAAATATTTTTCCCGGCCAGGAATTTACCTCATCAAATTTTTGAATCAATCCCGTTTTTTTATTAGAGTCTAGGGTATTTGCATTTGAATACAGACGGTTATGATGAGGGTCCACCGTAACCAGCTATTATAAATCTTCCTCCTAAAAGCGGTTCAGATTCAAAAATGGCAGACAAATCCTTCCCCGTATTATAACTTTTGCTAAAAAATTTTTCGTTATTTATGGCAGATTTAACCGAATAAGTTATTGATATATTTTATTGCAATATTTTAACATTCCCGGTCAAGCGATACTTGTCAGTGTGCTGTTGTTAATTTAACATTATACAGGGTTTCCGATAAGTAAGGACGATAGATCACCAGCGACACGGAAGTTCAAAATAATACTAATAGTTCATATAATCAATCAAATTTCCTACTTTGTTGAAATCTAACAATAAACAATAGTCCCATATGCTGCATAAATTGTGCCTGTCCCTGTATACAGTTTCACCATTGAAGTTGGAATCATATGGGCAAAAACTTTGACTTCATCGTAAGTTTTTGCTTCAATAAAGACCAAAAATTACATAATTAAATGGGACCATGCGGCTTTTGTCAACTGTCAAATTTGACATTTTCTCTACAAAATTTCGAAAAATGGCATTTATTGATCGAAATTTAAAAAATGTTATTTGGAAAAGTTGTTTGTATTATAATTTTATGCCTGTACGCCAAATTTGAATCGCTTATGATAATTTTTGTTTTCTATCTATTTTTGGCCAATATATCTATTTTCATTCAAAACGGAAGTCGACCCTGCCACCGTAAATCTATTTATTTATACAATAATTATCGTCTGAATTCATTCTTTATACCAACAATTCTGCCATTCATTTTCCTCAAAAAATTAAATTGCAGTTTAAAAGAGGAGAGTATTGTTTTTTAAATAATAAATACGTTGAAAAAAAAACATATTAGAATAATAGCGCTTGTTTATAATATAATTACGGTGGTAGGGTTTTCGTTCTCAAGGAAAATAATGTAATTTTTAAGAAAACGTCAAATTTGACAGTTAACAACAGCCGGATGTTCACATTTAATTATGTCATTTTTGGTCTTTATTGACACAAAAACTTATGTTAAAGTCAGATCCGGTCTTATCATGCGGGTCTTACGATTTAACAAAGACATACTTTCAATTTTTCTTTTCTTTTATTGCGTTTAATCATGCTGTCCAAATAATACCCGTAAGAGAAATATGACAGACTTATGCAATTTTGACATGAAAGAAAAGGATAGGTACGTATTTAATTTTAAGCGATTCAGAAAAGTTTGTACCTGCCACCTTTGTCTTGATTTAAAGATGTCAGTTTTGACATTAAAGTGACAATATGAACGATAAAAAGCAATTTTCTGTTTTTTTGCGTCCCCAAGCAAAAGAAATGGTGCTTAATTTGTTAAACTATTTCGAGAATAAAATAAAAAGTGAAAATTCGCCAACCAATATGCAGGAAAACGTAGCAAAAGCACTGGGAATTAGTTTAAGGGCTGTGCTTTCTTTCATTGGCAATTTTCTGGACAATCCTTAAATTGATTACCGGTGCTTTTGCTACTGTTTTCCACTTATTCGTTGGCAAATTACCATTTTTTTCTTTTTATTTCTTGAAATAGTTAATCGGATTAAATTCCATTGTATTTTTAGGTTAGGTAATTTTATTGTTAAAATAAATTACACTGTTTATTATTGTCGTTTTTAATAAATAGATTTAGTAGATATACTATTTACAGGGATGGCGAACCAATGGCACGCGACATCAAATTTTGGGCACGCCACCGATCACAAAGTTTACTATGAATTATTATATTTTTTCTTTAGAAAAAATGGCACGTTAATACATGAAGGTTCGCCACCCCTGTACTATTATGTACATAATTTTTGCAAAAATAATAATATTATATGTGTGGCTATCTTCACGACTGTTAAAATAATAAAACTCTGTTTATTTTCTCCGGGTATATTGATACCTACATAATCTCACAACATTTTGATAAGCTCTGGAATTTTCGAATTGATTCATGTGATCGGTGACCTGTGGACACGCATGATAAGATCAGATTTGGCTATAGATTTAAATTTTACCTAATTCGAAACATAAATATTTTCTCATGTGGTTCCAACTTTAATGGTGACTCTGATTGACTATTGCTGTTTATCCGAAACACTCTTTAACCGCCCCTCCTACTACCAATGTTAGTCCGCCACTGTGTCCATTTTCATTATGCGATATTTTTTCAATTTTCGTAATAAAAATGGAGAGTGGTCATTTTTTGTTAAATTAATGACCCAAACATGACCCTAAGGATTTATTATCGAAAAAACCCTACATAGAATTTGCTACTTCAAAATTTGAATGATTTGCATGACTTGCAGATGTATTTCTGATAAGGGAATAAGTAGGGAAATTACTCTTTTTTTCGCCACGGATGGAGGATAATTTTCAGCCATTTTCCAGTGGTGAGGAAATTATATATTTCATATCACCACTGGCGCATATCTCCGTTAAACCCAAAGGTATTGTAAACTGCAGATCCCATAATCAATTCATAAAACTCTTGTAAAGTGAAGCTGAGATTGTGTGAAAAGTTATTGAAAATCAGTAATGGGCGGAAAAGAGAACTGCATGTTTGTTGGCTGAATGGCAACAATGTTGTAGTCTGGTTATTATCAGATTGTTAAATATTAAAACATAACCATACTTACTGATGGAAAGATAAATCTTCATTTAAATGATCCACTATTTTACAAACTACACATGAATGCACCATGATTGTTTATAATAAAGACGATTTTTCACCAATAATCGCAAACAAAACACAAATCAAACAAAATATATAAACAATCCGTTAAATAACAGCGCCAACGTTGTAATGTTTACGAGATTAGTATTCATTCATATTTTGGCTCCTGAATCGTAGCTCAGTAGTAAAGTAGAAATAGATGTTGCCAGAGTGCAGTTGGGTTTGATACTTTTAAGTATAATAATATGTTTTTAAAGAATCTCTCATCGCCTTTCACAGTTTATAGTAAAATTATTGGGAAATAAATTTATTTGACAAGCAATTGCGGATTAACCTTAAACCAGTCGTAATTGTCGAATTAACAAATTTTTAATTGGAATTTTGCAAGATACTTTTACGATAAAAATGTAAATCTGGCTATGCTGCAATAATGACCGAAAGACGTGGGAAAAACTGTTTGTATTCGTTGCGTAGGCTAGAAATGTACGTTTTTCTATCTGTAGTTTGTAATATCTTCGGTTAAAACGGATTTTTTCCCCTGTATTTTAGTCAGACAATGTTTTGTTTTCAAACACGAAACAGCCTTCAACGACGTGCAAAAAATCCATTAGAGATAAAGTAAGAAAATTGTTTCCTCATCTCTAATCCGAGGGTTAGAATTGTTTGGTAGATTAGTTCGGAGAAAAACGGGACAAAAATTATAGAAATGATGAAATGAAAGAAAACGGGAAATAGAAAAACTTTTCTAAAGTAGATTTATCATTCGGCATTACGCGATTGCTTTTTAAAACGCTTAGTGGAGTTTGATTAATTACGTTATAAAAAAAATCCCGTTTTTGTATTAAAGGAAGTAAAGAGTTTTAATCTCATTTGTCATTTAACATTCAAAATGGCACATACAGCTTCGAGAATAAATATTCATGGGAAGAATGAATTGACTGCAAATATTTTTAATTAAAAGTATTTATCAGTGGACCGCGTGGTCAGATTTCATTTGAACAATGAGACAACATGGCCATTCCAAGACACGACGAGCCAGCGCGCTGGCCGGCTATATCGAGGGAGTAGGAGACGTTTTCCTTATTCTTCCGCCTTTGATCACCCGAAACGTTGCCAAATCGCTGTAGATAGTGGCGATTTTCGATATTTTTCCTGAAAACCTCGGTGTGGCATTTTTTTGCATTAAAACTATACTATGGAATTAATTGAGATTAATAGTGCATGGCATTACTTTCTGTATAACCATTATTTACCGTTTTTGAAAAATTCAAGATAATATTGTCATGCAGTACCATATTTCGAAGCTAAATTCAAAATTTTACCAAATTCTATCCAATAGTTTTCTTGTAGTTTGTCACACCTTTTTACCATAATGGAGGTGCTCTTAGGACAACATCGTGCAATAGCAGAAGAAAAATAATGACACGGTCAAAACACAACTGGACAACTATAAGATTTAAATATTTTCTGGGGCTAAACGTAAACGAGATGGATTCATCTGTCCTACTACTCGAGTGTATTCGGGTGATGTTCGGCTAAGCTCGTATGACCTAATCCGTTGGGAACGCCTTTTCCCCCTGTTTACATGCATTTTTACTGACGTGCTGTAAATTATTTTTGGATAGACTTAAAATGTTGCTCTTAGCACCGAACGATTGAATAGTTATGTCATATTTATTTTCATATTAGAACTGTAATATTTTTAGGATTTCCTGCACTCTACCTAACTACGTCATTAGTAGTAGTTATTTCATTATCGAAACTTTATTCTTACATAAGAAGATAATTAATGTGTAATAATATTTATAGATTGCAAACAGAAACAAGTGCAAACCCGCCCCGATACACCTTTAGGAGACGATTTCCTATTGTATTTTAATTTTAAGTACTTTAGTTAATTAGAGTACTGCTCTCATGTCTTGAGCTCTGCACCCAAACATACTCGCTTCGGCTACTGGATTCCATCGAAAGGAGGGCTATTCGTCTGATCGGAGACCACGAGCTGACGAAGAACCTCGACAGCCTAGAACATCGAACGAATAGCAGAAATACACGACGAACCACTGCCGCCCATCCATATGTGGTTTAGCTTAGTACTCCTCGAACTTCATTATTTAAGAATTCTTTCATCTGGAGGACTTCATCCTTGTGGAACGACCTTCCCGAGGTCGTTTTTCCCAACGAATATAACCTCCAACGATTCAAAACCAACGTGAATCGCTTTTTGCGCACACGCACCATTCCCAGAGTGCCCTAAAGGATTGTTCCTATAGTGCTTGTGTTTGATCATAAAAAAAAATTAATAAAATTGAAAAAACAAAATTCGAGCGCATCCGGCCGACAGCTACTCTACATATAAATAAATTAGAGAACTATAACGAGTATTTATTATTTCTATTCTAATGTTCATCTGTTCTACACGATCTCATTGGCCAACATGTCAATTCCAAAGAACAAATTTCGAATCATGCTCGAACCAGTGATGCCAGAATGGTTCGTCGGGATATCCGTAGAATACTGGGGAAAGGGTGGGGGAAGGCTTTCAAAAATCCGTAAAAATCCGTTTTGTGTAGAAATAGTTAAACTTATCTAATTTCATGCAAATTTGTTCTAAAAGGGTATTATTTTTCGTTTTCGCGTGAATTACGACTTTATTCATAAAAAATTATTGGATAAATCGATTGAAAGTTGCGTTGTTACTGGTTGTTCAGAAGTAGCTGCGCCATGAACCCTAGTAACCAATACGAGTATATAGAGATATAGGGGTCCGTGTTTCAACTTTCCCGCAACAGGATATTTTGCATAAAGCAGGTTGATGAAACAAGCGCGTTCAAAATAATGTCATACGTCATACCAACCCCAAGAAAAAAATTGGTTACATCGTTGACCAACTTGAGAAATGAAAACGCCCATCATGCTGGCCATCATTCATACAGTAACAACTATTTACGATAACAAAACTAGCTGAATCATGATAAAACATGCATTAAGATTCTTCCATATTCAAAAATCCGCAAAATTCCGTCCGAAGCCTGAAATCCGTTTATTTTTCTCAGGGTAGCAAAAATCCGTCAAAAACGGATTAATCCGTCAATCTGGTAACACTGGCTCGAACCCGAAACTTACACACTATACCAAATAATTTTTCCATAACGAAACACACACAAACAACATACACATGCATATTCCATCCTTGTTTGTTGACTTCCGCTCCCTCCGCGTCGTAACGGTGGGTATGACAATTGCAGAAACGAAGATTCCCGGTTCAACACGAAGTGACGTCCGAGAGGTACGGCAGATGCACTTTAGGGCAGCTGTGATTTCCCCAACGTTAACCTCTTTAATAAATAAGAGGTAATAATGAAAAGGGATTAATCAGAACGTTTTCATTTGGAAACGAAACATAATTGCAGTGTATTGGACTTAAACGGTAAAATTATAATATTGATATGTCATTATTGACATTTATATTTTGTGATTCGTGCGCGGTTCACAAATTTTTCAAATTTTTCAAATTTCTAAACGAAAGTGCTTTGCTATATAGAATTTAATCATCTTGAATTGATATAACCACCATTTTAAAATTAAATTTTTGACTTTAGTACAATAAAGAAGTTTCTTATAACCGCTGCTGTCGTGGTTTTGTCTTATTTAATCTGCATAATCCTGATTTGTATCATAATGTTACAGGTGATGACGCACGTCCATTATTTCCCCAGTTTACCTGTATATATTTTCCATATATTTTTATATGAAAATGTCTGAGCTTTTAAAACCACATACGAAACCTCCGGCCCTTATTTTCCCGGTTTTATTTACACCCAATATCTCCAGTACAGGCTATATCGCTGTTAAGAAAGTTCTTACAAGAAAACTTCGCCTTGTAATCGTAAAAAAAGTTTATAAAGTGTAAAATTTATAGGATAGGTAGAAACAAGAAGCAAAAGCGATTTTTCCCGGTAACGGTAAAAATTGCACTAAGCCGCTGACAAATGGGAAAAAGTTTTTCGGTGAAGGCCAAATTGTATATTGTTTATCTTGTTTGCACGAGGTTTTAGTTTTTCTCTGACTTATTTATTATTAGGTGCGTTTAAAGGAAATACCCATTAAGTCTAGAGAAACACTGTACGAGTATATATTTTTTTAAATCGACATTCAAAAAAATTGGGTAAAGACCCTTAAAATCAGACCACATTCATCGCACGCCATTGACAAGCACGCGTTTATTTTACAAGGCAATAGTTGTATGCACCGATTTCAATGGAAAATAAATATCGAGAATTTTCTCACTTATCATCGTAAAATGCCATTTATGACTATTTATTTTTATGCAATATAAACTAAAATATTAAAAAATTCTATGACACCGTTTATACAGGGGGTTCCTTAATGACGTACTAATATTTCAGATTCCTTAGGTCATTTTATGAAGAAAAGTTAATATGAACATGTGTCCGCAACGGCTTAAATTTTTTGCTACAGGGTGTTGAATTTTTATTTTTTAAATGGTTATTTTTTAATATCTCCGAAAGTACTTTAGATTTCTTTTCAATTTTGGTATGTGTTAATAGGATATAGAACCACCAATTTAGTTATTCAATTGTTCCACCAGTGGCGTCCCTGCAAACATGTCCTCCGATATTTTTTACATAAAAGATGGTACGCCACTGACATTTTTCCATGTGGATATTTTTTCTGATTGGCCTGGTCAATTCTACATGAAAGCGGTCTCTTGAGTTTTTCTCGTCAGACGCACCGTTCTTGATTAAAACAACTAAATTCATATTGAAACTCATTCTCTTTTCTAGGCCGCCTTGTTTTTGATATACGGAATGTTTTTGAGAATTGTGCATTCTGGGACACCCCCCATATCTCGGTTACCCCGTAACGCATCAAAAAGAAATAAAACGTTATTTTTGTAGTTTTTTACGTAGAATCCAGTGACGTACTAAGATTTTTTCTACTTTCAATAGTTTTCAAAGAAAATAAACAAATTTGCTTTTTTTAAATGGGTCACCCTATATATTTTTTAATAATACAATTTAGTTTGTAACAAGCTTCTCAAAAATATCACTTTATTTTTAGTCTTAGCATTAGGCTCGAAATATACGTTTTTCAAAAATATACCTTTTTTTTAAGTAGGCCATGACGGATATTAAAAACAAACAAAAGAACACAGTCCTACGTATCATAATTATTATAAAATCTTCTAATTCTGCCAGAGCATTCAGGTTCTCTAAATTGCTTTAAAATTTCTAATTAATAGTGAAAAATCGGTTTGTCCTAATTATGGCAGAGCATGTAAACTTTGAGAAGTACGACATGCTCGTTTGTTATATCCAGTGTAACGAAAATGCAGATGGAGCATTAGAAATTCTGATTACGGCATCTTCTGTTCGACGAAAGAGTAGCACAGTGCTGCGAAAACCGCATCCTTCTATCTTTACCAATAACGGAGTTACCCCGTAAAACTCCCCGAAAATGGACACCCTGTACTTCGTTTCCTAAGAAAAGCGTTGTTTTTTGTTATCCCTTTTCATTAACTGATAAAACAAAAATACCTTACAAATAATCGGTTTTTCATATTAATGTAAAGTTGAACGGTGAAAACACAACGCGACAACCGTAAGATTTAAATATTTTAAGGGACTAATTTAATGAATAAGGGGGCTGATTTTTAAATGATACCTTCTTTAAGATAGTTTTATGAATTTTTGACATATGATTTGTTCCACTTGAAAAATCGTTATCATCAATTGTAATTGATGAATGGTGCTTTCGACGGTGTTCATTATCTTTTGCGTTTATTAAAGACGCACTCACTCGTACACTGATTTTAATTAATTGTTGTTTTGCTACATGTTCTCGTTCAGTCATTATTTTTTAACAGCTAATGTTTCGAAGCTCCGACGTAAACTCACAAACTCGGAAACTTCTGTTAAATGATGTTAGTCAGTTTTTCTTTTAAGAATGATATCATATTGCAGTTTTTCTCAAGCATATTTGACCGCGGATCCTTTGTGATTATAGAGTTTTGTCGTGGACTCCCCCAGCCGCTCGCTACATTAGCACAGAATTAATACTAGGCGAGGAAGTCACTCCTAACTAATTACTTCTAGTTAAAAATAATTTTTATTTGAATCTGATCCTTTTTAACGAATCCAAAACACATACTGGGTGGCCCAGAAGCCCCGAATAAAATTAAGATAGCCTTTTTTTGGGGGGAAAACGCTCGGACACGTCAATTTAGTTTTATATATGCTCACATTTTGACGTTATTCGTTTGTTTTTTTATAGACATTTGTCAAAGATGTGACGACATCGATCTTTTTTTTTAAATAGAAACATACAGCTTGTGATACATCATTTGAAAGCTAATATCTCGTACAGTAAGCCATAAATTTTAGCGCGATTCTATCAAGCTATTTCAAAATGGCAACTATTAAAATTTTTGTTAAAAATCTCTATTTAAATAAGCGGAAATCTTCATTGTGTCGCATTCAGAAGATTTCTTACCTTGAAAGGTAAAAAACATCAATGATTTATAATTTCCGCTTATTAAATAAAGGTTTTTTAAAAACTTTTAATAGTCGCCATTTTGAAATAGCTTGTCAGAATCGCGCTAAAATTTATGAGCATACTATACGAGATATTAGCTTTCAAATGATGTATCACAAACTGTATGTTTCTATTTAAAAAAAAAGATAGATTCCGTCATATCTTTGACAAATGTCTATAAAAAACAAACGAATAACGTCAGAATGTGAGCATATATAAAACTAAATTGACGTGTCCGAGCGTTTTCCCCAAAAGTTACAGGTTAAGGCTATATTAATTTTATTCCCGACTTCTGGGCAACCCTGTATATATAAATATTATATTGCTAATACAATCTGCAATTATGTCCCCGCTATGGGCATCGAACGGGTAATAGTGAGTTTGCGCAGTTCGGAAATTTTCTTGGGAAAGTAAACATTTGACAGGACCGGATTTCAACTTTTTTAATGTAAATTTCACTGGTTAGTCACCACTTTTTTCTAAACAAAAAATTAAGAATGAATGACTATATTGACTATTTCGGGAATCATTATCAGCTACTAATGCACCAAATTAAAAATACATTAATTTTAAGGTTAGGTAGTGACCACATATATATTATATTGTATACGAGTGACACTCTCTCCTTTTTTTACAAGCTTTTTAGTGAAATTCGGTTCCGAAGATCGGATAATGTGATAAGCAAAAAATTTTCGTATATATGTACATACCTGAAATACTTTATACCTGGTACTGATCCACGACTTTTGCAACAAAGCCCCATGCGCTTGTGTCCTTTCATCTTAAACAAAACGAGCCACTAACCTACCAAACATCGAATCGAATCACCACAAATTAAAAACTCCTTTACAAAATTTGTTGTTAGGTAATGAAAGTTTATACGCACTAATATAGCGACAACAATGTGTATAAACCACTTTTTATTCTGTAATTTGAAAAAGCATCCAGAATCAAAGATGGCGACGAATAACAACAAACAAATAATGTCGCACCGGCTCTGACGCGATCGATAAAATTTCCACCCTTGCGCAAACTCAATAGTACCACGCCATCTCCCATAGCGGGGACACTTTTTGTATTTTGGAACGTTCGTATACGGCAATATAATGGTTATACCTATATATGTGATCCAAAAGCATTAATAATAAATGTGTGTGTCGTATGACACTTTTCAATATTACTTTTTTAGTCTCAAAAGAAACTGAGCAGATCTTATTAATAGGCAGGCTAATAATAATAAATAATGCCTTTATTTTGTAACCAATAAGTGGTGTAAGACAGATTGATGCATATCCATCAGACTTTCAAGCTTAACTGACAGTAGTTTATTAAAATCCAATAATATTTCGTATATTTCAGGATTTGTGTTGCCAGCTCCGCATAAAAATATCATAATAAATATACAGAGTGTTTTAAAAGAACCTGTGCCATCGCTCGTGGGGCAATTTCTTACAAAAAAATACATAAAATAAATAGTTTCTATCAATATGCAAGAAGTGTTACAATTTTTTCGTTGTTTTCAAGATATTTCCGAAACGGCTTGAATACTGATGAATTACTTATTTTTAATTCTAAATAGAAAATAATTATAAATTTTGTGGGGCGCCATTTGAAAATGTAGGTTTTTTGCAGTTTTCTCAATTTGATTTTTAACCTTATATTTTAAACACCCTGTATTAATAGTTATCAAAATATTTTAAAAAATCTACTAAAGCAGGTCCTTTTCGATAATTAATCTAGCTCAAATTAAATACTAAGGGATTCCTTATAGGATAAATTAATAATTAATTTAAGGTCTGCAAATGTCATTTTTGACATATGTCAAACACATTTAGACTAAGGTATAGGACGTGCATCTGCCTAGAATCTTGCGTAGAATCCAAAAATCCAATAATATATAGGGTGTTCCATTTAAAATAAGCAAGTTCACACCGACTTCCGGTATAACCGGAAGTTTCACCATATTGAAAATATTTCAGCCGAGTGGCCACCATCACCATAAGCCTACTGTGTAATTTTCTAAAATTTCCTATGTATAGTTGCGGCGGTTCCCAGTGGGACACCCTATATATATATTCCGTATGACGTGTAGTAGGTATTTTTGAACCACTCAATAACATTTTAAAATAATTTGGTTTGACTACTTATGAGACACTTGGTATGACTTTTTATAAACTAACACTATCTAAACTGTATAGTTTTTCTTTAGTCGGTCTACATCTTATAAAAATAGTTAATTTTTTGCTATTTTTATAATATTATATAGTATTATAATTTTTTTTATTTGCAGGCAGCCTTAAACTGTCCCCAAAAAGCCATCACGATGAAATTTCCAGGTTTTCCCGGTCGCCCATCGACACCCACATGCATCCGAATTTTCTTTACGGAAAAATTCTGCCCGATGGACGTCCGAATTTTCTCACGGATTACGAATTCAATTTCCAAAATTACGGCCCTTTGGCAACGAACCATACGAAATGCTGTGTGACTAGTCCCTTTGTCAATGACTTGAATTTTGGGCATTTATATACGATAAGCAAAGCTGAAAAGGTACGTCTGCAACCGGGCTTTTATGGAAACCGTTTATTGTATTTAAATGGACACGCTTCCATCGCGGGAGCTATTGATGATTATTTTTCTGCAATTTAAATATAATAAGTAATTTCCATAACACCCTGTATGCATAATTTACAAGTATAGATAGTATACAGGATGTTTCTTTGTGCTTTCGTAGATATTTAAAAAAAAGTCAAACTGTTGTGGACATACTACCGGGTGATGCATAGTGTGTATACAGGGTTATGATAAAGAAACGGATCAGCTTTTTATATAGAATACCGTCCACTTCATCAAGAAACGCTCGGACCCGTCAAATTAATTTTTTTGAAATACATTTTTTTTTTAGAAAAAATAAATAATACAGGGTGGATCATCAAGATACTACTTGTATCAACTTTATTTTTTTAAATGGAACACCCTATATATTTTAATCTAAAAAGATATTTTTTAATTTCTCATTTCAAATATATAACACACAATGAATGATATTGGTTTCCTAGGCGATTTATTTAAACTTTATTACTTTGAAACGAAATAAAAGATTCAGATTAAGGTAAAAAATAACGGGAAACATCGCAAATGTTAGGAATATGTCCTTAAATGGTTACCGTCTTTCCGGATAGCGAACAAAATATACATTTTGCGCCATTTCTTCGTTTTTTCCACTTTGAATATAAACTGATATCAACTCTAATTTTTCAAAATGTTGATAGGTCATTTTAGCAAATAAATATGTTGAAATGAAATTGACATTAAATGTTAATAGTCAACATAGTTGTTTCTAGGATATTAGCTTTTGTTTCATGGTCTTCTGTGGTTTAAAGTAATAAGGTTTAAATAAATGGCCTAGGAAACCAATATCATCCATGATGTGTTATACGTTTGAAAGGAGAATTTAAAATAGTATCTTTTTAGATTAAAATATACAGGGTGTTCCATTTGAAAAAATGAGGTAAGGTCTGATAACTTTTTTACCTGACCCCGTATACTTATTCTGAAAACGACAGATTATTCCACAATCAATATAAAGAAATTTCTGTATAAAACATTTTTCTGTAACTCTCTTAACTAAGAAAATATAGGATAATTTTGAAATTGTCAAGTTGATACCAGCCGCATATTTATGATCCACCCTCTATACCTAGAAAATACATTTCGAAAAAATAAGTTTGACGGGTCCGAGCAATTGTTGATTAAGTGGGCAGTATTCTATGGGGCTGATCCGTTTCTTTGTCAAAACCCTGTATAGTGTCATAATTTACAAGGGTTTAAACGGTTTTCTCCAATTGTATAGAAACAGGAAGCAGAAAAGCTTATAACACTTCTTTCTGTGTATAACAAAAACTACCTATTTCAAATAATAGTTTTCTCACATTATTATTTTTAATAACCTATATTGGGATATGCTCACGTCTTAAAATAACCTAATCCGAATAAAATAAATTTTTAAATGGACACTACAATTATTTGGTTTCTCGTCATCCTAGCCCGTTTTGTTGCGAACGTTGCCGATCGTGTTTCGAAAATTAACAAACTCGATGACAAAGGCCTATTTTAAGTCGGCGATCCTGTCCCAGTGTTGTTTAGTTTTGTTTGAAAACGTATTTTCACAATTTCCCATTCAAACAATGATCTCGATTAACTTTGTAACAATCCCTATAAAGGCGCGGACAAAAAATACTATATCCTATCCAATTAATTTTTAGACTACCAAAGAAATACCATTTAAACTCTGGTAATTATAGCACTCAAAAATGCTCAATACTCTCTGCTACTATACTCCTACCAATAACAATATCCTTTTTAAAGGAGGAGAGGACCTACGACGAGCCATATACGGGCGATCTACCTAGAAGATCATGGCTTTGTTGCCCAGGATCCCAAGCTCGTGTGGAATGCGATCAACCTCCTCTTTTGGAAGAACTAAGGTCACCAATTACACCTTCTGATGCGATCACCAAAGCTCCAGGTCATATTTCGATGTGTAACGGAACCGTATGTGTACGTATGTTAAGAGTTTTATAAAAAAAAAATTTGTTTCCTTTTCCTGTTTACTCATCAACCACGTGTAGTGATTGTAGAAATGTAGATTTATGTTTGACGACGTTTGTCGTACTTAAACGCGTTTGAGATGAACTGGCAGCTATCCAGCGATCAAGCATACAACATATACGCTTACTAAAGCACTGTAGGGCAGAAGCTATGCTTGGATAAAGCTCTGACGAATCTTAAATATGGTCTTCGTTAATCCGTTTTTGAAGACGGTAAATCAAATGGTTGAACTGGGCGTTTCTATTTATACCCTAAATATACTGCAGACGAGTCACTAGGTCATAATATTTCCTGTGAAACTGATGATCCCTTACATCCGCTGTGAACAGGTGCAGGCGTTTGGTTTTACCGGCAAAAAGTGTTTACAGTAAAAAATAAAAGTGTATTTTAAGACATGTCGGCGCGTTTAAACCAGACATTTGTATTTTTTATCAATTGTATAGTAGAGCGTTTGAAAGGTTTAAAATTCATCTAGAGTCTTCTAACCCGACGAGAACCTTTTTCTACCATAAGATAGAGCTTTAAATGTACCAGGGACATGATTATTTTTGTGTTTTTCAATATAATCTCCCTTAACTTAATAACGCTTGTTACACCTGTGATTCAGCCACTTATCCATAACCGTTACTTGTTTTCTTATGAAAAAGTATGGGTTTGTTCGTTTTTAATCAGATAGCGGTCGCATTAGAATATGCCTCAATGCCTTAACCTCAACAAAGATCTGGAAGAAATTTTGGCTTGGGGTGACAGTAACCAAGTCGAATTTAACGCTAAAGAACCAAGGCAGCAGTTTTCTCTAAAAAGGTTAACATTACAAAACGGGATATAGTCATGGACGGACACGCAATCCCACTGGCTTTATCTATTAATTTGATGGGCGTCAATCTGGGAGGAAATATGTCTTGACATAACCACGTTGTGGCAATCGCCAAGGTAGCTTCTCAGATACTTGGTGTACTCTTCCGAACCCGAAAGTTGTACATACCTCAACAACTTTTAACACTATACATAGCTCAGATTGAACCATCACTCGAGTACTGCTCTCATGTCTGGAGCTCTGCACCCAAACATACTCTTCGGCTACTGGATTCCATCGAAAGGAAGGCCATTCGTCTGATTGAAGACCACGAGCTGACGAAGAACCTCGACAGCCTAGAACATCGAAGACAGATTGGGGATTTGACTCTCTTTTACAGATATTTTCATGGAAAGTGCTCGGATGACCTTGCCCTCTTAATTCCGCCCAGAGCAGCGAATAGCAGAAATACACGACGAACCATTGCCGCCCATCCATATGTGGTTAAGCTTAGTACTCCTCGAACTTCATTAAATAAGAATTCTTTCATCTGGAGGACTTCATCCTTATGGAACGACCTTCCCGAGGTAACGAATATAACCTCCAACGATTAAAAGCCAACGTGAATCGCTTTTTGCGCACACGCACCACTCCCAGAGTGCCCTAAAGGATTTTTCCTATAGTGCTTGTGTTTGATCATAAAAAAAACATCGGATATGTCAATAAACTTAATAAATACATGTTACCCCTATTAAATTCTGGTTTTGTTAAATCTTATTCAGCTAAAAGACGAAATAGCATGGGATATGTCGACATAAATACAGAGGTTATGCCTATTTATATTTACTTTTGCTCAATGAAATCCTCTTACCGTTACTTATTTCCTTATGGCAAAAGTATGGAATACAACTTGTCCGTTATTCCTTGTCCGCATGTGAATTCTTAGTCGAGCAAGGAAGAATATTAATTGATCGATTGGCTAAAATTAGATTTTGCCAAAAATAGCAGAACTCACGTTCCTACAATATAACCGCGTAGACCATTAATTTTCCATTTTCCAGATGAACCCTCTCAGTTTACCCAAACAGAAAATCGGCATCGGTAAATTTTTCATCTGGAAATCGTGATAATTTAATTGCGTTCTTATGTCAGGCGTCACTTCGACAGCGTTATCTGGATTTATTATCAGAATTTAATTACGATCGATGACTTTTAGGCAAATTTTTTATTTATTAGATTACTGGTAAGTTTAATTGTTCTAATTGAAAATTACATGATTCTTTTCTGTTAACGATTTTTCCTCGCATTCCTTCCGATGTTCAGACGACATAATATTGTATGTGCCGTATTTCTGCAATTATAAATTTCTCTTCCGATTTTTAATTGTTGGTCTGTTTACTAACAGTCTCGTACACAATCTAATGTCGCCATAATAGGCTTTGTTACAACAAACACCGACCGAACTTTGTTACTAAATTTAGATTTTGTAATGGCGTCCCCGCTGAAACGGCCTCGGAAGACAGATTAACGGCACAAATACTGAAATACCACCGCCTAATTGCAGTTTGTATTAAATTTGACGACGTTATATTTTATCATAAAATGGAGAAAGGAAAATATGCTCGGCTATTCCACGTTTTCTAATTTTATAACGTGTTAATTGTCCATTTAAATTCTTGCTTTTGTTGTTTAAACAGGCGTAAGAAGTGAGGAAATTGGAATATGTATACAGGCGGGCATTAAACTAGCAAAAAAAAACAGATACAGTGTGGCACAGGAACGCTTCAAATTTTAAACGTATGGATAAAAAATGGTTTCGTTGGTGATATCTGCGACGTTGTCAGACCTACTGCGTGTCAGATATTGGCACAGTGTTTTGATTTTCTTATGAAACACCATCCTATTCTTAATTTTCGGATTTGTTGAGAAATTAAAAGTATGATATGATGGAAAAATTATGTTTTACACGCAGCGGGGTCCCAGGAAAGCTAATTGAATTTTGTAAAGGAAGCCTCTACCTGTTAGTACATTACTAGAAATAACCAGTAACTTTTAAATAATACATGTCAAAATGCCAGTATCGACGGTGTCAGTTAACTCGACATTGGTATTTTGACATGTATGATTTAAAATTTACTCGTGACTTCTATACTCTATTCATAAACAAACATCAGCGCGTGATAGCCACGTGCTCGATGCATACTTATTGCTATTGGTCAGTCGAAATTGTACTGTTATATTGTTCTTAATGTGACCATGTCGCGTTTATTTGTTTTGGTCTTCCGAATTGGGAAAGTTATTATTAAATTATAGAAAATTTCTAGTGTTGTGATCGCTCGAACGAAAAACCGCTCGAGTACTCGATTAATGAAATAACCGACATCGCTCAATTATTAAAAAAACTGCTCGAATTATAAATTCAAACGAAAATCGTCGCTTGTTACTTATTCCTTTCACTCGATACGCGAGCCTCGATGAACGCCGACCGAACTATGCTGCTTGGTAGTGTGATCGCTCGAGGTAAAAAACTGCTCGTGTACTCGAGCAGTTTTTCTCATGATAAGAACTACTACTCTAGTTATAAATTCAAGTTAAAAATCAAAAATCGTTGCCTTTCACTTGATACCCGACTTTTGCTCGCTCGCCGCGCGACACCCGAAATGTGCTGATTGGCGACATTCGAGTTTGACGCTCAGAAGGCTGACACGACATACGTCTTTGTTAAAGGCACATAAACGAGAAGGTGCATACAAGAAAGTATGCCAAATCCCTTAGTGGATTCATCGCGACATGGGTTTTGTTTTAACTGGCTAGCCAGCGGCGATTGTAAATTTTTAACAAATTAAAGGATATAATTTTTTTTTAATCAGAATCAACTGTTTTTCCTTAATAAAAACTCTTGACTACACTTCTAAAGCTTACAAAAACAACCCATTCTTCTTCGTTATAAAAATAAGTGATTAATCGCTCGAGCGATTCACTCGATTATTAAAATCGCTCGAGTATCAAGTACTCGATTATTAAGATCATCGATTTTTCCAACACTAAAAATTTCCATACGACATTCTTATACAGTACTTATTTAGAATTTGATGAATTCATGAGATGACAGAAATGAAAAAAATTCAACATCATTAAAAAAATCATATCTGCTACAAAAATTAAGTATTGAAATAAACCAAAAATTAAAATGTTAAGAATAGATGTCACTTGACAATTAAATAACAAAATAAAAAGTTTGACATCTCCATGTGTGGGATTTTCGATAAATTTACCTACAATGTAAAATAATAGTACATTACGTATCAAGGGCCGAAACGAGGCTTTTACGGACGAGATGCGGAGATGGCCGACCGAGACGAAGGTGAGGGAGGCCACCGCACGAATCCAGAAAAGCCTCCGACGGCCCGAGATATGTACCGTATTTCTTTTTACAAGTGCTCCGAAGCTTTGATGCCAAATATATAAAGAAATTCTTCAGACAGTTTTCCTGTCTACAAGACATGAATACACTCGCGCATGGAGAATGTAAATATCTATTTATTATTTTTGACAAATAGGCTCGGTGGCCTAGTGGTATAGCGTACGCCTTGTGCTCTGAGAGTCGCGGGTTCAAATCCCGCACTCGGCATATCTGGTTTTATTTATTTTTTTACAAGTGCCCGAGTCTTTGAGGCCATATAAATAAAGAAATTCTTCAGACATTTTTCTAAAACATCTTTGAAAAATTAACTGCCAATTTAATTTATATATAATCCGCTGTTTATATGCAGCACATGGTGACTCGAAGCGGGCGGGAAAAATCCTTCCCGCCCGCTCTCTTGGAAAACGCCACTTTCGGTGAAGTGAACATGCATGAAAAGAGGCACTTTCGGGGCACTTGTAAAAAAAAGAATAATAAAAATGGGGCTTAAAATAAGACAATTATTCACGATAAAAATCCGTCTAAATATTGCGTGAACCGATTATTTTAAGCGTGTTTTACATTATCCCATTTCTTGTCCAAGAAATTGTACAATTTCTTGTACAATTTAAATTGTATAGTTTCATACAGCAAATTGCGTCATAAATTGTATTGGGTTATAAAATTGTATGAAAAATAGAACAGGTCCTATTTATCATACAATTTTCAATTGCGCTTGCGCCAATTTGACACTTGTTGTATTTATCGCCAGTCGCCATTTCCACGTTTTAAAAACAAACTTCTTAAATATCAGATTATCTGATTAAAAATAGATAAATAATACAAACCTTAAAAACCTTAGTTAAAACTAAAAACACATTTATTTAGGTTATAAGTCTTACCAACATTTTTGTTGTTACCAACATAAAAACAAACATTACTCTAAAATCACTGACTTAAAGCGCAGAATCCTAGGACATTTATTGTACAATAAATTTGATAAGTTTAAAACAGACAATATTACAAACTATTTACCATCCCAATAATATTGTGTCTATTTATTGCACAAGAAATTGTACAATTTCTTGGACAATAAATGGGATAATGTAAAATAGCTTTTAGCTGTGAGTGTACTTTGTAAAAAGGCCAAATAAATGTCCATCAATCAATGTGAATAAAACAGTTTTATTATTGGCCGCTCTAATTGAAAACAATTTTAAACATAGTTCAGTAATTTTTAATTTATTATCATTCGTCTATCTAAATTTAGCATTTTAACAGTTTACATTTATAACAGGAACAGAACACATTCACAAAGAGAATTTAAAATATGTACTTACTGTAGTGCTTTATTGCCCGAAGGAAAATTTAAGAACGAGATGTTATTTTTAAACGAACGTAAAACAAGCTTTTAGAGTTATTTTGGCTTTTAAATAAAACACGTGTATTTTAAACTGTTTTAGAATTTTTTAACTTTTACACTTAAAACAACCAATGGGCATATTTCAGCCAATCGAATATCGAATAAATCAGGAGCAAGCACTAAATTAATTATTAAATGTAACTTTATTGTTAAAATTGGTAATTTTTTAACGAGTTTAAAAAAGGAGCCGTAACATCATTCACTTCTCTGAATGCTTATAATATCAAGTTGCCATGAGAACAGCATCCGCGTTGTTCGTTGCCTGGGCCCCGCTTGTTATTGTTACCTTACTAGTGTCAATAATATTTGAAAACATCAAAAAGGGAAAGAAATAATTCCGATTCCGAAAACTCATTTCAATGCGCTCCAGAGGAAATAATTAATAACTAAATAATAATAAACCCAATGAAGCAACACAAGATATATTGCCTAGAAAATCGAAAGTCTTACAAAAAGGAATGTGATACGTTTGTTAAATTGCATTGGACTAAAAGCAAGCGAAGAGTTTCAGCAAACGGGTATTGTTAACGTATTTTGAAGAAACGTAAAACATTTTTAAATCTTCGACTTTATATCGTGCAAACCCGAACAAACCCGTGCTATTCCAAGCTAAAATCAACATTAATTCTCAATAATCAAGTCGATATAAGCAAATATCCCAAACTTGCATTTCTAAGTGACAGTGAGTTTTTTATACACCAATATATATTTTTTAATTCCTAAAAAGAAAACTGACAGGATCCTACAAAAAATATTGTATGAAACTTAGCATAAAGTTACTTTTTCACATAACGAGATTACGGTACTCGCCTTCGGCTCGTGTGCTCAAATTTTCCCTTCGTGAAAAAAATAATACTTTATGTATTTGTTACATATACACAAATAACTATTTTCTATTTCAACATAAATAATGATGACGAAATTAATAATCGCCATAAAATAAAATATGTAATGAAAAGACCATATCCAGAGGCCTTCTAAATGCTTGAACACGTATACTGTTTTATCATTTTTCCATTAAACTACGAGTTTTCCGGTTGATGTATTTACATATCGATTTAAAATTTTTCTTGGAATATATTTAGATTTAAAATATCATCAAAATATCGTTTCGATTGAATACACAAGTCGTTTCAGAATTTTTACCTTATCTTGCATTTTAAATATTTTGTATATTGCTGTATCCTTGGCTGTATCTAACGAATATTTAAAATGATTGAAAACAATTGAGCATTGCATTTTGTATTATTTTAAAAAAGCAGGTTTTTAAAATGTAATACCAAAGGCATTTCCCATTTTATAGTAATTTAATTTATTTTATTGTTTTATTATAATACAGGGTGTTATGGAAATGACGTATTATATTTAAACCGGCAAATCCCGAGATGAAAATAAATTGAAGAAAAATAACCATAAATGGCGCTTTGAATTATTAAGCAAAATATACACTTTATATGAAATCTCAAAATTTACGTGGCCGCTCCTGAGGCCCTTCGCAATCAATATTTTATTGTGGCAGTCTCGAGGTTCAAAAGAGGTTATCGCATTATAGCGATGTTGTCATATTGCAACACAGAATTCTAAACGCACGCGTTCAGTTTTTGACAACAAGACGTCTTTGACGCCCGTTATCACTTCTTTTTCAAACTTTTTAGACAAATAAAACTACAATTTTAAGGTACATACTCTCTTACCTTGGATCTTATTTTAAAATAATCCGTTTTATAATTAAATTCCATAAAATAATAAAACACAAAAAGTATGTTTTTCAACAGAATCAACAGTAGATAATATCACACAAATTTGAAATCACATCACAACATTTATTATTATGAATTATTTCACAACAAAAAAAATCGGGCAATACAACTAACAAAACGTTTAAAATTCGTATACGTCAGTATTCAATCAAGGGCGAGACACGCGGTGTGATCTGACAACACTGTTAGTATACTCTAGTGACCCACATTGTTGCTAAGTGAATCCAGATGGAACGGCGCGTGGGTAAAGAGGATTTTTACCTTTAGATATTCGATTTAAAAAAAAAGTATGTAGACTTTCTCTCAGTCATTTCCATAACACCCTGTACATAACGCAATAGAAACGTTTTGTTCCCTAAACTCTCTGAAAAAATTAATGAGGTGAATAGCCACCTCATTTTAATACGAAAATGTGGTATAAAATTTTTTCGCATGTCACTTCGTTTTCGAGATACAGGGTTTAAAAAAATATTGTATTTTTCATTAAAAACTTTGAATAATGAACTTGGTGGTTGCCATGGAACGCTGCAAAGCCTACTCGTATAATTTGACGATAAAAACACGAAAATAACTAAAAAATTAAGGTACTCTTTACCTTGATCCCAGCAAATTAATTAATTGTAAAATTTAAAATTGACACAAAGTAAAATGCTCTAATCCTTGTGTTTAACAATTATCATTGGAATATCGTTTGGCATTAATTACTAAATTAAAAATACAATATTTTTTTAACACACTGTATTTCGAAAACGAAGTGACTTGCGAAAAACTTTTATACCACATTTTCGTCTTAAAATAAGGTGAGGATTCACCTCCTTCATTTCTTTTTTTTACGGAGGTTGGGAAACACCCTGTACACAGGGTGTATCATTTGAGCAAACCAAAAGTGCATTTTTTTTAAATCATGCAAAGAAAGCGATGTTCAATTATTTTTCCGTTTTTGCCATTTTAATCAGCGAAAAAAATGACTATTTTAATCAACATCGTAGCTCTAATAATAACTGAGTTATCAAAGAGTGCCAACTTAATCGAAGGCACTCTGTATAAAAATTGTAAAGCATAGTTCTTAAGCTGAGAATCCCAAACAATCCCAAATTAGCAATCAGAGCCATCTATGTTGCATCAATTTAATTTAAATAATATGCCGCTTTTTGGCAGGTTAGAAAGAGACGAGAGTCATCAGCTGATCAATATTTCTTTTGGTGAAGTTTTAGCCGTTAATAATAAAGTTTTTTATTGATATTTAGATTGTTTGACATGTCGATTGGGGTATCGACAAGTTTCAGGAAGATCTGTGACAAGAATTTGAAAATTGTTCAAATTTGAAATTGTTATTATTCTTATAACATTATATCAATTTTTTCATACCGTTTTCAATCCTTAAACTTTACGAATCCAGTTGTAGATTAGAAAAAAATTAAGTATATTTGGCTAAACGTTCGCATAAAATAGTGCCTGCTTGGCAACCTGGGATTCAATGCAGCTCTTAACAAAAGATAGCAACCTTCATGCAATTTTTATATTCTACTAATATCATGTAAGCCGCTAAAAAACAATTTGGATTGTTAAACATAATTGTCCGATATCTGTATTTAAAAACACAAAATGCAATGTCTGAAAAAACTGAAATGAAAAAATAAAGTCCCTTTATTTCTTTTAGAAAGTGTAGATTTAAATTATATATAAATTAATCAAAACGCTGTTCCCTGCTGACGTGGCTGGATCTAGCCCTCGGGAAATCATTTAATGAAAACGTGGCTTAGCATTATTAGGCAATATTATACAGGGTGTTCGGATAATGCATCAGGGTACTGGGAGAGGTACTGGTGCTGAGAGGTTGACATATGTCGCTTTGTTTACCTTTCTGACAGGGGCATCGCATGGTCATTTTTGGTTTGACATAAGGTCATGTACAGGGCATATTAAATTAAAGCGCCATTTTTAGATATTTTTCTTGTTGTTGTTTTCATCTCAGGAATTGCCGATTTAAATATAATACGTCATTTCCATAACACCCTGTATCTAAATTCAAACTTAATTTTTGGCATATGTTTTACTCTTTATTCGAGTGGATAAACCGCACACCGTTTAGACGCAAAACTGGAATTAAAGTTTTTGTCGCTTTGACCAGAAGGCATATTCTAAGACGATACGATCGATCGGACACTGCAAATTGAGTTTGCAAAACGTCGATAATCGTCGCCCATCTCTATTTAAAATTGATAACGATTAACTTCGTTTTAGAGCCACATTACTGCAATCTATTGGTTTCTCATAACATTTGTAATGACTTACTAAACGAACGAAATTGAACCTATTAAACAATGAAATTCGAACTAAAAACGTTGAAATTCGTTGTTCCAAAGCTCTTTTTAAAAGCCTAACTTAATTGTTATCCGAACCTTTTACAGCCTACACTAAACATTGACTTTATTTTAACGGTAAAAGGACTGTAGCCGGGTGTACATTTCCAATTAAACCGAATTAATCAAAAAAACCTTTGAACCTAAAGGTTTTGTTAAACGAACTAATAAAATTAGAAGATAACCAATATCGGACAGGGGCAGAGTTACAAAGACATTGTTGTCCCATTTTTGAGCAAACCTGAGCATGACCGAGGTGGGTGCAGTCATGTGTCATTGTTGGATTAAACAACTTTACATTTTTGTAATGATTAATTAATTTAAAAAATAATAAATATGGTGTCCCTTTTCAAATTTTTTATTTTTGTTAATAGCTCAAAAATGAAACTTTTTAGAGAAAAACTGGCTACGCCACTGAACTTTACATAAAAATCTCTAACAAGATCAGTTTTTACCTTTTTGATAAGCTGACGCATAACGGAAATACGAGGGGTGTCTAAAAAGCGAAGATTTTCAAAATCATAATTTATTTAAAAATAAAGAGAGCCATGACAAATTTGACACCGGTATTGTCCACGTATCGATAGATTTTCAATATCGTTACATCCCTACGACTGATTTCGGTTCTGGACGGTCGTCGTTGGTTCACGTTGTTGGTTGGCAACCAAACCGGCACCAATACCGGCGGGGTTGCCTATATGACGGCGACAACATTGTGGGCAAGACAACCGACGAGCAACCTTTAAAAATATGACCGATAAACCGTGCGCACCAATCCATTTTTTCACCTTAACTTTTTACTGCGCATCCCATAAGTTGTACGTATCCATAGTTATCGGTGGTTTTTAGTTATATATAAGTTGGGTTTTAAAATATTTCTTTTTCTATTTTGGTTTCATATGAAAGCTGTTTCGATATCGTTTTCAATATCATAATAAGCTTGTTTCGATACCGTTTTTTTTTTCATTTTAAACGGTTGGTGGTACTCCTTGTATGTTTGGTTGCATAAGAAACAATTCGTAAACTAACCTAACAATCACAAGTTTAGATGAACAAGTAATATATTCTCTTATCAAGATATCAATTTAAAGCTAATAAATACACTGTACACTAATTATACTGATTTATTATTAAAAGTGCAGTTGTTATATACATTTATTGTGGCCGTACTTGTGTCTGCAGCGTTAATTTTAAAATCGGGCATAGTTTGTGTGTTTGAAACGTTTTGTTCATGATTAATCCTTATTTGCGGATCCAATAATCCACTTTTATTAAGAACTGGTTGTAAAAAATTAATGTATAGGTAGATACTGTACAATTTTCTTACCTTTAAACCTAAGTAAATGCTATTTTCAGCCTCAGTTATAAACTTATTGATATCCTGTAAATCTAAAATAGAAGATTTATTGGGCTTGTAGCTCTCAGATTGCATTTTTAAAAAGGCTTGAAGTGTTGCATAATTTCTTATATCTGTGTTTTCATAAATGTTAATGCAACCTCTTAATTTTGAGTATAAGGACCACTGAGTCGACGACTTCTTAGTTTTTCTTTCCTTCTCAAAATAAGCGATTAGAACATTTTCACTACTTCTAGAAACACCCTTCGCAGTACACCAGGTTCTGAAGGTCTTGTAGTCTTTTTCGTATACTTTCTTGGACTTTTTGGCAAAAGTTGATCCAATGTATTATTTGCAATTTCCAATTCAGGAGGAGTTAAATTAATAATATCTTCTTGATCCATTATTGATTAATTTTAAGAAAGCTTTCAATATTCGCGACAAACTGGTGGACACGTATAATTTATCAACGCTTACTTGATAAATAATTTGACTATTGCCAACATACAATTTAAACATACAAATTTACAAAATTTTTATGGCATTTATTAGTTTTAATTATATGTTTTTTTTATTAAAAAATACACAAAATAGAAAAAGTAGTATAAAGTACATGTTTTATAAAGCTATTATAGCACTTGCCCACTTAGAAAACTCGCCGGCGTGCTAAAATATGATGCTTTATAAAACTTGTACTTTAATAATATACTATTTCCAACTCGTACTTTTAAATTTATTAATTTTCAAATTTTTGTCTTATAAAAGGAACAGTTTGACATTACTTATACGTAAACTACACAATCTTTCTATTTTTCTTAAAACATTTACTTTCCGGAGGGCTAAAAGCGTAAAACGTTTTTTTGCAGGAAATTCTCGGAACATTTTCGCTTAAAATGGGACACTTGAAATATAGCCCTCCATTTAAGGACGTAGATTTTTATATCCGACCTTCTTGTACGATTATGGTCATTTAAAAAGAAAACTTTTTAATAGCAACGAAAAGTCTTGTACTTTTTCAAAACTTTTATCGTAAATTGTTATGCTTATCGTTGTTTATACTTCAAAAGCCTTGGCACTTAATTAGATATTAAGGAGAAACGTTTCAAAAGTATGATGAATTAAACTATACTAGTGTTGGGAAATATCACATTTCGGTCGCCGTTCATCGAAGCCCGGTTATCGAGTGACAGATAATAAGTAACAAGCGACGATTTTCGCTTGAATTTATAACTCTTTGTGCCACACTGTATAACAAAAAGTCGGAAACTCGATACTTTGTTTTTGCTTCCATTTGGAAAACTTGGTGCTTTTACTGACTGACAAAAACTTTAAGTCCAGACCTTTTTTATTAGTCATTCCTTTGTCTTTCAAATTACATGTCCTTAGTTTCAAAACTCACCGCAAGATGTTAAAAATAAGAAGAAACATGAACTTTGATAGGCTGTAACTAGAAAACTAATGAGTTTTCGTAGAATGGCCTCACCAAGTATCCTGATGCATTATACGGATACCTTGTATGTATAACTCAGGAACTAGTAGTTTAATAATTATTAAGTAATGGCAAACCTTTCCTATTGGTTGGTTGGTATTTCAAAAATGGGTAGGTGACGAGAACAACGTCCGGACAAGCAACGACGCGAATCGTCGCGACGACGGCAGTAAGAATCCTCGCCGTCTAAAAATTAGATTTGCCGGAGAAATTGCACATTTACTCCGTAATATCCTTCTGGGCGTGTCTGCATCCTTTATTTCGAATTTGTCGCTAACTTTGGCAGGGAATATTACCAAATCACGGATATAAGCCAGAATTTTGATGCGTTTCGTTTAAATAAATGTTATTCAACCAAGGCACCGACACAATTTAATTTAAGTTAAACAAAACTTATTTTAAGAACGATAATTTTAAAACAAATCATTAAGAGCTGCGTTTTATCACAGGTTACCACGCGGGAACTATTTTATGCGAACGTTTTGCCAAATATACTTAGTTTTTTTCTAATCTGAAACTGGATTCGTAAAGTTAAAGGATTGGAAAAGGCTATGAAAAAATTGCGTTAAAAAATATAATGTTATAAGAATAATAATAACAATTTCAAATATGAACAATTTTCAAATTTTTGTCTCAGATCTTCCTGAAACTTGTTGATACCTCAATCGACATGTCAAACAATCTAAATATCAATAAATTAACTAAAAAATATTATTATTAACGGATAAAACTTCACGAAAAGAAATATTGATCAGCTGATGACTCTCGTCTCTTTTTAATCTGATCTAAACCGGCATATTTTTTAATTAAATTGATGCGACTTAGATGGCTCTGATTGCTAATTTGGGATTGTTTCATAAATTGATCAACCAGCACACCAAGATATTTTGTAATTTGTTTTATTTAGATTAATTGATAATTTATAAGTTTCCAACCAACTCTTAACCAATTAAAAACCTTCTATTGTCTTATTTTTAACTTCTTCCCAATCTTTACCGGTAAATATTATAGCCGTGTCGTCAGCATAACTGTACCTCCTATATTTTCGCTTAAAAGAGCATTAAGATAAATGATGAAGAGGTTTGGGCCCAAAACCGTTGCATGAAAGTTTTTATTTTCAATAAAAATAATTGTTCACATTTGATCCTTTCGTGGATAAATTACTGAATATTTTTTTGCCAAATAGAAACATATTCACCACCACTATAGCATTGCGTGTTCCGTGTGTATATGTTACCTGTCAAATTAGACGAAATTTAATTTAGACTTACATAAAAAAAAACAGCAGGCCCGACAGCAGAAAAGATAATATTTTACGCGCCCGCAAAATTCGGAATAGTATATAACGTTGACAAGCGGAAAAACATTTTTTAGGCCTATACAATTTTTATGCGCCATAACAAGCAAGGAACTTTGATTAAATTTTTTTTGTATAAATATAAAAAATGTTTACGAGAGAAGCAAAAGCATAAGGGAGTTCAAGGTATTGCGATAACCATCTACCAGGTGATATGAGGTGACACTAGAAAATTTTTCTTAAAACAAAAGACTTAAGCTAATTTTTTTATATAAAATTGTGCCTTTTTGCCGTAAATTCCGGGTGTTACAGGTTACCCCTATAACTTTTTTATTGTTTAAATTACAGGAATAAAATTTGGTGGGTTTGTGTGTGACCTTATTTTGCATTTTATGACTTGAAGGACTCCATTTTGGCACTTTCGGTCAACGACAGCTCATACGTCACTTTTTGACATATTAACTAATTTTTATTTTTTCATTTAGATTTAACTCCATAGAATGGTTTACTTTACTTCTAAGCCAAATTCTTGCTAAAAATGCAATCGTCTAGTTTTATTGTGTTTAAAATTTTTTACACGCTTTTTAACTTTTTAAGAAGCCTTTTTCCCAGAAAGCTCAATTTTTTCGAATGGAAACATTGTGTCTCACTCGGACGAAAAGATAGAGCCCTGTTTTTTGAGAGCACACAACCTCATGTCAAGCTAAAAAAGGAGAGATAATTTATTAAAAATAGGGTTAACTGGTTAGCAAAATATTCGTATTTTTGCGAACAGAAAAATGTAATCGGTCAGCCAAAATAGCTAGTTGGTCAGCAACTTATGGACAGCAAACATTTCTGAATCGGTCAGTAATTAATGCCATACTAGAGTGCTCTAAATTATTTTGGTACGCAAATTAAATTTATAAGCTGCTATGAGCGATCTACTTTTGATCAGATATTGATAAGCAATCAGCGGGTACGCAAAATATTTAATCTTGGTCATCAAAATAAACCGTGAAATAGTGACAGTGCCCTGGGAAAACAAGCGAAAACCCCGCCCCCGCTACACCTTTTGTAGCCGATTTCCTTCTGTATTCGGCAAAAGAAAAGACAAGACAGTTACATAAATTGACAGTGCCCTGGGAAAACAAGTGAAACCCCGCCCCCGCTACACCTTTTGTAGCCGATTTCCTTCTGTATTCGGCAAAAGAAAACACAAGACAGTTACATAAATTGACAGTGCCCTGGGAAAACAAGTGAAAACCCGCCCCCGCTACCTTTTCTGCCTTCCAGTTAAAAAAAATCCTTACACTCGCTGCTTTGTGAGATCACTCATTGTCACATTGTAAGTTTTGTGATGCAAATCGGGACGTTTATGGTCATACGTGACTTCGTTACTGCGTATCAGATCAGTAATGCCATTTATGATAAAATTAAAAGACTGCTAACTAAATTAATTCATCAAGTGATTAGACGACAACGAAAGGCGTCGAAATTAAAACTGAATCGATGAATAAACACGAAGATTGCATTTCACTTCATGTTAATTTTCCGGCTTGCCAGACAATAGAAAGCCTGGAACGAGGAATTGGAAAATAGGGCACAAGTCGTCTGAATGATTTCCGTCTAAGGCTGGACGGTCGCAAATTTTACTGTCGCTCTAGCGGCTATGCGACGTTGCCAGTTCCGCCGGTATTATGCTTCGTTATTCGATTGAGTACTCGATTATTGAAATATCCGACATCGCTGGATTATAAAAAAAAAACCTGCTCGAGTTATAGATTCAAGCGAAAATCGTCGCTTATTACTTATTACCTTTCACTCGATACCCGAGCTTCGCTTGACGCACCGACAAACCCGAACAAACCCGAAATGTGCTGCTTGGTAGTGTGATCGCTCGAGGTAAAAAGCTGCTCATACAGGGTGGCCAATTAGTGCAACAAAGCTCGATATCTCTTTTACCGCTAGGGATAGCGGAAAACTCTTTTCACACTCTGTCGTATCCTCCCGTATGATTAAATATTTTTTTTTAAATTACAACATTTTGTTTTTATTTTGTCATAGGTGACTAGAAAAAGGACAATGGTAAAATACATCCAATTTTTTTTACTCGAGTTTAAATAAAAATTGAAATACCACCAAGATTGGTAGAGATAGGCATAGATAGACCTTAATAAAAATTAGAGAGGATTAAAATATCTACAAGATAAAGTAATCATATATATGGTGTTTCATTTAAAAAACTTACGAAACTCAGGTTTCAAGTTCGTAATGTAGGCATATCCATAGAAAATACCCTGTACAAAAATATGGATATGTCTTATCATAGGGGACTTGTGTCAACATTCCTCTTTCCGACATAAAAATATTTTGTTTCAAATTATTATAAGTTAAGAAATATTACACATTTCATTGAACCATGTTTTTGCCAAATCTATTTGGCAACGTTGCAAAAATATGTACAAATAATTACGGCGCTATGTACAGAATTTTACGGTGAATTCAAATATGTAAATATATACATGGTATCCCATTTAAAAAATATGAAATTTTTATCACACCGCTCTTTTGGAGCACCCTGTATGGTCGAAAATAATTTCAGAAGTTGCACCTCTTAACGCTTAATAACTTTCTTGAAAAAAGTTTTCCGCTATCCCTAGCTGTAAAAGAGACATTGAGCTTTGTCGCACTAATTGGCCACCCTGTATATTCGAGCTGACACGACATACGTCTTTGTTAAAGGCACATAAACGAGAACGTGCATACAAAAAAGTATGCCAAATCCCTTAGTGGATTCATCTCGACATGGGGTTTGTTTTGACTGGGACTGGCTAGCCAGCGGCGATTGTAAATTTAAAAAAAATAAAGGATATAATTTTTTTTAAATAACTTAATAAAAACTCTACTACTTTCTTCTAAACTAACTTCGACTAAACTTCTAAAACTGACAAAAACAAGCCCTGGTGTTTTATCAACACATTCTTTTTAGTCATAAAAATTTCAAGTGATTAATCGATTATTAAAATCGCTCGAGTATCAAGTACTCGATTATTAAAATCATCGGTTTTTTCCAACACTAATTTTAACACAACGTTGCAATGCGCGGGTTTGTTACTGTCATTACCAAGACGCTAGTGTCTGCTGAATAGGCGGGTACACAGACACCGACAAAAATAGGCAAAAGCGGACCATTTTTCATTGTGTAAGCCGAAAGGATAAGTGTAGTTTTATTGAAAACTAAAGAAGGGTTGGGTTTTAGGGAGCAGTTTTTTTTTATGCGTCCAAGGATTTACTACCATCTTTCTTTCGAGCTTCACGAGAATGTAGTTGCTTTGTAAATGTAAATGACCGACAGGAATTGTAAACGGCAGTGGATCACGTTCCGACCAGGGAGGGAGGACATTTAAAATCCTGGCTTTTGCTTCGGTCCAACTGCCAGGGTCCGAGAACATGATCCCTTTTTAGGCTTATTTATCACTTGCACACTTTGAATATAAATTCTTCGTTATCTGTTTTGTGTCCATCGTAGCCTCAACATGTTAAATTTCCCTCGTTCTTAACAGGTTTTACAAAATTGAATCAAAGTTTAAACAGAAAAATTTGCTATACAGAAAGGTTTTCCTGGGTACAGACACAGAAAGAGCAATGACGAATACGCTCACGTCTGGCAAACGGAATAAATTGCATTTTAAAGCAAATTTCTGAAATTTCGGAAAAATGTACGTATCTTTCAAACCTTATTTGCATATTTTGTCAAGTTGACAGAAATTTTAATTGAAAAATTCACACTGGCATTCAACGAATACTTATAACCAGGAAGAAGACAAACTGCCGTGTTAAATAATCGAAGCAGGCATGATACGGCGGCATCCATTATGCCTGGCGCGCACGTGCTTTTCAAATGTCACTTTTGTCCAAATTTTTATTACTGTCAATATTTTAAAGTGACATTTAAGCAAAGAAAACATCAAAACCCTTTCATTTGATTTACTAAGTAGAGAAAATCAAATATTAGGATTTTGACATATGTTTTCATCTGTAAATATCGCTTTAAAATTGTCCTTACATACTTTTATATTATTATTGAACTAGTCACGAAACTAGAAATAAACAATTCAGAGATTGAAGGTTGTAATTAGTTTTATTAAAAAATACTAAATAAATCATAATTTACATAAAATATTTTACCATCTTCAACTTCAAACAAATCAAGGTAAATACAATACTGTATGTACAGCTACTAACCAAGTAAATATATGCACCATCATTATGATTATGGGCTTCCAATTTGTTTGTTTCGTAGCATACTCCTGGCAACATTAGTGATCAAAGTTATCTTGAATGTTCAGTCATTATGGGATTCTCAATTAAACTATGAAAGAAAGAATTATTATAATAATATATTACCGGACTACGGGTTAATATAACTAAGCTGCAAATATTATGTTGTAGCTTTTGACTTGTAGATTGTAAAATTTAAGTAAAATTCTTTAAAAATGTGTTTGTTGCTAGTTTGCGTGACAAGTTTGGGACAATTTTATAATGTAAAATAACAATAACGGATAAAAATTAATAAAAATATATTTCAATCATAAATTACTTACCTGCAACAAAACGAGAAGGTCCGTTTTCGTGAAAAGAATAGAAAATTAAAAATTATTTTAGAATTTAATGACGCTCCCTCCATCATTTTCAATCACAGTATAAATCATATGTTACTTGATTTTATTCCATTCCAGACGAAGGATGTTCGGTTGTGAAATAATTTAAGAACGTGTGCTGCTCGCATTCTATGTCTGTCTCTGTCAGCATCAACCTTCCCCGCTTCAATAAAGGGAGACAAATATAGCCTAGATCGAACAAACCCGAACAAATACACTCACGTTTTTGACTTTCAGATATAGCTACGTAAGTCTGATATTGACACAGAAGAATGACATAAAAGGATAAACGTATGGAGTAACCTGCCTGGCTGTGACGTCACTTGCACGGCCTACTTATATGCTTCGATCCCCGCCATAAGCGGTCTCACCGGGCTGCTGGCATTATTAAGCCAATCAGGGACTTTTGTTTGGTTACCATGAAAACCCAAAATGTTTCCGAATATTCCACTCACGTATAAAAAATCCCATAAAGACAGTGGTATTTTCGAAACAGGCTAAGTAATAAGAAAACTCAAATGATTAACGATTCTAATCTTAAATGATACAATACGCACAAAATGATTACGAAACCATGCGTATTTGTATGAACAAATAGTTTGTTGTAAAGTACACAGTGTTAAGTTCATCATGGTTTTTTTTAAAGGTATAATTCTACTTTAATCTAGGTAGAAATAACGTTTCCTTTTGTTTGTTATCAATGTTGTGTAATATTTTTTACAGATATTAGTTCTCTTTTGTTACAGTTCTTTTCGTAGTAAAGTAGTATACATAATAAATAATTTACATCCATCGACCATCGCCCACTAATTATTTTACGGTGCGCGCAATATTCTCTTGCGTATATTATCTAGTTAATATCTCGCTTAACAGTGACAATAATTTATAAACCGTGATCACGTCACGCTTTAATTTCACTGATATCAAAAAATAACAATCACGATATCGCTCACCAATCATTGGAGTTATTTCTGATGACGAATTTGAATAATAATATTCACTTATACGTGTTTTCTTTGCAAATTTGCAAAAACCGATTTGGGTGGTTTTATCGAATCTTTCATATTAAGAAAAATAAATTAGATTTTGTTAAAGAGCACTTGTTTTTCTTATTGGCCTGTATTATCTTGACAAAGAAACTGTATAATAGTATAATACGTACCAAGTTGGAAATGTTTCATTCCTGTCACGAGCGGCGAGGTTAACTAAATCTCGAGACTAATGAAACTTTTCACCGAGGTTTGTATACTATTTTATTTACAACCACATCTAACATCCACTTATTATTTTGAATTAAAATTATTAATAAAATATAAATGTCATTTTGACTGTTCCATTGAAAAATTAGACAGAAATTTCAACTAACCGCAGGTGGTAAGATAACGTAGGTAATAATACACATCAAGGTGGCAAATATCATTTTTTGAATATGGTTTCCATGTCACTAAACAATATATTATTTTAACAATAGAAAAATGCAGATGAGGAATTTGATTTTGCTGCTACTCCACCAGAAATTCAAGAAGCAGCAAAAATAGTAGAAGAAGATCTTCTGACAACTAAAAGCCGCCCGAGATATAACTGTTTCAAAGAATGGTGTACTGGAAACAAAGTTCAAAATCCTGGTTCTGAGTCGGCGCTACTAGCTTATTTCAGTGAAAATGCCAAGACAAAGAAGATATCAACGATTTGGTCACAATATTCAATGCTTTAATATATCAGTGACTGCCTACAATAATGCCAATGTAATATATAATGTAAATAAGTAAAACAGAAACCATGTTAAATTTTTATAAATGTCATTAGGTTTATTTTAAAAATAAAATAAAAATTCATTGTCGTTAAATTTGTGTAATTAGTTGTATGTTGGTGTGTTCGTATATTATTTTGAGAAATCGATTTTTAAAAAAATTACAAGAAAACAATTTACTTTCCACCCGGGTGGAAAGTAAAAGTAAAAAACGTCAACTTTCCACTTTTCAAAGATAGATGAAATGTCATTATTACATGCATACTCATAATTAGTTTACCACATACCTTTCTAACTTTTGAGAGGCCTGCAGTGCGGATACATTATAAGCGACGCACTGAACTCAGAAATTTAAACTTAAATGCTCTTGTGGGAGAACATGTCAGAAACTAAAATAACTTACATTTTACTTTGATAGTCTCATTTAAACTGTTCGACTAATATTATATTTTTTAATAAATTAAAAATTACAATTCTGCGAAAGCCAGTTTGTACTCGGTCTGGTATCGATTTTCCATTAAATTTGACCCAAACACTAGAGCCCAACCTACGCCAAGGATAAATTTCGTCAATAGAAGCACGTTTCGCAACGAGAGGCTCCCCCAAAGTAAAACACTTTCGCAAACTCGCGCCATCGGGAATTGTTATTTTTCTGTTATACTGGAATAATATTGGTATGTTCGATATAATATTAATACGGTTATTCATGCTTGGGTTATTATTAATACTGGAAGATGAAATGAAATATGACTGTTACGTGTAATCGCTTATGGCAATTAAATGACAAGCGGATATTTATCGCCCCAGTTGGCATCCGACGACACTCTGGCTCTCGAGGATAGTGGAGCGGCGCCTAATGACGTTAGGAGCAGCGAATGTGCAATACCGGTTTAATTAATTTTTGCATAATTATCCTTTGTATGACGTGCATTTATTACATATACACATAACTGGTCGTTTTATGACACACGTTTATTAACTTTACTACAGCCATATAATGTCTTAGACATAAGAGACAAGACACAGAAACCCCAGTTAAGTAATTGTAAGCTCCCCCACCAGAAAATCAGAAGCCAAATTCCCTCGACTTCAGTAACATAATAGGCCACTTTTTGTCATCTATTTTCTTATTTATCCCAAAACGTTATCCTTAAAATGAAACCTTATCCTTTGACGCACAACGCTTTGAGCTGCTTTTATTTCTTTTACACAATGACGGAAGTAGGCCAGATTTTTCTTTGCTTTTAATAGACCTCTATGCACATAGTGTCTTGAAGGCAGCAATTTTTGGTTCTTGCTCAAGGACCGTTTGCAATGAAGTTGACAACTAATTAACTCTGACTTGTAACTTTCTTATTGGTTTTATAAGAGTTCAATTTAAATTTGATATTTTTTAAATGTAAATTAATATTTTAATGTTTTTAATTTTAGCGCTAATATTAAACATAAATAAATTTTTTTAGCAGTCCACAGCATGATTCGAAGAAGCATTACTCACCTGTTTCGTTGGATAGCAACGGTACCTATAATTATACTGCCATTTAAACCGTAATGTAGAATTTACCGGACAGCATGAAATAAATTATATTTATTATATTATTATATTTATTTCACGACTTTCTAGTGAAAACGAAAAATCCGATATTTAGTTTTGCTGATGATAGCACATTTATCTCATCTTTCTCTTTGAATGCACAAACACCGGCTGCCGACGCACATCTTCGCAGACAGCATGAAGTATCACGCCTCAACAAAGACCTGGAAGAAATTTTGGCTTGGGGTGACAGTAACCAAGTCGAATTTAATGCTAAAAAAACCCAGGCAGCAGTTTTCTCTAAAAAGGTTAACATTACAGAACCGGATATAGTCATGGACGGACACGCAATCCCACTGGCTTCATCTATTAATTTGCTGGGCGTCAATCTGGGAGGAAATATGTGTTGGCATAACCACGTTGGGGCAATCGCCAAGATAGCTTCTCAGAAACTTGGTGTGGGTGTACTCTTCCGAACCAGAAAGTTGTACACACCTCAACAACTTTTGACACTATACAAAGCCCAGATTCGACCATCACTAGAGTACTGCTCTCATGTCTGGAGCTCTTCGGCTACTGGATTCTATCGAAAGGGGGGCCATTCGTCTGATTGGAAACCACGAGTTGACTAAGAACCTCGACAGCCTAGAACATCGAAGACAGGTTGGGGATTTGACTCTCTTTTACATATATTTTCATGGAAAGTGCTCGGCTGATCTTGCCCTCTTAATTACGCCCAGAGCGGCGAATATCAGAAATACACGACGAGCCACTATTTAAGAATACTTTCATCTGGAGGACCTCATCCTTATGGAACGACCTTCCCGAGGTCGTTTTTCCCACCGAATATAACCTCCAACGATTCAAAACCAACGTGAATCGCTTTTTGCGCACACGCACCACTCCCAGAGTGCCCTAAAGGATGTTTCATATAGTGCTTGTGTTTGATTATAAAAAAAAAATAAAAGTGTAGAGTAAATCCTCGTTTATATAATTAATATTTGTCGGGTAAGGGAGTTACTTCAGTACCAGACCAACTAAAAGGTTTGCTTGGCAACTTATCGGACTGTATTTTTTGTTGACTAAATATAAAATATTAATAACTATTACAGTCTAAGCAAAGGTACTATTGGCAAACATATAGTAAACGGTAAGACAAAAAAAAACTCGATGTTTTATTTTTTTATTTGAAACTTATATCGTATTTTTTCCACGTTCGGGCTTCCTAATGTCTTTAAGGGCGCAAAATGCCCGAGAATGGGCTTTTCTACGTGATTTAACTGCTTATTGTGAAAAATGAAGTTTATCGAGTTCAAACCTAGAGTAGAGATGATACGCTGGGATTAAAGTAAAAGGGTTGACAAAGAATTTAGTCATCAACGAACAATCCACGACATTTTTGAGACTCCAGGTGTCAGCGTGTGTCGTAAATCACTATAGTGGCTGCATTCAGCAAAACCCATCGATTTATAAGCGAATGTTAATGGGTGGCGTCATGCGCATCGATTTGTAGTTCTGCTGAATGCATTTTGCTGTCAGTTTTTTGTTTGGTTAGGATCCCTTCTAAATATTTTCATCAAATATTACGTTTTTATCTCTACGAAATGGATCATTTTATTTTTAATGCTCCTCTTCACTAGCGGAAATCGTGTATGAGATGTTTTTATCATTATAATTCACTTCTTTCGTAATTTTTTATAAATTTTACTTCTCAACCTGACAAACAAAACTGACATAAATCGCTGTCAAATCACAAAAAGCTTATATCCGATGGAAAAAATGGCATCCGATTTCCCATCGATTTTTTTTTTAATGCATTCGGCAAATGATTACAATTCGATGGGTTCTGCTGAATGCGCCCCTTATCTATGGGAGTACAAAACTCGTCGAGACATCTGGCGATGTACTTACCACCCACAACCGTTATCGCTAGATGGCGCGACGAGTTTGAGCCGTGATACAGCGAAATGTGTATAAACATAAGTTTGATAATAATTATTACCCTGAGAATTCTGGTATTATCTCCCTATTATAAGTTTTGCCGCGTTGCTTTAAAACCAGAGTATTTTATGTGCATTTTTGATTGTATTGGAATCCTATAGCGGTATTAATTTTATCCCCTTGAAATAATCCCAAGACCTGTCAACATCCCGGGAAAAATACCATAGATGTCAAAAATTCTAAGGATTAATATTTTTCAAGCCGAACTATTTTTTCCTCATAAAAAAAATGCAGCTTTGATCGCGAACTATAGTGTAATTTATTTTTTTATGGTGGATTACTCTCGTTAATTAAATATTGTTTTTATTGTTTTTTGAGAATTTATCTGTATTTATGTGTGTGATATTATTGATTTTAGGAACGACTTCAACAACATCTCGATGAGCAAGCCCAAAGGTACGAGGAGCAACTTACTGAACTTCATTCTGTCATAGCTGAGCTTACAAGGAAGCTACATCAGCAAAGAACCATGGCAATAGCTGAGGAAGACGAGATCTCAGGTAGGAAATATTAGCAAAACCATCAGACCTCGAGTATAAAATCTAATTGTGTGGCGTTACTTGTCAAAACTAGTGTTGTGATCGCTCGAGCGAAAAACCGCTTGAGTACTCAATTATTGAAATAAGCGACATCGCTTGATTATTAAAATAACGGCGAGCGATTCACTCGATTATTAAAATAGCTCGAGTATCAAGTACTCGATTATTAAAATCATCGGTTTTTCCCAACACTAGTCAAAACCATACCGCTACTATAATTACCTTAGCCATAATGGACGCTCTGTTTTCGTACAAATGTATAATAATATACAGGGTGTTATGGAAATGACGTATTATGTTTAAACCGGCAATTCCTGAGATAAAGACAAATTGAAGAAAAATAGCCATAAATGGCGCTTTCAATTCATTCAGCGGTAAAAGTGACCTGACGTCAAACCAGAAAAACACCTGTGTGGCACTGCGATACATGTAAGCAATCAAAGAATTCTGGCCGGTGTTGTCATATGTACACCTTAAATTCTTTAGACAAAATAAAATAATTTAAACACTTTTCCATTCTGTAATACCTTTTTGTACAATTAATTGAAGAACATTTACGACGGACTATATTTTAAACAACCCGAAAAAACATATGGAATAGTAATAGCCACGTACGTCACTAGGTCAAATGCCAATGAACTCTTGACGCCTTACATCGGCTGAGCGAAGTAGTTTCATATGGCGCCGCACGCCTGCGTCTGTTAGTTCAAGACCAACCAGCGGCCGGATACGTTGTGTCCCGTCGATCACCAACACACTCTCAGCAATCCCTCTGTTTTTTAGGTTTACGCGTGTATCTTGCCCGTGCATAAATAATCTTTAAATATTGTTTTTATTGACGGGTTTCTTCTGGACGTCAAATTTCGTCGCGTGTAATAAAATCTAATAATCTGTAGTATAATCTGTATTATTGTATTTTCAAAAGCTAACTATCGGTTCTGTTTTACTATTACTGTGTGTACATAAGGTGTTTCCAGGAGTGTTCCCATGAAAAGAAAAAAAACTGATGTTTGTGCCTGGATTTCCTCGCTCTATAGGTATAAGGATAAATACAAGTAGGTAGAAAATAATTTATTTTTATAATTTTATATGGAATTTCAGTTTTACATTAAGTTTTTGCAACATTGCCAGTGGCTCTGGGTGAAATGTTGTACAGTAGCGCGGACTGACCTGTGAGTAAGAGTGTTTATTACCCCACTTTTTAAACGGTTGAAAAAAAATATGTAGCGCTTCTCTAGGACACCCAAGGAGTTACCCATTTAAATATAATACGTCATTTCCATAACACCCTGTATAATATAATAATAATATAGGCAACTACTATAGACAACTTAAAATTTAATATCAAATTGAATACTTTGGCGAAACTCATTAAGGATATTAATTTTCTAAAGTTATGGCCCATAAAGGATGTTTACGACGCACCAGAATTTTAAATATTCTTGGTGAAAGAAAATAAAATATAGATAACCATAAACCACGCTGTTATAAATGTTGTGGTTACGTATTCTCTTGGTTCGGCTTCCTTTATTTTTCATGGACATTTTTAAAATATCAATAATGGAAAATAGTGGAAGCTCATGGCTTGTTTGGGACCAAACAGTAATTATGATTGTTAAATACATTTCAATGGGCGCATTCAACAGAACCCATCGATTTGTAAGCGATTGGTAATCATCTGCTGAATGCACTAAAAACAAATCGATTTCACAAATCCATGGGAAATCGGACGCCATTTGTTCCATCGAATTTAAAAAGCAATTTGTGATTTGACAGCGATTTATGTCAGTTTTGTTTGTCAGGTTGAGGTGTAAAATTTATAAAAAATTACCAAAGAAGGGAATTATGATTATAAAACATATACACTGTCTCCGCTAGTGAAGAGGAGCATTAAAAATAAAATTATCCATTTCGTATAGAAAAAAATTTAATATTTGATGAAAATATTTAGACGGGATCCTAACCAAACAAAAAACTGACAACAAAATGCATTCAGCAGAACTACAAATCGACGTCACCGATTACAAATCGCTCTTAAATCGATGGACTCTGCTGAATGCAGCCAATACTAAAATGACAATTACAATACTGGCTGTATTCAGCAGAGCCCATCGGTCTATAAGCGATTTTTAATGGGTGACGTCACGATGCGCATCGATTTGTAGTTCTGCGCTGATTACATTTTCTGTTTTGTAAATATTTTCATCAAATATTACGTTTTTTTCTCTACGAAATGGATAATTTTATTTTTAATGCTCCTCTTCACTAGCGGAGATCGTGTATAATATGTTTTTATAATAATTATAATTCACTTCTTTCATCATTTTTTATAAATTTTACTACTCAAACAAACTGACATAAATGGCTGTCAAATCATAAATCGCTTTTCAAATTCGATGGAAAAAATGGCGTCCAATTTCCCATCGATTTGTGAAATCGATTTTTTTTTACAAATCGATGGGTTCTGCTGAATATGCCCATTAGCATGTGGATAAGAAGTTTTGAAGCTTGTTTGACAGTAGACCTAGTACTTTCAAACAATATATGATACGTTCTTATCAATGTTGCTTCCTTAAGCCCTAGTTTTTATTACATTTCGTTACGAAATATTTCGGTGGATTGGAACGGAAAAGTTCGTCGTTGGTCATTTGGTCATATGTATTATGTATGGTTTTACTGCAGTACAAGTGCGTGGTTAAATATGGACGCTATTAGTAGATTCATTTGTACACGGTGATCACGTTTTATGTCCCCCCATCGTAACCTTTTTATTTTACGTACTTGAGAAAAATTAAAACGATTGGTAGGTATACGAGGTTTTTAAAGTATTATTTGCAATGGGAACAAATATCATTTAGGTCTGTTGATTTACAAGTAGTTTAAGATGGGAGACATAAAACGTAATCACCCTGTACAAATGAATCTACTAATATCGTCTATATTTAACCACGAACTTGTACTGCAGTAAAAAACACACATGTGACCAAATGGCCAACGACGAACTTTTCCGTTCCAATCCACCGAAATATTTCGTAACGAAATGTAATAAAAACCAGGGCTTTAGGGAATATTCGTTTCAAATTGTTAACATAAAATGTTTATTAATATTTTTCAGAATCGTGTACGAGTGCACACGAAGAGTCAGTTACCTGTCCGTTGGAAGTTAGTGAGCTAGAGCCGTTAGAAAATGAACTCTCGGATTTAGATAATAAAGTTCCGGTAAGATGATTTTTTACAACTGCAAAAATTAAAAAGATTATCATTTTTTAAGGATTGTACAATTCCCACAAAGTGCTCATTCATTAACAACAAAAATGTCGTCAATTGCAGTTATCCGAAAGTCCATTAGAACTACCGGAACCTAAGCTCGGCTCCTCCAACCCCGAGAACACCGAACTCAGCCCCTACTTGGAAATCGTCGAGCCCCTTAAACAAGAAATCCTATCTCTAAAGCAACAGTTACACGAGGCACATACGCGACTGGCGCAAATTACTCTTAGTCGAATAGAAGAAGCCGGCGACGAAGAAGAGACGGTCACCGATTGTAAAGAGAACGTAGAAAATTGTAAAGAGAATTTCGACGATTTTAAAGAAATTTTAGGTTATTGTAAGGCGAGATCGGACGATTGTAAGAATTTGGAGTCGCCGGAGAGTCATATTGAAGTCGATTGTGAGCCCAGATGTCAGGAGGATAAGGTGGATATCAAATATAGCAATATTGTACCTATTCATAAGAGCAATGTGAAAAGTGGAGGGTTTAATATTCCTGTGACAAAGGTGGCGGAAAGGTAAGGAATATAATTTATAATAAGGAGTAACCACACAAAAACATATGTTTCTTGTTTAGGATAAAATTAAAAAGAGCAACCGACAGAGACGTCAATCCGAACGATCTACTTAACTCGGAACTGTCGACGGCAGTCGCCGAACATATCGTGGGAGACATATTACGTCAATGCGACGCACAGACTGAAAAACAATCGCTGGATTTTGAAATTAGGAAAGTCAATTCGAAATTGGAACACGCGAGGTCGCAGAATACCGTTCTGGCATTGACGTTAAGCGAAACAAAAGCACATTGTGACAGGTAAGGATTTGCTGCGTGCGCTTCTAGTGGCAATTTTGTAAGTTCTATTGTCACTTTAAGGATTTGTTAATTTCTCTTTCAGGTTAGCTCTGCTTTGTGGCAAATACGAATCGAACGCCATAGCCTTAAGGTTAGCCCTGGGCATAACCGATCGGACCATTGAAGCCTACGACGTCCTCCTGGCCTTACTAGAAACGGAATTGTCTTCGAACGAGGAAAATCCGGAAACTGCGCAAAATCGAACGGCAGCCGAAACTGTAGCTAAGCAGCTGTTGAGTCATCTGGATTCGCATCAGAATACCGATGTGTTGCTATCGCCCTGGCAAAATCATGTGTATAGTACGACAATAGAAATGTAAGTATTATTGGACATATTTATTGGGTTCGATATGGTCCTTGCCAGTAAAGATAATACTTCTCTCTTGAATGCATCACGCCATATTGAGCTGATCGTGATACCAGTAGTTTCATCCGGAGGGGTTAGGGATACAATTAAGGTTATTTCAAAACAATCTATGTACTGTGCACATCGCCAACAAAATCGTGAGGTTTGCAGCGCAGGAACAAACCTTATTTAATTTGAAATAATTCTATGAATATCGACACTATTCAAAGGTATGGTAAACGACAGATCCCATAATCCATTTATAAAACTCTTGGAAAGTGAAGCTGTGATTGTTTGAAATGTTATTGAAAATCAGTAATGGGTGGGAGAGAGAACTACATGTTTGGTGGCTGAATGGCAACAATGTTGACGTCTGGTTATATCAGATGGTTAAATATTAAAACATAACCATACTTACTGATGAAAAGATAAATCCTTATTTAAATGATCCACCCTTTTACAAACTACACCATGAATGCACCATGATTGTTTAAAATAAAGACGTTTTTTCACCAATAGTCACAAAAAAACACAAATCAACCAAAATATATAACAATCCGTTAGATCAAAGGATACACATCGCAATCCGAATCGTAGTAAATAGAACTAGATGTTGCCAGAGTGCACTTGGATTACTTCAAGGTTCATTTGATACATTTAAGTATAATAATATTTTTTTAAAGAATCTCTCATCGCCTTTTCACGGTTTATAGTAAAATTATTGGGAAATAAATTTATTTTAAGAGCAATTGCGGATTAATCTTAAACCAGTTGTATTTGCCAAATTAACACATTTTTAATTGGGATTTTGCAAGATACCTTTGCGATAAATATGTCAATCTGGCTATGCTGCAATAATGACCGAAAGAGGTAGGAAATACTGTTTGCAGTCGTTGCGTAGGCTAGAAATGTACATTTTTCCATCAGTAGTTTGTAATATCTTTGGTACTATTAACCGTTGGAATTTTGCTGATTCAAATGTAGAGGAATGTCAATTGTTACTAATACTTATCGTTTATGTGTCTGGTTGTTAGGCCTGTCCATATTATTATTTAGGTGCCTACTATTTTAATTAAATAGCATGGAATAGTGCAGTGCATCGTTCTGAGTGGTTTTAGTAAATTTTCGCATCAGATTAAGAGCTGCGTTTAATCACAGGTTGCCAAGCAGGTAGTATTTTATGCGAACGTTTAGCCAAATATACTTAGTTTTCTTCTAATCTAAAACTGGATTCGTAAAGTTAAAGGATTGGAAAACGCTATGAAAAAAATGCGTTAAAAAATATAATGTTATAAGAATAATAATAACATTCAAATATGAACAATTTTCAAATTTTTGTCACAAATCTTCCTGAAACTTGTTGATACCCCAATCGACATGTCAGACAATCTAAATATCAATAAATTAACTAAAAAACTTTATTATTAACGGCTAAAACTTCACGATAAGAAATATTGATCACCTGATGACTCTCGTCTCTTTCTAACCTGCCAAAAAGCGGCATATTTTTCAATTAAATTGATGCAACATAGATGGCTCTGATTGCTAATTTGGGATTGTTTGGGATCCTCATCTTAATAGCTTAAGCCAGCCATTAAAAGAGATTATAAATGTAAAATCCCAAGAATATCAACAACCAAGTTTACAGAATCATTTTTCTGTATAATATGATCCTAAAAAGAAAATGTATCACGGGAGGCCTTTGTACAGCGAATTTGTAAATCAAGAGCTTTTATAAAACCGTTATAAGTCATAAATATCTGTTAACTAAATCGCTCAGTTGTAAAATAAAGGAAAAAAGAACAATAGATGTCCCATAAAATCCGAAAACTGTTTATTTCAGCAATGAACCATGGACGAGTGAGCATGAACTGCGGCTACGGGAACACGTTTCTAGACTAAAGGCCGAAAGGAGCAATATACAGGGCACTTACGTCGCTTTGGAGTCCACCCAAGTGGAAAACGCACCGGTCAGGCCTTCGAGCAGTCAAGAGGCCAGGAAAATGGATCTGGAAATGGCAGTATTAATGCAGGTAAACGAACATTGGGGTTTTCGGGTAATGACAGTTATTATTATACAGGGATAATGCATCAGGATAGTTGGAGAGGTGATACTGCATGTTAAAATGAAAGTGGTAAGTCATATATAGTTAAGAAAAGGTCGAAAACTCGATACAGTCAAAATAAAATAGATATGTATGCCAAAAGTTAAATTTGAATTTCAGGTGTGGCCTCTGGTGGCATAGTAGGGATACATTTTTATGACAGAATGATAATAGTATATTAAAATACAAGTTTCATAAGACATTATCTTAGAGCAGGCGTTTAATTTAGAAAACGACCCGCGAAGCGACGAGTGCTCTAATTGTCTTATGAACCCTGTATTTTATAATACTTTTTCGATTTGGGTCTTTAAAGTCTGAAAAGCTTTAAAAAATATAGTAGATTTTTTTCATTTGAATGATTATTTTCTTCTTGGGTTGGCAATACTTTTACAATTTCATAAAATGCTACAAGTATCAAATAGGCCATGATAGAAACAATTGAACACAACAAAGCTTCTTCCCATCCGTCATAATTAAAAATAAATATATTATTAAAGTTGATAAAAATGAGTCAGGAAGAAAGTTGTACTCCGTCAGAAATACGAGAAATTGCAGAAAATAATCTAGAAAAACTTTTATAATAATATGCAAAACTTTGAGTTAGGATGCGAGCAGAACAAAGTTCAAAATATTGAACAATATACTAAATAATACTATTGAACAAAATATTGTGTCGACACAGAATCTGACAAGAATAACAATTAATGCCCAGGAAATGTCTACAGTAACTATAAATATGTGTATATAAAGTAATATGTATAATACTAATTGAATTAAAAATAAAAATATTACAGTAGAACCCCGATTATCCGTGCGCGGATTATCCGTGCGCGGATTATCCGGGCTGCGGATTATCCGTGCTATGATTTCCCACCATCGAAATTTTGAAGTTCTCTATTATAACCAGCAAGCTGCTTGGATAACTTGTGATATATTTCAAGATTGGTTTCATAAAAAGTTCATTCCTGAGGTAAAGTCTTATTTGAAGCAGGAAAAGTTGCCACAAAAGGCACTTCTTCTTCTGGATAATGCTGGTTCTCATCCCAGTGAGACAGTCCTAAGATCTGACGATGGAAACTTTTTTGTTGTTTTTTTCCCACCCAATGTCACTTCCATTGCCCAACCAATGGATCAAGGCGTTATTGAGACAATAAAACGCCTCTACCAGAAAGAAGTTATGATGAATTTGTTGGATGAAGTTGATCTAATGAAGTTTTGGAAATCGTTTACGATCAAAGACGCAATTTTTACAGTGGCAAATGCATGGAATGGAGTGAAAGAAACAAATTTTAAAAGAGCTTTTTACAAAATAATGACGCTAGAGGAAGATGAAACCATCGTGGAATCTGAGGAGGAAGAAGCGACCACAACTGAATTAACTGCATTAGTGCGCAGCGCCGATGAGTTCAAAGAAGTTGGCGAAACCGAAGTTGAAAGATGGATTCAGTGTGACAAAAATGAGCCAGGTTATCAACTCTTCAATGACGACGATATTGTCGTACAAGTTTCGAATCAGCCCGGTACGTCACAACCTGATTCATCCGAAAATGATAGTCAAGACGAAGAAAATGATGGGACGGTATCAATCAAAAGAGTTTCTAACCGAGAGGCTGAAGAAGCTGCCAACGTTCTACTAGATTATTTTGAGCAACGAAAATCTTTGGACCTTACCGACATTTTGAACTTGCGCAGAATACGTCAGACAATTAAAAAAGATCGACAAATTTTAACACAGACCAAGGTGACTGACTTTTTTTCAAACGCATAGCTACATAAAATACCATATCCGCTTTATTTAAACGCAAATTAACATTATGTACCTATGATGTAGAGTTTTTATTTTTCTTATTTTGTGTAGTTTACTTTTTACCTTATGTAGAATTATATTTTTTGTTCTGTTATCTTTTTATGCAATACATACATATAAACTTAGTTTGAAATTATGAGAGTCATATTTTGAGTATACTATATACATAATATGTACATATGTATGTATGTAACATGTAATAAATGAATGTTCGGATTATCCGTGCTTTTCACTTATCCGTGCCTCGTCCGGTCCCGTGGAGCACGGATAATCGGGGTTCTACTGTACTTTATTAAATAACACCTTAGAAATAGAGCATAAACTGGAAGATATTTCTATTATTTTTAGGTTATGTTGTTTTATAGTTGTGACTAGAAATTAGTTGACGGACACCGTCAGCATGGTATATATTGCCGAGTATTTCAGATAAATATCTAGTAAAAATGATCTATTTGCAACGTTAAAGGTTATTTAAAGCTTTCTATAAAAATTTTTTGTCAAATCCGTAATGCCAAGAAAACTAATTTCAACGAAATCAAAGTAACTCTAACCCTACTTGCTGCCAACATAAAAAAAATTAAATTTCAGTTTCAAAAAGTGGCAGGCTATTAAATTTTTTTGCATTTCATAATGTAGCCATTATGAAACCCAAATAGTCCCTGTGCCAAATATCAACTTGGTAGTTTAAAAACTAACCGCAAGATGTTAAAAATTTAACTTTGACAGGCTGTAACTCGAAAAGTTTTCGGCTTTTTATTTTAACATGTAGAGTCACTCCTTCAAATATCTTGATGCATTATCCAAACACCCTGTATATAGGGTTGAAATTTACAACTTAACTTATATCATGTGAGTAAATTGTTATTATTACCACGAGAAGTATGTTATACCGCCGAGCTATCATTCCTCTGTGCATAGTTTAGTATGCCATCAAAAAGAAAGGAAGAAAAATAAATATGCCGTTGTATTTTCTAGGAGCTTATGGGTCTTAGAGAGGACAAGGCTGAACTTCTATCAAAACTTTTTATGTTAGAAAAGGACAAGAACGCCCTTGAAATTAAACTTAAGTACGTCGAAGGACAACAGAGGGCGCAATCGGCAACTTTAAAGAACCTTCAAGGACAGCTTAAGGACACCGAGGCACTGTTGGCATTAGCCACGCAAAATAAGGTTCGTAGTATTTGTTGTTCTGTAGCTTTTTTGCCAAAAATGAATTCTTTTATCCTAGGAGAGAGGCTATTCCGATGCGGAACACGCTCAGGGAGTGGAGCTCGAATTAATGCAAGCTCTGGCAAGAGAGGCAAGACTGAAAGTTAGGTTACAGGAGTTAGTTTCGACTTTAGAGCAAGTTACGAAGAACGCCGAGGCGAGGCTCCTTGAAGGGAGGGAAATTGTGCAAGATCTAAATCATTCAAACAGGTAATAATATAGTTAGTTCGATATTTTGTTGATATTTTATCAACTTCCTCGGTAACGGTATCACTTTCACACGAGTAATGTCCGCAATTTTTTCCTATGACCATAGATGCAATGCCCAATCATGTCAACATTACTTACCTGGTTGTAAATAAAAAATAACAGCTTTTCTCGTATTTGCGCTATTACGCTAATTCTATCCTGAATATTTATATTGTCCCATTTTCGATACTTTTATAGGGTATCTCCGTAATTGTTAGTGCTATCAAAAAAGTAATGTAGGTGTCATGTGCTCTTTTTGGGTCAAACTTAACATGGTAAATTCAAAATTTGAAAATTGCTCGCTTAAGATTGTGAATAAAACTGAAAACTGCAATATTTTCTTTTAAAAAATAGACGTGAACCAAAGAACGTTGTGTTAAGGAAAGGTCACACTTCAAAACAAAATACAAGGTAGCTAAATTCTACCGCTCAACTTTTGTTTCTGCCCGTATAATGATCAACACATCAGTATTTTTTGAAAACTAAAATTTAGGATATCATCCCAAGACACAAGTGTACGCTTTGCTAAAATTTCACCAAGATCGGACAACAATTAAAAAATATAAAGGACTATAAAAAAAAGACTAACATTATCTTTGTCCGGGATTTATTGTCGGCGAGTGTAGAATTATCGAAAAGGGATTTTTATTCCGTCGTTTTCCTTATCGCATCTCGTCGCAATTTGTGTGTTTAATTATCTAAACGAAAAATTTTTGTTGCAGTATTTTAGCCGACACCGTAGATAGAAATAATAAGAAATATCAAGCCAAATTTAAAAAGATGGAACATCAGATACTGACAATGGCAGAAAAACATACGGCACAAGTGAGTTTAAAATTGCTGAAGTAAATACAGCTGACCCGGGAAAAAAACGTGCGTCATAACCTGTAACAGTATTCAAAGCTACATAAGCAGCTATTGATCGTGATTAATATTGAGAGTCGTAGATTTAAAAAAACTTCTTTATTCGAAGTCGAAAATTACATTTTAAAATGTTGATGCATTATACTTATTTTAAATTTTATTTAATTGTTTAAGGGGTCCATATTTTTTTACAGGCAACTTTCAGTCCTTAGCATATAACTTACTAAAATAAACTATTTGCCTGTAGAAACGATTATAATTGGCGAAATATATGTTACTTCCTGCATTAGATAGCAATTTTAAAAGTTTTTTTTTAGATTATAGCTTCAGTATTCAAATTTGAAGTTAAAAATGTATCGCCGGTCACATGTTCCCAGTCACTAATTTCTTCCTTTACCCTTTTATATTTTACTAAAGTTACTTTTATATATGAATAATTTACACTCCTACTACAATTTGTATTGAAAAAATAATGTTCAAAGATCAACAGTTGTTTCTCTAACGCAATTATTAACCAGAATTTCCGTCCCCGTAACTGCATGTATCTCCGGTTACGGCAGAAATTGCTTATAAATAACGCCACTAGAGGTAGGCCTAATAGTTTTACAAATATGACGGTATGTGTTTGAACTTGTGTAAAGCGTGCTCCTGTTTAGGTATAAACTAGAACATTGCCTACTTTTACCAGGCGTGTGTTTTTATGTTGTATCGCCGGTCACAGGGTTAACTCAGACCTAGTAGTCTAAATTAAGGGAAAAATACTACACGAAGTCATTATCTTGAGTACAGATACTCATTTCAATCTAAAAAAAAGTTTAAGAGATAGCTTGTATTAGCTGTTATCCACGAATTTGTGCATTTTTGTATCGCCGGTCACAGTAACACCGGTCACGCATGACAATGTTACCGGAGATACATTGATGTGGCGGTTTGTTATCCCAATCTATATACAATATTTTTTTATTAACCATTTATAAACCATTAAGGAAAAATATATTTTGATGTGCACGTTTCGTTTACTCATTAGGTAGATTAAGAATATAACAAATTTTCTTAGTATTTTAACATTCTATAAGGAACATTCCAATACTTTAAGCCAATATAAGACAGGGCTGTTATAAATAATAGAAAAATAGTTATAGTGACAGATTAAAATAACTCAGTTCCAAATATTGGCGTTACATGATTCAGAAGAGTAAAATTAGCCATGTGAAGGGGGTTTATTGTTTATATTCCAATTTTCAAAATATTTTCGTTGAAACCAAGCTCTTAAAAATGAAATGTTTGTCGTTATCGGATGGGACATTACACGCTCTCGGTTCCCAGCACTGGCTCTTATAGGTTATTCAAACAAAATAATTTTTTTAACGAAATATACCATATTTAAAAGTACTTACAGCAAAGGAAACAAATTTACAACCAGTAGTTCTTATAAACTGATTTTGATGATTAAATTCTATATAGCAAAGTCTTTCGTTTAGAAACTTGAAAACTTTATGAACCACACGAAACACAAAATATAAATGTCAATAATGACATGTAAATATTTTAACTTTGTTCTTTTCGTCTAATACACTGGCATGGTATTTCGTTTCCAAAGAAAAACGCCTTCCTTTTTCATTAACTGATAAAACAAAAAAACATTAAACATAACAAGTAATTTATATTCCTGTAAATTTATGACGCACGTTGTTTCTTTCCACGGCCCAACTGTATGTAAAGAAATTTGTGAATATTTCACAGATTTCTCGTTGCTTTTTTCAATTTAAGTGCCTGTTCTCACCAAATCAAATGGCAACCACAACGCGACACAGCACTAATGTTTAAATACGCGTGTTCCCACTGACTTAAGACAACTCAACTGCAACGCAACTAGTTGCTTATGAGTTGCCCGGTATACCGCGTCGCCGTCGTCAGTTGCTTCCAGTCACGGTGTCATGGTGGACGAGACAGCAAACTATTTAACTTTTGTGGCTCATTCGGTAAAACCGATAACCGGATCATTATTTAATTCCTGCGCCACTATATACGAACTATGTCTTAAATTTATGGTATAAAAAGGTTAACCCAAAATTGTCGCTCAGTTTTTTTTTAAGCTTTTTAACGAGCAAGTATGTTGCGGCTATATCTTTATCTGACGAAGACGACATTTTGCTCATGCCAAAAGAGACTTCAAACTAGTTGATTCCAGTGAGAACGCAAGAGCAACTCAACTGAAGTTGCGGTCGCGTTGCAGTTGCGTTGGTGGAAACGGATGAGCAACTCAACTGAAGTTGCGGTCCCGTTGTAGTTGCGTTGCGGTTGCCAGTTGCTTTGGTGAGAACAGGCACTAAGAAAAATTGTCAACTTTTGTTCACTTTTATTTTTACAGGTGCACACCCTTCAGCAAAAAATAGCATCGTTAGAAACGCCTCCCACCAATAGTTCCGAAAATTCGTTAAATTCAGTTCCGGGCTAACGTTGTTTGTTATTAGTTGATTAATTTTTAAAAAAATTTATACCTAAATTAAGTTATATAAAGATTACATTATTTTACAGTTAAATTTTTGAGAACAAGTAAATAAATGAAAAATAGTTAACTCCAAGTATTCTGATGCATAATCCGTATTTAACAATTCCAATGATTTGTTTACTTGTATATTGTTTCTGTAAAATACCTTCTCCTATTTTTTTATTTATAATTTTGTATTTATATTTCAAGGCTAAAAGCCGAACACATAATTACGTAGCATGTAGTTAAAAATTACTTTCTTTTACGGAAACTTGTATGTAACATTTTGTAACATTGTAACATTTTAAAATGTTCGTATAGCAAAGATTTTGCCTCGCTGTGATTAAATTTATAAGAAGACGGTAAAGAAAAGAAAGAATGGTTTTATGTTAAAGTTGGAACTCAATAGAGACTGGAAATATAAAACCAAATAGTTTTTTTTTTAGTTGTATTAATCGATACTGATGAAAAAGGAAATTTTATTAAACATAATCATACAGAACAGAATATGTGTCGCCGCAGGCCAAGCCGACGGTACAAGTGCTTGGTACTCTCGAAATGAGAAAGTCATTTTTTCATAAAGTTAGAGTTAGTAAAAATTTCACACTCCATTCTACAGCAAATAAGCCGTATAAATTTTCCCTGGGAACTTTCTTACAATCACTAAAAGAGAGACGAGTGTTTGCGACATAAAAGTTGTGTAACAGCAACCAAGTTATTCACCCGAAAAGCTTACAGATTGCTATACAAGGTATAACAAATTCGTCCTTCACCATTGAAGCAAAATTTTAGATTTTTCCAAATATTTTGAAAGCCCCTGGATTTATTTTAGATTTTTTGCGGCATATTATCGGGTTCATAATTACACAACTATGCCCCAATTCTCCTACCGTTCCCGAAATCCGAATAGTGAAGGACGAATTGGTTACACCCCTGTATAATGTAAGTTCTATTGATGTTCTTGCAACTCGATAGCTTCTATACAACTGTTATAAATCATAGATCTCTCTTAACCAAATCTTGTAAGGAACGTCTGCTAGTTGGGTTAAATTTGTAGGAAACAAATATATAGCATATTCATTTAACAATGAAAGAAAACTCCTTTTTTTTGGTCTCGCCTGTACAATTAGGACATTTTATTTTATGTTTCTAGTCCTCGATGGTTTTGCAATACTTGGTAATTTTTGGTAAGAAGTTATTAAAATTAAGAAATGTTTTTGCAGTTTTGAAAAGAAAAAATAAATCAAGTTAATATCGAAGAATAATCATATAAATTAAATACTGTTGAGATTTATCAAACATGTGAATTCACATGGGAAACCCTAAACCCCAGATTCACGCAGATGTTTTACATTTATAAAATCAGGTAAATTAATTAATTAATTTCCTTTCAATTGTTAACGACATACGAAATAATTTAATTTTTAGCATTTTTATAGAAATTTTGTGATTTCGTCGACATCTGTAATAAATGCTTTTGCCTTTTGCAACTATTGAAGTAATTAAATAGTACAAAATTATTAGGCGCTGTATAAGTAGTTTTAATCAAGTATATGAAGGGTACAGTGAAAAATGGCCAAACGTGCATAATTTGTTATTACAGCAAATAAGATTCAAGTGGACATTATGCTTATACAGGTACATATCCTTTAGGGTGCCATTATTAGTAAAAATAGAAGGATGGGGTTTACGCAGCACTTTGCTATTTTTTGTGTAACAAAAGATGCCGAATTTAGAATGTTTGTTGTTTTTGATATACGGGATGTTTTTGAGAATTTTATTTTGGGACACCCCCATATTTCGCTTACCCCGTGACTTATAAAAAAAAATCAGATCAAAAATCTCTTAGTTTTGTACGTAAAATCCAGTAACGTACCTCATTTTTTTTCTAGGTTTAATAGTTATCAAGATATGTTTGACGAGCTGCTCAGATATTTACAATAATTTATTTTCAGTTTTAACATTATGCCCGATATTTACGTTTTTTAAAAAATATAGATTTCTTAGTTGGCACTGACGGGTATTGAAAAATACACTAAAGAACACAGTCAGTTGCGTCATAATGAAAAATTCTTCTGTTCATGTCAGAGTATTGAGGTTCGCTAAGTTTTTTTATAATTTCCAATTAATAGTAAAAAGTCAGTTCATCAATTATAACAGCCAATGTAAAATTTGAAAAATACGACATGCTCGCTTGCCATATCCAGTGTAACGAAAATGAAGATGCAGCGTTAGAAGTGTATTTCAAAATATAAGCCTTTTGTAGTATGTAATTCTATGAAATTTCTTAAATTCTCTCTCTTCTCACGGTGCCTATCCGTTTCGGATGTTGACTATCAGCATGGCTATTCTGACCTTGTTGGCTGCTGCTCGAAAAAGTCCTGTGGTGGATAAAGAGAACCATGTTCTTAAGTTATGGAGCCAAGAGATCCTCCTTCTTCCTGGACCTCTCCTTCCTTGTACCTTTCCTTGCAGTATGAGCTGTAGTAAGCTATATCGTTGTTCGTTACGCATAATGTGGCCTAGGTATTCAAGTTTCCGCTTTTTCACCTCGTTCAGAATTTAAGGTGTTTTATTCATTCTACGTAAAACCTCGTTATTGGTGATTCGGTCTACCCAGGAAATTTTCAGTATGCGCCTGTAACACCACATCTCAAAAGCCTCTAATTTTTTCATGGACGCTTCTGTCAGAGTCCAGGATTCCACTCCGTAGAGGAGAACCGTGAGCACGTAGCATCGCAGCAAGCGAGTTTTGGTGTTAATGGGTAGGTTGTGGCTCTTAAAAACGTTGTTCATTTTGATGAAAGCTGTTCTGGTTTGTTCGGGTTTGTTCGGGTTTGTTTAATTTCAACTGAGTGGTCCCATTTGTCGTTGATATTTGTACCAAGATAGACGTAGCTAGAGGCATACGATATTGGTTTTTGGTTGACTAGCAACTGTCCCATTGGTATTTGATTTTTACTGATGGTCATATACTTTGTTTTTTTAATGTTGAAATCAAGTACATATTTGTGACTAATCTCTGCTACGCGTGAATCTAGTGTCTGTAGACCCTCCAGAGTATCCGCAAAGATGATTGTGTCGTCTGCGTATCTAATATTGTTCAGACGTTCTCCACCAATAAGTATTCCTTCATCCATTTCATCCAAAGCCAACTTAATAATTTGTTCGGAGTAAACGTTAAAAAGCAGCGGGGACAGTATACCACCCCTGTCGTACACCTCTCCTTATTTGTATCTCCTCTGTCAACTGATTTTCAATTCTAATGACTGCTGATTGATTATAATAGATGTTTCTAATTATCCTGAGCTCGTTGTCGTCTAATCCAATCCTCTCCAAAATTGACATTAATACATCATGTCTTACTCTATCAAACGCCTTCTGATAGTCGATGAAGCATATATATATATGTCACAATTGACGTCTCGGCACCGCTTCTTAAATTACTTGTAGATATCTCGAAGACGATAAAATTAAATTTAATTGAATATTTTCTAAAATTCGGCTTAAAATCTACTACAAGGAAAATCGTGATGTAATAAATGTAGTTTTTCTTGAATTGAAACAAATTCTATTATAATAATAAATAATAACTATCTGCGACATGAGCATGTCCAAGGCATAATGGAGAACAACTTGAGCAATATTTATGAGAAAGTTCCATAAACATTCAATTTTTGTTTTCCATATTTAATCACACCAGTAAAAGTGTTTTCTCTTTAAATGTCCGTCATGGCATACTAAAAAATTTCTTTATATTTTTCAAAAAACGTAAATTTCGTGAAGAAGACTAAAAAGAAAGTATTATGAGGTTTCTAAGTTGTCGATACTAAGATTACTAGAACCATTTTTTTTAAAGTAAGCATAATAAGGTTCATTCGTTAATCATTTGTTATCGAATTTCAGCTTCGGAAATTCGATAGTATTTGCTGGATTTCTGCATGAATTCAGTCAAGAATGTGCATATCGCCCTCTTTCCCTGTACCTAGAGCTGGGCAAATATTTTTTTAAAGTATTTAACTACTAAATACTTAATCAAATTCAAAAGTATTCAAATACTAAATACTTTTTGAAGTAATGAGGTGTTTAAATCGTAATTAAAATTAGTATTTAAATACTTTTAAGATTTAAATACAAAATCTAAATACTTTTAAGTATTTATAAATACTTTTAAGAATTAAATACAAAATATGATTATGAGATTTTGTGAATGAAACATGAGGTCTATTTGAAAAACATAAAATTTGATGCAAATGCACGAGACTTGGCAAAATTGCTCAGACTTCTCTTAAAGAGAAATATTTCTTACTTCTTAATACTAAAAAAAAGAAAATATTTAAACACTAAATACTTTGTAAGGTATTTGTGACAATAAATACAAATACCTATCGTAAAAAATATTTAAATACTCTGCATTTAAATACAAAAAAGTACAAATAGTGCCCAGCTCTCTGACCGTACCATTTATTCATTTATTTGTGCAATATTTAAAAATGGCAGAAAAGTTCAATTTTGATTTTTTTACAGTTTAATGACTTTGTAATATTGTGCTAAAGTAACTACATACCTAAGCGAGTTGTTCATTACGTATGTATCTATTTATGTAAAAAATTATTTATATTGTAATATTTAATAAAACATGTTAATAATAACGATTTTGATTTTATAACCTGAGCATTCCTTATTCCACAATGTCGTCGCCGTCATATAGGCAACCCCGCCGGTATTGGTTCCGGTTTGGTTGCCAACCAACGACGACCGTCCAGAACCGAAATCAGTCGTAGGGATGTAACGATATTAAGAATCTATCGATACGTGGACAATATATATCAAAATTAATTCTAAAAGTGTTTTTTTCAGTGATTGTCACAAGGCCTTCCTTTATGCGAGAAAATAGATTATTTATTTCCCAGTAAAGAAGGTCTTGATATGTCAAAATATTTCCGTGTAACCATTTTCATTAAGGGCGAAGTACGGTCTTGTTCGCCGATTAAGGTAAATAGTTCATCGGTCGGCATTACGTATGACATCTGACGAACAGGTTTCTTTACATGCTCGAGGCCATAAATTTACCACTCTTGCTTTTAGAGCTTGATGGCTATCCATAAATATAGGTCGGTGTCAGTGTCCCGTACAACAATATGTATAAAAACTGTCAATAAAATTTTAACTGTATTGGCTAAAATAGTCACCAAGACATAATTTTTTTCGTTGAGTGAAAGAAGGAAAAAAATAATTCAAACGTACAAAATCAAATTTACTAAAAATTGGAGGAAAATAACAACATATTAAAAGATCATCTGTGTATTAAATAAAATACTTTATTCATTATTATATATGGAAAAAAAAATTTCCTGACTACCTGAAATCCTTATACAATACGGTCCTATTTTGTCTAACACAATTAGATAACGAAACTATTTTCAGATTAAATGGTTCCACTAAGGTACTAAGAAAAGGAAGCCCTCTCATTGGTAGGATGTACACCTGACTAGAATAGAAGAGTTCGAGACGGGTCTGCAGGTGGTGGCATCCTACCAATAGAGAGGGCTTCCTTTTCTGAGACCATTCAATCTGAAAATAGTGCTCATTGCTATTATCTGTGTCAGTTGATATTAAAAAGACCGTTCTCAAGTTTAACGTGGGCTTCGAACCAAGCTCCTCAGACACAAAATATATATCTTGACCTTTTTTAACTATACATTAACATTACGTATTGAAGAATCTCTGTTGATGGATAATAACAAAAAAAAAACGTTTTGTAGAAATAAATTACCTACTGAAATTAAAGGCTGGATTGGAAATGTTGCACAAATTTAATTGCTCCCGATTGATAATTCTATACAAGTGGCGCCACCATTTTTTTGCATTATAAAATACGTGTATTGTCCCTTACTAAGCTCCAAGATGGCGCTAACTGGTCTTTCAGCAGGAATTCTGCAGGATGAAAGTTAGAATTATTACAACTAAATGATTTTTAGTATAAGGGGAAATCAATATTTGATTGCCCTAAGGGTAATCTGCAATTTAAAAAAAAACAACGTTTTTTTACATTTATGCGACTCCTAATTAAGCCAGAATAAGCAGATTTCTTTAGGTAGATATGAAAATCGATATTGGAGTGAGGCCTGAATTTTTCTTCATTTAAAGAATAAACAAGAATCTCTCAAAATGTAACCTTTGTAATTCCCTACTAGCAGACTCCCCTTATAAGATTTGGTAAAGAAAGCAGTGTGGCCAATGCGCGTGTAATTACACAATTTGCGGGTATTTTCATTGCCTTGTGTGCAATTCTGGTGCAGCATAAGGTGTGTGGTATTCAGTTTTGTTGACCTTTTTTTGACAAATACATCGGAACCCAACAGTACCTGAGTATTACAGGTTATAACTCGGAAACTATCAACTTCTCGTAAATAACCGCAAAATCCCATTTTTTACACTAAAAAACTCGAATTTATTATTAAAAGGCCATCAAGGTTATTTCCGAAAAGTTGACAGTAGCTGTAATCAAAAAAAAAAAAGCAAAAAAGTAAAATTCTTTACCTTCCTTTGCATTTTATTAAATGTTGCGTCACGAAATTTTGTTAGCAAACCGGAGATTCGGATTCAGCACCCCCAAAAAAATCTATAAAGTTGAAGAAACCATAACTACCAGAACTTTCCCGCTAGGGAGCACAAATTGACTGTATTATAAATAGTGTTGGGGTTTGTTCGGTTTCCTAAATGCTGTTACACGACTTTTATGTAACAAATCTGGGGTCTTTACACTTATTAACCACTTTTAATGGTTGTTTGTTCTAAAAGAACAGCTATACAGCTTGAAGCTCAACATATTTGCTATGAGAATATGCTTACAACCTTTATAAAGAAAGGGATGTTGGAATATTATTAATTTTCTGAATTTCATTAATTTTAATTTTTTTCTCCCATATTCCCGACTTATATCCTTAACGTGTAAGGGTTACAACGTTTTTCTTCCTAATTTAAACCGCAGTATACATACGTATGGATCGGCGGATGCGGTCAAGCAAAAATGATCTTTAATAGGACCATACCAATCATAACCAAGGCACGTCGACACGAACCCGTAAATATTTGACGATCTAGCCACCAAAAAAAGATATTCCTGCAAACTGGCAGGATTATGCGTTATGGACCGGAAGTGCGATTGGCCCGCGGGGGGTCCGCGCGCGCCAATGCTCGCCGTCGACACGCCTTCCGGTCGGCAGGTTCAACTTTTGAAAGATAAATAAGCAACATGGATGGATTATTGTCGAAATATAATAAAACTAGGTTCAGTAAAATGGATTTCTATAACATAAAATTGTTGTTAATTGTTGAACAAACCCAAACATAAAAATGTGAATATACTTTTTGTATTCTATTGAAGTAGTCCCTACTTGATGATCCATTAAAAATAATAAAATACCACAATATGTAGAGATCATCAATAAATTTATATTTATTCATAGTATTTATACCACTACGAATGTTTCGACCACACAGTGCCTTCTTCGGATGGTAGAAACGGTCATTCTATAAAAACAGTTCTTATTAAATATAAAATCCACTTTAAAGTAGCTTGTTATCCTACATTGTGATATTCTTTCCTTACTTTTTTTGTTACAATTTATTAGATCTTCACATGGTTACATATTTATATGGGTCTTGATATACACCTTTCTTTTTTAGTTACAATATATGAGGTCTTGATACACCTTTCTTTGTTGGTTACAATATATGAGATCTTGATACACCTTTCCTTGTTGGTTACAATATATGAGGTCTTGATACACCTTTTCTTTTCTTTTACAAATTATCAGGTGTTGATATACACTTTCTCAGGATTCGATTACAACAAAGAGAAAATAGCCTAACAGTTTTCACCGTGCAATATTATTTTTCTTAATTGAAATATAACTCCAATTGCATAACATGTAAGTAGTAGCCAAAAAATAATGAAATAGGTACTACGATAATAATAATTATTTATTGATTTTAATTTTGATTTCCTGTGACTTTCTCGTTAAAAAAAATAAGGTACCCTCAACCCCCGGGCGCGTGTGGGGGTAAGTTAAGATTTTCAAATGGAACCCCATATTTTTTATTGGCGTATCGTATTCTCCGACCAAAAAAAAGTTGTTTGTATTCCACGGGCATTTTTTAGTACAAGACAGAGAAAAAGAGTATTTCCGGGATAAAACTTGATTTTCGCACGGTTCTGATTTTGTCTTTCTCATGGTGATTATTGGTGAAGGATGGGCCCGAATAAAAAAAAATTTCGGACAAAATATGTTTATTTTTGGTTGGAGAATACGATACGCCAATAAAAAATATGGGGTTCCATTTGAAAATCTTAACTTACCCCCAACCGCGCCCGAGGCTTGAGGGGGTGGAGGGTGGTTTAAATTGCAAACTATTCCTCCTTCAAAACTAAACAACTTTTTCCTCAGACATTTTCCGCTGAAATGCGATGCACCGGAGTTATTCCGGGGTACCGACCTTTTTTCAACACCGTGTATAAATGTGATAAAATATAATAAATTAAAAAGTGAAACTAATTATTAATGCAAATAAAAGGAAGGCCTAGTTCACCTTATAAAACTCGGCAGGGGCGGAAACGGGCGTGTCTTTCCCTCTCCCGCTGGCGCTTCTTCGCAGGTATGCAGCAGCTTTTCGGCTTTTCGAATACTTTGTTATTTCCTGTTACCTCTGTTTGGCAGGAAGATCAATCAATCATTTAAGAGATAAAGCAAATTGAAATGATAGGAAGTGCTTGAAACGTTATTCTACGTTGATTTAAAGAACTTTTAAGAAGGTTTTAATAGCTTATGGTGTTTAATTGGAAGTTTTTTATTGTTAAGTTCAATATAATATGTTTCTGAAATGAATGAAGATCAAGAAGTGCCAGCTTCTTCCAACCTGGGTGAATTAGGTAGACCGTTGGTAAGTTTTTAAAGTTTGTTGTACCTCAATAATTATTTTATTTTAATTACTTCACTTTTATAATTTATTTAGTTTAAACTCCTACATACACATGTGCATGTACTTAAATGTAAGAGTACAGAGAGAAAAAGACATAACAATATACTAAAAGAATACATTTAAAAAATAAGAACGTACAAAAACATAGTGTATTATACATAGTACAACACCTATTAACTATAGGATGTTCACTATAAAAAATTGACAATAATATATTATTCTCTAAAATCATTCAAAATCACAGACTTAATTTGACCTACCGTTATACAGGGTGTCCGTATATTTCGGGCCTAATACTAAGACTAAAAATAAAGTGTTATATATTTTTGAGAAGATTGTTACAAACTAAATTATATTATTCAAAAATATATAGGGTGACCCACTTAAAAAAGCAAATTTGTTTATTTTCCTTGAAAACTATTGAATGTAGAAAAAATCTGAGTAGGTCACTGGATTCTACGTAAAAAGCTACAAAAAGACCATTTTATTTCTTTTTGATACGTTACGGGGTAACCGAGATATGGGGGTGTCCCAAAATGCACAATTCTTAAAAACATCCCGTATATCAAAAACAAGGCGGCCTAGAAAAATTCTGATTACGGCATCTTCTGTTTGACAAAAAGTAGCACAGTGCTGCGAAAACCGCATCCTTCTATCTTTACTAATAACGGAGATACCCCGTAAAACTACCCAAAAATGGACACCCTGTACAGAACAGATCTACATCTCATTTCTGTATAAGTCTGTTACATTCACTCATCATTCTAGCTATAGGAGAACTATTGGGGGGGGGTAAACATTGAAAAACCTTGTTTTTTCTTATTCTCAAGTTAATCTTAGGAGCTACAAAAGTTATATTGTCAATTATGGAACATTTCATTTCATACTATTAAGCTATTAATTGTATTGTAAATAAACATAATTCAAAATGCGTCTAACACTCAATTTTACCATCTTAAATTCAGTTAACATACTATTATATGAGACCATATAATGATAACTATTGTGCGTTCTCAAGTACAGATATCTTAAGAATCTTTTCTGCACTTTTTCGATCATGTCAACGTGAACCATTGTTTGTGGTGCCCAAATAACCGAGGCATATTCTAAATTTCTAACCAATGTGTTATACAAAGTTATTATTGTCTTAATGTCTTTAAAGCGTTTTGTATTCCTAATAACAAACCCAAGAAGTTTATATGCCTTATTTACAATGGTTTCATAATAATACAAGCTTTATAGTATTTTAAAATGGCATCATTGAAAATTTGGCTAGAGAAAGCTTTCAAATTCAATAAGTTGATGTCAATGTATAAGTTATTCGACACATGACTGACTTATTTCAGATTTTTTTTTAATATTAACTTCTCGCCAATTTTAGTTATAAAACTATTTTTTGAATAGGTAAACTATATATTTTTGAAACCCTATTTTGATTTTATCAAATGGACTAGAATTTGTTCCGATGTGTTCAAATGTTACGCTATTTCTTGGTTAGATCAGTTTGCTAGCAAGATAAAGCAAATTAAAATGTTATAAGGCGCTTGAAAAGCTTTCCTACTTTGATTTACTTCCGTTGTTAATTACTTCTGTTTTTAATTTTGTCAATGAAAAAAATCACTGTTCTTGTTTATTTAAAATTGTGTAGCTCTTATAAGAAATGAGATAATTCGAAACACAAAATATTATATCTAAGATTTTAGCAACAAGGCCATAAACAAAATCGCTGTTCTTGTTTATTTAAAATTGTGTAGCTCTTATAAGAAATGAGATAATTCGAAACACAAAATATTATATCTAAGATTTTAGCAACAAGGCCATCAACAAAATCGCTGTTCTTGTTTATTTAAAATTGTGTAGCTTTTATAAGAAATGAGATAATTCGAAACACAAAATATTATATCTAAGATTTTAGCAACAAGGCCATAAACAAAATTAAGAGCCACAGTTTTTCTACTGGGTGTTTTGAAATTGTGGCAAAAATTTTAATTTATCCCGATATAAAATCATCTAAGTGAAAATTGTTCAAAATAATACTACTAATAAATGTATTTACAAACTGGTTAAAAAATCATTAATTAAAAATTAAAAAGTTATCAAATATCTATATTGTTATGTTACCAATATTAACCCTTTAACTTCTTCTACCTATAAGATAAATCACCGATAAGTTGGTACGATTGGTAAAACGAATATTTTCTAGTGCAATAAGAAATTAATTGCGCAACGGTCTATTAATTTTAAGAAACGAGCCAATTTAATCTATTTTTCCCTGACACCTTACAAACAAACTCCGTTACATCCAAATCCCCTATTTGTGGTCGTTCTATTGTTTGCCTTTGTCATATTTGGCCCTATTACTTTGTCCTTTTAAGGGACAATATCATTAGTAAAAGGTGATGTAACTTATTTCTAAAATATCGAGGAAAGCCTTTGTTTGATTTACTTTCTATTCTGTTTGACTTCTTCTGTACAATTTGATTGATTGATTGTATGTATGAATTGATTTAATAATGTGTATTGGTATTATTTAAAGTAATCAGTTTATAAATGGAATATGGAACGATACTTTATTATATGGGACAAGTTTTCGATAGGCCTTGTACAAATTATACGAAGATACGACATTGTTTTAAAATTGGTAAACTGGAACAAACCCGACGGGAAACTCGAGTATACTATTTAAAAGTTTGTCACCTTACATATCTCACTAATTCACCGAGTACAACAATGAATGCGTACATTGAAACAATGAACGTGTTCGTTGAATCCATGAATCTGTAATTATTGAATTCATGTTGGAAGTTCATTGTAACAATGAATGAGTACATTGTAACAATGAACGCAATCGTTGACACAATGAATCTGTAGTCATTACATTCATGTTGTATGTTCATTGTAACAATGAAGGCGTTCATTGTAACAATGAAGGCGTTCATTGTAACAATGAATGATATTCGTTAAAGCAATGAATCTGTATTTATTGAATTAATGCTATAATGCATCGATATAATAAATGTATTCGTTAAAGCTATGAAACTGCGTACATTGTATCAATGAAATTATTCCTAAAATCAATGAACAGTGATCATCAATGTGATGAGAATAGATTCCTACATTAAATGAACGACTTTTCATTATATTGATGTACTGGTTCATCGGCTCAAAATTAATGCTGTCAATCATTAATTCAATGAACTTTTTCTTTGTTTATATGTTCACTTTTGGTTCAGTGTGCACTATTTGATTGTTGACATCTCGCGCCAATGCCTACCACGTGATTTTTCGGGTTTGACATAAGATGGCTTATTAATTTAAAGCGCCATTTAGGGTTATTCTTCTTGAATTTGTTTTCATCTCAGGGTTTGCGAGTTTAAATATAATAAGGGCCGATATTTGAATGTTACCTTAAATTAGACCTTAGCCAAGGTAGCCTTAATGTTGAGATAAACCTTAAAAAACTATGAGGGTCAATTGACCCTGAAATTAATTTAAAACATAGTTTTTAGAAAGTTTACCATAACGTTAAGGCTACCTTAGCTGTGGTCTAACTTAAGGTAACACTTAAATATCGGCCCAAAGTAATTTCCATAACACCCTGCATAAACAATGGATTATCAAATGTAAGATATGATTTTGGAAGATTACGAACCTTACGAACCATACCGAAAGAGTGTGTAATAGGCTTATCACTCGAGTTGTGTACTGTACTCTTTTTCTACGACTTCATATTTACTTTTATGTTAAATTATCGAAATATGCTAATAAAACATTTTCAGTCGGTACTTACATGGTCATCAGTACACCAGTCAACAGTTTTTCAAGCCACTCCCTGGATTTTTCTTGTAATAAAATATGTTTCTGCAGAAGCAGCTCATGCTTTACCCAAAAATACACAAATTAAAAATGTTGACGTTTAAAATTTCTTGACATTTACGTTGTCAAGGCGACCCGATGAAATTCATAGCCGACTTTGCATAAAATTTATTGGAAATATCGACTATTTTGGCATATCACGGGTAATATGATTTGTGGAAATGTTACGTAACAGTAGTCAGTGCGTAATAGTATATTAAGATACAAGTTTCATAAGACAATATCTTTGAGCACGCGTTTAATTCAGAATACGACCCGCGAAGCGGTTAATAAAAGAGTCAGAAAGAAAGTTGTACTCCGTCAGAAATATGAGAAATTGCAGAAAATAATCTAGAAAAACTTTTAAAAAGCATATGCAAAACTTTGAGTTATGGTGCGAGCAGAAAAAGTTCAAAATATTGAACAAAATAATAAATAATACTATTGAACAAAATATTGTGTCGACACAGAATCTGAAAGGAATAACAGTAATTAATGCCCAGGAAATGTCTACAGTAACTATAAATATGTATATATAAAGTAATACGTATAATACTATATTGAATTAAATATACAAATAGTACTTTATTGAATAAAACTTTAGAAATAGAGCATAAACTGGAAGATATTTCTATTATTTTTAGGTTATGTTGTTTTATAGTTGTGACTGGAAATTGGTTGACGGACACCGTCAGCATGTTATATATTTCCGAGTATAGGTATTTCAGATAAATATCTAGTAAAAATGATCTATTTGCAAGGTTAAAGGTTGGTATTTTAAAGTTTTCTATAAAAATTTTTTGTGCCAATGCCAAGAAAACTAATTTCAACGAAATTAAAGTAAGCCTAAAATTCGAACCCTACTTGCTGCCAACATACAAAAAATAAAATTTCAACAAACCCAAATTAGAAAAATAGGTTTTTACTAATACAGGAGAATAAAAAAAGTATTATGGTGTCACCTCTGGGCCAATCTGCATATGCATACCTGGGGTTTGATCAGTTCCTCCCGACACACCCTGTATATATATATAAATAAGTTATCTTTATAGATCTTTTACTTGAGAATGTCGAATTCATGTTTGCCCCTTCTGCTTGGTATTAAAAAAAGAACCTAATGACTTAATGTTAACCCCAGGGGGAAATCTAATAGAAGGTTAAAATAACTGCTGTTTGTTCGGTATATGTTTCGCTGTTCATTATAGTAATTGGTTTGACCGTTCTTAGTTTCTGTCATAATATTTAATATTGACATTGGTTATTAAATACCTGAAAATAACAATTAACTAGGTACTTAGTTCTTCGAAAAATTCTTCGAAACACTTTAGTTAAATTGCAAATAAATGGACAACAGTGATCTTGAGACGGGGCCCGCTCTAAGGAGGTGCTTCCCCAGTTAACAATCGCCGAAGATTTCAAACTGATTATTCACTTAACAAAAATGGCAGAGAATTTAGAGTTTCTGTATCGTAACTGGGAAAGCGTATGACCCACCAAACCAGAATCCTGGCCAAGAAATAAGACTTTTTAGATTTTTCTGGACAATAATCTGGACTTATTTTACATACGTATACAGGGTGTTTCAAAAAACATGTGCCATCGCTAGTGTTGTGATTCCTTAACCCCAAAAATAAGATAACTGTTTGTTAAAATTTTTTTAATTCTTCGGTGTTTTCAAAATATTTCCGAAGCGGCCTTCGTAATTTTAATGAAATTTTGGTTATGAAAAGTACCTAAAATAGCACATATTTTAGCAATAAAAATGTGCGAACGGATTTACCAGGGGCTCAAATAAATGTTAATGAAAAATAGGTACGACACACGACTTTTTCACATTTTGTTCGCACAATTTGTTAGACATTTAAATGACTAAAAGAAACATATCTTAATATTTATTTGAAGTCAGTCAAACTCTGTTAAATATCAAGCTTACGATGATGATCCGAAATTAGCAATCAGAGTCATCTAGTTGCAATAATTTAATTAAAAAATATGCCGCTTCTTGGCAGGTCAGAAAGAGACATCAGTCATCAGCTGATCAATATTTATTTTCGTGAAGTTTTAGCCGTTAATAATAAAGTTTTAAATTATTTTATTGATATTTAGATTGTTTAACATGCTGATTGGGGTATCAAGCAAGTTTCTGGAATAACAAAAATTTAAAAATTGTTCATATTTGAAATTGTGCTTATTATATTATATTTTTCAACGCAATTTTCTCATACCGTTTTCAAATCCTTTAACTGTACGAATCCAGTTTTAGATTTGTGATTTAATTTTCTTGGTAGTGAGCGGGCGCCAGGGCAAGGGAGGGGGGGGGGGGTCGACCACCCCCATTTGGCTACGACACTGTCCTGTATATTTCATATGTATATAGGTACGTTATTTTCAGGGATGTCTGTTCAGTTCGACATCTCCCTATTACCAACCCCATCAAGAGCACTACAAGACTGGGCCCCCAACCGGTAAGTCAATTAGTTACCGAAAAAACCAACTTTCCTTCACAGAGGTTTTCTGTTTATCTCTTCTCTGTACACAGGGTGTTCAGATAATGCATCAGGATACTTGGAAAGGAGACTATAACAAAAAATCGAAAACTCAATACGTTTCGAGTTACAGTTTTTTTCAAAAATAATTCGTCTGTTCAGATTGTGTGGGACTGCACTGCGTGTTGTATTGAAGTATAGATTCTTCTCTGATGATAGGCATGTACACCTGCCCTGTACTGAGGAGAACAAAAGAGTTCAAAACCGGTCTGCAGGTGGTGACATCCTATCAATGGAAAAGGCTTCCTTTTCTTGGTAGTACCATTTCATCTGAATTAGTATTTTAAAGTGCTACTGTGTAGACAAAAATACGCCCTTATTGTATAAGGTATCATCGGGTGGTATGGGAAAATAATAATTTTTCCATACATTGGTATTTTATATTAATACCACCTGACAAATAAATAGACTTTTTATTTTTGATTAAAGTTTTTGTTAGCAGTTAAATCATCAGTCATCAGTTTTTCAAATATAAACAAAAAAAAGTGTTTTAGACTAACACGGAACCTGTGAAAGTGACGAGTATTAAATATCAAAACGAATTATTGAGAAAAATTGCACTAAATTACTTGTAACGTTGCAGGATTATTGAAGCCAACCTAAGTAAGAGAATCAAATCGAATAAACTAAACAATGAAACCGTCAAAAAACGAACTAATTCTTCATAATTATCAAATACAATTGCAAATATACACACTATTATTAATTACTATTACTAATTAATCATGCGGAATGATATTATTACATAACATATAGTAACAAATGTAACACAAGTGTTATTCAGAGAGTGCAGTAACTAAATGGAATTGCCCTGTCTATTTAATAGCAATAACTCCTGCTTGGTCCAAAAAAACCGTGACAATACGATATCCTGCCGACGATAACCATTTGATACAGGAATATTTTCTGAGGGATTTGTTTATTTATTTAAAAAATAAAATTATCAAAAAATGGTAATTATTCTGCCCCATTGGTCCCTTTACTAACTAAACTGGATGTATTTTTTGTAGTTTTTTTTTTAATTACAAGGACTTTTCCAGTCTCACTATCTGTAAAGCAACCTTTTAAAAATAAAACAAGCAAAATTGTAATATTAATAAATAATTTTAAACCGAGGTCTCCCACTATCTAAAAGCTTTTATTTTCATTCAGGCTCCATCTTTGTTTTAAAAGGCATATTAACTTTTGCAGGAGTATTCCCAACAGACTGGCGAGAGCCCTGGCATCAAGACGGTAAGTGACTATACGTAATACAAGTGATTTATTATTAAAGCAGCAAAATGAACAGCATTTAACCCTCTACAGCCCTAATTTACTGCAGTAAATAAAAGCAGCGTTCATTTTTATTGCGGAAACATTATACTTGATAGTATGTCCGTTTGTCCGCAGGATAGCTCGCTGCTGGACTGAGTTGGACCAAAGTTTGGTGCGCTTTGCCAGGGGTTCCCAAAGTGTGCACCGCGGCACCTGGGGGCGCATGGAGAGTAAAGAGGGGCGCTGCAAGGCACTCCTGTTTCCTCTTCTCCGGAAACTAAACTTACTTATATTCGCAATAAACAATTCCAATCTGAAATCTCGCAGGAATAGAGCGCTGTGACTAAACTTCTAAGACCCGTATTCTCCGTTCTGTCAAAGAGCCATAACTTAAGCCCTCCTATTTCTTTAAGTTGTGTTAAATAAAAGGTGGTAAGCACCTTAGGAAATATTTTCGGCTTCATAAAGACTTGGCAACGTTGCGTTTTCTAACCTCGTTTTCATAAGGTCATGGCTGGTGCAACAAGAACGTCTAGTATATTTTGTTCTCTAATATATAACCTTAGTTTTTGGACAATTCGTCGAGCAGTGTGTTAAATTTGAATTTCTTTTTACAAAATATCAATTGATCCTCAAATTAATTTAAAACATAGTTTTTTTAAGGTTTATCATAACATTAAGGCTCCCTTGGCTCAGGTCTAACTTAAGATAACATTCAAATATCAGCCCTTAGTCTCTTTGTTGCAAGGGGGAATACGAAAACATGCTGGCTTTATTTTTAAGTCGGCCTAAAACATTAGCGCAAAAGTTTGAGAGCCCCTGCTTTTGTCAAATGAGTTTCCCAATCCAGAAAAATAAACTGAAAACACATAGTTTTTGTTCCCGTTCTTGATTATCCCACTGATATTTATTATTTTCTAAATTATAAGCTCAAAATTAGAGGAACACAAGCATTTAGCGATTGATTTTGAACAAGAGTTAAAGATTTTAACCTGTTGATACCCATTTACACCCCTACTCAATTATTAACACCCCTAAATGATGGGCATTAGTCCCGAGGGAGTTCCCGGGAAACCTGGGAATTTAACTCAGTGAAATTCTCCTGTTCTCGGTCTCGCTAATACGCTAAAGTAATTAGCTTGCATTAGATCTACCGAATAATTAATGTAATGTAAAAAATATTCCTAAAGAAATAACTCCTCTGGGTATGTTTGAAAATTCATTTCTATATAATTTTTGAGATTTTTTTTGCTTCACCGGAAAGAACTAAAAATGAACTTTCCAAAATCATGTTGAATAACCATTTATATCCCAAAAAGACACTACTTTCTTTAAATAAATTTTTCAAACTTTAGTTAATTTTATGTAAAATGTATAGCGCGGTAACATAATCGTCCTTGCAGCGTACAGTCTAAGTACAGTTACTATAAGGAATCCGCTTAAAAGGTATTCCGACTGTGAATGTATGCGATGAATTGTTGAAAATATAGTCGATTTTATTCTGTTATAACTATAACTTGATAGGTTTAATGCCAAATTGGGTTCCAAAAATTGTCAAAAAGGCTTAGTTTATTACTGATTTGTTTCAGGCAACAGCTGTGAAACTGATGATAGTGAACAGTATGTTCCCGATTCAGACTATCATGCACAAATTCCAAATGGTAAGTTTTTTCAGTCAATTTTAATATATTTTTTAATTTATTATCAAATTGAATCGGCCGATACTTGGTGGAATCAAAGATTTTACAAACTACGGATAGAAAAATGTACATTTCTAGCCTACGCAACGAATACAAACAGTATTTCCCACCTCTTTCGGTCATTATTGCAGCATAGCCAGATTGACATATTTATCGCAAAGGTGTCTTGCAAAATCCCAGTTAAAAATTTTTTAATTTGACAATTACAACTGGTTTAAGATTAATCCGCAATTGCTCTTAAAATAAATTTATTTCCAAATAATTTTACTATAAACTGTGAAAAGTTAAAAAAATATTATTATACTTAAATGTATCAAACGGATCTTGAACTAATCCAACTACACTCTGGCAACAACTATTTCTATTTTACTACTGCCCTACGATCCAGGAGCCAAAATATGAATGTATACTAATCTCGTAGACATTACAACGTTGGCGCTGTGATCTAACGGATTGTTTATATATTTTGGTTGATTTGTGTTTTTTTGTGATTATTGGAGAAAAATCGTCTTTATTATAAACAGTCATGGTATGGTGCATTCATGTGTAGTTTGTAAAAGAGTGGATCATTTAAATAAGAATTTATCTTGTCATCGGTAAGTATGGTTATGTTTTAATATTTAACCATCTGATATAACCAGACTTCAACATTGTTGCCATTCAGCCAACAAACTTGTAGTTCTCTCTTGCCCATCCATTACTGATTTTCAATAACATTTCATACAATCACAGCTTCACTTTCCAAGAGTTTCATGAATGGATTGTGGGATCTGTAGTTTACAATACCTTTGGTGGAAATCAATAAATAATATTATGAGAAACAGTAAAACTACGTTGTACTTGGTGCATTTCCACTGTATTCAATGCTTTAGAAATGCTCTGAACTTAATGTTTCCGTCCAGAAGGAAAGCAGAAATCTTCCTGGCGATTCCTAGTGGATATATAAAACTTTTTGCAATTTTAAAAATCCTAGTCCGCCGGTAGTAATCCTTCAATTAATTGTTTGCAGTGTTCCCATTACGTCACTATTATACAATATTTATTTTATATTACTGCCTACATCGGTTTTACTATATTCTTTTTAACTTAATACGAATAAAAATATGCGGTTGCCGACTTCCAAACCATGAGGGTGCACGCTGTGCCCAAAGATCAACCTGTCAAGGCTTCTTTCAACAAGTAAAATGTCGATTTAGCTTGTATAAGATTTTACTTAAAACGCAGCGGGAAAATCTCTTTTTAGTCGTGGAGGTGAAGTGGATAATATTTTGGATGTTTTAATTTAATATTTGGGGGGTTAGTTCTGTATTATATAAGGGATTCTATCTATGTCAATATAAAACAAGTAGAGATTTGTTGAATGCCGAATTAAAATACATTTTGAGTTAAATATTACCGCATGTGCGTGATGTTTAACAAAACGAGCCGAAGGCGAGACACCTACAGTAAGTGTATTGTACATATTTTATCTACAAGGGTGTTTAGGGTACCAATATTAAAAACTAAAAGAGCATTGTTTTAATTTAAAAAATATTAATATTAATTGTAGAATTTGTAACATTTCCAAACGATATCGATGAAGGAAATATTTTACTATCCGATGAGATACAACAATTTTAAAATTACAGATTTACTAAAACTGGAAGTTCTCTCTGCATATTGTTCTACATCATTTATTTGCTTTGCAATTCCTATTTTATTTTGTACAGAATACAGCCCTCCGCAACACTGGAAAACTTCCATCCACCATGTCTTTTTAAATTCATGATATCCCCGCCAGCATCTACTAATATATAAACTTGTTTTTATAGTATGTAATTACTTACGGCATTAGTGCGGTAAAGTGCTACTTACCGCACTCAAATCAATGCGGTAAGTAGTTACTTACGAATAGATAAAAGTATTTATAATTTAGTTGGACGGGTCCCTAAATCTGAAATACTACGCATTTTTGAAAATCAAAATATATCGCGTAGATCGATTTATCGGACAATTGCTGAATGTGAGCAAGGTATTCCTTGTATGAACCTTCCAAAAAGTGGAAGGCCTAGAATTTTTACCAGGGTAAGATCAGAAAGACTGGTAAGAAGGGCGAAAAACACACTTGGTATGTATATAATACTGTTTTCTTACAGATGTCAAATCTGAAGGTCTACAGACCTTCTGCAAACCTCCCTTCCACCCCTCCACTTACACAACAGAGAATTTTCAAGAACTATACACTAATGCCTATCAACACACAGGGTGTTTTTATTACAACAGGATCGCTTCCTTACCAAATAGAATTTCCGAGGAACAGCAAAGAGTGAACGTAACGGAAAATAGTAGCAATAGTGAAACTAGCACCGGGTGCCAGTTAATTAAACAAGAACCTGGTGAGAAAGACGTAAACGGTAAGATTATTTTTATTTTATTTGCGAAGGCGATCTGCAAACCGCATTTTTTAATATAAGGGGGAAAACTATTCATCCTTGACCAATCTCGATGATGTTAAATGGAACTAGCAGTTGAAAAACGTCATATTTTTTATGCAAACCGGTTCATCCACCACTACCAGTCCGGATGTCTCGAGGGATGTGGGATATGGAATACACCCCAATCGGTATGTCAAACCATCAACGTGTCCAAGATAAGGAGGGCCAGTACAGGGATCTAGGAAACCGTAAGAGATACGAAGTCGGTTAAATGGAGGTAAAGTTGCGCATTTACGTGCCTAATAATATGCCGTTTAGAAAGTTTTAAAATTCCTAGTAGTTCCGGAGATATCCGGAAAAAAACGGAATGCTGAAAAATCGTTTTATTGTTTTCCTGGGGTTTTTTTGAGATCGAATTCTAAAGTAAATTGCACTTTTGCATTGCCACTTTTTCCGCTCTATCTAACAGCATCAATTGTTTTGTAATCCGACGAGTCGTCTTCGATGGGCCATTATCAACTTTATTTTTTTAAATACAGTCCTGTTTTTCTGATATTGGAATTTGATAGCTTTTTTTTCTTCCGAATGCAACGATGTATGACACATCAGGAAATTTTGGGATAAGGTCCTGTATTTCTCCTAATTTTATAAATAATATCTCATATATAAATTTTTACTTATGTTGGACTAGTTCAATAAATAACAAATAATTTAATAATAAACCACAAATAAGTGAACAAAATACAGATACATAGTTTCAAACTTCTTTTGATTCGGGATTTAAAAGAAAAGTAGGCGCTTGAAACAAAAAAATTAAGATGGTGACGCGTGATTTGTTTCACTTGACATTCCCATTGTGATCCAGAAAATATGGAACATAAATTTACAAATGCTGAAAAGTTTGATATTCTATCGCATGTTTTATTTTATCTCAAAAAAACTGTTATGTGGCAGTTAGAAGATGTTATTTGTGCTTAGAGAATAACGGAAATCATTTTGAACACCTGATTATGTAGTTCCTTACTTTTTTCGTTGTTCGTTTTATTACTTTTTTGGTATGTTTTTTGTTCACTTATTTGTGGTTTATTATTAAATTATTTGTTATTTATTGAACTAGTCCAACATAAGTTTAGAGCTTACTTATGAGATATTATTTATAAAATTAGGAGAAATACAGGACCGTAGCCCAAAATTTCCTGATGATGTTCAAAAAACCCTCGAAACGTCATTAAACCACAATGTGTCATACATCGTTGCATTCGGGCTCAAATTCCAATATCAGGAAAACAGGACCGTATTTAAGAAAATAAAGTAGATAATGGCCCTTCGAAGACGACTCGTCGGATTACAAAACAATTAACGCTGTTAGATGGAGCGGAAAAAGTGGCAATGCAAAAGTTCAATTTACTTTAGAATTCGATCTCAAAAAAATCCAGGAAAACAATAAAACGATTTTTCAGAATTTCGGTTTTTCCCGGATATCTCCGGAACTACTCGGAATTTGAAAACTTTCTAAACGGCATATTATTAGACACGTAAATGCGCAACTTTACCTCCATTTAACCGACTTCGTACCTCTTACGGTTTCCGAGATCGCTGTACTGGTCCTCCTTATCTTGGACACGTTGATGATGCATAACACCAAGAATGAGGGATGCCTCATATGACCGAGGCTCTTGGTTCGGAGTCCACGTCACACCATACGTCTCTGACAACAAACCAAATGGAAAAAATTGAATAGAAAAATAGTCCCCATAAATTTAATTATTAAAATTAATCAACTGCAAGAATACCAAAATACATTTTGTAAATAAATACTACAGAACGTGTCTTTGTTTGCTCACTCAGTATATTAATGCGTTGTTTGATTTAACGTGGAATGGGGTCTGCTTGTATAATGGCTTTATTAATATTGATTGCCCTCAATTAAAATGTTCACCCCTGTGTTTAATAAATACATTGCCCAAAGGTATTTAGGCTAAAGCGGATTAAAAAAAAGATTGAAATAATTTTACAGGGAGGGGAAATAAAATGAAAACGATATGATATAAAGTTGAAAAAAACGTCAACAAAACTTACAGTATGCAACGAAATGATTATGTAAGCTTCTAATTAATTTCGAACTCTCGGATCTTATATCGTAGCTCCCGATAACTTTCACGTCCCCAAAAACCTTTGCCAACCATTTTTCTAACATTAGACATCCACGTCACGCACGACGTATTTAAATTTGATACTTCTTATCATCGATATGCAAAAAGACGTGATAAAAATACGATGTCATCCACTTTCATTGAAAATCAAAAATCATTCTTACGCTATTAAAATGAAGCGGCTGATCCACGCTCGCGGATAAGCATATTAGGTTTTAAGCAAGGGCATGCAAATTAGTGGATAAAAGAAAAGAAGCCCTCGTTTTTTTACGAACCGTCCCGAAAAAAAAACGGCACAAACTCAGTAGTTCAAGTTATATTTTCTATTTGAAGAGCCTAGCACTACAGAAAAACCAGCGGTTAATAGATTGTATATACAGGGTGTTTGTTGTATACAGTGAGTCCCAGAAGAAATGTCTAAATTCATTTAAAATTCAGCGGTAAGTTTTTTCAAAAAACGCTCGTACCCGTCGATTTTGATTTTTTAATTTTTTTTTTGTGGTATTTTCATGTATACAGGGTAGCTCAAAAATAAGTTACGACCATCAACTTAATTTTTTCAAATGAAAACATATATTTTTTATTTCATTTTTGAATTTTGCATTGAATTCTAAGCATGTTTCATGTACCATGTCCTATACATAAACTCAACAGTTATTGAAAAAATTAGGATTGAACATATCATTTAGGGAATCCAACGATCTATCAAATCTTCTGGCAATATAGCATTTTGGGCTCCATAATAAGTAACAGTGTACTGTCTCACTGTCACCGTTTATTTCCATAGAAACTGTATCACAATTTTATTTCAAATAAGTATAATTATTGTCAAGCGTAGTTTCAAAGTTGCGGTTTTCACAATAATGGTGAAGTTAACGGAACGGGAAAAAATTGAAATTCTATGCATGGTTGGGTTTGGTGATAAAACACGTACTCAAATAGAAACAGCCCAATTATTTAATGAAATCCATTCTGATCGTCCTCCCATATGTCAAAAGATGGTGAGTAGAATAGAGGCTAAGTTTAGAGAATTCGGTCATGTTAGAGATTTGTCTAAATCTGGTCGTCCTACTCGAGATGAAAACGAACAACTTGACGTTTTGCTTTCCTTGGAAGAAAATCCATGTACTCCCCTGTCGCATATTGGGGCCGATTTACACATGCCGAAATCTGTTGTTCACCGAGTAGTTCAAAAGCACAAATATCACCCATACAAAGTTATTCCAGTGCATGAGTTATTTGAAGATGATTTCGATAGGCGAAGTGAGTTTTGCGGACGCATGCAAAATATGTGCAATCTAGATAATAATTTAGTAAAAAATATTATTTTTTCGGATGAAGCTACGTTCTATTTGAATGGTAATGTGAACAGACAAAATTGTCGATATTGGGCAACAGAAAATCCGCATTGTATGATAGAGGTTCACAGCCAGTACCCTAAGAAAATAAATGTTTGGTGTGGAATCGTACGCGAAAGAGTAATTGGTCCATTTTTCTTTGAACAGTCTTTAACTGGACAAGTATATCTCGAATTTCTCCAACTAGAATTAATTCCAGCATTAGTGGCTTTATTTCCGAATCCATTGGATCCAGACTCCCCTGACGAAGAACTGATATTCCAACAAGATGGTGCTCCTCCGCACTATGCGGCCACTGTGCGCACATTTTTGGATGAAACCTTTCGGTGGATTGGAAGGAGAGGACCTATCGAATGGCCTGCTAGGTCGCCAGACCTAACTCCGCTGGACTTTTTTTTATGGGGTTACCTCAAATCAAAAGTATTTGTTAACAGGCCAAACAAAATGCAGGAGTTGAAAGAAAGGATCCGAAGAGAAGTGCGTGTCATAACTCCGGAAATGGTTGGAAACGTGCAAAGAGAGTTTATTGATCGTCTTGCATATTGTCAAGCCGTAAATGGCGCACATTTTCAACATTTAATTTGATTTTGTTGTGTTTTTTTTTAATAAACAGGTCTTACTTATAGATATGTTCAATCCTAATTTTTTCAATAACTGTTGAGTTTATGTATAGGACATGGTACATGAAACATGCTTAGAATTCAATGCAAAATTCAAAAATGAAATAAAAAATATATGTTTTCATTTGAAAAAATGAAGTTGATGGTCGTAACTTATTTTTGAGCTACCCTTTATACATGAAATTACCACAAAAAAAAAATTAAAAAATCAAAATCGACGGGTACGAGCGTTTTTTGAAAAAACTTACCGCTGAATTTTAAATGAATTTAGACATTTCTTCTGGGACTCACTGTATATCCTAATTGAAATATTGTAATTTACTTGTGTATTTTAGTTCGTTAAAACTATAAATGCATTTCCGAGATAACTTTTTTTATCCAAAACACTTACAAGAATTCTAAAAAATAATTATTTTCAGGCGCCTACACAAATCAGTGTGACAAGAACAAACCATCAGCTAATGTTAAACCTGTATGGAGACAGTCAATTTGCAATAGTAAGTATATTAATATACAGTGAGGACGTAAAGTAAGGAATAAATTCATTATCTCGCAAACTACAATTTTTTTAAAAAAATCGCTCGAACCCTTTGATTTTGTTTTTCAAACGCGCATATTCTGACATAAAATGTAGATATACAGGGTGTTGCAAATAAGAGTTAAATAGAACCCACTGTATATTATTGCATGTACGGATTCTTCGGAAAATCCTAAACATTTTTCATGTAGCATGTGCTATACCTTAGCCCAAGCGTTTTGGAGTTATTCTCATTCAAAATTTGAAAAGTGGAAAAAGTCATGGAGAAAATAAAGAATAAAATTATTTTAAAAATGTCTTATTTATCGAAAAAACAGTTAGGTGAACTTTTTTTTATGTGGATACCTTAAGGGAAAAGTATTCAAAAGCCAGCCTGCAAATTTAGATGATTTAAAAGATCGCATCCGGCAAGAAATTCGGCAAATTACACCCCAAATGGTTCGAAATGTTCAGCGAGAATTTGTAGATCGGTTAGGCTATTGTCAATTGACCAACGGAAGACACTTCGAACATTTACTTTAGAAAAATAATTTTTAAGTTCAACTAACTGTTTTTTCGATAAATAAGACATTTTTAAAATAATTTTATTCTTTGTTTTCTCCACGACTTTTTCCACTTTTCAAATTTTGAATGAGAATAACTCCAAAACGCTTGGGCTAAGGTATAGCACATGCTACATGAAAAATGTTTAGGATTTTCCGAAGAATCCGTACATGCAATAATATACAGTGGGTTCTATTTAAGAAAAAAATTTTTTGTGTCACTCTTATTTGCAACACCCTGTATATCTACATATGCGCGTTCGAAAAACAAAATCGAAGGGTCCGAGCGATTTTTTAAAAAATTGTAGTTTGCGAGATAATGAATTTATTCCTTACTTTACGTCCTCCCTGTATACCGCATATTTAATATTATAATAATTTAGCATGGTATTTGAAGTATTAGGATTTTATTCTATTCTAAATTTTAAAATGTGATCCTTTTATAACTGAATTAGTATTACAAGATGTATCAGTAATAACCGAATGTACAGGGTGTTCCATTTTCGACACTTTTATCGGGTATCTCCGTAAAATTGTTAGTGCTATCAAAAAAGTAATGTAGGTGTTATGTGCTCTTTTTGGGTCAAACTTAAAATGATAAAATCAAAATTTGAAAATTTTCGCTCGCTTCAGTGATACGGGTTAAACTCAAAATTAAAAGGTTACCGTCTTTCCGGATAGCGAACAAAATATACATTTTGCGCCATTTCTTCGTTTTTTCCGCTTTCAATATAAACTGATATCATATCAAATTTTTCAAAATGTTGATAGGTCATTTTCGCAAATGAACATGACAAAATAAAATTGACGTTAAATGTTATTAGCTGTTGTTTCATGGTCTACTGTGGTTTAAAGTAATAAAGTTTAATAAATCGCCTAGGAAACCAATGTCATCCATGGTGTGTTATATATTTGAAAAGAGAATTTAAAATAGTATCTTCTTAGATTAAAATATACAGTGTTCCATTTAAAAAAATAAGGTTAGGTCCGATAACTTTTTTACCTGACCCCGTATACTTATTCTCAAAACTGCAAATTATTCAACAATCAATATAAATAAACTTCTGTATAAAATATTTTTCTGTATCTCTTTTAACTAAGAAAATATAGGGTAATTTAGAAGTTGTCAATTTTTGGATTTTTCCCCCGTATCTCTTAAGCGAGCGAAAATATTCTAATTTTGATTTTACCATTTTAAGTTTGACCTAAATAGAGCACATGACACCTACATTACTTTTTTGATAGCACTAACAATTATACATGAAAAATGGAAAGAAAAAATTCTGATTCCGAAGAAAAAAACTCATTTCTAATTCAATTCAATTCAATAATTAATAAAGCCAATGAAGCAACACAAATTTTATTGCGTGAAAATTCGAAATAAGCTTACAAAAAGGAACATTATATGTTTATTAAATTGCATGGGACCAGAAGCAAGTGAAGAGTATTTAAATTGACTTATTTTTAACTTTTAGATTCGCCTAAGAATGCAACAGCGGAAAAATTACCAGAATCGTATAGATCTAAGGAATTGCCTTCCTCTACTTCCCGATCGCCCGTAAACCCTACAACGGGAAGACGGGGTTCCCTACAACTTTGGCAGTTTCTTGTAGCTCTTCTGGATACACCAGACGCAAGCGCTGGCTGTATCGCGTGGACCGGACGAGGCATGGAATTTAAATTGATTGAGCCGGAGGAGGTAAGAATATCTGGGCAAAATCAGTATATAATTCAATAAAATAAAGAATTAAAGGGGAAAAAATTCATTTGATTCTTTAGAATTATGCATCAATATCCAGGATCGGATTTAAGCATGGGCATTTATGGGGCCCAGGGCGGCAAATTTTGAGAAAAATATTTCAAACTTTGCCATCATCATTCAATTTGATCAGCTGGCATCTAATTGCCTATAGAATATTCATTACTATTGCTGTGACAAACTGTAGCGGGGGTGGGGGTTTCACTATTACCCAGGGGCGGCAATAAGGGCAAATTCGGACCTGTCAAAATGCACTTTAGATTAGTTATCGTCAGCTTTGCATGAATCACGCCTAGGTGTATTCCTGCTGAATACATGTCAAAGGGCACTAAAATAACAGCAGGCTTATAATTTATAATAATAATTTTTCGGCTTTAAATGAGTTAATTTTTAAGGTGGCAAGGAGATGGGGTGCTCAGAAGAACCGTCCAGCGATGAACTATGATAAATTAAGCAGATCATTAAGATATTACTATGAAAAAGGAATCATGCAAAAAGTAGCAGGTAAAGAAGCAAATCAGGAATTGGAAAAATACATTCAATCAACATTCAACAAAATATGATTAACGTTTTATTCAATTAAATTACCAAACTTTGAGCCCTAAGCTACTAACCTACTAAGGGCCGATATTTCAAAGTAAGGTACAGAATCACATAAGTCATCCTTAACCCAAGTTTGACAGCATATTAACGTTATTTTTAAGTCTCATCTAAGGGAGTCGATCTTAAGGACACTTAACGAGTCAATTGACCCTCAAATTATATCGAAAACATAGTTTTTCAAGGTTTGCCATAACGTTAAGGCTGCCTTAGCTAAGGTCTAACTTAATCGCTTTTGCACCTTGATTTTCAGGTGAGCGATATGTCTACAAATTTGTCTGCGACCCAGAAGCCCTGTTCAACATGGCCTACGGTAACTCGCATCAAGAATCGACCATAAAAACAAGCCCAAAACCGGAAAGTGTCACCCATTTAACCACAAAATTGGAATCGCACAATTTAGCTTACACAGATATGCTCAGTTTTTACAATTGTGGACTGGCCCATTCCTACCAGCACTTACATCCTTATTTGCAGGATGCCAGGGCGACGAGATATCCTTAGTTTATTCGATTTTAATTTTATATATAAATTTAATATTAAATATTCAGATAATAATTGTAATTTTAAAATTGTCAACATGTAAAAATAATATCTATAACAATAAAATAATATCTAAAAATAGTTTGTTATTCTCTTCTCTTTAATTCGTTTATTAACGACTTGGGGATGCAATTTGATTACTGTCAGTTCCTCCTGTTTGCTGATGATCTGAAACTGTTCATATCTAAATAATTCATAAATAAATAATCTAAAATCTTAAAATAATGTATCACTGGCTTTGCCAAAATAAATTAAAAGTGAACACATCAAAGACAAAGTGTATGATAATAGGTTCAAAAGTAAATTGTAAGAAGTATGCCGAATTAGGATTAACCCTTAACATAAATGAGTCTGAAATTAGTTTAGTGTCGAAAATAAAATATTTGGGAGTCTTTTTGGATCCTCAGCTTGTTTTTACGAATCACGTTGATTATCTTTGTAAGAAATTAGGGAACAAAATTGTTTTTTTCTGTCGCGTTTCGGATTGTTTGTCCCAGTGGGCCAAGACACTGGTTTATAATACAATCATTTTGCCTCACTTTAATTACTGTTGTTCTTTATTAACCCTTAACCGCCGTAGTGCAAGAACACTAACGTCGTCGCCATGGTGATAAATGATAACATGGTATGGAGATTGAAGCCTAAAAGTGTCACTCGATACATTTTCATTGGTCTAGGTCGTAGTTTGAACAGAATTATTTAATTGAGGGCAATATTCTTACTATTGTTCCCGAAGTTAAGGATTTGGGTCTGACTATGGATGCTAAGCTTACTTTCATTCCTCACATTCAGAACAGCATATCAAAATCTCTCCAACTCCTAGGATTTATTAAGCGCATAACCAGTGACTTTACTAATACCAAAGCTATAAAACAATTATATTGCTCATTAATAAGAACCCATCTGGAATACTCCTCCTGTGTCTGGAATCCTTGCTAGAATATACATATATTGAATATTGAAAGGGTTCAACATAAATTTTTGAATTACATGGCATATAAACTTAATATACCGCAACTAGATTATTCTCAGCTTGATCCCGATCAGAACCCTCAGGCTACGTCGGGATCATAGGGATCTTATAATGTTGTATAACCTATTACATAACAAATATAACTGTCCTTTGTTGGCAGAATATGATTGCACGTACCATCTAGAGAAACACGTCAGAGGAATACCTTTTCTGTACCACCTCATAGAACTAACTATGGCCAAAATAGCTTTATATCACGATCATGCAGACTAGCTAATGAATATCCCACGCTTGATTTCTTTTTCGGTAGATCAGATTTTATGAGGATGACTTCTCTATTATAGTATTCATCACTGAATTAACATTATAAACTTTGAATTCATTATAAATTTGATAGTAATTTTTGTAAAATTGGGCTTAATAAATAAATAAATATTCACGTTATTTAAGCGATGGTCCAAATGGTGATATTACGGTGATAAAGCTTAATTTCTGTACTGCATAGGGGTAGCAAGAAGGGTAAATCCGGCCCTGCATAATCGGTATTCATTAATGAGGCAAAATAAGCTTATTAGTAATTAGTAATTTAATGTACTCACATCGTCCTATGCATTAATATGTTAACTGCAGAACGGAAAGAAATTACTACGCTAATAAATAAAATAATTAAACAGGTTTAACTACGTGATTTAAAACGGCTAACCTTAGCAAATCACAATAACAGCAAAAATTTGACCTTTCAAACAAATAAAAGAAATACAGAAAGAATTATCTACATTTTATATCTACCTACATTTATATTTTAGTTTTGTTGTACAGATCGGTGTAACATAAACAATGTTCTCCACGTCATATAGGCAACCCCGCCGTAATGCTGCCGGTTTGGTTGCCAACCAACGACGACCGCGCTCGGATCCGAAATCGGTCGTAGGGATGTAATGATATTAAAAACATATCGATACATGGACAATAGATATTCAAATTCATTCTAAAAGTGGCTTTTCAGTGATGGCTACAAGGCCTTCTTTTATGCCAGAAAAAAAAGTGTTTATTTCCCAGTAAAGATATGCTAAAATGTTGCCGTGTAATCAGTTTCATTAAGGGCGAAGTACGGTCCTGTTCGCTGGTTAAGGTAAATAGTTTATCAGTCGGCATTGCGCATGACATCTGACGATCAGCTTCATTTACATGCACGAGGCTATAAATTTGCCACTTTTGCTTTTAGAATTTGGCTATCCATAGATATACAGGGTGGCCAATTAGTGCGACAAAGCTCAATATCTCTTTTACCGCTAGGGATAGCGGAAAACTTTTTTCACGAAAGTTATTAAGCGTTAAGAGGTGCAGATTTTAAAATTATTTTCAACTATACAGGGTGCTCCAAAAGGGCGGTGTGATAAAAATTTCATATTTTTTAAATGGGACACTATGTATATTTTTACATATTTGAATTCACCGTAAAGTTCTGTACATAGCACCGTAATTATTTGTACACATTTTTGCAACGTTGCCAAATAGATTGGAAAATTCCTAAAATTTATGCAAAAACATGGTTCAATGAAATGTGTAATATTTCTTAACTTATAATAATTTGAAATAAAATATTTTTATGTCGGAAAGAGGAATGTTGGCAGAAGTCCCCTATGATAACACATATCAATATATTTATACAGGGTATTTTCTATGGATATGCCAACATTACGAACTTGAAACCTGAGTTTCGTAAGTTTTTTAAATGAAACAACCTGTATATGATTACTTTATCTTGTAGATATTTTAATCCTCTCTAATTTTTATTAAGGTCTTTCTATGCCTATCTCTACCAATCTTGGTGGTATTTCAATTTTTATTTAAACGAGCAAAAAAAAGTGGATGCATTTTACCATTGTCTTTTTTCTAGTGACCTATGACAAAATGAAAACAAAATGTTATAATTTAAAAAAATATATTTATTCATACGGGAGGATACGACACAAAAATATTTTAACGATTCAAGCTTGTGGACAATTTCGAAAGTAGATTATTACCTAATTATTTGTTCATATAGTGGCCCCCACTAACTTGAACACATAATTCAATACTTTTTCAAAAGAATGAATCATGTTTCTACACATTTGGAACTGTTTTCAAAGTATTGCCTAATTATTTGTTCATAGTGACCCCCATTAACTTTAACACATATTCAATACGTTTTTCAAAAGAATGTTTCTAGACATTTGCCGAGTAATACTTTGAAAACAGTTGAAAATGTGTAGAGACATGACTCATTCTTTTAAAAAACGTATTGAATTATGTGTTCAAGGTATTGGGGGTTACTATATGAACAAATAATTAGGTAATAATTTACTTCAGAAATTGTCCACAAGCTTGAATCGCTAAAATATTTTTGTGTCGTATCCTCCCGTATGAATAAATAATTTTTTTTAAAATTACAACATTTTGTTTTTATTTTGTCATAGGTGACTAGAAAATGGACAATGGTAAAATACATCCAATTTTTTTTGCTCGAGTTTAAATAAAAATTGAAATACCACCAATATTGGTAGAGATAGGCATAGAAAGACCTTAACGAAAATTAGAGAGGATTAAAATATCTACAAGATAAAGTAATCATATACAGGGTGTTTCATTTAAAAAACTTACGAAACTCAGGTTTCAAGTTCGTAATGTTGGCATATCCATAGAAAATACCCTGTATAAAAATATTGATATGTGTTATCATAGGGGACTTCTGTCAACATTCCTCTTTCCGACATAAAAATATTTTATTTCAAATTGTTATAAGTTGAGAAATATTACACATTTCATTGAACCATGTTTTTGCACAAATTTTAGGAATTTTCCTTTCCTTTCTATTTGGCAACGTTGCAAAAATGTGTACAAATAATTACGGTGCTATGTACAGAATTTTACAGTGAATTCAAATATATAAAAATATACATCGTGTCCCATTTAAAAAATATGAAATTTTTATCACACCGCCCTTTTGGAGCACCCTGTATTGTCGAAAATAATTTTAAAAGTTGCATCTCTTAACGCTTAATAACTTTCGTGAAAAAAGTTTTCCGCTATCCCTAGCGGTAAAAGAGATATTGAGCTTTGTCGCACTAATTGGCCACCCTGTATGTAGGTCGGTGGTATCTATGCGAAAGTTCATGTATCCATTCTACTTCATCAATTATCTGTTTTACTGTAAACATGGATGACTTTGATTCACTTTTCGATGTAACCCCTCCTCCCCCCTGAAATAAATTACTAAATACGCCACTGTATCACACTATGTATGACAACAAATTTAATTAACATTACATTTATGTATCATAAATCGTACAAGGTGACGAGTAGGTAGCAGTGCAAACGTATACGCCGAGATAACATAGATATATCTGACATTATTAATTTGATGTTTAAATTAAGTGCATTGTTTCGGCAAGATTAAATTGTGACAAAAAACAGGTATTGACGCACGAATATACATTTTTGGACATATCTAACCGAAAATACCCAGAACGTTGTTTATTGTGAATGTGGGTGTAAGTTTTATCGTGTTTTATAGATTAGTGATAAGGCCAAACAGTTGAACGCTGGAAATGTAACTTTTTTCACTTCACATTTTAGTTGCAGTTATCAAATGTAATTTCCTTGTGTTGACTTAAAAGTAGTGATCGGCCGATATCGTTTTTTTGCCCGTCCTTGAAAATACGTCCTCTGATATTATTTACAAGAAAAGTGGTAAACCCACTGATATTTTTCCATGTGGATAAGATGTTGATTAGCTAGATCAATTCTACTTAAAAAACGGTATCGCGCGTTTTTCTCGTCAGACGCATTGTACTAGAATGAAACAATTAAATTCAAGTTGAAACATTGATAATGATCAAGTTTGGTCACCTGCACTTAACCTACTTATTTGCACACATTATATAAGTTTAATTTATATACCCTGCTATTCATTAATTTGTTGATGGATCCATATTTTATAATAATTTTTTTTAACTGATAAAATTTTATATTTTTGGGAAAATAATCTTATTCTCGCAATCTTACAGATTTCAATTAATCTCGTATTAAAGTATTAAGAATATAAAATGACGCAGTCAGTAATTGGACTCTCCTTATCGAAATTTAAATAATTGTTGTTAATAGCTTAATTGTGTAGGTATATTAAGAAATTTTATATTAATTTTGGATTTCTTATTATTTATGTCATTCAAAACAAGAAAAAAAATTAATCGCTCGCTTCAATTCCTACCTTGTGCGCCCTTACTAACTGTAACAAATTTTAGGTTGACTGCATAATATAAAAGGGGACATAAAACACCATTTATTTACAATCATGCACAGTTTTAAAAAAATGGCAACGCTGTAATAAGGTAAGCGTTTAGATAATTTCGATCTAGCATTAGTCAAAAATAGATAACAGCACACACAACACTGCGTATGAAAAAATGAATGAAAGTTCTAAACTTCAGGGATACACGCGTAGTATAATCGGTAGCACGTGCGTACAGCGTTGCCACGGTGGTTTCTCTAAAACATTGGAATTTGATTTTGTTGGGAAACTATAAATAACTTGACGAGTAGAAAATTTAAAAAATACACACATATTTAGTACAATATTTTTACTTAACTTAACATGACAAATGCATTCATATAATTTGTATCGATTTCAAACGCAGACGCAGTGGCGGTTCTTCCACAGGAGCACATGCACCCCCTAAACGAATAAAAAATATTAATTTATATTCATTGAATATTATTTATCGTATAAAGTCCGACCCTCCCTAATATCATATCGTACCGTCAATTATCGTATAACCTGTATATTATAGGCTCTCGATATCCCAACCGTGCCTCGATCCAGGTTAATGACGATTATGACGAGACTTGCTCGCATGTGCGATTAAGTAGGCGGGGCATAACACAGTTTCTCTGTAGTAACAGGTGGCGGGAGAGAGTGGGGAATAGCGGGGTTATGGCGATGTTACATGGGAAATGCGCACAATTTTACGCGCAGTTGTCTGTTCGTGCATCTAGTTAGAAATTCGAGCGTGTATGTTGACGGTGGACTATTGAAAAAATAACTTTAGCTCTTGATTTTGAAGTGAAGAATGCGGGACGACCTAAACCCGGAATTAACTAACGCAGACCACAAATGGACTTTATTAGAAAGTTTAAAAATTAAATATATGAAAAAAAAAGTTATAGAGGGTATTCCAAACTTTAATGAGGCTGTTATTGATCAATTTCCTACAATTAAGAATCAAAGAACGGACTTTACGTTTAAGCACTATACACACTATGGAAACCTTTCTTATTTTCCAAAAGTTGTATTTCCTTGTGTAAAATTAAAAAAAATAATAAAAATATGTTTTACATAACGCATTTTCTTATTACTTCTTTTCTTTCTACATTTAAAACGCCTAGAAAGTAATTGTTTGGTCGTTACACAAAAATAAAATTTTAAAAATAATTTTACGTAAGTTGTGAACCCCCTCTATCATAGGTCACGAGCCGCCACTGCGCAAGCGGTTGATTTAGGACCCTCGGTACACACTTGGCATCATTGATTACTTGTAAAACTTTGTATGATTCTGACAGAATAAAAACAATTCTATCTATTTATTAATTAAATGTTTTTGGCTGAGAGACAGACAAATAAACATATTTTTTTCATGTCCGATATCGAATATTTAAAAAAAGAAGTAGACATGTTCTGTGAACACCCAGTATTTTACATGTGTCTATTTTTAACCAGCTGTTTCATAGGCACTAAAGAAATGAAAAACTTATTCAGCTGTAGATTAACCTTTTTAGTCACATAATGGGCGAGTGGATCTTCAAAGGTAAGCAAGTACGAGAGCCTATGTTTAAAAGTAACATTATACTATCAACACTAAAGCATGTGCTGACTAAAAGAAAGTATATGCGAAAAAGATACTTCGGAAAATGATAAAAATCCTGATAAAAAAATGGATAGCGCATATTTTTTGTATTTTGAGTTAGCCCGTTCATTCAAAAAACGAGATGTAGCATTTTTAGCCAAGTTTTTATGAATGTTGTCAAAAATGACAGGGTGTCATATGTCACACCGAAAAGCAATTATTATTTTTTTTAATGGGACACTCTAGATATCAGAAGCACATTAGATGGAGCCTTTTCTTCCGATCTCAAAAACATAACACACATATGCATTAATTTCTTCATTCCATCAAACATTGACAAAAATATGTAAAAATATATTATTGTTAAAAAGCATCAAGATAGCTATGCAATTGTTTTGGTTGCTATGGATTTTATCTTTATTTATATTTCAGTCTGTTATTCTCAGAATTTTGTAGAAAAGTTATTTTGCATGTAAAAACAACCAATATGAGATATTATTATTCAGTGGGGGAAAGGTGTTTTATGTTTGATATTGTATATATGTCCAATTGATTGGAAAATCCGGTACTATAAAATGACCGCCTAACAGCCCAGACCTAACACCCTGTGATTTCTTCTTTTGGGGTTATATTAAAAATATTCTTTATAGTACACCGTGTTATTCGTTGAATGAACTGGATATTAGAATTGAAAACGCCATCCTTCAGATTCAAACTAATAGAGAAGTTTTATTAAAAATTAATAGTCACATTGTAAAAGTGTTTCGTAAATGTATCGAAAATGGAGGTGGTCAAGTAGAGCAATATAGATTATGAAATAATTATTATATAATTCTAGTTATTAAATTAATGTTATAAACTTTTGTTATTTTTTAGTTATGCCAATATTAATAAAATTGTTTTTCTACTACTCACTTGAAGAAAATAATGCATATGTGTGTTATATTTTTGAGATCGGAAGGCGCTTCTAATATATTGTGTCCCATTTAAAAAAAATAATAATTGCTGTTCGGTGTGACATATGACACCTACTGCCATTTTTGACAACACTCATAAAAACTTGGCTACAAATGCTACACCTTGTTTTTTGAATGAACGCGCTAACTCAAAATACAAAAAAGTTACAGGGTCTTAAAAGTGGGACAAACTAAATTGATAACCCTGTACAGGGGCACTATTTTGTTTTTGAGGCTTTTCCAGCAACTAATTAATATTGTAGTTACTTGCACCGCCGTAGATAGGGGATATATAGGTACCCAGTACCGCCCAGAAGCGGGACTTTGAAACAATCTTCGCCTTAAGAGTATTTATCAGTGGACTACGCGGTCCGATTTGAGATTGTTATTGAACACTGAGACAACATCGCCATTCCAAGACACGACGTGCCAGCACGCTGGCCGGCTGTGTCGAGGGAGTACGAGACGTTTTCCTTATGCTTCTGCCTTTGATCACCCGAAGCGTTGCCAAATCACTTTAGATACCTAGTTGCGATTTTTGATATTTTCCCTGAAAACTTCGTTGTGCCATTTTTTTTACCCTAAAAATAAAAATGTGTCACAGGAGACAAATTATAAGGCAACAAGTCGAAGTATAGTTCCTTGACACCAGAGCTCGTATTAATGCATTTTCCGACCGCCCGGGAAATCAAACGGACCGCTTTGAAGTAAAGCAGAGAACCTGATCAATACATGAGCGCATGTTGTTTAAAATAACAAACATAACCAACTATGTAGTATGTTAATATTGTTAGTCTAAGTGAAGTGCTTTGTATACGCGCTGAAACTGATCGGTGTGGAACAAAAAGTGCATAAATCGCCTATAGGGTGTCCCAAGAAATAGGGTGGATTCTTGCAAGAGGTGATTTAAGTTTAAGAGCATCGAATATTTTGATTAATGTCCGTCATAGAATTAACACGCATTTTATCACCTTGTTAATATTTAAATAATATCATATTACATAAAATTTGTAGGACAACGTAGCAAAAAAAAAGCCAAACGAGCCAAGCTAGCAGAAAATGATAAATTGAGAAATTTATTAAATTTCTTCCATTTTGAAAAATTCTGCATTCAAACAAGCCATTATCAGTCCAAGTCTACGGCACTAATGGGACACAACTATACAGCTACAGCCACTATATTATATATTTTTATTTTTAGCCTTAACCAAGAAGTCCAGCTACAATCAAAAATGGCAGAACTAAATTTGGACTTAAACCAGTCATTGGACCTTAGGATAGCCGAATTTAAAGGTGATCCCGAAAAAATGGCACAAGTCAATGAGTTCCTGAATGAGATTTTCGAAAAGGCTCAGAAGGATGCCGAACAAAGGAATAGTGGGACGAGTAAAGGCAAAGGAAAATTGGTAAGTTCATATACATTTTCGTACACATTCGTTAATGTATGGTGTCCCTTATCCAAATTGAAAAAGTAGAATGATTTTGGTGTATGTACGTCTGATCGCTTGACATAGCTGAAATATCCGATGGATATAACGTGGAATATTAAATGATATTTAGCTAGATAGCTATAATTTTAACAAAAATCGTCTACTTGCTTGTCAGGTGGTAATATATTGTATAAATATGCAAGGAAACTAATTTCCTAACCACCTGAAGATGCCTCAACAGCTATTCTCTGGGCTATAGGCCTCGTTTCTTGGAAATTATTACTCAAAAAATTATTATGTAGGTATGACCCCCCCCCCTTCCTACCTAGGGGTTGAACCACGAAAGCTGCACATACTCTTTAAAAACATCCCCCTTCACAATAAAACTGACGTCTCATTCCGATTTTTAATATTATTTACTGGGATGTTTTCAAATATAAAACATTCGGGTGATTAGAAAATTATTTTTCGTGTATAATTACACAAAAATAGCTTGTCAATTAAAAAACAAAACAATTTGCTAAGCAAGCACGTAATTTATTTAACGCGACAATACAACAAAATTTGAATTGAATTTTTTTTTGGAATTGATTGAAAGTATTATTATTTTGAATGCGTTTTCTATTTCTGATTTTTGTTAAAGTGCATATTGTTTCTCCATTGTTATTTTATAGCATGATTTATAGCATGAAAGTTTCAAGTAATAGCCACTGGCAATATTTGCCATGTATTAATTTATACCACATTTTTTATTAACCTTACAATTTAAATAATTTTTTTATAATATTTAGCATGTTATTGTTATATTGTTGTTTTTAGTTCTTAAAAACTTATTAAAATATTTGATATTATTTGCAGGATGCTTTAGGATTACAAAGTAAGTTTTTCTATGTATCTGGTACACGTTTCTCCACTTTCTATCTATTTTAGCCCCTTGCTCATACTTTATGCCTATGCATTGTACAGGGTGTCCCATTTTCCATACTTTTATAGGGTATCTCCGTAACTGATAGTGCTATCAAAAAAGTAATGTAGGTGTCATGTACTCTTTTTGGGCCAAACTTAAAATGATAAAATCAAAATTTGAAAATTTTCGCTCGTTTAAGAGATACGGGGGAAAACAAAAAATTGACAATTTCAAAATTACCCTATATTTTCTTAGTTAAAAGAGATACGGAAAAATGTTTTATACAGAAGTTTCTTTATATTGATTGTTGAATAATCTGCCGTTTTCAGAATAAGTATACGGGGTCAGGTAAAAAAGTTATCGGACCTATTCTCATTTTTTTAAACGGAACACCTGTATATTTTAATCTAAAAATATACTATTTTAAATTCTCCACACGATGATATTGGTTTCCTAGGCGATTTATTTAAACTTTATACCTTAAAACCAAAGTAGGCCGTGAAACAAAAACTAATATCCTAGAGACAACTATGTTCACATTCTAGTAGTTATTAACATTTAACGTCAATTTAATTTTTTACATATTCATTTTGAAGAATTTGATGATATCTATCATCCATGGTGTGTTATAAATTTGAAAAGAGAGTTTAAAATGCTATCTTTTTAGATTAAAATATACAGGGTGTTCCATTTAAAAAATTAGGTTAGGTCCGATAACTTTCTTACCTGACCCCGTATACTTATTCTGAAAAGGTAGATTATTCAACAATGATTATAAAGAAGCTTCTGTATAGAACATTTTTCTGTATCTCTTTTAACTACGAAAATATAGGGTAATTTTGAAATTGTCAATTTTTTGAATTTCCCCCGTATCTCTTAAGCGAGCGAAAATTTTCAAATTTTGATTTTATCATTTTAAGTTTGGCCCAAAAAGAGCACATGACACCTACATTACTTTTTTGATAACACTAACAATAACGGAGATACCCTATAAAACTGTCGAAAATGGGACACCCTGTATACTCAACTAACATCTATTCATTCTATGTCACAGGACATTTAAACTTTGAGAGACGTATTTGTTATTTTTATCTGTTTTTGCAGAATTGACCCTCTGCAATTGGTCGTCTATAAGATCCTGTTTTTGGTTAGGGCTACATAAACCGTGAGATGTCGCGACGAGTTTTATACTCCTTTCAATATAACTCAGTCTAACCTACACTGCCATCAAAAATACGCTTGACAACCATTTAGACAGGTTAAGATGGAGCTTTCTTAGTTGAGATGTGCATATATACATTCACGTGCCGATGCATATTTCTGATGGAATGCACTGGACCTTGGCTTTTAAACACTATTATTCTTTTTCTTTTGTTAGAAAATTTATAAAAGCATTCTAATTTACGTTTTGCATGACTTGTCCGTCGCCTAAATAGAACTATACTATTACATTGTGTAACAGAGTGCCATCTCAATCGTGAAATTCTCAGGCTTTTCCAGGTTCACCCTGACCAAGAATTTATGTATATTCATATTCGGCGTTCTTACAAGTAAGAGCCTTTAATATTAATATCTCTCGTTTCCCTGAAATTTCATGATGAGCCTTATGTTTAAATCTTTCTTGCTGGCTAATTTTACTTAGTTTTTCTCCCAAAATCGTTTTGTGTTTATTTAAACACAAAATTAATTTATCTAGATATGAAAAACTTTTACTTATATTAATTAATTCAGATTAATTAAAACGGTTTATCTGCGACATTAGCGAAATAGTGCTTGCTAGTAATCTAACTATGTTTTATTTTTAGACGTATTAAAGGTTTATAGCATCGCAATCACAAAAAATATCAATCGCGTACTATGTATCAATATACATGGTGATTGATTGTGGATAGTCTATTAGACGTTCATGAAGAACTAGTCCACGGGATCACTTTGAAAATTTGGTAGCTTATAGTGCACAATATGCCCTATCTTTTAAAAATATTTTCAGCCATACAGTCCTGCCGCTTCTACTAGAAAATATTAGCAGCTTTTAAATGGAACACCCCGCATATAATTTTTTTTAGAATTCCTATTAATTTCTTAGTAACTTTCCTCATTCTACCTAACTGGGGGTTCATTTAAAAAAACATACTTGTTATCATTTTTCTAAACAATGAAATTAATTGTATTTTGAAACACCCTGTACTATTATAACTAATACTTGGAAACAGAGTGAAGGGTCTCTGGATATTACCTGACTCCCAACCAAATTTCAGTTCGCTAATTTGTCAGAGTCAAAAATACAAGCCCTTGTTGAAGGATATGTTTTCCAAAAAAAAAAAGTTAAATTAATTATCTCGAGAACGATAACAGATCGGTATAGCACAGGGGTCGGCAACCTACGGCTCGCGAGCCGCATGTGGCTCTCGATGTCAAGTTGTGTCTCTTTCGATATCAAATTGCGGCCGTTAGTGGCTCTTTAAAAACTGAGAAATTGTGTAAATTATAACTTCTGGCTCTTCCGTCTCAAAAGGTTGCCGACCCCTGGTATAGCAAATTGTTAAGGAAAGTTACAAAAACTTACTAGGGGTTCTAAAAAAAACATAATACACTGGGTGTTCCATTTAAACTATCAACGCTAATACTTTCTAGTGAACGCGCAGCACTGCATAGCTGAAAATTTTTAAAAAGGGAGAGCATGTCCACTTATATTAGCTACCAAATTTCCAAGGTGATCCTGGTTCTTCATAAACGTCTTATAGGCCACCGTCCATCGCCCTGTATGTACAGGGTGAGTCAACGATAGAGTAAAGTTCATTATCTCCTATATTTTAAGAATTAAATAAAAACTCAAAATATAAAAGTTGTAGAGATCATTAAGGTGCACATTCTAAAATTATATTAGAGTATACAGGGTTGCCCACAAAGAAGTGGTGAATATAACTTACGTTTTTTTAAATGGAACACCCTGTATTTCTATCAATTTTCGGATTATGCATAAGATTCTGAATATTTTTATATACTTATAATGTTATATATCTAAATCTTATAGTTTTTCCAAAATTTCAATTTTTTCAGAAAAATGTCAGCTTTCAGCGTTGGATTTAATTGTTAATACCTACACTACCTTTGCCAATTAAAAGTTCATATTTGGAATGGGCATTATATGGAGTTAAGGCAAATAAATTATGCAAACAAATTTATCTCACTTTTTACAGGGTGTTCAAAATAAATATTCGATCTTCAGTAACTTTAAACAGAAAAATTTCGGTTTTTTTAAATGGTACACCCTGTATATTTTATTTCTTTCTGATAGAATACGTAATTCTCTTTAACTTTTATTTTGAACACCCTGTAAAAAGTGAGGTAAATTTGTTTCCATAATTTATTTGCCTTAACTCCATATAATGCCCATTCCAAATATGAACTTTTAATTTGCAAAGGTAGGTATTAACAATTAAATCCAACGCTGAAAACTGACATTTTTCTGGAAAAATTGAAATTTTGGAAAAACTATAAGATTTAGATATATAACATTATATATAAAAAATATTCAGAATCTTATGCATAATCCGAAAATTGATAGAAATACAGGGTGTTCCATTTAAAAAAACGTAAGTTATATTCACCACTTCTTTATGGACCACCCTGTATACTCCAATATAATTTTAGAATGTGCACCTTAATGATCTATACAACTTTTATATTTCGAGTTTTTATCTAATTCTTAACATAAAGGAGAAAATGAACTTTACTCTATCGTTGACTCACCCTGTATGTATGTATACCTAAAGTGTTTTGGAAATAGTTTATCATTTTGAAATGGGTGACTTTTTGGGTGTCCTAAAGAAAGCATACATACGGCTGGTAATTAACGGCCCTTTTAAAAATACATAAATCAATTATTGTAATAATAATTAATACCATAAATTTTATTGCATATTTTACGTTTTTAGATGGAACCAAAAAAATCGGCGCGTGGTCCAACCGTGCTAAGTCGTCTGCCCGGACTTTTGCGACCAGGATTTTTACCACCATATGCAATTGTACCAATACAGTGCGGAGTACTATTGCTTCTCGCAACAATAATCATTAGGAAATGTCTATGGAAATCCAGCCCTACCACGACGACATAGTCGTCATATCATAAACCCGTTTCGTGATATACCCCTAACATTTTAGGTAATTTTAAGCATATCAATTGTTACAATCGTTTGTATAAAATATCGCATTGAGAAATTGATCGGGAAGAAATGTATGAGAGGCGGTTGCAAGCATGAATGAAATGTCAATCGTCATTAGCCTAAAGAAATAAATATTTGAGCAGGCTTAGTTACCTAGAAATACACTGGCAAGATTGTTGATACACCATTTCATCTATCATTCTGTCAAGAGCACATACATATGTACATACGTACACTCATACATAGCACATGCAATTTCACAAGTGATCTGTTATCCTCTCCGCGACTGACAGTTAGGCAATCTTTTCAACGTCATTTCTTTACCATATCCTACAAGTAAAAGTTAAAAATTCAATAACCCGCCCGATACCAGTAATTGTACCTTTTCATTCCTTTATAGTAAACGAGAGACAGAATATGTCTATGAAATAATACATTGAAAGCGCATAAGAGATGATCTGATATGCTTAAAAGTTAAGTTTAGGTCCACATAGAACCTTCTTTGTGATAGAAAAAACTTAAAAGAGAATAAAAGAAACAATGACGGAACAGCAGAGTCATACTTATACACGCAGAGAAAAAATGTTGTGAACAAGGTGGTAAAAGGTTTAGATGTCGCTGTGTTATTAAATATATGAATATCAAATGACTGTTGTATCCTGTTGTAACTGCCAAAATTTTATTGTTTGTTAACTTCCATATGTGTTAGATATACCATTGTTGCAAAAACTAGATTACCCCACGGATTACACTTATTAGAAAACTAGCAATCAATTTATTTTTATTAAAGAAGCCATTCAAGTATACCGGTGGAAGCACCGGTAGGATATCCGTTTATAACGGCAAGATTACCTAAAGAACGCAAAAGATCTTACCCATTGGCAAGTGAAGTTGCGAGAATAGATCAGCTGGGTCGCAGGTAATCTTGCAGCGGAAACAACACAACAGTGTTGTTAATGGTAACAGTGCAGTATATGGTTTTCTGCTATTTTAGCGATTTTTAACATATTCTCACATATTATACAGTCGACAGACACTATGAATCCATGTTTTGGGAACCGGGAGCGAATTGGGGCCCACCCCAAAAAACAGCGGGAAGCACATATACCACAAAACACCTTTGCAACGAGACACTCAGATTTCCACTAAATCTTTTTATAAGAAAAGTTGCAGACGAAAATCTTGAAATCTTAACCTGCAAACAGTAAAAATATAAAATGAAGGAACATCAAAATGCCTATACAATATGTAAGCAATATGGCAACACTGCCACGTAATAATGAAACAACACATTGCAATAACCAAACTTAACAAGAGTGCAAGATTGCCACATTGACTAGTTTAACGTGACAATTTTAACAAACCCGAACATACATAGGCTGGAAACTGTATATTGCACAATTAGGTACCATATTTCCGGTTGTTAATTAGTTTACATAGATCAGGTTTGTTTTTATAACATATAAAAACATTACAATATTTTATGCTTCCACACAAAGCCAATTTTTCTGTAGTTTTGTGGTATTTAATTTTATCGCTCCATTTTATATGTAGCTATTAATATAATGGATTTTACACTTTGTCCATTCTAAGTAGGTATGCTTTATTCAGTTCCTATATTTTCCTAAAGATTTATATAATACTCAACTAATAGGCATATAATATCCTTCAAGCATAATAGACATGATGAGTAAAATATAACTTGACAGGCTGAGCTCCTGGCTGTATTGGTCAAATATTTTTAAGCACATCTATCTACAAGTTTGCAAATTTTTATGTTTCCAATATGAACATATCTCTGGATTTTCGTATTTTTTTGTTAAAACACATCATACTCTTATGCAAACGGTGTGGAGTTTACTTTAAGGTAAACTCATCCGTCGAAGAATAACTCATAATATGCTTTGTACTAAAAAATAAGTATTTATGACAATCAAAATTCTAAAGAAGAAAAATCAACACACATGTGTATGATTAACTTAGTTTACTAAAGTACCAATAAAAAACAATCCAAAGTGAACTAGATGTGTTCCCTTCTTAAATATATCTATATTTTTAATAAATAAAAAATGTATAATTTCATTACAATACAAAAGCATACCGGAATATTAATAAAATGTATTAGTGTAACATAGCAATATGTATCAGTATCAAAAATGTGTAATAATGTATAAATTGTAAGTAATAATTATTGGAAACCGGAATATCCGAAAAGAAAAATAAACACAATATAATTTAAATTGTTTTATTATTATTTTTTTTTAATAAACTAAATACATAAAGATACTGCCCAAAGAAAAATTTGTGAACTTTGGCAAAAAATAAATCTTATATAATTTCATTAGCCATTAATAGTTTTCATAAGAAAAAATGATAAAGATATACCTATAGTGGAGTCGTTCTGGCGAAATAAACGTCTCGAAAATCCCTTGACGAAATCGAGTAATTTTTTTTCCCCAATCGATATAGTAGGATCCTCTCGACATTCTGACATAATTTGTAGGGGGTCCGCATTGGGGGGGGGGGGGGCACTCCCCGTAAATCTAACCTACAACGGATTTTTCTAAATAACTCAGCCGGTTCTGATGCTACAAAAAAATGTGAAGAGCAAAATTGAAGAGCTTGACAGCGCGTAAGCTCGAACAAACCTAATCCCGATATCTCAATGAGTTCGCGAATTATGGCGATTTTTAACTGCGGAAACAATAAAATTTGTTCTTTTTTATCAGCTACGAGGGGGGATTGGCGAAAAATGTTTATTTTCGCAAATGCGCGCTTGTTGCGGCATACAAGAAATGAATGGCCACTTTTTAATATCTCCGAAAATACTTTAGATATTATGTTCGGGTTTGTTCCATTTTGATATGTGTTAATAGGATATAGAACCACACATTTTAGTTAGTTATTCACTTGTTCCACCAGTGGCGTCCCTGCAAACATGTCCTCTATTTTTTACAAAAAATATGGTACGCCACTGACATTTTTCCATGGGGATCTTTTTTCTGATTAGCCCGGTCAATTCTATATAAAAACGGTCTCTTGAGTTTTTCTCGTCAGACGCATCGAATTGCTCACTCCAACAAATGTATCATTATTTAATTTATCAATGTTAATAATAATGAGTTTCAATATGAATTTAGTGGTTTTAATCAAGAACGGTGCGTCTGACAAGAAAAACTCAAGAGACCGTTTTTATGTAGAATTGACCAGGCTAATCAGAAAAAATATCCACATGTAAAAATGTCAGTGGCGTACCATATTTTTTGGTGGAACAATTGAATAACTTTTCTAACTAAAATGCGTGGTTCTATATCCTATTATTAACACATACCAAAATTGAACATAATATCTAAAGTATTTTCGGAGATATTAAATAGTGGCCATTTCTTGTATGCCCCAACTCCGCCCCTTCTCGAGATATAATTAATTAAATTTTATTGTTTTTGCAGTTAAGAATCGTCGGGATCAGGTTTGTTCGAGCTTACGCGCTCTGTCAAGCTCTTCAATTTTGCCCTTCACATTTTTTTTGTAGCATCAGAACCGGCCGAGTTATCTAGGAAAATCCGTTGTAGGTTAGATTTACGGGGCGTGCCCCCCTCCCCCCCAATGCGGCGCCACTACAAATCATGTCAGAATGTCGAGAGGATCCTACTGTATCGATTGGGAAAAAAAAATTACTCGATTTTGTTTTCGACTCCTAGTTAAGTGGTACCTACATTTATTTTTATACATTTCACATAAAAAACTTGGAAGCATTACTATAATACAATAAATCTTCGCCACCATAGCTTACTCTATCTACAGTATATGGTGGATAAAGCTGATAAATATTGTCAGTCTTCCACTCAATACTTAGTATAGAGCTTGCCCCTATATTAAGTAAAAATATATTATTACTAACATTGTCTGAAAAACTGTCACTGCCTTTTTCAATCATTGTGATACTTGAGTTAATATCGTCATTTGTACCTTCACACTGTAACAAAGTGTTTCCATACTCTTTCCAAATTTTCTTTAATTTGAACCTAATAACATCTTGGTTTTCAAAATCATTCTCAATTGCATGAAGTTTTTCATGGTGCCAAATTTTTGCTCTACTTCTTTTAAGCTTTAATGCTTTATGTAGCTGATGGGCAAGCCCGCCCTTTTTATAACTCTTCTTACGCTTTGGAGGTTCATAGTAAAGTGAATTACCTTTGATTTCCATATCTGAAGGTACAACTTGTGAACTAAACTGACTAGGAAATGGCTCAATATTAATAGTAGCTTGAGAAGTGCAGACACTAAATACAGGAGATTCACTTCTAATAAGTTGAGAAGGCTCACAATTAAACAAATCCGGAGATGGACAATCATTTATATGGTTTTCTTTTGATTTATGATGCTTGCCTCGTAACCGTACTCGACGCCTTTCTATCACTGGTGAAGGTTCTTTAACAAAAACAGACATACTCCTTTGGGAAAGGTTTGGAGATAATTTATATAACTCTGAACGTTTTAATCCTAAAACCGGTGACTCAATAAACCCAGCAGATGAAACTGACATATTGTCTTGTTGATGTGTGAAATCTAAGTTATGTTTTTGGAAGGTAAGAATAGGAGAAATGTTACAATTTACCTCAGAAAGCTTCTTGGGTCTCTTTTTATTAAAAATGGGGTGTTCATCTTCTGAACTTGAAGACTCCCAAAATATTTGCTCTGTATTTGTGTTGTCTTTGGATCCATTCTGGAATACTGATAATATCCAGTGTTTCTTTGCCATTTTGCTGTAAAAAAAAATGTACATTGAATAATGATTAATTTGATGTTCCAAAAAACATAAATAAACTTACCATAACAAAGATGGTAAACAGCTTTGAAAGTTTAATCGGCTCCTTGAGCTCCTCCAAGAACAAACCAACGAACATAAAACAATCCACCGAATAATCAACAAAACTTTGAATATAAATTAAACGTTTTGTATTCAAAGCAACACAACAGAACCGGGTAGGTTATGTTTCGCGAACAGGAGAAATAAGCAAACGAAAAAGTACCACAGAACAAGATTAGGTCGTTTCGCAGAGAACATTCTTAAATTGTCATTGGTCTTATAATTAACCAATTAAAAACAAGGCATTATTTATATTCGATGAGAATGGATTTAACGTTTAAAAAACCAGGGTTAACACTATGGTTATAAGTATTCGTTGGTTAACACCTTAGAGTTAACACTAACAGTTATACCCTCGGTCAGTTTGTTAATGTAATGAATCAGAAAAAATGTGTTAATGTAATGAATCAAAAAAAAACTAAATACAATGAAATTTTAATAATGAAATTGTGCTCTCAAAGTTTTAACAAAAGGCCTATCACATGTTAATACTATTTCTTCGACATCCTCGGGTTTTCCTTCAGTAATAACCTTAACTGGTGGTGGTCTCCTTAGTTTTCTTCCAAATCTACCTGTTTTTCTTTGCCATAAACCTAAGAAAATACAATATTTTATAGAATTGAAAAGAAATTGTTCGTTACACAATACAAAATGCCATTAACAAAATAGACACGAAACACTTTCAACCGATTCTTCGTGAAAACTAATTACTGTTATTTATATTGCACTGAGAGTAAGGGGGGGAAGGGGAAAAATATCATTATAAACTAGTTAAGGAAAATTTACCCACCTGAGCGAGGCCTATTTCCAAGCTCCCTATTTCGTTGTGCAGATCCAACTGGTGTGGAACCATGTTCAATATTACCTAATCTGCCCACGGTACACATGCATTCCTCTGCCAAGCTGAAAAAAGTGTAGCTAAATGCTTCTAAATACAAATATTTCTAATTTTAAATTAAATTCCTGTTTGAGTTTATTTTGACTGTTACATTTCTCTTACTAAATCGTTTATGAATTCAGAGACATTCAAATAGTATTGAAAATTAACTGGCCTGTTGAGGAGATGATATTTATGTATATCCTTCCCTCAATTGCACTAAAATAAAATTACAGAAACATGAACCTACCTAAATTCTTTTTTACTAGGCATCATAATTATAACTCGACTATCAGGAGCTTTTCTAGATATGGTAGCAAAAGTACCAGCTGCATGCACTAAAAACCCTCCCAAACCTGGATATTTTTCAATACAGTGAACTTGTGTTCCCAATGGAAGGGCTCCTAGTGGATATGCGTCACCTTCATTTGGTCTTACTATAAAAAAACAAAACATGTAAAGACAAGTAAATGAACCATTTAAGGACTAAAAAGAGGGCGATGTGGATATAAATATGGAACTTAACCAATTTGTATTTAAGGCTAGTGGTTGTTCACCCACCTGGTATTCTGGGAATATGACAGGAAGTCCTAATGATATCACCAGCTTTCATATTTTCTGTAGCTAAAATATATTTCAACCTATCTCCATGAGCAACTAATGCTACAAATGCGGTTCTGCATCCATCTTTTATAATTTTGATTACTCTCTCTACCTATAAAGTAATTAAGAATATAAAGAGGGATATATAGACATCGACACATACAATTTATGATAAAAAGACATGCAATACTAACCTGTGGAGGTCCTTCTTTCGGTCCTACTCGTTTCCACTCAATCCAGTGATATTTATGTTTAATGCCACCTCCTATTCCCTTGACGACTAATCTTCCCGTCTTTGGATCTCTGCCGGCCAGATTGGTTACTTCCAAAGGTTTAACAGTGTAGTTTTCAGGGAAATGCACTTTTCTACGGTATGCTACACCAAAGCCTATTGGAGGTTTTTCAACGTACTTGGTTTTATATCTAACACATACTTTTTGTAAATTTGTTAATTCCGATATGGTTAATCTTTGAAAAGCCTTAACTAAGCAGGACATTATTTTTTTCAGAAATGTAGTAACTGTGTAGTAACTTATTTAAGGTTAGGTCACAGTGTCACAGAATATAGAACAGACGTGATTGGTATGTTATGTACCGAGCCGATTTATCTTCTATATTTGGTTTGTAAAAAATCATTTCGTACACTCGGCTGTTTCTATCAATGCTATGGAAGCACTTCCCCTGGTAGTCTATCGGCAACGGTCTATCGCATATATGTTTTTTCAATGCACTCTCCTCACATCACACTCGAAAATTTGACCGCTCGCGTGTCGCTTGTTGCCAATTGCTTTGGTTGTGTCGACCTATTATTCCTCCGTGATCAGTATTTCAAGTTGCCTGTTCATGCTATTCAACGTCAAATAAATATAAGTTAAAAAATTCCATTACACCAGTTATCTCATAAAATTTCGCTGTTGGAAATAACTTTTATCACCTTTTTTCTGTTTACATAAGTTAACAAATTAAGATTGTTACCAGAAATCCGATATGAAAGGATAATACAACACATTTCTGTTAACTAATTATTTTCCATTGCTTGTTTTTCCAAGGAACTAGTGTGAATTATCAAATTATTATTGGAACTTCTGATTTATTTTCGAAACATAAATTTAACTTGATTTGGTAACTGAGTATTACTAAAACATTGTTCCAGTTTTAAAGGCATATACCTCTTGTTGCAATGGATGTTAGTTCAGATAATCGAGAGCCCCTGGTAAAGAAATGGTATCGAAAAGCTACACAAAGGTAAGTCTCTCCTTTGTACAATTATTTTTTATATAGGGAACGTTTTACCCCTATTAGAACTAATTATTTGACCCAAGTTTAATCATAAACTAAATTTTTCAAATTTATGCTTAGTAGTGTAAATCATTATAATTGACTTTAGGCTTTTAGTCTCTATGTTAGGACTATGCATATATTTGGTAATAAGTTATTTATCAGCCTGTACAGTGCCGAATTAACCATAGATATAAAACAAAACTAGCAAATGCCACATGCCCTGCTTTTCTAGAGGTCACCCGTCTAGAGATGAAAATGTTTTTCTTGTAAAATCAAACCTTGATAACATTTGCTACATGCCCTGTGCTGGCTTAATCCAGTACTGAGTCTATGTTATAAATTTCGTTGGGTATGATGGAGATGTACTTCTATTACATTAGTTATTTTTACCCAAATGGGTTTGTTCGTCTTTGTCTTTCATAGGTATGTATCCCATCAGTTGTGTCTTCAAATTAAAGTTATATCCTAAAGCGTGTATGAGTGGGTTGGGGCTAAAGAATTTGACTTTGTTTGTCACTTATCCTGTCAAATAGAATAGGTATAGTTTAAAAAGACTGAAGACATTTCCATCCTAGCTTCAATTTAGTACTGTAATCAACAATTTATTGTTAATTTTCAAAATTTATTGTTAATTTTTCTAATAACTAAGACTTCCTGGGGCTCTAAAGTACCTACCTGTAATTTTCACTTTTACCATAGGTGATTATTGTATAGATAAAAAATAATCACTGGTATAATTCGTTTTTAAGTTGCTTTAACAAAACTGTTGGATAAATTTGTGAGGAAATAATTATGTTCAATAAGTGGATAGATCAGTGGTAGGTAGTCATTGAAATTGGGATTAAATTCAGTCAGTGTGGCAATTTGTTGCTTTACAAAATCCTTATATCTGTTTATCTATGCAAATTTTAAAAAAAACTTTATTAGTGTGATTTGATAAGGGCCTACTTATGAAGATTACAATTCAGAATTATTTTTGTATATACAAGGTGGCTCTTACTCATAAAGATAGATAGATCCAAGTGAAAGTGTATAAAGATAAATAAATTTTCGAAATATAACAACAGTGGATTATAATGTAGCTTGATTTTTTTTAAACATATACTTTATATTTCTCCTTTAACTCAGTTCTGACCTCTTAATATATATTTTTCTTGCATGTACATACAAGATGCGTTCAACTTATATATACATAAGTATTTATTGATATTAAAAGTTAAAGGAATTTTTTGAATGGCTATCTTCTGATATGTTGTGAAATTATCACCCAAGACCCCCATGGAATGATGTAGTATACATTAAAATTAAAAATACATATTATTTAGCAATCACGTATCGAAAACTAAACTAGAAATAAATATTTAGGGAAAATAAGGGTAACAGGATCCCCTAATTGTATGGTGTCGAAATTTTTACTGTTAGTCTTTAATATAGAGGCATTGGTATCCTGTTTCAATTAGTTCAGTCAGCTGGAGAGCTCAGTTAGTTATTCTTCTTGAATACCTGCTATAAAATAAATAATTTTTTTCAAATTTATTTTATGATATCTATTTTATTTGGCGCTGGCCGGGACGCCCATGTCCTATAATAAAAGTAGTTAAAAGCAAATATATTTGGTTTTATATACATATAGATAAATCATTAGCAATGGAAAGTATGTCGTTAATTACACTGGTTTCCCCTAAACAAATACTCGCAATCTTTGTTGACCCCCCGGTAACTGATTATGGTGTACGGGTCACCATTTTCAACTTTGACGCATTTATTATTATACTGTACGTCGTATGCAGTAATAAACGGCAAGCCTGGCAATACGGAATTAATATTTTATTGCTATTCGCTACAATGAGAGAAATTCGCAGAGCTTCGAGAAAAACTAGGCATAATCTAGATGCCCTAAATACGGCTAGTGGGTCGGAAATGAGGGATAGATCGTACAGTACAGTGGACATAGAATATTTTACTAGTGGCCATGCGTCTACCCGTAGTGCTGCTCACAGGTAATTTTTAATTACATTAATCTTAGGCTTCTTCTATAGCGCATACTAACAACTGTGAATTATTTTAAGTATACATAATAAGGGTAAGCAAATAAGCTTGCAGAGAGCAAAGATAATTGACAGGGGAAACGTTATTGTAGCCGATGTACTTCTTTGTACACTTTATCCAAACCAAATAGAATTTATTTCCTTCCGAGTTAAAATGGCAATTAAAAAATTGTAAAAAAAGCCGCAAGATCACTAATATGAAATCCTATTTTCCTTTTTATGCCTCAATTAGTGCATGATATAATATTACATGTATTTACCTCAAGTCGAAAAGTGACACAGAGCCCCTAAAAATGTACCCGGCCTTTATAACTGAGAATTGTGTATACAATCCTGGTATTATCGAGGTTGCTGTACAGGGTGTCCCATTTTCGATACCTTTATAGGGTATCTCCGTAACTGTTTGTGTTATCAAAAAAGTAATGTACCTAGGTGTCATGTACTCTTTTTGGGCCAAACTTAAAATGATAGAATCAAAATTTGAAAATTTTCGCTCGTTTAAGACATACGGGGGAAAATCAAAAAATTGACAATTTCAAAATTACCCTATAATTTCTTAGTTAAAAGAGATACGGAAAAATGTTTTATACAGAAGTTTATTTATATTGATTGTTGAATAATATGACGTTTTCAGAATAAGTATACGGGGTCAGGTAAAAATGTTATCGGACCTCTAAAAATATACTATTTTAAATTCTCCTTTCAAATATATAACACACCATGGATGATATTGGTTACCTAGGCGATTTATTTAAACTTTATACCTTAAAACCAAAGGAGGCCATGAAACAAAAACTACTATCCTAGAGACAACTATGTTGACATACTAGTTGTTATTAACATTTAACGTGAATTTCATTTTTTACATATTCATTTGTGAAAAAGACTTGAGGTTGATGAGGTTAGGTCCGATAACTTTCTTACCTGACCCCGTATACTTATTCGGAAAACGGTAGATTATTCACCAATGATTATAAAGAAGCTTCTGTATAGAACATTTTTCTGTATCTATTTTAACTAAGAAAATATAAGGTAATTTTGAAATTGTCAACTTTTTGATTTTCCCCCGTATCTCTTAAGCGAGCGAAAATTTTCAAATTTTGTTTTTACCAGGGGCAGCTTGACCCAAAAAGAGCACATGACACCTACGTTACTTTTTTGATAGCACTATCAATAACGGAGATAATGCCGATGTTGTGGATGTCTTTTTGTTTGATTAGTTAGTGAAAAGGGATAGAACAGGCACGTTTTTCTAGGGAAACGAAATGCAATTCCAGTGTATTACACAGAAATGGCAAAATTAAAATATTGACATTTTTTTTTTGTGTTTCGTGTGGTTCGCCAATTTCTCAAGTTTCTAAACGAAAGTACTCTGCTATATAGAATTTAATCATCAAAATCAGTTTTATAAGAACTATTAGTTTTTGTTTCTTCCTGTAAAATAAAATGTAATGCATCATACCACCAGTTTAAAATTTAATTTTTGACTGTGGTACAATCTACGACCATCATAATGTTAATCACGTCGGTTAGCTGCTGACGTCCTATTTGATCTACATCATCTCGATTTGAATCATACTGTTACAGGCGATAAGCACGTTCATTCTTTTCCTGGCTCAGCTGCATTGTTCTGCTATACCGTTTATCATTGGTTACGTAGCTCACGTGGGCGAGGCAACGCGCGCCTTTCTTTGGTTAGTCTTGTTTAAAATTCAATTACAATTAGTAAACGCTGGCCGCTGTTAGGCGAACATTCCTACTGGAATAATAACCTACATGAGAGTCGCCAGCTAAAACCACAACTCATACGACTAAATTTTAAACCCCGTTAATATTTTTTTAAGTATTGAGAGTTTCATCATTTATTCACACTGTATATAAATTAAACGTCAACTATGAGATGTAATTTGCTGACTCCGCAAAAACGATAAAAATAAATCCTCGCTACATTCCAGTAGTCGAACGCGTATATTTTGCTGAAAATTAAGTAAACTAGCATAGCATAGAAAAGAACTCTCCTGGAAACCAGACAATATTAAAAATGAATGCGATTATTGATGATAGAAACTTAGCACACAGGTAAATAGTTCATATTTTTTTAATTACCGATCGCCAATCGATCAATAATTTAAGTTCTTCGGTAAATTAACCTCATTTAACAATTTTTCGATTTTTCGTTAGTAAATTAGTCTAGAAAAGTCAATGTGGGTTTAAGGAGGTGACCAACCAGGTTGAAATTCGTATAATATTTTTAGATTTTGGAAAATTTGTCATTTAGGTAAGAACTGGGAAAGGTTTGACGTCATTTTCTTCATGTATACTAAAAAGAAATCACTGGGATTAATGTCGGATCCAAAATGACCCATTCTAAGTTCAACTTTCCGTTTTATGCAGTTACGCATAAAGTCTGTACGTTATATCCTTACCAGTGCGTCACAAACCCATGGATCAAGAGCCATCGTGACTTAAAAGTCCCCATCTTTATTTATTACAGCCTTAAAAGTGAATAAGAACATAATAGAGCTAGTCTATTAGAATGTTTTTCTATTTGGGTTTCATAATGGCTACATTATGAAATGTAAAATAATTGAAATAACCTGCCACTTTATGAAACTGAAATTTTACTTTTTTTATGTTGGCAACAAGTAGGGTTCGAATTTTAGGCCTACTTCTATTTCGTTGAAATTAGTTTTCTAGGCATTATGGATTCGACAGAAATTTTTTATAGAAAACTTTAAAATACTAACCTTTAACCTTGCAAATAGATCATTTTTACTAGATATTTATCCGAAATACCTATACTCGCTGCTGACGGTGTCAGTCAACTAATTTCTAGTCACAACTATAAAACAACATAACCTAAAAATAATAGAAATATCTTCCAGTTTATGCTCTATTTCTATAGTTTTATTCAATAAAGTATTATTTCTGTTTTTAATTCAATATAGTATTATACATATTACTTTATATATACATATTTATAGTTACTGTAGACATTTCCTGGGCATTAATTGTTATTCCTGTCCGATTCTGAGTCGACACAATATTTTGTTCAATAGTACCTATTATTTATTATTTTGTTCAATGGTTTGAACTTTGTTCTGCTCGCACCATAACTCAAGTTTTGCATATTCTTTTTATAAGTTTTTCTAGATTATTTTCTGCAATTTCTCGTATTTCTGACGGAGTACAACTTTCTTCCTGACTAATTTTTATTAACTTAATAATATATTTATTTTTAATTATGACCGATGGGAAGACGCTTTGTTGTGTTCAATTGTTTCTATCGTGGCATATTTGATACTTGTAACATTTTATGAAATTATAAAAGTATTGCCAACCCAAAAAGAAAATATTAATTCAAATGGAAAAAACTACTTCGTTTTTCAGACTTTAAAGACCGAAATAGAAAAAGTATTATAAAATACACGGTTCATAAGACAATTAGAGCTTCGCGGGTCGTTTTCTAAATTAAACGCATGCTCTAAGATAATGTCTTATGAAATTGTATCTTAATATACTATTATGAAATCAGTGTGTTTTGTTTTGGCTCAAAGAATCGGCTGGATTATCGCGGTATTTTTTACACAAATTTGCCGACATACTACACAAAATATCTCTTAAAATTTTTCTTTCCAAAAATGTTCAATTAAAATTCCTACGTCAGATATACTGAGTGTTATGAAAATGGGGTATTATATTAAATAGGTGATTCCTTGCGTTAAAAGAAAGTATCGCTTGGTCCAGTTATCGAAGACGGACATCTGGCTGACACACCTCATTTGGTGTCAGACAATTTTTTTTTAATTAACTTAACCCACTCAGTTGAGTACACATGTCTATTGGCCGTCGACATTTGGGTAATTTGATAACATTGCTTCGTTAACAAGCCCAGTTTAATTTTCCTTTCTTTATGATGGATTAGCTGTCATTAATTTTCAATTGGTTATTATGCTTGATTAGATAATTACTTATGGTTTAATAAAATATAATATGTAGGAGATAAGTGATTCTTGGAATTAATTTTTTGTATTAAAAACGTATTTAAAGCTATCTTAATATGTTGTTTATACAGTTTTCAAATTTATACCCTGTATACCTAACTTTGTTGCATTATCAATATTTAACAACGTAAAACTCTCTATCAAATAAAAGTACTACGAGACTTTCCAAAACTTTTTACGACCTAGTTATCGGCATCGCCGAAAATAGGTCCAAACATTTGCCCCAAACGCGCAGTCGATCGATTTTTGGAATGATTCCAAATCTGTTAACTATCTGGAATACTGCATATTTAATCGATTGCAGGAGTGTTAGTATTCCATACAGTTTCCAGTATGTTTTTTATTAGTTTACATTTTATGTTTTTGCCAGCCGAGAAACAATAAATCTAGTTATAATTTGATTTTCAAAATATTGTTCGTTTTGAACAATATTTGTGTTTGTTGACCTCTAGAAGGTATTTTTAAATTAAATATTTAAAATCAAGAGAAATCGCTTTTTCCTTTTGTTTGCGGAGACGTTAAGCACCAACACCATACTTCAGTTATATCTTGCATGGGTTAAAAAAATATTACAGGCCGTTTTACATGCAGCTAGATAACCTCCTGCCTTTTGTCATGCTAATTAGATTTGTAAACACCTCAAAAGCTTCGAGAGTTAACTTTTTTACAATGAATTTTGAATGATAAAGGTTGTTCGTCGGTTGTCTTGCGCATAATGTTGTCGCCGTCATATAGGCAACCCCGCCGTATTGGTGCCAGTTTGGTTGCGAACCAAGGACGTGAACCGACGAGGACCATGTGATTACCATCCAGAACCGAAATTAGGGGTATACATGTAACGATATTAAAAATCTATCGATACGTGGACAATAGATATCAAAATTAATTCTAAATGTGACTTTTCAGCGATGGCCACAAAGCCTTCTTTTATGCGAGAAATATATTGTTTATTTCCCAGTATGTGTCGAATTACTGTTATACTGCTATCCAACTAGACATAAGACGGATTTGTTAATAGAAAAATTGAATTTTAGTTACATGCAAAAAAATGTCCCCTACACATTGATTAAAATTTATAATAGTTTCCCAGAGAGTGTGCGTGACCTGCCTCAAGACAGAGTTAAAACTGTTTTAAAGACTTATTTAATAGGAAAGACCTTTTACAATATGGGTGAATTTTATACTGACCATGATAGATCTAGTATGGCATAGTGGGTCTCATTGTGACTCTGTTTCTGTTTTAATGTATTTAAGGTATTTGATCTTGATATGTTATGTGGTCTTAAATATTATTACTATTGTCGCTACTGCGTGTGTTCTGTTTGTAAGAGAAAGTATTGTTTCATATTGTTTAATTCTGATGTAGTTTCAAAATATGATTTTTTTGGACGAGTGAAGATGTTTTATATATTTCGTGTACTGGATTTTTTTTTAAATGTTTATTTATTTAATGTTATATAGTATTGTAATTGTAACATTGTTCTATGCCTCTTTGGCTTTATTGAATAAAAAAAGTTTATCTATCTATCTATCTATCTATTGGCATGTAATCATTTTCATTAAGGGCGAAGTACGGTCCTGTTCGTCGGTTAAGGTAAATAGTTTATCGGTCGGCATTGCGCATGACATTTGACGATCAGCTTTGTTTACATGCGCGAGGCCATAAATTTGCCACTTTTACTTTTAGAGTTTGGCTATCCATAGATATAGTCGGTGGTTCTAATCTAATGATGTGAGATACATCAGATTTTACATGATTTTAAGCAGCAGCTGCAACCTATTAAAATAACATTTTATTAAATTTGTTGCAAGATATTTGAATTTAATGTGTGCATGCATCTTGTGTAGGTTTACACCAACGCGTATTTTTTTTACACTCCTTAAATAAAATTATTTAAGAAATTAGACAGGTGTGTTTTCTACGCAATTTCTTGCTCGTTAATTAAGAGAAAATTATGCAGAACCCAATTTTTATTCATATATGAATATATGTCCTATATCTCCTTAATGGCTTTGCATTTTTTTTATCAATCCATAGAAAATGAGGTTAAGATTTACAAAATCTTAAGGCTTACCAAAATTGTTTACATTCTGATATTAGCTGTGACGTCAACTAATACAAACCGATTACTGCACATCATCGTAAAATAATCAAAATTTGTAGATTCAGATAACGGAAATTTTTTTAAACCCGAATCTTTATTAATCATGTCCCTTTATTTTTAAACTCATAAAATGAGATCATTTTTCGATTTGGGTATTTTAATCTGCTTAAACCGCCCACAATCATAAGCCGAATTATTTTCAAAAAAAAATGTCGGATAACTATTTTTGTCCACGACTATTGTATAAAATGTACTTTTGACATCTATTTCCTTAAAATATATTATTCACTAGTGAGTAATGAAATAATTTTTCGCTGATTTGGAATATTGATTATTTGATTTGATTGCGTTACCAATTGAATTACGCACCATACTTACCATACGATCATATTTTATTAAAATTAAAAAGAAAATATGCTGTTACGATTCTCTTGTTTTGTGTCTTGTCTTTGAGTTAGGGTGCGAGCAGAACAAAGTTCAAAATATTGAACAAAATAATAAATAATACTATTATTGACCAAAATAGTGTGTCGACACAGAATCTGGAATAACAATTAATGCCCAGGAAATGTCTACAGTAACCATAAATACGTATATATAAAGTAATATGTATAATACTATATTGAATTAAAAATAAAAATAGTTCTTTATCGAATAAAACTTTAGAAATAGAGCATAAACTGGAAGATATTTCTATTATTTTTATGTTTTGTTGTTTTATAGTTGTGACTAGAAATTAGTTGACGGACATCGTCAGCATGTTATATATTTCCGAGTATAGGTATTTCAGTAAATATAAATAAATATATAGTAAGATCTATTTGTAAGGTTAAAGGTTAGTATTTTAAAGTTTTCTATAAAGAATTTTTGTCAATTTCAACAAATCGAGGTAAGCCTAAAATTCGAACCCTACTTGTTGCCAATATGAAAAAAATAATATTTCAGTTTCATAAAGTGGCAGGTTATTCAATTTTTTTGCATTTCATAATGTAGCCATTATGAAACCCAAATACAAAAAAGCTTATTGCGATACTGAAAATGATATCGAAATAGCTTTGACATGAAACCAAAATAGAAATAAGGTTTATTTTTTTATATTATTATATTATTTATGTAATATATTTATAACAAATGATGCAGATCTTTAGCAAATTATCAGATTAATCTATAATAAATCTCAATCCCAAATACAATTTTAAATAATATCGAAGCATATTTTTATTGTTTTTCAAAAATAATATCAGCTTAAAAGTTTAAGACATTATACTACATGGTACATCGATAAGACGTATCTTATTTATCTTGTATCACAAGAGGAGAGTTATTTTATAATAAAAATTTACTTATTTGACTTTGTCTTTACTGTATTTTTGAATAATCCATTTAAAGTTCGTATACAAGTTCTTATTCTGGTAAAAAGTATATTATTCTACAAAATACTACTATATAGTGTATAGAAATAAAACTGTAATATTTCAAACCGCCTCGGCTGTAAATTTCTTTGGTCAAATGGATTGTTAAAGTCATTACATCTTCATATTTTAATTTGGGTATCATTAAACTGGTTAGCAAAATATTCTTATTTTTGCGAATAGAAAAATGTAATCGGTCAGCCAAAATGGCTGGTTGGTCAGCAACTTATGGACAGCATTTCTGAATCGGTCAGTAATTAATGTCATACTAGAGTGCTTAAATTATTTTGGTACGCAAATTAAATACTATGAGCGATCCAATTTTAATCAGATATTGGTAAGCAATCAGCGGGTAAGCAAAATATTTAATCTTGGTCATCAAAAAAAAAGCAATAAAACGTAAAATAGTGAGAGTGCCCTGGGAAAACAAGTGAAGATTTCCTTCTGTATTGGACAAAAGAAAACACAAGAAAGTTACATAAATTGACAATGCCCTGGGAAAACAAGAGAAAACCCACCCCCGCTACCTTTTGGGCCTTGACTGCTACACCGAATGAAACCACACGCACACAATTAGCTACTCGTATCACGCGACTGTTTTCGTTCCACCCACAATAACGAACTTTGCCGATTATTCAAAACAAACGCAATCCAATGATTTGTATTGATAACCATTCTTTTAATATGCAAGCCTCTGAAGTCAACTGCTTCTAGGCATGTTTTTTTCTACTGACCAATTGTAAAAACTTGATGACCAAGTAATCATTTCGCAGCTCGACTGTTAATTAAGCGAACACATGATATTACAAGCGGACATATCGGTTAAATTGTTGACAGTTTGTAGCATTTTTTGCAGAACAAGTGTTGCAGCCCGATTTTCATTTATTGCAAGCACAATCTTTTTATGCTGATCAAATGATTTAATGGCTATTTTTTGCTGCGAACCAATTTTAATAACGGCAAACCATTTAATTACGTCTCTTTTATTTTTACACCAATGAAACATCTGAGTGCTCATAGGCAATTTTTAAATAAGATAACTTTGAAATAGCAACTTTTCACTTGGGTGCTCTTCGCGTATCTTTGTACCATAATTATAATAAAAAGTGATGAAATTCTGTAATAAATCATCTTGTCACGTGGTGATTAGATGGACATTGAGCACGTTGGTCTGTGATCTTTTAGATGGTGATTTTTTTAAACTTGCGATTAGTTTGAATGTTTAATGATAATAAATACATATAAATTCTACAAAAATTATTGGTCTTTATCGCCTAATTTTGAGAAATAGCGTAATTTAAATACATGGTGTTAATTGGAATACATCCCACCCTTAACAGCTAGCTTTTAGTAGATAATATTAAAAATCGGATAATCGAGTCAATTTTGTTGTGAAGCGGGACACTTTTGAAGAATAATGTTGAGAAACATTACAATTGAAATACATTTATAAAATTTAAATTTTAAATTTCTGCTAACGAGCATTCCCATCAAATCTCCCCGCATTATAAAGTTCACTGTATCAATAGTATTAACGTAAAAAGAAAGCAAATAGTTCTATCACTCTGTACGTGAGCAAACTTATTAATTTTTATCGTTAGACAATGTAGCGAAATTTAAACAAAGCGACCATCAAATAATTAAGTATGCGGGTTATTCCGCGCCACTAGGAGATTCGTCTGTCTCCCAGCCTTACAGCCTATCAACTTAGGTGCTTAGGAGGTCACCGACCTATACCTATGGATAACCAAACTACTGTTTTCTCGCATTAAAGAAGGCATTGTGGCCATCACTGAAAAGCCACTTTTAGGATTAATTTTGATATCTATTGTCCACGTATCGATAGATTTTTAATATCGTTACATCCCTACGACTGATTTCGGTTCTGGACAGTCATCGTTGGTTGGCAACCAAACCGGCACCAATACGGCGGCGGGGTTGCCTATATGACCCGTAGACCGTGCGCACCAACCCATATTTTCACTCATAGAATTAGAATTTAGTTTTTTACTGCGCATCCAATAAGTTGTACGTATTTATAGTTATATGTGTGGTATAGGTACCTAAAAGTCCCTAATCGTAATTTCTGTAAAAAAATAAGCTAGATATATTCAGTCCAGTGTGACACACAAACATTGTCCCCGCTGTTTAATTTTCGCGTGTTTTTAGCGGTTTGCACGGATAATAAATATATGGATCGTATAACGACAGCAATTATTATAATGTGAAATATTGACGCTACAGAAATCGGGAGCAATGAGTCACGATCTAAACATTGGGCGGGTGTAGCTCTAAATGAACAAAAAATTATTTTAATTTCAATCAATATTATTACTGCTGTAACATTTTTGCTATCCCTGTAACGGCCGGTATTATAGGTTAGGTTTAAACTCGGGGCAGAGTTTAATCTAATCTTGAAACACACAAAATTTTTAGTTTAACTGCAACCTTGAAAATAATCTGAACCTAAAAAACTTGCCGTTAGTGGTTATATCCAGTAAATTTTTTTGCCGATACCGATATTTTAGTTGCCGATGCCGATATAATATCGGTATCGGCACCATAGTCTTAAAATATCTGGTTTGTTCGGGTTTGTTCGTCGATATAAATAAGTAAAAATTGGCATTAGTGGCAACGTTGTAAATCATCTTTTAGTCAAATACTGGTATCGGCGCAGACGTGACGTGTAGAAATTAAGGTAATTCCCCGACCGGCCGATTCCAACTCCAAATACCAGTGGTGATTGCCCATGAATTTAGAGCTCATGGGAACCATAAAACAAATACTGCCAGAATGTCTGAATTCCAATATTATCTTTAAAATAATTCGATAAAAGTTATCTGAGATCACACCTTTTAGGGCATCGGTTTGGTTGTTTCTGTTTAATGCCCAAATACCCAAACAGCCTCCACCACCCAGACAATATCCCATTTCCCATAGTTGCATTTAGTATCTAAGTAGGTAGTTTTAAAATGCTTTGTGCAACAAATACGTCATCCTTTTTGCCTATATAATAAGTGTCCAACTAATTATGGCAGCCAATTGAAATCAATTTATTTAAAACTTTCTTGAAAATTTTTTCTCTCGCTAAAATTTCGTATGTTCAGAATTACCCATTTATTTACACGATATCTTTAGGCCCGATATACGAGTTACATGTTACATTCTCTGTTCGTTCATTCATTCATGAACAAACTTTAGCGGCAGTGAGTTTGCATCAGAGAGTTCGGTGAATGTTCTAATTTGTTAAATTATTTGTCTTTGTACGTGGTGCTTTTAATATATATTTTTTTTAAGTGTGATAATAGTTTATTCGGAAAGTGGAGTAGTTATTTATGTTCGTTTATTTGGCTGTATTTAGATTATACGATTTATAAGTGTTTTTCGGAACTTAGTAAAGTGTTTCCGCGAAAAAATTGTTTTTGTTAGAAGCAGCGATGCGTTTTTTAAATGGCAACGGTAATTTCATTGAACATACAAGAGAGTTGCCGCAGAATGAGTGAGTAATATATTATTAAGTTATTTTCCTTTTAGGTTGTGTTTCTGTAATTCCTGCAATTAGTTATTGTCTATTTGCCCTACTAGTCATTGCCCTAGATAACCATGTCTGTCTAAAATTACTATTACCTCTATTGTTTTACTGGTTAAAAATAGTAGACAATAAGCTAATGTTATTCTATAAAGTAAACACAAAAAATTAACTTTCTCGTGTGTTGCCATATTTAACGATATTGAATGCCCTGGTGGCACCTAGGAAATAATGTTAAGAAAATATGACACACCTATAGGGATGTTTCAGATACAGTTGAACCGTGCAAACTGTATCAGTATGATTCAAATCGTGATTATGTAGATCAAATACAGACAAAACCACGTCGGCAGCTAATGGAATTGATTGACATTATGAAGGTCGTAGATATAATAGTCAGGAATCATATTTTAAAACGATAGTTGATGTTTTTTACATTTTATTTAATTATGTCAATTCGAATATGATTTATTGTTTAAAATATATGAATATTTATTGACAAAGGTAACCCATTGCTTAAAACATGTCAGGAAAATGTTTTCATGTTTATGAATTCCATTGCGATTTTTATAACTAAATACAATTTTTTGTAACTAAATATAAAAAATTTGTAACCAGTTTCGACACTTTTATAGGATAACTCCGTAATTGTTAGTGCTAGCAAAAAAGTAATGTAGGTGTCGTGTACTCTTTTTGGGTCAAACTTAAAATGGTAAAATCAAAATTTGAAAATTTTCGCTCGGTTAAGAGATACGGGGGAAAATCAAAAAATTGTCAATTTCAAAATACCGTATATTTTCTTAGTTAAAAGAAATACACAAAAAGTTTTATACAGCAGTTTCTTTATAGTGATTGTTGAATAATCTGCCGTTTTTAGAGTAAGTATACGGGGTCAGATAAGATAGTTATCTGACCTAACCTTATTTTTTTAAATGGTACACCCTGTATATTTTAATGTAAATAGATAGCATTTTATATTCTATTTTCAAATAATAACGCATATTGGGTTCCTAGGCGATTTATTTAAACTTTATTACTTTGAAACGAAATAAAAGATTCAGATTAAGGTAAAAAATAACGAGAATCATCGCAAATGTTCAGGTTATGTCGTTAAATGATGAACAAACCCGAACAAACCCGTCTTTCCGGATAGCGAACCAAATATAAATTTTGCGCCATTTCTTCTCTTTTTCCACTTTCCATATAAACTGATATCATATCAAAGTTTTCAAAATGTTGATAAGTCATTTACACAAATGAATATGTCAAAATAAAATTGACGTTAAATGTTAATAACAACTAGAATGTCAACAGAGTTATTTCTATGATATTAGCTTTTGTTGCATGGTCTACTGTGGTTTAATGTCATAAAGTTTAAATAAATCCCCTAGGAAACCAATGTCATCCATGGTGTTATATATTTGAAAAGAGAATTTAAAATGATTAGATTAAAATATACAGAGGGTTCCGTTTAAAAAATTGAGGTTAGGTCCGATAACTTCTTTACCTGACCCCGTATACTTATTCTGAAAACTGCAGATTATTCAACAATCATCATAAAGAAAGCAAGCGAAAATTTTCAAATTTTGATTTTACCATTTTAAGTTTGACCCAATAAGAGCACATGACACCTACATTACTTTTTTGATAGCACTAACAATTACGGGGATACCCTGTACTTTCGTTTAGACACTTGAAGAAATTGTGAACCCCACGAAACACAAAATATTAATGTCAATATTTTAGGTTTGCCGTTTCCGTCTAATACACGGGAGTTGTGTTTCGTTTCCAAAGAAAAACGTTCTGTTTTATCCTGTTTCATTAACTAATGAAACAAAGAGACATTAAAATTAACAGGTGTATGATATTATGATGTAAAGTTATGACGGACGTCTACTCTCGACTTAGGAGACCGATCATATCGAGAGAAATGATTATTCCTGTCTCTCTATCTTCCTCTGCCTTCCTTAGAGGAAGAAATAGTCACTTCTCTCGATATGATCGTTCTCCTAAGTCAAGAATAGACGTCCTGTAGTTTTTTCGTGGGAACAGACGTTACTAATATAACTCATAACTGTAATAAATATCACCCTGTTTTTCGCTAAATGTATCAAGGGCCTTGAAATATCCAACCATTAAAATTCAAATAAACTCTCTGATAATCTAAACGATTTTTAAACTATGTTGATTATCATTAAACAAACGATCTTATTTGCCAACGCTTCAAGTAATTTCGGGGAAATTAAAGCCTTAAATCAGCGGAATGGAAAAAATTCCGTACTTTCGCCTGTTTTTTTCTCCCAATGTTTCTTTGATGAACTACGCAGTATACGCGCCACAGGATAACACTGTAGGTTTAGTTTTAAATAAGATCTGGCTAAAGTATGTATACACAAAAAATAATCTCTTATAGGTACACACATATTTCGCAAAGTCGACAGACTGTTCGACGCAATAGTATTTGTATAAAAATACTTATTTAAAAACAGTTTTACGCAAATTCAATTTTATTTTACTTCTAGAGTTACCAACACTCGATTTATTAAACTACTTTTTCTATTTGGGTTTCATAATGACTACATTATGAAATGCAAAAAATTGAATAACCTGCCACTTTATGAAACTGAAATTTAATTTTTTTCATATTGGCAACAAGTAGGGTTCGAATTTTAGGCTTACCTCGATTTGTTGAAATTGACAAAAATTCTTTATAGAAAACTTTAAAATACTAACCTTTAACCTTGCAAATAGATCTTACTATATATTTATTTGGCAGCAAGTAGGGTTCGAATTTTAGGCTTACTTTGATTTCGTTGAAATTAGTTTTCTTAGCATTATGGATTTGACAACAATTTTTTATAGAAAACTTTAAAATACTAACCTTTAACCTTGCAAATAAATCATTTTTACTAGATATTTATCCGAAATACCTATACTCGGAAACACATAACATGCTGACGGTGTCCGTCAACTAATTTTCTAGTCACAACTATAAAACAACATAACCTGAAAATAATAGAAATATCTTCCAGTTTATGCTCTATTTCTAAAGTTTTATTCAATAAAGTACTATTTTTATTTTTAATTCAATATAGTATTATTCCTGTCAGATTCTGTGTCGACACAATATTTTGTTCAATAATAGTATTATTTATTATTTTGTTCAATATTTTGAACTTTGTTCTGCTCGCACCATAACTCAAAGTTTTGCATATTCTTTTTAAAAGTTTTTCTAGATTATTTTCTGCAATTTCTCGTATTTCTGACGGAGTACAACTTTCTTCCTGACTCATTTTTAATTAACTTTAATAATATATTTATTTTTAATTATGACGGATGTGAAGAAGCTTTGTTGTGTTCAATTGTTTCTATCATGGCATATTTGATACTTGTAACATTTTATGAAATTTTAAAAGTATGGCCAACCCAAAAAGAAAATATTAATTCAAATGGGAAAAATCTACTATACTTTTTAAAGTTTTTCAGACTTTAAAGACCCAAATAGAAAAAGTATTATAAAACACACGGTTCATAAGACAATTAGAACACTTGTACTTTAGGTCGTTTTCTAAATTAAACGCGTGCTCTAAGATAATGTCTTATGAGCCTTTTATCTTAATGTACTATTAAATGCAACAGTACCTAATACAATGGGCATCTTTCTAAACTATAATTGTTAGAAATATGAAATTTGGCATGTTATGTCCTCCAATCAAGTACTGAGAACTACTAAATGCAAGTAACCAACTAATCTTACCCTTTATCTGATTTCAGTAGGTTTTGATAAAATAAATGATCAATGTACAATTAAAAACGTAATTTAGGTTTATGTTCCATTACGTGCTTTCTATACATATAGCGTGATCGAATCTATCCACTTTAAAAATATGATGAAAACGCCTTGTTTTCAGAATACAGTTCAATTAAAATGTAACAATACCGCCTTGTCACTGATTGATGTTTGGTGATAAGTCTATGGATGCTTCCATTGGAGAGTTCATTTATTTTATAACTAAAATTTTAAAAATTCAAAATAAAACATACTTTTTGAAATATTTTCTAAATTTTGAGAAACCGGTCTTTTAAATACAATTATTGGAAAGAGATTTTAATTACTTTTAAAATGATGTGCCACTTGCACACACTTCCCCCCCAAAAATTAAGATTTTAAGAGTGACATCTACCCCAGGAGATTAAACCACGAAGGCTGCAAATAACCTTTGAAAATATTTAAGGAAGGGAATTTTTCATATGGACACCCTGTATAGAGAATATAACCCTGGATAATTCAATTGCAAGTCTGTATATCCCCCAATGATAACGACAATTATGTTATTTAAACTCGCAAACCTAATAATACGAATGTTAGTCCGTCATATAGAAATATTGAGAATACTTATACTCATTTTTTTTATTCTATAACTTTGGTTATGTAGCGTACAAACACGTTCAAATTAGGCCATTCTTATTGAAAGCCCAAGCTTCAAGTGAAAAATTATTTTAAATTCTCGGTGCATATTGTTTTTAATTATTATGGACAGGTATGTATGGGACGGCCATTCTTGGCACCTATGTGGTGTATTAGAATTTTTAATTAATATTTTTGCCGGTTATCTTCAGAGGAGTGAAGTGCGACAGTGTGAAGATATGTTATCGTCATCAGGCTCAGCACTTAGGTAAAACTAACATTTCTTTCTCTATAAAGGTTGTAAGGACATTCAAGTATATATTTTGAGCTCAAACAGTGTATATACAACGTGTCCAAGATAAGGAGGGCCCGTACACGGATCTCGGAAACCGTAAGAGAACGAAGTCGGTTAATAATGGCCCTTCGAAGACGACTCGTCGGATTACAAAACAATTTACGCTGTTAGATAAAGCGGAAAGAGTGGCAATGGAAAAGTGCAATTTACTTTAGAATTCGATCTCAATTCGAAGAAACCCGACTCTCTCTTACGGTTTGCAAGATAAGATCCCTGTACTGGCCCTCCTTATTTTGGACACGTTGTATTCCCTGAAAACGTTCTTATAACATGTATAAGTGTAGAAACCAGTGATGCAATGGTTGTTATGCGATTCGATTACGATTATGAACCCAACGATTACGATTATCATTAATTAAATACGGAATTTAAAAAAAAAATACTGTAATTTTTATTTATATGCCATATTCTTTGAATTATTATTAAGACCTATCGCATACTTGCTTCAAAAATACAATTCCGTGGCGAATCACCGGATTTGGCAACGCCGACGCGACTTTACGGTAGCTCGGTCGGGTCGGGGAATACCAGAGTTGGGATGTGCGGTATGATACCATCATAAAATAAAAATTATTGTGCAATCAACTATTTTCCAAGTAAGACCATGCTCAAAATATAGGGTTTGTCGGGCAAACATATAACAAATTATGTAATTATAAACACAAATAGTTTGTGATAACTTCTTTTAATTATTAATTATTTTATTTCGTGGACAATTATCTTCAAAAGTATTTTTTGTTCATTCTTGGTATCCTATAGTTAGTGCACACCGTTTACCGGTAATATTTTTAACGGTTGTCTTGCGCACAATGTTGTCGCCGTCATATAGGCAACCCCGCCGTATTGGTGTCGGTTGGGTTGCCAACCAACGACGTGAACCAGTGACGACCGTCCAGAACCGAAATCAGTCGTAGACATTACTAGGGATGTAACGATATTAAAAATCTATCGATACGTTAACAATAAATATCAAAATTAATTCTAAAAGGGGCGTTTCAGTGATGGCCACAAGGCCGTCTTTTATGCGAGGAAATAGATTGTTTGTAAAAAAGGTCTTGATGTGCCAATATATTGCCGTGTAGTCATTTTCATTAAGGGCGAAGTACGGTCCTGTTCTTCCGTTATGGTAAAGAGTCAGTCCAGCTTTGTTTACACGCACAAGGCCATAAATTTGCCACATTTGCTTTGAGAGTTTGGCTATCCATAGATATAGGTCGATGATTTGTATTTATCAAAAAAATATCTTGTTTTTGTCAGAAAGAGGACCTTTTCTTGTGAATTAAGAAAATTGAATTAATTAAAAGTGAAATTAATATTTCCTGATTTTTAGAATTATGTATATATAGGACATATCGAATTTTTAACCACATTGTAATTAATTTTTCCAAGTTTGCAACGCCGAATTTTGACTTTGACAATTCTGGAAACAAGGGGCATTTATAATAATGTTATGACAGTTTTATGCAAGAAATAAATAATTACATTTCCTTTTTGCATCATGACCTAATATAATATGATGCCCATATGAACTCTTGTTGTTGTAAAAAGATTCCCAGTATACCAGAAAAGTGCAAGAATATCGTTAGATATAAGCAGATATCTAACAGAAGTAACAGACTTCTTCCCCCAAATTTGTACGTATATATCTACCATTTTTAAACACATAAATTGATAATTTTCTCGTATTTACCCAGTTATTTTTCCTACCCCCTATTTTGTGTGAACTAAAACCGGAATAAACCCCTGGATGTATTGTAATTGGAATTTCTTTGAATTTGTCGACCACAATAAAACTTTCGCTGCCCAGAGTTTGCGCGCCAATGTTCTACGGTATACATAAAATAAAAAACATGTTATATTCGTGACATTTGTTCTAATGAGCTGATGAGTATGCATTTTAAATTACCCACCTAACCTTGACTGCTTGTATTTACAACCTGCAGTAGTGGAAACTCGGGTGGCCGAACACATCATTTTAAAATAAATTCTGAAATAGAATGTTTGCAATCATAGCGGCAAATATAAAAAATAATGGAATGTACTAAATTTCATACGAAAATTTATAACTGATTATGCTGTCCTTCTCGGAGAGGGGTTTTCTGTTTTATTCCCGGGTAGGCTGGGGGAAGGTAACCTGTCGTTGGAGGCAGATCACTCAATCTTTACAGAAGGTTCAAAAATGGACGTTGGAGTGGGAACTGGGACTTTCTCGAATAGTATGGCGACGACGGAGTCCCACGGGATAACTTCTGCAATATTTTTCATGCAGAGATTCTGATAGTAGCGATGGGATATACCGATAATCTCTTGTCGCGGTATATACCATCGCGCTACACAAAAATACCGCCACTAAATATCTATCTATCATCGATCGCCTTATGTAAGAATCCAGTCTAAGTATTTTTTTTACGCTCACCACACTAGTAGACATAGCAATAACCACTCTGCTAAGCGCCAGGTCGATAGCCAATCAGTGATGAAGGAACTCAGCTCCGACAGCGTAATTCTAATCTCATAAAATGTTTTTAATTTATATTTAATGTTAAAGTAAAGTAATGTTAGAATGTATTTTTTTCTTGCAGAATCTTCGTCAACAGAAGTCTTCACTTGGAGAATATCAAGTTCTATGGATTTGACATGGACTATACATTAGCTGGTAAGCCATCTTGCACAGTATAAGGCTGAGTTCACACGGCAATATGCTGCAGGTTTTTATACATTATTCGATTTAACCTTACAACACGAGATAAGTTGAGAAACGATGAAGAAAAGTTATTTTATTGCTTTCGGATTCATGTTTACCAAAAATGTACTAGAGATGATTTAATAGTCGGTTGCTATTCGTTAAAACACGTGTGGCATCGCGCCGTGTTAAAGAGATGTGTGTTCGGTGGACGTCTTCAACCGTATACGTTTATGTGCAGTGCAAATGATGTGTGAACGGTTCTATGTGAATAAACGCCCCACTACTTATTCGGTACGATTAATCCTGCAACAAAATGTGCGCTGTGTGGCCGTGTGAACCTAGCTTAACAACCGTATTCACTACCGGGTTTTAAATTCTAAAGGCCGTATTACACTCGGGAATTTTTATGGCGCCAGCAATGGCAATTATAGTTCAAGGATTCAGGCGCAGTACACCGTTCTACGTACTACAGTCAGAAATTCTACTCTTCTGACAATTAAAATGACACGGATTCATGCGCAGTACACTGCTCCCGATCAGCTGTCTCTCATTACCAGAAATGGGGCAGGCGCCATTTTAATTGCCCTTGCCGGCGCAATTGGGTAGACATGGATTATTCTGTTATTTTTAACTGTTTATTATTTGGCCGAACCAGGTATGAACAGGTAATGGCCATTTAAACCCACTGGTACTTAAATTAGCAGTTTACATTCTTTATTAAACTGATGGACTGCTAATTCAGCAACTTTCTTTCATTCACCTCCTATTTGTAAATAGCAGTAGCTGCTTTAACTGGTAATCAAAACGAACAGGTTTGCACATCTCTAATTCTGGGGATATTTTACGGATTTCGACAGTACCCACTGCTGTTCTGACTGTTGACAATGCTCCAGCTGATCGAAAACGGTTTACTGCGCATGAATACGTGCCATTATAATTGCCGGCGCAAGCAATTGGTACTGTCGAAATCCCTAAAATACCCCCAGAATTAGAGATGTTCCCTGTTCGTTTTATCAGTTAAAGCAGCTACTGCTATTTACAAATAAGAGGTCAAAAAAGTTGCTACGAATTAGCAGTCCATAAGCTTAATGAACAATGTGAACTGCTAATTTAAGTACCAGTGGGTTTAAATGGCCATTAGCTGTTCATAGCTGCTTCGACCAACTAATAAACAGTTAAAAATAACAGAATAATCCATGTCTACCCAATTGCGCCGGCAATGGCAATTAAAATGGCGCGTGTCCCATTTCTGGCAATGCGAGACAGCTGATCGAGAACGGTGTACTGCGCATCCGTGCAATTTTGATTGTCAGAATACTAGAATTGCCGACTATAATACGGATTCCATTCTCGCATTGCGCCGGCATTGCGAGCAGTATTGGGCCATCTGATCGAGAATGTTTTAGTGCGCATGAATACGTGCAATTATAATTGCCATTGCCGGCGCAAGAGACAAAAATTGCCGACTCTAATACGGCTTTTAGTGAAAAGCACGCTGGTATTTTAATAAACAAAATTTGTGAAATTTTAACACTGCCAATACTTCCAAGTGTTTATTTTTTCAGAATACAAATCTCCGCATTATGAAAAGTTAGGATTTGACTTAGTCAAAAACCAAATGGTGGCCTTAGGTTACCCACAAGAAATTTTAGAATTTGAATATGACCCCTCGTTTCCAGTAAGGTAAGAATTGAAACGCTAGAATTTTTTAAATTATAGTAAATTTCTACTCAAAAATGGATAGTACTTGATTTCTTGTGTATTTTTGACAGTGTAATGTCCCATCGGTAAGGATAAACAATTCATCGATGCATTGGGTCAAAATTCAATTTGATTTTTCTTTGTGAAATTTCAATCGCGAAAAAAACAACTTTAAGTGGAGGCAATTTGTAAACCACTTAAGTTGATTCTCGAGTGTAAGCCATGTTCTTAGATACGATCTTGAACACTGACGAAAGATAATATGGAAGAGTACAAAGAAAAATCGTATGTAATTTTGAGAATTGTACATTTTCAAGAGGGTGCCAATTGTTGCTAAGGTGAAGGAAGATAATACAAAATAAATTAAGTTTAGACAATACAATTTAGATTGTATTGTGTTCAAATAGGTAAATTATGTCGGTGTCGAACTAAATTCTGATGGATCCACAACTGTGACCGGTTTTGAATTAGATACCCTACTTTTGAATAATATTATATATTCTAACGATTTTTTAAATTTCTACACCCTGTAGCAAAAAATGTAAGCCGTCTTTCTTTTCTTGATAAAATTGCATTAGGAACAACTATACTCTGAAATACTAGCCCTTCATTAAGCAACGCCCACCTAGATTTTAACATTAAATAAATTTTTTAGAGGTCTCTGGTACGATACGCTGTATGGAAATCTTTTAAAAGTTGACGCTTACGGAAATATTCTAGTGGCAGTACATGGTTTCGAATTTTTAAAACAGTAAGTAGCGCTACTACCAGTGACTTTTTATACACTTCTTTTAATCACGTCTTTACTTTGGTATGCATTTCTTAACGATTTCATCACTGACTTTGTAATAGGTTAGTTCCAAATTTCATTCTGCGCATGTTCGGTTGTGTGACGAGTTTCTAACTGATTGCTGCTTTTTGTCTCTGTGAACGGGTACAAATGCCAAACCTTCAACTGTCAAATCTGACAATTGACTGAACTTAACCTACAAGTCTCCTTATTCTTACTCATTTCTGTTTTGATTAGATCTATACTGAATCCAACGAAAGAACGGAGAGCGTCAAAACAAATATCACGTGATCTATCAGTCAGAATGTTTGTGCAGATTTGTATTAAGGACTGGATCGGAACTTTATTAAATTTTTGAAAATGTATGAACCGCAAAAGAGCGCCCCCTACAATCTACATGAAAATTATTAGCAAATTCAAATTCCTTTCCCCAAAAAAACCCTAGCCACAAAATTTTGTGCAAAAATATTGATTCAGAAATAAGTTATTTAGGAAAATTGAAAATTAAATTTTTACTTGCACACCCTGTATCTCGGTTATTACCAGCTATTGAACTAAACTAAGTATGGCCAAATCGCAGTATTTTTACCCAAGGAATCTGCAGTTTTCCTGTGTACCATTAGTTATGGGACACCCTGTATAACTTTTGTGCATTTTTATAACAATAGGAGTATAAACGACATGCAAGTATGTTTAATTTAAGTCAAGAATAAGAAAACAAAGGACTTTTACGTCGGTGGCATTCAAACCTGTCTAAATACCGCTCCTGTAATGCACAGAAGATGTGCGGTTCGTTTGTTCTCTACAGTACAGGAGCGCCATTTAGGCAGGGTGCATGCTAACGATGTAATAGTCGTTTGTTTTCTTATTTGTGACTCAAATTTTCATTAATTCTTACATACTCGCATGTCGTTTATGTTCCTATTTTTATAACAATGCACAAAAGTTATATAATCAACAATTATGTAGTTCATACATATTCAAAAATTAAGTTTAGGTTCGGTCGACCCTTAATGCAACTCTGCACAAACATTCTAACTTTTAGAGGTTAAGTGATATTGTTGTGAGGCACTCCGTTTGTTCATTGCGTTCGTTTTGAAATGGATATTTGAAGAATAATGGAAGTTTAGCTAAAACGTGCCAAAACTAAAGAAAATAAAACGAATCGGTAAAACAAGACAAAAGTAAACAAAGAGCCGATACCAATGCGCTGAATCCAAACCCACAATTCCGTTCCAGTTGCAAATCAGATATATTTTGCTCTACAAACACCCAATTTTTGGTCAGCGTCTCTGAACCAACCTACGGTGTATTGTAAACTTAAAGTTGGAAACAAAGGTTCTCGATATGGTCTAATAAAATGCATAGCAAACTGCTCCCGATTGTTAACTTTGTTTTACTCTAATAACACAAATGTCCAATAAGAATTTGGCAACATATTCATAAATTCTTGTTGGATTATTACATTATTTCCTTTTATTTGCTTATTTTTAGCTCTCGGATTTATGAACTATATCCTAACAAATTTATAACCCTCGACGAGTCGAGAGTGTTTGTGCTCAACACTTTGTTCAACTTGCCCGAAACATATTTACTAGCTTGCCTGATAGATTTTTTTACTAACTCGCCGGAATACAACAAACACGATACTGGAGTTAAATGTGGCGAGCTACTGATGTCATATCAGTCTATTTTTCAGGTAAGAATGTGTATATCTAAAATTAAAAAAACGTATACATGCAAACATATATATTTTTAGGTGAGGTACACTGAGGAAATTAAAAGAACTATATTTTTTGTTCATACCTACTCGTATTAGTCGTATTTTTTTTTAAATTTTCGAATAAATATTGACTGTACGGGGTGTCCCATTTTCGACACTTTTATAAGGTATCTCCGTTATTGTTAGTGCTATCAAAAAAGTTATGTACCTGTCATATGTTCTTTTTGGGTCAAACTTAAAATGATAAAATCAAAATTTGAAAATTTATATAATATCTATATACCCTATATTTTCTTAGTTAAAAGAGATACGGAAAGATGTTTTATACAGAAGTTTATTTATAATGATTGTTGAATAATCTGCCGTTTTCAGAATAAGTATACGGTCAGATAAGAAAGTTATCACTTTTTTAAATGGAACACCCTGTATATTTTAATCTAAAAAGATAGCAATTTAAACTTTTTTTTCAAATTTATAACACACCATGGATGATAGATATCATATATAAAATTTTTCAAAATGTTGATAAGTCATTTTTACAAATGAATATGTAAAAATGAAATTGACGTTAAATGTTAGTAACCTAGAATGTCAACATAGTTGTCTCTAGGATATTAGCTTTTGTTTCATGGCACACTGTGGTGGAAAGTAATAAAGTTTAAATAAATCGCCTAGGAAACCAATATCATTCATGGTGTGTATATATTTGTAAAGAGAATTTGAATATTGAACTATACAGGGTGTTCCATGCCATCCATCCAAAAAATGAGGTTAGGCCCGATAACTTTCTTATCTGTCCCCGTATACTTATTCTGAAAACGGCAGATTATTCAACAATCATTATAAATAAACTTCTGTATAAAACATTTTTCTGTATCTCTTTTAACTAAAACAATATAGGGCAATTTTGAAATTGACAATTTTTTGATTTTCCCCCGTATCTCTTAAGTGAGCGAAAATTTTCAAATTTTGATTTTATCATTTTAAGTTTTTTTTTAAGCACTAACAGTTTCGGAGATACCATATAAAAGGGTCGAAAATGGGAAACCCTGTACATACTGCTAGATCTCGAAAGTGCAAGAAATAGAGAACCTTTGTTCGACCCCCTTGTATGGTCGGGTTTGTTCATAATATTTATAAATACTATAAAGTCGAGAACCCTATTTATCAGTTTAAGTAGTAAGATTGAAACTATCAACGAGGAAAAATACAAAATACACTTCTATATTTATTACTGATATGCTCAAAACAGAAATAAACAAAGGGTATTTTAAAAATCTAATTTCCTTGTTGTTCCCAATAGTAAACTATTATTATATCATGGAAAATAATAACGTTTCTTCGTATAATCTATCATTATTTAATTCTGGTTTGAGCAATCCGATTACAAGAAGTTTTATCAGATTGGAACAAAGGAGCAGTTATATTTTAAAAGACAATATTATGACTTACTGTAGTTAATAAGAGACTTATTTAATTATAATAATAAGTATATTTAAATTATTAACAATTTACAGGGCGGTATGAAAACTGCTTATTGCATATAAACTGCTGGCCATTTGCTTTCGAGCAAGAAAAATTTCGCCTAAATTTAAAAGTTAATATTTTCTGAACCACATATGACATCGATCTCCGGTTTTTAATGGTTGATAGATTTGTCCCTTAGGAAACAATTGCCAAAGTTGGATTGTCTTAAACTGTCAGAAAATTTTATATACAGGGCGTTAAAGAGGACGATGATTTTTGCTCCAATTTCAATAGCATGTAACTTTCACAATAATATTTTTAAATTTTATCACTGTACGTCAATTGAATCACTGGTTCATAGCAAAGAAAGTAATCTGTCAAATTTTTGATATCTGCTATATTTTAAGAGATGCCGATTTTTTTGAAAAACTTTGCTTTTTTAAACTTTTTGTTAACTAGATCCCACTGTGCGTTGTATCGTGCAAACTTTGCAAGTGATTATTATACCTTATGAAAAGCTTGTTTATGTTCAGTAACAACAATTGTACTTAAATGTTGTGATGTGCAGTGGCGTACTTATAATCACTTATATGTCTATGCTTTATGAGTATCTCACAATTTTTTTGTATTGGAAAGTACTCGCCCCTAGATTAGGCAAGTTTTTCCTTATTTTTTAGTTTTTAATATCGCGCTACAGGTATATTATACAGTGTCTACAAAATTTTAAAAAAGATATTTTTTTTATTTAATTGTTTGAAAAAATGTATTTATTAATTTCTAACTTTCTAACACGACACTATTCATAAAATTAAACTTACATTGAAAGGCACTTTAATATTAAATATCACTAGCTGCCGTCAAACCAAACCCCGTCCATCCGAGTGTATTAATTTGAATCGAGATTATCACGAAAAAAAACAATATCAAGTCAGCCATGCTAATGCGTTTAGCAACAAAGCTAACCATGTGTTAGAAAGTTAGAAATTAATAAATAAATTTTTTCAAACAATTAAATAAAAAAAATATCTTTTTTAAAATTTTGTAGACACTGTATAATATACCTGTAGCGCGATATTAAAAACTAAAAAATAAGGAAAAACTTGCCTAATCTAGGGGCGAGTACTTTCCAATACAAAAAAATTGTGAGATACTCATAAAGCATAGACATATAAGTGATTATAAGTACGCCACTGCACATCACAACATTTAAGTACAATTGTTGTTACTGAACATAAACAAGCTTTTCATAAGGTATAATAATCACTTGCAAAGTTTGCACGATACAACGCACAGTGGGATCTAGTTAACAAAAAGTTTAAAAAAGCAAAGTTTTTCAAAAAAATCGGCATCTCTTAAAATATAGCAGATATAAAAAATTTGACAGACTACTTTCTTTGCTATGAACCAGTGATTCAATTGACGTACAGTGATAAAATTTAAAAATATTATTGTGAAAGTTACATGCTATTGAAATTGGAGCAAAAATCATCGTCCGCTTTAACACCCTGTATATAAAATTTTCTGACAGTTTAAGACAATCCAACATTGGCAATTGTTTCCTAAGGGACAAATCTATCCACCATTAATAACCGGAGATCGATGTCATATCTGGTTCAGAAAATATTAACTTTTAAATTTAGGCGAAATTTTTCTTGCTCGAAAGCAAATGGCCAGCAGTTTATTTAAACCTGCATATCCTAAGGTGAAAACACATTTTAAAAAAATAACCATAATTGGTGCTTTGAATTAATAAGCAAGATACGATACCTGAAAAAACGCGAGGAAGGCACTGTGCGAGATATACACAATTATTTGTCGCAGGCCACGCAGGTCAAGTCTCGAAAGGCACGGCAGTGAATGAGGGCCGGTGTTGTCATATTTACACGTCAAACGTTAAAAAATCATATGAAACAATCAAAATTACGCGGAAGAAAAATAGCAAAACAAATACTGATTTCATAAACATTATAATAGACGTGCCTAACGTTTCGATATACGTGTTCCGAAAGATAATTTATAATTTCGAAAAAAAAATTGAAATGACATCGAAAAACTGTCGTTCTAATTGTTATCATAAGAGTGTTAAACCAAACCTCGGTCTCCATTTATTTCGAAATTCGATGTTTGTTTAACGGACTTTAGCTACACAAGGTTATATTCAGTTATATTAGTAACAAATGTCCATAAATACTTACCGAGAATACAAACCGAAAATATAATGTTTATTGTTAAATTTAGCTTGAAGGCACAGAAACTTATAAAAACAATTAAAATTGACACTCTTTATTAACACATCAAAATAGCAACTGTGCATTAACAGCTGGCAGCTATTTAATGGCTACAAATCAATATCCAGCTACGATTGTAATGTCTGTCTAACACGTTATGGAATTCAAAACGTATTGCGGAACTCCACATACTCTCTATTATGTTTTTATTCGCTTTTTAGTATGCTAAATAAGGATGGGGAGCCCTTGATCCCTGCATCCGTGACTCACGAGTAAATTGAGAACGTACAACAACATACTAAAAGGCGGGTTTTAAATGCAAGCGAAGGAGACGCTTGAGCAACAATTTCCATCGAACACAGTCGAAGCATGCGTTGTGATGTGGCATCACCGCTAGTCTACTGATCTACATACACACTTGTTAACTGAAAGCAGATGTGTACGAAGCGGCTACAAGTGGAGTAAAGGATTTTTTACCTTAAGTATTTAGACATTCGTTTTGAAAAAATTCTATGTAGGCTTTCTGTAGGACACCCAAGGAGTCACCCATTGAAATATAATAAGCAATTTCCATAACACCCTGTCGATGACGCCTAAAGTTTTTACAGATTCTCGCAAAACGTAATGCAGAATGCCAGTTTCTTATTCAGCAAAGGCTCTAAATATTAACTAGAGAATTTAGGCTCGTTCCAGTTTGATAAAAACACTTTGATATAAAAAAAAGTCGATATATCATTCTATTGAAAGTTTTTTTCCAGGGTGTATGTGACTGTTCAACAAAATAGTCATCCTTTTTTTTGGGATACCGTAATGTAATAAACATTGTAATTATGTAAAATGGAAACAATCAATGCTAATTTAACTAATATTTTAGGATGTAAGAACCGCAGTCGACAACGTACATAATAAAGGGTCACTGAAAACGCACACAATTGACAATTTGGAGAAATACGTTAAGAAAGACGAGAGGCTGCCAACTTTTTTGGCCAGGTTACGAGAAAGTGGGGCAAAAGTATTTTTGCTTACCAATAGTGATTATAACTTTACGGACAAGATCATGACTTACCTATTTGATTTTCCTTTTGGATCTAAGGTAAGTGTATGTAAAGGATTTTTGAAACTATTTTCTCATTAAAAAATTATTGTAATACTTGTGTACAGGTTTTTATTCAAACGACTCGTTAAAATTTTTAAAAAATTATATTTTTCTTTAGCCTGAAGAACCACACAGAAACTGGAAAACATATTTCGATATAGTGGTGGTGGACGCGTGCAAGCCGCTGTTTTTCAGCGAAGGGACCATTTTACGTCAAGTAGACCCCGAAACGGGCGCTTTGAGAGTTGGTATACATACAGGACCGTTCAAAAAAGATCACGTATATTCGGGAGGTTCCTGTGATGTCTTTACTAAGCTGATTGGCGCAAAAGGTTTGTAATGCAGTAACTACTTTTACATGTTAAGCCAATAAGTAACGGGGTTACTCCAAACTTTGCCGGTTATAAACAAGAGTTATCAAACGCTCATGTCCGTCTGAAGTCACTTCGTCATTTAAATATCGGCCTTATTAAGCCTCGAATATTTTACATTATTTTCACGTATAAAATACAGAGTGTTATGGAAATGACGTATTATATTTAAATGGGTGACTCCTTGGGTGTCCTAGATAAACGCTACATATTTTATTTTTTTTAATTCGACCGTTTTAAAAGTAGGGTAACAAACCCTCTTACTCACAGGTCAGTCCGCGCTGACTATGAACATATATCACCCAGGCCCAATGGCAATGTTGCCAAACCTAATGTAAAACTGAAATTCCATATAAAATTATAAAAATAAATTATTTATCTACCTACTTGTATTTATCTTTATACCTAAAGAGCGAGGAAATCCAGGCACAAACACAATTAGTTTTTCTTCTTTTTCATGGGAACACTCCTGGAAACACTTTATGTAAACACAGTAATAGTGGATCAGAACCTATAGTTAGCTTTTGAAAATACAATAATACAGATTATTAGATTTTATTACACGCGACGAAATTTGACATTCAGAAGAAACAACCGATTTAAACTGAGGAGCAAATTAGTTTCGTCAATAAAAACAATATTCAAAGATTATTTATGGACTTGCAAGATACACGCGTAAACCGAAATAACAAAGCGGATTGCTGCGACTGTGTTGGTTATCGACGAAATACAACGTATCCGACCGCTGGTTGGTCTTCAACTAACAGCCCGCAAGCGTGCGGCGTTATACGAACACTTGGGCTCAGCCATTGTAAGCCGTCAAGAGATCATTGGCATTTGACCTAGTGACATACGTGAATATTTCAAACTTATTTAATACTATTCTTTATGTTTGTTCAGGTTGTTTAAAACATTTTTTGTCGTAAAGTTTCTTAAATTAATTGTACAATAAGGTATTACAGAATGGGAAATTGTTTAAATTATTTATTTTGTCTAAGGAGTTTAAGATGTACATATGACAACACCGGTCAAAATTCGTTTCTTGTTTATATGTATCGCAGTGCCCCACAGGTGTTTTCCTGGTTTCACGTCAGGTCACTTTTACCGCTGAATGAATTGAAAGCGCCATTTATGGGTATTTTTCTTCAATTTCTCTTTATCTCAAGAATTACCGGTTTAAATATAATACGTCATTTCCATAACACCCTGTATGCTCCTGAAGTGTGGCCCATTCCTCCCGGCTAACTATGTATAAACAAATATTTTTTTTAGGAAAGGACGTGTTATACGTTGGTGATCACATTTTTGGTGATATCCTTAAAAGTAAGAAAATTAGAGGATGGAGGACGTTTTTAATAGTACCTGAATTAGTAAGAGAACTTCACGTATGGACTGACAAATGCCAACTCTTTAATGAATTGCAGAATTTAGATGTTAAACTTGGCGAAATGTACAAGTAAGTTTTAGCATTATACTCGGATGATGCTCATCAAAATTGTATACATTTAATTTCGACCGTACCTGTATAATAAAGCATTGCAAATTCCATTTTACATAACGAACGTTGTATTGCTCTCACCGACCTATAACTATGGATACGTACAACTTATGGAGTGCGCAGTTAAAAGTTAATTTATGAGTGAAAAATGGGTTGGTGCGCACGGTTTACCGGTCATATTATTAAAGGTTGCTCGTCGGTTGTCTTGCGCACAATGTTGTCGCAATCATATAGGCAACCCCGCCGGTATTGGTGCCTGTTTGGTTGCCAACCAACGATAACCATCCAGAACCGAAATCAGTCGTAGGGATGTAACGATATTAAAGATATATCGATACGTGGACAATAGATATCAAAATTAATTCTAAAAGTGGCTTTCCAGTGATGGCCACAACGCCTTCTTCTATGCGAGAAAATAAATTGTTCATTTCCCAGTAAAGAAGAAGGTCTTGATGTGCCCAAATATTGCCGTGTAATCATTTTCATTAAGGGCGAAGTACGGTCCTATTCGCCGGTTGGCTATCCATAGATATAGGTCGGTGATTGCTGCGCGTTACAACTATTTATCTTATAACTTTAAAACCCCGTATATCAATAAGGAAGCCATATACGAAAAATATTAATATTAAGTACTGCGACGATATATCCATGACAGTTTCTGTACACTCTGTATACCTAATTTTTCAACAGGCTCAATAATTGATTTTGCTAGTTTCAGTTTGTTGTATTAGGACATTTTTTTGTATAAAAACAATTCGTTTCAAAACCTAAAGTTTAAATAATATATTTTTTGTCTTGCAGAAATTTGGACAGTAGTACCAAAGAAAAGCCCGATATCTCCAAATTAAGGAACGCAATTAGAGATGTAACCCATAAAATGGATTTGTCATATGGTATGATTGGCAGCTTATTTAGGTCTGGCTCGAGGCAAACGTTCTTTTCGTCGCAGGTAATTTTTATTCGTTTCTTTTTGTAATTCATTTGGCATTTTTCTAATTTTTCCCCGAACAAACTCGAAATATTGCTTTATTAATTATAGAATTTCTCAATTAATTATCAAACATTCAAAAATACACGCCCAAATTAATAAGCTATTTCGTTAATAATAAACCAATTTTAATTTTTTTTGTTCGGGTTTGTAAAAAAAATATATTTCATTAAGAAAAGTTGTTCAGAATTCAAAATTATGCAAGCATGCCGAATTTACTAACTATCAGGCTTAAATTTAAAACTGTTGGGGATTGCGATTGTTGCTAAGTCTTTAATACTTAACAATATGATTAAAGTTTTACCAATGATGCACAAACTTTCATTAGAAATAAAGTCTTTTGATAAATAAATATTTAAAAAGAGTTTCGACATAATACCTGTCCGTTACTGTAGAGCACATCTTGGTGTTTTTTAGGTGGTAAGGTATGCGGACCTTTATGCAGCAACGCATCTTAATCTCCTGTACTATCCTTTCTCCTACATGTTCAGAGCACCGGCCATGTTACTACCTCACGAGTCTACCGTGGCTCATGAGCAGCATTTCGCACTGATGCCTGAAGCTAGTGATCGCGAAGAGGAAAAGAAAATTCCGAAGGTAAATTTTACTACTATAATTATATACATTTTTCACTCTTTCCTATCATTTGTATCTCGCCTACAAGCGACGCCATAGCATACCACTAAACTCCATCGGGTGCAAATCGGTTTATCGGCCCTGGGGTTTGAAGAAAAACAGTTTTATTTACAAGGGTGTATTTTCTAGTATTGGGGTATTTGAGTACAAGAATGAAAAAACTCGAGTTAATGTGGACAAATTACGACTCTCTGTCGAATTTAATGACGATAAGAATTTAAATATATTATCATATCCAATTTTTTTGGTAGTAGGTAGGCGGTTTCTTTTTCGGTCGTCACTTTTGTACTTGTACTCGAATAAGTACTGAAACTGATCGACCCCGGGTGTGTTATTCACCTGATGGAATCCATCACTCTGGCTGTAATCGTCTAATTTTTGTGGTACGACCCTGTATACGTTGTGTTTACCTTGCAGGTTCTTTTAAAGTTTGGGACAACGGTAAGGTTGTCAGGTTTTACGATTTATTAGTTTTATTCTTAGTATGACGTTTTTCCCTAAGTACAGATAGGATTCCGCTGCCAGGAATTTAAATCAAAGAGAGTTTAACCATTCACTTATTTATTACAAATTAATAATTTACCAGATACAAAGGTTTTACATTATTATAATAATAATTATATAACCTGTTTCAGAATGTTTGTCTCCCATAATTTGGCCCGTTATTATTCACCAATATCTGTCTGCGACAGAACGGTGATGATTTACCCCCTTTACCACAATACTAAGTATTATATGTCTGCGACAATAATAGCATTGTTACCTGTTCTCTATCTATTATGTCTGCGACAATAATAGTAGATATCCGATATTTCTATCTCGTTTCTTACATGAACCTTTGGTCTGCGACCATTTTATTTACATTGATCCCCTGATAATCTGCAATTTATTTTGTTACATATGACCCCATTTTCGTGTACGTATTTTTATTTAATTTACTTGTCGTTTTGTTTATATACCATCCCTCAGTTTACGTACACGTTTGGTATAATGCTACTACGTAGTATAGTGAAAAGACAACTGTACAGTAGTGGTGTCCTACTGTTGAACATTTTAACATATAACTCATAAAAGTGTAATAAAAATTAGGAGCCTGCTCGCTTTCCGCATGTGTCACTTTTCTTCTCAAGCGAGCATTGTTTTTCATGTACTGGAAGTCGAAAGACACTGTCCGGTAGTGGTGTCCTACCGTCGAACATTCATTCCTAAGAAAAACCCATCACGCCTTTTTATTTACACCTGTTATAAATTAACGTTCTACTGGCAACATCATACCAAATGATTTTAACCCTTTTTTATAACAGTGATAACCTGCGGTTACCCTGTTATACATCATAGATAACCATTTTTAGAACCCTCCCCCATTTCCTTACCGCGGATTGCAGATATTATTCGAGGAAGGCTTTATTACTGCGTAATAAACACCTACCTTTGTTTTTAAAAACCCACTGTAAAATTCACCCTGGAAAGACAAACATCTGTTTCTGAAAGTGCAATAACCTACTAATTTACGACCCTTTTCCTAACGAAAGCAAAAGTGTATCGATTTACAACAACAGTGGTACCGTTATTCGCTTTTCACTTTAAAATAATGTTTAAGTTATTTTTGTCTTGCAGACATTTTAGAACAGAACCGTTAATCCCGAATTACCCTTTGTAGTTTTTTTTTACTAGAAACATGCCATTTTTGTCCTGCAGACAATTTATTTGGCAGGTGGAGATTATTTGTGTTAATAAATCAAAACAGAAGATAAGAAAGAGACAGCGGCCATTTTGTATAAATTAATTTGATTTTGGGATGCTGGATTTACTTCCGTAAATTTTTATATGTGACTATAGAAAAAGAGTGATATACTGAGAGTAGCATACCATACTGAATTTAACTCCGTTGTTAAAGATTCCTGGCACACCGTCCATCGACAAGGGCCGACGTGTGCAGCTAGAAAAATATTAACAAGTAGAGAAAATTCATTAAATGCGGCTAAGAAAGAATAAAGAATTAATTATGCGACTCTGAATTTAACTCCGTTGTTAAAGATTCCTGGCACACCGTCCATCGACAAGGGCCGACGTGTGCAGCTAGAAAAATATTAACAAGTAGAGAAAATTCATTAAATGCGTCTTAACAAAGAATGAAGAATTAAATTATGCGCCACTGAATTTAACTCCGTTGTTAAAGATTCCTGGCACACCGTCCATCGACAAGGACCGACGTGTGCAGCTAGAAAAATATTAACAAGTAGAGAAAATTCATTATCAAATAAAGATGTACTGAACACTAAATGGCCGCGTAAAAACTTTAACTTGTGAATGGGAGAAATTTGAATGTTGAAATTAAAAAGATTAATGATGCACTGAAAAAGCACTGGCAGCGAAATTACTTGATTTGAGAACGGGAAATTTTGACTTTGAATCGGGCAGCGTAACGTCTTGTATTTTCGAAAGTCAAAAATTGAATTCCCTTTTTAAGCGTCGCGTCTCTCGCTTATATAGGCGCACCCCTGCCTTTGCTGTGTTGCGTCACTTTATACACCCCTATTTTATTTTTAGCATAAGGAATGTGACCTCTTGACATTCCTTGGTTGTTCCGTCGCTAACATGTTAGACTTTTTGCTGTTTAAAGCTCTTTTAAAATACATGTAGGATATGCATGTATTACTGGACCTAAATATATTGGCTATTTTATTTTCAACATCGACATTTTTTTAGCGAAAAATAGACCCGGGTCCGGGCCGTTTCAGTACGTGATTCTTGAAAGTTATCGTTTCTTGAGTACTCGATTCTGAAAATAACGGTTCTTTCCCATCACAAGGATATTCTGTAAAATGAACAGTTTAAAAAAAAAATTTCTTAGGTCCTCGAAAGAACTCAAAGTCAAATACCACATATCCGACCAGAGACGCCACAAACCGTCACCCACAATCACGACGAAGACTTCAGCGAAGAAGAAAGCGACGAGAGAAGTTCCCAGAGGTCCAACGGGGCATTGTTAATTTAAGCGTAAGGTATAGAAATAAAGTACGGATATTATAGATTATTTTCTACAAAACGACTGTGGATTGTAATTTCTATTTTTCACCGTGTAAGATTTTTTGTAATATCCTTATTTACATAAAGTAACGAGATTTACTTGCGTTTATTGAAGCCGTTTATGGAATTTTTAAATACTGATTTAAATGGAACTGAATATTGTATAATCTTAACTAATAGAATAGAATTTGAAAATACTTTCCCGAGAAAATTTATATCGATTATATGCATGTGATCATTTGATGAAAGATATAACATTGCTATCCATTGGATACCAACGGGAAAACGTTGGAGTTGGTTGATGAATAACGATCGAGCGAGATACGACTCACGCAATTCTGGATTTCAATTAATTTTCGAATAAATTCGATGATTTTTGGTAGAAAATGCACGTCAAAAATTTACTTATTGCTCTTTTCAGAGTCATATTTACCAGTAGAATGCTTAAAGGAAAGGCTTAATTTATGCAAAGGAGATATGATGTATTCGATTGAATAAAACAGACCGATAAGCATAGTTTTTTTCGTCTGATGCGATCACGGCACGAACTATAAGAATCTGGTCACATCATTCAGTTAATAAGAATTTTGAGGTAGGAAACTGGTCACTGTTACTAGAAACTACCTGTGTATTCAGGTAATTAAACTTGTTTGCCCAAGAAACTATCAAAATTATGTAATTTTATTTTGCTTAATACCAAACATGATACAATAAGCACAAGGTAAGATATCTAGCCTTTCCAATTTCGTCTGGCGCGCGCATTAACGTCAAGTGCTGATTTTAAAATTGCTTATGGAGATTCACGTTGTTGTTAGCGTTTTTAATTCTCTTTTAAAGGCATTAAAGGGTTTTACGCATTTGATAGTGGGTGAAATGAAAGAATAAAACACAGATTACAGCTAAAATACCACTAAAATAAGAAAACATTCCTGTAAACTTTGAAAACATAATGGGAACTGGTGTCGCCACCAGTTGACGTCACTAAACCACGCCTTACGCGATATCATACCTTGGGTTTATTGTATCATGAATACAAAAGGAAATTGACTCCAAAAGTTATACAATATTTTTAATACCTGTTAACCATAATTAATGTCTACTCTCGTGCATATTTATTTATTACCTGAAATGACGAGGAGGTTGAAAATGTTCAAATATGACGATTTTCTATAGGCACATAATCACACATGCATGAAAGCGATTATCTATAGGAAAGGTTGCATTTGGTTACGTAGCATTTTTTAAAATAGAAAGTGTATATAGTCGTATGGTAACAACTGTGTAACCTTGGCGAAACTGTAATATACGTTTTGTAGATCTAAATTTTTTATAAATTTAAAATTAGCGTATTAGACACTTCGTGAGTATTTAAACGATGTTATGATCTTACAAGTCTTTATTTATAATAACTAAACAATATAGGTTTAATAATGCCACTGCAAATTAGCGTTACAAAGATTGCGCAATTTAATAGTTTACAGATTTTTTTTCGTTCGTTTTATAAAGAATCTTTATATAAACAATATTTTCGTATCTTGCTAACCTTTGCTCATTCGACTATAAAGCTAAGCTATAAATATGGCAATATTTGTGATTTTTGTAACATTAGTGTCCTTTATTTATCTTCGAGTGTTTTTATTTTAAATTTTATTAATGTAATTTATAAATTCTGTTTTTTATTAAAGAAGTTGTTGAAATAACGATTGCTTTAATTCACATTTAACCCTAAAAATTGTTTTTAGATCTTATCTTTATTTTTATAATGTGCAACAATCCGACTTTGTTATTGAATACAAACGTTTCGTATTCTAGCCGTCTTCAAGTTTGTTATACTTTTTTATACGTGTGTCCTCTTGTTGGCATGGTAAACGTGCGGCGTTTACTACCATGCACAGAGAAATGACAGGTCGGCGTATTTAATGAAATATTCAAGATCGTAAATAAAAATTTTCTTTACCGCTCGTGGATAATGACTTTCGTTTTGCCACTATCCATTGTCAATTTGAAAACTTCCTACCTGTAATATTAAAGGGGAACGCTTTTAAAGAATATTCGCAGCCTTCGTTATTTAACTTGGTATTACCATTGGCAGAGAAGGGGGTCCCTCCCTTCTCATTTAAGGTTTTAAGGTAACATCTACTACCCCTCCCAGAGTGTTAAACCACGAAGGCTGTAAATATTCATATTCACAATAAAAGTGACGTGTCTCCCATTTTTAATAATATTTACTGTGAGCGACGTATTTTAAGTGTAGCGAAAATATCACGAAAATTTAAGCATGGTTTATAATAAAAATTATGTCAGATTTCCTCGTGTAGGAACAACATAAGAAAGTAACAGACTGAAATGTGCAGTCTATATGGTTTGCTGTTGATTACCGGTTTCTATGTTATCATCGGTAACGGATCGAGGAGGAGGAGTTATACTCCTTACCGTGTCTTTATGGGTTTCCCTAACGGGTTGGTTCCTTTGGGACTTTTTATTAACGCAAGACGTTTTCAGTGTACTACTATCCACATCTTTTTCTTGTGTTAATTTGCTACTTCTATTTACGTCCATTTGTCGAATCTCAAATTTTTCAAAACTACTCTTTGTAGGATCGATAATTCCACTACTTCCTTTATCCTTTACATGTTTATCACAGTCACTATTTTCAACTTCTAGTTCAAATGCAATGGGTTCGTCTGAAGTTTTCATTTTATCACATTCATTTTGAAGTTCACTTAAATACTTGCCACTTTGTTTCTGCGCAATGGGTGTTTCACTTCTCTTGTGGTGATCTATGCGTTTTTCCTTTTTGGACTTGGTACTATGAGGAGTTTTACTCCTGCTCGGTTGGTCTTTGCTTTTTTTCTCTTTTGACTCTGCTCTAGAGGGTGTTCTACTCTGACTATCTCTAACCATGCCTTTTTCTATTCTTGATTCGGAACTGTGATGCGTTTTATTTCTATTGTGTCTATCGTTACTTTTTGTCTTTTTTGACTCTGACCTATCAGGTGTTTTACCCCTATCTGTTCTTTTCCCTTCCTTTGACTCGTAACTTTGAGATGTTTTACTCCTATTGTGTCTATCCCTGCTTCTTTCCTTCTTTATTTGAGAACTAGGGTCTGTTTTACTCTTAGTGTATCGATCTTCGCTTTTTTCCTTCTTTAACTCAGAACTAGGGGGTGTTCTACTCCTACTGTGCCTATCTTCATTTTTTTCCTCCCCGGACTCGAAACTAGAAAATGTCTTACGTTTAGCGTACCAATTTTCCCTTTTTTCGTCCTTTGTCACAAGACTGGGGGGTGTCTCTCTTCTACTGTGAATATTTTCGCTTGTTACCTCCTTCGACTCTGTACTAATATTGTGTTTATCTTCGTTTTTTTCCTGATTTAACTCAGAACGCGACTCGAAACTTGAGGCTGTGTTGCTTTCCTTTTCCCTTGACTCGGTTCTAGGGGGTGTTCTACTATTTTTCTGCTTTTGACCTTTTTCCTCCTTTGTCTCGGAACTAGGAGGCGTTTTACCACTAATGTGCCTATCTTCGGTTTTTTCACCCTTCAACTCGGAACTTGAAGCTGTTTTGGTCCTATCGTGCCCACTTTCGTTGTTTTTATCCTCATTCGACTTGGAACCATTGGGTGTTTTACTCCTACCGCGCCTAACTTCGGTTTTTGTCTGCCTTCTTTTAATCTTACTGAACCTATCTTTGCTTTCTCTCGTGTTTGGCATGAAACTACTAGGCGTTTTACTCCTACTGGTCTTATTTTTACTTCTTTCCATTTCTGACTCAGAACTACGAAGTGTCTTACTCATACTCCGACTATCTTTTCTCTCTTCCTTCTTTGACTCAGAACTACCGGGTGTTTCGCTCCTACTGTGCCTAGCCATGCTTTTATCCGTCTTAAACTCGGAATTACGAGGAGTTTTGCTTCTATTGTGCCTTGTATGATCGGTGCTTTTACCTCTGCTTCTGCTCCTTTTCCTTTTTATGCTTTCTTTGGCATGTGAAGCTGATCTTCTATCCTTGTGGCTCGACGATCCTGTTGTTTCTGTATCCTTACTTTTGGAATTCGCCTTACCATGGTCATGTGACCGTGAAACTCTATGGGATTTATGTGGTGACATCGACTTGGTGGTATAGCTAGAAAAAATTAAATAACCCATAGAAATAGATCAAGATTTAGAAATATCATAAAACAAATGGGAACCTCAAAGTTGTCATATAGTTGGGGTGTATGAAAATACACCTTATAAATTAATTGAGAGGAAAAAGTCTGGCAATTTAGTGCTACTGATACAAAACGGAGATATGTATTTTTTTTACAAAAAAAAATGATCTTACTCTGATCCCTTGCTACTCCTACTATCGTCACTTTCATTTCCTTTATGTTTAGAATCGGATCTTTTAAGCGAAGGACTCTTCGATTTAAATCTATTTCTGGAATAACTTTCAGGCGATTTCCGGTCCCGCTCGAAACTAATCGGTTTCGAGTGTTTACTCTTCTTCTGCCTTTTCATACTTTTGGCAATCACACGTTTTTGATGATCAAGTTGTGGAAAAAGATCTAAAAAAAATATACGCCTTATACTTGCATGGTTATTAGAAAAATGTTGATAACTTACCATGTGAAATTTCTAAAGCGTTTTTAGCGGCATTCATTTCGGCTTGCTGAATACTGTGACCCATCGAGCTCGCCAATCTTCTTGCACGGAAGTACACGGCCACCGTATAAACTCTGGTGTTGGTCGGTCCTTTACATTCTATAACCCTAAAAATTATTACATAATAAAATATGATATATTTTATAATGGATTACTAACACCGATCTATAACTATGGATACGTATAACTTGGGTTGGTGCGCACGGTTTTCCGGTCATATTTTTAAAGGTTGCCGATACGTGGACAATAGATATCGAAATTAATGCAAACAGTGGCTCTTCAGTGATGGCCACAAGGCCTCCTTTTATGCGAGCAAATAGATTGTTTATTTCCCAATAAAGAAGGTCTTGATGTGCCAAAATATTGCCCTGTAATCATTTTCATTAAGGGCGAAGTATGGTCCTGTTCGTCGGTTAAAGTCACTAGTTTATTAGTCGGCATTGCGCATGACAGCTGACGATCAGGTTTGTTTTTAGAATATGACTATCCATATTGGTATAGTCTTTGCAGCGAACCCTCAAGCTTTTTCGACAGTTGACATCAGCAATATGTCATCGATAGTTGTTTGGGGAATTAATCAAATACCCCTATTTTATACGAACAGCATTGAGCGTGTTGTGTTTTTATATTTTTCCAGTTTGATTGGTTGGTTGGTTGGTTAAAGGCGGGGGTCGGTTTAAAGGCCCGAACTTCTATCACTGCAGCCTTCCGGCTTATTGTGTACCCCGATCTGGTTAGACGATGTTTGTTCCTTCTATGAGGTCCATGCGTGTATTTGACCAGGTAACCCTTGCCATCGAGATAGGTGTTGTTTTTTTCGACCATCTATCTAATGTTGTTTTCGTTGCCTGTTTTGATATCCCGAAGGCCGGTTCGGGGCCCCTGAGATTTTGGGCGGATCCGGCTCTCGCTAGTTCATCCGCTTTTTCATTTCCTAATATCCCAGAGTGACCAGGGACCCACAAGAGCTCTATCTTGTTCCCCCTGGCCGCCAGTACTTTTAGGTTGGTATGGCACTCCAGTGTAAGTTTGGAAGTAAACCGATTGGAGTTCAGAGCCTTAAGAGCAGCTTGGCTGTCCGACAGGATGTAAATCTTTTGGTTGGGATAGCCCTTTTCAAGATTTTGCAGTACGCATGCTTGTATGGCATGAACTTCCGCTTGGTATACTTGGCGTAGTTCCCCAGAGGAATGCTTATGTCCATCCTGGGGTTTTCCCCAAATATACCTCCGCCCACACCGTTGGCGGTTTTTGATCCATCGGTGTACCAAACTAGACCCTTGTCAAATGACGGGGCGTTCGTCCATTCATCAAAGTTCCAGTCAATTTTGAAGGGCTTTGTGAAATCGTACGTTGCTCTCATACGATCGGTTTGCATGTCCAAGAGCTCATCGTTGATTAGATCTGTGGCTCTTGTGTGTCCAATTTTTACGGGGTGTTGTGTCCATTCCCCATTGGTGATCATCCTTGAGGCGCCTCCATTTTGATGTGTATGTCTAGGGGTATTAGTCCCAGTATGACTTCCATTGCTGCAGTGGGTGTGCTTCTCATCGCCCCACTGATACACAGGCAGGCCAGCCTCTGCAAACTGTTGAGTTTGTTCGCTGTCGTGATCTGCTGTGTTTTTGTCCACCAGACTACAGACCCGTATGATATCAGGGGTCTGATAACTGTGACATAAAGCCATTGCATCATCTGGGGCTTGAGTCCCCAGGTTTTCCCAACCATGCTCCTGCACCGCATTAGGCACATTTTTGCTTTGTGTAGGTTTTTATTTAATTGTTGGTTCCATGTCAGTTTGGCGTCCAAGGTTAATCCTAGATACTTTACCTCGCTGACTGTGTATATCCGTTCACCAAAGATTTTTAGGTCGTTGTAGTTCCGTTTGTCTTCGTTTGGTGAATGGTAGTATAGCGGTCTTTGCAGCGTTGACTTTGAGACCCACCCTCATACACCAACGCTGCACGATATTCAGAGCTCTTTGCATAAGCTCTGCTAATATGGTGGGATGGGCTCCTATGATGAGTATTACCACATCATCTGCATAGCCTTGGGCGTAAAATCCCTCAGCATTGAGACATGCCAGTAGCTCATCTATTACCATATTCCATAGGAGAGGCGAGAGTACCCCTCCCTGAGGACATCCCCAGTTTGATTGGTGCTAATAAGTTTTAAAAGTGTATTTCCGTCGTTTCAGTATAGTTTATTTTGTTTTGAAAACTATTTAGTTGTTTGTATATCTGGTAAACCACAGTAAGTACGAGTCACGTAACGAAAAATTTATAGGTTAATATTTTATTTATCTGTTTTTAGGCGAAAATAATAATTATGGAGCATATTATTGTCTGCCTTCTACCTCAACTGATGCCACCGTTAGGTGAATTTTAATATTAATAAAAAATTTCTAGATGTTTTATGTCCATGTGTAGACACACTGTGTAAAGGTGGAGATACCTACTTCCTATCTTTTTGTGAAGATAGAGGTACCTACTAGACAATGACTTTATTTTATATATTTGAATAAATAAATAATAAAAAAATACAATGTGTTTGTCTGTTTGATTCCCTGTAATAAATAATAAAAAATGCATTTAAAAATATAAATAGACTCGTTTCATTTTTAAAATAAACGTACGTACTATTTTAGTACGGTCCTGGAATTTCATACAAACCTAGGCACAATAAATAACCAGAAATAAGCAGGCAAGTCATTAATGTCACGTGACACTCGACATATCTGGCGAGAGGGTTCGCTGCAACGACTATATTATTAGAGGTGAAAATCAGGTGATTTTTAGAACCAAGTGATAATACAGGGTGTTATGTAGGCTTATTATATTTAAATGGGTGACTCCTTGATCTACCGTCTAAAAAATGAAAAATACCCCTTTGGCCATACCACTTTGTACAATAAATTACATACTTATAAACCGGAATATCAGGCTCCCCGCCGTCCATAGTTCGCAATGTAAGGCAACATTGCTGCAACTTAGATTTTGGATCATTCCAGTCCTGGTTCATGATGAAATCTTGCAACCTCGGGAACAGAGTGACTTGACAAAATACTTCGCAATATTCCATACCCTAAAATATAGAAATTATCATTGTGAAAAGGTACATTTAAATATATTGGACAGCATTTCGCAATTAGACTGTAACTTCTTAATGTACTAATATATATATATATTTTTTCCCCTCTTAGGGACTCCATCCGCGGACACACTGTATATTACATGATAAGCCCTTACTTGATCAACATAAAGCGCCCCTATCAACGCTTCCAATAGATCGGCTCTATCTTTCGTCTTGAGCTCAGGTTTTGGATTGTTGTATAAAGCATATTGGGCCATGCCCAAATCGTCACATACTACAGCTTGCGTTCTGTTGTTGACCAAAGAACTCCTTAGTAACTAGAAAATGATTAAATATTGTTTCAATCAACTTGTCATTGAAATAATAGTCATTATTTTCGCTTTAGGGATGTTCTAAACCGCATAAATGCAGATGTCATAAAATGTACCATAAAACACATAAATAAATTCAAATAACATACCGACAAGTGTCCTTCATGATGCTCCGGGAAATATCTATACAAATACTCCGACGCGATCAACTGTAAAACAGTGTCTCCCAAAAATTCCAATCTCTGATTAGAGCCCATAGTCAAATTCGTATATCCGACACTTCGGTCGGTAAACGCCCTAGCCAATAGTCTTATGTGATTAAATTCAACGTTAATACTGTTTTCGAAACCGGTCAGTTTTTGGAGAATTTCGAATTTTTCTATCCAGTGTCTGTCACCCAGGGGTTCTTGCTCTTGTAGGGGATGTGGGGGTAAATTTACCCATACCTAAAACACATAAAACGTAAACAGTACTGCAATGTTACTGTTGCCCTGGGAAAACTTTAAAGAAGAAGAATTAGGTTATGTTAAATATGATGACAAGTAATCTTATAACAACTCGACGCGTTCTACTATACTATTGTTATATGACGTCACATGTGCGTTGCCCATCGCTAGTTATTACCTTAAGAAGTTCGGGCTCATTCCTATACAAAGTATTCGAAAATACCCGATCGGCAACATCGATCCCACCGTCCAAAAACAAGGCGCCCATCAGAGCTTCGAAACAGTTTGCCATTGCATGCTTTAATTCCAGGTCGTGGCAAAGATCCGAGCCGTGAGCATATAACATAAACTGGTCTAGCTTTAACACTCTAGCTAGTAGGGCTAAGTGTTGATTCTGTACTATTGCAGCCCTGAAAACATTAATGATTATATGATACGAAACTCTGGCATGATCTTCAACATAAGCGTAATTACAAAAATTAATTACAGCTGCAGATACAAGAGGAAGAAATTCTTGTAGTAATTATTTCTGAGACGCTTCGAAATTTTTCGGTATATAATAACTTTGTGCTATATTACCTGTAAGTTGCTAGACCGCCTTCTTCCAAATGAGGAAAAGAGAAAAATAAATGTATAGAAGACAAAAACTCGACCACAGCATCACCCAAAAATTCCAAACGTTCATTGTGAGTTATGTTTGATTCAGTCTCTTCTTGTTTACCAAAGCGGGACATTATGTTAATTAGCGTATTTATTCCTAAAATAGTATAATATTAAAGCAATTACAAAAACTCATGACAAATCATTTAATTTACCTCGTTTCCTCGTGTTCATATAATGAATTCTTCTATCTCCATACTCAGGCTGCCTAATACCACAGTTGGTCAAACTATTTCTTGCATGATCAGGATTAGTCCCGAAATTCTCTCTATAAGAAGGATGAGTCAAAGCTAGTTGCAACAACCCTCGATTCTCAAACTTATAGGCAACAGATTCCTCCAGCACGTTAAGTGCGTTGTGAAATCTCAAGTGACATACGAGCACGGGAATCAGCATGGCATGCTGTACAATGTCGCACATTATACCGGTTCGATAAAATCCTTCTGCCGAGACTGCTACTGTAACGTCGCGTTTCATTTGCCCTTGAGTTCGCATTTCTTGAAGTTTGTTCTCTTTGGTTTCAAGTTTTCGTTTATCTTCAAAAGTCGGCTTCGACATGTTCGCAATCAGGTGTCTAAATTTTACGTACTCTCTCCATGCTTTCTGATAATCTGGGTTCCCTATTTAAACATATAACAAAATTATTGTATTCAGGAAAGGATACAAAGAAGGGGGTGAAATTGGTGGTCTTATAAAGCAATAATTTTAAGCATTTCTTACAACACACTGAAGTGCGGTTTTTCGATGGCTCATATTTTTGTCATGGATTTTTTTCTTCTGACAGCTTAAGTTCTATGTAATTTGGGTCAATAATACGGATATACAGTGTGTCTACTTATGTAGGTAGTAATTTAAAATCAATAGGTTTTGGACCATGCAGAACTTTTTAAACTCCTGGACAAAATTAACGCAACATCATAAATTTCCCATATTTTTTATGCTATTTTTTTTCTTAATTTATGATCCGATTTGAATGATTTTTTTTTGCATTATAGGTTGGTTCCTTGACAATGTCATAGTTTTCGCTGTTTATGATAAAAATTTAATTTTCGATTTATGCTGGGTGTAATAAAAATGCTATGTTTTTTTCCGAACATTCGTATCACCCTGTGGAGTATATTAGCAACCGAAATATATATCAGTTGACATTAAACGGTAGGTCCATCTTTCCCCAACATTTTATTTTTTGGTTTACTTCATTATCTCTGTTATTAAAGAAGATACACCGTTTTATAGTGTAACATGTTTTTATAGACGTTAATATTCAACACATTCATTGTTAAATGTCTTCAAGTAGACTATGGACTTTTTCTGACATTGCAAGCGATGTGTCAGCAGATGTTGTGTTTTAAAGTTACAAAGGTCAAATAAAATTAGCGATACTGATAAAAAAAACTGTTCGGAAACTGCTTATTAAACGTTCGATTCGTATGCCCAGGTGCCCGACGAGTATTTTAATCTTGAAACCTACTTGAAAACATTTAACAATGAATGTGTTGAATATTAAAGTCTATAAAAACATGTTACGCTATAAAACGGTGTATCTCGTTTAATAACAGAGATAATGAAGTAAACCAAAAAAGAAAATGTTGGGGAAAGATGGACCTACCGTTTAATGTCAACTGCTATATGTTCCGGTTGCTAATATACTCCACAGGGTGATGCGAATTTTCGGAAAAAATCCATAGCATTTTTAGTACACCCAGTATAAATCGAAAATTAAGGTTTTATCATAAACAGCGAAAACTATATACAATGCAAAAAAATCATTCAAATCGGATCATAAATTCAGAAAAAAAAATAGCATAAAAAATATGGCAATTTATGATGTTGCGTTAATTTTGTGCAGGAGTTTATAAATAATAATAATAATAAATTTATTTATTCTTGACCCGAAAACAGTAAATATGGTTCACTGGTATCGGGGGCCTACTTTTTAAATATAGTTATCACAATCATACATCATAATACCATACTATTCTAAAAAATTACTTAGGTTAAGGCAAAGTCTCTTCATTGTCTTTACATCAAGAATTTATATTGGAATAGAGTTATGTTTGTATACTCCTGAATAAGGAGGAGGAATAATTTAATGTCTGAAATTATTCATTTCTGAAATTTGTGGCGTTTTTCGTATACTATAGTTGTGATAGGTTTTTACTTGTTTTATTGTTGAATTAGATTTAAGTTTTTTGATGGTTATGGAATATATAACTTTAACTTGTTCAAACATTCTTAGTTTTTTTATGTCCCATAATTTTGTGCACTGATAACTGTAGCAGTGTAATAGTCCATTTGGAATATAGTTTTTATAGTTTTATTTTGTGTCCTTTGCATTTTATTTAAAAATAGTCAGGGATATTTCCCCAGCATGAAATTAGGTACCTAATATGTGGGAAGATAAAACAGTTATAAATTAATATTTTAGATTTTTTATTTAACAGTTCTGCACCCACTACTGGAACTATTTTTTTGACGTGTGAATTCCAGCTTAAATTGTTTTTCAGCACTAGCCCTAAGTATTTATATTCGGATACCTCTTTTAGTTTCACATTGTTTAGGTACATTTGAATATTACAATTTTGTTTATTTTTTTGTCTTATAATCATATACACTGTTTTATTTATATTTACAGTTAACTTATTATGGCACAATCATAACTTATAACTTAAGAATAAATAATAACTGTTTATAAAAGTAAAAAATCTCACCTGCATAGCTTAGCTGCGGCGGCCTTATACCGAAATGGACAATTTCAGGGAACATATAATTTCCTTTCTTCTGTAAATCAATATTGCGGTCTAACTGATCCACCCTTACCGACGATGGTTTTTTACCGGGATAAGTCACCACCATCCCTTTAAGTTCATCTGCAAAATTTTGCCACTCATACTGTGACATATTCACCATATATTCCAGATCACATTTTTGAATGAGTGGTACAGAACTATCGAGCAAATATTGTAAGACTTGTTGCATGCACAATATTTCTTTACCATTATCAGGCAGTTCTCTTACAAATCTAGGCATAAAATGAAATTGGGAACATTGCTCACTGTCTAAAGGCGTTGTCAAGTCTAAATCAACTAGCTCTAATATTTCCTTGAACAAAAATGTAACAAAGAGATCAAGCTCCGATACAGTAAAGTTTTCAGGAATTTTTTCTTCGTAATACAAAATCGTGTACTCAATATTAAACCTAATTACTTTACACGGAGGTAGTTTGGCTAAAGGAGAATGTGACAGTATTGAAAAGCCTTCGAAAATAAATTCATGTTCGTCGTGGTGGATAATTGTAGGAGCTTTTATCAAAAAATTGGTCGGAGGTGATATAATAATCCTGTAGTAGTATAATTTCCCGCCATTATTACTGTAGATATCACATTTGGGAATAGGCTTCTCACCAGGGTATATCTCGTGTCTTATCCCAGACTTCCTCGACTTGTGTGAACATCTACACAAAGGGCCATCATTCATTTCTCCAGGATCATTGTACCACATTTCCGGATCCAATCTATCTGGATGCTGCTGTTTTCTCTGTAGCTCTTCCATAGCAAAATCTTCCTCGTCACTTAGAGTTGCATCTGAGCTGTCTGAATCAGAACTGCTTATCTCAGATTTATGCTTACACAAACCTTTTCTGGTTCTCCTCGGAGGTGGAACATAGACTGGCTTATGAGTATTGACGTTTGCAGCTTTATCGACCAAAGTTTCTTTGAAAGTTGTGGCCAAGTCGATTAGTTTTTGCGTGCCGTTGCAGACTTTCATATTTCTATCATCTCTGGTGTAGTATACTTCAGCAGGTGTAGGTCTTGTCCAAATAGCTTTTTCAGCTTCTACAATATCCTCAGTGTTTTTACTGTACTCTTCTAATTTTTCATTAATTTTTACTTCGGTGTTGCAGAAATTTTTCTTCCATCTATCCAATATCTCATCCCTTTCAGTGAGGGATTTTTTCGGTTCTTTGTCTAATTTAGAAACAGATCTTCGCTCCCTGTTTATATATCTAGTCAAAGATCTTTCTCTGGTTCCATGTTTTTCTCTGGTTGTTGTTTTTGTTCTATTAATACTTGGACTAAGTCTTGTATCTACACTTGGAGTAAATCTCCTATGTACACTGGGACTTTTACTTCTATTCAGACTTCTAGTTGGAGGCCGACTCCTACTTCTGTGGAGTCTTCCACTGCTAGGAGGACTTATGCTTCTATAGCGACTTCTACTTCTAAAATAACTTCTACTCATATGTCGACTGCTACTCTTAAGAGGACTTCTACTATTTCTAAGGCGACTTCTACTCCTAAGGCGACTTCTGCTCCTAAGGCGACTTCTACTCCCTTGGCGACTTCGACTTCTACTATGACGGTTTATATTATATCTACCCTCACTTTGGTTCCTGTTTCTACTTGTGCTTCTGCTTCTAGTTCTATATGCACTGCTATGGGTAGATCGAGTCATTGACGTGGCCTTAAACAAAATGCTTGTAAGCTCTTTCAATAATATGATGTATATGAACAGATTCCAAAGTATTGCATTCCATCAAGCATTATTAGAAAAGTACGTACTTTAGAAAACTGTAAGAGGAAGAGTTGATATTGATATATGTATATGCAGCCTGTGTTGTTTAGTTTTCAGCAATTACAAACTTTTTTATACTTAGAAACTTTTATAAAAAAAATTATTAAATTCTCATAGATAAAAAAGAAAAAACTCTTTTATTGCTTCTTGCATGCATGCTATGCATAATTAATATTAAAACATTTTCAACACTAAAAATACAGTTGGAGTACTTACAGCTAAGAATAAAGAAATACTTTCAGATTCAATTTTAGCCCTTTTAGCAGCTTTATACTCCTCAAGTTCCTTTGTAAAATTTACCCCTTCTGGTATTAGTTCAGATGGTATTGGATAAGACACAGTTTGGGGGTCATATGAAGCTGGTGCACTGAACTGTTGACTGGGATCATACCTTTAGGAAATAAATCATTAATTACCACTTCTTCAATTGTAAAAATGGATTGACTCCCTTATTTTGGAATATAGTTACTGTCTTGTCTTTAAGACATTAATTGTAAACGTTTGCAGACAATTTCAATTTAAATAATATTACTTTCTTTTGGAACAAAAAAAGTTGATGCCATTGATAGACATATCGTAGGGTAATAGATGTGTCCATATACTTACCCAAAATCCAGATTACTAGACGGAGTTGGTATATGACGTTGAGGGAAACCATAAGGAGGCCCATTTACTTCAGGATAAGGCGCCGGTAAGCCTGTATAATTTTGATGAGTTTCCCAGCTCGGATTCCATTGCCCACTATACTCTCCAGGTGGTGGGTACTCGGGTGGATATGAATACTGGTCCTCAGGTAAAGGAGGGCAAGGTTGATAAGGATACCGATTGTCACCCATTATTTCAAAAAATTAGTAGCTTTTTTAGATAAAAAAATTATCACAGGCAAAACAAGAAAAGTAGGGTTATTTAAATTCAGTCAGTGTCACAAACTATAAAGTAGGCGCAGGTAGTGTAGGCAACAAGGCAACTGAAATGTTTCATTGAAAATTCTTGAAGTTCGATAATCAATATGTGAGGTTATAATTTTTGTTGTCAGTTCTCTCATCTCTGTTTTACAACCATCGTTTAATTTCAAATTTTGAAAATGTCTCAGGCAAACAAGAGAACAGTGTATGTTGGTGGTTTGGCTGAAGAAGTAGATGAACAAGTACTTAAAGCTGCATTTATTCCATTTGGAGACATAGTGGACGTCCAAATACCATTAGATTATGAGTCGGAAAAACACAGAGGTTTTGCTTTCATTGAATTTGAAGCAGCTGAAGATGCTGCAGCGGCTATTGATAACATGAATGACTCTGAGCTATTTGGCAGAACCATAAGGGTAAATCTAGCTAAACCCCAAAAAATAAAGGAGGGTTCTACCCGACCTGTTTGGTCTGAAGATACATGGCTACAGAAACACGCTGGTGAGACAATAAAGGACAAACAAGTTAATGCTGAAGCGAGTAGTAGCGAATCTACAGACCAGCAACCCGACAGCACGGTTTCTAAGAAAGTTAAAAATCCACAAGTTTATTTGGACATAAAAATTGGAAAAACAGAAGTAGGACGAATAACCGTAATGCTACGAGCAGATGTTGTTCCACGTACAGCAGAAAACTATAGATGCCTCTGCACTCATGAGAAAGGTTATGGATTTCAGGGTAGCACATTTCATCGAATAATACCAGATTTCATGTGCCAAGGGGGGGATTTTACTAATCACAATGGTACAGGAGGAAAATCTATTTATGGAAGAAAATTTTCAGATGAGAATTTTGAACTGAAACACACTGGAGCTGGAACTTTATCAATGGCAAATTCAGGGCCAAACACCAATGGATCACAATTTTTTATTTGCACAGGAAAGACTGAATGGTTGGATGGAAAACATGTGGTTTTTGGCCATGTTATCAGTGGTATGGATGTGGTAAAAAGAATGGAAAGGTGTGGGAACAAAACGGGAAAACCTACTGAAACAATTACTATATCAGCTTGTGGAGAAGTACAGTAGGAAAACCTTTTAAGGTATAATTTTTTTAATAAACAAGATCAAATATTTTATATTGTGTTTGTTTCCCATTTTCGCCCCATTGTGATATGACGATTTCATAAAGTATAATCTAACAAGCTGCTATTTGAGTGATCATTCAATATCAATCAGATATGAAAGATTATTAAAAACATACAAGTTTCAGCCTCAGTTATTGATCTATCATTAATTGGGTTCAAAATAAGGCTTCAGAGGCTAAGTTGTGAATAATATATATATGACTGATCAATAGTATGATGATATTTATCTTCAAAACGAAACAATTTTAAAAGTGCAAAACAATAATTTAATTACAATCAATAAATGGTACAGTATATAATTTACAGTATGTTATTATAATAAACTACAACCTTTGGTATCCATAAAAATACTATGGAAAACATGGGCATTTCAGTGGGGCAGTTTATGTAAATCCCAGTAATATTGCCTTTTAAGAACACTCCTTGTGGAAGCCATAAAGCCCAATGAAATTTCTTACATTTTGTCCATAAAGTGAGGTTGTCCATTTTTCTCCCTCCTTCTGGTTAAAATCTCACAACCAGTTTCATTTACCAATAATGTATGTTCAAATTGTGCTGACCATTGCCCATCTGCAGTAACAGCAGTCCATTTGTCAGGCCACATTTCATCCCTCCATGTCCCTACTGAAATCATTGGTTCTATTGTAAAGCAATGTCCTGGTTTCATAACACCTATGGCACGGTTTTCTAAAATAAAAATTGTACATTGAAAACAGGAATATTTGACTGGTAAATTAGGTTAACAATATACACTAATAAGTATTTACAATCTGTATATTAAAATAGAATTAAAACTTACTGGCATAATGCGGTACATTTGGAGCTGTATGGAATAACCTGTGAATCCCATGACCGCAATAACTTTTAACCACAGAAAATCCATTGGCCTGTGCGTGCTTCTGTATAACATTTCCGATTTCCCTATATTTTTCACCTGGCTTAACTATTTCTATGCCTTTCATCAAACACTCGTGAGTGACTTTCACTAATTCTTTAGTTTTGTCATTTACATTTCCCACAAAGAAAGTTTCATTAAGGTCTCCGTGGAAACCTCTATGGTAAACTGTGATATCCACATTGCATATGTCTCCATCTTGTAATGGTCTACTATCAGGAATACCATGACAAATGACTTCATTAACTGAAGTACAACAAGATGCAGGAAATTCATAGTAGTTCAAAGGAGATGGATAGCATTCTTTTTCGATACAGGCCTCATGGACAATTCTATCAATTTCATCAGTAGTTACGTCAACATCACACACTCTTGCGGCTTCATCGAGCACTTCTCTTCCCAATTTAGAAGCTACTTTCATACCTGAAAGGACATAACATGCAAATTAAAACAATTAATTTTCTTTAAATATTTGCTAAGATTAAGATTGCTACACATTAAAAAAATACCTTCTATCTCTTCATCGTCCAGAATCTTAATGTGCCCAGAGCCTTTAACAGCTTGCTCACTCAATGGAAACCCTTGTGGATGGTCCGCATAGTCGGGCCTACCGATGTCCAAGGGAACAGTACGTATGGGAGTTTGAGGAAAAGGTTTTAGTTTTCCTGTGTAATTATAGTATGGCCAAGGATTGTAAGAGTCGTCTTTCTTTTCATTGTTACCTTCACCTTCTGTAAGATAAATCTGTTGATTAGGTCAAATAAAATTAACTTATACTATTTGACTAGGCAATGACTTCAAAATATAACTAGGTACTCAAAAATAAATGTGCTCACAATAATTATTTAAATGGCTCTCACTAAAATGTATTCACCGAGCCTTTAAAAAAACGTTAATAGCAAATAAAACTACCTACTTAATAAATGCCCAAACAATCTGTAAAAATGGTACTTTAGCATTTTCTCAAGATGTGACTTTACACCATTTCGTACATACCTAACCCTACTTACTAGCTAAAGAATGAATGATTTTGTGACTTTTCCAGTTTGCTTTAAAACACTCCTGCGAGCAAAAAAATGAGCCCGGAATTCCTAGTTTTATGCATGTAGGACATTGTAATTTTGCACTGTTTTCACAGCCAGGAGATTCACATTTTCTTCCCAAAGAATCCATTTTGAAAAGAAAAACAGTCGGCCAAAAGAAGAAGACTTTTGACGTGAGTAATTCGACTCTGTTAAATTTTTCCAGCGGTTCTAAAATCTTATTTGATCTGTTTTACGTGCGGTTCTTCTGTGTAAGAGAACAGAGAAGGGAGCAATAGAGCGGATCAGTGCTACCACAACAGAGATATAAAAAGGCGGAAAATTTAAATCTTGCTACATTTGATTTTATACTACATTATTCGCTGCAATTTGTAGTATTTGTTGAGTGCGATTTTACAATTTTGTAACTACTGATATTTTGCTAAATATGTTTTCCTTTTAGAGATGATAATTTTGCTCTTTGTTGATGATCTACTTCAAATTTACTCAATTTACTGCAGTCGGTCGGTCGGTCAATAATTTGGATGGAACAAAAATCAGGCCACTTTTGTCACGAATCAGAACGAACGTAAAACCGTGATCTCGCGAAGAAATTATTTTCATCGTAGATTTATTTTTAGGTTTCTCATTGATAATTATCTTTCATGTTAAAAAAAAGTGCTGGACTGGAACAGCTGCATTGCGACATTTTTTTCGTACTTGCATGTATGTGCAACGTGCAAGCTGATGTACTTTAACCCTTTTGCACTGTTTTTGCCATACCATCATAAAGTATACCAGAATATCAATTATTATACGAAGAGAAGTAGAATTTTATGAATGTTTTGATCTGCCAGCTATTAGAAACGGTACTTTTCCGGTCTTAAAGTTGTAAATAACTATACATTGAAATAGTACAATTTTCAAAATGTTTCCAGGTAGGTACAAGAAGGAAATTTACTTAAATACCTATATCACTGTTGTTGTTAATCCCGTTATATAGAAAGCTCAATATACGTATTTTTTAATAATTTGTAAAAATAGACCTAATTTGCATAAAAACTTCACATGATAGAAGGGTCAAGGTTAAAAACGTATGTTATTATTTAATGTCCTGTTTAATTGAAATGTATGTGGTCAGCATACTATCATGTGTTGAACTAAGCATTACACGCCTATTAATATCAGTCCTTAACTGAAAGCCTGCTTATTCAACTCTATATGTATAAGTACTATACTTTAAATCAACAACAGTGCTCAGTGCATGCTTTAAACGATATCACAAATGTTATATGTTGTAATGAGCCTCAGTTGTAACTTATTACTACTTAGAAAGCGACTTAATATTGGATTTTGAAATTTTAGTGAGTGATAAATATGGCTCCACACAGCTGTAAAGGCTGTCTCCATTATATTCTAGCACACAAGAAATCCGAGAAACAAGCTAAGGTGCTACCAATGGAGGTTGAAACTAACGGTGTAGAAAATGGGTTTGTTGATAATCCATGTAAGTTAAATTTTGTAATAATATATAAAAATGTCATAACTTTACCTTAAACCAAGGGGTACACCACAGCCTACATGTTGTTAGAATAAAACACCCATTTTTGAAAGACATTTCCTCATAATACCCTAAAAGTATTCAAAATGCCAGTTAGTTCCCAAAAATACCCCAAATAAATAGTAAAACTTCCCAAAATTCCTTCGTCTTAAAGGAATGTACAGAAGAATATATCCCATTCTCATGTTAAATTATGTATGTGTAGACGTTGGTTCATACACCTATTTTGATTAAAAACAATGTCATGACCCCAATTGTACTTTGAAATCCATATTAGTAAGGCATTTTATACGCTTTAACTCTTCAAATTTAAATCAAAGCTAGGAACAAAACCGTGTAATTCAAGGTTTACAAAACTATTTGCATTTGAGTCTTTACAATTAGCTGTTAGTGTAGTTGTAGTTTTTAAGGTTAAGTAACTAGTATACTAGTACAGGTATGTTCAAATTTAATTCAAATCCAAAACTTGCTCTTAGAGCCGATATTTGAATGTTACCTTAAGTGAAAACTTAGCTAACGTAGTCTTAATGTTGAGGTGAACCTAAATAAACTATGTTTTAAATTAATTTGAGGGTTAATTAACGCGTTAAGTCTAAGGGCCGATATTTCAAAGTCACCTTAAGGTAAAGAATGATGTCAGTCTCCCTTTAACACAAGTTTGACGTATACTAAAGTTCTCTTTTACTCTGATCTAAAGGAATCGATCTATAAGGATGTGGTAATTTTATTCTTAACGCGTCTATTGACCCTCAAAATTCATTTAAAACATAGTTTTTTTTAGGATTTATTGTAACGTTAAGGCTATCTTCGATAAGGTAGATAATAATTAGCTAAGGTAGCCATAACCTTAAGGTAAAAAACATGTTTTAAATAAATTTCTCAATTGATGTGATTACCATGTCCTTACACTTTATATGAGAGTGGGGTGACTTTGAAATATTGGCCTTTTCAGTTGACATACTAAACTCTCGACTGTTAATTTAGTATGGTTTTAACGAACCCTGTAGTGAATATGGTCCTTAATATTTTAGGTTTAGAATATAGTCTAGAGGCAGGCACATTGAAACGTTTTTCCTTTTTAATAAAGATGATTTGAAAGCTATCTGTAGAATATACCGGTTAGGGGGTTAAGTTTATATAATTATATTTTTGTGTAATTAAAATAACAATAATATTTAAAAAAAATAGCATTAAATGTAGAAATTAGAATCTTTACCTTTTCTTTAAAGAGTTCTGCTATAACTAATTATTACAGCACGTAGGTTAACTATTTATGGGCCTAATTCTACATAAAATGCGGTTGTAACTACATTTTGCTCCATCATATGTTCTGACGCGGGCTTTCCCCACAACCTTGCAGGGGAACTCCTCTCCTATGTCGATTGTAATATCTTGATATCATGTACTTAATGTAACTCAGCTCTTACTTCAATCGGGCTTGTTTAATTTTAAACTCTGTGAAGGTATATAAAATAGAATTTTTATTTATTTGTTGGAGCTTCAGTTAACTTCAAAAAGTTTTGACATATGAAGTGATATTGTGGAATAGTGGTAAAAAAGTATTATGTAAGAGGATCATTAGTATTCTCTTGTTAATACTGTAATATATATTTAGTTTTACAATAGTTATTTATGTTTCTGTGAATGATTCGTTTAATACCGCCTTGGATATCCGTTCGCTACAAAATAAAACGCCCGCTGAAGTCATGTCGATTCTGGAGTTCAACGCATTGTGAATTGGGTATATACAAAGATCTTACAAACTCGGTATATATCAGTCTTTCTTATAATGTTTTACCGAGAAGTTTATATTTTCGTTTTTTTTTATTTTATTAGCAGTCTGGTACCTATATTAAAACTATTACGCCAGACTCAATTAAAGCGAGGATATTATTAATTATTATTTAATTACAAATTTATATTAACCTACTATACACTACTTAATTGCCTGGGTTTTTGCCTACGTAAACAAACTATTAGTGCATAATTTTAAGCTGAACAAGAACAATACGAAATATTTATATAAAATAAAGAATCGGTGCAATTAAGTCGTGTGAACTCTTTTCATGCTTACAAACCGCACGCTTTTTAACCTTGACATTTTAGAATCGTCCGAAAATTTTACAACTTATATACATACAATTAGTTGATACGTATTTCAGAATTTTGCTGAAAAAAAAAAGTATTTTCCAAAATATCCACTTATGAGTTTTTGATGATTTTCTGGATTTTCTCCAATCTTCTCATACTTGCAATTTAATATCTCCAGCTGTACTGATCGTATCAATGTCGATCTTTTTTTATTTACACTTTGTTATTCGCTTTGACAAAAATTGTCATTGTGATCAAATGCAAAATAATAATTTAATTTTTTAAATAATTTTAACATTCTAGCACCCACCTTAAATTAATTATAAGAAATACCGTTTTGTTCTTTATCCTCTTATCCGCAAAACCTATTTTACGAAAAAGTGGCACCCCTATCATATCGGTAGTTATTAAATATTTTCGATCGCAAGTCACGCAAAGCGCCGGGAATGGACCAGCGCGACGTGTCGAGGCGTCTACAATCGAGCTCGGTGCAGTGTCCATCCCTTGCGTCGTTCGAAAGCGTCGTTTCACTACGCGTCGCGCGCTTGTTGACTTGCGATCAAAAATATTTAATAACTGCCGTTCTAATAGAGGTGCCTCTTTTTCGTAAAATGGGATAAGAGGACACAATAACAAAACGGATTTTTTAAAATGAGTTTAAGGTGGGAGGCGAGCATGTTACAACTATTTGAACAATTAAATTGTTATTATTTTGAATTTGTTCACAATAACACTTCGAAACCTAACATAACGAAGTGTTTAATAAAAAAAGACCGACATTGAGACGATCAGTACAACTGGAGATAGTAAATATCAAGTATGAGAAGATTGGAGAAAAATTATCAAAAATTCATATGTGAATATTTTGGAAATTAAATTTTCTCCAGCAAAGTCCTGAAATACGTGTCAACTAATTGAATGTATATGAGTTGTAAAAAACATTTTTGAACATTCAAGGTTAAGAAGTATGCGGTTTGAAAAAGAATGACTCATAGGTCCGAAATAAAAAACACTTTCTGTTTATTTTATTTTTGACATTACTTGATTAGTTCATCTGGAGGACTTCATCCTTATGGAACGACCTTCCCGAGGTCGTTTTTCCCAACAAATATAACCTCCAACGATTCAACACCAACGTAAATAGCTTTTTGCGCACACGCACCACTCGAAACAACTAAACGAAAAACTATGGCCCACTTGCATATTATAGAATGGCAAATTATTTTCACGATTTGCAGCATTCGCCTTCGGCTCATGTTTAAAAAAAAAATGCTATTCTATTTAAGTTTGTAAATATCGACCTAATAACTCATCTCATTACACTTATTTCTTTTGAATTTGGGCTTAGTCATTTTAACTAAAATTAACTCAGAAATTCGTCTTAGATTAGATAATTTTTTATACATATGTATTCAGTAATTAATTTAAAAGTGAGGTTTCGTATGATTATGGATAGGGTGACCTTATCAAAACAAAGTAGATCTAATCTCGAAAGCTAAGTAGGTGTTTTTACAAATCGCACTATCAGTATAGAGGTATATTCGGTAACGTGTACACACGATCGTGATTTGTTTTTAATTAGCCTACAAGTTTAACCGTCGAAATGGGGTCCTTGTATAAGTTTAGTTACCGAGACGCTGGCGGCTTTAAAAGTAAGATATTTGCTTTTTTTCTACAAACTAATATTAAACATTATATTTATAATTTCATATGTGGCTTTACTGCAATTTCTAATAATAAGCTGTATTCCCATTCCACGCTTCTTGCTTGACCGCAGCATTTTTTTACCTCTGTAGCTTGTTTATGCCCCAGTGGTGCCATAACTAATTCAGTACAATCAGTTTTTCAAATGGAATAATGGCGTATACAGACTTCGTTTATGGGGGGAGGGGGGGTTATATTTCGGAAAACAAATAATGATGAATAAAATATGATTGTGTAGGCGCCATAAAAAATTCTTCATTACCAGCCAATGGTGGGGAAACACAACACGAAGAAACCTATGGAGAAAATTAACACTAAAAAAAACAATAATATTATATAACGTAAATAAATTTTAAAAATATATATTTCTCAGGATGCAGAGTTAATAAACTAATTGAACTACAACTAAACATTCGCATATTAGAGTTTCAAGGTGCAATAGCTGTAAATAGCAATTATTCAGTTAAACATAAAGTAACCAGCAGAAAATTTACGACATTTTTTTTAGTATCCCTCAATACGTAATAGTTAGAGAGACGGTGACAATAGAGGGTCCGTGAAGTGGAATATCAGTAATTTGGTTTTTCGTGGAGTTTAGGTCCCCCTCTACAACTTTTATATCTGATGAAATGCCGTAGAGCGTTGCTGAGAGGCGCTGTACCGCTTTAGATAGGAAATGCTCAATAAATTCAAAATTATATCGACCCATGTCGGAAAATGAATTTATAGCATCTGCGTGACCCCCAAAGTCACTGGAAACACATGTTCTGACAAGTCCACCCTAGCATGTACTATTCCGAGCGTGTCAAAAAAAAATGAAAATTAAAAAAAAAATAAAAAATGCGAATTTAAAGTTGAAAATTTCTAGAATGGAACATTATATGTTAAAGATTATGCGAAAAAAATTTTATCGATCCAGGTCTCGCCATTTCATTATTACAATTTTCAAAAATCTCGGAGGAAATTCGGAAAACGATCGTGACATGTCAGAAAATTGTCACACTACATTCCTTGACACGGCTAGGCGGAATTCTGACAATATTATGCAGAGATACCGGAAGGCAGGTATCGTTCAGTTGTATGACGGGATATTATATTCGCAATATTACCAAATTAAGCCTATTTTTCCATAAGGTGTGTATGATTTATTCAAATCTGATGAATTTAGACATTTGCCCTTGTCTACTTTTCACTAATTACAGTAAAAGCCACTCCTTTCATGCATTTCGAGCGAAGTTTAGAAATTTTGCTATCACCGTCACGAATTCTCTTAATTTTCTCCAAGATAGAACATGTTTCTGGTAACTTATATATATCAAAATGTTCGGAAAATATGAGGGAATCAGATAAAATTCTCCAAGGGGAATATTTTAGAAAATATAGCAGAATAAACCAAACTTTTAATAAAGAAAATTTTGAGAAAAATACCGCACTTTTGCAATATTCTTTTTATCAGAAAATTGTTTACGACTCATCTCCATGGGAATACAAATCGATTAAGCACACTTGGACCCATGTCACTTGAGACATGCAAGGGTTGACTTGTCAGAAAATGTGTTTCCCGTGACTTTGGAGTCACGCAGATGCTGTAAATTCATTTTCCGACATGGCTCGATATAATTTTGAATTTATTGAGCATTTCCTATCTAAAGCGGTACAACACCTCTCAGCAACGCTCTACGGCATTTCATCAGATATAAAAGTTGTAGAGGGGGACCTAAACTCCACTAAGAACCAAATTACTGATATTACACTTCACTTCACGGACCCCCTATTGTCACCGTCTCTCTAACTATAAGGTATTGTGGAAATTGTTTGTGTGAATAAGTACTTTTTGGGTATCATAGACAAACATGTTTAATAAATTGGGTAATTAGTCCCTAAATGTAGATCACATGTGCAGCGCACCTCATTGGCAGGTCGTAATTATTGAGGGACACGTATATGCACAAAATATTGGACTTTGGCATAATTATTTTGTGTATAAACATAGAAATAACTAAACCTAGAATGACTAGCAAGCCAAAAACATGGGCTATCGTTACTTGCTGTCAAAGGTTGTTTAATGGCATTCGACGTGGCAACCTCTAAGATAATGGTGCGGAATTATTATACAGTTCAGGTTAAACATTATATTAGCCAGAAGAATTCCTCAGTGTCGGTGACGTGGTCTGGTGAAAATCGCCCCTATCTAAGCATGAATGAAGCCCACAGCGTTAAATGGCAGTGAACAATATGGGTTTATTTAGTATATGATACAAGTATAAAATATTTACGTAAACAAAACCATCTTATTGAACAAAATCTATGGTTCGTCTCTCATCTCAGTTTTGACGGGCGTAAACACATTGATGAAATAATGATTTTTTTTAGCAATGCCATGGTTTGGCATGGACATTGGCGGTACGTTGTGCAAGCTGGTGTATTTCGAACCCAGAGACATGACGCAGGGTGAATCCGAATCAGAAATAGAAATTTTGAAGAACATTAGGAAGTATTTAACTAAAAACTCGTCTTATGGGAAGACTGGACACAGGGATACCCATTTGCAGGTAGGGTTATTCAGATATCAACAGAATACTAAGCAATTATTTTTTGCACACGACTGCAAAGACTCGGTTGGACCGATTAAGACGCTTGATTCTTGTCCTAAAAGTATGTGTAAATACATGGGTGGCCAACTAAGCGAGGTACGCGGCTGCATTTCGGAAACCGTCCAGCTTCAGGAGAAAAATATATATAGGAAAATACGAGAAATTGCTGGAAATGATTTGCAAGTTTGTAGAACAGCCGCTAGGGGGCGGGGCGTAACACTAATATAAGGTATATTGAAAATACTTACAAATAAATCTCTCATGCATCATGATCAACTTTGCTTATATACTTTTTTCTCTAACTCTATTTCATTTTTGGGCTTACGAGGTATTAGTACTTCACTGACGATATATTGAAAAAAATAAGAAGGATTTGGAAACAAAAGACATATATGTAATAATATTGGGAAGAAACGTCAAATTATTCATTTTGAGGCCCACCGGAAGCTTTTGTTCATTTATTTTTCGGAGACGACGTACTGGTAGAACTGAATCAATACTTTAGCATATGTAGTATATAGAGTTTAATCCCCACGTTACTACTTGGACATTGTCTTTTGATTTGGGAATATCACGAACTACCATTCAAAATATTTTAATAGGCAAGTTTATTATATCATAAAATTAAAATATAATATATTGAACCACTTATGGTACGTAAGCGCTGTACCAAGCGCGGAAAAGCAATTTTGCCGTAATGACGGCGATTTAAATATCGCACCACATACAGGTCGACAATTTTATCTGTAGCTACAAAAGGAATGCGGGCAAGAAAATTTCTCGGGTTAACAATGTTGTCACATATATTAAATTTTAATTTAATAATATGTTACCGAGTAAATCCTAAAATTAAATTTACCCATTTAAAGTAAATTGTCATAAGTATTAAGAAACTAATATTCTATTATAGTTTCAATGTCCTTAAAACTTTCTTTTCATACTATTTATTTTAATATTTAAATGCAAAATAAAAGGCAACATGGTGCAATATCAACGGTAACCATGGGTAACCGGTGGCTAGAGCTAATTTGATAGGTTATATCACAGACAGGGGATGACGACACGCGTCTGGTGATACGCCTATTGTGTCGGCGTGGTTATTCGGCGATGTCCAATATGTTTCATCCAGTTGCGTAATGATAGGGTTTGTTTTAAAACTGTGATAGCGAATGAATATACCCTGGTAAAACCCTTCATAGTCAAACCCGTGAAGTGATTGCCAATGTGTACAGGGTGTGTGAAGAGGAATCACAAATTAATACATTTAAATTGCCACTTAAGCGAAAGCTAGGAAGGGTCGCAATGTATACGGGAGTAAGCGGGGGTGCAGTAAAAAACATTCACAAAGAAGATACTAAAAGGAAAGAAAATAACCCGGATCAATTGTTGTCATCTCCTGTCAAAAAAAGGGCCCGTCTCTGCTGTCGGAAAAATCGAAGGCTTCTACTTTGGCATTGTTAGGAGAACAATACAAAAGTTTTATTTGGAACTAAATGTGGTTTCAACCTTAGAAAAGTTGCTACAACAGCTGACAAGTGGCATAAACTCTCCGTTTTCCCGTGAAACTTTGAAGTGTATGTTGAAAACAAATGGATTTTATTGGCGAAAATGCCAAAATAAGCGAAAAATATGAATGGAAAGGCCTAATATATTGCACTGGTGATACAAGTATATTCATGCCATGAAAAAATATATATTATTACATTTTTAAGATAATAATAGCACGCCCATGAGTCGGCCATGTTTTAAAAGATATTGCTTCCCCCTTACCGATACCGCGTACCTATAGACTCGCTTGTCGAGCTGTACACTCTTTCAGCAATTAATGCATTTTGAAAGCGCTCAAAGTAAACAGCAATCATTCAGTAAACCGCATTTTAATATTCAAATTAAAAGAAATCGGATCTCAAAATGAATAATTTGACGTTTCTTTCTTAAATATATATCTTTTGTTTCCAAAGCCTTCTTATTTTTTAAAAATATATGTAATTACCGTGGCGATTAATAAGTAGTTAAGTAGATTCATTTTCATCGATATCTCCGGTTAGAAAAAAGATAAGAACTTGCGGTTTTCACCGTTTGCTCTGGCCTTTATTCCTCTTTGTAACGTTGTAATAACATCTTTACCATCGCATTTAAGTTTTTCGAGGAAAAACATAAAATATGTTAAATCTGTAAAGCGCCAGTAAAAATTACATAGACATAGACATCGCTTGTAGTGTAGCTGATAGCACACTCTTTGTTCAATCAATGTTTGAGTTACCTCCACCACTTTATTTGAAGGGTTAGAGAAAAAAGCATATAAGCAAAGTTGATCGTCGCTTAGTTGGCCACCGTGTACAATTTTTGCAAGTATTTTTTTGTCCATTGCTAAACCGACAGTAGTTAAAATTGCAACGTTTGTTATTTAATCAATATTTAGACGGTAATAACGTCATAAATATGTCATGTATATTTAAAATATGCGCCAGAGCATTCTAATGTTAATTTTACCATAATGCATTTGCATATGTATAGTATTTTAAAATTATTTATGCTCGCTTGAAATAGCGTGTTGTTGTAACCTTTGCGATTTGAATTTATACCATTTTATATCCTATATTTTGGTGTTTACCAACCAGAGGATTATATACTTATACTAGAGGTGAAAACTATCGATAGTGCTCAAGTTCGATATATCAATAGGAAAATTGTTAATCTATCGATAGCTCTACAAATGTACAAACATCTAAAAACGGTCATTACTGTGACCACAGAACTTAGGCTTATTCAATCGGCTTACGTTAAAAAATACCTTTTTCTATTTGGGTTTCATAATGGCTACATTATGAAATGCAAAAAAATTGAATAACCTGCCACTTTATGAAACTGAAATTTTATTTTTTCAATTAGGGTTCGAATTTTAGGCTTACTTTGATCTCATTGAAATTAGTTTTCTTGGCATTATGGATCCGACAACAATTTTTTATAGAAAACTTTAAAATACTAACCTTTAACCTTGCAAATAGATCATTTTACTAGATATTTATCTGAAATACCTATACTCGGAAATATATAAAATGCTGACGGTGTCTATTTCTAAAGCTTTATTCAATAAAGTACTATTTTTATTTTTAATTCAATATAGTATTATACATATTACTTATATACATATTTATAGTTGCTGTAGACATTTCCTGGGCATTAGTTGTTATTCCTGTCAGATTCTGTGTCGACATAATATTTTATTCAATAGTATTATTTATTATTTTGTTCAATATTTTGAACTTAGTTCTGCTCGCACCATAACCTCAAGTTTTGCATATTCTTTTTAAAAGTTTTTCTGCAATTTCTCGTATTTCTGACGGAGTACATCTTTCTTCCTGACTCATTTTTATCAACTTTAATAGTATATTTATTTTTAATTAAGACCGATGGGAAGAAGCTTTGTTGTGTTCAATTGTTTCTATCATGGCATATTTGATACTTAACATTTTATTAAATTGTAAAAGTATTGCCAACCCAAAAAGAAAATATTAATTCAAATGGAAAAAATCTACTATATTTTTTAAAGTTTCTCAGACTTTAAAGACCCAAATAGGAAAAGTATTATAAAGTACACGGTTCATAAGACAATTAGAGCACTTGTACTTTAGAAAATTCCCCGCTTCGTGGGTCGTTTTCTAAATTGAACGCGTGCTCTAAGATAATGTCTTATGAGACTTGTATCTTAACATACTATTTATAGTAAAGTTTGAAGTATACCGTTGATCTTTTGACTGCCATAAAATGTAATTATCCCTATGACCATAAAATTCCCCAAATTTACTTCTTTTCGGGAAGAGCCGAAGTACAAATTTAATGTGCCGCATCTCTAATTATTATTCCATTTTAATCAGGTGTCTCATTAATTCAAAATCAATATGTTGCTATAGCTATATTTTTTTAATATTCTGTTTTCTTTTCTTACGATTTTATTCGCTTGTTACAACACCACAATGGAATATTTTAATTTATATTATTTATTTTTAAATAAGTTTAATTCGATATTGAATTAATATGATAATTAAACATGTTATATGTTTTTTTCCTAAGGAATTTAGTTTTATACGGATCTCGGACATAACAAGTTTTTGAAAAAAAAATTAAAATAATCATTACGAAAACAAATCAGTTATCTTATAGTTAATATTTCAAAAATTTGAATTTTTGTAAATTTCAGATGGATAATGTTAGTTTAAGAGGCATAGTGGGAACTCTTCATTTTATCAGGTTCCCAACTGCAGAGATGAAAAACTTTCTAATGCTGGCCAATCAAAAAGGGATGGCGAAATTAGTGACTACGGTGTGTGCGACAGGCGGAGGAGCATATAAATTTGAGGAGGATTTTAAAAGGGTAAGGGTGCAGGGAAAGTCTATAAATTTTCAAACTGTGATGATTGCCCGTTTTATTCTGTTCAGGTACTATACTTATTTTAGGCTTAAGGCCAATTTATAAACTTGACGGTGCCGTTCGTTCGCCGTTGTACGATGGCCGTAAAAAGCTGAATTTATAAACTTGACGTTTTTCTATATTTTTATGCGATTATATTAGTTTTGGTGTTTATGGGATCTGAATGATACTATCAACACTTATCAACAGTACACTTTAAAATGGTTAATAAGATGGAATATTTACTAAATATCACGTGACGGCAAACACGATTTTGATTGGCTGTGTAAACTTGCTACGAATGTTGCTACGACCGTCCACCGTCAAAAGATTGCTTTATGTCGGCCGTCAAACGGCACCGTCATCGTCAAATATAAACGGTCTTATGCATTTCAATCAGTGGCGGTTCTTCCACAGGAGCACATGCGCACGTGCATCAAAACAAAACGAATAAAAAATATTAATTTATATTCATTGAATATTATGTATCGTATAAAATCCGACCCTCCCTAATATTTTATCATCCCGTCAAACCAAACTGTATAGATCCGGCAACCGTGCCTCGGTCGAGGTAAATGACGATTATGACACGATATTTGCTCGCACGTGCGATTAAGTAGTGCAGTTTCTCAGGTGGCGGGGGATAGCGGGGCTATGGCGATTTAACATGGAAAAGGCGCACTATTTCTATATTATATTCATCTAGTTAGAAATTCGAGCGTGTTATGTTTTAATATTTTAATATAAGTTCAAATGAATAGTTGACGGTGGACTATTTAAGAAATAACTTTAGCTCTTTGAGTTTGGAGCAAAAAATTGGAGTGAAGAATGCGGGAACACCTAAACCCGAAATTAATTTAACGCAGACCAGGGTAAATCTAGGGACTTTATTAGAAAGTTTAAAAATGAAATAGTATATGAAAAAAATTTATAGAGGATATTCCAAACTTAATGAGGCTGTTATTGATCAATTTTCTACAATTAAGAACCGAAGAATGGACTTTACGTGTAAGCACTATTGTGTAGGGTCGATAAATGTTGTGTATTTCGATAAATGATACTCGATATGATTTCAAACCATTTTATTTAAGGATTTAAACGAAAAAATACTGAAAATATGAAGAATGCCAACTTGTCAGTCTCGTGGCTCGATTCGTTCTCGTCATAAAACAGTTAACTATTGTTCTCGCCTTGATTGCGCCTAATGACGTAGCCGTAGATGGCATAATGGTATTAGACATCATTCGGTTTTCTTGATAGCTCGTAGATGGCTTTAGTAGTATTAGTAGTGGACTGTATAAATATTGTTACGAGGGTTGCATGCGACGACGTTAAGATCCGACCGACAGCTATACACACTAAGAAAACCTTCTTATTTTCCAAAAGTTGTATTTCCTTGTGTAAAATTAAAAAATAAATAAAAATATGTTTTACCTAACGCATTTTCTTATTACTTTTTTTCTTTCTAGATTTAAAACGCCTAGAAAGTAATTGTTTGGTCGTTACACAAAAATAAAATTTTAAAAATAATTTCATCATACTTATGAAACCCCTCTATCATAGGTCACGAGCCGCCACTGATTTCAATATGTTTAAGCTGTAACGGCACCGTCAAACGACGTCGTCAATCGTAACGTCAAGTTTATAAATCCAGCTTTAAGGCGCTGTTTGTCCCTATTTTTAGTGATTGGCAACAATATATATTAATTTAACTCGAAAATTCCAAACGCGGCTATGAACTGGTTCCTATTGCATAAATTCGTGTTTAATTTTGTATTTTTTCCTAATTGTAAATTATCCACTTTCAGGAAGTCAATATGAAACTGTCGAAACACGACGAGCTAGAATCTCTGTTAAAAGGCCTTTTATATATCGATAAGAACAATACGAAGGAATGTTACTATTGGGCGAACCCAACCGACGAATCCAAATGTGCTAAAGTTGGTTATGATTTCTCGAACCCTTACCCTTTCTTACTGGTTAATGTTGGCAGTGGGGTCAGTATATTATCAGTAACCAGTTCGACACAGTGCAAAAGAGTATCTGGAACTAGGTAAGTGTAATTATAGCAACGATATTAAGAATGATCATGGTTAAGTTACGGTTTTCAGATAGACAATGTGTAGAAGCAAGACAATTGTATGAAAAAATCCGGACTTTTTTTTTATTAATTTTATTATATTCTTTATAAAAAGCTCTGCCTGGTCCAAAATATAAATTTAGTTCAAGAGTATTTTTTTATTTGTGTAACATAGTTTTTTCATACCGAACAACTTTTCATAATTACAGTTTTCAATAGTATCATAAATAAAAGTGCTTTACTCTTGAGCCGGATTTATATTTTTTGACAAACCTCGTATACGACTGAAAAAATTTAACATCTGATGTTTCATTTTGGGTTTTAGACCATGCAGGACGTTTTATAAAGAATAACTTTTTTTGTTAAATTAATAATAAAAAAGATTCGCATATGACGAGAACATAAGTAGACACACTGTATATGATAAATTTGTTGTGGTTTTAATTTTTGCAAAGGTTAGTCCAATCAGTATTAACCAAATAAAACGCAAAAATAACCACTGATCATTAATAAAACGACAAAAACCAACGAAAATAACGCGTTTTTATCCCTAAAGAATAAAAATCGACTCTGCTAAAAAAAAAATTTATGGTTGACCGGTTGCTAGAAAAAGCCGGACGAAGTTAGCAAATTCCCAAAAAGATAGGACATGTCAGCCCGGACGTCTGGCAACCCTAAACTTAGTTGTTGATGTTTCCTAAATGCTGTTATACAACTTCTACAGGGTGTTATGGAAATGACGTATTATATTTAAATGGGTGACTCCTTATGTATTCTTTACTGAAGAAGCATGATGAAATAATTATGTTGATAGGCAGGACATCACTTTAAAATAAATAGGCGCGTCTTAATAGCGCGGTTGCCATTTCCGAGACTATCATTATACAGGAAAGTATTACAGAAGGAAATTCCGCAATTTATGGATGTAATCTTACAAAACATCGAAAGTGGCAACGCTGTATTTTCAGCCCAAATAGCTAAATATCGATCGACCTAGTAAACCCGAATATGTCAAACGTGTTTAGTTACTTTCAAAATTTTTAGATGTCAAATACCAATGTATGGAAATATATATTATTTCCCAGAACAATAAGGGCGTATTTTTGTCTACACAGTAGCACTCTAAAATACTAAAAACTTAGATGTGTTCATGAGATGCATACCTACGCGAAAACTAATGTGAATTTATGTGGCTTTGTTTTGGTGTTTTGTGAGGTTATTGTGTCGGTTTTTGTTCGGGTTATTTACTTGGTGTTTTTTATAAATTAAGTTTGTTTAAATAAGGCCGAAAAGGTAAATAAAATTGTCAGTTCAAGTTTATAAATCGGAGATTGTTTCCCAGCGAACTGAACTGAAAGTAAAAGTTTATAATAATGTACCCTGAAAAATAAACAACTTTAAATCTGTCAAACTTTCTAAAGAGTTTACCATGAAAATGTGACCACACTGCTCAAAATTCACTGACGTTTTTCGCCATATGTTGCTTTATTTACCTTTCTCTCAGTGACACCACGTGCTTATTTTTGGTTTGACAGCAGGTCATGTACAGGGCATATTAAATTGAAGCGCCATTTTTGGATATTTTTCTTCAATTTCTTTTCACCTCAGGAATTGCCGGTTTAAATATAATACGTCATTTCCATAACACCCTGTATGTAGCAAATCTGGGTTACACTTACAGATCTCTTTTAATGGTTGAAGAACGTTCTCGGGGAAAATTTATAAAGCTCGAATCAAAATGTTTGGTGTAATTCTCTTAAATTTTCCTACAATCCACTATCCACAAGTATATAAATAATGATAGTCATAATAAAAATAATATGAAATTGCTATAATATGTCTTTGAAAACATTTTTTTTGTCCACGATAAGTACGCTCTCAAAATGCATTATCCCAAATTTGAAAATAATTGTTATATTGGCGCAATAAATAATTATTTATAACGCATGATTTTATTAGTTGACCGTTGACACCAATAATTATTATTGATATAAAAAAAATTACGTCTATTTCCTGCCGAGTGTTTTGTGAAGTTTATAAATAAAAATTTGCAAGCGAGGGGATTTTTTAAAACATTGAAATGCATCATCATTAATCAAAATTTGTAATTTTTTTAATTTTTTTTTATACAGGGTGTTACTTTATTGATATGTACTTATTGTAATGAGTGGTTCCTGGATCAATTTTAAGTTGAAAAATTTATATACACGTATGTTCTAAAATGCCTTATTTTCGATATACAGGGTGAGATAATACACTAAATTTTGGACTGTTACGAGATAAACCACACATTTCTACCCCAAAAAGTTTTATCCTCGAGGCAGTAGCGTAGGTACAATACCTACGTCTCGATACAATTTTTAACAAAAAAAATATGTTATACTAAAACACCCCTGACTTGGGAAAAAACACTGTTTCAGATAAAAATGTGTGGTTTTATATCATAATAGTCTATACCTATACTATACTATACTATAAATTGTTCCAGGAATCGCCCATCCCAATAAGTATCCATAAGTAAACAACCTCTATTGTATTCAGTGGCGGCTCGTGACCTATGATAGAGGGGGGGTTCACAAGTATCGTGAAATTAATTTTAAAATTTTATTTTTGTGTAACGACCAAACAATTACTTTCTAGTCGTTTTAAACGTAGGAAGAAAAAAGTAATAAGAAAATGCGTTAGGTAAAACATATTTTTATTTAATTTTTAATTTTACACAAGGAAATACAACTTTTGGAAAAAAGAAAGGTTTTCTTAGTGTGTATAGTGCTCAATACCAGCCTTATTAAAACAAACCCGAACACCCTCTATAAATTTTTTTTTATCTATTTCATTTTTAAACTTTCTAATAAAGTCCCTAGATTTACCCTTTGTGGTCTGCGTTAAATTAATTTCGGGTTTAGGTCTTCCCGCTTTGTTCACTTCAATTTTTTGCTCCAAACTCAAAGAGATAAAGTTATTTTTTAAATAGTCCACCATCAAACTATTCATTTTAACAATACATATATAATATTAAAACATGCACGAACAAACAGACAGCGGCGCATACTAAAATTGTGCGACTTTTCCATGTTAAATCGCCATAGCCCCGCTATCCCCCGCCACATGTTACTACAGGGAAACTGCATTATGCCCCGCCCATTTATTCGCATATGCGAACTTCTCGCGTCATCATCCTTGCCGGCCGAATCGAGAGCTTATAATATACAGTTTGGTTTGACGGTACGATAAAATTAGGGAGAGTCGGACTTTATACGATAAATAGTATTCAAGGAATGTATATTAATATTTTCTTATTGGTTTTGGGGGTGCACGTGCGCATGTGCTCATGTGGAAGAACCGCCACGGATTGTATTATTATTTCATCTTTAACAACTGTATTCAATAAATGGTTTAACTAAAATTTTTGCCAAATTTGCAGTTGATGGCTTAAAACGACAACAGTTTTTTAGTCAGAATGTGGCGTTGTTATTAATAGAAATTGTATTATGTTAATTTTACAATTTTTTTACTTACAAGATTTTTTTTTATAGTTTGGGCGGTGGAACGTTTCTAGGCCTTTGTTGTCTCCTCACAGGATGCAATACTTTTGAGGAGGCCATAGAGTTAGCCGCTGAGGGAGATCACACTCATGTAGATAAGTTGGTTAGGGACATTTATGGTGGCGACTATACGAAATTTGGACTTCCCGGTGATTTAGTTGCCAGTAGGTAAGTTCGATCACGGCATAACCAGGCTGTTTTAAAACAAATGCATTTTCTCATAAAATGCATAAAACGAAATTTTTTCCTTTTGCCATTTTAATCGGCGGAAAAAATACTACTAGTTTAATCAACATCTTGGCTCTAATAATAACGGAGTTAGCAATAGAACCGACTTAATCGGACGCACCCTGTATATAATAAAAATGACCCTTGCTCTACAAAAACGGATATACCTTTGGTGCTCTTTCGAAGCCCTTAATCTCGAAAATCTTATCTCGAACAAGGAAGCAAATCAATTATTTTCTTTTTAGTTTTGGTCAAATGAACTCTAGAGACAGGCGGAGCAAAGTAAGCAGACAAGATTTAGCGCGAGCTACGTTGGTCACCATAACGAACAACATTGGTTCCATTGCGAGAATGTGTGCGATTCAAGAGAAACTAGAAAACGTAAGTAAAAGTACTTAATTTTAGCGGGTATACAACGTGTCCAAGATAAGGAGGGCCAGTACAGTTATCTCGGAAACCGTAAGAGATACGAAGTCGGTTAAATGGAGGTAAAGTTCCGTATTTACGTTCCAATAGTATGCCGTTTAAAAAGTTTTAAAATTCCGAGTAGTTCCGGAGATATATGGAATAAAATGAAATTCTGAAAAATCGTTTTATTGTTTTCCTGGGTTTTTTTGAGATTGAATTATAAAGTAAATTGCACTTTTGCATTGCCACTTTTTCCGCTCTATCTAACAGCGTTAATTGTTTTGTAATCCGACGAGTCGTCTTCGAAAGGCCATTATCAACTTTCTTTTTTAAATACGGTCCTGTTTTTCTTATATTGGAATTTGAGAGCTTTTTTTCTCTCACGAATGCAACGATGTATGACACATTGTGGTTTAATGACGTTTCGAGGGTTTTTTGAAGAACATCAGGAAATTTTGGGATACGGTCCTGTATTTCTCCTAATTTTATAAATAATATCTCATAAGTAAGCTCTAATTTTTGTACTTATGTTGGACTAGTTCAATAAATAACAAATAATTTAATAATAAACCACAAATAAGTGAACAAAAATCATTAAAAAACAGTAATAAAACGAACAACGAAAAAAGTTAGGAACTACATAATTAGGTGTTCAAAAAGATTTCCGTTATTCTCTAAGCACAAATAACATCTTCTAACTGCCACATAACAGTTTTTTTTGAGATAAAATAAAACATGCGATAGAATATCGAATTTTTCAGCATTTGTAAAATTATGTTCCATATTTTCTGGAAAATAGAAAACCTCCACAATGGGAATGTCAAGTGAAACAAATCGCGCGTCACCATCTTAATTTTTTTGTTTCAAGCGCCTACTTTTCTTTTAAATCCCGAATCAACAGAAGTTTGAAATAATGTTTCTGTATTTTGTTCACTTATTTGTGGTTTATTATTAAATTATTTGTTATTTATTGAACTAGTCCAACATAAATAAAAAATTTAGAGCTTACTTATGAGATATTATTTATAAAATTAGGAGAAATACAGGACCGTATCCCAAAATTTCCTGATGTTGTTCAAAAACCCTCGAAACGTCATTAAACCACAATGTGTCATACATCGTTGATTCGGAAGAAAATTCCGATTTCCAATATCAGAAAAACAGGACCGTATTTAAAAAAAGAAAGTTGATAATGGCCCTTCGAAGACGACTCGTCGGATTACAAAGCAATTAACACTGTTAGATAGAACGGATAAAGTGGCAATGCAAAAGTGCAATTTACTTTAGAACTCGATCTCAAAAAAACCCAGGAAAACAATAAAACGAATTTTCAGAATAACGGTTTTTTCCGGATATCTCGGGAACTACTCGGAATTTTAAAACTTTCTAAACGGCATATTATTAAGCACGTAAATGCGCAACTTTACCTCCATTTAACCGACTTCGTACCCCTACGGTTTCCGAGATCCCTGTACTGGCCCTCCTTATCTTGGACACGTTGTAGAACCAATAAAAAAATAATTCCTACTAAGCGGGTAAAGCTCGATGATACTATTGAGTCTCTCTCTTATACAAGTGTTACGATTTAGTATCGTCACAGATTTATCGCATGGTTGCTCTAATAACACCACAGTCATAGAATCACAGTTACCTAGTACAATGCACAATCGCATTATCCCAGTCTTTCATTTCTTTAAAAGATATTTCAGGTTTGTGCTCCTTGAAGGCAATCGTTCTACCTCAAGGGCGATAAGTATGTGTGTGCCGCAGGGTTCCATGCTGGGGCCATCAATATTAACCGGTCTGTCGACAATTGCTATAAGCAAGGAGTTGTTGATAACGCGCAACTTCAAGCGAAAGATGAGCGAGATAAAGCACACAGTGCTTAAAATTGATTTATAGTCTCAAAACAACAACTTAAAAGTTGCCTAGCCTAGCAGGGACAGCAGGCATGCAACTATTTCACTATAAATATATCCATGAATATGGTATTTTCAGGTGGTGTTTATAGGCAACTTTTTACGAGTGAATCCAATCGCCATGAAACTCTTAGCCTATGCCATGGAATATTGGTCAAATGGTTCCTTAAAAGCCTTATTTTTGGACCATGAAGGTTACTTCGGAGCAGTGGGGTGTTTACTCCACTATCACGGTGATAGGTGAAGAAATATTTATACAGTTTTAGAATAAAAGTAAAGTGGCTTATACATATTAATCATATTATGAACTGAATATCATTCCACCCTGGTATTTATGACTTTATTTCTCAAATTTTAAAAATGATCGTTTTATCCTCTTTTAAACAAGGTTTTAAGACATTGCTGCGGCAAAACGAATTGTGTATTTATTTTTACGAGTAGCGAGGAAATTATTTACCTAGATTTTATACATTTTTAAGATATATTTATTGTAAAACAATTTATATTATACTTTAACAAAGTTACTTGTGACGGTTTTGCTAAGCAAAAAATACAGCTTTATAAAATGATGACACGCATGTAAAGGGTGGGCCGTTTATTTTGGGCCTCATGAATGTAAAAAGAAATAGAACATTAGGTTTTGACCTTCTTCAGATGCCGATTGATGATAATGAATTTTCATCTCGGAAGTTGCCCCATTTTAAATGTAACACCCTGTACATTATGCTTTTTTTAATTCTTATATCTATTTTGTATAATGAATGAAGTACATTGAATTGTTGAGATATTGACGTTTAAAAAAATACATTTTCACAGGCTGTAGCATGGGAAACTTACATATAAACGATTTTTACCTTCATATTTTAGTTTATGGATTCTCTGTTCAAAAAATGCCAACTTCGGTTTAACTGTTAATCGTGTAAAACCGGTTTGCGAATTAAACTAAAAGTTCCATTATTGAATAGCGAATTAAAAACTAAGACCGTCGTTTTTCCTAAATTATGGAATTTTTAAATGTCAGTAACTTGTAGGTAAGTTTTGTCGTGGTTGTCCATATACAGGATTTATTCTGATATACTCGTTAAACGTATTTTTACCCGCCTTGAACGAGTTAGGTTTATATACAACGTGTGCAAGATAAGGAGGGCCAGTACAGGGATCTCGGCAACCGTAAGAGATACGAAATGGAGGTAAAGTTGCGCATTTTCGTGCCTAATAATATGCCGTTTAGAAAGTTTTAAAATTCCGAGTAGTTCCGGAGATATCCGGAAAAAAACGATATTCTGAAAAATCGTTTTATTGTTTTCCTGGGTTTTTTTGAGATCGAATTCTAAAGTAAATTGACTTTTGCATTGCCACTTTTTCCGCTCTATCTATCAGCGTTAATTGTTTTGTAATCCGATGAGTCGTCTTCGAAGGGCCATTATCAACTTTCTTTTTTTAAATACGGTCCTGTTTTCTGATATTGGAATTTGATAGCTTTTTTCTTCCGAATGCAACGATGTATGACACATTGTGGTTTAATGACGTTTCGAGGGTTTTTTGAACAACTACAGGAAATTTTGGGATACGGTCCTGTATTTCTCCAAATTTTATAAATAATATCTCATAAGTAAGCTCTAAATTTTTACTTATGTTGGACTAGTTCAATAAATAACAAATAATTTAATAATAAACCACAAATAAGTGAATAAAATACAGAAACATTATTTCAAAACGTCTGATGATTCGGGATTTAAAAGAAAAGTAGGCGCTTCAAACAAAAAAATTAAGATGGTGACGCGTGATTTGTTTCACTTGACATTCCCATTGAGATCGTTTGAGGGCGTTTAAAGAGGTTTTCTATTTTCCAGAAAATATGGAACATAAATTTACAAATGCTGAAAAGTTTGATATTCTATCGCATGTTTGATTTTATCTCAAAAAACTGTTACGTGGCAGTTAGAAGATGTTATTTGTGCTTAGGGAATAACGGAAATCATTTTGAACACCTGATTATGTAGTTCCTTACTTTTTTCGTTGTTCGTTTTATTAGTGTTTTGGAATGATTTTTGTTCGCTTATTTGTGGTTTATTATTAAATTATTTGTTATTTATTGAACTAGTCCAACATAAGCAAAAAAATTTAGAGCTTATGAGATATTATTTATAAAATTAGGAGTAATAGAGGACCGTATCCCAAAATTTCCTGATGTTGTTCAAAAAACCCTCGAAACGTCATTAAACCACAATGTGTCATACATCGTTGCATTCGGAAGAAAAAAAGCTATCAAATTCCAATATCTGGACCGTATTTTAAAAATAAAGTTGAAAATGGCCCTTCGAATACGACTCGTCGGATTACAAAACAATTAACGCCGTTAGATAGAGCGGAAAAAGTGGCAATGCAAAACTGCAATTTACTTTAGAATTTGATCTCAAAAAAACCCAGGAAAACAATAAAACGATATTTCAGAATTTCGTTTTTTTCCGGATATCTCCGGAACTACCCGGAATTTTAAAACTTTCTAAACGGCATATTATTAGACACGTAAATGCGCAACTTTACCTCCATTTAACCGGCTTCGTATCTCTTACGGTTTCCGAGATCCCTGTACTGGCCCTCCTCAGCTTGGACACGTTGTATGGCGTTTTTCATTGGTGGAACCAGAACACTAAATATATTATACAGGGTGTTACTTAATGATATGTACTTATTTTAACTGGTGATTCCCGGGTCAATTTTATGTTCGTTTTCGATGTTTTTGATAAAAACCAACACCCGATCGAGAACAAGGCAGTTTAGAACATACGTTTATATGAACTGTTCTTCTTAAAACGGTACCCAGGCATCACCCATAAGTAACACCCTGTATATTTTTGTTCCTTATTTACAGTATAAAACTGTAAGAGATGGAAATACTCAGACCACACCACCACTTTTTCCAAAATGAAAAATGCTATTAAAGTTGTATTTCGTAAGTATTTAATTGTTATATTAAAAAATATTTTTTTACCGTTTTAAACAGGTGTTGGTATCAAGTTGTTTGACGCACGATAATGTGTAAGAAACACACATAATAAATAATTAATTTATTAAAAACTATTTATTACAATAAAAATTGTTTCCATAATCAATGTAGTGTTTTTTTGTCTTATTATTAGTCGACCCAACATAACCTAAAACAAAATTGTAGCTAATAAAAATTTTAATAAGGAAATTAATATAATATGTGTTAATTTATCAGGTAGGTAAATCATTAGTATTTGAGGTGTAATTTTATTAGTACTGTACAAACTATCCTAGTTTGTTCTTTGTATCTGTAAACAAACCATTGATCTAAGAATCTTGTTAATGAGCTATAACATGCAATTCAATTCAAAACTCCCGGAACATCATGATAATTTTGTTCACCCAGAAACAACCAATAATTATTATAATTTTAAAATTTTAACCACGTTTTTGGTTTGAAATTCAAGGACATAGAATGAGATCCGCATAATAAACATTTCCTATGAATACTAAAAAATAAAGAGTTTGTATACAAAGTTGTTAAAAGCCGTTTTAGAGTCGGCAATTTTTTCTCTTGCGGATGTAAAGGCCGTATTAGACTAGGCAATTTTTTCTCTTGCGCCGGCAATTATAATGGCACGTATTCATGCGCAGTAAACCGTTTTCGATCAGCTGGAGCATTGTCAACGGTCAGAACAGCAGTGGGTACTGTCGAAATCCCTAAAATATCCCCAGAATTAGAGATGTGCAAACCTGTTCGTTTTGATTACCAGTTAAAGCAGCTACTACTATTTACAAATAGGAGGTGCAAAAAGTTGCTGAATTAGCAGTACATAAGTTTAATAAAGAATGTAAACTGCTAATTTAAGTACCAGTGGGTTTAAATGGCCATTACCTGTTCATACCTGGTTCGGCCAAATAATAAACAGTTAAAAATAAAAGAATAATCCATGTCTACCCAATTGCGCCGGCAAGGGCAATTAAAATGGCGCCTGTCCCATTTGTGGTAATGAGAGACAGCTGATCGGGAACAGCGTACTGCGCATGAATCCGTGTCATTTTAATTGTCAGAAGAGTAGAATTTCTGACTGTAGTACGGAGAATGGTGTAGTGCGCCTGAATCCTTGAATTATAATTGCCATTGCTGGCGCCATAAAAATTCCCGAGTGTAATACGGCCTTAATGGCAATTTCATGCAATGGCAATTATATTTGCACGTATTCATGCGCAGTAAACCGTTTTCGGTCAGCTGGAGCATTGTCAACGGTCAGAACAGCAGTGGGTACTGTCGAAATTCCTAAAATATTCCCAGAATTAGAGATGGGCAAACCTGTTCATTTTGATTACCAGTTAAAGTAGCTAATGCAGTCCATAAGTTTAATAAAGAATGTAAACTGCTAATTTAAGTGCCAGTGGGTTTAAATGGCCATTACCTGTCCATACCTGGTTCGGCCAAATAATAAACAGTTAAAAATAACAGAATAATCCATGTCTACTCAATTACGCCGGCAATGGCAATTAAAATGGCCCCATTTGGTAATGAGAGACAGCTGATCGGGAACGCTGTACTGCGCATGAATCCGTGTCATTTTAATTGTCAGAAGAGTAGAATTTCTGACTGTAGTACGGAGAACGGTGTACTGCGCATGAATCCTTGTATTATAATTGCCATTGCTGGCGCCACAAAATTTCCCGACTGTAATACGGCATTTACAATGCATGAATTCCTGCATTTATAATTGCCTTGCAGGCGCAAGAGAAGAATTACCGACTCTAATACGGCTATTAGGTCGCATTAGAGTCGGCAATACTTTTGCAATTTTGTTGCTGCAAGTGAATTTTGGCATGAGAATGGCATGCAATATGTCATCCAAATCGGTTTACAGTCGGCAATTCTATTGCAGTTACGGTTTCAACGGCGAGGGCTGCCAACCCACTAGAAAAAAGTACCATGTGGATGCTTTAGCAGAGACGTCTACTGTGACAAAAACTCCTTTATCTTCAACTCCGAAAAACACAACTAAAAACTGAATACAAATATAAATTATACACAATCAACAATAAACACACGAGACGTAATTTTAAGATTAATATTTATTTTGGTTGGTAATGTAAAAATCACCATGTTTTTCACGAGACTTGCAGCACAAACTGCATCAACAATCGAGCAGACGCATTTCTTGGCAAGAATATTACACAAATAAATCAGCAGGCTTCTTAATGTGCATGCCTTCCTTCAAGTTTATTGCAATTGCAGACAGACTTGCCGACTGTAATGAGAGCTTAAAATTTTATCCTCCCAACTGCCGGGATACTGGAGAGGTGCAGGAAAATTTGAAAGGGACAAATGATGGGATTCCCATACAAATGGTACAATTTTAAGGAAAAGCAAAATTTATCTACCAACGACCAACATTAACTAGCGTGACTACTGCATCCTTTAAATGTTAATTGCAACAGAAAACAAGACATATTACGAACATTTTGACATAATCCCTTTTTGGTCTATATCCATATACGCTGAAGTCCATAATGTTTAAATTTTGGTCTATAGCAGCAAACAAATACTGCGCGTCAAATGCGAGACTGTACACTGGCGAGTTTAAAGTACCTCCTTTGCAACTTCGCGTAAAATATAGCTAAAAAATTTATTTATTGGTTTCAAAAAAATGCATTAATGGAAAAATATGTTTGGGAATTAAATAGCTTACTTGAACACATCGTTTGGTTCTGATATCCCATAAAGCTACTCTGCCATGTAAATAAGTACCAACCATTATGCTGTTGCAATAGTCATAGTCTAAGCAATAAAGTCCGGCGCCAAAAGCATCATGAAATTTCTGTTCACAATTTCCTGTCCTTAGGTCCCATCTAAACATAAGTTGATTAAGTCACTCTGTTAGTCAGATTTTAGCCTAAAAGCTATGATACACCAAAACGCGCGGATATGTCAAACGGAAAGAAGATTCATCATGAACAAACCCGAACTGTTAGACATGAATTAAATTAAATATACCTTCGTAAATGGCTATCATTTCCACAAGACCAAATGCCATTTGGTCCATCCCATTTAATATCTAAAGTTGCAGAGATAAACTGACCCAATCTTAAATTCATTACTTCTGTGTACCTAGAATAAATATAGAATGTCTAGATTACTTATGATACATATACAGGGTGTTATGGAAATGACATATTATATTTAAACCGGCAATTCCTGACATGAAAACAAATTGAAGAAAAATATCCAAAAATGGCGCTTTAATTTAATATGCTGTACATGACCTTATGTCAAACCAAAAATGACCACGTGGTGCCCCTGTCAGGAAGGTAAACAAAGCAATATATGTCAACAGTGTTGTCATATTTTCAGGGTAAACTCTTTAGAAAGTCAATAACCGTTTGACAGATTGCAAGTTGTTTATTTTTCGGGGTACATTATTATAAACTTTTACGTTCAGCTCAGTTCGCTGGGAAACAATCTCTGATTTATAAACTTGAACTGACTCGAACGAACCGCCGCGGAGTTTTTAAATGGTCAGGTATGTTCTCATTTGTTCAATTCGAACGACACCCGTCAGATCTGGACAACTTAAACGTTTATAAATGCCACTTACCCTTTAGAAAAAAAAATTAATTTTATTTAGCTCTTCGGACTTATTTAAAACCAACTTAATTTATAAAAAAAACACCAAGTACCTAGGTAACTTGAACAAAAACAAACCGACACAATAAAATTACATAACACATCTAAGTACCATTCAATCTGAATTAGTATTTTAAAGTGCTACTGTGTAGACAAAAATACGCCTTTATTGTCTGAGTGGTCTGGAAAATAATGTATTTAACATCTAAAAATTTTAAAAATAAATAACACGTTGGTTCCGTCGATCGATATTGAACTGCTGGGCTGGGGCACTGCCGTCGCGAAAAGAACAAATAACTTAATAATTTAAACTCGGATTTAAGTATTAACACACAAATCTGCTTGAAACTTGGTAAAAACAGTAGGAAACCGATAACGCGTATGAAAATCGGCCGGTTTCTTTAAACAGCTGATTTTGGACAATCAATCCAGCGGGTTGCCTGTTCTTTTAGCCGGCTGGGGTTAACAGTTAAAAATACAGCGTTGCCACTTTCGATGTTTTATAAATAAATTGCAGAATTTTCTTCTATAATATTACTTTCCTGTATAATTATAGTCTCGGAAATGGCAACCGCGCTAGCTCAAGTTAGTTCTCTGAATGTGCGCAACGAAAGCACCTTGGACGCGACCATTTATTTCAAAGGGTAGTTCCTGTCAACATAATTGCTTCATTTTATGGGGTTAATGGCCCATAGAAATTAGCCTTTTTATTATTTCTATTGCGAAATAATGAAGTGCTGTTTAGTGTTTACGTGTAATCTGATAATAGGTGCATATCTTCAAAAAAACTAATTTGAAACTCGTGGGTGTCTGTGTGTTTCTTTAAGTGATTTAATGCAAATGTTCCGAGAGATTGGAAATAAGAGGCCGAATGGGGTTTAATGGGTATAAGCTTATTATGCAGTTCCACATTATCATCAGGGTATGTGATGAGCATAAAGCTTTTCCCATAGAAATAAAAAATAAAAACGAAGATGTCTGTGCCCTGGATTACTTGCTAGTGTACTGGCACCTGGATTACTTGCTAGTGTACTGGCACCTGGATGCACTTCTATTTGGATACTAGGTAAACCAAATATTATTTTACATTTTTACATGTTACATTTTTTAAACAGTTTGGGAACATTGTGCCTGAACATCTGTTGATTACCCAGCTGGGCAATGTAATATATTCATATATGAATGTGCCGAGGAGTTGTGTGTGGGTTTAGGGGTGAATTACCCCACTTTTTAAACTTTGATTTAAAAAAAAATATATGTAGCGCTTCTCTATGACACCCCAGGAGTCACCCATTTAAATATAATCCGTCATTTCCATAACACCCTGTATACGGTATCAAGGATTTATACCCCAACCTTCCATAGTTTTATGAAATACAATGTCAAGATAAAAGGTCTGTATGTAGGGTAAGCATGGTATTATAGTGTCAGTCCTATACTGTATGAATACCTTTGTCCTGCATAACACCAGTCTACTTTTAATATTATAAAAACTTTAAAATCTCACCTTTCAGTATCAAACAGCCATATTGATTTTCTGTGATCTCCCCCTGCAGATGTACCACAAGCAAATAATGGTCTCTCTTCACAGAATGAAACACACCAAGCTCTCTGACCTAAGTCCTGAGTGTGCACTAAAGTTAACTCTAAAAAAAAAACAATAATGAAACTATTTTATCCTGTTCAAGTCACTCTATAGCAATATTTATTGATATTTGAGATATGCTACTATACCTAAAGGGTCTCGATGTACAGAGAATATTTTAAAACAGTCATTTCTCATTCCACTAGCTACTATTAAACTATCGGAGGATATATCAACAGAACATGTAAAAGTATTCTCTGCCTTATCAATATAAAATTCATTTCTGTCAACTAGGTTCTGAACATAAACTCCTCCATCACTAAAAGAAAACATAACAAAAATATTGTAAAATCTGAAACTGTAAAGGAAATCTAGGGACTAAAGATATGCTTACCTAAGTCCTCCCACTAAAATATCATTGTTAATGGTAAATTTTGTTACGTCTACAGATGAGAATCCAACATTAACACAACTTTGACGATACTGGGGACTTAAAACATAATTAGGTTTGGTAACAATAATATTTTCTTTATCCCTTCTATAATTAAATATTTTTGAGCCTCTACTAAACCACAAATTTCCTTTATCTAATTTTAACCATGGCATGTACTTTTTCCTAACATAAAACAGTGACTTCTCGTCATATATGCCATATTTCCAATTGTGCTGTAACCTGAGCTTTTCTAACTTTGTTGGTATCTTTGAAATACACCTACAAGTGGTAATGTGCGATAAGTTATTGGAAAATTCATGTAACAAATGTTATACAACCTGGCTAAAAACTTTTCACTATTCTGGTTTGTAACTACAGTAGTTGTCTTCAGTAATATATTATCCCATGCATTAATAACGTCCCTAAATCTTTTGCAAGTAAGTCTTAATCGACTCAAGTCTCTAATCTCAAGGAAATTAAAAATGTAAATGAGTAATTCAGTGGACAAATCGTCGATGGAACATAGCGACATTAGAAAAGTAGTCAAAACCAATGAAATTAGTATAGGTACTTGTACTTTCAGGTATTTTTATTATAAAAACAAGAATTTTTTTATTTTTTGGCTACTTAAAACTAAAAAACCTAACCTATAAAAACTTAAACGTCAACATTCTGTCGTTTCTCAAAAAAAAAACAGCTGATATAGAGCTAGTGCTCAATGTCAATGAGTTTTTTATGGATGGAACTGTTTATCTTCTTTTTAGATTTCCAATCGCGACAAAATTCTTGAAGAACATTCAATGTTCAATTCAATTCAATCTATATCTTAGATACATAATTTCATTTTACAAGATCTTTGCATTTTACAAAGTTGTGATGTTAAGGTTGACAAATAAAATCACACCATGCCAATGAAAATTACCAGTAATAGTATTATTCTATATCATATTTAAAAATATCAAGAAAGCCCTTGAGCCAGTTGTCCTCTCTAGTGGGTCGACCTTATACGAGGTGTCAACTATCATTTGAACAGATTTGAACCCTCTCCTCTTTTACCTAATCTATGCTTCAGCATATTTTCTCTGTGATATCTGTCAAATTAAGATTTAAGGTTATGTTTGTGTAAACAAAATTCGGAAATCGAAATACTCTAATTTTCATTCCTTCATTCATTTTTATAAATTTAATTGAAATATGGATTTTAAGATAACTGTAGAGGATTTTTCGCTACTTTGCCGTTTTTGTTTAACACAATCCAGTGAATTAGAACCTATTTCTGAAATTCCTAGCGTCGATATATTTAGTTTTATTACTGGAATACAGGTAAGTGAAATAATAGGATAGTTTGTAATATTCAGTTACTGTGCATAGAAATTAACCATTGAATCTTAGTTATGAACAATGGTAGAATTTTACACTAAGATTAGCTCTTAAAAGTTATTACAGGTAGGTACTCAATCTCATATTGTAAACATTACCAAACTCTTTTTAGCTTGAAGATATGTTACCTCAAAAGATCTGTTTAACATGTACACAAACATTTAAGAATTTCTCAGCCTTTATCGAAAAATGTAAAGAAACTGCCGATTTTTTAAAAGGAATTATCAACAACTCTTTAACCGAAAATGATTGTGATCGCGAAGTAGATAATTCTGCCAGCGATGAAGGAACAACTGTGGAAAGAGCAGTTAAAGATATCACAGTTAAACAAAAGGATAGAAAAATTAAGAAAAAATTTATTAAGAAACGTCATAAATGTAAAAATTGCAATAAACTTTTTTTAAGCCTAAAATTACTATCAGACCACCACAAGAAATCATTGAGTTGTGCACCAAATATGCACTTGGATTGTAAAATATGTAGGAAAAATTTTGTTGGAAAAAGGCAGCTTAACAACCACTATAGTGAATCTCAGGTGAACTATACAGAACAATAATTATTTTTATTTAATTAATTTATTTGAGGAATAATTTAATCATGTATATCTCTACCTACCTATTTTTCAGGAATGCAAGCCAAAACCACCAACCCAAATATGTCCTTGTGGAGTCACATTCTTGAGTAAAAAACAATTATATATTCATTACAAAGAATCCCCCGGTTGTCAACCTAAAGACTATAACTGTTCACAGTGTAACAAAGCGTTTAATAAGCAACACAAGTTGATAACTCACATGAGAAGTCACACTAAAGAAACGCCATTTGAATGCAAAGAATGTGAAAAGAAGTTTAGGTTTCAGCAGAATTTAAAAAGACATGTTTTAATTCATGAGGGTGTGAAGCCATTTAAGTGTGAGGTTTGTGATAAAGGTATGGTGACGGTGTTAGTAACATTCTTTGATTCACATTCACAATAATTAATGTCATCAAGAATAATGACTCTAATCCTTTCTTGGTATATTTATTATTTTTAAAGTGTTAGGAAACGGTGCTGAACTTGATTTTTCTGTTTTAGCATTTTCAAGAGCCCACGTTAGAAATGAACATATGAACATACACACAGGCCACAATCCTTATATTTGTATGTATTGTGGCAAAGGTTTTAAGAGATACGCTAACCACTTTATACATGTTTATAGACACAAATTAATCAATGGGGAAGTGGATAATTCGGATGATACAAAGCTTTATTTACAATTAGAATGCAAAGTTTGTAATAAAATTTTCGCTAGTAGAGGAGGTTTGGCAAATCATTTAGCTTTGCACCAGAAAGAACCTAGAGAAAAGAAATTTTTATGTTATGAATGTGGAAAAGGTATACCTGAAACCTAATAAAATTATTCATTAAAATCAGAATGAGAGAAGGTTTTATAAAGAGTTTATGAAATTCTTATTTAAGATATTTAATATATTTTTAAGGTTTTGTAACAAAAGCCCAGTTGGAGTCACATACTAGAACACACACAGGCGACAGGCCATACGAGTGCGGCGTCTGCGGAAAGAAATTTCGACAAAGAAGTGCATATACTAACCACCAACTGGTGCATTCGGGGGAAAAGCCATATCAATGTGACGTATGTGCCAAGTTATTTACCCAATCAGGCCACTTGAAAGTTCATATGAGAGTGCACAGTGGAGAAAAGCCATTTGTGTGTAATTTTTGTGGGAAAAAGTTTGCTTTGAAAAGTAATCTAACAGTAAGTTGTTGCTAGGCTTCATGATCACTGTATCAACATTGTCGAATGCTTTTTTCAAGTCTAATATTATTACTATGCAATTTTTTCAGTCATCACATATTTATTAATAATAATTGTACCTTTATGTTGAAATAAATTTGACTTTTAAAAATATTTTTAGGTTCATACAAGGATTCACACAGGAGAAACGCCTTACATTTGTTCAGTATGCGACCTAGGATACTACGACTCTACAAGCTTAAAAAAACATATGAAAAGTCACTGTGTTGGTATGCCCGGTCACGGTCATATTAAAATTGAAGTTAATAAGTAGTTAATATTAGGTCTGTAATTATCGACAAACCAGCAGACACAAATGTTTTTTTGACTGATATTTGATTATTATGATTGTATATATATTTTCCATAAGTTTTTATTTGTATTAAAGACAGTACATCAGTATTATTGATCTCCATAAAGTAATAATAATAATAATACTTCTTTATTTCAAATTATATTCTACAAAGTAGGATAAAAGTGAAATGACGTCATAAAATGGAAAGGGTTTACCATTCCTTGTCTAAAAAGTCCACTAATGTATAGGGTTCAATATCTTCTATTAACACTTTTTTTAATGTTTTTTTCCACTTTGACACACTGTTAATTAATAGATTTTATATCATTCAGCAGCTTCTTGAAAAGCTTGATACACATATAATAAGGATTCTTTTCTGTGATAGTTAAACGGTGACGAGGATATAATAAGTTTTTTGTTCTTGTATAAACTGCTGGCCATTTGCTTTCGAGCAAGAAAAATTTCGCCTAAATTTAAAAGTTAATATTTTCTGAACCACATATAACATCGATCTCCGGTTTTTAATGGTTGATAGATTTGTCCCTTAGGAAACAATGGCCAATGTTGGATTGTCTTAATTTGTCAGAAAATTTTATATACAGGGTGTTAAAGAGGACGATGATTTTTGCTCCAATTTCAATAGCATGTAACTTTCACAATAATATTTTTAAATTTTATCACTGTACGTCAATTGAATCACTGGTTCATAGCAAAGAAAGTAATCTGTCAAATTTTTTATATCTGGTATATTTTAAGAGATACCGATTTTTTTGAAAAACTTTGCTTTTTTACAACTTTTTGTTAGCTAGATCCCACTGTGCGTTGTATCGTGCAAACTTTGCAAGTGATTATTATACCTTCTGAAAAGCTTGTTTATGCTCAGTAACAACAATTGTACCTAAATGTTGTGATGTGCAGTGGCTTACTTATAATCACTTATATGTCTATGCTTCATGAATATCTCACAATTTTTTTGTATTGGAAAGTACTCGCCCCTAGATTAGGCAAGTTTGTCCTTATTTTTTAGTTTTTCATATCGCGCTACAGGTATATTATACAGTGTCTACAAAATTTTAAAAAAGATAATTTTTTTATTTAATTGTGTGAAAAAATGTATTTATTAATTTCTAACTTTCTAACACGACACTATTCCTAAAATTAAACTTACATTGAAAGGCACTTTAATATTAAATAACGCTAGCTGCCGTCAAACCAAACAATTAAATAAAAAAATTATCTTTTTTAAAATTTTGTAGACACTGTATAATATACCTGTAGCGCGATATGAAAAACTAAAAAATAAGGAAAAACTTGCCTAATCTAGGGGCGAGTACTTTCCAATACAAAAAAATTGTGAGATACTCATAAAGCATAGACATATAAGTGATTATAAGTACGCCACTGCACATCACAACATTTAGGTACAATTGTTGTTACTGAACATAAACAAGCTTTTCAGAAGGTATAATAATCACTTGCAAAGTTTGCACGATACAACGCACAGTGGGATCTCGCTAACAAAAAGTTTAAAAAAAGCAAAGTTTTTCAAAAAAATCGGTATCTCTTAAAATATACCAGATATAAAAAATTTGACAGATTACTTTCTTTGCTATGAACCAGTGATTCAATTGACGTACAGTGATAAAATTTAAAAATATTATTGTGAAAGTTACATGCTATTGAAGTTGGAGCAAAAATCATCGTCCTCTTTAACACCCTGTATATAAAATTTTCTGACAGTTTAAGACAATCCAACATTGGCAATTGTTTCCTAAGGGACAAATCTATCAACCATTAAAAACCGGAGATCGATGTTATATGTGGTTCAGAAAATATTAACTTTTAAATTTAGGCGAAATTTTTCTTGCTCGAAAGCAAATGGCCAGCAGTTTAGTTAACATCGCCATTTACAGTTTCAAACTTGTTTTTATTCCTAAACAAAAACATCAGACATTCAAAAATATAAAGTCCATAGACTGTTAGAATATTCATTTGTTTAAATATTCCACGACAGGAATCTAAAAGGTTAATTTTATTAATTATCGTTATTGCTCTCTTTTGTATTATAAAAACCCTTTGTAGTTCAGAGCTACTTCCCCAGAGCAGTATGCCATATCTCAGGACGGACTCAAAATTTGTATAGTATAGAATTTTTAAGGTGTTTAAGTTTATATATTTAGCCACTACTTTTAGTCCATAACTTATACTACTCAGTTTCAAACAGAAACCGTTAATATGATTCCCCCATGATAAAAATTCTTCTATAGTAATACCTAAATTTTTTTTTATTATTATCTAAAATTATCTGTTTGCCACCTAGAGTGATTTTATCAGGTTTATTCAATTTATTTTGTTTGGTCCTGAAAAGAAGTAATTAGTTTTCTCGTCATTTAAAATTAATTTATTTTGTGAAAACCAGTTGCTGATCACAACAAAAGCATTTTCTGCATTGTTAATAAGATCCTCAATACTGATACCAGGAGATTCGTGTCATCTGCATAGTTTGTTGTTGAACAACTGTTTTTTATACTACTGAGGTCATTTAAAAAGATAATGAATAGTATAGGCCCAAATATACTCCCCTGAGCTATGCCAATACTGTTTCTTTGTAAATCAGATTTTACTTCGTTGTTACAATCCTGAAACGCCACTCTTTGCATTCTATCCGACAGGTAAGACTTCATCCACTCAGGTGTATTTCCTCTAATTCCATATTTATTCAGTTTATACAATAATAAATTCCTATCGATGCAGTCATATGCTTTGCTCAAGTTCATAAACATACCTATAGAGCCAGGTTTTTATTTTCCAACTGATCTAATATGGCCTTTGTAAATTGAAAAAGTGCAGTAGCGGTGGACCTACCTGTCAAATAGCCTTGCTATGTTTGAGAGAAAAGCTTACATTTATTCATAAAATTAATCAATCGAGAAGACATTACTAGTTCAAAAATCTTAGAAAAACTAGGAAGTAAGCTTATAGGGCGAAAATTATTTAAATCTTTGGGACAGCCTTTTTTATAAAGAGGTTTTATCTTGGCAACTTTAAGTTGATTTGGTACAACACCATATCTCATTGAATTATTTATTATACAGAGTGGCCCATGCAAGGTTTACGGCTGTGTACGTGAAAATTAAAAAAAAAAACCTCGGTTTAAACTTGTGTTTTCAGGGGGACACGTTTCACTATTAATTTCATCCCTGTAACCTCAACCCCCCCTAGCGGGGGCGGCTACTGCCCTTGTTTTTTCAAATGGAAATGGGTATGTTGTGATACATCTTTTTAAAGGGCATTAAATTATCTTTAAAATGGCGCTTCGTTTTGTGAATTTGAGCTACGCGCCGCCGAGCAACGGAATTTGAAACATTTCACTGCACCTCATCTCATCAAGTACACATGTTTGTGCGTAAACAAATTTTTTTTTAAGTAATAAGTATCAGTCAATTCAACTTTATCTTCAGTAAAGTGGTTGATCCAGATCTACATACGTTATTTCTGCGCTATTATTTGCGCTATTTCTTTTTGTGGGGACATCTAAAATCCAAAATTTATGCCACCCAACCCGAATCCTTAGAAGATTTACGGAACCGCATTACTAATGAATGTCAACAAATTACACCAGATGTTCTTCACAATGTCCGTTATACTATTGTATGGAGGTGAATGGCGGACATTTTCATTTAATAAGTATATTACTCAATAAAATTACATTTTTTAAAACGCAATTTCTCGGCGGCGCGTAGCTCAAATTTACAAAACAAAGCGCCATTTTAAAGAGAATTTAATGCCCTTTAAAAAGATGTATAACAACATACCCATTCCCATTTGAAAAAACAAGGGCAGTAGCCGCCCCCGCTAGGGGGGTTGAGGTTACAGGGATGAAATTAATAGTGAAACGTGTCCCCCTGAAAACACAAGTTTATGGGTCCGAGGTTTTTTTTTAATTTTCACGTACACACCCGGAAACCTTGCTGGACTGTTTTCGATGGGCCACCCTGTATGTTTCACAACACCAACAATATCTACAATCGAGAGTTTAACTATACTTGTTGGGATTTCATCATCACCGCTACTGTATTTGTTTTTTAATTTGTGCGTTATATCTAATAATTCATTGTTAGTGATAGGTTGCAGAAACATCGATTGCCGATTGGGATATTACATTGAAAAGGGGTTATATTTTTATTTCTCATCATTTCTGGTATTATACTTAATAGATGATTGTCAAAATCATTCACTAGCTTCTGAGGATTTATGATTTTCATTCATGTTTAGTTTACCATTTACCTCATTACAAATGGCCCATAAACATTTAATTTTTATTATCTGAGGAAGTATTTTTAATAATATGTACATTTTGAGAACAAAATAATTTAAAACAATATAAGTATTTGTTTGCAATGGTCATAGTTTTATTTGTAAGTTATTTTACAAAATGATCAACAGTTTGCACAGTGTTTGGTTGCATTCAGGTTGCCTCTTGTTTTTACATGGTGTCCTTTCTGTTTTGTTTGTATTGACTCGACATTGTCTGTATTGTATCATTGATATTTATAGTATTCATTATTTATTTTCTTATTACTTGTTTATTTTTTTTAACAGCTTTGTTAACGAGAGACAACTCTTATAACAATAAAGCATATTTTGAATTTGAAAAATTTTACAAAATTTACTTTACTCCGTTTTTTTTACACGAAGAAACTTGCGGGCCGCGCCAATATGACTCGACGATCTATGTAAACAGACCTTCTTTTATCGTCTATCATTCAACATGTCAATTCAACCTGTCGTTCAAAAATGATAATTGCCAAAATATGTGTTTTTATAATTTGTATTCAAAGCGCGGTTATCTTCACTGTAGCAGTAGACTATTGTAAACTGTGTAAAAAAGGAAGTCATACACTTTGTAGATATGCGGTAGGTCAAGCAAAATATATATTCACAATGATAGAATGTTGGGAATGCTTATATTTTAGGAAGGTCCTGCCGATAGATGCGTGGAATACAAAAAGCCTGAATTTACGACTAGTGTAAAAAAATATATAGTAGATGTACACAATGATATAAGGAACCATGTAGCGTCTGGTCAAGAAGTAAAAGGGCCTTTGGGAAAACAACCATCGGCTGCAAACATGAATAGTTTGGTGAAAATAAAACCACATATTATAGAATTTGTATAGAGAATATACAGAAGTTAGTTCTGGCCCAAAAATATATAGTCGGGCTAAATTTACAAAAAAAAAGGAATCTAACTAGAAAAATCTACTATACTAGTACTATACAGGGTGTCGTAGTACTCTTTTTACTTGTTTTCTTCTATCCAGGAGATTTCCCACATTTTAATAATAATTTTGATAACAATATAACTTGTAGCAATGGGACAATGAACTAGCAGAAATTGCCCAGAGATGGGCGGACCAGTGCATTGGCCTAAATGCAGATATTCAACATGATGAGTGTAGAAAAACCGGTAAATTACAATCTTAATTTGCAACACTAAAGAAAAAAAAATGCGGCCAAGGAACAGGAAACGAATGTACGTGCAATTGTTTGCCAAAAAGAAGCTTTATCCATTCATTTTGAAGGAACAATTACTCATAAAAAGCCTGCTATAGCTCTACATAATCTATTTTAGATCGTTTCGAAGCGGGACAAAATGTTTTAACGGCAGTAACTTCATCCACAGAAATTCCAGAACTGGCAATTCTTATACTAAATTGGTACAAGCAAGTTCAAAATGTTCTGCCTTCTGACATAGAATACTTTGCCGGGTAAGATGACTGTATTAAATTATTATTTTATTCAAATATTTCTATGTAGGTGCCCATATAATGTCATATTTTTTTTTATAGAATACAAAGAGGTAAATTTCTTATTGGCCAATACACCCAATTGGTATGGGCCGAATCGAGATTTTTTGGCTGTGGAATGTCGACGTTCCGAAATCCTAATTCCTCATCGCAAGATTCAAAGTACCTACATCGTTTGGTCTGTAATTATGGACCCAGGGGTAACTTAATTGGTTCCTCAGTATACGAAAAAGGCATACCGTGTTCAAAGTGCCCTTTTGGAAAATGTGATTCGGTTCGAACAAGTTTGTGTGAAGGTATGTACATAAAATGTATTAACCCGGCAAGGATCAGTTGATATACAACGTGTCCAAGATAAGGAGGGCCAGTACAGGGATCTGAGAAACCGTAAGAGATACAAAGTCGGTTAGTATGGAACATAATTTTACAAATGCTGAAAAGTTTGATATTCTATCGCATGTTTTATTTATCTCAAAAACTGTTATGTGGCAGTTAGAAGATGTTATTTGTGCTTAGAGAATAACGGAAATCATTTTGAACACCTAGTTCCTTACTTTTTTCGTTGTTCGTTTTATTACTGTTTCGGTATGATTTTTGTTCACTAATTTGTGGTTTATTAATAAATTATTTGTTATTTATTGAACTAGTCCAACATAAGTAAAAAATTTAGAGCTTACTATGAGATATTATTTATAAAATAGGGGAAATACAGGACCGTATCCCAAAATTTCCTGATGTTTTCAAAAAACCCTCGAAACGTCATTAAACCACAATGTGTCATACATCGTTGCATTCGGAAGAAAAAAGCTCTCAAATTCCAATATCAGGAAAACAGGACCGTATTTAAAAAAAGAAAGTTGATAATGGCCCTTCGAAGACGACTCGTCGGATTACAAAACAATTAACGCTGTTAGATAGAGCGGAAAAAGTGGCAATGCAAAAGTGCAATTTACTTTAGAATTCGATCTAAAAAAAAACCAGGAAAACAATAAAACGATTTTTCAGAATTTCGTTTTTTTCCGGATATCTCCGGAATTTTAAAACTTTCTAAACGGCATATTATTAGGCACGGAAATGCACAACTTTACCTCCATTTTTACCGACTTCGTATCTCTTACGGTTTCCGAGATCCCTGTACTGGCGCTCCTTATCTTGGACACGTTGTATATACACTGAATGAAAATATATACTTGCATGTCCTTACAACATTTATAGAGAAAGATATGTTAGTTTTATTTAAGTACTGAGCCTGATGATAAAAGGCATATATTCCACTGCGGCACTTCACTCCTCTGAAGGTAACCAGCAAAAATATTAATTAAAAATTGTAATACACCACATAGGTGCCAAGAATGGCCTCCTTATCTTGGACACGTTGTATAATTAAAATTGTCCGTTTCCTTAGCAACGGAATGTTAACTTGATTTTATTTGAAATATTCGCATTACAGTACGGCGTCCCACCGGGATCCGCTTTAGGCATTTCAATTCTAGTATGTATTCAGTATTAACTATCTATCAAATATATATACAGGGTGTTAAATGACGTGCTAATATTTCAGAGTGTTATGAAGGAAAGGTCGTTCGCAACGGCAAACATTTTTTGTACAGAGTTTAATTTTTTTTTAAATCGGGTTTGTTCAAATATTATTTTCAATTTGGTTATGCGTTACTAGGAAATAAAACCTCATATTTTAGTTAGGGAAGCTATTCTATCGATCAATCGAGTGGGGCCCCAGAAACATGTCCTCAGATATATATTTATAGTTATAGTTATTATTTAAAAACCCCTATAGATCCGTAGTTAATTAAAATTTTAAGCAATAGGAAAGTGCGCCCTAGGATGATACATACTTACACTAAAATTCAAAACAATCAATTCCGAAAATATACGCTTGTTTCCATTATAAGTGGGACACCCTGTATGTTCATTGGAACTTATTTTCTTGATAAAATGACCAAGGAATCACACTTTCAAATATTGACACAATAATTTTAATCGTCAGATAAACAGCAAGGTTCAAATATGCCTTTTTCTGCAGTGGCATTTAGTAATTTATATTTACATACTTTAGTTTTGGATAAAAATTACAAAATTTTACTAATTTAGGTATAGAAGAACCAAATAACGTTTTTCAAAACCTTATTGGAAGATCGTTCACCGATACCGATTCACTATACCATGTCGATATACCGATGTATCTATTTAATTCGATGAGCGTTAGATATATATTGAAAAACAATTTAACGGAGTTTATTCAAAACCTTTTACAAAATATGAATATCCATCTTGGTAATGACAATATCACTGAACCCCATAATCAACACACGTTTGAGGGGGATGAAATCTTAGCAGCGAAACGAAAATTAATTCTTACTAAGCTAAAAGGAGATCTACTTCAGACTAAATATCGCTCGTACTTTGAACCTTTCGAGAGATCTTTATTAGAAAAGGAGCTTAAAAAAATGGCGAACTTATTAAGTCGCGACGACCCTGCTCGGGATGTTGAAACGAAATTATACGAACTTGAAGATGGTGACATTATTGTGGACGCGTGTAAGAACCACGAGCGTTTATGCCAGTATGAAGGTAGGTTTATGATATACAGCCATGGACTGTGTACTGCAAGCATAGGGTGGGTATCAACAAATTCGTTCGTACTATCGTACCTATTCAACCAATTCATTCTAATACATGGGAGACGGAGTTTAGGCATGGCAAGTATGCATTCTCGTCCTAGCTTTTCCTATGTTTGAAGTAAACTGCCTCTGGCTCTGTAGCATTTAACAAATTTAAGTTTAGTGTGAGCAAAATTAAAGTACCCCCCTGTTTATATTGAAATAAATACAGTTAAGCGGACAAAGAATAAACCTGTAACAGTATAATTCAACTTGCGATTATACATATATATAGTGTACCACTAAAGTTGGGGAAAAATGTATTTTATCGATTTACATACAGGGTGTTATGGAAATGACGTATTATATTTAAATGGGTGACTCCTTGGGTGTCCTAGAGAAGCGCTACATATATATATTTTTTTTAATCGATCGTTTTAAAAGTGGGGTAATTAATACACAGTCTTACTCACAGGTCAGTCCGCGCTACTGTACAACATTTCACCCAGAGCCAATGGCAATGTTGCCAAACTTAATGTAACACTGAAATTCCATATAAAATTATAAAAATAAATTATTTTCTATCTACTTGCATTTATCCTTATAAACACAATCAGTTTTTTTTCTTTTTCATGGGAACACTCCTGGAAACACTTTATGTACACACAGTACAATAATACAGATTATTAGATTTTACTACACGCGACGAAATTTGACGTCCAGGAAAAACGCGTCAATAAAAACAATATTTAAATATTATATGGACGGGCAAGATACACGCGTAAACCAAAAAAACAGAGCGGATTGCTGAGAGTGTGTTGGTGATCGACGAGACACAACGTATCCGGCCGCTGGTTGGTCTTCAACTAACAGACGCAAGCGTGCGGCGCTATATGAAACTACTTCCCTCAGCCGATGTAAGGCGTCAAAAGGTCATTGGCATTTGACCTAGTGGCGTACGTGGCTATTACTATTCCATATGTTTTTTCGGGTTGTTTAAAACATAGTCCGTCGTAAATGTTCTTCAATTAATTGCACAAAAAGGTATTACAGAATGGAAGTGTTTAAATTATTTTATTTTGTCTAAAGAGTTTAAGGTGTACATATGACAACACCGGCCAGAATTCCTTGATTGTCTACATGTATCGCAGTGCCACACAGGTGTTTTTATGCCGCTGAATGAATTGAAAGCGCCATTTATGGCTATTTTTCTTCAATTTGTCTTTATCTCAGGAATTGCCGGTTTAAATATAATACGTCATTTCCATAACACCCTGTATGTATAATTTGAATTTACCATAAAATTACATAATAAAATGGGACCATGCGCTTTTTGTTAACTGCCAAATTTGACATTTTCTCCACAAAATGTTGAAAAATGGTATTTATTGATCGAATTTAAATAAAAATTTATTCGAAAAAGTTGTTTGTATTGTAATTTTATGCCCACATACCAAATTTGAATCACTTATGGTAATTTTTGTTCTCTATCTATTTTTGGCTGAGATGAGATAAAATAAAGTCTTATTTATAAACAAAAAAAAAGGTAGATATTACACTAACAAATGACTTTATAGCTCACAAAGTAAAACGTAAAAACAATATTATTTTTTAAGTTTCAGATGAGTCGACTGCTAAAAATATCCCGCAATCTGGGGAAATCGTTCTCCCGAATAATATGGTTTACAAGAAACTTCACGGTATCTGGTTTCAAGGAAGATGCAGATGTAATTATGTGTATAGATCGGCGGCAGATCTGACAAATATTAAATTTTTGCAAGAGATTGTAAAACATGTATTAGCATTATTAGTTGTCATCCTTGTTATTAAATAAAAAAATAATACTTTAATTTAGGCGTACTTATTTAATTTGAAACATTTAAAAGACCTAGATGGCCCACCGACCTATAACTATGGATACGTATAACTTATGGGGTGCGCAGCAAAAGTTAAATTTTATGAGTGAAGAAATGGATTTGGTGCGCACGGTTTACCGTCGGTTGTCTTGCGCACAACGTTGTCGCCGTCGTATAGGCAACCCCGCCGTTTTGGTTGCCAACTAACGCTCAGTCATTACCTGCTCCCATAACCCTTGGTTTCTCGCATTTACGTACATTAAAAAATATAATAACGGAGTATGACATAGGACAGATAATAATTTATTTTTAGCTGTTAATTTAGATCAGCAGCATATACAATGGATGAGAATATTTGGAGAACCAGTGGCGGCTGGAAGATACTTTGACGGTGACACATGCTCTTGTTTATATAGAATTTCCTAGTGTGACATTTAAAACCAATGTTATTTGGACAAATAAAAGACATTTTTATGCATCACATGTCATATTTATTTCTCAAAACACTTAGAGAGATTCAAAAACGCAATCTCTTTAAACCGACTTTAACACACTGACGGACAATAGAACTACAAAATAAGTTATCAACTTGGATATGATTACCAATAATTTCTTATTAAGTAATCGGACACAAACAAAAACACTAAAATTATAACGAAAAGTAGACCCTAGATCCGAATAACCTGTTGTAATAAATTTGGTGGCAAGATATTTTCGACTTTTTCATAAACATAATAAACCGGCAAAGATAGCCAGTTGACTACGGATTTTGCGAATACCCCCATAAGTTCTGGATACTGATGCGTTAAGAGAGCCAGTAATGCAGTAAAAGAGCACAAACCTGCTGTGAAAATTATAAAAAACGGTAGCTCTTTCTTTGGGTACACAGACACTTCATGGAATGTTGGGAGTAATTCCCTGTCGGCACATTCTGTGCATGTTGGATAAGGATAGAACAAGTGACCTCTTTCCAACGGATACGGCAGCATTCTAAACGTCCCTTCCCATGTACAATGGAGCAAATTCAGTGCTCCGTCCACTGCTTTCCAATGGGCCAAATGGAAGAATGTGTAAGCGAGAGCCTCAGAGTCTCCTCTTTTCAGAATATGTTCTGGGGGTAGAATTAAAGGCTTCATTTCCAGTAAGTATTTTGGGACATGCGGATTGAACTCCACGGCTCTGTGAATAGCTTCAACTGCTTGGAGTTCGGCATTGTTCAAGCCTCTTTTACTGGCAAGGTCCGGTGAAAATTTATCTGCCACAGCCCTGCAAACGATTGTCAACAATTAATGATTTAGGTCTAGATTGTATCACCTGCCTAACAGTCTTATAAATGTCTTTGTAAATACTACAGTAAAGTTTATAGTTTTGTTCATTTATCGAGGACATTTTTTTGTAGACATTTACTGCCTAGTGTTTCGAGAAACTAAAACCACCTACCTGGCTTTAAGAAGAGCCGCAGTATAACATATAGTGGCCGATTTTGGCAAAGAAATATCATCGTACTTTGCTAAAACAGCCTGAACATCTGCATAGGCCTGCATTTCTAGTAGAGCTTCAATAAGGTTCTCGTGAATATTTAAAACATTCATGATGGGTGGTACTTCTTTGGTCAAGTCCCTGAACATTTTTACTGCCTCTTTGAGCTTGCCAAGTTTCCTAGCACACATTGCCAGCCGTCTTTTAATATATATTAACACATTAGTGTCTCTAAAAATAAAATTATATAAGTTATCAGCCCTCTTGAATAATTATTTTCAAATTATTAACTTTCTAAGATGTGCATGGCTAGCTGACGGAGGTTCGGACGAGGCGGTAATCATGAAATGAGGAAAATGAAGCTTATTATTAGACAGACAATAGGTATACCAAAAACAATGTTTCAATAAATAATGTTTGTACAGCATTTTCCCAACAAACATTTACAGGACACATCTATAAATTAATGGGATCAAAACCATTTTCATAATCGAAACGGAGAGGATGGTAATTTTGTGTATGTATTACCTTCTGTGTTGGGCTTCCATAAGTATCCCTTGATGCTGTATCGCCTGAGACCGTTTATAATTTCCTTCGGCGACTTTAAGAGCTTGTTTGAGTATTTTTTCCGCATCTGTTATTGTAGTAGCTTCTTCTTCAGCCAATAAAATATAGGCTGTAGCACATTCTGAATTTTTCTCGAGGGCGCTGTGAGCCGCCTTAAGTCGTACCTGTGGATTTCTTTCTCGCCATGCTGTTTGCATTATTTCATATTCTGCTTTACCTAATGATACGTTATAAATTGTTTGAAAGTTTAACCCAATGCATAAGTATAGCATTTAATATGATAATAGTCTCACACAAGGTTTAAACTTAAACTTCATGTATATTTCAGAAATAAGACTTTATGATTTAGTCTATATGGTTTATAAACTTAGACCTTTCATTTTCAGTAAATCTATATTTCAATATTTACCTGCATCTGCTTCACAAGTAAAAAATGTTTGATGATCCTGGGCAGAAAGATTCATATCATAGTAGGTCAACGGTTCCTTATTGGTAGCCCAATAGAACCTCTGGTACTCCGCACCACGGTATAAATTAAGCGGATTCCGCCATACTTTACATTCAGGTACTGGGGGTTGCACAGGCTGAGTATTGTTTCCATTGTCATCTCGGTAGTCCCCGCTAATCCAGGGACTAATGTGATTTATGGATACCTATAGATTAATGCCTGTTATATTAGAAACTTTAGGTTATTACATTATGGTAGAGAGATTTGTTGGGTTATTTTCGTTATCTATTATTTCCTGCACTATTCTACATTCTTGTAATTATGAGTCAATGCTTGAAAGTTCTTTGAAACTTTTCTCACCCTTGTGTGAATTGTAACACCAATATCTGGTCTAACTATCAATCGTAAGGTTGAACATACCTGTTCGATAAATGAAGTTCCATACTTTCGAAAGTACCACCATTCGAATATTAGTATCAAGCCCGAAATTAGGGAAGAAGTTCCTGTTAGGGCAACGTAAAATTTCGGTGTTAAAGTGCTTAAAAACATAGAGGAGTCCCACATTCTCACTAGGTTATACGGGAAAGTTCTTGTATTTAATCGATAATTTCAGATAACTGATAGATTCACTGCTATTGTAAAATGAATTAAGGTTTTTTTACTTTATTCGGTGTTTTTCATTGAAAATAATCTAATTTTCAAAAATATGTTACCATTTTTAAGTTAATCCACGGCTGACAAATGTTTACAAATTTAAAAGTTGGCGACCCTGAAAGATCTTTCTTCACTTTCACAAAGGAGAATAGGTACGCAATAGAACTGTTCTGTTCGAAATTTCAATGACCTCCTGGTTTCCATTAGAACTCTATGGGATAAGCATCTCCGGATAGCGTCAAATACTGGTACGCGTCTACCCCAGGGGTCGGCAACCTATTGAGACGGAAGAGCCAAAAGTTATAATTTAATAATTTACACAATTCCTCAGTTTTTAAAGAGCCACTAACGGCTGCAATTTGATCTCGAAGGAGACACAACTTGACATCGGAAGAGACGCATGGGGCTCGCGAGCCGTAGGTTGCCGGACTTACGTCAGTAACGACGCGTGTCACGGGGGAGGGGTGCGGTGAAAAGCGAGTACAAGTGGCTGAGAGATAGAATCGATGCCTAATCCTTGTTAATCGATTCAGAACGAATTTTTAAAGTTTTTTCTCGATAAAATAAATAATATTTGCGTATGGAACTAAAGACCCGCAGCTTCACATCCAAGGAGCCGCATGTGGCTCGCTAGCCGCAGGTTGCCGACCTCTGGTCTACCCAGATATATTTTCTGTAAAAATCACATTCGTTCATTTTAACAAAAAAAAAAACAATTTTTTGTAAATTATAATTTTATTGTTAAATACATTTTATTAATAAAAAATCTCTTCATAAAACACATTGATATTTATATATATACTTTTAACCGGTACGAAAAAAACATATTTTGATTTAACGCCGTTGAACAACAGAATATAAAATCATTTTCTAGATTTGCAAAAAGCCTACGGTGACAATTCAGTCTTTTTGCATTTATGTAAGTCATAGTTCGAAGTGACGAAAAATTTTATAACATCCAGCAACTAGTTCATAAAAATTACATTTAAGAGCAAGGATAAAACAATTCGACTACGTATAACTATTTATAATTATTTAACTTTCGTATTCCTTGTTGTTCAAACTCTTGATAAATATATAATTTAGTCATAGTTATTCAAGAATGGATGTTAAATAATTTTCGTCACCTAATAAAAGACTCCCGGACATCTTTTTGCGGTGGACGTTTTTGATGCATTCATTTTTTTGACTTCAAAGGCATCAACTACAAAAATACGTCTTTATTTCAGTCAGATTTATATTTTTACCTTATTTCTTACTATTTTACAAAATGGATGGATACTCGTCAATTACCTAAAGTTTAAAGAAGTGATGGCTATGTTTATTATTTTATGTTTTTTATGTACAACGAATAAAGATAAAACATTTATTTATATAATATATGTTCCTGTTTTATTTTAAAATACTTTTACAACCAAAGATCAAACTCATTAAAAAAAAAGTACATTTCACCCTCTCTCATTGGCCTTTTACCTGTAATAAAGTATTATCGATATCAGCTGTACTAACCAGATAAAATTACAAGAACTGAATGATCTTTTTATATCCGTTAACAGTGATAATTCGAAGAAATTTGAATTGTTAGTTATAACAGACTAATTTCGCCACCTAGCGGTCATTTTGGAATCGTGAATCTCCAAATAAATTGTAGCTTAAATCAATGTTTCAATCAAACAAGATTATATTTTTCCCAAAATGAAACCGCACAGACTCCCTGCTTTTAACAATCTTGGTATATGTATTGATGTAATGGATGTTAAACTATTTTGTCGCAAGACAGCGTGAAACGTGCTTTATTGTTAATTTTCATTTGTGTATCATATTATAACAAACCTAGGTTTTATAGAAACACGTTATCTTTTTGCATCTTTACTGTTAAAAATAAATTTTAAAATAAAACATTTTCCCTTCTAAAATATAACATTATTAATATAAAAGCGTATATTTATTAAGCATATTCACTTAGCCGTAAAAATTACTTGATTGTTTCAATCTTGATTTGTTTTATTTATAAAAATACGCATTTCAATGTTTCGTTCTAGAAGAGACTTTAACGTTTAAAAAGATAACTGTACATCTCTTATAGATATTTTTTTTGTTCGATAGTAACAATTCTTCTCACTGGAATGTATTATCTATAATTTTAACTTAATTAATCCAGTAAATTGGTGTAATTCAGCAATAATTATACTATATTTAAAAAATAGATAATAAATATAGACTTAAGACAACAAAATCATGAGTCACTTATTCATATTTGGCATTGGAACTATATATTTCCTATTTTTACCTTGAGTATTTTCCTCCTAAAAACAAACTCACACCATGTCTAGAAATACGAACCATTTCATTTAAAGTTGCATTTACATTTTCACGACCACAAGCACGCCTACAAGAATAAAATAAAGCAAAAAATATATTTAAAGGAAAAAATTAGACAAGATTATTTTACAGGTAAACATTCACGACATCAAGTGTATCCCAGTTCAGCAATAAAATTTTCGACCATTTTAAAATGCTACGACTTTTTATATACAGGGTGTTTCAAAAACCACGTGCCATCGCTTGTGTGGCGATTCCTTATCCAAAAATAAGACAAACAGTTCGTATCAACTTGGGCCTGCGATGATTTGTTTGAAAGATTTGTTAAACATTTTGTCGTTGTTTTAAAGATATTTGCAAAACGGCTTTAGTGACATTTGGGTTATGAAAAGTATCTAAAATAGTTTAACAATAAAAATGTGTGAATAGCATAATAGTTGTTTTTTAAAGTTATTTATTTAAACTTCATATTTAAGAGAGTTTCTTATATATCATGTTTTTTAAACACCCTGTCGATGTCCTAAATTAATTCATAGTTGCTGAAGACGTTATGCCTTGGCAATGTAATAAATGTTTTTTTTTTCAATCCCAATCGGTAGGTCATACCATAAGGCGAGAAACGAAGGGTTGACAGCTCTAGGGGGACCCGGGTATGACTGAAGATTGTGGTTCGGATCTCACGTTAAGCTCCAGGTACCAACGAACGGAAAAATGACCTACTACCAAAAATAGAGCAATCAATAATTAAAACATTGATTGATCGAAAAAAAAAAGGATTTAATCGATCGCCATTTCATATCTCATCTAAATAGATATATAGCATTTTAAAATTTAGTTTAAAATTGCTTAAATTACGGCGGAGCAAAAATATTTTCGTTTTTCTTCTCAAATTTCCATTACCTGTAATAATCCTAATAGCTAACTAAATTGTAAAAACACCATGCCAACCGTCTTAGTTACACTAAGCTTAAGCTAAAAACACATATAGTAATTGGGCATCTTTTGAGCATTTAATATTATAAAATAAAATGACGCAAAGTTCACTTTTTTTTTACGAAAGGCGTTTCCAGTCCATTTGGTTGCATATGTATCCACTATAGCGAAAATATAATAAAACACTTTGTTGTTGGGAGCAATTTTCTAAAATTGAACAGGATTATAGCGGTAATATTTGGCACAGCATTTTTTTCTTTTGCTGAAATAACCAAAATAAAAATTAAGTGTTTTTACACTTATACGATCCCCGAAAATAAATTCCGGATACAGATAAGGTTAGTCAGGTTGATAATCCTGTAACTTTTTAAGTTGTTTTCCTATCTTGGTGAAATTTTCAGCAAAGTGTAAAATTGTGTCTCGGAATGTTAGCCTGAATTTTAATTTTCAAAAAATACCGACGTATTGACCATTATACAAGCAGAAACAAAGGTTACCTTTTTACCATTAATTTCTTAACGCCCTGGGAAAAAATTGAGCGGTATAATTTAGCTTATGGTTTGAAGTGGGACCTTTCCTTAACACAATGTTTTTTGGTTCGCGTCAATAGGTTTGTTCCAACACCCTATTTTTGTATCGTTCTAGAACCGTCACGAAACTGTTGGGATCGATTTTGTGCGCAGACGTTAATTTTGCACTGTTTGTTGCCGATGCACAAGGGGAGCAAGGTTGGTACGTTTTTATGACCATTCTCTGTAAAAATTTGCTGATCCTGATCGCCTGTCTGATTAGTGCTTAGACTAGGAAAGAATATTAGTTACTTATCATAAATCATAACCCTACTTTTGTCGCTTAATTTCTCCGTCTAAGCTCGAGTATTATCTTTTGCCGTTCCGTTTTGTTGTATTTAATAATTATGGAAGAGAATAACGTGTTTAATGGTAAGAATATCTTGTAGGTTTGGGAACCGGATTATATAAATTAAATAATCAGAATATTAACGAGGGGTCAAGTAACAATTCCTACAAAACAGGCTAAAAGAACTGCACGAATGCCAGGAATACAAAAACAACTGTCAAAATTCTTACGGCGCAAGTCAGTACAAACGGTTCCTGCTCTTGGCCATGTATCGTTTGCACCGTTCAGGAACTGGTTTGCGAACGATCACAAATTTGTTTGGAACACCAACGGCATCGCCAGATACACCGTTTTGGGTCGGTTGTGCGTGACCGTACATTGTACGATTTTTAGGGTGGTTGGAACGAACCTATTATCAGCTTTTTAAAAGAAGGTAAATATTTTTAAAGAAAGTATTGCAGTTTTTCAATTTTATTCACAATGCAGAACATTACATTATTTTATTGAGTAGCATAAACAAGTATCCAACAATTAATTCCGAGACACGAGTCTACACTGGAAGATCGAGCACTGGAAGATCGGGCAACAATTTAAGAAGTTACAGAACTATAACCCTGGCTAATATTATCGTTTGAGTTTATTGCCTGGGAGTGTATTTATTATTTTTCTAACATATTCAACAAAAGAAAAAAACGGACTAAACATTCCAATAAAGTAGACATTTGTTGATAGTAAATGATGCCAATATTGTAACTATTGAAATTATTATTAATAAATGATTAAACTTTAAAATATTTAAAAAAATTATTCCTTCACTATAACTACATAAAATCACTTTGCGCACACGTTCACGCTTTTTAGATTAAAAATCGTAGTAAACTGTACAAACCGCTATAATACAGAGTTAATTACTCACTTAAATTTCATGACACTAATTTTTTGAAACACTTCTATTAAAAACCGCACATTCTTTTTTTACCAGTTCGAATAGAGTACTGACTATTCTGCTGAGGTTGACCATATTATACTTAGAAAATACTCGATAGATGGCAAGGATGTGAAGGATATTTTGTTGTTAAATTTGAGTTTCAGTCTTTTTCGCATTTTTTTGTTAGTTGCAAAATTCAGCCCTTTTTAAATAAAACGTATAGGAACTAGAACACAGTCGTTTTCCGTTTTACTATATTGCCTGTCAAAATTTCATTTAGGCTCGATTTACAATATGTTGTAGGCGATGTTGTCAAACTTCCAAGTTTTGCACAAGAATCCGAAATCAAAAATAAAAGAACACCAACTAATTCCACCCAGCATTGTAGTATAATTAACAACGATTATTATAGCCAAGTCGAATACTGTTTTGCAATCTTATATTTAAAATTGTAAAGTCTAGCAACTTCTACTGAATATTTTTAAGTATTTATCCCGTAAAGCCCAAGCCCGTATATTATGATCAACTGTTTTATACTATGCACTCTTGAAAATCATCGCAGAGCTATAGAATCCCATTCGTGAAATACTGAAAACCGTCGTAGAGTTTCGTGGACAGCGAGTGGATGCTCCCTTCGACCATTCGATTCACTTCCAGCTGCAGTTGCTCCTCGGTCATGCTCATGTGGAAACGGTTTCGCAAGTTTTGAACGGTCGGAGCTCCAGATTTAAAGCATGGTAACTGGTTGCCTGAAATAAATTTGTTGCTTACGTAAGTGACAAAGTTGTTAGTTTAAATGTTGCAGGGAATGAGGGATAAATGTCATGTCCATCATCTGACAGACAATTAAGAATGCCCAACACATTTTTTATTTTAATTTCTCAATAAAAAAATTGAAATAACCACAGGGCCAACACTCCATTCATAAATCTGTTGGAAAGTGAGTTTGTGATTGTTTGAAATGTTATTGAAAATCAGTAATGGGTGGAAGAGTGACAAAACATGTTGGTCTGGTAATGGCAACAATGTTAAAGTCTGGTTAAATCAAAGATCTTACAAGGTTAAATCCAATAACGTTTAAAAGGTTATGGAGCGGTCTTCATCGCTATCACTAGTCTGGGCAAAAAGCCCAACAAGGGCGTATAATTTACTTTGAGATTCTTTACGTTTAACTATATTATCTATTCAAAAAGTGTAGTTTCGAATATTGGATATTTATAAAAAAGATAGAAATATTGATCCAGTTTTTATATACAGTGTATCCAAGGATGGATTTAACTATTTATGCTTAGCATCAATATTTTTGGTGTATTCATTACTGGATGATACTCTCCAGACATAAGTGTATATTTCTAGCCAGATTGTCATATTTATCTTTAAGACATCTTGCAAAATCCCAATTAAAAATTTGTAAATTTGACAATTACAACTGGTTTAAGGTTAATCCGCAATTGCTCTTAAAATAAGGTTATTTCTAATAATTTGGCTATTGCAGATTGATATACGATACTTTGATATTTTTTGAGGGTAGATGAATGTTACCATTGTGATGTATAACTGGTTTTCCACTGTCTGTAATTTATAAAATAACAATGTCTGTGATTTATAAAGTAATAATATATTGTGAAACGATGTTACATATAGTTATAGTACCATATTACTTTGGTAATGCACACACAAGCCACTAAGGCATATTGTACACTAAAGTGATTAATTAAATAAGTAAATTAAAATATTATGTACCTAAACAAGTTAGATCAAATATATAAAAATAAATAAATAAATTATATAAAACCTGTCTTCACGTACTTGTTACACTGCAAACGTTGTTTAAATATAGAAAAATAAAGATGTAAAATATTTTGACGGGACTGTTCCTTTCTTCAGTATTTTATTCCCATGTACATTACCTACATAATCTTCTTTTGTGAAGTATTTCTCACAAATAACTGTTGTATCACCTGGACTATAATTATTCCTTCTAAGGGCATGTATCCAAATTTGCCGTAGGCTACGGCCCTTTAGTATCCTAACGAAGTGGATAAACATTTGGTACATTCTTAAACAAACCGAATTTTCATAGTGATGCAAACTCAAAATCAAATTTCTAAATATATTTACTAACCTGTGAAATTTTAATTTAACACCATTGCATCTTCTAGTGAAGTATTTTATGGCCGCACAAGACTCAACCATCTTGTAAATGCAAGATTTATATTAAGAAATAAACCAACTCGACTGCTTTTTGCCCGGACTAGCACCACGGACCGGTCCATAACCTTTTAAACGTCAATGGTTAGTCAGAAATCATATCAATACAATCATATTAAAACATAACCATACTTACCGAAGAAAAGATAAATCCTTGCTTAAATGATCCACTCTTTTACAAACTATACATGAATGCACCATCATTGTTTATAATAAAGACGATTTTTCACCAATACTCACAAAAAAAAATAAAAACAACCAAATACATAAACACTCCCTTAAAAGCGGTTAGTAGCGAGTAGCAACAGTGTATCCTTCTTCCATTGATAAAGTTTGATCGTTTGCCGTCGAGCGTAGTATCTTTTAACTTGATGTTGTCAGAGTGCAGTCGGTTTATTTCAAACTTTTATGTATAATAATAATATTTTTTTTCTAAATCTCTCAAGGCCTATTCACAATTTATATTAAAATTATTGGGAAATAAATTTATTTTAAAAGCAATTGCGGATTAACCTTAAACCAGTTGCAATTGTCAAATTAACAAATTTTTAATTGGGATTTTGCAGATACCTTAGCGATAAATAGGACAATCTGGCTATGCTGCAAGCATAACAGCAAGGTGGAGAGTGCACGTTTACAGTCCTTACGTCGACTTCAAATGTAAACAATTCTATCTGGAGTTTGTAAGATCTTTGGAAATAACTAACTTTTTTTACCTGTTGTTTAGAGCTTTTTAATTTTCAGCTTTAAAAATGGTAAATTCAAACATTTTGAGTTTATGTGAAGTCTGTACGTTATATTTTTACATGTGCATCACAAATCCAGGGATCAAGAGCCATCGTGACTCCCCATCTTTATTTATTACATACTTAAAAGTGTTGTTAATTGGTTTTCATAAGTTTTTGCGCCTTCAAGTCGAATGTAATCCTAAAAACAATCAGAGTTATTTCATTGTACTTTTGTGTTTTCGGTAAGTATTTACGGACATTTGTTGGCTTGATTGTTGGTGGCTTGATACGATAAAAAATAGAACGCCAGTTTTTCGTCATCACCATTTAAATTATTTTTCGGACTACGCACACTGACGATTTGTATGACGTGTAAGTGAGACGCACATGTAAAGATATAACGTACTGACTTTATGTATCCCCCTGTTTGTATCCCTTGCACCGTTCCTTGTTCAATTACTGTTCTTACCTGATCTCATGATTTCGACCAAATCGATGATCATTCCATGATGTTTTCGGGCCGCGATCAATCCCTGAAGAATCAAAATTTTGAAGTACTCGAACATGTCGGAATGTTCGCCGCCCATAATTTCCACGAATTCGGGAGTCAGTTTGAAGGGCGACTTCTCAAAACCCAAATTTTTCGGCGACGTTGACAAAATAAACCCGAAATCGATATGTATTAGGTGACCGTCGCTTTTAAGGAGGATGTTTCCATTATGCCTGTAAATCAGAAAAAGTAAACTTGTAAATAGTGAAGTGCTACATTGTAAAATATACAAGATTCAAAAGTTAGCCCTCAAGGTGCTTTGTCACATTTCTAAAGGTATGGCTGGTTTGTTGCATTTTTGCGTCATCATGTTTGTATAAATCCTGTTTATACCCCATTGTTTGGTCCCAACATCTTCAAACCGCAATAAATAACTGCAGGGTTTGTTGTTTCTACTATTGATTTATTTTTATTTTGAATTAAAGAAACACCTACTTAAAATGGTATAATAAATAGGGATGCATGTAAATCAAATTTGTATTCCGCCTCTGCCCGAAATTATGCAAATTTGTGGCATTCTATCGTCAGAAGGATAATTAGAATTTTATGGCAGTCACTATAGTATAGCTTATTTTAAACTTACCTATCTTTAACTTGAATCAAATAGCAAATTAGGCAGTAAGCGGCACAGCTTTGGACAAAGTTCTTTTGGGCCGTCAAGAAGGCCTCCGATGTTTCTGGGCCGTATTCTTTTTTGAAATACTGCAATAATGACAACTGGCAGTGTTTCTTTACTTGATGCAGCGATACCGTGTTAAGAATGGGCTCTATGAGGCCACTGTCGTCGGATAAAACTAATATCCTGAAAAGGAAAAGCATTTAAAATTAACGTAACTCCATTCCTTTTTCTTAATATGAATTATGAAAATATTGGGGGTGTTCCATTATTTTTGCCTACCGTGTATATTGTTCGTTCATGTGTAATTTAATGCGCGAGTGCACAAAGTAGGTAAAGCCTTTAAAATACACTCTAGCTCCAGCTAATGATGTAGCTTACCTGTACGGGTGGATCCACAAAGGAACATGCTCCATTTCCCAGATTTTCTGGAAGACCGATAGCAGTTGGAATGCCATTAGTTCTTGCCTTAAGTCATCCCCACATTTCACTATACACGACAGAAGTTTCCATGAGGACAAATGACCGTACGGAGACGTTTCTCGTATCCGTGTTTCCTTATCCTGTAAAGTAACAAGATTTTTCATTTCATAGAAAACGACAGTAAGTGCAGAGTTTTTAACCAATGCCACTTTTTTTATCCCGTAAAATATAAAGCGACGAAGTTCCGTCCAGGTCATAACTTAACATTAAAAAGAGATAAAACATACATGACGCATAACCTGATGCATTAAAAAACTTGCCCAAAGTCCGTAACCTTACCTGCCAAGGCTCTTTCAAAACGGCAGCGGAAGGATCTTCAGGGTCGTGGGTGAACTGCTTGCTTTTCTCTTCGTGAAAGAAATCGGATAACCTCCTGCGGATTTCGCTGGCAGGTATCGACATCGGCGGTATCCCTGAATCATTAGATTCTTGGCTCATTTGGGATATTGTATCTCTGTCGACAGTCTTCTTCAGTTGGGTATACTGAAATTGTAAAATAGTGATTTGTGTGATTTATGTGTATTCGTAATTTAACTTGCGAGAAAGAAGGGTTGACGGAAAATATATTTCTTGTAAATTTGGTGTGTGAATATAATCTTAATTTGACCCGATACACTTGTATGAATTATACAATAAATACAAGGCAAGATATGGAGCAAGGAGGCGTGGCTTCGTCACGTCAAGGTGTGAGCGAGAGAGCTTCTGCGCTAAGGTATATACCGGGTCCTGCATTAGTGCGTCGGGCATCCATAGCGTCCTTATTTACAACAGAAGAAAAAAAAGTTTAATACAAAAGTTGTAGGATGTGGGTTGATGGATATTTTAAAAATATTTGTAAATATACAGGGTGGTCCAAAAAAGTGTGACGTCATAAAATATATTTTTTTAATTGACACACCCTGTATTTTTGGGCACATTTAGGTTCCTTTTGGTGTTCTCTCTTATGTGCAAAAATATTTTTTTTTTGCTTCGATATCTTAGGAGCAATAAATAAATATGCTTGTAATTAAATTCTGCATTAAAAAATGTAATAAAATACAGGGTGTGCCATTTAAAAAAAAACTAAGAAAAACTGATTTGAAAGTTGCCATTTTTGTAACCAAATTTTGAACACCCTGTATAAAATAAGAAAAACTTGTTTATTGTCAGAGTATTATTAGACCTCTAGCATTACTGTTCACACTATTTAGCTGGAACAAAACAGATCTAACAAGATTTTTATTCTAATTTCTCCAAGCGTGCAAAACGATCTTTTTATCGTTTTTATTTATTGCTCCTAAAATATCGAAGCAAATAAAAAAATATATTTGCACATAAGAGAGAACACCAAAAGAAACCTAAATGGGCCAAAAATATATATATTTTATGACGTCACACTTTTTTGGACCACCCTGTATATTTACAAATATTTTTAAAATATGCATCAACCCACATCCTACAACTTTTGTATTAAACTTTTTTTCTACTGTTGTAAATAAGGACGCTATGGATGCCCGACGCACTAATGCAGGACCACGTATATCTAGCCGTTCCAAACACATCTGGCGTATCATATCAATTCAATTTCTTCCTTCAAACTTATAGAGCTAAAAACTTGTTTTCGCAAATCCCAAACTCTCACTATTATAGAATAATTACCACAGAAAATTCCGATATCTATTAATTACTGTACTTAAACCAAAATATTGCGTGGGGATTTCACGCGCGCTCAGGTTCTCATTAGAAAGTATCATCTGGAAACAATACCGGCGGCGAGTATTAAAACAAAAATGTTAACTTACTTGCTGAGATATCTCGTCATCTTCCTGGCTCCAATCAGGGTCGTTGTCATCATAGCAACCTCCGCACACACTGAACGCCGACAATGACACAGTGTCATGTATAAGGTTCTCCTCTGACTTGGTATGTCGTAAGGTAGGCATTATTTTACTAGGTACCGATGAGCTATAGATATCATCCACTTCAACCACCTCAATGTAGATAATGTACGGCGCCTATAAAACGAAAAATATTAGTCGGAAAAACTTTCTAAAATATTTTAAAAAATATCTATAGAAAACGGGTTTTTCTACGATCGTTGCAAATGTCAATAATATTTAAAAACAGCAAAAATAGAAAGAAATAATTCCGTAGATGTACCTTGTCTTTGGAATTCAATACAGCCGCGACCTGTGGCGGAATCCTAACCACTAAATGTGGCGTCGAACTATTCAGCGGCAACCAAACCCTCGCCGGTAAGTTGAGATTTAGGGTAGTCAGTTCTGCGACCAGTCTTGTAGTTTTCGCTTCTTTCGTAGGAATTGAACTTAACAGTTTGCCGATTAGGATGAGCGCCTGCATGAATTCCAGTTCAGGTCTCAGTCTTGGAGCCTGAAAAAATATAGTTAAAATGAAATTTGATAGTTTACAAGCACAAAAAAAAAACAGGATCTGGTCACATTTTAGTATTTTTATTTTTTTTATTTTTTTTTAATGATCAAACACAAGCACTACAGGAAAAATCCTTTAGGGCACTCTGGGAGTGGTGCGTGTGCGCAAAAAGCGATTCACGTTGGTTTTGAATCGTTGGAGGTTATATTCGTTGGGAAAAAAGACCTCGGGAAGGTCGTTCCTTCAGATGAAAGTATTCTATTTCCATGAAAATATCTGTAAAAGAGATGCAAATCCCCAACCTGTCTCCGACGTTCTAGGCTGTCGAGGTTCTTCGTCAGCTCGTGGTCTCCAATCAGACGAATGGCCCTCCTTTCGATGGAATCCAGTAGCCGAAGAGTATCTTTGGGTGCAGAGCTCCAGGCATGAGAGCAGTACTCTAGTGATGGGCGTTGTATAGTGTCAAAAGTTGTTGAGGTGTGTACAACTTTCTGGTTCGGAAGAGTACACCAAGTTTCTGAGAAGCTATCTTGGCAATTGCCACAACGTGGTTATGCCAACACATATTTCCTCCCAGATTGACGCCCAGCAAATTAATAGATGAATCCAGTGGGATTGAGTGTCCGTCCATGACTATATCCGGTTATGTAATGTTAACCTTTTTAGAGAAAACTGCTGCCTGGGTTTTTTAGCGTTAAATTCGACTTGGTTACTGTCACCCCAAGCCAAAGTTTCTTCCAGGTCTTTGTTGAGGCGTGATACTTCATGCTGTCTGCGAAGATGTGCGTCGGCAGCCGATGTTTGTGCATTCTAAGAGAAAGATGAGATAAGTGTCAGCAAAATTAAATATCGGATTTTTCGTTTTCACTAGAAGGTCGTTAATGTAGAGTAAAAAGAGAGTGGGAGACAATATAGACCCTTGAGGAACACCGGCATTGATGGTGAATGTGTCTGAGAGAAATCCGTCAATCGCCACTTGCAGAGAGCGGTCTTTAAGAAAGCTAGACAACCATGCACAGAATCGACTGGGCATACCATAGGATCGCAGTTTACTTAGAATTCCCTCATGCCAAACACGATCAAAGGCTTTAGAAATATCCAGTGTTTCAACATCATGTCTTCTCGGAAAAAAATGCACGAGATTATTCATAGCAACTCACACAACACATTTTGGAGCCGATTTCAAGCAAAGTTATAAGTTGTTTTTTGTATTTTTCTATGTATACGACAATTTCCAACCTTTCTTTTTACTACTGCTCCTAGATACCTTCCTTTCCTAATACTATTTATTATAGTAGACAGTCCAACATTCATTTCACTGTTTTGGTTTATATCAAGTTTATATAGCGTATTTACAATTATTTTTAAAGAAATAAATACCTTGCAGTAATAAATCATGTCAGTTAAATTTATTAGCTCAAACACTTTTATCAATATGCAGAAATCCTTTCCGAGGATCATAAAACTGCTATTTTTAAACACAGCCATAATATGAAGTTCATTTTCTTACAGAGGAAATGTTAAATTATGATGATATATATGTTTTCTCATAAAACGGCGAGCTACTTCGTTTTGTTTCAGCGATTCAGAATATTTTAGGTATGCTATAGTGAGAGCAGATAGATCACGGTGACGGAATGGAATAAGATATACGGCTTGACGTTTTATTATACATGGTAAGACGAGATGACCGGACCAAACTCCAAGGGTGTATTCTACAAGTGAAAATAATGTAAAAAAACTCATAATATGTCCTTGTCCGATTTTCATTAAATTGTTTTCAAGTTATAGCGTCCAAATGAACAAAGTTTCAATGTTAAAAAACATCGCCATGAACTTCCAAACAATTTCTGCTTCCTCTATTGCTCTCCTCCTTCATATATTTCTTTAAGGGAAGTAATTAAATGGTTTGCCTTTATTAAAATTGGTTCGCAGCAAAAAATAGCCATTAAATCACTAGATCAGCATAAAAAGATTTTGCTTGGAATAAATAAAAATCGGGCTGCTACACTTGTTATGCAAAAAATACTACAAACTGTCAACAATTTAACCGATATCAGTCCGCTTATAATATCATGTCTTCGCTTAATTAACAGGTGAGCTGCGAAATGATTACTTGGTCAGCAAGATTTTACAATTGGTCAGTAGAAAAAAAACATGTCTAGAAGCAGTTTACTTCAGAGGTTTGCATATTAAAGGAATGGTTATCAATACAAATCATTGGATTGCGTTTGTTTTGAATAATCGGCAAAGTTCGTTATTGTGGGCGGAGCGAAAGCAGTCGCGAGTAGCTAATTGCGTGCGTGTGTTTTCATTCGGTGTGGCAGTCAAGGCCCAAAAGGTAGCGGGGGCGGGTTTCACTTGTTTTCCCAGGGCACTGTCAATTTATGTCACTTTCTTGTTATATTTTACCGAATCGGCTACAAAAGGTGTAGCGGGGGCGGGTTTTCACTTATTTTCCCAGGGCACTGTTACTATTTCACGTTTTACTGCTTTTTTTATGACCAAGATTAAATATTTTGCTTACCCGCTGATTGCTTACCAATATCTGATTAAAAGTGGATCGCTCATAGCAGCTTGCATATTTAATTTGCGTACAAAAATAATTTAGAGCACTCTAGTATGACATTAATTACTGACCGATTCAGAAATGTTTGCTGTCCATAAGTTGCTGACCAACTAGTCATTTTGGCTGACCGATTACATTTTTCTGTTCGCAAAAATAAGAATATTTTGCTAACGAATTAAATATCAATTTTCTGACAAATAATCTTGCTACGTTTGTTATGTTACTTATGGTATTTTTAAGATAGCATTTATTGATAATCTCATGGTGAGTAATACCAATGACATCTTTCTTATACTTAAAAAACATCAAAGCGAACTGAACTTAGAGATACTGAAACAAACAATCCACTGGCCTGTATCTATGGAGTCAGCTTATGGGACTTGCAGTAAAAAGTTAAATTTTATGCGTGAAAAAATGGGTTGGTGCGCACGATTCACGAGTCATATTTTTAAAGGCTGGTCATTGTCCTGCGCACAATGTTCTCGCTGTCATATGCTGTTCCTTAGGCAACTCCGCCTGCACCCATGCCGGTCAACAAAAGATCATCGTAAAGGACCGAAATCAGTCGTAGGGATGTGCACATGCGCGAGGCTATAAATTTGCCATTTTTGCTTTTAGACTTTGGCTATCCATAGATACAGGTCAGTGGCCTTAGTCTAAATAACGCTTTGATTTTTATTTAATAAATTGACAGTGTAAAATTGCTCATCGATAAAGATATTTATTTATTTTTTTTATGTACCCGCAATTAGGAGCGGTCATATATCTAATTTCGATAATGGCATCGTATTATCGTAAATGCGACTTACAAAGAAAGATTATCATATGTTTGTTTGATTTACATATACACAAAAGTGTATGATGATCCTGAAAAGGATCGGCAGATAGGTGATTATTATGATGGCTTGAAGATTATTGCTGCAACAATATGACAAAGCATATAACCGGTATCTAGTAATCAAGTATTATTAATACTTAAACGAAAATTTATTAAAGTTGACTCAATATCTCCACAATCACTACATAATTGTTCATAATTTAATACTTGATATTGTAATTGTATTTAAATATTTCTAAAAAAGTCTGTAATCTAGAAAACTTTCCCATCCTGAATAGCTCGCTTCCAATAAATAAATCGGAAAGACAAATCATTTTTTTAAAAATAATATTTGAATTTAGGCGGCGATTTTGCCACTGGCTTCATCTATTAATTTGCTGAGCGTCAATCTGGGAGGAAATATGTCTTGGCATAACCACGTTGTGACGAAGCCCAGATTCGACTATCACTAGAGTACTGCTCTCATGTCTGGCTCTGCACCCAAACATACTCTTCGGCTACTGGATTCCATCGAAAGAAGAGTCATTCGTCCGATCGGCGACCACGAGCTGACGAAGAGCCTCGACAGCCTAGAACATCGAAGACAGGTTACGGATTTGACTCTCTTTTACAGATATTTCCACGGAAAGTGATCGACTGACCTTGCCCTCTTAATTTCGCCCAGAGTGGCGAATAGCATAAATACACGACGAACCACTGACGCCCATCCATATGTGGTTAAGCTTATTACTCCTCGAACGTCATTATTTATGAATTATTTAATGTTTTAACTCACCAAGCAGGTGCATTCAGTCTTTTCTCCCCTAAGATCGTTGACTACGCTACGCCGGCTCTCGAAACACATGCAGCCGTTGTCAAATGCCCTGCCGGAACTCAAATCACCCAGGCACAGTCTCGCCGGGCCAGTTTTGATTGCTCCAGAGCCCACAAGTGCTGAGGCATCGCTCTAAAAAAATCAGAGATAGGAATTATTTAACCGAACTTAATGTAAAAAGAAACCGTTTCGTACCTGTGACCTCTGATGCGATTTTTTCATCGGCGTCGGTACGGTGAGTTTTCCAGACAAAGAAGATGTCATTCTTTCGCTGGGAGATGTCGGCGTGACTTGGTGCTTCGGTCTAAGTTCGTCAGATAGGATCAGGTTATGTAATTTGACCCCGTGCGGCTTCTTTTTGGAGGGTAACATTGCGTCTGTGCTGTACGCGTCGAGCAACCAGGCGCATTTTAAGGAGAAGTCTATGGATTTTCGACATCTGCAACACAAAAAAAATTGATGTTATGACAAATACCTATCTCCCGTGCATACAACGTGTCCAAGATAAGGAGGCCAGTACAGGGATCTCGGAAACCGTAAGAGATACGAAGTCGGTTAAATGGAGGTAAAGTTGCGCATTTACATGCCTAATAATATGCCGTTTAGAAAGTTCTAAAATTCCCAGTAGTTCCGAAGATATCCGGAAAAAACGAAATTCTGAAAAATCGTTTTATTGTTTTCCCGGGTTTTTTTTGAGATCGAATTCTAAAGTAAATTGCACTCTTACATTGCCACTTTTTCAGCTCTATCTAACAGAACAAAATTTTGGGATACGGTCCTGTATTTCTCCTATTTTTTAAATAATATCTCATAAGTAAGCTCTAAATTTTTTACTTATGTTGGATTAATAATAAACCACAAATAAGTGAACAAAAATTATACCAAAACAGTAATAAAACGAACAACGAAAAAAGTAAGGAACTACATAATCAGGTGTTCAAAATGATTTCCGTTATTCTCTAAGCACAAATAACATCTTCTAACTGCCACATAACAGTTTTTTTGAGATAAAATAAAACATGCGATAAAATATTAAACGTTTCAGCATTTGTACCCTGTAAACCTCTTAAAACGCTCTCAAACAATCACAATGGGAATGTCAAGTGAAACAAATCACGAGTCACCATCTTAATTTTTTTGTTTCAAACGCTTACTTTTCTTTTAAATCCCGAATCAACAGAAGTTTAAAATAATGTTTCTGTATTTTGTTCACTTATTTGTGTTTTATCATTAAATTATTTGTTATTTATTGAACTAGTCCAACATAAGTAAAAATTTAGAGCTTACTTATGACATATTATTTATAAAATTAGTAGAAATACAGGAACGTATCCCAAAATATCCTGATGTTGTTCAAAAAAACCCTCGAAACGTCATTAAACCACAAAGTGTCATACATCGTTGCATTCGACAGAAAAACAGCTCTCAAATTCTCAGGAAAACAGGACGGTATTTAAAAAAAGAAAGTTGATAATGGCCCTTTGAAGACGACTCGTCGGATTACAAAACAATTAACGCTGTTAGATAGAGCGGAAAAAGTGGCAATGTAAAAGTGCATTTTACTTTAGAATTCGATCTCAAAAAAACCCAGGAGAACAATAAAACGATTTTTCAGAATTTCGTTTTCTTCCGGATATCTCTGGAACTACTCGGAATTTTAAAACTTTCTAAACGGCATATTATTAGGCCCGCAAATCCGCAGCTACCTCCATTTAACCGACTTCGTATCTCTTACGGTTTCCGAGACCCCTGTACTGGCCCTCCTTATCTTGGACACGTTGTATACAGGCTCAACCCGCTGAAATTTCGATTTTCACACCGCAAAAGAAAATGTAGTTAATTCGTTACTAAATCCATACGAAATTAGAAGTTTATTATGCCAAAGTTTTCACACAATTTCGTTTATTTATGTAATGTTTACACGATTTTCACATTGGGGTATCTTTGTGTAAACATCGATGTGCCAAATTATTTCATTACTCATTAAATCATTAAAAAACGAATGTAGGTTGCAGTATGCACTAAATTATTAGCTTGAAATCAGGTTGGTATCCCTTCTTGCTCTAAATCATTTAACACCTTGAGGCCGTACAAAATTATACTCAAGGTAAGAAAAAATACACCTGGTTAAATTTAATCCGCTAGAAATCCTGCCGAGTTAATGTAAAGAACGCCGGATGCTACGAAAGTGCATTAAAATGACTATTTAATTATCAGGGCCGTATTATCCATTAAGCAGAACCGTAGTAAAGTTTTAATTAGAATCTATAATAATCTAGCGCAGGGGTTACCAACGTAAACATATAATATAAAAGGGGAGACAAAACATTATATTCATAAAACACGATTTATTTACAATCATGCACCGTTCTATAGTCAAATAAAGAAGATGGCTTTAAAAAATGGCAACGCTGTAATAAGGTACACGTTTAGATAATGTCGATCTAACATTAGCCATAAATAGGTAAGGGTTGTAGGCATTTTTTACAGAAATTCAGATAATATAAAGAAAGAATCCATATTTTTGCAATATTTACTTAAAATTAGCTACACCCCTGCTTTACCTAAAAAAACATAAGCTCATTATTAAATGGTGTTTTATGCATGGAATGTTTTGTCTCTCCTTTTATATTATATGTTTATGGTTATAATAGCGGGAGCAATGCTATGCTGTTAATAGCCAAAAAACCATTTATAGTTATTTATGTATCAAGGGTACTAAGTAGATGATTATGCCCTGAGGGCGACAGTCTTCCAAAGACGAGGGCCTCTGGCCCGAGGGTTCGTAAGTCGCCCGAGGGTATATATATCTATTAGTACCCGTGGTGCATACCAAGGGCGGATCCAGAACCTCGGTCTGGGGAGGGTCAAATTTCGCTTGTCATACATAGGGTATTTTTTTCGTGTTAAATTGTTGGTTTGGGGGGGTCATGTCCCTCCATGGACCCCCCCCCCCCCCCCCCTGGATCCGCGCTTGGTGCATACAAACTTTTATGCGATACCAGTTCGTTTTAAATAATAAATATTTTTTTAAATTTAATTTGATTTACCAATTTAAAGTAAAAAATCAAAAATGCAACACGGCTGCTCAGAAAAGACTATTTTTAAGCTACAGACGCAGACGTCGGCAACTCTTTTAGCAGAAGCTGGAGCAAGTATGACTACGCTGAAGAGCCATGGTGGTTGAAAGAGTACCATAGTTGCTTAAGGATATTTAGAGGGTAGCATATCCTCAAAAAATGAGGTTTCAAGGATGTTGGCAGGCGTATCATCTGCAGCTCGCATTTCCTTACAGAAACTAGAGACCCAGACAATGAATCATGAGCCAACGTTTGCTGCAGGAATTTTAGCTATCAGCGGAACCTTCCAGAATTAATAATAATACATAATATATAAACGTAAATTTATATTTTGTTAATAAAGAATAAGTTAATCGAAAACAGTGTGTACAACGATGTGTACAACGCCCGCACGGGCGGACAATATAAATCTATTAAAACAACTTATAAACGAAATTCCCTACAGATTCGGACGTAGTAAAATCCCGGAAAAAATCTCAAATTACCCTGTGGGAGAATCCGACATTTGGAGGTTTCGACCACCGTAACCTCTTCGTCCCGCCCATCCCCGATTTTCATGACACGACCTAATTTTTCGCCTGTCCCATAAATTGCTGATATGAGGGAGTGGCGTCCTAATGATGCGCCCGAAAGGCTGAAATGCGGCTTTAAATGTAACTTTTTATGTTATGCCTGTGCTTTTAACTGGGCTTCTTCGTCTTGACTGCCACAATCTTACGCGTTGCCAAGTTATGCAAAAAATACCGCAATAGGGTAATTTTGATTTTTTTAATAATAAACTTAAATACAGAATCGTACTTCTCTAGGATTTACTTGGTCTAGTGACGAACTCCCCCCCCCCCCTTATCCTCCCCTACCCTCCCCTCCTCCTCCTCTACAATCCTTCATTTAATTTTCTTGTACAAATTGTCTTATGCCCCGATGTGATATAAATTATTTATTTTTTTAAACTTTTTTGTAGAAATATTAATTTACAAAATTATTGCGGTACGAAAAAGAGGAACTGGCAACGAAGCGTGGGTGGTGGCATAAGAGCGATGGAAATTTGTGGGTGCCGTGCCTTAGACGATAGTTCTGCTTTTATGCTGTTCATTTATTAAATGGCACAAATATAAACAGGGAATTTGCACAGATGAGACGCTAAAATGAGTGATGGTCTATTTTTGGGACCTTGCAATTAATCACGGAAAAGGAAAATAGGCCAGTTCAAAGAGACATAAAATTAAGTTATTAACTATTCTAGACAACATTTATTTAGCAATCTTGTAAGCATTTTTCAGCTTGAATCTGTATAAATTATCCCTTATAACGTTCGTACAACAATTAAGAGATTTTAACACAGATTAGAAATATGTACATTTCTAGACTACGCAACGAATACAAATAGTCTTTCCCCCCTCTTTCTGTCATTATTGCAGCATAGCCAGATTGAGATATTTATCGCAAGGGTATCTTGCAAAATCCCAATTAAAAATTTGTTAATTTGACAATTACAACTGGTTTAAGGTTAATAAGCAATTGCTCTTAAAATACATTTATTTCCCAATAATTTTACTATAAACTGTGAAAAGGCGATGAGATCTTTTAAACACTACAATGTTGTCGGTGTGATCTCACTGATTGTTTATATATTTTGATTGATTTGTGATAATTGGTGAAAAATCGTCTTTATTATAAACAATCATGGTGCGTGCATTCATGTGTAGTTTGTAAAACAGTGGATCATTTAAATAAGGATTTATCTCTTCGCATCGGTATGTTTTAATACTTAACCATCTGATATAACCAGACTTCAACATTGTTGCCATTCAGCCAACAAACGTAGTTCTCTCTTTCACCCATTACTGATACAGTTCATACAATCATAGCTTCACTTTCAGTTTTATGGCATATGGGACCTTTGGATTTTAAGTATTGTTATTATTATTTATTGTTAACCCTGTAACTAAATATAAAATTTAAAAAAATAGTAATTACAAAGGGACTTCCCAGAGAAAAATTACTTAAAGTCGGTACGGTATATGAAGTCCGCTAAGCAATAAAACCTCTCGAGCCGGGTAGTCGGTGGCTCTCGAACAATAAATTATATTTTAGGTATTTTCTAAATAAAATAATTTAAAGTAAATAAAAAATTAGATTAGGCAAAGAAAAATAATTATTTTTTTAGCTTTTATAGTATTTAGGCAAATTAGTTTTACGAATTATTTTTTTATAAAGTTTGTTCTAAAAAGAACCGATGTCGCCATCTTTTTGAAACATTATTGGATAGCTCGCAAAGCACTTTTCTGTTGTTCGTTTATTGTATTTGAAGCCCAGCTCTTTAAAAATGATGGACAAACTGGTAGTTCCAATATCACAAAGTTCTTTCTTCTTTATCTTTTCAAGAATAGCATTGAGGATAACATATTCCTTGGCTGTATACATATCATAAACAATATTCCTAATCGATAGTTTTATCCCTTGGGATAAATCAAAGGTTTTAGAATGGAGTCGAACCCTTTTATATGCTCTGCCAATTCATCTTCACTCTTTGTTCGAAGTCTTCTTAAGGTCTTTATCTGAAATGCCGCAAGCATCAGACGTTCGTTTTTGCACTGCCAAAACAGACACTAACGGGCCCGAGTTATCTTTTTCTAGAGTAAAATAACGCTCCACTTGTAATACCAAACAGCGTTCACCTGAAGATAAACACCTTCTAGGCGTTGAGTCACCTTGCTGAATATTTTCCATAACTTTGCTTTATAACTGCTTTTAATTCACACACAATAATGAGAAACAAACTAAAAGCAAAAAGTATAACTACTTATTTAAAATAGAACATACCATCCTGCAATTGGGCAAATTTGGAAGAGGAAAATAGTGATTATTATATAGATTTAACTATTATGATCCCATAACTAAATTCTAGGAAAAAGTACCTGAGAACATCTTTAACTTATTGACGCAAAATCTTTTTCATTTGATAAATAAAAAACCTATGAGTGAAAAATAAACTAGATAAAAATATTTATCTCGGTACATAATTCTAAGATAATTTTGTTTTGGAACCGCTGATTTTGCTCAGCCGACTACAGTGAACCAGTGGAATGTTCGGTACGATCAAGTATAGCGAAGGTATTGTTAACTTAACCGTCTTACTGTTTAACAACCTTTAATGATTTAATTCGATATCGGACTTCATAAAACGAATAGACTTTAGCATCATGTTACCATATCAATCGAGACGAAAGTTAAACATTCCCACAACAATTTCAGTAGAATAATATTTTTAAAATATTACCAGATGGATTTTTAAACGATTTAATGATTTAATTGCATAACGCGACGGGAAATATTTAGATTAATAGCGACGAGGATACAGGCAGTGGTTTACAGGATGTTGCAAACCCACGACATTGATTTCTCAATAAAAAATAAGGCGGGATGGTATGTTATTATTTGAATTGAATCTATGTATTGCAACAAATAACCTAAACATTACTTAATATGAATTACTTATATATTTTCATCACCACTAATGTATACCCAGTACCTATCGAGGGGGAACGTAGGTCAGGACTTCTTAAAATTTCCACATTAAACAAAAAAAAATACTTAGAAGTAACATGGAGACTAATTTGGTTCCTGGTTGTAATGAAAATAATATCTTCTCTCCTATTTGCTTACGCTAATTATTATGAACTATGTATAAAATTTTTTCTATTTGGGTTTCATAATGGCTACATTATGAAATGCAAAAAAATTGAATAACCTGCCACTTTATGAAACTGAAATTTTATATTTTTTATGTTGGCAGCACGTAGGGTTCGAATTTTAGGCTTACTTCGATTTCGTTGAAATTAGTTTCCTGGCATTATGGATTCGACAAAAAATTTTTATAGAAAATTTTAAAATATTAACCTTTAACCTTGCAAATAGATCATTTTTACTAGATATTTATCTGAAATACCTATACTCGGAAATATATAACATGCTGACGGTGTCACGTCAACTAATTTCTAGTCACAACTATAAAACAACATAAAAATAATAGAAATATCTTCCAGTCTATGCTCTATTTCTAAAGTTTTATTCAATAAAGTACTATTTTTATTTTTAATTCAATATAGTATTATACATATTACTTTATATACAGTGAGGACGTAAAGTAAGGAATAAATTCATTATCTCGCAAACTACAATTTTTTAAAAAAATCGCTCGGACCCTTCGATTTTGTTTTTCGAACGCGCATATTCTGACATAAAATGTAGATATACAGGGTGTTGCAAATAAGAGTGACACAAAAAAATTTTTTTTCTTAAATAGAACCCACTGTATATTATTGCATGTGCGGATTCTTCGGAAAATCCTAAACATTTTTCATGTAGCATGTGCTATACCTTAGCCCAAGCGTTTTGGAGTTATTCTCATTAAAAATTTGAAAAGCAGATATTTCGCAATCAATCAAGACTTGCATTGATTCATGCACGCTGAGGAAAACGTGTAGTCAGCATGCGTGAAGCGCAAGAAAAGTCAAGTAGGCTTTGGAGTTATGATGCAAGAACCAAAAGAATTAATGTCAATAGTTACTGTTATTATCAGTTTTATGTGTATTTTCCTAACGTTTTACTAGTTTTCTAAAGACTCATTTCGTTTTTTCATAACTAAATTAAATTAAAATGCGGCTCACTGAGAAACAGCGCATAGAGGTTTTGATAATGATGGGCTACGGTGATAGGGTTAGAACACAGCAAGAAACTTGTGAGTTATTTAATCAAAAATACCCCAATCGTCCGCCAATATCACAATCAACAGTAAGCAAAATTGAGTACAAGTTTAGGCAATTCGGTCATGTAAGAGATGTCCCTAGATTTGGTCGTGCTCAAGTTGATGAAAATCAACAATTAGAAGTCTTACTGGCAGTTCAAGATAACCAGCATGTGATGTCTAGGCAGGTAGCAAGTGACGTGGATATTGGAAAAACAACAGTTCTTAAAATACTGCATACAAATAAATACCATCCTTATAAAATGCAAGTTCTCCAAGAACTTTTGGAAAGGGACTTTGAGAGGCGCCTTGAATTTTGAGAGCGTTTACAGGATATGTGTTTCGTAAACAGAAATTTTGTAAAAAATATAATTTTTTCCGATGAGTCCACATTTTGCTTGAATGGTGACGTAAATACCCAAAATTATCGATATTTGTCCGATGTAAATCCACACTGGATGAGGGAAGGACACACACAATTTAATCAAAAGATCAATGTGTGGGCTGGCGTTGTCGATGACATTGTTATAGGGCCTTCTTTTTTGACGGAAATTTAACAGGCGAGAGATACTTGAGTTTTTTAGAACAAGAACTTGTTCCAGCCCTGGCCACCCTTTTTCCTGAGTTAGAACGTCCTGATTTGCCACATCATAATATCTGGTTGCAACAAGATGGTGCTCCCCCACATTTCGCTGTGGGAGTTCGTACATATTTGGACGATACTTTTCCAAACAGGTGGATTGGAAGAGGTGGTTTTATTGAGTGGCCGCCAAGGTCACCCGATTTAACACCACTCGACTTTTTTTTATGGGGATACCTTAAGGGAAAAGTATTCAAAAGCCAGCCTGCAAATTTAGATGATTTAAAAGATCGCACCGGCAAGAAATTCGGCAAATTACACCCCAAATGGTTCGAAATGTTCAGCGAGAATTTGTAGATCGGTTAGGCTATGGTCAGTTGACCAACGGAAGACACTTCGAACATTTTCTTTAGAAAAATTATTTTTAAGTTCACCTAACTGTTTTTTCGATAAATAAGACATTTTTAAAATAATTTTATTCTTTGTTTTCTCCATGACTTTTTCCACTTTTCAAATTTTGAATCAGAATAACTCCAAAACGCTTGGGCTAAGGTATAGCACATGCTACATGAAAAATGTTTAGGATTTTCCGAAGAATCTGTACATGCAATAATATACAGTGGGTTCTATTTAGGGAAAAAAAAAATTTTGTGTCACTCTTATTTGCAACACCCTGTATATCTACATTTTATGTCAGAATATGCGCGTTCGAAAAACAAAATCGAAGGATCCGAGCGATTTTTTTAAAAAATTTTAGTTTGCGAGATAATGAATTTATTCCTTACTTTACGTCCTCACTGTATACATATTTATAGTTACTGTAGACATTTCCTGGGCATGAATTGTTATTCCTGTCAGATTCTGTGTCGACACAATATTTTGTTCAATAGTATTATTCATTATTTTGTTCAATATTTTGAACTTTGTTCTGCTCGCACCATAACTCAAAGTTTTGCATATTCTTTTTAAAAGTTTTTTCTAGATTATTTTCTGCAATTTCTCGTATTTCTGACGGAGTACAACTTTTTAACTTTAATAATATACTTATTTTTATTTATGACGGATGGGAAGAAGCTTTGTTGTGTTCAATTGTTTCTATCATGGCGTATTTGATACTTGTAACATTTTATTAAATTGTAAAAGTATTGCCAACCCAAAAAGAAAATATTAATTCAAATGGAAAAATCTACTATATTTTTAAAAGTTTTTCAGACTAAATGCCCAAATAGAAAAAGTATTATAAAATACACGGTTCATAAGACAATCAGAGCACTTTTCTGAATTGAGCGCGTTAGCGATAATGTCTTATGAAACTTGTATCTTAATATACTATTATAGTTTCCGATTCTTTTAATTAGACCTAAAAAAGTTAAAATAATTTTGAATAAATTCATTCAGGATCTATTGGTCAAACAATGACAGAAAAATTGGTTCAGACTGTCTCAAAGGATAAACCGTTCCAAACATTGCAAAAAATATTTGCTCTTTTGAGTGGTGGGCAAGATTCCGATTTTGAAATAGATCCAGCAATTATACCGACATTTAAATAATCATCAATAACCAGCGCAGATGTAAAGAGTAGTTTTTCTACGTACAAAAATATTCTAACAAACAGAAGATATGATGTAATTTTACCGCGGATAATTTCGAGAAACATTTAGTTATAGTACAACTGTTAGTATACATTCTTCATTTCTCGCCTGCTAGTTGGTGTGTATGGTCTTTTTTTCACTCGCTCGGCAATAATTACAGACCATCCATTCCAGTTGCTATTCTCTTATCTTAGAAATCTAACGGAAACGATTTGACTTTTAATCAAACCACAGAGAGTCTGTTATTTGGAAAACCGATGTTATCTCCCTAAACTAACATTACTCTGGAAGTAAAAGGGCTCGGTCCCTCCATTCTGCTTAATCAGCCCTTTCAGTTCATCAAGATATATACCAATGCGGACATTATTGTTTGAACCCTCATTATCCCGAACATGTTAATACCGCATCCAGATGGAAAAATTACATTTAAGAACAATACATTTGGTAATAACCGAAATTTAGAACAAATACACCAAAATAATAAGTTCTTATAGATTTTTGTAATACTAATCACCTTGATTATCGATTATCTAGTGTAGATATTTTAAATCAATCAATGTCTACACAACATTTTAAAAAAAAACCGAGTATTACGAAAAGTTATTTTTATATATTATGCGAGAGGAATGTTGATAATCCGTCCATTTTTGTACTTGAATAGCAATGTGTTTTTTTAACTTCAAAATATGTATCTACAGTGGGTCCAAGGAAGTTCTACGCAACTGGGAAACTTATTTTAAAAATTTTTTAATGATCAAACACAAGCACTATAGGAAAAATCCTTTAGAGCACTCTGGGAGTGGTGCGTGTGCGCAAAAAGCGATTCACGTTGGGTTTGAATCATTGGAGGCTATATTCGTTGGGAAAAATGACCTCGGGAAGGTCGTTCCACACCGATGACGTCCTCCAGATGAAGGAATAATGAAGTTCGAGGAGTACTAAGCTTAACCACATATGGATGGGCGGCAGTGGTTCGTCGTGTATTTCTGCTATTCGCCGCTCTGGGCGGAATTAAGAGGGCAGATCAGCCGAACACTTTCCATGAAAATATCTGTAAAATAGAGTCAAATCCCCAACCAGTCATCGATGTTCTAGGCTGTCGAGGTTCTTCGTCAGCTCGTGGTCTCCGATCAGACGAATAGCCCTCCTTTCGATGGAATTCAGTAGCCGAAGAGTATGTTTGGGTGCAGAGCTCCAGACATGAGAGCAGTACTCTAGTGATGGTCGAATCTGGGCTTTGTATAGTGTCATTTGTTGAGGTGTGTACAACTTTCTGGTTCGGAAGAGTACACCAAGCTTCTGAGAGGCTATCTTGGCGATTGCCACAACGTGGTTATGCCAAGACATATTTCCTCCCAGATTGACGCCCAGCAAACTAATAGATGAAGCCAGTGGGATTGCGTGTCCGTCCATGACTATATTCGGTTCTGTAATGTTAACCTTTTTAGAGAAAACTGCTGCCTGGGTTTTTTAGCGTTAAATTCGACTTGGCTACTGTCACCCCAAGCCAAAATTTCTTCCAGATCTTTGTTGAGGAGTGATACTTCATGCTGGCTGCGAAGATGTGCGTCAGCAGCCGATGTTTGTGCATTCAAAGAGAAAGATGAGATAAGTGTTCTATCGTCAGCAAAACTAAATATCGGATTTTTCGTTTTCACCAGAAGGTCTTTAATGTAGAGTAAGAAGAGAGAGGGAGACAATATGGACCCTTGAGAAACACCGGCATTGATGATGAAGGTGTCTGAGAGAAATCCGTGGGTTTTATGAAAAAAAGTGTCTTTTCCTAAAAAGCTCTGCTTGGCAAGAAACTAAGATTTGCGAAGAAAAAGATGTACCATATTATACAGGGTAATCGAAAAGTACAAGAATGTAAAAATGACCGACCGAGGAGAACGACCCCTTTTTTAATTCTTAAACAAAACGACAAATAAAATCAATCTTGTTTCGAGCACAAATACAAAATTCGAAATAAATATTATTATATTTAAAAACACCTTCACGACTTGATCAATCACAAGTTTGATAAATTGATCGTTCGATTTTTATAATTTTTAAAAGTTGTCTTTTTAAAAACGGTAAAAATGGTTATTGACGACGGCAGAAGAAACTTTTTATAGTTTGCATTCACAATGAGGTAGAATAATAAATATCCTTTTGAAAACTCATATATCTCATAGGTAATTTATGTCCCTCTAATACCTAAACAAAAGGTGTATCCATCTCGGCCTATTTGATAACAACGGAGGGCTGACAAATTTTGATTGATCAAGTCGTGAATGTGTTTTAAAAATAATATTTAATTTAAAGTTTGCATCTGTACTCCCAATCAGATTTGAATTATTTGTCGTACATTATTGTACTTTTTGAGAATCCTGTATAATACATTTTTTCTTCGTAAATCTTATTTCCTTGCCAAGCAGAGCTTTTTAAGTGTAGAACTGCCTTGGACATGTTGTATAATATCTTATCGCCTCCCTTTCGTTAAAACAGCTCGGGTTTCCGACTAAATCAAACATTTTTCTAGATTGCCTTCCACCCTAGATTCAATCTATCAAAATGAGAACTGGCTACGCTGGTAAATGAGGACAAATGGCCAGGCTTACGTCGACGTTTGGTGTAGATTCGGTTTCGATTGAAAGATCGTAACGCAAATGGCTATATTATACAGGAGATCTTTTACGGAATCTGTCAGAGTTCATGCGAAGCCGTTTTTTTTTCAGTGGAAACTATAAATAAAAGTGGGTTTAATCCAAAAACATTTAATTAATAAACAGACAGAATTGTTTTATATGCTGTCAGAATCATACAAAGTTTTAAACAGTAATCAATGATGACAAGTCTGTACTGAGGGTCCTAAATCTATCGCCTGAGTTTGAAACAGTTATATTGAACGCATTTATCATGTGTACCTATTAAGTAAAAACATTGTACTAAATGTGTGCATTTTTTTAAATTTTCTACTCGTAAAGTTATTTATATACAGGGTTGCCCAGACCGGAATAAAATTAATATAGCCTTAACCTGTAACTTTCGGGGAAAACGCTCGGACACGTCAATTTAGTTTTATATATGCTCACATTTTGACGTTATTCGTTTGTTTTTTTATAGACATTTGTCAAAGATATGACGACATCGATCTTTTTTTTTTAATAGAAGCATACAGCTTGTGATACATCATTTGAAAGCTAATATCTCGTACAGTATGCTCATAAATTTTAGCGCGATTCTGTCCAGCTATTTCAAAATGGCGACTGTTAAAAGTTATTAAAAGATGTCTATTTAAATAAGCGGAAATGATAAATCATTGATGGTTTTTTTACCATTCAAGTTCACAATGTCACAAAATGTCAGAACGTAAAACAATGAAGATTTCTTACCTTGAAAGGTAAAAAAACCATCAACAACCGTTTTCATGGAGAATTGAACAGGCCAATCAGAAAAAATATCCACATGGAATATCAGTGGCGTACCATCTTTTTTGTAAAAAATATCAAAGGACATGTTTGCAGCGACGCCACTGGTGTAACAATTGAATAACTTTTCGAACTAAAATTTGAGGTTCTATATCCTATTAACACATACCAAAATTAAACATAATATCTAAAGTATTTTCGGAGATGGTCATTTCTTCTATGCCTCGCCCAGCGCGCATTTGGGAAAATAAAATTTTTTCGCAAATTCCACCTCGTAGCTGATAAAAAAATTAACAAATTGAATCCGGCCTGATCCCCGTAGCTACTTATTAGCATTTATGTAAAAAAAATTTCAATCCCCCTTACTCCCCTCCTAATTGCCCCACCAACCCCAACTCCGCCCCTTCTCGAGATATAATTAATTTAATTTGATTGTTTTTGCAGTTGAAAATCGCGTTAATTCGCGAACTAATTGAGATATCGGGATCGGGTTTGTTCGAGCTTACGCGCTCTGTCAGGCTCTTCAATTTTGCTTTTCATATTTTTTTTGTAGCATCAAAACCGGCGGAGTTATTTTCAATTTCCCGTTGTAGGTTAGATTTACGGGGCGTGCCCCCTCCCCCCTCATGCGGCGCCCTACACAAATCATTTCAGAATGTCGAGAGGATCCTACTGTATCGATTGGGGTAAAAAAATTACTCGATTTCGTCAAGGGATTTTCGAGCCGTTTATTTCGCCAGGACGACTGTAAGGGTTTCAGAACACCAAAAAAACTATTTTTCTTAATATAGATTTCCTTCCTCTCTATAACAACGTAATAACTTATTTCGAAAACATTATTCCTACCTTGTTATTACTCCATATCATATTAATTTAAATTAAACGGTTATGGATTTAAAACTAATTATTTTAAAATAACATAGCATTAGTACGGGTATTACCAACAGAAAATTACATATTAAAATATAACAATATAGTAATAGACATATTTTTTTCATCATTACCTCAGCTGTTAGGTATCTACTTAGATATCTATTAGATTTTTCATTGTTTTTGTGTTTGTTGTGTCGAGTTCTTCATTAATGGTGCTTTAATTTAATATGCCCTGTACATGACCTGACGTCAAACCAAAATTAAGCACGTGGTGATACTGGGAGAAAGATAAACAAAACAACATATAGCGGAAAACGTCCGTGAATCTTGGGCAGCGTTGTCACTCTTTAGAAAGTCAATGGAAGTTGTTTATTTTTCAGGGTACATTATTATAAACTTTTAAGTTCAGTTCAGTTCGCTGAGAAACAATCTCTGATTTATAAACTTGAACTGACTCGAACCAACCGCCGCGGCGTTTATAAATGGTCAGGTATGTTCTCATTTGTTCAATTCGAACGACACCCGTCGGAACTGAACAACTTAAATGCCACTTTACCCTTTAGAAAAAAAACTGCAATTTCTTTACCTTTTCGGCCTTATTTTAAACCAACTTAATTTATAAAAAAAACACCAAGTAGGTAATCCAAACAAAAACCGGCACAATAAACTCACAAAACACCAAAACAAAAGCACAAATTCACATTAGTTTTCGCGTAAATTTGTATGCATCTCATGAACACATCTAGGTACCATTCAATCTGAATTAGTATTTTAAAGTGCTACTGTGTAGACAAAAATACGCCTTTATTGTATAAAGTTTCATCCGGTGGTCTGGAAATAATATAATTTTTTCATACATTGGTATTTAACATCTAAAAATTTCTAGTAACTACACGATTCAGTCTGTTTCGGGTTTATTGGGTCGATCGATATTGCGTTATTTGGAAATATCTAAAAATACAGCGTTGCCACTTTCGATGTTTTATAAGATTATATTCATAAATTGCGGAATTTCCTTCAGTAATATTACTTTCCTGTATAATTATTGTCTCTGAAATGGCAACCGCGCTATTTTTCCGAATATGTACGAAGCACTCGACCCTTGGTTGGACTCGTCTATATTAAGACTTAAGGGGAGGTTCTGTTGTTGTCAACATAATTATTGCATCATTCTTCATTAAAGGATTAAAAATTATTTAAGGCCCATTAGAAATTAGCGTTTTTATTATTTCTGACTTTCTATTGCGAAATAATTTGTATCCTATCTTCTGTGTGTGCTGTTGTTCTATGTGTATGGAAATAAGAGGCCGAATGGGGTTTAGTGGGTATAAGCTTATTATGCAGCCCCACACTATCATTAGGGCACGTGATGAGCATAAACCTCTTCCCATAGAAAAAATAACTGAAGGTGTCTGTGCCCTGGATCCCTTACGCGTGTCGGCGGCCTGGATTTAATTTCTAAGTAAGCTAAATATTTATTTTTATAAGAATCTATAGTTTTACACTTTTCCACAGTTTGACAACATTGCGCCAGAACATGTGTTTATTACACAGCTGGGCTTGTGCCGCTGAGTAACCTGTGGGTCTATGGTCTATTACCCCACTTTTAAACGTTCGATTAAAAAAAAAAAATATGTAGCGCTTCACTAGGACACCCCAGGCGTCACCCATTTAAATGTAATACGTCATTTCCATAACACCCTGTATGTCCGTGTTAATCCAGCCTTAGAGGTTTGATATCATCACTCATGACCAGGTCCTCGAAATTTTAGTAAAGAGCAATCAAATATGTTTTCTTAGAATATAATAAGAAAACCCTGTATATTTCTGCCGACAAAATGACGACACGAAACGATAAAAAAGTTTTAGTCTGTTAGCGGATTGCCAATTCTCCTTGGAATCCTTTTACACGCTTCATGCTTTTTGACCAATTTTTTTTTTGTATTAATTTGTTATACATTTAGTTCGCATTTTATCGCGGTAAAACGAACAAAACATATTCTCCTAAATTCGAGTAATTAGCCAAATATTCATTACTGCGAGTCGGTGAAATTTGCCTCCACAAAGCACAAAAAAAAAAAGAAATATGACTTAACTCAAGATTTCTGATGCAAATAAAAACACATCTTGGAATAAAAATAATCCACCTACATATTTGAAACGTGCCTACTCTCAATAATATTCAAAATTTTCATTTTTCTGCCTGGAGTTTACATTTATATTCATCGTCAAGTTTCGCAATATTCAAGAAACATATTTCATATCAAAATAAACATTAACATTCCTTTGTCGACTACGGCAAACGTCTTCCTGCATACATTTATTTATAACTTTGCCTGAAACCAACTTGGAAAAATATTAGCGTTTGGATACCGATAAAAAAACACAGATGTTTAACATCGATACTGACATCGAAGACCGTTATCGATATAAGCAAAATATTGCTGAAATTACATTGATGTAATACACACAGGACGGAATCCATATGGCTGGATATGCCATTATCACCACCATGATAACCACTATTATAGACAAGATTGTGAGTTTCTTACGGAAGTGAGAGCTGCTTTTCGCAAAGAATGTCTAACAGGTCACAAAGTCCAAATAGAGAACTCATTTAAGTACACCTTTTAGTAATTACACCGCCGTCGAAGAAGCTGATGGTCGGTATCTACACAACTGCACGATTATTATTAATTTGATAGAGAGCAGAAAAACCAGGCTGTATTCCCACATTCTATCTTAACGCTTAACTTCCTATCCTAATTCGATACTCAAGTGGCAAAAAGAAGATGCAAACATTAGTTTTTTTGTCGCCGCTCTCAAAACCATAACCCGAACAAAATATCGACTATCGCTAACAAAACAGCAATGTTTTTAAAACATCGCCCAACGCTAAATAATATTTATAATGGAATAGTTCTTAATTGAATCGGGTAAAAAATATAGGGCCTACAGTTTTAGGCCTATAAACTGTATACACAGTGTGTAAAAAGTCCCGGAACAGTCAATTATTTCAAAAATGGTGCACAATATAAAAAAACTTTCTGTATAAAAGTTGTTGGTCTTAAAGAAATTTATTAAACTTAGATCCCTGTAATTATACAGGGTTGCCCAAAAAGTCGTGGTAACCGAAACTTCATTTTTTTTAAATGGAATGACCCTTTTTTGATCACATTTTCTGATTCCTCTAAACATTCTAAACAACAATTATAGAACATGTCATATGGCTAAACCTATTAGTTTTAGAAATAATTTGAGTTGAAGGACATAAATGCGATAGGTACGATATTACCTTTTGCATTTTTATAAGCTGGTACTAGAATTTTTTGCGTCACTGTCAAAGTAAATTCTCAAAATGTCGCTCAACGAAAGGGAACGTATAACTTTACTAATAATAAGAGGTTTTGGAGACCGACAAAGATCAGTTATCGAGACAAAGGAATTATTTAATACAACTTTTCCAAACCGAGGGCCTATATCAAAATCTACAGTTGTGAGAACAGTTCAAAGGTTCGAGGTAACCGGTTGTTGCAGAGATAAACTTCGTTCCGGAAGACCAAAGTCGGCAAGTAGTGATGAAAAAAAATTAGAGACATTACTTCATTTTGTTCAGAATCCACATTTGTCACTCAGAAAAGCTGCTACCCAAGTTGATGTTTGTCAATCAATTGACAATATTTTAAAAACCAGTAATTTTCATCCCTATAAAATAACTCTTGTCCAGGAATTATCAGAAGACGATTTTGATCGTAGATTGGAATTTTGCGAAGTAATGATGCAAAAACATGAAGAAAATGACAATTTTTTTAATCAAATAGTTTTTACGGATGAGGCAACATTCATGTTGAACGGGTCTCTCAATCGCCATAATTGTCGTTACTGGGCTGATCAGAATCCACATTGGATGAGAGAAACACATACTCAACACCCCCAGAAAGTAAATGTGTGGGCTGGAATTATTGGCACCAGATTAGTGGGGCCTTTCTTTATAGAGGGGAATTTAAATGCCGAAATGTATCTCCACATGCTGCAAAATGAAATTGTGCCAGCAATAAACAATGAAGTAGGACCACTATTACGCAATACGTGGTTTCAGCAGGATGGAGCTCCTCCTCATTTTGGGCTAGCTGTTAGAAATTATTTAAACAACACTTTTCCTAACCGCTGGATAGGACGAAGAGGCCCCATAGAATGGCCTGCTAGGTCGCCAGACTTAACGCCCCTTGATTATTTTCTTTGGGGACACCTAGAAAATAAAGTATTTGTGACAATACCTGCAGATCTGAATGAATTAAGAGGAAGAATTATTTATTGAAGAATGTGCATCTATTAACCAAGAAATGTTACAAAACGTCATCGACAAATTTTATTATAACCTAGCCCATTGTCAAACTGTGGGAGGAGTACATTTTCAGCATTTCATTAAATAACGACTTACACTTAATTTTATTTTTGTTCTTTTCAAGTTATTGTTAATTTTACTGCTTGTATTTAATAATTTAGTTGTTATTAAAATTTTGACACAACTTGAGTGAGGTTCATTTTACACGAGTTTAATGTTTTTCTTTTAATTTTAACGTAAAACATTTGAGCCGACTCGAAACAATGCAAAAGGTAATATCGTACCTATCGCATTTATGTCCTTCAACTCAAATTATTTCTAAAACTAATAGGTTTAGCCATATGACATGTTCTATAATTGTTGTTTAGAATGTTTAGAGGAATCAGAAAATGTGATCAAAAAAGGGTCATTCCATTTAAAAAAAATGAAGTTTCGGTTACCACGACTTTTTGGGCAACCCTGTATAATTACAGGGATCTAAGTTTAATAAATTTCTTTAAGACCAACAACTTTTATACAGAAAGTTTTTTTTTTGTGCACCATTTTTGAAATAATTGACTGTTCCGGGACTTTTTACACACTGTGTATTACTTAAGGAAAATAACTATAATATGATAAGCATTTAATCTGGCGTCCCGCAGGGATTAGTTATTAGTCATCATTTTACGATTTTACCCATAAAAGACCTCGCAAATGACATTGATTGGTTAGGAGGATTATAGTTCATATGATTATAATAATTGAAGCATTTTTATCACCAACAAAGAATGTCTTTAAAACTTTTAAATGACCGGTTGTTTTTGATAAAAGCCCTTCAATTACAATAATGAAAAGAAAAGCAGTAGAAAATAAGGTATGAAGTTCCATATATTACTCTGTAGAAGATGGAATTTACTTTGAATCCATCATTAGACATATTTACAACACAAAAAGAGGACTTGGGTTTAAACTTATCCTATTTGAAAGTATCTTGCGTATGAAAGCGACCGGGAACATTATTTTTATAGCTTTGTGAAGGCTAGCGACCGTCTTAACCGACGTATTAAAATATTTTATATGCGGAACGAAATGTTAAATAAGATGTGGGAGAGCGGAGAGAGAAATTTATTACCTTCTTTAATCTTGTTAAAACTATAATATAGTTTGCTTCCTAAGTAGATCGAAAAGATAATTATATAAACAGTCTAGCACCGGCCATTGCTTAACATGGAATACCAACGCTCCAATACGAAAATCCCACGAAAAACAATGATATAATAATCGGTTTAAAGTACAGATTGAGAAAAAATGTTTTAAGAATTACTAAACTAACCTAACAACTAAATTAGGCATCAAAATTTACAAAACATTATTTTAAATATGGATTTTTTATTAAAAAAGACGTAAAATAAGAAAAATAGTATAGAGTACAAGTTTGAAAAAGCATCATATTTTAGCCCACGCCCATTAGCCGCATGCGGCGTATTTTCTACGGGGACAAGTGCTATAATAGCTTCATAATATTTGCAACCCGACACTATACCTCTGTAATTATTTTAAGTAATAATTGAATTTAGAATAAGTAAACAGAAGAATGCTTATATAAGTTATAAAATTGTATTTACAAAATTTTTATTGGACTATTGTGTGGGTAATGTAATAGGTATATAATTATAAAAAATAATTATAGTCGTTATTATTACCTTACTGGTACAAAAATAACTTTTTGACTATCAAAATAATCCAAATTTTAAAAATATAGTAGATTTTTTCCATTTGAATTAATATTTTCTTTTAGGGTTGGCAATACCTTTACAACTTAATAAAATGTTACGAGTATCAGATATGCCATGATAGAAACAATTGAACACTTAAAAATAAATATATTATTAAAGTTAATAAAAATGAGTCAGGAAGAAAGTTGTACTCCGTCAGAAATACGAGAAATTGCAGAAAATAATCTAGAAATTTTTTTAAAAAGAATATGCAAAACTTTGAGTTATGGTGCGAGCAGAACAAAGTTCAAAATATTGAACAAAATAATAAATAATACTATTGAACAAAATATGGTGTCGACACAGAATCTGACAGGAATAACAATTAATGCCCAGGAAATGTCTACAGTAACTATAAATATGTATATATAAAGAAATATGTATAATACTATATTGAATTAAAAATAAAAATAATACTTTATTGAATAAAACTAGAAATAGAGCATAAACGAAGATATTTCTATTATTTTTAGGTTATGTTCTTTTATAGTTGTGACTAGAAATTAGTTGACGGACATCGTCAGCATGTTATATATTTCCGAGTATAGGTATTTCGGATAAATATCTAGTAAAAATAGTAGGCCTAAAATTCGAACCCTACTTGTTACCAACATAAAAAAAATAAAATTTCAGTTTCATAAAGTGGCAGATTATTCAATTTTTTTACATTTCATAATGTAGCCATTGTGAAACCCAAATATAAAAAACTTTTTTTTACAAAGTACTCGCCAAGCATTTTAATAAATTTTGATGGAAAAACTTAATGAAATAAGTTTAATTCAATTACCATCCCTCCTCGACGAATTAAATATTTACCATCGACCTTAATTTTAATCAAAGATACCCGGATTTTAAAAGTTTTATCTTTTTGAAGGATATTCTGTTTGACGAAAAATTATAAAGTAAAACAGTAATTAAAACCGTTTGTTTGCTTGATGCGAATCTTTTAAGTTGTGGTTAATTTAAATTAGGCCAGACCCTAAGATAACCGGGTAATTCCAGTTTTTAAATTAGGTACATATACAACGTGTCCAAGATAAGGAGGGCCAGTACAGGGATCTCGGAAACCGTAAGAGATACGAAGTCGGTTAATTGGAGGTAAAGTTGCGCATTTACGTGCCTAATAATATGCCGTTTAGAAAGTTTTAAAATTCCGAGTAGTTCCAGTGATATCCGGAAAAACCCGAAATTCTGAAAATTCGTTTTATTGTTTTCCTGGGTTTTTTTGAGATCGAATTCTAAAGTAAATTACACTTTTGCATTGCAACTTTTTCCGCTCTATCTAACAGCGTTAATTGTTTTGTAATCCGACGAGTCGTCTTTGAAGGGCCATTATGAACTTTCTTTTTTTAAATACGGTCCTGTTTTCCTGATATTGGAATTTGAGAGCTTTTTTTCTCTCGAATACAACGATGTATGACGCATTGTGGTTTAATGACGTTTCGAGGGTTTTTTGAAGAAAATCAGGAAATTTTGGGATACGGTCCTGTATTTCTCCTAATTTTATAAATAATATCTCGTAAGTAAGCTCTAATTTTTTTACTTATGTTGGATTAGTTCAATAAATAACAAATTATTTAATAATAAACCACAAATAAGTGAACAAAATACCGAAACATTATTTCAAACTTCTCTTGATTCGGGATTTAAAAGAAAAGTAGGCGTTTGAAACAAAAAAAATTGTTTCACTTGACATTCCCATTGTGGAGGTTTTCTATTTTCCAGAAAATATGGAGATAATTTTACAAATGCTGAAGTTTGATATTCTATAGCATGTTTTATTTTATCTCAAAAAAACTGTTATGTGGCAGTTAGAAGATGTTATTTGTGCTTAGAGAATAACGGAAATCATTTTGAACACCTGATTATGTAGTTCCTTGCTTTTTTCGTTGTTCGTTTTATTATTGTTTTGGAATGATTTTTGTTCACTTATTTGTGGTTTATTATTAAATAATTTGTTATTTATTGAACTAGTCCAACATAAGTAAAAAATTAGAGATTACTTATGAGATATTATTTATAAAATTAGGAGAAATACAGAATCGTATCCCAAAATTTCCTGATGTTGTTCAAAAAAACCCCCGAAACGTCATTAAACCACAATGCGTCATACATCGTTGCATTCGGGAGAAAAAAAGCTCTCAAATTCCAATATCAGGAAAACAGGACCGTATTTAAAAAAAGAAAGTTCATAATGGCCCCTCGAAGACGACTCGTCGGATTACAAAACAATTAACGCTGTTAGATAGAGTGGAAAAAGTAATGGCAATGTAAAAGTGCAATTTACTTTAGAATTCAATCTAAAAAAAAACCAGGAAAACAATAAAACGATTTTTCAGAATTTCGGTTTTTTCCGGATATCACCGGAACTACTAGGAATTTTAAAACTTTCTAAACCGCATATTATTAGGCACGTAAATGCGCAACTTTACCTCCATTTAACCGACTTCGTATCTCTTACGGTTTCCGAGATCTCTGTACTGGCCCTCCTTATCTTGGACACGTCGTATAATTAAAATTGTCCGTTTCCTTAGAAACGGAATGTTAACTTGATTTTATTGGAAATATTCGCATTACAGCACGGCGTCCCACAGGGATCCGCTTTAGGCATTTCAATTCTAGATTTGATAACGATTCAAACACACACAAGTATCGTGTTTATGTTGACTTACCTATGAATAAGATACCGATGTATGACTTCGGCTACTTCGTGCATCTCTATGTACATGCCGACGAGTTGTGGAAGATAAAAGTCCACTTCGTGGTCTTCAAAAGTGAACATTTTGTTTACAATGTAGCACAGTACCTGGAACACACAATAAAAATACCGTTACAACATAAATCGGCGTCCAACTAATGTAATCAATCAAAAAGTTATATATTATGTAGCGGCCAGCTCACACCTACAGTTAGATATTGTTAAACGATTTAATTTATTATCGAACTTGTATGTCCAAGGATATTTTTTTTAATGAAATTTACATTTTGGGTACTTGCTCCAATGAAATCAAGTTTTTTATACATAATTATTGAACCACCAGGTATATTTTCATACTATGATGAATGCTAGGTAAGACCCTTCAAATTACTACCGCAAGAAACTATTGTGAATTACTCACAGCTGCAGGGACGGACTAGCTGTGACACTCTTGAGTCCTTTTTCTTAACGCCTTGTATGATAAGAACGTTGGACAACGTTTATTATATACCTTTAACTATGAGAGTTATTCTCCCGATACAAAATAGTACTGTCAAACTGACAGTTCTCTGTTACAGCGTGTTACTTTAACAGATAATTTAAGGTTACGTATTCGGCAGAACCCCGACTTACCCCCGGTTCCTTGCTATTAAACAAATAATGCATCGCCATTGGTACATCGAAGACTTTGCTCTCCAATAACCGAAGCATCCCCGAGCTCTTCGGTTGCGGCCTACTCGCATCCACATCGTCATATTTACTTGCATCATTACTCGTACACTCACTACTATTTACACTTATATTAATACAGTTTTTTACAACGTCTCTAGTCCTCTGATGGTCCGCGATATCGTCGTGGCACTCCGGACTGGTTTTCGACGGCTTGTCCAAGTCGTCCAGGCTCTCTCGGCTCTCGTTGGACAGATGCTCGACGCTGGATTCTCGGGTGGTGTCGCTGGTGTCTGAACCGCACAGTATGCCGCTGTCGTCCGAACCGAGGGAGGCGAGCTCGTCGCGTTGCTTCGACGAAGATACCTATAGGAAAATTATGATTAGGAGATGCCCAAGTGTACCGCTTAATTTTTCTAAATTTCACCTTATATGGGCCCTGAAGAAATTTTGCCCACTGGGCCTTTTTCCTTAAATCCGCCACTGTTTACTGGGTATCCAAATAAAAGGCCTGCGTATCCAAATGGATACTCAAAAGTACGTTAAAAGGTGCCTTGTAAATTAGTGTTGGGAAAAACCGATGATGTTAATAATCGAGTACTTGATACTCTAGAAATCATAATAATAATCATAATAAGCAACGAATTTATAATCGAGCAATGTTGGTTATTTCGATAATCGAGTATTCGAGCGGTTTTTCACTCGAGCGATCCCGCCACTGGTGATTACAAGGGAAAAAGAATCGACGTGCAATTGCTCTCTCGAGTTTCGATCCATATCGAGAGGAGAGGAAGAGACATGGAGGGAATTTTTATCATGCCTCATCGTCGTAGCGTTTCAAACATAAACGAGAAACTCCTGTCGGACCCTCCTTTTTGCTAAAGCCACCCTTGGTTGGTTGGTGAAAGACCCAGGATGGACATAAGCATTCCGCTGGGGAACTAAGCCACAGTATACCAAGCGGAAGTTCATGCCATACAAGCATGTGTACTACAAAATCTTGAAAAGGGCTACCACAACCAGAAGTTTCACATCCTGTCGGACAGCCCAGCTGCTCTTAAGGCTCTGAACTCCAATCGGCTTACTTCAAAACAATGGAGTGCCATATCAACCTAAAAGTACTGGCGGCCAGGGGGAACAAGGTGGAACTCTTGTGGGTCCCTGGTCACTCTGGGATATTAGGAAACGAAAAAGCGGATGAACTAGCGAGAGCCCGATCCGCTCAAAGTCTCAGGGGCCCCGAACTGGCCTTTGGAATATCAAAACTGGCAACAAGAACAACATTAGATAGATGGTTGAAAAAGCAACACCTATCTCGATGGCAGTAATTGGAAAACCATCGAAAATACTATCGTATGGGATGCTAACCCTGACACGGCCCCAGTTGAAACAAGTGATGGGTCTGCTAACATGCCACTGCCACTCGCGAAAACACCTTCAACGGATAGGTATAAACAACGGATCCATTGAATGCAGACTCTGCGGCGAAGAGAATGAAACCGCCTCACATATAATATACCGCTGCGTGGCACTGTCTCGTAGAAGACAAAATATCTTAGGTAACATACAACGTGGTGACAACCTCCCATATGACATGCTTGGTAGAAGGTTACTGGACCTCATAGAGGGAACAAACATCTTCTAACAAGATCGGGGTACACAATAAGCCGGCAGGCTGCAGTGATAGAAGTTCGGGCCTTTAAACCGACCCCCGCCTTTAACCAACCAACCAAGCCACCCTTAACTAAAACGTAAGTATATCTAAAAACGGTGGATTTAAATAAAGCATACATTGAATTTCTTACTTGAAGTCTTGTTGTGTACCGTCGAAACATGTGGGCCGCTGAAATACAATAACGCGAAGTACGTCAGAGAAGTGACGTGATGTACATTTGGGGTAATATATATTTTGGTAATAGATACTACTTATTTCGCTTCGTCCTTATTTATATGTGACATTTTAAAATTAGAACAAATTTTAACACCATTTAATATTCATTGGGAAATAATTACACAGTCTCGTAAACAGAAATAACAATTTAGTGGTTAATATGTATATGTATGTCGGTGGCGGATTCTTTAGGTAAAGCAAGCAATTATAAATAAATAACACTCGGTTTTTATTGTACCTCTCACGTTCTTTTACATTGTAAACGCAACTATTGCTATCGTATCTTCCATAGAAAAAGATATACTAACAAATTCCTAGACGTAACTATGTGTATTTCAAATAACATTTATTTGATTAAAAAAATAATGAAACTTTTGCATCGTTTGTCGCCTATAATAGATGCTGGAGTACGGTAGGTCTAGTGAAGAATAAAGATGTTCATAAAAAAGATATAAATGCGAATTACGAAACCTTTAATAATGTTTTAGTGTCTCCACAAGGTCTCACTACCAACGCACTCATATATTATGTTTTTGTATCTGGTATTTTCCTATAAAAATTATTATTAAAATTTCCTGTTGTATCAGTGTTGTAGAAACAAATTATCTTATACTTTCTGTATCAATTATCAAAAATAATGTATTTAATCTGCTCTCAAACCGACTTCAAGTTAATTATATCACTATATCCATCCTGTATACTACTTCAACATAACATTTCTCAAAAATAAAACAAAAATATCAAATTATAATTAATTGTTTTAACTACAACAAAGAAAATATACCACATAAGTTGATATTCTATATAAAAAATATTTTTCTGTTAATATTCAGCATCATATATGTCTCAAAAAGCCACACTAGTGACTGCTGCCTTAATAACGAAGCCATACAGGGTGTTATGGAAATTACTTATTATATTTAAATGGGTGACTCCTAGAGTGCCCTAGAGAAAGTCTACATACTTTTTTTTTTAAATCAAATACTAAGGTAAAACCCTTTTTACCAACGTACTGTAGCGTCGTTCCATCTGGATTCAGTTAGCAACAATGTGGGTCACTAGAGTATCCTAACAGTGTTGTCAGATCACACCGCATGTCTCGCCCTTGTTTGGATACCTGCCGCGTCCGACTATCGTTGCTTCAGTATGTTTCGAGACTCGGCGATGGAATGACGCTGTCGAGGGTTCCACGTGCTTGATGTATACGAATTTTAAACGTTTGTTAGTTGTAGCATTACCCGTTGTTTTTTTCTGTTGTGAAATAATTCATAGAAAGAAATATTGTGATGCGATTTCAAATTTGTGTGATATTACCTAATGTTGCTTCTGTTGCAAAACATACTTTTTGTGTTTTATTTTTTATTGAATTTAATTAAAACGGATTATAAGGTAAGAGAGTATGTACCTTAAAATTGTAGTATTTTTTTCTAAAAAGTTTGAAAAAGAAGTGATAACACGGGGTAAAAGACGTCTTGTTGTCAAAAACTGAACACGTCCCTTTACAATTCTGTGTTGCAATATGACAACACCGCCTCAATAAACTATTAATTGCGAACGTCCTCAGTAGCGGCCACGTATATTTTGATATTTCATATAAAGTGTATATTTCGTACAATAATTCAAAGCGCCATTTATGGTTATTTTTCTTCAATTTATTTTCATCTCAGGATTTGCCGGTTTTAATTTAATAAGTCACTTCTATAACACCCTGTATACAGTTTAATTGTTGTACTAAGCCTTCGAAAATTGCAGAAATGGAAATTTAATAGTGGAAATTTGACGATATTCAATAGTATTCCACAAAATATGTTACTGAGAAACACGTTGCCAGTCTGTGAACGTGAACGTTTTCTCATCTCCTCAACAGGAGCAAGTTGAACCCTATCCAGCTATGGAAGAACTTACCTGATGTCGAACTCCATCCGCTAACACAGTCGTAACCACATTTTCACATTCTGGACTCGGAGTGACGTCCACTTCTGGTATCCTTTGGAGGGCGGAATCGAGAGATCGGTTTCGATGATGCAGGGTAAGATGTGTGCTCGTTACCGTAGTCACTTGTGGAACGGGGGGTAAGAGAATACCCATAGACCTGAAGAAAAAAATATATTTTATGAAACATTATTTTTAAAAACCCTTATTCTGATTTGTCGACATTTTATCGAATGATTTCGACGACTACAACAACGAAACTCTTCATGTTCATGTTTGCTCGATTTTTGTTGCTGTGCTGCAAGTCTGGGCGAAAACATGGTGATTGAACTCTAATGCTAAAAATTAACTTCTTAAATCAGAGATAAAGCCGAACAAAAGACGAAATCGACATTTTTATTACATATTATTAATACACCTTTACCTTTCACTATCGTACAAAAAGTATAACAAAACAAAAAACAAATGATAATAAAATAATGCATGTTAATTTATTAAACAATAAATCATAACCCTTTCTAAAGATAGATTTTATACAAACCATCTAAAAATGTTGTTTGTGAAAGTCATTCACACAATGTATGTGTAAGTTTATAGTATCATAATCGTGTTCGACTTAAACAGGTGAAGAGTCTCGCAGGTGCATCTAATTAACAATCTTACTTTCTCCTAGACGTTGAGAAAAAAATCACGTTTGGTTACCAAGAGAGTGTATTATTCATAATGCGAAGATCTCATGTTATTTTGTGTTCGTTGGAGTTTAACGTTCTTGCAAACAATATCTCTTGTGCATACACTTGCACCTCAGTTTTACGTAGTACAAGAAACTCTTCAAATTAAACCCACCTTCACACGGACACGGTTTTCTGTACTTGTCGTACAGCGATGGTCTCGTCACTCGTGTACGGGCTCCGATTAACATCGTGTGGTGTGAAAGCTTGCATTTAAAACATTGCGTATACATGTCTAAATTATTTCATATATTTAGACCCACAAATTCATCATCATAAAATTGAATTAATAATCGCCTTATGTCAAACCCGAAAAAACCACGTGGAAGACACAATCAAATATCTTAGCCCAGTGGCGGCTCGTGACCTATGAAGAGGGGGTTCACAAGTATGCTGAAATTATTTTTAAAATTTTATTTTTGTGTAACGACCAAACAATTACTTTGTAGGCGTTTTAATGTAGAAAGAAAAAAAGTAATAAGAAAATGCGTTAGGTAAAACATATTTTTATTTATTTTTTAATTTTACACAAGGAATTACAACTTTTGGAAAATAAGAAAGATTTTCTTAGTCTGTATAGCTGTCGGAGCTTAACGTCGTCGCATGCAACCCTCGTAACAATATTTATACAGTCCACTACTAATACTACTAAAGCCATCTCTACGAGCTATCAAGAAAACCGAATGATGTCCAATACTACTACCGCCATCTACGCGTTATCAAGAAAACCGAATGATGTCTAATACCACTACGCCATCTACGGCTACGTCATTAGGCGCAACCAAGACGAGAACAATAGATAACTGTTTTATGACGAGAACGAATCGAGCCACGAGACTGACAAGTTGGCGTCATATTTTCAGTGTTTTTTAGTTTAAATCCTTAAATAAAATGGTTTAAAATAATATCGAGTATCATTTATCGAAATACACAACATTTATACTACACAATAGTGCTTAAACGTAAAGTCCATTCTTCGGACAGCCTTATTAAGTTTGGAATACCCTCTATAAATTTTTTTTCATATATTTCATTTTTAAACTTTATATTAAAGTCCCTAGATTTACCCTTTGTGGTCTGCGTTAAATTATCCCGCATTCTTCACTTAAATTTTTTGCTCCAAACTCAAAGAGCTAAAGTTATTTCTTAAATAGTCCACCGTCAACTATTCATTTTAACTTAAAAAATATATAATATTAAAACGCTCGAATTTCTAACTAGATGCACGAACAGACAACACAAAAACTGTGCGCCTTTTCCATGTTAAATCGCCATAGCTCCGCTATCCCCCGCTGCCACCCGCCACCTGTTACTACAGAGAAACTGCACGACTTAATCGCATGTGCGAGCAAGTCTCGTCATAAACGTCATTTACCTCGACCGAGGCACGGTTGCCGGATCTATACAGTTTGGTTTGCCGGGATGATAAAATATTAGGGAGGGTCGGACTTTTTTAGTTTGACGGTACGATAAAATATTAGGGAGGGTCGGACTTTATACGATAAATAATATTCAATGAATATAAATTAATATTTTTTTATTGGCTTTGCTTTGGGGGTGCGCGTGCGCATGTGCTCCTGTGGAAGAACCGCCACTGACGGTGACAACATTGTGCGCAAGACAGCCGACGAGCAACCTTTAAAAATATGACCGGTTAACCGTGCGCACTAACCCATTTTTTCACTCTTAAAATTTAACTTTTTACTGTGCTTTGTACGCATACATAGTTATAGGTCGGTGCATGAACCCTACGGAATTCAGTCCTTCCCGAGCTTTATCTATTTTTAGACATGCTCCGCATCAAATCAAAAACAATCTTCCTACTTGGTTGGTACAGAAAGCGTCCCCAAATCATTAAAGTAGTAAATACAAGCTATCGTCCATAATAAAATGTTATGATGATCGTTAACGAACCAATTTACTTTGTTTAAACTGTGAAAATTTATTGGGTGTTTAGACTTGTGGTTAAGTAAATGTTTTGCGAAGGTTTAAATATACGTTACGTATGAAATGATAATTTTTTACAAACGGGTTTAAGATGATAAACCAGTTAACCTTTAATTAATGGCAAATATGCATATGTACCAAAGTCCTAACGATTAGAGCGACGGGCACATTCATATATTTATTTTAAATAAAATATAATCCCCAAGAAAAGTTGTAAAAAAACTTATTCGTTCTTCTTCTTCGTTTATTATTTTGGTTATACAGTGAGGACGTAAAGTAAGGAATAAATTCATTATCTCGCAAACTACAATTTTTTAAAAAAATCGCTCGGACCCTTCGATTTTGTTTTTCGAACGCGCATATTCTGACATAAAATGTAGATATACAGGGTGTTGCAAATAAGAGTGACACAAAATTTTTTTTTTTCTTAAATAGAACCCACTGTATATTATTGCATGTACGGATTCTTCGGAAAATCCTAAACATTTTTCATGTAGCATGTGCTATACCTTAGCCCAAGCGTTTTGGAGTTATTCTCATTCAAAATTTGAAAAGTGGAAAAAGTCATGGAGAAAACAAAGAATAAAATTATTTTAAAAATGTCTTATTTATCGAAAAAACAGTTAGGTGAACTTAAAAATAATTTTTCTAAAGTAAATGTTCGAAGTGTCTTCCGTTGGTCAACTGACAATAGCCTAACCGATCTACAAATTCTGGCTGAACATTTCGAACCATTTGGGGTGTAATTTGCCGAATTTCTTGTCGGATGCGATCTTTTAAAATTTTAAATCATCTAAATTTGCGGGCTGGCTTTTGAATACTTTTCCCTTAAGGCATCCCCATAAAAAAAAGTCGAGTGGTGTTAAATCGGGTGACCTTGGCGGCCACTCAATAAAACCACCTCTTCCAATCCATCTGTTTGGAAAAGTATCGTCCAAATATGTACGAACTCCCACAACGAAATGTGGGGGAGCACCATCTTGTTGCAACCAGATATTATGATGTGGCAAATCGGGACGTTCTAACTCAGGAAAAAGGGTAGCCAGGGCTGGAACAAGTTCTTGTTCTAAAAAACTCAAGTATCTCTCGCCTGTTAAATTTCCGTCAAAAAAGAAAGGCCCTATAACAATGTCATCGACATTATGGTGAAATTATATTTAAAATTTTATTTTTGTGTAACAACCAAACAATTACTTTCTAGGCGTTTTAAATGTAGAAAGAGAAAAAAAGTAATAAGAAAATGCGTTAGGTAAAACATATTTTTATTTACTTTTAAATTATACAAAAGGAAATACAACTTTTGGAAAATAATAAAGGTTTTCTTAGTGTGTATAGCTGTCGGATCTTAACGTCGTCGGATGCAACCCTCGTAACAATATTAATACAGTCCACTACTAATACTACTAAAGCCATCTCTACGAGATATCAAGGAAACCGAATGATGTCCAATACTACTACCGCCATCTACGAGTTATCAAGAAAACCGAATGATGTCTAATACCACTACGCCATCTACGGCTACGTCATTAGGCGCAACCAAGACGAGAACAATAGTTAACTGTTTTATGACGAGAACGAATCGAGCCACGAGACTGACAAGTTGGCATTCTTCATATTTTCAGTGTTTTTTAGTTTAAATCCTTAAATAAAATGGTTTAAAATCATATCGAGTATCATTTATCGAAATACACAACATTTATCGACCCTACACAATAGTGCTAAACGTAAAGTCCATTCTTCGGTTCTTAATTGTAGAAAATTGATCAATAACAGCCTCATTAAGTTTGAAATACCCTCTATATATATTTTTTTTAATATATTTCATTTTTAAACTTTCTAATAAAGTCCCTAGATGTACCCTTTGTGGTCTGCGTTAAATTAATTTCGGGTTAGGTGTTCCCGCATTCTTCACTTCAATTCTTTGCTCCAAACTCAAAGAGCTAAGTTATTTCTTAAATAGTCCACCGTCAACTATTCATTTTAACTTAATAATTATATAATATTAAAACATACACGCTCGAATTTCTAACTAGATGCACGAACAGACAACAGCGCGCGGTGCACACAAAAACTGTGCGCCTTTTCCATGTTAAATCGCCATAGCCATAGCATATCCCCCGCTGCCACCCGCCACCTTTTATTACAGAGACACTGCACTACTTAATCGCACGTGCGAGCAAGTCTCGTCATAATCGTAATTTACCTCGATCGAGGCACGGTTGCTGGATCTATACAGTTTGGTTTGACGGGATGATAAAATATTAGGGAGGGTCGGACTTTTTTTTAGCGATTTTCTTCGATTTAACCCGAAAAATTCATTCTCATCAAGGCCGTCTTTACTGGGAAATAAACAATCTATTTTCTCGCATAAAAGAAGCCCTTGTGGCAATCATTGAAGAATTAATTTTGATATCTATTATCCACGTATCGATATATTTTTAATATCGTTACATCCCTACGACTGATTTCGATTCTGGACGGTTTTCGTTAGTTGGCAACCAAACCGGAACCAATGCCGGCGTGGTTGCCTATATGACGGCGACAGCATTGTGCGCAAGACAACCGACGAGCAACCTTTAAAAATATGACCGGTAAACCGTGCGCACCAACCCATTTTTTCACTCATAATTTAACTTTTTACTGCGCACCCCATAAGTTGTACGTATCCATAGTTATAGGTCGATGCTCTTAACCAAAGGGGAGTTATTGGAACTTTTAACATAAAAGTGCGATAATTTCCTAATTGAAATTATATTACCATTATTGAATCTCCATAAAATCCAAAAAAAATACTTGCCTAACGTGGCCATTACGTTAATTACATTAGAATCGGTTATCGACCTGTGAAATAAAACGTTTCTCTTCAAAAACTTGTAATTTAATTGTCAATTTATAATTGAATATGACGATTATTATTGAACTGGTTGCATTAAATATAAGTTAAGATAAAACCTAAAAGTAATCGGTAAAATAGAGACGCGGGGCTGCCTTTTCACAAACGACAGTTGATATTGGTCGGTCTTATTTCTATTAACCTATACAAAGGACGTATGGATAATTTCATTTATTGTATTTTCGTTATCATTAGAAAAATATGTATTTTATAAGATAAATTTGTTATCGGCTTACCTTTATCGAAGATAACAGTTGGGTTAATAACGGTCAATTTAAAAATAAATAACGATCATAGAATTCCAGTTTAAGAAGCGACTTCCCTTATATCTTAGATCACGTCCGGTTATATACTTTAATATTAATTTAAAACGAGAACATTAAATTAAAACGAAAGCGTCAGATCGTATATAAAAACAATGGCCCAGTGGTCTATAAGATCTAAATACAGTGGAAGCTCCCATAAGCCTTCTAGTGAAAACTAAAAATCCGATATTTAGTTTTGCTGACGATAGCACACTTATCTCATCTTTCTCTTTAAATGCGCAAACATCGGCTGCCGACGCACATCTTCGCAGACAACATGAAGTATCACGCCTCAACAAAGAGAAGGAAGAGATTTTGGCTTGGGGTGACAGTAACCAAGTCGAATTTAACGGTAAAAAAAAAACAGGCAGCAGTTTTCTCTAAAAAGGTTAACATTACAGAACCGGATATAGTCATGGCCGGACACGCAATCCCACGGGCGTCAATCTGGGAGGAAATATGTCTTGGCATAACCACGTTGTGGCAATCGCCAAGACAGCTTCTCAGAAGCTTGGGGTACTCTTCCGAACCAGAAAGTTGTACACACCTCAACAACTTTTGACACTATACAAAGCCCAGATTCGACCATCACTAGAGTACTGCTCTCATGTCTGGAGCCCTGCACCCAAACATACTCTTCGGCTACTGGATTCCATCGACAGGAGGGCTATTCGTCTGATCGGAGACCACGAGCTGACGAAGAACCTCGACAGCCTAGAACATCGAAGACTGGTTGGGGATTTGACTCCCTTTTACAGATATTTCCATGGAAGGTGCTCGGCTGACCTTGCCCTTTTAATTCCGCCCAGAGCGACGAATAGCAGAAATACACGACGAACCACTGCCGAAGAATTCTTTCATCTGGAGGACTTCATCCTTGTGGAACGACCTTCCCGAGGTCGTTTTTCCCAACGAATATAACCTCCAACGATTCAAAACCAACGTGAATCGCTTTTTGCGCACACGCACCACTCCCAGAGTGTCCTAAAGGATTTTTCCTATAGTGCTTGTGTTTGATCATAAAAAAAAGGCGACCAGTCACGGTTCCAGCTTTTTCAGGGATTTGTTTTTTTTTTAGTTATGCACTTTCCAAGATAAATGTTGGGGTGTCCCAAATGAAACATCCAGTATATTGTGTCAATTTTGAATTATATGATAAAAACTTAAAACCTTTATATAGAAATAACGGTTTCTGAAATATTGACGTAATTTGAAAAAAATTCTAGTGCTCATTTACACCAGAATGCCATAAACGTCGGATGTCCTCTTTATTTTTTGCTATCATCGTAGCTTGCGTCTTTTCTATGTGAAATCACGATGCTATAGCCCGAGTTAACAGTTTTTCTTTATCGATTTCATTCACTTCCATCTTTTCTTTTAGTGTCAAGATTCCTTATTTTCGGTGAATTTATTACGATTATTTAGCGAACTAGAGCACAAACTCAAAACAACTCGTAAAACAAAGATAAACGACAAATCACCAAAAATGTTCAAGGGGAATCACCGAAAATGTACGTTAAAATCGAATTCTTGGCTTGGTGGCCGCTTATGGGAGATATTTTCTAGTCTTAGGTACAAATAATGCTGCCCGCGTAGGAGTGCCAGCTTATGTAAATACAGTGAAACCTCTCATAACGGACACCTCTAATAAGCGGACATCTCTATTAACCGGACATTTTTTCATAGTCCGGAACTAGGTATATGAAATTCCATGAAAATCAACTTCTCTTGGGCGGACTTCCTTTGGGCGGACGCGGACAGGCTGATTTCATACAAAGATTGCGAAAACCCTCCTTTAAACGGCCAATTTTTTTTTAAATATTTGGAAGACGAATAAGTACGGTGAAAAAAACTCTCTGAAGACAGACCGGCAACCAATCGCGTATGCGTGGCAGAGCGAAAGGACTTCGTCGAATGAAAGTATGTGTGATTCCCCGACAGCAGTCCGCCGTTTATTTGTGAGTTGTAAGACTAAAATCGTGGCACAAAAATGTTGAAATTGATAGCAATGTGCTATTAGAAGATGATAGTGACCCAATTCCTACCGATTATGTAGTCCAAACTGAAACCACATCACTATCTGACGACTCTGATGAAGAAGTTGAATGCAGTAATCAAACAAATGTCACCAATTATCAACAAGCCATTAGTATGGTAAAGGAATTATAAGAGTATGCAAAGAATAGAGGTGACTCTACAGCAATGGAATTGTTATCAGAATTGGAATTACATTTTCTAGATTGCAAGTATAAAATGCAAACACGTCAAACTACGTTATTAGATTTTTTTAGTATTAATTTTGCATTTAGATATTACCTAATAACAAATTTCCCATGGGCGGACACATTTAGACGGTCCCGTAGGAGTCCGCCTAAGAGAGGTTTCACTGTATATCATATATTAAAATATAGAACTAAAATCGATTCCAAAAAAATTGCCCGATTAAAGGAGATGGTCGCTTATTAGACCTGCCCGTTAAGGAAGCTTTCACTGTAATTTGTAGAACTAAATTTAAACCTGGCGAATAAGGGAGTCAACATCTTTATAAATTAGGATTTTTTACGGTCCTTTCTCAGTAATTCCGCCGTCACAAAAAATAAGGAATACATTAATAACAAATTATCCATCCAGTGAAATTTTATTACACGACATTAAATAATCAGCCGAAATCCATTTATAAAATTAGTCTGACATATACGTAGGTTCATTACACCCAAGTTTGCGGGGTATAATTTCGCGATATACCCTTAGGAAATTAGGGTGAAACCGGGCTCCGACAGCGTTATTCCCCGGCTAATAAATAAAAGTAAAATTGAGTTTAAGACCTAATAAATATGACACACAATTTTCAATTTATAAGATTTCCAATACGAAAATGTTTCCTTTTTCGATTCTACGGTTTTTCTTGGCCTGGGGGCCTGTTTATTTATCAGGTAATAGCAATGATTGAAAATAGGTATTAAGAATTCTAAATTGTCCCATATTATTGATTATTGATATTTTCGAATCGTCCGAAAAAATGTTTACAACCAAAGATATTGTAAACCACAGATCCCATAATCCATTCATAAAACTCTTGGAAAGTGAAGCTGTGATTGTGTGAAATGTTATTGAAAATCAGTAATGGGTGGGAGAGAGAACTACATGTTTGTTGGCTAAATGTCAACAATGTTGAAGTCTGGTTATATCAGATGGCTAAATATTAAAACATAACCATACTTTCCGATGAAAAGATAAATCCTTATTTAAATGATCCACTCTTTTAGAAACTACACATGAATGCACCATGATTGTTTATAATAAAGACGATTTTTCACCAATAATCACAAAAAACACAAATCAACCAAAATATAAATAAACAATCCGTTAGATCACAGCGTCAACGTTGTAATGTTTTTCGAGATTAGTATTCATTCATACTTTGGCTCTTGGATCGTAGTGCAGTAGTAAAATAGAAATAGATGTTGCCAGAGTGCAGTTGGATTAGTTCAAAATTAATTTGATACTTTAAAGTACATATAATAATATTTTTTTAAAGAATCTCTCATCGCCTTTTTACAATTTATAGTGGAATTATTGGGAAATAAATATATTTTAACAGAAATTACGGATTAATCTTAAACCGGTTGTATTTGCCAAATTAACAAATTTTTAATTGGGATTTTGCAAGATACATTTGTGATAAATACGTCAATCTGGCTATGCCGCAATAATGACCGAAAGAGGTGGAAAAGACTGTTTGCAGTCGTTGCGTATGCTAGAAATGTACATTTTTCCATCTGTAGTTTGCAATATCTTTGTTTACAACTTATATAATATTTTTTTTTCTATTTTGTAATATAATTTAATTAATTACCATTTATTGTATTGAACAGGGTGAATAGACTATATTCAATGATTGGTAAAACAAACTATATTACGTTACTAAGCTCTGAACAGTCAGGTTCCTTTTAAATATCCTATTGCAAGAGGCTATTAATTTAATGGTGTTATGTAAACACATGGATTCTTTGAAAAATAAAAGGGACCAGTCAGTTGAGGGTATCGAGAAAGGCTCTCGATAAGTTGCACGGTTCATCATTGCGTTGAATATAATGAATGTTATTAACTAATTGTTAATATAATATCCCAAATATACAGGGTGTTATGGAAATTACGTATTATATTTAAATGGGTAACTCCTGGGGTGTCCTAGAGAAGCGCTACATATTTTATTTTTTTTAAATCGACCGTTTTAAAAGTGGGGTAATAAACACTCTTATTCACATGTGATGGGAACACTCCTGGAAACACTTTATGTACACACAGTAATAGTGAAACAGAACCGATAGTTAGCTTTTGAAAATACAATAATACAGATTATACTACAAATTATTAGATTTTATTACACGCGACGAAATTTGACGTCCAGAAGAAACGCGTCAATAAAAACAATATTCAAAGATTATTTATGGGCGGACAAGATACACGCGTAAACCGAAAAAACATAGTGGATTGCTGAGAGTGTGTTGATGATCGACGAGACACAACGTATCCGGCCGCTGGTTGGTTTTCAACTAACAGACGCAAGCGTGCGGCGCTATATGAAACTACTTCGCTCAGCCGATGTAAGGCGTCAAGCATTTGACGTTGGCATTTGACCTAGTGACATACGTGGCTATTACTATTCCATATGTTTTTTCGGGTTGTTTAAAACGTAGTCCGTCGTAAATGTTCTTCAATTAATTGTACAAAAAGGTATTACAGAATGGAAAAGCGTTTAAATTATTTTATTTTGTCTAAAGAGTTTAAGGTGTACATATGACAACACCGGCCAGAATTCCTTGATTGCTTACATGTATCGCAGTGCTACACAGGTGTTTTTCTGGTTTGACGTCAGGTCACTTTTACCGCGGAATGAATTGAAAGCGTCATTTATTTCAATTTGTCTTTATCTCAGGAATTGCCGGTTTAAATATAATACGTCATTTCCATAACACCCTGTATACACTTTTATTCGTCTTACACTTTCCTCGTAAATCTTAGTTTATTGCCAAGAAGAGCTTTTTAGGAAGCGATACTTTTTCCATTAAACGCATACTAAAAAAGTTCCCTATTTGTGTAGAACTTCCTTGAACACTTAGTTAATTTACAACAAATTTATTGAAAAAAAGATAAAACGGCTCGGCATTCTTTGGAAATCAAGCGTTGCGACACGTGACCTATGCATAGCCGATGCGATTAATAAACAGTAAAACAATAATGATAAAGAACGATGGAATGCACGCCGACGCCATATTAATTTGTCGGAATGCAAAGAATGTCACAATTTAAATGGACCTGAAACGAGAGTAGCAACTGGGACTGCCTTCAATTAATTATTAAACACTGCACGACCGGAGCAGTATATACAGCTTTAATTAACTGTCCCGACGTTTGTTAATTATTATAACAAGGTTTTTTGTTGTTTGAAACGAAAAATGGAATTTTGTAGAATTGCCAGCGAGTAAAAACGAAATGTTAAATCGCAGATTCAGCGATGGATGAAATGAAGTTTTCAAATTGGTATTAAAATTTGTAACGATCCCAATAATAGAATCGGCAATTATTGCTTATCGTAAGTAATCTCTTACATTCGCATTGTTCATTCCATTTTGTGTAGCGATAATATTATCTCCTCAATGAGACACGATGATGTTTCCATCCAACGTAAAAGCGGATAAACTTTTACTTTTTACGAAAACTAGATTGCTTAGAAATTTAACGAGAACAAACGAGATTTTATCTGGAAAATACGAGCGCGCGAGCCGAAGGCGAATGCCGCAATCCGGTATGTGAAAAAAATAACTTGATATTGACACAATATAATATTTTTTCTAAGATCGTACCAGTTTTCTTGTCCCAAATGAAAAAATATATGTACAGTGAAACCTCTCATAACGGATACCTCTAATAACTTGACATCTCTATTAAGCGGACTTTTTCATAGTCCGGAACTAGGTATATGAAATTCCATGAAAATCAACCTCTCTTGGGCGGACGCGGACAGGCTGTTTTCATACAAAGAGTGAGAAAATCCTCCTTTAAACGGACAAAAAAAATTTAAAAGTATTTGGGAGACGAATAAGTACGGTGCAAAAACTCTCTGAAGACAGACCGACAACCAATCGCGTATACGTGGCAGAGCGAAAGGACTTCGCCGAATGAAAGTATGTGTGATTCCCGGACAGCAGTCCGCCGTTTATTTGTGAGTTGTAAGGTTGAAATCGTAAACAATGGCAGAAAAATGTCGCGTTTTGAGTCTAAAGGGAATATTGATGTTGTGTAAGTTTGTAATTTGATAACAATGATTTAGGCGAGTTCATTAACATTGATGGCAATGTGCTATTAGAAGATGATAGTGACCCCATTCCTACCGATTATGTAGCCCAAACTGAAATCACATCACTATCTGACGACTCGGATGAAGAAGTTGAATGCAGTTATCAAACAAATGTCACCAATTATCAACAAGCCATTAGTATGGTAAAGGAATTATAACAGTATGCAAAGAATAGAGGTGACTCTACAGCAATGGAATTGTTATCAGACTTGGAATTCCATTTTCTAGATTGCAAGTATAAAACGCAAACACGTCAAACTACCTTATTAGATTTTGCCTTTACATATTACCTAATAACAAATTTCCCATGGGCGGACACCTCTATTAGGCGGACACATTTAGACGGTCGCGTAGGTGTCCGCCCAAGAGACATTTCACTGTATATTGATGTATAACCAACTCACTGTCACTTAGAAAAACAATAAGCGAGATATTTGATAATATCGACATGATTAATCGGAAATAACGTTGATTTTAGCGTGGAATAGCACGACCATAAGGTCGAAGATTTAAAAATGTTTTACTTTTCTTGAAACTCTTCACTTGCTCTTGATCCAATGTCATTCAATAAACGAATTATATTCTTTTCTAAGCTTCTTCCGATTTTTCAGGCAATACATGTGTTGCTTCATTGGCTTTATTAATTATTTCGTCTGGACCGCATTGAAATGAGTTTTCTTAAATGGTGAGTTTTGAATGTCAACCTGCTTGATATTAAAAGGTGGCGGCAATATTATACTCTAGTCAACCGCTTATTGCTAGGGATGTTATGATGGTCATTGCGGCCATTCATTATAGTAAAAGGTAAAATATGAACCAAAGATTCGTTTCGCCGTTATTACGTCTCATCAGTAAGGCTCCAGTCTGACAAAGGGAAAAAGGATCTCTCAGCACTATCAGGTGCATTTGGCGAACTTCAGAGTATAGATCTCGTCGCGACATCTCGCGGTGTATTTGCCTACCCAACGCAGCATCTTATAGAAGACAGGTATGTTCTGTAAAAACAGAAACAACATAGCAAATACGTCTCTCAACGGTTTAATAGCAGCAACAGCCGTGACAACGGCGAGACGCGTCTAAGGATGAGTTTGACAAAGGGAACAAAAGGCAAACAAATTTTATTTATTCTCTGTTAAGGCCATTATACCGTTGAGAGACGTATTTTGCTATGTTTTTTTGTTGTTACAGAACATATACATTGGTATAAGATGCTGTGTTGGGTAGGCAAATACACCGCGAGATGTCGCTACGATAGACTAACCTAAACTCCATTTCGAAGTTAACCTGTAATAGTTTTAATGATCTAATGCGCTCAGACTGGGTGGGAAAAAGGGTCATGGGAGCGTAACTACATTATATATTTACTTGGACAGTATAATGGAACACATAAAGTAAAATCGGTGCAGGGTAATGTAAAAAGTAGCCGATGCGGAACGAAGGGAAACAAAATAAAAAGTTAAACGTCCTGAGAACACACTGAGAATGCAGATAAGGCGTGTCGAGGTTTTAAAATAGAAAGAAACGACAGGAAACGGGAGGAAAATTAGCAAATTACACATACCTACAGGGTCGCTTTATAAAGAAAAGTTCATATTATAAACATATTATTATGTCCGCAAAGGCTGACATTTTTTTTCTTACAGTGTATTGAAATTATTTCATGTTGTTTTTTATATCTCCGAAAGTTCTTTTAGATATTATTTTCAATTTTGGTATATGGGTTAATACGATAACACACATATTTTATTTAGAAAATTATTCATAAACGCGTTTGAAAACACGAACAAGAATAGTCCGTTAATGTATAAGTTCCAAGGAACCAAAAAACGAATCGCTTCCCAAAATATAAATAGCTAAAAATACAAATATTACTTTACTTTTATGAACACTTATCATCATTTCATGGCGCCGAGTAAAACAATCAACAGCAACATACCAAACTATACCTATAGAGTTTTCAAATAATCCAAAAATACATAAATATGTATCCTAATGCAACAAGCTAAAAAAATATGTTCTATTGTTCGTGTGGTGATTCATTATAAAAAAATAAGACAAATAATTCTTATTAACATTAGTGTTGGGAAAAACCGATGATTTTAATAATCGAGTACTTGTTACTCGAGCGATTTTAATAATCGAGTGAATCGCTCCAGCGATTAATAACTTGAAATTTGTATGACTAAGAAGAATGTGTTGATAAAACACCGCTTTTTGTCGTTGTAAGTTATGTTATGTGGTATACTCTTTTGTTGTAAATTGTCAAACAGACACAATTGTCAAAATGGTTGCTCCTGAAGAAAATGTACAAATAACTTTAAATGTTCAAGAGGGATAAATATCAGGCAAATAGAGGAAATTATGGGAAAATGAAAAACACACCATCGATAGAAGACGTGGAAGTTGAAGGAAAAGAGAAAGGAAAAGAGTGTCGATTGAAAACAATGATATACGTGAGGTCGTTGTGCGAAATCTTTGCTGTTCAATTCTACAACGACTCAATGAAGTTCTTGTAAGAAACGGCGCGATGAAAAAACTTTTGAATTGGAATAAATATTTTTTAATAAACAAAAAATAATGTTTTTCATATTTAGACCAGAACTTTTCATTTCCTCGTTGTTTCTTCTCAACACAAGACTTCTTTCTAATCAATGTTTTTGCCAGACAAAAAATAAAAACAATGCCTCGGTCAAAGCCTATTTGGATTTCGTAAAAATCAAAGTATGTTAAATGTTGTTTTTTGTTTTCTAATCAAGCAGGCTTAGATGCCAAATGGTCAAAATTCAATCGAAAATTTTTTGTCATTTCGCTTATCCTGGGACACACTGTATAAAATTTTACAAAATTACAACAATGTTTTTTAATAACCATCGATATCAAGTGAATAGAAAACATCCAAAATTAACCAATACTGGAGCTTCTCAGTTCGTGTAGCATGATAATAATGAGCTTTATTATTCTAGACCACGACAACAGACTATATAATTAAATAGAACTTTAATATCGAAAGTCTTATCGTAGATGATGCATTTCCCTTCGTCGCCAGAAGCCCATCAAAACCTCGATAACAATTAATCGTGGTTGTGAAACTAAATAAAATATGACATGTTTATCGAATATATAAATAAGTCGAGCCGCTATAAATATATTTACAACTTCCTTAGTCATTATTACATTACATTCTTCGGCTATTTTAATTACTTCCAATTTATTCTACCAGAAAGCAGATATTCACAAGCATTATTTAATAGAATTATGCTGGCGGGGTTGCATATATGACGGCGACAACGTTGTGCGCAAGACAACCGACGGGCAACCTTTAAAAATATGACCGGTAAACCGTGCGCACCAACCCATTTTTTCACTTTTTTTTATGATCAAACACAAGCACTATAGGAAAATTCCTTTAGGGCACTCTGGGGGTGCTGCGTGTGCGCAAAAAGCGATTCACGTTGGTTTTGAATCGTTGGAGGTTATATTCGTTGGGAAAAACGACCTCGGGAAGGTCGTTCCATAAGGATGAAGTCCTCCAACTTATAAAATTTAACTTATTACTGCGCATCCCATAAGTTATGGATACGACACATCTGTATAATTATTAACTAAAACATTGGCTTCCAGAGATGTGATCTTGACGTCCTTGGGGCCAATGCATTTTCCTCTCCGATGCATTTCAATAATGGCGTCGCGCTATCCGATACTTATAATTGAAACATTTCCAATATGCAAAATACCATTGATAACGATCAATTAATTTTTTTCTTGTTCGTTTTTGCTTTCAAATTCATCCTCGATACCAACGAAAATTTCAATAGATAATTGGCACTTTCAAATTCGTTAGTTTTGCGTAATTTTGTTCGATTAAATCTTTAAATTTGACTGAATATTATTAATTCATTAATCACGGAATAATAATATTATTTCTTTTCACGGGACATAAACATAATTAATTAAAAATATTGTATAGGAAATCGGGTTTGTTCTATAATAGATTGTAATTGATTAGGCGCCTTTGTAGCTTATTGATAGATGCTTGTTAGTTATTTGTAGAAATGATTATTTGATGTCGCTAAGCACTTTTACTTTTTTATATAAGGTGTCAATATTTTCAAGACTTTCCACAAAGTCAATTTTATTGTGAAGGGCGTTTAAATAGTATATTACGTACCGAGGTGGAAAGTGTTTCATTCCTGTCGAGAGAGTCGGTAGTTAAGTAAATCTCGAGACAGTGATGAAACTTTTCACCGAGGTTTGTATATACTATTTTATTTACAACCACATCTAACATCCACTTCTTATTATTTTGGATTAAAATTATTAATAAAAGATAAATGTCATTTTGACTTTTCCATTGAAAAATTAGACAGAAATTTCAAATTACCGCAGGAGGTAAAATAACGTATGTAATCATACACATCAAGATGGCAAATATCATTTTTTGAATATGGTTTCCATGTCTCTAAACAATATATTATTTTAACAACAGAAAAATGCTATCAGATGAGGAATTTGATTTTGCTTCTACTCCACCAGAAATTCGAGAAGCAGCAAAAATAGTAGAATATCTCCTGCCAACTAAAAGCCGCCCGAGATATGACAAGGCATATAACTGTTTCAAAGAATGGTGTGCGGAAAACAAAGTTCAAAATCCTGGTTCTGAGTCGGCGCTACTAGCTTATTTCAGTGAAAATGCCAAGACATGGAAGATGGTTTGATCACAATATTCAATGCAGAGGACCACTCTATCAATTAGGGAAAAAGTAGACATATCTAAACACGCGTTTTTAAAAAAGTGTGTTCGTATATTATTTTGAGATATCGATTTTTAAAAAAGTTACAAAAAAATAATTTACTTTCCACCCGGGTGGACATCTACTCCGAAATCATTCACAATCACACGGAAATCGTGGAATTCTTCTCGCAATCCCGCAATCCTTCTTGCAATCCGGCAATCATTCCCGCAATCGCTCAAATTCGCGTGTGGTGCGAGTAATCGCGAATGCCGCGCCTGCGCTATTAGTATTTGTCATTAAATCGAAGCCAATTCGCCTCAGATTAATATATAAAACCTGCCGATAAGACCTATTCATACACATAAAGCGATATGCCTCAACTATTATACTTTTAATCATGATTTTTGAAAGTACCAATAATAAATAATTAATTATTTATCGTGAATAATCATTATGCTAGGTGATATAGGGAAAATGGATATTTCTTCAATAACGATCCAAAAAGAGTATTTAAAGTTCTAGAACTCATAAGAAAATTAACAATAACTAAACTAAAACTATATATGTACTCATACCATGCGAGGGAATTAATACAATTCCTCAACTACCATAAGACAAATTCTTTCGCCTAATTTTGAATCGTTTAACCTAAAAGATTATACCTCAGAAAAGAGTAAACGTGAATATTTTATCGATTGATTAATATTTGAATTGTTTTAAAATTCAAGCTTCGAAGTCTCTAAAACCCAGTTCTAAATTCTCGATTCGTATCAAAAAAAATTTGACTTGACTAAAGAACGAAACGTCTAATTTTGAAACTAATAACGCTGTTATAGAAAATAAAAATCGGCTTGAAAAAGTGTTTGTTTTTTTCTCCCCAAGACAAAAATTTAGACGCAAAAAATTAAAAACCAACACTGAATTTTTCGTTTTTTCGTAGTGGTACACTCTAGAGGGCGTTAAAATTATAATATTGTTAATTACACATTGCATAAAAATTTCTACGTAGCTTCGTAATAACATGGACGAAATTTCATTAATAATTAATTTAAACTCTGCCAAGCGTCAAAAACAATTATCACCGAACCGAAATCATTTTCCTCCTTGCTCAACCTGAATGTGTCGCTTTTGTCATTGTCTTACACGAAACAAAAGACGATATTTGGCAAGCTGACGAAGACCCTCGACAGCCTAGATCGAAGACAGGTTGGGTATTTGACTCTCTTTCACAGATATTTTCATGAAAAGTGCTCGGCTGACCTTGCCCTCTTAATTCCGCCCAAAGCGGCGAATAGCAGAAATACACGACGAACCACTGCCGCACATCCATATGTGGTTAAGCTTAGTACTCCTCGAACTTCATTATTTAAGAATTCTTTCATCTGGAGGACTTCATCCTTTTGGAACGACCTTCCCAACGAATATAACCTCCAATGATATGACTAGAGATGTAAAATTACCGGTAATTTAAAAATCGGTAATATTACCGGTAATATTACGTAATATTACGGTAACATTGGTAATTTATAAAAAAAACAGCTAGTAATAATACTAGTTTTTTTTATTTCAAAACTGTAAAAACATTACGAAAAACAATAAGAACGTTTTTTAAACTAGTCAGAGTCAGAATGGACTACGTAATAGAGTGGATAATGGTAAATCATCCTCATCATCATCCCCAACCTCGTCATCTGATTCTTCTTTCTCTTTCGTTAATTGAGTCAAGTCTATAACTTCGAAACCGATATCTTCTTTTTCTATTTCTTCCTCAGTATCTTCTACTATTCTCGAATGATCTTCTTCATTTAGTAAATTATAATTATGGGCAATATAAGTTAGTTTTCCGGCCCTCTCCACGGTTAGTCTGTTTCTTTTTTGCCGATGAATAAATCCATAAGTACTAAAGGTTCTTTCGGTTGCGGCTGTTGACGATGGTAAATTTAAAATGTCTACAGCTAACCTACTTATTTTAGAACTGGAGCAAATTCCTGCCCACCAAACAGATCCAGACATAGATTTTTCGCTGGAAATGACGAATTCCTTAGCAAAAATATTACCTCTAATTTTGTACTGTGCGAGTGCTTCCATAATAAGATCTACTTGTGAAGAATACTTTGGATGACGCCTTGCAGTTTCATAGATGAACTCCGTTGCAATTAAAATTTCAGCTTCAGTTAACTTCTCGCCGCGTTGACTTGGTTCTAATAGGTAAGCAGCAAGATGAACGGGTTTTAAACATATATTTTCTCGTTTTTCAAGAATTGAACACATTTTCTGGTTTTCAAACATAGTAATAGATAAATTAGATACTTTGTCACGTAATATAGACCTTATTTCAAAAAAGCAGATAAACTCTTTTGACATTGTTGGCCCGTTAGCTTCAAAAATCGTTATCCACTTAGACATTGGCTGGAACAAGTCATAAGTTACTTCTATTTGCAACCAAAATTCGTTTTGAAGAAGAAGTCTTACTGTATTTGATGAAAGAACATCAGAAATATCTGGGCTATCATCAACTGCTAAACTTTTTAATGAATGTTTAGTCTCCAAAAAGCTTTTTATACAAGAAACAAAGGAACCCCATCTTGTTTTCACCGGCAATTTTAAAGAGATGTATCGCCCCGTTTTGTTCAACTGGATTTGGCTTATGGAAAAAAAAAAAAAAAAAAACAATATTTCCAATGTTACCGATCTTGCGGTAATATTACGTAATATTACGGTAACATTACCTCGGTAATATTACCTTTACATCTCTAGATATGACAATTATAAGAGTATGTAAGTAACCATGCATAAGAAAAACCCAAATAATTTCAAATTTATTGTTTTAAAATAAATTAAGTTAAAAATTATGTATTATGTAGCCTATGCCAACCTATAAATCCGGCCCTGGTAACGATAACGGCTGTACATACGAGTCATTCATTTTATTAAATTAACCAGATTAAATTCCTGTTGGTTCTACAATCGTTTCAATAACATCGTAATCTCAAAATTTTTCACATGGTTATTCTCCAATTTACATTTCTTCCAGACAAAACACGGTTTGTTATGCCGTTAGTACAAAAAAAAACGAGACCATAAATATACGAAACGACACGGCCATTAAAGTGTTTTATAAAAGGAACATATTATTATGAAAGAGGCCTATTATTAAATTATCTCGGAATGCGGGCTAGGGTTTCTCAGCCTATTTTGATTTATATTGGCTTTTTATGGGGGACCTACGTTCTTGATTTACATTTCAATGACACGAGGGGACGTTACGTGCTACGTGTTTCAGGCAGATTCTTTTATACAATACCTACCCAAATTTAAAGAAAAAACATTTGGTTTAACAAAGTCTTCATTAATTACGACAGGATAAATTTGATGAATTCGTCATAACGGTAACCTTATAGGCGAAGACATTAGGAAAAGGAAATTTTTATCGTTCAGCATTCAAAGCACTATTGGCCAATGCTAGAACATCCCGGGGAGACAAAACATTCCATTCATAGACTCCATTCGTTTACAATCATACATACTTCCACATGTTCGGATAAGTTAGAAGAAGATGTCTTTAAAAACTGGCAACGCTGTAAGCTGTGCGCCCACTCGCTGTATTTCTTACCAGTGCAGTGGCATGTGTTTTTTTACGATGAAAATAAAGTTATTTTAATTAAAAATATTTATGTGTTTATAGTTTATATCTATGTTGACCTGTGGGGAAAATCCAGGTTTATTACCCTGCTTTTCAAATAGGTTCAACAAAAGTATTTACTGTTTAAAAATTAGAAATCCGGTTTAGAATTTTATAATATGTAATTTTATTATAGATATTTTCGATCTAAAATTCGACATAAACAGGCGAGAACAGGTAAACGTTGTAGTTATATTTATTTAAATTCTTATAATAGAAAAAAATCCATATACAGGGTGTTATGGAAATGACGTATTATATTTAAACCGGTAATTCTTGAGATAAAGGCAAATTGAAGAAAAATACCAATAAATGGCGCCTTGAATTCATTCACCGGTAAAGGTCTGACGTGAAACCAGAAAAACACCTGTGGGGCACTGCGATACATGTAACCAAAAAGCGAATTCTGACCGGTGTTGTCATATGTACACCTTAAACTCCTTAAACAAAATAAATAATTTAAACAATTTCCCATTCTGTAACACCTTATTGTACAATTAATTTTAAGAAACTTTACGACAAAAAATGTTTTAAACAACCAGAACAAACATAAAGAATAGTATTAAATAAGTTTGAAATAGGCACGCATGTCACTAAGTCAAATGCCAATGACCTCTTGACGGCTTACAACGATGGAAAAATGTCAGTGGCGTGCCATCTTTTTGTAAAAAATATCAGAGGACATGTTTGCAGGGACGCCACTGGTGGAACAATTGAATTACTTTTCTAACTAAAATGTGTGGTTCTATATCCTATTGACACATACCAAAATTGAAAATAATATCGAAAGTACTTTCGGAGATATTAAAAAATTTTAAAAATAAAAATTCAACACCCTGTAGCAAAGAATTTAAGCCGTTGCGGACATATGTTCATATGAACTTTTCTTTATAAAACGACCTAAGGAACCACACCCTGAAATATTAGCAGGTCATTAAGGAATTTTTACAATTATATCATTACTATAATAATTTTACTAGTTTTTTTTCCGTGTAGCTGGTAAATATTATATTATTTACCTTACCTTTTATGTTAGTTATTGCTACTACAAGTATTTTGCAGTGCTATTGTAACTATACATATAGTACCTTATCTCCTTGTGTTAATTGAGTATTGTGTTATTTTTCCGTGACATTCAAATGTCGATAGATAAGACTAGAACGTCGTACCCAATACCATAAATCTATGTTCTATTGTTTAAAAAATCAAATAATTTTGTTCCTAGAAGTTATTTTAATAAAAAAGCCATGATTTAACATCTGCTGCTGGTTTACTAGAATCCTATTGTAAACGAAATCTAAACAAAATTTGTTTTAGTTTTACTACATTTTCCATATGTATTTGTAAATTTCTTTGGATAATTTACGGCGAAGCTTAACGTTAAATTAATCTTTGGTGAGGGTGCACTTAATTTTATTCTTAAAACTAAATGTTCCATGAGAATATTTGGGTCTACTATTAATTCTGTAGGTCGTATACAACAACACGTGTTTCTCGGGCACTTAATCTGTCTGGTCGTTGTTAATCATTGGTGAATAGGGCTATTTGTATATAATGACGATAAATCTTAATAGGATAGAATTATTTATTTTAATAAAAAAAAAAAAGAAAGTTTTGTATTTTTTTTTAGTTTGTTAAGACGTTTCTACGTGCATTTTTATAAATTAAGAAGAACGATTTCAATCTCCATATCGGCTTTAAAAATCACCGCTGGAACCCTTCGTCACCATAGACGTACTATAATATAAAAGGGAGACAGAATTGTTTATATTTGTCTCCATCAAAGATCGTTTTATAACACAAATCAATGTTGACAAATTTCTGCTGATTGCCCTAGATCTACCGCCTGTGTTTGAAACCGAAAGTTATATTACTTATATTGAATTTGTCGTGTTTTTTTCCTAATATAATTAAATTTTAATGTTTAAACAAATGTGGCAACGCGGTACTGGTGTTTTAGCTACGAGCGACAATGATTTTTAGGAATTTGTCATAATTAATTCATTTCTAATCCTACGGTGTTGTGGAGCCGTGTTTGTGATCTAAGTATTTTGTTTTTTGAGTAATTTTTAATATTTTTCGAACTAGAACTAAGTAGATAGAGCTATTTATTAGCTATCTACAATGGTTCGTCCGTGCGTGGTGTCTAAGAAACTCGACTATTTCCGACCCCGAATTAATATTTCGGGGGTAAGTGAGATTATTGAGGTTATGTTTCTTAGCTTAATTTAGTGGTTTTAATCAAGAACGAGAAAAACTCCGTTTCATGTAGAATTGACCAGGCTAATCAGAAAAAATATCCACATGGAAAAATGTCAGTGGCGTACCATCTTTTTTGTAAAAAATATCAGAGGACATGTTTGCAGGGACGCCACTGGTGGAATAATTGAATAACTTTTCTAACTAAAATTTGAGGTTCTATATACTATTAACAGATACCAAAATTGAAAATAATATCTAAAGTACTTAAGGAGATACTAAAAAAAACATTTAAAAAATAAAAAAATCAACAGTTTAGCAAAAAAATTAAGCCGTTGCGGAGATATGTTCATATGACCTTGTCTTTATAAAATGACCTAAGGAATAACACCCTGAAATATTAGCACGTCATTAAGGAACATCCTGTATAGATTTATGTAATTACATTTTCTATTAATATAGTAAATTTAACAAACACTAGTAAAATTATTGTAATAAAAATTTTATTGTACGATTTCCTAAAAAATATTCTAATAATTACAGTTTTCATTATTAATCCGTACAAAAATAATATTGCAACAATTTACAAAAAACTACCGGCCAACCAAATACTTATAGATCGAGTATGCAATAAGATTTTCGTGTCCGAAATTGTACAGAGAAAATATAGAATAAAAATTAAAAAATTATATTCGTTCGGAATATAGCTAGAAAAGCTTTTTTCCAAAAGACGTCTACTTTGACAGGAATCATATTTTTATGTCCCGTTGTTAGAGGGAAAACTTTTTAATGTACATCGTACATTTTATTTTTATACTAAATCTAATTTCAATCTAGAAACTTCGACACTCATTTCGAGTGGGCGGGTGATCTGTAACATTAATAAATGCCTCCAGAAAAGCCTTCTCAGCTTTATTAAAATACCGCGATCAACTGATAAATCAGCTGGGAATGTCCCAACTTCCTAGCCGCAGTGTGTTTGTTTCTAATTAAAAAACGCTTTCGTGGTCCATATTATTAATTACATTGGTCCAGAAAATACTGATATTAGGATATATGTATTATATTTAAAAATATTTTTAGATCGCGTGAATATCGACAATTTCTGTATTATCTTACATATTCTTTCCGGCATATTAGTATTAGTTACACTTATAGTAAACTAGGTTCGTAGAACCAAACAAAAAACGGGAACTGCTAAAAGTATTAAAAGCTTTCAAAATAAATAAGGAATACTTGCAGCAGAAAATGGACATACAGTGTTGCGTCTTCCTCCGTACTATTGTATATTCAATCCTATTGAACTAATATGGCACCAATTAAAATCCAATATTAGGGGAAATAATATTTCTCCTACATTAAATGCATTTGTAGTAGAATTAATTAAAAACGAAGTAAGAAAAATTTCTTCAGACAGCTGGAAAAACTGTGTACAGCATGTACTTAAGGTGGAAAATTCTTACAATTGTATGATTACAATCAACCCTTAATTATAAGTTTACGCTTAGATGAAGATAGTGATAGTGATACAGAGTTAAATTTTGAATAAATTATCAATAGTTTCAGAGAATTTAATTAATTTTTATTGTACTTGTTATCCTAATAGTTATACTTTTAAATTATATTATTTTCAATTATCATTAATTGTTATCATTATTTTACATTTATTATAGGTACCTAAAACTAAAAATACCTATCTATTTATTTTAAATTATAAAAATAAATCATGTGGTGTGGTATACATTTTCAAGCCGGCCCTCATCCCATTTATTGAGCTTTGAAGAGGTTGAGGCGTATACAATAGGGTTTAATCAGGTAGTTTATTTATGGCAGTAAGAGTCAACGGTATAATTCTGCAACAACTATACGCGAATTATTATGACGGTTGCAAATCAGTTGGAAATCGATACATTTTGCTCTACGAACTTTAAACGAACTGCGCAATGCCCAGGTCAGTTTGTTCGGGTTTGTTCTTTCTTCGAACGAACCTAATATTAATAATTTCATAAATATATGTCTCCTTCTTCCTAGAGTTTACTTTTACTTCGGAAATTGATTCATCGTAATCATTGCCCCAGTGGCGAGGCCACTGTTTCCTCACCAAATTCTGTCGAAATTATCAACTAACCCGTAATAAAAATAATTCGTTATAACATCGATATAGCCATATTATTACAAAATCAAAAAGAAGTCACCATCAAAGTTAATATTAATAAAACTGCAGGCAACAGGTTTTTATATCCCAGGTGTTTGTGCATTTTGAATCTTTAATGAGGCAGTCGAAAAATAATATCGTGTTTCTTATGGTAATGTCGTTCATATTCGCCATCTGCCTAAAGTAAATGGCAATTTTAATCGATCTCTGATTAAAATTTTAGAGAGTCAATTAATTGCCATCTTTTAAAAAATAGATATTAAAAATGCTACTAAAATGCTTTTTGAGCTCTTATCACTACGATTGTATGTATGTACAGGGTGAGTCAACGATAGAGTAAAGTTAATTTTTTCCTTTATGTTAAGAATTAGATAAAAACTTTAAATACAAAAGTGGTAGAGATCATTTAGGTGCACATTCTAAAATTATATTGGAGTATACAGGGTGGCCCACAAAGAAGTGGTGAATATAACTTACGTTTTTTTAAATAGAACACCCTGTATTTCTATCAATTTTTGGATTATGCATAAGATTCTGAATATTTTTTATATATAATATTAATATCTAAATCTTATAGTTTTTCCAATATTTCTATTTTTTCAGAAAAATGTCAGTTTTCAGCGTTGGATTTAATTGTTAATACCTACACTACCTCTGCAAATTAAAAGTTCATATTTGGTATGGACATTATATGGAGTTAAGGCAAATAAACTATGGAAACAAATTTATCTCACTTTTTACAGGGTGTTCAAAATAAATTTTCGATTTTCAGTAACTTTAATCAAAAAAATCTCGTTTTTTTTAAATGATACACCCTGTATATTTTATTTCTTTCTGATAGAATACGTAATTATTTAACTTTTATTTAATATATCATGTTTATTTTTAATACTTTTCGACATATTTTAATTTTTCTCTATTTTTCAATGTTAATTTCCTATATTTATATTATAACATCCTAGTTGCAATGAAAAAAACAAAAAAAACCTGTGGAGTCCCCAGGACAAAATCAAACGAGGTAAATTTTCGAAACATATCATATAATAAAATGGAAATGGAAATAAGTAACAACAAACTTGTGGAACAGAATATTTACAATTAATATTTTCTCATTTTTTAAATGTGTCGTAATAAATGTTCAATGTTAATGTTTTAGTAAGTTTTGCTGTACTCTCCTTAGCATAAATGCTATACTGTCCTGCAAGCATTTCGTATTCTATATTCCAATTTTTTTCTGACTCTCCAAGTGTGTAAATCATGTCAATCAGTTCATTTTTAGGGAAATCCATACTTAATTTCTTCCTAAACACTTCTTACATCGAATAACAAACGTTTCTAGGTATTTCAGTATTAAGTACTTGTGTCAAAGTCTTGACACCTTTTGTTTTTTCATTGCAACTACGATGTTATAATATAAATATCGGAAATTAACAATGAAAAATAGAGAAAAATTAAAATATGTCGAAAAATATTAAAATAAACATATGATATATTAAATAAAAGTTAAAGAGAAATACGTATTCTATCAGAAAGAAATAAAATTTAAAAAAACCGAGATTTTTTTGTTTAAAGTTACTGAAATTCGAAAATTTATTTTGAACACCCTGTAAAAAGTGGGGTAAATTTACGTACCAATATGACGAACCAGGATCGCTGTTGGCGAGGCTCAGGCGCGTCTCGCCATATTTATACGCATCTTTATAATAAATACAAAAAAATGTTGCTCAGTAATAATTTGCAATAAATATAGAAACGCTTCAAAAATGCCTAAATAACCCGAAAACAAACTAAAAGTCCTCACCTAAAATCCAAGCTCAAATTCCGCTGATGATTACTCAGTCTCGCCCTGGTACATTGCTGGCCCATCACCGGCCCCGCACCCCGTCCATGCACCGCCGGCACTGCCTCCCTGCAGCCGCCCATTTTCTGCCGCTTCAACGCCAAAATATTCGGCACCTGCTGACCCATCGGGGCCACCGTTTCCGCGCTCATCTCCACGGGTACACCGGCACCTGGACTATCTTCTTTGCGGTTTCGTCATGATTTTCAAATCTGCTTCTTTAGTCATACTGCAAGAAAAATGTCCACAAATAAAGATTCATACTGCAGCGTTCGTGTAGGTCAATTTTTTTTTGTAGGTGCGGCGAACGCGGGTCTTATTGCTTATGCAACAACCGCCAACATTGCAAACATTTCCATGCTAAATACATTACAATACTTGTTTTGTAAATAAAGCTCTTTTTTCGCGTAAAAATTTGCAAAAATTAGATTTTGTGAGTTATTCTGTAAACTGTTGACCATGCATTCATTAAAGATCAAATAATATTACTGGTCGGAATTTCAAATTTGAAGTAGTACTATACAACGTGTCCAAAATAAGGAGGGCCAGTACATGAATCTCGGAAACCGTAAGAGATACGAAGTCGGTTAAATAGAGGTAAAGTTGCGCATTGACGTGCCTAATAATAAGCCGTTTAGATAGTTTTAAAATTCCGAGTAGTTCCGGAGATATCCGGAAAAAACAGAAATTCTGAAAAATCGTTTTATTGTTTTCCTGGGTTTTTTTTGAGATCGAATTCAAAGTAAATTGCACTTTTGCATTGCCACTTTGTATTTTATTATTAAATTATTTGTTATTTATTGAACTAGTCCAACATAAGTAAAAAATTTAGAGCTTACTTATGAGATATTATTTATAAAATTAGGAGAAATACAGGACCGTATCCCAAAATTTCCTGATGTTGTTCAAGAAACCCTCGAAACGTCATTAAACCACAATGTGTCATACATCGTTGCATTCGGCAGAAAAAAGCTATCAAATTTCAATATCAGGAAAACAGGACCGTATTTAAAAAAATAAAGTTGATAATGGCCCTTCGAAGACGACTCGTCGGACTACAAAACAATTAACGCTGTTAGATAGAGCGGAAAAAGTGCAATTTGAATTCGATCTACAAAAAACCCAGGAAAACAATAAAACAATTTTTCAGAATTCTGGTTTTTCCGGTTATCTCCGGAACTACTCGAAATTTTAAAACTTTCTAAACGGCATATTATTAGGCACGTAAATGCGCAACTTTACCTCCATTTAACCGACTTCGTATCTCTTACGGTTTCCGAGATACCTTTACTGGCCCTCCTTATCTTGGACACGTTGTATACATTGAACTATCTTGCAATGTTGGCGGCTGTTGCATAAACTTTTAGGTCGCGCCAATTTGTTGAAATACTTAGGAGACAATATCGAGCAATTTAATCCAAAATAAAAACGCATTGCTATTTTTTTACTCACTGAATTTATGTCTTTTTCTGAAAAATTTGATCACATTAAATCATTACAAAGTTCCTATATCTTTTTCAAATAACTACTTTGCGATGGACTTTTCGCAAACTAAGTGAAATCAAATTAAAACGTCAAATAGCAGTGCCAGATACATATTGGGAGGTTAAAATTATTTTGGTTTGACGCAGCACTGACATTTGGGTACAAACAACACCTCCACCTGTAACCTAGTTACCTATTATTACACCCTTGTAGTTAAACAGTGATATGTTATCCCAAAATGGTATGCAGATCTGGAAAGCCGCTGTCCGCCCATAGTAATGGGTTAGAAGAGTAAAAGATCGCAAACGACAACAGGAACAGATAGATTATTTCCCTCACTCTATAGCATCGTATCTCGCTCATTGTTCTGATGTGCCTCCCGCTGCGACTGAATTTTAAATTCTAAAGTCTGTTTCGTTGCCGTTGATAGCTCGATACCCTCATTAAAGATTCAAAACAAGGGCCCAGTGGCCTAAAATATTTTACCTATAAAATGGTCTTTTTACGTACATCTAGCATAAAGATGAAGAAATTTTGACCTATTCCACCGGGTAACAGATAAAGTAACAATAGAGCCATAAAATGAAATGAAAGGATAATGATTAAAACGGCCCATCATGGTCGGAGAGTTGGGTTTTTAATGTAACCGCTTATTATTTTATTTAAATGTAATAGATTTTATGATTTTATGAATTTATTTACAAGAAAACTAATTTATTTACAGATCAAAAAATATTGACAATTTCAATAATTATAACTCGATAAAATGGTCCTCAGAAGAATCTGAAGAGTCATCATGTCCTACGCTTATTACTAAAGGCTCAATTTCCATAGTTGTGTCAATTACGTTGTCAAGTTCCCACATTTTTTGTTCCTCTACTATAGCATGTTTTATGGCGTTTTGCCAATTTTCTGATGACACATTTGCTAAAGAATGAAGCAAGAGGTGTCGCACTTCTTGCATTTTAAAAGTTTTGTTATTTCTAGCAACATATCCTTTTACTTGAGCCCATATTAGTTCGATAGGATTTAGCTCACAATGGTAAGGTGGTAAACGGAGCACTATAATACCTCGATCTCTTGCCATCTCGTCAATAACATACTTTTTATACTGTGATTTATGTAGCCTAACAATATCCAAAAGTTCTTTTTTTACCATGGTATTATCGTAACTCAATTCCTTTCGTTGTAACCAGTTTACGATTTCCGCCTTTTTCCATGAAGTTGTGGGAAGATTCTCTTTTAGCCTAGAGTGATAGCTGGCATTATCCATCACTATTACAGAATTAGCGGGAATGTATTCTATCATTTGCTTAAAATATTCCTCGAAAACATCAGCAGTCATTTCTTCATGATAGTCTTTAGTAGAATTCGACTGGAATTGTAATAATCCTTGATCCAAAAAGCCATTTGAACTTCCTATATGAGTTATAATAAGTCTGCGTCCCTTTCCAGATGGTGGTCTAAGTCCTGTTGACCAGCCTTCCATGACAGCTTGTCGAGAACTTAGGACATTTTTATCTTGCCAAACTTTAGATACGGTGTGCCCTTCGTTCAGCCAAGTTTCATCCAAATAGAAAATGTTTTTGCCTTCGCTGCGGTATTTTCGGATGGACCTTAAGTATTGACGTCTCCAGCAAATAATATCTGCTCTATCAATAAGAAAAGATTTTCTGTTTTGCTTCTCCCATCGAAAGTTCATATCATGAAGTATTTTCCATAGTTTCGTTCGTGATAGCTGTGGTAAGTCCTCGTCGTAGTTAATGGCTTGTAAAATTTTGTCTATAGTTGGTATTTCCTTGGCAAAATAAAAACTATGTACTTTTCTTCTAATACCATTTTTAATGAAATTGTCAATTTCTAACGGTTTCTTTCCTGGGAGTGGTTTTGGCTCACTGAGGTTCTTAGATTTTCTTTCACGCAAGAACCTATATATAGTAGCCTCTCCAACTCCTACCATATTGGCACACTCTGCAATGATGCTACGAACATCACTTGCAGGTTTCTGGTACACTAGAGCATCATGCACGTTTAATATTAATGTCTTTTCTCGGAGAGAATATGCACTCTTGCTAATTTGACGAAGACACGTTGGCGAAAAACTTGAAGCCATTGTTACAAGTATAGGAAATAATTCAACTTTGAGATAATGCAGTATCTAAATACAACTAAATACATAGTTTGACAAACGCACATCAAATGACGTAATAACATCCTAAAGCAGGCAAAAATAGGTAAATTAATTACCCCTGTTGTACCTACTTTAACCCTAATCCTACTTAACAATGGACAGAGGCCAATTTTCTTATTAAATAAGGTAATTACTATTGGCAACGCCTATGGTTTACGGTTGTTTTATGGCTTCAACCCTCGATATGAGCTATCAACTGCAACAAAATGGACTTTAGTTGGTCAGCAACTTATGGACAGCAAACATTTCTGAATCGGTCAGTTAATTAATGTCAGTGCTCTAAATTATTTTGGTACGCAAACTAAATATATAAGCTGCTATGAGCGATCCACTTTTAATCAGATATTGGTAAGCAATCAGCGGGTAAGCAAAATATTTGATCTTGGTCATCAAAACAAAAAGCGATAAAACGTAAAATAATGACAGTGCCCTGGGAAAACAAGTGAAAACCTTGGGCCTTGACTGCTACACCGAATGAAAACACACGCACGCAATTAGCTACTCGTATTATTCAAAACAAACGCAACCCAATGATTTATATTGATAACCGTTTTTTTAATATGCAAACCTCTGAAGTAAACTGCTTCTAGACAGGGTTTTTTTTACGGACCAATTGTAAAATCTTTCTGACCAAGTAATCATTTCGCAGCTCGACTGTTAATTAAGCGAACACATGATATTACAAGCGAACTGATATCGGTTAAATTGTTGACAGTTTGTAGCATTTTTTGCAGAAGAAGTGTTGCAGCCCGATTTTTATTTATTGCAAGCAAAATTTTTTTTTTTTTATGATCAAACACAAGCACTATAGGAAATGATCAAATGATTTAATGGCTATTTTTGGCTGCGAACCAATTTTAATAACGGCAAGTCATTTAATTACTTCTCAATAAAAAGTAGCAAGACATCTCTTCAAACAAAGTCAGGAAAAAAAATTTTAAACGCAAACTCAAGATTTTTACAAATATTTTGAAAGCCCCTGTATTTATTTTAGATTTTTTTTGCGGCATTTTATTGAAGGCCGAATTTGCAACACCCTGTATAGATATATAGTAATCATTATTGCTTTTTGTTTTTTTATCAGAAGTCCATATTTTATCATTTATGCGTCATAAACATAACCTCTGGCTAGATTCAAAATCGCTTTTCCTTGAAAATCTTTAAAACATTTTTACATAGATATTACAAGAATTTCCATCAATGAATGTATTAAAGAATTAGTCATTCTTCTAGCAATAATGAGGTGCCTTGCAATGAGGCTAATACGGTTGAATGTAACAGGTTCTCAATAGGTAGGTGTAAAGTATTTTGCGAGGTAGGTATGGCACACCCAAGCGCTAAGCAAACCATTGAATTGATAAAATTTACATAATCTAATCAGAACAGGTATATATTGGTCAAAATTTATACGCCGTTCAATTTTACGAGGATACTTAGTGGTTCTTTACTAATATGTACTTAAGTATACAGATTGTGATTATTTTATCAGAAACTTATATAGGAATGTTCAAACCGTTTTTCCCCAAGATGTATAGCCTGCAAATTATGTAAAATACCATAAACAACTCTACTTTACTCCTTTATAGGTCCTTTGATAACCTGTAGGTATTAATTAGTTGAAGCTTATATATTTTTAAGATTCAAATTTAACCATTTTTAAATAAACATTATAAAATAATTCGAAAATAACGCTATAAATAAACACCGAAAATGTGTTTTTTCAGGCGTGATAGTGAACTCTCTTGTTAGGTTAATAAACATTAAATATGCCTAGATTATTTTTCTTTGGGTGCCAAAAACTACGTTTGGCAAGTGTTTTTGGGGTCAGCATAATACACCTATATAGTGGCTTTAAAAACAATATCGCTATTGATGAAGCCAACTAAACTGCTGGCCATTTGCTTTCGAGCAAGAAAAATTTCGCCTAAATTTAAAAGTTAATATTTTCTGAACCAGATATGACATCGATCTCCGGTTTTTAATGGTAGATAGATTTATCCCTTAGGAAACAATTGCCAAAGTTGGATTGTCTTAAACGGTCAGAAAATTTTATATACAGGGTGTTAAAGAGGACGATGATTTTTGCTCCAATTTCAATAGCATGTAACTTTCACAATAATATTTTTAAATTTTATCACTGTACGTCAATTGAATCACTGGTTAATAGCAAAGAAAGTAATTTGTCAAATTTTTTATATCTGCTATATTTTAAGAGATACCGATTTTTTTGAAAAACTTTGCTTTTTTCAACTTTTTGTTAGCTAGATCCCATTGTGCGTTGTATCGTGCAAACTTTGCAAGTGATTATTATACCTTATGAAAAGATTGTTTATGTTCAGTAACAACAATTGCACCTAAATATTGTGATGTGCAGTGGCGTACTTATAATCACTTATATGTCTATGCTTTTATGAGTATCTCACAATTTTTTTGTATTGGAAAGTACTCGCCTCTAGATTAGGCAAGTTTTTCCTTATTTTTTAGTTTTTCATATCGCGCTACAGGTACAGGTACAGTCTACAAAATTTTAAAAAAGATAATTTTTTTATTTAAATAATTGTTTGAAATTTTTTTTTTTAATTTTGTAGACACTGTATAATATACCTGTAGCGCGATATGAAAAACTAAAAAATAAGGAAAAACTTGCTTAATCTAGAGGCGAGTACTTTCCAATACAAAAAAATTGTGAGATACTCATAAAGCATAGACATATATATAAGTGATTATAAGTACGCCACTGCACATCACAACATTTAGGTGCAATTGTTGTTACTGAACATAAACAAGCTTTTCATAAGGTATAATAATCACTTGTAAAGTTTGCACGATACAACGAACAGTGGGATCTAGCTAACAAAAAGTTGAAAAAAAGCAAAGTTTTTCAAAAAAATCGGTATCTCTTAAAATATAGCAGATATCAAAAATTTGGCAGATTACTTTCTTTGCTATGAACCAGTGATTCAATTGACGTACAGTGATAAAATTTAAAAATATTATTGTGAAAGTTACATGCTATTGAAATTGGTCCTCTTTAACACCCTGTATATACAATTTTCTGACAGTTTAAGACAATCCAACTTTGTCAATTGTTTCCTAAGGGACAAATCTATCAACCATTAAAAACCGGAGATCGATGTCATATCTGGTTCAGAAAATATTAACTTTTAAATTTAGGCGAAATTTTTCTTGCTCGAAAGCAAATGGCCAGCAGTTTAGTTTATAGTAGTTATCTTTGAGCTATCTATCTGAAAACTATATCTATATCTACCTGGTAGATATGGGCTATATGATTCAAAGATAGAGTCTTGTGAAGTTGAGAGGACCATATTATTTATGGCGCTAGCTTATAATAGATAATACCGAGGTTAAAAGTATAAAATACAGTAATCTGAAGCCTGATATAAACAACAACCACTAGAGTATCCAAAATACTGACCTAAAGAATCGAAACATCCTACCTAGGAGGTCATGAATCCAAACTAAGTATTTATGATGATAATAACTTGGGTTAATGATGGCTGTCGGTCATCAAATTAGAGGTTGGCATAAAACCAAAATGCACACAGGATTACTGTACATATTAATTTAAATTTGCAAGGTTCTTGACAATATATAATCTTGCCAGAACTAGTTGAACCACATAAAATAATCTAAGGGTACTTCTCAAATTAACTTTTGTTCATACAATCAAATTACAAAGCTTTTTTATGGAAGCTTTTTTAAACGTCTGCAAGAACATCAATAGGACTTATATTATACATCAAATAAGTTCTATAAGCTTTCTGTTATATAACTGGGTTGTTTATGTTTCCTAAATGCTGTGATACAACTTTTATGTCACAAATCTGGGGTTTTTACATTAATGATTACAAGAACGTTTTCAGGAAAAATTTATATTCCTCGAAGCTCAAAATATCAAACCTTAAAAATTCAGGTAGGTATTTATGTTATTTACTTTCAAGGTTTACATCTTCCCACTAAAATGGCCCCATAAAATCAGTCTAGGATTAATACTCGTTGCCTTGCAAAATTAGAATGTGACCTTGTCCAAGTCAACAATTCGGTAATAGTTTACCTACAACATACTAAATACAATTTAGCATGCATCCTGATTCTAATTTATGGAAGGTAGGTGCTGGTATAGGTACCTACAAAAATCGCAATATTAATGATAGTTTGATTGGAACAGAGATAGCAGCTAACAGAGATACTGACTTGAGGTTACCTATAACAATTGCAATGTTTGAGATGACTGACCTTGGACAGTAGATTTAAAATCAGATCGTCCTTGAATATTGTAAACAAAACAAATTAAACATTGGCCTTCCACTGTACAGTGTACTTACAAATGTATTTTTTTACTAAATTTTTGTTTTTCAACATTCTTATCCAAGCTATATAATATGATATATGATATGTAACTGAAAGTAATCCGATATAGTATAAATAACTATTTATGCCCATGTAGCGACACTATATTATCATAAATTATCTATTTTATGCATGCTAGATTTTCAGGAATGCAAAAGGCCTTATTTATCATACAAGGGTGTGCCATTTGAACAACAAAAACATGTAAGGAAATCAGTCACAAACGTCCATCGAGCTGTATAATAAAGCGAAAATAGCATTGCATATTTCTTCAAAACAAATTATAAATTGTAATATTAACTTACCTTTAGCTTACTTTCTATTATATCGAGTTTTGAAATCCTTGAAATAATTTTAATACCCAAACGTCATAGCGTAAACTACAAATGTTATCCTTGTACGATGGAATAAAACCACATAGACACTTGCGAATTATTTAAACCAGTACTAAACACTATTAAAAACGTAATTATAACTATTTTTCGATTAATTTTTAAATGTCTCAATAAACACGAAACACTACAACCCGAAGCCACAATCACATCAAGGCGCCATGTTTTTCCATCATGAATGACCGACTGCGTACAACGCCGCAGAGGGGACAAAATGAAACAACTACCGGTGTGCCAGTGTTGTCAGATCGCATGTTAACTCTGAGGAAGCCAGATTATTAAGGAGTGTCAAGATACAGTTATATACGGTAACGTTATTAAAATGGCAATACAAAATAGATTTGCTTCTGATCTTGAAAACATTCAGAGAAGCTGATTAATAGAAATACTAAGTTTGAGAAATTTTCAAAATAATTGTTGAAAATATTGGAAATTTTGCGTCGTCAAGTCGTGTTTCTTCTCAGACTAAACTGAAATATACTATATATATTTTATTTTTACATAATATATCACCTTTTACCGCAGATATTGTGAGTAATAATAATATGGAGTATAACGAGAAATAACGGCTGTTGAAAAGAACTAGGTTCTGCGAAAACTCCTATCCTTGGAAGCCAGTTAACTGTTAAAATCTGACAACGTTGTAGAAATGCTTGGTGCATCAACGTCTGCTAAATACAGGGGAGATTCAAAATATGTGATATTTTATATTAAAAATAAAAACATTAAGGGAATAATAATTTATGTATAGTTGTCAAGTTGTTTTCTGGCATTGGACCGGCTGAATTCATGAAAGAGCCTCTGACAGCATGGTGGAAACATTTGAAATCGACAGATTATTATCATCCCTTTTGTTTTCTCTGTGCCATTCTATTCGTAGAGGGCAATAACCCGGCGTTGAGTTTGAGTATTGAGTTTCCTTTTATTAACGGCAATTAGCTCTAGCAAAGGTAAGTTTATTTTGTCAGTAGTAGAACATAATAACTTTCAAATATATACATATTAATCAAATCAATTAAATCCTTGCCTGAATACGATCCTGAGTACCTACCTATTCCTGAGTCTTTCCAAAACATTAGTGTTATCATGTTTGAGCGCTAAAAGCTAAAAGTTTGCGTAAATTTGTACAGTTGTTACTCATAATTATTATTTTTATTGATATTGTGACTGGTTCCCGAATTTATTTTGGCAAAGTGTTTCTAGGACATTAAGTGATCTTTTAAAAATAAAAATTTATAAGAAAAGGTATAATTAAGACTGTGAGTCATGATTTCAAAACAGTTCTCTAATTTATGGTAACCTATAAGTGGCACGATCATTTTTAGAATGGTACAGTGTACAGTCGTGCCCAAAAAAGTCCCGTCATTCCATTATTCCATCATACTGCACCATAAAACAGTTTATTGCATATTAAAAACACCTATTTGTCTTCTTTTTTAATTAAGGTTTACGATTACGATAAATATAAAAAAACGAGTACCAGAGAATTGTTATGCAACAAACATCATAACTGCTTGGGTAAAGTAGAAATGGGATAAGTACCGATTTATTTTTTATTTTTACAATAACTATCAAGGATAGAATATCCATGCAGAGTAAGAATGATTTATGTAATTATATTTGTTTTAATCATAATTTAAATATTGTTTTTCTATTTGGGTTTCATAATGGTTACATTATGAAATGCAAAAAAATTGAATAACTTGCCACTTTATGAAACTGAAATTTTATTTTTTTCATGCTGGCATTAAGGAGGGTTCGAATTTTAGGCTTACTTCGATTTCGTTGAAATTAGTTTTCTAGGCATTATGGATTCCACAGAAATTTTTTGCTTTAAAATACTAACCTTTAACCTTTTTTAAAGTTTTTCTAGATTCTTTTCTGCAATTTAAGAAGCTTTGTTGTGTTCAATTGTTTCTATCATGGCATATTCGATACTTGTAACATTTTATTAAATTGTAAAAGTATTGCAAACCCAAAAATAAAATATTAACTCAAATGGAAAAAATCTACTATATTTTTTAAAGTTTTGCAGACTTTAAAGACCCAAATAGAAAAAGTATTATAAATACACGGTTCATAAGACAATTAGAGCACTTGTACTTTAGAACACTCCCCGCTTCGCGGGTCGTTTTCTAAATTAAACGCGTGCTCTAATATAATGTCTTATGAAACTTCTATCTTAATTACTATTAAAGCAAATATCATTTAAAACTTTCATAATTTTATTAGCGATGTCTAACTCCATCTCTATAAATATTAGTACCTCGTCTAAATCTCTTGAACATTTGATTTTTGTGCCATAGATTTTCTGATAAGTCACACTCGTTATTTACGAAAAAAAGTCTAGTTTTTATACCAATCATATAAAAATACCTTCATTACCTGTGTCTATACATTTACCTTGCGTCCACGAGATAATAAGCACCCTTTGCCGCCGGAAGAATTATCCATCGTCATTACGACATCCTGCCATAAAGGAAAAGATAAAAATATTCCCATCAATTATTTTCTAACAAAAACATGAATTGTTAAAGACATGCCTAAAATTCCAGTTGTATGTTAGGATTTCTTACCAGGGCCGAATTTAGAATCTATATATTTTTTTAATTAACCTACAAAAACCACATTTTCAGCAATTGTTCAATTAAAAATTTAAAAATAAATGTGTATGCGCACCAATAGATTTTAAAAATATTTATTATATAATTATACAAAACTGTGAAAGCTTAACAATAATATATTATTATTTAACTGTTCTACAAAAATAAAAGAAAAATTGTCATACCGGCTGGACTTCTAAACTACCGGAGATACAATTTGGTAAACAACACTAATTTTCTTTTGTCAATGTGAAAATTTCATTTCCTATAGTGTTTGCTGTAGGTATTACATGACCTATGAGAGTTTCGTGGTTTTGCCATCACACTTAATTGAATAGAGTAAGATTGACTCACCAAATTCCATTCAAACTAGGCACATGGGTTTAGAATTTATAATGCAGTTCAGCCAATATATTATTAAAACAAAATACACCCTGAACAGAGGTCGCGCGGTACATTTGTGATGTTGACCTCTTTGTGGTGCGGGCCCATAAGCTGCAGCCCATTAAGCCTATGCTTAAATCTGGCCCGATACTCTATACCTTACTGTTAGATATAGAGAGGCAGGTTCTTACAGAATCAATATGGGTCCTCCCAAACTTCTGGCCTCTATAACAGACATTTATATTGAATTCTTTGAAATAGTATAAACCCTCCAGGGTTTTAGACTGGTCCAGCTACTCGCTTTAGTAACAATATAATTATATACTATACATGTGAGCTGTAATTAAATGCATGGGTTTTTATTCATATCTATAGTTCGATAATAAATTAAGAATAATCGGCATTCCATCAAAACGAGTTAAAAAACGAATAAAAGACTGAAATTAACTTTTTTATTACTTCATTGTTCACAGAATAATCATTCCATGATCATATTTCGTAGTAAATTATTTTAATATAAATATTATTAATCTAAGTAAAGTATTATTTCCTGATAATAAAGTCTAGGTTCTTACGATAACAATAACTATACGAAGGGCAAGAATCCCGCCCCCCACCCCTCCTCCCCCCCTGGAAGTTGTCAACTTTATACCATCAATAATCTTTTATTTCTTTAGCGGAAAAGATAATATGTTTTTTGAAATTTGGTACGTATTTTTAAAGCTAAAGTAAATTCAACATTCGAGGCGATGCAGCCAAACGAAGAAAAAATCTAATAAAGCGGATCCGAAGCTGCTATATAAACAAATATATAAGGAAATTTTAGGCACCGTTATTAATTAAATTAAAACTAGATTTTCGGACATCAGTGAATTAAATTTTTAATCCTATTCAAATTGAAAATTGTTTCCGCAAGAACTATATGCCAGTGTATTGAAGCAATATAAAATGTTTCATTCTGTTCAACTGAAAAATGAAGCCCTATTATTTCCGTCTTAATCGAGAGACGCTTCCATTTGGTTTAAAATTGATCAAAACTTATACAAGAAATACGAAATACAACTGACCAGGACACTCAAAAGATCTCGTTGTAGTATTAACACACAATGAACATTTTTACGATGACATTATTGCATATTTGGCATTGCAACCGAAAAATACCATTAAAACACAAATAAGCAATATATAAATATGGAGATATTTTTGTTGTTAGTTGTTTTATTTATTATTTTATAAGTCTTGCATACTTATATAATGGATATATGGATACAAATATTTTAAAAGAAGCCAGATAAGTTCTTGTTTCCATATGGTTCATTTTTATTTGTAGCTAGTTGGTACTCCCAAGAGTACTCCGAAAACCTGAAAAATTTCCTAACTACTCCGTTTTGAGGCGTCTATTTATATTTTTAAATAAGTACACATTTTATCATGTCCAGTATACTATATATATAAAAATAACTTTTTTTTATTTTCAAGCCGGCTTTGTAATTTGATTTTGCTGGTAGGCTGTGCTTTTTGTTAGGTATTTAAGTAGTGAGGGGGCGTCCTGAAAAGGGGGTAGGGAGCGGAGAGGGGTGGGAGGGTTACGCCAACGCAATGGATGCACCCCGCATTTTTAAGGCAAGAGCCGTCACCATTAACTGAAACGTGTTTCCTCATTTTTCATGAAGCTTTTGTAATGGTAAAAGTGATAATAACTAATAACGGTAGGTAACAAAAAATTATCTGACGTTGAGCTATCGATAAGCCGCTTTAAAAAATTGTAAATGTAAAGGAACATTTGATACTTGAATAGGGGAGAATCGGCTAGAGTGTATTCCCTTCAAAGAGCTTTTAGGCATCCATATTCAAATAGAAATAAATGTTCAATTGATATTATGGTCGGGTTTTGTTCGTCGATTAAATAGAAAACAGAATAAATTTGCCTCTAGAGTTCGTTCTGCCTGTGGTACTGGTAGACTCCCCATTTGTAGGGCGAGACATCCGAAATTAATATACTCTACCCAAACAGGGAAGAGCCCTCTCGTGCTTTAAAATAAACATTTTAGTCGTTTAGAATGTTTTTACGACCCATATTTCAAACCAGAGCAGAAGGTGTGGCACTGTAGGGTCGGGAGGGGCGCGAACACATCGAACATCGTCACGTGCAAATAAGGGCAGACAAGGGTGATAGAGGGAGAGGTTACAAAAAAATCTTATCTGATAAATGACTTGTAGGTAGGACCCTAAAATGATATGAAATTCGTGTAGGTTTACGGCGGAACAGTTATTTTTAAAATAGAATCAAATATGTTATTTTTAGACGTCCCAAAAAAAAGTAGTCCGGGAAGTATTACTTATTTAAAGGATACAAACAAAATAATACATTGTTAAATTCGGTAAATTTTTTAAAAACTTTAAACTGTTGCTCAGTGGCGAAACTTTCAGTAGGCCAGTATTTACGGGAAGTGGATATAGGGGATATATCCCCCCTTGGACTAGTTTTTTTTCTAAATATTATTCTAATATTATTTCAAATCTGTACTTTATCAGTCTGCCGCACATCGCCGCTCTTTACGCTTATCGCAGCTCGAACATAGCTCTAACGCAACATAGAGACTTTGAAAAGTTCTTATTTAGTATCCAAAATTGAAATTTAGGTCCCTTGTATAAAACAAGTAAAAATAAACAGTTTTATTCGGTATTCTTGGTATTTCGTAAAAGCCATTAATTTCAGGGTAATTATGATATTTGCGTTAATTTCATCGGGTATATTGCTCCTAGGAACAAACACATTTCAACACTAACTTAATTACTTCGCTGGAGTTTTAAGCAAGTGCTAAATAACTAGGTTTAAAAGCGACCGTTTCATTATAACTGAAATAAGTTTTGTTCGTAATTGCTACACTTGCAGTTAATGCATGTAATAATTAACTTGACTTATGACTTTGAATATTATGGGAACTTCACCATAAAGTGCTTTACCTTACTTGGTCGCTTGTTCGTGGTATTGTTTAAACGACCTATGCATGCACAATTTTTGTTAATTGCTTGCTTGCATAAACGGAATTTTACGAGAGATTATTAAGTATTATTAATATCTATGTGTGCCTATACAGGGCGAAGCAAATTTGACTTTCACCATGGGGATTTCGGAAATGGTAAGGCAATAATATGCCGCAAAAATCAAAAATAAATACAGGGGCTTTAAAAATATTTGAAAACATCTAAAATTTCGCTTTTCGGTTTTTATTTCGTCCTGGCTTTGTTCGCAGAGATGTAAAATATCACTTTTTGATAGCTACTCTTTGTTCTCCAGAAGATCATCAGATCTTTAATGCGACGTTTCGTCTTTGGGTCACCATCATCAGTTTAATTTTTTTAAACCCGCACCTGGATTTTTGTTTAATTGAAAGACAATAAGGGGCGAGGACGGGTATTTAAAATGAAGATGGTCAATTTAAGGAACAAAACGTCGGAAAATCAGTAAGTATTGTATACCGCCGAACGGAATTTCCGTTCCTCTTTCATAATTCAAACAAATAAATCCAGGCCCGTATTTAAAAAAAATAAATTGATGATGGTGACCCGAAGACGAAACGTCGCATTAAAGATGTGACCATGCCATCTTGTGAAGAATAAAAAGTAGCACTGAGAAAGTGAAATTTATTTTTGGATATCTCTTCGAACAAAGTCAGGAATACCGAAACGCAATTTAAAATTTTTTCAAATATTTTGAAAGTGTCTGTATTTACTTTCGATAGTTTCTTTGTCCCAATTTAACCGAGTTCATGGTGCAGGACGAATTTGTTGTATATTATACAGGGTGTTTCTTAAATTTTTATCAATTATTAACTGAAATAGCAATCTTGCAGGATAATAACAATAAAATTATCAAAATAGCAACAAGAATAATGCAATACGTGTGCAAACACTAATTTTAATATAAAGTTAAATTTCTTCGTCACCTTAAGTAACAATTAAAACCTAATAAATGCAATACATATGTACATACAGGGTGTTATGGAAATGACTTATTATATTTAAATGGGTGACTCCTTGGGTGTCCTAGAGAAAGTCTAGATACTTTTTTTTTAAATCGAATATCTAAATACTAAGGTAAAAACCCTTTTTACCCACATACTGTCGCCCCGTTCCAACTGGATTCACTTAGCAACAATGTGGGTCACTAGAGTATACTAACAGTGTTGTCAGATCACACCGCGTGTCTCGCCGTAACTTGAATACCGGCCGCGCGCCGCTTCATACTTCAGTATGTTTCGAGATTCGGGAGTGGAACGACGTTGGTTCCACGACGTCGAGGGTTCCACGTGGTTGACGTATACGAATTTTAAACGTTTTGTTAGTTGTATTGCCCGATTTTTTTTTGTTGTGAAATAATTCATAATAATAAATGTTGTGATGTGATTTCAAATTTGTATGATATTATCTACTGTTGGTTCTGTTGAAAAGCAGACTTTTTGTGTTTTATTCTTTTATGGAATTTAATTATAAAATGGATTATTTTAAAATAAGATCTAAGGTAAGAGTGTATGTACCTTAAAATTGTAGTTTTTTTTGTATCTAAAAAGTTTGAAAAAGAAGTGATAGCGCGCGTCAAAGACGTCTTGTTGTCAAAAACTGAACACGTGCGTTTAGAATTATGTGCTGTAATATGACAACGCGTCAAAGACGTCTTGTTGTCAAAGACTGAACACGTGCGTTAGAATTATGTGCTGTAATATGACAACATCGTCTATAATGCGCTAACCTCTTTTGAACCTGTAGACTGCCTCAATAAAATATTGATTGCGGAGGGCCTCCGGAGCGGCCACGTAAATTTTGAGATTTCATATAAACTGTATATTTCGCTTAATAATTCAGAGCGCCATTTATGGTTATTTTTCTTCAATTTATTTTCATCTCGGGATTTGCCGGTTTAAATATAATACGTCATTTCCATAACACCTTGTATATGAATTCCTATGTTTCATAATATAATTTGGCCTAAAACAACTTTTATTAATTATAATAATGTAAAAAAAGAGAAAGCATCTTTATTTCTCACAACTAATTTGGAATCACAACACGCCTGATATTCATTCGATGGAATGTAAGACATTTTTATTCATGAAAGTGCGTTCGGTAGGCTAAAGGAATAATATATACTTTCGATTTGGGTTCTTCTGCCAATTATTTATTAAAAAAGTTTATTGAACTTTGCGACCTATTGTCGTTGATGCTATTTATGCACTGTGTTGTCTAGTATGAAAATGGTATAATTTTTGCATTGGTTGGCACGAAGGATGTTCATGAAGATTTGTGGTTTCTAACTGGTTGTTCGGGTTTGATGAGAATTGTCGTTGCTAGGTATAAATTCGATCAAAGAATGAAAATTTTAAACTTTATATTATTATTGTTTCCAAAAAGGCGTGCATAGCATGCTGTACTCAATTTGCCTTCCATGGATTTATTCATTTCAAACATGCATGGATTTATGGTTGGTTATATGCCCTTTTAAATTGTGATGACATGAGTAAAAGGAGTTGAACATACGAGACAAAGGGTGCACGTCATGCAATTATAAAACACCCGCATTAATGTCTGACAAATCCATTAGATTTCCTTTTATACAAACAAAACAGATCCGCCCTGGGTTACATTAATGTGATTTTAATTATAATTGTTTTTTTTTACCTTAGAATAGTACCAATATGTGCAGTTACAGTCACCTTTAAACATCTCGAATACCTAAAAATTACCTGTTTTAATGACATTGACAAAAATTGTCAACTGAAATTTTATTTACAACATGTAATTTAATTAAGATTTTTTGTTATTTTAATTAAATAAATTTATCTAATAATCTAATACATCAGGATGTTTCGGAGGTGTTACCAAAGTTTGTGTATAGCAGAAGTAATCTTAAATCTCGCCATAAATAAGACGAGATTTTCTAGATACATCTTGTTTTTATATTATGGGTTACAAACAAATATATATCCATATAGAGCCGTGGCACAAGCAGTATGCAAGAGATTTGTTGATTATTAATCATATATGTTCTTTGCAACTTAGCTAAGAACTAAGCAATTGTGTAGCTTTCTAAACTTCCTGGAGATCATCAAGTGATCAAGAAAATAACCACAACAATGGAATCCAACTAGTGGTACCACAGAGGAATGATTGCTCGCCATATATTCCTTAACAATATAAAAGGAATCCAGCTAGTGACAACTCACCGACGTTTGTCAATCAACGCAGTAGAGACGTCAAAGCTAAAAAAATAATAAGCAATGGATTTGTGAACAAGAAAATCTACAATTATTATTAATAAAATTAGGACACGTTTCTGCGTACAGTTCCTATTAATTTGTTAAAAGGTAAGTTTCTAATTTGAACCTTGATCGTCACCAGATTTGATATTACGTCACATGCCTTGTAATTTCTAGGGCTATTTTATTGGAATAGTGCAATTTATAAACAAAATTGGTGGTTTATCATACAATGTCATTGATTGAGGGCATCGGAGACGAGGTAACCCACTTTTTTATAGCCTTGCTTGCTGTAACCATTGGTAAGTGTTTAGACTTCGATTCCATTCAACTATAATGGCAGTGTTTTAACCAACTAGGTAGCTTAGAGAATCACCATATTAGGTGTATTACAATAGATAACATAATTGTGCAACGGTTTGTTTTTGTTTATTTAAAACACTTAGTAATATCCTAATCTATCATTAGGTTCAGTCTCCTCTTGTCAATATTTTTTTATATAACACATTACAAATTTTTTGTGTGTAATAATAGCTAATATTCACGTTTTAATATTTAGGTCATCAAGATAATACGTATTAACTTAGGTACTAGTTGAATGTCACAAAGTGTCTCTATAGTTTAGGCTGAGAAAAAGGCTTTTAGTTCATATATTATTATTATTCTCTATTATTTCTATGAACAAATTAAGTAGTTTTATTTTCATGTGTGTGACACGTGTGACACCACATTGGCTTGGGCCTGAGGCCTGAACTGTATAACATATGGATATATGTATATTAAGTTGTTTTTAGAGATGTCACTAAATATTACACTGAGGATGTCTAGTATATCTACTGAAAAAAATATCCTATACACAAGACTGTATATTTTTTTAGTTTACATTGCCTGGTGGTCAACGAACATTTCAGAGCAAAGACAGTATAGAACTGTGCTATTATTAGATCGTAGAAGACGTCCAACTAGATCAATACTTAGAGTTAGAATTCCTCGACGTTTGAGTAATCATACTGAAACTGTCACAATTTCAGAAGGTAAAAAAGAGATCTTATTATTGTAAATGTGTGTTTTTATTTATTATTGAATTGGATAATTATGAGGTAAATTGAGAATCAAGATTTAACAAAATTTGCTATGTTTAACATTTTAGAGTTTTGTTCATTTTTATTTGTTCTTAAATCAATGAAAAAATGTAAATATTTGGACTGAATATAATATTATGGATATTGATGATCTTTAACAAATGTAGGCACCTCAGCAAACACTACTGCAACAACGCAAAACGAAGGTTCCCCTGAACCAACTGAACTTACCAGTAGTTCGCCCCAAGCAGGACAGGCACAACCGAAGCCTAATATAGAACCCAGCCCATCAAATACAGAAGAAGACAACAGCTCAGATAGCTCAGAAGGGTTGGAAGCAAGGGTGGAAAATAGATTGACTAGCATAGAAGAATTAGAAGAAAGGGACATTATTGAAACGATGGACGCTGATACTCAGAATGTTCTGAGGCAAAGGAGGCTTGCCCATTTTGAAGGTGGTTCAGGAAATATAAGTGGTAAGATAGAGCTTGGAATGTGTTTAACAATGAGTCCAGATATGTGGTCCATTTTTTTTTCACAAAAATTTACAAGACCAGACTAGATGCTGAAACAAGCTATTTAAAGTTTTATCAGTCAATGCCCGATGGGCTTCAGAGGATCACAATTGAATTTTCTTTCCTTAAAATTTATAAAAAAGAGACCTAAAACAATCTTGCTCTAAAATAACAAAATGTTAGACAGTTAGTTATAAGTTTGTTTAATTTAGGTCCTACTACTAGTCAGTCAGAAGAAATATTGTTATCACACACATCAAATAGTATAGATAGTGCTAGTAGTGAAGAAGCTAATGTTAATAAAGATGTTAAGACTAGTTCAGATAAAGAGACAGCAGAAGTGGTACCCGATACGCAAAGTAGTCAAATTGGAGAGACACCGAGTATCACAATCAAATTGAAATATATTAATGATGATATTAAGATTGTGGATGGGCGATTGCAGGAACTTTTAGGAGATTTTAAGAAGTAAGCCAAATGTTATTACCAATCAATAAACATTTACTGTCTTTTTTTGACAAAATTTTATTTATATGTACGTTTATCAAGATCATTGTCATCTGCTTTTCGTCTTTTAGAGAATACCGGATATTTTTAATATTATGTCAGGGGAAATGAATGTAATATTTTCGCCCTCAATTCTAAATACTCGAGTGACTTTTTTTTTGATGCATTTCAGGAGACATTTTGAACAAGAACTAACCACAAACAAAATTGTGAGACTCATCTTTAACGGTCAAGTCCTAAAACAGGACCGGCACACATTGCAAAGCTGCGGCCTCTTCGACAACTGCGTCGTTCACTGCTTAATACACCAAAAAAGGCCATCGGCGAGTGACATCCACCAGTCTCAGGAATCTACAAACGCAACAAATGCTGAAATATTCAGGGACAATCCATTTGTTGGGGTCACAAATTTCAACAACAATAACCAAGGCATTGATTGGGACTTGGGAAATTTTTTATTTGCTTTGGTTAGTTTTATACTGTTAGCAGCGTGGTATTTTAGGTATGCTATTTTATTTTTCTTCTTTAATGATGTTATATCTTAAGCGTTGTATTTATTAGTGGGAGAAGGCGCTAATATCGTAATGAAGAATCGGACACAATAAGTATCTATGAGGAGCTATAGAAACGTTCTCCTCGAATTAAACGGTAATCTTACAGTTTTTTTTTAAATATTTTATTTTTTTACACAATCTTCCTTGTACCCCATCTGTGCAGCAAACCGTCGATTATATATTTTTCGTATGCACGTACTTCATGATGCAAATAAACACAAGGTAGGATATCTAGCCGTTCCAATTTCGTTTGGCACGCGCAGTAACGTCATGGTGTGATTTATTTTTAAATTTGCTTATGGAGATTCACGTTGTTGTTAGCGCTGTTAATTCTGATTTAAATGTATTAAAAACCTTATATTTATAAAATTATTTTTCTGGTTGTCCGCATCACAACCCAACATGGCGTGTTATGAATACATATTGAGATATTAATTTTCATAAATATTTGAGCAAACACCATGAAAATAAGAAAAAATTCCGGTAAACTATCAAAACATCCGTTGAAATCCTATGGATATCCGACCAAACCCGCAAAAGCGTGCGCATAACGGCGTTACTAAGCCACGCCTCTTATTGCGGGATGTCTTACCTTGTGCCATTGTCGACGTTATAGTCCGTTTAAATTCGCTCTCATTCCTCCCCAAACTCTGTAATCGTCGATTATATCAATCATCCTCTTAACATTTATTTATCACCAATGTATGAACGAAACTGCACGCCTTAAATTTTACTGCAAAATTAAAATTTGATGTCATTATAATCTATAGTGTTTATCTTTCTTGTAATTTTTCTCTTTCATTCAAGATAGGTTATTTAAATTGTTAGTGCAGTAATGTCTGTATTTTTAGATACGTGTACGCTCACCTTTATACAGCCACAGCAACCGTAGGATTGATATTAATAACGGGTGTCTTTTCTGTCGTATTGGTAGGAGCGTATTTCCCAGATAACGAAATACCGGATTCTAACACACGAATACGTATCGCTAGAGCCGAAAGGATAGAGGTACAACAACAATAAACTATTTATTATTTATTAGTGTGTAAATATGGATTAATAACACTCTTTGCCGAAATGTGGCAATTTCATTTATTGTACATATTGTCTAAGGCTCACTTCCGACAAGCAGTCGGCAGCGACGGATTGTGGCCAATAGAAAATCGGCCAGTTAGCTGATGTAGCTGTTGGTCTATTCAATAACAAACAAACCCTTGACTGCTTGTTGGAATAAGAAGTACTAGTTTGTTTCAGTGACAGATAATAGAGCCACAATGTTAAAGGTATCTACTCTGTGTCAATAAGAAACATACTATACTGTGTAAATATAAGAGAATGGAACGAAAAATGAAATCAATGGTATGTTAGGATTCTTTGCTGATTTAGGACTGATAAAATTCTTTAAATGATATAAACTGCTGGCCATTTGCTTTCGAGCAAGAAAAATTTCGCCTAAATTTAAAAGTTAATATTTTCTGAACCAGATATGACATCGATCTCCGGTTTTTAATGGTTGATAGATTTGTCCCTTAGGAAACAATTGCCTAAGTTGGATTGTCTTAAACTGTCAGAAAATTTTATATACAGGGTGTTAAAGAGGACGATGATTTTTGCTCCAATTTCAATAGCATGTAACTTTCACAATAATATTTTTAAATTTTATCACTGTACGTCAATTGAATCACTGGTTCATAGCAAAGAAAGTAATCTGTCAAATTTTTTATATCTGCTATATTTTAAGAGATACCGATTTTATTGAAAAACTTTGCTTTTTTTCAACTTTTTGTTAGCTAGATCCCACTGTGCGTTGTATCGTTCAAACTTTGCAAGTGATTATTATACCTTATGAAAAGCTTGTTTATGTTCAGTAACAACAATTGTACCTAAATGTTGTGATGTGCAGTGGCGTACTTATAATCACTTATATGTCTATGCTTTATGAGTATCTCACAATTTTTTTGTATTAACCCTGTATATAAAATTTTCTGACAGTTTAAGACAATCCAACCTTGGCAATTGTTTCCTAAGGGACAAATCTATCAACCATTAAAAACCGGAGATCGATGTCATATCTGGTTCAGAAAATATTAACTTTTAAATTTAGGCGAAATTTTTCTTGCTCGAAAGCAAATGGCCAGCAGTTTATTTTGGCAGATCAGGTAGCCAAAAGTCAAATGTTTTTAATTATTCATCTGATGATCTATAATATAGCACAAAAGATGTATTTTCATGTTGAATTGGTCTCCTTCCTCGCTTCTAGTTTTATTTTATTTTTAAATGCAACATTCCCTAACTGTTTTACTCTCTGTCATTATTGAACCAATAATGATAGTTATGGAAGGCAAGTGAAAAGACGACTTTCCAAAAACGCTTGAATTGAATTAACATTTTTTTTATTCGCTCTTTCAATGCCAGGGTCATTGCCGAGCTTAACGTGAGCTTTGAACCACGATCCTAAGTCACGCGCTGCTCCCGCAGGGGCTATCGACCCTTGGTTTCTCGCATTTCGGTACGACCTACCAATTGGGTACAGTCCCCTACGAGATATCCTATTTCATCCGACCCGAGTGCTAGTCGGTTTAACGGTCTTGTTCTCTCGTCCTTGAGTTCCGAGTGACTGTCGCTTTAATCACGGAGCCACCATTTTTGGAATTAATTTAATGTATGTCTGTGAATGTATACCCCTTTATCGAATTAATTAAAGGCCGTTTTACATGCAAGACGAAAGAGATCTTACCCAGCCAAGTCCTTGCACTTGCAGCTTATCGGTTTTGTTTGATATTTCTGCAAGTGCAAGACCAATTTCTGGGGGAAAATTTAGTAATTTCGGTCTTGCCAAGACTACGGCCAAGACCCGATAAAAACCACTGTCGGTGAAGACAAGCTGATGGTATGTGGGAAAAACCATGTCTTGTGTAAAGTAAAAGTAAGGTTAAAAATTTGTTTCCATTCGCTTCGATCGGATTTTTTTACAATGTCGGCAATGAAGTGCGTTGCGCCACGTAAAACTGAATTGCAAGAAACATTGCAAGTGACGTCTCGCTTTTGCAATGTCTGCAGGTTATCTTCCAGAATGGAAAACGGCCTTTAGTGTTATACCGCATGGATATGTCTTTTCACGGTTTATGTTTGTTGGGTTTATTCACTCACATTTATTCATTTTGACAAAAATCGACGTTTTGAAAAAGCACGGTCTTTTCGGCCACGGCTGTTATTAGGAGGGCACTTTTTTAGTCTTGTTTCAATCTTGGCTCCTTGGATTTTAAAGAGCTTGAATTATTTATCTAGACATCTGAAAAGATACCACAAAATGAAAAAGTAAGCTAGGAGAAAAATACAGACATGAATATGCATCGAATGTCACAAAATGTTGACGTTATTAATTTTTACGTCAACATTTGGTGATACAGATAGTTGTTGTGCTATGTCAAAGCTGTTTATTTTACATACAGGATGTTCCATAACTTATGGGCCATAGAGCAACTGGAGATACTAAACATCAAACCGATTAAGTCATAAGGTTTTTCGAAATGTTTCCGGTTCTAGAAATGCAGGGTGTTGAAAGTGAAAGTTTAATTTATGGGACACCCTGTATAGGGCAAACGAATCTAGAGAAATGAACAGAGCAGGATCTTCCTTTTCTTAATTTACATAAACAAAATTAGAATCAGTTATAAGTAGGTACTTCTCTATATCTATTTTTTTTAAATATGTTGTTATAAGAGCATAATAGGTACAGAGATATATTTTCTCGTCTACTCGTGAACTGGGCGTTTCTTTTTTTACGCCAGCAAGCTTTGATAAGACTATACTAATGTAGGTAAAAGGAAGGTACTTATTTTTACAATAATTCTTTTATTGTTTCTAATGTTTTTGTAAAATATTAATATAATAAAAAAATCTATTTTTAATGTGATAATTAGGATGTAGAACAAAAAATTATTTCTTTCTAAACGAATTAACGAAGCGATTTATCTGGGTAGATTAAAGGTTACCTTATACTAAATATAAAATTATAATTGGGCTGTATATAAAAGTTTTTACACTGAAAAATGTCTTATTTATTTAAACGTTTTTATTTTATAGATACTATTTATCCATATTAGAATATTTTTTTTATTTTACACTGGCATCAATATATTGATTTTCTAACTGTTGACCATTTTTTTTTAAATAGATAATCAGAAAAATGTAAATACTGTTTTATTTAAGTTTTATTCCAGAATAACGAAATGATAATTTAGATCAAGATGAATTCTAATTGGCAAAAAATGAAAACTGATGTACAGTGGTATTCATTGAAAATGGGGACAAGCCTTATGACTAGTTTTGCCATATTTGCGTAAATCGGATTTATTGTTTTTAAGGTTATGAGCAATAAGCATTGGCGTCGCTAAACAAGATAAAATAATCTAATTAAATGTATAAAAATATTTCTGTGATAACACATATTTTTACTCAACGTAACATAACTAATAACGGTATAGGTATCCGAATTTATTACCTATATTTAGATTGAAAACCCTTTTCGCTCCATTCGCCGCATTCCACAACCGACAGTCGCGGAATATATAATTTAAGGTGAAAACTATCGGAGACTGTCTATATGCATTATTTTTTTACGCAGCTACCAATTTTTTCAGCTTCGATTCTTTTGGGTTGGAAATGCGGATCCGACCAGTACCAGTTTTTCTTTGCACACATTTGCCCTAAAAGTTGTTTTCTTGCCATTTACGTATAAATTTGCTAGTGCCAGTATTGACCACCGATCTTCAATTCTGGCTACTATTTGAACTTTTTCAAGTTCTGTTAAATGGGGAGGCATTTTGAGAATTCTGGCAGTGACAGCGTTGTCAACCATAAACTTTTGAAGAAGTCAAAATAATAAAGACCGATTTACATTATAACAAATTTAGTGTCCCCATTTTCAATGATTACAACTGTACTACTTACAGGTGGGGCAAAAAAAAAAAATAAGTCGCACTACCATAAAAAAGCCGTTTAATGTATCAACAAGTAGATTTCCCTTATGCGCTGCCCAACTTGTACCAAAAGGGACTGACGTGACTGTTCAAAAAATGTATTTCCGAAGTCACTATAAGTGCCTGTTCTCACCAAAGCAACTGGCAACTATATACGAACTATGTTTCAAATTTATGGTATAAAAAGGGTTAACCCAAAATTGTCGCTCATTTTTTTTTAAGCTTTTTAACAAACAAGTATGGTTCGGCTGATGAAGGCGACATTTTGCTTATGTCAAGAGACCTCAAACCAGTTGGTTCCAGTGGGAATGCAAGAGCAACTTAACTGAATTTGCGAAACTTGTAAAAATCTAAAGCAAAGAAACAATTTTTTTTCTCGTACTCTCAACGTCAATACTAATGCAAAGGGGCGTATCTACTGAACAATTTAATTGTGAGTTATATAGATTATTTAGCTTACAAAATTTCAATCACGCCCATAGTTGTAGTCAGAAAGGTATTAATAGGTATTGGTAGCATATACTGCTTTCGAATTTAAATGAGCTCATTCATGGCGTGTTGCTTGAACGGTATAAGTAACGTGACATCTGTAGATACGTCCCTTCGAATTAACACGACAAAATAAATAAAACGACAATCTAGACAATTATCTGTATATCGTTTAATAATTCATTATAATAAAAATAACCTATACAAATACAATATAAACTAAAATACTACTTTATACAATGTGTAATATGTACAGAAGAGAAGAAATTCCCGGCTATTTCATTTGTTACAAGAAAGGAACATTAAAAGTTCCCCAACTACGTACATGTGGACAAACAACCTCCTTTATCAAGGGTAAATACTAAAATTGGAAATCGATAGGAGAAACTTTTTCAAATAGTTTTGCTGGCTTGACAAGATACAAACAAAAAAGTGTGTGTGCTTTATAGCGAAAACAATCCTGACGGAACATTGTCTAATTTATTTATAATAAATTTATTAGAGAAATGCTTTCTGAAGGGTTCAAGTAAATTTGAATAGTTTTCGGCAAATTTTTAGACATTTTAATTTGTATAAACATTGCAGTTACCTGAAAACAAGCAAGAATAACACTTTTTGATATATGTGTGTTTTGATACATTGCCAGATATCAAAAGTATTTTGTGTTCACCCTCTCACGAAATTATTTTTCCCCCGACACAATAAGTCATTTTTCTTTCTAAAATTTCTTCGTCATAAGCAGAAATTAAATGAAAATGAATTGTATAAAATATCAAATAGCTATCGCATATTTTTAACAAAGGAAACCAAGAAAGATAGCAGAGTTCACAACATAATAATAAATTAGATGACGAATTGAAAAGGTTTGTTTCTTCGACGTTCTCCGATGATAAAAAAAAACTACCATATTTTAAATTTGTGGCATATTTGCACCAAGTTCCAAAACTATATAGGTACGTATTAAAAAAAATCTAGAAGTTGTTAAGTCCACAAGACATTGGGTAATTCTACAAACATATATTTTAGTGCCTATTTGAAACCTAAACTAGTATTAAACACACGATGATTGTTTACAACTGTAGGTTAAGATACAAACAAACCAAATATTTTAAAATTGCTGTAGGTACTAATTTTTTTTGTATAATACTAGCTTAGGATTTGTACCGATATATCTATTGATTTGTTTTAGTAAACTAAGTGTATGTGAGCTATTTTTTTGTAATTAGAATGTCTTCTGCGTAACGGTTTTAAATAATTTTATTACCTCGTGCTTTGAATCTCGAACTATAAGAAATACGGATATATATGACCAAGTCACAATGCATTGAACTCCAGAATCGATATGACTTCAGCGGGCGTATCGTTTTATAGCGCACGGATATCCAACGCAGTATGTCTGAGATAGACCGAAATCCGTGCAAACCGGGCGTTCGGCTCCAAAATATAGTCAGATTTTTACAATGATCCGTTTTTCTTTAACCTCCGATATTCAAAGCCTCCATCTACGTTTTACACACCTCTAACCATATTTAAAAGTAAATTCTAAACTCCACGATCTGTTACTGATATTAAACTATTCGAAACTGAAGAAATACACAATGTATAAAACGAGTTAGTGATATGTGTAAGTTAAAAGGGTAGAATGAAACAATTATATACAACGAAAATCACCCTTATACAAGCACCAAAATATTGCAATTAACTGAACGAGGAAAAAAAACAACAAATGTATGATTAATATAACTTATTTTTGTAGCTTCAAATAGTAAAATAAAAAAAATTTAACGCGATTTAAAAAAATTATTTTACAGTAATGTGCCAAAACCTCCTATTTTTTTAAAACCCGATTTTTAAAGATCATAAGGAATATCTTAAGAGCTGCGTTTAATCACAGGTTGCCAAGCAGGCACTACTTTATGTGAAGGTTTAGCCAAATATACGCTAATATACGCTTCGGGTGATCAAAGGCAGAAGAATAAGGAAAACGTCTCCTACTCCCTCAATACTCGTCAGGTCTTGGGATGGCAATGTTGTCTCATTGTTCAATAACAATGACTTATGATGTTTCGTGGCGAAATCCCAAATCGGACTTAACGGCTAAAACTTCACGAAAATAAATATTGATCAGCTGATGGCTCTTGTCCCTTTCTAACCTGCCAAGAAGCTGTATATTTTTTAACTGAACTGAACTTGTTTGCTAATTTGGGATCTTCATTTTAATGTTTGGAGGAATTTTTCAATTTCAGATGCGAGGTTCTCACAATAGTGACGATATACCCTGTTGGTACAATTAGATTTCATTAGAAGATCATACAAAGAGGATCTCTATAAAAAATCTTCCCATTGAGCAGGTTCGTTTGGTTTATTTTTGATAAGTTCCATTATCTCTATAAATTTCAGGCCGTCAGAGTGCGATAAATGTAATTTTTCAAATTAAGAGTTAAATGACACGTTGATGGCTACTGAAAACCTGTAATAAAACCTAAATCGATTGAACTTAGAAACCTGGTTCCTAATTTTTAGTATTTCTTTTATGGTCTAAAAAATACGCAGTGTTAAAATAAATCGTAAGATTATTTAAAATGCGGTTTTTAGATTATATTTGGTTGTTCTTACTTAAAGAAATGACATTTTTTAATTCTTTCTTTTTCAAAATAAAATTTCTAAAAATATGCTTTTTGGTAGTATTGACGGTCCCGTATAATATCTAAGCTAACACTGATAAAAATAAAATAACATTATCAATACAAAGTAGATAATTATTAGTAAAACACAGCCTGAAGTTTGCGTTGGGTATGGGGTTTCCAAACTTTTTCAGTTCACGACGGAAAATATGCCGCTTCTTATCAGGTTAGAAAGAGACGAGAGTCACCAGCTGATCAATATTTATTTTCGTGAAGTTGTGGCCGGTTATAATAAAGTTTATTTAGTTAATTTATCAATATTTAGATCTGATATATTGATTAGGGGATTGTTTTTGGCCCAGTTGTAGGAAAATATCGAATTCTGATCTAAACACGTGAAAAATTCTAAAAAAGTAAGATACAATGCGTATAAGTTATATTAATCATTAGCTTCTGTAGAAGAGGTAGTGGTTGGTAGGAAAAAATATCTTATTTCTAAAAGTGGTATTATAGGTAAACATTGGCAAGAAAACGGGGTATTGTTTTGTACCTGAGGGAAGTTATTTTATTCTGAATTATGTTTATTCAATTCTACACTATCTAAGCTAAGAACAAATATTACCGGGGAACTGTTTGCGACTTTGTAGATCTGCGATTAACAAAATTCTATCGGTATGTGTGTTATGGTTCAAATATATAAAATTTAATTTTTTAAAATTGATACACATTCATTGGCAATGAATGGATGACAAGGTTGACATTGTGGAACCTGCTAGCCCGGGGATTCTCAATATGTGGTATTTTATACCATATTCTATTGTACATATCTACTGGGTGTACCGGAAACGGTAAGAGATTCGAAGTCGGTTCAATTGAGGAAAAGCTGCGTAATTATGCCCAATAATATGACGTAAAAAAATAAAAATACTTTCAAAATATTTGGAAAAAGTTAAAATGTGGGGTATTTTAATGAGGATGGTCAATTTAAGGAACAAAACGTCGGAAAACCGGTAAGTGTTATATACCGTTGAACGTAGATTTAGTTCATCTGTCATAATTGAAAGAAAAAAATCCATGTTCGTATTTAAAAAACTAAGTTGATGATGGTGACCCAAAGACGAAACGCCACATTAAATATCTCGTGATGCCATCTTGTAGAGAATAAAAGTAGCAACGAGAAAGATTTATTTTTGGAACAAAGTCAGGAAAAAATAAAAACCGACTTCGTATCTCTTACAGTTTCCGAAATCCCAACGGTGAAGGTTGAATTTGTTACACCCTATATATTCAATGATAATTTGCCAAGTGTGTTTTTATTGGAAATTAGCAAAGCAGCGCGAAGCCCCTTCCCGAAGCTGGGGCCTCCCCGAAGGGCGGGCCCTGCGGTTTGTATCACCGCCAGTGCCAAAATAGTTTTCCGATCGGATTTAATCACAAATCTACAAGCGCCCGTGTTTAATAAATACCACACCGATAACGGAAATTAATGAAAAATAAAAATCTGTAATTTTCTTAACCGGAGACACTAAACATCTAATATCAATATACTTTAAAAAATTTATCTTATCAATATACTTAAAAAAAACTCTTATAACACTTTTTCTTAAAAACACAAACCCCTAATGATTTTTCGAAGTTTATGAACTAAACATACACATCTTTAAATATGCATCATAAGCATGCCAAAATATATCCTTATAGATTTAAAAACTTCCAAAACTTGTTAGACAATATTTTTTTTATTAATTTTTACGTTTATTTTTAAAATTGTTACAAAAAGTCATCTTAAGAAGTTAAGATATATCCTAAATTTAAAACCTACGAAAAAATCTAACAATAAGAAAATAGTTTTAAAGCCAATTAGACGATATATTATTTTTTAGTTTTCATACTACAAAACTGCGTTACTTCAAACTCTTACAATTTTCCTGTTATCAAAATGATATTGGTAATTTCGCACGGAATTTTTGTACAGGGTGTCCCAATTTCGACACTTTCTGGGGGGCATTTTTAACGAAACGAAAGATGCCGTGTCAAAATTGTCACGGCTCTCTTAGGTTCTAATCTACAGGGTAACTTTTTTGTTACCCCTCGTATTTCCTTTATGCGCGTTAACTAGTCAAAAAGGTAAAATCTGATCTTAGATTTTTGACAATCTTTCGTCTCGTTACAAAGTGGGGGACACTAAAGTTAAAACTGCAACATTCTATCTTTGATAATAACTCTAATACCCCCCAGAAGGCGTCGAAAATGCGACACCCTGTACTTAGAATAAAGGTTTTTAATAATAGGTCAAATAAGCAAAGACAGAGGTATTTACGTTGGGCGTATTGCTTACAATATAATAATTCGCGGGATCATAGCAAGGTGGCGTCCTCTTTATTTTATACTTATACACTTCACCTCTTTATGATACCTCGTCATGCTGGGGGATTTAAAGTAAAACGTAAAACCCTTGTCTCTGCTTATATTTCATCTGAGATATGTGGTGGTAGTACGCATTTTTAAATAAAAAAGGAATGAGAGCAAAGGTTACAAAATCCTGTAACTTTGGTGAAAACAATCGGTTCATTTTATATTGTTGTACGCCGATTCCACATTATTCCGCGTTCAGATAAACGTCATATCCTATAATTGAAAACCTTTAAATGAAATTCCCATAGAAAATATTTTCAATATAATACTTATCGTAAAAATCTGAGTAACTGAACATTTTCTCAGTCTTTCAAATTCTCAATGACACCTGTTGAAGGATCTACGGTTTTGTCACTTAACTTTTATTAATCTGGCATGATGTACCCATTTTCGACACTTTTATAGGGTTTGTTCGTTATCTCCGTTATTGTTAGTGCTATCAAAAAAGTAATGTAGGTGTCATGTGCTCTTTTTGGGTCAAACTTAAAATGGTAAAATCAAAATTTGAAAATTTTCGCTCGCTTAAGAGATACGGGGAAAAATCAAAAAATTGACAATTTCAAAATTACCCTATATTTTCTTAGTTAAAAGAGATACAGAAAAATGTTCTATACAGAAGCTTCTTTATAATCATTGTTGAATAATCGACCCTTTTCAGAATAAGTATACGGGGTCAGGTAAGAAAGTTATTGGACCTAACCTCATTTTTTTAAATGGAACACCCTGTATATTTTAATCTAAAAAGATAGCATTTTAAACTCTCTTTTCAAATTTATAACACACCATGGATGATAGATATAATCAAATTTTTCAAATTGTTGATAAGTCTTTTTCACAAATGAATATGCAAAATATGAAATTGACGTTATATGTTAATAACAATTAGAATGTCAACATAGTTGTCTCTAGGATATTAGTTTTTGTTTCACGGCCTACTTTGGTTTTAAGGTATAAAGTTTAAATAAATCGCCTAGGAAAAAAATATCATCCATGGTGTGTTATATATTTAAAAGGAGAATTTAAAATAGTATATTTTTAGATTGAAATATACAGGGTGTTCCATTTTAAAAAATTAGGATAGGTCCGATAACTTTTTACCTGACCCCGTATACTTATTCTGAAAACGGCATATTATTCAACAATCAATATAAAGAAACTTCTGTATAAAATATTTTTCCGTATCTCTTTTAACTAAGAAAATATAGGGAAATTTTGAAATTGTCAATTTTTTGATTTTCCCCCGTATCTCTTAAACGAGCGAAAGTTTTCAAATTTTGATTTTATCATTTTAAGTTTGGCCCAAAAAGAGTATATGACACCAACATTACTTTTTTGATAGCACTAACAGTTACGGACTTATACCGAATCGAAAACGGGATACCCTGTACATGTACCGTATCAGCGCCTTTCATGGCGTATAATTATTTCAGAAAATATTACTTGATTCCGATACGATTTCAATGAATTGTGAAAATTTTGAAACCAAATAGTAAGTATTCAAAAAATAATACTTTAAACCGGGTGTTCTCAAACTTTTTCAGTTCGAGCTCTAGGGCGCCGCGGCACTCATTTTGGGAACCCCCGCTTTAAACGATTGTTGTAAAGCTTGTGTAATGTGTAGCACTCTATTTTCTACTAACCAGAATATATATGTTCTCCATATTTTGAAAAATGTCTGTACATTTGAACTTAAAGAGAACATATGCATGTGAAAAATAATTATTTTTGTTTGTTGGCGGTGATAGACCCTGTACAAAAAATATAAATGGTAAATAAATACGTAAAATATCATGATCAAGATATGTGTTTCTTCTATAAAGATCGATATACTTAAATGTTTAAATTAATAATTTTAATAAAAACGTTATTAGTAGATGAAAAATGCATTGATTGTGTCGAGTGTCAAAACCATAGGCCCTCGTCCTTAATTTACCACAAACAGCCACGCTTCTGAGCAACGATTTCTCAATCAAAAACTTAACAGTTAATAATTTTAAATTCCCAAATTTGTTAAAAATTAACAACAATCCAATTTTGTTTAATAATGTATGTTGCATGATTAATTTTCATTCCTGTTGCAAATATATTTCTTTCGGCGAGTATTATTTTGGTGGATAATTCGATTCTAGCGCTGTACAGTACGTAACACCGTCAAACTGTTTTGACAGCGTCACTTTTTCGGACTCGCGTACCTAATTTAGTTAAAAGGGCGTGGAAAAAATTAAAACAAAAAGGAAATGTACCTAAATTGCACATTCCTAGGAATATGTTTGTCATTAGTATTATGGCACCTACATACAGTGTCCCAAGTGCGATAAAGTTAAATATAAATTTTAAAAAAACCAAAACCTTGCAGCTTTTAAGACTTTTTACAATTTGAAAAGGTAGTGCCTCTTTATGGTAAAACCTAAAGAAAAACTTGCATATTTATATTTTACTTTATCGTACTACGAAACATCTCGTATTTTTAAGCTATCAATCTAATTAATAAGTTTTCAGAGATAATCATGACCAAAATTAACCGTGGTCTTTGTCGTTATTGGCACAATTTGGGGAGGGGGCATCGTAAATTTATAATTCTATTGAATATTTAAAATGGTACGATAATTATAAAACACTAACATCGACGATAGAGAAATAAATGCAGCAGAATGTTACTTCAAAAGTCATTTGAGCCTGGAGTGTACAGAAATCCTAAATTTTAAAACTTTAAAAATCTTGAAAAGAACGACAATATTTTGTAGGTTCGGGAATCAGGGTTTTAGAATGCACAGTCACTAATAACCTGCGTAGTGGTCATTCTCTACAGTAAGACTGACGTATCAGGTGAGTTATAACTGTCGGAAGCCAAGCAAAGATGGAATAAACGAGAGAAAAGAATACGGCGATAATAAACGAACCTTAAATGACATATTTTCCTCCCTATACCACATAGGACATAATGTATTGATGGGACCTAGCAAGTATGCCATTTTAGTAAGAGATGGTGTGATGCGATATAATGTACCTTGTGAATTCGTTGTTAATTTTCCTTCAGTCAGATCCTAGGATCGATGATGAGCCGTGATATCGGTCTGTCGAAAGGAAAAACGAAAAAAAATCGTGGTAGAACTTACGACAACCATATTTTGTAAAGCGGCCATATATATGCAAAAATTTTAAAATGCAAAGAATTAAAAATTTATGATTTTTAAAAGTAAAAATTTGCTTCTAAAAGTCTAAATTTTTACAGAGGACCGAAACAGGTACGTTATGGAGTCGGAAGTAGATTAATGTTGGGTCGTAGCAAAAACATTTAATATATGTTTGTGGGTTGTCGAGATATTTAAAACAATAACCATACAAGATTGTGACGTTGATGACATTGGTAAGTTTCATTCAAAGATGTCTGATTAGTAAATGAACAATTACCTAATAGGGGTACTTTGTGAGAAATACATTTCTGTCAATGTCATTTAGTAGTAAATAATTTCAAGAATTTCTGTAAGTGTAAAAAACGATGAAATTTCCAAAACTATGATTCCTGCTTGCTCGTTCTGCAATTGAAGATAAACCTTTATTCTTTTCAAGAAACACTCTGCCATAAGTAAATAAGACGATTACACAAAATTTATATTATTCAACTTCTCCCTTAAACGAAGAATAAAACATGCCCTTTGTCATGATTTTGAAATTTCCCTAAAAAGACCATTGCCGATTGTAATAATTTCAATAATATAGTTTCGAATTAAAAAACGTAAACCATTAATGTATAAAAATATTATCTTTGACAGACAGTTATTCCGTCTATTCTTAAATTTGTAAGAATAATTAGTTTAAAAATTGATAATTTTATTGTAATAATTTTCTTTCCTAAAAACGATTCACGATTATAGCGTAACAATCCATATAGTGTATACATAGAAAAACCACAAAAAGGTCACAACTAAACACTTACTAGGTACATCTTAGTTTTTTTAATGTAGAATAAGATGAATAAAAAGTTAACGACAACTATTTTTTTTTAATAAGTTTTTTCTACTTTTATTTAAAAAAATAACATCATGTTCTGTTTAGTAAACCATTATTTGGGAGTACAGCAGATAATACATAAATATTTTCTCCATATAGTAACCTAATATTTATATTTACAGTTTTTAGAAAGATATCTAAATAAATAACAAAAATACTTTATTACTTTAATAAAAAAGAACCTTATATAGTTTTGTCATAATTCCTTATAAGTGTTTCTAAAATTGCTTACCATTCTTCGTACCATCATTAATAAAACTTTTAGCAAAGTCAAATAAGTCATATTTGTATAAAAAAACATACCGTGTCGGAAAGCATACGTTTATGACTATAGTTTGTTAATTGGCACATCATACATCAGAAAAACTTATAGTCAAAGTTTTAATTCGGAAGAACATCGAACTACTCAATATATCGGACCGCAGCGACGCGCGTGCTTTTTCTTAACTATATTTTCTAACGTGGAAACGCTGTTTGTACAGTATATGTATGTAGAAACTAATCGGTAATATTGAAATTCGCCTCTATAAAAACGTAATAAAATGCATTTTGTGTTGATGTGTGTACAACGTGTGAACATAGGCAAGTGTGGTAACTAAGACACAAACTGCATTTGCGCAGGTACTCTATTGTTAGCGATGCAGGTACGGAATTTATCAGCTGCCATATTGGAGTAGTCTGCAAAAATATATACATTATTAAAATTTAAAAATAAAGGGTGTACGAGAGACAGTACCTCTAGAAATAACGTGAAAGCAACTACACGTCAACGCGCTGTACTGGTTCCCTTAAAATCGTAAAACATTTAAGGTGTTCTCGCTCAACAAATATGGTGTACCAAAAAAGACAAAGTGAACCAAACTCACTACAATACTTACAATTTTTCTCTACACGCTGTTATCCTTTAAAGGAGTGAACGGCGAGTCATTTTCAATCCGCCAATTCATAGCGGGCTGTTGAAACCTGGTCTGTACCATTATCCGTTCCATAACACACGAGGCCGATAGTCTCGCTTCTGCGTCGTGATCCCAACACTCTTCCATCGTATCACACATTGCAGTTAGGCCCTAAGGGTTTAAAGACACAACCATCGAACTCTATATCTTGCAATAGAAACCATAGAATATATTTTAAGCAATGGAGTTAATGCCACCCTTAGCGATTACAAAGAGTTAATAAAAACAAAGTATACTAGATTAAATAAGTTAGATCCCAACCTAATCATCACTTTAGGAAACCTATTAGACTAGAACATATGACTTTCAATGTAAACTATAAATAAGTATCTTATAATAAATTTTAATTAAATATGACTGACAAATGTAAATACAAATACTGTATGTAAACATGAATAAAGAGAAAAAAAAAAGGGAGAAAGCATGCTCTTCTTCAAAAAATATTTAGTCTAGTATTATCCAAAAAAAAATTGCGTCTATTCTTCGAAATTTTAAGCGTTTATAAAAATATCGTTTTTAATTAATTTATTATTTTTATTCTTCTGCATTATGCCAATTTGTTTAGAGTTTTACAATATTTCAAGCAGTCTTGGATGGGCAGGCACACCCTTAGTTACGTGCCGGATAAGGTCCGAGTTCAAAAGTTGTTAAAATATCTGGTTTCCTGTAATTATCTTGTTGTAGTTTATTTCTACAGGGTGACTCCTTGGGTGTTCTAGAGAAAGCATATATATTTTCTTTTTTAAATCGAATGTCTAAATACTTAGATAGAAACCCCTTTAACTCACGTGCTGCCGCGCCATACACATCTATGTTCAGTTAACAAGTGTGTATGTAGGTCAATAGGCTAAACATGATGCCAGATGAAAACGCGTGCCTCGACCTTGATCATCCGAAACCGTTGCTCAACCGCGACAACGCCTTTCAGCCTGTTTTAATGTGAGAAACGGACACGTCGCGCGCGTCTTTCCCTTGAATTCCCCACGTGCTTGCTTACGAATTTTAAAAGTTAAGATATTTCTCGATTAATAAATAAATAATTTTTGTTAATTTTTCCCAGATTACTGTTGTGAAATAATTTATAATAATAAATATGATGCGATTTAAAATTTTTGTGATATTACTATTTGTGTTTTAAAACATACGCCTTGTGCTGTATTTTTTATGAAGGGAATTGTTTTTAAATAAGAACGCAGGTAAGAGAGCATGTGTCTTTAAATTGTAATTTTTTTTCTAAATCTAACTGAAAATATGACAAAACACTGGCCAACATTCACTGACGTCTTTTCAGATTGACCTACCACAATTTTATTGATTTCGTATGTCGCCACCGTTACGTGTTTTCTGGGGTTGGACATAAGGCAGCTTATCGCAGCATTTAAGGCCGTACTTTGTAGAGAAAGAAATTTATTAGCGACTGAAACTCCCGCGAGCTGGACATACTAGCGATATCACGACGTGGTGCAAAATACTCATTGAACAGCGGCTCCACACTGAAATACAACAACCACCGAATTTGGGCCAATCGGTGAATCTTTCGTCTCGGCATATTTCAAAGACAATGTTATTTTAATGCTCGCAGTAATCATAGTCTTCCTCTTACCTCACCGCCCGGCACGGCAGTTCGAATAAAATATAATTTCTTCTATTTAGCCCTTTCTTGAATACTCAAGGAAGGTCAGTGAGAGTTTTCGCGTTACCTACGTAACATAATGAGAAATAGCTCTTACCATATTACAACAATCAAAAGTACATAATAATATTATTATACATATATATATGCTCAAGAACACTAAATATGTTTAAATTAAAACAATCCAAATACACAATATTACACAAACGATCAATAATTATTAAAATTATTATAAATTCAAATAAAAAGAATGACGCTGCAAAAATGGCCAAACAAAAGGCGATTCGCTGGAAAATATATGCCGGTACTTCTACGGAAAGCTACCACCTCGCGTTCGCGAAATCAGAGAACAATAGATATAGGCTTTTATAGGACTCTTCAAGCGCATAATATAACTACGTAATTTTTTAACCTATTTAAAAAATGTAAAATAAAAAATATTTATGATTTTCTGCGTCCGTCGATGAGTTTAGAAAATCCATATTTTCGGTTTGAATTTAAAAAAAATTAATTTTGCCAAGAAATTATACACAAAAATAGAAAATTTATTAAAATCGCACTAAAAATGATAAAGGATTGTTGGTTTTTTGAAATGGTGGTTTTAGACGAGTGGTAGATCAGCCTTAAAATCTTTGCTATGAAAATATCTGCCAAATGTGGCATAATATTACGGAATCCACCTGTAATTGGTTTCTATGTACTTAACCCTTTCGCTGCGGAGAGGTCTTCAACCTAACTCCAGTGCGTCATACTTTATAGTACTGTAGCATGGGAGCAGTTTGCAAAAATCCAAAATTTCTACAAGAAATACAATAATATCGACATAATCAATGTTTACTCATGCTTATATAGGATAATAATAAATGTACTCGCATAAGTACTTTCACGCGCACTCGCAAAAGTATTTGCACACACAGTCGCATACCCGTAAGCATAAAAAACATTCATAGTAAATATACGCATATAAACACATACCGGCTGTTTCAGGAGGAGCGATCCTGTAAGTTTTTTGTTGTTTAAATTACTGAAATAAAATTTGATGGGTTTGTTCGCATTTTACGAAATGACTGACTCCATTTTGTAACTACCGGTTTAACCGGAAATGACTTAATTAACTTTTATTTTGTTAATAGAACACCCAGTATATTTTTGGCTATATCGATTCAGAACACCATTCCAATCAACGACCACACACTAAATAACTTTTCTTTTATTTTTCATCTACATTGCTATGACTCCCTAAAATGGTTTACTTTACTTCTAAGCCAATTTCTCGATAAAAATGCAATTTTCTAGTTTTATAGTGTTGTAAATTATGTACACACTTCTTAAAATTTTAAGAAGGCCTTTTCTTAGAAAATTCAATTTTTTCAAATGGAAACCTATTGGCTCACTCCGGCAACAAGATAGAGCACTTTTTTCAAACAATTTGATAACACACACCCTTGTGTCAAGTTAAAAAAGGAGAGATAATTTATTTGCATTATAGCATGCACTTAGCCAAAATTATACTGGGTGTTCTATTTAAAAATCCAAAGTTGAAGTCATTTCCGATTAAACCGGAAGTGACAAAATTTAGTCCGACATGTCATAAAATGCAAATTAATATCACATACAAACCACCAAATTTTATTTCTGTAATAAAAAAAATAAAAAAGTTATCGTTCCTGCTGAAACACCCGGTATAACACACCCAAGTATAACTAACAATTAGTAACATGCACACTCTCGCACACGAACTCGCTCAACCCAACAGGTATGATTTCAATTCATACTAAATATCGGGCGATCGCACCAACGACACGGAAAATCAAGGTCAGAAAATTCGGACGTCCGCAACGAACGGGTACTATTTCTTTAGGCAATGTAAAAAACTGAAAAGTCAGGAAGAACAGGACATCCACTAACAATCTCAACAACAAATCTAAAGTTAAATAACAAAAGAAAAATAGTAGTTATTTTTTAACAAGCCGCCATTTTGTTTTGGGTATCCAATATTCTGGGATCGTAAAGTACTCGATAGCACCTTTAAAACGACGTATCGCAAGACCTCACTTCCTATTCAATTTTTCTTATCAAGATGTTACTCCGCGGCCATTTTGAATTTGAGCACCATGAAATATACAAGAAAGAGTAGCTCTCTAATTCCTACTATACTATGTCAAGTTGCATTTATTTTCCTAGACGATAAATGATATAAAGGATAAAAAGAAATAACAACAATGCAATTTTTTAAATGCCGCCATTTTGTTTTTGTTGGGCATACAGAAGTAATATTCTGGGATCGTAAAGTACTCGATAGTATCTTCAAAATGATGTACCGCAAGACACCCCTTCCTATTTAATTTTCTTCCCTAAAATGGCGCCCATCCGCCATTTTGACAGTTAGTACTGTCATTATTCATCCAAAATGAAGTTAACATTCCCCCATAACCCACACCCAAGTTTTGTAAAAAAAAAAATAGCGGCTCAAAAGTTATTATGCCGTTTCGACTATATACACATACTGTATATGTTAATATGCAAGTGGTTTTAGATCTAAAAGTTAAAAGTAAAACTAATAGTAACGCCTTATAAAATTAATACAGATATTATGTGGTTGGCACTGACAATACAAAAAAACACATACAATTTAGCCCTATTTTCTAACCTATATATTTTTCTCAGTGTAGCATAATCCTGTACCGTGATAGCTTGTTTCACGTCTACCGACAATAAATAATGCTGGACATAGGCAACTTCTAATACATTTCACCAAAATTTTTCTAAAACATGCTTCGCGCGCTGCAAGATTACTCGCTTAGAACGAAATTGTAATATCTCAATTTTTGGAATTGTAAAGTTAAGACATGAAAGTTCTAAGGTACATCGCTACTTTTTTCAAAAAAAAAATATCAGCGACGATATTAACCTTGAAAAATGCCTAAAAATATGCACTTTTGGTCCGATCTTAAAAAATTTTTTACTTACTTTTTTCAAAAAAGGGCCATGTACCTTAGAAATAGAAACATTTCTTTACTTAAATTTAACTTGTCTCGTCAGGTAGTTCAAATAGCCTTTCCAGAATCCTGCAGTAGCGAAACGTTGTTAATCATCCTATAAATTTGCGCATTGTACGCCCTTAAGGTTATTTTTTTCAATCTGTTTTCATTTGGGGGTTTAAATATAATAAGTCGTCCGGTTATTTCCATAACACCCTGTATAGGATCTTAAACATGTTTACTTAAGCTTACCGGATGGTTTTTCCAATGTTCTTGAATCACGGGCCGAACCTTGTTCTGAACAACACTTTCTTGCATATCCTCCAAAGTAGGGTGGGCCCCAACTTCTTCCTCAAAGGGTAACCTGTACTCTGGTATTGGACCATCTTGTGCCTGAAAAGGATATAAATATGTAGACAGTCATTACTCGCCAGCCTCTTACACAAAAGACCGAGAAAGCTTTTTAACATCAGATAACATTTATTTTAAAATTTAGTATAGTTCGGGTTTTTATAGCAACTGAGCCGTTAGCTCAGTTGACTGGTTGCAGTCAACCATAAAAATTTGCCATTACCAAGTTATCATAGTATCAGGAAAAGTCGTTACTAGTAGTGTATATTTTTATTTTCCGGGGAAATAAATGTGTTATTTTCGTTTGTTTTTGTCGTTTTATTAATAACCAGTGTTTATTTTTGAGTGTTATTTTCTTAATACTGATGGGACTGACCTTTGCAAAAGTTAAAAATGCATTTGTGAAAAAATGTCCGGCTTTTTTTTATACAGGTTTCTTTTATACAATTATCCTAGTTTTGCACATTGTCCATCTGGCAACCTTAGGTATAGTTGTACTTTGCATAGTTGTCAAATCTCCGGCTTGATCGGAAATTGTTTGGCACGACAGTTACTGATTTGCTTTTACCGAAGCCTTTCAATGTAAATTTGAATATTCTTACCTTGCACCTGGAGACTAATTCCCAAAGAACAAGACCACAAGCATACATGTCAATCCTTAAGAAAGCATCTGGGGTAAAGTTGATAGCTCCTTCGAGAACTTCAGGTGCCATGTAACTATAAAAAAAAGGAAAGTTACTTGTCTACTTATTTTTAGAAACGTAAATTTCTTATTTCTGATATGCCTTACCGTCTGGTTCCAACCTGCCCATGCGTATCTCCGCATGACTTTCCCGCTTCAAACATGATAGCCAGTCCGAAATCGGCAATACAAGCAGTCATGTCGCTTTTCAGCAACACATTCTTACTTTTAAAGTCGCGATGAGCCACGGCCGGCTTGGAAGGTTCGTTCGAGGATTTTCCGGGTATAGCTTCGTGTAGGTGCATTAAACCTAAATATATAAAAGATTTTGCCTATAAGTAAGAACATTTCGAGTTAAATCACTTATTTACCTCGAGCCATACTTTCACCAATGCGGCACAATTCGTTCCAAGTCAAGGTATACGCCTTCAGGTAGTCACACAAGGACCCCTTCTCGTGATAAGCCGTGATAAGCCAAAATTCCGCTTGTAGATTGTCGCCCCTTTTCTCGACCCCTATGTAGTACAAGACATTGGGGTGATCCATGTAAGGGAGTTTGAAAATTTCTTGTTCAGTTTGCCATGATTGTTTGTCCTGATAAAATTTTTAAATAATTTCTTGTAATTCAAAAATAGTTATTTATGTAACAAATGCGTAAAGTCTTACAATTAAAATAAATAATTTACAATTAAAATAAATTTTGTGTTGCTCCATTGGTTTTATAAATTATTTCATCTGGAGCCCATTCAAGTGAGTTTTCTTCTTCGGAATCGGAATTATTTCCTTCCATTTTGATGTTTTTAAATATTATTGATATTAGTAAGGTAAGAATAACAATGCGGCGCTCAGGCAACGAACGAAGCGGATGATGTTTACATGGTAACTTGATGTTATAAGCATTCAGACAGAAGTGAAAAAATGATACGTTACGGCATTTTTTTAACGCGAAATTACTTTTTTTAACTGACGTAAAAAAAATATAGTTTTTATAACGATCGTAGAAAAAAATAATTATTTATACCTGAATTGGAAATATCTTGACAGCAACTTCTTCCGTCTTAAACTGCGCCTTCCACACGGCCCCGAACCTCCCTCTAGCCTTAATTTCGATAAGCTGAATGGGCCTGGTGTCCAAAATTGGCGACGGAGGCGGCACAGGGCGGGGCTCGGATGTCGGTAACTAAAAAAAAAATTGTCACTGTCAGCCAATGTACAAGGAGCAATCGTTTTAGTGTTTATCTGTCGAATTAAGCGACTTTAAGTTGTAGTAAAACACTTTAACAATAAATAATGTAAATGAGCGTAACGGTGTTTTTGAACACATTAGCACAACTATCTTAAAAATATCGTAACCACTTACTCCCCACTAAAAGCAGCATGGAACAAAAACAAAAATAAAATAAAAACTTTAATTCTAATATGGTCATTTTTTTTATGAATTACGTTGATATGGAGTGACTCAAATGTAAACAAGACCTTACATGATCGAAAATAATTTCATAGCAGACTACTTAACACATCCCGTATATCTTAAAACATAATGTACCCCTTAGGGTTTATAGTATTATGTATGCTCCCATGTAATGATGCATAATGGAGTAATTTCACTTGGTCACTCAGTATAAAAACAAAAGTTTCTTTACCCCATTAAAATAATGCTTATTCCTTCTCGTCCAAAATATCATATAAGCAAAAAAAGGAGTGAGTAGGATGACCACGATTACCGCGCCTAAAATAAAGTAGATGGTATTTGGTTCCTCAATGGTCGGTACAGCAGCTAAAAAAAACAAAAACAGTCAATGTATTGTTTATGGTATAAATTTGAATCATCGAAGTTTACTGCATTATGTGACCTAATAATAACAAGGAACGAACGAACAAACCGATGTCAAATGTGAAATCAGTTCTATTCCTTCAGAAAAAAGTATTTCGGACATTGACACTACGACAACAAAATTACTAAAAACGTTCTGGTTTGCGTTAGAAAAATGTCCCCTAATTTTTCATGACACGGCGCGAGTTCACAAAGCAGTCAAAGTCTAACCCATGCAATGTAATTTTCTTGAACTGGACAACCCGGCATATAGCATGACTATTAGTCCTCTCCGATATCTGAAATTTTTCAATCAGAGTGCAATAATTAAAAAATGTTATTGATTTCCATTCACTACAATAAGACTGTATAGTGTGTAAGGTGCATATTTTTTTCAAGTCAATGGGGGACGATAAAACGATAAGAAGATATAAATGTAAAAAAATGTATTAAAAAATATTTATTTTCTTTTACTTCAACTTTCTCAGATTCATCGAGCAATGATGTCACCGAGCGCTCTAATCTCAAGCAGTTTTTTCAATAATCGAGTGATGTCGGTTATTTTAATAATTCAAATTCAAATTCAAATTCAAATTCAAATATATTACGGCATAAATGTAACAAACAATTTGACCGACGTCAATCATAAAAAATCAAAACTAACACAATTAAAACATTCAAAGAATATTTTACACTTTAAAATACTAAGCCTAGAAAGACACTTATGACGAATTTAAACATAACAACACATTAAAATACAATCATTATAAAAATTAGTCACAATAGTGACGCACTGTTGAGCATGGAAGCCGGCGCGTACTAGAGCAGTTGTTCATTCGGGTGATCCCAACACAGGAAAATACCCAGGTATTTAACCTAATTGGTTATTTATATGGATATTTTAATTTTGAATATTTATACGGGTCTTCAACGGGGCACTGCCACCCTCAATGGGCGACGGATGGTCACTTTAGTTAAAAATGTACTCAAATTATGCAAAAATCACCAATTGTGCCAAATGTACATCTACTTTTATGATATCATGTATTTATAATTTGTATTTATTTAACCGTTCTACTTACTGCTGGGTGGTGGAGGTTCAGTAGGAACTGGTTCCCAGGTAAAATTTACATTGCACATGTCACCCTCACAGCAGCAAAACAAGAGATTATTTTTTGGATTAAGTGCTTTTTCCACACAGGTTGTTCTATCATAACAATCTTCAGCATTCAAAAAACAACCCTGTAAATAAAATGATGGAAACATACATTTCTGTGTGAATTAAAACTGAATTTGTAACTTTGACACCAAAAAAATGCTTAGTGCTTAAAATTTGGCAATAGTGGAAACGAAATTAAGATAATATACTGTACTTTAAGTGAAATATTCATAGACCCATCAGGTTGCTGACGCCACAAAACAAAACAATGATTTCTTTTGCCTTCTCCTGGGGTTTCACATTCCACTTCCTCATTGCACGTCCCTGGCACACAGGTGCTGTTGTAAAACTCACATTTTGTTGTCGCTGGCGAGGAAATTACTGTCGTTTGGACAACTTGCAATTCTAAAAATTTAAAAGAAAATTATTGATGAATACAAGTTCTCTAGGACTCTAGGTTACCAAAAAAAAAACAAATTCATTTGAGTAATGTTTCTTGGTTATAGTATTTGGCAAGGGAATTAATTGGAGCCTTTCCAGTAATAAGTTGATATTCTTAACTATTTAAGTAGGTGTATTATCCAAATTTTACATCAGAATATTATAATACCAATAATTACTAATCCGTCTGCTTTCACAGAAATGTGGAGCTGTAACCCGGTACTGAAGAATCACCTGCATAGAGCTTTTCGCAGTCGGTGATATTGTCTTCTGGTCTTAATAATACAAAAATATGTGACCAAGCTATTCTTAATTACAAAAATAGTACAAGATATATAGAATTTAAGGGTAACCGAATTTAAAAACAGACTTATTCCCATGCCAATTACAATAGTTTGTTGTTTGCTGTGGTGATGCCCCTCAAATTAGGATTAGTCCTAAATCTAGCCAAATACTTACCATGTGCAATAGTGAAAACTAAAGTAACAAGTATGGGTACGCCACATGTAATCATTTTAAGTTGTTCAATTTATGATATCAAATGAAAAATTTTACGTCTATTTTTATGGAAACTAAACATGGAAATCTTAACCCAGGTCAAGAAATAAACACTACTCAAGGACGTATTATAAACCTTCTGGTACTTTATATTTCGTTACACAATGTTTAGAATGTTTTAATATATGTTTCTGGCCACTTCTTTTTGAAATATTGCAGAATCTTGGTGTCTTAACAAGTTTTTAAAATAAACATACAACTTTTTCCACCATTACGTCTTTTCTTTCATTTTGACTTTTGATAAAAACTATACAAACTACCAGTGTACCAACCAACTAGGATAAAAAGCACCAAAGGAAGAAGAAAGTCTCTATGATAAAACAGTGCATCCAACATTTAAGCAAGAAAATCGTGGATCTCGATATGGCATCCGATGAAATAAGGAAATGATCAACATTCGATAATCTATTTCCGTTCGTGCACTCGCGGAAATATAAAACTTAAAATTCTCAACTTCTTAAATTTACGTAATGTTGACATTATTGAAATATGTGAAAGAAAATATATTGAAATATATAAGCTAAACTTATTTACCGAAGGAGACGGGTTAATCAAATCAGTGGCAATTGAAACAATACTTTTTAATAATGATATGCTTTATTTGCTACTTTTATAGATAATATAATTACACAACTCTACAAGGCCTCTCATTCCATGTTAGAATCAAACTGTTGTGAATAATAAAATTATTATTCAACATAAAGGATGTAGAGTAATTTGCACGCTTAAGCAGTGGCATACAGTGACTTTTGGGACCACTGGTGGCGATAAGGGGCATACAGGGCCCGCCATTTGGAACAATCTGGCGGTGGGTGTGGGGGGGCCCCGAGACTCTCCCGAAGATTTGTAATTATAATTATTATTTATTAATAATTTGTAAAATCACGATACCAGAACTACATATTTCGAATCTCTGGTTTACGGGAATTAACTGTTTGCCTACTGGAACACTGGGTTGCTTAGAATTTGGCGCAGGAGCATATAAAGATCATCAGGATTTTGAGACCCTCTCATCTCCACCGTAGACAAGCCACTGCCGTTTAGCTATGCAAAATCTCAGCTAAATCAAACGCAAATCATTGCAAATGATAAAATTTATGAATTTTCGATGAATTACTTTCCATTTTTATAACACTGTATAATATATGAGGGCGTGCAACTCATGTAAGCAAAGGAAAGAGCTAGATGCCTAAAAATATTTTTCAAAAATATTGACGCGATATAGTATCTTAATGTGATTGCAATAATATCTCAATGTATTAAATTACTTTTAGTCTAACCTTCATACCCAAGAAATTATAGATCTTGGCATTTTTCATCAAGATAGCATTATTCAGCATACGCTTCCTCTCCTTAACATATGTGATGTACGACTCGCACCTTGAGAACTAGGTAGTGAAGTCCAGTTATCATTGTTGTCCACAGGGAAGTTTGTAGGTCTTACACCCGAATGAAAAATTACTTATATTTCGACCCGCTGACATTATATGCCGAGCCGTTTCAATTTGTCACGGCGGACGTGACGGTTTCTTCGTAAAAACGCAATATCCGTTGTGCTTCGGATATCGATGAAGCGAGATCGGAGACAATTTTCTTGAGAAAGAGGTGATGTGATATAATGACTTAGTTTACATCAGCAAACTAAATGCACTTTAAATAGATAAGTTTATAAAAATTGCTTCCCTCTTTAAGTTTCACCGAACGTCCCTGCCTGGTGTAATGGAATGCTCTAATAACTATAAAATAATAAATATAAAATTTTAAATAACATTACGGAGACATGACTGAGACTATAATATAGTAATATCCGTAAAATATAGTTATAGTGTAGTTCAAAATATACCGTTGACCTCTACTGCGGAAATCAAGTACCTGATTTTTCCCCATTATGTAGACCTACCCCTAAAGCTTTAAATGGGTGCAGGGTCGCCTGCAAAGTATCTACAAAGAGATATTTTGACTGAAATGAAAATAAAGATCAATTATAATAATCTTTTGAGACGTAGTAAAGTAGAGATAGTTAGTGCGTTCAACGCCAATTCCGTAGGTCCTACTGCGCATGCGTGTCAGTGGTTTAACGGTTTATAACAGTGGTTTAGTGGTTTATAACAGCTGTTTACCTGTTTATAACAACTGTTTACCTGTTTATAACAGCTGCTTACCTGTTTATAACAGTGGTTTAGTGGTTTATAACAGTGGTTTAGTGGTTTATAACAGCTGTTTACCTGTTTATAACCATCTGTTTACCTGTTTATAACAGCTGTTATAAACCACTAAACCACTGTTATAAACCACTAAACCACTGTTATAAACAGGTAAGCAGCTGTTATAAACAGGTAAACAGCTGTTATAAACAGGTAAACAGCTGTTATAAACCACTAAACCACTGTTATAAACCGTTAAACCACTGACACGCATGCGCAGTAGGACCTACGGAATTGGCGTTGAACGCACTAACTATCTCTACTTAGTAAGTATGATAAAAACTAATATTAATAAAATACTGAAATACAGATTTATTCGTTTCAATAAAAATTAAGTTTTTATATACCTAGTCATCATTAAAATTTACAATGTTACGATTCTCGTGAATACTTCCAAATGTGTAGAGTGACTTCGCTTCTTTCTGGGAATAACAGAGTTTTCAGTATACTATTTCCTTTATCGAAGATAACGAAATAGGTTATTAGGTATTATATACCTACTTAAAATAGTAAAATAATTAGGGATGCAGGTAAATAAAATTTGTACTCCGGCATTGCCCGAAAATGTGTAAATTATGTGGTATATTATGGTCACAAGGATAACTTTTATGGCAGTCAAAAAAAGACCAATGGGATATTTTGAAATACACTATAACTAACTATACTATTAATTACGACTACTGACTAACTTAACTAATGAAACTATTTACAGTATTTTCATATGCTAATATATTTTTCAATTAATATTTAATATACTCGGCGATTCATTCAAATCAATCGCTTTTTACTAAGATCCTATAATAGTTACTGTTTAATATAAACAGGACTGTAATTTTTTTAAAATTGGAGTTGTACAGTTTAAAACGGATACTTAATTATCATTATTTTTGAAATTATGTTAGTTTGGCAACATTTAAACCCATTTACTTAGGCCTTAGGCCGAAATACGAACATTTAAATTCTAAATAATCATTAGTCGTTACTGCTAAAGTTTAACAATATAAATTCTAAGGATATTCATCATGGTATTCATGTACTTTACGCTGGCTAAATTTCCAAACCATTAAATTTAGATAGGCTGTTTAATTATTAAAATTAGGGAAGTTAAAAACGGTAAAGCTTAATTTTCATTATTGGACCGAATTTAAAATATGAAGAAGATATCGCCAGGGCGGCATTTGATCATTACATATATTACATACATAATTGTCTTCTTATAATTTCTTTGGTAGGTATAATGTATTTTTATAGAGGAATCTGTCTGCAAAGGAAAATTTTAAAAAAATTAGATGAACTTTATGTAAATTAAATTATTAAATTAATTGTAAAAAAATTAGATTAACTTTATGTAAATTAAATTATTAAATTAATTGTATCAGTTGATATAAAATGATTATATTATACCTAACTTTAATAAACAGCCTTGCTAATAACTATTTAAGTATTGGCTGAGAATGGTATTATTAAATAAGAATAATAAGAAAGCATAGTGGTGTAACTTCAAAAATTATGCAACAACTGTGCAAGGCCCCTTTGTAGACACAGGCGGGGGACGATTACTAAAAAAAAGGTCGTTAGTTTTATATGACCCACCCTCCGAATTGAAAGCATCTAAAAAATATTGCCAATGGTGTTACTTTCTTGTAGCCCTGTACAAAGCTCGTGGTTGTATGGATTCCTCCTCAAATGAGATAATCAGTGAGCTTAATTTTTAATAACATGTAATACAAAATTTTATAACTTTATAACAAATAGAGTCCCCTGCAGAGTATTTTAAGTTTTTCTTATTTAATAATATCTTTCGCTTTACATCTAAAATCTATTTGTTTGATCGGTGAATGACGTGAGACTCTATATCGTCTAAATTCATATTTTGCTGTGAGATATGTCAGTTGAAAATACCTCTAGATCTAAGAAAAACATTCAGTCTTTCAGGCTAAGTTTGAAATTCAATTTCCTTTAAGAGCGAATAGGATCTCCAAAAAAATATACGTTCTAGCTATTTTTTGGTCGATGACATTCTCAGGCTGGAAGGGTTTCTAAAAAACACAGTGTGAATTTGAAAACGTCCTTGGTTTGTGTTAGAAGAAATATTAATATTGTTCGTTAGCCCGAATTTGGTAATAAAATTAGTTTTTCAGAACAAAATGTTGTCAATTGAAACAATGCCTGCTACCATGTCTATTTTAACCCTTCCATGTTCTAAACATCTACTTACAAAAAATACAAAAATATATCCACTGACACATTACTAAATTACATGTTAACAAGATGTTGAATCCAGTTTAGAAAATATTTATTTTTAAGGTAACACTAAGACACTTTAAAAATTACACATTTATTAGATGTTACTTTTGTCTAAGACCTATCCTATGATAAGATTAAAGTTAAAAATACTCGGTAAACTCTTTTACTTTTTCACTCAGGGTTCTCTTCATCTTTATATTAATAAAATAATAATAAATCGGAAGAAAAAGAAAATTTCGAACTATAAATGTTCTATGTACAGGGTTATCAATTTAGTTTGTCCCACTTTTAAGAGCCTGCACTTTTTTGTATTTTGAGTTAGCGCATTCATTCAAATTACAAAATTTAGCAAAGTTTTTATGAGTGTTGTCAAAAATGACAGTATGTGTCATATGTCACACCGAAAAGCAATTATTATTTTTTTTAATGGGACACTCTATATATTAGAAGCGCATTAGATGGCGCCATTTCTTCCAATCTCAAAAATATAACATACATATACATTATTTTCTTCATTCCATCAAACATTGACAAAAATATATAAAAATATATTATTGTTAACAACCATCAAGATGGCTATGCAATTGTTTTGGTTGCTATGGATTTTATCTTTATTTATATTTCAGTCTGTCATTCTCAGAATTTTGTAGAAAAGCTATTTTTTTATGTAAAAACTAACTATGAGGTATTATTATTCAGTGGGGGAAAGGTGTTTTATGTTTGATATTGTATATATGTCTAATGGATTGGAAAATCCAGTACTATAAAATGGCCGCCGAACAGCCCAGACCTAACACCCTGTGATTTTTTCTTTTGGGGTTATATTAGAAATATTGTTTATAATACATCGTGTTATTCGTTGAATGAACTGTATATTAGAATTGAAAACGTCATCCTTCAGACTCAAACTAATAGAGAAGTTTTATTAAAAATTAATAGTCACATTGTAAAAGTCTTTCGTAAATGTATCGAAAATGGAGGTGGTTATGTAGAGCAATATAAATTTAGAAATAATTATTATATAATTCTAGTTATTAAATTAATGTTTTGGTATTTTCTAGTTATGCCAATACTAATAAAATTGTTTTTCTATTACTCACTTGAAGAAAAGAATGCATATATGTGTAATATTTTTGAGATCGGAAGAAAAGGCGCCATCTAATGCGTTTCTATATACAGGGTCCGCAAACGAAGCGCAAGGATACTATTTTGAACATTTACTTTAGTTTACAATTATTAGTCTAGTCGCCTATAACAAAATTTCCCAATAAAAACTCTATTTAAACAACATAATTTATGATATTTATAATTATTTCGAAAACGGCTGGATATAACTTATATGCTTGTATTACAAAAAAAAATTGTCTACGAATTCTACGTCAAATAGCCAAATAATATACAGGGTGTTCCATTTGAAAAACTTGAGAAAAATTATTTTAAAATATGGGGTTTTTGAAAGCTTATTATGAACACCCTGTATAAAATAAATAAACGCAATTACATTCATAGTATCTCTAGACCTCTTGTCATAAATTTCACGCAATGCCGAGGTTAAAAAAATAGTTCTGGATTGTTTTTTTTTATTTTTTTATTCAGGACTGCAAAACTTTTTTTTTTAGTTTTTAATTTATTTCTCCGAAACTACGAAACCAAATTAAATAAAATTTGAGGCACTTATAAACGATAGTAATACGAACCTAAATATGCAATAAAATACTGGGTGTCCCATTTAAAAAAATATAACTTTATGCTGTCACACTTTTTTGGGCCACCCTGTATAATGTAAAATATTTTTAAAACATGCCGCTATTAATCCAATATCTCATGCTGTTTCAGTATTGTTGATAAGTTCTTCGATAACGATTTAATCTTCCGTCCACGCTTCGTTTGCGGACCCTGTATAGAGTGTCCCATTTAAAAAATAATAATAAATGCTTTTTGGTGTAACATACACGACACCTACTGTCATTTTTTACAACACTCATAAAAACTTGACTAAAAATGCTACATCTTGTTTTTAATGAACGCGCTCAAACTACAAAAAAGTTACATGCTCTTAAAAGTGGGACAACCTAAATTGATAACCCTGTACAGGGTGTCCCATTTTCGACACTTTCTGGGGGGTATGAGAGCCACTTTCCTGTCCTACTTTTTAACGAATCGAAAGATTCCAGTGTCAAATTTGTCATGGCTCTTAGTTTTTTATCTACAGGGTGATTTTGAAAAGCTTTTTAGTTTTTATGTACAGGGTGATTTTGAAAATCTTTTTAGATATTCCTCGTATTTCCGTTATGCGTTAACTTATCATCATCATTTTGTTAGAGATTTCTACGTAACAATAAGAATTATGAAAAGTATGATATGTTGGCATGATTTATATAATCCAATTTAATATTTACAATAGCTGTAACAAAATTTTGAATTTGTTTCTAATAGATTTTGACCATGGCCTACTGTTGTAAGGTAAATTATTAAAAATCTCGCATTTTTAGGTTATTCTTGAATATAAAGATAAACAATTAAACATTTTTGTAAAGCTTAAAGTATGCTTAATTAATTAAAGAGATAATATATAGGGTGTCCAATTTAAAAATTTCTTACTTTCATTAATATCTCAATAAATAAACCCTTTAGAGAAAAACTGGCTACGCCACTGAACTTTACGTACAAATCTCTAACAAGATCCGTTTTTACCTTCGGGCTAAGCTAAAGCGTAACTGAAATACAAGGGTGTCTAAAAAGCGAAGATTTTCAAAATCGTCCTGTAGATTAAAAACTAAAAGAGCCATGACAATTTGCTAATACCCCCACAAGTCGAAAATGGGATACCCTGTACAAGGGTGGTGGTTTATTGCGGTAAACCAAGGAAAGATAGAACACAAATTCTTACCTACAGGGTGAGCATGCTTTAGTCAATAAACGCTCGACGAAATCGAATAAAAATAAATAAGTATAAAAACTATAATTTAATAAAGAAATAAGGCGGTCACAGTCTTGTCAATATCTAAACATTATTTGGCACAACTCTTGCCCTGAGCATGGCCACTGTCGTCTGACATGGCTCTGTGGGCGACTCAGAATCTGAGCTGGTCATAAAATGCGTTTGCTGCGGCTTAAGTGTGTTATTGCCTTGCACGTTGTCAGTTGGACTGTTGTCGACGCCAAGAAATTTGTCCTTTTGAAAGGCGAGCGACGAAGCCAGATGTGATGTGGGACCTGAAAGAAATAACGGAAAATATAATTACTTACATATGCATGCGCGTTCGACATAAACTGATTTTTTTTTATTATTTCGCATTCCTTATGATAGCATTAACGAAATTATTGGAAAACTCAGTAAAACGTATAAAAATACAATAAATACAGGGTGTTATGGAAATGACTTATTATATTTAAATGGGTGACTCCTTGGGAGTCCTAGAGAAAGTCTATATACTTTTTTTTTAAATCGAATATCTAAATACTAAGGCAAAAAACCCTTTTTACCCACATACTGTCGCGCTGTCCCATCTGGATCCACTTAGCAACAATGTGGGTCACTAGAGTATACAACAGTGTTGTCAGATCACACCGCGTGTCTCGTCTTTGCTTCAATACTGGCCGCGCGCCCTTCATACTTCAGTGGTTATAAGTATTCGTTGCTTCAGTATGTTTCGAGACTCGCGAGTGGAACGACGTCGTGTCGAGAGTCCACGTGCTTGACTTATACGAATTTTAAACGTTTTGTTAGTTGTATTGCTCGAATTTTTTTGTTGTGAAATAATTCATAATAAGAAATGTTGTGATGTGATTTCAAATTTGTGTGATATTATCTACTGTTGGTTTTGTTGAAAAACATACTTTTTGTGTTTTATTTTTTTATAGAATTCAATTATAAAACGGATTATTTTAAAATAAGATCGAAGGTAAGAGAGTATGTCCCTTAAAATTGTAGTTTTCTTTGTCTAAAAAGCTTGAAAAAGAAGTGACAACGCACGTCAAAAACGTCTTGTTGTCAAAAACTAAACACGTGCGTTCAGAATTATGTGTTGCAATATGACAACATCGCCTATAGTGAGCTAACCTCTTTTGAACCTCGAGACTGCCTCAATAAAATATTGATTGCGAAGGGCCTCAGGAGCGACCACGTAAATTTTGAGATTTCATATAAAGTGTATATTTCGCTTAATAATTCAAAGCGCCATTTATGGTTTTTTTTCTTCAATTTATTTTCATCTCGGGATTTGCCGGTTTAAATATAATACGTCATTTCCATAACACCCTGTATAAATAACTATGATATGGCGATCTCGCTTTCAGTAAATAACATTAAAAATCGGACAGACAAGTCAATTTTATTGGGAAGGGGGACGTTTTAAACAATATTTCTTTTAGTAGAATTCAAATAAATCCATTTTCGGAACGCGATTTCTTGAAAACTACTACTCAAAAAATAATAAATTGTGCTGTTATTGGAAAGAGATTTAAACGATACAACGACACAATGATGTACCACATGACCCCCTTCCCATTTCAGATTTTAAGGGTAGCATTTACCCGTCCCAGGGGGTTAAAAGACGAAGGCTGCAAATTGCATAAGTCAACAAGAAAGTGTGTATCATATAAAGAAAAGTTGTGAACGCAAATTTGGGATTATTTAAATTATCGCTGAAAAATTAACTTAATTGTTGCTTTATCACGTTAATCAGTTGGATTTAATAATAAATTATTTAGCCGAAGATACTTCTTCTAATCCTCTAAGGACTATTTAATTTAATCAATTATACAGGGTGTCCGCTAATTAATGGTACCTGGACAAACCACAGACTCCTTACTGATATACAGGGTGTTAAAACTTCATTTTTGTTTCTTTCTAATAACTTTGAAAGAAATCAACGGTTCTTTACAAAATTTGGCAATTATGGTTTTTTTCGGTAGAGAAATTTTTGTGAATATTTAATGTACAATGTAGGGGCGCTGTCTGCGGCATTTTTCGCAAATTAATTAGGTCGTAACTTTTTTGTGCCTTAGTGTATTTAAGTTTTTAATGAAAATAATACTTTTCTCATATTTATTAAGTAAAAAAGATATAATAAGAGGGGTCGCCCAGAGTAACCGTTTCGGAGATATTTGCATTTAATTATTTAGTTCACCCTGCCCAATTACTATTAATTTGCAAACAACATTTTTTTCTTAAAGTAACCTATGAGTAACTTTCGGATATATGTAAGTATAACTAAATCCTAATATTTTACGTAAGGAGTCTGTGGTTTTTCCATGTACCATTAATTAGTGGACACCCTGTATATTTTAAATCATTTTTTTTTAATAAAATTTCGTCATCGCAAGCAATGATTTCAAAATGCTCTGTATAAATATAATATTTTATCCTTTCCAGAGGTTACATAAAAAACAAAAATACTTTATAGTGTATAGGAAAGCTATTTGGGGTGAAATGGCTTACCCGCTGTGGTCAAAAGTTGCCTGAAATATTAGGGTCGGAAAGTAAATTATGCTTTTTCCGGTTTTATGAATCCCAATGTACTTTTATTGTTTCCTATATATAATATGACTTACTTGATGTATTTCTAAGTTATGTTGTTTGGTATCTGTTGTAAACCTTTCATAAGCATGTTTTCTTTATTGTTTAGGTGATGCGTTTCGTTTTAGAATAAAATATCGAGACAATATGTATACGTGAAGGTCCATTTTCACCACTATTCAAAAATATTGGATAGAGATTTAAACGACCTTTATGATGCGACTTGACCCCTTTCCATTTAAGACTTTAAGGGTAACATCTACCCCTCCCAGGGGGTTAAACCACAAAGGCTACAAATATTCCTTAAAAACGTCCTCCTTCTCAATAAAATTGACGTGTCTTTCCGATTTTTAATATTATTTACTGCAAGCGAGATATTATGGGTGTTGTAAAGTTTTCGAGTTGACACCCTGTATAAATCTCATATTGAGAGGACTGAAGAGTGCCCAACCAATAACGACACTACCGATTTTATCACCGTTCCTTTAACCCCCTACTTCCCGAATGTAATTCGTTCAAAATCCAGGACAATTTGAAGGATTCCTGCTAAAAGCATCGCCAGTTGTTTTACTAGTACAATGGATTTATTACGGTTGACATTTCCTGAGGCAATTCTCCGGAGAAACTACTGCCGTGGTTTTTATAAATGAGAACGGGATATTATTCTAAAATAGTTTTTTTCGTGAATATTGGTCTCGATTAGTGTCGTGATCGCTAGAGCGAAAAACCGACTTCGCTCGATTATTAAGAAAACGGCTCGAGTTATAAATTCCGGATCAACTGTTCTTCCTTGATAAAAACTCTAGATTAAACTTCTAAAACTTACAAAAACAACCCCTGATGCTTTATCAACACATTCTTCTTGGTCATAGAAATTTCAAGTGATTAATCGCTCTAGCGATTCACTCGATTATTAAAATCGCTCGAGTATCAAGTACTCGATTATTAAAATCATCGATTTTTCCCAACACTAGTCTCGATCTATGTCATAAATATATTTGACTTTAAACTATCTGGAAGAATTATTTCAGGAGACACGAAAAAAGCCAAGTTTAATTTACCAACAATAGACTATAGAAAAATCGCTATAGAAAATAGTAATTTTTCAAATTGGCTCTTTTCCCATTAGTGAGACGTTTATGGGCTTGAGCCGAAGACGAATAGGTATGGTAATTTTATAGTAGCCACCAAAAAAATTCCAGAAATTTATTTATTTGTGAATAATGAATTTTTACCACGTGTCTCGATACCAAATAAAAAAAACTGCAAAAAATCACCCAAATATGTATATTGTTCGGGTTTATTCTTGTGCTTCTTTACAACAAAAAGTATTACCAAGAGTTATTTTTCTTCACATCTTACAACACATTTAAAAAGGCTTGTCAATTATTCCACTTTAAATTATAAGGTTCCCACTGCGCGCTGTTCAAAAATGTAGACTTAGTTACGCTACTGGCAAAGTAAGAAAATAGGTGATTATTTTTTTAAATTCATGTTTATAGTTACCTAAAAGTTCCTGTTTAAATTTATGAATGTTTACTTTTGGTTACCAAAAAATTTGTCGATACCTATGTTTTGTTAACTATTTTGCTCGTTTTCTTATTTTCCATTATCATTTTCTATAATGTATGTTATTTTTAAGAAGTCTTGTTGAGTTTAATAATAAAAAGTTCCTGTTTAGATTTTAAAATGTTTACTATAAGATTACCAACGAATTTTTCTATATATTTTGTTAACAATTTTGTTCGTTTTGTTATTTTTATTTACAATTTCTATTATTATGTTATTTTTGGGAATATTTCTCGAGTTTATAGTAAATAAAAATTTAAAAATTATATCCTTTAGTCTTTTAGTATTTACAATCGGAGACCTAAACTACGCCGCTGGCTAGCCAGTTAAAACAAAACCCATGTCGCGATAACTCCGCTAAGGGATTTAGCATACTTTTTATACGCACCTTCTCGTTTATGTGCCTTTAAGAAAGACGTATGTCGTGTACCTGCTCAGCGTCAAACTCGAATGTCGCCAATCGGATGGCGCGGCGCGTAGACCGAAGATCGTGTATCAAGTGACAGACGATATTTTTCGGTTTTTCGCCTGAATTTATAACTAGAGTATTTCCTATCGAGTGAAAAACTGTTCGAATATACGAGCAGTTTTTTAACCTCGATCACACTACAGCGGTACTATTCCGTCAGCGTCAAGCGAAGCTTGGGTATCGAGTGAAAGATAATAAGTGACGAGCGATGGTTTTCGCCTGAATAGATAGCTCGAGCGGTTTTTTAATAATCGAGCGATGTCGGTTATTTCAATAATCGAGTGATCAAGCGGTTTTTCGCTCGAGCGATCACAACACTATGCAAAACTGTAAAAACCAAAGCAGGGGGAATAATTCTATTTAAAAGCAATTTCATAAATTCTGTTGTCGCCAAAACGTTAAAAACACAATTTTTCCGTAAAACAAGCAGGAAATTTCTGAGGGCGAATCTAATGTGATTTAATATAAGAATAGGGATTGATTACATAGCAAATACGCTTCGGTGAAAAGCATATGTAAACAAATGGTACAAGGGTATAAAGAAGGCCTTTTAACCTTTTATGTTAGCCGTTTGTATACGATTAATTTACTCTAAACGACAATATGATCTTATATAAAGTGCACTACAATATGTAAATACCGTTCCAAACCCAGTATTCTTAATACTTCTAGACAGTGGCGGTTCGTAAACGAAAATATAGTGGAAGAGCCAAGCAATAATATTCTTAAACACAGACTATCGTTACGTGTCAATAAATTCATGCCAAAGGCGAGGATGTGGCACTTCCCCTGCTTCCTCTCAAGTTGAAAACTGAATTCTCAGATTTGATAGTTGAAGGTTTGACATTTGCACCCGATCACAGAAACAATAAGCAGCAACCAGAAACGCGTTCACAACCGAAAATGCGCAGCAATTGGTTGGAAAATTAGCTCTGTCAACATACCTATTATTGCTTGGCTTGTTTGTTAGACTGTTCTCTTACGCTAGGACGTAAAATGAACAACCCAAAATTTTTTTAAGGAATTGTTACAATACTGATCACATATTAATGAGGTGGAAATTAATTAAGGAAGTACCTCCTTAGTAGATTTATCCAATACAAATATTTCTTGTACACTATCACATAGAATAGTTGGTAGGTTTCCGTTTAAAGCCAAATAATGTTGAATATTTGTTATAATATACTCTTTTAAAAACGAAGGTAGTGAGTGAATGTGCTAAAACTGTTTATATCTCTGTTTCCCTAAAACGGTCCTGAGTTTAATCTGTATTATTTCTCCCTGAGGAAATATAAGAAAAACAATTCGCTTGCAAGCTGATAAGGAAAGAGAAAATAGTATTGTTGCCTTTATAGGGAAAACCGCAATAATTTTTTATGGACAGCAGCGCAACCTAGGGGGAATTCACACCAGTGGTGAATTTACAAGTGAAGTGAAGAGTGTCGATTTACCTTAATTACTTTTAATACCTAATAAATTTCATATATACACATATTCTAAACTGAATTTTCAAGTTGACTAAAATAATAGTTATTTATGTATCAAGGGTACTAAGTAGATGATTATGCCCTGATGGCGACAGTCTTACACAGCCGAGGGCCTCTGGCCCGAGGGTATAAATACTATATCTATTAGTACCCGTGGTGCATACAAACTGTTATGTCATACCAGTTCGTTTTAAATAATAAATATTTTTTGAAATTTAATTTGATTTACCAATTTTTACTTGCGACATTACCTTGACATTATTATAGCCTGCGTTTTTGTTGCTATAGGGGAGATAAGTATTCAAATTCTTAATGTGTCAAAGTCAAAAATCAAAAATGGAACAAGGTTTTGAAAGTCCCGACGAAGTTGAAAAAAAGGCTGAAAACGCATCGCAAAACCGGTTACCGAGAAAATCCAGAGACTCATACGACAAAGAATATGAACAATTTATTAAATTTATATTTTGTTATTTTGTTAATAAAGAATAAGATAATTGGAAAATGTTTTTTGCGTCTTAATGCCAGCGCGGGCCATAATGTGTAGGTACTTTATGCCCGCACGGGCATAAGGTAATCTATTATGTAGATGGTATCTAAGGTATAAAAACACAATAATGCACTGGTATGACATAAAATAAATAATAGTTCGAAATACAAACAAAATTAAAATTAGACAATATAAAGAACTCACTAATTTAATTTTATCCTCTTCAAAACAAATCCGCGCTGAAAACCATAAAAAAAATTAGACCGAACTAAGTTTTTTTTAATATATTTTTTATGGAAGCAATTAGAAATCAGTTTTTTTGTGAACGTACCTATACAAGTTGGCACGTAACATATTTCGTTTTAATTCAAAGTATGTTGCTTCGGCTTTCTGGCTATTCTATACTTATCCAAAATACAATACGTCGACAATAGTCATATTGAATTTCATCTTACCCAAGCATATCAAGACGCTTTTCTTGAAGCCAGGCCAGAAAACTGTGGAACAGAACCTACGACGTTTTCACGAAAGTTTTTACGAAAGAAGGAGTGCAGACCCGCAGGGGCTTTACCAAAGGTTCTTTACTACAGGGCGCATGGAAAAAAACCGATTTTGTAATCATTACTTGGGCTTGTTCGAGTATGTAGACAGGCGTGAGAACCCAACCACTTGTGTGTATTTGGATTCCTAATGAAATATGATACATAGCTAATAAATTATTCAGTAAGCAGGTAACAATGATAATTTTGCATCTAATCATTAAAAATACATTTCGGTTTGAACAGAAATGACCGAAACTGTTGCTCCGCGAACTTTGTTATTTTTGTTAATTAAATATTTGTTATTATTTCAGTTTTAAACGTGATTTTTAAAAAAATATTGTAAAAATTACGATTTAAATAGTTTCTTGTGTAAAGAGAAACTGCAAGCATTTCTAAAAATATTTCTTCTACTCCGATGTTAGTAAGCATCTATTTACGCACGATCTACTTTATCAGTAAGAGTCAAATAACACAAGCTGTAATGTTAAAAGCCAAGCTTTGTTACTTAACGACTATTACGTAATATATATATATGTTTGCACTCTAGCCGCAATATGCCAAGAATGTTTCCAATAGATTATGCTCAAAGCATAAGCATCGAGTCGTCTTGACAACGCAAATGTCAATTTGCAATTCTAAACGTGAGCATTATTAAGTTGGATATTATTTTTGGGTATATTAGTAAAGTATGTGGGACTACGATATTCAGATTGAGGGAACGCCACCGCAAATTACGAAAAGTGTATCAAGAATTTAAGAACTAAGAATTAAGAACTTACACTACAGAATACAAGAATTTATTCACTGGTGTACTGACGATAACCATGTGAATACCTACTCAGAAAACGTATACTCGTATATGTAATATACTATTTTATTTTGACGACTACGAGTGCGGTGCCCAGTGGCTTCCATGGCCTTGTACAAGAATGAGACTAGTATGAGATTCTTAGTCCATATTGGATGTACTTATTAGGAAAAATTATTATCTGAACTACTCGTATTATTTTGATCTCCCATGTACGCTGACGAAATATTTTCCTATACTTATCAGACCCCCTGTATAACATTATACTAACGGGTGTGGCGTGTAGAATATTACGGGGTGAATGGAATTCATTTCATATAGATACCGATTTAATAATATTTCCGAAGATGATTAACGTTGTAACAGGTTATGCCATTAAAATACGTCCAGCTCCGTGACGTGGCAATATTGCAGTTATTGTTAATATTTCCTTTCCGAATTCAGTAACATTATATTTTCTTTAAACCAATTAAAGTACAGTGCTTGCTAGACTTGCATAAGTTACATCCTTAGCGAAATTAGCCGTTATGCTCCAGATAAGATCTAATTTATCGGACATTTTAGCCATCAACCTGGCAAATACTTTTTTTTAATCGCTCGGATACGTCAATTAGTATTTTTAGTTGCGGATTTTTAAGCTAACTAAGCTAACTTCTTGGAGAGGCTGACATGGTAAACCCATGTATCGAGTATGAATACGTTTTGGTGAGCCAGCACCAAAGCTATATATGTATGTGATGGAAAAACCACGAAACTCTCAGTTTAGGTAACACAGCAAATACAACAAGTATAAAATTCAGGTTCTTGTAAAACCCTAACGAACCAAAAACCTTATTTAGAGTGATAACTTCAGTGCTTAACATCTACTTTTTACATTCCCATAAATCCCATGCTTTTGCCCGTTCCTCGTACTGAAGATCATTTTCTGGCGTTATCCACGGTATCCTGTTGTCCCTAATTTGCAACGATATTCCCGTGACTGCCTTTCTGCTGTAGATAAACCTATTAGATTGTTCGTATCAGCAACATTAGGCTTAATTTGAGGCTTAAATATTCACACCGGCATAGTGACTGAATAAGAATACAACGCGGTGCATTTGTGTTGCGTTTAAGAGCGTGTGAATATAAATTTGGCTTGTTAATGTGGATGAATTTCCTCAATAGTTTGTAGGCTTCTAATAATGTTCAAAAAAAGTCATATGAGATGCAATAAAGGTGTACGTTCAGGTCGATCAACAACTCGTAGCTTGTTACCACGATAAAAATAAATTTATCTACTTACAAATCTTGTTTCCGTTTCCCAGATTAACATTGTCAATCTGATATTTGGCGGCCAAAGCGGCTAGCTGATCTATTTCCGCTTCATCGTCTTCTAAACTTGAGTAGCTGCCGGTAGTACCGTCGCCCTCCGAAGATCCTTTGGACCTTTTGTCGCCAGCGCCTTGTTCTATTTCTTCTTCCTCTTCCTCTGCTTCCTAAAACAATTAGTTTATTTTAGTTCTTTGTTGTCAACCACGTTTTCGTAGAATCGCCCAAAGGGAGAGCACCAAAATCTCTTCTAAATCAACTAATCAAAAATAATGTACAATCCATTTTATTAGAGTATGTCACTTTACGATTTAAAGCCACTTCTCGGAAATTCAAGCTGCAAAATGTTTCAGGCAGAAATTACATCGGAAATTTTATATGCATTTTATGAGTTGCGAAATCATCAAAGGACCGTTTCCCTTTATAAGCCAGCTGGGAGCACGTGCTCCTACTCTAAAGTAGATAAGTGGGTATATATTATTAACTTCCATATGCTATGGCATTGCTGTCACATTTTGCCGTTGTTAAATTCGTCTTAATTTTTTGTTTATGTTTCTTTCCAGGTAACTATAAGAAAAAATATCGTTTATTATTATATGTCCAGAAATGGATTATTTCTACGATCGTTATAAAAACCATATTTTTACGCAAATGAATATATAATAGTTATTTATGTATCAAGGGTAATAAGTAGATGATTATGCCCTGAGGGCGACAATCTTACAAAGCCGAGGGCCTCTGGCCCGAGGGTTCGTAAGTTGCCTCAGGATATATATCTATTAGTACCCGTGGTGCATACAAACTTTTATGTCATACCAGTTCGTTTTAAATAATAAATATTTTTTTAAAATTTTATTTGATTTACCAATTTTTTATTTTTACGTTCGACATTACCTTGACATTATTATAGCCTGCGTTCTTGTTGCGTATTCAAATGTTTAATGCGTCAAAGTAAAAAATCCAATATGGAATAAGGTTTTGAAATTCCCGACGAAATTGACAAAAGGCTGAAAAGGCAAAAGTACACTGGTCACTGTTTACGTCGAACGTCGGCAACTCTTTTAGCAGAAGCTGGAGCAAGTATGACTACGCTGAAGCGCCATGGTGGATGGAAGAGTACCACAGTTGCTGAACGATATTTAGAGGATAGCATATCCTCAAAAAAATGAGGTTGCAAGGATGTTGGCAGGCGTACCATCTGGATCTCGCATTTCCTTACAGAAACTAGAGACCCAGACAATGAATCATGAGTCAACCTTTGCTGCAGGAAATTTAGCTATCAGCGGAACCTTCCAGAATTGCCAGTTCTATGTAAGTAAAACAAAATAATATATGAATGTAAATTTATATTTTGTTATTTTGTTAATAAAGAAAAAGTTAATCGAAAACTGTTTTTTGCGTCTTAATGCCAGCGCGGGCCATAATGTATACTTTATAAAGTAATCCATTATGAAGATGGTATCTAAGGTATAAAATCACAATAATGTACTGGTATGACATAAAATTTGTTATTTTTTTAACAAGTTGAAAAAAGTAATTTAGCCTTAAAAAAAGTTTTTCGTTTTTCACTTCTCTTTGAATGCTTATAATATCAAATTGCCATGAAGACAGTGTGCGTCGTTTATTGCCTGAGCGCCGCACTGTTATTGTAGAAATAATTCCGATTCCGAAGAAGAAAACTCTGCGAAATAATTAATAAAGCCAATGAAGCAACATAATTTATTGCCTGAAAAACCGGAACAAGCTTACACACAGGAATATAATACGTTTATTAAATTGTATTGGATCAAAAGCAAGTGAAAAGTATCAGCGAACGCGTATTGTTAACGTATTTTTAAGAAAGGTAAAACATTTTTAAATCTTCGACTTTAAGCTATTCCGAACTAAAATCAACATTACTTCTGAATAATCAAGCCGTTATAAGTAAATATCAAAAAACTTATTGCATATCTAAGTGACAGTGAGTTGGTTATGCACCAAGAAGTATATAATTTCGAAAAAGAAAACTGATGCGATCGTAGAAAAAATATTGTATGCATAAAGTTACCTTTTTTCACATACGGGATTGCGGCAAATTTCCCGTTCGTGGAAAAAAGTAATACTTTATGAACTTGTTACATAAATAACTATTTCCGCTCTTCCAGGACTTCCCGGGTTCGGCTGCGCCTCACAGCAACGCGCGCAGTGACAAGTTGTTATTTCCTAATTGGTAATGAAATGTACTATTATGTTGATTTATTTAAATCTCACAAAGTATCTTTTAAGCGATAAAACTTCCGAATAGCTCCTTAATCAAATGAAAATACAGCAGCAGCAACTGAAAATTTTATCGACAGTTTAAAAATAGACCGAGTAATCCTGATCTCATTAGCTTAAACTAGCATTTACCCCAAGCTTTAAAACGTTAACAAGCTGACCTTCAACAGCGTTTATATCATTTCAGCTCTAATTCTACTTTGTTCAGGGAATTAGAGGATCTGTCCGGTAAATTTTTAATCTTAGCTGTGTACAGAAAATTGTATCACAAACTGTCGGACAGGAGCGATACATGGAAGTATGAGATGCGGATTTGGAAGTTTGACAGGAGGATAACTATCACGCCATGGAGGGAAACGATCACTCTCAGCATGCTGCTTTGATCTTCTACAGTATGTCCACGGATGGGGTTTACAAGAGGACAAATGGACTAAAAATTGAAAGATACAAAAAAAGTCACTCTTAATAAACATTGTTGCTTGTCTAGAAAATACGAGTCATCATAAGAAACTTCAATTTTTTTATACAGGGTGGGTAAAAACTGCAAAAATGTTATTTTGCATAAGAGTAAACATACTTTATTTTGAAAGATACGAAAAAAAGTCACTCTTAATAAACGTTTTTACTTGAATAATGAATAGGTCATACTTGTTGTCAATGTTTTTATTTAATGAAGTAATTATAATAACACGAACAATTTTATTAACATGAAAACAATACGATAACGATTTCATAATTCAAAATCTCCACCCCCATTCTCGACACATTTTTCTAATTGCTTTCTCAAATAAGTGAGAGAATTTCTAATTTCTTCTTGAGATATCGATTGGACAGCCTGGATAATTCTGCCCCTCAGCACTTCAATATCATTTGGTCTTGCGGTTGCAAAAACATATCGGCAAAGGTTAAGTCGGGAGTTCTTGGGGGCCACAAAACTGGGCCATTCCTGCCAATCCACCTTGGACCAAATCTGCGGTCAAACCATTCTCTAACCTCACGAGCGAAATGGGCTGGACAACCATCTTGCTGAAAATACATATTTTGTCGAAAATTTAATGGTAGATTTTCGAGTTCATCATTGAAAAATGTATCCAGCATTTCTAAATATGATAATCTATTGCACGTGTTGTCAAAAAAATATGGCCCTATAATGCCATGGATGGATATCGCACACCACACGTTCACTTTTGTGAAATAGGTAAACCTTTTAATGAATTGTTCTACTTCGGTTTGTTGTGTAGAAAACACATTCATTAAGAGTGACTTTTTTTCGTATCTTTCAAAATAAAGTATGTTTACTCTTAAGCAAAATAACATTTTTGCAGTTTTTACCCACCCTGTATAAGCAAAAACGTTTATTAAGAGTGACTTTTTTTCGTATCATTCAATTTTTAGTCCATTTGTCCTCTTGTAAACCCCATATAAGAATATAACGACTTGAGTCCGCTGAGTCTAGGATATTAATGGAGGGAGATGGGAGACGATCTTGGTACACGATGCGAGATATCCGGATTGTTTCTTGTTGTCTACTAACCTACTTTAGAATTTCTTAGAGTGGGCATTTTACATATTATTATTCCTTTTCAGTGCATTTAAATTGACATTATTACTCTTTAAATAAAATAATCGCCTGTAGATTAACATAATTTTATTAATTATTTTGTTACAGAGCTAATCAGCAAATTAACACATTGTTTCGTAACAAGAAATAATTTTCTTTAACACGCGTCATATGTTTATGTTCAAAATATTAATTAGAAATAAAATTGATAATTTATAATTATTAGGTACTCAAAAATCACACATACCTACTGAATCAATATTTGAAATATTCATTAAAAATATTCAATTAGGAAATTTCGTTCATGAGAGGAACGTACCAAAAATTTAATAAAGATCATGGTGAAGAGATCAAGGACGATTAGATATTATTTCATTTCCCGAGCACATTATAGCACTTGTTTTTTGAAAAAAGACAACTAATTTCTGATTTGACGGCTCGGTCCCGATACCAGTGGCGTGGAAACAATAATTTTCATGAAATTAGTAAAAAGGGGATAAAGGTTTATTGTTTTTAACTAATATTATTTTGACATTTTTTCTTTATATTCCTTGAGAACATTGCTATTTGACTCTAGAAACAATAAGGTATCACGGTATACCTGCATACAGTAAATTTGCATATCGAGAGCTTCTATAAAACTGTTATAAAATCTCTCCCGACTAAATCGTATGAGGGAAGTATTCTAGTTCGGCGCTAATTTCTTGCACATTAACAAAACGGAAACATTTATATCGAAAAGTAAAGATTTACGATTCGACATACCCAGAAAACTGTCACTTTCTGTTAACAATTAAAAAAAATCTCAAAAAAAAAACAGTTCTGGTCAATAAATATTTCACTCATGCACAATTTTTCCCATAAGAGAAGTGATATTACCGAAAAATGTCAGCGGGAAGTATTTTTAAAAAGTTAACAATTACCAAAATTGAAAATTTTTATTATTCAATCAATAATAATAATAATTAAATTTTTTATGTAATTATGTGATGTTTCCTTAATAAAGTTTATGTTTTCGATTCTTGAAACCTTTTCCCTAAATACCGTTCGTGCTTTAAAATTAACCAGATAATTTTTTACTTTTGCATGTTTTCTTTGCGAATTTCACGTCCTTCGTACTCGTGAAATTATAAGAAAACACGCATTCGGTAATTTTTAAGCAGTTCTGTAATTACAGACGATAAATCCACTCATGCAATAAAATGCCTATTTAAATATTTAATTTTTGTCGCTTTGACATCGATAAAAATGGTGTATCGTTCTCTACAGCGATAATATCCTCTTCAGAACCTTTTTGAAATCGGACAAAATATCGAGCACATTTTACTGATATTTTAACTTTTGCATAATTTGTATTAAGTTGCGCTAGGAAATAAACATAGTATTATTCCTGCATGAATTGATGAATTTTATCTTCCTAAAAATCACTTGATCTGTTTTTAAGATGGGATAACCTTTTATTTTGTTAATGTAAATTACACTCGCCGGCACAATATTGAGCAACCCTGAAATTTTGGTCAAGTTTGATATTTTATAACTTTTTTATTTTTTATCCGATTTTCATGATTTGGTTATCAGCTTCTAGATCCGTTTATTGTGTGTTTCCTGAAATATTTTATAAAGTAACATTTTTCGATTAGGCTATATTATACAGGAGAAATTAAACTGTTGTTTTGTTCCGTAATTTCAAAATACCCTGTAGGAAAATTGAGGAGGATAATTTTATTTACATACTGTTTCTTGTAATCTTTGATGTATTCTAAACATTCCGTTTTTTGATTCATTCCATTATCTCATTTCTGCTGCGAGATGCAAAATTTTAAATCAAACGCTGATTTGAAGCCTATTTTCATTAAGAAAAACAAACACTAGGTATATCATAAAGTTAATTAACAAAAACAATTTTAATATCGTGTATTTCCTGCTCTCGCAGCAATGGCAGCTTGCAGTCTTCGTGATATCGAACGAATGAAGTTACTTATCCTTTCTTGAGGGATAGCCTGATATTTTTCGGTCAGCGCCAGTCGTAAGTCTTGCAAGGTTTGTGGTTGTACAGGACGACGACGAATGGACCTTTTAAGTTGATCCCAAAGATGTTCAATTGGGTTGAGATCCGGGCTACATGCGGGCCAATCCAATCTTGGAAGTCCAACTTTATCCAGATATTCGTTCACTACATGTGCAACGTGAGGTCTAGCATTATCATGCATTAATGTAAATTGGTTCCCAATGAAAGGAGCAAATGGAACAACAACTTCTTGGAGGATTTTCTCAATGTGACGGTGGGCGATTAGAGCTCAACAAAAACAAGATGGTGGGTGCTTCGGTAGAAATACCAATGACATACATTTTCTAAAAATAACATCGTTTCATTTAAAATTTTGCAGCTCGCAACAGAAATGAGATAACGGAATGAATCAAGTAACGAAATGGTTAGAATACATCAATGATGACACGAAACAGTATGTAAATAAAATTATCCACCTCAATTCTCCCACAGGGTGGTTTGAAATTACGACAGGGTGGTTTAATTTACTCCTGTATAATATAGCCTAATCGAAAAATATTACTTTAGAAAATAATTAAGGACAATCACATTAAATTGATCTACAAATGATAACAAAATCATGAAAATCGCATAAAAAATAAAAAAGTTATAAAATATCAAACTTGACCAAAATTTCAGGGTGGCGGAATTTTGTGCCTGTGAGTATAGAATGCTTCTAGCAATTTGAGCTCGAACGGTACTACTAGATAAAGTTCGTTTCTTCTCGTTAAATTTCTAAGCAATCTAGTTTTCCTAAAAAATACAAGTGTACCCGATAAAACTAACGCTCTTGCACTTTTACAAATGATAAAAAAGTAGCTCCATGTAACATAGCTTATCATGGGTACTTACGTTATTTTTACCTTGTTGGTGGTAATGTCTCTCATGAAATTTGTTTTGTCAAACTTTTAAAGGATAATCGCCTAAACATCAGGCTCTTAGTTGTTAAAACTTATCATGATGCCACACGGAGACTTTATTTTGAAAACTAAATAAAAGGCCAGACCAAAAACTTTCTCCTTAACACAAGTTAAAAAGTTTTAGGCGTGTGGAAAGGAAATGGGGAACGTAAATAGCAAGTTAATTATTGTGGAATGTATGAGTGGTACTAGTCAATCTTTCTCTCTAAAATAACGCTAGGTCTACACGACAACAAACCAAAAACATTTAATTAATAAATAGACAGAATAATTTTTATGCTGTCAGAATCATACAAAGTTTCAATGAAAGAAGGTCGGTACCCCGGAATAACTTCGGTGCATCGCATTGCAGCGGAAAATGTCTAGGGAAAAAGTTGTTTGGTTTTGAAGGAGGAATAGTTTGCAATTTAAACCACCCCCCACCCACTCAACCCCCGGGCGCGGGTGGGGGTAAGTTAAGATTTTCAAATGGAACCCCATATTTTTTATTTTCGTATCGTGTTCTCCGAGCAAAAATAAACATCTTTTGTCCGAAATTTTTTTTTATTCGGGCCCAATAAGCACCATGAGAAAGACAAACAACTTTTTCCCTAGACATTTCCGCTGCAACACCGTGTATATACCAAGAACATCAAATTGTAATATTTTAAGGAAATCACAGTGTCAACGCTGTATACCAACGAATACTTATAAACAGGAAGAAGACAAACAGCCGTGTTAACACATCGAAGCAAGTATGAACAAACGAACAAACCAGGCATCCATTCCGTCTGGAATCAGCTGACAAACGCACGTGCTTTTCAAATGTCACTTTTGTCAAAATTTTTATTACTGTCAATATTTTAAAGTGACATTTAAGCAACAAAAACATTCAAACCCTTTTATTTGATTTACTTAAGTAGTGAAAATCAAATATTAGGATTCTGACATGTTTTAAGCTGTAAATATCACTTTAAAATAATCCTTACACACTCTTATATCATTTTTTTAACTAATAACGTAACTACAAATGAAAAATTAAACTTCAGAAATAAGCTTGTAAGTAGTTTTATTAAAAAATAGGAAGTAAATCATAATTTACATAAAATATTGTACCATCTTCAAGTGGGCTCTAGGTCCTAGCAAATATTTCAAGCTTCAAGTCCCAGCATATTTTTGGGCCCCATATGATTTAGGAAAAGAAATTATTATTGAAGCTTACTCTCAGTAAAGATGACTAAATGAATGTTTCAATTACAAATTACTCACTTGACTTGCACCAAAAAGGAAACGACGTTTTTCGTGAAAGATTAGAATATTAAAAATTATTTTAAAATTTAAAGATGCGTCTTCTCCACTTCTCCACCATTTTAAATCATATCAGATGTTGCTTGATTTCCATGCCCGCCAGACGAAGGAAGTTAGCTTGTTAAACTATTTAACAATTCGTGCTGTTCGCATTCTATGCCTGTCTCTGTCTGCAGCAACCTTCCCTAATTCAGTAAAGTGAGACAAATATGACCAGGATCAAGTCGCCTGCATAAACAATCACTTTTGGGCTTTCCATATTAACTCTACGTAAGTCTGATATTGACGCTTAAATGATGAGTGAAACAGATAGATAAAAGTAGGTTACATGTGAGCGTATGGAGCAGAGTAGGCTTAGCATCACTTCCAAGGCCTTCTTACGTGTTTTGACCCCCCCCCCATAAGCAGTCTCACCGGGCTGCTGTATACTCATTTTGCTAGTGTAAAAATGACCCTGAAGTTTACTCTTTTCATTCAGTTTCGGTGCTTTTATGATTGTTTGTGATCTATTGTGTTTTTGGATTTACAACGGTTACCTACTTATGACCAATGTTAGATCGACATTATCTAAACGTGTACCTTATTAAAGCGTTGCCATTTTTTAAAGCCATCTTCTTCTAACTTATTTGAAACTGTAGAACTGTGTATGCTTGTAAATAAAGTGTTTTATGAATGGAATGTTTTCTCTCCCCTTTTATATTATATGTTTATGGTATAAACGCTAGCCACGGTCCGTTTTTTTAATAAATACCTAGTAATAATTCTTCTGTCAAATCATATCATTCAAACTCGAAGAGACCCATATCGTTCACTGTCAATATTTTAGTCCTATAAAAGAAAAATATATTTCTGTAAATAATACCAAAGCACCCTGTGACGGGAAGGGTGTCAAAGAAATATTTCTTTCTTAATATAAAAGCTTCTAAAATGTTTTGGCGATATCATTGGCGTATTCAATTCAGTAACATAATTCTAACAAAAAATTATAGTGCTAGTCGGTATTTGATTCTTGTTCTTTGATTCTTGATTCTTTGATTCTAAATTAGGTATAGGCAGTGTCGTATTTTTGTTAGGGGGGTCAAATCACTAAAGAAAAGTAGAAACGCTCTGTAGGCAATGCGCTGCAGGCGAAAAATGTTCAGGACCAGGCTAACTAACCCATATTTGGATTAAATTTGGTTGTTTGATTATTCTTTTTCACTGTTTTATTGATACTCCTAACTGGTTCTTTAATTTTAAAATAGAAAAAAATAAAAAACATAACTTTAAAAAAGGAATTAAAGATTGTTTTACGAAAAATGGATATAACTTAATGACTGCAGTAAAAGTACCTGTGGTCATCCCATTATTTATGACCGTTTGTTATTATTATGTGGAAAGGACCGGATTGTAATAATTATAATTAAATATAGCCACATCAGGTACGTTAGGTTGCTTAATTTATATCTAAATATCTTTTTGTGGTAAAATTTGTTAGTTTTTGAGGAATGGTTCAAGAATTGTCTTTTACCAAACATTCCTCACAATAGCGTGATAGTAATGGACAATGCGAGTTATCACAGTCGCCAATTACATAAAGCTCCAAGCTCAAATAATACAAAATTGGAGATTCAGAACTACATGGCGGCGAATGATATATATTTTGAAGAAAGTTATAAAAAAAGTGATCTTTTATAAGTTTTAAAGACATTTTGTTTAAAAAAAGTATATGTTTGTGACACATTGGCAGAAGAAATTGGACATACAGTGCTACGGCTCCCACCCTATTATTGCATTTTTAATCCCATAGAGCATATGTGGCACCAGTTAAAATCACTGGTTAGGTCTGAAAATACTTCTCCGACTTTAAGTTCTAGTGTTGTAGAATTAATACGAAAATGCTTTAATGATATTCCCCCAGGTAGTTGGCAAAATTCAGTCCGTCACGTAATAACTGTAGAAAAGTCGTATATTAGTCTGGATCGTATAATTAATCGAATTATAATTAATTTTGATGAGGATAGCGATAGCAACAGAACTGTCTATAGAATAACATTATAAATGTGAATAAATATGACTAGTAATATTTAAAAAAAGTTATTTCATTTGATTACATTAATATAATCATATCATTACTTGTTTTCCTTAGTCCTTCCCTTCATACTTCACTTGTTTATTGCCAAGCTCTTGTCGACACAATGGGACCGACCCAGGAAATCATTAAGTCGTATCCATTTTTCGTGAAACAATCTTTACCTAATTATTAAATTAAATTAAATTAATTAATTAAAGAACACAAATATGGAACTCAGTGCAAGCCTCTGTTTTACGCGGTTATTTTAAATAATGGAAAATTCCAGCTCATTTCTTTTTATTGGAACTTTCTTTTGTGGATTTTTTAAATCCACATTCTGGATACGCCATTGGTTGATATTAGACATAAACACACCCATTTAGATTCGTACTTTAGAGCCAATGAATATTTAACAGAAAAAGGTTAACCCGTCATCGTCATAAGCTCACTGGCAAGCGCTCAGCCCATATAATGAAATTTGAAAGGCCTTTTAATACTCGCTTGATTTCAATGTTTAGCTTTTTCGAGACTGGAGTTTTTTAATTCCAGTTTTCACTTCGATATGCAATGTTCAAAGCGTTCATTAAAAGTTTGTGATTCATACAGGGTATACCATAACTTATGGGCCATAGAGATACCGATATTTCGTTCTAGAAATATAGGGTGTTGAAAGTGAAAGTTTATTTTCGAAAATAAGCCATAGTTTGAAAACGGTTCAATGAATCGGATTGAAATTTGGCGTTATGATGTTTTTATGATTAAATGAGAATTTGTAGAAATTTTTAAGCTAGTCACACTGCGTTTAATAAATCTGTGATTTTCTCATACCTGTGATTAAGTATTTTTAATCCAAGATTCTCAAAGAGGGACTATTTCTAGACTAAAATGGTATATTTGGCTCGATCTTAAAATCTCCAACTAACCGTTTACCAGATATTCCCATTTAAGCATCACCAATGCATCAAAAAATGGAAATATCTCAAAAACGGTTAGAGATTTAAGAGTTTATCTTTCTTGTTTAGAAATTGCCCTCTTTTGAGAATCTTGAATTAAAAATACTTAATAACGTATGTCCCATAAGTTTTGGCACACATTTCAGATGCCAGAAAATATCAAGTTGCCTTGGTAACACTAACTTGTTTGACACCTTCACTTAACGTTGGCAGTTCAGTGCAACATGAGTGCAACGAATACTTATAAACAGCTCGAAGACAAACAGCCGTGTTAACGAATCGAAGCAGATATGAACAAACGAACAAACCCGGCATCCATTACGTCTGGCATCAGCTGACAAACGCACGTGCATGTCAAATGTCATTTGTGTCCAAATTTATATAACTGTCAATATTTTAAAGTGACATTTAACCAACAAAAAACATTCAAAACCCTTTTATTTGATTTACTAAGTGGTGAAAATCAAATATTAGGATTCTGACATGTTTTAAGCTGTAAATATCACTTTAAAATAATCCTTACACACTCTTATATCATTTATTGAACTAGTAATGTAACTACAAATGAAAAATTAAACTTCAGAAATATGCTTGTAACTAGTTTTATTAAAAAATAGGAAGTAAATCATAATTTATATAAAATATTTTACCATCTTCAACTGGGCTCTAGGTTCTAGCAAATATTTCAGGCTTCAAGTTCGAGCATATTTTTGGGCCCCATATGATTTATGAAAAGAAATTATTATCGATGCTTACTCTCAGTAAAGATGACTAAATGAATATTTCAATTACAAATTACTCACTTGCACCAAAAAGGAAACGTCGTTTCTCGTGAAAAGATTAGAAAATGAAAAATTATTTTAGAATTTAAGGACGCTTCGCTTTCGCCATTTTCATTCACTTACATATCATTCATATGTTGCTTGATTATATTCCATGCCAGACGAAGAAAATTGACTTGTAAATTTATTTAACAATTCGTGCTGTTCATATTTTATGCCTGTCTCTGTCTGCAGCAACCTTCCCTAATTCAGTAAAGTGAGACAAATATGACCAGGATCAAGTCGCCTGCATAAACACTCCCTTTTTGGCATTTCATATTAACTCTACGTAAGTCTGATATTGACGCTTAAATGATAGAGTGAAACAGATAGATAAAAATAGGTTACTTGTGAGCGCATGGAGCAGAATAGGCTTAGCATCACTTCCAAGGCCTTCTGGTTATGCACCGCAAATTGCAGGTTAGTAGACCAAAACGTATCATTGGTTCAGCAAAACGACAACCCTCCTAACCTTTCCCAGGCTCTGCCCATAGAGGATTTTTGGGCTAGAAAAATCCGATAAATCGATATAAATGCCGTCCAAAACCTTATGCTAGCTGTCCGCGAAAAGTTGGGTCTAGTGGAAGACCAGGGTCCTCTATATTTAATTTAAGTTCATAATTTTGTTGCTTATGAAACAATTTATTATTATGTATTACAAAACTGTATTTAAATATACATATTTTATTATAAAAAAACAATTGGTTGAAATTTGGGCCAAAACTTATGGGCCATACTTTGATAGGTGAGAGAACAATCATAGATTTATTAAACCCAGTGTATATAACTATCGCGCCCTAATGTGGCTCATTTTCGAAAATAAAGTTTTCACTTTCAACACCCTGCATTTCTAGAATGAGAAACATTTCGAAAAAACAAGCTGCTTCTCTATCCCTCGTTTTAAGTCAATTTTTGAGAGAGAAGAAAATACAAATATTGATAGACTATAAGATATTGCGGTAAACTTAACGATGAAAAATATAGATTTATTATTATATTCAGTCAATGCCAACCTTGTCACATTAAAAATACTAGATTCTTACCCCTGAATGGTTAATATTTTAAACAATAAGAAACGATTTTAAATTACATTAACTGCTCAAAAATAACGCTGCTTCGTCGATTGGCCAGCCTCACATAAAAACGGTGTTTTATGACTATGTAGGTTTTGCTGACATCACACATTTACGTGTTCATGATTTATTTCTCTAGTTTTGCCAGGATAAATTAATATACAGTATCACCATTATGGATTGTTCGAGTTACGGTAAAATTTGACTTCACCATAAGTTTTTGCTTCTAGTGGGGGTCGATCTGGCATAAAATTTGAACTCTTTAAAACTGATATTTATACCATCCTCATCATCTAAATTCATTATTTATGCTAAAAATTCTACCAAAATACTCATGTTCTTCAAAAAATTAAATTACAGTTCAAAAATGTTGCCATTTGTGGAGGAAACTCCTTATAACTTAAAAATTTTAAACAACAAAGAGGACAGTCTTGTTTTTTAAATAATAAATACGTTGAAAAAATTGAACATTCTGTTTTCATTGAAAATAGATATTGGTCAAAAATTCATAGAAAATAAAAATTGTCATAAGTTATGTAAGCTCAAATTCGATCAGCAAATGCCTTTTTCCGATATTTTGTGGAGAACATGTCAAATTGAAGAAAAGCCGCATGGCCCCATTTAATTATGTCATTATTGGTCTGTATTGCAGCAAAAATTCGCTTGGTAAATTTAAATTTTACGTAAATCGAAAAATAAATACTTTCCCGATATGGCTCCAACTTTAATGGCGACTCTGTATGTTACCTGGATTGCAATTATATGAAAATGCAATAACTCGATTTAACGCATGAGTAAGGTTACGTTACCTCTGCAATAAGATTTGCCATTTTCTTATTAGTTTGTGACCAATTAGTTATGATAGATATGTATACTATATCATATCTTATTCTACAGGAACATTAAATTAATTTTATGTTTCCTTTGTTACGATTATACAGGGTGTTACAGGGGTTACAAATACGGCCTTGGGGGTAAAGTTGCGTTAAAAAAATTATGGGCCCAATAATATGCCTCAAAAACATAAAAAATAAACGTAGAGTCTTTCAAAATATTTGGAAAAATCTAAAATTATGCGTTTCGGTTTTTATTTTTTCCTGACATTGTTCGAAGAGATGTCCAAAAATAAATTTCACTTCCTCATCGCTACTTTCTATTTTCCACAAGATGGCATTATCAGATCTTTAATGCGACGTTTCGTCTTTAGGTCATCATTAACTTAATTTTTTTAAATACGGGTCTGAATTTTTTAATTTAAATTATGAAAGAGGGCCGAAATCTGCGTTCAGTGGTGTATAACATTTACTGGTTCTCCGAGGTTTTGTTCCTTAAATTGACCATCTTCAGTAAAATAACTCTAGTGGGTTTAACTTTCAATTCCAATGATTTCAAGTGGATATTAATGAGGCTATATTTTATTTTTTAAATTTAGCTGTTTGTATTTGTGCAGCTGTTTGTATTGTGGTGTAGATTTTATTTTAAAGTAATTTAGAGACGTTATTTCGTGGTTTTATTTTCTTCGTTATTCTAATTTTAAAAATTGGTCTGATGATGGTCAGTTGGGCGATACATGTAACCTATTTAACACTTCGCTAACATACATACAGGGTGTTATGGAAATGACGTATTATATTTAAATAGGTGACTCCTGGGGTGTCCTAGAGAACCGCTACATATTTTTTTTTAAATCGAACGTTTAAAAAGTGGGATAATTCACCCCTAAACCCACACACAACTCCTCGGCACATTCATATATGAACATATTACATTGCTCAGCTGGGTAATCAACAGATGTTCAGGCACAGTGTTGCCACATTGTTTAAAAGTGTAAAACTTTAGTTTCTTATAAAAATAAATATTTAGCTTACTTAGAAAGTAAATCCAGAACGCGATTAAGGAATCCAGGGCACAGACACATTCAGTTCTTTTTTATATGAGAAAAACTTTATGCTCATCACGTGTCCTGATGATAGTGTGGGAGTGCATAATAAGCTTATCACTAAACCTCATTCGACCTCTTATTTCCAATCACGGAATATAAGCGGCATAAAGCCGCAAAAAAAACACAGTGAAACAGAACAAATTGCACTAAATCACTTAAAGAAACACACAGACACCCACGAGTTTCAAATTAGTTTTTTTGAAGATATGCACCTATTATCAGATTACGCGAAAGCACTAAACACTTACGCATAATTACACTTTAAAATAACACTACCGCACACATAGAACAAGAGCACTTAATCATTTCGCAATAGAAATAATAAAAACACTAATTTCTATGGGCCATTAACCTTTTACTAAAGATAAAATGAAACAATTATGCTAACAATTGACAGGAACTATCCTTTTAAATAAATAGTATACTCCACCACCAGACTTTCGTTCCGAGAACTCTCCGCTTGTAGAGCCAGCGCGGTTGCCATTTCCGAGACTATAATTATACAGGAAAGTAATATTATAGAAGGAAATTAGGCAGTTTATGAATATAACCTTATAAAACATCGAAAGTGGCAACGCTGTATTTTTAGATAGACAACAGACACGTGAAGGAACAGGTTCAAGGGTTAGTTTCAACATTTTTAGATGTCGAATACCATTGTATGAAAGAATTATATTATTTCCCAGACTACCAACTGATAAAATCTTAAACAATAAGGGCGTATTTTTGTCTTCACGATAGCACTTTAAAATACTAATTCAGATTGAATGTGTTGGCCGAAAAGGTAAATAAAATTGCATTTTTTTCTTCTAAAGGGTAAAGTGGCATTTTAGTTGTTCAGATGGTGTCGTTCGAATTGAACAATAATTGAGAACATACCTGACCATTATAAACTCCGCGGTGGTTTGTTCGAGTCAGTTCAAGTTTATAAATCAGAGATTGTTTCCCAGTGAACTGAACTGAACGTAAAAGTTTATAATAATGTACTCTGAAATATAAACAACTTGAAATCTGTCAAACGTTTGTTGATTTTCTAAAGAGTTTACCCTGAAGATATGACAACACTGTTCAAGAATTTCATCTCAGGAATTGCCGGTTTAAATATAATACGTCATTTCCATAACACCCTGTATATGTAATTTGTGAGACCGTTACTTTGAGTTTACTTCTTAATACTTGAAAAAAATGAAATTGATGACGGTGACCTAAAGACAAAACGTCGCATGAAAGATCTGATGATGCCATCTCGTGGAGAATAAAAAGTAGCAATGAAAAAGTGAAATTACTTTTGGACCCCTCTTCGAACAAAGTGAGTTTAAAATAAAAGCCGAGACGCAAGATTTTAGATTTTTACAAATATTTTGAAAGCCCCTATATTTATTTTTGATTTTATTGCGGCATATTATCGAGCCCAAACTCCAGGAGCGTATCCGTGAAAATAATGTAAAAACTCATATTATGTCCTTGCCCGATTTGTGTTTTCAAGTTAGAGCGTACTTAATTAGACAATTAGACAAATATATGTAATTTTTCTAATGTCTAGGCAATTTTGCCGTGCTTATTTCCTCGTTTTCTTAGGTGGTCGTCGGAAAAAATATTAAAATTATTATAAATAATAAATAACAGATTTTTAAATAAGACGTAAATTTTTGAACATTCGATAATTAATTGGCGTACTATTATAATGTACCGTCTATCGTATCTGACCCAATCCGTTCGAGGCGCAGAATCGCTTGAATAATTTTGTTGTTTAACGTATATTTTCGAGTTTGTTGTGACAGTTACAAATTTAGAATATGCAAATATGATGTTTGTTTACGGTTTTTGTAATGGGAATATTACCGGTGCTGTTGAAGAATATCGTCAACGATCCCGAACAAACCCTGATAAAATAAGAGTTCTCAACAAACTTGACTAGACCCAGTGGGCCACGTAACATCTGAAAGAGCTAGTCAACAGAGTTTAGAAGAAGTAAAAACTATTGTTGACTTGGTAGAAGGAGATGCAGTTCACGAAGAATTGCTATTTATTGGATGTTCCACATATAACATACCCGCCGAGTAAGGTCTATATCCATACTTGTACAGCACTCAGGAGAGTAACAGGAATCTTTCGTATACGAAGAAAACTATGTTTGGAGATCAATGGCGATATTTTTGAACATTTATTAATACTTGTACAATACACACTCCTCCTCCTTTGGTCCGTTCATCCTAAGTCACCATGTATATATATTAGTGAAAATGATCTGTTCAAACTTCGATGATGACGTTGTAAAGGTATCGTAGTAAGGTCATCAATCAATTCAATGATGACTGACTGTAATTTAATAAAATACACTTACTTCCTGTCCTTCGCTGCTTTCATCACTGGCACTGCTATCCGACTCCGACGTTGAAGAGATATTCGCTTCACTTTCATCATCTTCACTATCATTACTTCCTTCTTCGTTATTTGAGTTGGATATAGTAAGGTCTGAAAAATAAATTCACGGTACAGTAGGCCATATTCTGGTCAAAAAGATTATCAAAAGAATCACGAAACGTTAAAAAAGGAGTAGAGAGATTACAAGAGAATCTATTTGTTTTTGATAACCTGTATTTACACGTTTAGAAGTTGATATGTGAGTAATTATACGACGTGTCCAAGATAAGGAGGGCCAGTACAGGGATCTCGGAAACCGTAAGAGATACGAAGTCGGTTAAATAGAGGTAAAGTTGCGCATTTACGTGCCTAATAATATGCCGTTTAGAAAGTTTTGATTTTCCGAGTAGTTCCGGAGATATATAACCGAAATTCTCAAAAATCGTTTTATTGTTTTCGTGGTTTTTTTTGAGATCGAATTCTAAAGTAAATTGCACCTTTGCATTGCCACTTTTTCCGCTCTATCTAACAGCGTTAATTGTTTAGTAATCCGACGAGTCGTCTTCGAAGGGCCATTATCAACTTTATTTTTTTAAATACGGTCCTCTTTTCCTGATATTGTAATTTGATAGCTTTTTTTCTTCCGAATGCAACGATGTATGACACTTTGTGGTTTAATGATGTTTCGAGAGGGTTTTTTGAACGTCATCAGGAAATTTTGGGATACGGTCCTGTATTTCTCCTAATTTTATAAATAATATCTCATAAATATGCTCTAAATTTTTACTTAGGTTGGACTAGTTCAATAAATAACAAATAATTTAATAATAAACCACAAATAAGTGAACAAAATACAGAAACATTATTTCAAACATCTGTTGATTCGGGATTTAAAAGAAAAGTAGGCGTTTGAAACAAAAAAATTAAGATGGTGACGCGTGATTTGTTTCACTTGACATTCCCATTGTGATCGTTTGAGAGCGTTTTAAGAGGTTTTCTATTTTCCAGAAAATATGGAACATAATTTTTACAAATGCTGAAAAGTTTGATATTCTATCGCATGTTTTATTTTATCTCAAAAAAACTGTTATGTGGCAGTTAGAAGATGTTATTTGTGCTTAGAGAATAACGGATATCATTTTGAACATCTGATTATGTAGTTCCTTACTTTTTTCGTTGTTCGTTTTATTACTGTTTTGGAATGATTTTTGTTTACTTATTTGTGGTTTATTATTAAATTATTTGTTATTTATTTAACTAGTCCAACATAAGTAAAAAATTTAGAGCTTCCTTATGAGATATTATTTATAAATTAGGAGAAATACAGTACCGTATCCCAAAATTTCCTGATGTTGATCAAAAAATCCTCGAAACGTCATTGAACCACAATGTGTCATACATCGGTACATTCGGAAGAAGAAAAACTCTCAAATTCCAATATCAGGAAAACAGGACCGTATTTAAAAAAAGGAAAGTTGATAATGGCCCTTCGAAGACGTCGGATTACAAACAATTAACGTGTTAGATAGAGCGGAAAAAGTGGCAATGTAAAAGTGCAATTTACTTTAGAATTCGATCTAAAAAAAACCCAGGAAAAAAATAAAACGATTTTTCAGAATTTCGGGTTTTTTCGGATATCTCCGGAACTACTCGGAATTCTAAAACTTTCTAAACGGCATATTATTAGGCAGGTAAATGCGCAACTTTACCTCTATTTAACCGATTTCGTATCTCTTACGGTTTCCGAGATCCTTGTACACTGGCTCTCCTTATCTTGGACACGTTGAACGTTTCAAAAGAATTCCATTTTTCCTATGGAAGAAGGATTTATCAGGGTCTTATCAGTCCCGTCAATGAATACGATAGTCTATTCTAGGCGAGGATTAAGTTAAAAGTACGCTGGACACAATAATGGAGAATTTAAGCTGAGTCGAGCGGGACAATAATCGCCTGAAACTATGGCTATGCTTTTGCTCTTACGAACTCTCGCGCCCGCAGGATTATTTAATGGCGAACAAAATTTCAGGAATTAGTTCAGTGGTAAATTGATCAATATTAAATCAGAGGGAGAGAAGCAAAAGAAAATCTGGAAACCAAATCTAAAAATTATTTATTTGATTGATATTGAGAAATAGAATATTTAATTCTCATAGAATTGTTAGTTACATGATTAATTGCTGAATTCAAAATATTGCCCATAGTTTATTGAAATTTACGATATCTAATCCATCTCTATAAATATTGAGGTGAGTTCATGAGTTTTATTGTTTTCTTGGAGCGATGTATTTATTCAAAGTTAAAATTCGTTTAATTTCGTTATTTCTTAGGTATTAATCTCATTAAAGATCAGAAACTAGAAAACCCCACACTTTTTACATACAGGGTGATCCTTAATGATGTGCTAATATTTTAGGGTCATTTTATGAAGAAAAGTTCATATGAACATATGTTCGCAACGGCTTAAATTTCTTGCTACAGGGCGTTGAATTTTTATTTTTTAATTTGTTATTTTTTAATATCTCCGAAAGTACTTTAGATATTATTTACAATTTTGGTATGTGTCAATAGGATATAGAACCACAAATAAATTTTAGTTAGAAAAATTATTCAATTGTTCTACAAGTGGCGTCCCTGTAAACATGTCCTCTGATATTTTTTACAAAAAAGATGGTACGACACTGACATTTTTCCATGTTTTTCTGATTAGCCTGGTCAATTCTACATGAAAATGGTCTCTTGAGTTTTTTCGTCAGACGCACCGTTCTTGATTAGAACCACTAAATGCATGTTGAAACTCATTATTATTAACATTGATAAAATAATTAATGATAAATTTTGTTTCATAAAAATTGTTGGAGATGGCCACCAGGCCACCTTCACTTAAAAGGCATGCTTCCGCCCGTCCTTGCATCGAATTGCCCACTCCAACAATTTTTATAAAACAAAATTTATCAATACTTATTTTATCAATGTTAATAATAATGAGTTTCAATATGAATTTAGTGGTTTTAATCAAGAACTCAAGGGACCGTTTTCATGTAGAAATGACCAGGCTAAGCAGAAAAGTATCCACATGGAAAAATGTCAGTGTCGTACCATTTTTTTTGTAAAAAAGATCAGAGAACATTTTTGCAGGGACGCCACTGGTGGAATAATTGAATAACTTTTCTAACTAACATTTGTGGTTCTATATCATGTTCATATGGACTTTTCTTTATAAAATGACCTAAGGAATCACACCCTGATATATTAGCACGTCATTAAGGAATACCCTGTTGACACGTATTTCAGGATTTTGCTGGAATAATGTTGTGCGTTTGTTCGGGTTTGTTTTATAATACACGCCAATGTTTCGACCCGTGTCCCAGACTCGATTTCCCGTAAGCCGCGTAAATTGTACAGAGATTATTTATAGATTTGTCGTTTTAAAAAGGTCATACAATCATTATCAAAATAAAAAAGTTCAAATCTATTCTTCCGGTTTGTTCCAATGGTGAATTTAGATGTTCTAAAGCCCGCCACATTAATTTAGTGGTTGGCCATGAATCGCAACAATTTAAGTATTTCTTTACATTTTTTTGTTTCATCTTAAATTAGGGAGAAGTCGGAGTCGCCGATAGATTTAACCATAAAACAAACATCACTGTCTACTGCTGGGAAGACACCCGTAAGTCACATTTCTTGAAAACTTCTGCGCTTCTTGGACAGAATACCGTTGGACTTCGGTTGGCAAGAAGTCCCGATTTATTGTGAAATTAAGCTTTTTTTTTAAAATAAACTGGGCTACTTACGAGATAACTAATATTAGTTAGCTAAAAACTTCACAATAGCAAAAACAAACTAAAACCAAAATAAAATTTGATGAATGAATCAATGAAGTGGTACTATTAATGTTAAAAATATAGTTATACTAAAAATGTATTGGTATAGTACTTACTTTGCTTCAGTTTTTCCAAGATTAGAGGATAAAATTCCTTCGCAGTAGCGTTATTAGGCTCGTACTGTAGAACTGAAAAGGAAAAACCATTATAAAGGGTGTTACAAATTCGGCCCTCACCATTGGGATCTCGCCAACGAAAGAGATATGAAGTCGTACAATTCTTGCGTAAATATGTGCCCAACAATAAGCCGCAAGAAAATCCAAAAATAAATACAGGGCTTTCAAAATACAGTGAAACCTCTCTTAGGCGGACACCTATAGAACCATCTAAATGTGCCTAATAGAGGTGTCCGCAAATGGGAAATTTATTATTAGGTAATATGTAAATGCAAAATTATTAATATGTATATGTATGTACAAATAAACATAACATAACAAAAATACACTAGTTTTAGTTAGGATGTAGTACTGAAAAAAAACTAATAACGTAGTTTGGCGTGTTTGCGTTTTATACCTGCAATCGAGAAAATGTAATTCCAAGTCTGATAACAATTCCATTGCTGTAGACTCTATTCTTTGCATACTCTTATAATTCCTTTACCATACTAATGGCTTGTTGATAATTGGTGACATTTGTTTAATTACTGCATTCAACTTCTTTATCAGAGTCGTCAGATAGTGATGTGGTTACAGTTTGGACTACATAATCGGTAGGAATGGGGCCACTATCATCTTTTAATAGCACATTGCTATCAATGTTAATGAACTCGCCCAAATCATTGTTATCAAATTACAAACTTCCACAACATCAATATTCTCTTTCAGACTCAAAACGCGACATTTTTGTGCCATTGTTTATTTTAACCTGACAACTCACAAATAAACGGCGGACTGCTGTCGGGGAATCACACATATTTTCATTCGGCGAAGTCCTTTCGCGCTGCCACGCATACACAATTGGTTGCTGGTCTGCCTTCAGAGAGTTTTTGCACCGTACTTATTCGTCTCCCAAATACTATAAAAAAATTTTTGTCCGCCCAAAGGAGAGTCCGCCCAAGAGAGGTTGATTTTCATGGAATTTCATACACCTATTTCCGGACTATGAAAAAATGTCCGCTTAATAGAGATGTCCGCTTATTAGAGGTGTCCGTTATATTTAGAAAAATCTAAAATTTTGAGTTTCGGTTTTTAGTTTTTCCTGACTTTGTTCTAAGAGATGTCCAAAAATAAATTTCACTCTCTCATTGCCACTTTTTATTCTCCACAAGATGGCATCATCAGATCTTTCATGCGACGTTTCGTCTTCATCATCATCAACTTAATTTTTATAACTACAGGCATGGATTTTTTTGTTTAAATTATGAAATAGGACCGAAATCTATCTTCAGTGGCATACAACACTTACTGGTTCTCCGAGGTTTTGTTCCTTAAATTGACTATCTTCATTAAAATACCCTTAGGTCGTTCCTGTAATTTGCTTTTGTTTCGAAGAAACTGAAGATTTTAAAATTATTATTGCTATTTTCGTCTTTAATTGTTATTGCTATTACGTACTATTACTGTATATATTTTTTAGATTTCAAACCAGTAGTTTGTATCAAATTTTTACTTAGCGTAAGTGCAAGAAATTTATTATTCGTACAAACCCCAATAAATAAAATTTGACGCTATATAATAAATACAAGTTTTGTTCAATATTTTCTTTAGTAATAGTTACCGGGCATTATGAAAATCACCGGGCATTATGAACTTATCGCCCGCTAATATTTCCTATGATATTATGATGATGTCTATAGCAACCGTTTCTAAGGTATTATAAGGAAATAATTGATAGATGAAAATAATATATTAAGTACCGAGGTGGAAAGTGTTTCATTCCTGTCGACAGAGTCAGTCTCGAGACAGTAATGAAACTTTTCACCGAGGTTTGTATACTATTTTATTAACAACCACATCTAACATCCACTTCTTATTATCTTGAATTAAAATTATTAATAGAAGATAAATGTAATTTTGACTTTTCCATTGAAAAATTAGACAGAAGTTTCAAATAATCGCAGGTGGTAAAATAACGTAGGTAATAATAGACATCAAGATGGCAAATATAATTTTTTGAATATGGTTTCCATGTCACTAAACAATATATTCTTTTAACAACAGAAAAATGCTATCAGATGAGGAATTTGATTTTGCTGCTACTCCACCAGAAATTCGAGAAGCAGCCAAAAAATAGTAGAAGAAGATCTTCTGCCAACTAAAAGCCTCCCGAGATATGACAAGGCATATAACTGTTTCAAAGAATGGTGTACGGGAAACAAAGTTCAAAATCCTGGTTCTGAGTCGGCGCTACTAGCTTATTTCAGTGAAAATGCCAAGACAAGGAAGATATCAACGATTTGGTCACAATATTCAATGCTGAGGACCACTCTATGAATTAGGGGAAAAGTAGACATACCTAAACACGCAAAGCTATTAGCATTTTTAAAAAAGTGTGTTCGTATATTATTTTGAGATATCGATTTTTAAAAAAATTACAAAAAAATAATTTATTTTCCACCCGGGTGGAAAGTAAAATTTAAAAAAACCTCAACTTTCCACCTTTCAAAGATAGAGGACATGTCAATATTACATGCATGGTTGTAAACAAATAAATATATTTTTACGAAGTGTGGAAAATTAAATTTATCAGAAATATCGTGTTGGTTTTTCTATACTGCTTCTTTTTTAAACAAATGGTACGAGTCTTTAATTAGTCTAATTCCTCAAGGATGTCTTTGTTCCTGCCGAAGTCAAACGGTTTCTAAATTAGCAATCATTGCTGATAATTTTTTGACCTTAAAAAATTTAAGGAAGGAAACGGCACCATCAAGATGTTCGGTATTAGCATATCCATTACATATCTACCAGTTTCGCGGTAGCGATGGTTCTTTAATAAGGTTATTAAATATTTCATTCACGTCGCGGTAAACTTTAGACGCAGAATAACTAACACCATTTTTCATACCTATATTTCCTTATTTTTTTTTTCGTGTATTTTTCGCAAGTGTAGGTGGCGTATGTGTTTAGTTTACAGTAGGAACGAGAGTTTTTCTAGTTTGAGTTGTTCGACGCAGTGAAGGTGTTCGTAAAAATTCGTAAGTTTATTTGAAATCGTTTTAAGATTGGGTTACTTAAACTGAAAATAGGGGGTTACGTTGCGAACACGTTTATAGTGCTTGTTTATAGTTAAATTATCTCCTGAAACAAGACTTTTGATTCGCTGAAAGGAGAGGTGTGATGCGTTGTTAGTCCTGCAGGAGCACATTACCTTGTACTTAAATTATTTGAATAGAACATTTTAAAAGTTTTGTTGCGCTTTCTTGTAATATTAATATCGATCATTGTTTTTCAATACGCACGAAAATATTGTTGCATAAATGAACTTCTAACGGTAAGAAAAAAGAACAGTAACTCTAATAGTTATACGAAATTTTTTCAAGTAAAAAAAGTCAACGACACGGGTATAGTTGTTGCAAAATTATACCGTTGACTCTTACTGCCATAAATAAACTACCTGATTAAACCCTATTGTATACGCCTCAACCTCTTCAAAGCTCAATAAATGGGATCAGGGCCGGCTTGAAACCACACGACATGATTTATTTTTATAATTTAAAATAAATAGATAGGTATTTTTAGTTGTAGGTACCTATAATAAATGTAAAATAATGATAACAATTAATGAAAATTGAAAATAATATAATTTAAAAGTATAGCTCTATTAGGATAACAAGTACAATAAAAATTAATTAAATTCTAAGAAACTATTGATAATTTATTCAAAATTTAACTCTGTATCACTATCACTGTCACTATCACTATCTTCATCTAAGCCTAAACTTATAATTAAGGGTTGAACATTTGTAATCATACAATTGTAAGAATTTTACACCTTAAGTGCATGCTGTACACAGTTTTTCCAGCTGTCTGCAGAAATTTTTCTTAATTCGTTTTTAATTAATTCTACTACAGATGCATTTAATGTAGGAGAAATAATATTTCTCCTAATATTGGATTTTAATTGGTGCCATATTAGCTCAATAGGATTGAATATACAATAGTATGGAGGAAGACGCAAAACTGTATGTCCATTTTCTGCTGCAAGTTTGTCACACTCGTATTCCTTATTTATTTTAAAGGCTTTTAATACTTCTAGCAGTTCTCGTTCTTTGTAAGTTTCTTCAAAATATAAATCATTTTCAATGATAAACTTTTGAATTTCTGCTTTTGTATTATTAGAATTGGGAATGATTTTTGCTTGTCGACTATGATAACTAGCATTGTCCATTACAAGGACGCTATTTTCAGGTATATTTTTAAGGAGTTTATGTTTAAACCAATCTTCAAAAAGTTGTGCGTCGGTATCTTGATGGTAATCTAAAGAAGAATCTGCTATGTTTTTAGCTGGAAGCAACAGACAATTTGGAACAAACCCGTTCTCTAAACCAGCATGTAATATTGTGATTCTTCGGCCTTTATTTGATGGTGCCTTGGTTTGACATTTTTTGGAAGAATAATCCCAATCTTTCCTTGGAGTGGCATGGGTATCGAACCATGTTTCGTCAAGGTAAATAATTGGACGATTTTCTTCTCTAAATTGTTTAACAGCTGTTAAATATTTAAGTCTCCATTCCCGTAAACGTTGAGATTCCATTAATGTTTGTCTTTTATCAATGCTTCCCATTTTACGCAATATTTTCCTAAGACTTGAAAGGCTACAAGAGATATTTGTTTCGTCTTTAATCAGCCGCTCTTGGAGCGAAATCAAAGTGGGTACAGTTTGTGCCTCATACATTTGGTAAATCTTTCTTCTTAATAAACCCATGTCATTTTCGTCAATGCTTCTAAATGTGCCAGAATTACTCCGATTTTTTCTAGGACTAACAGGTTTAAGTACTATGTCTCTTACCGAAGATAAATGAGTTTTTGTCAAAGTAGACGTCTCTGCTAAATCATCCATCGAATTAAAATTTCTACTCAACAACGATTGATACACATTTTTAATTACTAGTTTGGCATCGGTAGATAAATGCTTCCTTTTAAAAATGACACTTGAAGATGCCCCCCTATCAGCACAATTCCAAGGACGCCACATTCTACCACTAATAAGCCTAACTAATAATTACTCGCCGGAAAACCACTCAAGATTAAAATTATTAAAAATCACTTTGTATTTATATATGCATCAGGCATAGGTATAAATTGAATTTGTATACCTGGTCCGGCTCTGCTCGAAAAGGTTTTAAAATTTGGGATTTCCTTATTTATTTTATGGTCAAAGGGATAATGAAAATGGCGCGCGCCCGATTAGCCCGTACAGTCATGCGGCCTTGTCTGAAAGGGGGGCAAGAGGCACATCATTTTGAAGGTTTTAAATCTCTTGCCAATAATACCATAATGGGTCATGCAAGAAAAAGTTAAGAAAAGTAATACCCTGCCGCGTTAGTCAAACCGGTATATATGGTATTTTGCGTGTTAAATTGATGGTTTGGGGGGCCTCATGACCCCCCTGGATTCGCGCTCTTGCTTTCGGGACGTCTGGCAACCCTAGTATTGCATTGAAAGCGTGCTACGTCACATCGTAAAAGTTTTAAGAGACACGAGGTGATAATACGCCCCTATTAATTTGTTTATGCTACTCGAGAAGTTACTGTAATGTTCGGAATTGTGAATAAAATTGAAAAATTGCAATACTTTTTTTAAAATTTGAATCTTAAAAAGCAGATAATGACTTGACTTGACCAAGATCGGACAACAATATAAATAATTACTTAAGAACTATAAACTTCGGGGAGTGTGCATTACATGAAAACGGTTCTGCAAGGTTTTTTACTGCATAACTTGGTTGCAAATCTGGGGTTATTACAGCTTGAAGCTTCAAAATATTCTTACAATCTGTATTAACAAAGAAAAAGTCTATGTAAAAACGCTTTAATTTTAACGCCGTTTATTTTATTTCCTTTCAGGATTAATATACAATACAAGAAAAAAAGATGATAGACAAGAAAATTATCGCATGGGTAACATTTATATTTTATTTTATTTTGTGGATCTTCAAAAAAATAAAGGACTTTGGCCGGTCAGTTATTTTAACTCTTAAATTACCAGGACCACCCGCATTGCCAATTGTGGGAAATATATTGATAGTTAAAAACGATAAAGGTAAGTAAAATGAGATACAGTGTACGTCAGGAGTGTATTGTACAAGTGAAAATAACTCACCCCTATATCTTTATCCGATTTTCATTTATTTTAAAGTTATAGCGTTATTTCAAAGCAACAAAGTTTCAGACATTAACATTTTTTTTCATCGTAGCGTTATTTTAATAAATGTTCACAAATATCGCCATTAACCGACATCCCGAATTATTTTGTAAACTTCATTTTTGAACCAGCCCCCATGAACAAAAGTCTAGTGGCATGAGGCCTGGAGATCTTGGAGGCTAACTAATAGAAACACCGCGACCAACTCGAAGCCCTGTAATCTTTTCGCTTCACCTGATGAGCAAGATGTGTAGGATCTCCATCGTTCTGATAATACAGTTGCATTCCGATGTATACGTAGAAAGCTTATCTAGCAGTCCTGGTTATTAATTTTGTAAAAAAATTAAGTAGTGTAATAGTATATTTCGTACCGAGGTGGAAAGTGTCGAGAGAGTCGGTATAACCTCGCCGCTTTGCACCTCGGTTAACTAAATCTCGAGATCACCGAGGTTTGTATAGTATTTTATTTACAACCACCAAAATTTTAATAAAAGATAAATGTCATTTTGCCTTTTCCATTGAAAAATTTGAAAAAATTTCAAATGACCGCAGTTGGTAAAATAACGTAGATAATAATACACATCAAGATGGCAAATATCATTTTTTGAATATGGTTTCCATGTCACTAAACAATATATTATTTTAACAACAGAAGAATGTTATTAGACGAGGAATTTGATTTTGCTGCTACTCCACCAGAAATTCGAGAAGCAGTAAAAATAGTAGAAGAATATCTTCTGCCAACTAAAAGCCGCCCGAAATTTGACAAGGCATAGAACTGTTTCAAAAAATGGTGTACGGAAAACAAAGTTTAAAATCCCAGTTCTAAGTCGGCGCTACTAGCTTATTTCAGTGAAAATGCCAAGACAAAGAAGATATCAACGATTTGGTCACAATATTCAATGCTGAGGACCACTCTATCAATTAGGGAAAAAGTAGACACGCAAAGCTATTAGCATTTGAAAAAAGTGTGTTCGTATATTATTTTGAGATATCGATTTTTAAAAAAATTATAAAAAAATTATTTACTTTCCACCCAGATCTCGATGCATGTTAAAAATATTTAAACTATACTTAAATATAATAATGATAATTTCATATTTACAACATAAATTGTAGATTCGAAGGTTTAAATAAAAAATCCATTTAAATACTAATTTTCAACAATTTGCTCTAATAAGTCTATTTAGTCAATTTAAAAAACAGCGTAGCTTCAGCAATAACTATAAAAATACGATAATTAATATATGAGGACGGTGTTGTTCGTTCTCCATAATAATGGAAATTAATATTTTTTTGCTAATTTTATTTTTTAACATAAAGCTCTATTTAATATCAATGCCCTTCCGCTACTGCTCCGCTGCAACGTCAGGAAACAATGATTCCTGTTGCCATCAAAATATATATATCAACATCAAATATACATCATTCGCGGAGGATGGGTTCAACTTTGACTGCTTGGCGCAGAGGACATACATCTACTACGACTAATTTATTACTATAATTAGTTCAATATATTTTTTTAAGGACGAATCAGTTAAAATTAATTATTACAAACTAATGCAAGGAAATGTAAATAGTAAACCTTCGTAATTAAATATTTTATGTGTAGAATTTTTAGATGACCGAATTAATTTATTGCTTTACGAAAGTGGAAAACCTTGACAATTGGATTAAATTTATTAATATCACGGATGATAATTTTCGGGGTTGCAACAAACCAAAGTTATGGGTTGACAAGACATGCAGGGTGTTCGGCTTTTTGGAGAGGTGATTCTACGTGTTAAAATAGAGGTAGTAAATCATATAACAAAAAGTCGAAAACTCACTACTTTTCGAGTTACAGCCTCTATTTTGTTTTTCTTATTTTTAACATCTTGAGGTCAATTTTCAATATTTGGCACAACTTTTGTTTTGACAGTTATTGGACAAAACCACATGTCATTTCAAAGACACAGAATGCTACTCTTTATTCGAGTATATAAACAAAACTTGTCTTTGATACTTACCAAGAAGAAGAATCATTTTCACCAATAGAAAATGCTTCTTCTTAGTAATTGGTGGAAGAGAGAACTACATATGTGTGCGCTGAATGACACCACTGTTGAAGTCTGGTTATATCAAATGGTTAACTATCAAAACATAACCATATTTACCGATGCAAGATAAATCCTTATTTAAATTATCCACTCTTTTACAAACTACACATGATGCGCCATGATTGTTTATAACAAAGACGATTTTTCACCAATAATCACAAATAAACACAAAACGTCCAAACTAAACTTCGCCTAAATTTAAAAGTTAATATTTTCTGAACCAGATATGACATCGATCTCCGGTTATTAATGCTTGATATATTTGTCCCTTAGGAAACAATTGCCAAAGTTGGATTGTCTTAAACTGTCAGAAAATTTTATATACAGGGTGTTAAAGAGGACGATGATTTTTGCTCCAAATTCAATAGCATGTAACTTTCACAATAATATTTTTAAATTTTATCACTGTACGTCAATTGAATCACTGGTTCATAGCAAAGGAAGTAATCTGTCAAATTTTCTATATCTGCTATATTTTAAGAGATACCGATTTTTTTGAAAAACTTTGCTTTTTTCCAACTTTTTGTTAGCTAGATCCCACTGTGCGTTGTATCGTGCAAACTTTGCAAGTGATTATTATACCTTCTGAAAAGCATGTTTATGTTCAGTAACAACAATTGTACCTAAATGTTGTGATTTTATGATGAATGATTATATGTCTATGCTTTATGAATATCTCACAATTTTTTTTGTATTGGAAAGTACTCGCCCCTAGATTATTCAAGTTTGTCCTTATTTTTTAGTTTTTCATATCGCGCTACAGGTATATTATACAGTGTCACAAAATTTTAAAAAAGATAATTTTTTCATTTAATTGTGTGAAAAAATTTATTTATTAATTTCTAACTTTCTAAACCGACACTATTCCTAAAATTAAACTTACATTGAAAGGCACTTTAATATTAAATAACGCTAGCTGCCGTCAAACCAAACAATTAAATAAAAAAATTATCATTTTTAAAATTTTGTAGACACTGTATAATACCTGTAGCGCGATATGAAAAACTAAAGAATAAGGAAAAACTTGCCTAATCTAGTGGCGAGTACTTTCCAATACAAAAAAATTGTGAGATACTCATAAAGCATAGACATATAAGTGATTATAAGTACGCCACTGTACATCACAACATTTAGGTACAATTGTTGTTACTGAACATAACAAGCTTTTCAGAAGGTATAATAATCACTTGCAAAGTTTGCATGATACAACGCACAGTGGGATCTAGCTAACAAAAAGTTGAAAAAAAGCAAAGTTTTTAAAAAAAATCGGTATCTCTTAAAATATACCAGATATAAAAAATTTGACAGATTACTTTCTTTGCTATGAACCAGTGATTCAATTGACGTACAGTGATAAAATTTAAAAATATTATTGTGAAAGTTACATGCTATTGAAATTGGAGCAAAAATCATCGTCCTCTTTAACACCCTGTATATAAAATTTAAGACAATTCAACATTGACAATTGTTTCCTAAGGGACAAATCTATCAACCATTAAAAACCGGAGATCGATGTCATATTATGTGGTTCAGAAAATATTAACTTTTAAATTTAGGCGAAATTTTTCTTGCTCGAAAGCAAATGGCCAGCAGTTTATATAAATACTTCGTTAGAATACAGCACCAACGCTGTAATTTTCAAGGGATTTTTAGTCATTCATAGTTTGGCTCTTGGGTCCTAGCGCATAGTAAAATAAAAATAGATGTTGCCAGAGTGCAGTCCGATTAGTTCAAGATTCGTTTGATACTTATAAGTATAATAATATTTTTTAAAGAATCTCTCATCGCCATTTCACAGTTTATAGTAAAATTATTGGGAAATAAATGTATTTTAAGAGCAATTGTGAATTAACCTTAAACCAGTTGTAATTGTTAAATTAACAAATTTTTAATTGGGATTTTGCAAGATACCTTTGCGATAAACATGTGATATCTGGCTATGCTGCAATAATGACCGAAAGAGGTGGGAAAGGCTGTTTATATTCGTTGCGTAGGCTAGAAATAGTACTACTAATATAGTAGTAGTTATGTAAGGGACATTAAAAATATTATATTGGAACAAACTATAAGTATTTTTTGTGAACTGATGACTGAATAAATATTCTTTTAGTTTTTTTTAGCATGGATACAAAATCTGAATCGATGTATAGCAATCCTCTTTTTTTCAGATATGTTTGAATTAGGAGATAACGCCTCTCAAACGTTCGGCCCGATTTTCAGAGTATGGGTGTTTTTTATTCCATTTATTTTCGTTTATGAACCAGAGCACTTAAAAATAATCTTGAGCAGCGTTAAGCTGTCAGAGAAGAATTTTCTATATCGAGTCATGCATACGTTTATTGGGGACGGATTGATCACTAGTAATGGTGAGTATTCTCGCGTATAGTCTGCCTAGAGTTAATTGACAAATAAAATATATAAATGGGACAAAAAATCAAGAGACGACATTTGCCCAGCAAGAAATGAGAATTTAAAAAATTCCCGTATGAACGCCACTGGTCAGAATAAAAAATCATTTTATATATTATCAAATGCCATACAATGCCATGCAAATGAACTCCTGGACAAAATTAACGCAACATCATAAATTTGCCATATTTTTGATGCTATTTTTTTTCTGAATTTATGATCCGATTTGAATGTTTTTTTTTTGCATTGTAGGTTGGTACCTTGACAATGTTATAGTTTTCGCTGTTTATGTTAAAAATTTAATTTTCGATTTATACTGGGTGTACTAAAGATGCTATGTTTTTTTCCGAAAATTCGCATCACCCTGTGGAGTATATTAGCAACCGAACCATATAGCAGTTGACATTAAACGGTAGGTCCATCTCTCCTCAACATTTTCTTTTTTGGTTCACTTCATCATCTCTGTTATTAAAGGAGATACACCGTTTTATAGCGTAACATGTTTTAATAGACTTTAAAATTCAACACATTCATTGTTAAATCTTTTCAAGTAGACTATGGACCTTTTCTGACATTGCAAGCGATGTGTCAGCAGATGTTGTGTTTTAAAGTTACAAAGGTCAAATAAAATTCGTCATACTGATAAAAATTGTTCGGAAACTGCTTATTAAACGTTCATTTCGTATGCCCAGTTGAGCGACGAGTATTGTAATCTTGAAACCTACTTGAAAACATTTAACAATGAATGTGTTGAATATTAAAGTCTATAAAAGCATGTTACGCTATAAAACGGTGTATCTCGTTTAATAATAGAGATAATTGAGTAAACCAAAAAAGAAAATATTGGGTAAAGATGGACCTACCGTTTAATGTCAGCTGCAAAATTTTTTAAACCCCTGTATCTCAAAAGTTAAGATGTGTAGGGGGTTACAGTTTTTGCGCATTCTATATACATATATATATATAAACAGTATATTGCTAATACCATCTGCAATTATGTCCCCGCTATGGGCATCGAAGGGGGCGTTGTGAGTTTGGGCAGTTCGGAAATTTCCTTGTGAAAGTAAGCATTCGACAGGACCGGATTTCAACTTTTTTAATGTAAATTGCACTGGTTAGTTAGGGAAACTATTGCAATCAAAATTTCAATTAGATCGATTTAAGACAGCGTTCCATGCATACGATTTCTGACGATATGGTGCACTGATTGGTGTAAACTTTTGGTGCCAAATTCCGTCCGAATATTTGTAACAATCGACACGATGAGCTTTATTTTAACCATTCGACGTCGTATGTTTCTTAAATTCACTTTTTTCTAAACCAAAAATTAAGAATGAATGACTATATTGACTATTTTGGGAATTATTATCAGCTACTAATGCACCAAATTAAAAATACATTACTTTTAAGGTTAGGTAGTGACCACATATATATTATAGTGTATACGAGTGACACTCTCTTCTTTCTTTTACAAGCTTTTTAGTGAAATTCGGTTCCGAAGATCGGATAATGTGATAAGCAAAATATTTTCCCACGACTTTTGCAAAAAAAGCACCATGCACTTGTGTCCTTTCATCTTAAACAAAACAAGCCACTAACCTACCAAACAGCTAATCGAATCACCACAAATTAAAAACTCCTTTACAAAAATTGTTGTTAGGTAATGAAAGTTTATAAGCACTAATATACCGACAACAATGGGGATGAACCACTTTTTATTCTGTAATTTGGAAAAGCATCCAGAACCAAAGATGTCGACGAATAACAACAAACAAATAATGTCGGGCCGGCTCTGACACGATCGATAAAATTTCCACCCTACTGCGCAAACTCAATGGCTCGCGCCATCTCCCATAGCGGGGACACTTTTTGTATTTTGGAACGTTCGTATTGGCAATATACTGTTTATATATATATATATATATATGATTCCGTACAACAAAATCACAGTGTACTTTGACCTCTAAACATTGTCCGACACACTGTATAATCCGTCCACCTCACCACACAGATTTTGGAATTGCCGGCACCGGCGCCAGCGAAAATTTCTTTTAAAATTAGGCCTATTCTTAAATGCTGCTTATCTTATGTAACAAATTTGTAATTCAAATTTACGGTAAATTCGGAAATAAATATTTTTTCTTGTTCATTAACTTCATATATCACGGTTTCGTGACAATTTCCCAATTATTTTTAGACGTGAGCATGGTCAACTGGGTCGTAAAAAAACAAGGAATGTTATTAATTACATTGTATGTTATTCGTAATTATTTTATACCATCTTATACAAATTTATAGGTTGTTATGAGCATTGAACCAAAGTGTCATCTTTTCTCTATGGTCGCAAACATGCCGAGTAGCCAAATCAATAGCACAGTCCTCTATATGAATTAAGCTGCTTGTGACACAGTGACAGATATTTTCATTGAAATAATTTTAAGGAGTTTTTATTGACAAAAATTGTTTTCTGGGGTAGACTTACATCTTTCCATTGGCGAGAAAATACAATATTTTACTTTTTTAGGTCGATGGCGGTATGAATGCCAACTAGCTAGATGTACTTTATACCCAATCAAAAGTTTTTTCTTTGTAAAGGTTGTGAGAATATTCTTACAGTAAATATTTTGAGCTTCAGGCTGTATACAATACATATTCTCTGAGAACATTTTTTATAACCATTATAAGAGTAAAAACTGCAGATTTGCGTATCAATAAACTTGCTATACCAAAACTTGCAAAACCAACGTGAATCGCTTGTTGCGCACACGCACCACTCCCAAAGTGCCCTAAAGGATTTTTCCTATATTGCTTGCTTGTGTTTGATCATAAAAAAAAACAAAATCGAATTCTGCTAGTTGAGAGGGGGAGGTACAAGAATAGTACAAAGCTGATGGTCCGTAAAAAGAGTATACTTTCCTTGATTGACTTGGGAATGTTTGAGATGACATTGTCTACCAAGGGAGGGGCTGAAATGAAATGTATCCTTCGCGTATGTGGTTGAATTTGAACTTGTTGCTGGATTGCGAAAGTAGAAATGTAGTCTTGCAGAAAATAATCGTAGACAGTGACTACGCTGCCTTAAAATTACAGCTAAGTTGGACAGAATACTTGATTGTCTACGCCTATATTTTGAAATGACGATATGTAATCTTCATTACTAAAAAACCCCCTTAAAACACTTATGGTAAAATAATGTGTGTATGTTCAACTTTGATTACAACATAAACATAATTTATATAAATTATTATATAAAAAATGGGTTAATTATTTAAATCAGAAGGTTATTAACTGATATTAATAAATTAATTTTAATATACAAGTTATACAACGTGTTCAAGATAAGGAGGGCCAGTAAAATGATCTCGAAAACCGTAAGAGATACGAAGTCGGTTAAATGGAGGTAAAGTTGCGCATTTACATGTATACTAATATGCCGTTTAGAAAGTTTTAAAATTCCGAGTGGTTCCGGAGATATCCGGAAAAAAACGATTTTTCAGAATTTCGGGTTTTCCGGATATCTCCGGAACTACTCGGAATTATAAAACTTTCCAAACGGCATATTATTAGGCACGTAAATGCGCAACTTTACCTCTATTTAACCGACTTCGTATCTCTTACAGTTTTCGAGATCATTTTACTGGCTCTCCTTATCTTGGGCACGTTGTATAAATAATTTTACCTACGATTACAACCGTAAATGCAAAAGACATATTACCTATCTAACCAAGTTAAATTTTACACACCGTAAAGCGAATTGCACGGTTTGTATAAAGTAAATCGTCCAGTTAACAAGATTGCCTTGTTTCGTTGCAACGCTCTCCTTGGGCACTTAAGTGTATTAAAGAATAACAAGAGAGTCGTAGGCGGCTGCTATCACAAACACTGGAGAAAAATAACAAATTCACTAACTTTTTTCAAATGCCACGTTATTAAAACTACGCTAACAATTAAACACATTAAATATTGTTGAAAGAAATATTAAACGTAAATATTTATAGTTTTAATAAATATGATAGTAGGTAAAGTATGATTCGTAATTCTTCTGGAACTTTTCCAGCCTTGCATAATATGCTATTTACAATTCTCATTACGTAATGCATCTATTTAATTTAAGAGAAAATCGCCTTTCATCTTCTAGGTGAAAAATGGAGAAAAAACAGAAGACTTATTCAACCATATTTTCAAGTAAACCTGCTAGAAAGCTATTTCGATAGTTTTGCTGAAGCTTCTGAAGAGATGTTAAAATCATTGGCTGACCAAAAATTCGTAAAAATCACGCATATTATCAATACATGTGTTGTGAATATTTTACATAGTAAGTAGTTAAACGTACAGAATAATCCTATTTCAACCTACGCCAAGGGTCGGTAACCTGCGGCTCGCGAGCCGCATGCAGCTCTTTCGATGTCAAGTTGTGTCTCTTTCGATATCAAATTGCGGCCGTTAGTGGCTCTTTAAAATCTGAGAAATTGTGTAAATTATAACTTTTGGCTCTTCCGTCTCAAAAGGTTGGCGACCCCTGACCTAGGCCATCTCGAAATCCAACTGCAAAAGAATAGGCGCTTCACCAAAACAAAAAATAAAACTGTTACAACTGTCAAAGGATAAGATTATTCCGATTATTGTCAAAATATCTTACTTCAAAAACATCTTATTTCTTTGTGGCATGTGTATTACTATTTTCATATGCATATAATATTAATTACTTGGGAAAAAGATGACATAATACTAAAATGTTGCAAAAATAAAACCAATCAACAAACGATTTATGACATGGAAAATATACATAAATCAATATTAATTGCGTCTTAAATACATGACTTCTTCTACTTCCATTTTTGTAAATGTATTCAACAAATCATTATCTTTTAGAGACCATTTTGGGTGTAGATCTGAAATCCGAAGATGAAACGCCATTTAGAAGGTAATATTATTTTATAGGAAAGTTTTATAATTTCTTATTACATTAAACTGTTTTATATTGTAGAGGAGAACTCCTAGTGATCAAAAGATTGCTGAAGCCTTGGTTGCTATTGGATAATATTTTTAAATACTCTAAGATGTCGGAAAAAGAAACCAAGCAGACTAGTGATCTTCATGAATATATCAAAATGGTAAATATTGTTTTAGTATAATGGTTAAATAAAAATAGATTCACTTAACTCATCCATAAATTATAGTTGTTCCAATAAATCTAGTATTTGCTAAGCAATGAAAAAAAAATTCCTGTACTGTAAGGAATTGTACTAGTTTCGTTCGTACAAGCAAATGATTGGCATTCAGCTGATCCCATCGATTTGTTAGCGATTTTTAATCGGGTTTGTTCGTTAATGAGGCAATTGCTTCATCCAGAAGCTCCCTTAGTTGAGAGATATTAAATTGCCCTGATGTATTGCGATCTCTAATGAAATGTGAATTTGAGCCCAAGACATCTCAATGGGGTTTAATTCACACATATACGGGGGTGCTCTTAAAGGAGTGTAGCCTTATTGCCCGATAATGTTGTCCACCACATAATTTTTGTCATTATTGAGAGGTTTATGACGCTGGACAAGTTCAAACAATTGGAAGTTCGTAGATGCTAGATCATGATTTATCCCCTTCTGGTTCGTGGCTATTTAAATGCATTAATTTGCGATTCCTCTTCACACACCCTGTACACATTGGCAATCACTTCACGGGTTTTACTATAAAGGGTTTTACCAAGAGTATATTCATTCATTATCACAGTTTAAAAATAACGCACACTTTTAAAACAACAAAATTTAACACAATATAATAACTATTGCCCTTCCTATCACTACGCAACTGGATGAAGCATATTGAACATTGCCGAACAACCACGCCGGCACAATGGGCGTGTCACCAGACGCGTGTCGTCATCCTCGGTCTGGGATTTAACCTATCTAATTAGCCCTAGCCACCTGTTACCCATGGTTACCGTTGATATTGCACCATGTTTCCTGTTTTTAAAATTAGAAGTACTTACCAAAAAAATATTTTATTTTGCGTTTAAATATTAAAATAAATAGTATGAGTTTTAAGAACATGGAAACAATAATAGAATATTCGTTTCTTTTATACTTATGACAATTTATTTTAAATGGGTAAATTTAATTTTAGGGTTTACTTGGTAACATATTGTTAAATTAAAATTTAATATATGTGACAACATTGTTAACCCAAGAAATTTTCTTGCCCGAATTCCTGTTGTAGCTATAGATAAACTTGTCGACCTGTATAATATGTTTTTATAATTATAATTCACTTCTTATGTAATTTTTTATAATTTTCACTCCTCAATCTGACAAACAAAACTCGATTTGTGAAATCGATTTTTTTAAAGTGAATTCAGCAGATGATTACTAATCGCTGACAAATCGATGTGATCTGCTGAATACGTCCATTGTCAATCTATTGCCAAGAAGGTAGGTATTACTTTATTTCTTAAATTATATACATATTTAATGATTGAAAACATTTCCTAAAAATTTACAATTTACTGTTACTCTGTTACTAAATAATACATTCAGGCAAGGACTGCGACAAAGTTGTTTAAAACTGTCTGGCTGCAATCAGTATTTTGTATTTCTTTCCTTAAATCTCAAAATGCAGGTTTTGAAGTTTGGCATCTGCGAACGCCGGGTTTTCTAGCTGCGGTTTGGAATTTGTCATGGGCGAACACTTTCAACCACATGCGCATGCGCTATCTGTTTGCTGATGGTTTGTACGAACGAAGCTAATGTTTTGTGTAAGCAACAATGAATCCTATGGAGATTATCTTCTGTTAGTGTTTACAGAAAATTGATACAACCGGTAACTTTTAAATTTGCAGGTATTAAGCGAACGAATTCAGCAACGAAAGAATAAAAAAGTTAAGAATACCTGCCTTTTGGACGCCTTTATAGAGTTAGAACAAACGTCGGATTTTTCCGAACAAGACATAGTGAATGAAACTTCAACATTTATGCTGGCGGTGAGATATTATTTTTACATGACTTTTGATTGTAGAAAATTATGCCGGGGTCATTAGAAATTTAAAATAATAATAATAAATTATAAATTCCGACACAATAAAACTCAAATTTTAGGGTCAAGATTCCGTAGGTGCTGCAGTAGCGTTTTGTCTATACTATCTGGCCAAACATCAAGACGTACAAGACAAAGTTTACGAAGAAATAAATAAAATAATATACGATGACCATCTGAAAAGTATAAAGGTAGAACAGCTAAACCAGATGCATTACGTTGAGCAGTGTATCAAAGAAACGATGCGATTGGTGCCGAGTATACCTATTGTAGGCAGGGTATTGAACACTGATGTCAAGTTAGGTACGTTTGCCCCAAGGAAAGAATTTTTTTAGAGTGTATAATTAAAATTCTTTTTTTGTAGGAAATAACATAATACCAACGGGAACTAACATTTTTATTTCGCCGTATATAACTCATAGGTTGCCTCATATTTTTCCTGACCCGTCAAAGTTCGATCCTGATAGATTCTCACAGGAAAACTTGAAGAAAATGCATCCGTTTAGCTTCCTACCGTTTAGTAGCGGCCCTCGAAATTGTATCGGTAAGCATTTACTATTAGCATTATTTTTTAGCATTATTTAACCACTGACCTATATCTATCGATAGGTACAACTTATGGGGTGCGCAGTAAAAAGTTAACTTTTGTGAGTGAAAAATGGGTTGGCGTGCTCGGTTTATCGGTCATATTTTTAAAGGTTGCTCGTCGGTTGTCGCCATCATATAGGCAACCCCGTGGTGTGTATGTTTGGTTGCCAACCAACGACGACCGTCCAGAACCGAAATCATTCGTAGAGATGTAACGATATTAAAAATCTATCAATACATGGACAATAGATATTAAAATTAAATCTGAAAGCTTTTCAGTGATGGCCACAAGGCCTTTTTTATGCGAGAAAATAGATTGTTTATTGCCCAGTAAAGAAGGTCTTGATGTACCAAAATATTGCCTGGTAATCATTTTCATTAAGGGCGAATTACGGTCCTGTTCGCCGGTTAAGGTAAATCTTAGACTAATCAAAGAAATAAATAGTCGGAATTGCGAATGATATCTGACGATCAGCTTTGTTTACATGCGCGAGGCCATAAATTTGCCACTTTCGCTTTTAGAGTTTGGCTATCCAGATATAGATCGGTGGATTCGACTGCTTGGTGCTCTAAGCTAAGAATGGTGATTGTAACACTCGCCTACCGGCTTGTTCAATTGCAGTGGTGCGATTATTTAACCGATTTGACTGGTTTAATTTTAGGTACATAATCTGCTCATAAAACTTGGAAATATTTATTTTAGGTTATAAATTTGCCTATTTAGAAATGAAGACCATCGTAGCAACGATAATAAAAAATTATCAAATATCTCTTAAACCTGGTTGTGAAGAGTTGACTTTAGGATTCAGAGTCACAATAAGAGCTAAAAGAGGAATATGGTTAGAAATTAAACGAAGAGAAAGAACATACGTAGATTAAGAAAAATTGTTAGTTAGAGAAAATGCCCGTGGTTTTATAGGTATTATTTACTTATATAATTGTAGTATTAGTATGTATAAGAAAATATACACTCAATATTTATTCATATTATAAGAAGTAAATGAAATGGGCCGTACTCTATTCAAGAATGAAGACAAGATATATGTATACAGTGCGGTTCTTTAATGTCCCCCCCCCCCCATGCTAACTTTGACCCGCTATTTTTTTTATTTACAAAAGTTGGGTGTGCCAAGTTGTATTTATTTTTCTAAGGCGATAAATGAAATATAGGATAATAAAAAACTAATATCTATACAGTAGTTAAAACGCCGCAATTTTGTTTTGAGTGCGAATAGAGAAGTAACACTCTGGCATCGTAAAGCACTCGATAGGACCTTCAAAATGATGTATCGCAAGATCCCTCTCCTATTTAATTTTCTTTGCCAAGATGGCGCCCATCTGCCATTTTGACAGAATTGTCATTCTTGCGTCAATAGGTAGTTGCCTATACTTCTATTGGTCACACGCAAATCTTCGGGTCAAAAGTTAGCATGGAGGGAGGAAAGTAATAAAGAATCGCACTATATTCTTCATTCATATCACAATTTACGCCAATAACGAATTGTTAAACTGTAAACAGAAAGAACTCGGATTTTTTAAATTAAGACCTATGGTATAAATTCGATAAATCCAATTTTTTGACCTGCACTCTATCTAACTTTGACAAATTGATGTTGCACAAAACTTTTTAACGTAATTTCATTATATATTAATCGCCAGAATACGAGCCCATTGCACTGTGAGTTACATAATCATATTTTTCTTCGAGGATGTGCCATAATCGTATAATAATATTAGTTACAGAAATCGCAAACTTTGTGACGCCAATTAATTATTATAAAATGTTTGTTCGGGTTTAAGTTTAAATTAAACACAGCTTGTTAAAAAGAATTTGCGTATTAGTCGACGTTTCAACCTCAAGATCATACTCAGAGACTGACTATATTATACATATGGATGTAAAATTAATAAACAAAATTTTAACCAATAAGTATGTTACGCCACTGATAATTATTAATTATCATTCAATTTTTCGGGATTTTCGAATACCGGAACGAATCCACTATTTCAAGATTTTCGAAAAAAATATATAAAGTATATCGAAAGCTAAGCTGTTAGATGAGATATTGAACGTTTGGACTTAAAATGGGTCCAGAAATCCCCCAAAATAAGTACATATTCACACTCTGTAGAATGTTGAGTGCTTAAAAATATAAATACGAATGTAATAAATTTAATTGGTTTAAAAACCTTTTTTGGATTGTAGATTCCAGAGCAACAATTCACTATAAATCTTTCTTTCTACCTCTGATAGAGTTATTGCCAATAGTAAGTAATCACACTTAACCGAAAACCCGTAAAGCAATTTATTTCAATTTTCTATTGACTTATATTCCTAGGCGAAGCGCCTATAATTTATTTATTAACAGTACACTGAAGTTTCATTAATCATGGGAATCGGAGCTTTTTTAACAGGGATAATTTGCATTTTAGGCAAATGTAACAAATCGGGTTCTTTTATGTAGAAATATTTCATGCGAAATTAGTGAAATTTATTATTAATAAAATGGACGAGCCTGAATCATATAATGCTTTATTAATTATGTGGCTGACTCAATGACAAGACTGCCAAAGCAAGAAATATTGCATAAAAATCTGTATTTAAGTGTGTAAATTGTAATTCTGTAGGTACTTACTCAGTTTGCAGTATTTCAGTGCTGTGACGTAGTCTTTTAACATAACTGCTGACAAAAACTGCAAAAAAATTAATATATAAATCTATTGTTCACAATTTTAGAAATTACGATTCGCATATTATTATTGCACAATAGCGGTTTGGAAGAGGAAAAATTCTTTATTGGCAGATTTAGAAGAACAAGTCATTCTTTATGAAAAGTATTGTGTTCAAATTACTTTAACTAAAACTTCTTTTTATTAATTAATTCGAAGTTAAAGTTTAAACACAAGCAGATGGTTGTATAAAAAATGACTTTGCATCTAAACTTACAAATAACAAGGTTTTTCTTCCATATCCATGGACACGCTACCACAGACTCCTTACGTAAAAATATTAGGATTTAATTATACTTACCTATATCCGAAAGTTGATATTAACTGAGATACAGGGTGTTAAAGTTAAAACTTCATTTTTGTTTATCTCTAATAACTTTGACAGTAACCAACGGTTTTTTACGAAATTTGGCAATTATGGTTTTTTTTGGCATGAGAAACTGATTTTTTGGTGAAATTTTAATGTACAATGTAGGGGCGGTGCCTGCGGCATTTTTTGCACATCTATTAGGTCATAACTTTTTGTGCCTCAGTGTATTTAAGTTTTTAATGTAAATAATACTTTTCTCATATGTATTACGTAAAAAAGGTACACGAATTTCAGGTCGGAGATATATGCATTTATATTGTTTAGTGCTTATTATTAATTTGCAAACAATTTTTTTTTAAAGTAACCTATGAGAAAACAAATGAAATTTAGAGATACAGTTGCTATGAAACCTCCATGTTGTTATTTGTTTGTTGATTATTGTGTTTCGGCATTGTTACTTGACTTAGGATAAACTCAAAACATTTTTTACACAGTTATTTTACAATAATCAACAAGCAAATAACAACATAGAGGTTTCACAGTAATTTCATCTCTAAATTTCATTTGTTTTCTCATAGGTTACTTTAAAAAAAAAGTTTGTTTGCAAATTAATAATAGGCACTAAACAATATAAATGCATATATCTCCGAAACGGTAACTCTGGGCGACCTGAAATTAGTGTACCTTTTTTACGCAGTAGATATGAGAAAAGTATTATTTTCATTAAAAACTTAAATACACTGAGGCACAAAAAAGTTATGACTAAATGTGCAAAAAATGCCGCAGGCAGCGCCCCCTACATTGTACAAAAAATCAGTTCCTCATCCTAAAAAACCCGTAATTGCCAAATTTTGTAAAGAACCGTTGGTTTCTGTCAAAGTTATTAGAGGAAAACAAAAATGAAGTTTTAACTTTAACACCCTGTATCTCTGTTAATATCAACTTTCGGATATAGGTAAGTATAATTAAATTCTAATATTTTTCCGTAAGGAGTCTGTGGTTTTTCCATGTCCCATTACTTAGCGGACACCCTGTATATATACCTACTTTTTTTTAACGACATAAATAAATGTTTGATAGGTAAGTAAATAAGTGGTAAGTAAATAAATGGAAATTTGGTGTTTAGTATAGTATAAAAATAAAAATAAATCGTAAGTAATTTCTTTTTACATTTCCTAAATAAATCTAATTTTAAATTTAAATGTCGATACTTTCAATGCTCATTAACACATTTGATCTTAATCAGTTATTAGGAACATGTTATGGGGATAGTTACTTGCTCTTCTGTCACGTATATTGGTCAAATGAAAGATATGACGAAAGTACACGCACTAAAAATGATATTAAGAAATCAAAAGTGCTATTCGGCTATAGATAAACAAAAAGTTTTGGCATTTAAGCATCAATTTGAGATTTACATTTTCAGTCTTTCCGCACGGCTTTCGTCTAGGTTGCCTAAATCAACATTAGCCGATTTAAATATCAAAAGACCTTTTAGAAACTTTTCTATAGAAAATTTACATTAAAGACGTACTTATAGTCAAGGAAATTGTGAAACTTCTATGAGGTTCGTTTGCAGAGAAGTCAGAATAGGAATTGCCCGAAGCGTGCGCAGTTACTTTAAAGTATTCACACCAACTGATTTGAAACCGTCAGAGTAATCCACGTGCTGCTACGGAATTGTGGGTTTAGATTCTGCTCATTCTTTAGTTTTAGCATGTTTTGGTTAACCTGACTTTCCATTATTCTTTAAATATCCATTTCTAAAACGAAACACAAGCTTTATAAACAGAGCAGAAATGAGCACGAATAAGAATACTTGTAGGTTAAGAAGTCAATTCTCCGATTTGACAGTTGAAGGTTTTTGTACCCGTTCACAGAGAAAGAAAGCAACCAGAGTTTTGCTTCGTCCGATTTGACAGTTGAAGGTATGGCATTTGTACCCATTCACAGAGAAAGAAAGCAACCAGAATTTTGCTTTGTTTTGTTAATATAATTAGTGGTTCCAAAACGTATTTCTATTTATGAAAATAGAGTTTCGCATAAAAATGAAAAAGTAAAATACATACACAATCAGTAAATCTTATTGAGCAGGATTAGAATCGGGTAGAAACTTCCTAGTCTTTATAATCTTTTAATTTTATTAACTTTAATTGACTTACTAAATCGAGATGAAGCATCAGGGCGTACGATTTTGATTAGGGTTATCTTAATTAAATAGAAAATGAAATGACAATAAAATTAATTAAACTCTGCTAATTGGTAATACATTTTAAGCTTTCCTTCACATTTTACTTCAGAACGTTCTTAAAACCCTTAAAGTTCCATATATCTATGCAAAGTTGTACTTCCACATATATATTTTTCCATTAGTTAACGAAAATTTTTGGTCTGTTGCTTTCTACACGCAAATAACTTGCAGATCTAAGAGCACCAACGAAATTTGATATTTCAATATTATATAAATAAATATACAGTAATATACGTACTTCAGCGAGAAACTCCGTCGGCGCCGAAATACTTTCATCCGCATCTGTGTATTCGCTCAAGTCCTCATTGCTGCTTGACGTCGGCTTTATTATTCCTCCAATGTTGCCGTTGTCCTCCGTTGTCATTTTCGGAGGAAAACTGGAAAAAGGAGGCATTATTAAATTTTTTTTGCGACTATTTTCTGTCAATTTATATGCTCACAATAAAATGTCAGATGAGGAATTTGGTTTTGCTGCTACTCCACCAGAAATTCGAGAAGCAGCCAAAAAATAGTAGAAGAAGATCTTCTGCCAACTAAAATCCTCCCGAGATATGACATGGCATATAACTGTTTCAAAGAATGGTGTACGGGAAACAAAGTTCAAAATCAGGGTTCTGAGTCGGCGCTACTAGTTTATTTCAGTGAAAATGCCAAGGCAATGAAGATATCATCGATTTGGTCACAATATTCAATGCTGATGACCACTCTATCAATTAGGGAAAAAGTAGACATATCTAAACACGCAAAGCTATTAGCATTTTAAAAAAAGTGTGTTTGTATATTATTTTGATATAGATTTTTTTAAAAATTACAAAAAAATAATTTACTTTCCACCCGGGTGGAACTGATTTTGAGCAGGTGATAGGAGCCCGTTTAGTGAATGGGGGTGCTGGGGAGGGTATTAGATCAACTATGCATTAAAAAAATTACATATTTGTCTTCATATTTAATTCTGGGGATCCTTTTAGGTTTTTTTATGATAAATATAAATAATTAGTAACCGAGCATTATTAGGCAACCCATTAAACATAATAACTGATTGGGTAAAGTAGAAATTGACACCTCTTATTCAGAAAATTACTCCAATTGATTTTAGACGGGTTTTAAAGAATATTTTAAGTAAATTCCTTGTAAAGAAACTTGTAAATCTGTTAGTGAACCTTCTGAATCCCTTAAATGTCTGGCTGTGTCCCATGTAAGAAATTTTTTTTTGCTAATAATTCCACTCCTTACATTCTTCGCCCATGACCCATCATCTTACTATTGAATTTTCTTCAGCTGCCTATTTAATAACTAAAATTTTTTCATTTAATTATCTGCTTTGAGATTTTGACAATACGCCTTGGCATCACGACATTAGCTTAATCAATTTCACCAACCGGAAGTTTTGCTTTGCTTGACATCTGTCAGAAGTTGATTAGTTGGTAGCAACGAATACTTATAAACAGGAAGAAGACAAACAGCCGTGTTAACAAATCGAAGCAAGTATGAACAAAGGAACAAACCCGTCATCCATTACGTCTGGCATCAGCTGACAAACGCACGTGTTTTTCAAATGTCACTTTTGTCCAAATTTTTATTACTGTCAATATTTTAAAGTGACATTTAACCAACAAGAAACAATCAAAACCCTTTTATTTGATTTACTAAGTGGTGAAAATCAAATATTAGGATTCTGACATGTTTTAAGCTGTAAATATCACTTTAAAATAATCCTTACACACTCTTATATCATTTTTTGAAGTAGTAACGTAACTACAAATGAAAAATTCATTATCATATTCAGAAATAAGCTTAGTAGTTTTATTAAAAAATAGGAAGTAAATCATAATATACATAAAATATTTTATCATCTTCAACTGGGCTCTAGGTCCTAGCAAATATCTCAAGCTTCAAGTCCAAGCATATTTTTGGGCCCAATATGATTTAGGAAAATAAATTATTATTGATGCTTACTCTCAGTAAAGATGACTATATGAATATAATATATTATTACTTGCACCAAAAAGGAAACGACGTTTTTCGTGAAAAGATTACAAAATTAAAAATTATTTTAAAATTTCTTCTCCACCATTTTAAATCACATCAGATGTTGCTTGATTTTCATTCCCGCAAGAAGTTAGCTTGTTTAACAATTCGTGCTGTTCGCATTCTATGCCTGTCTCTGTCTGCAGCAACCTTACCTAATTCAGTAAAGAGAGACAAATATGACCAGGATCAAGTCGCCTGCATAAACAATCACTTTTTAGCATTTCATACTAACTCTACGTAAGTCTGATATTGACGCTTGACCCTGAGTGAAACAGATAGATAAAAGTAGGTTACTTGTGAGCGTATGGAGCAGAGTAGGCTTAGCATCACTTCCAAGGCCTTCTTACGTGTTTCGATCCCCTCCATAAGCAGTCTCACCGGGGTTGATAGTACAAAATTGTAAACTTACAGATGGTACAAGAGATTGCTGGGAAATCTTATTTTTACATATAATGTTATTATCATTGGAGGAAACAAATTTTAGTGGTAATATAAGTATAGTGTTAATATAAGTATAATATATCCCAGCTAAACCAATACATGTTAATCAAACAAAAGGTGCCTTTAAAACTTGTGATTTTATTTAAATTTAAAAATAGATCTTTCAAAAAATCGTTCTATTGCATGTATGACCAACGAATACTTATAACCATAGCAATAAAATAAAAATAACATAAATTATTCAAAAGGAGTAAAGAATATTTTGTAAACATTGTTGCTGTCCTATCAAAATAAATAATATTTAAATAGGTACTAAAATTATTAATTACCAAATTAAATTTGATAGCATTTACCTTGACTAGGTATATACTTACTGTAGTGATTTTTTACTATGACAAATATTTTCAATTTATTAACACTTCAACTAATCAAACTAAGAATTATTAATAAAATATGCGGGGTCAAAAGATAAATGTAATTTAGTAATAATAATTAAATTAATAATATTAAGTTAAAATGAATAGTTGACGGTGGACTATTTAAGAAATAACTTTAGCTCTTTGAGTTTGGAGCAAAAAAATTGAAGTGAAGAATGTGGGAACATCTAAATCCGAAATTAATTTAACGCAGACCACAAAGGGTAAATCTAGGGACTTTATGAGTTAATTATTGTTCTCGTCTTCATTGCGCCTAATGACGTAGCCGTAGATGGCGTAGTGGTATTAGACATCATTCGATTTTCTTGATAACTTGTAGATGGCGGTAGTAGTAGTGTTGTGATCGCTCGAGCGAAAAACCGCTTGAGTACACGATTATTGAAATAACCGACATCGCTCGATAATTAAAAAAACCGCTCGAGTTATAAATTCAAGCGAAAATTGTCGCTTGTTACTTGTTACCTTTCACTAGATACTCGAGCTTCGCTTGACGCCGACGTATATTCGAGCACTTTTTCCCTCGATAGGAAATACTCTAGTTATAAATTCAGGCGAAAAATCGTTGCCGTTTACTTGATACCCGTTCTTCGCGCGCCACCCGAAATGTTCCGATTGGCGACGTTCGAGTTTGCGCTCAGAAGGCTGACACGACATTCATCTTTGTTAAAGGCACATAAACGAGAAGGTGCATACCAAAAAATATACCAAATCCCTTAGTGGATTCATCGCGATATGGGATTTGTTTTGACTGGCTAGCCAGGGGCGATTGTAAATTTTAAAAAAATTAAAGGATATAATTTACAAAAAAATAAGAATCAACTGTTCTTTCTTAATAAAAACTATAGGTACTAAACTTCTAAAACTTACAAAAACCACCCATGGTGTTTTATCACAACACATTCTTCTTATAGTCATAAAAATTTGAAGTGATTAATCGCTCGAGCGATTCATTCGATTATTAAAATCGCTCGAGTATCAAGTAGTCGATTATTAAAATCATCGGTTTTTCCCAACACTAGGTAGTAGTATTGGACATCATTCGGTTTTCTTGATAGCCCGTAGATGGCTTTAGTAGTATTAGTAATGGACTGTATAAATATTGTTACGAGGGTTGCATGCTACGACGTTAAGATCCGAGAGCTATACACACTAAGAAAACCTTTCTTATGTGTATGTATTTCCTTGTGTAAAATTAAAAAATAAATAAATATACAGGGTGGCCCATCGAAAACGAAACAGAGACATTTACTGGCAGCTCAGTTCTTTTTTGGAAAAACGCTCAGGCCCGTCGATTTTGTTTTCGAGGGGGACACAAAATCGGAACAAAATCACGTCAACAAGTGCAGCCCCCTGGGCGAGGGTGGCACCACCCCTAAAATCTTAAATGCAAAGGGGGGTCGAGTGATACCTTATTTTAAAGGTCTTTCAATTCCCTTTATAATGATCTAAAATTCATAATACTTCAGTTCAGTAGTTTTGGAGATTTATTGATTTTAAACTTAAATAAAACTTTAATACATCATTAGTGGAAATCAATACATTTGGTAGAAAAGTACTTTAAAAATTAAGAATGAACTGACCCGTCAGCCAAGTAAATGTTGGAAATGACCACCATGACTCTCCATGCAGTAATAAAGATTTTGCTCAAAACGTTGCCGCACATTTTGCAATATTTGAGGAGTAATTTGAAGGCACTCATTCACAATTCTTTGTCGCAAATCTTCTAACGATGTTGGTTGAGTAGCATAGATTTTGCTTTTTAAGTGACCCCACAGAAAGAAATCCAAAGGTGATAAGTCTGGCGATCTTGGGGGCCATTCAATGGCACCTCTTCTACCAATCCATCGACCTGGAAACGTCTGATCTAAATATTGTCGAACACGTAATGCGTAATGTGGTGGGGCACCATCCTGTTGGAACATCAACCTATTCGCAATGTACCGCCGATCATTCCCATTTTCAATTATGGCTGTTAATGCAGGATCTATGGCGTCTTGCAGTAATTCCAAATACATTTCACCGGTTAAATCTCCGGGCAAGAAAAAAGGACCAACTAAATGATCGCCAAAAATACCAGCCCAAACATTTAATTTTTGTGGCTGCTGTGTGTGTACCTCATGATAAACTCTGGGATTAGAATCTGACCAATATCGGCAGTTATGACGGTTTACTAGGCCATGTAAGAAAAAGGAACATTTGTCGGAAAGGCAAGTGTTGAATAGAAAATGTTCATCGTTTATAATTCGTTCACTCATATCTTCACAAAATTGTAATCGCCGATCAAAATCGTCTTCATTAAGTTCTTGTACAAGGTGAATTTTATTCGGATGAAAACTATGGGCCTTCAGAATCCGTTGGATACTACACCGACTAACACCACACACAGTATCCAATTTGCGGGTACTTAACGTAGGATCTACATAAACTTGCCCTAAAACCCCCACTTCTATTGCTTCGTTCCTTATGGGATTTTCAATGTGTCGTTTTTTATTGGCGACTGATCCAGTGTCCCGAAATTTAGCTATAAGTTCTAGGACATATTTTCGATGCACGTTACTGTTCTCATGTCGCTCATTAAATATGTGTGCTGTTCTATTAGCGCACTGATTATTTCCGAAAAATATTTCGATAATTTCAATCCTTTCTGCCGTGGAATATACCATGGTTAATTTATGAATAAAGCGGTAAAAGGTATTTTAACAACAAAGTTTGGTCGAATCAATCGCTAACTATGTACAAATTCCTATTTAAAATAAGTACGAGACATTCCCTGCTTATCTTTCTTCAATAAACCACTTTTTTCGCGACAAAAACCGCTCCAATCGCTATTTTGAACACCAAAATGATAAACAAACCATGGGCGTAGTGAAGAAAAGCATTAAATTAATAAGTAACTGCCTTTACTCAAATTTCTTCTGAAAGTAGTACAAACTAATCAGATGTACCTATTAAAGTTTACTGTAAGCTTAAAATCAATAAATCTCCAAAACTACTGAACTGAAGTATTGTGAATTTTACATCATTATAAAGGGAATTGAAAGACCTTTAAAATAAGGTATCACTCGACCCCCCTTTCCATTTAAGATTTTAGGGGTGGTGCCACCCCCGTCCAGGGGGCTGCACTTGTTGACGTGATTATTTTCCAATTTTGTGTCCCCCTCGAAAACAAAATCGACGGGTCTGAGCGTTTTTCCAAAAATGAACTGAGCTGCCAGTAAATGTCTCTGTTTCGTTTTCGATGGGCCACCCTGTATGTTTTAACTAACGCATTTTCTTATTACTTTTTTTCTTTCTACATTTAAAACGCCTAGAAAGTAATTGTTGTAATGACTGTAAATGCGTTTTCAGGGAAAATTTATCCATATTAAAGTTCAAGATATTAGCTGTAAGTATATTCTTATAACCGTTATAAAGAAAGAAATGTTAATTGGTACCATTTACGAAAAATTTATCACTACGATGCATCTTAGCACTCGAATAAGTCGCTTTGTAGATAACCCTTGAACTCTGATCCAAAGGATTTATCCTCCTGCTTGTCTTGAACAAACATCTTAAGGATTAAATTATTTCTTGACGCTCTTTTCCAACGTCTGGAGAGATTTCAGCCCCTATAAAATGTAAGCAGATGCAGGGCCGTATTACCTAATAGGTAAGCAGACAACTGCCTTAGTCTAACTGGAAACATATCATTAGTAACATTGAATTCGATTAATAATTTTTAATTAGAATTTTGGACCTTCGACAAATAATAAAATATCGAAAAAAAATGCTTTTATAATTCAGTTGCAGTTGAAAAATGTAATATAACCTGATTTTATGCGAAAGTGAGCTGGCAACTTGTTAAAGGAGGACAACTGGGAAATCACTAAGCAAGTTCATGATTAAATATATTTTCCCAAGGTTTATTTCGTTTTTGGGAAAACTTTATTTCCATTCAGGGCTCTTAAGCTCAAGATTCTTTCCTGAATGAGTGCAGTAAGGCTGATCAGCTTAAGCCGGCACTGTAAAATTCGGAAGGCTCGTCGAGTGCCAACGAAAGATACTTGTTGGATTATTATAAGTGTGGATTTACTAGACTCAAGTGAAAAACCGGATATTTCATGCAATGCAATGAAAACAAGAAGGAATGAATGTAACATTACCCTGTATAAAAAAGCGGCATAAATAAAGTAACATATTCTTAAATAAAACAGTGTTACCGATTTCATTAGTTACCGATTTCATTAATCTACAATCCAAGTGTGTTTGTTATTTTAATTTCTTTTTCCTTTTTCCAATTGAATTTTTCTTGCAAATAACGGCCACACGTCAACCAGCCCAAAAAAATAGATTCGCTAGCTGTCGAAATTTCACAAAATGCACAATTTCCCGAAAACTAATTGCCGAATTGCTGGCGCTGTCGTTCTGAACATTGATTTGTTGCCTTTTGAGGAGGGTAAGGTGGCGAGAAATTTGCATGAACACTAAATGCATTTTAGCTAAATATAGTGTAAATATACAGGGTGTTATGGAAATGACGTATTATATTTAAACCGGCAAATACCGAGATGAAAATAAATTGAAGAAAAATAACCATAAATGGCGCTTTGAATTATTAAGCGAAATATACACTTTATATGAAATCTCAAAATTTACGAGTCCCTTCGCAATCAATATTTTATTGAGGCAGTCTCGAGGTTCAAATGAGGTTAGCACATTATATGAGATGTTGTCATATTGCAACACAGAATTCTAAACGCACGTGTTCAGTTTTTGACAGCAAGACGTCTTTGATGCGCGCTATCGCTTCTTTTTCAAACATTTTAGACAAAAAAAAACTACAATTTTAAGGTACATACTCTCTAACCTTCGATCTTATTTTAAAATAATCCGTTTTATAATTAAATTCCATAAAAAAATAAAACACAAAAAGTATGCTTTTCAACAGAACCAACAGTAGATAATATTACACAAATTGGAAATCACATCACAACATTTATTATTATGAATTATTTCACAACAAAAAAAAAATCGGGCAATACAACTAACAAAACGTTAAAAATTCGTATACGTCAAGCACGTGGCACCCTCGACGTCGTGGAACCAACGTCGTTCCACTCCCGAGTCTCGAAACATACTGAAGTATGAAGCGGCCCGCGGTCGGTATTCAAGCTATGGCGAGACACTCGGTGTGATCTGACAACACTGTTAGTATACTCTAGCGACCCACATTGTTGCTGAATCCAGATGGAACGGCGGACAGTATGTGGGTAAAAAGGGTTTTTACCTTAGTATTTAGATATTCGATTAAAAAAAAAAAGTATGTAGACTTTCTCTAGGACACCCAAGGAGTCACCCATTTAAATATAATAAGTCATTTCCATAACACCCTGTATAATGATGGTGTTAAAAACCGAGTGGACCAAGTAAATATACAGGGTTGTCATTGTCAAATATTAGAAATCAGGAAGACATGGAAATTTTATTGTGAAGGGGGTCTGTTTTAAAGAATATTTATAGACTTCGTGGTTTAACCCCCTGGGAGGGGTAGATGTTACCCTTAAAGTCTTAGATGGGAAGGGGAGGGTCAAGTGGTACGTTATTTTAAAGGCCGTTTAAATCTCTTTCCAATAATACCCTAATTTAGTATTTTCTGAGTAACAATTTCGAAGAAGTCGCATTAAAAAATGGAAGTTTCTTTTAAATATATAGCGCTGTATTCAGCTTTCAAAATAAAGTAAGCTTGACAGTTGTGAGCTTAGTTTAGTAATTGTTTCTGCAACCAACGATACACGATCGCATTACCAACCTTTAAAAAAGAAAATCTATGATACCGAAAACGATATCGGAATAGCTTTAATATGAAACGAAAATAGAAACATTTTATTTTATTTTTGAAGTTTCTTTTAAAAGTACGCAAGAAAATGGGATACTCCGGCTTCAGTTGAAGTTTATCAAAGAAAAATATATATTTAGTCGATTGTAATAAATAAAACCGCAACAATTGTACAGAAGAAAATCATTTTATGAAATATATTATATTCTTATCAATCACCTGGCTTGTCCTCGATTGTCGTAATTTAAACGCGCAACTTCTTATCAGCTCGCGTACGTGCATTTTCCGCATCCATAATTTAGTATAAACGGTTTTTACCCTTGCAATTCCCAGGTTATTTACCCCATACTGGATTCATAACTACCCCTTTTTACCATCAAGTTATTAGGCATATCTATTCACTGCGGAAGTACATATACATGATTTATACGGAGGGCAATGACACGAAACTGAGTAATTTAAGGATATATTTATTTTTTTCAGGAATAATCAAGCTTTAACAAATAATATGTTTTTTTTTATGAATTAATCATTGTTTGCGGAAAACGTAACAAATTCGCTGCTTTAGGGCCAGCTCCAATTAAGCTTAGAGCCGGTAATCAAAAACGTGGTTAATATATCTATATTTAAGACTTGACACAAGGAAATTAATATACTCATCGGCACAAAATTCCGCCACCCTGAAATTTTTGTCAACTTTGATATTTTATTACTTTTTATTTTTTATGCGATTTTCATGATTTTGTTATCAGTTTGTAGATCAACTTATTGTGTTTTTCCTTAATTATTTTATAAATTAACATTTTTCGATTAGGCTATATTATACAGGAGTAAATCAAACTGTTGTTTTTTGTCGTAATTTCAAAACACCCTGTAGGAAAATTAAGGTGAATAATTTTATTTGCATACTGTTTCTTGTCATTTTTGATGTATTCTAAACATTTCGTTTCTTGATTCATTCCATTATCTCATTTCTGCTGCGAGCTGCAAAATTTTAAATGAAACGATGTTATTTTTAGAAAATGTATGTCATGGGTATTTCTACCGAAACATGCGCCAATCTTGTATTCGTTGAGCTCTAATCACCCACCGTTACATTGAGGAAATCCTCCAAGGAGTTGTTGCTCCATTTGCTCCTTTCATTGGGAACCAATTTACATTAATGCATGATAATGCTAGACCTCACGTTGCACATATAGTGAGAGAATATCTGGATGAAGTTGGACTTCTAAGATTGGAATCACCCGCATGTAACCCTGATATCATCAACCCAATCGAACATCTTTGGGATCAACTTACAAGGGCAGTTCGTCGTCGTCCTGTACAACCGTAAACTTTGCAAGACTTACGACTGGCGCTGACCGAAGAATAGCAGGCTATCCCTCAAGAAAGGATAAGTAACCTTATTCGTTCGATATCACGAAGACTGCAAGCTGTCATTGCTGCGAGAGGAGAAAATACACAATGTTAAAATTGTTTTTGTTAATTAACTTCATGATATACCTAGTGGTTGTTTTTCTTAATGAAATTAGGCTTCAAACCAGCGTTTCATTTAAAATTTTGCAGTTCGCAGCAGAAATGAGATAATGAAATGAATCAAAAATCGAAATGTTTAGAACACATTAAAGATTACAAGAAACAGTAGGTCCTCAATTTTCCCACAGGGTGTTTTGAAATTACGATAGGAAACAACAGTTTGATTTACACCTGTATAATATAGCCTAATCGAAAAATGTAACTTTATAAAATAATTAAGGAAAAACACATTAAATTGATCTACAAACGGATAACAAAATCATAAAAATCGCATAAAAAATAAAAAAGTTATAAAATATCAAACTTGGCCAAAATATCAGGGTGGTGGAATTTTGTGCCGGCGAGTGTATATGATTCAAAAAATACAAAGCCCTGAGAACCTTTTCCTGTTAATTATTGAAGTATCTTTCGGTTTGCAATACTCGCTTACTGCTTTTGTTGTAAACTTCCGACTCGTATATGAAACCTATCTTAATTCACTTGTTATACTCAAACTATTATATATATTCATTCATTGTCTACCTGGTAGCCGCTATATTCCTTTTTTAATTTTATTATTTAAGGACATTAATTCTCCTATATTTAAGTGACGTGTGATCTTTATTCCCAGTTGTGTTCGACAGGAGAAGAATGTATGTGCTGGCTCAACATTTATATTTACTTATTCTGTTTTAACGCTATAAAATGCTCTTTTTGTTGTTCGGCCGCATCGTCTGGCAGTGACAGTGATTTGTTGCTCTAAATAGATGTTGAAGTGATGTGCCTGTTCAGTGGGAATATTTTATTTTTGTTCTTTTTGTTGAGCAATGTATTGTGCTGTGCACTTGTCAGACGTTATGGCATAAATAGATATTACAAGCGTTGGTTATAAAGATAAAAATAATTAATAATATCTAAAATGGTTAACCAATATGCATGAATTTTCCGCGCTAGTGCGTCATTCATCAAACACGCCTGTAGAAAATAGTATATTACAATACAAGTACGGTAGTTGTGTGCAATGTTTAACAAAACGAGCCGAAGGCGAGTTTGGTAAATCACGCAAATGCGATAAAGACACATACCGTAAGTGTATTGTACGATATTTTATCTACAAGCGTGTTTTAGAGCACCAATATTAAAAACTAAAAGAGCATCATTTTAATTTACCCCGTAGGTGCCTCGTAAATCGTTATCAACAATGCATTAATATCAGGTTGCTAGGGAAATAAATTATAAACATTTATTGACTAATATAAAAACTTGTTTTTATAGTATGTAATTACTTACGGCATTAGTTCGGTAAAGTGCTACTTACCGCACTCAAATCAGTGCGGTAAGTAGTTACTTACCGCACGCGAATAGATAAAATATATTTCACTATCCAATTTCCGCTTTGTTGCATTTCATCCTGCCGGCAATATTTCCAACAGGATTCTTATTCGATTGATTTTCTATTGAAACTGAGTCTATCAGTTTTTATTCTTCGAGGGAAAAATGATGCTTTCTAGTATACAAAAGAAAATCAGTTTAGTCATTTGTTATAAAATGTACAGAATCGAAAAATTAAATGGATTTATTTTATATCAGTTTCGAAGCATTCGATAGCTTATATACTTAAAGGTTGGCTGTAGCAGAAGAACATTTTCTTTTTTCTACGACCGTGCGTGAATTCGGTACACTTTCGCGCATCACTAACTAATGCGTGGAATACAGGGTGTCCCATTTTCGACACTTTTAGTTAGTGCTATCAAAGAAGTAATGTACCTGTATATTTTAATCTAAAAATATAGCATTTAAAATTGTCTTTTCAATTTTTTAATACACCATGGATGATAGATATCATATCAAATTTATCAAAATGTTGATAAGTCATTTTCACAAATGATATGTAAAAGTGAAGTTGTTAATAACAACTAGAATGTCAACATAGTAGCTTTTGTTTCATGGCCTACTGTGGTTTAAAGTAATAAGGTTTAAATAAATCGCCTAGGAAACCAATATTATCCATGGCGTGTTATATATTTAAAAAGAGAATTTAAAATGGTATGTTTTTAAATTAAAATATACAGGGTGTTCCATTTAAAAAAATGGGGTTAAGTCCGATAACTTTTTTACCTGACCGCGTATACTTATTCTAAATACCGCAGATTATTAAAAAATCATTATAAAGAAACTTCTGTATAAAACATTTTTCTGTATCTCTTTTAACTAAGAAAATATAGCCCTAACAGTTACGGAGATACCATATAAAAGTGTCGAAAATGGGATACCCTGTACACCCTGTCTTCCTTATAGGATTTATTTCACGCCTACTTCCATAAGAGCCCATATATTCAAAATGAATAGGCGGCTATGCTTGTTCTATTTTTATTAAAGTCTTGCGAGCTATGACCTGTCATTATTAAAAATAATAATTGTTATTTAGGTTTTTTTTTATTTTAACTTAAATATACACTGGCGTGAAGCCAACTGTTATACACTCGTTTGCAACACTCGCTTACAGCTCGTATTTTAAAATCCTTAGTCGTATATCTTCACCCACTTGTTACGCAATATACTATTTTTATATACATACCTATACGACCTTCATAATGTCTATTAGCTCTACTAGTTTTACTTCATCCACTCATAATGTCGAATTGAATCATAATGTTGCACGATTATTATTGCCCCCCAGTTCAACAGGATATGTTCATGTAACCAAACTAGCGGTCCGACTTATTGAACAAAACTTGAATAATAATAATAATAATAATAATAAACATTTAAAAGTACGCCAGAACGTTCGATGCCCAAGTTCGAATTGAAATTTACCTTTTGCTAAATCCTATATTGAAGAAAATTTTATCCAGATAATTTCAGAAGATAAATTGTCAGATTTCGTGAACGTCAGCCAATCAAAGTGTAGGTAATGCCGTAACTCTTGTCTTGATAAATGATTCTCCATTGTATAACACCTTATAAGGCGTTGTAAATTGTCATTGAAATTGAGAAGTGCGTTAAATTACGGAAATTCCCAAATATCTAATGGCATGTAAAGTCATGTCATGTTTTAATATTTAAAGACAGTCTTTTAACCAAATTGGATAAATGTTAATTATTGGATGTATGACTATTGGCCAAATACATCGACTAATTATCGAATATTAAAAAATTCACGTCCAAATTAATACGCTGTTATATTGTTAATAATGAACAAATTTTTTATATTCAAATCAAAGCACTTCCTGGTTAGACTGTTAAATTTGGTAAGCATTATATGTATCTAAAAGGCAAGGGGGGATCCAGAACTTCATTTTGGTTGCGTGGGGGTTAAGATTTGGGGAGCGGGGGTCATGCAAGGAAAAATAATACGCTGCCGCGTTAATCAAGTCGGTATGCAGGGTGTTATGGAAATGACGTATTATATTTAAACCGGCAATTCCTGAGATGAAAACAAATTGAAGAAAAATATCCAAAAAAGGCGCTTTAATTTAATATGCCCTATACATGACCTTATGTCAAACCAAAAATGACCACGTGGTGTCCCTGCCAGGAAGGCAAACAAAGCAACATATGGAGAAAAACGTCACTGAATCTTGAACAGCGTTTTCATATCTTCAGGGTAAACTCTTTAGAAAGTCAATAACCGTAAAGTGAAATTATGCGTTAGTGTTTAGTGCTTTCGTGTAATCTGATAATAGGTGCATATCTTCAAAAAAACTAATTTGAAAGTGGTGGGTGTCTGTGTGTTTCTTTAAGTGATTTAGTGCAATTTGTTGTGTTTCGCTATATGTTTCTTCCTCTCGACGATATGCCGGTTATGTTCCGAGCGATAGGAAATAATAGGCCGAATGGGGTTTAGTGGGTATAAGCTTATTATGCAGTTGCACACTATCATCAGGGCACGTGATGAGAATAAAGCTTTTCCCATAGAAAAAATAACTGAAAATATCTGGATTTCTTACTCCTGTCAGCGTGGATTTACTTTCTAAGTAAGCTAAATATTTATTTTTATAAGAGATTAAAGTTTTACATTTTTTACACAGTGGGGTCAAAAATACTACATTCCTATAATATCCTTATGCTTGACTTTAATTACCCGTTATATTCCCAATTTAAAATGAAATTTTGCCGTTTGTGTTAATTAATTTTGGGCGATCCTCTAGATGGGGGTTAAGTTTCATAAACGTCAAGTTGATTTATTTGTGTCGGTCTGCTAATTAGTTTAATTTAGTTTGGGATTTTCATTACATCCCCTCTTTTCATGCCATTATCTAAACAATGCCTTCTCAGGGTATTTATATATAAGCAAAAACAATCTCCACCTACATCTTTGTTGTTTTGTTTTCGCAATATTTTTCACTTGTGATTAATTATATAGATATTTATTTTATGATTTAGATCGGGTAGGCAGCAAAAAATACTGGTAAATTATTGAAACAATACACAGAATGTTCAAATAAACAAGTTAATTGTTATTTTTATAATATCTCCGAACGTACTTTAAATATTATTTTCAATTTTGAAATTTGTTACTAGGATATAAGTGACGTACGTCCCTACTAACATGTTCCCTTCTATTTTTTTTCTGATTAGCCCGATCAATTCTACATGAAAACGGTAGTTTGCATTTTTCTCGTTTTTAATACAATTAAAGTTTATTACTTCGAATTTAATTGATTAAAATAATCAAGAGCGTTGGCTCTGAAGGAAACAAAAAATATATGGATAATCCTAGCGAATAGAAAATTATGTATTTTGGATTAGCAAGCCAAACTACAGATCATTTTTACGGCGTTTGCCGTTACTTTTTATATTTTGCCGACGCTTACATTATGAAATATGTTTTTGCCTTTAGACAAATTTTATTTATCCCAAAAGAGCCTTAGATTTTTTTTAGCTTTTGATAAATGTTGGTTTCAAGCCAAACGAACAAAAGGTAGCGACGGAATTTTTGGCAGGGTTGTGAAACTTTTTTGAGATTTTTTATTAAATAGCCTTTCATTAAAATTATATGTTTGGTTACATATTTTTATTAATATTAAAAAATATTGTAAATATGCCAATTTCTAGTGGATTAATTCGCTCCAATAATTATTTTAAGAAACTAATTATTTTTTAAACTATTACCTAATAAGAATGCTGTATAACATAAACTTTTTTAATACTATGTTTAAAATAGTAGAAAAATTACATTCGTAATGTTGACGAAATGGATACAGTAAAAATCAAATATTAAAAATCGGAAACTAAATCACCCTAATTTGGTAGATAAAATAAACATATTTAACTTTGTTACATTACAGATAAAGAAAAAGTTGCAAATTCCTATACAACAGACGAAGTCTAAACCAAAACAAAGGAAAATGACAAACTGTATATCATATTCCTTAACATTGTAATCACGGAAATACTTAAAAGTCATACAGCATGAAATTGTGACAAACACGAGGATATTTATTATACCTACTCGGTTATAATATTCGTAACATGATGTTCATAATTCTTAAAAAGTAACAACTAATCATTATGATTGATTAAAATTATTTAAAATTTACAACAGCCAAATGAGTGTATACAATAATTATTTAAACCATAACGATTCAATGATGATTAATGAACTATTACATAATGTGCCCAGCATCTCCAGTAATACCTTAAACTGAAGTTGACATAATTGGAATATTTTATCCTATTAGCAGACGTAGAGAGATTTATAATAGTTTTATAACAGCTCATCATTTTACAGTTTCTTGTATAAAGGTATTTCGTGATATATTTTGGTTTTTAGTGATACTTTATCCATAAAACTCATCGACGGAAGTGATGTATCATTGTGAGACAAATTTTTAAACACTTATTTCACTTGTGATTAAAGTATGCTTTCAAAATTGATATATCAATGAGTAAAATACAATTTCGAAAGAAAATCATTTGTTTCATTGTCAAAAACTGCATGAATCCAGATGAAACAATCAAAGTGCACGTCGTCAAATTTTCCTGCAATAATATTTTACTACTACCAATTTCCAATTTCCCATTTCAATTTACTCCCTTCTGTACGTTTAATTTCCGATAATAGTTCAATTCAGTCTAATTTATTAATGTCCCCTATTGAAACTGGATGGCCGTAACTTACTGAGTTTTCAGCTATTTAATGAGTTTTAATTTAAATGTAAGTCAGTTTGAATATTAATGATATCCAGGTGGGTCTAATTTTTCATTCCTGATCAACTTTATTGTTTAAAATAATTTTTAAACTATATTTGCAGGAAATACTTATCAAAGTATAAGTTCTCGCAATCATAAATCTTAATCGAGTGAAATATCAAAAAATCTCACAGGATCTTTTTTGTTGACAAAAATAAGTACAATCTCGAAGTTAAAAAATAAGAACAGCACAGGTGTAGATAACTTATCTGTTGTTGCTATTAAACACATTAAAGAATCGATAGCAGATCCTATTCGATACTTGACGGACTTAATATTTTATACAGGGGTTTTTCCAAAAGAATTAAAGACAGGTTTAGTAATTCCTATACATAAGAAATCTGATAAAACGGTCGTAGAGAATTATAGACCGGTCACTATCTTGAACATCATCTCGAAAATAGTTGAAAGATTGTTTTACAACAGAATTGTTAGCTTTTTGGATCACCATAGGTTAATCACAGAATGCCAGCTGGTTTTTTGAAAGGCAGATCAACGGAGAGTGCTGCGATTGATCTTGTGGACTTTGTGTATGGGAGAATGGACGACGGGGATTATGTTGCGGCCCTCTTCTTTGATCTGTCTCGTGCTTTTGATAGCCTTAATGTGACGTTCATTTTAAACAAACTGTATGTGTATGGCTTTAGAGAAAATATCTTAAGACTGTTAGAATCATATCTTACAAACAGGAAGATGCGCGTAAAGGTGGGTAATGATCTGACTGAAGATGCACACATTGACATAGGGGTCCCCCAGGGCTCGGTTCTGGGACCACTTCTGTTTCTTTTATATGTCAACGAGATGCCTGATTACATCAAGGAGGGTATAAAAATAATGTTTGCTGATGATACAACGGTGGTGGTCTCAGCATCGAGTCCGGACGAGCTCAGATTGAAAATGTTAAGGATTATAGAACAATTCAGCGCATGGTGCGCATCAAATAATTTAATTTTGAATGTCAGCAAGACAATCTGCCTGAATTTTTGTAGTTCAGTTAGAAAACAAAAAGTGGAGGTAGAGACTCTCGACTGCTCAAACACTACCAAGTTCTTAGGTATTTACTTGGATAGTTTAGTAAACTGGACTGCGCAGATTGACCATATCTGCAGTAAGGTTAATAAGGGGGTATACTCCATATATCGGCTAAAGCATACCGTAAACCAGGAGACACTTATCACTATGTATTACTCTTTTATCTATAGTCACCTTAGCTATAATACTCCACTTTGGGGAGCAAGTGTGGAGTGGGAGAGAGTCTTTATTTCCCAGAAAAAGGCAATTCGTTGCATTTTTGGTCTGGACCTTAGGGCGAGCTGTAGACCAACATTTGTTGCACATAGGATTATGACCTTTCCATGCATATACATTTTCAAAACTTTATTGTTTGTGAAACAGAATGCGCATAGGTTTTTAAAGAATTCGGACTATCATAGTTACCGCACGAGAGGGGGTCCCCTCTTTACTATCGATAGTCATAATTTGACAAAAGTTGAAAGATCCCCGGTATATGCCGGGAAAAAACTATTTAATAAATTACCAAATTATATAAAGGAGTTACAATACGACCAGTTTAAGAAAGAAATTAAAAATATATTATTAAACAAATGTTATTATTCTACTAAAGATTTTTTTATCGATAGTATATAAACTTAATTTTGTCTCAAGATTTGACTTTTTAAAAAAAAATGTTTTATGTGGAAAATATTTGTCTAATTTATGCTATTCTAGTCACATAATCGTCATTTTGTTGTTGATTTTGTGTTAATATTGTCTGTGAATGTCTAGTTGGTGTGTATTTTACTTTTTTCTTAATTTTAAAACCTGACGTATACATCTGTACTATGTATAGCCACAGTATGAATAAAATGAGTTTATGAGTTTATGAATATAAGAGGCTTTAACATAAGTCATAATTATTTGAAAAAAGAAAGAATTTATTTTCGCGACCTGTTTAAAGTAATTTCTTATTTTATTTGCACACCGTGCCTTTGTATAAAATGTTTGACACCACAGCGAAAATATTAGTTCTACCAGAAGAATACGATTTTTAAAACATTTTTTCGTGTATTTTTTCACCCTTTCACCACCCATCACAATTTCTCTTTTACTGCAGTAAAATTGTTCGGACCTTATTGCTGAATTATTTACCAGCCTCTTTTTTTTTCGCCTGGAAACTTCTGAAACTAGAGCTCGTTTATACCATCCTTAAATAGCACGAAATACCCAACCTTAAACAACAGTTACCGAGACCCTCCTTTGACTTCTCGAAATTAGGCTATTCGCCCAGGGTGGCGTACTAAATGAGCAGATTTAACATCTATCTTGGGTAAGGTTATTTTATACGGAAACCCTCGGGGCTGCTGATATAGAACTTCATGAAGAAAAATTCGTATAAAGTAGAAGGTTTTACGGCTATAAATATAATCAGAAAACATTTTTTTAAACTGCGCCTCTTAATGGACTTACATTATTATGAAAAGTTTGCTTCAGCGCAATTACCAAGTTTTAATTAAAAAAGTTAATGAACAAATTCTTTAGAAATACAATTTTTTGCTTTTTAAAATAAAAAAGTGAACGACAAAATGAATTTTAATACACTTCACGTTCACGTTTAATAAATCTTTTCACCACCAGTGCGAAAAAAGCTGGATTCATAGTTGCCGTTACGTATAGTCTATAGCTACGCGGTATCGGTAAGGGGAAAGCAATATCTTTTAAAACATGGCCGAGTCATGGGCGTGCTATTATTATCTTAATAATGTAATAATATATATTTTTTCATGACGAATATATTTGTATCACCAGCACAATATATTAGGCCTTTCCATTAATATTTTTCGCTTATTTTGGCATTTCTGCGAATAAAATCCATTTGATTTCAACATGCACTTCAAAGTTTCACGGGAAAGCGGAGAGTTTATGTCACTTCTCATCTGTTGTAGCAACTTTTTTAAGGTTGGAACCACTTTTAGTTCGAAATAAAACTTTTGTATTGTTCTCCTAACAATGCCAAAGTCGAAGCCTTCGATTTTTTCGACAGCAGAGAGACGGGCCCTTTTTTTGACAGGATATGACGACAATTGATCCGGGTTGTTTTCTTTCCTTTCAGTATCTTCTTTGTGAATGCTTTTTACTGCACCCACGCTTACTCCCGTATACATTGTGACCTTTTCTAGCTGTCGCTTAAGTGGCAATTTAAATATATTAATTTGTGATTCCTCTTCACACACCCTGTACACATTGGCAATCACTTCACGGGTTTGATCATGAAGGGTTTTACCAGGGTATATTCATTCATTATCACAGTTTTAAAACAAACCCTATCACTACACAACTGGATGAAGCATATTGGACATCACCGAACAAGCACGCTGGCACAATAGGCGTGTCACCAGATGCGTGTCGTCATCCTCTATCTGGGATATAACCTATCCAATTAGCTCTAGCCACCGGTTACCCATGGTTTCCGTTGATATTGCACCATGTTGCCCAATTTTTAGATTAGAAGTAGTTTAATAAAAAAATATTTTATTTGGCATTTAAATATATATAAATAGTATGGAAAGAAAGTTTTAAGAACATTGAAACTATAATAGAATATTAGTTTCTTATATACTTATGACAATCTACTTTAAAAGGGTAAATTTAATTTAACTAACTGGGTCGGTTTTGGACCTCAAAAAAAAAGAGAAGAAATACAACCATGATACAACCATGATACAATACATCGTTGCATTCGGGAGAAAAAAAGCTCTCAAATTCCAATATCAGAAAAATAGGACCGTATTAAAAAAAATAAAGTTGATAATGGCCCTTCGAAGACGACTTGTCGGATTACAAAACAATTAACGCTGTTAGATAAAGCGGAAAAAGTGGCAGTGCAATTTACTTTAGAATTCGATCTCAAAAAACCCAGGAATACAATAAAACGATTTTTCAGAATTTCGTTTTTTTCCGGATATCTCCGAAACTACTCGGAATTTTAAAACTTTCTAAACGGCATATTATTAGGCACGTAAATGCGCAACTTTACCTCCATTTAACCGACTTCGTATCTCTTACGGTTTCCGAGATCCCTGTACTGGCCCTCGTTATCTTGGACACGTTGTATAATCAAGTTTTTCTCTATAAAAAAATTCATAATACATCGGATTTTGTTAGCGTCATTAATTTTTCAAATTTAATTATTTATTTATAACGTTTACCATTAAAACCGTAACCAAATATGAATAAATGATCATCTGCCTCACCACATTTCTACCCTTCGTATTTGTCAGAGTTCAGCTGTGTAATATTTTAATTGTATATGTGACGTTAATTGATGATTCAGCGTGTTTAAACGCTGATGGGGCCATGTATTATATGATTTATGAATTTTATCTTCAGTTAAATTCATTTTTCACAAATGCACAAATCGAGATAAAATAGTGTTATTTTATCAGAAAACGTGCGCTTGCTTAATTGATATGGTGATATTTTCCAGTTGTTTTTAATAAAACAACGCAGACAAAATCTAGCCGATTATCTAGACGAAGTAATGTCACCAAAAGAACAGCGTCCCGTAGCCAATAATGTTTAATTTTATGCGTGTGGAAATATCAGTCAGCCGATTTGCACTAGGTGAATTTTAGTATCGGGAAGAGTTCCAAATATATTATCCCTCATTCCTACCTCTCCTACCTCGATCGGTAGGTCATACAGCAATTCGAGAAACCACGGAAAAAAATTGAGGAGAGAAAAATCTGAAGCTCACCGTTTCCTTTAAAAATTAAAACAACAATGTTACTAAAATGATTGACTTTTTATTGCTGCTAATGCAAAAAAGATTTAATTAAAAACTTTCTCTGTAACAATCAACAATCACTTTAATCTCTGGAACGTTTATTAATTCCAGTTGCCAAATAACAGAATTCGAACTTCTCTAATATAGGAAATTTTCAGATATTTACTTAGGGAGAATTAATATTACAAGAAAACGTTATTAGGTTCGCCTTAGGGACATAAAATATTAGAACTAAGTCCTTTGTAGCAAGTTAAATAACTGGTAGCAATCAATTTTTAAAAGTCTTTTTAATTTTAGGAGTTCAGAACGCTGTGCTTTGACGTTAATTGAAAACTTATAAGTTAAATAACCATTTAAATGTAATGTTTATTAATTGTTAATGTTTATAGGAAAGTAAAATGAATATTTTTCGTTGGAGTTATGAAAGCGGCATCACAAAAGTTTTCTTAATAACCATGAAGCAAAAGAGAAAGAAGTACTATTTATTTAATAATTTTAGTTGTCAATATAATCTCCTTTAAATGGAACACAATCACGCCAGTTAACTATGTTAATACGTTAACAACATTAATTCGATTTACTTTTAATTCAATTGTATAATATTCTTAAGATTTTTTTTTCTAGATTTAAGTTTATAATAAATTCCCCTGTTGATGCTACTGGTGTATGGCTCCCGGCTCGATAGTTATAATATCATAAACTATTCATAAACCAGCACTCGGGACTTGCTATTCATATCGTCCTGGGACTTGTACGAAATATATATTCATATTTTTGAAAAATAATCGGTACGTCATATCCTTATCAATTATGAATTAAACATAAAGTGTATATCATAAATGTATAAATTGTAAAATTGTCTATTATTATTTATACCAAGTCCTTCTGAGCTTGACTTGTTCCTCTTTTTCCGTGTTCGATTGATGCAAATTTTATCTTCCAGTTACGTTACTGTATCTTTAAGGACACCAGCATTCACAGGAACGTACAGTTGCTTTGATCCAGTTTCTGGCTGTAGGTATTGTATTAACAAGCATTAAATGGGAAAATGCCGAAGCTTCTATATTTGAGTCTTTTGCTATTAATAAATAGTATTCTGTTTGCTTAAAAACATTTCAAAAGCATTGAATCCATAATTCCTTCGCCTGATACGTTCTTAATATGTCAAACTAAATATTTTCTTTAGACCTGACGGCGATATCCTTAGCAGCTTATTTATATTCACGAGGGAGTCTTTAATTTCACAGTTGAAGAAATATTTAAATTCGACTTATCCCAAAATAACCGAGAGCTACCTATACATATAATTTGCATTAAAAGTTTTTCAGTCATGTTGTTTGTTTTCTTTTTCCTTTTAAGTAATTTTTGCGATTACCATCTAAATTTATAATAATATTTGAACAAGATCGATGCGTATTTTAACAAATTTTACAATGGAAGTTTTAAGTTTATAGCGGTTTAAAGCCAAACAAGCCCCGAACAAATTTGATCAGTATCAGAAAATAATAATAAAACGAATCATAATAATATGTAGGTACTCTATCAAACTTGAAATATTAAAAAAAAATAGCTTTTAAGGTTATTTTTAATGATTTTGTAAATTAAAAGCCTGTTACTATTTCTATACATAGTTTTTTCTATACATATATCGATACATAAGGTACTTTATTGCTTCCGCTTGCAATTAAAGGTAATGGAAGCCGGGTAATGATATAATGGGATCAAACAAGAATTAATAAATTAGAAAGGAAATCTATTACAGACATCGCCACCTTTTATACCTAATTGTCAAGATAAAACTTTTATGATCTTGGGCAGACAGGGAATGCTCGCCTCTTATTAAGGTCTCTTTGGACGCACGACAGGTAGGGATGCTAGGCATTTTCTCCTGTAACGTTTAATCGAAAATGCGAAATTTCGTTGATAAATATTTCGAAAGACGTCCAAAGTGTCAGAATTTTACTTCTTATTAAAATCAACTTTTAAACGCATTTTACGTAATTACGCTGTACCTTCAGTTACAAAAATGGTGGGAAAGTTGACGGGGGATATTTCGAAGAACTTCTCAAGCATGAGAGACTCAAAATAAGTTGAAATTAAATAATAAATGTGTGTATGTCGCCAGGAGACCGAGACCAGTTTCTATAACCGGTTTAATAAAAATCATTTTCCCATTTAATCGAATATAAAAACTGTTTTTTCTTTCTTTCTTTCTGTTCATTTTCGATTATTTTTCTTATACTGAGACTAGCCTCCTCGCTCCGGTATTCATACGAAGCCCGGCTGGATTATAACGCGTTCAGCGTGACGTTATTAACAACCGGGATTATTATAAATCCCGGCTGGCAACTTATTACTAGAATCAAATTCCGGAATTCTCTGAATATTTATGTATCTAGCGTGAAAAGTTATTGCTTAGTTGTTAAGTTTAGTTATCGTAGTGTTTTATGTATTTTTTACTTCTATATATACTGTTACCTTACATTAGCTTATTTTCTAGATATTAAAGAATGCATCCATAAAATATGAATATCGGAGCCGGGAGACTTGTCACAGTATTATTTTATCACTTTAAATTCTGCAACATCGCTAATTTACAAGATCCTACTGATGAAACGTGATTTTGGAGCCTCCTGTATAATTTTAATTATTGCACTGCCTGAGTATCAATCGTGTGTACATATGAAGTAATAACACAAACTTTGAACTAAAACAAAAACTTTCTGGCATGTTACTGCTGTGGTAATTTAAAGTTAAGCTACATCTAAAATAATTCAAAACTAAAATTACTTTTAACTGTTTGAGTTCAGTTGCAAGTGATTTATTCAACCTTAAAGTTTTCCAGAGCGCTAAAAATCCAAGGAATAGAAATATTTATCGTTGTTAATACCAGGAATTAATTCTTGTGCCGAAACTTAGCCAATTGTCGATATTTTCGGTAGATCTTAGATTTGGACGTTTTAAAGCTATGAGAGGCCGATGTTTAATTCAATTTCGGGCCTTGCCCGTCTCGATAATTTACTGTTTTTGAGTTTACCGTTCAATTAGTGTCTATTTGTAAAGTTCCCACCTTTAATATCTCACTTCCAGTCGTTTTTCCCAACGAATATAACCTCCAACGATTCAAAACCAACTTGAATCACACATGCAGCACTCCCAGAGAGTCCTAAAGGATTTTTCCTATAGTGCTTGTGTTTGATCATAAAAAATAATATTAAAAATCGAAAAAAGCCCACGGGGATGCTTCTAAAAAATATTTACAGCCTTCGTAGTTTACGTTGATCTTACCCTTAAAATATTATATGCCATTTCATGAATTCATAATCAATTTTTGTAAATTCTATTAAAAATACTAAAAAAACTCTCGAGATCAGAGGCTCATGTCGAGTTTAAATTTACCATTTCTCTCCTTAACCTTTAAGCCAATTGTCAAATTGAACTAGTAAAACTCTGACAATCTATTTAATCTAATTAAAAGTTTCTATCCGAGTTTCTGTTAAATTATAAAGTTTTCCGCCCTGTACTCGCTACATAACTTTCCGGAATGATGTCTGATATAAACCTGAGGTTTTCATATTATAAAATAGTTATTTCCAAAGTCTGCATATCAGTAAATCGAACAATTCATCTGTTTTTCTCAAAGATACCTTTTGAGTTCGATGTTGCATAAAAATTGATTGGTCAGAAGCAAGTTACGATAATGCTGGGGCTCTGAAATCCAAAATTCTTCTTCCATAGCATATGTTCATCCACTCCTGAATGTAGGCCTCTTCCAATAGTGTCCGTATTTTTCCATCTAGAGCTGTTTGAGTCCATTTTCTGCCTGATATCCTTGGGATGTCATCTCGGCAATTCTGTAGTGGTCTTTCCGTTCTTCCTTTTTGTAGTTCTGGGTTGCCACTGTGTTATATAGTGCGTATGTTGCTACAATGACTTGATTTTAGAACCTAGTTCAACCTATCTGTCTCTGTAGTTTTGGTTGGATTCCCCAGTTTGATGGTTTGGCCCAAAAACATTTAATTAATAAATAGACAGAATTGTTTTTATTCTGTCAGGATCATACAAAATTTGAAACAGTAATCAATGATGCCAAGTCTGTACGGAGAGTCCTAAATCTACCGCCCGCGTTTGAAACCGAAAAGTATAATATTAATTATATTAAAAGCATTTGTCATCTAAGTCCAAATTTTTGAAATTTTCTATTCGTAAAGTTATTTATAGTTTCCCAACCGTCAAATTACAATGTTTTAGGGAAACCAACGTGGCAACGCTGTACGCACGTGCTACCGATTATACTACGATTACTATGTGTGTAACCATGAAGTTTAGATCTTTCATTCATTTTTTCGAGCGCTGTTGGTTTGTGTTCATTCTCTACTGCGATTGTAATCTATTGTATTTTTGAATTAATTTCTAGTGTTTTTTTCGAACTATTTAGCTATCTACAATGATTCTTCAGTGCGTGGTGTGTAAGAAATTCGACTATTCTAACCCCGGATTAATAATTCGTCGGTAAGTGAGATTAATGAGGTTATGTTTTTTTTACCTTATTACATCGTTTATGGCTTGGCGAAAAAAATATACGTATTCCTTTACCTGTTCGGTTTCGTGGTCGTCCATAGTAATATCAGTCCACCCCTTTTGGGAAACCATTAATTTTTTAAACAAAAAAATATTTATATTTTTTGATTTGTTGACAACATAAAGTTCTAGTGGACACTCGTCGCGAATCACTCTGGATACAAACAAGTAGCTGATGCGTGAATAGCAAATCAATTTCCATGGATAATTATTTTATTTGTAGTGCTGAAGAATTCACTGAGCAATTATAAATAAATGACATCTGTTGAAAAACGTTAGCGAACCATTGAACCAATGCTTTAATTGGTTGTTTTACTGCAAACAAGCATAGACATTAAATAAAATGAGAAACATGCAGAACAAGTAGAATATTGTAATAATAAGAAGTAGGTACCTAAAGAAAAAATTACATAGAAGGTAACCATTTATTTATTTCACTAATCATACTTTAATTTATTAATTAAAGGCTTAATGTGACGATTGATTTAGCAATGAACAATTCGAAACCATAGCGTGATCAGCGCAACACACATATCGGTGCCATATCTACGCTCACACCATCTAGTGGAGCCTACTCAAATAGAAAATAAATTACACAATGAAAGGTGACCACATGTTAAAGAGAGAAAAATAAGGGAATACCCTCAGAGGTTAGGTATTTATACCCTTTAATGTTTATTAGAAAATGAAAATCATTAAGATTACAAAATAAACTCCTGGACAAAATTAACGCAACATTATAAATTGCCATATTTTTTATGCTATTTTTTTTTCTGAATTTATGATCCGATTTGAATGATTTTTTTTTGCATTGTAGGTTGGTTGCTTGATAATATCATGGTTTTTGCTGTTTCTGATAAAAAATTCATTTTCGATTTATACTGGGTGTAATAAAAATGCTATGTTTTTTTCCGAAAATTCGTATTACCCTGTGGAGTATAATAGCAACCGAACCTTTTAGCAGTTGGCATTAAACGGTAGGTCCATCTTTCCCCAATATTTTTTTTTTGGTTTACTTCATTATCTCTGATATTAAAGGAGATACACCGTTTTATAGCGTAACATGTTTTTATAAACTTTATTATTCAACACATTCGTGTTTGTGCTATGGTCCTTGTCTGACATTGCAAGCGATGTGTCAATATCGAATACATTATTTGTTATCTGTATAACTGCATAATTTCTGCTCGCTTTGATAAATGAAAACAAAATTAACGAGTTACTTTATTTGATAAAGTAATTACAATATTAAGACTAGGTTTATTAAAAATTTTTTATTTTTTTGGAAACATGAGTGAAACATGAAAAGAATAAAAATCAAAAACAATAAAATTAATGGATTAATTAATCGCTTGCAACGTCAGAAAAGGTCCATAGCCTACTTGAAAACATTTAACAATGAATGTGTTGAATAATAAAGTTCATAGAAACATGTTACGCTATAAAACCGTGTATCTCCTTTAATAACGGAGATAATGAAGTAAACCAAAGAAGAAAATGTTGGGGAAAGATGGACCTACCGTTTAATGTCAACTGCTATATGGTTCGGTTGCTAGTATACTCCACAGGGTGATACGAATTTTCGAAAAAAACATAGCATTTTTATTACACCCAGTATAAATCGAAAATGAAATTTTTATCATAAACAGCGAAAACTATGACATTATCAAGAAACCAACCTACAATGCAAAAAAAAAATCATTCAAATCGGATGATAAATTCAGAAAAAAAATTGCATCAAAAATATGGCAAGTTTATAATGTTGCGTTAATTTTATCCAGGAGTTTATGTACGAGAAAAATATACAACGTAGGATCAGCTTTGAATAGAGAATGAGAAGAATAGCTATGAAATAAGGATATGAGTTCAGGGTGAAAATGTATCCAGATGCAATGCTGTAGGCAAACATAATAATTGCAAATATATCGCATATCTGAAGCTGTCAAGCAGCATTATTCAAATCAGAAGTGTAACTATACTATATCATTGCAGAAAAATGATTGCTCTTATTCTCTACATTATGACTTACCTTCTCTGGCTATTCAGAACGACACCTCACAAAAAGTTCGTAAGCGTTAGGCCATAAGAGCACAAATGTGCTGTCAGCTATTGGACAACAGGTCTTAAACTGTTTAGGTAGTGCGCCGCGACGGTAAACCTACGGGCGTCGGCGTCGGTAGTGCAGCGCCGCTTTATAATCGATAGGGACGAAGGGTAAATAGGGATATGTTACGAGAAAAATAACGTTTTCCCTAAAAACACTAAACGTCATTCATTTCTTAAAACACTTCATGCTTATTATTGAAAACGTCACAGAAACCAAATCTGTGATAGCTGATAAAAAATTCGGCGTTCGTAGAGCAAAATGTGTCGACTTTCAACTGATTTGCGATCGTCAGAATATTCCGCGTACTGGTACGGAATTGTGGGTTTGGATTCTGAGCATTTGCTTTATTGGATGTTTATTTACTGTAGACATGTTGTTTTTTTATCGATTCGTTTTATTTCCTTTAGTTTTGGCATGTTTTGGTTAAATTTACTTTCCATTATTCTTTAAATATCTATTCCGAAACGAAAGGCTTGCTCTAAACAAAGCAGAAATGAGCAAGAATAAGAATATTTATAGGTTAAGTTAATAAGTTAATTCTCATATTTGACAGTTGAAGGTTTGTTTGGTTGTTGTACCCTTTCACAGAATCAAAAAGCAGCAACCAGTTCGAAACTCGACCACAACCGAACATGTCCAGTTGGAAACTAGTATCTTTCTTCAATTGATAAGCCAAATTGTTTTCTGGGGGAATCACGCAAGTAGATTAGAAATAAAATTGGTAAGCACAATAAAACTCATAAAAAACTTTATTGTAACATGTATAAAAACGAAATAATTTATAAAAAAGAAAACAGTAATAATAAGTAAAAAGATTTTTACCACATAATAACTAAAATAAAAGTTTTAAGAATCAAATATATACAGAGATAAGAAAACATTCGTTTTACAAGACAGAAATACTATGGAATGGGAACCCATTATTAGAACTGATCTTTGGAACAGTTATTTTTGCACGACGATCAGCTCGGACCTGATCCACAAAATTTCTTGTATTACCCGGGTACGCGTCTGTCAATTATTTTTATTTTCGAGCTTGTTCGCAGATTCTGCAGTTACCACAATGATTGCGGTTCTGTAGAATTTGGGCGCTTCGAAAACGGATTTGTACAACCGAGACAATTTTCAGAAAAAAAAAAAACATTCGGAAAAGTACTTATTGCGGGTAAAAAATTGCACGTCTTAGCATTATTTAGTGGAACATCTTGTAAATGTTCGTCAGAAGCATTAGTCCCTGAAAAAATTACATGGAAACCAAATAGTGCCCGATCTATTTCTGAAACAATGGAATATAGTAAACATCTGAGAATCTAGGTTAGGAGAACGGATTTACGCGAATTTCGATGTATCTCAGACATGCCCACATAGGACATGGCCTATTAAAAGATCTCGGGAATTAAAAAAGATTATTGGTAATTACTCGCTAAGAAAGATGCCGGTCTTTTTAATGATATTTAGACGTATCTATCACTTCCGGTTATACCGGAAGTTAGGCTGAACGTTGTTATTTTATTTCGATCTAAGTAACAATCCCAGTAATTTTTGTTAACAATTTCCTATACCCATCTTGAATGGCGTCCGAGATGAAATTCATTAAAGAAATTTTTTATAAAAAAACATGTCAAAGGTAATTTTACTTTGCTTCGTAACTAATGCAGCTATAGATTTAAAAGATTGACAAAATCTGGAATAGGTAATGGTTTTTCTTATTTCATAAAACATTTTTTACAGGATATTTTAAAAATTATACCCTCCTAGAATCATTAATAAATACTCAAGCAGTTACATTCTTTATCGAATTAGTCAGTACATATATGCTACTATCTTAACTAGTTTTTAAGTTAAAAAATCGACTTATGAGTATTTATTATATTATACCAGAAAAGTATAATATTTAAAATACTCTGTATAAAAAATGTCTAAAATTTTATGAAATACAAAGACCCATACCTTTTCTAAAATTCATTAAATTTTTAAATCTCTAAACACCTTGGACGCGAAGTAAGGTCTAAATTACCTTTGCCATGTTTTTTTATAAAAAATTCCTTTAAAAATTTTTATCTCAGAAACGATTGGAATAGGTCTAGAAAATGGTTAGCCAAAGTTACTTGGAATCAAAAAATATACAGGGCAGTCTATTTAAAATATCAATGTTTAGCCTAACTTCCGTTATACCTTCATTAAAACGACCGCGATCTTTTATAGCGAGTACCAATAATTCAAACAAATATATTTTTTAGTTCCCTATATCCTTTAATAGGACACTCACCATGAACGATCTTGCACATAATTATGGTAATTATCAACATAACAAACAACAATCTAACCAGGAAGAACTTTGATTTCTTAAGTCTAAGTTTTTATATTTTCGAAAATTGGGATTTAAATTTACATTAATCATATTTATTAAGAAGATTCGGGTTCCATTTCAGTGTTTCCGTTCGACTAAAACGGCCCTTGGAATCTCCTCTATCGATTATTCGTTTTGTAATAATTTCTATCGGACATTATTTACATAATTTCTATTGGGCGTTGGTAAAAACTTTGAGCACTAAATAGTCACATTATAAACACTTATTTACATTAGTCCTATTTTCTACCGAATTAACAAAACATAACTGCAAACTAGTTAAAAAGTCGGTTGTTTTACTCGTCCTTCTTTTCGTTGTTGTTTTGCAAAAATTTGTGGGTTTCGTATGTGTTGCCTTGGCCGCAACCGACATCCATGCCGAAGAAAACTTGGTTTCCCTGAAAAAGTAAAGTTGTCAAATTTCGTTTACGAAAAATAGCTTTTGGGTTATTACCAACGACCTATATCTATGGATAGCCAAACTATGAAAGTAAAAGTGGCAAATTTATGGCCTCGCGCATGTAAACAAAGCTGATCGTCAGATGTCATGCGCAATGCCGACTGATAAACTATTGACCGTAACCGGCGAGCAGGACCGTACTTCGCCTTGAATGAAACTGATTAATAAAAGTGATTACACGGCAATATTTTGGCATATCAGGACCTTGTTTACTGAGAAATAAACAATCCATTTTCTCGCATAAAAGAAGACCTTGTGGCCATCACTGAAAATCCACTTTTAGAATTAATTTTGATATCTATTGTCCACGTATCGATAGATTTTTAATATCGTTACATGGCTACGACTGATTTCGGTTCTGGTTGGCAACCAAACCGGCACCAATACGGCATGGTTGCCTATATTACGGCGACAACATTGTGCGCAAGACAACCGACGACCAACCTTTAAAACTATGACCGGTAAACCGTGCGCACCAACCCATTTTTTCATTCATAAAATTTAACTTTTTACTGCGCACCCCATAAGTTGTACGTATCCATAGTTATAGGTTGGTGGTTATTACTAAGGTCATTAGAAAAAACATATGATTTTAAATAATGGTATTTTTCAACTAGATCTGCCCTATCTTCAATGGGCTTGCGCATGTAAAAAGCGCCGCTCTTGACCTGAACAGAACAGACGGTGGGCTTTCCAATCAATTGGAAAATTATATTGTTGTCTATTTTGAAGGCCAACAGCGCAGGTGGCGCTTTGTGGTTAAGGGAGTTGCTGTTTCTAGTGCCATTTTTAACGATACTTACTTTGTCCATGTAAGCCTTAACGTAAAAGTTCCCAAATAGTACAATAAACGACACCATGTAGAAGATGAGAGTGTAATGCATCCAAAGAGGGAACTCGCAGCCAGTTCTAATGCCGTTTGCTCCCAGGATCAAGGCACAAGTAAACTGAATCTAAAGCAGAAAAATAACACATTGTGCTGTTATAAATATTAATACAAACAAAGGAACATGTTTAAAATATAAGGAGCGTTTCTTATAGTATATCCCTATACTTCATCCCGGAATCACGTAGTTTCTTGGCAATATTTTTCAACCAACTTTACAGCAAAGATTTTGAGGTTCAAGCTATATAAATTTTCCCTTGGAACGCTTTTAAAACCATTAAGAAAGATCTATAAGTGTGAAAGCCCCGTATTGGCTATATAGCAGTTGTGTAACAGCCTTTTGAAGCTTACAGAATCATTTTGCTGCATAACTTGAGTTCTATTGATGATCTTACTCTATAAAATAGTTTTATAATTGGGTTTCAAGAACATTCTTATACAGTCTAATATTAACCTTACAAATAAAAATGTTTCAAGACCTGTCTACAACATCGGGAGCTCTTATAAAACTGTTATAAATCATGGATTTGTCTCAATTAAATGTTATAAAGGATTTCTATACCGATTAAATGCATCATAACCATATTATCTGTATTAACACACAAAACTACAATTTACAATTTTACTTACCAGTTGTAATATTGTGAGGTATTTTTTCCACCATAGGTATTGTGTTACTTTTGGTCCGAAGACAGACAGCCCATAGTAAGCGTAGAGTAATATATGAATGGACGAATTTACCATCGCTGGCAAGAAAGCTAAAATAGAAAGTATTTTAAAACTTACACCATGTATCTCAAAAGTTAAGACGTTTAAGAAATATGTTCATATCATAATTACCAAATTTTGTAAAAACCCGTTGGTTTCTGTCAAAGTTATTAGAGAAAAACAAAAATTAAGTTTTAACTTTAACACCCTGTATCTCGCCTAATATCAACTTTCGGATATAGCTAAGTATAATTAAATCCTAATATTTTTACGTAAGGAGTCTGTGGTTTTTCCATCTCCCATTAATTGACGGACACCCTGTATATATAAAAAAAGCCAAGTTCATTCACATTGACCGACATCATATCCGATACGATTATTTTCCATTTACAAGGAAAGTAATATGCCCGGTATAATTTCCTTATTCCTTCAACACAAAAGTTACTTTCACTATTACATTGTTTACGCTAGATGTAAGCATGCAACATTATCACAATAATTACTAATTACCGACGGTTAAAGAGATGAAAAGGCAAACCAGATTTCCTTTAATCGGCACGGATATTTCCCTAAGCGAGGAAGAACAGAAAGCAGCTTAAAATTAAATCGAATTGAATTGAATTGAATATCGAATGTTAAAGAGAAACGTCATTACAAAATCATTGTAAAAATCTAACAACTTATTTTTGGAGAGCAACGCCTGTTTTACCTGGGTTTTGATCGATCTAAGACATACCGCGTTGGACATTGCATATATATCAATGCGCTACAAAACGAAATGCCCATTGAAATCATGTCGATTCTGGAGTTCAACGCATTGTAAATTGGTCATATATATCCGTCTTTCTTATAAGTTCGAAATTCAAATCAAGCACCTAGTTTAAGCTCTTCTTAATATAAATCCCGGTTTGCTGGCATGGTACTAAATGTTCTTCATAATATGCAATACAAACAAATTGCGTATAATGTACATATCAATCCCACTGGCTTCATCTATTAATTTGCTGGGCGTCAACCTGGGAGGAAATATGTCTTGGCATAATCACGTTGTGGCAATCGCCAAGATAGCTTCTCAGAAGCTTGGTGTACTCTTCCGAACCAGAAAGTTGTACACACCTCAACTACTTTTAACACTATACAAAGCCCAGATTCGACCATCACAAGAGTACTACTCTCATGTCTGGAGTTTTGGAGACCACGAGCTGACGAAGAACCTCGACAGCCTAGAACATCGAATACAGGTTGGGGATTTTATTCTCTTTTACAGATATTTTCATGGAAAGTGCTCGGCTGACCTTGCCCTCTTAATTCCGCCCAGAGCGGCGAATAGCAGAAATACACGACGAGCCACTACCGCCCATCCATATGTGGTTAAGCTTAGTACTACTCGAACTTCATTATTTAAGAATTCTTTCATCTGGAGGACTTCGTCCTTATGGGACGACCTTCCCGAGGTCGTTTTTCCCAACGAATATAACCTCCGATGATTCAAAACCAACGTGAATCGCTTTTTGCGCACACGCACCACTCCCAGAGTGCCCTAAAGGATTTTTTCTATAGTGCTTGTGTTTGATCATAAAAAAAAATATGACAGACTTGGTTAATTTACGACATTTTAAAGCTGTCCCAATGTCCTTATGTTGATATAAATTATGCTTAACTTACTTGAACCACTTGGTACCCATTTAACTCCAATCCACCATAGCATAAACATGGTGGAATGATGGTAAACGTGGAGGAAGGACAGTTGATTCTTCTTTTTCCTTAAGATAAAGAAGAACGTGTCACAGAACTCTAGAAGTTTGGAAAAGTAGTACCACCATACGGCATTTGCAATCTAAAAATAAAATATCGATAAAATGTATGTATTTTATACAATCAATGGAAAGTTGTTTGATTTTGTACTAGAAATACACTGTAATTTTTTTGGTTTCAAATATCACGTATGTAATGACATACTTTTACGACATTTTCCACATAACCATGTATGTGTGAATGAAGATAATATAATGTATATTTTTGTAAAATAACTCGTCGTCGTTTTTCTTTATATCCTGGTCATTAGAATTCCAAATTCGTAAATATATACAGTGTGTAAGAATTTATCGGGAAGTTTAGGGATTTTATTTTTTAAAAGTAAAATATGTGCATGGTAATCCCTTTTAACTGTTTTGTCAGACTATAAATATATAATATATAAAATAGAAAATAATAATATACATATCTCTAATTTTAGATTTCGACATATACGGGTGTTTTGCACCTAGGTGTCTATTATTGGTTTTTGATATTCATTATATATATTAAAAATGTTAAAATGTTAAAAATATTTAAAAAAAAAATTTAAAAAAAAAATGTTAATTATTTTTTAATTTATTACTTCTCTAGTGGAGACAATTTTTAATTTAACATGAAAATAGGGGCAAGTGATTATATGTATTATTATTAGGTACCTACCTGCAATTCGTCGGGGTTGTGTTTTTGTCTACATGGTTCACAAATATAACTATATCTCAGCCTTGTTGACGCAGTTAATAGCTAAAATAAAATGACAGTTAAGAATATAGTCTAAAATATGTTTTAACATAGTTTTCCTAACTTTCAAAACAATTAACGTTGTGGTATTATAAATGAAATTTTCACAGCGGTATTTTTAAGCCAATCAGAGACTTGTTTTTGGTTTGGTTACCATGGAAACCATGGATTACAAGTGAACGTTATTCTATGAATGAATATGAAAATTACAATGTATTATTTTACCTGCACGGCAATATATCCATTTAATACTGCCATTGACATATTGTAAGGTACTAATAAAGGAGTTAATTTAAAAGGTTTCCTATTTTCCATATATTTAGGTCCTATCCAGACTAAAAAAAGGTACAGGAGTGTGAATAGTAGGGTTGGAATGGGCGAATCTACGAGGGCCCATCCTTTCGTTCTCTCATCTAAAATTAAAAACGTATTTTAAAAAAATTATAATATTAAATTACTATATTGAAATGATATTTTAAACCCCTTCTATTTATCTAAGTAATTACATAAATTGTGCAAAATCGCCGAACTTGCTTGTTAAATTACCGATAAAGAATAATTTTCAACTGTTAGAGAGAAACGTTTCTTTATTTAATTACAGTGAAAATAAATATTAAACTTATTAATAATTTTCTATTAACAAATATTTCCCAAATAGTATTAGTCCAGAGTTCAACTTTCATTTCTGCTTATTCTTGACCTAGAATTTTCTCTTTTAAGGTGGAGGAATTTTAAAACTTTTAAATATATATAAACATTTATTTATTCAATATGCATATATACACGACGAATATTTTCGGAGATATTCGAAAAACCCCAAACTTCAGGTTTTCGTATGAATTTTTTTTTTTTTGCACTTATTCAATCTGTTCACAAAGCATGGTAAATTACCCAAAATTGTCAAATACAATAACAATTCAAAAATGAAGTTAAAAATTACATACCTGATAACGTTAATGTCCATAGGTAATATTCGTAAGCTTGGTGAACTGCGGATTGCGTAGAATTCATTAATTGAGCCATGTTAGATTGTAATCTTATTTATCTGTAATAAAAGAAGTAATTATTTAATAAGTTTTGTTTTGTGCAGCAAAGGAAGAGGTTAAAAATTGAGACAAATAATTATAACTATGAAAGTAAGAGTTTAATATAAGCATTTTATAATACATTATGTATGTATGTATATTTTATAGGAATGGAGGAAATTCAGTGAACCACAACAGCGATTAAATTCCGATGCCAGATACAAAACTTGCAATCTTTACTTTGATATTACCCAGAGAAATTGCCATTGGAGAAAGTTGTTTTATAATACGCACCTTTTTGGTATCGAATGCCCAGCGATTCGAACGGTACTGGCTATTCGATGGTAACTCTTACATAAATAGTCAGCATTTTATTGCCAATGGTGCTTATGGTAATAACCAAAAATAATTTTATTCGTTCCATTTTGGTCATCCCGGCCTGACTCAATATAAAGACAAATAAAAAAGAAATTTGTTACGTATACAGGATGATTGATGGTGGATGGCCTATTAGACGTTTATGAAGAACTAGTTAACTGGTTACTGTAAAAAATTGGTATATTGTATAAGTGGACAATCTCTTTTAAAAATATTTTCAGATTTGCAGTGCTGCCGCTTCTACTAGAAAGTATAAGCAAATTTAATAATTTAAATGGAACACCTTAAGTATTATTTTTTTAGAATACCTATTCATTTCTTGATAACTTTCCTTGGCATTTTCCGTTATTATCGTTCTCGATATAATAATTAATTTAACTTTTTTTTTTTGAAAACATATCCTTCAAAAAGGGCTGATATTTTTGAACTCTGACAAATTAGCGCCCTGAAATTTGGTTGGGAGTCAGTTAATACCCAGAGACCTTCCACTCTGTTTCCAAATTTTAGTTATAATAGTACAGGGTATTTCACAAATACAAATATTTTTAGACCGCTTTTTTCAGCACATTACATTTTATGTATATCTACCTACGTAGGTACATGATGCGACAACTTACATTTTTGTCGCGTCAAAGAAAAATTAAATAACTGCATCTCAACCATGGGCAGGCAATGGGCGGCCATTTTAAAATGATAAGGGTTGACTATTGAATGGTTCATGACTATTTATTTATTCCATTTAGGTTTTTTATTAACTCTTGTATTGTTTAATTTAATATGTATTTTTGTTGTTAGTTTATAGATTATATTGTTTGGTATATTGCTAAATCGTATCTTTATTAATAAACCTCTATGATCTTTGAACGGAAAAATCGAACTTTACTAGGCCAATATGTAGCTAAATAATGGGATTACGCGCCAGTGGAAAGTGAATCAAAATACATTAAGCGATTCAAAAAAAAATTATTTAAAAAGTACTTCAAATTATAGTGAGTCGATTCGTATGACCTTAAGCGGCCCACAAGAAAGTATTAATTATATACGAAGTAAGCTATCATCGGCAATTTTTGTAATAAGAAGACTAAAATCAGTTCTTGATCACCGGTCGGTTCTTAATATCTACTATTAGCTTTTCACGTCCATCTTTCTTATGGTGCTATTTTGTGCAAATCTTTAAATTGCAGAAAAAATGCATTCGAGTAATTGCGGGTGTTGGTCGTCCTGATCACTGCAAACCCAATTTTATAAATTTAAAACTTTTAACGCTGCCATCGCTGTTTGTTTTACACCAATTACTTGAAATTCATAGAAATAATAAACATTTTCGACATAATTCCGACATTCATCACTATGATACAAGATCGGCTAATTTGATTAGACCAAATAGGTATCGGCTCAATAAATCTATTAACAACTTGCTCAGAATTGAGCTATATAATATGCTTCCTTCAAGGGTTAAAAGCTTTAACGAAAAAATTTTTAAACTTGTTATAAAAACATTCCTCGAAGCAAATGCTTCCTACTCTGTCGTGGAATACCTTGATTTTGCTTCAAAATATAATTTTTAATATTCGTTTGCTTATGTCTGTTGTATGGTTACTTTAAATTTTCGTATACACTTTTGTATTATTTTATATACCATATGTTTTAGTGAAATTTTAATTAATTTACTTTATTGTATTACTTAATTTATACAATTTGTATTATACAAAAATGTGGTTAAATAAAATATGTTTATGTACTTATATCCTTAGGATGTCGATATTCGGCGACGATTCATAAAATAAATAGGGTTTAACGAGTAATGTGAACCGGTAATATACCATCGGTACCTAAAAATGTGTGCCGTGGGCCACATAATGAATAAAACCACTTAAACAAATTTTACTGACCTGGTTTGTCTTATATACTATTAGCCAAGTACCGTTTTTCGGTTAAGTTCGTATAATTAGGTACTTGTAGGTATCTACAAATTAATTAAATTGTGACAAGTTCTCGCTGCCCAGTAAATGAAGTTACACATGTGCAATTATGTTTGGGCTTTCGGTACAACAGTACCACGTAACAGTGAACATGTCTCCTTTTAGTATTTACTGGCTTGGAAAATAAAGAGTAATGGATTTTTAGATAGATCAAGGTGTACCATCAGTCATCATTAAAAACAATTTTTTTTGATTTGAATTTTCGAATTTTCTAGGAATTGGAAAGTTATAATTAATTCATATCTTGCAAGTATTCTAGAACACAGAGGTGGAGGGGGGGTTAAAAACATTATTAAAGCCTCTTAAGGACATGAAAAATAGTGATAAATTGATATAGAATTTTTTTATTTTATTAATTTAGAACTATTTTTGATCTATATTTTATATAATAACTTAAAAAACAAAATTTGGGAATAACGAGCGTTTTCGAAAAATTAGCACCACCGAGTTCCTGCTAGATTTTATACTTATATTAAGATTTTGTTGTAATTTTAACATAAAATTCCAAGAAGTATGTGTTATTTTAATTTTCAAATCAGTAAAAATCGTTTGCTTGCAGAATAGCATGTCAAATTTTTGAATAATTTGTTGTTCAGGTCAATAAAATTCCAGTAAATTAACAAATACTTTAAAAAATTATAAATTAAAATCCACAGTCGCTCCATTTACCTTAGAACCTCGACAACTATTCTTTTTTTACAAATTATGTAATTTGGATATTATATATATTTTCCTCACAATAAAATGGACTTATCTTCCCAAATTTTTGTAATATTTACTGGAAGCGAGACATCAAGGGTCAGAAGGGTCCAAATTAACACCCTGTATACGAAATATAACATCTAATATATTAAAAAAATTATAAAAACGACATTTAGAACAATTAAATGAAAGAACAGCAACAGGCGGTGAGAAAAGAAACCCTTTGAGAGCAATAATTCTGTTTTCCAACAAGACCAACTATAGCACTATTATTTTCAAATTGTCATTAGTCATAGACAATTGAAAGTACATATAACAAATAATTATATCTAAACCACAAATTTAATAGCCCCACCCGTCTTCGAAATTTTTAATAAACCCCCAACTCATCCGAAAAATCTTCTAGCTACGCTACTGTAGTAAGTCGTATAACAAAAAATCGAAATACTTTTTCTTTACTTTTATTTGAAAAACTGATTGTACTGCTAACAAAAACTTTAATTCCAGTTTTGGGCCTAAATGTTGTAGTTTATCGAGTCGAATAAAAAGTTCGTTTTTTTATTAGGAATTATTTTATCTTTAAAATGGAAACCAAAAATATATGCCAAAAATTAAATTTGAATTTCACTGATATCTGGTGGTACAGTAGAGAAATATTTTTATAACAAAGTGATAGACGTCACTAAGCCTCACAGTTCACAGTCAACTATTAACTAACTACTAAAAACTAATCGCAAGATGCTGCAAAATAAAAAAATATTTACCTTTGACAGAACACGAAAAGTATTTAATTTCCGACTACCTTTACTTTAACATGAAGATACACCTCTCTAAAATATTAGTACATTGATAAACTAATAAATTGCAAATTTATGTTTATTGCAATTTTAATTTACGACCTTTCGGAACTTTAAAACAACTTTTTCCATATTAATTTGACCTATCTAATTTATTAAGGTCAATAAACTTCACTTTTACAAAACATTCTATCTATACATACATAAATAAATTATAAAAAAAATGCGTGTTTATAAGTATTCTTTGTTTACCATCATTGAACCAGTCGCGAAATTTTTTATTTTGGTTTATTAAAATTTATAGTTTATATTATACAGGATATCCCAGAATATGTGGGCAATCTCCCGGGTTAAGATAGAACACTTAAAAATAACAGGAGAACTTCTTATACATTTTTCTTCCTACGGCCTCCCCTACGGAGACACGGGCTCATAGCGGACGTCCCTGGAAATCGTTGTTTTTTAAATAATTTTTTAAGTACTAGGTGTAATTTACTAATTTTTTAGTATAATGGTTAGTAGATGAGTATCCTTAAAATTCGCCCTTTTAAACAATTTAGCTTATTTAGTTTGCCATTAACGGACTAGACGTAAAACAAAAATGCTTTTTTTTGTACACCTTGTATGATGAAGGAACGACAATAATAATTGTGGATACTCTAAACCTTCCGAAGAAAATGTCGATAAAATGATCTGTTTTCGAAAAAAAGATATTTTTGTTCAATATGATTTATATTCAGTATACGTAACTTCCATTACTAAGTTAGTAACTAATAAGGCAAAGGAGAAAAATCGCAAATTTCAAGACGCATAAATATTCTAATTTAAATCGGTACATGTGAAAAAATCTATAGCAACAATGAGGGAATTTTATGAACATAAAACCACAATCAATATTGAACAAAAATATATTTTTTTCGAAAACAGTTCATTTTATCGACATTGATCAAGAGTACCTTTTTTTGAGCTTAAGGTTTATAGTATCCAAAAATATTATTGTCGTTCCTTCATCATACAAGATGTACAAAAAAAAACATTTTTGTGTTACGTCTAGTCTGTCCCTGGCAAACTAAATAAGCCAAATGTGTTTAAAAGGGCGAATTTTAACCTTTATACTTAATAATTATTAAATTACACCTAGTGCTTAATAAATTATTTAAGAAACAACGGTTTCCAGGGACGTCTGTTATGGGCCCGTATCTCCGTAGGGGAGGCCGTAGGAAGAAATATTTATAAGAACTTCTCCTATTATTTTTAAGAGTTTATCTGAACGCGGGATATTGCCAACATACCCCTGTACAGTTATATGTTAGATTTACTTAAAAATGTATATTACAAGGAATTTGGGGCAGAGGGTTTCGATCCCCAAAACCCCCCCTCCTTGGCTGCGTCACTGCATTGAACAGAAGGAAACATGAGAGATATACAGGGTGTTTCCTAACCTCTCTGAAAAAATTAAGGAGGTGAATTCTCACCTTATTTTAAGACGAAAATGTCGTATAAAAGTTTTTCGAATGTCGCTTCGTTTTCAAAATACAGGGTGTTATAAAAAATATTGTATTTTTCATTTTATTAATTAATGCCAAACGATATTCGAGCACTTTACTTTGGGTCAATTTTAAATTTTACAATTAATTCACTTGCGGGGATCTGGGTAAAAGAGTACCTTAATTTTTTTGTTATTTTCGTATTTTTATCGTCAAATTATACGAGTAGGCTTTGCTTCGTTCCACGGCTCATGGAGGACATTTGCAGCAATTTATTTGACTTTTGTTCATTATTCAAAGTTTTTAAATCATATGCATTATCAAATATTGGTCATTAATTAATAAAATGAAAAATACAATATTTTTTTAACACCCTGTATTTCGAAAACGAAGCGACCTGTGATAAACTTTTATACCACATTTTTGTCTTAAAATAATGAGAGGATTCACCTATTTTTTCAGAGGTTAGGAAACACCCTGCATATAATTATTGTTCGATAACTATTCAAAAAATGTTTTAATATTCTTATTCATGCGTGATGTGCAAGACATTTAACAACTACGGAAGAACAAGGACATGAAGCGAAGAATGGACCTTCTGGTAGTAGGCATTCATTCAAGAATTTGACGAATAAGAGACATAACACATTGATGAAAGAAATGGGACGATAATAATTGGGCAAAAGAAATTTGGTGAAAGTTCATAACAAATAATTAAATATATTGTTGCCTTTTCATAAATAACAGGTTGATTTAAAAAAATATTTTAAGCGCTTGAGTTTCGATTAATTTTTTAAGATTTGAAATTAAATTTCATTTGATTGACAATGCATACTTCAAAAGAATGATAATACACTTTATCATATGTGGGGACGAAGAGTGATACTACCATTAATTCGACCAAGATAAAAGAAAGAGTAAAAAGAAAGAACTTACCAAATCTTTTTTTTCCCACATTACATTTAATTGGGCAAAATTTCCTTAAAAATTCGCCAATCAAGAATACGTAATTATCACCTTTCACCACAGGTTTGGAAGATAAACTTCCCAATTCCGATGCGTATGCAGACTGACTTGCTTTCTTCAGATCTCGTTTTTACTTTTGGGTATGAATAAAATTAATGGACTTTTTTTCATTATACTCTCACCTTTGGAAATGGTGAATTTAAATTCAGCTGTATAAGATAGTATAACGATAGATGCTAATTTAGTACGCGTCCATGACGCAAACGGATCGTTTTCTAAGGGAAGAAGTGCTGTAGTAGCTTTATAAAGCATATACTTTATCCTATTTTTTCTATTTTACATGATATTATAATTTACTTTGTTTGATTAAATGGTAATTTTTCGAGTATATTTCGAGTAACTTCTGGTGGCATAGTAGAGAAACATTTTTATAACAGAATGATAGAAGTCGTCGCCCCTGGACCGTTTAAAAACGTTTTAAAACGTACAAGCATAAGATTGGGCATAACTATCGCCCTTGTCGAGTTGTGTGTGAGAGTTATTCTTATTTCCAAATTGAATGATATTTCAGCAGTTGGCAAGATATGTTAAAAAATGTACTTTTTGGTAACTTTGACATGCTGCATTGGGTAATTTGTTCTGGTTTGTCCGGGTTTGTTCTATGTATTCTAGGACGGTGGTGACCAACGGTTTGTTCCGTCGGACCAGTATATAATTTTATTAATACTTTTTTGGGGACCGCTTATACTAAGGGTGGAAATTAAAACTTTATTCTACACTTTGTGTAGCTGTTAGCTACAGATTTATTTTTTTGGTCATTTAATTTAATATACGGGATAAAATAAAAAGTGATATTTTTTTACTAAAATTTAAACTGCGATACGAGAGTAAAGGTTAGTCTTTCCCTACATTTTTTGCTATTCGTCTTTTATCTTTAACAGTTTTAGAGTTATATCTCTTTTTAAAAAACATTACATTTTATGTATAACCTACCTACTCATACGTAGGTGTACATGATGCGACAACTTACATTTTTGTCGCGTCAAAGACCATAGAAGGTTTATAAATAAAGATACGATTCACCAATATCTCAAACAAGATATTCTACAAACTAGCAACAAAAATAAATATTCAATTAAAGAATACAAAAGTTAATAAAGAACGAATTTTTTTTTTATATAATCAAACACAAACACTATAGGAAAAATCCTTTAGGGTACTCTGGGAGTGGTGAGTGTGCGCAAAAAGCGATTCATGTTGATTTTGAATGGTTGGAGGTTATATTCGGGAAGGTCGTTCCATAAAGTCCTCCAGATGAAAGATTTCTTAAATAATGAAATTCGAGGAGCACTAAGCTTAACCACATATGGATGGGCGGCAATGGTTCGTCGTGTATTTCTGCTATTCGCCGCTCTGGGCGGAATTAAGAGGGCAAGGTCAGCCGAGCACTTTCCATGAAAATATTTGTAAAAGAGAGTCAAATCCCCAACCTGTCTTCGCCGTTCTAGGCTATCGAGGTTCTTCGTCAGCTCGTGGTCTCCAATCAGACGAATGGTCCTCCTTTCGATGGAATCCAGTAGCCGAAAAGTATGTTTGGGTGCAGAGCTCCAGATTTGAGGCTGGGCTTTGTATAGTGTCAAAAGTTGTTGAGGTGTGGTACAACTTTCTGGTTTGGAAGAGTACACCAAGTTTCTGAGAAGCTATCTTGGCGATTGCCGCAACGTGCTTATGCCAAGACATATTTCCTCCCAGATTGACTCCCAGCAAATTAATAGATGAAGCCAGTGGGATTACGTGTCCGTCCATGACTATATCCTGTTCTGTAATGTTAACCTTTTTAGAGAAAACTGCTTGCTGCCTGTTTTATTTAACGTTAAATTCGACATGGTTACTGTCACCCCAAGCCAAAATTTTTTTCAGGTCTTTGTTGAGGCGTGATACTTCATGCTGTCCGCGGAGATGTGGGTCGGCAGCGGATGTTTGTGCATTCAAAGGGAAATATGAGATAAGTGTGCTATCGTCAGCAAAACTAAATATCGGATTTTTTGTTTTCACTATAAGGTAGTTAATGTAGAGTAAGAAGAGAGTGGGAGACAACATCGACCCTTGAGGAACACCCGCATTGATGGTGAAGGTGTTTGAGAGAAATCCGTCAATCGCCACTTGCAGAGAAGAAGCTAGACAACCATGCACAGAATCGACTGGGCATACCATAGGATCGCGGTTTACTTAGAAGTCCCTCATGCCAAACACGATCCAAGGCTTTAGAAATATCCAGTGCAACAGCCCGAGACTCTCCATGATGTTCGATTGCGTTGTTCCAAAGATGGGTGACACAGGCTAGAAGATATCCAGTTGATCTGGACTTCCGAAAATCGTATTGATGATCGCTGAGAATGTTGAAGCCTTCCAGGTACTTTAGGAGATGTTGGTTAATAGTTTTCTCCATTACTTTTGATACAACTGAAAGCTTCTGATTTTAAAACGGCCGCACATCGCCTGCCCATTGTTCAGATGCAGTTATTTATTTTCTTTGACGCGCCAAAAATGTAAGTTGTCGCATCATGTATACGTACGTATGAGTAGGCAGGTATAAATAAAATGTTCTGGAAAAAGCGGTATAACTTGCTGTCAAAGATAAAAAGGCAAATAAAGAAGGAAAATATAGAAAACAGAGACTAACTTTTATTCTCGTGAGTATGTAAGTCGCAATTTAAATTTGAGTACACAAATACCAATTTATTTTTTATCCCGTATATTGAATTAAATGAACGGAAAAATTAAACTTTCCTACGTGAAAATCCATTAAGCGAATCGAAAAATATGATGTCGCAAAAAGTACTTAAAATTATAGTCGTTTTGTATGCCCATCAGTGTATTTGTATGGGTATATTAAAAAACATATTCTCGCGGACCGGTGACAGGCCCTGCGGTTAGAGACTACTATTCTAGGATAATATCCCCAAAAACGAATGCTTCTATTTTGGTCGTAGCATCAAGATGTTGTAAGATATTTAAACTTTTCATGAAACTTTGACATTAAAAACATTCCTCCTTCAACAATAACGACCTTTCACTGCGATTATTAACATAATAATATACTTTGCTTTCTGCGGATGTTGTAATTATATTAATCTATTAATTAATGCATATTTTTAACCAATATTATACTCTCACCATTAGAACGAAACCTGTCTAATATGTATTCGGATATAGAAGCGCTGGTACTGGTTACACAACGTAGGCAGTCGTAATAGTCATATATTATCAAAGAGAGAACAGATCATAATACAGGAAATTAATGCGGATAGCGCTTAATGGATATTAAAATAAATTACAACGATTATACTGTAGACACAACTAATTATACCATAGTTATGCGTGTGATCTCAACAGAAAGTGAAAGATATCATCAATCCACCTTCATGGTATTTTATTAAATAAGCTATTATGATAGTTATTATGAAGATATTTACAGCATGACTAAAAGCGATAAACATAAGCTTAAGAATTTATCTTAACCAAGCTATATATCGTACTTAGAAACCGTATATATCTGGCAATATCTCGGAAACAGTTAGCATTTAATAGTGTTTAAAGTTATCAAAACAGTTTACATCTTATCTATCACCATCACAAGCCTGATACAGCTCGACAAGCGAGTCTATAGCTACGCGGCATCGGTAAGGGGGAAAAGCAATATCTTTTAAAACATGGCCGAGTCATGGGCGTGCTATTATTATCTTAATAATGTAATAATATATATTTTTTCATGGCATTAATATATTTGTATCACCAGTGCAATATATTAGGCCTTTCTATTAATATTTTTCGCTTATTTTGGCATTTTTGCGAATAAGATCCATTTGATTTCAACATGCACTTCAAAGTTTCACGGGAAAACGGAGAGTTTATGTCAGTTCTCAGCTGTTGTAGCAACTTTTTTAAGGTTGGAACCACTTTTAGTTCCAAATAAAACTTTTGTATTGTTCTCCTAACAATGCCAAAGTGCCTTCGATTTTTCCGAGAGACGAGCCCTTTTTTTGACAGGAGATGACAACAATTGATCCGGGTTATTTTACTGCATCCACGCTTACTCTCGTATACATTGCGACCCTTCCTAGCTTTCGCTTAAGTGGCAATTTAAATGTTTTAATTTGTGATTCCTCTTCACACACCCTGTACACATTGGCAAATACTTCACGGGTTTGACTATGAAGGGTTTTACCAGTGTATATTCATTCATTATCACAATTTTAAAACAAACCCTATCACTACGCAACTGGATGAAGCATATTGGACATCGCAGAATAACCACGCCGGCACAATAGGCGTGTCACCACGAGCGTGTCGCATCCTCTGTCTGGGATATAACCTATCAAATTAGCTCTAGCCACTGGTTACCCATGGTTACCGTTGATATTGTACCATGTTGTCCTGTTTTTAAATTATAAGTACTTTAATAAAAAAATATTTTATTTTGCATTTAAATATTAAAATAAATAGTATGAAAAGAAAGATTTAAGAACATTGAAACTATAATAGAATATTAGTTTCTTAATACTTATGACAATTTACTTTAAATGGGTAAATTTAATTTTTGGGGTTTACTTGGTAACATGTTATTAAATTAAAATTTAATATATGTGACAACATTGTTAACCCAAGAAATTTGTCGACCTGTATATATTACTTTATAATTATTCTACTTGATCTTTCAGATTAAAATACTTTTATTTGACTTTCAGAGGTGAAAGTAATTTTATGCTTACTTGCCTCTATTATTGACCTAGGTCAATAATAGAGGCATCTGGAAAAACAAACTATGAAACTTTTGAAAGTAGGCAGCCCGATTACTGCAAACTATAATAATGTGACAGCAAAAAAGCTGTGAAACTTCGATTTATATGTAACTTCACTGAAATGATTAATAGAGTCAATAATACAATGAGAAGTAATTAAATGGTTTGCCGTTATTAACAGTCGAGCTGCGAAATGATTACTTGGTGAGCAAGATTTTACAATTTGTCAGTAAACAGAAACCACTAGTCTAGAAGCAGTTACTTCAGAGGTCCCAGGGCACTGTCAATTTATGTAACTTTCTTGTCTTTTCTTTTGCCGAATACAGAAGGAAATCGGCTACAAAAAGTGTAGCGGGGGCGGGTTTTCACTTGTTTTCCCATGGCACTGTCACGATTCAGAAATGTTTGTTGTCCATAAGTTGCTGACCAACTAGCCATTTTGGCTGACCGATTACATAATTTTTCTGTTCGCAAAAATAAGAATATTTTGCTAACCAGTTAAATGATACCCTAATACAATTAAGTAAAATTAATAACTACCGCAAGATCTTTTAAATGACTTCGTAATGGACAAATATGATGTTAACAACGGTTTAGAAAACTATTATTGTTCGACTGCCCAATAAATAATAAATACGCCCGAAATTATATAAAAACTACACGGTTTACGACGAAACGGATATGAACTAAACTTATTATATCAATAATAATAATTATTTGTAATTTTATCATCAAATTGTTTACTTTTCTATAGTTCTTCGTTTCTTAACAATTTGATCTATAAATGTTTGAATATCCTATTCTGCCTGTCATGGCATTTCATTATTTTTCAATAATATTTGTTTCCTTCGATTTATGTTGTTATACAGGGTGTTTCAAAAAACGTCATCGCTCACGGGGAAATTTTTTAACTAAATATAAGACAAAGGGTTCTTATCAACATGGGTCCGCAGATGGCGTGTTTAAACGATATAGGATCTTAAAATTAGAATTTTTTTTTTGTGTGACGGCTTTACTAATTTTACTGAACTTATGGTTATGAAAAGTACCTAAAATTGCGCATATTTTAGCAATTAACATATGTGAACAGGTGGATCAGGCGTTCTAATAATATTTTAACAAAAAATAGGTACTATCCTGACTGTTTCACATTTTGATAGCACAATTTGTTAGATATTTAAATGATTTAAAAAAATCTTTTAATATTTATCTAAAGTCAGCTTCCTTTACAAGACAAATACAATTTTCTCACTCAGCAGTAAAACGATTCTAGTTGTTATTCACACATTTTTCATAACCTTCATTGAAATTACTAGAACCATTTCTTAACTATCTTGAAAATATCGGAAAAATCAAAAAAAATTTAACACTGTTTATCTATCAAGAAAAGCATTGATAGGGACTATTTCTCTTATTTTTGGGTAAGGAGTCACTACAAGAGCGACGGTATATGTTTTTTGAAACATCCTGTATAGGTACATATAGTATAAGCTAATGTAAACCGAAATTTACATCAGATTATACTGATTTTTTAAGTTCAAAATAAAAATTATTGTACTTACATTTATTCGTTATAATCTGCTAAACTAAAATATAAGCCAAACGTCCAATAGTCAGCTGAATAGAATCGGCATATCCTGGTCTAACAACAGATCAGATATTTCAAAACAAATTCCACTATGTCCCTTTGCTCCATGGCGTATCAATTAAAAAAAAAATCACTAACACCACAAAATTAAAGAAAAAAAAAACCAAGTAAATTGTATCGATGAAGTCAATTTTTTTTTCTAGAGAAGTGAGAAGATACAAACCCTTCAGTTCGCCACAAAATCAAGAAACGATATGACTATGTGAAGCAAGTCACGTTAAAAGTAGACAAGACTTATGAGTGAAAATCGATGAAGTAGGCCGCTCTTGGATGGGGGACCAAAAGTCGAGGTTTGGTATGATATGGTACCGCTGTGGGTCATTACCAGATTATTGGTTTGAGCCGCGTCATTCGACGGAGATTATTTATACTCAACGCGTGTTTTGAAGTCAATACTTTGTTTAGATATGTACGAGGGCACAGCGATAACCGTGTTTGTCAAGAGAACACATTTTTTTCTTGGCAGAATTCATGTTATTTTTGATCAAACAACGAACAAACTCAGCAATATTTAAACTTTTTCAAACCGTCCGAATAATAGGGTTTGTCGAACTCTGCAAAATATGCCTCTGTTTCGGCGATGACCTCCTCATTTGATGTGAATCTCTTTTCTCCCAGTCGTGTTTGGAAAGAGGAAGAAATCGCAGAAAGCAACCAGATCTGGAGAAAATGGTGGGTACCGCATTACTTCGTACCGGAATTTACTGTGGCATGTGGGACGCATGTAAAAGAGCGTAAATGATATAACAAAGTGTCATTTCTACGAGAATACGGTCCAATGTGCTCAATTAAAAATAGAAGATTTATAAATTAACACTTCTCATCGAATAACCCTAACATGAAATATAAAGCGCGACTTTCCAATTATGTAGATTATATTTTAAGCAGGGATTACTGTACTGTATGTAGCAGGTCCGTTCTTCAGGTTCAAGTGGAGGATCAAGGCGAGAAGAAAGTGGTTGCGTCCGTTAAGCCGGAGGATGTTTTTCTTTTTTGTTCCGGAAAAACAATCGATATGACTTGAATAAATATAAAGAAAATTTGTTAATTTTTTTCGTTTTTGTTCACTGTCAAGATCATTAAAAAGATTTTGGAAAATTTTACAAAAACTTTTCTTAGCAGGTATAACATAAAGATGGTTAAATTAGGTTTACTCCATATTTGTGGAATCATTACTAAATATTTAGGTTAAAATTTAGCAGTTTTCTTATTTTACTCACATATAGAGCCATAAATTATGGCTAGATTTATTATATTTATAGTAAATTTAGCTAAGTCATACAACGCAAACCCCGTAAAGGGTATCAACACTTGGTTTCCCGCATCCTGACCTACCTATGTATAAACACGAAAAGAACAACTTAGTTAAATTTACTATAAGGATAACTTACTTTTACTTAATAATTTTACTATATTGTTTATTCCGAGCACATATATTCGTTGTAAAATTTACAATATACAGTGAAACCTCTCTTAGGCGGGACCCTACGGGACCGTCTAAATGTGTCTGCCTAATAGAGGTGTCCGCCCATGGGAAATTTGTTATTAGGTAATAAGTAAATTCAAAATTATTACTTGTATATGTAGTACAAGAAAATCTAATAACGTAGTTTGACGTGTTTGCGTTTTATACTTGCAATCTAGAAAATGTAATCCAAGTGTGATAACAATTCCATTGCTGTAGAGTCACCTCTATTCTTTGCATACTCTTATAATTCCTTTACCATACTAATGGTTTGTTGATAATTTGGTGACATTTGTTTGATTCAACTTCTTCATCAGAGTCGTCAGATAGTGATGTGGTTTCAGTTTGGATTATGTTAATGAACTCGCCCAAATCATTGTTATCAAATTATAAACTTTCACAACATCAATATTCTCTTTCAGACTCAAAACGCGACATTTTTGTGCCATTGTTTACGATTTTAACCTTACAACTCACAAATAATCGGCGGACTGCTGTCGGGGAATCACACATACTTTCATTCGGCGAAGTCCTTTCGCGATGCCACGCATACGCGACTGGTTGCCGGTCTGTCTTCAGAGAGTTTTTGCACCGTACTTATTCGGCTCCCAAATACTTTAAAAAAATGTTTGTCCCTTTAAAGGAGGGTTTTCGCATTAAAACAGCCTGTCCGCGTCCGCCCAAAGAAGAGTCCGCCCAAGAGAGGTTGATTTTCATGGAATTTCATATACCTATGAAAAATGTCCGCTTAATAGAGATGTTCGCTTGAGGTGTCCGTTATGAAAGGTTTCACTGTATTATATTGTAGTTACCTGAAGTAGTTAAATTTATTAGAAATCCTAATTATAGTTCTTTGTAAATTATGTTTACAATATTATTTTGATTGAAGCATTACCAATAAAATATCTAATTAATACTATATTTTATAGGAAATTTTACAATAAAATCTTTACTATAATAATTTTATTACAGTACACTTCCCGACAATAAATTTCGGGAAAAGATAAGAATACGAGGTTGCAATACACGCTATTATTTTTTGGATATTTGTTCATGCTACCCGATGAAATCATGTAATTTTGTGAATTGTGAATAAAACTAAAAAACTGCACGACGTTCTTTCAAAATTTATATCTACGTTTAAACAGCTGATAATCACGTGGACCAGACGTGAGAAGAAGTATATTACATTAAAGTAAGAAGTTTTATTTTATCTTTCGTTCAAATAAGGGAAGTTTGGACCCCCACCCCGTAACGTAAGGTGCGCCAAACCAGTCAAACCCGAACAAACCTTCTTGTTTCAGATAAAGGCTACCATATTCCCACAAAAGAAAGAGTTTTAATATGGATTGGATGATGTGCAAAAATTGGCAACCACCCCAAAGGTAAAGAATTTAGACCGCAAGTGAACCCCGACCTTAAGAAAATAATATAATATTATTAATATTTATAATTTCCACCTTTAAAGAAATTTTTCTGGCGTCAGAAGATCCGATGCATATGGAAAGTGAGACACTAAATACATTTGCCAATATACAGCGTGTGTGGTAGAAAGTGTAACAAATGGGAATCATTTAAGAAATGGTCATACTTCTCAAAGAAAACACAGTAGCTAAATTCTACCACTCAATTTTTCCACAGGGCTTTAAGAAATTATGGGTAAATAAGTAACTTTCGATTCTGCCTGTATAATGATCAAAATATCAGTATTTTCTGAGAAATAAAATTCAGGTTATCATGAGATAACTGAATGGAAATGGGAGACGACATATTATTCACTATTCCCTAATTTTTTGATAGCGGTGGACAGCAACCAATTTCTTTTATTTTGAAAAGCTGATGATAGCCTTATATTTAGTTACTTCGTAATTTTCATTAATAGAAGGGTAAAAATGGTCAAAATTACGAAGCGATCACTATTTAATAAAATTCTTAAAATAGTTACTTACATTAATACAACAATGTCATTGCACTTTCTAACCTATTATGGTGTCAAACTCTGAATAAGAAAACATTTATACCTTTTAGTTTAGCATAATAATATTTAAACTAGACGCAACCTTTGAATTTAGACCTCTAAGACAAAACATATACGAGTGAATATAAGAATGTACGAGGGTCACCTTCTGGTTGTATTTTTTGGGGTTCCCTGCAAACCTAAGCTAAAGCAGTCACTGCAAGGTATACAGGGTGTCCGGGAACATGTGGGAAATCTCCCGGATATGAAGAAAACACGTGAAAAGAATACTATAGGTTCATATAAACTTCTTTCGTATCGGCCTCCTCTTTGGAGATATGGGCTCCCAAAGAGCACCAATGGAATCAAGTTTTTTACACATAATTATTGAACCACCTGGTATATTTCAATTATTTTCTAATATGATGTATACCAGGTAAGACCCGTCAAATTACTACCCAAGAAACTGTTGTGAATTACTCACAGCTGCAGGGACGGACTTTTTACGCCCTGTATGATGAGAACTTTGGACAATGTTTTTTACATACCTTTAACTATTGGCTAAAAATTAAGTACTCTTCATTCATGTCGCTAATCCTAACCGTTTTCGAGAAAACGTCATTTTATTCACTCTGAGTCCTATAACTTCTCACGGGTTAAATATGAAAAAGCTTAATTTTAAAGGTTGAATATTTGATCGGAAAAAAGATGTATCTTTTATTGAAATACGCCAAATACATGATATAATTAAAATACCGTTTTTCCGAAAACGGTTAGGATTAGCGACATGAATGAAGAGTACTTAATTTTTAGCCAATAGTTAAAGGTATGTAAAAAACATTGTCCAAAGTTCTCATCATACAGGGCGTAAAAAAAATGGGCACATGAGTGTCACAGCTAGTCCGTCCCTGCAGCTGTGAGTAATTCACAACAGTTTCTTGGGTAGTAATTTGACGAGTCTTACCTGGTATACATCATATTAAAAAATAATTGAAATATACCAGGTGGTTCAATAGTTATGTGTAAAAAACTTGATTCCATTGGTGCTCTTTGGGAGCCCATATCTCCGAAGAGGAGGCCGATACGAAAGAAGTTTATATGAACCTATAGTATTCTTTTCACGTGATTTCTTCATATCCGGGAGATTTCCCACATGTTCCCGGACACTCTGTATATTGGCGCATTCAGCAGAACCCATCGATTTATAAGCGATTAGTAATCATCTGCTGAATGCACTAAAAAAAATCGATGGGACGCCATTTTTTCCATCGAATTTAAAAAACGATTTGTGATTTGACAACGATTCATGTCAGGCTGAGGAGTTAAATTTATAACAAATGACGAAAGAAGTGAATTATAATTATAAAACCATATTATACACGATCTCCGCTAGTGGCAGTTCTTCCACAGGAGCACATGCGCAAGCGCACCCCCAAAACGAATAAAAAAATATTAATTTATATTCATTGAATATTATTTAACGTATAAAGTCCGACCCTCCCTAATATTTTATCGTACCGTCAACCAACCTGTATATTATAGGCTCTCGATCCGGCAACCGTGCATCGGTCGTGGTTAATGACGATTATGACGAGACTTGCTCGCATGTGCGATTAAGTAGGCGGGGCATAATGCAGTTTCTTTGTAGTAACAGGTGGCGGGAGACAGCGGGGCTATGGCGATTTAACATGGGAAAGGCGCACAATTTTAGTGTGCGCCGCGCCGTTGTCTGTTCGTGAATCTAGTTACAAATTCGAGCGTGTATGTTTTAATATTTTAATATTATATATTTATTAAGTTACAATGAATTGTTTGACGGTGGCCTGTTTAAAAAATAAATTTAGCTCTTTGAGTTTGGAGCAAAAAATTGAAGTAAATAAGGAAGACCTAAACCCGAAATTAATTTAACGCAGACCACAAAGGGTAAATCTGGGGACTTTATTAGAAAGTTTAAAAATTAAATATATGAAAAAAAATTTATAGAGGGTATTCCAAACTTTAATGAGGCTGTTATTGATCAATTTTCTACAATTAAGAACCGAAGAACGGACTTTACGTTTAAGCACTATACACACTAAAAAAACCATTCCTATTTTCCAAAAGTTGTATTTCCTTGTGTAAAATTAAAAAATAAGTTTTACCTAACGCATTTTCTTATTACTTCTTTTCTTTCTACATTTATTTTAAAACCACTAAAAAGTAAGTGTTTGGTCGTTACACAAAAATAAAATTTTAAAAATAATTTCACCATACTGATGAACACCCTCTATCAAAGGTCACGAGCCGCCACTGAATTCTCTGCTAGTGAAGAGGAGCGTTAATAATAAAATTATCCATTTCGAACAGAAAAAAATGGAAAATTTGCTGAAAATATTTAGAAGGGAACCTAACCAAACAAAAAACTGACAACAAAAGGCATTCAGCACAGCTACAAATCGATGCGCCTCGTGACATCACCGATTAAAAATCGCTTATAAATCGATGGACTCTGTTGAATGCAGCCAATGTCAACGACATACAGTTGAACCGGGAAAAAATGAACTTGCGTCATCACTTGTATCATTACGATTCAAATCGAGATTACGTAGATCAAATAAGACAACAACATTATGAGGGCCGTATATACAAGAATCAAATATTAACTTTTAAAATGGTACTCCATTATACACTGCATTTTAATTGTATTTAAATATATCATATCAAATTCAACTACAATTTATTGTTTAAAATATAATAATATTACTTGTCAAACCAAATGCTTATTGAACATGCCAAAAAAATGTTTCGTTATGCTTGGAATAGATCCACATTTGATCTAGAAAAATAATTTAACGTTCATGAATACCATTGCGATTTTCCAAATACTTTCGTAGAAATCAAGCTCTTAGAGATGAACTTTTCGTGATCACATGTGGAACATTAGTCACTCCCATTTCCCAGCACTGGTTATTACAAGTTATTTAGACAAAATTTAATTCTTTATAACTAAATATAGTGAATCCTCTCATATCGGACACCTCTAATAAGCGGACATCTCTATTAAGCGGACATTTTTTCATAGTCCGGAACTAGGTATATGAAATTCCACGAAAATCAACCTCTCTTGGGCGGACTCTCCTTTGGGCGGACGCGGACAGGCTGTTTTCATACAAAGAGTGCGAAAACCCTCCTTTAAACGGACAAAATTTTTTTTTAAGTATTTGGGAGACGAATAAGTACGGTGCAAAATCTCTCTGAAGACAGACCGGCAACCAATCGCATATGCATGGCAGAGCGAAGGGACTTCGCCGAATGAAAGTATGGTGTGATTCCCCGACAGCAGTCCGCCGTTTATTTGTGAGTTGTAAGGTTAAAATCGTAAACAATGGCACAAAAATGTCACGTTTGGAGTCTGAAAGAGAATATTGATGTTGTGGACGTTTGTAATTTGATAACAATGATTTAGGCGAATTTATTAACATTGATATCAATGTGCTATTAGAAAATGGTGACCCCATTCCTACCGATTATGTAGTCCAAACTGAAGTCACATCACTATCTGACAACTCTGGTGAAGAAGTTGAATCAGTAACCAAACAAATGTCACCAATTATCAATAAGCCATTAGTATGTTAAAGGAATTATCAGAGTATGCAAAGAATAGAGGTGACTCTACAGCAATGGGATTATTATCAGACTTGGAATTATACTTTCTAGATTGCAAGTATAGAACGCAAACACGTCCAACTACGTTATTAGATTTTTTTAGTACTACATCCTAACTAAAACTAGTGTATTTTTGTTATGTTATGTTTATTTGTACTTACATATACATAGTAATAATTTTGAATTTACCTACATATTACCTAATAACAAATTTCCCATGGGCGGACACCTCTCTCGGGCGGCCCCGTAGGTGTCCGTCTAAGAGAGGTTTCACTGTATCAGAGAATGAAATACATTTGTAACTATAATAGCTTTTATAATCTGAATTTGATGATTCAATTCTATATGGAAAGTTTTGCCGCTTAGAAACGTCAAGAAATTGTGAACCTCACGAAACACAAAATCAATATTTTAGATTTGCGAGTCAAGAACAAGAACACAATAGTCTTACAATTTGAATTAAGTAACCCACCGACCTATACCTATGGATAGCCAAACTCTAAAAGCAAAAGTGGCAAATTTATGGCCTCGCGAATGTAAACAAAGCTGATCGTCACATGTCATGCGCAATGCCGACTGATGAACAATTTACCTTAACTGGCGGACAGGACCGTACTTCGCCCTTAATGAAAATGATTACACGGCAATATTTTGGCACGTCAAGACCTTCTTTATTAAGCAATAAACAATCTATTTTCTCGCATAAAAGAAGGCCTTGTGAAAAGCCATTACTGAAAAGTCACTTTTAGAATTAATTTTGTTATCTGTTGTCCACATATCGAGAGATTTTTAAGATCGTTACATCCCTAAGACGGATTTCGGTTCTGGACGGTCGTCGTTGGTTCACGTCGTTGGTTGGCAACCACACAGGCACCAATACCGACGGGGTTGCCTATATTATGCACAAGACAAACGACGAGCAACCTTTAAACCGGCACTGTGCGTACCTATTTCTTGTTCAAAGTTATTGGAGCACCTGATCACACGCACGGCCTGGTAAACCTGTTTACACATTTTCATTGCTACAATATGTGTTATTTTAGGTACTTTTCACAACCAAATTTTCACTAAAACTACTAAGCCCGTTTCGGAAATATCTTGCAATCACCGAAAGATGTTAACATCTTAGGTATCATCTTTCAGACAAAGAATCTATTGCCCCATATTGATGTGAACTGCTGGTCTTATTTTTTGGGAAAGGAATGACGCAAGTGATGGTACATATTTTTTGAAACAACTTTTATAAAATTATAAAAAAGATTGTATTCATATAAAATTAATTCAATTGATTCCTTTTATTTTTGGCTACTTTCCAATCAACAATTCTTCTTCTCTACACATAATAGTATTATGAGCAGGATTATTCAAAGATATCGATAGATTTTCATAATTTTGCAGCTAGCAATAAAAATGTTATCTTTCACCTATCGTTTAATTAATATTAATGAATTACTTATATGAATGAAATTAGTTCAATGATAAAAAATATAATTTAATTTTCGACAATAAACTTGCAACCAGAAAATTTAATTTTTCTTATGCAGATTAAAAGATTATAGTTATACAGGGTGTTCCTTAATGACGTGCTAATATTTTAGGTTATGATTCCTTAGGTAATTTTATAAAGAAAAGTGCATATGAACATATGTCCGCAACGGCTACAGGGTGCTTAAGTTTTATTATTTAAATGGTTATTTTTAATATCTCCGAAAGTACTTTAGATATTATTTTTCAATTAATAGGATATAGAACCACAGATTTTAGGTAGAAAAGTTATTCAATTGTTCCACCAGTGGCGTCCCTGCAAACATATCCTCTGATATTTTCTACAAAAAAGATGGTACGCCACTGACATTTTTCCATGTGGATATTTTTGCTTATTAGCCTGGTCAATTCTACAAAATATTGAAACTCATTATTATTAACATTGATAAAATAATTAATGATGAATTTTGTTTTATAAGAATCTGACGAGAAAAACTCAAGAGACCGTTTTTAAGTCGAATTGACTAGGCTAATTAGAAAAATATCCACATGGAAAAATGTCAGTTGCGTACCATCTTTTTTGTAGAAAATATCATAGGACATGTTTGCAGTGACGCCACTGGTGGAACAATTGAATAACCTTTCTAACTAAATTTTGTGATTCTATATACTATTACACATACCAAAATTGAAAATAATATCTAAATTACTTTCGGAGATATTAAAAAATTACCATTTAAAAAATAAAAATTCAAATTTAAGCCGTTGCGGACATATGTTCATATAAACTTTTCTTTATAACATGACCTAAGGAATCACACCCTGAAATATTGGCACGTCATTAAGGAACGCCCTGTATAGGTGTATGAAAATTATTTTTATGAGAACCCGTAAAAATGAGACGACTTCATTGTCTGAATGCATAGCAAAAAAACTCATTGGATCAACTTATATTTTGCTTACCTACAATAAAATCTTGTAACACATTATATTAATAAAACATCCACAATTGCAAATTGCACCGACACTCTACCAACAGAATAGGTATAAAAATTAAATATACCAGGCATATAACTGGTCTGTGGTTTTTATCAAATGACAAAAAATTGCGGACAATGCATCTTTTTACATGTATATGGTTGCACAAATTTAATTTGACTCCTTATTCATAATAAATCAGTTTTTGTTTAATTTTGTAATAACTGTGTCAGTAACAATAAAACTTCATGGTCTACATTTTATTTTATTTGTTTAAATGACGACTGTACCAAATGTTACCTAGTTATATTATTGTATGGGACACCAAATTTTCCACTTTTTTTATTAAGTTATGAAATTAATTTTGTTGTAACCAATAAATAGCACTATAAAATTACATTTTTTGTGGCTAGACTTTTTCATTAGACAGCTTGGTGCTAGGAAAGTTTTCTACCTAACAAAAAATTATTCCTCTTGACCTTCAAACACTTTAGTAGCCAGAGTTTGGGGGGATTGATGGGAGGAGAGTTTTTTTGGGGCATCTATATTGGGGCGCCATGCCTTCATAATATGCCTCAATATCCTCTTTCAATAAAATGAATTACGGTCTACACAATGACTTCCTCGAGGTGCTTTTTCAAATTTATGGATAAAACTTGCGAACTAGTCAATAAATCTGTGGGCAAGTTCTCTCTTTTAAAAATATTTTCAGCTGTGCAGTGCTGCCGCTTCTAGAAGAAAGTATTATTAACTGTGATATTTTAAATGGAACACTCTATGTATTCTTTTTTTTAGAATCCCTATTGATTTCTTTAAAAATATTCTCCTAACCTATCTGTTATCATTCTCGAGATTCAATTTATTCATTCTAAATTAATAATAAAGATTTACAATAATTATTGATTCACAAAGTTTCTAGAATATATCGCAAAATATAACTGTACCTAGGTATGAGATACCTATGTGTGCAAGATTTTTATCATAGTTGTATATATGTTACAAGATAGTTTGTCATAACTTATCCGAAATTAACAAGCAGAATATCAGTGCGCAAAGTGATGTCATGTGTGTAGTTTGTAGTAGTTGTTTTAGTAGCATAGTTTTGAGATATATAGTTTAGCTCAAATTTATCGGTACAGTGAACAAAATTACACAATATAGGTCCAAGCACTGTACCCTGTGGCACTCCATGCTCTACTACGTTTGGGTCACTAACTACATTTCCATTTTAACATGTTGTGTTCGATCTTTTAAGTAGCTGACAAATACCTCCAACACGGTACCTATTTAACTTTTTTTTTTAAATATATCCTGCAAAAAGTGCTGATATTTTTAAACTCTGACAAATTGAATGAAATTTGGTTTGCTTGTTAAAAAAAATAGTTTATTATTCGGTTGTAAGACCAGCCTTACAGCGTAATATTCTTTTTTGACTCTAAAACAAAAATCTATCACCTTCATACTACAATTTTGCAAATCGCTTTTATAAAACTGATATAAATCACAAATCTCAAGGAAGTTACTAATTGGGATGCTTTTACTAATACTATTGGCCCATAACTATCAATTTTCGGAAGAAATCCGCTTCTCTAATGACTGTATTAGTACCTGTGTGCAATTTAAATTTATTAATTCGAGACTTTTATCATTGTGTAACAAGTATCGTTTATTCGTTGTTTATCCGAAAGAAATTTGTTATTTCGCAACACGTTTCACTTTCTCTTCCGTGTTATTAATATAAATAACTGTTTGATGTTAATGATCGTCTCGAAGGTGCATAATACCGCATTTAAAGAATTTATCGTCAAAATATTACAGAGGATGGAAACAAAAAAAGCCGCATTTGAAGATAATTCTAAATCAGTCGCGGGGCACTAAATTATTTTTCTGAGAAGAGTTTAAAATTGAATCCATTTCCTATTTGAACAAACTAACTTAGGTAACGTAAATAATCTCGAAATAACAAACTTTGATTTATCGGGAAAAATGATTCATAAGTCTGTAAATAATAATGTAAAATGGGAAAAAAATAGACCTAGTGAAAGAGTATTACAGTTCAATGATTGACATTGGCGAAACTGGGTTAAAGATTTAACTATCTCTGGGTCAAAGATTTAACTTGATATCTGACAGGTGATACTTTCAAGGAAACCTAAAAAGAGGTAGAAAGGCACCAAATAATATTTCCGTTCCCGCTTCTAAAATAAACGTACAATAACTTATAATAGACAGTATCCGCCAACACGATAACCAAATACTGAAGGTGGATTTATAAGCTCCGTTTACAACCGCCATTTCAAATTAAAAGCATATCGGATTCCCTAAAGCTGGGCCCAGACGACTGCTTGCGACACTCTTGTCAGGTGTCGTGTGAATGGTAGAATCAACGAATACTTATAAACAGGAAGAAGACAAACAGCCGTGTTAACAAATCGAAGCAGGTATGAACAAAGAAACAAACAAACCCGGCATCCATTACGTCTGGCATCAGCTGACAAACGCACGTGCTTTCAAATGTCACTTTTGTCTAAATTTTTATTACTGTCAATATTTTAAAGTGACATTTAACCAACAAAAAACATTCAAACCCCTTTTATTTGATTTACTAAGTAGTGAAAATCAAATATTAGGATTCTGACATGTTTTAAGCTGTAAATATTACTTTAAAATAATCCTTACATACTCTTATATAATTTATTGAACTAGTAACGTAACTACAAATGAAAAATTAAACTTCAGAAATAAGCTTGTAAGTAGTTTTATAAAAAAATAGGAAGTAAATCATAATTTACATAAAATATTCAACTCTAGGTCCTTGCAAATATTTCAGGCTTCAAGTCCGAGCATATTTTTGGGCCTCATATGATTTATGAAAAGAAATTATTATAGATGCTTACGCTCAGTAAAGACGACAAAATGAATATTTCAATTACAAATCACTCACTTGCACCAAAAAGGAAACGACGTTTCTCATGAAAAGATTAGAAAATTAAAAATTATTTTAGAATTTAAGAACGCTTCGCTTTCGCCATTTTCATTCACTTTACATATCATTCATATGTTGCTTGATTATATTCCATGCAAGACGAAGAAAATTGACTTGAAAAATTATTTGACAATTCGTGCTGTTCTCATTTTATGCCTGTCTCTGTCTGCAGCAACCTTCCCTAATTCAGTAAAGTGAGACAAATATGACCAGGATTAAGTCGCCTGCATAAACACTCACTTTTTGGCATTTCATATTAACTCTACGTAAGTCTGATATTGACGCTTAAATGATAGAGTGAAACAAATAAATAAAAGTAGGTTACTTGTGAGCGCATGGAGCAGAGGAGGCTTAGCATCACTTCCAAGGCCTTCTTACGTGTTTCGATCCCCCCCCCTCATAAGCAGTCTCACCGGGCTGGGTAGAATTGTCAATTATTGTAGTAAAGTAAAACGGAACTGTCAATTCTGTCAGTCACAGACAGTCAGCTGACTTATTATGAATCACATCGGTACTTTAGCTTCCGCTTGTCGGCGTTTTCCGTCATTGCGGATGTAGCATTTAAGGCAACTATCTACGAAATCACACTGGCGACTTTGTTAAAACGTTTCTTTCCAGCGAATCTGATTACAAATGCCAGCCATTTTTGAGGATTTTGCGTTAAAAAATCGATTTGATTGTTTGCAAGAAGTCCCCAATAAGTTTGACGATATTTATATACACCGAAAACGTTAAATTTACCACTATGAATATCTATTCAGCCATATGTTTAATGGGTCCGGTGACGCAAATGGATATAAAAGTAATTTTATTCATTTAGCAAACACAATTAGGTATATACCTATTATTATTTTTATTAGTGAAAGATAGGAAATAAATTACACCTCAAGAATTTTATAGCACGTCGGAAAATCAGTAAGTGTTGTATATCGCTGAACATAGATTTAGTTCCTCTTTCATTTTAAACAAAAAAATCCAGGTCCGTTTTAAAAAAAATAAGTTGATGATGGTGACCCAAAGACGAAACGACGCATTAATGATCTAATATGATGCCATCTAATGGAAACTAAAAACGCAAAATTTTAGATTGTTCCAAATATTTTGCCCCACTTCTTATCTCTTACCGTTCCCGAAATCCCAATGACGGACGAATTTGTTACACCCTGTATAGCAAAGTACTTTCGCCCGATTTTTGAAGAGCTCAGCTATGTTGTTCAGCATATGTTGCTGGTATTTTTCCATATGTTGTTTTATGGCTGCCTGTATGGCGTTGTCCAGGTCCTGGCCTACAACAACTTGTTGCTGGATTTGGGCTTGAGCTGGTTTTGTCTGTTGCTGTTGAGGTTTTGGGGGTTGAGGAGGCTGTTGTCTTGTCTTTTGTGTTAGCTGTTTATATTTTTCACATCCCTTGTAGCTTGCTGGATGTTTTCCATTGCATAGCGCACAGGTTGCGTTTCTGTTTTCCGGCGCTGTCGGTTTCTGTAGTTTACAATCTTGTGTCGCGTGGTTTTCAGCGCATTTAACGCATCTATGTGGGAAAGTACATCTGGATTGTGCATGCCCGTATCTTTGGCACCTATGACATTGCCCTGGTACCCCTGGTCGGTGTTTTTCTTCGACTTTAACACTCAGGTTATATAGTCGAGTGACTTAGTAAATTCTCTTGTTTTGGGTTTTCACCAAAAATAAAGGCAGCATCATTTTTGTTCTGTATGATCTCATTTGTGTTATTTCGGCGTCATTTATTTCGTAGATGGCGCTTAGGTCTTCTTTGATCACTGTTATATCTGCGTTTTCTGGTAATTGCTTGATTACCACGTGGTGCATTTTGTCTTCATGTGTCTGATATGTAAAGTAGTATTTCGGTGTCTAGAAAGTTACGTAGTGTTCTGTAGTCCTCTATGGTGCTTGGGAACACCCTGATACCATCCTTGGTATTTTGTGCTTTTGTATAATTTTGTATAAATTATTGTTTAGCTTCTTGGATATGTTGTGCCAATCCTTGGCACAGTCGATGGTGATTGGAGGGATTTTTGGTGCCCTCTCGGTTTCTGCCTGGGGAGTTATTTCAATTTCTTTGATGCAGTCTCTCTTTGCCTTCTTGGCATTAGTATTCGAGGTGCTGGCCACAGCTTCGGCCATTGTCTGTCTCTTTTTATTATTACTTGCTTGTTCATTTTGTGTCTGCTTTAGGTCTATGGTATCGATGTCCATTTTTTCTGGATGTCTTTGTTTGTTTAATATCTCGTCGATATGTAAATAATTTAATCTTGTCCTTTCCGGCCAATGCACCGGAATTGTATTTCGTTTTGCAAAACGTTGTCTGCGTTATATTCGTTTTCATTAACTGATAAAATATAAAAGGGTATCATTTAACTGGTTAGCAAAATATTCTTATTTTTGCGAACAGAAAAATGTAATCGGTCAGCCAAAATGGCTAGTTGGTCAGCAACTTATGGACAGCAAACATTTCTGAATCGTGACAGTGCCCTGAGAAAACAAGTGAAAACCCGCCCCCGCTACACCTTCTGTAGCCGATTTCCTTCTGTATTCGGTCAAAGAAAACACAAGAAAGTTACATAAATTGACAGTGCCCTGGGACCTCTGAAGTAAACTGCTTCTAGACATGTTTTTTCTACTGGCCAATTCTAAACTCTTTCTGACCAAGTAATCATTTCGCAGCTCGACTGTAACGGCAAATCATTTAATTACTTCTCAATATAAAATAACATATCTTTGATATTACTGTAAACTTATGACGCACGTTGATTTCATTCTCCATCCCAACTTTAACGTAACCGGTAAATACGCCTAGATTCTTCCACATTTCCATTTGCTAGATCAGGGGTGGCCAGCCCGCGGCACGTGTGCCACAAAGTGGCACGTCGGTTCCAACAGTGGCACGCGAAAACAAAATTGAAAAATTTTAAAAAATAATAAGGTCGTCTTCAGGAGCTTTCTCGAAATCAGTAAAATACTGAACACAACAGCGCCATTTCACATTAATGCAACTACCAAAGTCAATATCGACTACGACCTATGATTTAAAAATTTAATATCCATTTTGCATATGCTAGGCCGATCTTTTCACAAATTCTTTTTTAATTTCTCTGCAAAACACCTGAAATCGGAATTATTGAGCTACAGCACCATACTTCACTGAAAAATAATCTTATTTCTACTGTAAATGATTCAAATTATATTCAATTTTGGAAATTTGGCACAACAAGCAATTTACACGATATCGCTGTCAGATATTGTTGTAGGTTTGGATCAACATATTTTTGTGAACAAATGTTTTCTATTATGAATGTTTGAAATCTTCAAGAACTGAACTGAACCACTAAAAATGATTATTATAATAAAATAAAATTTCTACTTTTGTTTTATTTATTATATTATTTTTTAAATTTCCACTCCAACTCAGATTTACATGAAAAAAAGTGCGACTTTCGTAAAAATCCCATAATCAGTCTAAAGAACATTTTTTTCACCTTTTTATATTCTTTTGTATGTTGGAAGTGGCACGCATAATTTTTTTAAATACAGTAAACCCTCTCATAACGGACACCTCTAATAAGCGGACATCTCTATTAAGCGGACATTCTTTCATAATCCGGAACTAGGTATATGAAATTCAATGAAAATCAACCTCTATTGGGCGGACTCTCCTTTGGGCGGACGCGGACAGGCTGTTTTCATACAAATAGTGCAAAAACCGTCCTTTAAACGGACAAAAAATTTTAAAAATTTTTTAAGATTTGTGAGGCGAATAAGTACGGTGCAAGAACTCTCTGAAGACAGACCGGCAACCAAACGCGTATGCATGGCAGCGCGAAAGGACTTCGCCGAATGAAAGTATGTGTGATTCCCCGACAGCAGTCCACCGTTTATTTGTGAGTTGTAAGGTTAAAATCGTAAACAATGGGACAAAAATGTCTCGTTTTGAGTCTGAAAGAGAAGATTGATGTTGTTGAAGTTTGTAATTTGATAACAATGATTTGGGCGAGTTCATTAACATTGATAGCAATGTGCTAATTGAAGATGATAGTGATCCCATTCCTACCGATTATGTAGTCCAAACTGAAACCACATCACTATCTGACGATTCTGATGAAGAAGTTGTATGCCGTAATCAAACAAATGTCACAGATTGTCAACAAGCCATTAGTATGGTAAAGGAATTATAAGAGTATACACAGAATAGAGGTGACTCTACAGCAATGGAATTGTTATCAGACTTGGAATTACATTTTCCAGATTGCAAGTATAAAACGCAAACACGTCAAACTACGTTATTAGATTTTTTAGTACTGCATCCTAACTAAAACTAGTGTATTTTTGTTATGTTATGTTTATTTGTACATACATATACATAGTAACAATTTTGTATTTACATATTACCTAATAACAAATTTCCCATGGGCGGACCCCTCTATTAGGCGGACACATTTAGACGGTCCCGCAGGTGTCCTCCTAAGAGAGGTTCCACTGTAATGGCACTCTTCCTAAAATTATTACTGATACATTTTAGCATTAGTAAAGTTCCTAATAACTCCATTAATCGATTAGTAAACCAGGATTTACTATAAAATACAAAATAAAAAAAATAATCCGTCTTAAATAAACAATTAACATTTTATTTCTCGTCTTGACCGTTAGACACTTACGCAACACATATTTCCTTTATTTGTCCATAGCTTTCTAAATTTTTATTAATGACTTTATGAGATTATTTCAGCGATGGTATAAAATGTTTATTCAAATTTAAATCTTAGATAAATATATAACGTGTAAAAAATCGGCTGTGCCCGTGAACTTGCTTGGATTAATTGAACTTTCTCTGCGACCTTTATGGTACTCGTTTACATCGTATGAAAATAATTGTCATTGGCTCATTCACGTTTTATCCATTTTGTTAACGGGTGTCCCGGATAAAAATACACTCTACATGGACCTCCTTATAGTTAGAGAGAAAGTGACAATAGGGTGTCCGTGAAGTGGAATATCAGTAATTTGGGTTTTCGTGGAGTTTAGGTCCCCTCTCCAACTTTTGTATCTGATGAAATGCCGTAGAGCGTTGCTGAGAGGCGCTGTGCCGCTTTAGATAGGAAATGCTCAATAAATTCAAAATTATATCGAGCCATGTCTGAAAATGAATTTACAGCATCTGCGTGACCCCAAAGTCACCGGAAACACATCTTTTGACAAGTCAACCCTTGCGTATTCTTTTCCGAGCATGTCAAAAAGAAATTAAAATTAAAGAAAGCGAATTTGAAGTTGAAACTTTCTAGAATGGAACATTATACGGGTGTTATGGAAATGACGTATTATATTTAAAGGGCTCCTGGGGTGTCCTAGAGAAGCGCTATATATATTTTTTTTAAATCGAACGTTTAAAAAGTGGGGTAATTCACCCCTAAACCCACCCGGTTACTCCTCGGCACATTCATATATGATCATATTACATTGCCAAGCTGTGTAATCAACACAATGTTCCGGCACAATGTTGCCAACTGTGTAAAAAATGTAAACCTTTAGATTCTTATAAAAATAATATTTAGTTTACCTAGTATCCAAATAGAAGTGAATCCAGGTGCCAGTACACTAGCAAGTAATCCAGGGCACAGACATCTTCAGGTTTTTTTTTCTATGGGAAAAGCTTTATGCTCATCACGTACCCTGATGATAATGTGGAACTGCATAATATGCGTATACCCACTAAACCCCCATTCGGCCTCTTATTTCCAATCTCTCGGAACATTTGCACTAAGTCACTTAAATAAACACACAGACGCCCACGAATTTCAAATTAGTTTTTTTGAAGATATGCACTTATTATTAGATTACACAAAGGAATAAATACTAACGCATAATTACACTTTACAATAACCTAACGTACACATAAAACAACAGCACTATAGGATACAAATTATTTCGCAATTGAAGTTCAGAAATAATAAAAATGCTAATTTCTAATGGGCTAATCAAACTCATTAATCCTTCACTGAAGAAGAATGATGAAATACTTATGTTGATAGACATCCGCGGCAGTTCTTTCGAGTCAGTTCAAGTTTATAAATCAGAGATTGTTTCCCAGCGAACTGAACTGAACGTAAGAGTTTATAATAATGTACCCTGAAAAATAAACAACTTGCAATCTGTCAAACGGATATTGACTTTCTAAAGAGTTTACCCTGAAGATATGACAACACTGTTTCAAGACTCAGTGACGTTTTCCGCCATATGTTGCTTTGTTTACCTTCCTGACAGGGGCACCACGTGGTCATTTTTGGTTTGACATAAGGTCATGTACAGGGCATATTAAATTAAAGCGCCATTTTTGGATATTTTTCTTCAATTTATTTTCATCTCAGGAATTGCCGAATTAAATATAATACGTCATTTCCATAACACCCTGTATGTTAAAATTATGTGAAAAAAAATTTGTCGTTCCAGGTCTCGCCATTTCATTATTGGAATTTTTTTTAAATCTCCTCGGAGGAAATTCGGAAAACGATCGTGACATGTTAGAGAATTGTCACACTACATTCCTTGACACCCAAATATCGTGGAAAAAAAATTTCAGAAGAATCGCACCTAGCTAGGCGGAATTCTGATAATATTACGCAGACATACCGGAAGGCAGGTATCGTTCAGTTGTATGTATTCAATATTCAATCGCAATATTCTTTTTATTAGAAAATTGTTTACGAGTCATCTCCATGTGAATACAAATCGTTTAAGCCCACTTGGACCCATGTCACTTGAGACTTTATAATTTTTCCATTAATATTTTTTTGACACGTTCGCAAAAGTATACACAAGGGTTCACTTGTCAGAAAATGTGTTTCCTGTGACTTTGGGGCCACGCAGATGCTGTAAATTCATTTTCAGACATGGCTCGATATAATTTAGGATTTATTGAGAATTTCCTATCTAAAGCGGTACAGCGCCTCTCAGCAACGCTCTACGGCATTTCATCAGATATAAAAGTTGTAGAGGGGGACCTAAACTCCACGAGAAACCAAATTATGATATTCCACTTCACGGACCCCCTATTGTCACCGTCTCTCTAACTATTAGCCATAGGACAATGGTTTGTTCGGGTTTTCATCTAAGGAAGAGACATTTTTATCGCTGTAAAAAAGGATACACCTTTTTTATCGATATTAAAGTGACAAAAATGACATAGTTAAATAGACATTTTATTACATGGGGATTTATCGTATATACTATCATAAGAGAGAGAATTTTATCGGCTAATAAACTGGTATGAAAGTTGGTTACTGGCAATTTCACGAATTAAATTTTCATACAACCACGAACCTTCAGGCAGAACATACTTAAATAAATCCAAGATGAAATTCTGCAGAATTTTTTTGAAAATAATTGCAGAAACGCATATATGGTAGTTAAACAATTTAACCCACTTACGCCCACATTCTCCGTATTTAAGATTTAATTGGGATTGGCAAATCCGGCTTAGTCTGAATCTGACTTATTGGTTATGCACCGTACTCGGTTTTGGGAATCCAAGGAAACAAATTGACAACAGTGGATTTTCAACAAATATGATGTGGAAAAGGGGATGACACAGGAGATAACCCTACTTTCGTTTGACCTGACGGCAAACTCTGTTCTGACGTGCATTAAGAAAGCATTGCATTTCGTGCCTTTAAAACAGAATTTTCTTCAGTTCTGTGAGCTTTTGAAAACAATGGTGTTTAATATATTTTTAAGATGCAGACTGAATATTTAAAGACATTATTATTGCAAAATTGCTTGATATCCGTGAGAGGTAAGCTGAAAAATCTCATCATTGGCAGTTCCTTCTCCCTTTTCATGAAGTAAAATATTTGTTTACAAATATCAAACGAAGCTAAAGTTAATAAACGATATGGACCCCTTTACACTGAACATTCAATATCCATTATTTAATTCATGGAGTTCCACCTATTACAAAGGATTGATATTTTTTCATATTTAGTGCTAGAAGTAGAGAAGAAATAAAAGCCCACAAAGATGGAAGAATATCAATAGTGCATTGCCATGTATAGCTGGAACCAGCGACTCTTGCAGTCGCGAAGGTGCTATTTTATTTGCAGCTGAATATACTTTCGTGTTAAAGATCAGTTCGAGCTCGTTTTAGGTACTTATATTTGTTCCAATACTAATAATAAATTGTTTATAATTTTTTGTGGCTAAATAAAAGAATGTTTTTATAATTGAAATTAAAAGAACAAGTCTGTTTATTTTTTGAGGTGCTATTAATATCAAATACTAGCAAGAAAGGAAAGCCCTCTCCATTGATAGGATGTCACTACCTACAGACCTACCAGTAATATATGATAGGTATGGACACCTATCCTGTACTGACGAGACCAAAAGAGTTCGGAACGGCTCTGCAGGTGGTGATATTCTATCAATAGAGATGGATTCCCTTTCTTGGTAGTACCATTCAATCGGAATTAGTATTTTAAGCGCTACAATGTTAGACAAAAATACGCCCCGCGGTTCCTCAGGTGTTTAGGAATTTTTCCACACATTATATAGTATTTGAAATATATTAGTTTATTATTTTATGAACAGTACAAGCTGTCTTAGTTTTGATTCTTCATTTGACAAAACTGGCAACATAAATACTTAATAATTTGGCTTGTAATATTAGATTCAATTTTAAAAGTTATTTGTTGCTTGAGAAAAGTTTTAAATTGTATAAAGTACTAAAACTGTTACATTACAAAAACGAATCTTATATTACACCAAAAACTATATTTAACAGCAACATTTATGATGTCTAACATCTCCTGATCATCTTCAATGAAAATTTCCTCTTCAATTTCCATCTTAACCACTAATTTTCAAACATGACGCAAAAGAAAATTATGTCAAAGTCAAACACGGAAACACGTGTTTTAAGATTTAATTGAGATTGGCAAATCCCGCTTAATTGAATCGGGTTTATTTGTTATGCACGTAATCGTTTTGGGAATCAAAGTTAACAATTTGGCAATACTGGATTTTTATACAATTAAATGAGAAGTATAGTTTCAAAGTGGCCATTCTCCATGTTTTTCTAAAACAAAATTTATCATTAATTATTTTATGAATGCTAATAATAATGAGTTTAAATATGAATTTAGTGGTTTTCATCAAGAACGGTGCGTCGGACGAGAAAAATTCGAGAGACTGTTTTCATGTAGAATTGACCAGGCTACTCAGAAAAAGTATCCAAATGGAAAAATGTCAGTGCCGTAACATCTTTTTGCAAAAAATATCAGAGGACATGTTTGCAGGGACGCCAGTGGTGGAACAATTGAATAACTTTTCTAAGTAAAGTTCGTGGTTCTGTATCCTATTAACACATGCCAAGATTGAAAATAATATCTAAAGTACTTTCGGAGATATTAAAAAATAACCATTTAAAAAATAAAAATTCAACACCCTGTAGCAAAAAATTTAAGCCGTTGCGGACATATGTTCATATGAACTTTTCTTTATAAAATGACCTAAGGAATCACACCCTGAAATATTAGCACGTCATTAAGGAACACTCTGTATATTCACAATAATACAACTAAAATGCCATAAAGTATTTAAAATAAAATTTGCAAGTACCTTACAAGTTCTGGCGGCTCTTCTAATTACTAAAAAAAAGTATTTTTCTAAATAAAAATACCAGTTTGTATCTATTGAATATATTTCAGATTAAGGTTCAGGCGTTGACCCCTTGATACATTCAAAAATAATTATAAAAACATTGTTTTTAAATAGTATTTAATAGCAAAAGAGTATTTAAACATCAGTGACTTTTATATATACAGGGTGTTCCGCAATGACATGCTAATATTTCAGAGTGTGTTTTTCCAAAAATAAATCTGTACTGGATTTACTAAATTTTTTTCATACTGTATACGGGTGTCCGGGAACATGTGGCAAATCTCCCGGATATGAAGAAATCACGTGAAAAGAATACTATAGGTTCATATAAACTTCTTTCGTATCGGCCTCCTCTTCGGAGATATAGGCTCCCAAAGAGCACCAATGGAATCAAGTTTTTTACACATAATTATTGAACCACCTGGTATATTTCAATTATTTTTTAATATGATGTATACCAGGTAAGACCCGTCAAATTACTACCCAAGAAACTGTTGTGAATTACTCACAGCTGCAGGGACGGACTAGCTGTAACACTCATTGGTCCATTTTTTTGACGCCCTGTATGATGAGAACTTTGGACAATGTTTTTTACATACCTTTAACTATTGGCTAAAAATTAAGTACTCTTCATTCATGTTGCTTATCCTAACCGTTTTCGGAAAAACGGTATTTTAATTATATCATGTATTTGGCGTATTTCAATAAAAGATACATCTTTTTTCCGATCAAATATTCAACCTTTAAAATTAAGCTTTTTCATATTTAACCCGTGAGAAGTTATAGGACTCAGTGTGAATAAAATTACGTTTTCTCGAAAACGGTTAGGATTATTGTCCAAAGTTCTCATCATACAGGGCGAAAAAAAAATGGGCCCATGAGTGTTACAGCTAGTCCGTCCCTGCAGCTGTGAGTAATTCACAACAGTTTCTTGGGTAGTAATTTGACCTGGTATACATCATATTAAAAAATAATTGAAATATACCAGGTGGTTCAATAATTATGTGTAAAAAACTTGATTCCATTGGTGCTCTTTGGGAGCCCATATCTCCGAAGAGGAGGCCGATACGAAAGAAGTTTATATGAACCTATAGTATTCTTTTCACGTGTTTTCTTCATATCCGGGAGATTTCTCACATGTTCCCGGACACCCTGTATATATCTATATATTTGACGTTTAAGAAATTACATTCATCACTTGTTGACACTGACAGTATATAATATCGTTGTTGTTGAGCCCCTTTTTTTATTTTAAACTCTTTTGCTGTTATACGGGGTTACCTTATAAAAAAATTAATGCAATCGATAAAATCTCTGCAATAAGACTACCGCAGTCATATTAACAAGCCAGAAAGGTCAAGGGTCTTTAAAATTCAAAGGCCAATTTAGCCCCTCCATTTTAGCAATCTATAAAAATTTAAACAAGCGTTTGAATTGGAAAACCAGCCCTAACTAACTATTTTTAAAAACTCTCACCTTAATCTCGAGATAACGCTTTTAAAATATGCTGCAAACCATACATAAGGTATTGTTTAAAAATGAACTAAAACACTAATTTTAATTTTAAACTATTTTTTGATTAAACTTTGATTTAATTAAAAAATTAGGCACTTTATTATTCCCGTTATGTATCCTTGAAATCCCTAACCTATCCTATGCATTGTTCCTTCCAATACACACACACCCTGCTTGCCTGCGCACTTCCCAGCCCACTGTCCTAGGCGGTCTGTGGAAAATCCTGCAAATTTTCAGCGGACTTTTAAACCATGGAGTTTGCTCGATTGCCTGCAAGCTTCCGTGTAGGTTAAATCGATCAGGGGTTGCTCTAACATGAATACCTACGACAGATTTTTCAATCGAACAACTCTTTACTACAAAAGATATACATGGTGCACAGTGGCGGCTCGTGACCTATGATAGAGGGGGTTCACAAGTATGGTGAAATTATTTTTAAAATTTTATTTTTGTGTAACGACCAAACAATTACTTTCTAGGCGTTTTAAATGTAGAAAGAAAAAGTAATAAGTAAATGCGTTAAGTAAAACATATTTTTATTTATTTTTTAATTTTACACAAGGAAATACAACTTTTGGAAAATAAGAAAGGTTTTCTTAATGTGTATAGCTGTCGGATCTTAACGTTGTCGCATGCAACAATTTATACAGTCCACTACTAATACTACTAAAGCCATCTACGAGCTATCAAGAAAACCGAATGATGTCCAATACTATTACCGCCATCTACGAGTTATCAAGAAAACCGAATGATGTCTAATACCACTAGGCCATCTACGGCTACGTTATTAGGCGCAACCAAGACTAGAACAATAGTTAACTGTTTTATGACGAGAACGAATCGAGCCACGAGACTGACAAGTTGGCATTCTTCATATTTTCAGTGTTTTTTAGTTTAAATCCTTAAATAAAATGGTTCAAAAACATATCGAGTATCATTTATCGAAATACACAACATTTATCGACCCTACACAATAGTGCTTAAACGTAAAGTCCATTATTCGGTTCTTAACTGTAGAAAATTGATCAATAATAGTCTCATTAAGTTTGGAATACCCTCTATAATTCTTTTTTCATATATTTCATATTTAAACTTTCTAATAAGGTCCCTAGATTTACCCTTTGTGGTCTGCGTTAAATTAATTTCGGGTTCAGGTGTTCCCGCATTCTTCACTTCAATTTTTTGCACCGAACTGAAAGAGCTAAAGTTATTTCTTAAATAGTCCACCGTCAACTATTTATTTTAACTTAATAAATATATAATATTAATACATACACGCTAGACTAGCTGCACGAACAGACAACAGCGCGGTGCACACAAAAACTGTGCGCCTTTTCCATGTTAAATCGCCATAGCCCTGCTATCCCCCGCTGCCACCCTCCACATTTTACTACAGAGAAACTGCACTACTTAATCGCACGTGCGAGCAAGTCTCGTCATAATCGTCATTTACCTCGACTAAGGCACGGTTTCCGGATCTATACAGTTTTGTTTGACGGGATGATCAAATATTAGGGAGGATCGGACTTTTTTAGTTTGACCGTACGATAAAATATTAGGGAGGGTCGGACTACAACCCCCCCAGTCCCTTACCGTGGCCCCCTAGCTCCCCCCTCCCAAACAGTTCTGGATCCGCCCTTGTTTATTATACTGTCAAAATGTATAGGTTATATTTAAGACAAGATGTCAGCTAAACAATCATTGATTGTTTTGGCACTTCGTAAAAATTTCCCATAAAACTATTTTCAAAGATTTTGTTATACAAAAAATACAATTCGATAATGACTGCTGAAGAGGAACAATACTACGATTCAATTGACGACTCCGAATTTGAATCTTGTAGAAGCTTTTGCAATACTCAATTTCAAGATGATTCCGATTTAGAAGACGGCGACAGTAAAATTGGAGCATTAGTTCCATTCTACACTGGAAATGTTGAAGTAAATTCGCTGAAAAACGATTCTAGAAGCAACAGCTCCACGAATGTCAAGAATAAGCTTAAAAGACGAAATAATAAGCATCTCCCTCTATTACCTAACTACGAAAGACGAAAAAATCGATCTTATTTGACAATGTTTTATGCTAGAACTGAACTTCAAAGTAGATCGGGTGCACGATCAGAAAGTAGCCGAGCGACTTGTACGGAAATGTCTCCAAAAAGCTGCTTATCTTGTGATCAAGATAATACAACTTCATGTTGTTATTTTGATGGGATCGATGCCGATGAGTGCGAGCGGTAAGTAGACTCATCTAGATTTTGGGAATAATATTATCCAAAGTTTGTACCAATATGAGATTTCATTAATACCGCCGCACAGCAACCTCATCAGCACTGCGTTCGTACGTTCTCGCAAACGAACGTCCACTTTGTTGAACCTTAATCTAAATCTCCAATAATATAGAGCTTTTTAATGAAGATATTTTGACATATCTATCACTTCCGGTAATACCGGAAGTCGGTGTCAACTAGCTTATTTTAAATGGAACACTTTATGTATTATTATTGTAAATATTAAATTGGCAATATTTCGAAAATTTGTAGTTTTCGACAGCCTTATACAAACTTACACTGAGCGAAATTTCGAGTTGATATAACTCAAATATGAGTTGTTCTAGACCGAAGCGTGTTGCTAATAGGGGACAGCCCAGACATGCATCAACTCACTATTCATAAGTTATGATAGCACAGAAGATGGGTTATTTTATGCGTTGGAATAACTCACACCCCACCGTCTTTAAATTATTGATGGGCTACCGTAGCTATCAGTATGTGAATTGTGATGCGTTACTTGTCGGGCTAGATTAATTCATGATTGGAGCTATCAAAACTTGACATTTAAGTTGTTCTAGCTTACGATGGTGGCTGGAATAACTCACTCCTTGGGCTACACCAGACTCCAAATTTTGGACTACCAGTACCTAAATTGTGGACTATCGGAACTCAAAATATTTCTTTGATTTAACGCCTGCATATTGTGGACTTCAATTGCCTTTTGTTCGGGTTGTATGACATTTTTGTTGTATATTTAAAAAAAAAATAATCAAATGAATTATAGACAGGAGAGCATACTATGGCTAAGAAACCATGCGGACGAAGTGCTGACGATTGCTTATAAATAATAAGGCTCCATTCCAATAATAACAATTTGTATGCATCTCCCTCCTGTCCCTCCATTTTACGCCAACTGAAAAAAATTATGCCAAACACGAATTTTCACGCACAGAGAACAGATGAAAAATCCCGCAAACGGCGCAAGGGCCAACAGTAGGTACGCGCGATCAAAGGAGAATTGACGAATAACAATGGAACGAACCGCGCCAAACCTGCACGAGCACGAATTCGGAACTTTCCGTGACCTTACGATCTTGCGTTTTATCCTCAATATGGGGTTTGGAGCACATTTCCTGAATTATTCCAACTCAAAATAATTTACACATGGTAATGAGTTAAAATAATTCACGTCCGGGTTAAAACGACACTTTATAATCAATTAGTAAGTTTTCCCAACCCAGAAACTGAGTTGATGAGGTAACTCATAAAATAGTTACAAGATGATGGAATTGTGGTGATCCCAAATATGTTTAAAATGTTGATAAAAAATCTCTTCCTGGGTTGAGGCGAACCAAAAGAACCTGAATTACTGTAGCGTTTTTAAATAATGTGTGATAATTCTTAGGCTCAGTTAGAACAACATAGAGAGGTGGGTTGAGGTAGCTCCAATTTTGTAACCCACGACATTGGTAAATGCATTTTTGTCAGTGTACCCTTATTTTTAATGCTAAATAGAAAATAATTGAGTTTCCATTTGAAAATGTAGATTTTTTGCTGTTTTCTCAATTTCATTCTTAATTTTATTTTTTGAACGCCCTGTATAAATAGTTATCAAAACATATAAAAATATCTTAAAGCAGGTCCTTTTCAACAAGGAATCCAAGCTAAATTAAATAATAAAGGTTTCAGTATATAAAAAATTTATAAATATTTTAATGTCCGCAAACGTCATTTTGGACCATAAACACACTAAGACTTAAGTATCTGACACGAAATTTGTATGGTATCTTGCGTAAAAGTCATAAAGGAAATAATATATAGGGTGTTTCATTTAAAACTAGCAAGTTATTACTGATAAGTGACCAAGTCATAGTTCAAATGTCGCTTTTGATCAACTATGAAAATTCTTGTTCCAGTTTTTATGAACAATATACGGAAGAAGGACAAGCTAGAGAAGTTAACTATGGTGGGAGCGTTGCTGTCATGCCTTGTTCGATTCCATCTGCAGATTCCAAACTTTACAGTGTCTCCGAAATGCGCTTAAACTCTTCGGACGCGTCCAAAAAAAGATGTAACAATAAATTTAGTACAACTAGAACTAAACCCCTGAAGGTGTGTGATCTTGGAGGTCTTGGTCCCAATATTGCTCAGGAGAAGGTAATACTCGAATTTTTATGGATGCTATAAGATGACGTGATGATATATTCGATTATTGAGCTAAAAGGGCTAAAAGGCTACCCAGAGAACAAAGACTACAGCTATCTTTATTGGGATTTCGGGAACGGCAAGAGATTGGAATAAGTCGGTTAAATTGGGGGAAAAGTCGCGTTATTATTGACCCAATAATATGCCGAAAAAAGATCAAAAATAAATACAGGAGCTTCCGAAATATTTTGAAAAATATATGCCCTTGTATTTATTTTTAATTTTTTTGCGTCATACTATTGGCCCATAATTACGCAACCAAATGTAATCGAGGGGCGGGGATGGGGGGGGGGGGGGGGGGGTGGGCGAATTTGTTACATCCTTCTTGTGAGAGATTACTTTTGATTATTTATTTGATACATTTTTCAATATAGCGATTCTGAGAGTCCATCTGATACTGTAGAAACATTAGAAACAAAACATACTTTTAATTTTTTAGCTAGAATTGTTAAGGAAAAGGCAAGATTACGGAAGAACAGTAAGCCAGAAAAACCGATTAAAATTTATGGAAAATAAAGTAGTGCAAAAATTGAAAGATGAACTTCAGGATGGCAATAAATTCTGATTGATATGTTTTATTCAATTTGTGAATCGTGATCTGTATTTTAAATAAACAAGCCTACAGTCATTTTCTTTGTAAACGTGTTAGTATCTTCAATTAGTTTTGAGTTTATCATTATTGTTGATTTTTTTATTTGGTGTTATGCTACAGAACGTAAAGATAACTGATGTTTAAACAGTTATTTACTGTTTGTTTTGTTACAAAACATTATTACAAATAGTAAGCGTTTTGCATATATTTGATGGCGAGATCCCTCGATATAAATGCAGTGTTCCAAATTGAAATAATCCGATTCGTATAATATTATGAATGAATGGGTTTGTAGCACGTATGTCGTATATATACCATCATTTCTCTGTGATACGTTATTTACAGATTGAGGTTATGTCCTGTCAGTTGTTGATTCATTTTGACGTATGCCTGTTATTTTTTACTTTTTTTTCATACTCTATTGCTTTAGACCAACTAATTCGACTTAATTAGGTAAATTTATTTGGTCAAATCAAGAAGCAAATAATCAAAGTGGAACCACATAAACTTTACCAAATATTTATTAGTTGTTAGCTTCAATTTTAGGTAGTGATTTTTGGTTGCACTATGTCATCAGTTTCATAGGACGAATTATGTAGAAATTATGTGAAGCAATCATGTTTTGCCTTTAAAGTGCTCTTTTATAATGTGAACAAGGTAGTTGTTATATTCCCAATACAATAATTTAAAAAATGACTGATTACGACAAAAAGTTTGAGGAAGACCTCGAGAGAGCACAGGCACTCAGTCTAGAATCGTTAGCATTGGAACAGTTTAAAAATAAACATTTACAAGAACTAAGTAAAAATGTTAGTAATGGGCAAACCAAGAAACCAGCAACAGGTAAGGACCAAGGCTAATAAGCTTACCACCAAGGTTAGGTAGTAGAACTAAGTAAATAATTTTTATTTGGGTTTGTTTTTCACCCATTCGTAAAAATAATTTATTTTTAGTTACACGTACTGCTTCAATGACCGAAATGGATTCCCATGGAAAATATGAAAGACAAACCAGTAAACCGAGACCTAGGCCTGAGCCGTTAAGTGGAACAATTGGGGGTGCATCTAGTGCACTTATCGCCCCACCACCTTCTCAGAGAAAAAATAGTAATCCTAATGATGCCGAAGATTTAATATCTTTTTCCAGTCCACCGGCCAGTACAAGTAATATTATTGATTTTTGTAATCAACAGAGGTAAGTACATATTAAGAGATTTGATTTGGTTACAGAGACTAAAAATGTTTATTTGCAAAAAATCCACAGAACAAATTTACAATATAAATATTTTTCCAGTACCTATAGCTTTCTACACAAGGGCACTTAGTGCGAAATTAGAGCATCCATATAATCTTTTAATCGTCAATCTTTTGAAATATTAGTAGACTGTTGCCAGAAATTGGTACAGAGGACAAAAAAAAAGTTAAAAGTAATCCATGGTCAGCCAGGCCAACTGAGTAGCAAAAGGTACCCTTACCTACCGACAGCCAAAAAGGTTAGGTCATCCATGACCACTGACGACCATAAAGACATAACCCATGTCTACTATGTCCATCTTTTTCAGAAAGTTCTAAATTTTAGTCTGAAGATACTAAAGTACTGAATGTCACTAAAAGTACTAAATCTAGTACTAACTCTGGTACTGTGACTTGCAAATATGGCATAATACAACAAAGTTAAATTTAAGGCATTATGAAATGATATTTAAAACAAACATTGTCAGCATTTTTTATTTAAAAAATCTTCATCATATTTTGCGAAGAGTTTAGAGATATAGGATCAGAGTTACAAAAACTAATTCATTATCCTTTACATTTGCTAAATTTCGGCCTATTCTATATGAGGTTAACAACTATAATAATAGATTATCAAGGAAGGTGTCATGCAAAAGTATTTGCAGATTTTTTAAGGTATATAATACTATAAATAATACAAAGAAATTATTTTATACAACAATATGTTCCTCTGGAAATGCTAATCAGGCAGGATGTAGCGAGAAGGAAAGAAAAATTTGTCTGAGATAATGATTTTATCTCGAAATTTATCTCTGCAATTTAACACATTGGGTAGATAATACTAATGCTGTTATTAAGTCCCAATGTGTGTAGGTTTTCTAACATTATACAACAAAATGTTTTTAACACTTTTATTTCTAAATAAATGTGTGGGGAGCACAATGATGTTATTTCATTGCTGTTATTAAGGTGTTGGAGTAAGTGTACCCAAAAATTGAAGCTAATCCCGTTTCAAATAGGTCGAGAAAATGTTTTTTTTTTTATATTTATTTTGCTTTTTTCCAAAGACCGTTTCACACAGAGAGCTGAAATTTGGCATGGTTATAGTTGTGTGTAACCTAAACAAAGACTAAAATTTTAAGGACCTCCGTTCAGAGTTTAAGTATTATTTACTTTGGGTCCAAATAATAGCTACCAGTGACATAGAATTTGACAGCTTTATTTTGACATTGTTGGTATCTGTTTAATAATCATGGGCCCGGTATTTATGTCTGCTTTGTATATGTAACGCCCGGTATTACGAAAATAAACACAACGGAAAGAGATGGGGATTTTATCTGTAGGATCCCCATCTCTTTTTAGCTTCTGTCTGTTTCTGTTTTCATTCTAAGAGCTAATCGGTTTGATATGTTTTGGTTAGGAAAAACAAACAATCGACGGACGTGACTCAAAAGTCTATATTTTTATACAGTTTGCGGCAGACTTGGCACAATCTGTTGAGTTAAGAATTTCTGTTTTTTCCACAAACAATACTTAAATTTAACCGACAAACACTGAAAAGCCACAAATCATTTTATTCAACAATAGTGACTAATATGATAGTGTAAAACGTGAAAGCAGGTATGTAAGACGGCCGTTCCAATAAGGCCTTTATAAAAAGTACGTTCCAAATGTTCTAAGGCGATTTAATGTCTAATGACCAGAAAACGACCAAGAAACATTATACTAATTTTGAGAGTTTCCCGACTATTTTTCTGATAAGTTACCAAAGAATGTGAATTGTTTATTCTTCAAAGACTGTGAACCAAAGCCGTATCCTCCTTGATTTAAATTCCTTGTTTAACAGCATTAAGAAATAAAACCTAAAAGTTTTTATATTATATTAAACATACAAAATATGAAAATTTTAAAACTGAAGCCATTATTTTTTTCTCCATATGCCGGTTTTTATTGTTGGCTCAGGGGTTTCAAGGAGGAAGCATTTACCTCGAGGACGCACTTACTCCGTGTTACGTTATATCTAGAATTTAATTATCCTAGGATAAAAATTTATTGTGTAAGATCCGATTGTTTCAGAATTGTTTTCTTATTTTATTAAATCCTTTTCATGCTATCTACTATATACAAATGTTAATAATTAATGGTGTAATTTTTATTTGTTGTTTATTGTACTATGGCTCTTCTATTTAACTTAAAAATATTATAAAAAAGAGTTAAGGTCAATTATTGTTCATTGAGAAAAATGTGATTTTAAATAGATATGCTAGAACTACAAAAATAGGCTAATTATAGATTTAAGAAGATACAGGGTGTTATGGAAATGACGTATTATATTTAAACCGGCAATTCCTGAGATGAATACAAATTGAAGAAAAATATCCTTAAATGGCGCTTTCAATTCATTCAGCGGTAAAAATGACATGACGTCAAACCAGGAAAACATCTGTGCGACACTGCGACACATACGAATTCTCACCGGTGTTGTCAGAATTACACCTTACACTCTTTAAGTTTGAAATACGCAACTACGTAACTAGGTCAATGACCTTTTGACTTTTAGTGATTGGCTGACTGATTTTTTAATGTAATTTTATTTAGGCCATACACACACACTTACCTTGTCGGTCTTATTTAAAAATTAGTGTCAATTTATATAGAAACTTATACAGCGTTTTAGTAAAGAAACCGGCACATCACATAACCCATAACCATAATCGCAAAACTTCACATGAACAATGACCGCTATAATGCACAAAATTCACTTGGAGACATCGTTTTTATTAACATTGGCTTGTCTCGCCTAGATTTGTATGAACTTTTGTTTTTAAATAAAACACATTGTAAATTGTAAATAACATTTCTTTGAATTAAAAGTGACATCTGAACTGAAACATTTAAAGCACGAGCTGTCAAAAAGTAGAGATGACTATTGCAATGAGTGTTTTTCCGGTAGATTCCAGCGCATTCACCAAAAATGGTTGAAATAAATAATTATAATAATCTACAGCACTTATTTATTGTTTTCCGTCACTGCTGTGCATACCAATAAAGATTAAAAAACTTGTTAATCGCTGCTCTGGTGCTCTTTTTCATTCGAAAAGCTTAAAAAAATTAAATCGATCGTTTCACTGCGGGATTTTAAAACCAAAGATTAGCCATCTCTACTATAAATCGACAGGAGGTTAGAAGTTGACATTTGCTTGACAACAAGATATTTCTATGCGGCTTCGTGCGAAAGAGTTTTTTCGGGATATTTAATTAACTGTAACAGTGCGACTAAGTGTGAAAATGTTTAGTACATACCGAAAAACCAAGTCGAAGGCATATTAGAAAATGTTCCTTTAGTAAGAGACTGGAAATCGCAAGGTCACCGGATCTTACCCCATGCAATTTTTTTTCTATGGGGTACGATGAATAAATAAATAGTTTATAAAGTCAATGATATGGATCAGTTGCGATATAAGATATTGGATGCAGCAGATAAAATAATTGCTGAACGTTTTAGTTTATAAAGGGCCAATTTGTGTCCTATTAACTAATTTGTGTGTGTTTCTTTAAGATTTATGGTAATTTGTTCAGTGTTTCACTATGTGTTCTGTGTCTCTGACGATATACAGGGTCATGTTCTGAGAATGGAAGAAAAACGCCGCAGAGGTTTTAGTGGGGTCTAAACTTTACCCACTAAAACCAAAAAAACTGAAGATGTATGTGCCCTGGATTACTTGCTAGTATACTGGCACCTGGATTCACTTTTATTTGGATACTAGGTAGCTAAATATTTATTTTTATAAGAAACTAAAGTTTTACACTAACCGTTTGGCAACATTGCGCCAGAACATCTGTTTATTACACAGCTGCTCAGTGTAATATGACTTTGCCGAGGAGTGACCTATGGGTTTATGGGTGAATTACCCCACTTTTAAACGTTCGATTTGTATAAAAATATGTAGCGCTTCTCTAAGACACCCCAGGAGTCACCCATTATGACCCATTTAAATATAATACGTCATTTCCATAACACCCTGTATAGTAGTAGTAAATAAAATTGAATCATCTCTCTATCTTTGTGAGGCACCCAAGAATTATGTCCCCTGCCCTTCTTCACACATACTATGTCAGTTAAAGATATTAAAAGTGTAATATAATGATTATCTTGATTTTTTTTTAGGTTTGTTTTGCATTTCCTAAAACTTTATATTATTCACCTATCCATTAAAAAATAACACAACAGTATCTAAAGTAAATAAATCAATCAAAACAATAAACCTAATCTAAAACAGATAACCCACTTATCTAAGCTAAATGTCTTACACGCAGAGTTTTACATTTTAGTTACAATACAAACAACCAGATCGTGCTTGTCTCTACACCGCCAATCAAACAGTCCGCGATGCATCCATATTGGCAACAGCCTAATCAGATGGGGCCTAGGCAACAGACGCCACCTGGGTATCCCGGGCCAACTGGATATCCCGGGCCGACTGGGTATCCTTATCAAACACCGTATAACTATCCCCCACCTGGACCTGGGGCTGTGTATTATCAGCAGAGTAATATAGGGTTTTATCCATCCCCCATGATTCATTCGCCTTCGCCGGTGAGTTATGGAGGAATGTCAAGTCCAGTGGTGTCAGAAATTGGTTTTAAGACTAATTTAACAATGCCGCCGCCACCGCCAAGTGTCGGGTACAGTAATAACGCCTCGGAGGTAAGTTTTATTTTTAGTTTTAATCTATAAAGTCTTCCTTAGTTATATTAAGGTGAGAATACGACAACGTCAGACGATGATATTTAATGTGATAAAGACATACATGATGTATAATTTATGACCAAGAATGTATTTATGCCCCTCAAAACAATGATGCAAGCATTGTATTTTTCAAATTATGTTAAATAAATCGAGTATTTGTTAATATTTAGTTAAAAACTAACTAGAAATCCATCCAAATTGGAGCATTCTGATTTTCAGGTAAAAATAGTGCTGTAGGCTTGGGTCAAACAGACTTGTATAATTGTAATTAATTAATATAGTCTATTAATCGACTGTATGGGAACCTTGATATTTCGATTTGTGTCCCACAAAAGAAAGTCGGCTTTAATTTGGAAAACTTAAGATAAATAATAATTTAGACCATAACTGATAACACCTTCTGTTACGATTGTTGATTTATCTTTTAAAGGTTGATAATATTCAATTTAACTTCATATGAACATGTCTTAAACGTCTTAACTTGTGAGATACAGGGTGTTAAAGGCACGAAGGCCACTGGTCGGAATAAAAACAACATGTTATACATCATAAAATGCCTTTTGATGAATAGAAAGTGTGTATCAAATTTCACAAAAATATCTAGAGCAGTATCACAGATATTAAAAAAAAAATAAGATTTTTTGAACATCTTTAACACCCTGTTTCTCAAAAATTAAGACCTTTAGGACCTATATTAATATGAAGATTTTTCTGAAAATGGACCCAAGAATAACCTCCTTAAATATTAGCATGTTATTAACAAACACCCTGTATAATAAGCAACGTTCTATCTAAAATTTAAAAAATATATAAATAAATGGTGTTTTGTAAGTTAATTTTTTCATAGAATCCGTTTATTTTAAAAAAAATTGTTAATACTAAGTTTAAAAAAAGTCCTTTATCATGATTAAAGTATTCGTTTGCTGATAATTATGTTTATGAACGTGTTTTGGTCTCTTATCTTTTCGTATAGTTTATAATCTTTATATCACGCTAAAACATAAAGCATGTTCATTTAGATTAGGGCTTACTGGATACACGGCCAGTTTTAACGGGTAGTAGAAAAAAAAATAACACATGAACAATTTGCACACATTTTTTGACGAAATATTTAGTGCCGTTGCACACGAGCGTTAATTTTAAAGCGCGCAAATTTTTTACCTCAACCATTCCTTCCACAATAAACAAAATTACTCATATATTAAATTACATCACAAGCACATGAAAGCAAATTAGTCCACAACAGAACAGAAAAACGATAACGCTACAACAATCGCGAATTCAGCGGAACCCCGCGACGAGGTGCGATCACTTTCACGTTACCTGGCACTAGGGAATCCAATCCCGCAAATGCGGGATCCCGCGGTGATTTCGCGTGATTGACATTGCGGGATTAAACGTGCGGGATTTGCGGGACGTGATGTGGGTGCTGTATGTCAATAAAAAGTTGTTTTATGCAATTAGAAACAGAGTAGAGTAGCAGGAATATATTTATTGCACATGTTACAATACAATAGTACGACTAGTTTAACGGTTACATGTTACATTGATTTTGAAAGTATTTTCGGAGAAAAGATAACATGTTTAATGTTTAATCTTTTAGATTTGATCTTATTTTATTGCACATGTATCCTGCGGCTGAAAACGCACGTTCAGCTTCGACACTTGTCGGCGGAATGGATTTTACACAATTTGTGGCCCTCTGATTCGAATAGTTGGCGCATATCGGTCGATGTGATAAACTTTCCAAAGGGTATACCATCTTTAGCTACCATTCGAGACACTCTTTCCTCCATCGAAACTTTTTTCTCAGATGAAAAAAAATCGGTAATTTTCAGTTTTCTTAGGTAGCACAGAAGAACCACTAACATCTGAGCGCTTAGCAATAGAACTAAATGAACTACTCGAACTGCTGGTACTAGCTTTTATTTCCTGTGTTATTTTATCAATATCAACACCACTGCTGCTCTGGACTGTCAAAATTAATATTATGCTTTGTTTGTAAGTGGGTGTGAAGTAGGGATGCCGCTTTGAACCGTATCGGTTCTTTTCGAAACAGGTTTTTATGTGGAACCGGTCGAAACAGGTATAAATCGATAGGTTTTCCGGTTCCACTGGAACTATCTGTTTCGCTCTTCGCTGGAGCGGTCTGCTTCTCCGAGGCGGCCGAAACAACTTGTTTCGATGAAACTGTTTCGGTAAAACTGTTTCGGATTCCGAGTCTCCGATGAAGCGGTTTCGAACAAACAGTTTCGAATGCTCGCGCACTCTACAATGTTGGAAAAGGCTGATGGATTGGCTGATCGTGACGATTCGTCGCCTCGTGTAGGGTTTGTGCAATGTTGTCAATGTTTAATATTTTTCAGAAATGTTGGTAAAAATCAAAACTAAATATTTATCACAAAAACTTTTTATAACAAGAAAATAATAATATAGTAAATAAAACCCTTTGGCAATGTACAAAGGTAAAGTATATGTGAGTTATCATCTAAACAACACAACACACATACTAATAGGTACCTGCTAAAAAAACTATTAAGTAAAGAACATATATTTATAAAGTATATAGAAAACCAAAATCCAACAAGTAGGAACTTAAATTTCTCCAAATTTGGTTGGTTTAAGTTTAAAAGAATACCAAAACATTGATACCTATGTAATAACAATAAATATCTAAACAGAATATAATAATACGTAGGTATCTTAAAACGAACGAAAAAGTTCCAATCTGGGCTACTTTTCCGGCACCAGCAGCCAAACCGACCCGCGTGCCGCAGCATTGCGATGTAACAGAAGAGCAGCGGAAATTTTGAAACCGTTTGGAACTGAAACTGGTTTCTTGAAACAGGTATTTTTTAAAACCGAAACAGGTTGCACCTGTTATTTAAAAAGCCCTGTTGCAACCATCCCTAGTGTGAAGACCTTTGGTGGAACGAGCAGAGATTTGATATGCTAGGGCATAACTTACATTTAGCTGTAAGACCATCTTCAGACTTTAAAAAATAATTCCAAACTAAACTTTAACCTTTATTGTCTTTGTAAACTACACCGACACTCATTTTTGTGATTGCTGTTTAAATTCCATGTATTATATTCAACCACTTGATAAATGTCACTATATACTAGTTGAATAATGTTCTTACTTTCGCACGTACGCAAGAAAACTGTTCTGTTTAACGTATTTTCAATAGCTCAGCATGGCGGGGAATCCCCGACGCGTCGACCAAGAATACCGCAGTTCCCGCGGATCCGCGGGACCAATGGACTCAATCCCGCGGCGTTTGCGGGATTAAAGTTTGGGCGCGGGATTGGATTCCGTACCTGACACCTTCCCTCGCTTTTCGATCGGGAGACAGGGGAAGTTCAATTGCGCGACGTAGCGAATTACGGAAGGTCAAGGCACGCGTAGTGGCCGTTCGCAATTGGCATGAGAAACCTACATTACAGTTGTTAAGTTACGTAGATATTTAGGCGGTCGATTAAAAAAAAGTATGTAGGGTTCCTCTAGGACGCCCAAGGAGTCACCCATTTAACAATAATAAGACCCTGACTATAGCACTGAAACAATGTTTGTAATAAATGTCAGAAAAATGTCATTGAGCGGTACTCATCCAGGGAAGAAAGTATAGTCCCTCGGGTTAAAATTAAATCGACAACGTCGATATGTATGATGTGTGAACCTATCATTGTAGTTGAAAGAATGCCTGTATGATTTCTCTCCAGCCGAATACTGCTTATTGGTGTACAAATAAACCAAATTGTAAAAATTACTTTGTTTCACTTCTAACAATAACCATTTTAGGAATTTTGTGTATTAGTAATTTTATTGTTGGTTATTGCCATTGTCTGGTAATGTGCATAATTTTTATAACTTGTTTCTACTACCGAGATCGAACTAAAAGGTATTTGAAATCTAGCTTCTTATGTGCTGCACTTTATTATTATTCTTGTTATTGATTACTTTTGATGGTATGTTGTATTATTATTTTTTTAATACCTAATTTTACATAATAATATAAACTCTGTAAGTTCCACGCACTTGTGCTGCAGCTGAAACAAAATCAAGTGGTTATTTTATTTCATCAAAATTTCATTCAATCAAAAAATCACAATGTTTTGATTTCTTTTAAAAATCATTATTTTTTAAAAAAAATTGAATTGAATAGAAACGTCCGGGCAGAGATATCCTCCTTCACAATACTGCCGTGTTAATTGAAAGGGGCGTATCTGCTGAAAATTTAATTGCGAAATTCATCGATTATTTAGCTTCCAATTTTCGATCATTCCCATATTTGTAGTTACAAACGTATTAATAGATATTGGTAGCATATACTGCTTTCGAATTTAACAGAGCTCATTCATGTCAGGTTGCTTGAAAGCCATAAGCAACTTTTAACGTCATTCGAAGATACGCCCCTTTGAATTAACACGGCAGAATAATACTCAAGTTCACAATGCCGCCAAATTATAACCTATCCCAATTTAAAGAAGATATTGGAGGATTTTTTTTTAGGGGAATAATAATAATAATCTTTATTTCAACTTGTTACACTTCAACAGAGCAAACAATGAAATGACGTCACACTCAAAACAAAACCCATTGCACTAATACCATGTCCACAGTTCACAAGCTTCCACAAAATTCTCTAAGACTGTAAGGCTCTAAATCTATCAGAAATTTCCTGAGTTCTCTTTTAAATATTTTTGCTGTATCAATTTGTTTTACATTTTCTGGCAAAGCATTATAGAGGGTGTTATGGAAATGACGTATTATATTTAAACCGGCAAATCCCGAGATGAAAATAAATTGAAGAAAAATAACCATAAAATTTGAATTATTAAGCGAAATATACACTTTATATGAAATCTCAAAATTTACGTGGCCGCTCCTGAGGCCCTTCGCAATCAATATTTTATTGAGGCAGTCTCCAGGTTCAAAAGAGGTTAGCGCATTATATGCGATGTTGTCATATTGCAACACATAATTCTAAACGCACGTGTTCAGTTTTTGACAACAAGACGTCTTTGACGCGCGCGATCACTTCTTTTTCAAACGTTTTAGACAAAGAAAACTACAATTTTAAGGTACATACTCTCTTACCTTCGATCTTATTTTCAAATAATCCGTTTTGTAATTAAATTCCATAAAAAAAATAAAATACAAAAAGTATGTTTTTCAACAGAACATTTATTATTATGAATTATTTCACAACAAAAAAAAATCGGGCAATACAACTAACAAAACGTTTAAAATTCGAATACGTCAAGCACGTGGCACCCTCGACGTCGTGAAACCAACGTCGTTCCACTCCCGAGTCTCGAAACATACTGAAGTATGAAGCGGCGCGCGGCCGGTATTCAAGCTACGGCGAGACATGCGGTGTGATCTGACAACACTGTTAGTATACTCTAGTGACCCACATTGTTGCTAAGTGAATCCAGATTGAACGGGGCGACAGTATGTGGGTAAAAAGGGTTTTTACCTTAATATTTAGATATTCGATTTAAAAAAAAAAGTATGTAGACTTTCTCTAGGACACCCAAGGAGTCACCCATTTAAATATAATCATTCATTTCCATAACACCCTGTATAACTTAAGGCACATACATTGTGGAGATTTCTCTGTTAGTATTAGTATATGTATGGGATACCTAACATCTGCTGATCTTGTACCGTATTCATGCCCAGAAACTATATCAAAATAATCTCTGTGTTTGAAGAAGAACATTAAGCATTCAAATATATAGACAGCGTACGCTGGCATAACACCCATTCCCTTAAAAACACTTCTACAGCTTTCCAAGTAATAAATTTTTTTTATTATCATAATTACCTAATTAATCTTTTCTGGACTACAAAAAATGAAAATGAGAAATAAAGAAATATGAGATAATTATATTGTTAGAAAACTCTTCTAGCGCTCTCGTAGGTATATTTTTCTTCGGAAGGGAAATGACGAAATGTCTTAAAAAAATTGCCTAGGGTTATTTAACGTTTAATCGCGTTCTTTATCTAAATCCGTACTAAAAGAAAATTACAATTAGGTAGGTACATAGGCCCCTAAGGGAAAGCACTATATTATTTTAATGAAATATTAACGAGTTTGTGAATACCTCAATTATAATTGAATATAATGATATTCAAAATGCTATTTTCTCCATACATTAGCTTTCTAAGGGACCTAAGGGGGATGTCTTTAATTTTGTGCCGGTTAGTTTAAGAAAAGTGATTGGTTTAGTTCGCACTTCCACTAGGTAGAACTTTAATTTAATTTATGTTATGCCACCGTGACGAACAATAGTGTCGCCCTATTCACAATGACGTACAAATATTTCGGATTGTGATTTTATGAAGAAAAGTCCGGTAAAATGTGAGACATCTCCCGCATATGAAGAAAACAAGTGAAAAGAGTAGTACAAGTTCATATAAACTTTTTTCGTATGGGCCTCCTCTTCGGAGATATCGGCTCCCAAAGAGCTCGACTGGAATGGAAGTTTTTTACACATAATTATTGAACCACCAGGTATATCTATTTTTTTTTTAATATAATGTATACCAGGTAAGATCGTTCAAATTACTATCCAATAAAGTGTCGTCTCTTACCGAGATGAGATGAATTACATGATGTAATTAAAATGTCGTTTTTTCGAAAACGCTTAGGATTAGCGACATGAATGAAGAGTATTTAATTTCTAGTCAATAGTTAAAGATACGTAAAAAAACGTTTTCCAAAGGTCTTATCATACAGGGAGTTACAAAAATCGGGCCACGAGTGTCACGTCTAGTGCGTCCCTACAGCTGAGTAATTCACAATAGTTTCTTGGATAGTAATTTGAAGGGTGTTACGTGGTATACGTCATATTAAAAGAAAATTTAAATATACCTGGTGGTCCACTAATTCTGTGTGATTACATTCCATTGGAGTTCTTGGGGAGCCGAAGCGGAGGCCTATACGAAAAAAGTTTATATGAACTTGTAGTATTCACTTGTTTTCTTCATATCCGGGAGATTTCCCACATTTTTCCGGACACCCTGTATATTTCTGAGATATTTCTGAATTACGTTATTAAAAAGTATAAAGGGCGACCCATCTAAAAAAAAAAGGAAATTTGTTTTTTTTCTTGTAAACTATTGAACGTAGAAAAAAATCTGAGTACGTCACTGGATTCCACGTAAAAAACTACAAAGAGAACATTTTATCAAAACATCCCGTATAGCGAAAACGAGGTGGCCTAAAAAAAATTCCACCCTGTACGTAACTTCCTAAACATGCTTTACCAATTTTTGATAGGTAGTTAAATTGTAATTTGAATATAAATCGTAAATATACGTATAATTTAATACACAAATGAAAATATAATTTATATTCTACAGCTTACGGATCGAAAATATTGATATAAAACATTGCAAATACGATTAACTCTCCAAAAATTAATGCAATAACTTATTATAATTGATACATTTGAAAATAAAGCACACGTTGTTTGGTTTAACTTTTAGACATGGTATGAAATCATTTTAATCCTCGATCCATCGGAAATTAAATTTCCCGCGCATAATGAATAATATTAATTATTTGTTAATAATGGTGCCGGTCGGTAGTTTGCTATTTTGTTACGTAACAAATAATAAAAACATTAGTTAGTATGTAGTTTATTTTTATGTTGAATAGACCCATCATGGTTATACGGTAAATTTATTATTTTATTGTGGTTTTATAGTTAATCGTTCTGATTTATGGTGCCTGTATATTAGAAAATTACTTTTGACTTTGATTTTTTCCATATGTTACTGTGAAAGACCGAAATCTCGCTAATGTCGAGATTCTCCAGTGAATGTCAGTATTGTCCTAGTTGTTTTGCGTACCTATATCAGAAATACTTGCCTAATATCATTGTTTCTCACTTACCCCCGCGAAGATCGACATTCAGCATGCACTAATGGTGAATGTTGAAAATATTTTTTTATTAAATAAAAACAAAATAAATCCCAACAAACCCGAACAATTGTCTTCTCGTTTACATCCAATTAAGGCATGTAACTCCAAAAAAACTGACGGTTTACTGCGGTAGAAATTAAACACAAATTAGAATATCTATTAAAAATGCTTGCATGCACGCTATAAAACCTTGCATCAAACCGACGAAAGAACAACGCATCTCGTGCTGGTGATGGAAACTGTAAAATGGCAGAAGCCTGTTAAAACCTGTCCTTTTCGACACTCAACGAAGCTCAAGGCATCTTTTAACATACTTTTGGGTATCTATTTGGATACGCAGGCCTTTTATTTGGATACCCAGTAAACATCAAATGGGTCCGGAAATTTACTGAACTGATACCAGTGATGATACCTAAAAATGCTTTAATGAATAGAGTCATAAAAAAATATTTAAAAAATTGTGCTGTTGAAAAAACATGGATACGAAGCAAAAATTCACTAAAGACATGGGTACGCAGTAAAAATTCACTAAAGACATGGATACGCCGTAAAAAATCACTAAAAGATGCCTTGACGAAGCTTAATTGTGTTTCTCGACAGATACGTACAACGTATAATAAAATTAACAAATGTACATGAGACATTTCACCAGTAAATGTATGTTGACATTCACTAATGTCGGTCTTTCACGGTAATATACAACCTGTCCAAGATAAGGAGGGCCAGTACATGGATCTCGGAAACCGTAAGAGATACGAAGACGTTAAATGGAGGTAAAGTTGCGCATTTACGTGCCTAATAATATACCGTTTAGAAAGTTTTAAAATTCCGAGTAGTTCCGAAGATATCCGGAAAAACCCGAAATTCTGAATAATCGTTTTATTGTTTTCCTGGGTTTTTTTGAGATCGAATTCTTAAGTAAATTGCACTTTTGCATTGCCTCTTTTTCCGCTCTATCTAATAGCGTTAATTGTTTTGTAATCCGTCGAGTCGTATTCGATGGGCCATTATCAACTTTCTTTTTTTAAATACGGTCCTGTTTTTCTGATGTTGGAATTTGAGAGCTTTTTTTCTCCCGGATGCAACGATGTATGACACATTGTGGTTTAATGACGTTTCGAGGGTTTTTTGAACAACATCAGGACATTTTGGGATGCGGTCCTGTATTTCTCCTAATTTTATAAATAATATCTCATAAGTAACCGACTTCGTATCTCTTACGGTTTCCGAGATTCCTGTACTGGCCCTCCTTATCTCAGCCACTCAAGGCCAGTCGCAACAAGTCGCGATACGCGATGACAACCCTCCCAGTTTGGCGAACATTTAAACACTGTCGTTTCGATCGATTGAATAGCGGTATATGCGCATCGCCGCCGTTAGTAAACGGCCGGCATAAACCTAAATCTTAGTAAATAGTATAAAACTCGTCGCGACATTTCGCGGTGTACCCAGTGCACTTGATAGTGCTGCGAGATCCCTTTCCCCTTTGTCAGACTGGAGCCTTACTGATGAGCCGTAAACGGCGAAACGCGTATAGGGATGAGTCTGATAAAGGGAAAAAGGAAAAATTTTCTATTCAAAATGTTATAGGTTGAGATAACTGTTTTAATTTTCTTATTGGTATAGAATAAGTCATAAATGCACGCTTTTTAAGTTAATATCTGTATTTTAATATATATTGCATGAATATAACCTGTCTAGTAATAACCAAGGGTTGCGTTTTTTCTTTTAGCCGCCGCCCGCTTTACCGCCCAAAAATCAAAATAGACAGCCGCCCCCCCACCCTTCTTTACCTCCGAAATCGTCTGCGGCTTATTCGAAATTGACGCAAAGCTTAAAAAGCGCCAATACTACAAAAAATAGCGTTAAGAGAGAAAAGGTTGAGAAACGAGAACATAATTCCAGTAATTTAATCGATTTGGCACAAGTAGATGATAAGAATAGCGTTAGAGTGAGCATATTGCAAGAGTTTGATCCTATTTTATCTGATTCGCAGAGTTATTATGGGAGTTATTACGGACGCACCATGAGTCCCGACTGTTCTGGTAAGTTTTTGGTTTTTGGTATCGGGGGTTTGTAGTGGTTTTGTTTTGAGCTTAGCTTTTCTTGACATTAGCTTTATCTAAATTTGACACTAATTTTATTAACTTGACAGTACTTTTACTATCTTGACGTTCTGTAATACTTCATATTTATGAACGAGTTTAACGAAAACGCAATATCCGTATAGTGCGAGTAAAACAACTACGTTGCATGTTTTGCAAAATATATACAGATTGTCCAAGAAGTTAATTGACCATGGCCTACTCTTATAAGTAACGTAAATTATTAAAAAAAAAACGCATTTTAGCTTATGTTTTTTTTTTATGATCAAACACAAGCACTATAGGAAAAATTGAATTGAATTTTGAATTGAATGTAAACACCATTAAAAATAACTTTGTCATGGATATACATTTTTGGACACTGTGCATTTCACAATAATTTCGAAATATTCAAATTCATTCACCCTATAAGATCTTTTTTCTATTTGGGTTTCATAATGGCTACATTATGAAATGCAAAAATATTGAATAACCTGCCACTTTATGATGGATATAGAAAACTTTAAAATACTAACCTTTAACCTTGCAAATAGATCGTTTTTACTAGATATTTATCTGAAATACCTATACTCGGAAATATATAACATGCTGACGGTGTCCGTCCGTCAACTAATTTCTAGTCACAACTATAAAACAACATAACCTAAAAATAATAGAAATATCTTCCAGTTTAGGCTCTGTTTCTAAAGTTTTATTCAATAAAGTACTATTTTTATTTGTAATTCAATATAGTATTATACATATTACTTTATATATACATATTTATGGTTACTGTAGACATTTCGTGGGCATTAATTGTTATTCCTGTCAGAGTCTGTGTCCCAATATTTTGTTCAATAGTATTATTTATTATGTTGTTCAACATTTTGAACTTTGTTTTGCATATTCTTTTTAAAAGTTTGTCTAGATTATTTTCTGCAATTTCTCGTATTTCTGACGGAGTACAACTTTTTTCCCGACTCATTTTTATTAACTTTAATAATTTATTTATTTTTAATTATGACTGATGGGAAGAAGCTTTGTTGTGTTCAATTGTTTCTATCATGGCATATTTGATACTTGTAATATTTTATTAAATTGTAAAAGTATTGCCAACCCAAAAAGAAAATATTAATTCAAGTGGAAAAAATCTACTATATTTTTAAAAGTTTTTCAGACTTTAAATACCCAAATAGAAAAAGTATTATAAAATACACGGTTCATAAGACAATTAGAGCACTTGTCGGGTCGTTTTCTAAATTAAACGCGTGCTCTAAGATAAAGTCTTATGAAACTTGTATCTTAATAGACTATAACAACAACGTTTCGGTTCATTTTATTTAAACCATCGTCAGAACTATTTGAACATAAATATGTTTATACGCCTTTTTTAATTATGTTCAAATAATGGTTTAAATAAAATGAACCGAAACGTTGACTGAAAATTGGATTTTCATTTCAAAACTGACCGAGACCCAGGATCAAACTACCTATAATTTGTTAAAAACCGTCAAGAAAACAAAACTAATTATAACAACAACGTCGTTTTTTTTTTATTTTATTGCATAACTTCCTTTTGTCATTAGGCGACGATACCCTCTCGGTATGTGGTAGCGTTTACGATGAATACTACGATTACGACTTTATCTACTCAGGCTCTGGAAACAACAGCATATCAGGGAATACGACACTATCAGAACCGACGTATGCAACCCTCAATAAAATATTAGCAGCAGAAATGTCCCCCCATTCCTCCGCCCCTCCCCTTCCTCCCCGTGCCCGAATGTATACTATTGATAGAAAGTTATCAAAATCGCTTAAGGTGAGTTTATAGATAATAGTTTTTTTTTCTATTTCGGTTTCATAATGGCTACATTATGAAATGCAAAAAAATTGACTAACCTGCCGCTTTATGAAACTGAAATTTTATTTTTTTTATGTTGGCAGCAAGTAGGGTTCGAATTTTAGGCTTATTTTTGAAATTAGTTTTCTAAGCATTATGGATTCGACAAAAAAATTTTATAGAAAACTTTAAAATACTAACCAACCTTGCAAATAGATCATTTTTACTAGATATTTATCTGAAATACCTATACTCGGAAATATATAACATGCTGACGGTGTCCGTCAACTAATTTCTAGTCACAACTATAAAACGACATAACCTAAAAATAATAGAAATATCTTCCAGTTTATGCTCCATTTCTAAAGTTTTATTCAATGAAGTACTATTTTTATTTTTAATTCAATAGAGTATTATCATATTACTTTATAGTATATACTATTATTATTCTTCTTAAAAGTTTTTCTAGTTTATATTCTGCAATTTCTCGTATTTCTGACGGAGTACAACTTTCTTCCTGACTAATTTTTATTAGCTTTAATAATATATTTATTTTTATTTATGACGGATGGGAATAAGTTTTGTCGTGTTCAATTGTTTCTATCATGGCATAATTGATACTTGTAACATTTTATTAAATTGTAAAAGTATTGCCAACCCAAAAAGAAAATATCAATTCAATGGAAAAAATCTACTGTGTTTTTTAAAGTTTTTCAGACTTTAAAGACCCAAATAGAAAAAGTATTATAAAATACACGGTTCATAAGACAATTAGAGCACTTGTACCTTAGAAAACTCCCCGCTTCGCGGGTCGTGTTCCGTTTTCTAAGTTAAACGCGTGCTCTAAGATAATGTCTTATGAAACTTGTATCTTAATATACTATTTTAAAGTCTACTTAAAAAAATGTGTTTTAATCACTGGCATATCATTATAGCAGTAACGATTTCACTGAAAGTGTACAGATACCAATATGGAAAATTATTATTTCCAGACCACCCGATGATCCTTATACAATAAGAGCGTATTTTTGTCTACACAGTAGCACTTTAAAATACTATTTCAGATCGAATGGTACTACCAAGAAAAGAAAGGAAACCGGTCTACAGGTAGTTGCATCCTATCAATGGAGAGGGCTTCCTTTTCTTGGTAGTACCATTCAATCTGAAATAGTATTTTAAAGTGCTACTGCGTAGACAAAAATATGCCCTTATTGTATAAGGATCATCGGGTGGTCTGGAAATAATAATTTTCCATATTGGTATTTGATATTAATACCACCTGACAAGCATAGACTTTTTATTTCTTAAATAGAAAGTGTACAGGTGTTGAAAATCCCCAAAAGATGCAACGAGAAAGAAATCGAACACAAATTTTTCAATTCCTTCCTACCGCAATGCGGTACTCGACACCCTGTATAATAGATAATCGCCAATTGTAATACACAATTATATTTCAGAAAAATTTACTAGATGAGGTTGTCAAGAACGATAACAAAGCGTTGACAACGGATCCCGATCTGAAGGCGTTTTATAGCATGGTTTACAGAGTAAGAACTAGTTATAAATACAACGATCCAGACACGAACATGGGATTGGTTATCAGCCCGATGGTGCGTTATAAATACAACGACGGACTGAGCATCAAGTTAAGAGTTCATCCCGATTTTGAAGGAGCGGACTTTAACAAACCGGTGACGTTCACTTGCGACGTCACGTCCAGCGTGGAACACATCACTTTGCAATTAGTTTGCGATCTTGAAGCTCCTACCCATCAAAGGTATACGTTGAAAGTGTGCGGTTTTAATGAATATCTAGTTCCTACCACTCTGTTGTCGGATTATGAGTATGTGCATAGTTGTATTAAGTTGGAGGAGGATGTCGCATTGATCCTTATCCCTGATTCGATGAAGGATAAGTCGTTTGCTAGAACGGTAAGTCGTATTTGAGATCCACCAAAAAAATCACCAGGAATCGGACCTTTTTAAAAAGTTTAGTCACCAATCGAAAAATTATTCATAATGGTTGTGTTATCATTTAATTCTAATCAAAAAGCTCTATTTCATCTTTGTCTCAAAAAAATATCGAAAACAAAGCATTTTAGCACCTACGTGTATATGAACTTTTCAACTTAACATTGATCCAGTAGTCACCACATATATATAAATACGTTTCAAAATACAAAAAGTGTCCTCGCTATGGGAGATGGCGCTGGCCTATTGAGTTTGCGCAGTATGGTGGAAATTTTATCGATCGCGTCAGAGCCGGCCCGACATTATTTGTTTCTTGTTATGTCGCCATCTTTGGTTCTGGATGCTTTTTCAAATTACAGAATAAAAAGTGGTTCATCCATATTGTTGTCGATATATTAGTGCTTATAAACTTTCATTACCTAACAACAAGTTTTGTAAAGGAGTTTTTAATTTGTGGTAATTGGATTCGCTGTTTGGTAGGTTAGTTGTTTTGTTTAAGATGAAAGGACACAAGTGCATGGTGCTTTTTTGCAAAAGTCGTGGATCAATACCAGGTATAAAGTATTTCAGGTATGTACATATATACGAAAATTGCTTATCACATTATCCGATCTTCGGAACCGAACTTCACTAAAATAAGAAGATAATGTCACTCGTATACAATATAATATATATGTGGACACTACCTAACCTTAAAATTAATGTATTTTTAATTTGGTTCATTAGTAGCTGATAATAATTCCCAAAATACAATATAGTCATTCATTCCTAATTTTTGCTTTAGAAAAAAGTGAGGTAAAAAACATATGACGTCTGATGAAAGTTAAAATAAAGCTCATCGTGTCGATTGTTACAAATATTCGGACGCAATTTGGCATCAAAAGTTTACACCAATCGGGGCACCGTCGGATCATCATATCGTCAGAAATCGAATGCATGGAACGCTGTCTTAAATCGAACTAATCGAAATTTTTATTGCAATATTTTTCCTAACTAACCAGTGAAATTTACATTAAATAAGTTGAAATCCGGTCCTGTCGAATATTTACTTTCACAAGGAAATTTCCGAATTTCGCAAACTCACAACGCCCCTTCGATACCCATAGCGGGGACATAATTGCAAATGGTATTAGCAATATAATGTTTATATATATGTGGTAGTCGCCCGTTAAAATAAGTACATATCATTAACGTCTGAAGCTTCTCAGATTGTTACACACTATTAGACTACAAATTTAAAAGCCATCTTAGTAATAAATTCAATAAAATATTTATTTCTTTTAAGATACAAGATGATTATAGAGATAAAGACTTGACATTTGAAAAAGTTGTGCCCAGTGAATTAGTGTCCCACATTACATACGATAGCCTTAAAATACTTCTAGGTAAGTTATATGTTGAACTCAATCGATTTCTCGATATTTGTAAAATGTCATTACAATTCAGTACCATAATCAAGTAAAAAAATCATATAATATACCTGTTACAACGCTCGTTCCTGATAGATAAGTTGCAGATATAATATAACTTTTAGAAACCGTCGAGAGTGAGATGAACAAAATAGAAGAACAAGCAATAGAGGTCGACAAGAAAATGAACCCCTCCTTAGTTCCCACCCTACAACCTCTAAAAGTACTTCAGTCGGTAAAATGTATAATAAATCTAATGGGCGACTTGAGCACCTTGGACCTCATGCAGTCCGTCGAAGCTTTAATTGAATCCTGCAAGGATTTTACACCGAACGGTGTAAGTAAGGTTTTAGTTTAATAAGATGACACCGACTTGTAAATTGTTTCTTCTCAATTAATCAATCTAAAAGTTCAATGGAAATAACGTTTTGTATAATTCCTGCTATGAGCTGGAACTCTATAAAATTTTCCCAATTGATTATACAGGGTGTTCGGTTACTTGGGGAGGTGATTCGACTCAAATAAAGAGTACTTTTTTATTAGGCATTCTTTCGTCTTTAAAATGACATGCCCTTTTTTCCAATACCTATCAAAATAAAAAAGGTATACCAAAAATTAAATTTAAATTGGGTTTGTTCGGGTTTGTTGGCACTCTACTGTGGTAGAGAAACATTTTTATAACCGAATGATAGAAGTCGTTAAGCGTAGTCGCTGTGCCAACTATCAAGTTTAAAAACTAACCGCAAGATATTAAAAATAAGAATAAATAAACTTTGACAGGCTGTAACTTAAAAAGTATTGAGTTGTCGACTTTCTATTATACAGGGTGTCCGGGAAAAGGAGGTCAATCCATTAACCATATATTCCTTGAGCAAAAATAATATTACTTTTATAATGCCATTTTTCATTCTTGACCCTCATGTGCGATATACAGGGTGTTAAAGTTTGAAATTAAAACTGATTTTTTTTTAATAGTTCGAGTATTTAATGAGATATTATTTTAAAATTTGGTACATTGCGTCAGCCTAAAAAGCTATATCTTTTGAGAGGACCAAAACAAGAAACTTTTGTCAAATACTCAAAATAGGGGGGTCCAGTTCCCGCTGACCACCCCTATTTTTTAGTGTGTGCGCCAGTGACTTCTAAACTATATTTTTTTAGGTAATCATTTATTTTTGATTATTTTTTCTCCCGTATAAAATTTCGATCAAATCATGTGTTTTGGAGATAATTTGAAAAGCATGGATCCTTACCAGATGCCAGCGCGGCTGACGGTAATCCAATAATTTTCAAATGCTAAATCTCAGCCGTTGTGGCATTACCATGGATACAAGATATAATTAAGTAAAACTTTGCAATAAGTGACAATACCGAAAACAAAGGACGAACCAAAAATAAGGACAGTGGCATACAGATAAAAACCTGTAGTACTAATTCAGTTAAATGAAATTAGTTTATTGACCTACTAAGAACTTACTATTGCTAATCTTCATATAACAGTAAACACCATTGTTATCATTCTTAAGACAATAATTTACTATTACTTATTAAATAAATTTGAAACATCATAACAAGATAACAAATACTCAAAACATGTTATTTTCGAACGGAGTATAATAATCATCGCGACATCTCGCGGTGGTGTATAAAAACGGTGAAACGCGTCTGGGTATTAGTCTGACGAAGGAAAATGGAAACAAATTTCTATATTCAAATATTATTTTTTTAAATTAACGTTAGTAACAAAAAACAAACAAAAAAAACATCCATTGTTTCTTTTAAATCTTAAAACACAGTGAAAAGTAATATTTAATTTGACAGCAAATAAAACAACGATGCCGTATCCATGGTAATGCTACAACGGTTAACTTGATTTAGCATTTGAAAATTATTGGATTACCGTCAGCCGCGCTGGCATCTGGTAAGGATCCATGCTTTTCAAATTATCTCCAAAACAAATGATTTGATCGAAATTTTATAAGGGAAAAAAAATAATCAAAAATAAATGATTACCTAAAAAAATATAGTTTAGAAGTCACTGGCGCACACACTAAAAATAGGGGTGGTCAGCGGGAACTGGACCCCCCTATTTTGAGGATTTGACAAACATTTCTTGTTTTGTTCCTCTCAAAAGATGTAACATTTTGTGCTGACGCAATGTACCAGATTTTAAATTAATATCTCATTAAATAGTCGAATTATTCAAAAAAATCAGTTTTCAATTTCAAACTTTAACACCCTGTATATCGCAAATGAGGGTCAAAAATGAAAAATGGCATTATAAAAGTAATATTATTTTTGCTCAAGGAATATATGGTTAACGGATTGACCTCCTTTTTCCGGACACCCTGTATATCCTGATTCATTACCCGAATGCTGTTACATAACTTCGTAATTTAAACCCCTTGTTGTCAAATTAGTGTGTTTTCAAATTTAAAATTTGCCACTTTTTAGGTTTTCTCTGAGACTGTTAGAAATAATTGTAATAAAGTACGGTTGGCTATACAAAATCTAATAGAAATGTACTGCCAAACATTTGCAGTTAACTTTGAGGTTAGAAGTTCTACACCTTTAGAACGTAAGTATTCGGTTATTTCCGCGACAGTTTTTCGCAAATATTTGTGTCGACTACACAATAAATAAACACATTATCAAATTGTGTGGCTCATTTGAAGTGGCTAAGGATGACTTACTTTTTAGCAAAAAGAAACGTGGGCGACGTTTTAGACTCGGTTGTGATACGAATATGCGCTATATATAGGCCAAGTAACAAGTGGGAGCACGAATCGTACTATATATCAGGACAAATATATCACGGTACTAGAAAAATAAGTAAACCTATTTATACACAAGCTTGTGCAAAGACTGATCGAGATAAACTGTGGCCTTCTAGGATAGTTTTTGATAATTGGTAAGTATAGGGGGTGTCATAATGATAAAATAACCATAAACGGCGCCTTGAATTAATTATCGAGATAAGCCATCTTATGTCAAACCCGAAAAACCATGTGGAAGACATTGGCGAGAAATGCGCACAATCAATGTTGCTGTGGATCGTCTCAAAAGACGTCAGTAAATGTTATCCGGTGTTGTCATATTTCCACGTCAAACACTTTAGAATAAATACTATAATTTTACACTTTTTCATGTTGTTATACTTTTTTGAACAATTCTTTTCACAATTTGAAATGACGGCGAAAAATGTATGTTTTGCAACACAACCCATAGTAATGTTACACAAATTTGAAATCACTAAATTCTAAATCTCTAAATTTCATTTGTTTTCTCATAGGTTACTTAGAGAAAAAAATGTTGTTTGCAAATTAATAGTAATTGGGCAGGGTGCACTAAATAATTAAATGCAAATATCTCCGAAACGGTAACTCTGGGCGACCTGGAATTAGTATACATACAGTGAGGCACAAAAAGTTATGACCTAATAAATGTGCAAAAAATGCCGCAGACAGCGTTGTACATTAAAATTTCACCAAAAAATCAATTTCTCGTCATAAAAAAACCATAATTGCCAAATTTTGTAAAGAACCGCTGGTTTCTATCAAAATTATTAGAGAAAAACAAAAATGAAGTTTTATCTTTAACACCCTGTATCTCAGTTAATATCAACTTTCGTATATAGCTAAGTATAATTAAATCCTAATATTTTTACGTAAGGAGTCTGTGGTTTTTTCCATGTCCCATTAATTAGCGGACACCCTGTATACCAAGACATACTGAAGTAGCCGCTCGGAGTCGCGTGAGCAGCGTTTTTTAATGGCCGAGATCGAGGCCTGCGTTGTTATCTGGCATCACTGCTAGCCTACTGACCTACATACACTTGTTAACTGAATTTCTTATTTTATTATTTTAGGTTAGAATTTGAAGATGTTCCCATTAGCAATCTTGCAAGAGAATCCAGGTTGGTTTTGCAGATATTCGGGAGAACCGTAGACACTTCTGAGACTGATGAATCGAAAAATTCAAACATGCCCGTTTACAAAGAGGAAGAAATCGGTTGGGCGGCGATCCAATTTTTCGATTATGAGGGGTAAGTGGAGTAATTATCATTTATCCAAAAATCGAATTTGATAAACGCTTCAATAAAATTGAAAACAAATCTTTTAAATCTGATCAAAATAGGTTTTTGTAAAAATAATTCTTAGCGCTAATTTCTCTTATAAATTATGATTGTTTACATATTATTGAATACTTTTTGAAAAACAATCTTTTAACTATTGGGAACTAGAACTAGAAACTAGAAGTTTTTTCGCAAAAATTATACAAAATACTTTTCTGGTAATTTTATTTTTTAACATGAACAACAAGGACGTTATGACGCAGCTGGGAAGGTCATGACCACTTTCTTGCGCTGAAACGCCGGCTATAGTCCTGATTTGGCTCCATCTGACTTCTTTATATCGAGAAATTTTAAAACATAACCAACTGAAAAAGGATATTGATGCTTACTTTGAGGGTCAATAGGAATCATTGTTGTTTCACTTGTCGCTTATATAATTACTTTTGTTATGTAGAAATATGGTTCAAGGAAGCTCACTTTTATCAATGTGGCCAAAAGAAGCAGGCAGTATCAATGACCACATGTACGGTCCAGCACCTGCGATGGGCTCACATCCGCATAATGATCATCCCATGATAGGTGGGTATGATTAATTTCGTTTATAATTATCCAGTGGCGAAATTCACCAAGAAAGTCATCCTTAACACAAATTTGACAGTATATTAAAGTTCTTTTGTACTCTCATCTCAAGGAATAGGTCTTTAAGGACGGCGTAATGTTCCACTTAACGCGTCAACTGACCACCAAATTAAGTTAAAACATAGTTTTTTAAGGTTTAGCTTAACGTTAAGGCTACCTCAGCCAAGGTCTAACTTTATAGTATTATTTTGTAAAGCGTTTGGCGTGTAAATATGACAACACCGTGGCAACATTCACTATCAAAAATATTTATTTGGGATGTATTTTTTTTACAGGTATTGAGGTAGTTTCCCCACCGAACGTTCAATTCTTTAAAGTGAATTCCAACTTGCTGTCAAATGTGATAAGAGGCGATTTCCACAGTTTGGATAATGAAACGCAAGAATTATTGAACGATGCATGCGAACAAGATATGTTGTATAAATTTCCTCCGGAAATACGGTAAGATATTTATAGGCTATAAGTCAGATTAGTGAAATTTGTTACGTCAATGAGGTGATGTGGATTAAAACGTTAAATTTTTGAGGCACACGTCATATTAGTAAACCTACTGTCAAATCATTTTCCGCCTGAACAGACCTGATACAATAAGGACTAATGATTATTTTGTCCAAACCATGTTAAAATACTAATTAGGATGAAAAGGACCAAGAAATGGCCTTTTCTGTTGACCGGGTGTCAAAATTCCAAAAATAATGTTAACTTTGAATTTTAGAGAAATTTTATGGGAAAAAAGGCACTATCTCTACCACATGCCCACAGCCTTACCGAAGGTAATGCTAGCAGCACATAGTTGGGCATATATGTGCCTACCTGACTTACATGGTATGTTGCATACGTGGGAAAAATTGGAACCTAGGCAAGCGTTGGAGTTATTGCTCCCTGTGTAAGTTAATATACAGTGTGTCCGCTGGAGTTCTGTCCAAATGGGAAACTTTTTTTATTATTAATTTTATGAAAAAGAGTTACTCTTTATAACAAGTTCTGAGAAAAACTTGAGATAATATGTACAGGCAGTGTCAAAAATTTTAAAATTCAAAATTGATCTAAGAGAGATGTACCTACCCTTAATTTTCATTTTAGAGCAAAATGGAATAAGAAGCCGTTGTTGCTTGGCATTAAAAATTACACCTGTTTATACTCCTTAAGTATAATTATTAAAAATATACTTGACATTTCAAAAAAATATAATTTTTTGAAATGGTTTATAATTAATCGATAATATAATTAATAAATGTATTTATTATGAAATTCATGCTAATGCTAATAAACATGTATAAATTATTTTTGTTCAAAACGCATGATTATCAGCTTGAATTGCATAATAAATACATTTGTTAATTATAAATCATTTCAAAAAATATTTTTTTAATAATAATACTAGGAGTATTAACAGATATAATTTTTAATGCCAAGCATCATTTGCTTATTCCATTTTGCTTTAAAATTAAGGATACTTACCCTCTTAGATAAATTTTAATTTTTTTATTTTTGATTATCCTGTACATACTCTCAAGTTTGAATAGTTTAAAATTATTTTCCCAGGAGGCAGAACGTACAGACAGACCCTGTACTCCAGCCGACACTGTATACAGTACGTTTTGTGGTTTGTTCCAGGCACATGGACAAAACCAAAATATACTTTTAAATTTCATAAGACCGGTATTTTGTATCTTACTTCAATTTTTCACAGATAATATTTTTGCAGTTTTCCTGACATGGAAGTTAGAAAAAAGGCCGTCAAATGGATAATTTATCTGTCGAACGATGAACTAGTAGACTATCTACCTCAACTTATAGTAGCTCTAAGACACGAGACTTACGAAAACTCTGCTCTAGCAGAGTTTATGTTACACAGAGCTCTGCGATCTCCCAGATTTGCTCATTATCTGTTCTGGTTGTTAAGTCATAATTTGCCGGGATCTATACCACAAGTAAGTACGTTGTATTACAGAAATAACAATGATGTAATTTTAATCTAATAAGCCTTTTAAAATCGGCTATATATCGCCAGTTTTTATTAGATGTAAAATTAAACTGTAATCATGTTTTAAAGCCACGCACATGGGATCTTGACATCTGCAATGGATACAAGGTCAGTGACATTAATTGCCATTGTAGGTTGTTTGTAGAAGTTTTCGGAAGGGTATTTTATTTAAGTTTGTGTAATGTAATTAGTTAGTAAATTATTTGATATTGATCGTAATTAAACAAATAATTTTGAGTTAAACATGACACATTTTGTGCTGTGGAATGCTTAGCTTTTAGTTCCGTGCATACGATTGACAATTTGTTTGTGCACGTTCGTTTATGACTGTTGGATAAACGACATTTTCGTGTTTATTGAAATGGTGAAAATAATTGTTTTAAAAAAAGAAAGGTAAGGATTTGTTAAATATTGTAGCATGAAAATTGACAACATGGCCGTAGCAGGAAACTCTTAACAGTCTAACTGAACAACCATGGACTTGAAATAAACGTGGACCCGGTATTTCTATCTACTTTGTACACGTCACTGTGACGCCTGTTATTACGAAAATAAACAAAAATGAGATAGGGATTCTTTATGTAGAATCCCCATCTCTATTTATCTTCTGTCTGTTTTCGTTCTAACAACTGATCGGTTCGATATACAGGGTGTTATGGAAATGACGTATTATATTTAAATGGGTGACTCCTGGGGTGTCCTAGAGAAGCGCTACATATATATTTTTGTAAATCGAATGTTTAAAAAGTGGGGTAATTCACCCCTAAACAAACACAACTCCTCGGCACATTCATATATGAACATATTACGTTGCCCAGCTGGGTAATCAACAGATGTTCTGGCACAATGTTGCCAAACTGTTTAAAGGGTAAAACTTTAGTTTCTTCTAAAAATAAATATTTAGCTTACTTAGAAAGTAAATCCAGGACGCGATTAAGGAATCCAGGGCACAGACACCTTCAGTTCTTTTTTCTATGGGAAAAACTTTATGCTCATCACGTGTCCTGATGATAGTGTGGGAGTGCATAATAAGCTTATCACTAAACCCCATTCGGCCATTTCCAATCTCTTAACATAATCGGCATATCGTCGAAAGAAAACACAGACAGAACAAATTGCACTAAATCACTTAAAGAAACACACAGACACCCACGAGTTTCAAATTAGTTTTTTGAAGATATGCACCTATTATCAGATTACACGAAGCACTAAACACTAACGCATAATTACACTTTTCAATAACACACATAGAACAAGAGCACATTTCGCAATAGAAATAATAAAGGAACTACCCTTTCAAATAATAATCGGCCAGTCCAAACGTCAAGATGCTTCCTTTCTCCGAAAACTGGTGGTAGCGCGATTGCCATTTCCGAGACTATAATTATACAGGAAAGTAATATTCTAGAAGGAAATTCGGCAATTTATGATAGTCGCTTCTAAAACATCGAAAGTGGCAACGCTGTATTTTTAAATATTAGCCCAATTGTCCAAAATCAGCTGTTTAAAGAAGCCGGCCGATATCGAGAACCAACGTGTTATTTATTTTTAAAATTTTTAAATGTTAAATACATTATTTCCCAGACAATAAGGGCGTATTTTTGTCTGCACAGTAGCACTTTAAAATACTAATTCAGATTGAACGGTACTTAGATGTGTTGTGATGCGAAAACTAATGTGATTTTGTGAAAAGGTAAATAAAACTGCATTTTTTTTTCTAAAGTTGTCCAGATCTGACGGGTATCGTTCGAATTGAACAAATGAGAACATACCTGACCATTTATAACCTCCGCGGCGGTTCGCTCGAGTCAGTTCAAGTTTATAAATCAGAGATTGTTTCCCAGCGAACTGAACGTAAAAGTTTGTAATAATGTACCCTGAAAAATAAACAACTTGAAATCTGTCAAACGGTTATTGGCTTTCTAAAGAGTTTAGAAGATATGACAACACTGTTCAAGATTCGCTGTCATATGTTGCTGTGTTTACCTTCCGGACAGGCGCACCACGTGGTAATTTTTGGTTTGACATAAGGTCAGGTGTACGGGGCATATTAAATTAAAGCACCATTTTTGGATATTTTTCTTCACTTCGTTTTCATCTCAGGAATTGCCGGTTTAAATATAATACGTCATTTCCATAACACCCCTGTATGTCTTGGTTAGGAAAAACAAACAATCGACGGACGTGACTAAAAAGACAATATTTTTATCTAGTTTACGGCAGACTTATCATGTTGAGTTAAGAATAACTATTTTTTTCACAAACGATACTTAAATTTAACACACATACTGAATAACAACAAACAAAATTTTATTTAACAATAACGACAAATATGACAGTTGTTAATCCGGTAGTGTCAAACGTGAAAGCAGGTATGAAACGGCCGTTCCAATAAGGGTTTTATAAAAAGTACTTTTCGAACGCTCGAAGAGACGTAAAGTCTTTGTCTAATTAACAGAAAACGACAAAAAATTATACTAATATTCAGATCACCCCGATTGTTTTTTTGGAAAGTTGTTTACCTAAGAATGTGAATTGTTTATTCTTCAAAGACTGTAAACCAAAGCCGTATCCTCCTTGGTTTAAGATTCTTGTGACCAACCAAGTTTGTTTCCAAGTTAGCAGTGGTGAAGCGCCAATTATCGTTGTTTTTCTGCCAATTTGTTGTATTTGCGGGTTTCAATATAATAAGGCAATTCGATAACACCCTGTATAAAGACAAACGACGTAAATATAAAAAAAATCCCCTTTTATAATTATTTTAGAATGGTGGTATGGATGTGAAAGAGAACAAAAACGATTCAGCGGACACGGGTATTAGTGAAGTCAGACATCACCGAAGAATGAAGTTGTTGTTACGAGCCCTATTGGCTATTTGCGGCGAATCTTTAAGGAAGTGCTTTTTGTCTCAGCAATTGTTAGTGAAAGTAAGTTAACCTTATTCGAGAAACCCTGATAAAATGTGCCATGTTTGATTATTTTTACTTATAGCAACTAAACGACGCCGCCGAAAATGTTCAAAAAGCAAAAGATTCTCAGAAATTGATACTTCTACATCGCGATCTTTCCTTGATCAACAGTTACCTTAATGATAATCCAACCAGCTTACCTCTCTCTCCTACGCTGAGGGTTAACGCAATTGATGTCAAAGGTAAGTAACATATTTCTTTTGGTCAATTCAAAAATTGTATAAATTTTAAAATTTAATTTCGGACATACCTGTATAATAAAGTATTGCAAATTCCAATTTCTATAACAAAAGTTTTATTGTTATGTGTTAAGGTGCATTTACACATGCATGAATTTAGTGGCGCCAGTGGTCGCGCCAGTTCTATTTGCACGCCAGTAAAGGTTTATTTACACTTTGTTGAGAAAACAAGAGTAAGTGGCACGCCAGTTTCATTTTTAAAGTGTTTTTCGCAGTGCGAACTGTGTCGAGTGAACTTTCCGAAGCCTGTGAAATAGTCGCTGAACTTTTAGTGTGTAAACATCAACTTGCATAAAAATTTATTTTTGCTTGCATAGATCAAAAAAGTCGGCATCCTTCTGAAATCGCTGGCGCCAGTGGTGACAAATTCGTACAGAAAATCAAAACTTGCAAATGTAAACAAGTGCTTGCACGTCAGCGACCGCTCGCCAGTTTTTCGTTTAGGTTGCGCTTCTAATTTTTGTTGATTGTAGTTTATATAGTTGGTTGGTAGAAGATGGTTTTTATAGCTAGCAGGATCCTCTGCTGCGAGTTCCACTAGAAGTTTTGCCGAAGCGCCCAAAGCAGGTCGACGATCAATTCATGGTTTAATCCAGACACGGCTTTTTGTCGTTTCTTTTTCGGTATTTCTTTTATCTTCTTTTCCACTAAAAGTTCAGCGACTATTTTACAGACGTCGGAAAATTCACTCGAAATAGTGCGCACTGTCAAAACATTTTAAAAATGAAACTGGCGTGTGCCACTTATTTTTGTTTTCTCAACAAAGTGTAGACCTTTACTGGCGTGCAAATATAAATGGTGCGACCACTGGCGCCACTAGATCCATACATGTGTAAACGTTCTGTTTTACACTTGCAAGTCTTGATTTTCTGTACGAATTTGTCATCACTGGCGCCAGTGATTTCAGAAGGATGTTTACACTTGCTAATTTTATTTACTGGTGCGCCAGTTTTTATTGGCGCCACTAAATCCATGCATGTGTAAATGCACCTTTACTACTGTGACCCAAATTTCCACGTCGACAAAAAATAAAAAGTTTTAAAAGAAATTTTAATTTTATTATTTTACTTTTAACTTTGAAATCCCATATATCAATAAGGAAACATATTTATATGAAGTACTGACATTGACACATTATTTCGACTTCCCCTATACAGGGAGTTTCAAAAGAACATGTACTATCGCTCGTGTGTGGATTCCTCACCCAAAAATAAGACGAATTGTTCCTCTCAACACGGGTTCGCAGATGCTTTGTTCGAAACATACAAACTTTATCGGTGTTTGCAAGATATGTATTTCCAAAACGGCTTTAGTAACTTTAGGGATTTTTGGGTTTTAGAAAGTACCTAAAATAGCACATATTTTACCAATTTTACATTTACTGTAATTTTAATTAGGTAGATATCTTTTTATAACAATTAATACCAAATTTGCTAAAATCGTGTAAAACTGCCTACATAGGCTACCTAATAAAATTACATTTATCTAAACCAAGCTGGTTTCAAAGAAATAATAAGAGATTTTTTTTAGTCATTTAAATTTCTTAAAAAATGTGAAAAAGTCAGTCGTATATATTTTTTGTTAAAACTTATTATAGCACCTGATCCCCATGCGTTTCCCTGATAAACCTGTTTACACATTTTTATTGCTGAAGTATGTGCTATCTTTGGTACTTCTTATTACCCAAACTTCACTAAAATTACTAAAGCCGTTTCGGAAATATTTTGAAAACACTGCAAATTTATTAAAAACTTTAACACCCTGTATCTTTCAAATAAAACAACTTTTTGTCCTATTTTTGGTTAACACCCTGTACATTAGCGTATATCCCATAGACAAAGGAAGAGAGGGGACGCGTAAAACCAGAAGCTATTTTGTTACCGCCTGGCTCCTTATCGGATTTAGCAGTGGCGTTACATGAATATTTTCTTAGTATTATCCCAGTACAAAATTAATATTTATGGAATATGGAAGTAATATTTTTATTGAATTGAATTTGTATATTGTGTCCCTTACTGAGTACAAATGTTCTTCTGCTTCTCAATAATTTATGAATGCTTAGTAAATATTAATTTTATTAGCCAAAAATATAATTTCATATAGGAAAGGTTGTGAAATTTAAATATCTTTCAACTTTAGGGAAAATGTAAGATAAAAAACAAAATTGGTCGATTCAAAATTTATTACACAGAAGCAACAAAATATAATTACTGGTAGTTTTGAAAATATTGTTGGCACAACACCTCCAAGTAATCGTACTCTTTCCTCAACTTTATAAAAAAGGACTTCTCAAAATGCTCTGAACAAATCCTGTAGGCAGGAGAAGGTGTCCAATCTCTAAGTCCCATGTTCTGCACCCAAATGTTTGCTTTTTGTGGATCTTTCGGAAATCTAAAAACAATACAACAATGTGTGAGCTTAGTGGTTTAAAATAAGTTTTAACAGGACGCCATCCTTGTGAAACGACATTCGCCTGAAGTCGTGTTTCTCAAAGACTATGATCTTCAACGATTCAACAAACGTTAATCGCTTTCTTTAAAAAAATAACACTGGTATACATTCGAAATAATATAATGCTTTCACTAATAATTAACCAAAATTAAACAAGAAATAATTTAATTTTGTCAAAATATACAAATCATGCAGGTACGCCATTGAGTGACACACCCTCTCCAAGGGCAATTACCTGGTTCTTATTAGAAATCTTGAATGAAAAGTGCAACAAATCTAGTACAAATTACAAAGGAAGGTAGCTTTAACTATGGCCTTAATCATAGCTTCAAATAATATATACTGCTAAACTTACAAGGGAGATATCTAATATAAAATAAATGCATGCAAAAAATACAATTTGAATATTTACCGATGGGAAGTAATTCCAAGCTTCTTTCGTTCATTACGGCTTTTACAGCTATAGGCACAACAATTCACCATTTTTCTGTAAATAAACTGAATTCTTATAATAGCTCTTCTCACCACAAATCACCAAAATACATTGGGTGCCACCTCGATTGTCTGGCTCCCTATCAATGGCGGCCGATCAATTTTAGGTAACACTTTCTGCGACGGCCCGTAAACCGGAATTTTTCGTCCCCTCTCTTCCTTTGTCTATGGTATATCCTATCATTTATGGCCACTAGTTTCTGGATACCCTGTGGATGATCTAATAATATAATTTAAACAAGCAGGATTTTTTTTTCGGTTTAGTTTGTTCGTACTTTTCATCAGCCGCTCTTCCTCTGAAGATCAGTTTTTTTATGGAGGACAGCTCGGTATATTCGGCGATATATAAAGTCGGCGATGACCTTCAGCAAGACGTCTTAACATTACAAATGATTAAGCTAATGGACAAGTTATGGCTACAGAAGGGGCTCGATTTAAAGATGGTTGCGTTTAATTGCGTGCCTACATCGAAAAGGAAAGGTATGTAACGTATCCGTCGTTTTAGACTAAACTGTTATAAGAATATGCATTTTTACGAATTACAGTCACTGGCGAGCCGTGATACAGCGAAACGTGTCTGGGGGGGATAGATCTGTCGAAAGGAAAAGGAACGAACCATTACGGTTACGGTTAATTTTACAGTCTTTTGTACCTTTGTATCTTTTCTTTTATCAGGAATGATCGAGATGGTAACGAAGGCTGAAACTCTAAGGAAAATTCAGACCGAGCACGGATTAACAGGTTCTTTTAAAGATAAACCGATCGCGGAGTGGTTAGCCAAACATAATCCATCCGAACTCGAATATGGCAGGGCCGTTCAGAACTTTACAGGTATGCAGGGATACGTTGTTACAATAGTTGTAAGAAGAATATACAAAAAATTAATAACAATGGCGAATACTTTCTGTCTCTAAGCGTCTATATATTTTTAGCTTCATGTGCTGGTTACTGTGTCGTAACATATATCATGGGCATTTGCGATAGGCACAACGATAACATTATGTTAAAGACATCGGGACACTTGTTTCATATTGATTTCGGCAAGTTTCTCGGAGACTCGCAAATGTTTGGCAACTTTAAAAGGTAAGACGGAGGCAAATTATTCTTTTTCATTTTCAGAATCAACAACAGTTTCCATTGGCATTGCTTTTTAAAAGTTCTGAATAAAATAAGTCGCCCGGACACGCGGTTATTCCAGCTCAAGAACTGGAAAGAATATTTGTTTATTTATTTATTAAATCTACGGGATACCCCATTGTATAATTTTACAATTAATTACTTATCTATCTAACAAAGTAAAAAGATTTAGAACTATATAGTTAGTAACATTAGAATACATAACAATTGAAACAGATTTAATTGACGATCGCAACATAAACTACAAAAGAAAATACAGATTCACAGAGTCTTGACATATACATATCATAGTATTATGAATAATAGAAAAGTTTTGGACTTGCATTGTCTTTATTTGTTATATATCACAACGTTTCAACTGGTAAGTATCCCCAGTCGTCTTCAGGTGAATACTAAATAAGAAAAGTAACTACAGGTCTATTTATACTAGCTATGTGCACTGAAGCATAATTGAGATGGGTGCAGTCGTGCGTTCAGTTTTGCGCGATATTAGTAATTCTAAGCTTACATCTACTTAACAAGGGCTTCCAGATATTTCTTAAATCTAATGAAGGGTTACTAAAACAGCCAGGGTTCTGGTGTATGGTAGCAGCTTCCTTGAATTTCCTCATCCTCCAGTGTGGTTCTTTGAGCAGGATTTCGGCTTCTGTCCACCTGATGTGATGGCCGTGTGTCCAGGCATGGTCAGCTGCACCAGATTTTTCCGTTTCTCCTTTTTGAGTGTTGTTTATGTGTTCTTTAATCCTTGTTTCCAGTGGTCGTAGTGTTTCCCCAATATACGATCGGCCACATTCGCAGGAATTCCTACAGCACATAAACAGCTTCGCACCGACAATCAAATTCACCATGGAGAAAGAAGACAACAATCAACTACCTTTCCTAGATGTCAATGTAAAGAAAAATGGCAACACCATCGAAACTTCAGTGTACAGGAAACCTACTCATACAGGTCAATATCTGAATTAAACATCAAATCACTCAAACAACACAAAACATGGGATAGTAAGAACGCTTGTGGATAGAGCAATCACCATTTGCAACTCAAATGAAGCACTCAAAACCGAAACTGACCACATCAAGACCGACCTCAACAAAAATGGCTATCCCACGAAATTAGTTGATAAAATTTTGGAAAATCGTAAGACTCGGCCAAATACACCAAAAGGAGAGACAAAAGAGGCTCAACCAATACTCAACATTCCATATGTCAAAGGAATATCCGAGAGAATTAGAAGACTAGGACAACGATACAACATCAGAACGGTATTCAGCTCGAGAGACACCTTAAGAAGCCATCTAACGAAGACGAAACCAACTAGCCAGAAAGATAGAAAAAACTGTGTCTACCAGATCCCCTGCGAATGTGGCCGATCGTATATTGGGGAAACACTACGACCACTGGAAACAAGGATTAAAGAACACATAAACAACACTCAAAAAGGAGAAACGGAAAAATCTGGTGCAGCTGATCATGCCTGGACACACGGCCTTCATTAGATTTAAGAAATATCTGCTTAGTTAAGTAGATGTAAGCTTAGAATTACTAATATCGCGCAAAACTGAACGCACGACTGCACCCATCTCAATTATGCTTCAGTGCAAATAGCTAGTATAAATAGACCTGTAGTTACTTTTCTTATTTAGTATTCACCTGAAGACGACTGGGGATACTTACCAGTTGAAACGTTGTGATATATAACAAATAAAGACAATGCAAGTCCAAAACTTTTCTATTATTCAAGAAACACCATTGTCTACAACCTTCAAACGGTCATAGTATTATGTTTAAATGCCCCCAGCGATATATTGAAAATGTCTACAGTTCTGCTCCTCATATCATTAAGAGTACGAAGAGTTCTATTCAAAGTCATTTTTGATCTATATGCAGTTCTATGATAATCCAAATGAAAAATATTATACTCTCTTAAAACTCGACTAGGAACATTCAGTCGAATTCTCGATAGCAAACCTCCACAGTCACACAAACCCCTTATTACCTTATACACAAAACATACATCCAAGTATACTCTCCTCTGTTCCAGCGTAATTAATTCGGTGCGTTGGAGAATGTTCTCTCTGTGGTAGTCGCGAAAATCAATCCCAACCGATAATCTTAACGTATGTGTGATAGTAGGGAGACCATACAACACTTGCGTATTCAAGATTCGAGCGAACTAAACTTATATAAATAGTTTTTTTAGCGCCTCTAGTGACAAATCTTGACAATTTCTATAAACGAAACCCAACAGTTTCATACCATTCTGAGAAATTCTCACTATACAGGGAGGGTGTCCGGGAACATGTGGGAAATCTCCCGGATATGAAGAAAACACGTGAAAAGAATACTATAGGTTCATATAAACTTCTTTCGTATCGGCCTCCTCTTCGGAGATATGGGCTCCCACAGAGCACCAATGGAATCAAGTTTTTTACACATAATTATTGAACCACCTGGTATATTTCAATTATTTTTTAATATGATGTATACCAGGTAAGACCCGTCAAATTACTACCCAAGAAACTGTTGTGAATTACTCACAGCTGCAGGGACGGACTAGCTGTAACACTCATGGGCCCATTTTTTTTACGCCCTGTATGATGAGTACTTTGGACAATGTTTTTTACATACCTTTAACTATTGGCTAAAAATTAAGTACTCTTCATTCATGTCGCTAATCCTAACCGTTTTCGGAAAAAACGTCATTTTATTTACACCAGTCCCCTAAATTCTCACGGGTTAAATAAGAAAAAGCGGAATTTTGAAGGTTGAACATTTGATCGGAACAAAGATGTATCTTTTACTGAAATACGCCAAATACATGATGTATATGAAATGCCGTTTTTTCGAAAACGGTTAGGATTAGCGACATGAATGAAGAGTACTTAATTTTTAGCCAATAGCTAAAGGTATGTAAAAAACATTATCCAAAGTTCTCATCATACAGGGTGTAAAAAAAATGGGCCCATGAGTGTTACAGCTAGTCCATCCCTAATTCACAACAGTTTCTTGGGTAGTAATTTGACGGGTCTTACCTGGTATACATCATATTAAAAAATAATTGAAATATACCAGGTGGTTCAATAATTATGTGTAAAAAACTTGATTCCATTGGTGCTCTTTGGGAGCCCATATCTCCGAAGAGGAGGCCGATACGAAAGAAGTTTATATGAACCTATAGTATTCTTTTCACGTGTTTTCTTCATATCCGGGAGATTTCCCACATGTTCCCGGACACCCTGTATACTCATCAAAATAAACACCTAAATCTTTTGCTATGTTTTCGTATTCAAGTTGAATATTATCAATATGGTACACTGTTGGGATTCTTACGAGCCTTTTATAAAAAGTAATACAGCAACATTTTTCGATGTTAATGTTAATATGGTTTACCTGAGACCACGTCCACAGAGCATCAATATATCCCTGCAAGTCATTACTATCCTGAATGCAATTTATTGTCTTATACAACTTCAAGTCATCAGCATAGAAACTTCTCCTGGCATGCAAAATATAATCAGACACATCGTTAATGAGAGAGAGAGCAATGCGGAACCCCAGAGTAAACCTGAAATGATTCTGATACGAAACCATTGATCATCTTAACACTCTTAACACAATTCGAACCCCTAGAACAAAAATATTTATTCGTACTTTCTTTTGTAAAATATAATTTATTCGTGCAATCGAACCTACTAATGATGGTTTTTTTTTAGGGATCGTGCGCCATTTGTATTAACATCGGACATGGCGTACGTGATAAACGGGGGAGACAGACCTACCGAAAAATTTCATCAATTTGTCGACTTGTGTTGCCAAGCATTTAATACCATCAGGAATAATAGGAACCTGTTCTTGTTTCTGGTAAGCATCTACCGCTTTTAAAGGATTTAGTGATAATCGTGACGAATTTCAATTCTTTACCTACGTTTTTCGTAGTAGTGCGTAAAACTTTTTGTGGCCCTCTTGCCACAACCGATACAAGAGTTTCAGGATATACATCTTATTGAAATGGCTTATTATATTTTGTCATGATGAAATCATACATGCTTTTTTTAATCGACTGTCTAGGAACTTAGGTAAAAACTTGATGCCGGACCTTCGTTCTACGCGCCGCGCCATCCGAAATATGCCGATTGGCGGCGCTCGAGTGTGACGCTGAGCAGGTAACACGACATACGTCTTTCTTAAAGGCACATAAACGAGAAGGTGCATCTAAAAAAGTATGCCAAATCCCTTAGCGGAGTCATCGCGACATGGGTTTTGTAATGTTTTGTTTTAACTGGCTAGCCAGCGGCGTAGTTTAGGTCTCGGGTCGAACAAACCCGATTGTAAATATAAAAAAATTAAAGGATATTTTAAAATTTTTATTTACTATAAACTCAAGAAAACTTCTCAAAAGGGCACACAGTGGTCACCTGATAATTTACAGTGGAAGAATTTTGCAAGCCATTTTAAATATCTACTTATTTTATGCTCGTAGATTGAGAAAGATGTGAAGAAAAATAACTCTTGGTAATACTTTTTCTTTTAAAAAGGCAGAAGAATAAACCCGAACAATAAATACATATTTGGGTGATTTTTTGCAGTTTTTTTTTGTTTGGTACCAGCCACGTGGTAAAAATTCATTATTCACAAATAAATAAATTTCTGGAATTTTTTTGGTGGCTACTACAATTTTTTAGCTAAACCTGTGATTACATCTAAACGGCTAGGCTGCCGGTCGAGCAGTCGGTGACGTCATCGCTTGGTGAATCGGAATTTCAAGCGATTCACTCGATTATTAAAATCGCTCGAGTATCAAGTACTCAATTATTAAAATCATCGGTTTTTTCCAACACTAATTATAATCAATCTCTAAATTCATTTAACGGACTTTAGCCAGCACTTAAATTTTTGACATGTTATGACATGACTTTACAGTTTATATTAGTAACCAATGTACATAAATACTTACCGAAAACACAAAAGTACGATGAAATAGCTCCGAAAGAACTGTTTTTAGGATTAAATTCAACTTGAAGGCACAAAAACTTATCAAAACCAAAGATCGACTGGCATATCACAATAATCAAAATAGCAACTGTAAGTTATCCGCTCACCCATTTTTAATGGCTACAGCTACGATTGTAACTTTTGTCTTTGTCTAGCACATTATTAAATTCAGAACGTATTGCAGAACTCCGCAGACGCTCTGTTATGTTCTTTATTCATTTTTAAGTATGTGATAAATAAAGAAGTGGAGTTTTAAGTCACGTTGGTCCTTGATCCCTGCATCTGTGACGCACGGGTAAATTTATAACGTACAGAGTTTACCTCTTGTCTTATTTAAAAACAATTCGTTTAAAAATTGGCACAAATAAAATATAATTATAAGATTTAGGTAATGCACACAATATTTCCATGTCAGGATTTGCTTTAAATATAATAAATAATAAGTCATTTCCCCCTGTATTGCCCTAAACCTAAGGGAGAGAACCTTTAGAGAGAAAAGCAAATTTGGAGGATTGTTCTTAATTTGTTCCGTATAATAAATAAATTTTTAGAAAAATTAATTTTTTTTCCAGATGACTTCCTCAGGTATATGTAGTATTACTCCCGAATCCATAGGTTACATGCACAGAGCCTTGTTGCCGGAGATGTCAAATCCGGAGGCGGCCGCCAACTTTACCAGACTCATTGAAGAATCTCTTAAAACTAAGTTTACCCAGTTTAACTTTTTCCTACATAATCTCGCTCAGAATCTGGCTCAGTTGAAGTTTACCTCGGACGGTCAGGCGGGGTCCTTGTTGTCGTTTGTGCCAAAAACTTATAGGTAGGATTCTTTAGTAATTTTACTAGGATTTTTTATCGTCTATTAATTGGTTGGCAGCCCTTCCGAATTATTCAGAGTGTCCCAGATAAGAATGCACTCTACAGGGATCTCGCAATTTTTGTCTAATTTGATTATTTGTTACAAGATCCCTGTAGCGAGCATTCTTATCGGGGACACCCTATATAAACATTGTGAAAATGGGTTCTCATATCAATTGCATTTTATTCTTCTTCTAGTGTCGCTACTGATGGTCGCCTTACTCAAGTAGCAGTGGTAGGATACAGGAAGCGGTATGATCCCGACAAGTATTATGTGTACGTGTTACGCGTATACAGAGAGGACCAAAATGAACACATGGAAATTCAGAGAACCTATAAGGAGTTTTGCGAGTTACATCAAAAGTTGTGCATATATTTCCCGTTGGCGAAACTATACAGGTAAGTAAATTATTTGTATTTATGTCGATGGAAGGTATAGGCAAGATTTGCATGTCCAAAACCTATAAAATTTTGCAAAGAATTAGGTTTGGCACCATGCGTTGCCGTCTACCAACGGCCGCGATGCGCTTATACCGCTAATCAATCGATCGAAACCGCGACGAGCAGTATGTAAACATTCGTCGTGCCGGTATGTCGTCGGATATTCCGGTGACTCCCTTCCTGGTGACCTTGAGTGTTTGTTCGGTTTTCTTGAATGTTTGCTGTTGTGAAATTATTTGTTTCTATGTGCATGTGTGTGAAAATATGATTAAATTAGTGTAGTGTACATTTTCGCTGTAATTTTTTATGGAAATTGTGGATAGAATTATTAAGGTAGAAATTAAAGCGTAAGGTATTTTCTAGAGTTTGAACTTACGGGAAAAAATAACGTCTAAAACTGACAATATGACTGACGAGTGACATCATATGAATTTATTTACAAAATGTCATTAGTAAAGTACGTTTCACGAAATTTGGATACGACTTAATGATTTCCTGGGTCGGTCCCATTGTGTCGACAAGAGCTTGGCAATAAACAAGTGAAGTATGAAGGGACGGACTAAGGAAAACAAGTACTGATATGATTATATTAATGTAATCAAATGAAATAACATTTAAAAAAAATATTACTAGTCATATTTATTTACATTTATAATGTCATTCTATAGATAGTTCTGTTTCGCTATCGCTATCCTCATAAAAATTAATTATAATTGGATTAATTATACGATCCAGACTAATATACGAATTTTCTACAGTTATTACGTGACGGACTGAATTTTTCCAACTACCTGGGGGAATATCATTAAAGCATTTTCGTATTAATTCTACAACACTAGAACTTAAAGTCGGAGAAATATTTTCAGACCTAACCAGTGATTTTAACTGGTGCCACATATGCTCTATGGGGTTAAAAATGCAATAATAGGGTGGGAGCCGTAGCACTGTATGTCCAATTTCTTCTTCTCTTACTTTTTTTTATACAGAATGTCTTTAAAACTTCTAAAAGATCACTTTTTATAACTTTCTTCAAAATATATATCATTTGCCGCCATGTAGTTCTGAATCTCCAATTTTGTATTATTTGAGCTTGGAGCTTTATGTAATTGGCGACTGTGATAGCTCGCATTATCCATTACTATCACGCTATTCTGAGGAATGTTTGGTAAAATACAATTCTTGAACCATTCCTCAAAAACTAACAAATTTTACCACAAAAAGATATTTAAATATAAATTAAGCAACCTAACCTACCTGATGTGCCTATATTTAACTATAATTATTACAATCCGGTCCTTTCCACATAATAATAACAAACGGTCATAAATAATGGGATGGCCCAGGTACTTTTACTGCAGTCATTAAGTTATATCCATTTTTCGTGGAACAATCTTTACACGCGACTTTTTATGACAATGAGATAAAGTGAATTTCCGTGCTTAGCAATTCAAAGTGCCTTTCATGGTTATTTTTCTGCAATTTGTTTTCATCTCAGGAACTGCGGGTTTAAATTCAATTCCCTCGGCAATAAATTCCGGACAAAGATAATGTTGTCGGGCTTATAGTCCTGCAACTTTCTAAAATTGTTTTCCGATCTTGGTGAAATTTTTTCCAAAGGAATCTGATTTTTAGTTTTCAAATAATACTGTTAAAAGTTACTTTTTTATAAAAACCAGACATTTGGATAGTTTGTATACTATCCAGCTAGTCTATAAACTAGCCAAGTAAACACTTTAACCGTTACATGTAGATAATACAAATTTTTGAAGAAAGTGTTGCAGGTTTTCAAGTTTATTCACATGTCAGAACATTGTGTTATTTTATCGTGTAGCATTAACAAATATAGAAAAATTAATAACCCGTATTGCATTGAAGGCTTGCCACGTCACATAATAGAAGTGATAAGATCGCGAGGTGTCGCAAAGCGCCAGTTATGCTTATTTTTGTGCGATTTATTTTTATCACAAGATTTGCGGATTTGAATATAAGTCATTTCCATAACACCCTGTATAAACCCAATATCAACTGATCCGTCAATGAAATAAGCTTAGCGCTTCTCTTATAAAACCAATAAATACACAAGATAGATATTATTTTAATTGGAAGTATCGGTAAAAGGAGATCTTTTCAATAAATACTTGCGATCCTATCAGAATTAATCATGATCTATTTTTAAGCCTCATATAAGTAGGAGATTATTTTATTTAAATAATAATATTATCAATGTTTTTGAAGGGATTAATAATTTTATTTATGTAAAAATTGTCTACAGCGAAAAACTCGAGATGCAACTAATCGTAATTGGAAATTTTATTTATGTAACATACACTTGCTAAATGAAGTGTTATTAATTGTTTAAACTATAACTGTCAGTTTTTTTACACAGAAATGATTTAATACCGGTGATGGGTAGAGGGGCTGTAGGGGCAGTTTTTGTAATTTGAGGTTTTTCAGGGTAGCAAAGGCAGTGTTATAGAAATGTTTGATTATATTTAAAGGGGATGGCTCACTGTTTTCAATCAAAAATACGGGGAAAGTCGAAATGGCTGCGCTTTATTCAGGTAGATTTTCAAGGGAACTCTGGATTTCCGAATTTACGTTAATATTAGATGATTATAGAATATTTTTCCAATCGAATGAATCTTTGAACTTTAAATATTGAAGGTTTTGAACTACAAATTTCTTTGATTCTAAACTGGCCTGGCTGTTTAGTTGTTAAGTTTAGTTGTTGCATTATTTTTCCACAATTTCATATCACGATTTGCGGGTTTAAATATTGTATTTTACCGTTTCCATAACACCGTGTATACTTGAGATACAAATATTTGAACAATTCGTTGCTAGCTAATTGTGTTTCATTGTGCCAGTTAATTATCGAATATTCAAAAACTCACGTTCTAATTAATTAGGTGTTATTTCGTTAATAATAAAACAAGTTTTAGTGGCATGGCGATTCGACAATGGCTAACCCAGATATACAGGGTCCTCCAATAGTATGCCAGACTTCCATAGCTCCTATAGGAATTAACTTAGGAATTTCATTCATATGCCGATTTATACTGTATTATAGGATGCATTTCAGGAAAATATTTTTAAATATACGGGGTGGCCCAAAAATGTGCGGTGACATAATGCCGTCTTTTTTAAATGGGACACCCAGTATTTTATTACATAATTAGGTTCGTATTAGTGTCCTTTATAATTACCTAAAGTTTTATTTCATTGGGTTATGTAGTTTAAGAGTAATAAATTAAAAACTTTAAAAAAAAGTTTTGGACTCTTCATTCATTCAAAAAAAACTACCTAAAATAGCTTTTTTAACCAAGGCATTGGGTGGAATTTAAGACAAGAGGTCTAAATATACTGTGAATATAATAGCGTTTATCTATTTTATACAGGGTGTTTAAAATTAGATTTCAAACACGACACATTTCAAAATAAATTTTCTCCAGATTTTCAAATGGATATATTATTTGGCTATTCGATGTAGAATTCATAAGCATTCATTTTTTGTAATGGAAGCATTTAAGTTATTTCCAGCCGTTCTCGATATAAATTGCAAATTTCATAAATTATGTTGTTTAAATACAGTTTTTATAGATTAATAATTATAAACTACAGTAAATGTTCAAAATGCCTACCATGTTGATCTGAGCACAAGTTAATCCGCTCTTCGAATGATCCATTTACATTCCTCAACATTTCAGGTGAAATACTAACACTGTTCCATTTGAAAATCTGGAGAAAAATTATTTTGAACTGTGTCGTGTTTGAAACCTAATTATGACCACCCTGTATAAAATAGATAAACGCTATTATATTCACAGTATCTCTAGACCTCTTGTCTGAAATTTCACCCAATGCCTTGGTTAAAAAAGTTATTTTTGGTAGTTATTTTTTTCTAAGACTCCAAAACTTTTTTTTTAGTTTTTAATTTTTTACTCTTACATTATGTTACCACACATTTTTGGGCCACCCAGTATATTTAAAAATATTTTCCTGAAATGCACCCTAATACAGTATAAATCGGCATATGAATAAAATTCCTAAGTTAATTCGTATAGGAGCTATGGAATCCTGATACACTATTGCAGGACCCTGTTGGTTTAGTTAAAAACATTAATTAAATTCAATTTTTATACAAGATATGTCAAATTTAAATTTTAGGAAATTTACATGCATCTCGTGAATTTTTGAATATTCGATAATTAACTGGCCTAGTGTATTACCTTTAGCTTTTGACAATTTACTAAGTAAAACGAAGATGCTTTTCTACAAAAAAAATATATTTATAAAAAATTAGTGTTATCTAAAATATTCTACGATTAGATAGAAATATGGGTTATTGATATTCTGTTAAGTGGTAACTCTACTTACGTCATCGCTACGAGAAAAATTGTCGTTTATAGTGTACAAACAGACATTTTTCTAGTTCTCGATGACCTAACTCAATTGTGAACAATTTTAATATTATAAATAGCTCGCTTTCCTTGCTTATCGTTAGGCCACATTCTATGAATTATTCTTTTAAAACTTTTAACTTCGTAGACATGGAAATATACTGCAACAGTGGAAAATATTTCTCCTTTTTTCTAAATCAGTCTAATATTTTTCATCTATCAAATACAATTATTAGCATTCAGCACTGCTTCTCCTTTCTTCCTCATTCGGAACAACCTCCAGGTTAGCCCTCCTTGGTCTTTGCACCTCAGGCTCCTCGTCCCCTCCGAAAAATATACTCGCTGCATGATTACTGGTATTACCGATACTACTAGTGGTTGTATTGTAGGAGGAATGTCCGCCGCTATAGTAAGAGCTAGAATTATCATTGGCGCTAGCATCGGTTTTGCCGCTACCACTGCTAACTTCGGTATGGACGTAGGTGTCGACTTGAGTTGCACTACTTTTAGTAACGGCCTGTGTTGTCGACATATAATCTACTGTTTCCTTTTTTAACCCTTTGGAGTTACTCGTTTTGCTAGATGCTACCGTCATAGTTTTATCGTACTCATTATCGGAATAAATATTCTCGTCGCTGGTTATGATTGTGTTACTTTCAGGATTACTCGGGATGAGGACGACTTGGCTGCTAAGTTCTTCAGTATAGTTTTTCTGTTTTAATATTGACTTGGGAGGTTTAGATCGTACCTCTATTTCCGACCTGTTGTTGCTAGACAGTGTTTCATTAGTCATTGGATTAAAACTACTAGTTTTTCCTCTACTGTACACTGAGTTCGGCGCTGATCTAGGTGATTTACTTACTCCCCCATTTCTGAGTTGGACCGTTTCTGTGGTTACTGCGTGTGCTATGTTTGGATTGCTAATACTCGTTGCTTGATTAAGACCAGATGCATTTGACGGTTCTTCTGATGAATTATCATTGTTTAACGTTAGATTGGGTGTAGATGTCTGTTTCTTCACTGGAGCAGATGCTTTCTTGCTTTTCTTGGAAGCTTTTTTTACTTTAGGACTTTTCGTTACTATTTGAGTTTCGATTTGAGTGGAAGTAGACGGCTGGACGGCTTTATTGGCTTCTCCAGTATTTGGGGTAGTTTTTGGTCGAGATTTCACCGTTCTTATTGGTGGCGGTGGCTTACTAGGTTCTGGTGATGCTTGTAGATCTGAAAAAAAATAGTGTCGTTAAAAATATGAGAGCGGGCATAGTTTTGAATTTAAAATATCTTATTTGACCATGGCACTGGAAATTATTCCGAGGCAGGCATTTGCAGGATAAACTTGGCAAAAGCAGCAAATTGAAACTACTTAAATGAGTCATGTAGGAAATACAATTTTTTGGGTTTAGCAATAATTTTACACGTCATAAAATTTTATACTTCTCAATAAAATCGAACAAACAGATATTTATTACTTTTAACGTATACTTGCCTATTAAATGTTATTACGAGGAGTTGTTTCGAAAATATAAGAGTTTCGGTTATTTCAACAATTAATTGCAATTATTTTGCGATCGAACTACAAGGAAACATTTTTAAAAAGTCAAGTTCCATAGTAACCGTTGAAATTTTCTACTTCTGATTTAAATTAATAAACCGACAAACCGGTACAAGTCGCCAGATAAGCAAACTTAAAAATTCCATTTATGAATTTAATTTCCTAATAAGTTTGATTTAAACACGATACCAAATGCGAATAAAAAGTGACAATAAGAATAAGAAAATTACTTTGTTTGGATATCACTTTATTGTATCTCTTAGTGACTGCAGTCTACTACATTTTCAAACTGAATAACTTAAAACTACGGAGTATGTATGGTAGATGGCTTTATATAATATTTAAGAAACCTATGAACTATCTGTTTGTTCGTTAAGAAGCTTCATGTTAGGGTCTCTATTACACACAATTTCTATTGACTCCAACATGTTAAGCTGTTTTGATTTTGGTGCCGTATATAAAATATTGAAATCATCAATATCTGGGAACGAATCACGTGTCTCTAAACAATGATTTACAAAATTAGAATTTTCTTTGTTTAACAAATAAGATGTTTTGTGTTCTTTAAATCTAATATCAAAGTTTCTGTCTGTTTGGCCTATGTATGAGCTATTGCATTCTTTAAAGGATTGAAGAGCTTCGATATTAGATTTAAGGAACACAAAACATCTTATTCGTTAAAGAAATAAAATTCTAATTTTGCAAAACATTGTTTAGAGACCCCATAGATTGATGATGATGATGATGATGATGATTGACGACCAAACAGATCTATGGAGTACTTCTCACTTTACGGTCCTTTGCAAAAAATAATAAATAATTTTTTCCCATGCAATTAGATAGTTTATAGGTTAATTGAAAAATAATACAGGGTGTCCCAGAATATGGGGGCAATCTCCCGAATTCAGATAGAACACTTAAAAATAATAGGAGAAGTCCCTATAAATTTTTCTTCCTACGGCCTTCCCTATGGAGATACGGGCCCATAACGGACGTCCCAGCCAATATTGAACAAAAATATTTTTTTCTCGAGAACAGTTTATTTTATCGACATTGATCAAGACTGCCTTTTCTTTAGCTTAAGGTTTAGAGTATCCAAAAATATATTGTCGTTCCTTCATCATACAGGATGTAAAAAAAACATTTTTGTGTTACGTCTAGTCCGTCCCTGGCAAACTAAATAAGCCAAATGTGCTTAAAAGGGCGAATTTTAAGGAGACTCATCTAGTAACCATTATACTAAAAAATTATTAAATTACACCTAGTACTTAAAAAATTATTTAAAAATCAACGATTTCCAGGGACGTATCTCCGTAGGGGAGGCCGTAGGAAGAAAAATTTATAGGAACATCTCCTATTATTTGTAAGTGTTCTATCCAAATCCGGGAGATTGCCCACATATTGTGGGACACCCAGTATAAAGCCATACCTCGTAGTTTTTAAGTTGTTCAAATGTCGTAGTACTACGAAACTGCAGTCACTAAGACATAAAATAAAGTGATATTCAAAACGAAAGTAATTTCTTATTCTAATATCGCAAAGTAACGGACTACTCAATGTGGTATTTAATAAAAATTGGTGTTTCGTTCACATCAATCAAATTTTATAAGTTATAAAATATGTCGGCAAACGCTCAAGTCCGCCTATTTATTTTAGTTTTACGTTCTCGGTTTTACGGTTTATTGGATCATAAACGATTCGCCTAAGTAGTAAAAAATATTCAAATAAAATATGCATTATAAATTTAAAAAAATAAAATTAAAAAATGTATGCATTAAATTTCTAGCATGTATTTATGCTAAAAAGATGGTCACAAGAAGACAGTAATTGCTTGCCAGGTGGTCGTGGTGATAGTAACATCTAAATATGCAATGAAAATCACCTACACACCCTAAATCGCCTAATCACCTAAAAATATAATATTAAAAAGCGGAAAGACACTTCAACTGTATAGTGAAGGAGGATGCTTTGAGAGAATATTTGCCTTCATGGTTTAAACCACTGTGAGGAGTATATATTACCCTTAAAACCTTTTAAAGGTTATTTAAATCTATTTTCATTAATATACACGGTGTTGAAAAGAGGTCGGTACCCCGGAATAACTCCGATGCATCGCATTGCAGCGGAAAATGTCTGGGAAAAAAGTTGTTTGGTTTTTGAAGGAGGAATTGTTTGCAATTTAAACCACCCCCCACCCCCTCAACCCCTGGCGCGGGTGGGGGTAAGTTAAGATGTTCAAATGGTACCCCATATTTTTTATTGGCGTATCGTGTTCTCCGACCAAAAATAAACATCTTTTGTCCGAAAAATTTTTTTAATCGGGCCCAATAATCACCATGAGAAAGACAAAATCAGGACCGTGCGAAAATCAAGTTTTATCCCGGAAATACTCTTTTTCTCTGTCTTGTACTAAAAAATGCCCGTGGAATACAAACAACTTTTTCCGCGGGCATTTTTAAATACAAGACAGAGAAAAAGAGTATTTCCGGGATAAAACTTGATTTTCGCACGGTTCTCAGTCTTTCTCATGGTGATTATTAGTGAAGCATGAACCCGAATAAAAAAAATTTTCGGACAAAACATGTTTATTTTTGGTCGGAGAACACGATACGCCGATAAAAAATATGGGGTTCCATTTGAAAATCTTAACTTACCCCTACCCGCGCCCGGGGGTTGAGGGGATGGGGGGTGGTTTAAATTGCAAACTATTCCTCCTTCAAAACCAAACAACTTTTTCCCCAGACATTTTCCGCTGCAATGCACCGGAGTTATTCCGGGGTACCGGCCTTTTTTCAACACCCTATATATTGGAAAAGGTGCCACCCCGAGTCACTACCTACGGACCCCTAATCATCTTACTAAAAGAGGAGTCAACATAATATTGTTTTTTTAAATAATGCCCTAAAAACCACAAATCTCAGAGCAGGTCAGTTCCAATTAAGTACACTAAGAAAGGCCAGCTTTTTTTGGTAGTAACCATTCCATCTTGTTTGATATTAATCTAACTATTAAACAAAATGCGACGAATACGTTACTCTGTAGGTCACCTGTCAAGTGTCAAAGGGGCCTTATAGGAGAATAAAATACCTGTTAAGCATTATTTATGTATTCCTTATTGTATAAGTCATCTTCAGGCGGCGAGGAAATGATTTTTCTTAAGTATTGTTGTATCCACCATACACCCTGTATTTTCCTAAATTAATAATCATGCAACACAACTAAAAGCTTAAAACTTAAATCTCAGGAAGCTCACGTTTTCCAATAATTACCTTCTTTCAAATTACTATTTTTCTATCTTGAATAATCAATAAGATGAGGATCTCATTATTAATTCCATGATGCATTTTTCCCTAATAGTATACTTTCTAAAGTTTTGTTTTAACGACTCTTATTCAAAATAAACAGTTTATTTGTCACGTATGAATGTCCCATTCACACGTTCAAGCTTCTTAATAAAACTGATTGGCCCAACGCAGGATGAATCATTATTCTTTTTCACTTAGTTCGACTCTATACGCAAACGTCTCTTGTCTATTTTTTTGTTCTTATTTTTGTTAATTATAAATAGACATGAAATAAACGTCTTAACAACAATACGACTTACTAGTGACAGTTTTTGCAAATAAACCAGTATCCCAACATAAAATTGGCGCAGTTCGGTAAGGGTGTGCAGAAATCCACAATTCTGCAACAAGTCACGGTTTGTGTCGGGAAAGGCAACTGATAACCAAACAAATCGGCGAGTCTCAACTCCTTAGACTTCGGGACCAGTTCGCAACACGGGGAAGATCTTCAGCCAAGGCAAGCAGATCAATAATCCGAGAAGACGAACAATTTGCAAGGACCACTAGAGTAAGTCGTACTTTTCCTTTCTTTTTCCTATCCCACCATTTATAATTTTTGCTGATAAAGTTCTCTACATATTTTTATATCTTATTTTTGTTTCTCTTTTTGATATTTTTTCTTTTTCGTTTCGACACTTGTACCTCTACTTTGTACTTTAATTTTTATATATACATAATTATAAAAGAAAAATGGCAACTTCGTCAACCAGTACTGCAAATAGTACAACTAATATATTAACTGATAATAATGACCGTACCCCTGCTACTCCAGCAGAAGTTATTTACAAATTATCATTTTTGTGTTCACTAATTTCAAAATCTTTTGATGGCACTCGCACAGAGTTACACGAATTTATTTCAAATTGTAATAATGCGTTTCGATTTGCAAATGATCAACAAAAGGATGCATTAATAGCATTTGTAATTTCTAAAATCACGGGTAGCGCTAAAGCACAATTAAGGGATAAAACTATTCAAAGTTGGGCTCAATTAAAAGGGTTGTTGTTACAATTATATTCAGACAAAAAACACTATACTCAATTAATGGAAGAACTTAACACCATTAGACAGAACACTAACGAGACAGTAAATTCTTTTTATAATAGAGTAGATAAACTTTGCACACGTTTATTGAATTGTCTAACATGTCAAAACGAAAACGAACGTGTAGGACGAGTCGAAACTATTAAAGAATTGTCATTACAAAGATTTATTTTGCATAGCAATCCCGATATCTCTAGATTTTTACGAGCCAAAGAACTAAAAACCTTATCCGATGCTTTTAATTCTGCTATTGAAGAAGAAAGAGCACTTCAAATTTCAAAATCTAGCTCATCTTCTTCTTCTTCTTATACACACAAATATTGTAATCACTGCAAAACGAAAAGCCACTTTACGAAAGATTGTTTTAAGAAAAGAAATGTACCAAAGGAAGTTCATTTTAATAAACCATTTTCGAATGACACCAAAGGTCATAAAGTTTGTAATTATTGTAAGAAACAAGGGCATATTATTTCAGAATGTTTTAAAAGGAAACGAAACAACGAAAATAAAAATAATTCTAATAATTCTGGTAACACTCTACACGAGGGGTTAAATCGCGTAAATTTAAACGAAGTAACGTCCGGGAACAGCGTCGTTTCCACGGACTGGGAATAAACGAATCCGACGTTCAATCACAAAATTCGCGAAATAAAAATATCTTTACACTCCACAAGCGTGACCTTAATAGTAAATACGACTCTCGCTCTGTTTATTCACCGCGTGGATCTAATGCAAAGGTTTCAAATAAATTCTCTAAAGAAACTTGTCAAAATTTTGCGAATCTAAACTCTTTAAAAGAATATAAAATATATCTAAATAATAATGATAAAAATCCTTATCTGGAATGTCATTGTCAAAATAATTCGTTTAAATTTCTAATTGATACTGGAGCATCAGTATCTCTCCTAAAAAATCAAGAAAAATTAAATAATCTCGTTTATAATCTGAATACAAACGATAAAATTACTTTAACAGGCCTAAGTGCCAACGCACCTGTCGAGACATCAGGTAGCTGTATTTTAAATTTAAATTTCTCCTCTCAAAAACTCTCCGCTAAATTTCATTTAGTGACCGAAAATCATAATTTGCCACACGATGGTATCTTAGGTAACGATTTTCTTTTATCAAACGGAGCCGTGATAAATTTAAATAAGTCACAATTGTTTCTTGCATCTCTCGAAACACCGATTAAACTATTTTGTAAAAATGAAAATAGTTCTAAAGCTTTTACATTAGAGCCCCGATCAGAAACTGTCATTGAAGTTGATATTTTAAACCAAAATATAACCGAAGGCATCTGTCCTCAAATAAATATCGCGGAAGGCGTATATTTAGCAAAGTCTCTTGTAAAAATAAATAATGGTAAAGCTTTAACGACCATCTTAAATACTGCAAATAGAAAATTAAGAATTAATAAAATACAATTAGAGCTCGAACCATTTCTAGAGAATACTTCTCGAATTTTAAATTATAATGAAAATAATTCAATTAATATTCAAGACAGGCTTAAACTCTTACACGAGAACTTACGCCTGACTCATTTAAATTCTGAGGAAAAACGGTCAGTCCTTAATATATGTGACGAATATAATGATATATTTTTGTTACCGCATGATAAATTAACATGTACAGAAGTCCTTAAACACGAAATTAGAGTAACTGATAACACACCGATCTCTTCTAAAATATATCGATTCCCAGAAGTTCATAAAAAAGAACTAGATAAACAAATTAATAAAATGCTTAAACAGGGTATTATCAGAAACTCGGTTTCCCCATACAATAGCCCTCTCTGGATTGTTCCGAAGAAACGGGATGCATCTGGAGAACAAAAATGGCGCATTGTAGTAGATTTTCGCAAATTAAATAACGTGACGGTAGGTGACTCATTCCCCCTTCCAAACATTGAGGATATCCTCGATCAACTAGGGCACTCAAAATATTTCACCACCTTAGATTTAGCATCAGGTTTTCACCAACTCCAAATGCACAAGGATGATGTTTGCAAAACGGCTTTCTCCACTCCTTCAGGGCATTACGAATATTTAAGAATGCCTTTCGGATTAAAGAATGCCCCTAGTACTTTCCAAAGGTTGATGACAATCGCCCTTTCTGGTCTTCAGGGTCTTCAATGCTTCACCTATTTGGACGATGTTGTTATTTTTGCTAGTTCTTTGGAGGAACACTCCGATAAACTCCGTAATATCTTTGATCGTTTGAGAACAAATTCTCTCCTCCTTCAACCTGATAAGTGCGAATTTATGCATCAAGAAGTTGCTTACTTGGGTCATGTCATTAGCGATAAAGGAATATCGCCTAACCCTGATAAAATAAAGGCAATTAAAAATTACCCAACTCCTCAAAATCCAAAACAAATCAAACAATTTCTTGGCCTCATTGGCTACTATCGTCGTTTTATAAAAGACTTCTCGAAATTTGCAAAACCACTTACTTCCCTATTAAAAAAGGATGTACCTTTTATTTGGAATAAAGAACAAGACTCTTCTCTTGACTATTTTAAAGACATCCTTACGAAGGAGCCCATCCTTCAATATCCTGTTTTTTCTGAAGATTTCCTGCTGACGACCGACGCATCTAACTATGCAATCGGCGCAATCCTTTCACAGGGAGAAATTGGCAAAGACCTCCCTATTGCATACGCATCACGCACCCTGAATAAAGCTGAATGTAATTACTCCACAATTGAACGAGAGCTACTAGCCATTGTGTGGGCTGTCCAACACTTCCGCCCATATCTTTATGGTAGAAAATTCACTATTCTTACTGACCATCGACCGTTAACCTGGCTCTTCAATTGCAAAGATCCCAGTAGTCGTCTTATTCGTTGGAGACTAAAGCTCGAGGAATATTCCTATGAGATTCGTTACAAACCGGGTAGAATTAATTCAAACGTTGATGCTCTTTCTAGAAACCCAATACAATTAAACTCGTTAATAAAAAATGAAAAATATTCAGAACGATATAGCGAATTTATTAAGTATCATTACGAGAATCAAAGTATTCCCGACATAAAAATAATCAAAGATAACTTATTTTCTAAATTTCCTAACGCTTTAATTTATTCGAAAGATCTTGACGATAATAATACGTATTCTGAAAATCTATCAGTACTTTATGACTTCACTAGTCTACAAGGTGATCAAATAGAACAGTATGATTCTCTCCTATTAAACTTTGAGAATAAAACTACTTTCCTTTTGATTGCAAAATTAAACCATTTCGACAAATTAACATATAATGATTTATTCCATTCTTTGTTAAATCTAAGAAATTCTTTACAACAAAATAAAATAACCGAGATATATCTAAAAAACCCAGTGGAAGAAATTCCGCATCTAAAACAAAATATGTTTAATGAAATGTTAGAATTTTTGTTCTCGAAAACAAATATAACAATTATATTAGTAAATAGACCACGTTTTATGCCCAAAACTCGCGAAGAAATAAAACAAATTTTTAGAGATAACCACGAATCTTCTCTAGCCGGTCATGCAGGCTTCTTACGAACTTATAAACGCATAAAAGAAAACTATAAATGGCCTAACATGAAAGGCGACATAAAATATTTTTTAAAACTATGTCAATCGTGTCAAAGAAATAAACACGAAAATAAAGCCGCACGCGCACCTATGGAGATTACTACTACAAGCGAACGCCCCTTCCAAAGGTTAGCATTAGATGTAGTAGGTCCTTTAGATCTAACAGAAAACGGTAATAAATTTATAATTACTATGCAAGACGATCTTACAAAATATTCTTATGCAGTTCCCGTCCCTAACCATGAAGCGAAAACAATCGCAAATGAATTAGTGAAATTTATTACTATATTTGGAATTCCAGAAAGCATCTTATCAGATCAGGGCACAGATTTTACATCAAACACAATAAAAGAAGTAAATAAACTTTTCAAAATAAAACACATTCTCTCAAGTCCTTATCATCCACAAACTAATGGAGCATTAGAAAGATCACATCTTACTTTAAAAGAATACTTAAAACACTACATTAACGAAAAACATACCGATTGGGACGAATACGTTCCATTAGCCATGTTTACCTATAATACACATTTTCACAAATCTACAAATTTCAAACCTCATGAGCTCTTATTCGGACACAAAATTGTTATACCTAATACTTTAAACGCTAAACCAGAATTCAAATACACTTATGACGATTATCACTCCAATTTAAAACTAAAGTTACAAAAATCCTTTGAAATTGCAAGGGACAATATTCTTAAATCAAAAGAAACCTCAAAGGTTAATTACGATAAGAAAATAAACATTTATAAATATAAAGTAGGCGATCAAGTTTTAATTCAAAATAAAAATCTTAAACCAGGCATTAGCAAAAAGTTGCAACCAACCTATAAAGGACCTTATAAAATATTAAAAGTTTTTCCAAATCAAACTGTTAAATTGCAAATAAAAAGAAATAAATCCGCAGTTTATCATCATAACTTACTTAAGCCGTTCTTTTCAGATGACGATGATACTGACAACCATCATACTCTTGACTAACCTATTGACCTCTACCTATGCAAATGATTTACCATACCACATTAATCCCATCGATAGCAAAACAGGTATTTTCTTCCATCACATTGGACAAGTAAAAATATCACACGATTATTTTACACTTTTATCTTATACTAATATTAGTATCTACGAAACAAAACTAAAACTCATTCATAATATCTATAAAAAATCTACTCCTTTATGTAACAATAAAAATTTAACTTTTCAAAGTAAATTTTTATGTAAAGAACGCGTTGAATTATTTCAAAATTCACAGAACACTTTAAACGAAAAATTTGATTCTTTAAGTCACTTAACAGGACACGGAATACAATTAGATGCTAAGCGCTCCAAAAGAGGGTTATTCGACGGAGTTTCATATGCATTTAAATGGCTTTTTGGCACACCTGACGCAGAAGACGCGAAATATTATAATGATGCAATCGAATCTATTGCACAACAAAACCGCGATATGCAAATATTAGTTAAACAACAAATTCATATAATCTCCGATGCAATTTCAGACTATAACAAAAGCGCACAAGCTCTTCGTTTAAACGAACAAAAGTTGAACGATAACATAATTAAATTTAATAAATTTTCTGAAGGTACAGTAACCACTATAAATTCTCTTACTTATTTACAAACTATTGTCGATCATTTTAATTTATTATCTCATCTCATAAATGAACTAAATGAAGAATTTGACGTAATTATATCATCTATATTATTTTCAAAACAAAATGTTTTGCACCCATCTATTATTACGCCTAGACATTTATTAAATGAACTTTCAAAAATTAGAATTAATGCCAATTTCGAATTTCCAATAAACAATAACAACATTGAAAATGCTTATAAATATTTCGAAATTTGTGAACTTTCAGTAATTTACGTGAACAAAATTTTAATTTATGCAATAAAAATTCCTTTAGTTACAAATGAACTTTATCAACTGTATAATCTTATTCCACTTCCTATACAGTCCTTTAACACTACCATATACTCATATATAAATCCTTCTTTTCCTTACCTCTTGTTAAGTACGACACGAACATTTTATGGGCACCTTAAAGACCTATCATCCTGTAAGAAGTCACCGCCCTCCGATTATATCTGCTCGCACGTGACCATTCACCTAGTCAAGGAGAGACCTACCTGCGAGACCGATTTGAAATTACGACAACCGCAAAGTATACCTAAAAGCTGTACGACGAAGACAATCAAATCCGAAATTGAAATATGGCACCCATTGTCGCCAAATCAATGGTTGTATATCCTAACTGAACCAGTGGCGGGTACAGTTAGCTGCGATGATTCCACGCCTGTGCTGGATTTCGTACTACACGGCACCGGACTTTTCACCTTAAAAGCAAAATGCAAATGTTATACTCTGTCTACGTTATTGGTAGCCACATCAAATTTGTCTGCCAATTATAGCAATTTCATCCCATCAGTCGATATAACTAACGACGACTGTTGCGTCCAGGAACAAAAGTTTTTACAAAGTGAAAAAATGGACACCATCAAGCTTAACAATCTTAATCTAAACGAACTTCGTCATGCACAACATAAATTACAACAATTCGACGACCAGCTTCGACAAAACATTAATCAACCCTTTATAGTTCATCACTCTAAATGGTACAATGTATTCTTGGGAATAATAGCAACCGCCATCCTAATTATCTTATTCTGTTGCGGATGCTGTCGATGTTGTCACTGGAGACGTTTCCCATGGTTGAGACGACTTTTCAACTCTGATCGATGCCAATACCTAGTTTGTATAAACAGTCATAACACCATAAGTAACAATGACGTACACTCCATGGATTGGGAGCCTCAGCAAACTTTACGCAGACTCACCTCCAATGATGTATTCTCCAACCTTCAAATGGACGTTGTATCGCTGAATGAACCAGATTCACAAAACGGCGATCCAAAAACTTCAAAGGACAGACGCAAAGAACGGAAAATGTTCAAAATTTAAAAAACTTTTCTATCTTATCCGATTTATTTTATTAATATGAATAACTTTGGTTAATTATTATTATTACAATGCTTTTGTATTTTATATCATACATACTCTATATATATTTACACTATACTTTATAAAATATAATTTTATCATATTTTAATTAATATTGAATAATTAGGAACAAAATATCTTACGTTTAGAATCTAGATCGCTAACAACGATTATTTCATCTATCTATATTTAAATACCTAGGATAAATATTTCCAAATATTTAAGTTATTATTGTATTATAATATGCGAAACTGTATTAATTTTACAGATATAATATATCTTAAGGGTTAAATATTTAAGAGAAAAGACAGAGACAATTTGCAAATTAATATTCATATGTCAACTTTTACTTAACTTATTGGAACAAACAGTTTTATGTTTTGATAGCGTGATTGCACCCTTATCAAAACACTTAACGAGGGAGGATTGTTGTATCCACCATACACCCTGTATTTTCCTAAATTAATAATCATGCAACACAACTAAAAGCTTAAAACTTAAATCTCAGGAAGCTCACGTTTTCCAATAATTACCTTCTTTCAAATTACTATTTTTCTATCTTGAATAATCAATAAGATGAGGATCTCATTATTAATTCCATGATGCATTTTTCCCTAATAGTATACTTTCTAAAGTTTTGTTTTAACGACTCTTATTCAAAATAAACAGTTTATTTGTCACGTATGAATGTCCCATTCACACGTTCAAGCTTCTTAATAAAACTGATTGGCCCAACGCAGGATGAATCATTATTCTTTTTCACTTAGTTCGACTCTATACGCAAACGTCTCTTGTCTATTTTTTTGTTCTTATTTTTGTTAATTATAAATAGACATGAAATAAACGTCTTAACAACAATACGACTTACTAGTGACAGTTTTTGCAAATAAACCAGTATCCCAACAGTATTTATATTAAAAAAATATAATTTACTTACATTGCGGCGGATTATCAAACTCCGAATATACTCTATAACCTAAGCAGACCACTTCATCTTTTTTAACACTTTTAGAACTCTTAGCCGTACTGTCCTTGGTAAACTTGGCTTTAAAACCGCCGAACAATCCCATATCTAAAACGGTTTGTACCGTTAATTAAATTTTACTAAACAATTCAATTATGGGTGTGAAACTGCTATTCCCTCATCATAAGAAATGATCTACCTATTATCTTTTAACCTGATAAGGTTACAAATCGCTTCTAGCCTTATCTTTTTATCTTTTAATTGTTTTCTGTTTTGTTTGGTGGCTTGAATCGCAGCGTCGGCGTCGGTTTGTTTAAAATCGCAAAACGCCAATTGTTATCTTAATCCCCGCGTAATCGTAGCGTTGTTAAATATTTTTTAAATATCTTTTGTATTCGTGTTTTATGACGCTTTTAAAGAAAAACAATGTTTGATGTTATTTCATCTTTCAACAATACTTTTCAATGTTCCTATTCAATTCATACCAGTGGTGTATATAGGAATTTGTTAAGGGGGTGTCAGCCATTATGCGGATAAATGAAAAACTTGCGAAAACTTGTCAGGGCCACGCCCAAAATTCGTCGAGAATTCAATATTTGATTTCGTAAATTAAGTAAACCAATCTTTGAAGATTTTTTTTTTTTTTTTTAAGAATAAGTTTTGAAACTCTTAGTCAAATTTGTAATTTCATTCATGTTTCGAAGGCATATTCCCTCATTTTTAGTGGAAACAAAATATATGTAGTACATTATACAGGGTGTTATGGAAATGACGTATTATATTTAAACCGGCAAATCTTGAGATGAAGAAAAATAACCATAAAAGGCGCTTTGAATTATTAAGCGAAATATACACTTTATATGAAATCTTAAAATTTACGTGGCCGCTCCTGAGGCCCTTCGCAATCAATATTTTATTGAGGCAGTCTCGAGGTTCAAAAGAGGTTAGCGCATTATAGGCGATGTTGTCATATTGCAACACAGAATTCTAAACGCACGTGTTCAGTTTTTGATAACAAGACGTCTTTGACGCGCGTTATCACTTCTTTTTCAAACTTTTTAGACAAAAAAAACTACAATTTTAAGGTACATACTGTCTTACCTTCGATCTTATTTTAAAATAATCCGTTTTATAATGAAATTCCATAAAAAAATAAAACACCAAAAGTATGTTTTTCAACAGAACCAACAGTAATAAAATCGCACAAATTTAAAATCACATCACAACATTTCTTATTATGAATTATTTCATAACAAAAAAAAATCGGGCAATACATCTAACAAAACGTCATGGAACCAACGTCGTTCCACTCCCGAGTCTCAAAACATACTGAAGAATGAAGCGGCGCGCGGCCGGTATTCAAGCAAGGGCGAGACACGCGGTGTGATCTGACAACACTGTTAGTATACTCTAGTGACCCACATTGTTGCTAAGTGAATCCAGATGGAACGGCGCGACAGTATGTGGGTAAAAATGATTTTTACCTTAGTATTTAGTTATTCGATTTAAAAACAAAGTATGTAGACTTTCTCTAGGACACCCAAGGAGTCACCCATTTAAATATAATAAGTCATTTCCATAACACCCTGTATGTCGAAAACTTATGACATTGTCAAGGTGACAAAGAGTTTAAAAGAGAAAAACTCAGGTTTGTATACCTGAAACCTTGAAAATGTAAATTCCTATTCAAATTACCTTATATTAGTTTTGTATCTGTATCTGTATGTATATGTATAATAATTACCTTATATTAGTTATATGTAAATATGATTAATGACTAAATCAATGCGCATATAGTATGAAAATATCTCACCAGTTACCTAATGAGATTAAGGAGTATTCATGCAAGTAATTTTAATCAATTTTTTATGTATCAATTAGCAGAACAATTTTCAAATATAATGTGTATTTGCCACTGAAAACCAAGATCCGTGAATGTCAATAAAAATATATTTTTTATCAGTTATCGGTATGTACGCATCCAGCCATTGGCGTAGCTATTATATAGTGGGAACGAGCAACGCTTACGGGCCCCTCAGCCATCGACCTATATCTATGGAGGATAGCCAAACTTAAAAGCAAAAGTGGTAAATTTATTGCCTCGCGCATGTAAACAAAGCGGCAGATGTCATGCGCAATGCCGATTGATAAACTATTTACGTTAACCGACGAACAGGACCCGTACTTCGCCCTTGATGAAAATGATTACACGGGAATATTTTGGCACATCAAGACCTACAATCTATTTTCTCGCATAAAAGAAAGCTTTGTGGCAATCACTGAACAACCACTTTTAGAATTAATTTTGATATCTATTGTCCACGTATCGATAGATTTTTAATATCGTTACATCCCTAAGACTGATTTCGGTTCTGGACGGTCGTCGTTGGTTCACGTCGTTGGTTGGCAACCAAATAGGCACCAATACCGGCGGGGTTGCCTATATGACGGCGACAGCATTGCGCGCAAGACAACCGAGGACCAAACTTTAACAGTATGACCGGTAAATCGTGCGCACCAACCCATTTTTTTCATCATAAAATTTAACTTTTTACTGCGTACCCCATAAGTTGTACGTATCCATAGTTATAAGTCGGTGGTTTAACATAATCTACATTCTACGCTATCCATATTAACTATTGAATATTTAAAAATGCACGTCCAAATTAATAATGAACCGATTATAATAATGCTCTAATTGGCGTAGTTAAAAAAATTTATTAAATTCAATTTTTATTTTTATGTACGATATGTATGACGTATCAGAACGTAAACTACTCTGCCCTAAACTCTACAATCTGTTTTCCATCACTTAAAAATAATTATTTCAATGAACAATTCTTATATTATCTTACTTATTTTTTTCTTGCAGTTTATCAACTGGGCTTCACATGGGAAGGCAAAACATTAAACAAGTCGCCCAGAAAAGGTTCAGCGAAATTAGTTTGTTTATTAAATCGTTGTTCCTCTGTGCCCAAGAAATTGCACATTCCGATTTAGTTTACACATTTTTCCATCCATTATTAAGAGACCAGCAAGAGGACGAAGTTTCCAGACAAATTACAGGTAACAATCTTTAGTAATTTACCTCATATACCTAGTTCACTAATTTATTTGGTGCTTGTGCTTATTACACAGTTTAGTGCTCATACAAGTCACAGTCAGACAATAAGATTAACTAAAGTTAACTAACTGGTAAAGACTATGATGTAGGAAAACATTTAAAAGTATTTAAAACATTCAAAATATTCGAGCGAAGACAAAGAAGATAAATTAGTAGAAATATATGATTAACATCATAAAATGCCCTGTCTAGCAAAATTGTTCCTACATATGCCTTAAATTGTTTTATAGGTAATTGTCTCACATCAATAAGTGTTTAGATATTCAAAGCGCCACTCTTGTAATTATTATGATTTCATTAATATTTGCCTTTTATTAATGGTCCTCTATGTAAAACTCATTTGAGATAATCCGGAGCTTCGGAGGCTTATTCTGCTGCAAGAAATGCTTAGTTCAAATTTAATTAGTCTCTGTTGCAATTAAACCAACGTAGACGGAATTGATCAAAGATCACTCTAGTGTCCCAGTTTTTAACGAAACAAAAGATTAACAATTTGCTTGACATCGGGAGATACATATTTTCTTTTCCTTAGCACTGCCGAAGCTACTATGATCACCGTGTTCCCAAGGACGCCACATTTTTAACACGTTCGGAATAATACAATATGCGATCGAAATAATTATATACCTGGATGAGCTTACAGCGGCGTGGCATGGGGTTTATGGGCATACGGAATTGAATAATGATATCCGCACTGTTGTCACATTTCCCAGTGTGACGCTACACGTGATCGTTTTGTTATCTTAAACGGAATATCCCATTTATTTTTACTGCAATTAATTGTGCTTCTCAAATTTAGTAAGATCCCAAGTTTTCAAATTTTTATCTTTATAGTTGCTGAGATATGACAACAACTATACGGCTTAAGATAATCTTTTTATCTTTTAGTAGGGCTGGCCATGTTTACAGTTCTTGCAATTTTACTTCGTTTCATCGCACGATACAATAAACACAAGGTATGATATCGCGCAGGAAAAGGCTCAGTGACGTCATTATGCGCACGCTTCTGTGGTTCCCATATGATTTCAAAGGATGTTTTAATAGTTTACCGGATTTTTTTTAAATACCTTGATATTATTCTTTAAATACCTTGATATTATTCTCATTTCAACTACTATCAAATGCATAAATGTTTTTAATACCTTTAAAACGAATTAAAATCGCTAACAACAACGTGATGATGATGATGATCTCCATAAAGAATTTAAAAATAAGTCAAATCATGACGTCATTGCTCGCGAACGGCTAGATATCACGATCTTTGTATCATGGTTTTATTGCAGGTAGTGTTGATAATTTTTATTGCAGGTAGTGTTGATAATGTTTATTGCAAGTAATAACATTTTTTTTACATGTGCCCCGAAAGTGCCTCTTTTCATGCATGTTGTCTTCACCGAAAGTGGCGTTTTCCAAGAGAGCGGGCGGGAAAGTATCGAAGCTTCGAGTCACCATGTGCTCATAAATAAATAAAACCAGAATTGTCGGTGCGGGATTTGAACCCTCGACCCTCAGATCGCCAGGCGGACACTCTACCCACCGAGCCATACTACAAGCGATAATAAATATCGGATTATATATAAATTAAATTGGCAGTTAATTTTTCAAGGATGTTTTAGAAAAATGTCTGAAGAATTTCTTTATTTATATGGCCTCAAAGACTCGGGCACTTGTAAAAAAATAAATAAAACCAGAGATGCCTAGTGCGGGATTTGAACCCGCCGAGCCTATTTGGCAAAAATAATAAATAGATATTTACATTCTCCATGCGCGAGTGTTTTCATGTCATGTAGACAGGAAAACTGTCTGAAGAATTTCTTTATTTATTTGGCATCAAAGCTTCGGAGCACTTGTAAAAAAAAATACGGTACATATCTCGGGCCGTCGGAGGCTTTTCCGGCCCTTGATACGTAATGTACTATTCTAACATAAATGTTTTATTGTTTATAGACAAAAGGATAAACGCCGAAGAAGCCGGCAGACTGAAAGGGCAATTAAAATTGACACTTTTGTATAGTAAAGGTGTATTTACGGTTATGGTACATCACGCACGAGGATTGCCGAAGTTAAACGGACAGGAACCGTCGACGTATGTCAAAGTCTACCTGCAACCAGACGTTCAGAAGAGTACGAAAAGAAAAACTAAGGTCGTTAAGAAAAATTGTCATCCTAGTTTTATGGAAATGGTAAGACATATTTTTTAATGATGTACGAAAAAGGGGAATATCTATTGTCAGTCTGTCATAGCACTTTTCATAAAGAACGTTTGACTATTAAAGTTGAAGGAAAGTAATTTGATATGTAAGGCTTATTTTTTTTTCAGCTTGAATATAGAATGGCGTTAGACATAATCAAAACGAGGCAACTGAAAGCGACAATATGGAACTATGACCCTTTACAGGAAAATGAATTTATGGGTGGCGTAGAATTGGAATTAGGATCTTTGGATTTATCGGCCGAAATCACGGAGTGGTATCCCCTGGTCAACTTGAGCAGATAGTATTTGCATGGTCGCTATAGGCTATAAGATAAGATAACATCAGAAATTCCCGTGTATTTTTTAAGCACGTCACAATGACAGTAGGCAGCGCTAAACCAGTCGGTCGTTGGTCAGGCCTGGAGTTTTATAATTTTATGATTATTTAGAATAGGGGTTCAAAATTGAGGATCTTTGGTTTAGATATAGCAGCATTGCCGTTTCTAATAATTGAATACCTGCCCCGAAGAAGGTTGTAACCAATAATATTTCAGAAACGATAATAAGTCTAGTTTATGGGTCAAAAAAACGTTATCTGTCTTCAAATCCGTGTTAGCAAGGGATTCCGTAGCTATCCGCATTTACAGTATTCATAATAAATTTCTAGCTATTTCTAGCTAAAATTTGTTTTTTGATGGATGCAATTTTGTTCGGGATGGCTACTCAATTGTCGATAGATATCAGCAGTTCCTCGTTGTTATGGGGCGTGTCCACGGCCGACCAATCGTATTCGTATGCGCTCGCGAACGTGCGATGACGTAAAGGGCTTGAAGTTATGGTTCGGGTACTATGCAAGCGCACTTTCATTGGCAATCTTCTAACGCACAATAACCGGGTAACGCAGCACGTACTGTTAAAGATGTTTCGTTTTCAAAATGTTGCATGGTTGTTAAATATTCCACAAGTTTTGTCTGATTTGAGGGTTTTTTACGGGCGTTAAAATCATCTAAAATGCTGGCCATTTGCTTTCGAGCAAGAAAAATTTCGCCTAAATTTAAAAGTTAATATTTTCTGAACCATATATGATATCGATCTCCGGTTTTTAATGGTTGATAGATTTGTCCCTTAGGAAACAATTGCCAAAGTTGGATTGTCTTAAACTGTTAGAAAATTTTATATACAGGGTGTTAAAGAGGACGATGATTTTTGCTCCAATTTCAATAGCATGTAACTTTCACAATATTATTTTTAAATTTTATCAATGTACGTCAATTGAATCACTGGTTCATAGCAAAGAAAGTAATCTGTCAAATTTTTTATATCTGGTATATTTTAAGAGATACCGATTTTTTTGAAAAACTTTGCTTTTTTCAACTTTTTGTTAGCTAGATCCCACTGTGCGTTGTATCGTGCAAACTTTGCAAGTGATTATTATACCTTATGAAAAGCTTGTTTATGTTCAGTAACAACAATTGTACCTAAATGTTGTGATGTACAGTGGCGTACTTATAATCACTTATATGTCTATGCTTTATGAGTGTCTCACAATTTTTTTGTATTGGAAAGTACTCGCCCCTAGATTAGGCAAGTTTTTCCTTATTTTTTAGTTTTTCAAATCGCGCTACAGGTATATTATACAGTGTCTACAAAATTTTAAAAAGATATTTTTTTTATTTAATTGTTTGAAAAAATTTATTTATTAATTTCTAACTTTCTAACACGACACTATACATAAAATTAAACTTACATTGAAAGGCACTTTAATATTAAATATCACTAGCTGCCGTCAAACCAAACCCCGTCCACCCGAGTGTATTAATTTGAATCGAGATTATCACGAAAAAAAAAACAATATCAAGTCAGCCATGCTAATGCGTTTAGCAACAAAGCTAACCATGTGTTAGAAAGTTAGGAATTAATAAATAAATTTTTTCAAACAATTAAATAAAAAAATTATCTTTTTTAAAATTTTATAGACACTGTATAATATACCTGTAGCGCGATATGAAAAACTAAAAAATAAGGAAAAACTTGCCTAATCTAGGGGCGAGTACTTTCCAATACAAAAAAATTGTGAGATACTCATAAAGCATAGACATATAAGTGATTATAAGTACGCCACTGCACATTACAACATTTAAGTACAATTGTTGTTACTGAACATAAACAAGCTTTTCATAAGGTATAATAATCACTTGCAAAGTTTGCACGATACAACGCACAGTGGGATCTAGTTAACAAAAAGTTTAAAAAAGCAAAGTTTTTCAAAAAAAATCAGTATCTCTTAAAATATAGCAGATATCAAAAATTTGACAGACTACTTTCTTTGCTATGAACCAGTGATTCAATTGACGTACAGTGATAAAATTTAAAAATATTATTGTGAAAGTTACATGCTATTGAAATTGGAGCAAAAATCATCGTCCTCTTTAACACCCTGTATATAAAATTTTCTAACAGTTTAAGACAATCCAACTTTGGCAATTGTTTCCTAAGGGACAAATCTATCAACCATTAAAAACCGGAGATCGATGTCATATCTGGTTCAGAAAATATTAACTTTTAAATTTAGGCGAAATTTTTCTTGCTCGAAAGCAAATGGCCAGCAGTTTAGGCTAATATAAACTTTTTAAATAAGGGACATGTTGCAAAGCTTAAAATTATACAGGGTCCGGCAGAAAATATAAACAACTATCAAATTAGTATTAGATTTCTAAAATAAAATGTTCTTTCACAATTCAAATTGTGGTAATAATTTCATTTGATCGTAAATTATTAATATATTTAAGCCAAGATATTTTTGTTATGGTAAAGTTTACATTATACCGTCGCCATATAATACTAATTTTGCCTATGACCATAAAGTGCCACGAATTTACATCTTTTCGGTCCTAGCCGGAGAACAAATTTTATTTACCTGCATCCCTAATTATTTTACCATTTTAAGTAGGTGTCTACTTTAAATAAAAATAAATCAATCAAATCAAATGTAGATAACCGACCATGTACGCATTTATTTCGGTTTGAAGATGTTGGTACCTATACAATGATCAGATCAGGTAGTTGAATTATTGCAGTAAATATTTAACGATATAATATGAACTTTACTATACTGATTTTATATCAAATATTGTTTCAAATTTTTTTTTTAATTAAATTTCTGTTAGAAAGTTCTGATATTCTCCTGTAGGGATTGAATGACATAGTCGGTAGGATTTGTCCGTCAATATAAACCTATTTTCAATACATATTAAGTAATTGGTAGGAGATGAATTGACTGCAACTGTCGGACTGAACGGTCGGATTGAAATGTCACCAATGTGTAACCAACATTTTTAAAAATAAATTTACATTACATTATACACCGTGTTCAAGATAAGGAGGGCCAGTACAGGGATCTCGGAAACCGTAAGAGATACGAAGTCGGTGGAGGTAAAGTTGCGCATTTACGTGCCTAATAATATGCCGTTTAGAATGTTTTAAAATTCCGAGTAGTCCCGGAGATATCCGGAAAAAACTGAAATTCTGAAAAATCGTTTTATTTTTTTCCTGGGTTTTTTTGAGATCGAATTCTATAGTAAATTGCACTTTTACATCCGCTCTATCTAGCAGCGTTAATTGTTTTGTAATCCGACGAGTGGTCTTGGAAGGGCCATTATCAACTTTCTTTTTTTAAATACGGTCCTGTTTTCCTGATATTGGAATTTGAGCGCTTTTTTTCTTCCGAATGCAACGATCTATGACACATTATGGTTTAATGACGTTTCGAGGGTTTTTTGAACAACATCAGGAAATTTTGGGATACGGTCCTGTATTTGTCTTAATTTTATAAATAATATCTCATAAGTAAGCTGTAAATTTTTACTTATGTTGGACTAGTTCAATAAATAACAAATACTTTAATAATAAACCACAAATAAGTGAACAAAAGAAATTTTCAATAATAAACACCAATAAGTAAACAAAAACATACGAAAACAGTAATAAAACGAACAAAGAAAAATGTAAGGAACTACATGATCAGGTGTTCAAAATGATTTCCGTTGTTTCTAAGCACAAATAACATCTTCCAACTGTCGATTCTAAAACATTTGACAACATTTCTGGCGTAATAATTTGAAAGGCTTCTAGCACCAACCTCCTAAGTTCGTCTTCTGTTTCGAAGTTGTGTTTATAAACATAATTTTTGACATACCCCCGGAGGAAAAATCTAACGGTGTCATCAGGCGAACGTGCTGTTTTGGTATGTTTTTTTTTGTTCACTTATTTGTGGTTTATTATTAAATTATTTGTTATTTATTGAACTAGTCCAACATAAGTAAAAATTTAGAGCTTACTTATGAGATATTATTTATAAAATTAGGAGAAATACAGGACCGTATCCCAAACTTTCCTGATGTTGTTCAAAAATCCCTCGACACGTCATTAAACCACAATGTGTCATACATCGTTGCATTCGGAAGAGCTCTTAAATTCCAATATCAGGAAAACAGGACCGTATTGAAAAAAATAAAGTTGATAATGGCCCTTCGAAGACGACTCGTCGAATTACAAAACAATGAACGCTGTTAGATAGAGCGGAAAAAGTGGCAATGTAAAAGTGCAATTTACTTTAGAATTTGATCTAAAAAAAATCCAGGAAACAAATAAAACGATTTTTCAGTTTTCTTCCGGATATTGCCGGAACTACTCGGAATTTTAAAACTTTCTAAACGGCATATTATTAGGCAAGTAAATCGGCAACTTTTCCTCCATTTAACCCACTTAATATCTCTTACGGTTTCCGAAATCCCTGCACTGGCCCTCCTTATCTTGGACACGGTGTATATTCCTTCCTGAATACACTTTTTACTTCAAATCATTCATTCCGAATGTAAGCTAGATATTTAGAAATATTTGCACATCGGAGGTATTTCACTTACGACGATATTTTTAACAAATAACATATTTGATGGAAAACTGTGATTGGATGTCAATTTCGAAGTCCGAGGGAACTTTGTAGAAAGGTGCTGTAACCTATTGTGATTTTATTCTATAACAAGTTATTCTCTAGGCGATACTATGCGCACTGCTCGATGTTATATTTAATTTAAAATATTTTTTATCGATGTTTAATCTTGTAACTTTATGCAATGTGATTTTATAATGACGGTGTCGTATTATATCATCTACATATTATACATATGGGAATTTAAATGTCAAATTCATTATTTAATATCTTCAATTAATTGTTGGTGTTATGTTGAAATTTACAACATTTAACGTGTTTTTTAAACCATAAAATTCTACCATAAAAGTTCATTATTCCATATTTTTGAACTTAAAGAATACACATAAGTATAATAACTATATTGCAAAACAGTAACACTATAATGCCAAAGTATTTTTTAACTTAGTTTTAGAACTTATTATGTATTTCTGTCAAAATTTTAATTGTATATAAGTACCTTTTTAAGTCTGCTTAAGTTGTTTATTATTTGGTATTATTAAAAATTATACGGTATGAAATTAAAGAACGGGACACACATATTTTACATAATTTATGAAAATATATATATTTTTTTAAATATAAATACAATTCTTCCAATAGAACAAATCGACCAGCAAAATGCTAGCGATCGCATATTATAAATAAATAATGGCCAATCTAATGTGACAATTGTTCCTCTAATGTTACAATTGTTCCTCTAATGTCACAATTGTTCCTCTAATCTTACAATTATTCCTCTAACTTTACAATAATCTATTATGGAGCGTCTAAAGCTTCCGGTGATCATGCGCAGTTCGCAACGGCATTCGCGTAAACATCGGACAGGGCCGGCTTGAAAATTAAAAGCTAATCGCACGAATCCTCACGACAAACGGCAGTAGAAACCAGTTTATACCAATTTAAATTGTGTAGTAAACCCGCTGTACAAATTGTTTATACTGCACTAAACTTATAAACGTAGTTTTCCTTAACAAATACTTAAAACATACGAACTAAACATGAAACAAACTGAACAAGAACAAAGGGAACAAATTTTGTACTGCCGGACCTGTTCGAAATAATTGATAATCAACAAAGGACGACTGACGTATTCTGTCAGTACGGCGCAAGCTTATAGAAATATCGTCATGCTCTACAGCAGGGTTTACAATAAAGTTTGTCCTGTGCTTCCACTAGTGGAATTTTCTGTTAACTAGACACGTGTAGTGGTGGAATACTATCGATAGTCAGCCCTATCGATAGTTTCCGATAGTCTAAAGAGTTACTATCGATAGTATCGATAGTACTATCGAAACTATACCAACCTTGATACTTGGTAGAGTTGTTGAGTAATACATTTTACTTATGGTTGACATATTAAGTTCCCACCTATACCTGCTTTTTATTGAAAAAAAAACATAATAATATTTGAAATAAAAAAATATACATATATAAAAAACAAAAAATAATTATATATTATCAGGAACAAATATAGGAACAAATGATCAAACAAGATTAACTAATAATGATCTTAATAATAAGCGAATAAACACAAACGAAAGAGAGAGAAAATTTTAAAAAGCTAAAATAAATATTTATTATGCTGCAAAAAGATAACCATGCTCAAATTTTCTGCTTTTAGACGGTTTCTCTTCTCCGATAATATCTCTCCCGCAGTTGAAAATACCCGCTCCGATGGAACTGAGGTAGCTGGAATACATCCATTCTTTTTGACCAAGGTCATTAAGCCTTCAAATGCACCTTCGTTTGTTTGCCAATAATTTAACGGATCTTTATCTATTGGCATTGTAGGACGTTCTAAATATTGCCGAATGGTGATAATGGCATCTGTTTTGGGTGCCGAATAATCCTCTTCTCGGTTGGATCTAAATATGATTCCAGAAAAGTAAGTAATCCATCCTTTTCAGATACTTGTTTTGTTTGTCCTATATTTTCCGACATAGTTTCACTATTTTCAGAGAGTTCTTCAGATTTATTCTGCGATGGGCCTGGAGTTTGTTCTATCTGTATTTTTTTCCCAATTAAAACGCTCGTTAATTCATTTGTTAAAATGTTTACGGCGTTCTTATATGTCTTCTAGTCTAAATGCCGGCTTTTTAAATCTAGGATCAAGGAGTGTCCCTAATCCTTTTTAAATTTTAATTAAATTAATCAAAATTATGGAAGACAGCGAAACGTAGTACACTACAACATAAAAGCACACATAATACTGAATTAATAGATCCGGGCCGGGGATTCCCTGTAGGATTTTTCTTTAATTTGTTCATAAAGCAATAGATGGCAGCACCAGCAGCAAGCAGAGTGCGTATGTGATTAAAAAAGTGACAACCTTTAAAACAGATTTATGATCTAGTGCTGAATTTGGTTTATTTTTAATTTAAGTTTTTTAAATCGAATTCCGTAAACTTAAATTTAAGAAATACTAATAACGTGCGAGTTTAAACTATCGATGATTACTTAAAACAATCGATAGTTCTCGATAGTAACAAACTATCGATAGTGCCATCGATAGTATTCCACGACTAGACACGTGTAGTAAATAACTATGAAAAATAGAGTCCCTTCTTCCTTTACTTTAAAAATATTCCAAGATTGTTAACAACTTTTAGCTTATTATTTATTTTTTGAAAATCAATCATTACTGGCTGGCCTATTAAGGGTTTTTAAAGCAAATTTTTTTTTTGTGGAACAAAAATCAAAATCTTAGGACATTCAGATGGTTGATGAATATTGTATATAAATATTTACAATTTTTCCTAATTCGATGTCAAAAATCTATACTTAATTTTTTAATTTCTTTTAAAAGTACGCAAGTACTCTTACTCACGGGCCCGTGTTAAAGTTCCAATGGAATCATATCCTTAAAATTGTAGCCAACCTAATATACCTACTACTGTTGATGAAATAAACAAATTTGCGTAACCAGCTAAAATTTTTGCTTTAAGGAAATGCATCTATTGCTAATTGCTAAGAGAACAAAATCGAACGGCTGAAGTTTCTAAATAGCCCCTTATATGTAATTCCATTTTTACTTTTTATTTATCTATTAATTTTATAGAAATTATTAGCTTTAATATTTATTACTGGTTTCCTCATCAGGGACTTATTATTAATTTTTGAATAAAATCTATACAACTGAATAATTTCTTTTATAAAAATAGTTTTTGGAATTTATATTAAACGTCGTCGTGGAGGTTTGGTTTTTTTTATTGTATTTGTGAAGGTAGCCTAATCCCTAAGAAACCGGTAACATCAATAGACGTTATACACCAAAATGGTCCTGTAAGCTTTTTGCTGTATAACTTGATTGATGATATTTCTTAAATGCTGTTGCACAACTTTTATGTGGCAAATCTGTGGTTTCTACATTTCCAGATCTCTTTAAAGGGTTGTAAGAACTTTCTCAGGAAAATTAATACAGCTTAAAGCTCAAAATATTTGCTGTAACAACATTCTCACAACCTTTATAAGGAAAAACATGTAGGTTGGATACATAACATGTTTCGCATGCATCATGCAATCGACGACATTAAACATTTTACAAAGATGGAAAACAATCATTTTTACAAAAGCCGATTTAATGGAAAACTGGTGTTCTGAATATTATACGTTTTATGATATACATCAATTTTATTATTCTATATTCACATACCCTCACAGACAACAAAAAATACTGGACGCTAATATAAAGTTATTTAGTTTTATTACCTTGTATACAGGGTGTCCCATAATTTGTGGGCCATAGAGCAATTGCAGATACTAAACATCAAACTAGACCGATTGAATCATAGGAAATGAGACTTTGTAGAAATTTCTGAACTAAAAACTGGGTTAGATCTTAATATCTCTAACCGGTTTCGAGATATTTCCATTTAAACATCACAATGCATCAAAAAATCAAAGTAAAAATTAAAATATTTTGAAAGCGGTTAGAGATTTAAGATCGAGCAAGTATACTTTTTTAGTTTAGCACATTCGCCTTCTTTGAAAATCTTGGATTGGAAATACTTAATAACAGATAAAAAATCATAGATTTATTAACCCCAGTGTATGTGCGCCTTCTAATGTGAAACCCAAAAGAAATTGTCTACAAATTCTTATTTTGTACTCATAAAGACACCATATAGTTAGAGAGACGGTGACAATAGGGGGACCGTGAAGTGGAATATCAGTAATTTGGTTTTTCGTGGAGTTTAGGTCCTCCTCTACAACTTTTATATCTGATGAAATGCCGTAGAGCGTTGCTGAGAGGCGCTGTACCGCTTTAGATAGGAAATTCTCAATAAATTCAAAATTATATCGAGCCATGTCTGAAAATGAATTTACAGCATCTGCGTGACCCCCAAAGTCACTGGAAACACATTTTCTGACAAGTCAACCCTTGCATATACTTTCCCGAGCGTGTCAAGAAAAAATGAAAATTAAAAATGCTAATTTGAAGTTGAAACTTTCTATAATGGAACATTATATGTTAAAGATTATGTGAAAATTTTTTTATCGATCCAGGTCTCGCCATTTCATTATTGGAATTTTTTTAAAATCTCCTCGGAGGAAATTCGGAAAACGATCGTGACATGTCAGAAAATTGTCACACTGCATTCCTTGACACCCAAATATTGTGGAAAAAAAATGTCAGACGAATCGCACCTAGCTAGGTGGAATTCTGACAATATTACGCAATATTCAGTTGTATGACGGGATATTATATTCGCAAATTACCATATTAAGCCTATTTTTCCATAAGGTGTGTATGATTTATTTCATTTTCATTCATCAGAATGAATTTAAACATTTGCCCTTGTCTACTTTTCACTAATTACAGTAAAAGCCACGCCTTTCTTGCATTTCGAGCGAAGTTCAGAAATTTTGCTATCGCCGTCACGAATTCTGTTAATTTTCTCCGAGATAGAACATGTTTCTGGTAACTTTATATATCAAAATGTTCGGAAAAGATGAGGGAATCAGATAAACCTAGAAATAATTCTCCAAGGGGAATATTTTAGAAAATATAGCAGAATAAACCAGACTTTTAATAAAAAAAATTTTGAGAAAAAATACCGCACTTTCGCAATATCCTATTTATCAAAAAATTGTTTACGACTCATCTCTATGGGAATACAAATCGATTAAGCCCACTTGGACCCATATCACTTGAGACTTTATAATTTTTCCATTAATTTTTTTTGACACGCTGGGAAAAGTGTATGCAGTGGTTGACTTGTCAGAAAATGAGTTTGCAGTGACTTTGGGGGTCATACAGATGCTGTAAATTCATTTTCAGACATGGCTCGATATAATTTTGAATTTATTGAGAATTTCCTATCTAAAGCGGTACAGCGCCTCTCAGCAACGCTCTACGGCATATCATCAAATAAAAAAGTTGTAGAGGGGGACCTAAAGTCCACTTCACGGACCCCCTATTGTCACCGTCTCTCTAACTAATACCGCCAACTTTCAATCCGACCCGTTTTCAACTTAGGTTTATTTTCAAAAATATACGTTCAGTTTCAACACCCTGTATTTCTAGAAAGAGAAACATTTCGAAAAGACTTATATGACTTAATCGGTCCAGTTTGATGTTTAGTATCTCCAGTTGCTCTATAGCCGATAAGTTATGAGATACCCTGTATATTTTGTTCAAATATAAAAATGGATTATCTATATGGGGACCCCCCGTCCTTGTAGAACAGTAATTGATCTGATTATAATGGCATCAAAGTGAAATGTGTATTCACACATCCTGTGTAAAGTTATGTTTTTTATTGTACTGTTGTTGTCCCACGAAATTGGGTGGTAGTCGGTTATGATTTTTTTTTTAGTTTATAATTTCATCTTCCTTTTCACAATATGTACATTATTTCATATAAAAGGTCATATAAAACAACATTGCGATTATTATCTATAAAACATTCATTTTTAGTAATATATAATATTATTCTTCAGTGTATACATGGATATTAATAAAATATATATTGAAAACTAAAAAAAATTTGTTATCTGTGACCTTGGCGTGTATAGTAGGATATGGGACTTTTTATAATTGTCGATAATCTATCGGGGAAAACCAGTGTTTTTGTAAGGCTTAGCGTCGATAATTTTAAAGCATTTAAAATATCTGACCCTCTCTGCAATAAGGAAATTGAATTTAAAGTATAAAATATCCCTATCGCAACGAAATAGGTGTTCTTTGATACGCTCCTTGACTCGCCCGACAACTTTGTACTTTGACGGTATGGCGGTGCTAAGTTTTCAAAGAATTATTTCTTACTGAGAATTTGGTTATCGATTGAAAACTTGTATTTCATCATAAAGAGTCCTTTACTGTTAGAGAGTAATATAGGTAGGAATATATTTGTTATAAATTATGGAATCTAAAAATTTGAGCAAGACAAGTGGTGAACAACGACTTAGTGGTCTTTCTTTTAGTCGTGGAAGCTGCAGAGGCAACACAATTGTAATTAAAAGATATAATAACAAATTTTGCTGAATTAAAAGCGCGACGTAAATCATTTACATAATTTTTTTTAATTTACTATATTACACTTATGATTTTTTCAATATTAATTTACTTTTATGTACATGATAGGCCAAGAAAGTAACCACAATATTCTATTCTAAATAACGTTGTCGTTTGAAATTATTTGTAAACCAAATTTGCAGGAAATCTTTACAAAGGTTTTCGCAAAATGAATTTAAAGGAAAAGGTACATAATAAGATCGAATAATTAGAATATCATACAGGGCAGGTTAAAATAAGAAGTTACTTTAAACAAGTCGCAAAAATAAGTTAATTCATTTTTCAAATAATGAGATTTATATGTTAAAGCCTCTTATATTCTCAACAAAACATGAGATTCAGTTCAAAGATTTTTTTTATTTCCATTGAAATATCAAAAAATCTCTTTTGTTCAGAATATAAGAAGATTTAACATGCAAGTCTAAATTATTTGAGGAAAGAAAAAAGTTTTTTTGCGACTTGTTTAAAGTAACATCTTATTTTAACCTGCCCTGTATGATATTCTAATTATTCGATCTTATTATGTATTTTCAAATTAATTTTACGAGAACTTATACTATTGTAAATATTTCCTGGAAATTTGGTTTAAAAGTGATTTTAAACAATAAAGTTATTCAGAAACGAATAGCGTAGTCACTTTTTATGGGTTTTGGACTAATAGTATATAATAAATGTGATTTTTAGTATAAAGCTTAGTTTCTAAAGAGCATTAAAAAATTTTCTCATCATCAGTTTTTTATTTTAAATTCTTATGGAGTAACATCAACATCTACACTGACAAAAATACATTTACCAATGTCGTGGGGTTTCAAATTTGGAGCTACTGTCACGCACCTCTCTATGTTGTTCTAACTGAGCCTATGAATTATCACAAATTATTTAAAAACGCTACAATAAATCAGGTTCTTTTGGTTCGCCTCAACCCAGAAAGAGATTTTTTATCAACATTTTAAACATTAACGTTACAAGAACAGGGATTACCACAATCCCTCATCTTGTAACTATTTTATGAGTTACCTGAACTCAGTTTTTGGGTTGGAATAATTCAGGATTCATTTAAAATAACCCAGAAAACGTGATACAAAACCCCATATCGAGGGTAAATTACCGGTCGTAAAGTCACGGAAAGTTCCGGATTCGTGCTCGTGCAGATTTAGCGCGGTTCATTCCATTGTTATTAGTCCATTTTCCTTCGATCGCGCGTAGAGGCACCTGTTTGCCGTTGCGCCGTTTCCGGGATCTTCCATTTTTGCTCTCTGTGCGTGAAAATTTGTGTTTTGCATAATTTTGGTCAGTTGGCGTAAAATGGAGGGACAGGAGGGAGATGCATACAAACTGTTATTATTGGAATGGAGCCTTATTATTTATAAGTATATATTAATATTATAATATTATTAATACGTATTTACTCAAGATTTGTACACATTACATTGTATTTACGTTTTTAAGTGTATTCTTAAAGTAGAGTCTTTGGGAGCCCTTACAAATTGTTTTTTATTTTATTAATAAACTTATTAAACCATTACCAACCATCTTATAATATTTTGTACAGAACCAGTGTTTTGAGTTACGATAGTCCACAATTTCGGCACTGGTAGTCCAAAATTTGGACTCTGGTAGCCCAAAGAGTGAGTTATTCCAGCCACCATCGTAAGCCAGAACAACTTAAATGCAAAGCTTTGATAGCTCGAATCATGAATTAATCTAGCCCGACTTCTGTGCTATAATAACTTATGAATAGTGAGTTGATGCAATTTCTTCGATTTGGTTGTCGTAATTCAGAGGTCTGGGCTGTTCCCCATTAGCAACACGCTTCGGTCTAGGACAGCTCATATTTGAGTTATATCAACTCGAGATTTCGCTCAGTGTATAATTTACCCATTTACGTTAGTCCAGCTGAACTAAATAAATCATTTTATAGGGCCTAATAAATAATTTTGTGGGGGGGGCCAAATTTCGAAGTTCCGCCACTGCTTTCATTCTAACATATATTTAGACTATGGTTGTGGCTAGACGCTGGTCCCGGTGGTGCAGTTCTGTGGAAATAGAAGACGTAGTGAAGTTTCTCCTTTTCACCAGAATGTGGCCCAAGGAATGTAAATGACCAAGCCCGCATCAGAAAAAAAAGGAATAAAGGGTAAAACAAGATGCTATGGAAATCGTTATAGGAACACCCTTTGGGCAACTTAAACCACATAAATTATACTGCATGCATAACATATTTCGTATAAAAAAAAATGTTTCGATACCTACTTTAATAATTTTACATAATTTAAAAAAATTGATAAGCACTAAAAGTTATTGTAATGTCGCTCGTGAAATTTTATCGCACATTGTGTGCCGATATAGTACTAAAAATAAAATTAAGTGGACATTTTTTTAAATTTTCACCTTGAAACGACTAACTTATACCTAAAACTTTTCAGTTTAAAAATTATATTTTAAATTAGAATCCAACGTGCACGTATACGTAGGTACATCAATTTCATTAGGTGAGTGCATGTATTTACTCTCTTTATAGAACTTCAGCAAATTCAGCACATTATTTATTTGAATGGCGACTAAATTAACTTTAAATTAGTGAATGTCACCCTTTTTATCAGTTCCTTCTTCGTCTCGCTTTCCTGTCTAGCCATAAGGAAGGGCCATAAAAGGACTTGTAGCTCTCGCATGTTGTCTCATTTTTATTTCTAATCTATGCTGTCTCTCTGTCTGTCTCTCATTATCAGGGTATCCTTGGGGTCAAGTAAGTATACCGATAAGCAAACGACGGATCTCTCCCGCGCACATACTCTGCGTCGAATGTGGATTCAGCTTTTACATTCTCGAGTCTCATTTATTTTACCGTACCGTATGCCGCTTTACAGCACGCGTTTTTCCATCATTCGCTAGCGTCGCCGCGCGCTTACCGACCGCATTTTCCTCAAGGAGGCTTTAAAACAATTGACATTCACCTGTTTCCTTCTCCTCATCAACAGGTTACCGGCAAAATTAAAGTAGGCGCGCTGTCGAAGCCATTGTGGCCGTATGATCATTTGTTTTTGGACATTTCTTCACAAGGATTATGTTTATGTGCGAATCACACCATATGGAAATTCCTTCGGAAAAATATATTAATTAAAAGTGTTTGGTGCCGGAAAATTTTTGTTGTTTAAGTGAACGGAGACTGTTGTGGGGTTTCCCGAACAAATTAAACAGGAACTAACGTCAATTCTACGCTTGTTTTCCCCGTTACCATGGAAACTTGTTTCGAGGTGGATAAATCGTTTTACGATATCGGTTCCGCTGATGACCTGAAGGAACTCTGGGAATCCGATTTAGATCCGGTAAGTTTGAGTTTTTTAACAAATTATATTTAATTCTTGGTTTAAATACGTACAGATTTTATACAGTAATGTGTTCCGCTTCTTGCAAAGTTAAACGAACCGAAACAGTACAGAATTAATTTGATGTTTTTCCATATAGAGCCGTTTTTCTTGATATTTGCATAAAAAAATTATGCATCTGAAATCAAACTGCAACATTTCCACAAAAAATTGTTTTCAGATTCGTATTATTCTGCGCCCCAATCTACATAATTCCTGGAAAATCATCAATTTTGGCATTATATTTATTTTTTTTTACTTTTTTGAATCCATAAGTAAGAAAATGGGCCTAACCGGTATAAAAAAAAATTCATGGGAAATGAACACAGAAATTAACCGGTTGAGTCATTAATATTATAATGTAGAAAAATCCGAGAAAAACCGGTCGCAAGTTAGAATGTATAGTAAAAGTTCAAATTTTGAAACTGAATGTTTGTCATCTCTTGGCATTTTAAAATGCGTGAAAGGATGTAAAAGACCTGCGACATTCTTAAGTTGATAATGGGATTTTTATGTTCATGTACCGGGTGTCCCAAATTTTAGAGCGCAAAATCAATTGGATCGCAGATATACTGCATGATATCTATATTATAGAGTATATGAGTCACAGTTAAGTACCTGTTGAGCACCTGAGAAATAAATGGGACGACCCAGTTTATAAAAAAATTGTATCGATTTCTTATCGCCGTGCTTAACGACTGGTTGTTAAAAAACCTGATTTTTTTATAAAAAGCCGGACTTTTTTGAAGATGCGTTTAAACAGATATATAAAATAAAATTTTAGTGTTTGTAATTTTTGCACAGGTTGCACAAATTTTAGTGTTTGTAATTTTTGCACAGGTTAATCGGTATTAACCAAATAAAACGCAGAAACAAACACTGATTACTAATAAAACGACAAGAAGTAACGAAAATAACGCATGTAGGTATCCCCAAAAATAATAATCTACTCTACTCATCACGACTAGGCCATGGTATATTTTTATGGTTGACCGGTTGCTAGAAAAAGCCGGACGTAGTTAGCAAATTTCCAAAAAAGGAGGCCGTCTAAAGCCGGACGTCTGGCAACCCTATTAACAACCAAACATAATAATATTTTCAAATTCATGTATATTTTAGTCAGTCACAATGGCTTTATTATTAGTATTTTTACATGTAAAATCTAAAATATACACTGACAAAAATGCGTTTACCAATGCCGTGGATTACAAAATTGGAGCTACTGTAATGCACCTCTCTATGTTGCTCTAACTGAGCCCATGAATTATCACAAATTATTTAAAAACGCTACAATAATTCAGGTTCTTTTGGTTCGCCTCAACCCAGAAAGAGATTTTTTATGAACATTTTAAACATATGTGGGATTACCATAATCCCTCATCTTGTAACTATTTTATGCGTTACCTGTACCTCACTTTTTGGGTTGGAATAATTCATGATTCATTTAAATTAACCCAGAAAACGTGCTACAAAACCCCATATCGAGGGTAAATTACCGGTCGTAAGGTCACGGAAAGTTCCGGATTCGTGCTCGTGCAGATTTGAAGCGGTTCATTCCGAAAATTTGTGTTTTGCATAATGTTGGTCAGTTGGCGTAAAATGGAGGGACAGGAGGGAGATGCATACGAACTGTTATTATTGGAATGGAGCCTTATTATTATAAGGTAGAACAACTTAAATGTAAAGTTTTGATAGCTCGAATCATGAATTAATCTAGCCCGACTAGTAACGCATCACAATTCACATATTGGTAGCTACGGTAGCCTATCAATAATTTAAGACGGTGGGGCGTGAGTTATTCCAACGCATAAAATAACCCATCTTCTGTGCTATCATAACTTATGAATAGTGAGTTGATGCAATTTCTTCGATTTGGTTGCCGTAATTCAGAGGTCCCCTATTAGCAACACGCTTCGGTCTATCTAGGACAACTCATATTTGAGTTATATCAACTCGAGATTTCGCTTAGTGTACGGTTATTTTATTTGAGGAATTTTACTCAAGATTCTATATATGTTAGAGCCCCCCCCCCCCCCCCCCCCCACAAGTTATGGCATTACTTTTTACGAGACTTTTAAAACAATAATTTTTATTAAATAATACAATTTATTATTATCTTCATGTGTGTCTTCTCGTAACGCATTGTAAACCACATGCAGAGTTATATAACCGCATTAAATTATCACAGCACTTAATGTACAGTCATAGGAACATTCTTATCTTTATCTCAAGTGTTTTCATTTAATTCGCGCCGATAATTTGTATTACACAGTTATGACTATTTATTTTAATCTAACTTACACATGTTATGATTATGATAAGATTTGATGGATACCTAATTATTGATAATGACAAATTGTTAAAGTTTCGAAACCACTAATTAATTTACTAATGACATTTTTTTTATATAAAAAACGGTAACCTTTACCGTTCCACATATTTTTCTATTTGCCTGTTCTTCTGTTTGTCGATTCACTCACCTACAGGAAAGAAAAACTTAGTTAAATTTACTATAAATATATTAAAGGTAGCCATAAGTTATAGCTCTATATCTGCCGTGCAATACAAGATCCTAGTAAGTCGACTTACTATAAAATAGAGTAGTAACTTTTTAATATTTATTTCACTGTTTATTTGTTAATAAAAAACAATGATTTTTTGGAAAATGAAACTATATAACAAGAGCTTATTGTGTATAAAATTTTAGAACAATAAATTGAATTTTTAAATGGAACGTCTTAAAATTTACTTTTACGACGTACTAGGTTCTTGTATTGATACATACAGGGTGGCCCATCGAAAACAGTCCAGCAAGGTTTCCGGCTGTGTACGTGAAAATTAAAAAAAAAACCTCGGACCCGGAAACTTGCGTTTTCAGGGGGACACGTTTCACTATTAATTTCATCCCTGTAACCTCAACCCCCCTAGCGCGGGCGGCTACTGCCCTTGTTTTTTCAAATGGGAATGGGTATGTTGTGATACATTTTTTTAAAGGGCATTAAGTTCTCTTTAAAATGGCGCTTTGTTTTGTAAATTTGAGCTACTCGCCGCCGAGAAATTGCGTTTTTAAAAATGTAGTTTTATTGAGTAATACGTACATGTAATCTTATTAAATGTTGAAAATGTCCGTCATTCACCTCCATACAATAGTACAACAACTGTTCAAAGTGTTCTCGGACATTGTGAAGAACATCTGTGTACTTGATAAGAGGTGCAGTGAAATGTTTCAAATTCCGTTGCTCGGCGGCGCGTAGCTCAAATTTACAAAACGAAGCGCCATTTTAAAGAGAATTTAATGCCCTTTAAAAAGATGTACCACAACATACCCATTCCCATTTGAAAACACAAGGGTAGTAGCCGCCTCCACTAGGGGGGTTGAGGTTACAGGGATGAAATTAATAGTGAAACGTGTCCCCCTGAAAACAAAAGTTTACGGGTCCGAGGTTTTTTTTAAATTTTCACGTACACAGCCGTAAATCTTGCTGGACTGATAAGTTTTATTAAGAACTGCCAACTGCCATAAATTTATGACAAAACAAACATTTTTAGTAAAAATAACAAAAATATTTGGTACTGACATATTTTGTAAAATAAAACCTTTTGTAAAATTTACCAAAATCTTTTATAAAATTTTCTAAAACCCTTTGTAAAAATTCCCAAGCGGCCACCCATCCAAGTACCCAGCACAACGTCGCTTTAATTCGATGATCGATTTCCTCGCTTCCTCTTAAGTTCCCCACCTGTCTTCTAATGAAGAACGCGTTCTGACTGTTCCGTTGCATCTGATTTAAGCTCTTCATTCTTATAAAAAAGCATTTTAACAACATTTCATTTAAGCTTGGTCATTTTTACAATAAAAAACAGTCGTCAGTAAAATGTACCGTACATTTAAAAATAGTTAACTAACTACTGGAATTATAAATAAATAATTTTCGCTTACATTCGTTGTAAAAATTTAAAATATATTTTATTTGATTTTGCTAAATTTATTAGGAATCCTACCTACAGTTTTTTGCAAATTACAATATTATCTTGGTACGGATTAATAATGATAATTGTAATTATTACAAATCTTTAAATCGTACAATAAAATCTTTACCATAATAATTTTACAGTCTTTCTATGTAACTTATGTTTTCCCTTCAAACATAAAGAAAAAATATGCCACACTTAATGAGCCGGACCAATTTCTACAAACACATTTCATTTCCAACCGGATATGTTACAAAATCCGATCGAACCGGATACTAAAAAGAAAGCCGGATTCACCGAATACTGGATCCGGTTCTGGTGGCATCACTAATAATTATGTCGGAACATAAAATTAATTATTTTAAATATTTTATTTTATTGTCGGAAAGAAAAGTTGTTAGTGTATTTTAAGTAAACGCAAAGCCTTAACAAAATCTCGGAATGTGTTAAAAAAAGTTGATAAATACATATGTTGCCATGTAGGTATGTATTTATCCTAATCTTATCAATTTATACTGCTTTTTCAGTAAGATATTATTTTTGGAAATAGATAAATGTAGGAATTAAAAAAATAATTTGTTACTGTCGACTCGAGATCTCTGTCCTACATCAAAAATGGATATCGATTCGATTATTGTGAATCATTTTCTCTCAATCGGTAATATAGTGAACGAATGATTAATACAATTAAAATTACATAATTCAAATTTAATTGTTTTAATCTAGACGAGAAAACAGCAAAATACCGTTTTATGGATAAATTGACCAGGCTACTCAGTATATTTCCGTAATATGCACATGGAAAAATATCAGTGGCGTACTACTTTTTGGTAAAAAATATCAAGGGACATATTCTCTCTCCATTTTTTAAGGCATCCAGTGCATGTCAATATTTTTTGTGACATTTTAATTTTTTAAAACACTTTGCGTTAATAAGCAATATTATATTTTAATGTTTCTGTATATTTTTTTGTGTACTAAACACCGGACAAGCAAGAACTTTTATTTTAATTTAAGCAACTGTGATATAAGACATCAGAGAAGTTTTATCCCTAATGATGAAGTAAAGGATTTTTTGATAATTAGGTTTCCCAACACAATTTTCCTGTGGATTTTTCCATATCCTTTCATTAAGCTAACGGGAAATAATTAGGTCAAAATTGATTCAAATGTAAATAAATTGATAAAGATAATTTGTTATACCGATTCATTTATAGGTTTCATAAAGTATATCATTAATTAAATGTGTTTTATCAATTTTGATATCCTACACTAAAACAAAAAATTCATTACTTTAATTTAATTTTTTATGTAGTTCCGCTCTTCGTAGGACCGTTAAAACGCACCGAAATGTTTCTCTACCAGTGGCGTGAAACGCTGGGAGGAAATTTTGTGTTTATTTATTATACCGGCGTAAAAATGTTGATTAATACATTAGGAAAAGTTCATTAAATAAAGTTCCTAGTTGTTTTTCTTTTTTTCTTTATTTAATTAATTTTTCTTAATGTACAGGGTTATCAAGTTAGTTTGTCCCACTTTCAAGAGCCTGTAACTTTTTTGTATTTTGAGTTAGCCCGTTCAACAAGATTTTTAGCCAAGTTTTTATGAGTGTTGTCAAAAATGACAGTAGGTGTCATGTGTCATAGGTCACACCGAAAAGCAATTATTATTTGTTTTTTAAATGGGACACTACATATATATATCAGAAGCGCATTAGAAGGCGCTTTTTCTTCCGATCTCAAAAATATAACACACACATATGCATTTTTTTCTTCATTCCATCAAACATTGACAAAAATATGTAAAAATATATTATTGTTAACAAGCATCAAGTTAGCTATGCAACTGTTTTGGTTGCTATGGATTTTATCTTTATTTATATTTCAGTCTGTCATTCTCAGCATTATTAATCTTTTCGAATTTTGTAGAAAAGTTATTTTGTATGTAACAACCAATTAATATCGGATTTTATTATTCAGTAGGGGAAAAGTGTTTTATGTTTGATATTTTTCGTCAAACGGGCAGTGCAACCTTAGCACTTAGGAGGTATAAGATTCAGTTTCCCAGCAGACGGGTTCCTTCCAATTATAATAATTTCCGTAAGTTCCCTAACTGGTCCACGGTATTTGAATATGCTGCAGGAGGAAATTGAAGATGTTTAGATAATTTATCCATTCTAACCCTAAGAAATTTAATATGGCATCAAGATGGAGCGCCGCCATACAGTGTATCTACAGTAACTGCATATTTAAACGCAAAATAAGTCCAATGGATTGGAAAATCGGGTACTATAGAATTGCTGCCGAACAGCCCAGACCCAACACCCTGTGGTTTTTTCTTTTGGGGTTATATTAAAAAATACACCGTGTTATTCGTTGAATGAACTGTATATTAGAATTGAAAACGCCACACTAATAGAGAAGTTTTATTAAAAATTAATAGTCACATTGTAAATGTATCGAAAATGGAGGTGATCATGTAGAACAATATAGATTATGAAATAATTATTATATAATTCTAGTTATTAAATTAATGTTATAAACTTTTGTTATTTTCTAGTTATGCCAATATTAATAAAATTGTTTTTCTACTACTCACTTGAAGAAAAGAAGTGTGTTATATTTTTGAGATCGGAAGAAAAGGCGCCATCTAATGCGCTTCTGATATATAGAGTGTCCCATTTAAAAAAAAATAATAATTGCTTTTCGGTGTGACATATGACACCTACTGTAATTTTTGACAACACTCATAAAAACTTGGCTAAAAATCTTGTTTTTTGAATGAACGCGCTAACTCAAAATGCAAAAAAGTTACAGGCTCTTAAAAGTGGGACAAACTAAATTGATAACCCTGTACATATAATTAATATTTTTATCTAATTAATTTTTTCTTTCTCTGTTGCATAAGTTTACTTCGCAATGTCATAAGTTTTCTTCTCATATATATTTTTTCACTGAAGATGAAGGTATATGCCTTCGAAACATGTAGGGATTAATTTAAACAATATTTATTAAACTAGTGGAGCAGACTATGAGTCTGACTCTTCAGTGTATTTATTTATTTTCCACTTAATAAATTATTATTTGAGCACGCTTATGGCCAGACGCTTTCTAGGATAGTTCTTCTACATTTTTTCCCCCTCTCTCGCTTCATACGGAAACGTTGAAATACTACTTGGCCAACAATACACGGCACAGATTATTCCATCAGAAAAAAAACAATTCGTCTTTGAACAGAAAGAAGTCGAGAAAATGTTTTCTTAATTTTTTTTATAATAAATTGTTAATTAATGAATGCAAAATTTTTAAGAAAAAATACATAAGTCTGCAAATTTTAAATTCAGATTAATATTAATTTACGTCTAGACTTAATTAGTAGATATTAGGTATTTCGAAGAGAAAAGTTTAATTTATATGCTTCACAACAGGTAGCAGCAGGTCAGGCAAACAATTAAAATTTTAATTAGCGTTTCTTTAATATGACTTTCCGATTCGTTGTTAATTCTTAATTAATTAACTAATAATTATGGCAAAGTTGTTCTGGTTTTGTTTAAATGCATTATAGGAGGAAACGCTTTAGGTTTGTTGACTTTAGAAGAGTTAATTTTAAGTCATTGTTAGGGAGTTTCTCAGTATTATTAAGCTTCCCGATCAGTGGCGGTTCTTCCACAGGAGCACATGCGCACGTGCACCCCCAAAACGAATAAAAAAGTATTAATTTATATTCATTGAATATTATTTGTCGTATAAAGTCCGACCCTCTCTAATTTTATCGTACCGTCAAACCAAACTTGTAAGCTCTCGATTCATCCGGCTCCTCAGTAAGGATAATGACGCGAATAACGCGATATACTTGCATATGCGAATAAGTGGGCGGGGCATAATGCAGTTTCTCTGTAGTACCAGGTGGCAGGCGACAGCGGGGGGATAGCGGGGCTATGGCGATTTAACATGGAAAAGGCGCACCATTTTAGTGTGCGCCGCGCTGTTGTCTGTTCGTGTATGTATTTAGAAATTCTAGCGTGTATATTTTAATGTTATATATTTATTAAGTTAAAATGAATAGTTTGACGGTGGACTATTTAAAAAATAACTTTAGCTCTTTGAGTTTGGAGCAAAAAATTGAAGTGAAGAATGCGAGTAGACCTAAACCCGAAATTAATTTAACGCAGACCACAAAGGGTAAATCTAGGGACTTTATTAGAAAGTTTAAAAATTAAATATATAAAAAGATATTTATAGAGGGTATTCCAAACTGATGCTGTTATTGATCAAGTTTTTACAATTTAGAACCGAAGAATGGACTTTACGTTCAACACTACACACTAAGAAAACCTTTTTTATTTTCCAAAAGTTGTATTTCCTTGTGTAAAATTAAAAAATAAATAAAAATATGTTTTACTACGTTTGAAACGCCTAGAAAGAAATTGTTTGGTCGTTTCACAAAAATAAAATTTTGAAAATAATTTCACGATACCGAGGTCATGAGTCCCAATGCAATGAAATTATTGTAAAATTCCAAGCCGGATTTGCCCTTTTCAAACGGTAAATAATTTTGTTGGGCCAATTTGAAATGCAGGCCAATAAGCTTTGATTTTTCCACAGGTTAACATTTTGTTCGCCCCTCTACAACTTTTTTCTTGTTTAAATAACTTATGTTCCTTAAAAATCACTGCACTGGCGCAAGTGGATGTGCGGATTACAGCGTTGCCATTTTTAAAGTCATATTTTTTAATTTATCTTATTAAATTTAAAAACCCCAACCACATCTCGAAAGAAAAATCGAGTAAAACTTTTAGTTTATACCGTGGTATCCGGGCAATGCTTCCTGTTTCCGGTAATATAAAATGCGAGTCCGATATCATTATGTATAAAGACCGACTATTGCATTTCTTAACTGTATTTAAGCAAGGCAGTGTTGTAATTCCGATGAATTAGTTTAAAGGGGAATTTAACAGTAATAATTAAATGTTGTTTTGCTGGAGGTTAGTCAGGCGTTTCCCAGGCCGCATACAGATTGAAAATGAATAAAGAAAATTGTCTTGAAGATGATATATATTTACCCGTGCGTCACAAACCCATGGATCAAGAGCCATCGTAACTTAAAACTCCCCTCCCCATCTTTATTTAAAAATGAATTGGAGCGTTTGCTGAGTTCCGCAAACCGTTTTTGAATTAAAAGACGTCTTAGGCAAACACAAAAGTTACAATAGTAGTTGAATTTGATTTGTAGCCATTAAATATTTGCCAACAATTAACTGTTACTGTTTTGATCATTTTTATGTGTCAATCAAGTGTCAATCTTAATTGGTTTTTATAGTTTTTGTGCCTTCAAGTTCAATTTAATCCCGAAAACAGTTCTTATCAGAGCGATTTCATCGTACTTTTGTGTTTTCGGTAATTATTTATGGACATTTGTTACCAATCTAACTGAATATAACCTTATTTTGTAAAGTAATAACATGTCGAGAATTTATTGTCTGGCTAACGTCCGTTAAATGGAAGTATAATAAAACACCGAATTTCGAAAGCGAAATAAATTGCGACCCAGGTTTGATTATAATACCCATTTGATAAAAATGAGAACGCTTTTCACCGTCATCTTTTCAATCTTTCTTTCGAAATTATAAATTATTTTTCGGAATACGTATATCGGAACTCTAGGCACATCCATTATTATTATTAATTCGAATATGATTTTAATGACGTGTAATAGTTAGAGAGACGGTGACAATAGGGGGTCCATGAAGTGGAATATCAGTAATTTGGTTTTTGGTGGAGTTTAGGTCCCCCTCTACAACTTTTATATTGTTGCTGAGAGGCGCTGTACCGCATTAGATAGGAAATTCTCAATAAATTCAAAATTATATCGAGCCATGTCTGAAAATGAATTTACAGCATCTGCGTCTGTGTCAAAAAAATTAAAATTAAAAAAAAAAAGAAAGAAAGCGAATTTGAAACTTTCTAGAATGGAACATTACATGTTAAAAGATTATGTGAAAAAAATTTTGTCGTTCCAGGTCTCGCCATTTAATTATTGGAATTTTTTTTAAATTTCCTCGGTGGAAATTCGGAAAACGATCGTGACATGTCAGAAAATTGTCACACTACATTCCTTGACACCCAAATATTGTGGAAAAAAATAATTTCAGAAGAATTGCACCTAGCTAGGCGGCGTGCCACTTATTTTTGTTTTCTCAACAAAGTGTAAACCTTTATTGGCGTGCAAATAGAAATGGTGCGACCACTGGCATGTGTAAATGCTCTATATTACACTTGCAAGTTTTGATTTTCTGTACGAATTTGTCATCACTGGCGCCAGTGATATCAGAAGGATGCAAACTTTTTTGGTCTATGCATGCAAAAATAAATTTTTATGCAAGTCGATGTTTTCACTTTTATTTACTGGCGCGCCAGTTTTTATTGGGGCCACTAAATCCATGCATGTGTAAATGCACCTTAACAAACGAGGCTCTAGGTTTTTCCTTCTCGTTGTAAAATTGGGTTAGGTAATTTGTTGAATAATAGCGATTTAAAGAATTTTCAAATAAATAATTTTAAGACCTAACGCTTACCTGGCTATCTCAAATTATAAGAAATTTTATTATTTAAATAAATAAACCATTACATTTTTATCTAGACAATAAGACAACAGAAGTTTTTTAAACTTTAGAAACAATCTGTCCGTCATGCTTTCTCTTGCAATCCGTTAAATGTAGTTTAGTTACATCTTTTTTTCGCAGCCGTTCATTCGTGTCACAATAGAAACAATCCATATCCGGATTCCTATCTATTTTCTTTAATTATTTTCTATTACGTTCCTAAAACGGTCTTAAATTACAAAATATGACACATCTAATATCAAATGAAACGCATTTTTTCCGTTCCTTTAAATTCGGGTTCCGTAACGTCATTTTGCTTGTATTCCTTATTGGCTACGTCGAGGCACTGTTACCGCCATACAGGCAAGGGCGGATCCAGAACTTCGGTTTGGGGGGGGTCATGCATGGAAAAGTTACGAAAAGTCATACCCAGCCGCGTTAGTCAAACCGGTATATATGGTATTGTTCGTCTTAAATTTATGGTTGGGGGGGTATGACGCCATGACCCCCCCCCCCCCCCCTGGATCCGCGATTGCATACAGGTCGACAACTTTATCTGTAGCTACAAAAGGAATGCGGCCAAGAAAACTTCTTGGGTTAACAATGTTGTCACATATATTAAATTTTAATTTAATAACATGTTACCAAGTAAACCCTAAAATTAAATTTACCCATTTAAAGTAAATTGTCATAAGTATATAAGAAACTAGTATTCTATTATAGTTTCAATGTTCTTAAAACTTTCTTTTCATACTATTTATTTTAATATTTAAATGCAAAATAAAATATTTTTTTATTAAAGTACTTCTAATCTAAAAATAGGGCAACATGGTGCAATATCAACGGTAACCATGGGTAACCGGTGGCTCGAGCTAATTTGATAGGTTATATCCCAGACAAAGGATTACGACACGCGCCTGGGGACACGCCTATTGTGCCAGCGTGGTTATTCGGCGATGTCCAATATGCTTCATCCAGTTGCGTACTGATAGGGTTTGTTTTAAAACTGTGATAATGAATGAATATACCCTGGTACAACCCTTCATAGTCAAACCCGTGAAGTGATTGCCAATGTGTACAGGGTGTGTGAAGAGGAATCACAAATCAATACATTTAAATTGCCACTTAAGCGAAAGCTAGAAAGGGTTGCAATGTATACGGGAGTAAGCGTGGGTGCAGTAAAAGACATTCACAAAGAACATACTGAAAGGAAAGAAAATAACCCGGATCAATTGTTGTCATCTCCTGTCAAAAAAAGGTCCCGTCTCTCTGCTGTCGGAAAAATCGAAGACTTCGACTTTGGCATTGTTAGGAGAATAATACAAAAGTTTTATGTGGAACTAAAAGTGGCTCCAACCTTAAAAAAAATTGCTACAACAGCTGAGAAGTGACATAACTCTCCGTTTTCCCGTGAAACTTTGAAGTGCATGTTGAAATCAAATGGATTTTATTGGCGAAAATGCCAAAATAAGCGAAAAATATTAATGGAAAGGCCTAATATATTACACTGGTGATACAAATATATTAATGCCATGAAAAAATATATATTATTACATTATTAAGATAATAATAGCACGCCCATGACTCGGTCATGTTTTAAAAGATATTGCTTCCCCCTTACCGATACCGCGTAGCTTTAGACTCGCTTGTCGAGCTGTACCTATGGGAATTATATTATGAATACTCTATAGAATCCCCCAACTACAGAAGCATATAGGGACGAAAATAAGAATTTCAATATGTTCATTCGCAAAGCGAGCGTTCCAACTTGTTCCACATTTCGTTCTGTGCATGGTCGGAACTCGTCCTGGACGAGTTTCTAACTGGTTGCTTCCTTTTGTCTCTGTGGACGGGTACACATGCCAAACCAATTGGCAAATCTTAGAATTGACTTCCTAGCTTAACATGCAAGTATTCTTATTCTTGCTCATTTCTGCTTCGTTTAAAGTTAGCCTTTCGTTTTGGAATGGATATTCAAAGAATAATGTAAAGAAAGTTTAGCAAAAACTAAACAAAATAAAACAAATCGGTAAAAACAACAAATGAACAGTAAACAAACAGCCGATCGGGGAAATGCGGAGAATCCAAACCCGCAATTCCGTTCCAATACGCGGATTATTCTGGCGGTTGCAAATCAGTTGACAGTCAATACATTTGGCTCTACCAACAACGAATTCATGTTGAGCGGTCACAGATATTTTGCTTCTGTGAACGAAGCTACATATGTATATTGTTATTTACTAATGACAAAGTCAAAGCCTTGATCGAGAAGCTAAATAATATTTGTATCATTCGCCTTGAAACACGCATTTTGGACGCATTTACCGAAACTTCTAATTATGTTGACAAAGATATCCTGTTGTCGATCGCGTGTTGGAGAATATGAAAACGCATTTGCTCGAATTGAAAATTCAGTTACATAAAACACCATTTATTTGCAATCATACACTGATCTACAGTTTCAAATAAGTTAGAAGAAGATGGCTTTAAAAAATGGCAACGCTGTAATAAGGTACGCGTTTGGATAATTTCGATCTAACATTAGTCATAAATAGGTAATCGTTTCGGTTTTTTTTACAGAAATTTAGATAATATAAAGAAATAATCCATATTTTTGCAATATTTACTTATATATATATTAGCTACACCACTGCTTTACCTAAAAAAATATAACCTCAGTATTCTCACCTACCGACGCAATATTAATCCGGGGTTAGAATAGTCGAATTTCTAACACACCACGCACTGAAGAACCATTGTAGATAGCTAATAAATAGTTCTAGTTCGAAAAAGCACCAAATATTAATTCAAAAATACAATAGATCACAACCGCAGTAGAGAATAAACACAAACAACACTGCGCCCCAACAATGAATGACATTCCTAAACTTCAGGGTTTACACGTACTATAATCGATAAGCACGTGCGTACAGCGTTGCCAAGATGATTTCCCTAAAGCATTGCAATTTGATGTTGTTGGGAATCTATAAATAACTTTACGAGTAGAAAATTTAAAAAATACACACATATTTAGTATAATATTTTTACTTAATATCTACCCATGAGATATGCATTCAATATAATTAATATTATATCTTTTGGTTTCAAACGCAGGCGGTAGATTTAGTACCCTTGCCCCCAGAAGAGACTTGGCATTATTGATTTCCGTTTAAAACTTTGTATGATTCTGACAGAATATAAACAATTATGTCTCTTTGTTATATTAAATGTTTTTTGGTTACATCTGCCAAATTACTTGTTGACAAAAATATATAACTAGAATGATATTGATTGTCTAAATATAATACTTTGAAGAAATATTATTTTGTAATACCTTTGCATCCAAGGGCCAAGACTCTTCATACTCAACATACGGCATTGCTTCTTATCAGTTTTGCTCCGAATATTTTCGAAACATTAAAGTTCATAATAATTACGAAACTATAGATAACAACAGCCTTATCAGTTTAGTTTTTTAGTGGCGTTACCCGTTTATAGAGAAATTTGATCAAAACATTGATACAGTATAAGTGAATTTTTTGGGCGCGGCGTAATCGTATGAATCAATGTAAAAAAAAGCCATTTATTAAATAATTTAGGAGAACAAATCCGAACAGAACCCAGAAAACTTTTTCTTATTCTTCATTTTTGAACTTGAAAGTAACAAAATTGGCAATCGTAAAAAATATATGTACATTTTTTTTTTATGCTCAAACACAAGCACCATAGGAAAATTCCTTTAGGGCAGTCTGGGAGTGGTGCGTGTGCGCAAAAAGCGATTCACGTTGGTTTTGAATCGTTGGAGGTTATATTCGTTGGGAAAAATGACCTCGGGAAGATCGTTCTACAAGGATGAAGTCCTCCAGATGAAAGAGTTCTTAAATAATAAAGTTCGAGGAGTACTAAGCGTAACCACATATGGATGGGCGGCAGTGGTTCGTCGTGTATTTCTGATATTCGCCGCTCTGGGCGGAATTAAGAGGGCAAGGTCAGCCGAGCACTTTCCATGAAAATATCTGTAAAAGAGAGTCAAATCTTCGTCAGCTCGTGCTCTCTAAGCGTTAATATTTTCCAAGGCATCTTTTAACGTACTTTTGAGTATCCATTTGGATACGCAGGCCTTTTATTTGGATACCCAGTAAACATCAAATGGATCAAGAAATTTTTTAATTACTTAGTCATTTAAAAGCTACTGAACTGATACCAGTGATGACTGATACCTAAAAATGCTTTAAAATGATCAGAGTCAGAAAAAATATTAAAAGGGTATCATTTAACTGGTTAGCAAAATATTCTTATTATTACGAACAGAAAAATGTAATCGGTCAGCCAAAATGGCTAGTTGGTCAGCAAGTTATGGACAGCAAACATTTCTGAATCGTGACAGTGCCCTGGGAAAACAAGTGAAAACCCGCCCCCGCTACACCTTTTGTAGCTGATTTCCTCCTATATTCGGCAGAAGAAAACACAAGAAAGTTACATAAATTGACAGTGCCCTGGGACCTCTGAAGTAAACTGCTTCTAGACATATTTGTTTCTACTGTCCAATTGCAAACTCTTGCTGACCAAGTAATGATTTCGCAGCTCGACTGTTAATAACGGCAAACCATTTAATTACTTCTCATATTAAAACTGTTTAAAAGACATGGATACGCAGCAAAACTTCACTACAAGATGCCTTGATATTTTCTCAGGGATGAGGGGAATATGTGAAGTTGGTGATCAATTGTCGTCGTGATTCGTCGTCTAATAAAAATTAAATAAATACACAATTGAAATAAGTCGACATCCACCAGATGATACCGAAGTATTTTTGCCGAACGTATTGGGGTTTTGCATGCATTTAGGTTAATATGTTTAACAATTTTAAACAAGCGATAAGCCAATGAAAATTTTATGAGCGTGCGAGCCTGTAAACCGTTTACTATTTTTAGATTCTGAAAATACCTAACCACTAATCCACTATTGGGATTCTAAAAAGTATTTATTTGTTATTAAGTTTTTGCAAGTGCTGTAGTTAGAGTTAGTCGAACAAGTAGTGTACATGAGAACTGGCTTATAAATTAAATTCTAAAAGTGTATTTTCATTTCATGGATATTTTCTTTCGATCGATTGGGGGAACTTGCCAAGGGTGTTAGTTTAATTTCGTTTCTTGGGGACTGAAATTTGATGATCTTTTAGCGGGGCGGTGACCCCCCCCCTTATGTTAAACTAGTAAACAAGATTATAAGATTTCTAAAAATGTAAGTTTTTTGAGTTGTGTCACTTTTGTTATTTTAGTCCATTTTACAACTTGGCATACCGGGAGGGGGGGAAGAACCTAATTTTAAAAAGGAATCAGATCTGATTTCGGCGGCATCACTAATCGTAATCGTTAAACAACAATCGTTCCATCACTAGTTCTAGTTAAAACTTTTCGAGATCAACTCACATTGTAATACATTATGTGCAGTAGAAAGCAAAAATGAATGAAGAATTAACAATGAATTACATTTTGCTCATACTAAAATAGGAATAAATATATTTTTTTACATTGATAATAATGTAAAGAAACAATTTTGTTTGTGCAATTATATTGATAGAAAATACGTTCATTTTAAAATTTCCTAACAATATTTTTCATGTGCAGGCCATAAACATTGTTACATTTTTATTGAAACACATAAAAATGATTACATGTAATCGTTTTCTACTGATAAAGAAAATTGTATTAATTGTGGCGTTATGGGAGTGTAATGTAAATGTGTGTAATGTTTTTCATGGAATTTGATACTGGTTATAAACGTAGGCAGTAGATAGATATGGGAACATTTTTTCTTAAAATAAATAAATGCTTTGGGAGAAAACTCGTTTAGGGGTACTGCGGAATCCACTTAACAGTGTATTTAGTAACACAAACTTTAACCTTTCACTTTAATTCTTTTTTCTATCCCGGGATTATATACTCTTTATCCCGAAAATCCCGTGAAACTTCGGGACTGTCACCCCTACTGAAGCATAATGGGACTTTTATCGCTTGCTTATTCGGCCTTTGGTAAATCTTATAAGGATCTTCCCAAGATTACTTAATTTTCCCCCAGTAATTGGTCTTGCACTTACATAAATATCGAACAAAATCGATGAGCTTCAGACTAGATCAGGTGGGTCGCAACGGCGCATGCGTCGTGCAGGTAATCTTGCAGCACGTAAAACGGGCTTTACTAATATTAGTTTTTTTACCCTAATTTTTCGCTGCGATTATTTCGACTTGGTCTGCGGGAGCCTTTAAAAAATAACATAATTTCGTAACCGTGCCATTTCGAAACACAAGCCACCCGCATGTAATCTAGAAATATCGGTTAGTCTGGCGTACAATTAGTTTCTCTTTAGTAATAATAAAGTAGAAAAAAATCAGCGGCGTGTAATACCAATAACAATGCAATCAAACGGGAAATGACAAAGAAAGCGGTTTCTATCGCGTCATTAATTCTTTTCGATTTGGTAATAATGACAATAAGCCCTCATGGTGTATCAATTGGGGCATTATTGAGTATGTATAAAATAATTTATAATAAAAAATATTCACGTAGGCTGGACAAAACTAAATTTAATAAAACATTTTAGCCATTCTTATATTTTATACAGGTTGACCAGAATTTCGTTAACAGGTCTAGGGCGTGATATCTAGCCGTTCCGATTTCGTCTGTCGCGCCCAGTTACGTTACGGTGTGAGTTATTTTTAAATTTCTTATGGAGATTCACGTTGTACATTTTCTGCCAAATTTGAAATATTTTTTAGACTTGATGATCTTCTAGCTATTCGGTGAGAAAAAATTCCAAAGTCAAAGAGCTAAAGTAAAAAAATTATATGGATTATTTCATTGTCATGCATTTGCCAAATAATTACAAAAAGTCCAGATATCTCAAAAACTAACAAAGTCTGACAAAAACATGTTCTATAAAATGTGCTTAGAATTTAATGCTTAATCGAAAAATGTAATAAAAATTTCCATGTCGTATTTAAAAAACGAAAGTTGGGAGCTACTTCCGGTATAACCGGAAACGACAAAAACATGTGAATATTTTAGTTAAAGAGAGCATATCGATTAACCTAAATCCCAAAGTTTCAGAAATATATATTCAGTAATTCTCCATAAAGTTCTAATGCAAGCTCGTCGTGAATCACCCTGTATAAATAAATAATACCAATAATGCCATCAGAACTAGGGGTGCAAGTGAACCTTCTTGCACCCCACTGCCGGCGCCCATGAATAGTATGGTTGACTTGCCACATACTTGTGGTATTATAGATCATTTTTGCTAAAAATTTGGATCTCAAAGAGCCAGGACGTTGCCGTGATTTGAATGGCACCCCACTGGTTTTCCTGATTTAAATTAAATTTTAAGAAGTTGCAATTAAAAATAAAACTCGATCTATTACACGTTATTTCACTTTACATTTACCGAGCAATAATTAATTATAATTACACAGACACAACTAAGCAACGAAAAGAATGTGTGAAACTGGAACAAACCCAGAAAGTTGTATAGAAACACCTTTTCAGTCGGTAATTTCTTTTGTAACAGGTAACAGTATAAGCCGTTTTAAAGTTCAACCACTGTCTGCTGCGGTACGACCTCAATTCGATAGAAATGCATTTTTACGGGTTTACCCAACGCGAAATAGACCTTTCTCTTCGTCATACCATACCGCGGAAATTTTCCTAGAATGTTCCATTAATAATCAAAATAACTATGAACTATTTCACAGAAAATATAGGCTACTGTATGTTTTTTTTAAGAACATACCAGCTGTCACCTAGACTGTAGATTAAAATGATCGATTCGATTGATTTGTTTCGTGCATGTGGAATAAATTGAAGGGAAAGTCAACAAACCCGAGCTTTTTCGGTTTTTTTTAATTTTTGTTTTTGAAAAATTATTTCACAGCTCTAGAAAACCTTTTAAAACCAACGTAGCCATCGGAAGGTTATTCCCAATACACGGCCAACAATATAAACGCTGTTTAAGAATGCTACCGCAAATCCAGGTCCGATATGAGTTAACAATACCAAGAACTTGGCAAACTGCGAGCATTGTCGTCCATCATTAAGATTACTTATCTGAGGGTAAGCCTCTTCCGTCCTCTTCATTGTACATTGAAAATAATACTTTTCCACAAGGGACATCCCAATATCATGTAACGGATTCATCAGCGTGTCGAATGAAAAATCGCGAAAGTAATCAATTTACGACTAAAATCGGTAATATAATAAAATTAACCGCCAAAACAAACACTAGCCTCGACAGAACTTTACTCTCACTAACCCCTTATTCTTTATACGGCCCAAGCAATGCGACATAAACATCATTTTATTATTTAACCTTGCCGAATTGACAACAGTGCAAATTAACAGGCGACAATATCGTCGCCTCTGCGAACATATAAAATGCGCGCACGAAATGGAAATGTGCCGGTCGCGCGCGTTCTAACATACATCCATCGGCAATTAAATTTGGATGATTCGAGGCGACATGGCTATCGCCGAAGTGTGTCATTGTACTTACTTAAAATTGACAATTTCAAAATTACCCTATATTTTCTTAGTTAAAAGAGATACAGAATAATGTTATATACAGAACTTTCTTTATATTGATTGTTGAATGATCTGCCGTTTTCAGATTAAGTATACGGGGTCAGGTAAAAAAGGACCTATCCTCATTTTTTTAAATGGAACACCCTGTATATTTTAATCTGGAAAGATACTATTTTAAATTCTCCGTTCAAATATATAACACACCATGGATGATATTGGTTTCCTAGGTGATTTATTTAAACTTTATACCTTAAAACCTAAGTAGGCCATGAAACAAAAACTAATATCCTAGAGACAACTATGTTGACATTCTAGTTATTATTAACATTTAACGTCAATTTCATTTTTTACATATTCATTTGTGAAAAAGACTTATCAACATTTTGCAAATTTTGATGATATCTATCATCCATGGTGTGTTATAAATTTGAAAAGAGAGTTTAAAATTCTATCTTTTTAGATTGAAATATACAGGGTGTTCCATTATAAAAAATGAGGTTAGGTCCGATAACTTTCTTACCTGACCCCGTATACTTATTCTCAAAACGGTAGATTATTCAACAATCATTATAAATAAACTTCTGTATAAAACATTTTTCCGTATCTCTTTTAACTAAGAAAATATAGGGTAATTTAGGAATTGTCAATTTTTTGATTTTCCCCCGTATTTCTTAAACGAGCGAAAATTTTCAAATTTTGATTTTACCATTTTAAGTTTGACCCAAAAAGAGCACATGACACCTGCATTACTTTTCTGATAGCACTAACAGTTACGGAGATACCCTATAAATGTGTCGAAAATGGAACACCCTGTACAATGTACATTTTGACATGTATGAATGTGCAATAATTTTCTGATGTATGAACTAATGTTAAATGTTTTTTTTTTGTAAATAAGATAGAATTAATTATTTTATAGACAAATGAAAAAAAAATTTATAAACTACACTTGCCTCACCTGACCTGACGAGGCGCCACTGCTTTTTTATTATCGTTGTGTTTAAAAAATCGACTCCAGCATCCATCTGACTACGTTTGAGGTCCATTATAATGCAATATTCTGCCTTTTTTGTGCAAAGATTTTATGGTCGGTTGCTTGGCGTTTATTCTTTGTTAAAAGAGTTTGGTATTTGGTATTCATTATAAATAAATAATCTTTTACGGGCGAGTGGTGAAACTTAGCCAAAGTTCAGAATGTCTCTCGTCTTGTGCTGTGTTCCATTATAAAATAAAAACACTCGTTTATACAGGGTGTCCGGGAACATGTGGGAAATCTACCGGATAGGAAGAAAAGACGTGAAAACAATACTATAGGTTCATATAAACTTCTTTCGTATCGGCCTCCTCTTCGGAGATATGGGCTCCCAAAGAGCACCAATGGAATCAAGTTTTTTACACATAATTATTGAACCACCTGGTATATTTCAATTATTTTTTAATATGATGTATACCAGGTAAGACCCGTCAAATTTCTACCCAAGAAATTGTTGTGAATTACTCACAGCTGCAGGGACGGACTAGCTGTAACACTCATAGGCCCATTTTTTTTACGCCCTGTATGATGAGAACTTTGGACAATGTTTTTTACATACCTTTAACTATTGGCTAAAAATTAAGTACTCTTCATTCATGTCGCTAATCCTAACCGGTTTCGAGAAACGTCATTTTATTTACACTGAGTCCCCTAACTGCTCATGGGCTAAATATGAAAAAGCGGAATCTTGAAGGTTGAACATTGGATCGGAACAAAGATCTTACAAACTCGATCGGAACAAAGATGTATCTTTTATTGAAATACCCGAAGCGCATGATGTATATGAAATGCCGTTTTTTCGAAAACGGTTAGGATTAGCGACATGAATGAAGAGTACTTAATTTTTAGCAAATAGTTAAAGGTATGTAAAAAACATTGTCCAAAGTTCTCATCATACAGGGCGTAAAAAAAATGGGCACATGAGTGTTACAGCTAGTCCGTCCCTGCAGCTGTGAGTAATTCTCAACAGTTTCTTGGGTAGTAATTTGACGGGTCTTACCCGGTATACATCATATTAAAAAATAATTGAAATATACCAGGTGGTTCAATAATTATGTGTAAAAAACTTGATTCCATTGGTGCTCTTTGGGAGCCCATATCTCCGAAGAGGAGGCCGATACGAAAGAAGTTTATATGAACCTATAGTATTCTTTTCACGTGTTTTCTTCATATCCGGGAGATTTCCCACATGTTCCCGGACACCCTGTATAAAAGAACACCAAAAATACTAAAAAAAAAAATGTTGACTCTGTTATATAAAAAGGAGAAGTAATTAAATGGTTTGCCGTTATTAACAGTCGAGCTGCAAAATGATTACTTGGTCAGCAAGAGTTTACAATTGGTCAGTAGAAACAAAACATGTTTAGAAGCAGTTTACTTCAGAGGTCCCATGGCACTGTCAATTTATATAACTTTCTTTTGCCGAATACAGAAGGAAATCGGCTACAAAAGGTGTAGCGGGGGCGGGTTTTCACTTGTTTTCCCATATCACGATTCAGAAATGTTGCTGACCAACTAGCCATTTTGGCTGACCGATTACATGATCGCAAAAATAAGAATATTTTGCTAACCAGTTAAATGGTTAGGCCCTATAAAAAGGCAGTGATGAAGCCGCCCTTTACTAATAAGGTAGATGACTTACAAGCATCGATTACTGGACACCCTGTGTATTATCTCTGTCAATATTATTTTTATTTCTCAATGTTTCCTTCTTCGTTCGCCTGGCAGGGTCATTCCCGAATGGACCCACAGCTTAATGTGGGCTCCGAACCAATGTCCTCGGTAATACGCAGCTCCTCCAAGGGCTATCACTAAAATCCACCTAGTGCGAACCGATTTACCGCACGTGGGGTTTGAACCTACGAACTCTAACCACGGATCGATAAATAAGGTTTCTATACTTTTTATTTTTTAGCAAGCAGACAGACGTTTAAGATTAGAATTTTTGTTATTTTTATTGTTCAAATGTTAAATACAATTTTTTATCGTTGTGGTAGGTTAAGCAAATGTTTGCTAAAGGAGATGTGAATACCCATAAAACAATATTTAAAAATAAATATTATTTCTGATACCAGACAGGCGTCAATTTTTGACAATTTTTAAGACAGAAAAAAATTAATTGTATTGTATACTAGGTGCTGAGGTGTGGGTACTTTACATTGTATTTATGGTTAACAAAGAGGTTATTAGTATAGAGTAAACACTAATAGGTTTGTTCCAACACCCTATTTTTGTATCGTTCTAGAACCGTCACGAAACTGTTGGGATCGATTTTATGCGCAGGCGTTAATTTTGCACCGTTTATTGTCGATGCATAAGGGACGCAAGGTTGGTACGTTTTTGTGACCATTCTCTCAGGTGATTATCATAACATTCATAAATCATAACCCTACTTTTGTTGCTTGAGTTTTTCGTCTAAGCTTGAGTATTATCTTTTCTCGTTCCGTTTTGTTGTATTCAAGAATTATGAAAGAGAAGTATGAAAGAGAATAACGTGTTTAATGGTACGAATATCTTGTAGATTTGGGAACCGCATTATACAAATTAAATAATCAAAATATTAAAAAAGGATTATGCAACTAGTGCTACAAAACAAGGCTAAAAGAAATGCATGAATCCTGAGAATACAAAAACAACTGTTAAAATTCTTACGGCGCAAGTCAGTACAAACGGTTCCTGCTCTTGGCCATGTATCGTTTTGACCGTTCAGGAACTGGTTTGAGAACGATCACAAATTTGGTGGGGACACCAACGGGATCGCCAAATACACCGTTCTGTGTCGGTTGGAACGGCCTTCGACTATTACGCATGTGCGTGACCGTAAATTGGCCGTTTTTAGGGTAGTTGGAACGAACCTAGTAAGCTAAACTAGGCTTACCGAACATGAATACTTTACTTCACATAGTTACAATTATAACAAGAAGGCCAAACATCAATAAAATTTTAATTTGCTAAATATTTTCTGAATATTTTTTCAATATTCTGTCCAATAAAATACACCTCGCGAGTCTTATCTTATATTTCTATTTTTCACAGAAACTTGATTTCATAATTTCATAAGAAAACGATGGTATTTTCACATCCAATCAAATATAATAAGACTCGAGCTAAATCTCTCGGTGTCATATCAGATCATGTGAAAATAACAGTTCCTAAAATCTTGAAATTGTATAGCCAGTACCAAATTTAACCTCGCGCCTCAAATAGAGAAATTGTTCAGTATGGAACTTTGTTTTCTTAAATTAAATGAAAAATATATTAACATGGACATTCTGTATATTTTTCAATTATTAAAATTACATACTTTGTGCAAATAGATAATTTATTCTATGCATGTCTTCCAACTAAACAAATATTTAAAAAGTTTACCCACATTTAGGCCAAGACCGTTTACAAGATTTTTTAGGAGCAGACACTTCGAAGCCGAGAGAATTCGTTGGGTTGGGTGTTTTAATTATAAGCAAACCCGCACTGCACTTCATGCAATCAAAACTATTTGAGTCATTTTTTCGTTGTTTTATAACGAGAAATTCCGAATAAAAGTTATTTTGGATAATGTTCCGAATTCGAAAAAAATGTACCTGACGATGATATCTAAAATTCGAAACGTCGAACTAATACCGACATCAAATAACGTTTAGGTTTCTTTAAAAAAAAAATTCTCCCACGCCATGCTTATTTAAGGAGGGTATATACAGGATGTTTAAAAAAACAGGCACTATTAACTCCTAAACCGCCACTCTAATCAAAAACATGCACTCTTTTTGTTTTGTCTAGAATCTCAAAATGTATCAAAATTTGTGAAAAAATGCGGTGTTGCCAGTTAAGAAAATGAAGTTTTTTAAATAGCGCCCAATCTGGCAACAACGCGTTTATTTTTTCAACATGTTTCACTTAGTTGAACTAATTCCTAAAACTTTGCTTCAGGAACTATAGGTCTATCCTTTCAAATAAAAAAGTTAGCCTATGTCAAGTTTTTCAAAATAACTAACCATGTATATTTACTTAGAATGTTGAATGCTTGTAGTGTCACAATTTCATTAAAATGATGATAGAGGGGTTCACAAGTATGGTGAAATTATTTTTTAAATTTTATTTTGGTGTAACGACCAAACAATTACTTTCTAGGCGTTTTAAATGTAGAAAGAAAGAAGTAATAAGAAAATGCGTTAGGTAAAACATATTTTTATTTATTTTTTAATTTTACACATGGAAATGCAACTTTTGGAAAATAAGAAAGGTTTTCTTAGTGTGTATAGTGCTTAAACGTAAAGTCCGTTCTTCGGTAATTGTAACTTGATCAATTTGATATGGTCAATAACAGCCTCATTAAAGTTTGGAATACCCTCTATAAATTTTTTTCATATATTTAATTTTTAACCTTTCAAATAAAGTCCCTAGATTTACCCTTTGTGGTCTGCGTTAAATTAATTTCGGTTTTAGTTCTTCCCGCATTCTTCACTTCAAATTTTTGCTCCAAACCCAAAGAGCTAAAGTTTTTTTTTAAATAGTCCGCCGTCAAACTATTCATTTTAACTTAATAAATATATATTATTAAAAAATTAAAACATACACGCTCGAATTTCTAACTAGATGCACGAACAGACAACGGCGGGGCGCACACTAAAATTGTGCTCCTTTCCCATGTTAAATCGCCATAGCCCCGCTATCCCCCGCCACCTGTTACTACAGAGAACCTGCATTATGCCCCGCCTACTTAATCGTACATGTGAGCAAGTCTCGTCATAATCGTCATTAACCTCTACCGAGGCACGGTTGCCGGAGGATCGAGAGCCTATAATATACAGTTTCAGTTCGTTGACGGTACGATAAAATATTAGGGAGGGTCGGACTTTATACGATAATTGACGGTACGATAAAATATTAGGGAGGATCGGACTTTATACGATAAATAGTATTCAATGAATATAAATTAATATTTTTTTTATCGTTTTGGGGGTGCACGTGCGCATGTGCTCCTGTGGAAGAACCGCCACTGCTCAAGACGCTTCGGAAATACACCGAAAATAAAAATTTAACTCCCTGTATCTTGAAAGAAAGCATCTGCGGACCCATGTTGATAGGAACTATTATCTTATTTCTGGGTAAAGAATCGCCATACGAGCGATGGCACGGGTATACTATATACTACCTTTCAAACAATTGTGTGGTTCTTCAAATGGGCCTGAAAGAAAACGTCTTATTTTTACAAATTAATTTATTCGAGACTGTTTTCCTGGTCAAAAGTGATAGGACACACTCACTTAAGTTCAATGGACTTTGCAGGATTTGCATGTAATTTTTGACATCAACATAGCTAAATAGCTATTTAACAACGAAAAGGAATAATAAATTAACTCTATAAGTATGTAAATATCCATCATCATCAGCTTTATAAATAGATATATCGAAAATATTCAAAAATATCTATCTGTCCCACAAGTTATCGACCAAGAAAATACGCTTTTACCATGTACCATTACCGGTTTTTCTTCATTAAAAATCTTCGTCTTTACGGTCTGTCGTAAATTATTACACAACTCTTCAACTTAAAACACCTGATCCCCAAGCAGTTCGGCGTTAGCGCCCAAGGAAGCCTCTATGAAGATTTTTGAATCTTATTAATTTGAAGCATAACGAGCGGCCATCCGTGAATATTCTTCTTATTGGGCACGGAAATTCCGGTTCCAGTTCTTATTTTCTTATTACAGAATTTTTTAATAGGGTTACGTCAAACGGAAATCGTTTATTTAGCGTATCCGTTCAAGAAGACTCGGGAGTGTCCTTTTTAAACGACGAACGAGAAAATTAAGTTATCGCACTATTTTTTTTTAAATTTATATTTTATAGATTAGAGAAATAAAACATTGTTACCTGGTCTCTCCAAATCGAAATATGCAAAAAGATCACTTTAGGGATTTTGGGAAGCAGTAAGTCCACGGTGGACCAAAAAATGTGACCACATTATTCTTATCTGAATTAATTTATTGTTTAAAGTGATTTTTAAACCAAAGTATAAGTTCTCGTAAAATTAATTTAAAAATTTAAAAGATTACTCAGGTTACAATAAAAAGTTGTCTCAAAATAAGTTTTTCTTCTCTTTTTTGTCATTTAATTAGGACATGTTAAAGCCTCTTATATTTTATTCGGTTTAGCATTTATGAAGAAAATGTAAAAGAAAATGCAAAATTACTCAAAATTACAAATTTCTTCAATATTCGTGAAACTTCTTCAACTCCTGATAGTAAGTCACTCAAGAGTTGAGAGTTGCCCACTTTTTTAACATCAAATGACAATAATGACACATGTAAGTTCAAATCAAGAATGTTCAAGTGACAGAAGTCTTGTTTGTAGTATATTAAGATACAAGTTTCATAAGACATTATCTTAGAGCAAGCGGGGAGTTTTCTAAAGTACAAGTGCTCTAATTGTGTTATGAACCGTGTATTTTATAATACCTTTTCTATTTGGGTCTTTAAAGTCTGAAAAACTTTTAAAAATATAGTAGATTTTTTCCATTCGAAAACGGTTAGGATTAGCGACATGAATGAAGAGTACTTAATTTTTAGCCAATAGTTAAAGGTATGTAAAAAACATTGTCCAAAGTTCTCATCATACAGGGCGTAAAAAAAAATGGGCCCATGAGTGTTACAGCTAGTCCGTCCCTGCAGCTGTGAGTAATTCACAACAGTTTCTTGGGTAGTAATTTGACGGGTCTTACCTGGTATACATCATATTAAAAAATAATTGAAATATACCAGGTGGTTCAATAATTATGTGTAAAAAACTTGATTCCATTGGTGCTCTTTGGGAGCCCATATCTCCGAAGAGGAGGCCAATACGAAAGAAGTTTATATGAACCTATAGTATTCTTTTCACGTGTTTTCTTCATATCCGGGAGATTTCCCACATGTTCCCGGACACCCTGTATATTCGATACTGCACGTTAAGCTATAGAACCCCCAAGTCCCCTGGTCACTTATAAATCCAGCTTATAAGCTAGCACATCCCATTAAAAGAGACAATAATAAAAATAATAAGTATGTCTTTCGCTAGAATTGAATGTCTGTTTTAATTGTAAAAGATGAATGGACACGGCTACCAGGCTCGCGGCTGGGTCTTCGTAGCTCATCCGCGACTTGTGAAAGGCGCTCAAATAACACTAAGGTCGTTTACACTGAGTTAACTGTTAACTCGCGTCAAAAATTCTTCATGCTCTTCTTTGGCCGCAAATAAATCGGTATTTTGTCATTCGAACCATTTTAATATCGGCGTCACGTGTGACTTTATGAGTACATCAGCTTCTGTGCCGATGGATTTTATTAGCGAGAAAGTAGTTTAGGGAATCGTTACTAGCCAGCTATAATCGTGGGTAGTTTTATGTCTCTCTAAAGCTACTAAATTACAGGAAGTCTTTGGTAACGATTTGTGGAAAAGTCACAAAAATCCTGAAACCGTAATAAATAACAATTTCTGTCAACGAAACTTTATCGTATAACAACTATTAATTTCTCGACGTTTAAGGAATTCTGCTCATTAATAGTCGAACTTAATTAATTACTAATAATGTTACCAATTACCATGTGCTTATACCTGCTGCTACCTTACCTATCCTTATAAATGCCATTTAGTTCCTACCTACCTCAAAATATTGCATCATTGCAATTTGTCCTTTATCATGTGCCACGCCTTTAATTGATTAATATTAATATTTCCCTAGGTTATCTAACCGTCGCTCGTCCAGAAACGTTAAAGTGACATATTATAATAAAACGTGGAACATACAGGGAAGGTATAGTAGTTAGAGAGACGGTGACGCTGAATTTTTTCTGCAAATTATAAAAGAGGGCCTAAATCTGCTTTCAGAAGATACAACAATTGCTGGTTTTTCGACGTTTTTGTTCCTTAAATTGACAATCTTTATCACCCTAGTACAGGGTGTCCCGTTTTCGACAGTTTTATATGGTATCTCCGTAACTGTTAGTGCTATCAAAAAAGTAATGTAGGTGTCATGTACTCTTTTTGGATCAAAGTTGAAATGATAAAATCAAAATTTGAAAATTTTCGCTCGCTTAAGAGATACGAGGAAAATCAAAAAATTGACAATTTAAAAATTACCCTATATTTTCTTAATTAAAAGAGATACAGAAAAATGTTTTATACAGAAGTTTATTTATAATGATTGCTGAATAATCTGCCGTTTTCAGAATAAGTATACGGGGTCAGGTAAGAAAGTTATCCATTTTAACATACCTCGTATCTCTATATATTATGGGGCCCGCATCTCCACCAGAAACAGCTCATCAGCTATAATTTGAAAATAAATGAAAATCGGAAAAAGACATGTTTGATGCATATTATAGTTAGAGAGACGGTGAAAATAGGGGGTCCGTAAAGAGGAATATCAGTAATTTGGTTTTTCGTGGAGTTTAGGTCCCCTCTACAACTTTTATATATGATGAAATGCCGTAGAGCGTTGCTGAGAGGCGCTGTACTGCTTTAGATAGGAAATACTCAATAAATTCAAAATTATATCGAGCCATGTCTGAAAATTAATTTACAGCATCTGCGTGACCCCCAAAGTCACGGGAAACACATTTTCTGACAAGTCAACCCTTGCATATACTTTTCCGAGCATGTAAAAAAAATTAAAATTAAAAAAAAAAAGAAAGAAGCGAATTTGAAGTTTAAACTTTCTAGAATGGAACATTATATGTTAAAGATTATGTGAAGAAAATTTTGTCGTTCCAGGTCTCGTCATTTCATCATTGGAATTTTTTAAAAATCTCCTCGGAGGAAATTCGGAAAACGATCGTGACATGTCAGAAAATTGTCACACTAAATTCCTTGACACCCAAATATTGTGGGAAAAAAATTTTCAGAAGAATCGCACCTAGCTAGGCGGAATTCTGACAATATTACGCAGAGATACCGGAATCTTTCAGTTGTATGACGGGAAAAATGATTCGCCATATTCTTCTTTATCAGAAAATTGTTTACGAGTCACCTGCATGTGAATACAAATCGATTAAGCCCACTTGGACCCATGTCACTTGATACTTTATATTTTTCCATTATTTTTTTTTTGACACGCTCGGAAAAGTATATGCAAGGGCTGACTTGTCAGAAAATGTGTTTCCCGTTACTTAGGGATCACGCAGATGCTATAAATTCATTTTCCGACATGGCTCGATATAATTTTGAATTTATTGATAATTTCCTATCTAAAGCGGTACAGCGCCTCTCAGCAACGCTCTACGGCATTTCATCTGATACAAAAGTTGGAGAGGGAGACCTAAACTCCACGAAAAACCAAATTACTGATATTCCACTTCACGGACCCCCTATTGTCACCGTCTCTCTAACTATAATATGCATCAAACATGTCTTTTTCCGATTTTCATTTATTTTCAAATTATAGCTGATGAGCTGTTTCTGGTGGAGATGCGGGCCCCATATACAGTGAGTCCCAGAAGAAATGTCTAAATTCATTTAAAATTCAGCGGTAAGTTTTTTCAAAAAACGCTCGTACCCGTCGATTTTGATTTTTTAATTTTTTTTTTTTGTGGTAATTTCATGTATACAGGGCAGCTCAAAAATAAGTTACGACCATCAACTTCATTTTTTCAAATGAAAACATATATTTTTTATTTCATTTTTGAATTTTGCATTGAGTTCTAAGCATGTTTCATGTAACATGTCCTATACATAAACTCAACAGTTATTGAAAAAATTAGGATTGAACATATCATTTAGGGAATCCAACGATCTATCAAATCTTCTGGCAATATGGCATTTTGGGCTCCATAATAAGTAAGAGTGTACTGTCTCACTGTCACCGTTTATTTCCATAGAAACTGTATGACAATTTTATTTCAAATAAGTATAATTATTGTCAAGCATAGTTTCAAAGTTGCGGTTTTCACAATAATGGTGCAGTTAACGGAACGGGAAAAAATTTAAATTCTATGCATGGTTGGGTTTGGTGATAAAACACGTACTCAAATAGAAACAGCCCAATTATTTAATGAAATCCATCCTGATCGTCCTCCCATATGTCAAAAGATGGTGAGTAGAATAGAGGCTAAGTTTAGAGAATTCGGCCATGTTAGAGATTTGCCTAAATCTGGTCGTCCTACTCGAGATGAAAATGAACAACTTGACGTTTTGCTTTCCTTGGAAGAAAATCCATGTACTCCCCTGTCGCACATTGGGGCCGATTTACACATGCCGAAATCTGTTGCTCACCGAGTAGTTCAAAAGTACAAATATCACCCATACAAAGTTATTCCAGTGCATGAGTTATTTGAAGATGATTTCGATAGGCGAAGTGAGTTTTGCGGACGCATGCAAAATATGTGCAATCTAGATAATAATTTGGTAAAAAATATTATTTTTTCGGATGAAGCTACGTTCTATTTGAATGGTAATGTGAACAGACAAAATTGTCGATATTGGGCAACAGAAAATCCGCATTGGATGATAGAGGTTCACAGAATGCATAGAATTTCAATTTTTTTCCCGTTCCGTTAACTTCAACATTATTGTGAAAACCGCAACTTTGAAACTACGCTTGACAATAATTATACTTATTTGAAATAAAATTGTCATACAGTTTCTATGGAAATAAACGGTGACAGTGAGACAGTACACTCTTACTTATTATGGAGCCCAAAATGCCATATTGCCAGAAGATTTGATAGATCGTTGGATTCCCTAAATGATATGTTCAATCCTAATTTTTTCAATAACTGTCGAGTTTATGTATAGGACATGGTACATGAAACATGCTTAGAATTCAATGCAAAATTCAAAAATGAAATAAAAAATATATGTTTTCATTTGAAAAAATTAAGTTGATGGTCGTAACTTATTTTTGAGCTACCCTGTATACATGAAATTACCACAAAAAAAAATAAATTAAAAAATCAAAATCGACGGGTACGAGCGTTTTTTGAAATAACTTACCGTTGAATTTTAAATGAATTTAGACATTTCTTCTGGGACTCACTGTATATAGAGATACCATGTTAATATGGATAACTTTCTTACCTGACCCCGTATACTTATTCTGAAAACAGCAGATTATTCAACAATCATTATAAATAAACTTCTGTATAAAACATTTTTCTGTATCTCTTTTAACTAAGAAAATATAGGGTAATTTTGAAATTGTCAATTTTTTGATTTTTGTATCTCTTAAGCGAGCGAAAATTTTCAAATTTTGATTTTATCATTTCAACTTTGATCCAAAAAGAGTACATGACACCTACATTACTTTTTTGATAGCACTAACAGTTACGGAGATACCATATAAAACTGTCGAAAACGGGACACCCTGTACTAGGGTGATGAAGATTGTCAATTTAAGGAACAAAAACGGCGACAAACCAGCAATTGTTGTATCTTCTGAACGCAGATTTAGGCCCTCTTTCATAATTTGCAGGAAAAATTCAGGCCCGTATTTAAAAAAATTAAGCTGATGATGGTGACCAAAAGACGAATCGTCGCATTAAAGATCTGGCGGAACCCAAAATGTTAAATTCTTCCAAATATTTTGAAAGCCCCTGTATTTACTTTTTATTCTTTTGCGGCATATTGTTGGGCCCATAATTACACAACTTGGCACCAGTTTAACCAACTTCGTATCTCTTACCGTTCCCAAAATCCCAATGGTGAAGGACGAATTTGTTGCACCCGTAGAGTGGGATATGGGTCTTCTAAAAATAAACTACAACTAATGACTGATGTATTAATTAATTGATTAAATTATGGAAGCCGGAATAGAACAAACTATTCGACGATTTGACTACGCCAGAAAATTATTTATTAAGAAGCTAGATTCGTAGTTGACGTAACGTATATTTTACTTAATAAAAGAAATTAATGGTTTATTTGAATATATTGTAAATGTGATTTGCAACAGAACAATTGATAGTGAATCAAAATTAAGCAGTTGATTGGGTAGGAAATATTTGAGATGACATTGTCTACTAGCTAGCTGGCAGGGGATGAATTTAAATGCTAATAAAGTATAGTTGCGGCTTTATGTGGGTACTTGGTTAGATTTGTACCTAAACTGAAGGGATACAAATAGAAATGTTGCAGGAAAAAATCTTGGAGAGCGACACGCCGCCTTAAGAAACTTGAAAGCATTATTTGCATATATTGTTGTCTGAGAGGTTAGAGAACGGTCCACGCTCGACTCGAACCCGGCTTTAAACATTCACGCTTATTATTGCTAAGTGTCTAATTTCTATTGGCCGAGTGTAAATTCAATTAGTTAAACAGTAAATACCACTTGATTTAATTCTCGCCATGCGGTGGGATAAAAGTCGAATGGTAAAGGCAAAAGTTTTAAATTTTAGGTCCAAAATTTTAGAATATGATTCCACCACAGTACAGACAATGTGATCAATACATCCGATTTCTGTTTAAAAATTACACAAAGTTTGCACTGCAGCTGCAACCTGCCACCCCATATATAGGTAGTAATGGTGCCCAGTTAATCGAAGACACCACTGTTTATAGTAGAATTGCGGTAGGAAGAAGGTTTCAGTTTTTTATATTTTTTCGTTTTTGTTGTATTTTTTAGCGTCGCTCAAACCTTCAAACTTAAGATAAAACCGCCACTGAATTCTATTTAAGTTTCAGTTCGCTGAAGGGGGTCATTATAGTTATAAAACTGAATATCATTTACAGAATGATGTTATTTTTTTTATGATCAAACACAAGCACTATAAGAAAATCCTTTAAGGCACTCTGGGAGTGGTGCTTGTGCGCATAAAGCGATTCACGTTGGTTTTGAATCATCGTTGGGAAACACGACCTCGGGATGGTCGTTCCATAAGGATGACGTCCTCCAGATGAAAGAATTCTTAAATAATGAAGTTCGAGGAGTACTAAGCTGAACCACATATCAATGGGCGGCAATGGTTCGTCGTGTATTTTTGCTATTCGCCGCTCTGGGCGGAATTAAAAGGGCAAAGTCGGCCGAGCCATTTCCATGGAAATACCTGTAAAAGAGGTTCCAGGCTGTCGAGGCTCGTTGTTAGCTCGTGGTCTCCGATCAGACGAATGGCACTCCTTTCGATGGAATCCAGTAGCCGAAGAGTATGTGTGGGTGCAGAGCTCCAGACATGAGAGCAGTATTCTAGTGATGGTCGAATCTGGGCTTTATATAGTGTCAAAAGTTGTTGAGGTGTGTAGAACTTTTTGGTTCGGAAGAGTACACCAAGTTTCTGAGAAGCTATCTTGGCGATTGCCACAACGTGGTTATGCCAAGACATATTTCCTCCCAGATTGACGCCCAGCAAATTAATAGATGAAGCCAGTGGAATTGCGTGTCCTGCCATGACTTTATCCGGTTCTGTCATGTTAACCTTTTTAGAGAAAACTGCTGCATGGGTTTTCTTAGCGTTAAATTCAAATAGCATTAGATATGTTATATTGTCCCCATTGTGCGTATTTTGTCCCACAGTAAATTCTAGTTCTCTTGCATTGGAAACAACCACGTGGTTTTTCGCTTTTTTAATGTGAGTTTCTTTGGACCAAATGTCACGGTTGTTCTGTTTTATTTAAATGACTGTTGCAGATGCATAGATTATTACATCATTTCACGTTTCCGTCTACGCCTGTTTGTGGAGTGCCTATCCGGCTCCGGATTTTCGTAAACCTTCCTAAAGAGTTCCTGACACTTCATACTAAAAACAAGCCCGAACAATCACAATTTTTTCCGGGTTATATTTTCCTAATCTTCATGCAAGTAATTAATTTCTAAAATACTGTGCATATCCTCTATTTCTTAAAGTTTTCTCCATATTTCTCAAACATCGGTTGCCCACGCACATCTTCGCAGGCAGCATGAAGTATCACTCCTCAACAAATATCTGGAAGGCATTAATGCTAAGACAGCTCAGGCAATAGTTTTCTCCAAACATGTTAACGTTTCAGAATCGGATGTAGTCATGACAGGACACGCACTTCCACTGGCTTTGACTATTAATTTACAGTGCGTAAATCTCGAAGGAAATATGTCTTGGCATATCCACGTTGGGGCAACCGCCAAGGCAGCTGCTCAGAAACTTTTGGTGTATTTATCCGGACGAGAAAGCTGTATAGTACACTTCAATAACGTTTGACACGATGAATTCCCCGAACTTGGTTGTTTAAGAACTCTTATATCTGGAGAACTTCATCCTTGTGGAACGACCTTCCTGCATGAGGTCGTGTCTCCCAGGGAATATAATCTCCAACGTGATTCGCTTTATTCGCTCATACGATTTTTCCTGGTGTTTGGGCATAAAAGACATCAAATATACGATAATATTCTGGCAGCTGATTCTGGTCAGAAAAATATAGAAAAATGTTTGCGGGAACCTCGAAATTGCTTCCTGTGCCTTGAAATTTATTGTTATTTGAGTGTAGTAATTAATGAAATGTTGGTAATGAATGAATTACAATGAGTAATAATAATTGATTATTTTACTAATGATTTTGAATTTTAATAAAATATCATAGAAATAAATTTGGCCTCAACCTTGACAATGAAAAACAGCGATTTTTTTCTAAGGTCAAACCAAACCAGCGCGCAGCGGTACCAACTGTCTCATACAATCAAAAACAAATAGTAAACAAACCCAGAGATAAATAGATGTTACATTCGCAAAAATAAAAGTAACACGAACTGATGCAAATTTGATTTAATTTATTTTTATTTCAATTTGCACTTTGGCTTGGATGAGATTTAATGGTAGTCCGGGTTCATTTTTTCAGTTAATTATAACAGTTGTATAGGCTGGTGGGTATTGTTCGTATTTGTTTTGTATAGGCTGGTGGATATTATAGGGCGTTGAAGTCTTCTACGCGGTAAATGTAAAATAATATTATCATACTCAAGTTTACATACCGGACGAAGTCGCTGGGGTGAATGAGCCTGCTTAGATGGGCTGTAATTTTAACTATTGTACCGGGAGGCAAAAATTGTAGCCCCTGCTCTATAGATTCCATCATTTTTGCGTCATTTTTTATTTTTTATGCGATTTTCATGATTTTATTATCAGTTTGTAGATCGATTTATTGTGTTTTTCCTTAATTATTTTATAAAGTAAAATTTTTGGATTAGGCTATATTATACACTAGTAAATCAAACTGTTGTTTTTTTGTCGTAATTTCGAAACACCCTGTAGGAAAATTGAGGTGGATAATTTTATTTACATACTGTTCCTTGTAATCTTTCATGTATTCTAAACATTTCGTTTCTTGATTCATTCTATTATCTCATTTCTGCTGCGAGCTGCAAAATTTTAAATAAAACGATGTTATTCTCCAACTAGAATTAATTCCAGCATGTGGCTTTATTTTCGAATCCATTGGATCCAGACTCCCCTGACGAAGAACTGATATTCCAACAAGATGGTGCTCCCTCGCACTATGCGGCCACTGTGCGCACATTTTTGGATGAAACCTTTCCCAATCGGTGGATTGGAAGGAGAGGACCTATCGAATGGCCTGCTAGGTCGCCAGACCTAACTCCGCTGGACTTTTTTTTGTGGGGTTACCTCAAATCAAAAGTATTTGTTAACAGGCCAAACAATATGCAGGAGTTGAAAGAAAGGATCCGAAGAGAAGTGCGTGTCATAACTCCGGAAATGGTTGGAAACGTGCAAAGAGAGTTTATTGATCGTCTTGGATATTGTCAAGCCGTAAATGGCGCACATTTTCAACATTTAATTTGATTTTGTTGTGTTTTTTTTTTAATAAACAGGTCTTACTTATAGATATGTTCAATCCTAATTTTTTCAATAACTGCTGAGTTTATGTATAGGACATGGTACATGAAACATGCTTAGAATTCAATGCAAAATTCAAAAATGAAATAAAAAATATATGTTTTCATTTGAAAAAATGAAGTTGATGATCGTAACTTATTTTTGAGCTACCCTGTATACATGAAATTACCACAAAAAAAAAAAATTAAAAAATCAAAATCGACGGGTACGAGCGTTTTTTGAAAAAACTTACAGCTGAATTTTAAATGAATTTAGACATTTCTTCTGGGACTCACTGTATGTTCGAAATTATAATATTTTTAACTAGTGACCTAATTATAATTTATGATTAGCAGGTTCTGGTTGTTATTGCGGCAAGCACATTAACATTAATAATAATTAATTAACGTTGTATTTTCTGTAATTTCTTTATTGTAAATTTGATTTGCAAATATATGATTTCTGTGAAATCGGCGAAATCGGCGTTAAGTAATAATTAAATCTATAATTTCTCAGAATTAGTTCTTGTTGAAATTAATTAATTCTAGTAAGGTGTTCTTACGTACGATATTTTCTTGGATTTATATGCGATGGGATCTCCCGATCTCCATTGTTTATTGTTATACATTCTAGTTGTATTTAATTTCTCCTTAAATTTGTTTTAGACAAATTTTTACTTGGCGAATGAAGAAGAAAATGATCGTTCATATACTAAAAATATTAGAAAAGACCTTGGTAATTTTTTTGTTAATTTTATTTACCTAAGTACTTGTTGAATTACTTCTCTACTTGTCAGAAAAGAATGAGTTATCTCTAATTGGTCTTATATAGGGTGTTCGAATAATGCATGAGAAATGATTGTACATGTTAAAATAAATGTAGTGAGGCATAGGTATAACAAAAAGTCGAAGACTCAATCCTTTTTTTGGTTCCATGTGTGAAACTGGTTTTATTTACAACCATGCATGTAATAATGACATTTAATCTATCTTTGAAAGGTGGAAAGTTGCATGACGTTTTTTTACTTTTACTCTCCACCAGGGTGGAAAGTCAATTATTTTTTTGTAATTTTTTTAAAAATCTCAAAATAATATACGAACACACTTTTTTAAAAATGCTAATAGCTTTGCGTGTATATGTATGTATGTATATATATGTCTACTTTTCCCTAATTGATAGAGTGGTCCTCAGCATTGAATATTGTGACCAAGTCGTTGATATCTGCTTTGTCTTGGCATTTTCACCCAAATAAGCTAGTAGCGCCGACTCAGAACCAGGATTTTGAACTTTGTTTCCCGTACACCATTCTTTGAAACAGTTATACGCCTTGTCATATCTAGGGCGGCTTTTAGTTGGCAGAAGTTCTTCTTCTACTATTTTTGCTGCTTCTCGAATTTATGGCGGAGTAGCAGCAAAATCAAATTCCTCATCTGAGCATTTTTCTATTGTTAAAATAATATATTGTTTAGTGACATGGAAACCATATCCAAAAAATCATATTGGCCGTCTTGATGTGTGATTACCTACGTTATTTTACCATCTGCGGTTATTTGAAATTTCTGTCTAATTTTTCAATGGAAAAGTCAAACTGACAATTATCTTTTATTAATAATTTTAATTCAAAATAATAAGAAGTGGATGTTAGATGTGGTTGTAAATAAAATAGTATACAAACCTCAGTGAAAAGTTTCATTACTGTATCGAGAAAGTTAACCACGCCGCTCGGAGGCATACATAAAAAATATAGTGCCGCTTTCGCCTTTTCGTTTTTTGATCAATATTTCGTTTCTTTTTTAGTTTTATCGGAAAATACCCATTTTAAGGGATCGATACCTAAATTTTAAAATTTCTAATTAAAAAATTTGTGCAGGAAACGAAATTTATGCAAATTGACAAAATTTCGTTTCTTGCTTCCATTAATGTATTAATTAAAAAAATTTCTACACTAAACTTAAGGTAATTGGTACCTAAAAACAGGTACTTAACCGCTTTTAGAATAAATCGAAATAATAACAAAAATATTGATCAAAAAACAAAATGATGAATGCGTCACTAGCTCTGACTTAATTATTAACTGAACAAAAAATATACTGAGCGTTTAACCAACAACGAATAGATCAATCATCTACTAAAAACAAACATCTAGTAAAATCAACGTTTATATTTTTCCTATCAAATTCATCTTTGAATAAATTGGTTCAAACATTCCATTTCGAGGGGGGTTTGTTCATATTTGGCCTACTTTAGGAATAAACTGGCCTTACAGAAATATAGAGGATATTATGGAAATTGCTGAAATAATCTCCAGAACACTTATGTTTTAGGAAACTATTTTCTTCTCTTTTCTTCAGTTGTTAAAGGACACATTATCAAATAACCGTTTGTAGGTTCCATTAATATATATAATTATCTTATACTTTTCATGCTTATTGGATAAAGACGGCACGATATGTAGCATGCACAAAAAGTAGGGCTAGGTCACAACGCAGCCGACATCAAAAATATGATTTAATGAGATTTCGAATGTATGATTCCTCTTAATGACATTTTGCGGTAATCTTTAAGAATATAACAATGGAATACTATATGAAAGCACTGTCACTTCCATTAATTTATTTTATTATTCGAATTTCACAACTTTCTGTTGTTCGGGATAGGCAAATAATATACCTACCTATACCAATTAAGAGCAACGAGATCTCTTGTTCATGTAATTTCGCATGCATAGCTTTGAACCAGTTATATAAGACGTTTTATCTATTAAATGTTTGTAGGTTGATTGACGTATCGAAGCCGAAATAGTTTAGTTGACTGATCGACTTTCTAATTTTTATCTATGCGGCAAATCGATAGAACATGGTTGGTAAAAGCTTCATACTGGCATGACTTTTTTGCGTGTTAAAAGAGGTCACAAATTTTAACTTTTTTGTAACATTATTTGCGGATAAAGTACATTAGAAAGGAGTTGAGAATTGTCCCACTAGTCAACGAAAGTTGATTTAGAGTTTGATGAAATTATATTCTTATTTTATTCGAATTGAGCCTAGGCATTCCGTCACAAATACCCATGTAAAAGAGGCGAGGAAGAAGCACCTCCTGACATATGCACCTGCCAAGCTTTAATCCGTAGAAGACTCATAATAATTATTTTCTAACAGAATAAGCTAATAAGCATGTAATGCCAAAAAATTGGGCCACACACCCGCCCTTAATCAACCATTAGTAAAAGTTTACTTTAACCAAAACTCTAAATTGTGATACAGGCATGTTCATGTTTAATGAATAAAGTACAGATATTTAATGCATGTGGGTGAAACCAGCCTCTGATATGAAATATAGGCCAGGCAGGCTTTTGTTTATTAGATAGGCGTGTATATGTATGTGCGGTAATCGTGTTGTAATAATCTGTGACTCGTACGGTACGACGCGACGTATCTTCTAGTCACTGTCAACAGTGATGTATTTTAATAATTTTTTAATTCCTCGTGTTTAGGGAGTGTCCGGGACCCAGATTTGCCAATAAAAGCACTTTTTAAAGCAATAATTTGATATAAGATAAAACGTTTTAATTGTTATTTATGTACCAACGGCTATAATGCTCGGAACGACGAAAGCAACTAGCTCAAAGGGCCTTTGGCGGAGGGCTACTTTTCGCTTGATGGGTATTATAGTCTAGTAACGCCCGTGGTGTATACCATGGTTGGTTGGTTGAATTAGGGCTGGCATGTTGCCATTATACTGCAGCCGAATGGCTTGTTGTATCCCTTTTGTTTAACGTCTGGGAAATGTCAGCCAGACGGGACCTACAGCTTTTGACGTGGGATCCGAACCACGCGCATGCCCCCAGTCTGTCCATCAGTCCCCAAAGGAGTACGATTATCCGCTCCAGTCAGGTCTTATTCAGGACTAAACCCCCAGTCTGTCCATCAGTCCCCAAAGGAGCAGGATTATCCGCTCCAGTCAGTGGGTCTTATTCAGGACTAAACTAGCAACATGCTGCATTCTTGCCTACTAAAATTTGTGTACTGACGTACACCTACCAGGAATCGAACCCGGGAACCCGGGTCGCCACGGCCGAATGCGATAGTTCTGTTTACTGAGCTACCATACCGGGCTATATGGTGTATACCAAACTTTATTTTTCATCTATTTAAAAAATAAATAGTTAAATACATTTTTTTTTAAACTATTTTCGACAATTTTTAGTATTTAGTGAGCTTCGATCGGTTGTCATAGAATAAGTTTGACGGTTGCTAAGGATTCTTTATTTTAAGCGTCTTTTACGTTTTATAAACGAAAATATGGAAATTCCACAAAATATTTTAGAATATCCTGATAAAGCTAAGGAAAATTTATTACCGGCAAAGTCTAAAGTCCTGTACTACAATAAGTATAAAAAATTTTACAATGGGAACTAAAAGACCAAATTACGGTGAATACTTAAAAAGTAATGATGGCTTACTTTCGGGAACCCTTTTGCTCATTGGTAATAACAATTTTTAATTATTTTTACTTTATTTTAGTCGGAAAAATAATATACCCCAAAATATTTCCAGGTAAAGTCTGAACTTATAGTAACGGAAAACATTAATAGCATTTTTTAAAATTAAATCAAAGGAGTGATATCTTCCTAAAAAGTCAATAGTTTTGGAAGATGAACAAGTGTTAACATTTTATCAAAAATGATACCTTCCTGCTGCAGAAAGTGGTACCCGTAATGGGAGTTTTTGGCGGCCTAAGACGGAACGAGATGGTAAAAATGACCATTGATGAACTCAATTTTGCTCAATATTTTCTTTAATAATAATTAGCGGGCAAGGATCAAAACTCACTAAATACTAAAAATTGGCCAAAATAAAAAAAAAATGCAGGAATTTACTACTTATATTTTAATTAGATGAAAAATAAAGTATTGTAAACGTAAACACCATGCATCTTTCAGCATAATTGCTTCCTCTTTCCTATTTCACTCCTCCAGATCACATGTGATACGCACGTTTCGCACCATTATCTGAAATACCTATACTCGGAAATATATAACATGCTGACGGTGTCCGTCAACTAATTTCTAGTCACAACTATAAAACAACATAACCTAAAAATAATAGAAATATCTTCCAGTTTATGCTCTATTTCTAAATTTTTATTCAATAAAGTACTATTTTTATTTTTAATTCAATATAGTATTATACATATTACTTTATATGTACATATTTATAGTTACTGTAGATATTTCCTGGGCATTAATTGTTATTCCTGTCATATTCTGTGTCGACACAATATTTTGTTCAATAGTATTATTTTGTTCAATATTTTGAACTTTGTTCTGCTCGCACCATAACTCAAAGTTTAGCATATTCTTTTTTAAAAGTTTTTCTAGATTATTTTCTGCAATTTCTGGTATTTCTGACGGAGTACAACTTTCTTCCTGACTCAGTTTTATTAACTTTAATAATATATTTATTTTTAATTATTACAAATGGGAAGAAGCTTTGTTGTGTTCAATTGTTTCTATCATGGCATATTTGATACTTACCTATATACTTGTAACATTTTATTAAATTGTAAAAGTATTGCCAACCCAAAAAGAAAATATTAATTCAAATGGAAAAAATCTACCATATTTAGTTTTTCATACTTTAAAGACCCAAATAGAAAAAGTATAAGTACACGGTTCCTAAGACAATTAGAGCACGCGTACTTTAGAAAACTCAAACTTGTATCTAAATAATACATAAAAACATAATGTGTAAAAACTTTAAATGCGAAGCATTTTACTTTATTCAAAAATTACCTAGCAATTGTTTAGGCGGACGCCACTGGTGTTTTCGGCTTTATATAGTACACGCCCTTTTATAAATAAATACTAATGTTTAAAAAAATCGTAAAAATAACAGAGATAAGACGGTATTAAGTAGTTATAAATTATTTTAACGTTCAAACAATATGGCAACGAGTAACTGACGCGTGTATGCACTGAAAACTGGGTAATCCTTCATTAAACAAATGCTTTTAAATGTTAAGGATAGGTACAGAGAACAGTGAAAACAATCAAAACATATTTTCGAAAATGAAGCTTTAACTTTAAGGATGCTTTTTAGGTATTTGTTCATAATCTTACTAGGAAATACCATTTTGTCGTATGATGTTGCGGAAATTATAGGTATTGTTATTCTATAAAGGCAGTAGCGGGGGCCACCTCAGCCCTTGTTTCATGTAGAAGTGTGTCTGTCCGATATCCTCATGCATCTGAGAAACTAGATATTTTACCTACACTGATTAAAAAAATCTTCCTTTCCGTGTTTTGAGTTGGATAATCCTTTAAGTTATTTTTATAACTTTCTGACACCCCTCGTATACACCACTGGAGTTTAGAATTTTATTAGCTCATGCATCATACGTATTAATAATAACATAGATGTCATCTGATATCACAGAACATGTTGTGGTAACAATCAATAAAAATCAGGTCAACAAGGTCGTTACGTAATAATAAATTAAAAAAAGATAATAGGCGGCACTACTAGCAAAGTTTATGAAATCGTATACGGGGTGTTATAGAAATGATTTATTATACAGCGTGTTCCATAACTTATAGACCATAGCGCAACTGGAGATACTAAACATCAAACTAGATGGATTAAGTCATATACAACGTGTCCAAGATAAAGTAAATTGCACTTTTACATTGCCACTTTTTCCGCTCTATCTAACAGCGTTAATTGTTTTGAAATCCGACGAGTCGTCTTCGAAGGGTCCTGTTTTCTTGATATTGGAATTTGAGAGCTTTTTTTCTTCCGAATTCAACGATGTATGACACATTGTGGTTTAATAACGTTTCGAGGTTTTTTTAACAACATCAGGATATTTTGGGATACGGTCCTGTATTTCTTCTAATTTTATGAATAATATCTCATAAGTAAGCTCTAAATTTTTTACTTATGTTGGACTAGTTCAATAAATAACAAATAATTTAATAATAAATAATATTATTTAAAACGAACTGGTATGACATAAAAGTTTGTCCCTCGGGCGACTTACGAACCCCCGGACCAGAGGCCCTCGGCTTTATAAGACTGTCGCCCTCAGGGCATAATCACCTACTTGGTACCCTTGTTACATAAATAACTATTATAAGGGAAAACCATATTTTCTAAATTTAGGCCTGATCTTTTGTTGCTATGGCATTATGACAAATTAAAACAAGGCCTACCGGGATGTTCTTAAAGTGTAATAAACAAACGACATACGTTCATTATTCTTTTCTTACTCATCGGATATTGTGCGTAATGCATACTGGTCATAAATTCTAATTTTAAACTTTAAGTAGTCTGTCTATATTAGAATTCTACTGTTTTGAGCGATGATATAGCAGATCAGTGAACTTTATATATTAAATGATCTCAATATTTTTCTCGTTCACAAGGTGTATGTTACGCAAAGCTCGAAAATGGCTAACAGTCAACATTTTTGGTCAATCTTGGGTTCGGACGTGTTAAAGCCGCCAACATTCGAAGTTTAATTCAATCTCCAAACAGCCAAACCTGGAAATGTGCAATTACGAACGACCGAAGCTTGACTTTGTAAATCGATAGAAATTCTCATTATAGACCTCTAAAAAAAGTGGAAAAAGACTAGTAAATATTTTGTTGTAAAATTTTAAATTAATTAAACTCCTGGACAATATTAACGCAACATCATAAATTTGCCATATTTTTGATGCTATTTGTTTTCTGAATTTATGATCCGATTTGAATGATTTTTTTTGCATTGTAGGTTGGTACCTTGACAATATTATAGTTTTCGCTGTTTATGTTAAAAATTTAATTTTCGATTTATACTGGGTGTACTAAAGATGCTATGTTTTTTTCCGAAAATTCGCATCACCCTGTGGAGTATATTAGCAACCGAACCATATAGCAGTTGACATTAAACGGTAGGTCCATCTCTCCTCAACATTTTCTTTTTTGGTTCATTTCATTATCTGTTATTAAAGGAGATACACCGTTTTATAGCGTAACATGTTTTTATAGACTTTAAAATTCAACACATTCATTGTTAAATGTTTTCACACTAAAATATATAGGAATCAGATAGGTACAAATTTGTTATGCTTTTAGGGCACATAAGCTCATATAAATAAACTAATTATTTAGTGAAAATAATAGGCGTTATAAACCTGAGAACGGGAAAAAAACCTACTTGTTTTTGTTTTTCAAATGAGCATGGGAAATAGCTAATTTAAGTTTGATCAAGTAAATGATAGGATAAATTAAACATAGGATTATTTACGGTGAACTAAAAAAGGTATTTATTTGAAATATTTGTACGGTAATATATTTTGATTTGTATCGCGAAAAGATTTTTCCCGCCCGCTTCGAGTCACCATGTGCTCATAAATAAATAAAACAAGTTTCTTTATTTATATGGCCCCAAAGACTCGGGCACTTGTAAAAAAATAAATAAAACCAGAGATGCCGAGTGCGGGATTTGATCCCGCGACTCTCAGATCACAAGGCGTACACTATACCACTAGGCCACCGAGCCTATTTGTCAAAAATAATAAATAGATATTTACATTCTCCATGCGCGAGTGTTTTCATGTCATATAGACAGGAAAACTGTCTGAAGAATTTCTTTATTTATTTGGCATCAAAGTTTCGGAGCACTTGTAAAAAAAAATACGGTACATATCTCGGGCCGTCGGAGGCTTTTCGGCCCTTGATACGTAATGTACTATTCCTTACAGTAACGAAATGAATATTTCCTAATAGTTATTTTCCGTTGCCTAGCAACGACAAAGTGCAGGGAAATATTGACTTTTTCTTTCAAAATTGTTATCAAAAATGTCAATATATCCGAACAATCTTCGGAAAATGCCATTTTTTTCGTATTTTTGCTGTGAAAGCTGGATACATTATAACCTTCTTGCATCTACTTTAAACTGCAAATGAATCCTTGGGATGATCATACTATTTTGACCTTAGGTACTAGTACTTTCGTTTATAAGCAATTAAGCAATGATAGTTGAATAAAAAACTATTAATTATAATGATGTCATTGGGGTTAGGTGTATCTTAAAAACACATAAATAAAAAAATCCTTTCATAACTCTACCTAATACCTAACTAATTAGCAAATCCAACAAGCATTGCTCAAACCTTCGCTGCTAACATTTTTAAAAATTTTGAGGATTACAAATAAATCTTAACCCCAAATGTCAGAAGATATCAATTAAACATTAAACATGCACTTTGCGTACCGAGGCCGTTTAAATTTGTGATGACTTAATCATTTTATTTCCAGATTAATGTTTACAAATTTATAATAGTTGCAGACAATGCAATAAACGTCCGGATTATTGTGTAGGAGTGGCTGTAGTTTATAGTACAAGTGTGAATATCATGCTTTATTTTATTGCTAATTAGTAATTATACAAGTAGATTTTAACACACATTGATTACATCGTACATCCTCATTACTACTAATATATGAAAGATTCATTGTTGTGTTGATACAGGGTGCCAATCCTATCCTTAATATCTCTCTTCCAGTAAATAACATTAAAAATCGGTTCAATTATTGTACGAACTATTCCACGAAGTGGCGTAAGCTTCTTTATATCTTCTCGCAAAAAATAATATACAATATCCTTCCTGTAGATTAGCAACTATACTATAGTGGCGTCTGTGAGTCGGAAAAAACCCCGAAAAATCGAAATATTTTCAGCCGGAACAAGAATACCTCCGTTTTCGAGGATGCTGAACACGATGGCGGCGTCAGAATTTCTCTTTTGGTTGCGCAACCCCTCAAAACGGCCAAAAACCACCCCCAAGAGGGGTTAAACGCGCTTCAAGAGGTTTCCCTGAAGAGAAACACACCTTCCCTCCATTTTCGAGGATGCTGAGCACGGTGGTGGTGTTGCATATCGCGTCCGACCCCTTCCAACCCCTCCACCGGCCAATACTCGCCACTGAAAGGGGTGAATTTTTTTTTCAAGTATCAGCGGCAAATATATATTCCCCCCCCCCGTTTTCGAGGGTGCTGAACACGATGGCGGCGTCAGAATTTCACTTTGGGGTTGCGCAACCCCTCAAAACGGCCAAAAACCACCCCCCAGAGGGGTTAAACGCGCATCAAGAGGTTTCCCTGAAGAGAAACACACCTACCCTCCATTTTAGAGGATGCTGAGCACGGTGGTGGTGTTGCATATCGCGTCCGACCCCTTCCAACCCCTCCACCGGCCAATACTCGCCCCCATTATGGAACGACATTACTACTTTATTAAACAAAAAAAAAATGTGTTTAAATTTTTTTTTTAAATTACTCTTTCTGTTTTATGATTATTTAAAAATTTTAGAAAAAAAAAATAAAATTTTTCTAAAAAATTAAAAATAAACTGACTGCGCGTTTTTTGCGCGTTTTTTCGCGCAAACTATTTGATTATGTTTTTTTCAATTGGACCGGAATGAGAGACCATTACAACCAAAAAGAGAAGAACTATTTTCCCCATTCCCAACATCCTCGAAAACGGGGGGAGAGGGGGTCGGACGCGATATCCAACACCACCAATGTGCTCAGCATCCTCGAAAACGGGGGGGAATATATATTTGCCGCTGATACTTGAAAAAAAAATTCACCCCTTTCAAGGTCGATTATTGGCCGGTGGAGGAGTTGGAAGGGGTCGGACGCGATATCCAACACCACCATCGTGCTCAGCATCTTCGAAAACGGGGGGAAGATGTGTTTCTCTGCACGGAAACCTTTTGAACCGCGTTTAACCCCTCTGGGGGTGGTTTTGAGGAGTTGCGCAACCCCAAAGAGAAATTCTGACGCCGCCATCGTGTTCAGCATCCCTCGAAAACGGGGGGGGGGGGGGTACTCTTGTTCCGGCTGAAAATATTTCGATGTTTGTCCTACTCACTACTACTACTATATTTAGATTCAGATCTAAGCGTGGTTTTTGACTCACTAAGTCATATAAGTATTATGGATTTTTACAATATATTTATTTATCCGTGTTGCGGTTGTAATTATGAATCACGCCGAGTCAAGTGGTTGTCTCTTTCTTCTAGTACAGATGCTTGTCCAATCGGTATTGTTTCCATTGCCAGTGATTTAAAAAGAAATAATTGTGTGCAACTACCCCTGAGGGAGGAAATATATTTTCCGAAACGTCCGTAAATTGAAACTGGGATTCATTCGCTTATTAAAATGAATGGCCATATCTAATTGTCTTTCTTTAATATCGCTTTGTAAAATGCAATATGTAGTTTCCTTTTATGTAATATCCCTATTACCCTATTGCAGCATTGACTTGAAACAAACATTATGGACTCAGTATTTCTATCTGCTATCTACAGACGCTAGAAGGCGACTTAATGTATTTGTTCAATTAACAGAAAACGCCAAAGAAAAATTATACTAATTTTGAGAGCTCCCCGATTGTTTTTTCTGGAAAGTTGTTACAACCTACCTAAGAATGCGAATTGGTTATTCTTCAAAGACTGTGAACCAAAGCCTCCTTGATTTAAAATCCTTGAACATCCCCAATCCTAGACTGGACAAAATGAAGGATACATGGGTACTTCCCTTGTCTATGTGGGTACTACTCTAATACAGAGCAACCGCGTCCGCATTGTCAAATTTAGCCATATGTATTTAAATCTTGGATCATTGACTGTATTATGTATATAAACTTTGTTAATGATACGAATTTTTTTTTAAATAAACTATAAGTAGATTACCTAAAAATCCCACTACATATTATGGCATTAGGCACTAAATTCTGCACTATCTATAGAATTAATAATAATTGCACAATAAGAACTGATAATATTGTAAGCTTGGCAACCATGTCGCCTAAATTACACACTGCACTGCGAGGCAAACAAAAGACACAAGGACGCAGGTACTACCATCTGGTTAAACTGCGACAGTGAGTTTTTCTTTTCTTTAAAATTAACTCGGGTATTTATCCGTCACTTGTGTTAATAAAAGAATATAATATAGTGATAAATAGAATTCTTGACTAGCTCTTGGTGTAGAATCGTCAGTACGTCAGTCATCTAACGTAACCTTGTAAAAGTATAGGAAATCGAAATGAAATTGCACATTGAATAGTGTGCCGTGTCCGCGCTGGCTTTTGTTTTCTTAAAACAATAGATCAACGATCCGCCATTGGTAGTGCATTTGGTAACTAGTTACAAGTGAAACTCCATCCCGGAATCGTGTTGTAAATAAAGAAGAACAGAGTGAAGGTTTCTATTGGTGACTGGTTCCAAGAGTACGTAAGGATTTGTGCATTTCTATGCTAATTAGTGAATACATGTACATTACAAGCTGTAAATAAACGTAGATACTATTGCCTAGATTGTAAATAAGTTGTTTGTGTTGATCGAAATAATACATGCCTATGCGTAACAAAAACAAAAAGTCTGATTTGTAATGACAGTACTGGCACTGGCGGCCATGTTTGTTTATAAATTATAGGTCACGTTCGTTTATAATAAACATTAAACCCAAACGGAATTTCAGTAATTTCTTACTTGACTAATCAAATATATAAATGGCATGTTGAATTTAGGGACAACTAGATTTAAAAGTCAACGTAGTATAGAATGTAGTTCGTGAAAGATATACATATAGGTGCGCGTATGCATAAACCATATCACGTGGTACCTGTTGCACTGCTCGAGTACTCGAGTAGAATATAGCGAAAGTTTATAAGGCTTTAGTTTGATTAGCACCATAATACGTATCTATTAGATTATAGAATATAGATATAGGTATAATACAGACTATCTAGCAACGTTAGAAACAAAATATATTTTACCATGCAATATTGGGAATAGTACAAAATACATAATTATTTAAAATTTACAGCATAAACTGTACTGCTTATTCTCATGCTGTGAAGAAAAACATAACTTACTTTATTCGCTTTGCATGACCTGCTCTTGCGCTTTAATTGGTCGACATATAGGGTGTCCAGGGTGAAAAGGGTACTACATATACACTTTTTTCGTATAGGCGCCTTCTATCCGGAGATATGGGCACCCAAAGAGCTCCAATGGAAGTTTTTACACATAATTATTGAACCACCAGGTATATTTAATTTTTCTTTAATATAATGTATACCAGGAAAGACCCTTCAAATTACTATCCAAGAAAGAGTCGTGAATTACTCACAGCTGCAGGGACGGACTACATGTGACACTAATATGACCCCTTTTTTCAACTCCCTGTATGATAAGAACTTTGGACAACGTTTTTTACATAACTTTAACTATTGAGTAACAATTACATACTCTTCATTCATGTCGTTAATCCTAACCCTTTTCGAAAAAACGACATTTTAATTACATCATGTATTTGGCGTATCTCGGTCAGAGATACATCTTTGTTCTTATCAAATATTGAACAGCCTGCCTGGTGCTATGACTAAAAAAAGATATTTCTTAAACTTTTAAAATGTCCCACGAATTGACCTAAATATCCCTTTGTCCCACAGAGACCTGAAAAATACCACGAAATGGGACATATCCCACGGGTTGGCAACACTGTCTCGGCCTCTCCAGAACCCGTAACCCTTCCTGAATTGCTTGTTTAACGCATCGTTAGAAAATTAGAACTTTTTCCAGAGCCCTCATTGTGGACTTATAGGAAGTCATGAATGTTTTACAAAACTAGGGATTCAATTGTTTTAATAAAATAGATAATGGTATGATATTGTAATTCCCACGAAGCCATAACCAGTTTATGGGCATTACAGTATCTCGACAAATTCGAGACAGAGTTATTCAATTGTTTGATGACCGAATGGAGATAGTTCCCAGTCGTGTTTTACTTGACCTTATGCTGCGTAAAATGTTTATGGACTGACTCTTAGGCTACTTTCCCATGAGTGTGGGTAAAGTGATGGGAATAAAAATAAATAATAGGATTTTTTTAGTTTTCTATTTTACCGGTTCTCAAGGCTGCAGAGCTGTCAGCGAGATTTAAATACTTTAATTCTAAATCTTTTTCCTGAAACTGATTTTTTATATGTGAAATACTTATAGGTTTCTTAATAGCAAAGAAGCTTGTAGCAAAGTAGTTCTGTGCATGGTTGTCTAGCTTTCTTAAGGACCGCTCTCAGACACCTTCACCATCAATGCCGGTGCCAGGGTTCATATTGTCTCCCACTCTCTTCTTACTCTACATTAACGACCTTTGTCTTTGAATGCACAAACATCAGCTGCGGACGCACATTTTCGCAGACAGCATGAAATATCACGCCTTAACAAAGACCTGGAAGAAATTTTGGCTTGGGGTGACAGTAACCAAGTCGAATTTAACGCTAAAAAACCCAGGCAGCAGTTTTCTCTAAAAAATGTATCTGCGTATCTGCTACTGTACTCTTCCGAACGAGAAAGTTGCACACCCCTCAACAACTATTGACACTATACAAAGCCCAGATTCGACCATCACTAGAGTACTGCTCTCATGTCTGGAGCTCTGCACCCAAACACACTCTTCGGCTACTGGATTCCATCGAAAGGAGGGCCATTCGTCTGATTGGAGACCATGAGCTGACGAAGAACCTCGACAGCCTAGCACATCGAGGACAGGTTGGGGATTTAGCAAAGAAGATATCTAGTCTTGTAGCATGCTACATGATCTTGATTATAACTGAGAAATCTTTAAACGTTATACTGTTTCATATGTGAAAGACGTATATGTTTTTTAATAGCAAAGAAGATACCTAGTTAAAGGTACCCATTATGCTTGACTTTATATTCTTCCATCTAGATCCTTTTACACGTTATATGACAAAACTATTTTCCTTTGTGAAAAACGACTCCATTAGTTGCATGATGTGTACTCCTTCTTTCGCTCCGTTTATGGTTGTTATAGAAGTGATTGGAAATACATTTAAAGGCGCATAACACATTATTTTAATTAAATCCATTATCGTCAACCTTGGTAATGATTGATAAGATTAAATTTTACGAATATACGCTGCAAATTATACGACTTTGATTGGTAGGTATAGCCATTTGCAAAAAAAAAATCTATGAATAATCGGTATTTCCGGTCAATAGTGTTTACGATTAATTTCTTTAATAGGTTCCTTCGCATGACTCGGGCCTTTGCGACATTTCCGAACCTAATGGTTCCCCCTTATCCTAGTCAAGTTATGTCATATTATATATTAGCAATACCTCGGCGAATATATTTTTAGAAAATGCATTTTTTCTAGTTGTGATGCCTATAGTGGAGTCGTTCCGGTATTCGAAAATCCCTTGACGAAATCGAGTAATTTTTTTTCCCCAATCGATACAGCAGGATCCCCTCGACATTCTGAAATGATTTGTGTAAGCCGCCGCATGGAGGGGCACGCCAAGCGCGAATTAACGGGCGGGAAAAAATGATGCCCCAACTCTGCCCCTTCTCGGGATATAAGTAATTAAATTTTATTGTTTTTTGCAGTTGAAAATCGAATATCGGGATCGTGTTTGTTCGAGCTTACGCGCTCTGTCAAGCTCTTCAATTTTGCTTTCCACATTTTTTTTGTAGCATCAAAACCGGCTGAGTTATTTTTTTCAATTTCCCGTTGTAGGTTAGATTTACGGGGCATGCCCCCCCCCCCATACGGCGCCCTACGCAAATCATTTCAGAATGTCGCGGGGATCCTACTGTATCGATTGGGGGGAAAAAATTACTCGATTTCGTCAAGGGATTTTCGAGCCGTTTATTTCGCCAGGACGACTCTACTACTATCAATGCAAATTTATTTATCTAATGTAATAATCATAATTAGATTCATTGGGCTTATAAAGCCTATACCACCACCTACCATGTTTATTTTACGCTAAGGCGTTCGATCCTGATTAACAGAATTACGTAGGACCGAACCAAAACACACCTATGAGAAATTTGCTGATATACCGTTACATGACTAAACAATTTGATTAATCATTACATTTTGCAACAACTTTTTTGCAAGCGTATCATGCCAATGAACTTAAACACTGCTAATGTATAAACTGGTCAAAATTTGATTGATTTTATTGAAGGGACTTTTTTATAGGCGTTTTTGAGGTCTTTGGTTCTGAAATTCTGATTTAAGCGAACAAAATGGGTTGTTAATGTTATATAGTTTAATCGGCGGGTATTTTAACACGCCACCGTAGGACCTATTTTCCCAAAGAGAAGTAATTAAATGGTGTGGCGTTATTAGCAGTCGAGCTGCCAAATGATTACTTGGTCAGCAAGAGTTTACAATTGGTCAGTAGAAACAAACATGTCTAGAAGCAGTTTACTTCAGAGATCCCAGGGCACTGTCAATTTATGTAACTGTCTTGTGTTTTCTTTTGCCGAATTCAGAGGGAAATCGGCTACAAAAGGTGTAGCGGGGGCGGGTTTTCACTTGTTTTCACGTCACGATTCAGAAATGTTTGCTGTCCATAAGTTGCTAACCAACTAGCCATTTTGGCTGACCGATTATTTGTAATTGAAATATTCATTTAGTCATCTTTACTGAGAGTAAGCATCAATAATAATTTATTTTCATAAATCATATGGGGCCCAAAAATATGCTCCGACTTGAAGTCTGAAATATTTGCTAGGACCTAGAGCCCAGTTGAGGATATAGGCTTATTTCTGAAGTTTAATTTTTCATTTGTAGTTGCGTTACTAGTTCAATAAATGATATAAGAGTGTGTAAGGATTATTTTAAAGTGATATTTACAGCTTAAAACATGTCATCCTAATATTTGATTTTCACCACTTAGTAAATCAAATAAAAGGGTTTTGAATGTTTTTTGTTGGTTAAATGTCACTTTAAAATATTGACAGTAATAAAAATTTTGACAAAAGTGGCATTTGAAAAGCACGTGCGTTTGTCAGCTGATGCCATACTTAATGGATGCCGGGTTTGCTCGGGTTTGTCTTCTTCGAGTATTCGTTTCTAAATGATAGCTCAGGGCTAAAGATAACACTCTACTGATAAACTCGAATGATAGTTCTAAGAATAATATTAATCTAGACAGGGATTAAAATTACTGTCAACTTGACAACAGAAGCAAATAATTGCACCAGGTATACGAATTTTTTCGAATTTACCTAAAAATTCAGAGTTTGCATTAAAAAAATGCAACATCGTTGTATCAATCTTTCAATCAATCAAAGTAATATTCAACCTGTGACTCGTTTATTAAAAGTAGGCTCTAATGGAGTGTAAAGATACTTTAATTGGACAATTTTTTTAGGTTAGTCAAATGCCAATGTACTTTAGCCGAAATTGACAACGTCCTTTCACTTATCATAGTAGCAAGGTTTCTTGCGGACTTGAAATAACAATGGCCTGTTCGATCTACTAGCATCTTTTTATCATTTTAATGTCGCCAGCTCCAGCAGGAGCATTTGAGAAATAGTCCATAATTTTTTTCATAATTTATTCATAATAATAATAGGGAGAAAACAATATTATAAAAATTGAATTCCCAACCAAAATACTTTGGTAAATAAGGTCACAAATACATTTACTGCATATTTTCTAAATCTAAGTTTTATAACAATCACGTAAACATATTTAAAATATAGAAATCACTTTAAAATAAAGTAAATATTCCCCACACATTATCCTAAAACGCATCTTATCTTTTATAGTTTTTATATTAGTAGGCATAAGATAGGACCCAAATACGTTATAAAATGTTGAGCATTACTATTTGTACAATAGCTTATGTTAAATAATTGATTTATGTTCCCTTTGGTTTTATGATTATGAGATATATACAATTTCTGAAAATGATGGGTGGAATGACTAAAGTTGGCAAGGCTCCCCGCCGAACAAGTATACCATATCTCAATAGTGGCTCAACCAATGCTGTATATGTCATAACAAACGTTTTTGTATGAGTGTAGAATTTAAAGATCAGATATCTTATTTTCTTTGATATACATAAAACATGCTGGACCGTTATACCAAGATATTTAGTTCTACTACTTTCTTTAAGATGTTCACCTATCTATCATTCTATATCTATCAATTGGATAGATTCAAATCTTGGTCTATTTGCTTCCGTTAATGAAAATGTTACATAGTGAGTTCTATTCATATTTAGGCTAAGTTGAAATGTGTCTAAAAAGTTTTTTACTCTCCAGATCTTAATTGTTCTTTTACACCATTCCATGTTTTGTGACAAAAAATTATGACTGTGTCATCAGCGTAGGCTAGTTTTACATTTGTTTTAGGCTATGTTACAGATTTTTCTAATTTTCTGGGAATTTCCTGAGATTGTGTATATCCAACAATACCTACAATGATTGCCTATAGATCTACTATTAACGTTCTATCTACGAATTTACCAAAAACTAATGATATTTTTATTATAAATATTTTGCACATACATTCCAGTTATATAATAATCAAGTTTCCCATATGCAGGAAATGATTAGCAACTTCCGTAAATTACATGTAGTAACATCACATTATGGATAATACATCGACATCGTACGATGTATTTTATACACCTATTTTTTTATTTCATATGAAAAGAATTTATTCAATTTTATAATATTTCAATTTTTTTTTTGTAAAATCTTTTTTTTAAAGTAAGAACTATTAAAATTGCATTAAAAACACTTTAAATTATAGTGCATATTTAACTCATACTACATATTATATACTATATTAAGTTTTTTCATATTACGTAATTTTATTTTATCTCGAAAACCAACAGGATTTAAAAAAAAATGATTTAAATAGATTCTGACGACTGTGAACAAACCCGAACAAAAATACCCCGTTTCGAGACGCCTAGTGATTCAAATTAAAAAACATTTGACTTAATATACATCCGAGTTTCGGACATATTATGGAGTTAATCCAGACCCTGTCCAAAAAATGTCAATTTGAAAATTTTCCAGCAACATACCCCATTAAAATCTTAAATGGGATGGGGATCAAGTGGACTCGCATCTCGCGACAGGGAGTCATAGCGGGTGCACTGACAGTTCGCATATTCATGTGACGCAAGTAAGCACATACGTCTCAATCGTCTCGAGTGAGTTTGATTATCCCGCCGAAAAAAATAACATAACCTTAGTTATTCGACTCGAGTTTGTTCGGGTTTGTTTTATTTTGTCTGTGTTAGTTAAAATTAATTTTAATAATGGAACAACAAGTTATAAAATGTTACAAATGTAATAAGACCTTTTCGAGACATTCTAGTTTAAAAAGACATTTAAAAAACATTCATTCTGGCAATGATGTGGTTTTGAAAACTTACAATTATAAATGCATGGAGTGCCACAAGCAGTTCTCCTACTTGAAACACTTAACATTTCATAAAAAAACCCATGAGTCCCTGAATGGATCTGTAGTCATTAAACCAAATTCAGCTTTTAAGTGTGGTTTATGTCAATGCCAAGAGGCAAAAAAAGCTAATTTGATTGATCATTTGGAAAAGATCCATGATATCAAGATGGAGTGCCAAAATTTTGAATTTTCGACAATGGCCGAGTTTGAAACTTGGAAATTAGAAATGGAGCATAAAGATAGAAGTTATTTTGTAAAATGGGAAGGATCATGCTATTCTCAACATTCCATAGTTTCGAATTATATTTGCCATCGATCGGGCACGTACAAAAGGAAAGGAAATAACATCAGGCATTTAAAAATCCAAGGCAGCAACAAAATTAACGGCTTTTGTCCAGCCGGAATAAAATTAGTTTTTACAAAAGATGATGGGAAATGTAAAGTAACATTCACAAAAACTCATATAGGCCATACTAATGATCTAGGACATTTACCATTAACTGGGCCGGAAAAGGAAAAGTTTGCAGCAAAAATAGCAGCAAAAATACCCTTTCCCACAATTTTAGATGGGATTCGCGATTCTCTTAATTGTGAACTTGAACGCGAGCATCTACTGACAAAAAAGGATCTTTTTAACATTGAACAAAATTTTAATTTAAACTCTGAATCCATCCGCCACAAAAATGATGCAGTTAGTGTTGAAGCTTGGGTGGAAGAGATGAAAAGCAATGGAAGTGTTCTGTTTTATAAGCCTCAGGATATCATGTGCGAAGAAAATTCAAAATTAAAAAAAGAAGATTTTATATTGGTGATAATGACACAAGGCCAAATGGAAATGATGCAGAAATACAGCCAAGATTGTGTATGTCTCGATGGGACCCATGGTCTCAATGCCTATGGGTTTGAGTTACACACTTTGTTGATATTAGACGATTTACGAGAAGGATTTCCCTGCGCATTCTTAATCTCTAATCGAGCAGATGAAGAAGTAATGAAATTGTTTTTTTCTTGCATTAGGGATCGCCTCCAAAGGCAACTTACTCCGAAAGTGTTCATGTCGGACATGGCCGAATCATACTATAATGCCTGGATCCAAATAATGTTTCCAGCAGAGTTTAGGTATAGTATTAGTTTTATAATATCATTCATTACTATATCATTTATACAATTACAGATTATTTTGTACGTGGCACGTGAAACGAGCTTGGAAGAAAAACTTGACAAAAATTGACAGCAAAGAAAAGCAGGTAATTTTTTTTATTCCTAAGTAACTACTTATTATCTCAATACTCATTACAGCCTGTAAAAATTTGAAAGATAATGGAATATAGCCATATTATAATGGCGTTATTGAATGTAAAAAATTATTTTTTTATTATTTATCCACAAAATCCAAATATGAAATAATATAAGGTAAGGAAAATAAGTAGAACATTGTTGTTCCCTATAACTTTTCTATATAAAAATTGAAAAATTACCGTCATACCCTCTATGTAGGTGCTCAAAAATTAAAAGTGTTTTTAAACAAAAAAGTTATTTATTTTTTGCATTTTTATAGCTTTTTTTTTAGTAATGATGTGTTTTTTAATAGATTGTTGTTGGCGAAAAGCTGAACACATTATTGCAAGAGACAGATGTCACCGCATTTTACATCATGATGCATAATTTTGTACAGTCATTGTCAGAAGATCCACAAACTTTAAATTTTGCTAATTATTTCACGCTACATTATATGAACAAAACTGAAGCCTGGGCGTACTGTCATCGATTGCATAGTGGCCTTAACACTAATATGCATCTCGAGAGAATGCACGGAACTATTAAGTACTTGTATTTGAAGGGTCAAAACGTGAAACGACTAGATAAGTCCATAGATGCAATTTTAAAATTTGTGCGCGATAAAATTTTTGACAGAGTTATTTCATTTAACAAGGGAAAATTATGCAGCAAGATTAAGGATCTAAGAAAGCGTCATAAAACTGCTGATGTATTGCAATTGGATTCGGTCTTGGAAATGGAAACAGGGTGGCAAGTTTCCTCGCAATCTTCAAATGCTATATATATTATAGAAGAAAGACGAGCAGAATGTGCTTGCAAATTGCTTTGTTCAGAGTGTGAGGCATGCATTCACAGGTACTCATGCAGTTGTTTAGACTCTGCTGTTAAATGGAATATGTGCAAGCACGTCCATCTAGTTTGTAGATATCGGAAGAGTATTTCTTTGGAGAATGAAACACATGGAGTAAAGTTTCAGCAAATGGAAGCAGGTAATATAATATTTCAGTACCTAGTTGAAAGCCATATTTTGCAAAAGTTACATCGGACCATTCTGTCCCTTCAGCGATAAACTAACTAGTAGAGGCTTGTTATCTGTACACTTTGTATACTTTATAGAGTGGCATTTTTAAAAGGATACTATAATAATCCAAATTCAGCTCAGTTAAGAAGGTTTGCCAATAACAAACCACTAATATTTGTTTAAATCTATGTTTTTTTAGGAACAACTATATTTCTTTACCTGAAATAGATTACTGCACTACAAAATAAAATAATATAGGTATATATTTTTTACTCCACTTTGTTTGGGTTTTGGTTGGTGTCTGTTAGTTAATCAAGCAACGACGATGCTAATTAATATGTTACTTATCTGTACTGTTGTAGTTTAGTTTATACCGGGTTCTGGTGTCGGTTTTTGTACAGGTGTCAGTTAAAATGGTCTTTTCAAATAAATCCATTCGGCGGGCTAATTAATGTGTGACAGGTGACATGGTGATAAAATGTGTGTTCGATTTGAAAGGTTGATTAATCATATTTTTGAAACTGTTTTAACTGTTAATAAAATTAATTTTTATCAATACTTTTTATAGAAGGAGGCTTAGTGATTGAGTCTGAAAATGATGACCAAACAGAAGAAGTAACGGCACTGGTAAAATCAGTAACAAATGATAGGCAACCTAGAGAAGTTGACTGGCAGCAAAGGCAGCAGGAAATTTTACAAGGGTTTAAAGAATCACTGTTTGCTACCGAGTCTACGGAGGGACTAGATGCCATTACTCGTGTATTAGCTCCCTTAAATCCCATTCTCGCTGCAGTAAACAATCAAAAAAGTAGTTTCGTGACTTCGTCTACGTCGTCCTGTGTGATTCCTTATAACAAGGGAGTGGAGCCACAGAGAAGACTTTTTTCAACGAAAAAATTAAAAAAAAAACAATAAAATTCATGGATGGTACTGACTTGTGGGTTTATGAAAAAAAATTGTTCTTCATAAAAACTCGTGCTAATTGTGCCGAAACGACCCAAGAGCATATTATTTCCTCAAATTTATATACCGGGTGTTCAGAATTTAGACAAATATGAATAATAACTGGGAACAAAGTACCCTTATGTGTAAACATACGATAAAAAGTAAATAGTAAAAGGGTGTAAAAGGGGTTGAAAAGCTACACCTCAAACCAATATTTTGACTTATTGCTTAAATGTATAGGGACTGGTATTTTTCATTTTATTTTTTTTTCCTTTGAAACGGCCGAAATATACTACAAAGCTATTAGAGAGTAATACTAATAGAGTAATCACTCGGTATATAAATTTGAGAATTAATATATGCGCTTTTTATTCGATTGTGCACAAGCAGGAGTATTTATAAAGAATACATTTTTTTCATAAACCCTCAAATAAAAAAGTTTTCCCTCTCCGGTTGGTAGTCAATCGGTGGACACACTGTGTATATTATTTATTTTCAATGACTAAAAATATAAGTTACTCGTTAAAAATAACACTCGTATATGCTCTTCATAAGACTTTGTCTTAAATGGAAAATTTTGTAAGCACTTCTGCGCTTTGTAAATAACATGCTTCTGATACTTTGATGTATTTTTTAAACAAATAGAATTACTACTACTACACAAGTCTATTTCAATTGGAATTCCATTAAGAATAGCTGTAAATTGGCGCGTGGTGTGAGCATAATGGAATGGATTTGAATGCTGGAAAGTGTCATGTTATGCGTTTTTATCGCCTCAGAAATCCTGTAAGATTTCCTTATTAGCTCAATGGGGTTCAGCTTGAATCCAAGGACACGGTTAGGGATTTAGGTGTCGCTCTTGACAATCCCACATGTTAGCAATATAGTCAGCAAAGCCTTGCAGATGCTGGGTTTTATGAAGAGAGCCACTCATGATTTTCGTGGCACAAACTCTATTATACTGTTATACTGTACGCTGGTCAGGCCCTGTTTGGAGTACTGCTCTAGTGTATGGCCTCCTTATACAGTCCCCATTCGTAGCCTTGAAAATATACAGCACAAATTCTTACCTTATATTTCCTATAAAAGCAACCTTGTACCCGATTACCAGATCTTACAATCCCAACTAAACTTGTTCTCCCTTGAAACCAGACGTTAACATAGAGACCTTAGGTTTATTCACAACCTTTTCAATTACAGAACTGACTGCTCCTACTTACTTTCAAAGATCAATATGTATGTCCCTATCAGTAATACAAGATCTGAAACACTGTTTCATTTGCCATTCCATAGAACAAATTATGCTTATTATTCTTTCATGTTCCGAATGTTGAGATTGGCAAATCTTTCGGTTGCGGAGTGTGGCCTGCTGTGTACTTCTTTGGTAAGGTGAATCTTGGTATTTGCATAGTTGTGCTAAGTCCTTTTATTTTATATCAATTTGTTTTCAGCAGATTAGTTTGTACACAATGTATTAGTTTACTTTGTTCAAGAAATTTGAACTGGGTAACTGTTAAAAAGGATATTGTTTGTATAGATCCTCACTTGAAGTAAAATAATTTAACGAGAATAAAGTTTTTATTGATTTATTTTGGAGTTGATGTTTTATTCTCTGATCCAATTCCCATGCAAATAAAAATTCTCTTAAAGATTCTATAATATATTGTTGTTTGCGAGCAGATATAAAGACGACGGTTCGTTAAATAATTAGATCAATGCCGCCCTGGCGGTGTAGTACTTGATTGGACTGTAAAGAAGCCAGTCGCCGGCTCGTCAAATAAATGGTTGATTGCAGCCCTGGCAGTAACTTCTTTATATTTTTATTTCTATCATAAGTGGTGTTAAACAGTTTAATAAATACTTTTACCAAGTAAATTAAGCTGTTTAATTTTGAACTTATATATCGGCCCGCGAATAACTAAATGCAAAACATTTCGTCGATTTCAATTTACGAGATTTTTAATCATTTTTGTAACGGTTGGTTATCACTATAATGGGCTAACACACTCCGGCCTGGATGCCGCTTAGTACGTAATATGCCAAAGATTACCGACGTCGACTTACACTCGAATGAATATTCTTACGCATGCGTAGTGACAGTGCACCCGCTATGACTCCCTGTCGCGAGATGCGAGTATCAAGTGGTACATTTTAAAACTCGTTTAAATCTATTTTTTTATGGAATTTAATTATAAAACGGATTATTTTAAAATACGATCGAAGGTAAGAGAGTATGTACCTTAAAATTCTAGTTTTCTTTGTCTAAAAAGTTTGAAAACGAAGTGATAGCGCGCGTCAAAGACGTCTTGTTGTCAAAAACTGAACACGTGCTTAGAATTATGTGTTGCAATATGACAACATCGCATATAATGCGCTAACCTCTTTTGAACCTGAAGACTGCCTCAATAAAATATTGATTGCCAAGGGCCTCAGGAGCGGCCACGTAAATTTTGAGATTTCATATAAAGTATATATTTCGGATTAATAATGGTACCTCAAAATGATTAATTTAGTGCTTATTTTTTTAAATTATTTGTAATTTTATAACAAGTACCTACTTAGTAGTAGTAGATGTCTATAGACTAATTAACAGGTATTAGTCACTACAATAACATCATGTTATCTGATGATAAGTGGACTTTCCATACGGAACACGCATTATACGCAACAAGCCTAATCTAAAGCCCTTATTGTGAGATAATGCCAAGTATTTTTGACCCAATAACATTATTTTATTCACAATGATTTGAATTAGGTACTTATTTGCCTGAACTATGAGAATTTCGTGGTTTTGCCATCACGTTTAATTGACTAGCTTAGGATGGGTTCACATAACTACATCTTCACGAAGTTCTTTAATACAATGTCCAGCTACCTAAAAAATTTTTTTTATTCTCTATCCAAAAATACCAACGTCTGGTTCAACTGATAAACCCGCATAAGCGGTTTCGCCAAAAATAACAAATAAATTGTTATTTTTTGTAATAACTTCTGTAATAACCTTTGTTTTTCTTTTTAGGTAAGTCGACTGCAAACGGACTATGGCAGGCCTAATTGTCGTGAAACAAGTAAGTAAATTCTGCAACTTACTTGTATGATTGCAGCATTCGCCTTCGGCTCTTGTTCAAACTTTTCATACTATACTATTTCTCTTGACTATGAAACTTAATTATTATATGTACACGGTGGGGAAAATAAATTGACCACATTATTGTTTACGACATTGTTCAATGGCGATGTAAAGCGATGTAAAAGTTACAGAAATGCATTGAACAAACCGGAAGTCATACAATATTGAGCACATAGTTTTTTTTTAACACTTGCGGAATCGTAAAAAATTGTAAGTTTACCAAGATTTCATTTCCATCGGCCTGGTGCCACCGACGGCCTTGCCATCAATTCGGTGGGCGTTCATAACGTCCAAGAATTCCAAAAATAGGCTTCGCCGACATCCATAAATTTCACGCGAGAACAACATATTATTCTGGAAAGACGTTTTGTTTTGCTAATATTAAAATATCGTTATAAGTAATGGCCATTAACCCACGCAAACGAACAAACCCTTGAACAAATCCTAATGTATGGGGGGGGGGGGGGGCAAGATATTCATACGTGCAAGATGACTCCGACAACATAAAAATTGAAAGATTTCCTTATATTCAATCCTATTGAGCTAATATGGCACCAATTGAAATCCAATATTAGGAGAAATAATATTTCTCCTACATTAAATGCATCTGTAGTAGAATTAATTAAAAACGAAGTAAGAAAAATTTCTGCAGACAGCTGGAAAAACTGTCTACAGCATGTACTTAAGGTGGAAAATTCTTGCAATTGTATGATTATAAATTCAACCCTTAATTATAAGTTTAGGCTTAGATGAAGATAGTGATAGTGATACAGAGTTAAATTTTGAATAAATTATCAATAGTTTCTTAGAATTTAATTAATTTTTATTGTACTTGTTATCCTAATAGGTATACTTTTAAATTATATTATTTTCAATTATCATTAATTGTTATCATTATTTTACATTTATTATAGGTACCTACAACTAAAAATACCTATCTATTTATTTTAAATTATAAAAATAAATCATGTCGTGTGGTATACATTTTCAAGCCGGCCCTGATCCCATTTATTGAGCTTTGAAGAGGTTGAGGCGTATACAATAGGGTTTAATCAGGTAGTTTATTTATGGCAGTAAAAGTCAACGGTATAATTCTGCAACAACTATACTATATTATTTATTGTTGGCAGATAGCTAGAGGATCCTTCTACCCGATCATATAATAAAAATTGTTAGAATCGATAATTGCGATTTGTCAATTATGGCCAGGTTTTTCCATTTTGGCACCAGTGTGCGCCCCCTCCTTGTCCCGATACATAAAGTATTATTATTTATACGACTCATTATGCAATGCACCGAGAGAGGAATATTTTCCAGCTTGATTAATTTTATGGCTTCGGTAAATTTCGTAACCCATTTTCCTGCTTTCTGTTAAAGTATTAGCAGTTATGCGTGGGGTTGATTTTATGCGACAAATTTAACTTTAGCGGTATCAAACTATCATCAACACTCCATTACTTCCGTCACCCTACATTATTTCTGGCTTCCTAAACGGCTTTCACCACTTACGCCTCCCACATTCTTTTTTGCGACGTTTCATGTTTATTTCGTCTGGATGTTCCTGATCCTTATGTGGGCGTTGCTGCTGTCAACTGCAGTCTCCATGCCAGCAAATCCTATTATTGTTGTTTAAAATACATTATTAAAATCTATTGCACAAAAGCGTTCTATGTGGCGTTTTTTTAATCCACTCTACATTCAAATCCATATCAGTGAATAATGATGTACTGGGTGATGCATCGTTAAGTTCGGTAACCCGTTCTCAACAAAATATTACTTGCGGTGTTCCTCAAGGATCAATTTTAGGACCAACTTTATTCCTTATATATATAAATCCAATTTCTAAAAAAATCTAAAAGGTAATATCAAATTGTTTGCGGATGATACTACAATTTCATATTTTGCGAGTCTTTTTCCAATATTCAAACTGATATTACTAATGATTTGAAAATTATACTTTCATGGCTGCAATCCTATAAACTTTCTTTAAACTTTGAACTTTGTACGTTTATTTCTAAATGTGGAATTGGAAACAATATTTCACCAATAATTTTTAATGGAAACGATATTAAGTATGCAAAATCCGTTTTTAGTTTTTAGGCTTATATATAGACGAAAATTTAAATTGGAGGAAACATGTTGAGAACCTTCGAAAAAGCGTATCACCATTGGAATATTATTTAAAATTAGAGATTATATACGTTTAATACATTTAAAAAACATTTATTATTCATTAGTTTATTCAAAATTTCAATATTTAATATTAGTTTGGGGATCTGCATGTGCCACAATATTAAACCCTTTAAAAAGACTACAAAACAAAATTATAAAATGTATTCATAAACTAAATTTTTTGGAACCGACAACAAATTTATATAAACCAAGAGGATATCTAGATCTGAATAATTTATATAAATTAAAAATCAGTATACTAATTCATGCAAATTTGTAAAATTAACTGATATACACAATCATAATACCAGAAATATTGACCATTTAAAAAAAAATCAAATTAAAAATAGCATAGGGATGAAATCTATTTTATTTGATGGAATAAATATTTATAATACATTACCTAGACCTAAAGTATTAAAAACAAAATTTATTTAAAATAATTTTTAAAAAAATGCAAAGAAATTTTTTCTGGAAAATATACAAATTACTTAAGAAAAAAACATTTCATTTTTATAGTGATTAATTACTTATTTATGTTCTATGTTATAATATTCCCTGTAATGGACTAAAATAGCTCGTTGGAATTAAATAAACATTATTATTATTATTAAGTTAAAAAAAGGAAATCTCATGTCATTGTTGAGCTGGCTGAATATTGGTTCCCCTGTATATTTCATAGAAAAACTGCGTTATAACTTCTTGAAGAGGCTGACATGATAAAGCCATGTGCCGAGTTTGAATACATTTTGGTGAGCAAATCCTAAGCTATTGAATTAAAAGTAATGGGAAAACCACGAAACTCTCGTAGCAGCAAACATAATTATTTAAAACTAATAAATACATCATTTCTATGACGTTGCTGCCATAAATTGACGTAAAATTGAGCTGACTCGAATTTACTAATGATTTATTTAAATGGTGAAATGGAAGGGATAGGAAGGAAAATTAACTGAACTGTAAAGTACCACTTAATCATAGCTTCTTCGTTGATGGAATAGCTCATATTTAGCTATACTGTCCTGCTAAGACTAGTTGTCCTAACTGCTTAAAAGTAGTTTTGAGAAATTACGCATTTTGTTATTAGTATTTCGTTTACTTTTTTTGCTAAATTATAATAATCTGCCAGAAATCCCAGAGATCATCCTCAATTCCCGATGAAAACAAAATTTGTCCCCAAAACTCTGAAGTCAATCTGGCAACCGCGACGATTCTCGCTTGAATTTATAACACGAGTAGTCTTTCCAATAATCGCTCGAGCGGTACATGCACTTTTTTTCTCAAGTCGTTTATAAGAGTGGTGTTTCCTTAAATATTTTGAAAATATACACTAATACTAAAACTAATATTATAAAAAGGGTATCATTTAACTGGTTAGCAAAATATTCTTATTTTTGCGAACAGAAAAATGTAATCGGTCAGCCAAAATGGCTAGTTGGTCAGCAACTTATGGACAGTAAACATTTCTGAATCGTGACAGGGCCCTGGGAAAACAAGTGAAAACCCACCCCCCCTACACCTTTTGTAACCGATTTTCTTCTGTATTCGGCAGAAGAAAACACAAGAAAGTTACATAAGTTCACAGTGCCCTGGGACCTCTGAAGTAAACTGCTTCTAGACATGTTTGTCTCTACTCACCAATTGTAAACTCTTGCTGACCAAGTAATCATTTCGCAGCAGTGTTAATAACGGCAAACCCATCTTTTATAAAAATATAAGAGATATAAACACATCTCAAAGAGTGACATTTTGCAATTATGTCAGCTAATCTTAGCAGGGCAGTATAATTAAAGCGTTTTCAATGAAAATATTGTCATCAAAAACATTTAGTTAATAAATAGACAGAATTGTTTTTATTCTGTCAGAATCATACAAAGTTTTAAACAGTAATCGATGATGCCAAGTCTGTACCGAGAGTCCTAAATCTACCGCCTGTATTTGAAACCGAAAAGTATAATATTATCTCCAAGAACATAAAATTGCAACGTTTTAAGGAAATCACAGTGGCAACGCTGTTTGCTAATTTTTACCTGCTAGTGTAAAAATTAACCGGAAGTTTACTAATTTTATTCTATTTCGCCGAGGGTATTGTTAGCGGTTAATCATCGCTGCTGCTTGTGTAATTGTTTCTTTATTTTTGGATTCATTTTTAGTGTTTTTTCGAACTAGAACTATTTATTAGGCATCTACAATGGTTCGTCAGTGTGTGGTGTGTAAGAAATTCTACTATTGTAACCCCGGATTAATATTTCGTCGGTAAATGAGAATAATGAGGTTATGTTTCTTTTTAGGTAAAGCAGTGATGTAGCTAATTCTATATTTTAAGTAAATATTGCAAAATATGGATTATTTCTTTAGATTATCTGAATTTCTGTAAAAATACCTACAACGATTATCTATTTATGACTAATGTTAGATCGAAATTATCTAAACGTGTACCTTATTACAGCGTTGCCACTTTTTAAAGCCATCTATGAGAGCTTCGTTGTTTCGCCTTCACGTTTAATTCAATTCACCAAAATGTATTCAAACTCGGCACATTTGTTTACCGTGTCGGCCCCTTTAAGAAGTTATAATGCAGCTTTTCTATAAAATGTACAGGGAAGCGAATATTCAGCCAGCTCGAAAATGACAGTGACACGATTCATCACCCGGTATAAAAGATCCCGAAGCGCCGACATCAAACCTAATAACTCTAAAATTTGTGAAACTGTGATACAGAAATGTGAGTTTAAGAAGACGATTTAAATTTATTCGTTTTTTGAAAAACAAAGTTTTACTTTTTAAATAAATTCAACAACGATTCGGTGTGTCATCGAACCTGCCTCCGAAAATATTTGTCAGGTGGCTGTCGTCTGCATACTAATTAAATACAAATATTCAGGCAGAGAATTCGGCAAGCTTACAACATGTATTCGACATTAGCATTCAGGCTTTAAAATGGTCGTTTCGGTAATTATCTCGTAGATTAATCCAATCAAGAGCGGCCAGTCGAGTAAGAGCAGGGATCATCAAGCTTATTACTCATGGACACTCGCAGGATAGTGATTATATTTTGTAGTTTACTAAACAATATTTACAAGAAAATCCTAAACATAGGTAAAGAAATAATAAAAAAATAGTTTTGTGATCGCTCGAGCGAGAAACCGCTTGATTACTCGATTTTTGAAATAACCGACATCGCTGGATTATTAAAAAAACCGCTCGAGTTATCTATTCAGGCGAAAACCGTCGGTCGTCACTTATTATCTTTCACTCGATATCCGCGCTTCGCTTGACGCCGACGGAAATGTACCTCTGTAGTGTGATCGAGTTAAGAAACTGCTCGTATATTCGAAAAGTTTTTCGCTCGATAGGAAATACTCTAGTTATAAATTCTGTCGAGAAACCGAAAAATATCACTTGATACCCGACCTTCGTTCTACGCGCCGCGCCATCCGATTGGCGACGTTCGAGTTTGACCCTGAGCAGGTAACACGACATACGTCTTTCTTAAAGGCACATAAACGAGAAGGTGCATATAAAAAGTATTCCAAATCCCTTAGCGGAGTAATCGCGACAAGGGTTTTGTAAAGTTTTGTTTTAACTGGCTAGCGCAAGCGGCGTAGTTTAGGTCTCCGATTGTAAATATAAAAAAATTAAAGGATATAATTTTAAAATTTTTATTTACTATAAACTCGAGAAAACTTCTCAAAAATAACATAATAATAGAAATTGTTAATGAAAAATAGCAAAACGAACAAAATGGTTAACAAAATATATTGAAAAATTCGTTGGTAATCTATAGTCAACATTTTTAAATCTAAACAGGAACTTTTTATTATTAAACTCAAGAAGACTTCTTAAAAATAACATACATTATAGAAAATGTTAATGGAAAATAAAAAAACGAGCAAAATAGTTAACAAAACATAGGTATCGAGAAAACCAAAAGTAAACATTCTTAAATTTAAACATGAACTTTTAGGTAACTATAAACATGAATTTAAAAAAAATAATAACCAATTTTCTTATTTTGCCAGTCGCGTAACTAATCCTAAATTTTTGAAGGGCACACAGTGGGCACCTGCTAATTTAAAGTGGAAGACTTTGACAAGCTATTTTAAATATCTACTTATTTTATGCTCGTAGATTGAGAAAGATGTGAAGAAAAATAACTCTTGGTAATACTTTTTGTTCGGGTTAAAAACGCATATTTGGGTGATTTTTTGCAGTTTTTTTTTGTTTGGTATCGAGACACATTATTCACAAATAAATAAATTTCTGGAATTTTTTTGGTGTCTACTACAATTTTTTAGCTAAACCTGTGCCTGTTAAATACCCTACCTGATCACATGTAAACGGCTAGGCTGCCGGTCGAGCAGTCGGTGACGTTATCGCTTGGTGAATTGGAATTTTAAGCCCTTTACTCGAGCGATTCACTCGATTATTAAAATCGCTCGAGTATCAAGTACTCGATTATTAAAATCGTCGGTTTTTCCAAACACTAACAAAGAACATGCGGAATGATCATTGCAAGAAAATGATCAGTACCCCAAGGCGCCGGCATACATTGTCCAAATTATCGATTCAACATAATTCCATAATAAAACGCTTTAAAACCTGCAAGTTTAGTTTAGTTAACGGTAGCTCGCATTACTGGAATTACTACATTACAATGAAAACAACTGACGAGAATTGCATTTATTCACCTTAATTGCGTGCCATGGTTTTAAAATCACTGCTAACATGATAGAAATAAAAATAAACTGTAATCGTGTGGAAAGTAGATTTTCCTTCATAGTGATTTTAAAAGTTTATTTAATCATAAATATTAGTGATGCGAAAATCCGATCGAGTACTTGATACTCGAGCGATTTTAATAATCGAGTGAATCGCTCGAGCGATTAATCGCTTGAAATTTTTATGACTAAGAAGAATGTGTTGATAAAACACCAGGGGTTGTTTTTGTCTAGTTTAGTCTAGAGTTTTTATTAAGGAAGAACAGTTGATTCTAATGTTAAAACAATCGCCGCTGGCTAGCCAGTCCCAGTCAAAACAAAACCCATGTTGCGATGAATCCACTAAGGGATTTGGCGTACGTTCTTGTATGCACCTTCTCGTTTATTAACAAAGACGTATGTCATGTCAGCCTTCTGAGTGTCAAGCTCTAACGTCGCCAATCGGCACCTTTCGGGTGGTGTGCGGCGTCGAAAATCAGGTATCAAGTGAAAGGCAACGATTTTCGATTTTAGCTTGAATTTATAACTCGAGTTGTATTTCCTATCGAGCGAATATACGAGCAGTTTCCCTCGAGCGATCACACTACCAAGCAGCACATTTCGGTCGGCGTTCATCGAAGCTCGGGTATCGAGTGCAAGGTAATAAGTAACAAGTGACGATTTTCGCTTGAATTTATAACTCCAGCAGTTTTTTTAATAATCGAGCGATGTCAGTTATTTCAATAATCGAGTACTCGAGCGGTTTTTCGCTCGAGCGACCACAACACTAATAAAAATGGATTATTTCTAGAACTTATTTCTACACCAGAACCATATTAATTCCTGCGAAAGTTTTGCTATTTCGTTTTAAGAATGAAAATTCAGCTGTCTCTTAAAGTATTTATATTTATATGCTAAGCGTGAAAAACGTGTTATAAAATACTCACCGTGTAAAACAAGTATTTGGCATAATTAAATTAGGAATTATTTGTTTTAAGTACCTAATATTATTAAAATAAATGTCATATTTTTATTTTTGGTGCAAGATAATAAAATTATACAGCGTGTCCAAGATAAGGAGGGCCAGTACAGGGATCTCGGAAACCGTAAGAGATACGAAGTCGGTTAAATGGAGGTAAAGTTGCGCATTTACGTGCCTAATAATATGCCATTTAGAAAGTTTTAAAATTCCTAGTAGTTCCGGAGATATCCGGAAAAAAACGAAATTCTGAAAAACGTTTTATTGTTTACCTGGTTTTTTTTTTAGATCTAATTCTAAAGTAAATTGCACTTTTACATTGCCACTTTTTCCGCTCTATCTAACAGCGTTAATTGTTTTGCAATCCGACGAGTCGTCTTCGAAGGGCCATTATCAACTTTCTTTTTTTAAATACGGTCCTGTTTTCCTGATATTGGAATTTGAGACCTTCTTTTCTTCCGAATTCAACGATGTATGACACATTGTGGTTTAATAACGTTTCGAGGGTTTTTGAACAACATCAGGAAATTTTGGGATACGGTCCTGTATTTCTCGTAATTTTATAAATGATATCTCATAAGTAAGCTGTAAATTTTTACTTTTGTTGGACTAGTTCAACAAATAACAAATAATTTAATAATAAACTACAAATAAGTGAACAAAATACAGAAACATTACTTCAAACTTCTGTTGATTCGGGATTTAAAAGAAAAGTAAGCGTTTGAAACAAGAAAATTAAGATGGTGACGCGTGATTTGTTTCACTTGACATTCCCATTGTGATCGTTTGAAAGCGTTTTAAGAGATTTTTTATTTTCCAGAAAATATGGAACATAATTTTACAAATGCTGAAAAGTTTGATATTCTATCATCATTGAACCACAATGTGTCATACATCGGTTGCATTCGGAAAAAAAGACGTTTTCAAATTCCAATATCAGGAAAACAGGACCGTATTTAAGAAAAGAAAGTTGATAATGACCCTTCGAAGACGACTCGTCGGATTATAAAAGAATTAACGCTGGTTGATAGAGCGGAAAAAGTGGCAATGCAAAAGTGCAATTTACTTTAGAATTCGATCTTTAAAAAACCCAAGAAAACAATAAAACCATTTTTCAGAATTTCGGTTTTTTCCGGATATCTCCGGAACTACTCGGAATTTTTAAACTTTCTAACGGCATATTATTAGGCACGTAAATGCGCAACTTTACCTCCATTTAACCGACTTCGTATCTCTTACGGTTTCCGAGATCCCTGTACTGGCCCTCCTGTAAAGTAACTTATTTCACAAACAAGCCTGCTCTTAGAAAATAATTTTTCTAAAATACATTTTCTTGTAAAATTATTATTACATATTGTGTCGGTGCTGTCGAAAATCAGTCATTTAATATTGGCATGTTGTCAAAAATATTAATTCAAATTTTAACAAATCGTACCCGAAGACTTCGCTCGCTTGCATTAATATTTTCTCCAAATTAACGGTAACAGTGAATTGTCCATCTGGTAAGTTCACATTAAATTCTTGATTTTCATAAACAGGCACGGCAAATGCTCGATGTCATTGACCGAAAGGTTATCCCAAATTTGGGCGTGGAAAAATCGTGTAGGAAAAATACGGGGGAAAAACAAACTAATAAAATACCTGAACTAGAAATGCAATGAGTAATACGGGACACACTCATACTTATAATGTATGCCGCCATGAAAGTTAAAGGAGCTTTTATAAAAACAATTCACAGACCACAGTTGATAAAGTAGGGCAGATTCCCTCGATACACGGAAATTCTTTCAATTGACGCATGAATGGGCCGGGCCGAACTATTCGACACTGTCTGGGTCGTAGCTAGGAGCGCGGAAGGGGGGGGGGGGGGGGGGGGGGGGGGGTTATATCAAATCTGCACTCTGTGGCTGGGCCGTGCCCCCCCCTGGAGATCTGCTCCACCCCCCTCACATTGGGTCCTCTTTCTGAAGAGCACAATAATGACCAATGTGTAATTATTAATTTTAAGGTCGTACAAAATTTTCCATTGATTGTTTTAGATAATACAATAAAATATTCCTTTAATATCTCATATTTATTGAGGCTTAATTTTTAATACGGGTTTAAGTTACTCAAGGTGAACTGTACTTTATTTTCAAGTGAATCAGCTAGACAAAACTAGTAATCATTCAAAAATTATACAATTTTACTTTTATTAAGTATCTATTAAAAGTTAATTCCTGTTTTTCTAACTTAGGATAAGTAATGATGACAAAAATTTATCGATTAATGCAATCTACCCTTGCAACGGTACATTTTTTTAGACTCGACGTAGCTTTTATTGATTTTATAAGTTTTTATGATATAGTATGTTTTCTTATCGCTTTTCCGGTGTAGTAGGATTTTGTGATTATAGATAAAAAAATTGTATTTTCTAGTTCGGTAATTACCAGTGGCGTATTTAAGAATTTGGGGAAGGTGGGGAGGGGTTAGTTACGCGGCGTGACACCGGTAATGCGCCGCAGGGGAATTTTTTTAGGGCCACGCCCACAATGGATCAAACACAAGCACTATAGGAAAAATCCTTTAGGGCACTCTGGGAGTGGTGCGTGTGCGCAAAAAGCGATTCACGTTTGTTTTGAATCGTTGGAGGTTATATTCGTTGGGAAAAACGACCTCGGGACGGTCGTTCCACAAGGATGAAGTCCTCCAGATGAAAGAATTCTTAAATATCGAAGTTCGAGGAGTGCTAAGCTTAACCACATATAGATGGGCGGCAGTGGTTCGTAGTGTATGTCAAATCCTCAACCTGTCTTCGATGTTCTAGGCTGTCGAGGTTATTCGTCAGCTCGTGGTCTCCGATCAGACGAATAGCCCTCCTTTCGATGGAATCCAGTAGCCGAAGAGTATGTTTGGGTGCAGAGCTCCAGACATGATACCAGTACTCTAGTGATGGTCGAATCTGGGCTTTGTATAGTGTCAAAAGTTGTTGAGGTGTGTACAACTTTCTGGTTCGGAAGAGTACCCCAAGCTTCTGAGAAGCTATCTTGGCGATTGCCACAACGTGGTTATGCCAAGACATATTTCCGCCCAGATTGACGCCCAGCAAATTAATAGATGAAGCCAGTGGGATTGCGTGTCCGGCCATGACTATATCCGGTTCTGTAATGTTAACCTTGTTAGAGAAAAGTGCTGCCTGGGTTTTTTAGCGTTAAATTCGACTTGGTTACTGTCACCCCAAGCCAAAATTTCTTCCAGGTCTTTGTTGAGGCGTGATACTTCATGCTGTCTGCGAAAATGTGCATCGGCAGCCGATGTTTGCGCATTCAAAGAGAAAGATGAGATAAGTGTGGTATCGTCAGCGAAACTAAATATCGGATTTTTAGTTTTCACTAGAAGGTCGTTAATGTAGAGTAAGAAGAGAGTGAGAGACAATATGGACCCTTAAGGAACACCGGCATTGATGGTGAAGGTGTCTGAGAGAAATCCGTCAATCGCCACGTGCAGAGAGCGGTCCTTAAGAAATTGGTCTAGAATTCACCAAAATACTATGATTTCGTAAATTAAATAAATTAATCTTTGCGGTTTTTTATTTCCTTTTTTTTAAGAAGCTCTTGCTGTATAGGTCCGAACCTGATTATGCATGTAGCAACAGGTAAAACAGTTTATTACTGTGTATTTCGAACAGGAAAAATTGATAAAATATTAAAACACAACCCAAGACCTGAAGAGATATTTTTTGTTATGTGGTATAATGTCTATATATCTTTAAGTACGTTTAAATATAAAAAAAAAACAAAGACTAAAACACATAGTATTTGATTTTAAAGTAATAACGAAATTTTACTCTAACAAGAAAAGCAAGAAACGACAACAAATGCAAACTACAAGCAAGTTAATTTGGCTAAAAAGTCCTCACTAAAACACTTGAGGCATTTCATTACCAATGTCCGAGTGCGGGTATCATTCTTCGTTGGCATTTGCACATGCACAAACTAAATTTTAACAAGGAAGAAATGTGGTCCTTTATATTTTATTAAACTTTATTTGCAGATCCTACTAGAAACCTTTTAAATAACATTTTCTACTCTACAGAGTTGTAATGAGGATAATAATATAGTAGGTATAATAGAAACTAAAACGTCACACAGTAGGTATACCACGGTTGTAAATAGACCATAACCGGGCGAAAACAAAACAAGACGCTTGTTGCTAAATTGTATATAAAATATTGCATAGTCGAGAAAGAAAACAAACCACATAGCAAAGTATTGTATATCTTAGCAAGTTAAATTGCTTTCTAGAACGGAAACTTGTCAAAGTTGAACGACCCACGACATGCTATTTAGCAGGTTCAGTCCGATTACTGAAACCGGCTTGTTTATCTTTTTTCGGTGGAAAATTAGCATGGTGTTGCTAATTTCTAAAATTTTCATCGCTGGAATAATTAGTGAAATTTCCGCACATATGTATAATTTACAATAATTGCTTATATATGGATCATTATGGATGCCTTATCAACACGTAAGTATTAAAGATATTCAGTATACTGAGCTTATTTTGTTAATAATGATAACATACCAAGTTAAATGTTAAAAATAAATACAGGATAAATTTCAATCAAAATCAGTATTATTAGGTAGGTCTAAATTTACTCCAAACGTATGAAGGACACGTTTCGGCCTTAGTAAAGGTCATCATCAGCAATCACCAAACGTAATATAAAATAATATAATATAAAAAGAAGAAACAAACACTACTGCAACAGAGTGTAAAGGGAAACGACATCTGAAGAATTGTAGTAATGTAGTGTCATGTGCTCTTTTTAGGTCAAACTGAAAATGGTAAAAAAAAATTTTCGCTCGCTTGAGATACGGGGAAAAATCAGAAAGTTTACAATTTCAAAATTACCCTATATTTTCTTAGTTAAAAGAGATACAGAAAAATGTTTAATACAGAAGTTTATTTATATTGATTGTTGAATAATCTGCCGTTTTCAGAATAAGTATACGGGGTCAGGTAAAAAAGTTATCGGACCTAACCTCATTTTTTTAAATGAAACCTGTATATTTTAATCTGGAAAGATACTATTTTAAATTCTCCTTTCAAATATATATCACACCATATTGGTTTCCTAGGCGATTTATTAAACTATATTACTTTAAACCTCGGTAGATCATGAAACACCTAGAAACCAAGCGCGGATCCACGGGGGGTCATGACCCCCCCCCCCCCTTTAACCATCAATTTAACACGAAAAATACCATATATACCGGTTTGACTAACGCGGCAGGGTATTACTTTTCGTTACTTTTCCATGCATGACCCCCCCAAAACAAAATTTGACCCCCCCAAACCGAAGTTCTGGATCCGCCCTTGCTAGAAACAACTATGTTGACTATTAACATTTAAGGTCAATTTCATTTTTACATATTCATTTGCGAAAATAACGTATCAACATTTTGAAAAATTTGATATGATATCAGTTTATATTGAAAGTGGAAAAAAAAATGGCGCAAAAGGTATATTTTGTTCGCTATCCGCAAAGACGATAACCATTTAAGGACATATTCCGAACATTTGGCGATGATTCCCGTTATTTTTTACCTTAATTTGAATCTTCTTTTCGTTTCAAAGTAATAAAGTTGAAATAAATCGCCTAGGAAACCAATATCATCCATGGTGTGTTATATATTTGAAAGGAGAATTTAAAATAGTATCTTTTTAGATTAAAATATAGAGGATGTTCCATTTTTAAAAAATGAGGTTAGGTCCGATAACTTATTTACCTGACCCCGTATACTTATTCTGAGAACGGCAGATTATTCAACAATCATTATAAATAAACTGCTGTATCAAACATTTTTCTGTATCTTTTTTAACTAAGAAAATATAGGGTAAGTTTAAAATTGTCAATTTTTTGATTTTCCCCCGTATTTTCAAATTCGGATTTCACCATTTTAAGACCCAAAAAGAGCACATGACACCTACATTACATTTTTGATAGCACTAACAATTACGGAGATACCCTATAAGTATCGAAAACTTATGGGGTGCGCAGTAAAAAGTTAAATTTTATGAGTGAAAAAATGGATTGGTGCTCACTGAAATACCTTTAATGAATTTTATCTCAGAACGGTTGGAGATGTGTATAGGAAATTGTTGACTAAAGTTACTTGGATTTTTACATAAAATCGAAAAATGACCAAGTATATAGGGCATTCTATTTAAAATGACAATGAGAAGTCTATGACTTCCGGTATAACTGTCGAAATATCTTCATTAAAAATATGGGCATCTTTTATAGCGAGGATCAATATTTCAAAATTAAACGACAGTTTTGAAATAAAATAAACAACAAGTTAAATGGAGTGGATAGTTGTTACAGGTGCTTGTAGATAATGTATTTATTTTTTATTAGTATTCAGTTTTTATTTTATAGCTACCTGCTGATTCAAATATAATCGAATATTTCTTAAAATTTTTACACCCGAACAAAATGTTACTAATTTATTTTATTCCTTTATATAAAACACCGGTCGAATCGAAGATCCAAAGAATTATTTAAATATTTTTCCCATTAAATGCTTCATCAAAATCCAACATTAGAAGGCAATTACCGTGAAAGTTAACATTTGCTTTTAGTCCTATTAATATTAACTTTTATTAGTTATAGTAAAATTTACCTTGATCACCTTGACCCTTTAGTTAATCTCATAATTACCACGTACAGTTTTTCGACTTATTTTATTGTTCCATTTTCATATTCATTTGATTATTTTATAAGTCTATTCGTTAATTCTTAGTTTTTGTACCTTAAATGACCTATTCAATATTTTATATCTACTTCAAATGTTATGCAATGCGATTAGGCTTAATTGGTTAAGTGTGTCAGGGATTTTTATTTAAAAAAAAAACTACGAAATATGGATGCCCCTGTGTATTGTCTCTATTTATCGTATTGTAATTAATTAATGAAACTCAAATAACATAAATCAATACGTATTGTTAGTGTAGCGAACCCGTTTTTCGGCAATTGACGCCAGCAATATGACACCAATCGGCTACTTAGGAAATTGAATAAAATTCCCCAGTTTAGTGTTGAGCTGTACTAAGTGCATTTCCAACGTTTGAGTATAGATTATTCTGTTTTCAAAAATTTGATATTCAGTTGTTTATGTATCTAGTAAACCGCAGTAAGTACTATTAATTGACGGAACATTTATAAGTTAATATTTTATTAATGTCTTTTTGGCCAAAAATAATTATTATGGAGCATAATTATTGTCTGCCTTCTACGGCTTCTACGTCAGCTGATGACACCGTTAGAGAAACTAAGGTGCTTTTTAAACTTGGTAGATGTTTTATCTCTTTGTGTTGCTGAGTGTGGCGACTTGAATGTGGACAGTTTGGTTGACTGGGAAATTTAAATATAAAAAATGCATTTAAAAATATAAAACACTTATTTCTTTTTGAAATAAAGTTTGCAAAATAAATGTACTATTTTTAAGTACGGTCCTGGAGTTCATACCAACCTAAACAAATTAAATAACCAGAAATAAACAGACAGGTCAATGTGACGTGGAACTGTCATTATCTGGCGAGATGGTTTATCATTCTCACTATATAATATGTATTTACTTAGTGTTGAGGTGTGTAATTATGATGATAATACTTTTATTTTCCGTGGTCAAATCGGTACTAGGAACTCTAGGATGAGAGTTCGTAGGTTCGAACTCCACGGCCAGTGAACCGAGCACTTTCCATGAAAATATCTGTAAAAGAGAGTCAAATCCCCAACCTGTCTTCGATGTTCTAGGCTGTCGAGGTTCTTCGTCAGCTCGTTGTCTCCAATCAGACGAATGGCCCTCCTTTCGATGGAATCCAGTAGCCGAAGAGTACGTTTGGGTGCAGAGCTCCAGACATGAGAGCAGTACTCTAGTGATGGTCGAATCTAGGCTTTGTATAGTGTCAAAAGTTGTTGAGGTGTGCACAACTTTCTGGTTCGAAGGAGTACACCAAGTTTCTGAGAAGCTATCCTGGCGATTGCCACAACTTGGTTTAGCCAAGACATATTTCCTCCCAGATTGACGCCCAGCAAATTAATAGATGAAGCCAGTGGGCTGATGACTATATCCGGTTCTGTAATGTTAACCGTTTTAGAGAAAACTGCTGCCTGGGTTTTTTTAGCGTTAAATTCGACTTGGTTACTGTCACCCCAAGCCAAAATTTCTTCCAGGGCTTCGTTGAGGCGTGATACTTGATGCGACCTCCTAAGATGTGCGTCGGCAGCCGATGTTTGTGCATTCAAAGAGGAAGTGTGCTATCGTCAGCAAAACTAAATATCGGATTTTTCGTTTTTACTAGAAGTTCGTTAATGTAAAGAAGAGAGTGGGAGACAATATGGACCCTTGAGGAACAGTGGCATTGATGGTGAAGGTGTCTGAGAGAAATCCGGCAATCGCCACTTGCAGAGAGCGGTCCTTAAGAAAGCTAGACAACCATGCACAGAATCGACTGGCATACCATAGGATCGCAGTTTACTTAGAAGTCCCTAATGCCTAGACACGATCAAAGGCTTTAGAAATATCCAGTGCAACAGCCCGAGACTCCCCATGATGTTCGATTGCGTTGTTCCAAAGATGGGTGACATAGGGTAGGAGATCTCCAGTTGATCTGGCCTTCCGAAAACCATATTGATGATCGCTGATAATGTTGAAGCCTTCCAGGTACTTTAGAAGATGTTGGTTAATAGCGTTCTCCATTACTTTTGATATAACTGAAAGCAATGCGTCAATAGTTGCTAGGCAGGGTTCTCTTAGGGTATAAGTCATGACGTTAGTGTCCGGCATCATGTAGAATAATAGGGAATATAGAAAATATATCACTCCCTACATCATTCACATCGGTAACCAGACCGGATGAGATGGATCTCTTGGGGTACGGTACGCACTCCCCAATCGGTAGGCCATAACTACTTAACTAACTCAAACAAGGCCATTTTTTTAAAATTATCTTTTCTTCAGGTTTAATATCTTAAGAAAACAAGGACTTTGATTAACCTTTTGGCTTTCTAATTCGTAAAACAATAATAAAATAATTTTAAATAAACTTTTTCGCCAAGTAGTAAATGAATATTTATACAATATCGAAATGTCTTTAATTGCGGGAATTTTGTGGCTTAAAGGTCATAAAATTTTATTGCTATGCATGATCGAACTACGATTGTTTTATTTGTGCATGTACAATATACCGGGTGGACATTTTATAAAATAAATAAATACAAATTACATTTACCGAATTTATTTATTATATTGATGAGCCTTAGAAGCAGGGACTTTAATTTTTTTAAATATTGGTGTTCCTATGATTGGCATAACATTGTCAAGTAAAGATTGTTTCAAGAAAAATGGATATAACTTAATGCCGTAAAAGTACCTGGACCATCCCATTATTTATGACCGTTTGTTATTATTATGTGGAAAGTACCCGATTGTAATAATTATAATTAAATATCGGCACATCAGGTAGGTTAGGTTGCTTAATTTATATTTAAATATCTTTTTGTGGTAAAATTTGTTAGTTTTTGAGGAATGGTTCAAGAATTGTCTTTTACCAAACATTCCTCCTACATAAAGCTCCAAGCTCAAATAATACAATATTGGAGATTCAGAACTACATGGCGGCGAATGATATATACTTTGAAGAAAGTTATAAAAAAAAGTGATCTTTTAGAAGTTTTAAAGACATTTTGTATAAAAAAAGTATATGTTTGTGACACATTGGCAGAAGAAATTGGACATACAGTGCTACGGCTCCCACCCTATTATTGCATTTTTAACCCCATAGAGCATATGTGACACCAGTTAAAATCACTGGTTAGGTCTGAAAATATTTCTCCGACTTTAAGTTCTATTGTTGTAGAATTAATACGAAAATGCTTTAATGATATTCCCCCAGGTAGTTGGAAAAATTCGGTCCGTCACGTAATAACTGTAGAAAATTCGTATATTAGTCTGGATCGTATAATTAATCCAATTATAATTAATTTTGATGAGGATAGCGATAGCGAAACAGAACTATTCTATAGAATGACATTATAAATGTAAATAAATATGACTAGTAATATTTAAAAAAAAATGTTATTTCATTTGATTACATTAATATAATCATATCATTACTTGTTTTCCTTAGTCCGTCCCTTCATACTTCACTTGTTTATTGCCAAGCTCTTGCCGATACAATAGGACCGACCCAGGAAATCATTAAGTCGTATCCAATTTTCGTGAAACGTACTGTACTTTATGAAATAAGAAACTTTCTCAGAATGATCAATTTGGTACGAACTATTTCTAAAACCTGTCAATCAGTGGATATTTTACCCTTATTATAACTACAATAAATCTGCCATGCATTTCTAATATAATTTATTTTTTAATATTACCGTATGAGTTTCATTACTCGCCTGCCGCTCATTTTATCGCTCGTCACATTCGTCTACTCATATGTTTAATAATAATAATAATAACTAGGGAATCCAATCCCACAAATGCGTGATCCCGCGGTGATTTCGCGGGATTGACATTGCGGGATTAAACGTGCGGGATTTGCGGGACTCGATGTGGGTGCTGTATGTTAATAAAACGTTGTTTTATGCAATTAGAAACAGAGTAGAGTAGCAGGAAAATATTTATTGCATATAGGTACAATACAAGTACGACTAGTTTAACGGTTACATGTTACATTGACTTCGAAAGTATTTTCGGAGAAAAGATAACATGTTTAATGTTTCATCTTTTAGATTTGATCTTATTTTATTGCACATGTATCCTGCGGCCGAAAACGCACGTCCAACTTCGACACTGGTCGGCGGAATAGATTTTACACACTGATTCGAAAATAGTTGGCGCATATCGGTCAATGTGATAAACTTTCCAAAGGGTATACCATCTTTAGCTACCATTGGAGACACTCTTTCCTCCATCGAAACTTTTTTTCTCTGATGAAAAGAAATCTGTAATTTTCATTTTCTTAGGTAGCATAGAAGAACCACTAACATCTGAGCGCTTAGCAATAAAACTAAACGAACTACTCGAACTGCTGGTACTAGCTTCCATTTCCTGTGTTATTTTATCAATATCCACACCACCCCTGCTGCTCTGGACTTTCAAATTAATATTATGCTTTGTTTGTAAGTGGGTGTGAAAACCTTTTGTGGAACGAGCAGAGATTTATAATGCTAGGGCATAACTTACATTTAGCTGTAAGACCATCTTCAGACTTTAAAAAATAATTCCAAACTAAACTTGAACCTTTATTGTCTTTGTAAACTACACTGACACTAATTTTTGTGATTGCTGTTTAAATTCCATGTATTATATTCAACCACTTGATAAATGTCACTAGACACTATAGTGGAGCAACGCTCTTACTTTCGCACGTACGCAAGAAAACTGTTCTGTTTAACGTATTTTCAATAGCCCAGCATGGCGGGGAATCCCCGACGCGTCTACCAACAATACCGCAGTTCGTTATTTGCTATCCCGCAAATCCCGCGGATCCGCGGGATCGATGGGCTCAATCCCTCAGGTTTGCGGCATTAAAGTTTGTGTGCGGGATTGGATTCCCTAAATAATAACTATTTTGCTTTGCACATGCTGCATTTCTCATGTGACGGGTCGATCACTGCCCTGAACTATAGCGACCAAAGCAGTCAGTCAGTATCAAAATTAATTGTCTTCCTTCGACCATAACTTTTAAATTACCTGTAGGTATTATATAAAACGTACTCTACCAAGCAGTCATCTATGACGGCCATGACCATAAGTAAGTAAGAAGTGTGTTTGCCCATAGAAGAAGGTTGTTGACACCTCGCTGGGCCGCGATGATGATACTGATGGTATAGCGTACCGGCTCCCATTGCGCCGAATTTTGTTTGCCAAATTCCACGCTTGAACTGGGTACAATTAGTTCCTTGGGTCGATAGACTGGCCGATGGTATCGCTGGTTGGTCTAGAATGTCCATTGCTTTAAGATGGGTAGACTATAAAATCGTCAACTTCATTTATAGCAAATTTAATATTAATAAAGGACAATTTTTAATTTCTAAAGCAGCAGTCTTATGGGGACGATTGTCGTTTGGCCGCATTAAATATTGGAGATGTATCGCATGTGTGTAATGTACCTATACAGGGTGTTCGGATAATGCATCAGGTTAATTGAAGAAGTAGTTCTACATGTTAAAATGGTATTTAGTCATAGAAGAAACAATCGAAAACTCGATACTCTTTTTTTTGCTTCCATTTGAAAAACTGATTTTACGGCTAATAAAAACTTTAACTCCAGTCTTGCGCCTAAACGGCGTGGTTTATCGCCTTGGATAGAGAGTACTTTTTTATTAGGTGTTATTTTGTCTTTAAAATTGCAGATTACAGGTTTCATTATTAATTGAATTACCGTGCAAGATGAAATGTATTTGTTTGCTTTATTTTTACATTATTTTATGACTGGCAATCGGATAAAAAATAACGTATGTCATACGGACGAAAAATGTTTTTCGGACTATGGGTATTACGTCCAAAATACTACATTTTTCGTCCTTATGACATAATATACCATTCTAGTTTACTTCGCAGTCTCTGGCCTTTTCACGAACCATTTCGAATCCATTAAGCCGATATTATAGCATAAGCCGATATTAATAACAGAAACGAAAATTTTAATTTGTGTACAGTGGGACGTCAAGGCAATGACACCGTACATTAGACACGCTTTTATGATTCGGGAATCCTTCACCCGGGTAAAGAATCCTTCATGCCAATACTTGTCAGCTATTTGTTGTTAATTATTTTAATTTATAAATTTTAATTGTGCTCGGTATATGGGTATGGGTTACGTTCATAATTCGGAACATGATTTAATCAGTCATCTGAATATGCCCAACTACTCGTTGACATACAACGAATACTTATAAACAGGAAGAAGACAAACAACCGTGTTAAAAAATCGAATCCATTAAGTATGGCATCAGCTGACAAACGCACGTGCTTTTCAAATGTCACTTTTGTCCAAATTTTTATTACTGTCAATATTTTAAAGTGACATTTAACCAACAAAAAATATTCAAAACCCTTTTATTTGATTTACTAGTGGTGAAAATCAAATATTAGGATTCTGACATGTTTTAAGCTGTAAATATCACTTTAAAATAATCCTTACACACTCTTATATCATTTATTGAACTAGTAACGTAACAAATAAAAAATTAAACTTCAGAAATAAGCTTATAAGTAGTTTTATTAAAAAATAGGAAGTAAATCATAATTTACATAAAATATTTTACAATCTTCAACTGGGCTCTAGGTTCTAGCAAATATTTCAGGCTTCAAGTCCGAGCATATTTTTAGGCCCCATATAATTTATGAAAGAAACTATTATTGATGCTTACTCTCAGTAAAGATGACTAAATGATTATTTCAATTACAAATTACTCACTTGCACCAAAAAGGAAACTACGTTTCTCGTGAGAAGATTAGAAAATTAAAAATTAGTTTATAATTTAAGGACGCTTCGCTTTCGCCATTTTCATTCGCTTTACATATCATTCATATGTTGCTTGATTATATTCCATGCCAGACGAAGAAAATTGACTTGTAAACTTATTTAACAACTCGGCCTGTTCGCATTTTATGTCTGTCTCTGTCTGCATCATCCTTTCCCGATTCGGTAAAGTGAGACAAATAAGGCCAAGATCAAATCGCCTTCATTAAACACGCCCACTTTATGGCTTCCAGATATAATTATGTAAGTCTGATATTCACACTTAATGCATACTAATATATAAAGATTAACGTAGTTTACTTGTGAGCGTATGGAGCAGAGTAGCCTTAGCATCACTTCCATATCCTTCTTACGTGTTTCGACCCCATCCCCCCCCCATAAGCAGTTGACATGCATGTTCCATCTGTTGCTACAAACTAGTTTTGGTGGATTGGATGGAGTCGCAACGGTATTCTTCACAAATACGTACTGAGCTGGCGAAAGTCTTACAGTGATGGATTAATTCAAAAAACCTCGGGATTGGCCAGCTTAACTTGCAAGCTAGATCTGTAAAGAATCCTTCGAGAAATCGATATAATTTAATATATTTATATTTTTTTCAGGAGATGCGTGACGTTCTTCGACTTCATACAGGCGGGGGAGGTGGAGTGGAGTGGACCTACATGGAAGCCAAAGATATTCCAGGCGTTATATTACATGACAGACTAATGACAGATGCAGCTTTGGGAACACGGCCTATCAAAACGGAACACAGCTACAGTTTGAATTCTGACGGCGATTCGCTACCAGATTCACCGATATCACATCAGAAAGTTGACGGTAAGGATACTTATAGTTAAATTTCTTGAAAATACCGTGATTATTTGGTTTTCTTATGTGATTGTGTGTTGATTTTTCGATTTGTTTTGGAAACGACAATCTCACGTCACACACAATCTATTTTCTCGCCTAAAGGACGGCCCTGTGGCCATCCCTGAAAAGCCACTTTTAGAATTAATTTTGATATCTATTGTCCACGTATCGATAGATTTTTAATATCGTTACATCCCTACGATCCTGGGCGGCCGTCATTGGTTCAAGTCGCTGGTTGGCAACCAAACCGACACCAATACGACGGGGGTTGCCTATATGATGGCGATAACATTGTGCGCAAGACAACCGATGAGGAACCTTTAAAAATATGACCGGTAAACCGTGCGCACCAACCCATTTTTCCACTCATACAATTTTACTTTCTACTTTTTACATAGATATAGATCGGTGCTTATAACATTTTAAAAAATTCACCCAGTAGAACAGTATAGTATGATAATAATACCGTATGCAATTACACAGCCAATATTTTTCCCTAAAACCACTTTACTTATCACCATCCATTAAAACTTTTTTATGAATATTTGTAATTTCTTATCAGCAGAAGCATTGCTATATATCCCGAGATAGAGAAATTAATTCTGCCCACGTTGTATGTGACGAAATATTATTGTTTAACGTAAATAACCTCTATAGGATTTAATTAATGGATTTATGGATTCTACGTTTTTATGGAGAAAGCGAATAAACATTTTTTGAACACTTGATAGAATGTCAATAATTATGAGAAGTAATTAAATGGTTTGCCGTTATTCAAATTGGTTCGCAGCAAAAAATAGCCATTAAATCATTTGATCAGCATAAAAAGATTTTGCTTGCAATAAATAAAAATCGGGCTGCAACACTTGTTCTGCAACAAATGCTATAAACTGTCAACAATTTAACCGATATCAGTCCGCTTGTAACATCTTGTGTTCGCTTAATTAACAGTCGAGCTGCGAAATGATTACTTGGTCAGCAAGATTTTACAATTGATCAGTAGAAAAAAATATGTCTAGAAGCAGTTTACTTCAGAGGTTTGCACATTAAAAGAATGGTTTTCAATATAAATCATTGGATTGCGTCTGTTTTGAATAATCGGCAAAGTTCGTTATTGCGGGCGGAGCGAAAGCAGTCGCGTGATACGAGTAGCTAATTGCGTGCGTGTGTTTTTATTCGGTGTAGCAGTCAAGGCCCAAAAGGTGTAGCGGGGGCTGGTTTTCACTTGTTTTCCCAGGGAACTGTCAATTTATGTAACTTTCTTGTGTTTTCTTTTGCCGAATACAGAAGGAAATCGGCTACAAAAGGTGTAGCGGGGGCGGGTTTTCACTTGTTTTCCCAAGGCACTGTCACTATTTCACATTTTATTGGTTTTTGTTTTTTGATCAAGATTAAATATTTTGCTTACCCGCTGATTGCTTACTAATATCTGATTAAAAGTGGATCGCTCATAGCAGCTTATATATTTAATTTGCGTACCAAAATAATTTAGAGCACTCTAGTATAACATCAATTGCTGACCGATTCAGAGATGTTTGCTGTCCATAAGTTGCTGACCAACTATCCATTTTGGCTGACCGATTACATTTTTCTGTTCTCAAAAATAAGAATATTTTGCTAACCAGTTAAATGATACCCAATAATTGTTAGTTTCCAAGCAGCAAGCTTCCTAATAGTTCCTTATAAGATTTACATTTTCTTAATGCGTTTTAAAGATATTTAGATGTTTCTGTATAACTATTTATTTGTCTTCTTTCGAAGATTTGCTTTAAAACATAGAATAGTGAAATAATATTGCTATTATTTTTTCAGACATGGAAGAAGAATGTTACCCAGCCATCTCGATGAAACCCGATTGCAACAGGCTAACAGAACAAGAGATAGAAATAAAAGAGGAGACAGATATTAAAGACGAGTACAGCGAAACGGAAAGTATAAACAGTTCATGTCCGTCATCGCCACAGTCACAAATTCTAAATGAGATACATCTGGATGTTGATATGGTATGTTATGATCTTGGGTTTTGATGAAATGTTTTGTTAATAATTTGTTAATGGTTTAAATACGTGGCAACTAGACTAGATAGACAACTGTCAAAACTGTTTATGTTTACAAAACAAAATCTGCTTCTTACCTACTAGATCCTTTTTAATCTTTGTTAATACCTAATTTCATAACAGAGTGTAAATGAATGAATTTCATTTTTTTTTATACGAAACTACAAAAAAAAAACAAGATACGACATTTGCTCAGCAAGGAATGAGAATTTCAATAATAATTTTTATTTAAAAAAAAAACAAGTGGCGTACCATTATTTTCTTCAAGAATGCCAAGGGTAATTCCCGCACGACCGCCACTGGTCGAAATAAAAAAACATGTTATACATCATAAAATACCTCTTGTTGAATAGAAATATGTACCAAGTTTCACAAAAATATCTAGAGCAGTATCACAGATATTAATAAGCAAGAAAATTTTATTAAAATCTTTTACGCGATATCTCAAAAGTTAAGACGTTTAGGACATATGTTCATATAAAGTTTTTTTCTGAAAATGGACCGAAGAATAACCTCCTTAAATATGTTATTAAGAAACACTCTGTATATCCGCCAAATTTTGCCGATACCGATTATTGGCAATATTATATCGGTATCAGTCGATCACTAGTCACAACGCTAGGCTTAGCACACGAATTTTTTAACGTTTTCCGGAAGAAAAAATTAGACAATAATTTTCTAAGTTAAATAAAACTGTTTATATTTTCTAAATAAACTCCTGGGCAAAATTAACGCAACATCATAAATTTGCCATATTTTTTATGCTATTTTTTTTTCCGAATTTATGATGCGACAATGTCATAGTTTTCGCTGTTTATGATAAAAATTTAATTTTCGATTTATACTGGGTGTACTAAAAATGCTATGTTTTTTTCCGAAAATTCGCATCACCCTGTGGAGTATATTAGCAACCGAAACATATTGCAGTTGACAAAAAACGGTAGGTCCATCTTTCCCCAACATTTTCTTTTTTGGTTTACTTCATTATATCTTTTATTAAAGGAGATACAACCGTTTTATGGACTAACATGTTTTTATAGATTTTAATATTCAACACATTCATTGTTAAATGTTTTCAAGTAGACTATGGACTTTTTCTGACATTGCAAGCAATATGTCAGCAGATGTTGTGTTTTAAAGTTACATAGATCAAATAAAATTCGCCATACTGATGAAAACTGTTCGGAAACTGTTTATTAAACGTTCGTTTCGTATGCCCAGTTGCCCGACGAGTATTTTAATCTTGAAAACATTTAACAATGAATGTGTTGAATATTAAAGTCTATAAAAACATGTTACTCTATAAAACGGTGTATCTCCTTTAATAACAGAGATAATGAAGTAAACCAAAAAAGAAAATGTTGGGGAAAGATGGAACTACCGTTTAATGTCAACTGCAATATGCTTCGATTGCTAATATACTCCACAGGGTGATACGAATTTTCGGGAAAAAACATAGCATTTTTATTACACCCAGTATAAATCGAAAACTAAATTTTTATCATAAACAGCGAAAACTATGACATTGTCAAGGAACCAATCTACAATGCAAAAAAAATCATTCAAATCGGATCATAAATTCAGAAAAAAAATAGCATAAATAATATGGGAAATTTATGATGTTGCGTTAATTTTGTCCAGGAGTTTATTTTCAATCTTTTTCTTTCAGACACAAATATCCCCGGCTATTTTGAAACAAGCGGGTCAAAACATTGTAATCACATCTCCGCACAGCATCATACCTCAAAGGATACATATACCAAAATTCAATTTAAAATTAGGTAAGTTGAGCTGAAATGAGAAATGGTCGCGCTCAATCCTAGGATTGGTTTGACACGGCTCAGTGCCTTTCATAAAGCGGCAACACTGGATCTTGCGAAAACCAACCGATCAATCATAAATCCATAATTTTTTGTCTCGATTTTTGATACATTTGGCACCTAGACCAAAAATTGTGAGCACTTTATCTATTACATATCATTATAAATCTCATATACGTAGGTTCTAAAATAAAATCGGCGTAAATTAAGTAATATTAAAATGTATTTATGAGGAAGGAGGTGAAAGACAACCTGTTGGTTTCTATGGTCAAGGTTACTAAAGATTATAATATGTTACTGCATTCTTTTAACTTCGTTTGCATAATAAATTGCAAAAAAACTTAGTTTTATTCATATTCTGCACCAATATATGGATATGTTTTATACAGGGCGAGTCGGCAGGAACGAACCAAACTCCAGAAGCATATTGTATAAGTGAATATAATGTAGAAAAACTCATAAGTCATATGTTCGGTAAACGTATGGTTTGGTAGGGCCCATAGTTATTTAAGTGGTCCTTTCATTTTGGAGAATCGCCTCACGTGAGCACTTAATTTTTTTATGAATTGAAATGAATTACAAGGACTACTACCAGTGACGTAACTACGTCAGAAAAACTTGTGTTTTTTCGCATACCTATCGTCAGCTTAAAAGTAGATCACTAATTTCGTTTACATCAGATCTTATTTCGTTTCCTAAAATCATTCGTGATCTTTTCCCTTTAGGGCATCGAAGGGGCCCCCAAAGATCTGAATTGCTAAAAATGTGATTTTTCATGAATTTTCCGTAATCCACGACACCACAAAGGTGATGGTCACAAAAATTTGTGCAGCTTTCTAAAATTTCCCAGGCCCCTGCCTTGCACATGGAACACCGGTAGTTACGCCACTGACTACTACAGGATGTTCCCGTTAACTTCAGAATGCCATTATGTATTATCAGCACAATGGAGCTCCTACATATTTCGTTCATCGTGTCCAGCAACATTTGAACGAAAGTTTTCCGTGGCTGTGGATTCGTCGCGGTGGTCCTATTAGTTCGCCTCCAATATCTCCAGACCTCACACCCGTGGACTTTTGTTTATTGGTTATTTGGCTTGTGAAAGTACCTAAAACACATATCTTCAATCAATATTTACATTTTCTGTAATCTTTTCATAGCAATAAATACATAATTTGCTAAAATTGTATTACACTGCTTACATGCGCTTATCTTGTAAACGAAGCTGACTGCAAATAAATATCAAGAGATGTTTTTTCTAAATCTCTAACAAATTGTGCTATCAAAATGTGAAAACGTCAGTGTCATACCTATTTCTTATTAAGAGCGCCTGATATCACGCACGCCCCTGATAATCCCGTTCTGACATTATTGCTAAAATATGTGCTATACTTTTTGTCTTATTTTTGGGTACGTAAACACAGCACTAGCGATGACACGTACTTTTTGAAACATCCTTTATGCAGTGTCACCACCATTGAAGTTGTAATCATGGGGAAAAATATGAATTTTTCGCTTTCGGGCCAAAAATGATATAATTAAATGAGACCACTGTCAAATTTGACATTTTCTCCACAAAATATCGAAAAATTGCATTTACTGATGGAAATTAACAAAAACATATTTGGAAAAGTTATTTGCATTGTAATTTTATGACAACATACCAATTGAATTGATACTTTTTGGTTCCTATGTAATTTATTTATTTGAGGAAAATGAATATCTTGATAGAATTTGCTATAAACAATGAATTTAGAGGATGAGTATTGTGTACCTAAATAGATTTACGGTGGTAGGGTCGACTTTGAAAGAAAGTAGATATTTGCCAAAAATAGATAGAAAACAAAAATTATCATACGTGATTCAAATTTGGCATGTGGACATGAAATTACAACACAAACCAAATTATTATTTTTTAATTCGGTCAATAAATTCCATTTTTCGACATTTTGTGGAGAAAATGTCAAATTTGACAGTTAACAGCCGCATGGTATCATTTAATTATGTTATTTTTGGCTTTATTAAAGCAAGAAGTCAAATTTTACCTACATATGATTCCAGCTTTAATTGTGACACTGTATATGTATATGATATACGGGGTTCGCCGAAAATAGAATCATGTGGGAAGAGGGAGAGTGGACTAAGTTTAAATGATAACATAATCATTTTTTTTTAGCAACTAATGGCAACACATTCCACCTTCCACCCACGCCACCATCTTGTAGTAGCAGCGACGATTCTGAAGATAACGCTACCATATCTTTGCCGGAGTCCCACGCGTCGAGAAAAGCATCCAGACCGATCTTACCGCATCACACCTTAACGAGGCAACCGATACATACGCCGCTCATAAGTACACAACCGGTAAGTTTAGTACACAAAGAAAACCAAAGAAAACCTGCGTTGCCAGTAAATTTATCGTTGCCACGAGCGTGTCTATAGGTCGGACCAATCGTAAGCCTTGGTGCTTCCAAAAGTGACTTAAATGGCCTGTTCTAAAATATTTCTACCATACATTATACAGGGTGTTATGGAAATGACGTATTATATTTAAACCGGCATATCCCGAGATGAAAATAAATTGTAGAAAAATAACCATAAATGGCGCTTTGAATTATTAAGCGAAATATACACTTAAATTTATATGAAATCTCAAAATTTACGTGGCCGCTCCTGAGGCCCTTCGCAATCATATTTTATTGAGGCAGTCTCCAGGTTCAAAAGAGGTTAGCGCATTATATGCGATGTTGTCATATTGCAACACATAATTCTAAACGCACGTGTTCAATTTTTGACAACAAGACGTCTTTGACGCGCTATCACTAACTTTTTAGACAAATAGAACTACAATTTTAAGGTACATACTCTCTTACCTTCGATCGTATTTTAAAATAATCCGTTTTATAATTAAATTCCATAAAAAAATTAAACACAAAAGTATGTTTTTCAACAGAACCAACAGTAAATAATATCACACAAATTTGAAATCACATCACAACATTTATTATTATGAATTATTTCACAACAAAAAAAATCGGGCAATACAACTAACAAAACGTTTAAAATTCGTATACGTCAAGCACGTCGTGGAACCAACGTCGTTCCACTCCCGAATCTCGAAACATACTGAAGTATGAAGCGGCGCCTGGCCGGTATTCAAGTTACGGCGAGACACGCGGTGTGATCTGACAACACTGTTAGTATACTCTAGTGACCCACATTGTTGCTAAGTGAATCCAGATGGAACGGGGCGACAGTATGTGGATAAAAAGGGTTTTTACCTTAGTATTTAGATATTCGATTTAAAAAAAAAGTATGTAGACTTTTTCTAGGACACCCAAGGAGTCACCCATTTAAATATAATAAGTCATTTCCATAACACCCTGTATATTTCTAGAGCTAATTGAAATTATTTAATGAGAATAGTAAGTTTCCATTGTAGTTACAACATTATAATTTGATTTAAATTATTAGTAATATAACGAAAAATATTTATTTATTTACAGAAAGGTTCAACGGGGATTCTCGTTCTAACCGAAGAAGAGAAAAGGACACTAATTGCAGAAGGTTATCCAGTTCCTACTCGTCTACCATTAACAAAATCAGAGGAAAAATCGCTTAAAAAGATCAGGAGAAAAATTAAAAATAAGGTATGTAAATATTCTTACAGGCGGAACGCATTTCTCTCTAATTGACTGTCAATTATCCCTCTAACAAATATCTTTTCGGGCAGAGCCCGAGTACAAATTTAATTTACCTGCATCCCTCATTTTTAGTAGGGCTTTAATTTAAAATAAAAATAAATCAATATATATATAGCTATATTTTCAAGCGGACCCTGTACCCATTTATTGCGGTTTGAAGATGTTGGGACTTGCACCATAGGGTTTAATTTAAACTTTACTATACTCGTTTTGATATACTAAAGGCACTGAATTCTTATCAACTATTCCATTTCAGATATCTGCACAAGAAAGTCGCAGGAAAAAGAAAGAATACATGGACCAGCTCGAACGGAAAGTGGAAATTCTCGTGAACGAAAACACGGACTACAAGAAAAAAATCGAAAACCTCGAAGACTCAAACAGCTCATTGCTCTTCGAGTTGCAAAAGTTGCAAGCCGTTGTGGCTCGAACGCATCCGCAGCTAATCAAACAAGTCACTAAGTAAAGTCTTGTCAGAGTGTCTCGTTTTTTTTAGCAGTTGTGACAGCTCTTGTCCGAGTACAAAAAAGAGTTTCCACGCACGAAACTTTGTCATCCTTTGTCATTTTATATAGTCTTATATATTTATTTATTGAATGTCTTCCATCCAAAATTTTACATTATACGATCGCGAGGTAACGTAGAATATATTTCGTACATTCCATTATTGAGCCAAAGGAGTTTATTAAAAATTTAAGAATATTTTTATAATGAAGCTTTTAGCGGTAAAGTTTAACTTTTATCGAGGAGTTGAATGAGTTTAGTAGTCGGTCAGACGAAGGATAAACATAGACAAAGACATCCGTTTTAGTAAATCCCCTGTCAACGATCAAGAGGAAGGGGGTCGGAATAAATGGAAATGCCAGTCGATTGCTTGGCTCTGGCTATTCAGGCGGCTGATGGGTATAGTATAGCGGTGGTGAGAAAAGTTGTCTTTATTTGCTGGTTCGTCTGACGTATATTGCATATGGTTTATTGATTTAAGAAATCAATAAAGGCAGTGTTTGTCCCGTTTAGTACCGAGAGTATGAAATTTTTCGGTTTCATAAAGCCTGGTAAAAGTATATGGGCATATAAATCATACATTTTTAACAATAGAACACCCTTATTTATGTTGCAATAACCATAAGGTATGGTATCTAGCCCTTCCAATTCGATTTGACGCACGCAGTGACGTCATTGTGCGAGTTATTTTTAAATCGGTTATGGAGATTCACGTTGTTGTTAGCGTTTTTAATTCTCTTTGAAAGGTAGGTGAAATAAAATACTAATATCATGGTATATTATGTATATTTATTTCATAAACATAGATTGAAGCTAAAATACTACCTATAGTTAAACAACTAAAAGTATGACAAGACGTACATTGTGTTATACGGGGCCGTTTCTAAATAAGTGAGAGCCATTTAAAAGTATTTAGAGCCAATTTAAAACATGATCTCTAGGAAAGGATCTCTAATAAATTAAATAAATGCACAAATACCACAAAAATATATAAAACATACGATAAACTTTCAAAACATCCGTTGAAATCATATGGGAACCACAGAAGCGTGCACATAATGACGTCGCCGAGCCACGCCTCTTCCTGCGCGATATCATAGCTTGTGTTTGTTGTATCATGTTTTATATTATGTATTTCCATTCTGCTTACAATTCTCCAATTTTTAGTACAATATGCAAATTCAATTCATGATAACTGTCGAATTTCGAAAGGCTATATAGCAACATACAGTATGTCCACTGATGGACTTTACAGAACGACAAATGGATCAAAAATTTAACATTTCTAAAAAATGGTTTTACCAAACACTTTTGTTTATTTAAAATTATAAGCTTCACGGTGAAACATTATTTTTCTTATGTACAGGAGGCACAAAAACTTGACAAATGTTTTGTTGGCAGCCCAAATCTGAAAATTTAATGGAATTAAAAAACGTACATTTCGGCATTAAGAAACTTTTTACACACTCATTTAGTACTTTAGTACATACCAAACTATTTTTACATGTGCTACTCATACCTGTCTGATTTTGTTAAATTTATCGGGGAGTATTTAAAAATTTCTTAATTCAATGTAGTTTTCTTTTAATTCAATTGAATTTAACTGAAATTTCAGATTTTGGATGCTAATTTAAGTTGAAATTATTTTTTATTTTGCTTTTTGTCAAATATTAAAAATGAAGGCACTTTTCTCATAGACCAACAGAGCATTTATCAAGTTCTCGTGTTCCCCTGTACGTAAGAAAACAAATATTTTGGCCTTCATCTAATTTTTTAAATTCTTTGGCAGAATCAAATTGTTTGGAAATGTGACATTTTTGGTCCATTTGTCCGATTGTAAAATCCATTCGTGGACATACTGTATACTTTGTTGATTTTTTAAACTATTACCTGAAAATTATGCATTCTTAATGTACTTAAACTATTTGTATATAGATTTATTAGGTAATGTGCCTTAAAATATTCGAGTAATTGAGCTAAATATTACGCCTAATTTATCAATTTTAAGCTTCTTTTTAGTAATAAATTATAATGTAGCGTGTAATATGATGTATATTTTTTGAAGCTGTGAAAGGGACCATTTTTGCCGCATTTATTACTTTTTATAAACTATTTAGTGTTAATAAAATACAGAATTTTACTACCTAGACGTCGATAAATATGTAAATAACTAAATTTTATGACACTAGTACCTATAATGCAATGTTAGGTACATAAAATTAATTTAATTGGTAAAGAGAAAAATATTTATTTAAATAATGTATGAGCATGTCGGGAATATTCGTAAATTATTCCAAATAAATTATTTCTTATACGGTTTTGAACCCTGTTTTCAAATTATCTGTAAAATATTTTTCTATGGTACGATTTTCAAAGAAGGTTTACGGTTACAGAGCCGTGCCAATAAGTTTTGCTTTGAATATACAGGGTGTCCGGGAAAAGGAGGTCAATCCATTAACCATATATTCCTTGAGCAAAAATAATATTACTTTTATAATGCCATTTTTCATTCTTGACCCTCATGTGCGATATACAGGGTGTTAAAGTTTGAAATTAAAAACTGTTTTTTTTGAATAGTTCGAGTATTTAATGAGATATTAATTTCAAATTTGGTACATTGCGTCAGCCTAAAAAGCTACTTCTTTTGAGAGGAACAAAACAAGAAACTTTTGTCAAATACTCAAAATAGGGGGGGTCCAGTTCCCGCTGACCACCCCAATTTTTTAGTGTGTGCGCCAGTGACTTCTAAACTATATTTTTTTAGGTAATCATTTATTTTTGATTATTTTTTCTCCCTTATAAAATTTCGATCAAATCATGTGTTTTGGAGATAATTTGAAAAGCATGGATCCTTACCAGGTGCCAGCGCGGATGACGGTAATCCAATAATTTTCAAATGCTAAATCAAGTCAGCCCTTGTGGCATTACCATGGATACAAGATATAATTAAGTAAAACTTTGCAATAAGTGACAATACCGAAAACAAATGACTAACCAAAAATAAGGACAGTTGCGTACAGATAAAAACCTGTAGTACTAATTCAGTTAAATGAAATTAGTTTATTGACCTACTAAGAACTTACTATTGCTAATCTTCATATAACAGTAAACACCATTGTTATCTTTCGTTCTTAAGACAATAATTTACTATTACTTATTAAATAAATTTGAAACATCATAACAAGATAACAAAACATATTATTTTCGAAAGGAGTATAATAATCGTCGCGACATCTCGCGGTGGTACATAAAAACGGCGAAACGCGTTTGGGTATTAGTCTGACGAAGGAAAATGGAAACAAATTTCTATATTCAAATATTATTTTTTTAAATTAACGTTAGTAACAAAAAACAAATAAAAAAAATAGTCTGAAGGAATTGCTCGATATGACCTTTTAAATCTTAACACACAGTGAAAAGTAATATTTAATTTGACAGCAAATAAAACAACGATTCCGTATCCATGGTAATGCAACAACGGCTAACTTGATTTAGCATTTGAAAATTATTGGATTACCGTCAGCCGCGCTGGCATCTGGTAAGGATCCATGCTTTTCAAATTATCTCCAAAACACATGATTTGATCGAAATTTTATAAGGGAGAAAAAATAATCAAAAATAAATGATTACCTTAAAAACTATAGTTTAGAAGTCATTGGCGCACACACTAAAAAATTGGGGTGGTCAGCGGGAACTGGACCCCCCCTATTTTGAGTATTTGACAAAAGTTTCTTGTTTTGTTCCCCTCAAAAGAAGTAGCTTTTTAGGCTGACGCAATGTACCAAATTTGAAATTAATGTCTCATTAAATACTCGAACTATTCAAAAAAATCAGTTCTTAATTTCAAACTTTAACACCCTGTATATCGCACATGAGGGTCAAGAATGAAAAATGGCATTATAAAAGTAATATTATTTTATCTCAAGGAATATATGGTTAACGGATTGACCTTCTTTTTCCGGACACCCTGTATATCTAATTACTGAAATTCCTAATTAAAAATAGACTGAACAATACAAGGTGTTATGGGAATGGATTATATTTACATTAATAACTCATTGGGTGTTCTAGAGGAATAATCCATAATTTTTTTTCGTATAAGAAAATTGGGTGAAGACCCTTAAAATCAGATGTCATGCGCCGCACGCTATTGGGACTCACGTGTCCATTTGACAAGTATGTCGATGCGATTTGTTTACTAATACAGCAGTGGGGTTTTGTAGATATGTATATTGTTTTCGTATGAGGAGTTGCGGCTTCTAATATAATTAACCATTTCCATAACATCCTGTATGGAAAATAAAGAGTGAAACATCAAAATGTGCAATTATTTTTTCGTAAATTTACATCGAGACTATTAATTATGTAGATACAAATTTTTAAAAATGTTGTTATATCTATATCATTTATTGCATGTGAATCGGCATGTCAATAAATTATTTTTATAAAATGTATTAAGATTTTAAAACGTCTAAATATTTCTAGAAGAATTTATACTGCTGTATATACATATAGTTCACATTAAATGTTGTATCATTCAAAGTTTAAAAATTTTATACTAGTTTTATTGTTAATCGTATTAAAAATATAACTTAGTGAAATTTAATAGTAAAGTAGGGTTAAGTTTGACAAGTCATATTAATAGTTGGTAGATTTTAGGTTTGTAGAAACGTAATTGGAAATGTAGAAGGGTCGTTGAAATGACGATAACATGAGCGTCGCGAGACTTTGTTTCGAGGGGGGTGCAAACTCTATTATATATAAAATTATATAATTAACGGGTTTTTGACTTGATTTGGTGTTAATATTCGATGCCGGTCCGCACGAATTCCACGCGGAACCTTTTGAAATCTGAACTGAACTAGCAACTAGCTTGGAGAGGTGATTTTACATGTTAAAATAAGTCATATAACAAAAAGTCGAAAACTTTTCTTGCTTCCATTTAAAAAACTGATTTTACTGCTACCAAAAACTTCAATCCCAGTTGTTAGGTATTATTTTGTCTTTAAAATGTCCTTTTTTCCCATAACTGTCGAAACAAAAAACATATGCAAAAATTAAATTTGAATTCAGGTGACAAAACAATAAAGAAACATTTTTATAACAGAATGATAGAAGTCGTTAAGCGTACTCGACTTGTGCCTACAATCCTACATCAACTTGATAGTTTAAAAATTAGCCGCAAGATGTTAAAAATAAGAAAAAAGCAATGAACTTTGACAGGCGGTAACTCGACTTTGCGATATATGAATTACTACCATTTTAACACCTCTTCAAGTATCCTGGTGCATTATCCGAACATCCTGTATATCGGAGCGCGTATTTGCACTTGGTTTTCCCCCAGGCAACCTGTCAATATGTAATGGAATTCGAGTGGCCCCTTATTATGGTTTCCGGTCTGTTATGATAATTTAAGTGACCATCGTTGGCCTATATTTCTTTATCTTTTTGGTTAAATACGAGTTATAGGTTGTTTTGAAACCCATTGATTGAGTTAACCTTAGCGATGATTCTTTTCTGTTATTTTTAAATAGAGACAACTCTATCGGCTGAAGTTAGTCTACAAATAGGTTTCGAAAAGGCCTAAATAATTAATACAATTTAACCAAAAACATTATTGCATATCTTGCGACTCTTCTACTAAACAATTATTCAGGGGATTTACTCATTAGAGATGATAATAATAACGCTTTTATTAATTATGTAAGTGTTTTAAAGTAATTAGCAAATTCTTTATTTAATGTTGTAATTAAATTGAATTGCGATTGTTTTAATAGCTGCAAATGATGGTTAAGGTGCCGGCATGTGTCGACAGAGACCGAGGGCAATTTTCATACACGACGTTAAATGGAAAACGTACCATTTTCTCCGATTTAACCCCGGTATAGAAAACTGTCATCTGGTACGCTGCGACATATGTCGCGCGACGCTTGACGAGATAACTTTACAATGGTAGGTTCCAAAATATTAATGTTAGACATTTTATTTAAAAATGACGACCGTTTTTTTTTTCTATTTCATACAATTGTGTGGGTTTTATATTTATATATGTTCGTAACACATTGTGTGTGAAATTGCTCCGTTTATGCCGGAGCATTATGTTTTCTGTACTTTGTTCAATATTTTTGAGATTTCGTCTGCTTTATTTCGCACAGTGGGTACTGTCTGTTTTTGTGACTTAATAAAATTTAAGAAAATAAAATTTCGTTTTATTCATTACTTTTTGAATATTTCCCAAAAATTGTTTCAAACTTTGTAACTCGTAAATGGCTCGTTATCGGTAACAATGACTCTAGAGACAAAATTGTAGCGAATTTAATTCGCCATAAAAAATATATTCACTATTTTAATCGTAAATACAACGATTTACGAGATATTCAGCTTTCAACTTTTCAAAAAATGGCTTCGTAATTAGTTTCATACAGTGTGTCCACTGATTGACTATCGAAGAGGGAAAACTTTTTTATTTGTGGGTTTATGAAAAAAAGTTATTTTTCATAAAAACTCCTGCTTGTTCTCCAACGACCAAAAAGTATATTATTTTTTCAAATTTATATACCGGGTGTTCAGAATTTAGAAAAATATGAAAAAAGCTAAGAACAAAGTACCCTTATGTGTAAAGATAGGATAAAAACTAATTAGTAAAAGTTGTTGTGGTTGAGAACCTACGTATCATTACCAAGTTTTGACTTATTAGCTAAATGTACAGAGACAGGCAAAAAATTCCAACTCATAAAATATGATTTGCTTTAAATTAACGCATTTTACAAATTAGTTAATCTTTAGAACGTATTTCTTTGTATAATATTTATCTTTATACGAGGAATTGTCGAAAACGGCTAAGTAACTACCCATGTTATTAAAAAATCAATACGTTTTAAAATAAAACCGTGCACTATTCATAATTAAACGAATTTATTAGAGAACGAATGAAGAGTAAAAAATTGTAACAAGTATAACAAATGTAAGTGAAAAAACGCAGGTTATCAGCAAAAAAAAACTATTCAAAGGTTTCTCCACCAACCTCCTCGCATCGTTGGACTTTCTTAATAAATGCTTTATATGCATTTTGTATCTCTTGCAAAGGGATAGCCTGAATCGCTTCTCTAATTCTAATTTTTAAATTGTCAAGATCAGGTTCCAAATGAGATGCATACACTTTCTGGGTAAGGTAGCCCCATAAGTAAAAATCCATTATTGTAAGGTCGGGACTTCTTGGCGGCCAAGGGATTGGTCCATATCTCCCAATCCAGCGCTCCGGAAATTGTCGATTCAACCATTCCCGCACAATAACAGTGGAATGCGCAGGATGACCATCTTGTTGAAAATATGCAGTTTGCCTGTCAATAAGTGGCATATTATTTAAATAATGAAAAAAAAATGAATTTAGCATTTCTAAATAACTATGCTGATTCATATTTGCTTCAAAGAAGTACGGTCCAATTATTCCGTTGTACGTAACTGCACACCAAACGTTAACTTTCTTGGAGTACTGTCTTCTGCAATGAATTCGAAAATGGGGATTCTCAGTTGACCAGTAACGTACATTTTGGGAACTAACCACTCCATTAGTTGAGAAAGTAGCTTCATCGGAAAAAATAATATTATGAAAAAAGTTTCGGTTTCGTTACACTATTCGGACACACTAATTACTTGTATTTTTACCTTTTTTTTTGTTTGATTGTGTAATATTAATACTTTTAAGTAAAATTAGATGCGGAAAACATACATTAATTCATAAAATTTGAGTTTAAAGGCAAAAATGGTCGTAAAATTGTTGATTCTTAAAATTTACGCTGGGAACATGTATATTTGCAAAATTCGGTATTTTAACAGTGTTGCCACATAGAAAAGCTTTCTGCAATAATACAGTTTTTAGGTTGTTCGGGTTTGTTTATATCGATATAAGACCGCAGTTTATTGTCAATGTAGTTATGTCACGACTAAGCAATATCTTTTAAGAGGGTTAACTGCGATAGAAAGACCCAAAAATATTCGATTTTGTGCAATATTTTTTTCCTATGTAGCTAATAAACGACAACTGGCAACTCTGTTGAAGATGTCACTTTTAAGTCGAACACAAATTTGACATTGCATAACACTGTTGCCAAGAGCAGTTATACTTTGGCGTTGAAGGAAAAGGAAAGAACAAATCAAAATAAAATGGAAATAGCAAATATAGATAATGTTGACGCAATTACAAGCACGTATGATGTGGATTTTGCAAAATATTTACAATACAATACATAGGATTGATTAGAGATAATTTCAGATGCAAAACCAGAAATTGTCGTATCGTATGCACTATTAGGCAGAAAGTTAATGCAAATGCATTGAATTCCTGCTTTTATTGTTGCAAATGCCGGAAAGATTATCCTTTGTTTTCGGGATCTTTTTTTCAAAATATGAATATTCCTGTTAGGCAGATATTTAAACTACACCGGTGGCGACCACAAAGTGGCTGTGTTTGCGACCAGCCTGGCTGGTCGCAAACACAGCCATGCCGCCGGTGCAGACCGCTCACGCTGCGGGCATTATGTTGTACACAGTTCTTATGGTCCGAGGGATGGCGTTTTCACTGGCTCGGTTGAGCTGCACTGAGTCCATAAGAGGCGCGTGGCGGAATGAGGTTCCAAAAGCTGTAGCCGGGCGGATTTTCACTTGTTTTACCAGGACACTATCAATTTATGTAACTTTCTTGTGTTTTCTTTTCCCGAATACAGAAGGAAATCGGCTACAAAAGGTGTAACGGGGGCGGGTTTTCAGTGGTTTTCCCAGGGCACTGTCAATTTATGTAACTTTCTTATGTTTTCTTTTGCCGAATACAAAAATAAATCTGCTACAAAAGGTGTAGCGGGGGCGGGTTTTCACTTGTTTTCCCAGGGCACTGTCAATTTATGTAACATTCTTATGTTTCCTGTTTCCGAATAGGAAATCGCGCGGCTACAAAAGGTGTAGCGGGGGCGGGTTCTCACTTGTTTTCACAGGGCACTGTCAATTTATGTGACTTTCTTATTTTTTCTTTTTCCGAATACAGAAGGAAATCGGCTACAAACGGTGTAGCGGGGGCGGGTTCTCACTTGTTTTCCCAGGGCACTGTCAATTTATGTAACTTTTCTATGTTTTCTTTTTCCGAATCCAGAAGGAAATCGGGTACAAAAGGTGTATAGCGGGGGCGGAGAAATAGTAAAAATTTAAAATTCGTGTGTCCGAATAGTGTAACGGACCCAAAGTTTCTATTTTGTAAGTATTTCTGTATGTGAGTATGAACAAATTTAGGTTTATATGGCCTGACTTTATTAGCTTTAAAAATTATTTGCAAATATGATTTACTAATGTTTCCAATATGGGATGCTCTCCTTAGCGATGTTTTGGGAAAATGCCGAACGGAATCCAGCGCAAGAGTTGCCCCAACATTTTCTTCTTCATTGATAGGAGTCTTCTTCTTTTTAATATTTAAAACGCTTCCTGTTCTTCTAAATTTTGAAACAATAGATTTAACTGATATTCGGTTAACGGTAATATTTGGCCATTTCTCGTTAAACATTCTTGTGACATACGAGTATGAGATATTTTCCCCTAAACCATAACATTGGACAATAAATACTTTTTGTTCTAACGTTAGCATTTTTTTTCACTGTCATAAATTAAGCAATATGACATTGACAACATTTTTATTTGTTTGTTCATTTGTTAAATACGTCGCTCCGCGATGTGTTTTCAACGCCGTCTTGTCGGTAAAATGTACGTTCATTGTCATCGCAACGTATACTATAAAGTTTTTACAAAGAAATACGTTCTAAAGATTAACTAATTTGTAAAATGCGTTAATTTAAAGCAAATCATATTTTATGAGTTGGAATTTTTTGCCTGTCTCTGTACATTTAGCTAATAAGTCAAAACTTGGTAATGAGACGTAGGTTCTCAACCACAACAACTTTTACTAATTAGTTTTTATCCTATCTTTACACATAAGGGTACTTTGTTCTTAGCTTTTTTCATATTTTTCTAAATTCTGAACACCCGGTATATAAATTTGAAAAAATAATATACTTTTTGGTCGTTGGAGAACAAGCAGGAGTTTTTATGAAAAATAACTTTTTTTCATAAACCCACAAATAAAAAAGTTTTCCCTCTTCGATAGTCAATCAGTGGACACACTGTATATAATAATATGAAACCGCTGGCGGAAAAAATATTTAAACCAATGAAGACAGGTTTTATACAGGGTCTTAATTAAGTATCTGGTCAAACTTGAGGGTATTATTCCTTAATTGTTTGACCGCGCCTGTGGTAAATGTCATCTACAGGAAGTTACTTAGCAAACCTGCGATGGTATCGATTTGAAAACAGTTTGGTCAGCTTTTATAGCCAAATATCCATCATTTGACACTACTCTTAGGTCTATGTCATATACAAGAAGCTACTAAGCAAGATGAGAAAAAGAAATGGCGTAATATACATATATCTTAAACCATTATGTTTATTAAATAATTTAAAAAAGTTTCAATGTTATACTGATTTGCTTCTTCTAGTTATTTAGGAATTTTTTTTAAATATCTCAACAACCCTGTGTTTATATAAATTTTCAATCTAAAATTGAATAAGGAATAACACCCGCAAGTTTGGCCCCATACTTATAATTAACTTAACACCCTGTATAAAATAAAAAAACAACCCTATTTCACATAAAATTGTTGTTCGAATATTACAATGACCTCTAGCATTGCAGCCTCCAGCCAAATTTTCATTCTGGATAGGACACCACATTTTTCCTTTACGGCCTGTGCCTTTACCACTTGGTTTTCCACAGAAAAGAGTGGTGTTCGTTATCCTAGCGCTTTGGGAATTTTATTTTTGGCTGCCAACCAAGCAGAAGGAAGACAGCGTCGCCAACGTTACCACCTGAAAAGTTACTAGACTAAAGTCTTGCAACATAAAAAAATAAACATAAAACTTCAAGAATTTTGTTAGAGAAGGGAAACGTAACAAAAAATATATTTAAATAAAAAACTACTGTGCAAAAGTGATCCAAAATAATTATAATTGAAAGAAGCCAATTTTTAAAGCAATCTTGCCTGTAAAATGAACGGACGTTGATGTTCTCACCGCCCTTATGGTTTTTTAATTTTTTTGGTTTATTGTTATCCTTATTCTATGAACCCATCGGAAAATAACTCCAGCCCAGACGAAGCTTCAAGGTATTTGTTAATAAATACAAAGGTTTTTAGTTTTCATAGTTTTCACAATATGAAAAAAGTCATCATTTCTTAAGTTAGGTTATGTTACAAAATGTCATTCTTGACTGACAAAAATCAAATAATAAGATGTTGGGCGTAATTTTATAGGAAAGTTCACATTTCTACACCAAGGGACACCCGTTTATTATACCTTTAACATAATAATGTTTGTAGTATCCAGGGGGCCTCGTCTAGTAGCAACGAAAAATCTTTCAGCAATATTGAAAACGATATGAAGCGAGCTGCTGCCAGGAAACTTATTGAAAGGTACTTCTACCAGCTGACGGAGGGCTGTGGTAATTCTAGTTGCAGTAATATACACTGTGCTTCAAGTGGAAAAGTAAGTTTATTCTATAAAACTAACTTACAAACTTCTTATAACAAATCAATATGAAGACTATATTCCACAGTTTGCAAGTTGAAGATAAATTTTTATTACAATTGTCATAATATTCCAGCTTAAGCCTATGAACCCCAATGATGCTGCGGGTCATGCAATCCAATTGTTGTCTCAAGATGCAAAATTATGTGAAAGACATCCGAGTAAAATTCCTCGAGCCAATTCCTCAAGCATATGTAATGAGAAGGCTGCCGATCCCACAGAAAAAGTGTCTAGTATACCATCCAACGATAGTGTAATATCACAATGTAGCAAAGATCCAAGCAAAAGCAATATTAAGTATAATGCAGGTGAGTGGAAACTTAGCAGTGTTTTTAATAATTGCGTTAAACCCGAGATACACTACATTTTGTAATATTTAAGTGAACTAAAGATTGGTAATGATCTGAACTAGTAAATCTATTTTTATACTGTACACGGAAGGGTAATCACCTTATTAGAATCTGGTTTTGGTACCTGCTTAAAAGGCTATGAAGTACTATAGAAAAGCTGCAGGTAGTGCAGAAAAAGCTTTGTCAATTGGTAAATCAAAAAGGTTTACACACCAAATTTAAAGGTTTGTTTGGATTTGTGTGGCAATGGTGGGCAGACCAACAAAACCAAACGCATGAGCAATCAAATCGTGCAACTAAACTTGTACACTTACTACAATTTTACGAATTATGAATATGACTGTAATATTTATACTTTTATTTAAAGCCTTTATTTAAAATGGTAAAATTTTAACTTTATTGCTATTTTTATTTTACTTCAAAGATTTAATTTAATATTTAGATTATTGAGCCTTTGTTAATAACCCTGGTTATATATTCTATTAAATCAAACCAACCAAAACATTTGAATAATATTCTAAAAATAAAATAAGCAGTCCTAACTTATCAAGTCTTGATTTTGAAAGCTATTTTTAATTTGGCAAGTTGCTATTTTTTCTAAATTATTTTGTTTCCTGGAGCCGGCAATACTTAAAATTTGTTAATACTTTTAATATATAAATATATTAATAAATAAAGAAATTATTTGTATTACTAAATTTAATACAAAAGATAAACGGGAAAATTATATTATATATTACTGGAAAAAATATACTGTAAAGATTTGGCACTATGCCATACCTTGAAAGCCAGGTTAAAAGCATACAAAATATAACCTTTTTAAAACTTTGATGTTCCAAACAATGACTTTTGGTATTCTTTGTTGTTAGTGGTATTAAAATGTTTAGAGCAAGAAGAAGGAGTTATTTTGGGGGTAAATACTGTGTTTGTTTTATTAGTTTTTTTGGTGCAGTATGGTTAGTTTTACAGATAATGAAATTATGTACTTGTTTTTAAAATTGTTTTTGGCAAAACAAAGACCTGTACCTGCTCATTTTTTGCTTGTGATCAGAACAGGCTAATTTTTAAAAATAGGTATTTAAATACGTAAAAATTCAAATGTCTTAAGTAGCTAATATTTTCTAGTTTTGTGTAGAATTAAATTATTTATTTATTTAATGACATGTTAAGCAAAATGTTTCAATTTTGTAATAATTGTAAAATTTTTAAGAATTTGTCTACTGACTTAATACAGGGGTTCCCAATCTGTGCGCAGCGGATCTGGTGGGGACCCCCATATCAAAGTACCTTTAGTCTGGATACGCTTATTACTATGGTCTCTGTTTTTTTTTAAGGTTGGGAATCTCTGCTGTAATGCATGATAAAACACAATAAAAAAAAACTTAATTTATTGTATTAATATGAATTTATTGTTTTATGGGAATCTACAAAAATTATGATTCTCTTTTAGCACCGGTCCCATCATTTTTGACCGAACAAGCCCTCTATGAAATAATCGACGAATGTGAGGCGAATGACAGTTACTCACCTCTTATAAGAACACTGGGGGAAATTTTTAGTAGCATAGAGAACCTGTCAAAAAGTTTTGTTCAAGAACCATTTACTCCTGCCACAACACCTAATATAGAAAACTCAGGTAGGGATTAGAAAGATTATTGTATCGCATGCCAATAGCCAACATTTAGTTATTAATAATACTTGCAATATAAGCATATTTTTTTTCAAAAATGTGCAGTAAAAATATGAATTTATGCAAAGTGCCTTTTTCGGTTTGGAATACTAAAGACAAAGAAAAATTACTTATTAATATAAACGGTTAAGAAACATTGTTTGATTGTTTTTTTATTAGATATTAAAGGAACCTTAATCAAAACTAAATTGCTTGGGTTTGTTCATGATACATCATTGAAAATATTTTAGAAATTATAGTATGGTGATTTTTATTGTTTAGTTAATTATGTCGTTTGGACGATGCTAATTATATTTATTGCCATTTGCGTACAACGAGCGAATTAATTCCAGATCAAAATTCAGAAAAAAAAACATACGTCGCTGGTGTTATAATAAACACAAAAATAAGACAAACAGTTCCTATCGACATGGATACGCCGATGCTTTGTTTGAAAGATACAGACTATTAAAATTTTTTCGGTATTCAAGATATTTTCGAAGCGAATTTATAATTTTAGTGACATTTTTGGTTTATGAAAAGTAATAGCACATACTTTAGCAATAAAAATATGTGAACAGGTTTACCAGTGGCGTATGTACGTGTTATTTCAGGGTAAGGAATCATCACATGTTTTTTGAAACACACTGTATACAGAAAATATTTGATTATACAGGGTGTTATGGAAATGACGTAATGTATTTAAACCGGCAAATCCCGAGATGAAAATAAATTTAATAAAAATAATCATAAATGGCGCTTTAAATTATTAAGCGAAATATACACTATAGTATATGAAATCTCAAAATTTACGTGGCCGCTCCTGAGGCCCTTTACAATCAATATTTTATTGAGGCAGTCTCGAGGTTCAAAAGAGGTTAGCGCATTATAGGCGATGTGTCATATTGCAACACAGATTTCTAAACGAACGTGTTCAGTTTTTTACAACAAGACGTCTTTGACGCGCGTTATCACTTCTTTTTCAAACTTTTTAGAAAAAGAAAACTACAATTTTAAGGTTCATGCTCTGTTACCTTCGATCTTATTTTTAAATAATCCGTTTTATAATTAAATTCCATAAAAAAATAAAACACAAAAAGTATGTTTTCCAACAGAACCAACAGTAGATAATATCACACAAATTTGAAATTACATCACAACATTTCTTATTATGAATTATTTCGCAACAAAAAGATCGGGCAATACGACTAACAAAACGTTTAAAATTCGTATACGTCAAGCACGTGGAACCCTCGACAGCGTCGTTCCACTCCCGAGTCTCGAACCATACTGAAGTATGAAGCAACGATAGTGGCGCGCGGCCGATATTCAAGCAAGGGCGAGATACGCGGTGTGATCTGACAACACTGTTAGTAACCCACATTATTGCTAAGTGAATCCAGATAGAACGGCGCGACAGTATGTGGGTAAAAAGAGTTTTTAACTTAGTATTTAGATATTCGATTTAAAAAAAAGAAGTATGTAGACTTTCTCTAGGACACCCAAGGAGTCACCCATTTAAATATAATAAGTAATTTCCATAACACCTTGTATTTTTTAAACTGCCTTGAGATAATATAAAGAGCTATAAATTATAAGTAAAAAAATAGGAATATTTTTAAAAAGAATTATTACTATAATTAGTAATTCAGGTAATTTATTTACTCTTAGAGCAAAAACAATGATAAATCTTTTTTTGATTTTTTTAGATCAAATTAAGGGTCTCAACAAAGAAGAACTGCGGCATTTGGAAGGCGAAAAAGATAAAGATGAGGACTCTTGCGCGGAAACCAGTAAAACGGCAGTGTTGCCAGTTGATTTACCAGCGGTTAAAAGGGCGTACGCGGCCCTTTTTAAACTAAAAACGTCGATTTTCGAAAATTCCCTCGTCAACGCACTGGTTACCTTGGCTGGAAATTTACAGATGGAGCTGCCCACCAGGAAAGAAAAGGACAATCATGATGATATCGTTAATGTGTTGCTTATAGTGTTTGAAATTCCAGCGCTAGGTCAGTAAACACTTGATATGATTATGTTTCGGATTTATTCATGTTGAGGTTTTAGGTTCTGGAGACTTTTTGGAAACGGCGCTCCCGGCTATATGCCGTTCCTCCCAGTGGTTACCTGTCGAGGTACAAGCGACTTTGGCTCGAATGTGGGCGGGACCGGGAAGATCGGCCATAAGGAACATACTGGAAAATTTGCAGCAGTTGATAACGCTCAGAGTGATTGTGACACCTTTCCACAGGGATTTTTTTATTCAGGACGAAAATGTTATTACTTCAGCCACTAAACTTATGAAGGTAAAAATAAATCCTTATTTAGATACTACTTGTCTACCACTGGAGCTTGACAAATTTCCTTTTAGATACTTTATTATGCCAACATCCTAGCGGGAGTTCTAGAGTCTCCGGCTTTGAGGAACATGGACGACATGGGTGACTCGATGGACGAATCTTTTCTAGCTGTCAAACTTAACAAAAGCATAACGCCTGAAGATGCGTTGGCCAAAGTTCTCGGTGTTCATATATTAGGTAAGAGAGAAAATATTTTTACCGTAATCGAAAACACTATTTTATTTTATATCAGTTTTGTGGGTTTTTATTTAGTCGTTTCCAATTAAATTGTTCTCCTAACATTTCGATTTTTATATTTTAGATTGTAGGAAGCCGTTCTTAGCCTTTTCGGAGTTTTACAACGAACCCCTCAGTGATATGGTGGAAATGGATAGGGATTTTGCCAATTTTAAGAGTGAATTAGGTAAGAGTAAGCAAAATGCCCTTTTTGCTTATTTGTTATTTACTAAAAATATCCTCATCGATTGTTTTGTGCTTTGAGTTTGTGTCCTATTCACTTACATTATATTAAATTGGCAAGAAACACATTTTTTTCAAATTTAGTTGGGCTATATATTTAACATAAACACAATGTCACTAAACAGGCAGCGGAAAGAATTTTTTGAAACTTTCCCTTCCAAACTTCCCGGGAACATTTCAAATGAAATTCCATAATACACTTTTTGAAAATGGGCTTATAATAAATACATTTTAGTCATCATAAATGGACTGTACAGGTGTCCCATTTTCGCCACTTTTATAGGGTATCTCCATTATTATTAGTGCTATCAAAGAAGTAATGTAGGTGTCATGTGCTCTTTTTGGGTCGAACTTAAAATGGTAAATACGGGGACAAATCAAAAAATTGACAATTTCAAAATGACCCTATATTTTCTTAGTTAAAAAAGATACAGAAAAATGTTTTATCAGAAGTTTCCTTATATTGATTGTTGAATAATCTGCCGTTTTCAGAATAAGTATACAGGGTCAGGTAAAAAATGTATCGGACCTACCTCATTTTTTAAACGGAACACCCTGTATATTTTAATCTAAAAAGATATTATTTTAAATTCTCCTTTCAAATATATAACACACCATGGATGAGATTGGTTTTCTAGGCGATTTATTAAACTTTATTACTTTAAACCACAGTAGACCATGAAACAAAAGCTAATATCAATTTCATTTTTACATATTTATTTGCGAAAATGACTCGTCAACATTTTGAAAAATTTGATATGATATCAGTTTATATTGAAAGTGGAAAAAACGAAGAAATGGCGCAAAATGTATATTTTGTTCGCTATCCGGAAAGACTCCGAACATTTGCGATGATTCCCGTTATTTTTTACCTTAATCTGAATCTTTTATTTCGTTTCGAAGTAATAAAGTTTAAATAAATCGCCTAGGAAACCAATATCATCCGTGGTGTGTTATATATTTGAAAGGAGAATTTAAAATAGTATCTTTTTATATTAAAAATAAGGTTAGGTCCGATAACTTTTTTACCTGACCCCGTATACGTATTCTGAAAACGGCAGATTATTCAACAATCGATATAAATAAACTTCTGTATAAAACATTTTTCAGTATCTCTTTTAACTAAGAAAATATAGGGTAATTTAGGAATTGTCAATTTCTTGATTTTCCCCCGTATCTCTTAAGCGAGCGAAAATTTTCAAATTTTGATTTTACCATTTTAAGTTTGACCCAAAAAGAGCACATGACACCTACATTACTTTTTTGATAGCACTAATAATTACGGAGATTCCCTATAAAAGTGTCGAAAGTGGGACACCCTGTACTTATCACAAAAACCGGTTGTAATTAGTGCAACGACAGTGCTTATGCGTAGAAAATAGTTGTGCAAATGACACATTTCCTGTAAATGTTGGCTCAGTTTTTAATTTTCTATTTAAAAATGTGAAAACGTTAAACTGGATTTACTCTAGTGCAGGGGTGGCCAACACGCGGCCCGCCAGGGGTGTGTTGCGGCCCGCAGAATTCTAGGGTACATAAATATGATTTTATTGTGCATATGACCAAAATAACATTACAAGATGAGAGGAGTCGTTCGTATCATATATTTTTAAATTAGAGAACTTTGAAATATCTCGAATTTTTGGAAAAAATTAATTGGTTTTAAGTTTTTTTATATATCCCGAATTTTGGGAAAACTTCATACATTTTAGCTATTTTAAATATCCCGCTATTTGACACTCAAGGTTGCGTAGTTTTAAATTAAAACAAAGCCCATATGCTTGATATGCAACGAATCTGTTTCTGTTTTGAAAGAATATAATATCAAACGACACTACGAGACGAAACCTTTCTAATAAGTTTGATAAGTACATAGGACAATTTCGCCAAGACCAAGTAAACAATTTAAAAAAAAACAAATTTGCACAACAAAATATATTTATTAGAGCGGGTTTAGAGTCAACCTGCTATGTTAAAACTAGTTATGCAGTAGCAATGATACTAGCAAAAAAATCGAAACCATATTCAGATGGTGAAATGGTTAAGGAATGTTTGGAGAGCGTTGTTGAAATTCTGTGTGCAGACGAGAAAAAGGATTTTTCAAAAATAAGTTTGTCTCGTCAGACCATTACTAGGCGTGTGGATGACATTGAAGAACATATTGAAGTTAATTTGAAAAGTCGAGCATCCGAATTTGTATTTTATGCTCTCGCTTTGGATGAAAGCACAGATATGGCAGATACTGCCCAACTGGCAATTTTTATCAGGGGTGTTGATGTCCATTTTAAGAAGACAGAATGCTCTGTGCATGGTTTCGCTATTTGGAAACACTTATGCGTGTGAACAGCTTTTTAGTCGAATGAAGCACACAAAATCACAAGTGAGAACACGTATTACTGATGTTCACTTGGAAAACTGTTTGCGTGTAGCGACAACATCAGTCGAAATCAATTTTGATGCACTCAGTTCTTCGAAACAAAGTCAGATGTCTCACTTTTAAATATTTTTAAATTGTATAATAAATATGTTCTCACTTATGTTCTATTTTCTGCAAACAAATAAATATACCTATTTCTTGTTATTTACATTAAATCAGGCAAGTGTTTGACCACAATCTCACCTATCGGGAAGCGAGATTTTGTCAATTTAGAACAATTTCGTTTAATCAACACACACACACAACTTTAGGTAATTGATCTCCTAAAACGGGTATTGGCCACTTTTCTAATAATAGCAACGAAATATTGATAAAAAAACGAAATGGCGAAAGCGCCACTGGGGATAATTCTTAACAATAAAAAAATTATGTGTGTTTGGCCCGTCAGGAAATATTATATCTGAAATTTGGCCCGCCTGCTGAAAAGGTTGGCCACCCCTGCTCTAGTGTGTCCCCGGATAAGCGAATCAATAGGTGCAAATGACAAAAAATTTTCGAATTGAAATTTGACCATTTGGAATCTAGGCCTGGTGGATTAGAAAATAATACTAATAATACTTTGATTTTTATGAAATCAGGCAGGTCTTGACCGTAGCATTATTTTCTGTCGAGGTAAAGTACCTCTTTTTATGAAGAAAAGTTGCTCGGAAATCAAATTCGTGCAGGTGTGCCGAATTTAATAACCATCGGCCTCCATTGGTGTATGAATTTTATACAATATTTTCCCTGATTAGAAATTTCTAATTTCTTCAATTTTCTCATCGTTTGTCATATAAGCCGAGGATGAAATTTTTTCATCATAATAAGCTTTTCTAATAAATGTATTTAATACCATAAAGAATTTTTTTCCTTTTTAGAGGTTTAAAAAATATGAAAAAAATATATACAGTCCAGCAACGTTTGCGTCTGTGTACGTGAAAATTAAAAAAAAAAACTCTGACCCGTAAACTTGTATTTTCAGGGGGACACGTTTCACTATTAATTTCATCCCTGTAACCTCAACCCCCCTAGCGGGCGCGGCTACTGCCCTTGTGTTTTCGAATGGGAATGGGTATGTTGTGATACATCTTTTTAAAAGGCATTGCTGGACTGTATCTGATGGTTATTAAATTCGGGCCGCTCTCATGATTTTAAATTCTGAGGAACTTCTCTTAATGAAATTTTTAGATATTTTGCACTCTACCTAGAAAAGAAAACTGATGCTCCTGTAAAGGCCTGCTTGATTTCATAAAGATTCATTAAATTAATTCATTAAAAATTTTATTTTCTTTTATTTTATAATCAAGCAGGCCTAGATCCCAAATTTCAATTTGAAAGTTGTTTGTCATATAGGTTCGCTTATCCTGGGACACACTGTATAAATTTGGTTTTACCGATTTGTAATTTTAATCTAACTAACTGACTTTGAATGATTTTTGAACATAATTCTCTAATTTCTTGTTTAGATTTTGATTCTCGTGTGCACAACTGCATTATCAATCGCCATACTAATAACAATAAAATTTCCATACAGGTATCTTTTCAGGAAGATTCAGTTTTATGAATTACCCGTTCATCCTGACGCCGGCTACGAAAACGATGGGACTGTACTTTGACAACAGGATAAGAATGTACTCGGAGAGGCGGATCAGTATACTGCAGGCGGTGACTGGACAGCCGTCTAATCCATACTTAAGGTTGAAGGTCCGCAGGGACAATATCATCGACGATGCGTTGGTAGAGGTAATTCAAAAATTTGGCTTACGCCCAGTTTTATAGGCTTGACTTACCCTACCCAAGGATTTAATAGTAGCGATATACGATGTTATGGAAACGGCTTATTATATTTAAATGGGTTTGTTCTCGCTTCTCGGGTGTCCTAGAGAGAGCCTATATACTTTTTTAAATGTAAAAATCCCTTTATCGTGTAGCCGCGCTATACTATACATCTGTTTTCAGCTAACAAGTGTATGTGTGTCAGTAAGCTAGCAGTGATGCCAAATAACAAGGCTAGTCTCGGTCGAAGAAAAACGCTACTCGCGCGACGAGGTGCGACTGGTGAGCGATATCGTGATTTTTCAGTCATGTTGTGAAACGTGATTTTTTAATCACGGTGTGAAACGTGGTTGTTGTTTTTTGATATCAGTGAGATTAAAGCGTGACGTGATCACGTGACTTATTTTAAAATAATCCGTTTTATAATTAAATTCCATAAAAAATAAAACACAAAAACTATGTTTTTCAACAGTAGATAATATCACACAAATTTGAAATCGCATCACAACAGATATTATTATGAATTATTTCACAACAGAAAAAAAATGGGGTAATGCTACAACTAACAAAACGTTTAAAATTCGTATACGTCAAGCACGTGGAACCCTCGACAGCGTCATTCCACGCCCGAGTCTCGAACATACTGAAGCAACGATAATGGCGCGCGCCGGTATCCCAGCAAGGGCGAGACACGCGGTGTGATCTGACATCACTGTTAGTATACTCTAGTGACCCACATTGTTGTTAGGTGAATCCAGATGGAACGGCGCGACAGTATGTGGGTAAAAAGGGTTTTTATCTTAGTGTTTAGATATTCGATTTAACAAAAAAAGTATGTAGACTTTATCTAGGACACCCAAGGAATCGCCCATTTAAATATAATAAGTCATTTCCATAACACCCTGTATTTTCGCCCACGAGTCGCCACTCCATTTATGGTTATTTGTCTTCGATTCGTTTTCCGGGTTTAAACATACTAAGCCATTTCCATAAACACCCTGTATAATTATTTTATTACAAATTCAAGATATTTAATACAAGCAACTTATAAAACCGGACCTTAAAATTGTATCATGTAGAAGGAAACCGCATAAATAAATTATTTTTAAAAGTTGGTTGAAATAACATATTTTACTTGTAGGACTAATTTATATTATCTTGTAATTACAGTTAGAGATGATATCGATGGAAAATCCCAACGACCTTAAAAAACAACTTGTAGTGGAATTCGAAGGTGAGCAGGGTATCGACGAGGGTGGCGTATCGAAGGAATTTTTCCAACTAGTCATTGAAGAGATATTTAATCCCGATTATGCAATGTTTACTTCTCAGTCAGAGACACAAACTGTATGGTTTAATCCTACTAGTTTTGAGAGTACTGCACAGTTCACACTTATAGGTAAGTTATAGAATCGACAACATTTATTTATTTATTTATGTCAACAGGGATACAAACAGGTAAAAGAAATACCCAAAAGAGTATCCACACGATGTTCATACAAATTATATAAACAAAATTGAAATACATAAAAAATCGCAAATATACAACAAATTAATTTTATTTTATAGGAATTGTCTTAGGTTTGGCAATATACAATAACATTATTTTGGCTGTCAATTTTCCCATGGTGTTGTACAGGAAGTTAATGGGAAGAAAAGGATCTTTCGAGGATTTAGTCGACTGGAATCCAGTAAGTGATACTTTTAGAAGAATTGGAATTTTTTAACGTGTAACTCTCGCACTGTACTTTGTACCAATTTACTAAACGTCCGTAATTTTTATTACGAGTTATAACGTACAATATGTACACTAAGTAAATTAAGTTGCCGAGTCATAAAGTACAATTTAATGCGTTTAATCGGTTTTCTTTAACGTGATAAAAAATATGGTTAACATTTACTCAACTCTAAAAGCCGTATTACAGTCGGGAATTTTTATGGCGCCAGCAATGGCAATTATAATTCAAGGATTCATGCGCAGTACACCGTTCTCCGTACTACAGTCCGAAATTCTACTCTTCTGACAATTAAAATGACACGCATTCATGCGCAGTACACCGTTCCCGATCAGCTGTCTCTCATTACCAGAAATGGGGCACGCGCCATTTTAATTGCGATTGCCGGCGCAATTGGGTAGACATGGATTATTCTGTTATTTTTAACTGTTTAATATTTAGTCGAAGCAGATATGAACAGCTAATGGCCATTTAAACCCACTGGCACTTAAATTAGCAGTTTACATTCTTTATTAAACTTATGGACTGCTAATTCAGCAACTTTTTGCACCTCCTATTTGTAAATAGCAGTAGCTGCTTTAACTGGGAATCAAAACGAACAAGTTTGCCCATCTCTAATTCTGGGGATATTTTAGGGATTCCGACAGTACCCACTGCTGTTCTGACCGTTGACAATGCTCCAGCTGATCGAAAACGGTTTACTGCGCATGAATACGTGCCATTATAATTGCCGGCGCAATCCGACTCTAATACGGCCTTAACTCGACTAGAATTTATGTTGCCACAAAAGTTAGGATCTACATCCTGCAGAATTACTTCTCCATAATTTTTAAACTGCATCGTTTTTTTATGGTTATGTATGCTACAACAGGTTCGTTCACAGTTGCTGCTTTTTGTCTTTGTGAACGGGTACAAATGCCAAGCCTTCAACTGTCAAATCTCAGAATTGACTTAACTTAACCTAAAAGTATTTCTTATTCTTACTACTAAAGCTGGATTCATAGTTGCCGTAACGTATGCCGTAAGACGTAAGCAGTAGTCGGTAAGACGTAAGGATATGCCTATTTACATTCTCGTTAAGAATTTTCAGGTTACGAGTTTGTAGGTTATGGTTTTTCACATGTGTGTTTATTTAAAAGTGAAAATATGAGTCCAAGCGATGACGACCTCGTTATAATAACGGGATCAATATTGTTCTGGTATTTATTAGCAATTTATTTATCACCTATTTATTAGCAAAGTGTCGAATTTGGGGATGTCAACATGGCGGTTATGCACGAGTATGACCGATCCGAACCGATTCCGTAAGACGTAACGTAAGAAATGGAAAATGGAATTGAACCATTTCTTACTTCTTACTGCTTACGGCTTAACTCGGACTATGAACGGTTCTATTGCAAATCACATGTTTATTTTTCTTACGTCTTAACGTTACGTCTTACGGCATACGTTACGGCAACTATGAATCCAGCTTAACTTGTACTGCTTGTTTAGAGCTAGCTTTTCATTTTTGAATGGATATTTAAAGAATAATGGAAGTTTAACCAAAAGATGTAAGAACTCAAGAAAACAAAACGAATCGGCAAGAACAAGTCAAAAGTAAACAAACGGCCGATCGAGCAAATGGGCGTAATCCAAACCCACAATTCCGTACCAGTACGCGGATTATTATGATGGTTGCAAATCAGTTGGCAATCGATACATTTTGTTGTTCGAACACCGAATTTTTGGTCAGCGGTCACATATTTTGTTTCTGTGAACACTTTAAACCAAATGCGCATGTATCGGGCGGTTTGTAACTAATTCTGACTGCCCTGCGAACCTGATTCCGTGAAGTTGTCAGGTCGTTACTTGGCACGTGACTGTGACTGCTGAATCTTGAACTTGAAACCGTGAAATGAAAATGAGTAGAAATACTAGCGAGCCCTGGGCGTTTTTTTTAAGAAACAGGCTAAGTAATAAGAAAACTCAAATGATTAATGATTCTATTCTTAAATGATAATATACAATACGCACAAAATAATTAAGAAACCATGCGTATTTGCATGAACAAATCGTTTGTCATAAAGTACACAGTGTTCAGTTCATCATAGTTTTCTTTAAAATGTATAATTCTGCTTTAATCTAGGTAGAAATAACGTATTCTTTTGTTTGTTATCAATGTTGTGTAATATTTTTTACAGATTTTAGTTTTCTTTTGTTACAGTTCTTTTAGTAGTAAAATAGTATACATAATAAATAATTTAAATCCATCGACCATCACCCACGAATTAACCATGTTCACGTCACGCTTTAATTTCACTGATATCAAAAAATAACAATCACATTTCACAACGTGATTGAAAAATCACGATATCGCTATCACTATGTGGTTAAGCTCCTCGAACTTCATTATTTAAGAATTATTTCATCTGCAGGATTTCATCCTTATGGAATGACCTTCCCGAGGTCGTTTTTCCCAACGAATATAACCTCCAACGATTCAAAACCGTGAATCGCTTTTTGCGCACACGCACCACTCCCAGAGTGCCCTAAAGGATTTTTCCTATAGTGCTTGTGTTTGATCATAAAAAAAAAATCACTACTCTCGACTGAGCTAGATGAAATTTGGGAGTTAATCAAAGAACTTACATAATACCTATAGTTATAATTAAATCGAATTTAGAAGCAATTTTGTTTCAGGTTTTGTATAATAGTTTAAAACAAATGTTAGAATACAATGATCCGGACTTAGAAGGGGTGTTTATGCAGACTTTTAGGATAAGTTACCAAGATGTGTTCGGAACCATTATAACTTATGACCTTAAAGATAAGGGAGATAAATTACCAGTTACACAGGAAAACAAATATGTGAGTAAGCTGAAGCTATGAATTTGTTGATTGGGGATTTTTTTTTAAAATAATATGCGTTTTAAATTTCAGGAGTTTGTTGACTTATACGCCGATTTTTTACTAAATAAGGCGGTGGAAAAGCAATTCAAAGCATTTTACAAAGGTTTCCAAATGGTCGTAGACGAATCGCCTTTAGAACAATTATTCCGTCCTGAGGAAATAGAGTTACTTATCTGTGGTAGTAAGGTGAGTAAAACGGTTTTTTTTTTCTTCATTCGCCTGATAGAAACATTCTCGAGGGGACCACTTTAACATGTACTCTGAACCACGATCCTAGGTGATATGCTGCTCCCCCAACCCTTGGTTTCTCGCAGTGCGGTTTGACCGACCGATCGGGGAGTGCGTGTTAGAGTTTGTTGGTCCCAGTGACTGCCGTTTTGACTAAAGAGCCACCAGAGTCGTGTAAAACATTATAATTGATAATTTACTAACTAGAAAACGTCAGTAAATTACTTCTGCCATGTTATTGATGTGACAATAAAAGTTGTCTGGTTAGTTACCCAACTAACGGACAGACTTCCCTTATAAGATTTTGGTTCAGATTGATTTATAACAGTTTTATAAACGCTCTCGAGTTGCAAATTTGTTGTACAAAATGAGTGATGCATTTGTGTTTTTCGGCTCAAATAGTTGCCATCTAAGGCCGGAGCTACACGAGTATTTGACACGACGCTTTTTTTCTTACATACAAATTATAAAACTGTTACGTTATACAGCAAAATGGCTATGTAAGATTTTTTGTTTTATAGCTTGGATATCCCGTAACCTTTCTTTTAATGCTACATATTTTGTTACCGTAAAAACACGTTTTCAGTTGAAAACCGATCTTCCTAGGAAAAATGAGTCTTCAACTATCGTTCCTAGTCAATTCTAGATTTAACTGGTTAAGCTGGAATTGTCTTACCTATAATCTTAGTTAAAACTATAAAATTTCATACTCGTTTAATTGAAAATGGCATTTACTAGTTAAAACTGTCTCGGGAGAATCAAGGTTACAGTTTCACTTGCTCGAAAAGATGAGACGGGCTGGCGCAGGTTCGTTCCTAGCTTTACCGGGCTAGTTTTAACCAGTTAAATCTCCGATTGACTAAAATATGTTTAATCAAAACTAGACTACTGTGAATGTTAACTAGTTAAATTTACAATTGACTAGGGAGAATAGTTAAAACTAGTTTTCCCGAGGAAAATCAAGGGGTTTTAATCAAAATCAGGTTTGTTTGGGTTTGTTATTCTTTGCAACAATTGGGGGTGATCCATTCAATTATGTGTGAAATAATTTTTGACAATAGATTATTGATTAATTGAAATAATCGATTATTTCCGATTGATCAAGCGATTTCGAAATTTCATATTCGATATAAGATTATGAAAAATAATCGAAAAATCGATTTTTATCATTTTTGATATCGTTTAATCGATTATTTTGCCCACTCCTAATTATGATTACTTACTTTCGTTTCAGAATTTCGATTTTGATGAATTAGAAAATTCAACAGAGTACGACGGCGGATACACCAACGATTCACAAATTGTCAAAGACTTTTGGTCGGTGGTCCACGCGTTCCCATTGGAAGACAAAAGGAAATTACTGCAATTTACCACGGGTTCGGATAGAGTTCCTATAGGAGGCTTAAGTAGATTAAAGCTCGTTATAGCGAAAAACGGTCCAGACTCTGACAGACTTCCCACGGCTCACACATGTTTTAACGTCTTACTTTTACCCGAATACTCTTCAAAAGAAAAGTTAAAAGATAGACTCGTTAAAGCCATAAACTATTCGAAAGGTTTCGGTATGTTGTAATATAATTGTGTTGCTTGTGATTTTTTAGTGCAGCTTCATGAATTTTAAAAATTACTAACTGTAATTTTTGTTTGTTTACGGTAATTTAATTGTATACATTTTATTCAATAAAACATGTTCTTTTTATTACAGATTTTCCTTTTAAGTCTTCCGTTATATTTCAGCTATTTCTCAATCTGGTGTCTATTGGAACGTCGTTCCAATGCTAAAGGTACAAATAATGTGCAAATGACCTACTTTCGATATTTACGGTAATTTTGCCATTCTCTAAGATACCTACAGCCTAACGTGGACTGCGAACCACGATCCTCAGTTATACAGTGCTCCGCTAAGGACTAGTAACCTCTGTTTTCTCACATTTGAACAAACCACACAAGGTTTCCATCGTGGATGGAACAGGAATTTGCTCAGGTTTGTGTGGATTACATTTTTTACATGACGTGAATACGAACAAATCGAAATTTATGGTTTTTAGTTCTTAACTATAAAAAACTCAAAATACCCAAAAATCCTGTCTTTGGCATTGGACCGATTGTTTTCCATCAGATTATTGATAATGTAAAATTACACGAGATGCGATTGAAAAATAATGGGTATCATTTTAACTGGTTAGCAAAATATTCCTGTTTGCGAACCGAAAAATGTAATCGGTCAGCCAAAATGGCTAGTTGGACAGCAAACATTTCTGAATCGGTCAGTGATTAATGTCATACTAGAGTGCTCTGAATTATTTTGGTACGCAAATTAAATATATAAGCTGCTATGAGCGATCCACTTTTAATCAGATATTGGTAAGCAATCGGCGGGTACCAAAATATTTAATCTTGGTCATCAAAAAAGCAATAAAACGTGAAATGGTGGCAGTGCCCTGGGAAAACAAGTGAAAACCGCGCCCCCGCTACACCTTTCGTAGCCGATTTCCTTCTGTATTGGGCGAAAGAAAACACAAGAACGTTACATAAATTGACAGTGCCCTGGGACCTTTGAAGTAAACTGCTTCTAGACATGTTTGTTTCTACTGACCAATTGTAAAATCTTGCTGACCAAGTAATCATTTCGCAGATCGACTGTTAATTAAGCGAACACATGATATTACAAGCGGACTGATATCGGTTAAATTGTTGACAGTTTGTAGCATTTTTTGCAGAACAAGTGTTGCTGCAGTCCGATTTTTATTTATTGCAAGCAAAATCTTTTTATTGTGATCAAATGATTTAATGGCTATTTTTGCTGCGAACCAATTTTAATAACGGCAAACCATTTAATTACTTCTCAAAAATAATTACGTCTGTATTAGCGCTGGCAATGCGGCAATAAAACCGGTTTTCCGGTAATTTTACAAAGCGGAAATCCGGTTAATCTGATAACCGATTATGGAAACTTCCGACTAACCGGTTACTCGGATAACTGATTATTAGATTACAATATATTTAAGTGGGATCAACAGCCAAACTCTAAAAGTGGCAAATTTATATTCTCGCGCATGTAAACAAAATTGATCGTCAGACGTCATGCGCAATTGCCGACTGATAAACTATTTACCTTAACCGACGCCGTACTTCGCCCTTAATAAAAATGATTACGCGGCGATATTTTGGCACATCAAGACCTCTACCGGGCAATAAACAATCTATTTTCTCGCATAAAAGAAGGCCTTGTGGCCAGTTTTAGAATGAATTTTGAGATCTATTGTCCACGTATCGATAGATTTTTAATATGGTTACATCCCTACGACTGATTTCGGTTCTGGACGGTCGTCGTTGGTTGGCAACCAAACCGGCACCAATACCGGCGGGGTTGCCTATATGACGGCGACAGCATTGTGCGCAAGACAACCGACGAGCAACCTTTAAAAATATGACCAGTAAACCGTGCGCACCAACCCATTTTTTCACTTTTTACTGCGCATCCCATAAGTTGGACGTATCCATAGTTCGGTGATTATAATCTGTATTTGTAATGCAAATTAATAATTTGTCTTTTTCTTTGACCATTACTCGGAAAACAGGTTATACAATTAACCGGTTTCCGCTTATTTCCGATTATTGCCAGCACCAGCACTATCAACAATACAAGAAACCAATAATACGCAAGTGAAAAAAAGCCCAAAAATATCTAACCGAAATTATAAACTAACTCTTAATAAAATGCAGATTTTATGCCATTATTTATTGGGGGATTCTTTATCGTTTTTCTTCACAGTTGATTACAATAAAAATAAATTTTAAAAGATCTAGAACAGAGATTTTACCATATAAGTTAAAGTATAAATTTCGAATCCTGAAACATTTAAAAAATTATAAAAATATTGCGTATCAATATGTAATATAACTTATACATTAGTAAAACAGCACGATTGACGACTTCAGTAAAAGCATATCCTTACTTTAGCCTTTAACGATATTTAACATAATGTTAAAGCAATAACTAACAGCTTTAAAATAAATAAGAATATTTATATTATTACACATCAGTCTTTCCAATAAGTTATAACTCTGTATTTGCAAGTTTGCGAATTGAGACCGGAGAGATGACTATATTTTGCATCTCGGGAATAAGCGGCACCGACGAATTATTTAGGCTTTCATTCGACATCTCCTTCAGCGAAGTTTCGTCGAATGACGCGTTGTTTTCCAAACTAACCGTAGAAGAAGCCGGCCTTAATTGACAAATAACAATACTTTTAGTCTCTTTTATTAAGGGCACTACGGGCTTATCTAGAGTCTCATTTGATACCTCAATAATAGTTTCATCATCTAAACTTTTAGTTGTAGGTTTGCATTCGTTAATTGAATGAAAGAACTGAGAGCGCAATATAGCGGCTCGGGAAGAGAATTTGCGAGGTGGTTTGCTGTTATCCTCCATATCTATGTAGATGCTGTCATTGGACAGAGTGTCTTGAAGAGGAGATACTTTTCCCATTGTTGGTTTCGAGCAACGCGCTCTGAAGCTGCAGCTACTTCCTATACTTGTTTTTTCAGCTTGATTCGCGGCTATGAAGCTCACGTTATCGTCGAAACGAACTCGCTCTGATGTGCAGTCTTCCGCTGTAACGCAGCTGCATGAATCGCTACCGTTTGCAGGCTGCAAGAAAAAAATATTAATATTGGGTGACACGTTAAAACTTGTTATGTTTGGCAAATACATGGTAATGGACGTTCTATCAAAACTATTGAACGTGGAGCGATAAAATTTTGAATGTATATTCGGCATCAATCCTACCTTATAGTTAATAATCGAACCAGCTAGAGCCCGAACACTAGCACCCCCATCGTCCGGCGCGATACTGGCGTTCACCGACTCTGTCAGGCTACTAAGACTGAAACGCTGTGCAGAAATAAGATCGGCCTGGACTTCCAGACGCTGCGCAGCTTGATGTAGACTCCCCGCCAGCGCAACCTAAAATTATGAAAAATATCTTATAGAATCGTCAAATTATTCGTTCATTATATTTATAGAAGTAAACTCCTTTATTTAATCGTAATAGACACTTGATGGAAGACGTTGAAATATACTTACTGTACTCGCGCTTTCCCTATCCGTTTCTCTAAGCTGCACCTGACTCCCAGAAGCCAAACTAAGACTAGCTTCTCCAATGCTCGGATTCGCCGTCTCCTTGGTACTGACCGCGTCAACCGAGGTCGCGTCGGGGGCGCGAGCAGGCGACTCGTCGTTTGAATTAGAGCCACCACAACCCCCGCTCCTGCAAAGCGACACGGGCACGACCCCGTATACGTAGAAGAGCAGAACTGGTACTCCGATCCCCACAGCTAAACCGGCGAGTAGGGGTGAGATCAGTACCTGAAACAAAAGGAATTGATATTAGATTAAATTTGCACAAACTGCAAAAGGTTCACAAATTTACTTGTTTATTATGCTTGTCCTGGAAAAAACACCCGTTCCTTTTTATCGTTCGGATATGGGAAAGATAAAATTAAATACCCAATTGAATTTGCACCTGAAATAAAACGCAATAAAAAGCCCTTTGAACGATAATTAAATAATTTATTCGATTATCAATGAGCCGTGTGAAATGCTCGAAAGAAAATTTAATTTCCTTGAATGAAACTCCAGCGTTCACAGATCCGTCTTATAAATAATTCAGCAGGCATAAGCAGAATAACTTCCTAAATTTAGAAGAACAGGCTGTTAGGCCCGATGGTTGAAATCTTGGCCTTTAAAGTCGCTTGGAAGCACAATAGATTGCAAAATTCTCCGAAAAAATAAACGCAAATTTGTCAACATATATTTCTTATTCCGGGGAATGGGGAAATATTCCTCTTTTCGGTACAAGGTCTCCAAACATTGCGGTAGTTGCAATACTAGGAATATTATAATAGATAAGTGAAGTTTGGTATTTTTTTCCGTAGTCCGATTAAATGATTTTTTTAAATTGTAGATAAATGTTTTGGTATTAATTAGCTTTATTCAATTTATAATATTATGGGAAGAAATAAAACATAGTTGAACTTGTAAATTTTCACTATATTATAAAAAAAAAGAACATAACATTTTTCGCTTACTATAGCTTTGTCAAGCTATAGTATAGCGAAACAAGTATAAAGTACGCACAGGGGATCTTTACCCTAACGTCATCGCTAACAAATAGATATCCCGACATATTTCATATCTCTGCATCTTTGTTTGGTACAGACATAAAGGCGAATAAAAATTGTATTATACGTCGTCCGGAATTAAACGTGTTAGACAGAGAAAGAATTATAAAGAAGAGTTGCCAAATAATTATTTTGACTTACGCAGTACTACAAATTACAAAAACGTCATTGTGACAATTGATTCACCATTTTTTCGTTTTTATACATTTTTGTGCATTAAAACTTCATTTACTCCTGCAAACAGTTCTTTTCAGAGCTTTTGGTATCGCTTTTTTGTGTTAGTGGTAAGTACATATTGATATTTATTGTAATAAAGTATTCCTAACCCTAAAAATTGTGGATAAGTCTCCGCTCCGCTATTTTGCCATCCCAAAAACGTAAAAACACGTCTTTTTAGTTTCGAAAAAAATAAGTAAAATCGCCCGAATTTCCAAACGCTCTGTATATGTATCGAAACTAGAAGGTTCACAGAACGTATTTCGGGTTTTGATGATAAAGTTCTAACCATGTGGAATGAAGCATTAGACCAATGTTGTGCAGAAATTTGGAAAAATTGTGTAGAACATACTGAAACGTTAATTGAAGAATGGTTCAATCGAGAACAACATTTAGTAAATATTGAAGTCGAACCATTGATTATAAATGTAGATGAAAGTTCAGATTCCGAATGCGATGATGACTTGTAATTTAAATTTAAAATAAGTAAACCAGCTTTAAGACTAAGTTTTTCAATGATAGGTAGGTAAATTGTAGAACTTATTGTACCTATTCTTTGTTAATTTTGTCAACTCTAACTTTGATTTAAATAAATAAAATAAAAATTTAAGGAATTTTTGTACACGGATTAACCCGCCGGCGCATTATAATTCTAATAATTGTACTGTGTCTTGTCCAAGACAGTGCATGATCATTATTGCTCATAGTATCTGCACGGTGTATTTTCTAAGATGTGTTCATTGTAAATCTAATTGCACGGTGTTGCACTTTTTAATAAATTAATTCAAATGATCTCTGTTGGTCAAATCAAAAATTAAACTTTCTTTGATGTTTTTTTAATCTGTGTCATCAAAATGTCACATTCAAACCGAGTTTATCATTTTGTCAAATAAGAAGTAGGTACATAACTGCCAGTAAAAATTCAAGAATATCAGATTTATACCTACATATTCCTAACAATCTATTTTATGTAAGACCGACTCAAAATTTTGTTTCGGAGTTTTAAAGAAATTTTTAAAAATCCGTATATGGGAACGTTATTTACGTCAATTAAAATGTTATGAAATTAGTTTTTGTTTTGACAACTTTTCTTCCACGTAATTTTGATTTGATTCATACGATTTTTATGACGTGTAAGCGATGACGTCAGGGTAAATATCCCCTGTGCGTACTATATGTTCTTTTTTATAATATAGTGGAAATTTCAACTTTGTTTTACTTCTTCCCATAATATTATAGTTATGGATTTCCACCTAGTATCGGCTGAATCAATTAATTTATTCAATTTTTCAAAAAGCTGTATACATTTTGAAATATACATACCCTTAAGTATGTAACATCCTGTGGAGTAATTTTACAATCTAACTCTAATGAAGAATCGTTTTTGCGAAGTTTAATCTATTCTTAACAGTTTACATTTTTGCTTGTCTCGATATCTTTCTCGGTTCAAAAGATACGAATATTTTAGAAAACATTTCATCGAAAGATTTTTATTTTAACACTTTTTGCAAAATATTTTTATGTTAGAAAATACTATAATAGCGATAAAGAAGAAAAATATCAATAACGGGTAGGTTCCCCAAGCACGGTCGGCTGCCTCCATTGTACAAAATTTTGGGTGGATGGAATTTAAAGTCCGCGAGTGTATAAGAGGGTTTAACGTAGACTATCCCCAAAAATATTTAAAACAAAATTTGTTTACAAAAAAAAATCAGTTGAGGGCGTCAGAAGCCGACGGATTTAAGTAAAAAAATGTTGTGTAAATAATTAATTCTACTGTATTTTACCCTTGTCACGCGCCTAACTCAAAATCCGGCGAACATTCGAGCTGTGGTATTAGCTTAGCATGCAGATGACCCTATCTCTAAATAATTTTGATCGCGTAAGGCTGAGAAAGATGAGAATCAAGTCTAAAAAATGGTACGAAGTTTAAATACATTTTAAAAGACAGCATTGGGAACAGGCGCAGAACTATGTGGCGCAAGAGGAGGCACTACGAGGGGAGGGGGAGCTCCAGGGGGCAGAGTGTCGTTCTTGAAATTACATGTCACGTCTAATAGGAGAGCTATGTATATTGCCATTTTTCTATTATAGGGGCCCTAAACCAGTTACGCAATACGAGGCTCCCACAACTTCAAAAAGTGTTTTTTTTATAAGTTACGGAACACTAATTTATTATCATTTAATATTACCATAAAGGAAAGGAGTTCTTACACATCTGTCGATTACCTTAGATCTTAAGAACCTCTCAAATATTTTTTTTGCAATAAAAAAGTTTAGCATATCCGTTTTGCAAACAAAGTAAGTTTTTGTCTTGTACTATCTGAATAAGTATAGTGTCGTGCATGGCGAGCGCGGAGCCCTTCTGAAAGAGGGGCCTAGTGGGAAAATGGGCTCTGGATGATGTTTATAGTAACACGGTATATCGCTGAATTTTTTATTGAATATAAACGAACCTAAACAAATAATTTTAGAAAATTTAATTTCAAATATAAAAGATCCCTTTGATGTTAATAATGTGTTTCACATATTTTTTAACAAATAGAAGATGAAATACATTTCTTCCATTCAAAAATTTTTTTTTAAACTTTTTATGATTAAATGCAAGCACTATAGGAAAAATCCTTTAGGGCACTCTGGGAGTGGTGCATGTGCGCCAAAAGCGATTCACGTTGGTTTTGAATCGTTGGAGGTTATATTCGTTGGGAAAAATGACCTCGGGAACGTCGTTTCATAAGGATGAAGTGAAGAAACTGACTAAAAACAGCGATATTCAGTTATTAAATGTTTAGAAAACATTTGGTCAGACATAAATGCTTACCCGAATGAAATATGAAAAAAACTCTAAACATATTTTTTATTCAAAATATAAGAGGATTTAACATGTAAATAACAATTATTTGAAAAAAGACTTATTTTTGCGACTTGAAACATTTTTTTTTTTTACATTTTTGATATCTACGTTATTGAATAAATAATTTTATAGGGTCTAATAAATAATCTAGCGCGCGTTGTGGGGTTAAAATTGCCACTGATTAGAAATCAAATTTAGCTTGGATCTATTTCCGCATTTAACTTAAATATTATTTGCACCTCTAACATCCTCAATTAGGAAATTGTTTAAAGCTTTAGAGCTTATTATGTAATAAAATGTTACTGTTTAATTTCCCCTAACAACGAAAGCGAAACGACTACTCGAATGGCTGAAAACGGTTGTGTATGCGACGAAAAGCGCACCGATTTCTGGATAGAGACCATAACGGTAAACTAATTAACCCATCCATTCTGTTTTATCTTGGGCAACTTCCGGGAGAAACGATATTCCGCTGCTTTTTCGTCGCCGGCACATACAACCCCGTTGCTTGTCCCACCACACCCTTTATCTCGTGCAGCGGAGTTCTCTTTATTTGTTTGCAATGTTGCCACCAGGACGAATATTATAAAAGGTTTCTTCAGGGTACTAACCAAATCCCATGACTTTTCAATTCAGGGTTTTTACAACCGCTAAAAAAATGGTATTAAATCTCCAAAATTATTTTTAAAATGGAAAAGATGTTGTTCAAGCCCAAATTAGTAGGTTTTCCTCATTTTCACTAGTTGAAATTCCCGATTCGTTATAGATAATTATCCAGCAGGAATCCCATATTCATACATCGGCAACATCGCTCGTCCAGTCTCGCCCTAGTCTAGTCTTTTGTGAACTACGTTCTCCATTCTAGTCGTTGAGCGTCAGTTGATGTAGACGCCGGACGTCGCCGCCACGACGCGATAGCTGTCAGTCTGCGAGGTCGCGCGCGCGAATCCGCAGGATAACGCTGCTCGATTTGCAGGTTTGCAGCAGGGCGTTGCAATTTCGTGTAAACATTAAAAGCCGAATTAAATATCGTTGAAGGGTTTTTTTTAAATGGTGGTAGTTATGTTATTTTCTTAAAATACAGGTAATTCAATTAGGGAGAATTGGGTAGTCTCCACTGAAAACACGCGATAAACCCCGTAACAATGTTAATCATAATAATAAAATTAGTATTTGCGAATTTTTAGATGCTTAAAACAACTTTTTGACTTGTGCAATTTGACATCGACCAAGTTTACTCAATTTTAAATAATATCATATACAGGATGTTTCAAAAAAACATGTGCCATCGCACGTGTGGTGATACATTTCCCAAAAATAAGACAAATAGTTCTTATCAACATGGGTCCCCAGTGTGTACGAATACAGATACAGGGTGTTAAATTTTTTTCGGGTTTTCAAAATATTTCCGAAATGTAACTATTTGTCTTAATTTTGTTTTTTAAACACCCTGTATAGAATTATAATACATATAATGGTCATTATTGCTCTCGAGTATTGTTTCTCGTTAAACATTATTACCCTTAAGTAATAACTTAATGTCTATGAAGGGGACTAACGGAAATCTATTCACTTAATTGGTTCCTTCGCTGTCTTATCCTAAACTGTAATAAATGAAAACCTCTTAGTGAAAAATGAAAACCACCCTGAGTCCTAAATTATACTTTAACACCTTAGAATCTTAAACCCTACTTCGATACCTCAGAATCTAGAGAAAAACATGTCAGACAGCGAGGAAGAAAGCAGCGGTGCCACGAGCGGCGGGGCCGATTGGCCTGTAACCGAAGAATGGCTACAAGCAGTCTTGAAAGAGCACCACAAGGATATAACGGAACCTACGGGGATTACGGTACTGGATTTCTCTGTCAAGCCAGGATGTGAAACTGGGGAGAGTGTACTCTCTGATATATTGGCAGTATCTGTCAAATACTGTCTAAGGTAATCACTTAATCTAGCTTATGGTTTGTTAGAGGGTTCTTGCATACCAGTTGAATTTTTTGTTCTATTTTTTTTAAAATATATTTCTGTATGATTTCTCTCGCAATTTTGTGTACTAGTATTACAAACTTTGTAACCCCCTAGAGTTATTGTCACGAGCCGCCACTGGCAAGACCCTTCGCTCACTTGCAACATTCGGTTACGCGTTATTTAAGAGACCCTGTAAATTTTAAATGCTTTAAACGCTCGTTCTAATTAAACAAATAATAGATAAATATTTAATAACTGTAAAAACAATATTTTTTATATTTACGTTTCCTTCAGCATTAATATTAACTGGTATTAAAATATGAGTAATGTAATATACTTTTTGTTGAAGAACACTCTGAAACCCGAACAAACTGATTAAACGAAAGTTTACCGAAATTTCAAACTTTTGTACAACTTTTTAGACTAAAAGTTTACGAAACTGCTAATACTTTAATGGCTTGTACAAGCAATATTAAAAAGTTTCAACAACTTCGCTAAATTTATCGTAAAATTTTTAGCAATTATTAAAACTATTGCATTATGTATTTTAAAAACTTTCTTCAGAATTACTAGTTTTTTAACGTTCATCCTACTTCAGCCTAGTGCTCGTAAATACAGGGTGTTCCTTAATGGCGTGCTAATATTTCAGGGTGTGATTCCTTAGGTCATTTTATAAAGAAAAGCTCATATGAACATATGTCCGCAACGGCTTGAATTTTTTGCTACAGGGTGTTGAATTTTTATTTTTTAAATGGTTATTTTTTAATATCTCCGAAAGTACTTTAGATATTATTTTCAATTTTGGTATGTGTTAACAGGATATAGAACCACAAATGTTAGTTAGAAAAGTTATTCAATTGATCCACCAGTGGCGTCCCTGCAAGCATATCCTCTGATATTTTTTACAATAAAGATGGTACGTCACTGACATTTTTCCATGTAGATATATTTTCTGATTAGCCTGGTCAATTCCACATGAAAACGGTATCTTGAGATTTTCTCGTCAGTTCTTGATTAAAACCACTAAATTCGTATTGAATCTCATTATTATTAACATTGATAAAATAATTAATGATAAATTTTGTTTTATAAAAATTGTTGGCAATGGCCACCTTCGCATCGAATTGCCCACTCGTTCAAATATTCCCAGCGTATTCCTTATTGTTTCACACGAGGTTACTATTCGCTCTCTTAAATCTTCTAAAGTGGTAATGGGAGTTTTATACACTGCTAAATGGAGCAATTTGAATTTAATTGTTTTAATCAAGAACGGTGTCGGGAAAAACTCAAGGGACCGTTTTCATGTAGAATTGACCACGCTAATCAGAAAAAATATCCACATGGAAAAATGTCAGTGGCGTACCATCTTTTTTCTAAAAAATATCAGAGGACATGTTTGCAGGGACGCCACTGGTGTAACAATTGAATAACTTTTCTAACTAAAATTGGTGGTTCTATATCCTATTAACACATACCAAAATTGAAAATAATATCTAAAGTACTTTCGGAGATATTAAAGAATAAAAATTCAACACCCTGTAGCAAAAAATTTAAGCCGTTGCGGACATATGTTCATATGAACTTTTCTTTATAAAATGACCTTCGTAATCACACCCTGAAATATTAGCACGTCATTAAGGAACACCCTGTATAATGGTTCTGATTAGGGGCTGGCGAAATATCGATACAAGTATCGATTAAGGATATTATAAAATCAAAAAAATTATATTTGATGGTTTTTGTCGCCGTCGGATCATTTCTTATAGTTTCTCATCTCTACAGAATCATGGATAATATTTTAAGTTTACTTGAATGTTAACTAACAGCCCATTCATCTTAAGGGTCTTAATATGTACAATGCTTTTTTTAGGTGTAACCCTGAAGGTATAAACCATAGCCTTAGCTTTATAATAAAACTTCTACCTCAAGATCCGTTTAGTCGATTTTTTGTTACCGAAGCCCAGTTTGACTTAAGAGAAATTAAATTTTATACACAGGTAAGTTTTCAACCATTGATCAAACCTCGTTATTATTGATGCCACCGGAATCCGACCTCCGGTGGCATCAATACTCTTTACCCTCTTGCCAAAATCATAATTTAAGTAAGAAGTTCAATATTTTTATATTAAATTCTATTTCGAGGTTATAGATTTGATCGATATTAAGCGATATCGTTACTCGTACCTGTATTCCCTTTTAAACGCCTAAACAAACATAACTATAAATACCAGAAAATTTTCAACTCCTTATTTCAATATTTTTCCACCGGTCGAAAATAAATTATTATGGTTCCGGATATTTAATTTCTCTATTCTTACAATTGAGATGCTTACTCATGGATGAATTCTTCTTTATAAGTCATTAAAATAATTATTATAGTAGACTTTACGTCCTGAACGAGGCATTCTACATCATGTTAAAATTTATGTAATTCTTGCCAAGTATGGTATCGTGGGAAAAAGCAATTCAAATAGAACATTATAAATACACTTTTGACATGGCCAATTGATATAATTCGCAGCCTTAATAATACGCAGATGCAGTGAGTCTAATGAAGAAATTAATTTAAATAATATAATTACAGGTTTGTGCCTGTGTTTGTATCGATCAACGTAAATCACTACCGGCTAATTAATTATTAAAAGTGTCCAAATTCTCAAAGAGCAATTTCCATAGAGATATACAGGGTGTTATGGAAATGACGTATTATATTTAAATGGGTGACTCCTTGGGTGTCCTAGAGAAGCGCTACATATTTTTTTTCTTTTAAATAGACCGTTTTAAAAGTGGGGTAACAAACACTCTACTCACAGATCAGCTCGCGCTACTGTACAACAAACTTAATGTAAAACTGAAATTGCATATAAATTATAAAAATTAATTACTTTCTTGTATTTATCTTATAACTAAAGAGCGGGACACCCAGGCAAATACATAATCAGATGTTTATTATTTTTAATAAGAACACTTTATGCACGGGACACAGATTTTCACGGCAACACTGAACAACACATAGTGGAAGAGAACTAATAAGTTTTTTGTAAAGACACACACACATCAGATTATTAGATTTTATTACACGCGACGCGACGAAATTTGACTTGTTGACGTTGTGAACGGCAGATGCTGCGTCCAGAAGAAATTACCTGCCTTAAAATTAGCAATTTAGTTTCGTCAATAAAAACAATATTCATAGTTTATTTATGGAGCGACAAGATACACGCGTAAACCGAAAAATATTACACAACGACCCGAACAAACAGCTGCAAGACCGACCCGGTCGCTTGGGTGTTGGTTATTCGACAAAAACCTCTATATCCCGCCGGTGTCTGTTTTATACTGACAGCCCGCAGTCGCTAGCAGGTACTCATATACAAACTACGTCTGTTCAGTCGAGCCGAGTGTGTGACAAAGATGGGGAGATGGCAGTGTAGCCTTTCTCACTTCGTAATTTGAACGTAGGGTTGTTCTAGGGCGTACTTTTGTACCGAATTCGGTACACGTTACAACGTATTGGCAAGTTGGTACATCTTTCGAGTTTTTGGTACACTGAGAGAGTTTGAAAGATAATCATTTAAAAATTCAATGACGTTTGATCTTTTACTTTCCTGTGCTTGTGACGAATTTGAAATTTATGTGTGATATTTTTATTATTTGTTTTGTAAAACGTTTTTCGCCGTCGGTTTTCTGGAATCATATTTGTTCATAAACGATAGAATGAAAAATTGTTAAAATTATAATTTCTTTTTAAAGACTTTGCCGTGTAGATATGACAATACCGGCCGAGATACGCTGAAGTGTTTTCACACTACAGACCTTTTATTTTATTCATTGCGACCGTCGTCAGTAGCAGCCATGTAAATTTTCAGATTTCATATAAAGTGTATAATTTTGCTTAATAATTCAAAGCGCCATTTATGGTTCTTTTTCTTCAATTTATTTTCATCTCAGGATTTACCGGTTTAAATATAATACGTCATTTCCATAACACCCTGTATAAGATATCTACTATACATAGATCTTAATATCTCTTACCGTTTTCGAGACATTTCCATTTAACATCACAAGCATCCAAAAAAATTAAAGTAAAAATAGAAATATCTCGAAAACGGATAAAGATTTAAGATCGAGCAAGCGTATAATAATAATAACGTTTGCTTTTAGGTCGTTCCCGACTTAGACGCGTTTAAAAACGAAGTTGTCCCAGAAAATTCCGAAAATGAGGTTAGACTTCCAATTCCCAAGTGTTACTACGCCCACTATAGCCCGGGCGAAACCGAACCCGAGCCGATCCCTCCATCGTCCGTCCTCGTACTGGAAAACATCAAGCCGAACGGTTACGAGTCGGCCGACTTCTCCCGAGGTTTGAATTTACGACAGGCGCGAGCCGCAGTCGAAGCTGTTGCACAGATACATGCCTTATCACTTTGTTTAAAGGTTGGTGTGTTTGAATAAGGCGGAATATCAAATTTTCTTTGGCTCATTGAAATATCACTGGAAAAATTATTACTTGCTTTCAGATATCTGAAGGAAAACCTCTGTCAGAAAAATATCCTTTCCTCTTCCAAACGTCCAGAGCTTCGGACTCATATCAACAGCTAGTCGAAAGAGGTCTACCTCAGCTTTTCCAATTCTTAGAGAGCAAGAGTGAGCTGACAGATATATTGAATTCTTTGAACGATCTACGACCGCATACCAAGGAAATAATAGAAAACTTGCTTGGGGCCGAAGAACCAATGGCTCTTATAACTCATACGGATTTCTGGTGTAACAATCTTATGTTCCGAGAAGTCGAAGAGGTAATAATATCCATCAATCATGTATAACTATGTCAATGCCTTATAAGTAATAATATGTTTAATGAAAAGTGCTGTCAACTTGTATTAATATAATAAATGGTTATTTCCCTGCCTTAATGACAATGAGAAAACTTTTGAGAGTTATAAAAAGTTCTGAATTTTAAATCCTTTTAAAACTTTTTTTTGAAGAAAAGCATGTTCAAAAGTTCTGCGGTCATTTATTTCTTTTCTCGTTTATGAAAATACATTTTATCGTGCCATTTTAGGTTTGCGAGTGTGCTATACTTGACTGGCAGATGGTTACTTATAGCAGACCCACCAACGATCTTGCATTGCTATTGGTAAGTTCAGTTTCGGCTGACCTACGAAGATCGCACACCGACGAGCTTCTAGATGTTTACTGGGAAAAACTGACGACGTTATGTAGGAAGTTAAAAGTCGATATAGAAGAGAACTTAGCATATGATCGCAAAAAGCTTGGGGAAGATTTTAGAAAGGGACAATTATTGGCGCTGTTGTTATGCATAGGTAAATAAGTTTTACTTCACATAGCACAGCATAGTGAGCGAGTTCTTACCAATCCCAAGTGGATATTGGAGATTATGTTCTATGTGGGAGAACCCTATTACAGAAATGATGCTTTGCATACCATAAGCATCAAGCAACTTATTAAAGAAACTAATTGTGTTATTATTGTTTCAAGGTTCTGTAGATTTAGCCCTTGGAAATGCTCAAATGGAAGAACGACTAGTGGAACTTCTCAAGGATCTACACCACGAGGAACTCCTCACTGTAGACGTAACTCAATGTGCACAAAATTAGAAATTTTATAAATCCGAACCTAAGTGATATTAAAAAGCTGTGACAAAAGACAGTGTTCTAAAATTTGAAATTGCTTCTTTACGTAGTGGAAACTGTTACTATATTACCAGTAGCTTAGTTCATGTTGAGGTTATTATTAGAATTACTATAGAATTTTTATTTAACACAAGGGTAGAACAAATAATTCGAATTCGTACTCGATCTGAAAAATAGTCCTTGCTTAATCACATTCCTTCAGAGAACGGTGCTGTACAAAATTCAGAAATTTTTCGAAATAATTAAAATATTAAGACGCGTTTCTGTACGCAATTATTTAATAAAAGTATTTTTTGTTTTTAACGTAAGATAGTTTAAATTTAATGCTTAATAAAACCTTTGAATTTCGAGCCATAAGAAAGACGGATATATATGACCAATTCACAATGTGTTGAACTCAAGAATCGACATGACTTCAGCGGGCGTTTCGTTTTGTAGCGCACGGATACCCAAGATAGATCGAAATCCGTGTAACCAGTCGTTCGTCTCCGAAAAAAAATTTTCAGTTTTTTGAAACGATCCGTTTTTCGTTAACTTTCGTTATTCAAAGCTTAAACGAATGAAATCCGATCCCCTTAAAATGTTGCCAATTATTGTGTCCTGTACATCGCTTATAGAAATGTTTGTATTTTGTACGGAAAATATATTTTCTATTGTGTGCCAAAATAATATTTACACGAATGTAATTCATTTTTATTTGCAAGGAAACTTATTCCTTTTAATTATTATACACTATAATATGTACTAAGATGCAAAATAAATAAATTGAAAGTACCTAATAAGGAGTTTCATTCAATCCCCCTTCACATTTAAGATTTAAGGGTAGCACATCCCAGAGGACTAAACAACGAAGGCTGCAAAGATTATTTAAACGTGTCGGAAGTTTTCAAATTCACACCCTGTATGTACATACCGGAGGATGCATCGTTGAGCTGAACATACAAATATGTTTAAGTAAACAAAAGACTTTTTTAACAAACTCTTAATAATCAATTTATGCAAATCCCAAACAATCCCAAATTAGCAATCAGAGCCATCTATGTTGCATCAATTTAGTTAAAAAATATGCCGCTTTTTGCCAGGTTAGAAAGAGACGAGAGTCATCAGCTGTTCAATATTTCTTTTCGTGAAGTTTTAGCCGTTAATAATAAAGTTTTTTAGTTCATTTATTGATATTTAGATTGTCTGACATGTCAATTGAGGTATCAACACGTTTTTTTTTTTGAAAATTGTTCATATTTAAAATTGTCATTATTATTCTTATAACATATTTTTAACGCAATTTTTTCATAGCGTTTTCCAATCCTTTAACTTTACAAATCCAGTTTTAGATTAGAAAAAAACTAATGGTGGAGTCGATCCGGTTTAAGAAAATCCCTTGACGAAATCGAGTAATTTTTTTTTCCGAGAAAAACTAAAGAAATCGTTTTTTTGTAGAATTGACCAGGCTAATCAGAAAAAATATCCGCATGGAAAAATGTCAGTGGCGTACCATATTTTTTGTAAAAAATATCAGAGGACATGTTCGCAGGGACGCCACTGGTGGAACAATTGAACTTTTATAACCAAAATGTGTGGTTCTATATCCTATTAACACATACCAAAATTGAACATAATATCTAAAGTATTTTCGAAGATATTAAATAGTGGCCATTTCTTGTATGCCGCGAGAAGCGAGCATCTGCGAAAATAAAATTTTTTTGCCAATCCCCCTTCGTAGATGATAAAAAAATTAACAAATTGAATCCGGCCTGATCCCCATAGCTCGATTAATAAACTACTTATTAGCATTTATGTAATATTTACCCCCCCCCATAACTCTCCTCCTCATTGCCCCACCACACCCAGCCTCCAGCCCATGAAAGTACTCGGTGTCACCCGTTGATTCGCGAAAAATTGATGCCCCAACTCCGCCCCTTCTCGAAATATAATTAATTAAATTTTATTGTTTTTGCAGTTAAAAATCGCGATAACTCGCGAACTCATCGGGATCAGGTTTGTTCGAGCTTACGCGCTCTGTCAAGCTCTTCAATTTTGCCTTTCACATTTTTTTTCTAGCATCAGAACCGTCGCGAGTTATTTAGAAAAATCCGTTGTAGGTTAAAGTTACGAGGCGTGCCGAGAGGATCCTACTGTATCGATTGGGAAAAAAAATTACTCGATTTCGTCAAGGGATTTTCGAGCCGTTTATTTCGCCAGAACGACTCCACTATAAGTATATTTGGCTAAACGTTCACATAAAATAGTGCCTGCTTGGCAACCTGTGATTAAACGCAACTCTTAAGGTAAAATTTGGTATCCTAAATCAATTTAGAAATATCGTACTTCGTGAGTAACCCTGTATCGAATTCGGCCTATTCAAAATATGACATATTTTATGAAATTTATTTCAATATTGTTACAAAAATATTAATCCGATTTTTTATTCCAAGGGAACAGCGCGCTTCAAAGCGGGCCTGTTGGTCCGCGTAACGGTGATAAATCTTCTTACAAATTGCCAAGGATTTCTTGCGCCTCTCCCGAAACTCTACCAATGATTAAACTGGGTCACGTGCCCGACCCCATTTCATCCCCTTTCCGCGTTCAGTGTGGAAAAACCTCATCCCTCTCGCGAAAACTTTATTTCGTTTATACGTTTTTCGCGGTCCTTTCGATCTTCTTATTCAACTTTAATGTTTAATACTGTCGGAAATGAATTAGTACTCCTCCAACTTCATTATTTAAGAATTATTTCATCTGGAGGACGTCAATCTTGTGGAACGATCTTCCTGATATCGTGCTTCTCAACGAATATAACCTTCAACGATTCAAAAGCAATGTGAATCGCTTTATTGGTACACACACCACTGCCAGGGCATCTTAAAGGATTCATCATAAAAAATTGTCACTTGCTTGATCCCAAAGATTATCCATAAAATTCCGAATGTAGAATTTTATATAAAACTCCATTTTTAATCCATTTCTAGTTACAGTGAATAAACAGAATCGATAATTTCAATTTATTTCACAGCCTTGCACACGACCACAGGTGCGAGAAAACAGGACTTATCCGAATTAGAAAATGGCTACTACAGGTCCTAGTTAATTAGAAAATTCAGAAAGTATAGCAGTTATATGTTGCTTCCTATATTCGCGATTACTTTAACTGGCAAAAGCATATTTTTACTGGTTACATCTCACGATCAACATTTTCTTAATTTTTTAAATTTATTTAAAATTGTTCATCTGGTCTAACCACCGACCTATAACTATGGATGCGTACAACATATGCGCAGTAAAAAGTTAAATTTTATGAGTGAAAAAATGGGTTGGTGCGCACGGTTTACCGGTCATAGTTTTAAAGGTTGCTCGTCGGTTGTATTGCGCACAATGTTGTGGCCGTCATATAGGCAACCCCGCCGTATTGATGCTGGGTCGGTTGCCAACCAACGACGACCGTCCAGAACCGAAATCGGTCGTAGGGATGTAACGATATTAAAAATCTATCGATAGGTGGACAATAGATATCAAAATTGATTCTAAAGCTGGATTTTCAGTGCTTGCTACAAGGCCTTCTTTTATGCGAGAAAACAGACTGTTTATTTCCCAGTAATATATTTTTTTAAATAACCTAAAACTCTCAGTGGGGGTAAAGTTCTAATCAAGTCCATTTTTAAATCGCGATTTCTTTTTAAACTATCGTATAATTGGAAAGAGATTCAAACTTAATACTTTTTAAACCTTTAAAATTATTTGTCACTTGACACCCTTCCCATTTAGGGTTTTAAGGGTAACAACATCTACCCCTCTCAGGGGTTAAACCACGAAGGCTGCTAACATTCTTTAAAAGCGCCTCTCTTCACAATAAAATTGGCGGGTTTCAGATTTTTAATATCATTTACTGATAGCGAGATTATAAAATGACACCCCTGTGTGTAAATCAATGTGCTGGTTCTAATATCATTCTATGCTGCCATCTACTGTTAGGTAACAAAATCAAGGACAAAAATCAATGATAAAATGTACAGAAACCTGTAATTTAGCAATAGAGTGAAACCATACCCTACAGGGAAAAGTATGTTTAAAGTCGCAAAAACTAGATAGAGCCAGCATACAAACCTAGACAGATTTATCATACAAAACTCGTTAGAAAATCCGTTATCGCTTCGGTTTTATTAGGGTTATTGTTGTATTTACAAGGAACCGAAACTTACAATTTAAAAAAAATAGTAATAATATTAAAACAAAACTTACCGAAGCTATTACTCCTCCAACTATAGCAGCATTGCGTCTATGCCTATTTGCAGTCTTATATCGAGCGTACAACTTCTTGCCAACCCAAACTGGAATTCCTAAAAATTACAAAAAAAAAATTAAAATTTTAAATTTATTAAATTGTCAAAAAAAAGTTTTTAAAACATTTTCTATGCATCTAATTTCCTTCATGATTTTGGTAAATTATTTTAAATTACTATTCAATTATGGTGCATTCTCTTTAGTTGGTCGAAGTGTCGAAACAATGAAAATGAGGTGTGACAGAAACGAGTGAAAGAGAGATACAACGTGACGTAGTAGGAAGTATGCCAACTAGTCAAATATTTTTCTATATTAGCAGGATGGTATGCCCAAAAGCATTAAATTAATAAATAGGCAGAATTGTCATAATCATGCACAGTTTTAAACAGTAATCAATGATGCCAAGTCTCTACTGAGTATAATAAAAATTATATTGAATGCATTTCTCATGTGCACCTATTAAGTAAAAATATTGTACTAAATATGTCTGTATTTTTTAAATTTTCTACTTGTAAAGTTATTTACATATATCCCAAGAACATCAAATTGCAATAATGTTTTAAGGAAATCACACTGGCAACGCTGTATGCTCATTTTTACCTGCTAGTGTAAAAATGACCCTGGAGTTGACTAATTTCATTCATTTTCGCCGGCGGTATTGTTTTTATCCATTGTGTTTTTGGATTAATTCTTGTGTTTTCTCGAAATAAAATTATTTAGAGCTATTTACTAGCCATCTAATGGTTCGTCAGTGCGTGGTGTGTAAGAAATTCGACTATTCTAACCCCGGATTAATATTTCGTCGGAAAATGAGAATAATGAGGGTTATGAATTATTTTTAGGTAAAGCAGTGGTGTAGCTAATAATTCTATATTTTAAGCAAAAATACGGATTATTTCTTCATATTATCAGAATTTCTGTAAAAAATACCTACAACGATTACCTATTTATGACTAATGTTAGATCGAAATTATCTAAACGTGTACCTTTTTACAGCGTTGCCATTTTTTAAAGCCATCTTCTTCTAACTTATTAGAAGCTGTAGAACCGTGGATTATTGTAACTAAATTATGTTTTATAAATTGAATGTTTTATCTCCCCTTTTATATTATATGTTTATGGGTTTGTTCGCCTATGCCTATCTGTATAATCTTACCTATAATCATGGCAGGAACTGTAATGCCTGCGACCAAAGCAATACCAACGGGAGCACCCACGAGCGTACCGAGTTGCCACAAAATCTTCTTCTTTCTTGACCATGGTTTCTTTCCCCAAAAGGTACAACCTGAAGGGCTAAAAAATATATGTTATTGTATACAGGGTGTTCCTTAATAAAGTGCTAATATTGTGGAGTATAAAAAACTCATTTTAGATATTATTTTCAATTTTTGTGCGTGTTAATAGCATATAAAACCATATATTTTAGGTGGAAAACTTATTCTTTAGATCCATCAGTGGTTGTTGGAAAATTCGGTCACCTTCTTTCGAAGTCAAATAAAAATAACTATCAATTTACCTTAAAAAATGTAGATCATTAATCTCTTTCATGCACAGCCAACAAAATTCAGCACCACAGACGGCACACATCATGTGGTTGCAGGAACCATCGTCCATCTTGACAATTAACACTTGACAGCGAGGACATGGCTTTATGTCGTCTCCTAAAAAAAATAAATGTGATAAAAAAAATTGTATATTCGAGCGATAAAGCTTGCAGCACAGGACACTAATTCTCTGTTTTTTTTTCTGTACCGGGTGTCCCACTAAGAATGGCTCTCGGCCGTATCTCTGAAAGTGTTAGTCGTATGGCTTGCGGAAAAATTTTTTAATATGAAAAGTGATCATAAGAAATTGCTGGAAATTATTTTCAAGTTTCTCAGTCGAGCGCTAGAGGGCGCAACCGTAACGGTAAATCCGTAAAGCTTAGTTTTTTCAAAAGTTGCCGCGTTAAGGTATATTGAAAATAGCATTATCGTATACTTTAAAGTTTCAAGAAGAAAATTTACTTATAACATATTTTTGTCACTTTTAAAATAAAGTGGTGGGGGAAGGTTGAACATTATTTTAAATAAATGCCTACAACTCCGGGTTGGCTCAACAGAATTTAGTGAACTTTGTTTTGTTAAAAAGAGGTTCCCTTACTCTATACTTTACTGTATAAACTATGACAATATGACTTTTAAAGTAATCGCTAGAGGGAGCTATTTTACAACTTAACAAACATTGCGCATTTTTTCAAAAATTTTAAATACAACAGTATATTTAATTTTACTTCATCAAAAAGATCAATAAAAGCCTAAAGAACTGGCGAAAACCACAACTTGATATCTTTTTTCAAACCGGAGATATTAACAAGAACAAATATAAACACGGAAAAATATGATTATATTTAAGTTTCAACGGTACAGGTTTTTTCAAAAGTCAAACAGGCCTTGGAAAAACAAAATCTAATTTAAAATTAGATACTTTCACGTCAAAGTTTTTATTTGACTTTTGAAAAAACCTGTACCGTTGAAACTTAAATATAATCATATTTTTCCGTGTTTATTTTTGTTCTTGTTAATATCTCCGGTTTGAAAAAAGATATCAAGTTGTGGTTTTCGCCAGTTTTTTAGGCTTTTATTAATCTTTGTGATTAAGAATATTTTGCTAACCAGATACCCATTTATTAATTGTTGCGAAAGATTTCTTAAATTAATTGATAGGTTAAGCGTCAATGTCAAATACTTTTTGCAATACTGTAAAGCGATTTGTGCAATTAAATGTTAGGTATTATTATTTATTAAGATGGATTAATAACAAAACAACAATTTTGTTTTTCGCTAGTCTGGTGAATTATAAATTTTTTCTAGACGAGTAAGACACCTAAATATAAACATTTTTTTTTGCAATATCCGAAGTTGTTCAAAATATTTACAAACATGTTAATTGAATAATTCTAAGGATGTATATTTTTACTTGTTCGGTCATGAACCTGAGTACGATGATTGGAATTGGTATATACAGGGTGTCCCAGCGGCAACAGCTTCGCTCTATAGTTATAGTATATGGAAAACTACATATTTATACTATATAGGAGAATTTTGAAAATTGGACAGTATGCAAATGTTGATGGAGAAAGCTAGGCAGAAGTATATTCAATATAGTGGTATTTTCGGTTATACCAGTCGGTTATACCAGAAGTCGGTATCAACCACATATGTATATAACCATTATATTGCCAATACGAACGTTCCAAAATACAAAAAGTGTCCCCGCTATGGGAGATGGCGTGGTACTATTGAGTTTGCGCAGTAGGGTGGACATTTTATCGATCGCGTCAGAGCCGTCCCGACATTATTTGTTTGTTGTTATTCATGTTTTTGAGGAATGGTTCAAGAATTGTCTTTTACCAAACATTCCTCAGAATAGCGTGATAGTAATGGACAATGCGAGCTATCACAGTCGCCAATTACATAAAGCTCCAAGCTCAAATAATACAAAATTGGAGATAAAAAAGTGATCTTTTAGAAGTTTTAAAGACATTTTGTATAAAAAAAGTATATGTTTGTGACACATTGGCAGAAGAAATTGGACATACAGTGCTACGGCTCCCACCCTATTATTGCATTTTTAACCCCATAGAGCATAATGTGGCACCAGTTAAAATCACTGGTTAGGTCTGAAAATATTTCTCCGACTCTAAGTTCTAGTGTTGTAGAATTAATACGAAAATGCTTTAGTGATATTCTCCCAGGTAGTTGGAAAAATTCAGTCCGTCACGTAATAACTGTAGAAAATTCGTATATTAGTCTGGATCGTATAATTAATCCAATTATAATTAATTTTGATGAGGTTAGCGATAGCGAAACAGAACTATCTATAGAATGACATTATAAATGTAAATAAATATGACTAGTAATATTTAAAAAAAAATGTTATTTCATTTGATTACATTAATATAATCATATCATTACTTGTTTTCCTTAGTCCGTCCCTTCATACTTCACTTGTTTATTGCCAAGCTCTTGACGACACAATGGGACCGACCCAGGAAATCATTAAGTCGTATCCAATTTTCGTGAAACGTACTGTACCCAAGTATCTTTTGTTTCTGCCTGTATAATGATCAATCAATACTTTTCGAAAACTAAAATTCAGGATATCACCCAAAACACAAGTCTACACTTTGCAAAAAATTTCACCAAGATCGGAAAACAATTAAAAAAGTTACTGGACCATATAAAAAAAAAACCAACATTATCTTTGTCAGGGATTTATTGTCGTGGAGTGTATTCGAGCCGCAACAAGCCGTCCTGTCTAAACATCAACTTAACGGGATTATTTTTTTCCACTCGCATACACACGGACGGACAAACCTCATCGCGAAACGGCCATCTCGCGCATAATTAGAATAGGTCAACAGCCATCTCAAATTAATTGAGGCAGGGGCGATAAAAAAGTTAACGACATTTTGAAAACAGGTCGACAAAAACAGTTACTGATCATTAACTTTTGTAAACTACAAGACGTTCAAAATAATCATTCATTAGTCAACTAATGGTTATTTTAATGTTGTTAATAAAAATACATAATATAAACAATATGATATTTTTAGTCTTTTATGTTATCCGATTAACGCGGATGACATTGATGTAGGTATTAGTTATTCAAAACAACGTTTAGACGTTTATTGTAAACGCGTAGGATCAAGGTTTATATTTTTATCTGATTTATTCCGTAAAGTTTCCAATATTTTAAATTTTTTTAATGATTGACGCGTACAAAACGATGGGTTACGTCATTGACATCGTATTTGGGTAAAGAATGAAAAAGCAGACAACTTTTCCCATAATGTCATTTTAAGCCATCAGGGGAACATAATTCCATATGATGAGGAGTGCGACACTAATGACACTATACAGGGTGTAACAAATTCCTCCTTCACCATTGGGATTTCGGAAACGGTAGGAGATACGAAGTCGGTTAAATTGAGGTAAAGTTGCGTAATTATGGGACCAATAATATGCCGCATTTTTTCCTGACTTTGTTCGAAGAAATATCCAAAAATAAGTTTCGTCTTTGGGCCACCATCATCAACTTAATTATTTTAAATACGGGCCTGGATTATTTTTGTTTAAATTATGAAAGAGGAACTAAATCTACGTGCAGCGGTATACAACACTTGCTCGTTCTTCGACGTTTTGTTCCTTAAATTGACCATCTTTATTAAAATACACCTGGTACGTTCCTGTAATTTATTTTCGTCTTAAAAAAGTGCTGTTAAAAGTCAAACTTTATTTGTATTAATAAAATCAATTACTTGTTCTTACACTAAATAGAAATCTGATAAAACTATTAGTTTGAAATTTAAAAAAACGATAGAAGTACGTAAAATTATAATTTTTAAATCTTCAGTTTCTTCAAAACGAAAGTAAATTACAGGAACGTCCTAGGGGTATTTTAATGAAGATGGTCAATTTAAGGAATAAAACGTCGGAAAACTAACAAGTGTTGTATACCGCTGAACGTAGATTTAGTTCCTTTTTCATAATATAAACAAAAAAATCCAGGCCCGTATTGAAAAAAAATTAAGTTGATGGTGACCCAAAGGCGAAACGTCGCATTAAAGATCTAATTATGCCATCTTGAGAAGAATAAAAAGTTGCAATGAGAAAGTGAAATTTATTTTTGAACATTCTTCGAACACAGCCAGGAAAAAATAAAAACCGAAAAACAAAATTTTAGATTCTACTAATATTTTTAAATCCCCTGTATTTATTTTTATTTTTTTGCGGCATATTATTGGGCCCATAATTACGCCACTTTGAACCAATTTAACCGACCTGGGAGGACCAAACCCCAGGAGTGTGGAATGTCCTTGTAATTACAAATAAACAAAGTTTTATACATTCAACTTTTTTCTAATTCATAGCAAAAATATCGCCATCGACCTCTCTAAACATTTTATGCTTCTTCTACGACAGGTGCCTGTTGCTCTCCTGATTGCTTCATGTATTTCTTTAATATCGGCTACAGTATTCTTCAGAGTGCCGACCCTTACTTTGTCAACTTAACTTTTGAACCAGCCCCATAAACAAAAGTCTAGTGAGGTCTGGAGATATTGGAGGCCAACTACCAGGACCACCGCGACCAATCCACATAATAAACAGTATATTGCTAATACCATCTGCAATTATGTCCCCGCTATGGGCATCGAAGGGGGCGTTGCGAGTTTGCGCAGTTCGGAAAATTCCTTGTGAAAGTAAACATTCGACAGGACCGGATTTCAACTTTTTTAATGTAAATTTTACTGGTTAGTTAGGGAAAAATATTGCAATCAAAATTTCGATTTAAGACAGCGTTCCATGCATACGATTTCTGACGATATGATGATCCGACGGTGCCCCGATTGGTGTCAAATTCCGTCCGAATATTTGTAACAACAATCGACACAATGAGCTTCATTTTAACTTTCATCCGACGTCGGATATTTCTTAATCTCGCTTTTTTCTAAACCAAAAATTAAGAATGAATGACTATATTGACTATTTTGGGAATTATTATCAGCTATTAATGCACCCGATTAAAAATACATTAATTTTAAGGTTAGGTAGTGACCACATATATATTATATTGTATACGAGTGACACTCTTTTTTTTTACAGGCTTTTTAGTGAAATTTGGTTCGGAAGATCGGATAATGTGATAACCAAAATATTTTCATATATATATGTACATACCTGAAATACTTTATACCTGGTATTGATCCACGACTTTTGCAAAAAAGCATCTTAAACAAAACAAGCCACTAACCTACCAACCAGCGAATCGAATCACCACAAATTAAAAATTCCTTTACAAAAATTGTTGTTAGGTAATGAAAGTTTATTAGCACTAATATACCGACAACAATGTGGATGGAGCACTTTTTATTCTACAATTTGAAAAGGTGTCCAGAACCAAGGATGGCGACGAATAACAACAAACAAATAATGTCGGGCCGGCTCTGACGCGATCGATATAATTTCCGCCCTACTGCGCAAACTCAATAGACCCGCGCCATCTCCCATAGCGGGGACACTTTTTGTATTTTGGAACGTTCGTATTGGCAATATATTGTTTATATATATGGGGACCAATCCAAAGCCTTGGAAACCGATCGTCCAAATGTTGCTTGGCCTGATGAGCGATATGTGCTGACGATACAGCCGAATTCTGATGTTTACAGGAACATCCTCTAGTAGTCCTTGTAGTTCATTTTGTAAAAATTTAAGTAGTGCTCTCCCGTGAAGCGATTCTCCAAAATCAATGGACTAATTAAATAATTATGGACCATACCATATACCATGGATAAGGACATAAGCATGCGCATTTTTACGTATATAATACGTCTCCGAAGTTTGGTCCCTTCCTTCCGACTCACCCCGTATAAAATATATTCACAGTTTGTCTCAAGACTGGTCAAAAATATATTTTGTTTTCCTTAATGTTTGAATTATATATAAAAGCCCTCATAAGATACGACACATAGATAGCCTAACTGTAATCTTACACTTACCGCTAAAAATTATCGACAAAAACAAACATAACAAGTCAATAACCTCCGACTTAATTTCGAATATAACATCACAAATAAATAATTGACATTTATTGAGAAGTTTCGATTCTAGCCACTATTTTACGTTTTACTGCTCAATTAGTAGTAACCGTTTGAAACTGGTAAAAAAAATTTAATGATCAGGTAGAAAATTAATTATTGTGGAACATATTTAGGCAAATCTTTAAAATCGAAAAAAGTTTTGAAACCGGGGCGGATGCACTTAAGGGGAAGGAGAGAAAACATTATAATCTATTTTATCATTCGTCCAGCGACATCTGCAACATGACAACTCCAAACAGTGAACTCAAATCTGGTAAAGAAAAATTCAAAATTATCGAGAGTTAAGCTCAACCGAAACGGGTCATTTCCGGTTAAACCGGAAGTTCCCGTCCTAATATGACAGGCGCATAAAATGACAAGTGTAAGATAATGTTGACGTTGGCAGAAACGATTACTCCTAGTCAAAGCTGCGGGTTAGTAAACCAAAAACTCAGTCAAAGCAAGTTTTGTATTTTAAATGAATGTATAGAATTTTATATATTTATTGATAGCTCTCCCCAAATTGCCCATACTTAAATTATCATGCAACATAACGACAAACTTACTATGTTGAGAATCTTGACTATAAGCAATGGACGACGATCTTATGTTTGGGGACCGCTGAGCCCTAGCCGCGTCGCAAGTCTGATTCGGATGCCACTCGGCCTTGCAGTGGTAACAAAAGTACGAGTCGCAACCGGGCCGCTCGCAGCGCAGCTTCGGACAGCTGGCACATTCTGACGCTATCACGGCGAAGCTGCAGTCCGGTGCGGGGCACCACCTGGAAAAATTAATTAATGAAAAATTGTTATCAACTTATTTTATATTAACACTTCTACTATATGTATCTAACCAATGGCAAGAGGCCAGTGGCGGAAATGTTCCAGAACAAGAACAATAAAATACCATTTTATACCGGTGAAAAGAAAGTAGAATAAGGCTAGGTTCACACTGCACGTTACGGTTTTAATCGATTAAAAAGCGGGATGTTCACACGATACATTTGTCATTGCGTCGGTTGGTGATGACCGCGTTGTTGTATAATATATTAAAAATTTTATAAGAAAAGTTGAGAAACGATGAAAAAAAGTTTTTTCTATGGATGCTATGGAATGTTCCACTTCTCTCATCGCTTCAATACGTTCAAAAATAGTGAGAAATAATTTCTCGCTGTTATTATGATAACCCATAGACAAAGAAAGAGAGGGGACGAATAATTCCGGTTTACGGGCCGTCGCAGAAAGTGTTACCTAAAATTGATCCACCGCCATTGATAGGGAGCCAGACAATCGAGGTGGCACCCAGTGTATTTTGGTGATTTGTGGTGAGAAGAGCTATTATAAGAATTCAATTTATTTACAGAAAAATGGTGAATTGTTGTGCCTATGGCTGTAAAAGCCGTAATGAACGAAAGAAGCTTGGAATTACTTTCCATCGGTAAATATTCAAATTGTATTTTTTGCATGTATTTATTTTATATTAGATATCTCCTTTGTAAGTTTAGCAGTATATATTATTTGAAACTATGTTTAAGCCCATAGTTGAAGCTACCTTTCTTTGTAATTTGTACTAGATTTGTTGCACTTTTCATTCATGATTTCTAATAAGAATTAGCTAATTGCCCTTGAAGAGGGTGTGTCACTCAATGGCGTACCTGCATGATTTATATATTTTGACAAAATTAAATTATTTCTTATTTAATTTTGGTTAATTATTAGTGAAAGCATTATATTATTTCGAATGTATACCAGTGGTATTTTTTTTAAAGAAAGCGATTAACGTTTATCTTGAATCGTTGAAGATCATAGTCTTTGAGAAACACGACTTCAGGCGAAGGTCGTTTCACAAGGATGGCGTAGTGTTAAAACTTATTTTAAACCACTAAGCTCACACATTGTTGTATTGTTTTTAGATTTCCGAAAGATCCACAAAAAGCAAACATTTGGGTGCAGAACGTGGGACGAGACTGGACACCTTCTCCTGCCTACAGGATTTGTTCAAAGCATTTTGTCCTTTTTTATAAAGTTGAGGAAAGAGTTCGATTACTTGGAGGTGCTGTGCCAACAATATTTTCAAAACTACGAGTAATTACATTTTGTTGCTTCTTTGTAATACATTTTTAATCGACCAATTTTGTTTTTTTATCTTGCATTTTCCCTAAAGTTGAAAGATATTTAAATTTCATAACCTTTCCTATATGAAATTATATTTTTGGCTAATAAAATTAATATTTACTAAGCATTCATAAATTATTGAGAAGCAGAAGAACATTTGTACTCAGTAGGAACACAATATACAAATTCAATTCAATAAAAATATTACTTCCATATTCCATAAATATTAATTTTGTGCTGGGATAATACTAAGAAAATATTTATGTAACGCCACTCCTAAATCCGATAAGGAGCCAGGCGGTAACAAAATAGCTTCTGGTTTTACGCGTCCCCTCTCTTCCTTTGTCTATGTGATAACCCAAGGCAGTCAATATCCGCCATTATAGTGAGAAATAATTTCTCACTGTTATTATGATAATCCAAGGCAGCCATGAATTGTTACATGGCAAATTGATACGGCACGTTTTCCATTTTGACGACGCAACATCGACCCTTAGCGCGCAATATCTCCTTAGGCCATGAAAACATTTGCCGGCGTTTCCATAACAACACAACCGAAGCACTCTACAATTATTATTGCTGTCAACTTGCCAAACGGGTGTTCTACTTGATATACTATTAATTCTGAACCTCGTTTTAAACACGTAAAAAGAACGCATCCGTAGAAAAAGTACAAACCCGAACAAAGTTCTGAGCTCGGGAGAAATATGTAAATTTTCTCACTTGTTGTACAATATACTATTTTAAGGCCTGGCGAAGACATGCAATTTTTAATTAAGCGATTACTTAGCTGCGCAGTTGCATGTGAGCGCGGCTATATAAGAATGCATTGTTCTCACTTATGCAACTAAATAATCGGGCGAATGAAAATTGCATGTCGGCGCCATGTGGTGTGCAGCCGTGTGAATCTACCTTAATGATTCTATTTTTGGATGAAATAAACATGTGCAAAATAAGTAGTTTTTGGGTTTGCGAAAGACAGCATTCCTTGCCGTGGTGACATTTAAACCGACTTAGTCGAAGTAGAATATGGCCCACGACAAAACAACGTTTATCCTGGTCAATGCCACACAATTTAACATCCAAAACAACCTTGATTTAAAAAAAACAACATTTCCCATTGAATATATTTTGAACCGAACCAAACATAAAACATCAAGAACATACCTAGTATCTGGATCAACAGCGAGCACCCTTCGTACCATGAAGTCTTCATATTTTTCAAACAATGGAGGATTACTTAAAATACTCTTAATTTCTGAAAATAAATAAAATTGCGATTAATTAACTTTCCACAGAAAATTAATTTTTTAAGCTTGACATAGCGCGTAAGCTCGAACAAACCTAATCGCGATTTTCAACTGCAAAAAACAATAAAATTTAATTAATTATATCTCGAGAAGGGGCGGAGTTGGGGCATCAATTTTTCGCGAATCAACGGGTGACATCGAGTACTTTGATGGGCCGGAGGTGGTGGGGCAATTAGGAGGGGAAATTACATAAATGCCAATAAGTAGTTTATTAATCGCGCTAAGGGGATCAGGCCGGATTCAATTTGTTCATTTTTTTTATCAGCTACGAGGGGGAATTGGCGAAAAATTTTTATTTTCGCAAATGCGCTCTTGTCGCGGCATATAAGAAATGGCCACTTTTTAATATCTCCGAAAGTACTTTAGATATTATTTTCAATTTTGGTATGTGTTAATAGGATATAGAACCACACATTTTAGTTAGAAAAGTTATTCAATTGTTCCGCCAGTGGCGTCCCTGCAAACATGTCCTCTGATATTTTTTACAAAAAATATGGTTTTCCACTTTTCCATGTCGATTTGTTCTGATTAGCCTGGTCAATTCTACATGAAAACGGGTTCTTGATTAAAACCACTAAATTCATATTGTAACTAATTATTCTTAACATTGATAAAATAATTAATGATAAATTTTGTTTCATAAAAATTGTTGGAGTGGGCAATTCGATGCGTCTGACGAGAAAAACTCAAGAGACCGTTTTCATGTAGAATTGATCAGGCTAATCAAAAAAATATCCACATGGAAAAATGTCAGTAGCGTACCATATTTTCTGTAAAAAATATCAGAGGACATGTTTGCAGGGACGCCACTGGTGGAACAATTAAATAACTTTTCTAACTAAAATGTGTGGTTCTATATCCTATTAACACATACCAAAAATGAAAATAATATCTAAAGCATTTTCGGAGATATTAAAAAGTGGTCATTTCTTGTATGAAGCGACAAGCGCGCATTTGCGAAAATAAAATTTTTTCGATAATCCCCACTCGTAGCTGTATTTTTTTGAATTGTTTTTGTGTGCGTGTGGAATACAATTTTCTTTCCAGGAGTAGACCGTTTCCGAGAAACTTGCGTTCAAGGCTAGATCGGCGTATTTAGAAAAACAGTCTATTCACACTTACCGTTGGGATGCATAGGCTCGAGGCATTCCGGACACGCTATACAAATACGCGATTCAGTGATTTCGACCCGCAGGTACTGTTGGAAGCAAGTGACGCACGCCCTGTGCCCGCAGGCGTTCAGTTCACAAAAGTCATCCGGAGTCAATTCGGCCAGGCACAGTTGGCACACCAAGTACTGCGGATGGCCTGTCCCTTCGCTACTCTGAAAAACGAATTAAAATGTCATTAACTCCAGTGATTTTTTGATGGAAATAGGCATATCTTTATTAGTACTGATATAAATATCGGTGCATCGGTAAATACAGGGTGTTATGGAAATGACTTATTGTATTTAAACCGGCAAATCCTGAGATGAAAATAAATGGAAGAAAAATAACCATAAATGCCGCTTTGAATTATTAATCGAAATATACACTTTATCTGAAATCTGAAAATTTACGTGGCTGCTACTGACGACGTTCTCAATCAATAATATATTGAGGCAGTCTCAAGTCTCAAAAGAGGTCAGCGCATTGTAGGCGGTATCGTCATATTAAAACAAGACGTCTTTTACCGGCGTTATCACTTCTTTTTCAAACTTTTTAGAAAAAAAAAATACAATTTTAAGGTACATGCTCGCTTACCTTCGATCTTATTTTCAAATAATCCGTTTTATAAATAAATTCCATAAAAAAAATAAAACACAAAAAGTATGCTTTGTAACAGAACCAATAGTAGATAATATCACACGTATTTGAAATCACATCACATCATCACAACATCTTTCACAAAAAATCGGGTAATGTTACAACTAACAAAACGTTTAGAATTCGTATACATCAAGCACGTGGAACCCTCGGCAACGTCGTTCCAACATCGCCTATCGAAACATACTGAAGCAACGATAGAAGGATACTGAAGGTTAAACATAACAATACCCACGCGACCATTATCCAAGCAAGGGCGGGACACGCGGTGTGATCTGGCATCACTGTAGTTTACTCTAGTGACCTACATTGTCAGATGGAGTGGCGCGACAGCATGTATGCAAAAAGGGTTTTTAGTTTTACCTTTAAATATTCGATTAAAAAAAGTATGTAGACTTTCTCTAGGACACCTAAGGAGTCACCCATTTAAATATAATAAGTTATTTCCATAACACCCTGTATGTATAGGTATATTTCAGTTAACTATTTTATTAATTTGTAAGTGAAAACTCATTTTTAAGAATCTACAGCGGCTCTGGGAATAACTTCCTTATCTAGTAATTGTGAACTGTTTTTTTTATATTATCGCTATTTTCTCCCATTGTATATTTACTTGTATTGCAAAAAAAGAACATACTGAAAGACACGGTTAATTGGTAGACCGGAGAATTACCGAAATGTGTTCACGTCTGCGCCGATACCAGTATTTGACTTAAAGATGCTTTACAACGTTGCCACTATTGACAATGTTTACGTATATCAATCTATATTGAATATATCGGCAAAAAAATCCGTATCAGCCGATCATTAAGCTTTTAGCAAAATAACTATGCAACACAGATACTACTAATATAGCGAATAATTCGATTTGAAATGTTGGTAATATATTCCCGGGAACTTTTGGGGGGAAAATATCATAACACAGCCGATTTTATTTCGTCCCGCAACGTTTCCAAATATGGAAACTTTCCTTTGTCCGTCGCTCGTTTTTTTCAGCGCTATTTCATTCAAATTAATTTAATTGATTTATTTAATGAATAAGGTGGCCTTCATTTAATTGGTCAAATTAAATACTAGAAGTGGTCCAGTAAGGTTAAAATTTATTAAATCAGATTCTATTGCAAAACGAAATATGTATGTAGAAACAATTCGATTTCCATAAAGTATAAAAACAAAGATTAACATTTGCGTATTTTATATAACCCTTTACCGTACTTGGATACGGATTAATGCTATTCAACATTGAATAAGAAAAGGCAATGGTTTTTTTTTATTACAATAATTACAATAAAACAAGAAAAATTTCGTCAGTACTACATGAGAGCAAATTATTGCTTTGCTGACCTACATAAAATGTAAATTATATACCAAGAGCCCACCCGACAACAATTATTGATAGCCTTTGAATGGAAAATTAGTCATTTTATTGAAACATTACGATTTTGCTAAAGTATTTTCAATAGCAAGTTAACAGTTAACAAAGCCGAACAAACTCTCTTTCGATTAAAATATTACAGCCATTTTTTCCGACTAAGACCGTTCTAAATTAACAATTGGAGGTTTAAAGCTGGTTCACAATGCGGATATGAGGATTCTTCTGCAGCTGTCTAACTTACACTGTCTTGGTATAAATCCAAGCAAATCCCAGGGACTTCTTTTTGGTAGGAAAAAGGATCAATCATTTTATCAAGATCGGGTAAGGGTATTAATAAATAATGAGCAACTTAAACTTGTTAGTTCTGTAAGAAACCTGGGTCTGGTCATTGATACCAGCCTCAGATTCTCTGAGCATGTCAGTATGTGTATTAAAAGGGTTTTTGCGAATATACACTCAACGAAATATTTTAAATGAGAAACTTAAAAAAATGCTCTGTGATTCCATCGTATTGTCACATTTTAACTATTCTGATGGTGTGTACAGCCCCAGGTCTATTAGATGGTGATGCCCGAAGAATTCAGTTAATTCAAAATTGTTATGTACGTTTAATAGGGGGTATAAGGAAGCGTGAAAGGGGAGTGTCTGCAAAGCTGAGAGAAATAAAATGGTTTAGAATGAATGAACGTAGGGTGCTCCATTCCTTAGTTCTTTTTAATAGAATTATTAGTAAAAAATGTCCGGACTATCTATATAAGAGTATTAAATTCCGGAGTGATGAGCACTTTTAGATTCTCCGTCAAAAATGTATTTTAACGACCCCAGCACATACTTCTTACTTTGAAAGATCATTTAGTTTCAATATAGATAAACTATACAATATGATTCCCTTTCGATATCAGATACCTTTCTGGTTTGCAATTTAAATTATCAATTCAACATATATTACCTGTTTTTGCTTGAATCTGTCTTATTGCTTTAATGAAATTGTACTGATTCCGAATGAAAATTATTAAATTGAGTAAGTAATGTAAATTATATTTTTTTATATAATGTTGGGTATTGTGTAGGTTAAGTGAGGAAGCGTAGTCTTCAACTTCGCCCTTTGTATCTTTTAAAGGTTACAATAAAGACATAATTTATTTATTATTTAAACCAGAGGAACGCAACCGTTCACAATTATTAGATACAGAAGTTATTCCCAGAGCCGCTGGAGATTCTTAAAAATAGGTTTTCCCTTACAACTTGTTATGCCGATGTATCTATATTTATATCGGTATCGCCGATCACTACTTATAAGGAAGGGCTGATAATTGGGAAAACTACTTTGGCAATAACATCCCGATAAAACATTAATCGGAAAAACTAAATAACTCCAATATAGCATCATATAGCATATAAAAACTTTGGTACATCATGGAAACTAACTGGGCAACTATGACATGTAGATAGTTTGATGAACGAATTTCAAACATCATTTAAATTAATCAGGGGTTTATATAATAATATTTCAAAAATTATCGCAAATCAACGTCATGTAGAAAGTGTCAAACTGCTTTGATGGATTTTTATTAGGCATTAAAGAAACCTAAAATAAATATAAATTAAGTCCATTGTCTACATCTAGAATAATCTTCCCATTTAGAGATTTTATGAACAAATTAAAATATTTCATCATCCTTGTAAATTTCAAATCGATAATTCTATAGGTTCGTTAAAAGAGCAGTCACATACAGGTCGACAACTTTATCTGTAGCTACAAAAGGAATGCGGACAAGAAAATTTCTTGGGTTAACCATGGTGTCACATATATTAAATTATAATTTAAGAATATGTTACCAAGTAACCCTAAAATTAAATTTACCCATTTAAAATAAATTGTCATAAGTATATAAGAAACTAATATTCTATTATTGTTACAATGTTCCTACAACTTTCTTTTCATACTATTTATTTTAATATTTAAATGAAAAATAAAATATTTTTTTGTTAAAGTACTTCTAATCTAAAAAAAAGGCAACATAGTGCAATATCAAGGTAACCATGGGTAACAGGTGGCTAGGGCCAATTTGATAGGTTATATCCCAGACAGACGATGACGACAAGCATCTGGTGACACGCCCATTGTGCCGGTGTGGCTGTTCGGCAATGTCCGATATGCTTCATTCAGTTGCGTAGTGATAGGAAAGGCAAGAGTTATTATATTGTGTTAAATTGCGTCTTTTAAAAAGTGTTCGTTGCTTTAAAACTGTGATAATAATTGTCACTTCCTGGTCTTCGACTTTGGCATTGTTAGAAGAATAATACAAAAGTTTTTATTTGGAACTAAAAGTGGTTCCAACCTAAAAAAATCGTTACAAAGCTAAGAAGTGGCATAAACTTTCCGTTTTCCTGTGAAACTTTGAGGTGCATGGTGAAATCAAATGGAAGAAAATGAAAAATCGTCATTAATCGATTAACTATGTATGAAGCTGTTTTTTCCATGCTGAAAGAATGGCATCTTGTAAAACGTTGATAAAAATAATTACCTACCTTCAAACATAAAATACAATTATTGAAGAATTTCCTATTTTTATTACATTATTAAAATAATAAGAGCACGCCCATGAGTCGGCCATGTTTTAACAGATATTGCTTCCCCCTTACCGATATGTTGGAGACATAAACTCACTTGTCGACCTGTAGTTAAAAAGGCATGCGCAGTTAGTTGGCGTAGAGTTTTCACAGAATCAAAAAATCTATGACGGCTGACCAAAAGTTCGGTGTTCGTAGAGTAAAATGTATCGATTACCAACTGGTTTGCAACCGTCACAATCATCCGCGTACAGAATTGTGGGTTTGGATTATGTGCATACCTCGATCGGCTGTTTACCTTTGACTTGTTGTTTTTACCGTTACGTTTTAGTTTATTTAGTTTTGGCATGTTTTCTTCAAACTTACTTTCGATTATTCTTTAAATATTCATTACAAAACTCTAAACAGAGCAGAAATGAGCAAGAATAAGAATACTTGTAGGTTAACAAGTCAATTCTCAGATTTCTTAGTTGAATAAAGGCATTTGTACGCGTTCACAGAGACGAAAAGCAGCAACCAGTTTGTGGATTCTCAGCATACTTACTAAACAAACCTAAAAGGATATTTCTTCTAGCAAACTTAGCCAATAAATAATTTCTGTCTAAATTATCGAACGTATTTTTTTAACTGAAGGAAAAAAATATTGGATCCACAGAAAAATATTATAAAACGCCTCGAGCAAAAATATTTCAATAGAAAACTGAAAGTTTGTATACTGTTGTTCCATTGTGATTTTGTTATAAATTCTTACAAAAATAGCCTATTGAAAATTCCTTGAAACGCCGACTGGCATTGACGATAAATTTAGCTGAAATGCATTAATAAAAAAAATCCGGAATTATAAAAATTCGATTATTCGGCATATTTAAAAGGACAACGTAAGAACACAGACAATATCTATTTAATAACTTACTTTTATACTGGATGCATAAACCGACGATTTACTACTAGTTCTGTGTAATTCTACAGGATGTTTATCACTATCTTTCGATGTATGGGCGGACTTTCCATCTGTTGCATCTTTCCCTCCTAAAATAAAATAAAAATATGTTAAAAAAAATCAATATATTTAAAATTTAAAAAAAAATGTAATAAAAATAAGTTTGTTCTTTTTATGACTATATTCAGCAGACATTTGTTGAGATATTTACATTTGGAAAGAGGCATATCATCAACATTTGTTGCTCTCCACGTTTGGTACGTTCATACAGCCATTAAAAGAGATAAGACGTATCAAAATACCATACTTCTAAAAGCTGTATAAAAGTTGTGTAACAACAAGTCATACAGCAAAATGGCTTACATAATCATTTTACTGTATAATATAAGATCGTTGATGTTCTTAGAGCAAGTTAAAAATTGTATTAATATTGTAGGTAGCTATATAGCATATAAGAAACTTTCAAATTGAGAGCTTTTTTAAAGCTGTTATAAATCCGTTTAACCGAATCTTATAAGGAAGTCCACTAGGTGGGAAATTTCTAAACTTTGAAAGCATACGGCTTTTTTATATTACAATTGGAGACAAACCATCTGTACAGAAATGGCTGCTCGTGAAATTCTTTTTAAAATGTTATTTTTGTGTAACGACCAAACCTTCTCAACGCCGCGACCAAACAACAAACAGGAAAAACAAAACAAACGGTTAGTTGTGCTGCATCCACAAATCCAGTTATTTTTTTCATATATTTCATTTTTAAACTTTCGAATAAAGTCCCTAGATTTACCCTTAGTGGTCTGCGTTAAATTAATTTCGGGTTTAGGTCTTCCCGCATTCTTCACTCCAATTTTTGTCCCCAAACTCAAAGAGCTAAAGTTATTTTTGAAACAGTCCACCGTAAAACTATTCATTTTAACTTAATAAATATACTATAATATTAAAATATTAAAACATACACGTTCGAATTTCTAAATACATGCATGAAGAGACAACACTCAAGTATCCTTTCTATAAATGATATGGCATCACCAGCTTCTATTTTATTTAAAATCAATTGAATGAAAAATTTACATTTAATCATGCATTAAATATGCCCATTATTGGTATCTATGATCACGAATAATCATGAACATAAAATTCTCTTAATCTTAACGAGCCCTTTCCGGCATTATACCCATAGAATTTTATGGTATCATTGTGTATGCGATAAGGCCAATCAATATGCGAAAAATGCATTGAAATTAAAAACAATTCATTAAATTGTACAATTAAAACAATAATTCGAATCTTAAAAACTTTTTCTTTAATAACTGTCGACTAATACTTGTTATCTATCCTTAAATCAACATTTGTACAGGGCGTCCCACTGGGAACCAATTCGATCTATATACAGGGTGTTCCTTAATGACGTGCTAATATTTCAGGGTGTGATTCCTTAGGTCATTTTATAAAGAAAAGTTCATATGAACATATGTCCGCAACGGCTTAAATTTCTTGCTACAGGGTGTTGAATTTTTATTTTTTAAATGGTTATTATTTAATATCTCCGAAAGTAAAGTAAGATATTATTTTCAATTTGGGTATGTGTTAATAGGATATAGAACCACAAATTTTACTTAGAAAAGTTATTCAATTGTTCCACCAGTGGCGTCCCTGCAAACATGTCCTCTGATATTTTTTACAAAAAAGATGGTACACCACTGACATTTGTCCATGTGGATATTTTTTCTGATTAGCCTGATCAATTCTACATGAAAACGGTCTCTCGAGTTTTTCTCGTTCTTGATTAAAACAATGAAATTCAAATTTGCTTCATTTAGGAGTATTAACGAATAATTTTTGAACACATACATCTATCCTGGAATAAATGACGTTTTTACAAACATCATTTTCCAAACAATACTTGTTGACATAAAGTAAGTTGTTGGTGTTCAAAACCATCTCAGAAGTATTATTTCTTCGATTATTAGTGTTTCAGCGAATTTATTTTATTTTCTCGCTGTTTTTATTCGAATATGGTGAATTATACGAATGCGGAAATGGCGGTAATGCTTTTTGGCCATTTCCAACAATTTTTATAAAACAAAATTTATCATTACTTAATTATTTTATCAATGTTAATAATAATGAATTTAGTGGTTTTAATCAAGAACGGTGCGTCTGACGAGAAAAACTCAAGAGACCGTTGTCATGTAAAATTCACCAGGCCAATCAGGAAAAATATCCACATGGACAAATGTCAGTGGTGTACCATCTTTTTTGTAAAAAATATCAGAGGACATGTTTGCAGGGACGCCACTGGTGGAACAATTGAATAACTTCTCTAACTAAAATTTGTGGTTCTATATCCTATTAACACATACCAAAATTGAAAATAATATCTAAAGTACTTTCGGAGATATTAAAAAATAACCATTTAAAAAATAAAAATTCAACACCCTGTAGCAAAAAATTTAAGCCGTTGCGAAATCACACCCTGAAATATTAGCACGTTATTAAGGAACACCCTGTATATGGAAAACTATACATAGGAAAATTTTGACAACCGGACGGTGTGCTAATGTTGATAGATGCAAGTCGGCTAAAATATTTTCAATATGGTGGCACTTCCGGTTATACCGGAAGTCAGTGTCAACTTGCTTATTTTAAACGAAAGATTCTAGTGAAATTTTGTATTTTATCATGTTCGACATATTTAAGGTTTTATGTTTAAAATGACGTTTCCAGATCTGGAAATAATTATTAATTTTTCCCATAAGGTCGTTTTCAACAAGGAATATAACCCAAATTAAATAATAAAGGTTATAGGAAAAATTAATAATTATTTTAAGGTCTGCAAACTTAAATGTAATATCGTATAGGGTGTTCCGTTTAAAATAAGCAAATTGACACTGAATTCCGGTATAACCGGCAGTGCCGCCATATTGAAAATATTTTAGCCGAGTTGCCCCCATCAACATTAGCATACCGTTCAATTGCCAAAAATTTTCTATGTATAATTTTCGATATTATCGAATTGGTTCCCGGTGGGACACCGTGTAGAATTTATCAGTCGAATTTATGGATTATACGATGTAATAATGTATTTTAACAAAAGTAAAATAACAGTAAACTAATAAATTCAAATACCATTGTTATCCGGTAGGAAGCATAAGCTAAGGTCTTTGCTTGTTTATAAACATAAGATAAATTATCCTGTTCACTTATTTTTAATACTTATATCTAAGTGTAAACAATCAAATAAATAATTTTAGAAAGTAAGGCATGAAGTAATACGATTGGTATAGTTATCCGTCATCTAAATATAACGAAATATTAATGACCTTAGACTTAAAATTTTATCGACGCATATTCTATATTTCTTGATACAAACTCGGACATTATTTTGGTCATAGATTACTGGTGTTACTTAACATAAAATTCAACAGCACAAAGCAGGCTGCAATAATATTGCCGCCAATGTAAATTTGAAATGAAACGATGACTTTCAGCAACCGAATCACCGACCTACCTATAACTATGGATATAGTCTTTGCAGCGAACCCTCAAGCTTTTTCGACAGTTGACATCAGCAATATGTCATCGATCAGCTGTTTGGGGACATAATCAAATACCCCAGTTTTATACGAACCGCATTCAGCGTATTGTGTTTTTATATTTTTCCAGTTTGATTGGTGCTAATAAGTTTTAAAACTGTATTTCCGTCGTTTTAGTATAGTTTATTTTGTTTTGAAAACTTTGATTAACTACATATTGAGTTGTTTGTGTATCTGGTAAACCACAGTAAGTACGACTCGCGCAACGAAAAACTTATAGGTTAATATTTTATTTATCTGTTTTTAGGCGAAAATAATAATTATGGAGCATAATTATTGTCTGCCTTCTACCTCAGCTGATGCCACCGTTAGAGAAACTAAGGTGAATTTTAATATTAATAAAAAAATTTCTAGATGTTTAATTTCTTTCCGAGTGAGTTGAGATTTATTTCAGTTAAATATCAGGTAATACTTTTGCGTGGCGACTTGAATGTAGACAGTTTGGTTAGCTGGGAAAGTAGGAAATATCTGCATGATATTTTTAATAGTTTTGGTCAGAATTCAAGTGCAATTATTGATCATGTAGTGTGTAATAATATGTTTATCTAAGTTCACTATTTTTAGAACTTTGCAGAGAATACTAGATATATTGATTATGAAAGTGGTTGTTGAAATTTCAGTTTTCTTGGCATGTAATTATAGATAATGACTTTATTTTATATCTTATTTGAATAAATAAATAACAAAAAAATACAATGTGTTTGTGCGTTTTATTCCCTATAATAAATAATAAAAAATGAATTTGAAAATATAAAGTAGTACGGTCCTGGAATGTCATACAAACCTAGGCAAAATAAATAACCAGGCAAGTCATTAATGACACTTGACATATCTGGCGCGAGGGTTCGCTGCAACGACTATACGTACAACTTATGGGTTGCGCGGTAAAAAGTTAAATTTTAAGAGTGAAAAAAGGGGTCAGTGCGCACCGTTTACCGGTCATACTTTTAAAGGTTGCTCGTCGGTTGTCTTGCGCACAATGTTGTCGCCATCCTATAGGCAACCGCGCCGTATTGGTGCCGGTTTGGTTGCCAACCAACGACATGAACCAACGATGACCGTCCAGAACGGAAATCAGTCGTAGTAATATAATGATATTAAAAATCTATCGATACGTGGACAATAGATATCGAAATTAATTCTCAAAGTGGCATTTCAGTGATGGCCACAAGGCCTTCTTTTATGCGAGAAAATGGATTGTTTATCTCCCTTGATGTGCCAAAAATATTGCCGTGTAATCATTTTCATTAAGGGCGAAGTACGGTCCTGCTCGTCGGTTAAGGTAAATAGTTTATCAGTCGGCATTACGCATGACATCTGACGATCAGCTTTGTTTACATCCATAGATATACGTCGGTGCATTGAATCTAGCTGATATTTTGCATAATTCTACAGAAAATAGATTTGTCACGCATATGCTTGTGTTATGCAACCCAAAATCCATCAATTGCATAAAATATGAAAATATAAAACAATCACGCTTCAGTATATTTTTGTAGAAAATCTTTTCGTCTAAAATTATTATCATTATCAGAGAGATATCGGCGAAAAACAATTCTCGCGGCCTATGACCTTAAATAACCTTCGACGCGAATATGTTATTGGCGTTGTTTTTAGCGTTTTTTTCATTTAATTAATTCACTAAATGAAAAATCATCTTTTTTATGGACAAAAAAATTGATATCGAATTTTATTCTCTGATCGAATTCAAATAGAAATTGAAATTCTCTCTTAAAATAATTCTCTTCAAACATATTATTTTTTACGATTATTTAATACAAAAAGTATCCGATCTATCATTTCTCTGCACATAATACGCCATCAAAGAGAAAAGAAGAAAAGTAGGAACATAACCGTGAAAAAATTTGGAGACTAAGGCCTTTTGCACACGGAGCTTATCGTCATAGACGCGTAAAAAATTCGTCTCGCATTTAAAAATCCACAAATAATAGATTTTCTTCTATTTTATTGTAGTGTGACCTCGGTGTTTACACTGTACGAACAAGAAGAAATATAGAAATATAGAAAAATGGTGGTAAGAGGTTATTTATTGCCGCCAAAGAGATCAGATAGATGACTGTAAATTCCAGACATTTTACGGAATTTTACAGTTTCATCGGTCATTCTACAAAGAAAACGTGTTCTTCTCCGCTAAGCGTACTGAAAGCGACTCGCACCGTCGCGCTGGACGGCCGGCCTTATTACAGCTTAGCTGCTTTGACGAACCTGCGTCGCTTACATGGTATAAATAATTAATTGTATCATGCGTCGCTTACGCCTCTTATGCAGTTCGCTATTGAAACCTAAAGGAGCAGCATCAATGCGTACACCTTCCGTCTTCCATCTAATACGTCTATGACGATAAGCTCAATGGTAAAGTATCTAAGACAGTGGTTCTCAAACTTATTTGGCCTACCGCCCACTTTGCGAATAAAATTTTTTCTAGAGCCCCCCAGATTTTTTTTCCTAATCATCAGTTGCGCATCTAAAAAAAAGTCATATTATACGGATAGATAGAACCTGGCCCATACCATATTTCTGAGTGCAACGAAGAAATTTTCAATGAGAGCAATTGAAACGCATACTTAATCATATTTAGAAGTATTTTTATTCACAATAATTACAAAAAATAATCCAGGGTACAGTTGCGGGACTGAGCAAGTTAGAGGGTTGTTCGTTTGGTCCGCTAGACCTGCTGGAATCTGCTTGAGATGACGTCAACGCAATGCTTTTAGATACGGATGTTGATATCTCCAGCAGGTCTAGCAGACCAAACGAACAACCCTTAGATTAACAAGTAGGGGTGTGCGATAATTATCGATGTTTGACGAACATCGATAATTCACTACGATAATCGATGGTTTTTAATTTAATTTAATTACATAATTGATTGTTTTTGGGCAAGATGAAATCATTATCGAAACAGTCTTCCATCGCCCCCCCCCCCCCCCCCCTAGACTGCCTTGACGCCCCCCAATTTTCTCCAAGGCTTCTACCGCCCCCCGAAAACCTCCAGCGCCCGCAGGGGGGCGCTATCGCCCACTTTGAGAAACACTGATCTAAGAGGTATGATTCCAAGCCGATAGAGGCGTGGCTTGTGACGTCAACAGGCGAGTGATTTTTAAATCTCTTGAGGAGATTTATACTGCTGTCAGCGTTTTTAACTCTCGTTTAAAGGAATTAAAAGGTTTCACGCACTTAATAGTATGTAAAATGAAAGAATAATATCATCGTATTTAGGTATATTTATTTCATGAACATACAACAAAGAGTCAAGCTAAAATACGACGTAGTTATAAACAAATTAAACTATTTTTTTTAAATAGTCCATCTCTCTGCACAGTGAAATTATGAAGAGGTAAAAAAACTCATTGTCTGCTTCAGTAGTTAAATAAACAACATTTTAATTTCAATACATGTTTCGAAGACATATACCCTCATCAGCTTCAGTGGAAAATACTTAAGAAGTAAATGTTCATGAAATAAATAAAACCGTATCCATTCTAATTTTTTTTTATCCTTAGGAAAGCGGAAACACCTTATATTTCTGTCAAAATTCTTTGTCTGGTTATCCATATCACAACCAGCGCACGTCATATTATGAAAATTCAGATATTGATTTTAATAAATACACACGACTAAATAAGAAACACTTCTGGTGAACTTTCAAAATTTCCATGGAAAACTACGGCAAACGGCACTCACTACGTGGCGACCAGTGTTGCCAGAAATCTCTCAAAAGTAATAGATTGGCGGTTCGAAACCTAATAGAATAGTACAAACGATGTCAAGAGTAAGAAGAATACGAAAAAATGTCGTTACTTTCCTATGAGATGGGGGGCCACCTCCAGATTGAACATAAATTTCATATGGGGAGCCCCACAACAAGAATGAACATCTAAAAAATTGTTAAAATAGTAATGCATATATTACAATTGTAAAAGACTGACAACGCTGGTGGCAACGAACAAACCCGATCAGCTTCGGCTATCGTCGACGGGTTCGAACCTTTTAATACCTATAAAAGAGAGTTAAAAACGCTGACAGCAATATAAATCTCCATAAGAGATTTAAAAATCACTCGCCCTCTGACGTCTCTGCGCGCGGCAAGCGAAATTGGGACGGTTAGATATATTACCTTTAGTTATTGTATCATGGAGCGGGCCCATTAAATCGGCGCGGCATGGCACGGCAATTTTCCTCGAATCGTCGCCGACCTGTGAGTCACACGACCCGCACAAGCCAACGACGTTTCGAGAAAAGTTGGCGTGTCATGCAATAGGCGCGCTCTTTAAAAAACTAAAATATTGCATGATATTGTACTGTAAAAAACTTTATTACCTGTGACACTATGGTCAACCTTGCGGTAGGTCTTCGAAGTCCCACCGCCGCTCCCCGAACTCCTCCTACGAGTCAACGGAGACGAATAAATCAATTGACGAAGCGACCAGCGGCCTGGGAACCTTTTCTTACTGCGTTGCCCTGAAACGCACGGAGATAAACCTGTGGCGCCACCATCACCGTTGTCTAAAGAACCTCTCATGACTATGGCAGATTGAGGTTAGGTTGTGTGATGGTGTTTGGTTGCGGATTGTGGGTTCATGGCTAGATAACGGTAGATATCTGAAAGCAAACAAAATGGGAATTATTTAGAAATACTGATAATTCACCTTCAATAAGAATAAATCGATTTGTATTGAGAAGCGAATGATTTTTTAATTTTTTGAAACTGTGACAATAAATTTAACTGTTCTTCGTAATTCGTTTAGCCGTAGTAAGATGTATACGACATTGGATAATGTCCATAATTAAAACGGATGTAACTTAAATTCTTGATCTTGATCATCAATTAGGAGGTTACAGGATATTCGATATCGATAAAACTTTCCAGACATTATTTACGAGATAAGATTATCAAAATATCAGAAATTCCAAAATAAATACTTAACGGATAAATGCACGGATAAACATTACAATGCCTGGGCTAATCTAAGCGATTATATTATGTATTTATATGAGCTATATCTAAAACTGTAAACAAATATTATTATGGTTCTTATAATGTCAATGTGGCTATGAGTTTTTACCACCGAACTATATCTGCAGCTTGTCGTTTCGTTCCGTGGCTAGAAAAACTATTTAACTTATCCTACAAAAAAGGAATATTTCCATCTTGCAGAGAACCCTGCCTAACAACTATCGACCAGTCGCATTGCTTTCAGTTATATCAAAAGTAATGGAGAAATTAACCCCAACATCTTCTAAAGTAACTGGAAGGCTTCAACATTATCAGCGACCATCAATATGGTTTCCGGAAGTCCAGATCAACTGGAGATCTTCTAGCCTATGTCACCCATATTTGGAACAACGCAATCGAACATCATGGGGTGTCTCGGGTTGTTGCACTGGATATTTCTAAAAGCTTTTGATCGTGTTTGGCATGAGGGGCTTCTAAGTAAACTGCGATCCTATGGTATGCCCAGTCGATTCTGTGCATGGTTGTCTAGCTTTCTTAAGGACCGCTCTCTGCAAGTGGCGATTGACAGATTTCTCTCAGACACCTTCACCATCAATGCCGGTGTTCCTCAAGGGTACATATTGTCTCCCACTCTCTTCTTACTCTACATTAACGACCTTCTAGTGAAAACTAAAAATCCGATATTTAGTTTTGCTGACGATAGCACACGTATCTCATCTTTCTCTTTGAATGCGCAAACATCGGCTGCCGACGCACTTCTTCGCAGACAGCTTGAAGTATCACGCCTCAGCAATGACCTGGAAGAAATTTTGGCTTGGGGTGACAGTAACCAAGTCGAATTTAACGCTAAAAAAAACCCAGGCAGCAGTTTTCTCTAAAAAGGTTAACATTACAGAACCGGATATAGTCATGGACGGGCACGCAATTCCACTGGCTTCACCTATTAATTTGCTGGGCGTCAATCAATATCTTTTTCAATATTTCATTGAGGCAGTCTCGAGGTTCAAAAGAGGTTAGCGCATTATAGCGATGTTGTCATATTGCAACACAGAATCCTAAACGCACGTGTTCAGTTTTTGACAACAAGACGTCTTTGGCGCGCGTTATCACTTCTTTTTCAAACTTTTTAGACAAATAAAACTACAATTTTAAGGTAAATACTCTCTTACCTTCGATCTTATTTTAAAATAATCCGTTTTAGAATTAAATTCCATAAAATAATAAAACACAAAAAGTATGTTTTTCAACAGAATCAACAGTAGATAATATCACACAAATTTGAAATCACATCACAACATTTCATATTATGAATTATTTCACGCCAAAAAAAAATCGAGGAATACAACTAACAAAACGTTTAAAATTCGTATACGTCAAGCACGTGAAGCCCTCGACACGACGTCGTTCCACTCCCCAGTCTCGAAACATACTGAAGTATGAAGGGCGCGCCGCCAGTATTCAACCAAGGGCGAGACACGCGGTGTGATCTGACAACACTGTTAGTATACTCTAGTGCCCACATTGTTGCTAAGTGAATGGAACGGCGCGTGGGTAAAAAGGGTTTTTACCTTAGTATTTAGATATTCGATTTAAAAAAAAAGTATATAGACTTTCTCTAGGACTCCCTAGGAGTCACCCATTTAAATATAATAAGTCATTTCCATAACACCCTGTATTTAATAGCGCAAATAGTAAAAAAAACTTCTTTGTGTTTTTCTTTGTATTCAAAATTATTGCAATGGCATATATTCGTGGAAAAACTGTGCATGGCCAATCTCGGGAAATTATTGCTAATTTTTATAATGCTTGTGATGAGGAAGCCAGAAATAATGCATTTAATTTGCCGTTAAAGCGAAAATTAGAAAGGGTTTCGAGCTGGTATTCGCGTGATCAAAAATTTGTATTATTGATTTTACGACCTTTTTTTTTATGGTCAAACACAAGCACTATAGGAAAAATCCTTTAGGGCACTCTGGGAGTGGTGCATGTGCGCAAAAAGCGATTCACGTTGGTTTTGAATCGTTGGAGGTTATATTCGTTGGGAAAACGACCTCGGGAAGGTCGTTCCACAAGGATGAAGTCCTCCAGATGAAAGAATTCTTAAATAGTGAAGTTCGAGGAGTACTAAGCTTAACCACATATGGATGGGCGGCAGTGGATCGTCGTGTATTTCTGCTGCTCTGGGCGGAATTAAGAGGGCAAGGTCAGCCGAGCACCTTCCATGAAAATATCTGTAAAAGAGAGTCAAATCCCCAACCTGTCTGCGATGTTCTAGGCTGTCGAGGTTCTTCGTCAGCTCGTGGTCTCCGATCAGACGAATAGCCCTCCTTTCGATGGAATCCAGTAGCCGAAGAGTATGTTTTGGTGCAGAGCTCCAGACATGAGAGCAGTATTCTAGTGATGGTCGAATCTGGGCTTTGTATAGTGTCAAAAGTTGTTGAGGTGTGTACAACTTTGTGGTGGTTCGGAAGAGTACGCCAAGCTTCTGAGAAGCTATCTTGGCGATTGCCACAACGTGGTTATGCCAAGACATATTTCCTCCCAGATTGACACCCAGCAAATTAATAGATGAAGCCAGTGGGATTGCGTGTCCGGCCATGACTATTTCCGGTTCTGTAATGTTAACCTTTTTAGAGAAAACTAAAACGCATTCTTTATAAAAAGTTCCGCTTGTTTAGACTTACGTTAGTTTATAAACAACTTTGTTTTATAGATTTTAGTATTTCTATATTTAATTTTAAAATAATAGTAGCACGCCCATGAATTGTCCCTATGACCTTCCTTCCCCCTTATGGATCCCGCGTAGCCACATATCCAAACGACAAGCTATATGGACCCCACCACATAAGTTGTACGTATCCATAGTTATATGTCAGTGATAAAACCAAATTTAAAATTTTAAAAACATAAATTCCTTCTAAGTTCTCAAGTCAAGTACTTGTAACAAGATTTAAAGTATGTATATTTATAAACGAAACAACAATACAAATTAGTAAGACTTACCATCACCCGGGTTTTCCTGAATATTGCAAAAAAACTGTGTAAATAAAAAATGTAAGCCTGGCGATTGTAAATTCACTACGCAAAATCTAATTCGTTCTGTTATTGTTACGAGCGATTGGTGTATTGAATATCTAATTCTCAGTTGTTAATGATTCCGTCTGTTTTTAACTTAATAATGGGGGTTTCCCGATTAGTGCAAATTATTTACTGGAAAGTTAATAAGTATATCATAGCGTATTAAAAATGATACTTGAAAATAGCTAACTATTTAACGGGAAAACCCGCAAGACGGTTGGAATGGGAAACATTTTTTGTACGATAAAATATAGTATTGATTGCATTTTTATTAATAATCCGTACGAAAATAATATTGTATCGATAATTTATAAAAACTCGATATGATTTTAAACCATTTTATTTAAGGATTTAAACTAAAAAACACTGAAAATATGAAGAATGCCAACTCGTCAGTATCGTGGCTCGATTCGTTCTCGTCATAAAACAGTTAACTATTGTTCTCGTCTTAGTTGCGCCTAATGACGTAGCCGTAGATGGCGTAGTGGTATTAGACATCATTCGGTTTTCTTGATAGCTCGTAGATGGCTTTAGTAGTATTAGTAGTGGACTGTATAAATATTGTTACGAGGGTTGCATGCGACGAGGTTAAGATCCGACAGCTATACACACTAAGAAAACCTTTCTTATTTTCCAAAAGTTGCATTTCCTTGTGTAAAATTAAAAAATAAATAAAAATATGTTTTACCTAACGCATTTTCTCATTACTTTTTTTCTTTCTACATTTAACACGCCTCGAAAGTAATTGTTTGATCGTTACACAAAAATAAAATTTAAAAAATAATTTCACCATACTTGTGAACCCCCTCTATCATAGGTCACGAGCCGCCACTGCTTACTAGGTTCTTGTATCGCACGGCGGAATACGGCTTTAAATAATTCATTGAGTGATCAATCTCTCAAGCATTTTAGACCCCCTTAAAAATGTTTGCAGCCACCGAAGTGAATCTGCCGACGACGTTACTGATTGCACCAAACAATTAAACGATGAATTACTGCTAATCCGAGCATTAAATAATAGGTGAAAGTGTTACAAGCGGACCACGAGCAAAAATAATGAACGATTACGTTCATTAAAATAAAAACTTACAACCATAACATAAAAAGCAATTATTCAATGTACAACTGTTACCATAACAAATGTTATTATATATCTGGCAACTTTCCTATATACATGATTTATAAACAAAATATTCTAGGTATCGTTGGATGTTACGGTTCCCAAATAAACGTGTAATTTGTTGATATAACAGGAATTTCAAAATTTTAATGGCTAATAAACTTTATAGGATAACGATCATTGCAATAGGTGATAATAGGTTCGTTTACAAAGCAGACGGGGATAGTTATAAACTGCCCCACGGCATGCTCAGTTGGTTTAAAGTGTATCGATTGTCAGCTGAGTTGCAACCGTCAGAATTGTGGGTCTGAATTCTGTGCATTTGCTCGATGGGCTGTTTGTTTCCGTTTAACTTGTTGTATTTACCGTTTTATTTTCAGTTTTGGCATGCTTTGGTTAAACTTACTTTCTTTAAACAAAAGAAATGAGCAAGAATAAGAATACTTGTAGGTTTTTTGGAAATGTAATAGATCTATTACAATTGTAATAGAACAACACTGCTTATTGTTGCTCGCCGGTTGTCTTGCGCACAATATTGTCGCCGTCATATAGGCAACCCCGCCGCATTGATGCAACAACTTTTTCTAGGAGTTGTTGATTGATGCTGGTTTGGTTGCAAACCAACAACGACCGTACAGAACCGAAATCAGTCCTAGGGATGTAACGATATTAAAAAATTATCGATACGTCGAGAAATGTGACTTATTTAATCAAAATTTTATCCGTAATTTGAATGGTTGATAATAAATGGCTTTTAAAGTTGAATATTTGTTGGTTTTTGATAAAAGTTATCGCAAATATTAGAACTGGAATATTGCCTGATAGCTAGCTGATTATTAACTTTGGGAATAGGTAGTAAATAAAGATGTCTACGCCTCTTTGTTATGTCGAGGACATTCGCCTCCTTTCCTGTAAGCTCATACTTTAGGTGACCTTCAAGCAAGTTGAAATGTATTCGGTTTGCACTAGTGCATGAAATCAGTCTTTGTTTTAATATTTTTCTGGCACTAAATTTTGATTGATTCGTATGATTTTAATAACGTTAAGTTATAACGCATGGGTAAAGATACAACGTATAGACTTTATCAATATATACATTTATGTAAGTACAACATGGAGTGGATCACACACGTCCGAGTAAAGACAAAGGATACAGTTTATGGCGAAATGCCAACTCCTTTTCAACTTTACTACAAATTAGGGAGATATTAAACCAGGCCCAAACGGTTATCCATCCATACGCAAATATTAAATATATTAAAAAGAACTTATCGATAACTTATTTGGGTTGACCTACATTCTTGGTGAAATGAGATTTCGATTGTGCGCGAATTAAAAATAAATACTTTTCAAATTTCACAAATTCAATTTGCCTGACACGTGTTTCGGCCTTTTCAGGTCATTCATTAGCAAAGGAGTAAAGGAGGATCTTACAAGATCTGAAAAGGTCCGAACACGTGTCAGGCAAACTGAATTAAAAGTTCATGCAATTGAACAAGTATTTATTTTTTATCGATAAGAAATAAAAGGGTATAAAATTTGTATTGTCATAAAAGCATAATAAAGTTGTGTAAGCAGCTTGGTAATTACAAGGTCTCCTGGCTGTTTAAATTTTATGGCGTTACTAGCTGATTAAAACGCAATTATTTGATTTTATTATGCCTCTAACTGCCGATATAAACACATTACTGCGCCAACTACAGACCAGTGGTGTAAACGTTTTAAATAAATTATTTTCACTATGCATTCGTTGTAAAATTTACAATATATTTTCGTATTTACTTGATTTACTAAATTTATTCGAAATTCTAACTAAACTTTTTTATAAATCATGTTTACAATATTATTTTGGTACGCATTACTAATAAAAATGTATCTCTACTAGTGTTGGCAAAAACCGATTATTTTAATAATCGAGTACTTGATACCCGAGCAATTTTAATAATCGAGTAAATCGCTCGAGTAATAATCACCTGAAATTTGTATGACTATGAAGAATGTGTTGATAAAACACCCGGGGTTGTTTTTCTAAGTTTTAGAATACTTTTTTGCATGCACCTTCTTTTACGTTTATATGCCTTTAACAAAGACGTACGTCGTGTCAGCCTTCTGAGCGTCAAACTCGAACGTCGCAAATCGAATTGCGGCGCGGAAGATCGGGTATCAAGTGAAAGGCAACGATTCGATTTTTCGCTTGAATTTATAATTAGAGTAGTATTTCCTATCGAGCGAAAAATCGCTCGAATATACGAGCAGTTTTTTACTTCGAGCGATCACACTACCAAGCAGCACATTTCGGTCGGCGTCAAGCGAAGCTCGGGTATAGAGTGGGGTAATAAGTAACAAGCGACGATTTTAGCTTGAATTTATTACGCGAGCAATTTTTTAATACTCGAGCGATGTCGGTTATTTCAATAATCGAGTACTCAAGCAGTTTTTCATTCGAGCGACCACAACACTAATTAATACTGTATTGTTAGTATTGTATAGGAAATTTTACAATAGTATTTTTTCCGTGTAATGATGAAGTCAATCATCCTTCGATCGGGATTGTTCGAATTGGCCTTTACAGCCATCTTAAATTATACAACGAATTCTTCTTCTAGTTAGCCATCTCCTATGGAATTTCGTGCACGGTCATTACTAATTACAATCGTATAATTAATAATTAAGTCTCACACTAATTAATTTAACACCAATACTTGAACGAAAATACGTAACTTGCTTTGCAGGCAATCTATGAGCTGTCCAAGTCACTTTCACTATATAAAGCAATAATTATGCAGCGACTAATTTACAACAAGTACTGGGTTAATGTAAGAAATGGTTTTATTTTTAACTCGGTTTTATTCGTACCCACAGATGTCGGATCGATGTCGATAATCGATCAGTGTAGTTATCGTCTATTCATTTTCCCAATTCAGAAAACCAAACACACACACGCGACGAGCACATCAACAGCACAGAGCACGTGCCTATCACACGCTGACGTTTGTTTATCTTTCTGAATTGGTAAAATGAATAAAGTATAGTGGGATCAATACAATAATACTTATAGCTGTTCTAAAACAGAAATATCTCTGCTAGTTGGAATATTAATCACCAAAAACCATAGTTTTTGTATTATCAAGTCAAAAATTTGATTCAGAGTACAGAATAGGTACTTGACAAATCAATAAAAGTTTATAATCAGCATTTTGATGTACACTATCGAAATTATAAATCAGACATTACCTTGTCTGACGAATGAATTTGATCGATTTAATTTCATTCATAAATTATCAAATAAATACAGTGATACCTCGAGATACGAGTTTAATTCGTTCCGTAACCTTGCTCGTCTGTTAATTTGCTCGTATTTCAAAGCCATGGAAATTAATTGAAATGCCATTAATCCGTTTCCACCCCAAAAATGCTACCCCCAATTGTACGTATTTTTGAATAAGAAAAATGTATTTATAAATGACAAATATTGTATAGAAACATAATAACTTACACACAACTTAAATGCTACTGTATGCTTAATTTTAGTCATTGCTCTTCTCTTCATTGGTCTTTGCCCTTTTCGACGGATTCAAAAAAAAACTGTCCAAGAAGGAGGTTTGTTTCTTCCTCCCTTTCAGAATGCTGCGGAAATGAGTTAGGCAAGTGTCATTAAATAGCTCCGATGCACGACCAGTTGCTACTTTTTCGGGGTGTTTCTTTTCCACGAACTGTGAAACCCTCTCCCATATTCCCAAGATCTCTTTTATCTCACTTGTAGAGATAGCGTCGCAGCTGACCGTTCCTCGTATCTCAAATGTCGCTCTCGTATTTCAAAACAAAACTTCGCTCGCTCGACAGCTCGTATCTCAAATAACTCGTATGTTAGGGCACTCGTATCTCGAGGTACCACTGAACTTGATTTTTTAAGTTATCAATACTTTAAACTGATCAGATTATCTTCAAAAATCTGTTTTAGTTGGCAACGACTCATAGAACCTAAACATGTTTGTAAAGTTCAATTTGCATTCATTCTTTGATCGAATAGATCTCTACGGAAGTCTATTGCTGAAGTGACAAGAGGATGGATTAAGCCAGTAATAAGTAAAGTCGCAATAAAAAGTTGTCCTCAAAATCCTTTGAACCGAGATCTTACTTAATTTCAGCTTTAACAATAATGTTTTTCTTTAAAATGAAGCCACGTAACAATTTGTGATAATTAGGTATCACGACTACGTCGTTTATAGGCTTGTTAAGCACAACGGTAGTTACCAAATAACGGAATATATTTCAGGTCTGCCGAGTTCTAAATATACAGGGTGTCCAATTTGAAACCTTCCCACCCTTAATATCTCGCTTCCAGTAAGGATATTAAAAATAGGAAAAAGACACGTCATTTTATTGTAAAGAATAATTGCAGCTTCAGTGGTTTAACCCCCTGGGAGCGGTAGATGTTACCCTTTAAATCTTAAATGAGAAGGGGAGTCAAGTGGCAGTATAATTATAGTCTCGGAAATGGCAACCGCGCTAGTTAGTTAGTTATTATCCGAATATGCACAAAGCATTCTACCCTTGGACGCGTCTATAATCTATATGAAAGGGAGGTCCTGTCTGTCAAATTATTTCATCATTCTTCAGAAAAGGATTAATAAATTTTATGTAGGCCCATCCATTAGAAATTAGCGTCTTTATTATTTCTGAATTTCTATTGCGAAATAATTTGTATCCTATTGTGCTGTTGTTCTGTTAATGTAAAGTGTAATTATGCGTTAGTGTTTAGTGCTTTTGTGTAATCTGACAATAGGTGCATATCTTCAAAAAAACTAATTTGAAACTCGTGGGTGTCTGTGTGTTTCTTTAAGTGATTTAGTGTAATGCAGTCCCACACTAACATCAGGGCACGTGATAAGCATAAACCTCTTCCCATAGAAAAAAGAACTGAATGTGTCTGCCCTGGATTCCTTACTCGTGTCAGCGGCCTGGATTTAATTTCTAAGTAATCTAAATATTTATTTTTATAAGAAACTAAAGTTTTATACACAGTTTGGCAACATTGCGCGTAACAGGTGTTTGTGATACACTGCCTCAGGGTGTTATGATTCATTGTCGCGGAGTCACCTGTGAGTAAGAGGGCTTGTTACCCCACTTTTAAAACGGTCGATTTAAAAAAATATATATGTAGCGCTTCTCTAGGACACCCAAGGAGTCACCAATTTAAATATAATACGTCATTTCCATAACACCCTGTATACAATAAGGTTCTCCCTAAAATAACACCACCATTACAAAATGCAATAACCCTTATTTATTCGCTTGGCAGGCAGGGAGGACGAATTGGGTATCGAATTTACAAGCAAATATCACGGTGGGATTAAATATAGACACGCTACTAATTTCGCAGTGTAAAATTGATTTTTAGAAGGCAAACAAACACGTCCTACCGAAGCTTACAGGGCTACATTCTATCAAGGATGTTAGCCCTATTTTATAAAGCACGACTTTTCCAAACTTTTCGCTCTACTAATAATAATATACAGGGTGTCCCCTAGATGGGGTTATCTATGCCACAAAGAGACCTAATTTTTCTATAAAAAATTCTTATAAAAAAATTTGTAAAAAAAATTAAGCTTTGTCATGAGAAAATTTAGTTTTTGTATACACGGAGGTCAAAATCTAAGCCAAATTACAATAAAGGAGCCGCTCAATAGAAGCTTAGACTGTGATTTATGCGGAACAATAAACTGCATATTTTTAAAAACTCATAAAACAAGTAGACAATATCGAAATTCCTCATAACATACCAAATTATCTAAAGAATGAAGGGGGGTCACAAAACGGATCAAATATGTATTTATAAAATGTTAAAATAATCGACACGAAGAACACCAAATAAAGAACAATGTGAAATAATCTACATGTACGGAAAGTTGTTTGCAAAAAATATTATAAAGTGTAGTTACGACATTCCCTTGTGATTAAACAAGTTGTTACTGTTGGTTGTATAACATGGTACGACGGAAATACGAGGCACACAATCAACGTAATCTCCCTTAATTCAAATCCATCGGAAAAAAGTATTCTTGTTGGCTTTCAAAATAGCTGGGTTTGTTCGGGTTTGTTCTTATTATATATTACAAACTACAGTAGAAAAATGTACATTTCTAACCTACGCAACGAGTCTTTCCCACCTCTTTCGATTTCGTAACATAGCCAGATTGACATATTTATCGCAAAGGTATCTTGCAAAATCCCAATTAAAAATTATGTTAATTTGGCAAATAAAACTGGTTTAAGATTAATCCGCAATTGCTCTTAAAATAAATTTGTTTCCCAATAATTTTACTATAAACTGTGAAAAGGCGATTAGACATTCTTTAAAAAAATATTATTATACTTAAAAGTATCAAACGAATCTTGAACTAATCCAACTGCACTCTGGCAACATCTATTTCTATTTTACTACGATTCGGACCAAAAAGATAGGCAAGATGAATGAATACTAATCTCGTAAACAATGCGATGTTTGTCCTTTGATCTAACGGATTGTTATATATTTTGGTTGATTTGTGTTTTTTTGTGATTATTGGTGAAAAATCGTCTTTATTATAAACAATCATGGTGCATTCATGTGTAGTTTGTAAAACAGTGGATCGTTAAACAAGGAGTTATCTTTTCATCGGTAAGTATGGTTATGTTCTAATATTTAACCATTCTTCAACATTGTTGCCATTCAGCGCACACACATGTAGTTCTCTCTTCCACCCATTACTGATTTTCAATAACATTTGAAACAATCACAGCTGCACTTTCTAAGAGTTTTATGAATGGATTATGAGATCTGCAGTTTACAATACCTTTGGGTTGAACTATGGCTGCTGCAGTTGGTCATTATCGCGAACAATGACATATTCGTAACCATAGACATATAATATAAAAGGGAGACTGACTTGTTTACAATTTATTCCGATCAAAGATCGTGGTTAACTGAAATCAATGAAGGAAATTTCTGCTGATTGCCCTAGATCTACCGCCTGCGCTTGAAACCGAAAGTTATATTAATTAGATTGAATGCATTTGTCATCATGTAAGTACCTACTCGCTAAATTATTTATAGTTTCTTAATAATTATAATGTTTTAGGGAAATCACTGTGGCAACGCCATACGTGCGTTTCTACTACGAGCGATCCTGACTTTTAGGAATTTGTCGCAATTCATTCTTATCCATTGTGTTCTTGGATTAATTTTTAGTATTTTTTCAAACTATAACTATTTAGAGCTTTATACTATTAGCTATCTACAAGGTATTATGGAAATGACTTATTATATGTAAACCGGCAAATCCCGAGATGAAAATAAATTGAAGAAAAATAACCATAAATGGCGCTTTGAATTTTTAAGCGAAATATACACTTTATAAGAAATCTGAAAATTTACGTGGCCGCTACTGACGACGTTCCCAATCAGTAATTTATTGAGGCAGTCTTATATTATATCAATTTCTTTGAAAAATACCTACAACGTTTACCTGGCTATGTCTAATTTTAGATCGAAATTATCTAATTGCGTTACCATAAAATTAATGTAAATATCCCGTTTTTAAAGAGCATATTATTTCAACGAATTGACCGACTCGTCCGTTACTTTGTGACAATATATTTTAACTACATACTACCAAAACATTTTAATAAATTAGTGACAAATAACAGAGTATACTTTATTTTCCTTTTATATGGTAATTTTTTTCGAACCTATTTGAAATGTAGGGCAATAAACCGGGATTTTCCGCAGGTCAACATTTTATTCGCGTCAACAACTGATAAATAAAAATTTTAATTAAAATATCTTTTTTTTATGATCCTAAAAAAAAAAACTGCCAACTGCATTGGTATGGATAACTCCTTCTAACTTATCTGAAACTGATGATAAATGATGCATTATGAATGGAATGTCTTGTCTTCCTTTTATATTATATTACGTTCTTAGTCACTAAAAAATGTCATTATGGTATTGTCGTAATTAACTTGTGCTATTGTAGTTCCCTTTGGACTGTATTCGACAAGAATATCGTCCGCTTATCCCAAATGACTGCAACCAGGAGCATTCCAACTAACGTTAACAACTTGATAGGGAATATTGACGCCTAGTTGTAGTATAGTTGTGCACAGGTCTCACATGCTTTCTTGAAAAATAAAATTATCCTATTCTCAGAGGGAAAACTTTTTAAATGCACCTCGTACTTACATGCACTTATGTAAATACATGCATACCACATGGTTTTCTTGTATTTTATATTGATGATAATTAAGGTCAATTATTAATGTTAATACTTTATTTATATCAATAAATTGTTTGGTTTTTCAATTTGACTTATATAACTTCATATATAGGGTGGTCCATCGAAAACAGTCCAACAAGGTTTACGGCTGTGTCACGGCCAACAAAGGCACTGGCTGTGTACGTGAAAATTAAAAAAAAACTCGGACCCGTAAACTTGTGTTTTCAGGGGGACACGTTTCACTATTAATTTCATCCTGAAACCTCAACCCCCCTAGCGGCTACTGCCCTTGTTTTTTCAAATGGGAATGGGTATGTTGTGATACATCTTTTTAAAGGGCATTAAATTCTCTTTAAAATGGCGCTTTGTTTTGTAAACTTGAGCTACGGGCCGCCGAGAAATTGCATTTTAAAAAATGGAATTTTATTGAGTAATACTTACATGTTATCTTATTAAATGTTGAAAATAGCGCAGAAATAACGTATGTAGATCTGGTTTGATCGGGAACCATTTTACTGAAGATTTTGCTCGGCGGCGCGTAGCTCAAATTTACAAAAAAAGATGTATCCCAACATACCCATTCCCATTTTGAAAAACAAGGGCAGTAGCCGCACCCGCTAGGGGGTTGAGGTTACAGGGATGAAATTAATAGTGAAACGTGTCCCCCTGAAAACACAAGTTTACGGGTCCGAGGGTTTTTTTTAATTTTCACGTACACAGCCGTAAACCTTGCTGGACTGTTTTCGATGGGCCACCCTGTATATGTTACTTAACGTATTGCAACTTTCAAGATCGTAGTAGTTTGTAAAGATAATGGTCAGACTAGCTCCTAGTTCATCAGTTCATTCGGTGACCCCGCAAAGGTCTTAAATAACAATAGACATTAAAAATGGGCGCCAGACACTTTATTACAAGGTCTAGCCTTTAAAAGAGTACCAGCTACCCTGGTACCCAGGCTATACTTATAGTTTGGGTGGTATCTACGTCTCCGTGGAACTTCATTGGGCATATGGTCCAGAAAGTTCCGTCTTAAACAGTGCAACATTCAAGTCTAGGCAATATTTCATGCAAATCGTTTTACAGTCAGCATTCTATTGCTGTTGCGGTTTCAAAGAAGAGGGCTGCCAACCCAGCAAAAAAAGTACCGTCAAACTATCAAAATACGACGCTTAAACTCCGCAAAACACAACTAAAAACTGAATAAGAATATAAATTAAACACGAATACACGATCAACAATATAAACACACGAGACATATTTTAAGGTTAATATTTAGTAACTTTTATTTTTGGTTGGTAATGTAAAAATCACTATGTTTTTACGTCAGACTTGAAGCAGAAACTGCAAAAAAAATCGAACATACCCGTTTTTTGGCAAGTTGCAAGAATATTACAAGAAACCAGCTGGTTCCTTAATGCGCATGCCCTCCTGCAAGTTTATTGCAATTGCAGAACAACTTGCCGACTGTGATGCGGTCTTTAGAAAGGAACTGAAAAGGTCAAGATTAATCGAAGAGTATAATATCTAAAAAAAGAATTAAAAATACCCGGAAAAATCTTTATAAATAAGGAATTGTGAATTCTAACCTTGTCTTCTATTCAAGCAAATTTACGACAATTATTTTTAAACAATAAAATTAATCAGTGTCGGTAGTAAATCGAATTACTCAATAGGTATTATCAATTTTTGCTATGAGAAAAATTCTGCCGAGCACTAATCCTTGGCATGCTTTAGCAAATTGCAGTGGCGAGAGAGGTTGGTGAACAAAATAAAGTTCCAGATATCTCACTGTCTGAATTCGTCCTCTTTGACGAATTCAATTTTTAATTAAATATTTTAATTCGAAGTTTCGTATTTTCCAAACCATCATCAACTTTGTTTTTTTTTTGAAATAGTGTGTACTTGGTAACATTTTATTTTATGCTTTACGAACTCCATATTCTGTATCCAACGACGGTATATCACACCTATTAATTATTTATTAGGCGTTTCAGACTAAAAAACTTCATTTGACAAATTTTTCAGATGTTTTTGAATCTTACCGACTTACCACAATATTGTTATACAGGGTGTTATGGAAATGACGTATTATATTTAAATGGGTGACTCCTGGGGTGTCCTAGAGAAGCGCTACCTATTTTTTTTTTTTTTTAATCGAACGTTTAAAAACCGGGGTAATTCACCCCTAAACCCACCCGGTTACTCCTCGGCACATTCATATATGATCATATTACATTGCCAAGCTGTGTAATCAACAGATGTTCAGGCCCAATGTTGCCAACTGTGTAAAAAATGTAAACCTTTAGATTCTTATAAAAATAATATTTAGTTTACCTAGTATCCAAATAGAAGTGAATCCAGGTGCCAGTACACTAGCAAGTAATCCAGGACACAGACATCTTCATGTCTTTTTCTATGGGAAAAGCTTTATGCTCATCACGTACCCTGCATTTTATAACCTTATAAAACATCGAAAGTGGCAACGCTGTATTTTTAAGTATTAACCCCAGCCGCTGCAGTCGCGTAAAGAATAGGCAACCCGATTGTCCAAGATCAGCTATTTAAAATTAGCCGGCCGGTTTCCTACTGTTTTTTCAAGCAGATTTGTTTGTTAATACTTAAACCAGAGTTTAAATTATTAAGTTATTTGTTCTTTTCGCGACGGCAGTGCCCCAGTTCAGCAGTTCAATATCGATCGATCGAACAAACCCGAACCAACATGTTATTTATTTTTAAAATTTTTAGATGTTAAATACATAATTTCCCAGACCACTCAGACAATAAGGGCGTATTTTTGTCTACACAGTAGCACTTTAAAATACTAATTCAGATTGAATAGTACTTAGATGTGTTCATGAGACGCGAATTTGTGAGATTATTGTGCCGGTTTGTTTTTGTTCGGGTTACCTAGGTACTTGGTGTTTTTTTATAAATTAAGTTGGTTTTAAATAAGTCCGAAAAGCTAAATAAAATTGCATTTTTTTTCTAAAGGGTAAGTGGCATTTATAAACTTTTAAGTTGTCCAGATCTGACGGGTGTCGTTCGAATTGAACAAATGAGAACATACCTGACCATTTATAAACTCCGCGGCGGTTCGTTCGAGTCAGTTCAAGTTTATAAATCATAGATTGTTTCCCAGCGAACTGAACTGAACGTAAAAGATTATAATAATGTACCCTGAAAAATAAACAACTTGCAATCTGTCAAACGGTTATTGACTTTCTAAAGAGTTTACCCTGAAAATATGACAACACTGTTGACATATGTTGCTTTGTTTACCTTCCTGACACGGGCACCACGTGGTCATCTTTGGTTTGACATAAGGTCATGTACAGGGCATATTAAATTAAAGCGCCATTTTTGGATATTTTTCTTCAATTTGTTTTCATCTCAGGAATTGCCGATTTAAATATAATACGTCATTTCCATAACACCCTATTATATGTAACATATTTTATTAAAGTTTTACTTTTGATTGCATAGCTAAACATTTCGTAGCATTTTACTTTCATTCGAATTAGAAATGCACTGTTTAAAATTCAACAAATGAATGTCGATGTAAATACAATGAAAGTAAAAGGTACAAACTAATTATAAAAATGTACGTGCATGTAACTATAAGGGTATTACATAATAACTACTAATGAGATTTCGGTAACCTTCCCACTCTTCTTTTCATCGAAAATAAAACCTTAAAAGACTTTACTTATTAGAGAAAAAATGTATTAATTGTTCTCGTATTTGTTACCCTACTGCGCATTTTTTTCCCTTTTATGACCTTTATCCTCCTTTCTTTTCATTCTTATTAAAATATAATTACGATTTCCTTTTAAAAAAGATGCAGAAGTTTAATTATATATTTTTCTTAAACTAAAGAAAATTCTTCGTTTTTTCGAACCATAATTAATTATTAACTAAATACATAGCTTAATATTAAATGACTAGGCCTGTTTTTTTCAAAGCATTAGAAGAAAACTCGATAATAAATAGGAATTGTTTTAATTAATTATTGTATTTTCATATTTTTTTCCTCAATTTTTTATATGTTTATTATTGACATTTTAGATAGCCACGTCTTCTAACATTATTCTCATTTCATTCTTAATTATTTGACTGATACTATAAAATAGTACCCAGTCACAGTAGACAAACGCTAAGGCAAAAAAAGTTCCACTTAATCACCGTTTCATCTCCTAATAAGGGGCTTATTTATGTTAATGTCGATTAGACTGCATCTGTAGGTACAGCATTACAGAAGCTACAATATTAATCCATAAAACATCTTGTTTTTTTTATATCTCCGACGGAAACAAATCATCAGTCATCATGTAAGCATTTTGCACTTATTGTTAGTTGGTATGCCAAGAATATTATGAGCGTGGGTCGTATTATGGCAGGCCATTCATTATTTCGAGGCCATTTAAATATTAAAATATTTGTTTGTTTAGCAATTTTAACGTTTATTATATTAAGTCTTTCTTTCCCACTTCCACGGGTCTACTAGTACTAGACGACACCATTGGACGAAAGAATCAATAACTATAGCAAAATAATTTTGCCTTTTCAACTAAAACAGCTTGCAGTATTTTTCCCTGTAAAAAATCTCACAAGGAAACTGACAGAACTGGTTAATGGTTGTTTCACGATTTTTATTAAATAAAAAATAAGGGATATATTTTTTACTGCCCAATACTACGATTTTCAAATATACAGGGTGTAAATTTAAAAACATCCAACCGCTTCCAGTAAATAATATTAAAAATAGGAAAGACACAGCAATTTTATTGTAAAGTGGGACCCTTTTAAAGAGTATTTAGGCAGTGTCTTTGTAACTGGTAACGAATTAGAAAGGGCACTAGTAGGGATCAATAATCATTCTAAGAGGAATCAACACAATAATGTTTTCTTTTTAAACAATAACCTAAAAACCATAAATTTCAGTGCAGGTTCTAATAATTATGTCCATTGGTGCTGTAGGATTGAAATATCAACAAGTTAACTTTATTAGATTTTACAGTGAGTCCAGGTATAAATATTCGAAATTGGTTTTTACCTACAATGCACCAATTTGGAATATTTATAACCTGTCCATAGCTTAAAATCGATTTAAAGGTAGTAAAGTGAAAAAGGAATTTCAAAAGCTAGAAAATTTGCAATCTATGGAAATTTTTTCCTGTGAAGAAACCTGTTATTTATTTAATAAATAAATTAGGTAAATAATTTATTATCTATTTAACAATAATTTGTTTTGGGAACTCTATAGATTTGGTATTACCTAAATAAACAGGTTTTTACTAATAATATTTAAAACTATCTGCGTAAGTGACCCCCTGGACAATCTTGTAGACCATGACACGGATGCATTAGTTTCTTAAATATTAATTTTTCTATTAATGACAAGGTTTTACAATCTATTGGTAAAGACACATGGTTCCAAAGTTATTCAAGAATGGGAATAAAAACAAAAATACAATGTACATTTGAAGGAGATTTTCAAACCTATACAATTTTAAAACCATTACGCCTATATGAGCAAACCATATAAGTAGGTTCGCTTAAAAAGAAAACTAAACAAGCTCCACTAAACCCAATACCAAATCTGAACAACAAAAATAGTGTATGGAAACCTACAGATTGTAACCTATACTTTTTACTAATGGTTGAATTATAGCGTGGGCAAAGAACTTACCTACCTTACCTTAAATATACATGTTTGAGAAGACTCTAGGGTAAATAAATTTATCAATGGGTAGGGCTATGAAGCATACGATAATTGGTAATTAAAACAAGTTCTTGTGAAATCCTGCGTTCTACATTTGCAAGCAAATTGTAATAAAATGGTTATTTCCAATGTACACTACAATAGTTTATCATAACGGTTCACACAAAAACTTCAAAGCATACGTTTCGCGAACTCATATAATATAGCCTGCATAATCAGTTTCCTAATGGTAATTTAAAAATCAATGCTAAACACTACTGCAAACCAAAATTTATGTAAAAAAACTCACCTAAAAACTCTCCAACTGTCAGTTTTTAGAACCAAACAGCTGCACAACGTTGGAAGGATGATTCACAACACAAAGGGCGTAGTTTATTATAGTCACATAGATTTATTAAAACAGTTATTTAACTATATTTTTAAATTTTTAAGTTTATATAATCACGGGAGTTTAATAATACACCTACTATTGCCACTCTGCAACGCAAGTTCTTTGCAGAATTTGTTCTCTGGACATCACTTACAAGAAATCGAGAGAAAGTGACGTTGGTTTTGACGTGAGAGAAGGGGACGAATTTGACATTTGGGTTGTTGACGCCAAGAGATTAACGCACTGAGTAGCCAGTCGTTTGTTCTCTGTCTTTTGCAATAAGTGGGAATGAATAGTAAAAGGACCTAAGCTGAGTTGCCATATCGTCGGTAGACACAGTAAAAACCGATAATTTCTCTGTGCGGAGCGTAATTTTATTTGCACATGGTTCTGCCATTTGATCTGTATAAGTGGTTGTCTATGTGTTCTTGAAACTTTCATATGGCAGTGTTTTTAAAAAGAAGCGGTCTGCTCTAATAATTCTATAAGATTAATGAATGAAAAATACTTCTAAGGTGAAAAGAGTAAACTTACAAAGAATCTAGGCCTTAAGAACAGCCTAGTCTAGCAGTAATGTCGCGATGACCTATCATCTGTATAAAGTGCGTAAACTATAGAATTTAACAGCTGCAGCAGCTTTCAACCTAACCGGGCCAATGGGACAGTCCATTCCTTAGGATAGTTCCAACTAAAAGTTTGTGGGCTTATCATTATGATTGTGAATTGACTTTCCTTTTATCCTGGTGGACAAAAAAAATTAAAGTCATTAAGAAATCCCATCGAAATTCCGTTAGGACGTAAGAAAACAATTGTTCTTGGAAAATACCAGCCCGGTAAGACTGCTTTTGGGGGTCGAAACTTGGAAGGGATGCTAAGCCTACTCTGCTCATAGAATGCGAACAGCACAAATTGTTATTAAACAAGCTAACTTCCTTCGTCTGGCGGGAATGAAAATCAAGCAACAACAACTGATGTGATTTAAAATAGTGGAGATCACGCAGCATCTTTAAATTTTGAAATAATTTTTAATTTTCTAATATTTTCACGAAAAACGTCGTTTCCTTTTCGGTGCAAGTGGGTAATTTGTAATTGAAATATTCATTTAGTCATCTTTACCGAGAGTAAGCATCAATAATAATTTCTTTTCCTAAATCATATGGGACCGAAAAATATGCTTGGACTTGAAATATTTGCTAGGACCTAGAGCCCAGTTGAAGATGGTAAAATATTTCATGTAAATTATGATTTACTTCCTATTTCTAAATAAAACTACTTACAAGCTTATTTCTGAAGTTTAATTTTTCATTTGTAGTTACGTTACTAGTTCAATAAATGATATAAGAGTATGTAAGGATTATTTTAAAGTGATATTTACAGCTTAAAACATGTCAGAATCCTAATATTTGATTTTCACCACTTAGTAAATCAAATAAAAGGGTTTTTGAATGTTTTTTGTTGGTTAAATGTCACCATAGAATAATATTATAATAATGTCACTTTAAAATATTGACAGTAATAAAAATTTTGACAAAAGTGACATTTGAAAAACACGTGCGTTTGTCAGCTGATGCCAGACGTAATGGATGCCGGGTTTGTTCGTTTGTTCATACTTGCTTCGATTTGTAAACACGGCTGCTTGTCTTCTTCCTGTTTATAAGCATTCGTTGGAAAGTACCATTGGCCAAATCACTAAAGTGTAGGTATTTTTTAAAATCTGATGAACTTATCAGGAAAATGGGAAATAAATAATACACATTTTTCCACAAATTTTATATAAAACAAAAAAAGAAACATTAAAAATGTGAAAAATTAGTCATAAATTAAAAATAATATAATCATTATCCTACAACACTCATATAACGATAGGACAAATTGGCAAAATCACAATATTTACTTCTCAAAGCATTGCACTTTGCCTATTTATTGAAAAATACTCATCACAGATAATCTTAACTGTACAACCACCAAAAGGCAGAAATAGAAAATAAATACATATTATACACAATGTCTTCCTACTATAAAAAGCTTGAAAATTAATATAGCGTTTTTTTTTAATAAAAATGTAATCATATTGTTTAAAAATATGTTTCTATTTTATTTATATTATTTGAAATAGACATCCACTTTGATTGGTTTTCGAGTCACATTTCCTAGATTAACACAAGGGTATGTATGTAACAAAGATCTAGAAAAAAGAAATGGATAACACACCGAACCCTTTTTTGTTACTGTCAAATTAAGTTAACCGAAAGTTCGGTGGCTTTCCATTCATTATCCTTTAATATTGTTGGCCCATATATACCAATAAAAGGTATACCTATATATTGAAAAATTAAGCCGAATTTCAGTTATAACGTACATAAATACTATACAGGGTGATTTATGGTTGCTGGCCTGATTAGACGTTTTGAAGAACTATGGAATACTTTGAAAATTTGGTATTTATAAAGTGGACATGCTATCTCTCTTAAAAATAATTTTCTGTCGCTTCTACTAGACAGTATTAGCAACTTTGATAATTTAAATGGAACACACTGTATTATATTTTTTAGAATACCTATTAATTTCAATAACTGGCATTAAAATTTTCCTATACCTGTCCGTTATCGTTCTTGAGATAATATAATAATTTAACTTTTTTTTTTTCTAAAACATGTCCGATATCTTTGGTTTGGAGTCAGGTAATACCATTTCACTAAAAAAAGGTCTTTCATTCTGTTGCAAAATATAGTACACGGTGTTTCAAAATACAAATATTTTGTTTCTTTTGAAAAATGATCGAGTTGGTTTTTCTAAATGAAACATGTGGTCCTAAAAGCTCTTGAAATTCTCTATCTTTCTATGTGTAATATTGATATACCTATCTCGAACAATTTTTGACATGAGCATTTATTTACCAAAATTAATTATTTACCTTAAGCTTTTAATAATTGATTTGTGATTGTTATGGGTAATAATTAATTTTACTAAATAAATACTACTAAGTCAAAAACACATTACACATAAAAAGATAGACAATTTCAAGAGCTTTTAGGACCACAGATAAAATACATGGTGTTTCATTTAAATAAACATACTTTTCTCATTTTTTCATATAATCAAAATATTTGAAACACCCTGTACTAGTATAACTAATATTTGGAAACAGAGGGAAAGGCCTCTGGAAATTACCTGACTTCCAACCAAATTTCCGAAGGACATTTTCTAAAAAAAAAAGTTTTAATTATTATCTCGAGAACGATAACAGATAGGTATAGGACAATGTCAAGAGAAGTTATTAAGAAATTAACAGGGATTCTAAAAAAAATATAATACACAGGGTGTTCCATTTAAATCAACAAAGCTGCTAATACTTTCTAGGAAAAGCGGCAGCACTGCACGGCGGAAAATATTTTTAAAAGAGAGAGCATGCCTTCTTATGTATACAAGCTACCAAATTTTTAAAGTGATCCATGGGCTAGTTCTTCATAAACGTCTAATAGGTTATCCACCATCAATCACACTGTATACTAATAATGAAAAATTAAGCCGAACTTCAGTTATAACGTATTCATGTAAATACTATATTAGGCCTAAATTTGCTTTAGAACACAATTGTAACTGGAAATACGAATGTATAAATCTCAATATACATAGAAAAATAAGTTTCGAGTTGGCTCACTTTTTTTGCAGCCAAATTACCGACGTATTTGGTTTGACATGCCCTGTTAAATTTTCCAAACTTTGTATTTTTGTCTTGCTTGTCTCTTTTTATTAGGATTTCGTATACCCAGGGCGTTTTGTTATATGTATTTAACGGGACGACTTCTTGGGGTATCCTAGAAAAACCCGATATACTTTTTTATAATTGACCATCTATAAACTTGGGTAAAGACCTCGGAAATCATCCCGACATTGGGCGATGCCATGCATACGTGTAACGAGTGAGGTGTAGGTTAAACATGCCATGTAATTTTTCATTTAATTGTGAAGAATTTGTTAAAACTGTGGCATAAAATTTGCTTCTAGAGTTTGAACTATGGGGAAAATGGACATCACTGACGTCTCTTGACTAATCATATGAGTTTGCTTGCAGTAGTACACGCGACTTTCTATGAAAATTACATTAGACGATTTTTCTCGCTTGTTAACTTTGTAATTTGTTTTAATCTAAGAATTGAAATATAATAAGGAATTCCATAACATCCTGTGTAGTCTTTGAAACCTATTGTCGTTACTCGATCGTCCGTCTCTCACATGGGAAAAATGTATGAACTATAATGGTTAGAAAGATAAAGTTCAGGGCATATGTACATCCACAAACAGATATCAGAAATTTACAAAAGAAAAATTAACAAAATAAAACAGCGAGTCTCGACTCTTTAAGGTTTTCTAATGAACATTTTTTTAAAAATCCAGTATTGATCACCCTGTACATGTACATACGTATACCTTCGCCTTAATATCAAAGCTACTCTTTCTATAACAACAAAATTTACAAATATTACACCTATTTTTGCTTATGGGCCAAAAATATTTAATTATACTTATTTTAAAAGTTCATAATCAAGCACATTAAATTCACATACAGCTCAAGCTTTAAAGAACTGCTTGATTACATAAAAATTAAATTATTATGTACAATCTATTTTAAGTAAAGTATACAGGGTGTCCAAAACCCATATTACTTCAGGTAACTCAACAACTACGACAAAAATTAGAGATAAGTTGTCTCTTCTAGAGGCAATTAATTATCTTTTGACGATGCTGCCAAATTGTCTTGAACTTCTGAGTTAATGTGTCTTCTTCAACCCTCATATCTCCTCTGATTCTCACGAAATTTTGGACACTCTGTATAAACAATTAAATACCATTTTTCACAAAAAAATAAAAATATATTTTTAAGGTCCCTGAGCATTATAATAAAAATAAATCAAGAATACTATAATTTTTTTACTATCCATATAAGTCGAGTAAACAGAAAATTTGCGAATTTATAGAAAATAATATATTAAATGAAATTTAGGGTAGTATAAATACACAGTGTGGTCATAATTTTTATCGTTTAACTAGCATATAAAAAAGTGGGATAAAACTGAATGTTAAAAGCCCAGGTATGAATAAAATGTTATTTGAATAGTTACCGACGCGTTCCAGAGAATGGACCATTTAATTCCAATTTATTTTTAAAAGTCAGAAAATAAAGTTTCCAGATATCTAAGGATAACCATAAATCCCTTCTATGTATGTATATAGAATAAAAAAACTTAAAAGACGCAACAAAATTAAATTTTGAAACTTTAGATATCATCCATAAATAATAGATATTTTTTACTACCCCAGCAACAAGTACCTAAATATCGAGGCAAAAAATTGCACGTAAGAATGTCCTATTATTAATTTTGATACTTATTGCAAAAATTTGCCTATAAAAAAATCTGGTAACGAAATAAACAAGCTTAAAAATCAACAAAATTATATCTCGTTTTCCTCTTGCACCAATAAAATTGCATCAAAACCGATCACAAAAATGCATACAGCAATGGTAAACACTAAAAATATCACCTGGTTTTTGTATACATCATGGTCATTTCATTCAAAATCAACACAAGAGGTTTTAAGCACTTTAAAAAATATATTTTTATCTTTGTATTAAAAAAATACAAAGTTATCGTATTAATTATAAAGATTTACCGATCAAACAATGACAATGAACCTTCAAATCCGTACACGTGTATCAACAATTTTAATGTTATTCAAAAAAATTTAGACTTATTTCAGTCTAGGAAAAAAAATATTTGTGTGAATATACTGTTAAGTCCACGATACGATTATTTCTATAAAATATTCATTATACAGGTCTAGAAATGCGCTGTCGTCTGCCCATATCCTAGTAATAAGAAGAGTAAAAATATATAAGTATCGCAAAGCAAACAGAAATAGGAACATTGTTTCCCCCACTCCATCGTATCGCATCTCGTTCATTGTTCTCCTGCTTCCCGCTCGTACGTTGCCGCCTGAATGAAAGGAAGTAGGTGTTTTTAAAGGGTATCATTTAACTGGTTAGCAAAATATTCTTGTTTTTGCGAACAGAAAAATGTAATCGGTCAGCCAAAATGGCTAGTTGGTCAGCAACTTATGGACAGCAAGCATTTCTGAATCGGTCAGTAATTAATGTCATACTAGAGTGCTCTAAATTATTTTGGTACGCAAATTAAATATATAAGCTGCTATGAGCGATCCTCTTTTAATTAGATATTAGTAAGCAATCAGCGGGTAAGCAAAACATTTAATCTTGGTCAACAATAAAACGTGAAATAGTGACAGTGCCCTGGAAAAACAAGTGAAAACCCGCCCCCGCTACACTTTTCGGGCCTTGACTGCTACACCGAATGAAAACACAAGCACGCAATTAGCTACTCGTATCACGCGACTGCTTTCGCTCCGCCCGCAATAACGAACTTTGCCGATTATTCAAAACAAACGCAATCCAATGATTTATATTGATAACCATTCTTTTAATATGCAAACCTCTGAAGTAAACTGCTTCTAGACATGTTTTTCTCTACTGACCAATTGTAAAATCTTGCTGACCAAGTAATCAACTGTTAATTAAGCGATCACATGATATTACAAGCGGACTGATATCGGCTGAAATTGTTGACAGTTTATAGCATTTTTTGCAGCCTGATTTTTATTTATTGCAAGCAAAATCTTTTTATGTTGATCAAATGATTTAATGGCTTTTTTTTGCTGCGAACCAATTTTAATAACGGCAAACCATTTAATTACTTCTCGTTTTTAAATAGCTTTTTCGCGGATTCTTTGCTAGTTTTTTAAAGTGTTATTTACTATACCACGAAATGTTATATTATTTTAGAACAGATTATAACATTTATTTCTTTCAGCTCGCAAAAAATATACTGACCAACAAACTAAATAACAACGGGCTATGAATACGTCATTTTTATGACACCTGTTTCCAACACAGTACATCTCCTTTCTACAGCATAAATATCACTAAAATTTAAAATTCAGTCGAATCGAGAGACAGCACAACAGAACAATGCGCGACAGCCGATGCGATGGAGTGGGGGAAACAATCTACTTCTGTTTGCTTTGCGATACTTAATATTTTCTCTTAATATTACTCTTTTAACTTATGTATGGATATGGGAGGGCAACACTATTTCCAGACCTGTAATGTGTTGATTTAATAATAATAATATCCATTATTCACCATAGAATAACTGGTCTATTGATTTTTAAAATCAAGCTTTTATGTAAATTGAAGTGGAGACAGTGTTCCTAATACTTGGATACTGCAGAGCATTGTTACCACTCACAAAAATAAATATTTCTGGTAATTTAAGCTGAAATTATATAGTTGTGGAAGTTTTGCGACACCAGTATTTGCTTATGTCGAATAATATACCATTAAAATGACTTTTCAACCCTACACGGTTGACCAGTGAAATGACCCAGCCAAAATTATATTACGGTTTCCCTAAAAAGTCCTAGTCCGAAGGCTTATGTCACCTAGCCGCAATAACAGCCGTTTCAATACCTAAAAGTTCTTTCACTTTATTTGTATACTTCACTAAAGCAATCTTCGAAGCTCTCGTGTTTATTTTCTCGCCCATGTTCAGAAACTGACAGCAATGCGCCTGTTCTAAAAAGTCCGTCATTTTCAGTTCCCTAATCACAGTTTTGTAATTCACTGGGGCACTAGAAGTGGAAGGAGGCGAGATCTGTCTTAGTAACGCGTCACGTGACTTAATTCTTAGCAAGTTCGATAGGTCCTGCAGCAACACCCACCGTTCCGAGTTCGGTTCGCCCCGAAGGGTATATAAGTTGGGCAGAAGTGACTCGGACATGTCAATTTCTATGTCTTCTGGTTCGGGATCGGAATCAGGCTTGGGGATCTCATCCAATACGTCATAGCCGGATTCTTCCGGATCTGAAATGTGGAAATTAAAAATATTTTAAATCCACTACCGCTAACAGCAGTAATCACCAAAGAGATATACATTTAAAATTATACAGCACACACTCGGTGGTTTAAAATTACTTCAAAAAAATGCTTTCAACTGTAAGAAATAATGTTATTGTAAGGATATGTATTGGAACGGACTAAGGAGTTCGGTTATAAATAATATTAAATAGTTGTAATACTTTGATTTACTGATCACTGAAAAGCCATTTTTAGAATTAATTTTGATATCTATTGTTCACGTATCGATAGATTTTTAATATCGTTACATCCCTACGACTGATTTCGGTTCAGGACGGTCGTCGTTGTTTCACGTCGTTGGTTGGCAACCAAACAGGCATTAATGCCGGCGGGGTTGCCTATATGACGGCGACATTGTGCGCAAAACAACCGACGGGCATTATGACATTCAGATTCAGATCAGAGAATAAAAATCGAACCATACTCACCAAAACAATATGCTGGCCCGTAAAAAGACCAAGGCGAACCGTTTGCTCCATCCCTATCATTTACGTGTGCGTTAAGAAGTATCCTAGTTTTTTCATCAGTTGCCAAGGAAACTGGTGTCACACCAGAGTAAGTGGCCAACGAAGGATCTGCCCCGTATGAAAGTAGCAATCTTACTATTTCCACAAAGCCATTTTCAACAGCTTCATGAAGCGGCCTAAAAATGGCAATAAAATAATTATTATCACAATGTATCCAAGATACTAAAGCTGCAGATATTGCTTTTAATCTTGTAGAATACATGCAAAAATTCTTGAGAGATTAAAATCGTAACTTAATTATACAATTAGGGACTTTTAATACTCCATGAAGTGCAAAAAAAAATATTTATACCTTATCCCTCCTTGTGCCGACTCTTGAACATTAGCACCATATTTTAAAAGTAATTTGGCAATTTGCAGGTGACCCCTAGAACAAGCTTCATGAAGAGGCGTGTACCCTGCGTTGTCCTTAGGAGATGGAGGCGAGTCCATTTTTTCTAAACAATAGGCTGTTATATCCTAAAAAATTTATAGACATTATGTATTGTATATTATAATTAAGGAGTATTTTTTTTAAATTGTATTGTTAGAATCAACAGTTCTTTAATTATTAGTTTTTAAAAACTTACCACATAACCAAGCCTCGCCGCTCGATGCAAATGGGACTCTCCGATTCCTTTATTCAACACCCAACTCTTAACTTCCTTTTGTATATCATCTATGGACTCGGGGGTCTTTCCGGGCGGCCTCTTTTTCCTCTCCGCACTTCCATCGCCTTCCTCCTTCTTAATTTTCTTCTTTTTTCTAATATAATCAAACCCGGAGCTGAATTTTCTTCTCATTTTCCCAAATCTATTGCGTCGTTTACCCGAAATGCTTCCGTCGTCGCCGTCGAGTGATGTCGTCTCAGAGCGCGCATCAGGGTCTTTTTTAATAACTAAATCAATCAGTTTCTTGTCTTCATCGTCCTCATCGTCTATAATTTCTTGTTTGATTTTCGTATTGGCTAATTCCTTTAACAAACTTTCCGTGTCTTTTTCCGCTTTTAATTTATCGGTAACGTTTGACGTTACAATGTTTCCATCTTTCTCATTCCTAACCTGAACCGAGTCTATTTTTTCTTTCTTAATCAAAATGTCTTCCAAATTTTTAGAAAATGGCTCAATATTCTCGTCTCCTTTAACTTGCATATCATTAATGCAGGTCACCGGAGGCGCCGAAGCGGGCCGATCTTCTCCGAAAACTTCTTTGATTGTCGCTCGTTGCTTCATCGCTCTAGTTTCTTTTCTAGTCCGCGACGATAACACTATAGTCGTGAACTTATCGTGCACACCCAATATGTTATTACCGCTATGAATAAACGCATTTTTAAAGTTCTTAACTGTATCTTTCCTAAAAGGCAAAACCGCAGATTTAGCACTGATCACAGGAGAATTGAGACCTTTAGATTTCTCTGGGCTTTTTTCTGTTAGAGCTAAACTAGGTGTAGGCGTAGCGAGAAGCTCTACAAGATTTTCGGATTTCGGAATCACTTTCGGACTATGATCTTCCTTTCTTTTGTGTTTTCGTTTTTTCCTCCCACCACATTTTTCCAATAACCTGTCTAAAATGGACATGTTTTCCTTTTTCGTGTTCGGTAAACTTTTAATTGACGCAGATCCTTCAGAATCGTAATTAGTCTTTTTACTAAATACATTAAAACTACTTGTACTTTCACTATCGCTATCTAGCGGCTCAGACTTGAACTTCTTAAGACTCTTTTTGTTTGGCTCTTTGTTCTCGGTGTCAGTCGTCATGGAGGGTGTAGGTGACTGCGGACATGGATCCAGGTCAGGCAGAGAAGTAGATAATCTCATGGAGGCTGGAGGGCGCGTCAGTTGTATAAGTCTTGGAGGCATTCTCAAGGATTTCTTGTATTTATAAACACCTTCTTCCCACCCTGGATAAAAATCTGAACCATCTCCGAATGAAGGTTTCTTGGCTGGACGAATTACTGATAAATGATCAGTGTTCTTTCGCGGATCATCTGTGTCAGGTTTGGCGGATTCCACCACATCCTTGCCCGATTCAGGTTTTTCTTTCCCTGTTTGTTCCTTCTTAACCTCTATTTTTGGTTCTTCCGCTTTAGATTCAGCAGGCTTGACAAAGTCAGGTTTGTATATCTCGTCGTCTCCTTTTTCGTTCTTAATAGGTGTTGTCTCAGCTTCATTGTCGCTACTCTCACTAGACGAAATTATTTTTCGTCTTACTCGGTGCTTGTTTCGTACTGCTATACGCCCGTCTTTCTTTATTTCACTATCTGACATATCGCTATCACTTTTTATCACATTTCCCACAATGGGAGTCTGACAACTTTCCTCTGTAACGTTGACATTGTCTTGTACAACCATGTCATCTAGAGTATCTACCAAGAGTTCTTTCTTAATTTCTTTTTCTGTTAGTACAGGAGAGAAATCATCGTCAATTTCCACTTTGACCTTAACTTCAGCGTCTAACACATTTTCTGGAAGAACCGGTTCCACTTTTATTTCTAGTTCCTGTTTCACAATTCTTTTAACTCGTTTTGTATTTTTGGTTTTTAGTTGCTCTACAAATTTATCGCAAATCGATGTAAATATATCGTCTTCGGGGCTGGGAGGTCTTGACGGTAGTCTTGGTGATTCTATCTCCATATTATGCACGGGAGTAGTAGCTTGTTTTAACGAGTTTCGTCTATCTTTTCTCATGGCATCTAGCGATTGCCTTTCTAAAACAGGCATTTCGCTTTCTTCGTCCGTGTCAGGGAAGTCAAACACCGAAGTCTCTGAAGAACTTCGCAATCCCGATTTGTCCCTTGTGGGCACACCATTCTTAGCGAATTCTTCTTCGTTTCGACTAAATAATCGTTTTCTAGGGGCAAAAGCGCTTTGCCTTTCTTTATTTAATTTTGGAGGACTTGCACTGCTACTGGTAGTACCGGAAGAGCTGGACACTTGTTGAGTATTGTTTTTCTGAGGTGATCTTATTTGATCTTCGATAAACGATTGTAATCTCGCGTCCCGAATTGCATTATTGTTACCGTTTTGACTCTGTACGACTTGTTTAAGTTCACCTTTCGTTCTAATTCTAGCCGCTAGGAAAGCTGCCAGACCATCATAGTCACTATTGACATTACTGCTATTTATTATGACGGTACTACTTGAATCGTCGCTTATTACTCTGCTAGGGGCTTCTGCGATTTGTTCTATGCCACCTTCACGAATCGATTCAATCCCTTTTGGAGGCATCCTGCATAGATTCGGATCCGGAACACTAATAGGCGTAAAAGGGGAAATATTATTTCTATCAATACCAGGTTTAGGTTGCAACGGGGCCGTTACGTATGTGTTAGGATGTTGCACATCAGACCTTTGATTAATTAATGTCATGTCATGAGATTTTTGTTGTTCTAACTTTTTCTGTTCCTTATGCTCAATACTGGTTCTCAGCAAGCTAAGTACACGTTTATCCACACCTCCGACCATACTTTGTTTGTTCGTAGTGGGTAGTGATGGATTCGAGTTCGATCTGGCAGCTGGATTTAGATACATACTATGAGATTGTTTCGAAGGTAGATTGATATACCCAGGGTATTGCAGATTGGCAGGGGAAGGAACATAAGTCTGACTATGACCAGTTTGAGGATGGTAGCTGTTGGATTTAACGTAAGGCTGTTGATGTTGCTGGATTGTCGCTTCATAATGTTGTTTTTGATAATTATAGATATCTTTCCCCTTGTTTAATTCGGAATGATTCCCGTTAACTAAAGGAGACTTTGCAGATAAGTCAGTCATTTTATTTTGCTGTAAGAGTTGCACTGCTGGCTGACGCTGTTGATGCTGCTGCTGAACCTGCAACTGTTGTTGCTGCATTTTATAATGTGTCAACTTCTGTTCAATTTGAAGATCAATAGAGTGTCTCCAACTTTCCACCTTAGGTATTTTATTGGGAATCACTGGGGGTGGAATTTCTCCAGGTCTCTTCAGTGGAATCTCGCGATTTTCGTATGAATGCATCGACAAAGATTTTTGATTACCTGCGTTGTAGTCTGGTCGAACTGGCATAGTTTTGACAGGTACCTGCAAATGCTGCGATATCGATGGTATATTCGCTGTTGGGTATCTATTCTTAACACTGTCAGGTGGATAGGCTAAATTTCTATTATATTCAGACCTAGGATGGTTGGTATTTTCTTGAAAAATGCTTTTTCGTACCGGATTCTCGTTGGGTTTCGAGGGTATCCAGGTGGAATGTCCTGAAGGCAGATTGAAATTGGGATGAAATTCAACCTTTGGAGCTGTCGCAGTGGGCAAATGAGATCTATGGGAAAGATTTCTATGAAGAGAATTATTTATATCTAAAGTAGGATAGCTGTGAGAAGAAATAGTATTTGCAGGAGCTTTATTTTGAACATATTTTCCTTCGCCCTCGTCAGTAGAGTCAGCTGATGTTCGCACCGTTTTCACTGATAAATCTAACGGACTTTCACGTTTTTGTTTGATTACAGACGAAGCTGGTGATTCGGTTGTACTATTAGTTCTGCTTGCTACAATCGCTGGTTGGTTGTAACCTATATTTTGATTAGATTGAGGTCTATATAAATTTTGACTTTCCGTTTTCTGCCTTTGATATAATGACTGAGATGGAGCTTGGTTTTGATTCGCAGGAGTATTGTAATACGGCGTATTTGTTGTGGTCATTATAACATTATTATACGACTGAGTTAAGGCAGTCGTAACTTGTGAAATAATGCGCTGATGACTTTGAATTATTGCATTTTGATATTGCGTGTAAGCAGAGTTTGTACCGCTAGAATATGGCTCAGATCGAACTTGGCTTTGTTGTACGGTGGAAGAATTATTGGTAGTTTGGCTTGTGCTAGAATGTATCCGGGAGCGAGTAGTTGCGGTTTTGGCAGGTTCCTTAGCGGTTCTGCTGGAATGGTAATTCGAAAGAGCAGCGATGGGCGGTAAGTTATGAGTAGTACGATACGTTTGATCACTGCTAGCGGAAGGTTGATAGTGACCATCAATTTGCCGACTATTATTTTCTGTGCTTCGATTTTCAACGCGATAGGTACTTTGTTGCGAGGGGGTACTAGATGCTTGCGAGGAATACACTCCCTGTTTGTAATATGTATTTTGCGAACTTGTTTGATATGATTGTGTGGGCAGGTAGCTACTAGTAGTTTTAGTTTGAGGTTGCGATTGTACTGATGAAGGATAATAGGAACGAGATTGGTATCCATACTGAGATTGAGAAGGCGGCGGATATCCTGGTGACTGCGGATGCTGATAGGTTTGAGCAGCTGATGCTAACTGCTCTCTGGATGGCGTACGAGACACCTGAGGCGTAGCGGGCTGGTGGTAAGGTGAGCTGGTAACGATATGAGGCTGATACTGATGATTTGGGGGAATTTCACGCGATTGTGGCCTCGAAAACTGAAATGTCTGTTGAGCTTGCGATGTAGGCTGCTGCTCTTGGAGCTGTTGTTGATAAGGGCTATGATATTGCCGTGAAACTTCCTGATATTGCGCAGGGTGAGAAGGCGGCCGGGATCCCGTTGAGCTTTGTGACGATGGTCTTTGGACTTGTGTGCATTCTCGAGTTGGTGGCCTATGAAAAAGTGGATTAGTTGTGCCTTATTTGCGTTGAAACTATAAGATATTTAAATATTAATTATATTAATACATACCTGCTAGGTTCACTTGGACTGGGCTGCTGCCAGTGAGTTTCACTAGTTGTTGCAGTACTAGCGGTCGAGCTAGCGGTATAATGCTTATCAATTCCCTGCTGATAAATTGCTTGTTGCTGCTGAATTGGCTGTTGCTGTTGAATTGGCTGTTGCTGTTGAATTGGCTGTTGCTGCTGGCCCGTTTGCTGGTGATTCTGAGTTTGTTGCGGGGCATTTTCTTGATGTTGAAAATAGGGGCCGGCCGCAGCGGTAGCTGTCGGCAGCCCCTGGAAATACTGTCGCGCCCCCTCCAATACGTTTGTAAAAGACACATCCATAATCTGCAGGTTTCAACCTGCGAGACGACTGCTTGCCTGGAATAAAAAATATTATAAAAATACTTGCGTTTCGTGCAATTCTTATAAAAAATATCAACATTAATGGGTATACCAATATCACAAGGTACACGTAACGTGTTTATAAGCCTTCGGTCGAAGACAGCGCAGCGGCTTATGTTCCCCTGACCTACAAACATTAGCGTATTTAGCGAAATCAAATCGTGAGGAGTTTTGGCATCGTTACGTTGAAACATGGAACAGACTTTCGTTTCAAGTCGAGACAGTGGTTCTAATTAGTGTTGGGAAAAACCGATGATTTAAATAATCGAATACTTGATACTCGAGCGATTTTAATAATCGAGTGAATCGCTTGAAAGTCCAATTTACCAAGCGATGACGTCACCGACTGCTAGACCGGCAGCCTAGCCGATTGCATGTGATCAGGTAGGGTATTTAGCAGACACGTAACTATGGGTGGGCACAGGTTTAGATAAAGAATTGTAGTAGCCACCAAAAAAATTCCAGAAATTCATTTATTTGTGAATAATGAATTTTTACCACGTGTCTCAATACCAAACAAAAAAATTGCAAAAAATCACCCAAATATGTATTTATTGTTCGGCTTTATTCTTGTGCTTTTTTAAAACAAAAAGTATTACCGAGAGTTATTTTTCATCACATCTTTCTCAATTTACGAGCCTAAAATTAGTAGATATTTAAAATGATTTGTCAAATTCTTCCACTTGAAATTATTAGGTGCGCACTGTGTGCAATTCAAAAATTTAGGCTTAGTTACGCAACTGGCAAAATAAGAAAATAGGTGATTATTTTTTTAAATTCATGTTTATAGTTACCTAAAAGTTTCTGTTTAAATTTAAGAATGTTTACTTTTGGTTACCAAAAAATTTGTCGATACCTATGTATTGTTTTTCGATTTTTAAGAAGTCTTCATGAGTTTAATAATAAAAAGTTCCTGTTTAGATTTAAAAATGTTTACTATAAGATTACCAACGAATTTTTCGATATATTTTGTTAACCATTTTGTTCGTTTTGTTATTTTTATTTACAATTTCTATTATGAGTTTTCTCGAGTTTAGAGTAAATAAAAATTTAAAAATTATATCCTTTAATTTTTTAATATTTACTCGTTTATGTGCCTTTAAGAAAGACGTATGTCGTGTACCTGCTCAGCGCCAAACTCGAACGTCGCCAATCGGATGGGGCGGCGCGTAGACCGAAGGTCGTGTATCAAGTGACAGGCGATAATCACACTACAGCGGTACATTTCCGTCGGCGTCAAGCGAAGCGCGGGTATCGAGTGAAAGATAATAAGTGACGAGCGATGGTTTTCGAATGAATAGATAACTCGAGCGGTTTTTTTTAATAATCGAGCGATGTCGGTTATTTCAACTAGTGATCAAGCGGTTTTTCGCTCGAGCGATCACAACACTAGTTCTAATTACAATAGGTAGTTACCTACCGTATTTATATTGGAATCTGGTGAATGCGCGAGAACCCCTTATTAGTGTTGTAGAAAGAAAAAAAGTAATAAGAAAATGCGTTAGGTAAAACATATTTTTAATTATTTTTTAATTTTACACAAGGAAATACAACTTTTGGAAAATAAGAAAGGTTTTCTTAGTGTGTATACCTGTCGGATCTTAACGTCGTCGTATGCAACCCTCGTAACAATATTTATACAGTCCACTACTAATACTACTAAAGCCATCTAACAAGCGAACAAACCGAATGATGTCCAACACTAATACCGCCATATACGAGTTATCAAGAAAACCGAATGATGTCTAATAACCAAGACGAGAACAATAGTTAACTGTGTTATGACGAGAACGAATCGAGCCACGAGACTGACAAATTGGCATTCTTCATATTTTCAGTGTTTTTTAGTTTAAATCCTTAAATAAAATGGTTTAAAATCATATCGAGTATCATTTATCGAAATACACAACATTTATCGACCCTACACAATAGTGCTTAAACGTAAAGTCCATTCTTCGGTTCTTAATTGTAGAAAATTGATCAATAACAGCCTAATTTAGTTTGGAATACCCTCTATAATTTTTTTTTCATATATTTCATTTTTAAACTTTCTAATAAAGTCCCTAGATTTACGCTTAGTGGTCTGCGTTAAATTAATTTCGGGTTTAGGTGTTCCCGCATTCTTCACTTCAATTTTTTGCTCCAATCTCAAAGAGCTAAAGTTATTTCTTAAATAGTCCACCGTCAACTATTCATTTTAACTTAATCAATATATAATATTAAAATATTAAAACATACACGCTCGAATATCTAACAACAGCGCGGTGCACACAAAAACTGTGCGCCTTTTCCATGTTAAATCGCCATAGCCCCGCTATCCCCCCCGCCACCTGTTGCTACAGAGAAACTGCACTACTTAATCGCACATGCGAGCAAGTCTCGTCATAATCGTCATTTACCCCGACCGAGGCACGGTTGCCGGATCTATACAGTTGACGGGATGATAAAATATTAGGGAGGGTCGGACTTTTTTAGTTTGACGGTACGATAAAATATTAGGGAGGGTCGGACTTTATACGATAAATAATATTCAATGAATATACATTAATATTTTTTATTCGTTTTGTTTTGGGAGTGCATGTGCTCCTGTGGAAGAACCGCCACTGTGAGGTACCCCGTAAAACCATCTAAAAATGGACACCCTGGTACGTTCGTAGGGCTTCTCAACATTTGTTCCAGCCGAGGAAATTCCTTGAAAATACGTAAAGACCGTTTTCACAAAAACTGTCCACTTTATAAACTGTGAAGGTAACGTCTAATTTTTAACTAAATCAACGCGGCAACACTGGAATTTTTTAGATCGTTGCCTCCAAGTTTCCCGAAAGTAAAGTCTTCAAATGACAAAACTTTTAATCTAAGGGCGCGCTCTTCGTCCCTACTTAAAAGTCGGAGAGTTTATTCTTCGATATAAAACTTGTCAGTCGTCGTAATCGAATGAAAACAAGAGCAAATAATTTGAGCTTTTTAATTATCTAATTAAAAAAGTTAATTAAGGATGAAACAAATATCTTAATGAATTAAATGAAATTAATAAAAATTAAGACCATCAGGTATTGATATAAAAGTTGTAAACGGTTTTGGTTTGCTGGGACTGGGGGACCATAAAAAACTCGCCGCCCAGCCATTTAGGTGAACACCTGCTAGACGATGGTCCGATATCAGGTCAAACAAATACTTTCAAAATAATTTTTTTAACATAAGAACGCAAAGATCAATAAAATTATTACCGGTTTTAAGGTATGTGGGCAAAACCGAATTTTTACGTTCTTTTTGTTCTGATTTTATTTGAAGAGATATGTGAAAATACATTCTATATTCACTTTTTCTCCTCTGGAAGATAATTTAATTAAATTTTCAATCCGACGTTTCGTTGGGCAACTCTTGTCCATTCTGATCGCTTCTGTATGTCATATGGTTTATGAGATCCTTGTAAAAAAGTAAATACCTTTAAAAAAGTTTTTTTTTCTTTTTTTTTTATGATCAAACACAAGCACTATAGGAAAAATCCTTTAGGGCACTCTGGGAGTCGTGTGTGTGCGCAAAAAGCGATTCACGTTGGTTTTGAATCGTTGGAGGTTATATTCGTTGGGAAAAACAACCTCGGGAAGGTCGTTCCATAAGGATGATGTCCTCCAGATGAAAGAATTCTTAAATAACGAAGTTCGTGGAGTACTAAGCTTAACCACATATGGATGGGCGGCAGTAGTTCGTCGTGTATGTCTGCTATTTGCCGCTCTGGGCGGAATTAAGAGGGCAAGGACAGCCGAGGACTTTACATGAAAATACCTGTAAAAGATAGTCAAATCCCCAACCTGTCTTCGATGTTCTAGGCCAGGGGTACATAAAAACATTCGACGACGGTGTCATTCGAGAGCTTTCGAGGGACTGACGACGGTAACGACGCGTGTCACGGGGGAGGGGTGCGGTGAAAAGCGAGTACAAGTGGCTGAGAGATAGAATCGGTGCCTAATCCTCGTTAATCGATTAAGAACGAATTTTCAATGTTTTTTTCGATAAAATAAATAATATTTGCGTATGGAACTAAAGAGCCGCAGCTTCACATCCAAGGAGCTGCATGTGGATCGCGAGCCGCAGGTTGCCGACTCCTGTTCTAGGCTGTCGAGGTTCTTCCGTCAACTCGTGGTCTCCGATCAGACGAATGGCAGTCCTTTCGATGGAATCCAGTAGCGCCGAAGAGTATGTTTGGGTGCAGAGCTCCAAACATGAGAGCAGTAGTGAAGGTCGAATCTGGGCTTTGTATAGAGTCAAAAGTTGCTTTGTATAGGGTCAAAAATTGCATTTATTAATTCAATTTATTATTTTATTTATTATTTATTTATTCACGATTAAAAATCCAACTTTATACAAGCGCCGACAATGTGAGACCATTTTGAATAGCCCAGGTTGGCGAAATAATGCCGACGTACAAATTAAATTTCCTGCAAAATTATAGAAAGTGACTTAAATGGATTAACTAACTTATCAGTACGCATACCTTCGTGCACAAAGGACGGTAATTACCACAAAACATTCGCCGCCAATTCGGAATAAGTATTTGTTGTGAAAGGTCGGGTTAATGTTTGATAACAAATACGTCTGTCTGCGTCGTATCTATACATAAATAAAATCCATACTTACGTAGGTGGACTTAGTGGTAACTTAGCAGATTTATTCTATCGTGTAAACAAAAAAAATAATAAAACGCGAGATGAGGTACTAAACCTAATAAATATCGATTTTTTATATAGAAAAATAAGGTTTTGTTTGTCAATTGTGTGTAATAGTATTAAAGTACAAGATTTATAAGCATCATATTTTAGTTAGTGATCGCCCGACACGGTTCTTTTTGCCGATATCGGTATAATATCGGTATCGGTACCACATAAGATCTGAAACTATTCAATATATTATGTACATTACGTTGATAAAAAAAATTGCTAAAAGTGGCAACGTTACAAAGCTTCTTAATGGCAAACGGTATCGACGCGGACGTAACGTTAACATATTTCGGTAATTCCCCGACCGCCCGATAAACCGAGTCCAAATACTAGCAGTGATTGCCCATTTTACTCACTGCGCGCGCCGTAGACATGGACGTCGTTTATAAGTGGCAAGAGGGGGCAGTTGCTCTCCTCCTGGAATTTGAGAACTTAATAACACATCAAAAAACTGTTAGTTCGTTCGCTCGCGGAAAAGTTAGGTAGTTCGTATGATTTTTCTATTTTTTCTTAAATTTGATAGTTGCTATTGCATCGGCGTTCGTCCCACATTATGTGGTTCGTCCTAAACATAGCGGGCTTTTTAGCATGCGTGGTTGTCGCCCATTGTCAAAATTATACATCAATAATCTTCTATTTCGTTAGCGGAAAAAACAGTATGTTTTTTCTATTTTTTCTCAAATTTGGTACGTATTTTTAAAGTCTGAAGTAAATTTGACATTCGAGGCGGTGCATAGTCGGATATTGTTTCTTCAAAAATTATTTCTCTTAATCGAAGTTAAGCCAAACGAAGAGAAATTCTAATATAGCGGATCCGAAGCTGCTATACAGTGTGTCTACTTAAGATGGAACCATATGGAAAACTTTTTGATTAATGGTTTTATGAAAAAATGATATTCTTCATAAAAAGTTCGGTATGGTCAAAAAGTTATTCTTCATAAAAAGTTCTGTATGGTCTAAAACTCAAAATGCAACCTTCAGTTATCAAAATTTCCCAGTCATATACGAGGTATATTAGAAATTACGAATTTTGCTCAAGAGTAAAGTATACCTTTATTTTTGCGAATACAGAAGAATGTTATGAAGAAAAGTTATTTTGAATTAATAGTAATATTTAAAATATGCAATTACAATTATTTAGCATGAAAATTTAGGTTTTGTGATTATTTACTAATCATTTCGTATTAATTATTCTGGCTTCATACAATTTAACGTAATCTACGATGCACTGACAAGAAAGACTTGACACGGAATGTCATAGTGCGTTGGTATTGATAAAATACATTAGAAATAGCAGCTTTACTATGATATATGATGATTAGTAAATAATCACAAAACCTAAATTTTCAGGCAACATTCTTCTGTATTGTCAAAAATAAAGGTACATTACACTTGATCAAAATTTGTAGTTTCTGATATACCTCGTATATGACTGGGAAATTTTGATAACTGAAGGTTGCATTTCGAGTATTAGACCATGCAGAACTTTTTATGAAGAATGCCTTATTTTCATTTTCAATTTTTGGCATCGTTATTATTTAAATTAAAACTAGATTTTCGGACATCAGTGGATTAAATTTGTTCGATTTATTGACCAAAAATAATTTTGAATCCTATTCACATTTGTTTCCGCAAGAACAATTTGACATTGAAGCAATTTACGATAAAATTATTGCATATTTGGCATTACAACCGTAGCATACCATTAAAATACAAATAAGCATACTAGTCAATGTTACTTAAAATAAATAGGTATGGAGTTATTTTTTGGTTTGTTTTCCGCTGTCTCTTTTTGTATATAGCTCGTAAAATCGGCATAATTTTAAAAATACTGAAAAATCCTCAGAAAACGGAAAACCTTCTTGAAAAAAAATTACTTTTATTCGTTTGCTGTAACTTAAGTAAAAATGTCTCGCTTTTTAAATTGACTATAATGAGAACACCTTATTGACCTTACCGCTCGGTTTTTCTAGTATTTACTATAAATTATGGACTAAATTTAGATGTGTATTTTGGGTTTGCTCGTGGGGCGTATTCCATAAATAATTTCGCCTGTGGCGCTTTCGCTCGTAGCGAGCTTTTTCCCCTTGTTGCTACCGCTGGTGTTCTGGTTTTTAAGTTTATAAAATTACTCATTTTATCATTGCCCCCCCTACAAAACTTTCTAACGACGCCCATGGCCGTAGATGATAAGGAGGGGGCATGGAGGAGTACCAGCAATATTTGCCGATGTACTTATATTTATTTATATCGGTCTCGGCCGATCACCTATTTATTTTTTCATGTTCTCGCAGGTCAAATTTTAACATAATAAAATATCATACTATTCTGATCAATTGACCACAAGTCCATTGAGCTTAGCAATCTTATAAACAATGAAAAATCGATTCGTGGAGGACAGGCTTAAATTGTAACTAAGTGAAAATAAAATACCAACGTTTAAGTTCTTCCATTATGAATTTCGTTTACGTTTAAGCTTTAAGATTAGACACTTAAATTTCCGCCTTTCCTTCAAGCAGCTCCATTTTAAACACTGAAAATTAGGCTGTCGATATTGTCAGGAACAGGAACGATTAAAATTTTAAAACAACAGAAAATCAAGTTTCGTTCGACTAATCACGTTTAATTTTGTTAACGATTGAAATGGCGTGTTATTCAGATTTACCTTTTTGCTTCTTAACTTAATTGACATTTTTTGTATGGATTAATAAAACATAGACATTAATAAACTGATTTTAAAATTTCAGGTTTGAAAAACAGTCGACGTTTTACTTTGGAAACGAAATACAATTCCAGGGAATTCGATGGAAATGGCTAAAGTAAGAAATCGACATGGCATTATAGACAATTATATTTTGTGTTTCGTGTGGTGCACAAATTTTTCAAGTTTGTAAACGAAAGTAGTATGAACTATGATAGGATAGAATTAAATTTGCATTGGGTTTAATAACCTATAACAGTCGGTGCTGGGAACCGAAAATGTCTAATGTCCCATCGGAAAGGATAAACATTTCATCTCTAAGAGCATGGTTTCTACGAAAACATTTTGAAATTCGCAATATTCATAAACATGAAGATATTTCTTTCTATATTCTTTTCTTCTAGGTGAAACGTGGATCAACATATCCAAGGGTAACGAAACATTAAAATACGTATACAGGGTGTTATGGAAATGACGTTTTATATTTAAATGGGTGACTCCTGGGGTGTCCTAGAGAAACGCTACATATATATTTTTTTTAAATCGAACGTTTAAAAAGTGGGGTAATTCACCCATAAACCCACAGGTCCCTCCGCGGCACAAACATATGACACTGCCCAGCTGTGTAATAAACACATGTTCTGGCGAAATGTTGCCAAACTGTGGAAAAGTGGAAAACTTTAGATTCACGAATAAGGAATCCAGGGCACAGACACCTTCAGTTATTTTTTCTATAGGAAGAGGTTTATGCGCATCACGTGCCCTGATCTGCCCTGACTGCATAATAAGCTTATACCCACTAAACCCCCACTCGGCCTCTTATTTCCAATCTCGGAACATAACCGGCATATCGTCGAGAGAAAAAAATACATAGTGAAACAGAACAAATTACACTAAATCACTTAAAGAAACACACAGACACTCACGAGTTTCAAATCAGTTTTTTTGAAGATATGCAATTATTATTAGATTACACAAAAGCACTAAATACTAACGCATAAATACACTATCGTACACATAGAACAACAGCACACACAGAAGATAGGATACAAATTATTTCGCAATAGAAAGTCGGAAATAATAAAACCACTAATTTCTAATGGGCCTAAAACAATTTTTAATCCTTTAATGAAGAATGAAAATAATTATAGCTGGGTTCGGGTTGCTCACTCCGCACTCTCCGAGTCACTCCGTACGCACTCCGACCGTTCAGGTATGGCTTTTTGGCGTAAGCAGAGTGACTCTCCTTGCGTTCGGGTTACACGGAGTAGAGTTAATGGAGCTCACTCCAAGAGTTCCACCTCGATTTGTGAAAACTAGGAGTTTGCAACTGTCAATTGTCAAGTTGACGTTTGGATTTAAATGTTTGATTTTGTTTTTTAACAAATTGTTTAAATAAATTTCGGAAAAATGGAAATAAACAAAACTACATATGATATTGTTACCGATAAAAATAACAAATGTGTTATAATAAACGATTTGTTATTGCTTTGTAACAAAACCGGTAAGTATTTATTTTTGTAAGAAGAAAATAATTCAAGAAATTTAAAACACGTAAATAAAACGGTACTTTATGTTTAAAAATAACGTAAAAAATATCTTTTCTCCAGGCAAAAACGGAAAAAATGAGGAAATCAGAACAGCTGACTTTGTTTTGATTCAAACGTTCCGGGGTCGTTCAGGTATGCAATTTACGCTCTCCTCACTCCAAGGTCACGTGACAAAAATCTGTTCTAACTCCACTCCAATTCTGTGTTGATTAGCCGAACCCAGCTTATATTGATAACAACAGGACCTCCCCTTCAGTCTTAACATAGACGAGTCCAACCAAGGGTCGAATGCTTCGTTGCCATTTCCGAGACAATAGTTATACAGGAAAGTAATATTACAGAAGGAAATTCCGCAATTTATGAATATAATCTTATTAAACATCGAAAGTGGCAACGCTGTTTTTTAGAAATTATATCATTCCCCAGAACACCGGATTAAGGGTTTGTTCTTGTCTACACAGTAGCACTTTAAAATTCTAATTCAGATTGAATGGTACTTAGATGTGTTCATGAGATGCATACAAATTTACGCGAAAACTAATGTGAATTTGTGCTTTTGTTTTTGTGTTTTGTGCGGTTATTGTGCCGGTTTTTGTTTGAATTACCTACTTGGTGTTTTTTTATAAATTAAATTGGTTTTAAATAAGGCCGAAAAGGTAAATAAAATTGCAGTTTTTTTTCTAAAGGGTAAAGTGGCATTTAAGTTGTTCAGTTCCGACGGGTGTCGTTCGAATTGAACAAATGAGAACATACCTGACCATTTATAAACGCCGCGGCGGTTGGTTCGAGCCAGTTCAAGTTTATAAATCAGAGATTGTTTCCCAGCGAACTGAACTGAACGTAAAAGTTTATAATAATATACCCTGAAAAATAAACAACTTGCAATCTGTCAAACGGTTATTGACTTTCTAAAGAGTGACAACACTGCTCAAAATTCATTGATGTTTTCCGCCATATATTTAATTTTGGTTAGACGTCAGGTCATGTACAGGGCTTATTAAATTAAAGCGCCATTTTTGGATATTTTTCATCTCAGGAATTGCCGGTTTAAATATAATACGTCATTTCCATAACACCCTGTATAGTTGATATTATATCCTGCGATCGAATTCCCAGGAATTAAAAATTATTTATTCAAGAAGTATTATTTTAGCGACCAACTTGAGAGCAAAAGCCGCCGATGTCTTTAAAAAAGAAAATGGGCAGGTGCTGGCTGGATAGTACGGTCTCGCCTGATCTACAGTAAAAATAAGGCCAACTGCAATGTATACAGATTTAAACTAATTTTAGCATTAATCATATTTTAAGTTATACTTAAGAAAACGTAAATAGAGAAAGTATTGTTTCTATAGTTATTAACTGTTATTTAATTCGTAACGAGCGTTTAAAGCCTATTATAGACAAGGCTAAAGTGAGATTTTACAGAGTGTTACTTAATAATATGTACTTATTTTGTCGAAAAGTTCATATACACTAGACACATATGTCCTAAAATGGCTTGTTTTCGATATGCAGGGTGTTAAAGTTTTGTTTTTATCAAAAATGTTGAAACCAGTTTAAAATATTAGGCGCAATCCAGACGTACAAATGCACATCGCTGATAAGTATAGGTGATTTATATTTGGAGGGAGAGGAATAGCCAACGGGTAAGTCCACGGAACTCGGAAGTAGTTGCTACTAACACGTACGTCCATAACCACACCACTAACGGGGGATGGATTTATATTTATTTGCAAAATACGGTTTATCCACTTATTGCATTTCAGAAGTTCTGTTAGACTATATTAACTGGGCGTGCAATAAATACTTTTACCCGCTATAAGCATTCGCGTTGCCATCCTGCCGTGTCGCATAAATTTACATTTTCAACAGCGAACTGTTTTCTTTCTGTCGTTCTCATTTAACGTCTCTTATATAAACGCCTGCATGCTAATATGGCTCTGTTAATATTAAGTTACTCAGGTGCGGTGTATATACGATGAATAATGAACGGCTTAAGCCTTACCCTATAACATTATAAAAACAACCTAATATTGAATTATGTTTTTAGCTAGCCTTTAAAAACAATTCATAATTCAACCTGAAACACATCCCGTCAATGTAACGCCTGTTAACAGGTAACCGGTTTAATATGTCTTTGTTAGGAAAAACAAACTCGACGGATGTGACTCTATGATCTATATTTTTATCCAATTTAAGACAGACTCCGCACAGTCCTACCATATTGAGTTAAGAATTACAATTTCTTTCACAAACAATACTTAAATTTAACACACAAACACTGAAAAACCAACAAAGAATTATATTTAACAATAACGACAAATATGACAGTTGTCAATTCGGTAGTGTCAAACGTGAAAGCAGTTCCCTCGAAGCCGACGTAATGTATTTTTCTGATTAACAGAAAACGACCTGTTTGAAGAAACTGTTCAAGAAATAATTTATTTTTCTATAATTTGAATAATTATTATGGCAATAACAACCCTTTATTGTGTTAATAAACCATATTAGTATCCCAATTACTTCTTTCGTAAAAACCGGCCATAGTTTTACCCTTTTATTTACTGCGACATTCTTGTTCTGCCTCCCCTCCGAAAACCTTTTTCTTTTACGCAAATAGACCGTCCAGATTAATAACTGCGTAATTAATTAAAACCTTCATATTATCGACTAATTTCGTAACAGAAAAATAATTAATTACTTTAAAACTATTCATAATATAATACATACGGTCGTGACAAGAAAGAAGAGACAAACAATAGGGACCGACTCCCACTACGCGGCGTATTCGACAATAAAAAATAAACGCCTCCCGACTTTCGCCAAGGCAAAATAGCGGTAAAGATCAAGTTCACATCATTATAACAAACATTCGGTACCGCGGAATCTGGGTCAGAACGATTGCGAAGCGCGAGGTTCAGATGAAACTTTTTAAACGATATTATACTGTTTATTTGAGAGTTTACTTTTTAAAACAAATTTAAAAAATTTTGACATTTTGTTTAAAAGTCCGGTTTTATTTGTTCACCTACCACCATCACAACCACAACTGTAAATAGCAAAAAACATATGGAACGGCAGTCCGTTACCAAAATGTCCTGTTATCACGCCTTCGTCTAGGCAATTACTAATCGCTAGATTAATAAAAAATAAGAAAGTTGTACTCGAGCGAAAAAGTCAGAGTGATTTCAGTCCGTAAGAAAGCAGATCGTCTTTTTGTTACTACACCTTGTCCGTTTTTAATGAAATCATATAAAAAATATAAAAAAAAACGTGAATTCATCGACAACGGACGTTTTGAGTGTTGCAAAAATTCCATAGTTTAAATAAAAGATGTAAAGAAAAGGGGTATCAAAAAGTTACAGCGCCCGGGTCAATTTTTTTTTAAATTGTTGATAACACTCTAAAAAATAGTAAATCGAGTCGAACGGACATTTTCTGTGTTGCGCAGCTGCAGGGAGGGCAGCAGAGTCGGATCTCGTATCTGTATAATTCACGATCGCGGTACACGGCGCGTGCATGGGACGGCTTGCTGTGTGGCTTATTTGTCTATAACAAGTCAGCATCAGGTATGTCCCCATATTGTATTATTATTGATACACGTGCTGTGTTGACTGAAAATGGTTTCGCTAAAAAATGCGTGTGTAAAAATTTCAGTTCATATTTTTTCCCCATTTTCCGAGCCACAATACACGATTTCTGCTTGATAACGGACGAGGCGCGATAACTCGAACAGCATTAAAAAAATTACATACCTAAGATCCAACACTGCGGTTGCGCGTCGATGAAAATGTCCTTTTTCCGGTCACGAATAACGAAAACTAACATCCGACAAGTAAAACGTACGAGGCGTGATAAGTTGATTTCTCCGCTGTAAACAATTTTCGATTTTTCTCAAACCAAAACTATTCACCGCACGGAAAATGTCAGTTACTATTTTCATCTCATCAAAAACATCATTCTCAGTCAAAAAATAAAAAGAACGGACGAGGCGCGATAACAATTACGACCACTTTTTTTTACATATGTAAAGATGATTCTCAATGATTTCGCAACGTTGCCAATGTCCGTTCTTGTTAATTTCCCTCTCAAGTCCTTACTAAATCACCAAAAAACTCAAACGTTGTGATCGGTCTGAAATCCTGGTAACGGGCTGCCGTACTAATACTATCGAAGTAAGTTCAATTTTAGGCCCTGTAAAGTAAATCGCATAGTCAGCAACGCCGCCTTGGCTATTTTCAACAAAGTACATGCTGCGTAGCAACGGTCTCCTCTCAATATGGCTATTACAGAATAACAAGATAGTCGTGGGCGGCTGCTATCACAAAAGCTCGGGAAAAAGGACAAAGGCACTAACTTTTTTCGGACGTCACGTTATTAAAATTACGACAACAATTAAACAGTTTGCTGAGAAATATTGTTGGAAGAAATATTAAGGATACATTTTTTTAGTTTTGATAATATAATTGTAGGTAAAGTATAGGTACGTAATTCGAGTTGAAATGTAATTACGCGTTGCGTAATATGCTATTTACAACACTACACACAAAAAACTACTTCGTGTGCATACACTTTCAGTTTAATGTTCATGTTTGTTGCAAAATTAAACAAGAAATTTTCGAAATTTGACCCAGCTTGATTTTGAGTCATAAGCACGAAGTGCAGAAAGCTGGGGTCAAACATTTTTTTTTTGGAGGAATATTATCGCTAAACAAGATGAAAAACATCATAACAAAAATTTAGTACTGCGAAAACTAGGTCAGATTGAATGCGGTAGGACACGAGAAACTTTTTCGGTAATCACATGAAACTTTTTAAACGATTTATACTGCTTTTGTGAAATTGGGGTATAAGGTCGGTCTTTCACATTTTAATTCGGGAATTCCTTATTGGCTTTTATCTGGGGCGGTCTTTCTTTGTCCTTTTTCTTAACCTCGAGGTTGTTAGCGTTGTATAGGGCGTTTTGCTGCCGAGAAGGGTGTAGTTTTTTAAAATCTTTAAACTTTAAAAATAAAAAATATCGGTAATTCATAGTACAGTGAAACTTCTCTTGGGCTGACACACTGCAGGACCGTCTAAATGTGTCCGCCTAATAGAGGTGTCCGCCCATGGGAAATTTGTTATTAGGTAATATCTAAATGTAAAATTATTACTATGTACAAATAAACATAACATAACAAAAATACACTAGTTTTAGTTAGGATGTAGTACTAAAAAATCTAATAACGTAGTTTGACGTGTTTGTGTATTAAAACTTGCAATCTAGATGTCATTCGAAATCTGATAACAATTCCATTGCTGTAGAGTCACCTCTGTTCTTTGCATATTCTTATAATTGCTTTACCGTACTAATGGCTTGTGATAATTGGTGACATTTGTTTGATTACTGCATTCAACTTCTTCATCAGAGTCGTCAGATAGTGATGTGGTTTCAGTTTGGACTACATAATCGGTAGGGATGGGGTCACTTATCATCTTCTAATAGCACATTGTTATCAAAGTATCAATGTTAATGAACTCGCCCAAATCATTGTTATAAAATTAAAAACTTTCACAACATCACAACATCAATATTCTCTTTCAGACTCAAAACGCGACACATTTGTGCCATTGTTTACGATTTTAACCTTGCAACTCACAAATAAACGGCGGGCTGCTGTCGGGGAATCACACATTCTTTCATTCGGCGAAGTCCTTTCGCTCTGCCACGCATACACGATTGGTTGCCGGTCTGTCTTCAGAGAATTTTTGCACCGTACTTATTCCTCTCCCAAATACTTTAAAAAATGTTTTGCCCGTTTAAAGGAGGGTTTTCGCACTCGTTGTATGAAAACAGCCTGTCCGCGTCCGCCCAAGAGAAGAGGTTGATTTTCATGGAATTTCATCTACCTAGTTCCGGACTATGAAAAAATGACCGAACAAACCCGCTTAATAGAGGTGTCCGTTATGAGAGATTTCACTGTATTTAATGGTAAAGGACAGTTTTAAAGAATATTTTCAGCCCTTGTGGTATAATCCCCTGGAAAATGTTCCTTTTTATTGTTTTTTGAGTAGACTTCCTTGTATTTTTGCATGCGGTACTCAAAAATGAGAGGTAAATAGATATTTTTGTATTAAGTGCGCAAAATAAGTCTTTTTTAAAGGCACATGAGAGCGTTAACTTTTTATTGTTCAGGTTCAAAAATATAGCACAGACCGATTTTCTCAAAAAGCATCGAAAAGGGGTCAAAGCGATTCCTTTTTTGCAGAACGATCTTTATTACTCGGCGTTTTCAGTTTGTAGCATTTTTGAATCGATTATTTGTCATACAACCATGCAACAGTAGCCCCCGTTTTCGGCACCCCTAACAAAGAAAACTTCGCTAGGGGTAATGCCATGGGGAGAACGACCGGCCGGTTTTCTGCTTTCCGTCCCGTATTATACCTTAATGTAGGGGATAATGGGGAAGGTAGATTCGGTCCTCAAAAAGTTAAGGGACCGTGTCGAGGGTCCCTAAATCTATCGTAAGAACATCGAGCGCAATAGGAAGCGTACTTTGGAAGCGTACTATGTATTACGCCTGTTTCATAAGGGTTATCGTGATTTCACATGAAGCAATATCAAAATGAACAAGTCGACAAGTGGATCTGTATCTCCGACGTATCGGCAAGCAATATCATTTAAAATATGGTCTAGTCATGAGCGTGCTATTATTATTTTAAATAATGTAAAAAAAAATAGGAAATTCTTAAGCAATTGCATTTACAAGATGTAAATCCTTCAACATGGAAAAAACAGCTACATGGGATTTTTCAGTTTTGGTCATAATAATGTCCCTTTCTAGCTTTCGCTTAAGTGGCAATTTAAATATATTGATTTGTAATTCCCTCTTCACATACACTATAAACATTTGCACTCACTTCACGGGTCTGATTGAGAAGGTTTTTACCGGGAGTATACTTATTCATTATCACAAAGTTCAAAATTTTAAAATAACACCCTAAATCACGACACAATGATCACTTATTTATAAAACTATTGCCCTTTCTATCGCTACGCAACTGGGTAGGTACATCCATCAAATATCGGACATCACCGAACAAGCCCGATGACCCATCGGGTGTCTCACGAGACGCATGCGCTATCAACTGTCTGGGATATGACCTATCAAATTAGCTCTAGCTACCTGTAGCCTTTGACAACGCGCGATGTTGCCATATTTTTAGATTAAAAGTACTTTAATCAAAAACATATTGTCACGAAAATAGGGCATTTTCCTAATATTCTTATTTGTTTTATAATTATTATTGTAACTACTTTAAATCTAGTCCAAGCTTGTTTTGCAAACTGCACATAAACATAGGTTTGTTTTATTTATACTGGTCTAATTAAACAAAGGACGATCAGTATAAATAGCAGGTCGACAAGCTTGGACGACACCCTTTCTCTTACTAAGACCAACAGTCTTAGTTGGGTCCGATAAGCGCTACTCTGCGACGCTCAGCTAAAGCCCTTACGCCCGCCACTGTAGACGATAGCCTGAAAGCTACTCCCTTAGAGTTACCTGTGAGATTTATTGGTTAGATTGTACGTTATGTAAGTATGATAATTATAGAACTGTAGACAGTTATATATATTGATGTACCAGTTATCCCGTTGTTAATAATATAAGTGTTATTTTTGGAAGACTTGTCTACCCTTCATTCCATACGCTACCCCCCAGCGTGCCATTTGGCGAAAGCGCTGATATAAAATACGTACCCGTGACAATATATTATCTTGCATTTAAATATCAAAATAACCAGTATGAAAAGAAAGTTTTAATAATATTGAAACTATAATAGAATATTGGTTTCTTATATAACTTTTACAATTTATTTTAAATGCGTAAATGTAATTTTAGGGTTTTCTCGGTAAGAGATTATTATAAATGTTTATTCGTTTATTAATTATTATATAAATAAAAACACAATGCTTCACGTGGGACGTATGAATTTACGCAAGGCCACGCGTATGCTCGTGCTGTAAATTTCATGTCTGCGTGTGTCACGTGTTCGAAGTGGTTGCATCTGAAAGGCTGTATTTAATTAAATGCCAACCGAGTCTGAAGCGTAGCGCGTAGGGGCGCGCCTACGTTCCATGTGAAACGGGACTAAAAAGGAACGTCGCGCGCACCGTTTTTGTATTATATTTAATGAGTTGATCGTTTGTGGTGCGATATTACCCGATATAGCTCACACGCATTCAACTTTGTTTAGATGCGCACAGCATCCGTTAGAGCAGGATCTTTGGAAATATACATACATGGGTTGCGTATGGATCGTCAAAGTTGGCAATTTAAAATATAAATATCGACGATGTTGACCAACCAGGTCGGCGACATAATGTTGCAGTTATTGCTTTCCGATGCCGGTGTATCGAAGCTCCCCAATCTCCCCTGCCCGCCTTACTCCATGTCGAGGAAAATCGATATCACGACGGCATACTGAAATAAAATTCTGTCGTTTTAGGAATTTCCTTTTATGATTTTCTGATACAGTGGATTTAGAAGATCGGGAATGATTCTCTGAATGGTAATTTGCGTCTTCGATTTCGGGTAAACGTGAGTTTTTGAAACGGTGTTGGGCTATATTAAATACATAAATAAATAAAATAAAATAAATACATATACCGGGTGATGCAGCGTTGAGTGTAACATAGGAAATCCCATGTAATTTTTGACATGGCTGAATATTGGCTCCCCTGTACATTTTATAGAAAAACTGCATTATAACGTCTTGAAGCGGTCGACATTTTTTTTTTTTTATGTTCAAACACAAGCACTATCGGAAAAATCCTTTAGGGCACTCTGGGAGTGGTGCGTGTGCGCAAAAAGCGATTCACGTTGGTTTTGAATCGTTGGAGGTTATATTCGTTGGGAAAAACGACCTCGGGAAGGTCGTTCCACAAGGATGAAGTCCTCCAGATGAAAGAGTTATTAAATAATGAAGTTCGAGGAGTACTAAGCTTAACCACATATGGATGGGCGGCAGTGGTTCGTCGTGTATTTCTGATATTCGCCGCTCTGGGCAGAATTAAGAGGGCAAGGTCAGCCGAGCACTTTCCATGAAAATATCTGTAAAAGAGAGTAAAATCACCAACTTGCCTTCGATGTTCTAGGCTGTCGAGGTTCTTCGTCAGCTCGTGGTCTCCAATCAGACGAATGGCCCTCCTTTCGATGGAATCCAGTAGCCGAAGAGTATGTTTGGGTGCAGAGCTCCAGACATGAGAGCAGTACTCTAGTGATGGTCGAATCTGGGCTTTGTATAGTGTGTGTGTTGTTGAGGTGTGTACAACTTTCTGGTTCGGAAGAGTACACCAAGCTTCTGAGAGGCTATCTTGGCGATTGCCACAACGTGGTTATGCCAAGACATATTTCCTCCCAGATTGACGCCCAGCAAACTAATAGATGAAGCCAGCGGGATTGCGTGTCCGTCCATGACTATATCCGGTTCTGTAATGTTAACCTTTTTAGAGAAAACTGCTGCCTGGGTTTTTTTAGCGTTAAATTCGACTTGGTTACTGTCACCCCAAGACAAAATTTCTTCCAGGTCTTTGTTGAGGCGTGATACTTCATGCTGTCTGCGAAGATGTGCGTCGGCAGCCGATGTTTGTGCATTCAAAGAGAAAGATGATAAAAGTGTGCTATCATCAGCAAAACTGACTATCGGGTTTTTCGTTTTCACTAGAAGGTCGTTAATGTAGAGTAAGAAGAGAGTGGGAGACAATATGGACCCTTGAGGAACACCGGCATTGATGGTGAAGGTGTCTGAGAGAAATCCGTCAATCGCCACTTGCAGAGAGCGGTCCTTAAGAAAGCTAGACAACCATGCACAGAATCGACTGGGCATACCATAGGATCGCAGTTTACTTAGAAGACCCTCATGCCAAACACGATCAAAAGCTTTAGAAATATCCAGTGCAACAGCCCGAGACTCCCCGTGATGTTCGATTGCGTTGTTCCAAATATGGGTGACATAGGCTAGAAGATCTCCAGTTGATCTGGACTTCCGAAAACCATATTGATGATCGCTGACATGGTGAATCCTAAGCTATTCAATTAAACGTGATGGCAAAACCACGAAACTCTCATAGTTCAGGTAATACAGCAAATAATTTCTATGACGCAATTGCCCTCTTCGAACGATGGTATGCTCGCTGCATAAGTCATCTACCTCTTATAAGTTTGATGGATTGAAATTACAGCATTTTTACAACACTTTATTTAAACGTAGAAAAAGTACAGCAGGAATTTATTGATGGTCTGGTATACTGCAGAGCTGTTGACGACGGACACTTCCAGCATTTGCTACAATAATTTTAGTTTTTAAAAATATAATTTAGGAATCAATTTATGTTCCAACAAAGTAATATTTTAGTATTTGAACGTGAATGTTTAGTGAACAGTTGAAGATAGGTTTAGGACATTATACATGAAACATGAGTATAATTTTCCGGGGAATCCGAAAATGCAAGAATATACAGGGGTTTCCATTTAAGGAAAAAATATTACTTTACTTTCGTGGGATATCGTGTCAAGATATGCGCAATCCAAAAACAAATTCATTCAATTTGTATTGAATTTATCCGTTATTAAATCACAACCCTGTATATGTGGTGCACATGTATGTTTTAGAAACATGTGTTGCAGTTATTCATGTAGAAGAAAACAAAATATGTAATAGTATAACGTTACCTTAATCGTGTAGTGATACGTCTCTAATATATAATGCGATATCGAGCTAAAACAAGGCCAAGCTATAAAATGCAGTTATTTTTAGAATCCTCATCGCATTAGATTAATTTCAGTGTTTGAACTCGAGTAATGAGTTTACAAACATGGGATATATAATTTTATTCAATAACTAACTTCATTATAAAAACAGAAATTGCAATTCGATAAAAAAGTTTCTTGTTAATGGCTATTTTTATAGTTCCAACGGTAAACAATAATTGGCGATAGGTGGATGTGTAAGACAGCTGTCCTACATTCGCGATTTTAGCAATTAATTGCAGACATCGATACCATCGGACAATTATTTGGCACATTAGATTGTTTCACGAAAAATGGATATAACTTAATGACTGCAGTAAAAGCACCTGTAGCCATCCCATTATTTATGACCGTTTGTTATTATTATGTGGAAAGGGCCGGATTGTACCTAATAATTATAATTAAATATAGGCACATCAGGTAGGTTAGGTTGCTTAATTTATATTTAAATATCTTTTTGTGGTAAAATTTGTTAGTTTTTGAGGAATGGTTCAAGAATTGTCTTTTACCAAACATTCCTCATAATAGCGTGATAGTAATGGACAATGCGAGCTATCACAGTCGCCAATTACATAAGGCTTCAAGCTCAAATAATACAAAATTGGAGATTCAGAACTACATGGCGGCGAATGATATATATTTTGAAGAAAGTTATCAAAAAAGTGATCTTTTAGAAGTTTTAAAGACATTTTGTATAAAAAAAAGTATATGTTTGTGACACATTGGCAGAAGAAATTGGACATACAGTGCTACGGCTCCCACCCTATTATTGCATTTTTAACCCCATAGAGCATATTATGTGGCACCAGTTAAAATCACTGGTTAGGTCTGAAAATATTTCTGCGACTTTAAGCTCTAGTGTTGTAGAATTAATACGAAAGTGCTTTAATGATATTCTCCCAGGTAGTTGGAAAAATTCAGTCCGTCACGTAATAACTGTAGAAAATTCGTATATTAGTCTGGATCGTATAATTAATCCAATTATAATTAATTTTGATGAGGATAGCGATAGCGAAACAGAACTATCTATAGAATGACATTATAAATGTAAATAAATATGACTAGTAATATTTAAAAAAAACGTTATGTCATTTGATTACATTAATATAATCATATCATTACTTGTTTTCCTTAGTCCGTCCCTTCATACTTCACTTGTTTATTGCCAAGCTCTTGTCGACACAATGGGACCGACCCAGGAAATCATTAAGTCGTATCCAATTTTCGTGAAACGTACTTTACCTGATTGGTCAACGCCAGAGGAGAAATATGTATATCAAGTGCGCCGGCAACCCACACAACTTGGGTCAACCACCAGTGGCGGAGAGAAAGCGTTTTATTGTTTTACTACTGCTGTTAGTATTTGATGGGAAACGGTGATTCGAAATGAATTTTATCTCGCCTATGCATGGAAAGAAAAGCTTATTACTTCTTGACCTTGCTTTCCCTTCCGTCCCTGTTTCAGACTCCTGGCGCACCACAGTCCGCACATCTAGTATACAGGGTGTTATGGAATTGCCCTATTATATTTAAAACCGCCATAAATGGCGTTTTGAGTTAATAAGTGAGAAAAACTAGTGTTGCGATCGCTCGAGCGAAAAACCGCTTGATCACTCGATTATTGAAAAAATCGACATCGTTCGTCACTTATTATCTTTCACTCGATACCCGAGCTTCGCTTGACGTCGGCGAAAATGTACCGCTGTAGTGGGATCGAGTTAAAAAACTGCTCGTATATTCGAACAGTTTTTCGCTCGATAGGAAATACTCTAGTTATAAATTCAGGCGAAAAACCAAAAAATATCGCCTGTTACTTGATACACGGCCTTCGGTATACGCGCCGCGCCATCCGATTGGCGACGTTCGAGTTTGACACTGAACAGGTAACACGACATACGTCTTTCTTAAAGGCACATAAACGAGAAGGTGCATATAAAATAAAGTATGCCAAATCTCTTAGCGGAGTCATCGCGACATGGAAAGTTTTGTTTTAACTGGCTAGCCAGCGGCGTAGTTTAGGTTTCCGATTGTAAATATTAAAAAATTAAAGGATATAATTTTTAAATTTTTATTTACTATAAGCTCGAGAAAGCTTCTCAAAAATAGCATAATAATAGAAACTGTTAATGAAAAATAACAAAACGAACAAAATGGTTAACAAAATATATAGAAAAATTCGTTGGTAATCGTATAGTAAACATTTTTAAATCTAAACAGGAGATTTTTATTATTAAACTCAAGAAGACTTCTTAAAAATAACATACATTATAGAAAATGTTAATGGAAAATAAGAAAACGAGCAAAATAGTTAACAAAACATAGGTATCGACAAATTTTTTGGTAACCAAAAGTAAACATTCTTAAATTTAAACAAGAACTTTTAGGTAACTATAAACTCGAATTTAAAAAAATAATCACCTATTTCTTATTTTGCCAGTCGCGTAACTAATTCTACATTCTACAGGGCCAAAGTGATGGCGCCAAAACAAAAGTTAATAATGTTTTATAGACCATTTAACAGTTTAACGGATATATTGGTACATTTACGATTTCTTTTAAAATCGGTTTTATCCAAAATAATTATCCCTTCTTAGGCCCTGTTTGCTTCCATTCTCTTTCATCGATATTATATTGTTTACATTAAGAATTTCGTTTGACAAATGTAGCGAGAAAATGTGATTTGTCAATTTAATTTAAGAAAATTACAATCTCTGAGAACAAGGTCATGTTGCAATATTTCCAAAGCGTATTTTTAGATTCAAAATGTGCTCGCATATTTATGGGGTCTATAAATAAATTTCGCTTTTGTTTAAGTTAAAACATATATGAAAGCGTCGAGGGGTCTTACCCAAAAATGTAACAATATTAAAATTTTACCTGTTTGTGGTAGATTAAGGTACGATTTTTAGTTTTTTCAAGTTTCAGTGTTATTTTTGTCCTTTTATGATTAGTTTTATTTTTGTTATTAAAAAACTTTCCCTTTTAAAAAAAATAATTAAATTTCGACCCACCCCATTTAGGGCATAATCTAATGTTTCTCTGATACTGTTTATATAAACCCACGTTCCCGTGAAAGAAAAAAGCAAAAGATACTTGGAAGCGGGAACAAAGGAAAACAGCTGAACAGGTCCATATCGATTTCACTGCGATGGTCTAAATTGGATTTATTAACATTTTATGAGGCATTCTCCAAAACATTATGTTGTGTTTTTACATCCACTTTATCGTTTAGTTTCTTAGGGGCATTTCTTTGGCAGCAGGTAGTATGCAATGAATCAATTACCCATTGTTAGGTCTCAACATCTGAAAACCGCAATATATGGGTATAGGGTCGGCTTGAACATATAGCTATCTACATATTATTGATTTATTTTTATTTCGAATTAAAGAGACTTAAAATGGTATAATAATTAGTGTGAATAAAATTTGTATTCCGGCTCAGCCCGAAAATTGCATTTTATGATCAGAAGGATAATTAGGGTTTTATGGCAGTCGCTACAGTCAAAAAATTTATTGTACGATTTCCTATAACATATTGTATTAATTACAATTTTCATTATAATCCATACCAAAATAATATTGTAGATACCCATAATTTCTAAAAAAGTAGAGTAGAATATCTAATAAATTCAGTAAAATCAAGTAATTACTAAAATATTCGCATATTGTAAATTTTACACCGAATGGACAGTGAAAATTATTTATTTATAACTCCAGTAGTTAAATATTTTAAAATGTATGTAAAAATGACCAAATTTAAATCAAGTATTGTAAAAATATTGCTACAAGAATAAAAGGCATAAATGAAATGACGAGAAGCGATTTTCGCAACAAATAATAGGTGGAGAACTTAAGAGGATGGCGGAGTCAGTCGAAATCTCCGATTTGATCCCTGTTCGCTTCACGCTTTGAAGGCACGAGGCGAATTGGATCTTCCCTTGTAGTTAGAAGAATACGTCGAGCGTCCGCCCGTAATCGGTACGCCGACAGAGACAACGATAATCGGAACAAAGAGACTGCACGTGATCGGGGTCTTACTACAATTTTCTACGCTGAAAAACGGAGTTTTCGCTTCCAATGAATACGGTACGAAATATATCTAAATTTTGTTAACAACTCGAGGAAAGTCCATCATTTTTTTCTAAAAATATAGACTTTCCGCGAGTTCTAGTTCTATTACAAAGTATTTTTTCCTTTGACATTTTTTTCCTAAACAGAAATAAACGCTTGGGAAGAAAACTCGTTTGTCTTTAAAACTTCTAAAAGATCACTTTTTTATAACTTTCTTCAAAATATATATGATTCGCCGCCATGTAGTTCTGAATCTCCAATTTTGTATTATTTGAGCTTGAAGCCTTATGTAATTGGCGACTGTGATAGCTCGCATTGTCCATTACTATCACGCTATTCTGAGGAATGTTTGGTAAAAGACAATTCTTGAACCATTCCTCAAAAACTAACAAATTTTACCACAAAAAGATACTTAAATATAAATTAGGCAACCTAACCTACCTGATGTGCCTATATTTAATTATAATTATTACAATCCGGTCCTTTCCACATAATAATAACAAACGGTAATAAATAATGGGATGGCCCCAGGCACTTTTACTGCAGTCATTAAGTTATATCCACTTTTCGTGAAACAATCTTTACTCCGGAATCCTGTTAACAGGAATCGATAAAGCCAAGCGACGTTGGGCACGGTTAGTACTTGGATAGGTGACCGCTTGAGAATACAATGTGTCAAAATATTTGCAAAATATTTTAGTAAATTGTACAAAAGATTCTACAAAAACTTTTCATATAAATCGTTTACTAAATATTTTTGTAATTTTTACTAAAAAATTTAGGTAAAAATGTTGCTATAATTTAATGGCAGTTTTTAATAAAAGTTATTCCAGTCACATAGAGCCATAGATTATGTATAGTTTTACTATTTTTATAGTAAATTTAACTAAGTTATGTGTAAATTTTGTGTAAGCGGTGTAATATAATGTAAGTTATATTTATGTTCTTGCAGCTATTAAATAAAAGTTCTATCAAACAGTATTTAATTTGCTTTGAAAATACATTCTTACTGGACAATATTCGACAAAAATCGAGTGGCTTTCATAAAACTTTTATAAATATAAATTGATCTTAACCTAATTTTATATGGGAAGTAGCTGGGCTGTTAATAGATTTATTTGCTTATAATCATTGGAGAAAACTAAGGAAAACAAACCACTGCTAATAAATTATTGGGAACCGTCTCCAAATCTTTAAAGGGTAAAACTCAAAGTGACGGTATTAAGTTATCTCGAATATCCGTCTGCAGTCGCTTCGCTTCTCGTCATTTAAATCTCGACCTTGCGCCCGACATTCGTCCGTTTACGTGAACAATCTTGTTTATTTAATCCATGCTACGAGTAAATAAAACATTGTGATTGAGGGATCATGGAATAGGACGAATTGATCAAATGAGAAACCCCAGGTCATAGATAATTATATTCAACGACCTCATGAAAAGTGTTTCGCGATTCGACGGGATGTGCAGTGTGATTAACATTTTTATTTTCCATACATGAGAAAAATTACAAAGATGGCTATACGGGGGTTTTCAAGTAGTATTTGCAAGAGGAAATATCATTTTCGGTCTGCTGATTTACAGGCGGGATCAAAAAGTTTTTTTTTTTAAATGGGACATCCTGTATATTAACTAATTTTCCAATTCTACGTCAAATTCTGAACATAATTTATGTAATATACCCTATACCCAAATTCATCCGTTTTCGAAATATTTGACAATCGAAAATTATCAAGATCCAATACGTGGTACCTCGAGATACGAGTGCCCTAACATACGAGTTACTTGAGATACGAGCTGTCGTGCGAGCGAAGTTTTGTTTTGAAATACGAGCGACATTTGAGATACGAGGAACGGTCAGCTGCGACGCTATCTCTACAAGTGAGATAAAAGATATCTTGGGAATGTGGGAGAGAGTTTCACAGTTTGTGGAAAAGAAACACTCCGAAAAAGTTGCAACTGGTCGTGCATCGGAGCTATTGAATGACACTTGCCTAACTCATTTCCGGAGCATTCTGAAAGGGAGGAAGAAACAAACCTCCTTGGACAGTTTTTTTTGCATCCGGCAAAAAAGGCAAAGACCAGTGAAGAGAAAAATAGAGACTAAAATTAAGCATACAGTAGCATTTAAGTTGTGTGTAAAGTTATTATGTTTTTATACAATATTTGTCATTTATAAATACATTTTTCTTGTTCAAAAACACTTAACAAAAACAATTGGGGGTAGCATTTTTGGGGCTGGAACGGATTAATTTTCAATTACTGGTACTCGACGTACTGGTTGTGGTACTCAGTGTGTTCGTTGACTTGAAGCGGGCGTTCGAGACCATAGATCGGGAAATCCTTGTAAAAAAATTAAAATCATATGGTGTTGGTGATAGTGCACTACTTTGGATTCAGGATTATATAAAGGACAGGTATCATAGAACTAAGATAAATAACAGAGTATTAGGAAAAATTGAAAGTAAATTGGGTGTTCCACAGGGTAGTGTGTTGGGTCCCCTATTATTTATAATTTATGTTAATGATATTTACAGTTCTTTGAAACATTGGTTTGTTAATTTATTTGCTGATGATACACTGATTTCTATTTCTGGGAAGAATTTTCGTGAATTAATCATTAAATTGAATGCCCAACTGGCTATATTGTATGACTGGTTATGTCAGAATAAATTAAAACTTAACTCATCAAAAACCAAACGTATGGTAATAGGGTCAAAAACAAACTGTAAAAAATTTCTAGCTTTGGATGAATTTCTAAACATAAATGGATCACCTATTGATTTTGTAACTGAAATTAAATACTTAGGAGTATATTTGGATCCACAACTAAATTTTAATAATCATGTAGATTTTTTATGTAAAAAATTAGGTAAAAAAATAGGTTTTTTTCGTCGAGTGTCTCCTTGCCTGTCTCAGTGGACAAAAATGCTTGTATTTAACACAATTGTCTTGCCACATTTTAATTACTGCTCTTCTTTGATGATTTCATGTACCAAAGAAAATTTAGAAAGGCTACAAGTGCAACAAAATAAAGCAATGAGAATTCTGTTAAACTGTGATAGGTATACTCCAATAAGAGACATGTTAGCAGCATTAAATTGGCTATCCGTTGAGCAATGCATTAGACAGGCAAATTTAATATTAATATACAAAATAGAGCATAATCAGTTACCTGCATATTTAAATCTTTTGTTGGAAAGGAGATCAGAGTTTCATGGACATAATGTTCGTTCCAGACAGAACTATCATATACACTTTTTTATGAGGGCATTTGCCTGTACAATGCTTTGCCTGGCGAAATCAAGGGTGCACTTAGTTTGAATATTTTAAAGCGAAGACTGTTTGGTTATTTAACTGATGGTTAATAATATGTATTGTGAATACTGTGTATATGATTAGCCAAGTGCTAAATAAAGAAATATATTATTATTATTATTATTAATTTAAATGGGGAAAATTTGAGACACGACCAAGCTTACGGAACGAATTAAACTCGTATCTCGAGGTATCACTGCATTAAAAGTATCAGGAATGCAGGAGATCACCGAGATTTATATGGAAAACAAAGAACCGATAACCCCGATAACTGTTGTTCTCCATAGCAATCCCGATTTTCTCTCATTCCTGCATTTTTAGATATTTTTAATCTGTATAGCGATCTTCTTAATTTTTCTCAAGTATGAAAAATGAAAAAGTTAAGAGGGGGGGACATGTGCGTGATCGCCCTGTTGTGTACAACTTTGAGAATAACCCTTAGATAGATGCATCTCACCCTATCGGGACATCTACTCGATTTGAAATAATGATCGTGAGTCATGTATATAGACCGTATGTGTAATTCAAAGGAAATCCCTACGGTATCGATATAAATTTCTATCACTTTATCAGCCCAGTTAATTCCCGTTATTCCATATTATGAAATGGGGCGGAATTGGACACGTAATGGGGCGAAAAATATATTATTTGCTTTCAGCGACGAATCCCGGAGAATGTGTTATTTCGTCGATTGTCACTATGGCTAGTTTATTTCCGCGAGAGCAACTATGATCTATTTTTAAAATACGCGTAATATGTAATAGGTTCGTTCCTCGAACTTCCTTTTTTTGTTTTTATGATCAAACACTATAGGAAATATCCTTTAGGGCACTCTGGGAGTGGTGCGTGTGCGCAAAAAGTGATTCACGTTGGTTTTGAATCGTTGGAGGTTATATTCGTTGGGGAAAACGACCTCGGGAAGGTCGTTTCACAAGGATGAATTCCTCCAGAGGAAAGAATTCTTAAATAATGGAGTGCTAAGCTTAACCACATATGGATGGGCGGCAGTGGTTCGTCGTGTGCATTTCTGCTATTCGTCGCTCTGGGCGGAATTAAGAGGGCAAGGTCAGCCGAGCACCGTCCATGAAAATATCTGTAAAAGAGAGTCAAATCCGCAACCTGTCTTCGATGTTCTAGGCTGTCGAGGTTCTTCGTCAGCTCGTGGTCTCCGATCAGACGAATAGTCCTCCTTTCGATGGAATCCAGTAGCCGAAGAGAATGTTTGGGCGCAGAGCTCCAGACATGAGAGCAGTACTCTCGTGATGGTCGAATCTGGGCTTTGTATAGTGTCAACAGTTGTTAGGTGTGTACAACTTGCTGGTAATAGATGAAGCCAGTGGGATTGCGTGCCTGTCCATGACTATATCCGGTTCTGTAATGTTAACCTTTTTAGAGCCTCAGCCTTCCTGCAGGCAGGAAATTTGGTTCTGCGCATGTTCGCTTGTCGACGAGTTTCAAACTGGTTGCTTCTTTTTCTGTGAACGGATACAAATGCCAAACTGTCAAAACTGTAAAATCTGAGAATAGACTTCTTCTTTAACTAGAAGTATTCTTATTATTGCTCATTTCTGCTTCGTTTAGAGCTAGCCTTTCATGGAATGGATATTTAAAGAATAATAGAAAGTACGTTTAACCAAAGCATGCCAGAACTAAACGAATCGGTAAAAACAACAAGCCAAAAGTAAACAAACAGCGGATCGAGCAAATTCCCAGAATTCCCACAATGCCGTACCTTAGTGCGGCTACTTCCGATGGTTGCAAATCAGTTGGCAATCGATACAAACTGTAACTATTTGTGGCTGCTTTGCGAACGAACCTAATAATGATCATTAAATATTCAAACCCCAAATCGCGAATCATCAACAAGGTAACCAGCATCACTATAAAACCTATTGTGCTTAAAGATTGTTTCAGGAAAAAATGGATATAACTTAATGACTGTCGTAAAAGTACCTGGGCCATCCCATTATTTATGACCGTTTGTTATTATTATGTGGAAAGGACCGGATTGTAATAATTATAATTAAATATAGGCACATCAGGTAGGTTAGGTTGCTTAATTTATATTTAAATATCTTTTTGTGGTCAAATTTGTTAGTTTTTGAGGAATGGTTCAAGAATTGTCTTTTACCAAACATTCCTCAGAATAGCGTGATAGTAATGGACAATGCGAGCTATCACAGTCGCCAATTACATAAAGCTCCAAGCTCAAATAATACAAAATTGGAGATTCAGAACTACATGGCGGCGAATGATATACATTTTGAAGAAATTTATAAAAAAGGTGATCTTTTAGAAGTTTTAAAGACATTTTGTATAAAAAAAATATATGTTTGTGACACATTGGCCGAAGACATTGGACATACAGTGCTACGGCTCCCACCCTATTAAGTATTGCATTTTTAACCACATAGAGCATATGTGGCACCAGTTAAAATCACTGGTTATGTCTGAAAATGTTTCTCCGACTTTAAGTTCTAGTGTTGTAGAATTAATACGAAAATGCCCAGGTAGTTGGAAAAATTCAGTCCGTCCGGTAATAACTGTAGAAAATTCGTATATTAGTCTGGATCGTATAATTAATCCAATTATAATTAATTTTGATGAGGATAGCGATACAGAACTATCTATAGAATGACATTATAAATGTAAATAAATATGACTAGTAATATTTTAAAAAAATGTTATTTCATTTGATTACATTAATACAATCATATCATTACTTGTTTTCCTTAGTCCGTCCCTTCATATTTCACTTGTTTATTGCCAAGCTCTTGTCGACACAGTGGGACCGACCCAGGAAATCATTAAGTCGTATCCAATTTTCGTGAAACGTACTGTAGGTCCGCTCTGTTTCTATTGGCATCTATTGTTATACTCGAGGATTTACCATTGTTACTGCGCGGCCTGTTTTGCTCCGAGTGACTTTTGACGTTAAGAGCACATCCTTAAGGAAAAATTCAGCCTTCTTTTAAGTTTTATTACGAAAGTGGAACAACCGAAGGCTTCGGCCGTAAGACACGAATAAAACATCTTGGCCCTCGAGAACAATGGCCTTATCATCACGTCCGTCTCAAATTAAAAAGAACGGTAAGCGCGGCATAGTCGGATTCGCCTGACCTACGGTCACGTTCAAACCCGTAGAGATGGGTTCGGTATCTTATATTTATATTACGTCGATATCAAACAGTGTCGACTAACGGAATCAATTTCTGGAATATGTCGAATACCGGAACCAACGACAACATTTTTGGCCACATCTTGTAATTACAATAAAACGTTCTAAAAGAGATCAAATATTTGGACTTCATAATGGCTACATTATGAAATGCAAAAAAATTGAATAACCTGCCACTTTATGAAACTGAAATTTTATTTTTCTTATGTTGGCAGCAAGTAGGGTTCGAATTTTAGGCTTACTTCGATTTCGTTAAAATTATTTTTCTAGGATGGATTCGACAAAAATTTTTTATAGAAAACTTTAAAATACTAACCTTTAACCTTGCAAATAAATCAATTTTACTAGATATACTAGATAGAACAAACCCAAACCCGAACAAACCCGCTTCGCGGGTCGTTTTCTAAATTATCAAACTTGTATCTTAATATACTATTTCGTTGGCTCGCTGTATGTTAAAGGCCATATTAGACTAGGCAATTTTTTCTCTTGCGCCGGCAATTATCATGGCACGTATTCATTCGCAGTAAATCGTTTTCGATCAGCTGGAGCATTGTCAACGGTCAGAACGGCAGTGGGTACTGTCGAAATCCCTAAAATATCCCCAGAATTAGAGATGTGCAAACCTGTTCGTTTTGATTACCAGTTAAAGCAGGTACTGCTATTTACAAAATAAATAGGAGGTGCAAAAAGTTGCTGAATTAGCAGTCCATAAGTTTAATAAAGAATGTAAACTGCTAATTTAAGCACCAGTGGGCTTAAATGGCCATTACCTGTTCATACCTGGTTCGGCCAAATAATAAACAGTTTAAAAATAACAGAATAATCCATGTCTACCCAATTGCGCCGGCAAGGGCAATTAAAATGGCGCCTGCCCCATTTCTGGTAATGAGAGACAGCTGATCGGGAACAGTGTACTGCGCATGAATCCGTGTCATTTTAATTGTCAGAAGAGTAGAATTTCTGACTGTAGTACGGAGAACGGTGTACTGCGTCTGAATCCTTGAATTATAATTGCCATTGCTGGCGCCATAAAAATTCCCAAGTGTAATACGGCCTTAAGTCAATATTTGGATGTATAATTGTCGGAAGATTGGAAGATGAACTTAATTTGGCATTTTCATAGGTTCTTCATTTTTATTTCTTGTTAAGTCATTGGAAAAATATCAACTTTACGATATCGTTCATATTTATATATCGATAGTGCTGCTTACCTTTATCCTCATTCCTCACCCGATTAGTTCGTTGACATTTTTATGGGATTATTTCGTTCCCGCAGTAAGTGAACGACCATTCAATAGGTTATCATCAAATTAGAGACTAGAGGCGAAAATCGAACGTGATAGTTTGTAAAATGCCGTAGACACGATCTAATCTAATCGGTTTTTGGTTGATAAAAAAAAAATACTACTACGAGCCACAGGCCCTGTCAAAAAACATAATCCCGTTTGTCGAGGGCGGTTTTACGGTGGTAAAAATTACCATCCCCCCTCATAAACTAATAATCAAGATAAACAGGGTGTTATAGAATTAACTCAAATTTTGACACATAGGTATGTATGCAAACAAATAATTTCACAACAAGGCCACCCGCAACAAATCAACGGGATAATGACCGTACTGGCTTCGCGATAATTTAATCACGTTCTGTCGTTTCAATTTCGATCGATTGAATAGCGGTATAAGGCGCATCGCGGTCGTTGGTAGACGGCAAACATTGGTGCCATGTACTAGACGTAATCAGTACTTTCTGTTGATACAGGACGAATTGTGTTTTCCCGAAACCCATGTGTGCGTGTAACATTTGGTGCTTTCAAGTGATTTAGTGTAATTATGCAGGTAACCAGATTATTTTCAGGAATATATTTTTCGGCGGGACACAGTGTTACCAGTAGTACAATAGTACTAGATTTAGTACTATAGATATTTAGTAATTTAGTACCTTCTATGGGAAAAATAGTAGTATTTTGCTGTATAACCTGGTTGTTCATATTTCCTAAATGGCGTTACACGAGTTTTATGTTATAATTTAATGTGAAGAAAAGAAGAAATTTGCTTTTAAATGTTTCAATATATTGAGAGGATTACTCTACATGTTTCGACTTTTTACGCCTTTTTCAATGGCATTACTAGATGAATATTAAACTTAAAATAGCATATTAAGATACAACTTTCTTAGAGCACGCGTTTAATTTAGAAAACGACCCGCGAAGCAGGGAGCTTTCTAAAGTACAAATGCTCTAATTGTCTTATGAACCGTGTATTTTATAATACTTTTTCTATTTGGGTCTTTAAAGTCTGAAAAACTTTAAAAAATATAGTAGATTTTTTCCATTTGAATCAATATTTTCTTTTTGGGTTGGCAATACTTTTACAATTTCATAAAATGTTACTCGTAACAAATATGCCATGATAGAAACAATTGAACACAGCAAAGCTTCTTGCTATACGTCATAATTAAAAATAAATATTATTAAAGTTAATAAAAATGAGTCAGGAAGAAAGTTGTACTCCGTCAAAAATACGAGAAATTGCAGAAAATAATCTAGAAAAACTTTTAAAAAGAATATATAAAACTTTGAGTTATGGTGCGAGCAGAACAAAGTTCAAAATATTGAACAAAATAATAGATAATACTATTCAACAAAATATTGTGTCGACACAGAATCTGACGGGAATACCAATTAATGCCCAGGAAATGTATACAGTAACTATAAATAGTATGTATATATGAAGTAATATGTATAATACTATATTGAATTAAAAATAAAAATAGTACTTTTTTGAATAAAACTTTAGAAATAGAGCATAAACTGGAAGATATTTCTATTATTTTTAGGTTATGTTGTTTTATAGTTGTGACTAGAAATTAGTTGACGGACACCGCATGTTATATATTTCCGAGTATAGGTATTTCAGAAATATCTAGTAAAAATGATCTGTTTGCAAGGTTAAGGTTAGTATTTTAAAGTTTTCTATAAAAATTTTTTGTCGAATCCATAATGCTTAGAAAACTAATTTCAACGAAATCGAAGTAAGCCTAAAATTCGAACCCTACTTGCTGCCAACATTAAAAAAATAAAATTTCAGTTTCATAAAGTGGCAGGTTATTGAATGTTTTTGCATTTCATAATGTAGCCATTATGAAACCCTACATTATGAAACCCAAATAGAAAAATTATTTTACGGGTCTTTATACAGTCACTAATAAACTTTTTTATTGCCTAAGAATTAGAGTTTTTCCCCAGATTTAGTGTAGGTAGACTTGAGAAAGCTGTCTATCACGGGCGTGTTTACGAAATTTTATTGATCATTAGTTGTGAGGGGATTATTTTTTGGAGACTTTTTAATTTCGTACTGTTCTAGAAGATCTAAACGTTGGCTTTATCTTTCGTTATGTAATAGTTTAATGTTGTCCGTATCTATAAAATGGTTGTTTTCTATGCAATGTCTGGAGATTCCGGAATTTTTATGTTTTATGTAACAACTATGGAGTTTTCAAATTGAAGTTGAAAATAATCGCTGTAAGAATATTCTTTCTTATAACCGTTATGTTTTATAAGAGCCTCCGGATCAAATTCCTGGGTGTGCCACTGATTATCGTTAATTTAAATAGTTTTAAAAACTACGAAATCGTACGAAAACCGTATTTATAATCGGGTGCTTTTTCTTTAACAGATTCCGGGACATCGTAACTAAAATTAATGGAAAAATAAAAGGCAGTTCGAGTTTACGAGTTACTTCGAACGCCCATTAGAAAAGTAGGCCACGAGGCGAATTTGCCGGTTGCGGCTTTAAAAGGGTAAATAACTCCCCGTCACGTTACATATAAACTTTTTATAGGAAATAATGTATTTAAAATTTATTTAGAAGTGACATTGTTGAATGTTAGATTTATTATGTTCGGGTAAGTATTTCGTCATTACTATGCTACATATTATTTTAACATATTCAAATACAGTGAAACCTCTCATAACGGACACCTATAATAAGCGGACATCTCTATTAAGCGGACATTTTTTCATAGTCCGGAACTAGGTATATGAAATTCCATGAAAATCAACCTCTCTTGGGCGGACTCTCCTTTGAGCGGACGCGGACAGGCTGTTTTCATACAAAAAGTGCGAAAACCCTCCTTTAAACGTACGGTGCAAAAATTCTCTGAAGACAGACCGGCAATCAATCGCGTATGCATGGCAGCGCGAAAGGACTTCGCCGAATGAAAGTATGTGTGATTCCCCGACAGCAGTACGCCGTTTATTTGTGAGTTGTAAGGTTAAAATCGTAAACAATGGCACAAAAATGTCGCGTTTTGAGTCTGAAAGAGAATATTGATGTTGTGGAACTTTTTAATTTGATAACAATGATTTGGGCGAGTTCATTAACATTGATATCATTGTGCTATTAGAAGATGAAAGTGACCCCATTCCTACCGATTATGTAGTCCAAACTGAAACCACATCAATATCTAACGACTTTGAAGAAGTTGAATGCAGTAATCAAACAAACGTCACCAATTATCAACAAGCCATTAGTATGGTAAAGGAATTATAAGAGTATGCAAAGAATAGAGGTGACTCTACAGCAATAGAATTGTTATCAGACTTTCTCTAGATTGCAAGTATAAAACGCAAACACGTCAAACTACGTTATTAGAGTTTTTTAGTGCTACATCCTAAATAAAACTAGTGTATTTTTGTTATGTTATGTTTATTTGTACATACATATACATAGTAATAATTTTGCATTTACATATTACCTAATAACAAATTTCCCATGGGCGGAGACCTGTATTAGGCGGACACATTGAGACGATCCCGTTGGTGTCCGCCTTAGAGAAGTTTCACTGTACTTTATCGAGCGCCGCGACATGTGTCGCAAGAAGACCGAGGGTATTTTTTATTTCCGTTCATCGCTACATCACTTTCCCATTTAACTCGTGTAGAAATTCAAACGAGATAGTGACCGTGAGCATAAACTGTTTAGCGAACGTGTGATTTACAATAATTTATATAATAGGAGTAATGATATTATTCTATTTATAAATTTTCCATTAATTTTGAACTGAATTATTTTGTAGTAGTTTAGCTATTGCATTTTTTAATGATCCGCGGTTGTCTGTAAGTAAAAGTATTATGTATTATAATTATATCAATTTGAAAACCTCCCGCAATTAAAATCTCGCGTCCATTATTAAAAATAGAGACACATCAAGTTTATCTTGAAGAGAGACTGTTTTAAAGGAGGTTTAAAGGTTTAACCCCGTTGTTACCCTTAAAATCCAATTCAGAAACATAAACAAACATCAGCGCCTAATAGTCATGTGCTCGATGCATAAACTTATTGCTATTGGTCAATCGGCAATAAAAGTTATATTGTTCTTAATTCGACACTGTGTGCTGTTCAGGTGCTCGTCGCGTATATTTGTTTTGATCTACTGAATTGGGAAAATGAATAGACTAAAATCTCCATCAATTTTGGGAACGCGATTTCTTTAAAATAACTTACTCAAAAAATAATAAATTAAGGTATTATTAGAAAGAGATTTAACCGACCTTTAAAATGTTGAGTCACTGGATCCCCTTCCCATTTAAGAATTTAAGGGTAACATCTATTCCCCCCAGTGGGTTAAACCACGACAAATAGTCTTTAAAAGCACCCCCCCTCCTTAAAATTGACCTGTCTTTTCGATTTCTCATATTATTTACTGCAAGTGGGATATTAAGGGTGGGAAGATTTCTTCACACCCTGTATCTTGGTACACGGTGTTCCACATATTTAGTGTCCTTATGTTAATGAATGGCTTGTATTTTTCTAGTTCTATCTTGTAGGTGGGTTTATTTAACCTGCAAGGCATGTGTGCAATTATGTAATTAAATAAATAAAGTAAATTTTGGTTTTATGTGAACTAAATAAAGATCATAATATACAGGGTGTTTCCTAACCTCTCTGAAAAAATGAAGAAGATGAATCGCCACTTTATTTTAAGACGAAAATGTGGTATAAAAGTTTCTCGCATGTCACTTCGTTTTCGAAATACAGGGTGTTAAAAAAATATTGTATTTTTTCATTTTATTAATTAATGCCAATGACTTGATGATACATATGATTTAAAAACTTTGAATAATTAAACAGGAGACAAATGTCACGGAGAAAACAAATGTGGTTGCCATTGAACGAAGCAAAGCCAACTCGTATAATTTGACGATAAAAATTCGAAAATAACTAAAAAAATTAAGGTACTCCTTAACCCAGATCCCTGCTGCAAATGAATTAATTGTAGAATTTAAAATTGACCCAAAGTAAAGTGCTCTAATCCTTTATGTTTAACAAATATCATTAGAATATCGTTTGGCATTAATTAATAAAATGAAAAATACAATATTTTTTTAACACGAATTTTAGGCACGTCTCGCCTCTTTAAAATACAGGAGAAGAATTCGTAAACCCACAAGGGCATACTACCAATGAATGTCATGGTTATTTTAAACGATTTAGTTTTATTGCGTACTCAATAATGAAACAAACAATAGCTCCGACACTTTGCCAAATTTAATTTGATAATCACGAAAGCACTCAGACTTAACAAAGTAAACTAACTATGTGTACTTAACGAAAAGTTGAAGTAGGAAGTAGGTCAAGCAGGGTATTTGCTAATTCGTTGTACTTATGCTGATACACAAAACAAAAACATGCTTGTAAAGTTTGTGTGCTTGATATGCACTTAATATTTTACGGTGGGCCGAGGGAGGGCATAGCTATTGTTTGAAGTTATTTAGGCTCGTTATGTAGGTAAAATAAGAACAGTAAGGGCTTTTTGTTCCGCTTATGGAATGGCTTATTATACAGGGTGTAACAAATTCGTCCTTCAAGATTGGGATTTCGCAAAAGGTCGGTTAAATTGGGACAGAGTTGCATAATTATGAGCCCAATAATATGCCGCAAAAAATCAAAAATAAATACAGGGCTTTCAAAATATTTGGAAAAATCTAAAACATGGCGTTTCTTTTTCCTGACTTTGTTCGAAGAGATAAATTTAATTTTCTCTATTCTACTTTTTATTCTCCACTAGATGGCATCATCAGATCTTTAATGCGACGTTTCGTCTTTGAGTCACCATCATCAACTTAATTTTTTTAAATACGTGCCTGGACTTTTTTTGTTTAAATTATGAAAGAGGAACTAAATCTACGTTCAGCGGTATACAACACTTACTTTTTCCGACGTTTTGTTTCTTAAATTGACCATCTTCATTAAAATATCCCTAGTGCGTTCCTGTAATTTAATGTAGTTTCAAAAAAAGCGGTTTAACTCGAAACTCGATGCATTTTTTAAAAAGTCTTAAAAAGTGCTGGCTTAGGAGTCCAATTTTATTTGTATTAATAAAATAAATTACTTGTAGGTAGACGTAGAGTAGAAATTTGATAAAACAATTAGTTTCAAATAATAAAAAAACAGTAATAGCATGTAATAATAATAATTAAGGACAGAAATAGCAATAATAATTTTAATTACACCCTCTAATTATATGTATTTAAATGGGTGACTCCTGGCGTGTCCAAGAGAAACACTACATATGTAGTTTATTTTTTTAATTGGACCGTCTTAAAAACACAAACATAATTTTTTGCTATATTTTTTATGGATTAAGATGAGGATCCCAAACAATCCCAAATTAGCAATCGGAGCCATCTAAGTTGCATCGATTTAATTTAAAAATATGCCGCTTTTTGGCAGGTTAGAAAGAGACGACAGTCATCAGCTGATCAATATTTATTTTCGTGAAGTTTTAGCCGTTAATAATAAAGTTTTTTAGGTAATTTATTGATATTTAGATTGTCTGACTTGTTGATTGGGGGTATGGAACAAGTTTCATAAAGGTCTCTGTGACAAAAATTTTAAAATTGTTCATATTTGAAATTGTTATCATTATTCTTGTAACATTATATTTTTCAACGCAATTTTTTCATACCGTTTTCCAATCATTTAACTTTACGAATCCAGTCTTTGATTAGAAAAAATTAAGTATATTTGTCTTTTTTTTCTAGAGAGTTTGAAAAGTGACAACGCCGATTCACTCAAAAGGTTTAATGAGTTATGTTGACAGTCGTAACTGACCTACCATATTGATTGTTTACATCTCTCGCCAGTGTCACCCACGTGGTTTCATGCAGATGACACAAGGAGATTTTTCTTGTTTATTAGCTCAAGGTGCCATTCATTTATGGTTATTTTGTTTAAATTTATTTTCATCTCAGGACTTGGGTTTAAATATGACACGTCATTTCCAAAAGGCCCTGTATAAAAAAAAGTTTACAGGATATCACATAAGAAATTTACTGTTAAATAAGTTATCGATTCATTCTATTTTCTTGTGTATCACGAAGGAGTATTATCGTCACATCAAAGGTAAATTATGTTTATAAACTAAAGAAGATATTTTTTAACTTACCTATTATTCTAGTTACCCAGCAGTGTAACACAGCCAGCACCAGGCCGGCAAAACTGATAACTTGGTCATCTGGAACAAAAAACGTTTTTGTTAACGATGAAGCAATGGCAAATAAAATATTAACAACATAAAGAGCTCGTCGAACGCCGATTTTCAATATTTTGCTAAATAAATGTTATGTTATACAGTGATACCTAGAGATACGAGTTTAATTCGTTCCGTAACCTTGCTCGTATGTCAAATTGCTCGTATGTCAAATTGCTCGTATCTCAAAGCAATTTTCCGCATTGAAATTAATTGAAATGCCATTAATCCGTTCCAGCCACAAAAATGCTACCCCCAATTGTTTTTGTTACGCGTTTTTGAATAAGAAAAATGTATTTATAAATGACAAATATTGTATAAAAACATAATAACTTACACACAACTTAAATGCTACTGTATGCTTAATTTTAGTCCCTGCTTTTCTCTTTACTGGTCTTTGCCTTTTTCGCCGGATTCCAAAAAAAACTGTCCAAGGAGGTTTGTTCCTTCCTCCCTTTCAGAAGTGTCATTAAATAGCTCCGATGCATGATCACTTGAAACTTTTTCGGGGTGTTTCTTTTCCCTGAACTGTGAAACTCTCTCCCACATTCCCAAAATCTCTTTTATCTCACTTGTAGAGATAGCGTCGCAGCTGACCGTTCCTCGTATCTCAAATGTCGCTCGTATTTCAAAACAAAACTTCTCTCGCTCGACAGCTCGTATCTCAAATAACTCGCATGTTAGGGCACTCGTATCTCGAGGTACCACTGTATTAGAGATTATTTAACTCAAACTCTTCAAGACTATACAGGAAAACAAAAATTACGTCAAGCGCAGCGATTCCTTGATTTTGCAGGATTTACCAAGAATTCAATAAACCAATACCGAAAATATGATTTCTTATTGTTTGCAAGTAAAAATATGTTAAATGTACCTTTTAATAAAAATAAAAAAATCAGAATTTTAAATTTTTTAATAAAAGTCATTAATTTTTTTTTTTAAATCGTGATTTTAGGTCATTTATATATTTGCAGTTTATAACAATACTTACGGCATCAAATGATTACGGTTCCGGCTTAAATTATGGAGTTCAGCTAACATTAAATATTAGCTTGTCCTAATGAAAGGCGGCGATGTATTTTTAATGAAGCGCTTGGTAATTATAATTAATTAATTGCGAATAAAAGTAGAACCAGGAATAAGCAGAAATGCAAAGATAAGCCAAAATGCGCCTGCAAAGCGAGAATAATTTATGCACGTTTCAAGTCTTAACTTTGGTTTTGAATTCCGGAATTTTGGATTTAAAAAGCGATAATATTTAATTTATTGTTGAAATTTGTTACCAATAGGTATTATAACTGAATATCTAATAAATTATTAAAACTAGAGATCGAAAACTCACACATAGCTGATTTTTTATTTCATAAAATAATCGGCCGTTAAAAAAGTAAAAACTGAGGTTAAGATCCCTAAAATCACCCATATGCGGCGACGCCATAAACATGACACACTTGACAAAAGTGTAAAGGCCTTATTACACTCGGGAATTTTTATGGCGCCAGCAATGGCAATTATAATTCAAGGATTCAGGCGCAGTACACCGTTCTCCATACTACAGTCAGAAATTCTACTCTTCCGACAATTAAAATGACACGGATTCATGCGCAGTACACTGTTCCCGATCAGCTGTCTCTCATTACCAGAAATGGGGCAGGCGCCATTTTAATTGCCCTTGCCGGCGCAATTGGGTAGACATGGATTATTCTGTTATTTTTAACTGTTTATTATTTGGCCGAACCAGGTATGAACAGGTAATGGCCATTTAAACCCGCTGGTACTTAAATTAGCAGTTTACATTCTTTATTAAACTTATGGACTGCTATTTCAGCAACTTTTTGCACCTCCTAATTGTAAATAGCAGTAGCTGCTTTAACTGGTAATCAAAACGAACAGGTTTGCACATCTCTAATTCTGGGGATATTTTAGGGATTTCGACAGTACCCACTGCTGTTCTGACCGTTGACAATGCTCCAGCTGATCGAAAACGGTTTACTGCGCATGAATACGTGCCATTATAATTGCCGGCGCAAGAGAAAAAATTGCCTAGTCTAATACGGCCTTAATGTAGACCGAGAGAAGGACAGTGCAGCTAGAAGGTGGTGCTTCTGGTCCATAAACATGCTATAAAATTTTATTGTTATTATTTCAACAATACAAATACAAAATCTAACGGCGTCGTCCCAATCACATGTTGTGAAATAATTTGCTTTCATGTGGGTTTGAACCATTTTACACAGACGTCATTTTAATACAAATTTTTTCCAACTACAGAACAAACCCTCACTAAAGTTCCAATTATACGGACGTTTGGTTGTTAAATTTAGTTACCGCAGTGTTTTAATGAATCGACCAAAGGCACTCTGGGAGTCTAGCGTATGCGAATAGAGCGATTCATGTTGGTCTTGATTCGTTGGAGGTTCAGCAAAATAAGGTTATGCGAATTATTCTTAAATGCAACAGGTATATCCCGGTAAGAACTATGCTACAGAGGTTGAATTGGCTGTCTGTGGAACAGAACATTAGAAAGTCGAACTTAGTTTTAATATATAAGATTGAACATGAGCAGCTACCAATATATTTTAATGCTTTTCTTAAAAAAAGATCAAATTTTCATAGTTATGACATTCGCTCTAGGCAACATTATAACATTGAGTCAGTTAAGACCACATCTCTACAAAAATCGCTATTTTTCGAGGGAGTTCGTCTTTTTAATGACCTCCCGGAGGGCATTAAGGAAGCAAATGGGTTAAATGTTTTTAAAAGAAGATTGTTTCTTTATTTGAAGGATATGTAGAGTAGAGTAGGATTTATCATTTTTGTAACTGACATATAAACACTGTATTGTAACTTGTATTTTTTAGTAATAACTAGCCAAGTGCTAAATAAAGATTATTATTATTATTATTATTATACTCGTTGGGACACACGATGTCAGGAAGGTCGTTCCATGAGGATGACGTCCTCCAGATATTTTAGAAACAAGCAAGATAGGAAAAACTAGCTAAAAGAAATAGAAGCTGGAGTATCTCAAGGACGTGTTCTGGGTCCAGGCATTTACGTGCAACACCACAAACAACACCATATAGCTACGCTTGCGTTACTACACATTAATTATGTATTTAATTCAGACAAAACTACACCAATTTTCCTTTTAATCAATTTCCCGTTCGATCAATCTCCCTTCGACAAATTTTCTAGCAAGCAACAATAATTTACGAACAACTTTGCGAAACTCTAATCCATAACACCAATCTCGGTCGTCTCTTTTGTTTGAACGTTCGCCGTCGTTAGCCGGAATGTAAATGAAACCTAAACGGAACATTTTCATTCAGCTAAGCTGCTATGCTGTACAGGAGGTCAGATTAAAATATTTCTGGGCAAAAGTAAATGATCTCCAGTATAAGAACGTTTATTAATACAATACAAACAACTCTTTTCACGGACATTTTTTAGTACAAGACAGAGAAAAAGAGTATTTCTGGGATAAAACTTATTTTCGCACGGTTCTGATTTTGTCTTTCTCATGGTGATTATTGGTGAAGGATGGGCCCGAATAAAAAAATTTTTCGGACAAAAGATGTTTATTTTTGGCCGGAGAACACGATACACCAATAAAAAATATGGGGTTCCATTTGAAAATCTTAACTTACCCTCACCCGTGCCCGGGGGTTGAGGGGGTGGGGGGTGGTTTAAATTGCAAACTATTCCTCCTTCAAAACCAAACAACTTTTTCCCCAGACATTTTTCGCTGCAATGCGATGCACCGGAGTTATTCCGGGGTAACGACCCTTTTTCAACACCGTGTATATAAACAGTATATTGCTAATACCATCTGCAATTATGTCCCCGCTATGGGCATCGAATGGGGGTGTTGTGAGTTTGCGCAGTTCGGAAATTTCCTTGTGAAAGTAAACATTCGACAGGACCGGATTTCAACTTTTTTAATGTAAATTTCACTGGTTAGTTAGGAAAAATATTGCAATCAAAATTTCGATTTAAGACAGCGTTCCATGCATAAGATTTCTGACGATATGATGATCCGACGGTGCCCTGATTGGTGTAAACTTTTGGTGCCAAATTCCGCCCGAATATTTGTAACAATCGACACGATGAGCTTTATTTTAACTTTCTTCCGACGTCGTATATTAACCTCACGTTTTTCTAAACCAAAACTTAAGAATGAATGACTATATTGACTATTTTGGGAATTATTATCAGCTACTAAGGCACCAAATTAAAAATTCATTAATTTTAAGGTTAGGTAGTGACCACATATATATATATTATATTGTATACGAGTGACACTCTCTTCTTTTTTTACAAGCTTTTTAGTGAAATTCGGTTTCGAAGATCGGATAATGTGATATTTTCGTAAATACATACCTCAAATACTTTATACCTGGTATTGATCCACGACTTTTGCAAAAAAGCACCCTGCACTTGTGTCCTTTCATCTTAAACGAAATAAGTCACTAACCTACCAAACAGCGAATCACCAAAAATTAAAAAGTCCTTTACAAAAATTTTTGTTAGGTAATGAAAGTTTATAAGCACTAATATACCGACAACAATGTGGATCAATCACTTTTTATTCCGTAATTTGAAAAAGCATCCAGAACCAAAGATGGCGACGAATAACAACAAACAAATAATGTCGGGCCGGCTCTGACGCGATCGATAAAATTGCCACCCTACTGCGCAAACTCAATAGGCCCGCGCCATCTTCCATAGCGGGGACAATTTTTGTATTTTGGAACGTTCGTATTGGCAATATACTGTTTATATACATTGTATATGTGGTTGTATTAGTGTTAGAATTTGGCGTCCATTAGCGTGTGCTGAGAGTGCGGCATCTTGTAGTGTCACTCGAAAGCAGAATTTTAATCTTATATTAGGCTAGTCTAAATCGTAACATTGTACATTTTAATGACGACTGTACATAAACAATTAATTTTTATTGAAACGAATAAATCTGTCCCAAAATATTATTATTATAATTGATCTTTGTTTTCATTGGGTTTAAAAGAGAAATCAATATGTAGATAGCTATATTTTCAAGCCGACCCTGTACCCATTTATTGGGGATTAAAGATTTAGTGGCAGACACAATAGGTTTTAATGAAGTAGTTGATTTATTGCAGTTAAAGTCACCGGTATTGAACCACACTATACCTCAAGGCACAGAAACGGGGACAAACCCAAAGTCGCCAAGGACCAGAGGTCAGAGGAAGGGCAACAGTCTCGGAATAGCCAAATAAAGTTATAATTTGAGTGATCTCCCCGAAAAAAAACGACAACTGTTAACCTCGATGGGTTTATAACTCTGAAGTTTTCCCCCAGTTCTTCGCCGGAAATATTATGAATGGAATTTTTTGATTACTTATTGTGGCACGTCGGATTATCGAACCATTTTTATAAATTTCCGATTTTTGGCCGAAAATTGTTATTCGCGACACACTGGGCGCTTTCTCCGACAGCCGAATCTGTTGACAGAGTCTTTGCCCCGGGAAATAAATGCGTGTCTGCGTCGCGTCAGTCTATTCACTTTTTTCTCCATTATCGTTTTAGCGTTCGACTTTCCAAAGCAACGTTGATCATTAATTTTGGACACCTAACCCTTTTTAAATAAAAATTAAACAAGTTGCTGAAGTTGCAAGAATTGATCAGCTGGGTCGCAACTGCGCATGCCTCCGGGCAAGATCTCTTGCTTCCTGCAGGTATATAATCTTGGAGCATGTAAAACGGCCTTTATAAGATTTGAATATAATTTGTTAAAACTGTCGATTTGTTAATTTGTCGTATCTCTCGGCCCGTCCCGGCTCTCGTGATACATTTTTGTTGTTAGGGCCAAATAGCTACAATATTCCGCTGTAAGAATGTCCTTACAACTAAATTATAAAACTGTTTAGTAGAAGTGTTCTTTAAATAGCTATAAAACTTATATCATACTGCAAAATGGCTCTGTAAGCTTTTTGCTGTATAATCGGGGTTGTTGCCTTTTCCTTTTCGCGGTTATTCGGTGAAGCCAACTATAAAAGCTGTTTTTTTAATCGCGCACTTCCATTTTTAACCCGTGCATAAAAACTGGTCTCGGTCACTTGTCGCGGCGCGTATCTTTCAACGCCTTGGTTTAAATCAGTTTCAATTTTCGCTCTTGTAATAGTAGAAGCGAGACGGTATCAGCGTACCGCTATTTTGTCGCGTTATTCAGGTACGGAGGGGTCCTCAACGGTATTTTTCTTCAAACAAACAAACCCTAACGGTATTTTTAGTAGCGGTATTTAGTCGCGTTATTTTTGTGTAGCGCGACGATCGGTTGACGATGTCCCATCTCTAGTGAGCAGTAAAACTGGTATACCGCCGGTATGTAGACTCGGTCGGGGAATTACTGAAATTTGTTCACGTCACGTTCGCGTCGATACCAGTATTTGACTCAAAGATGCTTTACAACGTTGCCACTATTGACAATTTTTAATTATATCAACATAATGAATATGTTTTTTTTTAAATCATTCTGGAGTGAAATTTTAAGAGGTAAAGAAGCAGACTATGAGCTTTGCCTCTTATATATTGAATCGTTACAGATCTTGTAAAAATTTTGTAACGATACCGATATAATATCGGTAACGGCAAAAAAATCACTAATTTATAGATAGAGTTAGCCCTGCATGACGGCAAATACCATAGTTTACTAAAATTCTATTAAAAAAAAAGTAATTTACTATCATCTATTTATCTATTTTGCTTGAGCTTGCGGTAGCTCCTTATTAATCAAACGTTCCACTCCACGCCATAATTTACCCAAAAACAGCGGTTAGAAGTTTAGATAATTCAATATGCATCATTAATATCGGTTGTCATGGCTCTTCTGTACTTTACACAAAATTATAATAATAAAGTTTAAGGGCACAATCGAAAATTCACGGGCAGCGCTCATTTACGTTACAAAAGCTATAATAAATCAGTACGAACTGTAAAATTTGACCCTTCATTGCGAGTGTAAAGGTGCGTTCACATTGAGCCGACGATTTGGAATAATGTTGAACGACCAGGTCGGCGGCATATTGTCGACGATATTAAGTACGTTCGTAGAGCAGTTAAGAGATAGTTACAAATATCCATTCCAAAACGACAGACTATCTAAGTTAAGAAGTCAATTCTCAGATTTGGCCTTTGCACTCGTTCACAGAGACAAAAAGCAGCGTCCACAACCGAGCATGCCCAGAACGAAATTTGCTCTGCAAACGAAACTATTATAAATACCACAAGAAGAATACAACTGGTCGCGACATCTCGCGGTGTATTTGCCTAACCCAAAGCGGCATCTTATAAAAGACCAATGCAGAGGGTCCATCCTGCAAAAAGAGATAAAGATAGCAAATACGTATCTAATCGCTAATTTGCTGTTCGTACATAGCATACATGTTTTAATGCGTTAAGTGTTTTTTGCTTTTGTCAAAACACTTGTTTTTACCAACGTCACTACGTTCTATACTCTGTACTTTTTGTCCTTAATTTTCTTTAATTCTTTATTATTAGGATTAGGATTGCAATTTTACCTGGTTTTATTACAGCTTACGCTGATCATAGAGAATTGCTGGTAAAGGGTCCACCACGAAGAGTGTGCAACGTACTTTACAGGTATAGGTATAGTATTTGCAGAATTATAGCGTTGATCTTTTGACTGCAATAAAACCTCATTATCCCTTGGACCATAAAATAAATAAGGAAATCCCAAATTTTAAAACCTTTTCGAGCACAGCCGGACCAGGTATACAAATTCAATTTATACCTATGCCTGATGCATATATAAATACAAAGTGATTTTTAATAATTTTAATCTTTAGTGGTTTTCCGGCGAGTAATTTTTAGTTAGGCTTATTAGTGATAGAATGTGGCGTCCTTGGAATTGTGCTGATAGGGGGGCATCTTCAAGTGTCATTTTTAAAAGAAAGCATTTATCTACCGATGCCAAACTAATAATTAAAAATGTGTATCAATCGTTGTTGAGTAGAAATTTTAAAGCCTTGTTATCCTAATAGTTATATTTTTAAATTATATTATTTTCAATTATTATTAATTGTTATCATTATTTTACATTTATTATAGGTATCTAAAACTATAAAAAGCTATCTATTTATTTTAAATTATAAAAATAAATCATGTGGGGTGGTATACATTTTCAAGCCGGCCCTGATCCCATTTATTGCGCTTTCAAGGGGTTGAAGCGTATACAATAGGGTTTAATCAGGTATTTATGGCAGTAAGAGTCAACGGTATAATTCTGCAACAACTATAGTTCATCCTTTAACTAATAAGATAAAGATTGTTTCAAGAAAAATGGATATAACTTAATGACTGTCGTAAAAGTACCTGGGTCATCCCATTATTTATGACCCTTTGTTATTATTATGTGGAAAGGACCGGATTGTAATAATTATAATTAAATATAGGCACATCAGGTAGATTAGGTTGCTTAATTTATATTTAAATATCTTTTTGTGGTAAAATTTGTTAGTTTTTGAGAAATGGTTCAAGAATTGTATTTTACCAAACATTCCTCAGAATAGCGTGATAGTAATTGACAATGTGAGCTATCACAGTCGCCAATTACATAAAGCTCCAAGCTAAAATAATACAAAATTGGAGATTCAGAACTACATGGCGGCGAATGATATATATTTTGAAGAAAGTTATAAAAAAGTGATCTTTTAGAAGTCTTAAAGACATTTTGTATAAAAAAAGTATATGTTTGTGACACATTGGCAGAAGAAAATGGACATACAGTGCTACGGCTCCCACCCTATTATTGCATTTTTAACCCCATAGAGCATATATGGCACCAGTTAAAATCACTGGTTAGGTCTGAAAATATTTCTCCGACTTTAAGTTCTAGTGTTGTAGAATTAATACGAAAATGCTTTAATGATATTCCCCCAGGTAGTTGGAAAAATTCAGTCCGTCACGTAATAACTGTAGAAAATTCGTATATTAGTCTGGATCGTATAATTAATCCAATTATAATTAATTTTGATGAGGATAGCGATAGCGAAACAGAACTATCTATAGAATGACATTATAAATGTAAATAAATATGACTAGTAATATTTAAAAAAAATGTTATTTCATTTGATTACATTAATATAATCATATCATTACTTGTTTTCCTTAGTCCGTCCCTCATACTTCACTTGTTTATTGCCAAGCTCTTGTCTACACAATGGGACCGACCCAAGAAATCATTAAGTCGTATCCAATTTTCGCGAAATGTACTGTACAAGAAACTAGAAAAAACTTACCCATCCTTTGTCCATCGCTATACTTTGTAATTGATGCGATAACCGCAAGACCGTCATTCCGTTCGTCTGAAACGGACCTTATATTAAAGGTAAACTCATATCAAACTAAACCCTCATTATGAGACTCCGTGGAAGCGATTTAAATATCCCTCAAGGCATGCCTCGAGCCATAATGTAAGGGATATGTTCAAAGTTGAGGGTTTACACCTATTCCGAAGTTTGAACTAAAATTTGGCAGTCGCGTTTCATCAAGCCTCATGAACTTGTAAACCGAGATTTAATAAAGTTCAACGAGGAACTATTCGGTATCCGAAGAAATAAATAACGTACAGTACGTTTCACGAAATTTGGATACGACTTAATGATTTCCTGGGTCGGTCCCATTGTGTCGACAAGAGCTTGGCAATAAACAAGTGAAGTATGAAGGGACGGACTAAGGAAAACAAGTAATGATATGATTATATTAATGTAATCAAATGAAATAACATTTTTTTAAAATATTACTAGTCATATTTATTTACATTTATAATGTCATTCTATAGATAGTTCTGTTTCGCTATCGCTATCCTCATCAAAATTAATTATGATTGGATTAATTATACGATCCAGACTAATATACGAATTTTCTACAGTTATTACGTGACGGACTGAATTTTTCCAACTACCTGTGGGAATATCATTAAAGCATTTTCGTATTAATTCTACAACACTAGAACTTAAAGTCGGAGAAAAACTTTCGGACCTAACCAGTGATTTTAACTGGTGCCACATATGCTCTATGGGGTTAAAAATGCACTAATAGGGTGGGAGCCGTAGCACAAGTTATATCCATTTTTCGTGGAACAATCTTTACATACATGGGTACTTTTAGAGAAAAAATATTAAAATGTATCACAATTCTCCAGGAATCAGTATTTTTCAAAGCAGACCCAAAAAAATATCTTATAGAATTGAGTGAAATGAAATTCGGTTGTAGTGGTGCCAGCGACTCGGGATCCGGTATCCGGCCTATTTTTTTAACATCCGGTTCGGTTGGATTCTGTACCGAATACCTCTCTTAGGCGGACACCTACGGGACTGTCTAAATGTGGCCGAATAATAGAGGTGTCCGCCCATGGGAAATTTGTTATTAGGTCATATGTGAATGCAAAATTATTACTATGTATATGTATGTACAAATAAACATAACATAACAAAAATACACTAGTTTTATTTAGGATGTAGCACTAAAAAAATCTAATAACGTAGTTTGACGTGTTTGCGTTTTAAACTTGCAATCTAGAAAATGTAATTCCAAGTCTGATAACAATTCCATTGCTGTAGAGTCACCTCTATTCTTTGCATACTCTTGTAATTCCTTTACCATACTAATCGCTTGTTGATAATTGGTGACATTTGTTTGATTACTGCCTTCAACTTCTTCAGCCGAGTCGTCAGATATTGATGTGGTTTCAGTTTGGACTACATAATCGGTACGAATGGGGTCACTATCATCTTCTAATAGTACATTGCTATCAATGTTAATGAACTCGCAAATCATTGTTATCAAATTACAAATATGGTTCCAACTTTAATGGTGACACGTAGACAGACAGACAGATTCAATGCTTTGATCAGTCTGATCCAGTCGGCTCGTGACCTTTGATAGAGGGAGTTCACAAGTATGGTGAAATTTTTCTAGACGTTTAAAATGTACAAAAAAAAAATAATAAGAAAAAGCGTTAGGTAAAACATATTTTTATTTATTTTTTAATTTTACACAAGGAAATGCAACTTTTGGAAAATAAGAAAGGTTTTCTTAGTGTGTATAGCTGTCGGATCTTAACGTCGTCGCATGCAACCCGTGTAACAATTTTTATACAGTCCACTACTAATAAATTATAAACTAATTTTTAATTTTCTAATCTTCTCACGAGAAACGTAGTTTCCTTTTTGGTGCAATTGAGTAATTTGTAATTGAAATAATCATTTAGTCATCTTTACTGAGAGTAAGCATCAATAATAGTTTCTTTCATAAATCATATGGGGCCCAAAAATATGCTCGGACTTGAAGCCTGAAATATTTGCTAGAACCTAGAGCCCAGTTGAAGATGGTAAAATATTTTATGTAAATTATGATTTACTTCCTATTTTTTAATAAAACTACTTATAAGCTTATTTCTGAAGATTAATTTTTCATTTGTAGTTACCTTACTAGTTCAATAAATGATATAAGAGTGTGTAAGGATTATTTTAAAGTGATATTTACAGCTTAAAACATGTCAGAATCCTAATATTTGATTTTCACCACTAGTAAATCAAATTAAAAGGGTTTTGAATATTTTTTGTTGGTTAAATGTCACTTTAAAATATTGACAGTAATAAAAATTTGGACAAAGGTGACATTTGAAAAGCACGTGCGTTTGTCAGCTGATGCCATACTTAATGGATTCGATTTTTTAACACGGTTGTTTGTCTTCTTCCTGTTTATAAGTATTCGTTGTACTACTAAAGCGATCTACGAGCTATCAAGAAAACCGAATGATGTCCAATACTACTACCGCCATCTACGAGTTATCAAGAAAACCGAATGATGTCTAATACCACGACGCCATCTACGGCTATGTCATTAGGCGCAACCAAGACGAGAAGAATAGTTAACTGTTTTATGACGAGAACGAATCGAGCCACGAGACTGACAAGTTGGCTTTCTTCATATGTTCAGTGTTTTTTAGTTTAAATCCTTAAATAAAATGGTTTTAAATCATATCGAGTATCATTTATCGACCCTACACAATAGTGCTTAAACGTAAAGTCCATTCTCCGGTTCTTAATTGTAGAAAATTCATCTATAACAGCCTCATTAAGTTTGGAATACCATCTATAAATTTTTTTTCATATATTTCATTTTTAAACTTTCTAATAAAGTCCCTAGATTTACCCTTTGTGGTCTGCGTTAAATTAATTTTGAGTTTACGTGTTCCCGCATTCTTCACTTCAATTTTTTGCTCCAAACTCAAGTTATTTCTTAAATAGTCCACCGTCAACTATTCATTTTAACTTAATAAATATACATATAATATTAAAATATTAAATCATACACGCTCGAATTTCTAACTAGAGTGCCGAACAGACAACAGCGCGGTGCACACAAAAACTGTGCGTCTTCTCCATGTTAAATCGCCATAGCCCCGCTATCCCCCGCCACCTGTTACTACAGAGAAACTGCACTACTTAATCGCACGTGCGAGCAAGCCTCGTCATAATCGTCATTTACCTCGACCGAGGCACGGTTGCCGGATCTATACAGTTTGGTTTGACGGGATGATAAAATATTAGGGAGGGTCGAACTTTTTTAGTTTGACGGTACGATAAAATATTAGGGAGGGTCGGACTTTATACGATAAATAATATTCAATGAATATAAATTAATATTTTTTATTCGTTTTATTTTGGGGGTGCACGTGCGCATTTGCTCCTGTGGAAGAACCGCCACTGGTCTGATCAAGTCATCATTGCCGGAAAATGTCAAAAAATATTGATGATCAATTGTGGTTGAAATCCAAGAAAGGAGGTCAGATATAAGTTTAAAATAAACGAATACTTGTTCGGTTTTATCAGCCTTCAATTGACACATTTTAATTACAATGTTTAGTGAACGAGGTGTATGTGTTATAAATAAAAAATAAAAAAACAGCTTAATAATCGCGAGGTTATCGCAGTTTGTTGTTTAATAACAATGAGCTAATAATAACACGGCAATTTCGTAATCAGACACTTGGCACTGGTCTCGTAATAATAATACGTACGATTCATGCATGCCTATTTACGAACGATCATAATCTCTCTTTCTCTTTCATTTTCCTTTTGAATATGAACCCGTAATTTTAGTTCTGAAAATTTATGTATTTCAGTGGCAAGCTGGCGAGGGATCGAAAAATTCAGACAACCTTTGAGATTAAATAAAATACGGGTAGTATTATATAGTCTCGTAAAATTTGCAGTCTTTTTAGAATTGGAAAAATCTATTATATTTCTGATAATAAAACGGTTTAACGGTTGAATTTTTGTCGGTTTATTTGTGACTTGATTATACACTGTGCTCAATTTCAATAAAACTTTCACTGAATGGAAATAATTAGAATCAGAATTGGAAAGGATACTAAAAGAGGAGTCAACGCAAAACTACTTCCATTTTTGGGCCGCAATTTCTAAACTACTACCATAGAAATAAGTAAACCTAGAATGACCACCAAGCCAAAAAATGGGCCATCGTTATGTGCGGTCAAAGGCCGTTTAAGGACCCTAGACCTCCAGAAAGTGATGCGGAATTATTTAACAGCCCGTGTTAAACATTATATTAGCCAGAAGAATTTTTTTGTCATACGTGCGCCGTAAGCGCCTCTTACGCGACCTCTTTTCGTGACCGTAAGTAGCTCTTTTCAAGCCTCTCGGAGACAGGGCTGTAATATACCTAGAAACAGTTCACGCGTTCACGCTGGAAGCACACACAAACACACGGGAGAGCGAGAAGCGCTATCGTCGCCCAGTGTTTACTATATTAAAATAGTTCGTTTGAACTATACCCGCGGCTTCGCCCTTGAACCCCACCGCGGCTTCGCCCCTGGACTCCGTGCTTGGTTTCACGACCAACACTCTTTTTAGTGGCAGAAGGACTCGGCGCACTTTTGACAAAAAGTACGGTACGAACCTCGGGCAGTGAAGGCCTTTACGGACGCCTTCGGCTCGGGTCGGCAATCCCCGCTCTCGTCCGTAAAGGCCTTCTTACTGCCCTCGGTACGTAATGTACTATTAAGTGTTGGTGACGTGGTCGGGTGAAAATCGCTATTTAATATCTACGCATAAATGAAGCCCACAGCGTTAAATGGCAGTGAACAGTATAGGTTTATTTAGTATATGCTACTACTTTATAAAATAATAAATGATGGTACTATTGGAAAGAGATTTAAATGACTATGTGTCACTTAACCCCTTACCCATTTAAGATTTTAAGGGTAAAATGGGGTTAAACCCCGAAGGATGCAAAGCGTCTACTTTCACTATAAAATTGACGTGTATCCGATTTTCAATAATATTTATAGGAAAGCGAGATATTAAAGGTACAACGCATATACCTACACCCTGTATATATTATTCGTAAAGCTCGAAAACGGCAAATAATCGATAGTTTTGCTCAATCGTGTTTCCGAAATAGTCGTAATTTCCGAATTGCGGATTTTGGTCGTTTCCAAACAGCCAAACATGGAAAATGTGTAATTACTAAACCACCAAAGCTTGACAGACATTCAATCGATAGAAATTTTGTAATTGAATGTACAAAACACTTCGAAAACTAAACTTAACAACTAAACAGTAACTTTTTGCACTAGATACATAAACAGCTAGGGAATTCGTGTAGACCAAACCGAAATGACAGTTATTTCAAGCTTTGCGTGCAACATACTATAGAAATTAGTAATGTAGAAGAAAAAATTATTATTTAATACGAATTATATTGTAAAGGCTCCAGAAACACCGCCGTAGATAAGGGGGTACAGAACCCCCCTCCCCCCTCCTCCTCCAAGAAGCGGAAATTTGCCTCGAAATAGGAACCGTAAAGTGAAGGTGGCAAGTAGTATCCCCCCCCTCCCCTCCCAGGACAATAAAGGTTCAAGTTTAGGATGGAATTATTTTTTAAAGTCTGAAGATGGTCTTACAGCTAAATGTAAGTTATGCCCTAACATTATCAAAATCTCTGCTCGTTCCAACAAAGCATAATATTAATTTGAAAGTCCAGAGCAGCAGCGGTAGTGTTGATATTGATAAAATAACACAGGAAATGAAAGCTAGTACCAGCAGTTCGAGTAGTTCGTTTAGTTTTATTGATAAGCGCTCAGATGTTAGTGGTTCTTCTGTGCTATCTAAGAAACTGAAAATTACAGATTTTTTTTCATCTGTTCGAATCAGAGGGCCACAAATTATGTAAAATCTATTCCGCCAAGTGTCGAAGCTGAACGTGCGTTTTCAGCCGCAGTATATATGTGCAATAAAATAAGATCAAATCTAAAAGATGAAACATTAAACATGTTATCTTGTCTCCGAAAATACTTTCAAGATCAATGTAACATGTAACAGTTAAACTAGTCGTACTATTGTATTGTACCTATATGCAATAAATATATTCCTGCTACTCTACTCTGTTTCTAATTGCATAAAACAAATTTTTATTAACATACAGCACCCACATAGAGTCCCGCAAATCCCGCGAAATCACCGCGCGATCCCGCATTTGCGGGCTTGGATTCCCTACTGGCAACACCTTCACATGGCGCCGACTTAAAAAACGATAATTTTATCCGAACGCAAAAAAAGACAACGACCTCGTTGGTCGTTGCGGCCTTCCTCGAGTTGTTCGGTAAAATAATAATATATCTTGCGCGTGTCTACTGTTTTGCTCCCCCCATGCAACTCCGAGTTTCCGTGACTAATCCGAAGAAACTTTCTGCTTCATACAATAAACGATGCGGCATGATTATAAGGCCCCTTTTTGCATGCGTGTTTTGTCGTCTTACGCTCGGCGATAAAAATCGCGGCGTTTTCTAAACACATTGTTCTAAATATGCGCATTTATGCAACGATGTCGTTGAGCAGCTCGTCCGTTTTATGTACGAATTTTTTACGCCTGTCGCGCGACGTTTTCTAAACATATTGTTCTAAATGGGGGTATGGCAGAACGACCGACTGAACGACATCGTTGCATAAAAGCGCCCATTTAGAACAATGTGTGTAGAAAACGATGCGATTTTTATCGCCGCTACAAGAAACGCTTGCATAATAGTATATTAAGATACAAGTTTCATAAGACAGTATCTTATAGCACGCGTTTAATGTAGAAAACGACCCGCGAAGCCGGAAGTTTTCTAAAGCACAAGTTCTCTAATTGTCTTATGAACCGTGTATTTTATAATACTTTTTCTATTTGGGTCCTTAAAGTCTGAAAAACTTTAAAAAATATAGTAGATTTTTTCCATTTGAATTAATATTTTCTTTTTGGGTTGGCAATACTTTCACAATTTCATAAAATGTTACAAGTATCAAATATGCCATGATAGAAACAATTGAACACAACAAAGCTTCTTCCCATGCGTCATAATTAAAAATAAATATACCTATTATTAAAGTTAATAAAAATGAGTCAGGAAGAAAGTTGTACTCCGTCAGAAATAGAGAAATTGCAGAAAATAATCTAGAAGACCTTTTAAAAAGAATTTGCAAAACTTTGAGTTATGGTGCGAGCAGAACAAAGTTCAAAATATTGAACAAAATAATAAATAATACTTTGAACAAAATATTATTGTGTCGACACAGAATCTGACAGGAATAACAATTCCCAGGAAATGTCTACAGTAACTATAAATATGTATATATAAAGTAATATATATATAATATCACATTGAAATAAAAATAGTACTTTATTGAATAAAACTTTAGAAATAGAGCATAAACTGGAAGATATTTTTATTATTTTTAGGTTATGTTGTTTTATAGTTGTGACTAGAAATTAGTTGACGTATGTTATATATTTCCGAGTATAGGTATTTCTGATAAATATCTAGTAAAAATGATCTATTTGCAAGGTTAAAATTTAGTATTTTAGTTTTCTATAAAAAATAGGTCTAAAATTGGAACCCTACTTGTTGCCAACATGAAAAAAATAAAATTTCAGTTTCATAAAGTGGCAAGTTATTCAATGTTTTTGCATTTCATAATGTAGCCGTTATGAAACCCAAATAGAAAAAATAGCATGCTACAGATATTTTATAATCAGATCAATTTGTGAAAGATATTGAGTGAGTTTGGAGAAGGTTACTGCGGAAACGACTGAAAAAGGCTCAGACTCGTTTGGGTTTGTTCTGGTTTGCAAACCAATGAGATTTAAGTAACGCAACAGGCATGCATCTTTCGACGTAACGGGATAAATTCCGTTTTATATTTATAAAATTGATCCCGCGGCAATATTCTGCATGACATAATGAATGTTCATCGCAGTCAATTATCGTCTACGTACAACGAGGCCGTGAATAAAAACATCTCGTCATTATTATTAATTACCGCATGTCTGTTTAACTATTGCGGATTGCGGCGTTATGTTGCCATCTGCATAAAAGGACGTGATTTGTTGCATGAATTTATTAAAATTAAATCAGGGAGAATTAAAATGAAGTATAAATGAAATATTACATTAATTAATAACTGTACATTTTTGCAAATATTTGCTATGACATTTAATTGTTTATAAAGATGGTAAGAATGAACTCCAGGCAGTTTAAATTTTATATTACCTCCTTACAAACATTGGAACTCCTTGGATGTCCAAGAGAAACTTTTCATATATTTTTTAAATCGTCGTGTTGCCCATCAGTGCAAAGGTCAAAATACACATCCACCCACTAACTATAGCCTACCGCTATTTCGTTTGCTGCCCCAGCTGAATGTTTAGCCGCGCAATTTCGTTTATTTAATGTCCGCGGTCGTGGGGTCGATATTCGCAGGCACTGAACCGAAAAACTATTATTTTGCGATGTGGTGAGCCACTTTTGCCACCAGTAGACGATTAAAATATAAAATCTAGAGGCCCTAAGCCGTGGTCGGAGCTGCGAGGGGCGACACCACATAAGAGAGAGAATGACCTCACTATGTGATTGGTCCCAACGCGTCACGCTTACATACAAAACAATGAAATCACTCTCTCGCCCAGCCAGCATCGCCGCTCGCAGCCTCGTTATGAACACGGCCTAAAGTTGTGTCCACACGTGAGGTTTTACCTGACGTTTTAGGTCTTCAAGTAAGACTGTCATTCAAAACAGTTTTAATAGCCCCATCCACACCTTGGGTTTTACCTGACGTTTTAGGTCTTCAAGTAAGACTGTCATACAAAACTGTTTTAATAGCCCCGTCCACATCTTAGGTTTTACCTGACGTTTTAGGTCTTCAAGTAAGACTGTCATACAAAACTGTTTTAATAGCCCCGTCCACACCTTAGGTTTCCTGTCCTCAAGTAAGACTGTCATACAAAACTGATTTAATAGCCCGTCTACACATTAGGTTTTACCTGACGTTTTAGGTCTTCAAGTAAGACTGTCATACAAAACTGTTTTAATGGCCCGTCCACATATTAGGTTTTACCTGACGTTTTAGGTCTTCAAGAGCGATCCTGTCATTTTAATAGAGGCCATAAAACAGCAGTAGCAATATTTTCTAACGAAAGTAGTTCTTGGGAAATAATTATTTGGTCGAATGTTGTTGCACGCACTATACTTTGGTAAAGTAGCAAAATAAAGATAACTGGCACGTTTCTTGCCACACGCTGTGTCTCAAGCAGCGACAGATCATTTCACAACCCGCCAGAAGCATGAAATGTGGTCAGTTTTTGACCACACATTGTCAAGTTTGCATGCACGCCTCGATGTGTTCATGCATGCTTGCGAGTAAATGTGACCGTCAGTGGCCCGCATTTAAACGTAAATTCTCGGAAACTGTCGAGACCTGAACCGATATTTTCGGTTTCCTGAAACGAAAAGTGTATTGCCCCTAAATCCGAACTGTGGATTGAAAATATGGCATATTATGTCTTAGAAGATATTAGAGAGCTTTTGCAAACAAATTTATTCTATTCAAACGCAAAAATTGAAACCACGAACAAAATTTTCAACACTCTCTATTACCTCTTACGTGGCAAGAAAAAAAGGGCTTGCAAGTGTTTAATAAATTAATATCGGCCGATAAAAAGAAAAATAACGGTATCGATCTACATGCTCTTTAATATCTCCGCATGGTTCGGCAAATTCCCTAGTTTGGAGTTTTTAATTTACCGTTTTAGGGAACAGATGGAAATAATTACAGCGATAAACATTCGCGAGCAAAACGGGATGGGTATAAATCGCCGGTTAAGGTTAAACGAAATTAAAAATAATCTACTAACGGGGAACTTCTCTGTTTATAAAAAACATATTATAATTAAAGGGTAAAGATTGTTTCATGAAAAATGGATACGACTTAATGATTTCCTGGGTCGGTCCCATTGTGTCGACAAGAGCTTGGCAATAAACAAGTGAAGTATGAAGGGACGGACTAAGGAAAACAAGTAATGATATGATTATATTAATATAATCAAATGACATAACATTTTTTTTAAATATTACTAGTCAGATTTATTTACATTTATAGTGTCATTCTATAGATTATAGATAGTTCTGTTTCGCTATCGCTATCCTCATCAAAATTAATTATAATTGGATTAATTATACGATCCAGACTAATATACAAATTTTCTACAGTTATTACGTGACGGACTGAATTTTTCCAACTACCTGGGGGAATATCATTAAAGCATTTTCGTATTAATTCTACAACACTAGAACTTAAAGTCGGAGAAATATTTTCAGACCTAACCAGTGATTTTAACTGGTGCCACATATGCTCTATGGGTCTATGGGGTTAAAAATGCAATAATAGGGTGGGAGCCGTAGCATTGTATGTCCAATTTCTTCTGCCAATGTGTCACAAACATATACTTTTTTTATACAAAATGTCTTTAAAACTTCTAAAAGATCACTTTTTATAACTTTCTTCAAAATATATATCATTCGCCGCCATGTAGTTCTGAATCTCCAATTTTGTATTATTTGAGCTTGGAGCTTTATGTAATTGGCGACTGCGATAGCTCGCATTGTCCATTATACTATCACGCTATTCTGAGGAATGCTTGGTAAAAGACAATTCTTGAACCATTCCTCAAAAACTAACAAATTTTACCACAAAAAGATATTTAAATATAAATTAAGCAACCTAACCTACCTGATGTGCCTATATTTAATTATAATTATTACAATCCGGTCCTTTCCACATAATAATAACAAACGGTCATAAATAATGGGATGGCCACAGGTACTTTTACTGCAGTCATTAAGTTATATCCATTTTTCGTGAAACAATCTTTAACTTAAATATTTAAAAAATAGGCGTTCTCTAGTCAGTGCTCCTTTCTAAAAAACTTTTATGTAACAGTAATAATAAATTATTACTAAAACCCTCCTGCATTGAATCACGAATATAATAAGTATACTAATACTTTTAAATTATCAACTGCGAAACTGGTCATTACTCATTACTTACGGAATCTTATTAAAAATAGAAAGTAATTATTTTCCTTTTATGCGATTTTACCGATATTAATTATCGACAAAATATGCCGATACCTAATATGTAAATATATCGGCATCAGCTGATTTCTAATAAAATCATATATTTTTTGTGAAACACTTATGGGATAGTCATGTGAAATGACAAATATAACAAATTCCGATATCCGAACAAACCCATTTTTTATCTAATAAAATTTAACTTTCTACTGCGCACCCCCATAAGTTGTACGTATCCATAGTTATGGTGGGGACCACATATATATAACCATTATATTGCTAATATCATCTGCAATTATGTCCCCGCTATGGGCATCGAAGGGGCAATAGTGAGTTTGCGCAGTTCGGAAATTTCCTTGTGAAAGTAAACATTCGACAGGACCGGATTTCAACTTTTTTAATGTAAATTTCACTGGTTAGGAAAAATATTGCAATCAAAATTTCGATTAGTTCGGATTAAGACGGCATTCCATGCATACGATTTCTGACGATATGATGATCCAACGGTGCACTGATTGGTGTAAACTTTTGGTGCCAAATTCCGTCCGAATATTTGTAACAATCGACACGATGAGCTTTATTTTAACTTTCATCCGACGTCGTATGTTTCTTAACCTCACTTTTTTCTAAACCAAAAATTAAGAATGAATGACTATATTGACTATTTTGGGAATTATTATCAGCAATTAATGCACCAAAATTAAAAATAAATTAATTTTAAGGTTAGGTAGTGACCACATATATATTATATTGTATACGAGTGACAATATCTTCTTTTTTTACAAGCTTTTGAGTGAAATTCGGTTTCGAAGATCGGATAACATGATAAGCAAAATATTTTAGTATATAAGTACATACCTGAAATACTTTATACCTGGTATTGATCCACGACTTTTGCAAAAAAGCACCATGCACTCCTGTCCTTTCATCTTAAACAAAACAAGCCACTAACCTATCAAACAGCGAATCACCACAAATTAAAAACTCCTTCACAAAAATTGTTGTTAGGTAAAGAAAGTTTATAAACACTAATATACCGACAACAGTGTGGATAAACCACTTTTTATTCTGTAATTTGAAAAAGCATCCAGAACCAAAGATGGCGACGAATAACAACAAACAAATAATGTCGGGCCGTTTCTGACGCGATCGATAAAATTTCCACCCTACTGCGCTAACTCAATAGTACCACGCCATCTCCCATAGCGGGGATACTTTTTGTATTTTGGAACGTTCGTATTGGCAATATAATGGTTATATATGTGTGGTGGGGACACCCTTACATATTATTAGACCAATGGATGCGCATTTCTAAGACCGAGCCGCTACTGCCTGCAGGTATTGCATAATGAAAAGCAACCATGAACATAATGCGTTACAAATTACTATTATTACATTTCATTTTTAATTAAATCTATTTGAGGATAAGAAAACTATTTATTATAGCTATATTATGTGCTGTTGAATAACATTTCATGATAAATAAAGTCGCTTGTTATTATTTTAAAGAAAATATACATCTTTAAATAGAAACGCTATACTGCGAGGGGGTTTCATAAACAGGGGTTCCTTAATAATATGGTAAAATAGTAAACGTTTTCTTAAAACTCACAATACGACGGCCAAATCACCTGTCATTTATGGCAGCCTGTTTATTGTACGTTTGGAGGTTGGTTACAGATACTCGACCGGACATATTTTAGCTTTGCCTTCACCTTTTAATTTTACAATTAAATTTGTATAGAAATTGTTTCCCTTGTCAGCTTCATCCTTAGACGTGTTTCGCCATTTAGGGCCCGAATCTGACAAAGGGAAACAGGTTCTTGCAGCACTAGCAAGTGCACTGGTATAGAACATCGAAAGGAGTATAAAACTCGTCGCGACATCTAACGGTGTATTTGCCTAACCCAAAACAGCATCTTATAGAAGACCAATGGTGAGGATCCATTCTGTAAAAACATATAAAAATAACAAATACGTCTCTCAACGGTTTAAGGTCCATATCGCCACGAATTTTATACTCTTTCGATGTTCTACCAGTGCACTTGTCAGACTCGAGCCTTATGAGCCGTAAACGGCGAAACGCGTCCAATGATGAGTCTGACAAAGGACACTATGTATTTCGTTCCACTGAAATTATATAAAGAATCTGACAAGTAGATAGGATAGGATTAGTTCTAGAAGCTTATTTTCACAATTTGATCGTTCCAATTAGACCCAAATAATACGACGCGACCTGTCCTGTGTTCGTTGGGTATACTTTGAATTATAAATTACTGTAGAGTGACTTGCCCGAGGGCACCAGAAAGGCTTGGCACGATTGAATATTCTTTCACCCTTTATAGACCACATATATATAACCATTATATTGCTAATACGAACGTTCCAAAATACAAAAAGTGTCCACGCTATGCGGGTTGGCGTGGTACTATTGAGTTTGCACAGTATGGTGGAAATTTTATCGATCGCGTCAGAGCCGGCCCGACATTATTTGTTTGTTGTTATTCGTCGCCATCTTTGGTTCTGGATGCTTATTCAAATTACACAATAAAAAGTGGTTCATCCACATTGTTGTCGGTATATTAGTGCTTATAAACTTTCATTACCTAACAACAATTTTTGTGAAGCAGTTTTTAATTTGTGGTGATTCGCTGTTTGATAGGTTAGTGGCTTGTTTTGTTTAAGATGAAAGGGCACTAGTGCATGGTGCTTTTTTGCAAATGTCGTGGATCAATACCAGGTATAAAGTATTTTAGTGGCGCCTGTGAGTAGGTCGAAATATTTTCACCCGGAACAAGAGCACCTCCCCCGTTATCGAGGATGCTGAGCACGGTGGTGGTGTTGGATATCGCGTCTGACCCCTTCCAACCCCTCTTCCGGCCAATACTCGCCCCCGAAAGCAAAATTTTATTTTTTAAGTATCAGGGGCAAATATTTATTCTCCCCCGTTTTCGAGGATGCTCAACACGCATACGTTACGGCAACTATGAATCCAGCTTTAGTTTTCTTGTTCCAAGTTACAAAAACTTGGGTCCAGAAACCGGCAAAAACAGGGCAGGTTCTTAGCGCAGTCGAATCCTGCTAATCTGCCTGACGGATGTAAAATAGTCACTTGCAAAATCTATTATATCGTTCGTAAACCGTAAAGGCTTCATTAACAAAAATTAAGAAAATTAAATTATAATATTCCCTTAAATTACTCCGAAATACCTAATAAATTATCAAGTTCAAGGCAACATAAAAGATTACTTGGTTAAGAACCTCGATTGCAAAGCATAATCATTAAATACAAGGTCAAATATATTCCAACATTATTGTTTTACACGTTGATGTTATTTCCGCTTTAAGGATAAATTAAAATTATACTCATTCTTATTGTTTTTATGAAGTGGAAGTGATAAAGATAAAAATTCTTTACTTAAAATAATATTTACGAATAAGTTATAATATCGGCACTGCAAATACGAATCTACGAAATTGCTAGATCTGATGGGGCCTTAGAAGATCTGCTAACAAGTTGACTTCTAGCTAGGAAGAGTGGTTTGTATTTTGGTGTTATCGCAAAATGGGCTATGGAAAAACCAAAGAAAGAATAAAGTTTTAAACCGTCTATTTTTCTTTTAAATTAAGACCACTCGGAAAGCACGCTAGTATAACACTACTACTATTCTAAAGAAAGGTTTAATCCCAATACCGCCCTATATGACTAAGTTATTGATACTTGACTTAAGGACATATTTATGGATGTATATTTGGTTACACTTTGCCCAACAAAATACAAATCAGACTACATCGTTCTCATTGATTAAGTTATTTTTGACTTTTGTTGTATTCCACAGGTGTCGTGGGTGTATTAGTAAAAATTATAACTTTGTGGAAGCATGTAAAAGACGTTGCCAGAAAGAAGAAAAATTTTGTTACGCCAGTGCATTGTAGGGAAGAATCATATAAAGGGCTTGAAACAGCCATTAATTTCACAGTTGCATATCATTACAACGCGCCGCGCTGATTTCGACGTGCACTCAGTTCTCAAGAGCCCCCGCCTTATAATATATGTTGTTCCATTAACAACGGCACACATCACTGACAAATATCGTTCGTGCTTACTTATTGTATAGGATATGTCCTAGTCACGAAAATATAACGTCCAAGTGGTTGGTACTAGCTGTGACGTTGTTTCGACGCACAATCGAAACTTTTATCGAAAATGTTTCGGAAATGTTCGAAAATATTTCGAAACTGTTACTTTATTCATAAATGACAGTATAAAGGGGCGGAGCTATGTTAAAGCATGCGCAACAAAATTGTTTCCACGTGTGGCTGATATTGTGTGTGAACATGTCAAAATGGACAAAATATGGAAACAAATAATTAGGATACCTTCACTGTTGTAAAGTAAAAGAAAAACAATAATTTCGCCATGATAAATTCGTTATAATAAGTATATTTTATTTCATATACCTAGGTATTGCACATAAGAACCAAAAAATCATTGTCGCAGTAAATATTATCGTGCAGTTTAGTAATTTGGCTTTATATTTTTAATGTGCCCTCGGTTTATTTGCATTTACAGAAAAAAATAAAAAATTAAATATTTTCAAAATTTTATTAATTTCTTGTATAAATCGACTTAGCTAGGAAAATGTAACTTTTGTCGTTTCAAATGATGCAAGAATTTCATTAGAACTCATTTTAACAAAATAAAAATTCATTTAACAAAATGGCCGCTAGAAAGCAATAAATTATTCTGGTCCAAAATGGACTCGACACACAATTTCTAGTCTTTGGCTTCTATAATGTCTCGTACATCATGTAGCTATAATTTATAGAAAATGTGTCGAAACATAAACACTGTTTCGATAACGTATCGACCGAGTGCGAAACAAACGCAGCTAAAGTAAATTTTGCCGGCACGTTTGTTCTGGCGCTAAACGTTTCTTCGGTGTACATACATAACCTAAAACTAAAATTCATATATATTTTTTGAACTGTTTCTGTTCTGAACCGAAACTAAAAATGTACTCCGTAGTTGAAACTAATGAAAAAAATGTGGTGGTGTTAACAGCTGTGCAAAAATTATAGGTTATGATGGCAAATGCAAAAATTATAGGTTATTATGGCAAGGTGATGCACAAAATAAAAGGTTTGTTAGGTGATGGTGAATGCCACAGAAAAAAAGGTTTGCTTGTGTGCACAGAAAACAAAGGTTGGGTATTTGTTGCTGGAAGTTTCGAAAAATATTTTCGTCACAAGTTTCGTAAATGAATGGATACCATTGTTTTGTAAATATTTCGAAGCAAAATAATACCAATTTGTTTTGATCAACTTAATTCGAAAATGTATCGCTACAATTTGGAAGCGCATGTGTCTTACCAAAACTTTATAATTTTAACTAAAAATGTTTCGAAAAATATTTATCTTCGCGTGTCGTTAATGTATCGACACTATGGTTTGTAAAATATTTCGAAACAAGCACGTCTTTAGTGTTTCTAGTAACTGGATTCGAAAATGTGTCGCAAAAGTTTCGTAACACATGTGTCTCGACACAACTTTATAATTTTAATAGAAAATATTTCGAAACGTTTCTCAGCAAAGAAGGTGTGTTCAATTTGCGTCTAAAAATGCTACTTGGGTTTGTTCATTTCTGCGTTTGAAAATAAATTGTGTCTCAGCATTATTACTTAACTTACGATAAACTCAAAAATGAAACACTTTCTCACAAAGCTATCTTACACTAATTAACAAACAAATAACAACATGGAGGTTCCATAGCATAGCATAGCAACTACATCTCTAAATTTCATTTGTTTTCTCATAGGTTACTTTAGGAAAAAAAAATTGTTTGCAAATTAATAGTAATTGGGCAAGGTGCACTAAACAATTTAAATGCAAATATCTGCGAAAGGATAACTCTGGGCGACCTGAACTTAGTATACCCTTTTTTCGTAATAAATATGAGAAAAGCATTATTTTCATTAAAAACTTAAATTAACTGAGGCACTAAAAAGTTATGACCTAATAAAAGTGCGAAAAATGCCGCAAACATTGTACATTAAAATTTCACAAAAAAATCAGATTTGGTTGGTTGGTTTCTCGTCTTAAAAGAACCATAATTGCCAAATTTTGTAAAAGAACGTTGGGCTTTCTCAAAGTTATTAGAGAAATACAAAAATAAAGTTTTAACTTTAACACCCTGTATCTCAGTTAATATCAACTTTCGCATATAGGCAAGTAAGAATAATGAAATCCTAATATTTTTACGTAAGGAGCCTGTGGTTTTTCCATGTACCATTACTTAATTTTAGGATTTTTTTTTACAAACAAGCAAGAAAGCTTACAGCGCGCCTATCTAACATGATATATATTTTGTTATTTGTAATTTTCTCATCTATGAAATTACCTCTTTGCAGCTTTAGCTGCAATTGGAAACGTGTTCTGTCTGTAACTAATTTAATTTCAAATACTTGCAATTAATAAACGAGAACTCGGGCGTAAAACAGCCGTAAACAATTTGCAACTCTGTTCATTATGATTAGGGAGTTGTCGTCGGACATCCGAAAGTTTATTTTAAAACGAAACGTGGAAAAGTTTTATGATTTATTTTTATTTAAAACACGATTTTTGCCGATTGTGAGAAAGCGCAAGCGCTTCAGCATTCCCTAATCAATCAAAGAAATGGTAATTTTAAACGGAACAACAGATTTGTAGTATTTTTACATGAAGGATCATTCTGTGGTCGGAGAAAAAGACCTATCATTCCTCTGTGATGATTACAGAGGACCAAAAATGTTGTAAAAGAAACAAATGCAAAGCAATAATGGCCTTGGACGCGTTAAGTTCAAATTGTGGGTTGTGTTTTGGAAATAAGTCAATGTCACACCTGGAATACACCCTTGGTGGTATCGCCGTCATGACAAATATGTTATTTGGGAGTTTTTTACTTAAATTTAAAATTTCCATTTTATTTTGATCATTAATTTCTCATGACCTAGAACGAGTATTACTTTCTACACTAGTAGGGATGCCAACATATCGAACAAAAAGGGAATCAGTTCAGGAATATTATTGACAGGTCTGTATATAACTTTATGTAAACCACAGTACATACAGGGTGATTGATGGTGGATGGCCTATTAGACGTTTATAGAGAACTAGTCATCGGATCACTTTGAAAATTTGGGAGCTTATAGAAGCGGACATGATCTCTCTTTTAAAAATATTTTTAGCCATGCAGTGCTGCCACTTCTACTTGAAAGTATTAGCAACTTTGGTAATTTAAACGGAACACCCTGTGTATTATTTTTGTTTTAGAATCCTTATTAATTTCTTAATAACTTTCCTTACAATTTTCCTATACCTATTTGTTATAGTTCTCGAGATAATAATTAATTTCACTTCACGGAAAACATGTCCTACAAGAAGTGATGACATTTTTAAACTCTGACAAATTAAAGCACTGAAATTTGGTATGGAGTCAGCTTATATCCAGAGGTCTTTCACCCTCTTTCCAAATATTAGTTATAATAGTACAGGGTGTTTCAAAATACAAATATTTTGATGGTTTGGAAAAATGATAAATAGTACGTTTTTTTAAATGAAATACCCTATATTTTATCTGTTGTCATAAAAGCTATTGAAATTGTCTATCTTCCTATGTATAATGTTACTATAGCTATCTTGAACAGTTTTTGACTTATGAGCATTTATTTAGCAAAATTAATTATTACAGATAACAATCACACTTTTTAGACGAATTTGGCAAGTAGCCTATGGAAATTGTATTGTGATGGTTGACATTTTGCATTTTGCCGATGCAATGCAAGATTTCCCTATAAGATATCGATATCTGTCGCCCTACCGATATAAATATCGGTATCTATCGGTCCATCACTAGTGGGAACCCACCTTAAGAGGAATTGAGGTTAAAAAATATGATCATGTGTATGCGTGCAACAAAATTAGATTATTAATACGTGCCTTAGAACGTGCCGTCTGTCAAAAGCACGTTTACCGTCGAAAGGGCGTAAAGGGCAATATAAGATTGGGGTGATTACGACCTTTAAAACATTCTAAAGTAATATAATATCTTTATTAATTAAATTTTACGCTGCGGTATATTATTTGTCGATAAAAATAATTATAACTGCTAATTAAATAATACCACAATGTGTACTACATTTTTACTGTGTGAAGTGTAAGTTTTATAATGGATCAAGAACATGTGACATAACCACGTTGTGGCAATCGCCAAAGCAGCAAACTTTGTGTACTTTTCCGGACCAAAAAGTTGTATCCTGCCGTGTTAATTCAAAGGGGCGCATCTACTGAAAATTTAATTGTGAAATATATCGATTATTAAGCTTTCAAAATTCAATTACGCCCATATACAGGGTGTTATGGAAATGACGTATTATATTTAAACCGGCAATTCCTGATATAAAGACAAATTGAAGAAAAATAGCCATAAATGGCGCTTTCAATTCATTCAGCGGTAAAAGTGACCTGACGTCAAACCAGAAAAACACCTGTGTGGCACTGCGATACATGTAAGCAATCAAGGAATTCTGGCCGGTGTTGTCATATGTACCCCTTAAACTCTTTAGACAAAATAAAATAATTTAAACACTTTTCCATTGTGTAATACCTTTTTGTACAATTAATCATTTACGACGGACTATGTTTTAAACAACCCGACAAAACATATGGAATAGTAATAGCCACGTACGCCACTAGGTCAAATACCAATGACCTCTTGACGCCTTACATCGGCTGAGCGAAGTAGTTTCATATAGCGCCGCACGCTTGCGTCTGTTAGTTGAAGAACAACCAGCGGCCGGATACGTTGAGTCTCGTCGGTCAATAACACACTCTCAGCAAATTGCTCTGTTTTTTCGGTTTACGCGTGTATCTCGCCCGTCCATAAATAATCTTGGGATATTGTTTTTATTGGCGCGTTGCTTCTGGACGGGTGTGTTCGTCGCGTGTAATAAAATCTAATAATCTGTATTATTGTATTTTCAAAAGCTAACTATCGGTTCTGTTTCACTATTACTGTGTACATAAAGTGTTTCCAGGAGTGTTCCCATGAAAAAGAAAAAAAACTGATTGTGTTTGTGCCTGGATTTCCTCGCTCTTTAGGTATAAGGATAAATACAAGTAGGTAGAAAATAACTTATTTTTATAATTTTATATGGAATTTCAGTTTTACATTAAGTTTGGCAACATTGTCATTGGCTCTGGGTGAAATGTTGTACAGTAGCGCGGACTGACCTGTGAGTAAGAGTGTTATTACCCCACTTTTAAAACGGTCGATTTAAAAAAAAAAAAATATGTAGCGCTTCTCTAGGACACCCAAGGAGTCACCCATTTAAATATAATACGTCATTTCCATAACGCCCTGTATAGTTACACACGTACTGCTGCGTATACTGCTTTCGAATTTAACAGAAATTTAGATGATCTCATTCATGGCACGGTGCTTGGTGTTTGATCATAAAAAAAAGACTAATTCAATCGAATACTGATTATAATCGATGATAACTGATGATGATGTTAAGAGATTTTTATTTTATGTGGACTATTTTACAAATATGGCGTAATACTGCAACTGGCCTTGCAGTTAAAACCGTATCTGCATCACAGAGCAACAACTACCTATTTTTATTGGTCAACTGCAAAACAAGAGGCAATCAGCAATAGTAGATCAAGGCCGACCGAGGCTGAGCAACCATATCGGATAAATTTGTTAGAATCGATAGCCCGAGGGTTTTAAAATATTATTTTATCTTTCGCTGTGGAGCCTCGTTATATCGAGGATGCTTTAATTTAAGTAAAACCGGAGATACGGTTCATAGCAGGAGTTAAATAATCGATTCCTCGATTACGAAAAGATCGATTTAATATATCGATAAAAATGTGGTTCTCTTAAAATCGTAAGTGTATTAGTTTTTAACGCTAAGGTGCTTTTGCTCATACATATGGTGTACAATTTACCAGTTGTTACTATTTCAACAATGCAGATTCAAATCTAGCCGCGTCGTCCCGATCAATATCGCAAAGTTCTGTTGTGAAATAAGTTGCTTACATATGCGTTAGATTTGAAATTTGTGTATGCTTGACCTTACAGGAAAAATAAAGCGTAAAATTGGCAACATCGCTAACGACTGACCTCTCTTGACTAATCATATGGGGTTGTTTACAAAATTTCAGTAGTGCACACGGCTTTTTATGACAATGGCATGAGGTAATTTGTCTCGTATATTAACTCAAAGCGCCATTTATGGTTATTTTTCTGCAATTCCTTGTCATCTCAGGATTTGGAGCTTTACATAATACAGTGAAACCTCTCTTAGGCGGGCACCTACAGGACCGTCTAAATGTGTCCGCCCATGGGAAATTTGTTATTAGGTAATATGTAAATGCAAAATTATTACTATGTATATGTATGTACAAATAAACATAACATAACACTACATTTAGTGAGGATGTAGTACTAAAAAAATCTAATAACGTAGTTTTGACATGTTTGCGTTTTATACTTGCAATCTAGAAAATGTAATTCCAAGTCTGAATCATTGTTATCAAATTACAAACTTCCACAACATCAATATTCTCTTTCAGACTCAAAACGCGACATTTTTGTGCAATTGTTTACGATTTTAACATTACAACTCACAAATAAACGGGTGACTGCTGTCGGGGAATCACACATACTTTCATTCGGCGAAGTCCTTTCGCTCTGCCACGCATACGCGATTGATTGCCGTCTTCAGAGAGTTTTGCACCGAAGTCACTTTATGTCAAACCCGAAAAACAACGTGGTATGCATTGGCGAGATATGTTAACAATCTTAATAGTCCTAAAGTCTCAAAAGACGTCACTGAATGTTGTTGGCCGGTGTTGTCGTCAAAAATTCTAGAAAAAATATTATAATTTTGAGACTTTTCCATTTTATCATACCTTCTTGAACAATTCTTCCCACGATTTGAAATAACGGCGCGAAAAATGTACGTTTTGCAACACCACGTAATACCACACAAATTTCAAACCACATCACAACATTTTTTTATTACAAATTATTTCGCAACAGATAAAAAATCGGTTAATGATACAACCGGTAAATTTAACAGCTTATTTATTAAATTTAAAATTCGTATACAAACACGTGGGAATTGAAGGGAAAGACGCGCGCAACCCGACCCCGTCGCATATCAACACATACTGAAGGATTCGCGCCGCGTTTGGACCACGGGTAAGGTCGAGGTTCGCGTAGTGATCTGGCATCACTGCTAGCCTACTGACCTACATACACTTGTTAACTGAAAACAAATGTGTATGGTGGGGCAACGCTTGTAAAGGGGTTTTTACCATTAGACATTCGATTAAAATACACAAAATTCTGTGTGATCTATAAATTATCACTTTTCAAATTCGTTATTTTCCTAAAATAGTGACATATCGTAGTTTTAGTAAAGAGGAAAGAGATTTAAAGTTCATAGAAAAAAGGAAAATGCGCCATGTATAATATCTGTTTTGATTTGGACTTGAGGAGTGTGTAAATGTTATTATTATAAAAAAAATTAATTCTACTATTAATACTAAGTATTTTCTACATTTTTATTGGTATATTTAATAAAATAAGACTACAATGTGCAACATTACGGAAAAACATAATTTGTATAATTAAAGCATAAAACTACCGGGACGATTTTCCAGTTATTTTCAGTTTAAACGGTCCCGCTCGGTCAGAATAAATTTTTATCTAGTAAATCCGCTATTGTGAAAATAAATTCAACAGGTGAAATATCTAATGAGAGACTTTTACGTTTAAAGTTTTAAAATTATAATTAACATACAAAGTTAAAATAAATCTTCCGCGTTTCTCTTACCCTAAACAAATATTTTCGTGTTTGAATAGATTGAAAAATTGGCACAAATGCATACATAATTAATACCGTAAATTTCGAAATATATTGTTGATCCGATGACCGTAATAAAACCATATTGATGTCGTTTGCAATAGAAACCCGTAAATATCCACGAAGTCGCTCACTTGCGTCCCGGGTCAAAATTTTTCCTATGTTATTTATGTATCCAGTGCAAAAAGTTATTGCTTAGTTGTTAAGTTTAGTTAGCGCAAAGTTCTGTATATTTTTTACTTCTATGCGTAACTAGATGTATATGTAGCTAGTGTAAGAAGTTATTGTTTGGTTGTTAAGTTTAGTTATTGCAGTGTTCCGTATCTTCTCAAAGAAAACAATAATAGGGTTAGCTACATTATTTGAAAGTTGCAAAATGGTAAAGCAAAGTATACTGAAGCTAGTTTTCAACACCCCAACTGCCGCTATACCGGATGCATCGTTAAGTTGAACATAGGAAGCCCACGTGATTTTTGAGGTGGCTGAATATTGGCTCCCCTGTACATTTTATAGGAAAACTGCATTATAACTTTTTGAAGAGGGCGACGGTAAACCGATGTACCGAGTTTGAATACATATTGATGAACCAATCCTAAGCTATTCAATTAAACGTGATGGCAAAATCCACGAAACTCTCATAGTTCAGGTAATACAGCAAACGCCAGCAAATTAAATTTTGACATCGACAAAACGAAAATTAGTGTCAGTGACAATAATTTCATTTCACGATAAAAACTCAAGAGACCGTTTTCAAGTAGAATTGACCAGGCTAATCAGAAAAAATATCCACATGGAAAAATATCAGTGGCGTACCATCTTTTTTGTAAAAAATATCAAAGGACATGTTTGCAGGGACGCCACTGGTGGAAAAATTGAATAACTTTTGTCACTAAAATTTGTAGGTCTATATCCTATTAACACATACCAAAATTGAACATAATATCTAAAGTGTTTTCGGAGATATTAAAAAGTGGCCATTTCTTGTATACCACGCTAAGCGCGCATTTGGGAAAATACAAATTTTTCGCCAATCCCCTTTCGTAGCTGATAAAAAAACGAACAAATTGAATCTGGCCTGATCCCCATAGCTCGATTAATAAACTACTTGTTAGCATTTATGTAATATTTTTTTCCCCCAACTACTCCCCACATAATTGCCACCACTAACCCCAGCCTCCGGCCCATCAAAGTACTCGGTATCATCCGTTGATTCGCGAAAAATTGATGCCCCAACTCCGCTCCTTCTCGAGATATAATTAATTAAATTTTATTGTTTATTGCAGTTGAAAATCGCGATAATTCGCGAACTCATTGAGATATCGGGATCAGGTTTGTTCGAGCTTACGCACTCTGTCAAGCTCTTCAATTTTGCCCTTCACATTTTTTTTGTAGCATCAAAACCGGCCGAGTTATTTTCAATTTCCCGTTGTAGGTTAGATTTACGAGGCGTGCCCCACCCCCTCCTCCCGCATGCGGCGCCCCCTACAAATCATGTCAGAATGTCTAGGGGATCCTACTGTATCGATTGGGAAAAATTACTAGATTTCGTCAAGAGATTTTCGAGCCTTTGATTTTGCCAGAACGATTCCACTATTTTACGTCAATTTTTGGCAATAGTCAGATAGAAATTATTTGCTGGTATTTCCCGTATTACCTGTGCTGGTTTTACCATGACGTTTAATTCAATAGCTTAGGATTGGCTTACCAAAATGTTTTCAAATTGGGCACATGGGTTGACGATGAGTTACCCGTTATACTTTATTTCAGCCCTACCATATTTACTTCTTTAAAACCATTTTATAACTAAAATTAAAATCTGAAAACAGTTTTCACCGTATTGCAACAGAGCTGCTAGAAGTACACGGCTTGGAGAAAGTATTACATTATGCTCGTCTCGATTAACCTGAGCTTGGCATTATTAAGCCTCGGGCAAGAGTTAATTTCAAGGTTGCGTATGAACAAATGACGTAGGTATGTGTATGCAAATCTGCCGGTTGTTATTTCATGCATTACCTAGACATGAATGGACATTATACTTACAATTATACTATCGCAATCTGGCTTCCTAGCACTCACCTGAAACCAAAAATAATTATGAATAAAAAAAATTATAATGCAATGCATTGAACATAAATCTGCGGCTAGCCTTGATAACGGCTATTTATACACAAACCATGTATGCAACAAAGATGGGCTATTTAATTAGGGACGGTGAAAGACCAAACGTGCTTAATTTCTATTCTCTTAATGGTACAATAAAAAGTCTAGTTATTGTCTATCCTAACCAAATAGAATTTATTCAAATATAAATTTTTATCAATTACAGTGAAACCTCTCTTAGGCGGACGCATACGGGACCGTCTAAATGTGTCCGCCTAATAGAGGTGTCCGCCCATGGGAAATTTGTTATCAGGTAATATGTAAATGCAAAATTATTACTATGTATATGTATGTACAAATAAACATAACATAACAAAAATACACTAGTTTTAGTTAGAATGTAGTAAGTACTAAAAAAAATGTAATAACGTAGTTTGACGTGTTTGCGTTTTATACTTGCAATCTACAAAATGTAATTCCAAGTCTGATAACAATTCCATTGCTATAGAATCTTTGCATACTCTTATAATTCCTTTACCATACTAATGGCTGGTTGATAATTGCTGACATTTGTTTGATTACTGCATTCAACTTCTTCATCAGAGTCGTCAGATAGTGATGTGGCTTCAGTTTGGACTACATAATCGGTAGGAATGAGGTCACTATCATCTTCTAATAAGCACATTCCTATCAATATTAATTAACTCGTCCAAATCATTGTTATCAAATTACACAACATCAATATTCTCTTTCAGACTCAAAACGCGACATTTTTCTGCCATTATTTACGATTTTAACCTTACAACTCACAAATAAACGGCGGACTGCTGTCGGGGAATCACACATACTTTCATTCGGCAAAGTCCTTTCGCGCTGCCACGGCTACGCGTCAGTCGTGCTGTGTTTCTTTTCCCCTTGATGTAATAATATAATATCATCGCATTTGTTAATTGAACTTATTAAATAGCATTTGTTTAAAATCTGTAGTTAAGCGTTTACCAGGGCAGTGTGTGGTTTTTATTTTATTTTTGATATTATTTTTTAAAGGGTTTTACAATATATAGCATTCTTATACAGGATACTATTAGTAAGGGGGAAAAAATAAGTCCCTTTTTTGCCCTATGTTGCCCGCGTCCGAGAAAACTTGCTCATATAACACGGAGCTTGCAGGTATAGACAAATATATTATAGTGGCCATTTTGCTGAGTGTGAAAAATTTGTTATTATTTTTCCAGAATGTTAGAGGATTCAGTTCCAACGGTTCCGTGGGCTCATTCAGATAAAATTAAAGGATCTGAATTTCAGATATTTTTCAGATAGTTATTTTTTATCTGAAATTTAAAGTATCGGCATATACATATCTGAAATATGTGAGTATCGGCAGATACTCAGATAATGATTATCGGTATCGGCCCAAGCCTATTTATGAGTATGTTGTTATTGGTAAAATGTGCAGCTTCGGGCGAAACCGCTTTTGCAAACTATGAATTAATAGATATAAATTGCATTCAAAACAATTATAAAAAATAAAATATTTATGCCGTTAATTTAAAATCTTAATTATCGCTCCCCGGTACGCCCATGAATACAATTAATTAAATTAATAGAGGAAATAATTTTCGAAGGAAGTCAACGAATTTCTAGGTACTTCTGCACCAGAAAGTTGGCAACGCTGCCATTAGCCGTTATTCCCGAGTAATATTGGCAAACTGTTATGGTGGCGCGTCGCGTCAGTTTAAGTCGAGGGCCCCTCGGAAAGAATATCATTTCAACTCTGGGAGTAAAAAAAAAACTTCCCGGGGTCAGTGCCACTGATTTGTCAGTCTTTATTTCTGTTGCCGATTGGTAGAAAAATATTGCTGATAGATTCTGTTGAAAAATATATATCTAGATGATTCCAGGAAATATTTTGTATTTGTGACCGTTTCTATTAGTGATGGGGAAAACCCATGATTTTAATAATCGAGTACTTGATACTCGAGCGATTTTAATATTCGAGTGAATCGCTCGAGCGATTACTCACTTGAATCTTTTATGACTAAGAAGAAGGTGTTGATAAACCACCAGGGACCAGGGTTTGTTTTTGTAAGTTTTAGAAGCGACGATTTTCGCTTGAATTCATAACGCGAGCAGTTTTTTGAACAATCGAGCGATGTCGGTTATTTCAATAATTGAGTACTCAAGCGGTTTTTCGCTCGAGCAATCACAACACTAGTTTCTATACACGGGCAAAGCCGGGCTCAGACGTCTGGTGTACCTGGCCAATATTTGGTAAGTGTATACTTGCCAATGGTGTATACTTGCGAAGTCGTCTGAATGGTACAAGTGGAGCAAAAGTACCTTTTGATATGAAGATCGACACATTTCAATGAATTCTGTAAGAAACTCTTTGGAATAACTAGTCAAATCAAGACATATTTTCAGTACAGTATAAACTGTCTCTCTCTCGGCCGGAATTGATAAAATACAACAAAAAAACCGCAAATGTGGTTTGGATCCCCCCGGCTATACGCACAAACTTTACCACATGCACTTTTTTCCGCGAACTAAAATCTACAGCAGCGTGACTTTTCACAAGCCGTGCTTTTAATTTTAAGGGAGCTCCCATTTTGCCGTGTACACGAAGGTAGTTCCCATGATACATACGAGGTAAGATATCGCGCAAGGAGACGCGGCTTAGTGAGGTCAAGGTGTGATAAGCTTCTGGGACAGTTGACCGGTTCCCTAAGTGCTGGGCCATACATTGTGTTGTAGACGCAGCGTTTCAGGCGTCTTTTTACAACTTATATACATAAAAGTAGTTGATACGTATTTCAGAATTTTGCCGAAAAAATTTTTTTGTCGAAAATATCCACACATACATTTTTGATAATTTGCTGGAATTTCTCCAATTCTCATGTTCGAAAGCTAATGTTACAAAGCGTAAAATAAAAAAGACCGACATTTTCGAACAAAAAAAATTCGGCAAAATCCTGAAATACGTGTCAACTCATTTTATGTCAGTAGATATTTTGCTATAGTAATTAAGCCTTTAAGTCGTAAGATGTCAATCGACTCCTCTTTATCGATCGACATAAGAGCGATTGTTCGTGGTTCCACTCATTGGCGGTTCTTCCACAGGAGCACATGTCCACGTGCACCCCCAAAACAAATCGAATAAAAAATATTAATTTATATTCATTGAATATTATTTATCGTATAAAGTCCGACCCTCCCTAATATTTTATCGTACCGTCAAACTAAAAAAGTCCGACCCTCCCTAATATTTTATCATCCCGTCAAACCAAACTCTATAGATCCGGCAACCGGGCCTCGGTCGAGGTAAATGACGATTATTATATATTTATTAAGTTAAAATGAATAGTTGACGGTGGACTATTTAAGAAATAACTTTAGCTCTTTGAGTTTGGAGCAAAGAATTGAAGTGAAGAATGCGGGAACACCTAAACCCGAAATTAATTTAACGCAGACCACAAAGGGTAAATCTCGGGACTTTATTAGAAAGTTTAAAAAGTATATATATGAAAAAAAATTTATAGAGGGTATTCCAAACTTAATGAGGTTGTTATTGATCAATTTTCTACAATTAAGAACCGAATAATGGACTTTACGTTTAAGCACTATTGTGTAGGGTCGATAACTGTTGTGTATTTCGATCAATCATACTCGATATGATTTTAAACTATTTTATTTAAGGATTTAAACTAAATAACACTGGAAATATGAAGAATGCCAACTTGTCAGTCTCGTGGCTCGATTCGTTCTCGTCATAAAACAGTTAATTATTGTTCTCGTCTTGGTTGCGCCTAATGACGTAGCCGTAGATGGCGTAGTGGTATTAGACATCATTCGGTTTTCTTGATAACTCGTAGATGGCGGTACGGTAGTAGTATTGGACATCATTCGGTTTGCTTGATAGCTCGTAGATGGCTCTAGTAGTATTAGTAGTGGACTGTATAAATATTGTTACGAGGGTTGCATGCGACGACATTAAGATCCGACAGCTATACACACTAAGAAAACCTTTCTTATTTTCCAAAAGTTGTATTTCCTTGTGTAAAATTAAAAAATAAATAAAAATATGTTTTACCTAACGCATTTTCGCATTTTCTTATTACTTTTTTTCTTTCTACATTTACGCCTAGAAAGTAATTGTTTGGTCGTTACACAAAAATAAAATTTTAAAAATAATTTCACCATACTTGTGAACCCCGTCTATCATAGGTCACGAGCCGCCACTGGTTCCACTGCTGGTCTCCTTGCGAGATGTCGAAGGTGCCAAGCCGAGCAGGGCGACCGTGTTGCTAAGGTTAAATTAGTGTGTTATTACGTACCACATAAAGAATTTTCCTTTAATGAGAAAAAAAATGACGGAAAACAAAATCTTTTACATCCATTAAAACTAATAAAAGAAAAAAACATATCCCGAACGTAATCCAATCCGGGGCTTTTAAACTTTTCGATAAAAGCGGAAAAAGACAAAAGCAAAATGCGCTTAGTTAACCTGTTTTCGAGTCTCGTTAAACGATATTCGATTAGATTGCAACTCATCAAAAACGTATTTTTATACAAACGTTACAGGAAATTGATGTGACAGTAGTGACCTTCGAAAATTGAACTATTAGTCCAATGGCCCAAATTACAACTACCTGGAAGCTGCACCCAACTTTTTAGACCGTCCCAAAAATACCTATGGGATAATTTTTTAACAATTAATTAGAAATTTATTCCGTAAGAAAAATTTTTATTAACGTCGATCATCAAAAGTTATTAACAAATTACCTAGCTTCAAACTGAAACTGCACCGGACGTGAAAAAACCCATAGAACATTTATTAAACATTAATTAGAATTTATTAACATAAAAATTGAATTTATTAGCGCTCAATACTCAAAGTTATAAACAAATTAGTCCAGTTTCGGGTTTCGTTACACTATTCGGACACACTAATTATTTGTATATTTACCTTTTTTTTTGTTTGATTGTGTAATATTAATACTTTTAAGTAAAATTAGATGCGGAAAACACACATTAATTCATAAAATTTGAGTTTAAAGGCAAAAATGGTCGTAAAATTGTTGATTCTTAAAATTTACGCTGCGAACATGTATATTTGCAAAATTCGGTATTTTAACAGTGTTGCCACATAGAAAAGCTTTCTGGAATAATACAGTTTTGTAGCGGGGCGGATTTTCACTTGTTTTACCAGGACACTATCAATTTATGTAACTTTCTTGTGTTTTCTTTTCCCGAAACAGAAGGAAATCGGCTACAAAAGGTGTAGCGGGGGCGGGTTTTCACTTGTTTTCCCAGGGCACTGTCAATTTATGTAACTTTCTTATGATTTCTTTTGCCGAATACAAAAATAAATCGGTTACAAAAGGTGTAGTGGGGCCGGGTTTCCACTTGTTTTCCCAGGGCACTGTCAATTTTTGTAACTTTCTTGTGTTTTCTTTTTCCGAATACAGAAGGAAATCGGCTACAAAAGGTGTAGCACACATAGCACTAATTGTTGTTAACAAATTTTTCATACAATTTCCAATTATATACCGCCACCCGTATGAAAATTAACCATGTCCGGTGTCGGTTCAAGTACGAAACTGGACTAATTTGTTTATAACTTTGAGTATTGAGCGATAATAAATTCAATTTTTATGATAATAAATTCTAATTAATGTTTAATAAATGTTCTATGGGTTTTTTTCACGTCCGGTGCAGTTTCAGTTTGAAGCTAGGTAATTTGTTAATAACTTTTGATGATCGACGTTAATAAAAATTTTTCTTACGGAATAAATTTCTAATTAATTGTTAAAAAATTATCCCATAGGTATTTTTGGGACGGTCTAAAAAGTTGGGTGCAGCTTCCAGGTACTCAAATTACATGCTTTTGCTTATCGCTTTAGTTGACTGGATAAATATTGTTATACAGCGTGTCCTTAACCCTTTAACTCCCAGACTCAACAAAAAAAATGTAGCCCTTTAACTACCACCGGTACATGAGCGTACCGGCAGATTTGCGTGCTGTTAAAATTAAACCAATGCTATTTTAATCTACTTTTGCCAAAGGTACGTCTTTGTACCACTCATGACTACTTGCACAACACAATAAATCCGTTTGATCTGCACGCACTAGTGTGAACTAAGCATAATAATATTGACAGTCGCTGCGTTTAGAGGTTAACTTTTCTTGTTCCTTCTGAGACTGGTATCCCGCTGTTTTTTAAGTGTTTTTGATCCCGTTTTTGATAAAATTAAAGAGGTAAGTTAGTTTTCACAAGAAAATATATCTGATTGATTCTAATCTGTTATCTGGATTAAAAAAAAACTGTATTTAGGAAAGGTACCTACAAGTACCGTTGGGATTTTTTGCATATCATTTTATTTGATTTTACGTCACGTCTAAATAAAGTTTTTTTTTAAAGTTTATGCTATTAAATGTGTTTATTTAGATAAATTAGTATTTTTTTTTTAAATTTTAGTATGGCAAACCATAATAAGTGGAAAAATAAAATTCTGACAGATCAAGAACTACTTCAATTATTAGAAAATGATGACGATCTTGATGATTTCTTGCCGCCAATTGATAATAGTGAAGATACTGACCTAGAATCTGATGATGATGAACCATATATAGAAATACAAGTGACAGAACCTAACAGAATGCCTTTAAGTACAGCCCGTGAAACAGAAGAGCCAACTATTGAAATTGAGGAATCTGAAAATGCCGGACCAGTTCAAGAACAGAATGGTGGAGAATCAACAGGAGAACGTGAAAATCAAGAGATACCTGCCCAAACTGAAAAGCAGGAAAAAGTAGAGAGACGTTGGAGCAAGTGTGAAAAAATTACAGAGATACCTGATTATGTTGAACCAGATTGTGTTTGGGAGGAATCTCATTTTATGGATTGTGGAAGTTCAATCGATATATTTTTAAAGTTGTTGGGCAATATTTCCGAAGATATAACTTACCAGACAAATTTATACGCTACACGCAGTGGCGGATCCACGGGGGGGGGTTTTCGGGTCCGGACCCCCCCCATGGGATCATATACTTTCAAATTTTATGCTTTTATTGGGCATGTTGGTGAAGTTGAAACACAAAGTTATTAATAAAAATTCGTAATTTATCGAATGTTTTACACAAATTTTAATTCATTTTCGAATAATAAATGCAATAGAAGATAATTACGAAGAAGATAATTACGAAGATAATCAATATGACCGATCAAGAAAAAATATATGATCCACAAACGGTTCTAGTCACTCTTAAATTTTCGAGGTTTTTCAAAAAACTTTCTGAGAATTTCGTCTTCAGTCAAAGTTATGCGATGATGAATGTTCAAAGATGCAAGACCATTGAGACGCTCTTGACCCATCGTGTTTCTCAGATAATCTTTCATTCTCCTCAAAGTCGAAAATGATCGTTCTGGAGTTGCTGTGGTCACGGGTATCACCGCCAAAACTCGTAGGATTTTGTTGACGTTTTTGAAAGTTCTGCCATTTATGATCTGCAAAAATTCCTTCTATTTAGATTTTCAATGGATATTATTTATTTTACTTTGTTCCAAATTGCACCAAAAAAATCTCTTACTCAATTAATTGTCAATAAGTCGTCTATTAGTGATTTTTCTCTGATTCTTTTAAATTAAATAATTTTGTTTTGAAATTAAATAGAAAATAAATGATAATCTATTAGTATTATAATCAATCAGATTTTTTGGTACAATATATGAGAAACCTGGCATTATTTTTTAGCCAAAAATTATCTGAATTTGGGAGATACTCACTGCTAATGCATCAAGTGCATTTTCGATGTTTTGATTGCAGATCCGTTGTCTCCACATTTTGACTTCTGAAATGAAATTACTCTCGGAACAATCCAGTATTTCTTCGTAAAATTGGTAGAGGCTTGCACATTTCTTCTCGTCGAATTCTTGTTTGAGGAATAGCTGTCCAAAACTTTGAAAAACTGTTTTGTGTTTTTCGAACCGACTCTGAAGATGAGAAATGTAGGTGTCGAGAAATGGGATGTAAAATGCGATTTTGTAATACTCTTCAACTGTTTTCGCTTCAACGTTGCAACGATTTTTTTGTCGACTGCATCGACGAGGCATTTTCATTTCAATCTCGTACTCCGAACAAATTTCAGAAACTTTTTGATAAACAATGTGGAAGCATGAATCCACGTTTTCACGCTTTTCCTTGAAGTCGTTCAAAGCATCATCAGCCAATTTCGTGGCCTCTCCCAGATCTTGATTTTTCAATTGCAATTCTCGACTCAATGGCAAAACGATGGAATTAATTGATTCCATAATATGACAGGAAACTTGGAACTCGATTGTGAAAATCGCTGTCAAAAGTTGAGATGCTGAATTATTGATATGAATTATTGTTCAAAAATTGGTTACAACTTTGCGAGGAGTGATCAATTATTGAACTCAATAATTGTACAATTATTGGTCATTGCTGGTCTACTGGGTACTTATCATTTTTTTATTGCAATTTTTCTTACCTGTTTTTCCTTTTTCTTTGTTTCTGGTTCTGATTCTGGATCAAGGCGGGTGAAATAGGAAAACAATGTCCTCTTCATATTGTGAGGCGTGTTTTCTCAGTAAGAGAACTTGAAAAGAGATTTTTCTCACTTGCAAATTATACTAACCACTTGTCAACTTCGGCATGTTTACACAATGCGTGTTGAAAGAAACAAAGAAATAATTAAAATACGCTCAAACACGCTCATGGATGGCGCAAATATCAACGGAAAAACTTAAAGAAAAATCGCACGGCGCTGTCATCGCGACTAGGTTGGCGCGCAGTTTGAATTTGCTAACAAACTATATGCACTGCCATAACGACTGGACAGCACCAATGGCTTTTCTATAACACGGTAGTCCAGCCGTTATGGTGACCTGTATATACGTGGTAATTATGCATATATCTCAAGGAAAAAATGTCTACCCCCCCTTAAAAAAATTTTGGACCCCCCCCTTATCAAAATCCTGGATCCGCCACTGGCTACACGAAAAGGAAAAAACTTGGGTATGACAAAAGAAGAATTTCTTACTTTTATTGGCATTAATTTTTTGATGGGATACCACATTCTTCCTTCAGTTGCAAATTACTGGTCTACGCAAGATGATTTGTCAGTTCCTTTTGTGTCAGAAACCATGCCACGAAATAGATTTCAGGCAATTTTGTCGTTTTTACATATAAACGATAACACTCGTATACCCAAAAATAATACTGATCGTTTATATAAAGTAAGACCTTTATTAGATGCATTAAATAGTCAATTCATAAATTATTGTGGGGGACAAAATATGTCAGTTGATGAATCTATCATCAAGTTCAAAGGACGTTCTTCGCTAAAGCAATATAACCCTATGAAGCCTATCAAACGTGGGTGCAAGCTGTGGTGTTACAGTGATATGCATGGCTTTATTAAAAAGTTTGACATATATCAAGGTAAAAATGAGAAAATTGATGATAAATATAAGACATATGCTTTGGGAGAAAGAATTGTCTTATACCTGACAGAACAAGACTGGAATAAAAATAAAATAGTTTATTTTGACAATTTTTACACAACGGTGAACTTACTTGAAAAATTGAAAGCAGAAAATACTTTAGCTTGTGGGACAGTTAGGAGTAATAGAAAAAATTTACCGTTAAAAATGACAGATGACAAAAAACTTAGTAGGGGCGAATTTGATTATCGTGTTTCTAATACAGGAATATCTTTTTTCAAATGGAAAGATAATCGAGTTGTAAACATTGCATCAAATTTTCATGGAACCGAATCCACACAAGTGAAGCGAAAACAACGTGATGGCACATCTATTGAAATATCCGCACCCAAAATTATCAAAGATTACAATGAATCAATGGGTGGTGTAGACCATCACGACCAATTGCGCCAGTGCTATGGTTTAGACCGTAGGTCCAAAAAGTGGTGGCAGCGTATATTTTGGGGTTGCATAGAAATTACGTTAATAAATTCATTTGTAATTTCAAAAAAAGTGCTTGAGGAAACCCCTGATAACTTACTCAATTTTCGTAGAGATCTAACTAGAAGCCTTTGCTACCTCTCCCCCTTTAGAGTAAACAAAAGAAAATATACGCCAAGTCAAACTCCCCCAGGGAAAAAACGTCGATTTGATTATAGTGTCCCTTCAGGCATAAGGCTAACAAATTTAGGTAGCCATTGGCCACATTTTGTTGAAAGACGTGGAAGGTGCGAAGTATGCAGCTCAAAAGCCATTCAGTCAAAACCAGCATCAATCTGCTCACTTTGTAAAGTATTTTTATGTGTGAATGCCAACAAGAATTGTTTTTCAGAATATCATGGTATCGTTAACTAAAGCTAAGTCATATATATCAATATTTTGTACTTTTTTAGTAATAGTTAAATAAGTTAATAAATTTGAATTTGAATTTTTTAATCAAAACTAAATAAATTATAATTTTGGTAAAATATGCAGCTTTTTATTTTTATCAAACAATTTCATCCAACGGTACACCTAGGTACCGCCATTTTTTTTATATGAAAAAATATATATATATATTTTTCGGGGTTTTCCTGACAATTATGACAGTAAATTGATCCTAAAACCACAACAAAAATATTCAATTTCATGAGAAATGGTTTTATGGGATTTCAGTAGGGTACGGTATTCTGGTACCCTCATGTACCTGTGGTAGTGAAAGGGTTAAACATCCTTAAACAAATGGAAAAGTTTGTTACTTTTGACTTTAGGATCAAAATTTAAGCCTTCTTCATATAAAGTTCTGCTTATTGAGAAAATAACATTATCAAAAAAGGTAAAAAATATGTGGTAACACTATGCATAACATTATATTATAATTTATTATACAGGGTGTTATGGAAATGACTTATTATATTTAAATGGGTGACTCCTAGGGTGTCCTAGAGAAAGTCTACATACTTTTTTTTAAACGAATATCTAAATACTAAGGTAAAAACCCTTTTTACCCACATACTGTCGCGCCGTTCCATCTGGATTCAGTTAGCAACAATGTGGGTCACTAGAGTATACTACTGTTGTCAGATCACACCGCATGTGTCGCCCTTGCTTGGATACCGGACACGCGCCACTATCGTTGCTTCAGTATGTTTCGAGACTCGGGAGTGGAACGACGTTGCCGAGGGTTCCACGTGCTTGATGTATACGAATTTTAAACGTTTTGTTAGTTAGTAGCATTACCCGATTTTTTTTCTGGTGTGAAATAATTCATAATAAAAAATATTGTGATGTGATTTCAAATTTGTGTTTTATTTCTTTATGGAATTTAATTATAAAACGGATTATAAGATCCAAAAGAGAGTATGTACCTTAAAATTGTAGTATTTTTTCTAAAAAGTTTGAAAAAGAAATGATAACGCGGGTCAAAGACGTCTTGTTGTCAAAAACTCAACACGTGCGTTTACAATTCTGTGTTGCAATATATGACAACACCGCCTCAATAAACTGTTGATTGCGAACGTCCACAGTAGCGGCCACGTAAATTTTCAGATTTCGTATAAAGTGTATATTTCGTACAATAATTCAAAGCGCCATTTAAGGTTATTTTTCTTCAATTTATCTTCATCTCAGGATTTGCCGGTTTAAATATAATAAGTCATTTCCATAACACCCTGTATTACTGGTAAGTTTAGTTGTTTTAATTGTAAATTATATGAGTCTTTTCTGTTAACTCGCATCTCTTCCGATGTTCGGATACGACTGGACATACAATACTTCATGCTAAAGACAGTACGTATTTCCTTAAGAGGGTCCGGAGTCAGTCGAAATTTCGCGCTTTGCAGACACGAGGCTCTTCCGTTGCCGTTAGAACAATACGTCGACAATCGGAAGAAAGAGACCGAACGTGATCGGGGTCTAGACTTCAATTTTTAGCACTGCAAAACGGTGTTTTCTCCTTTTATGAAAACGCTGTATTTAAAAAAAAACAATATCGAACAAAAGATGTCTCATTTTATTAATAATTGGAGGAAAGTCCATAATTTCTTTCTACATGGAACAGTAAATAAAATTAAATCTAAAAATCTTCCGAAACAAAAAAATATATACTTTCCTCCAATTCTAGTGGCATTACAAAATTATTTTTACTTGAACATTTTCGTCCTAAAACTGAAATAAACGCTTGCGGCGAAAACTCGTTTAGAGGTACCCCGGAATCCACTTAAGGCTACGGAATTATTTATTTATGTATTTATTTTACCCCATTAAAAACTAATTACATACGAACAATTTAAAACTCTAATAAATTAGAAAAATCCATCCAAATCAATAGTGTTTGATTGGGCTCGAGCTCATAAACTCTTTGATAAAGGCAGAAAGACACACAAAGAGGAATGCGCTTAATTAACCTGTTGTATGGTCGTTCAACGACTTTCGATTAAATCGCATTACTTCGGGCAGGATGCAATATAATTATATTTCGGTATTGGTTTTGTTATTTCTTATATGGAAACAACAACAAAAATAATAATAGATTAACACTATGGACTATTGTAAAATTTACAAAAATAAGGTCGAGAGTTAATGAACGATGCTGCCACAAGTAGGAATGGGTAATCGAAGAAAAGAAATTATATGGATCAGGTGCGAATAGATCCGAATAAGAAAAGACGGTTCCAAAGATCAGTTCCAATATCCAAAAGGAAGATTTCTCTCTCGTAATCGCGACCATTCTGTAAACACCTACCAGTCATTTTAAATTTTAATTAACGGAATACATACATGATGAACAGCGGAGTACCACAAGGATCAGTTCCGGGCACATTGTTTATTGTGTGTCTAAGGACCTTATTATGCATTAATGACCATCTACGCATCGTTGGTAGATGACACTCGCGTGTTCTGCAACCCACAATTGCAACTAAACCAATTCCAGTAAAGGAATAAAATAATAAAAGTGTTATAAGAAATATCATTGGAATGTCGAATCTGGAGTTCATCGCATTATGAATTGGTCATTATACAGGGTGTTATGGAAATGACGTATTATATTTAAATGGGTGACTCCTTGACTGTCTTAGAGAAGCGATACATATTTTATTTTTTTTAAATCGACCGTTTTAAAAGTGGGGTAATAAACACTCTTACTCACAGGTCAGTCCGCGCTACTGTACAACATTTCACCCCAGAGACAATGGCAATGTTGCCAAACTTAATGTAAAACTGAAATTCCATATAAAATTATAAAAATTTATTATTTTCTACCTACTTGTATTTATCCTTACACCTAAAGAGCCAGGAAATCCAGGCACAAACACAATAAGTTTTTTTCTTTTTCATGGGAACACTCCTGGAAACACTTTTTGTATACACAGTAATAGTGAAACAGAACCGATTAGATTTTATCACACGCGACGAAATTTTACGTCCAGAAGAAACGCGTCAATAAAAACAATATTCAAAGATTATTTATGGACGGGCAAGATACACGCGTAAACCGAAAAAACAGAGCGGATTGCTGAGAGTGTGTTGGTGATCGAGGAGACACAACGTATTCGGTCTTCAACTAACAGACCGCAAGCGTGCGGCGCTATATGAAACTACTTCGCTCAGCCGATGTAAGGCGTCAAGAGGTCATTGGCATTTGACCTAGTGACGTACGTGGCTATTACTATTCCATATGTTTTTTCGAGTTGTTTAAAACATAGTCCGTCGTAATTAATTGTACAAAAAGGTATTACACAATGGAAAAGTGTTTAAATTATTTTACTTTGTCTAAAGAGTTTAAGGTATATGGCAACACCGGCCAGAATTCCCTGATTGCTTACATGTATCGCAGTGCCACACAGGTGTTTTTCTGGTTTGACGTCAGGTCACTTTTACCGCTGAATGAATTGAAAGCGCCATTTATGGCTATTTTTCTTCAATTTGTCTTTATCTCAGGAATTGCCGGTTTAAATATAATACGTCATTTCCATAACACCCTGTATACATCTGTTGCAATAAAAAAAAACAATGTAAACGACCCAGGTTTTCATTTCAATCCTATTTACCCTATCCCAGGCATATTGCACTAAAAATAATCTACCTATACGGACAAAAATGGCTAATTTGTGCATTTTAAAACGACCTTTCCTGAGTTTGTCCGGACCCTTTGAGCCGTAAAAAACAGGGTTTACTAATAAAAATGTCACGGCCAAAAAGGAAAAAGATAAAAGGCACCAAAACTCCTTGAATGTATTAGGGTGCGTGTCAAAAACAAAAAGCGGCCGTAAAGCTTGCGGGATGTTTTACCTACTTTTAGGTAAAGAAAAAGTCGAGAAAAAGTGCAGCATTCGTTTATGGTTAATGCAAAAGGTTGTAATAAATAAAATTTTATATGGAATAGACAGCCTCAGACACTTCTTCCTTAACCTTCGGCGTCAAGAAAAGCTAACGGGGTATGGTATGAAAAATAGTACATTGTTTACCGAGTAGAAAATACCTAACACTTCTGGACGACTGTGAAGATTGCTAAGTCGAGGCGCGAGCCGAGATTTAGCAACACAGAGTCCATGAATGTGGCTTTTTCTACGAGGTAAACATACTATTTTTCCGAAAATCGTTTAAAAATCGACAGATATTGATTAATTTTGAAAAAATTGCGAATAATTTTATTCACAAATAAATGGTGCTTTGAAATTCGTAATAAAATTGGTTGCGTTACTATGGAAACGTATTAATGTTGAATTGTCAAACTTGACGCATATAAATTTAATTGTTGGTGTTTCCGAAAGCAAAACAGTATACAGGGTGTAACTAAATAAGTGTAAAACATTTAAGGGGGTGATTCCTCATCGAAAAAAAGATAGGATCTTTCATATAAAGAAACTTCATTGGAGCATCCCTTGTTAAGATACAGCCCCTTAAAGGGGGTACATAAAATTTGTTTAACAATTTTTTTCAAAAGCACTAAAAAAGTTACAATATTGAAATTAACCTGACATTTTCTACTACTAAAAAGACAGTTAGCCAGTAATTTATTTGGTTTACCCCATGGTTGTAAGGGTGGAAAACGCAACCCCTAAAATTTATTTCCAATGTAAGTTTTTGTCTTATTATTTGTTTACCATCTAAAAATTTATTTCCGATAGCCTGTTTCATTCTAAACAAAAAATGTCTCTTGAATTTTTTGCCCAAAATAAACCAGTTCGCAGCAAAAAATTATTTTACGAACAAGATACATATCGCCATAAAACGCGCGAATACGTTGCTCAATGCGCCGACGTCTAGACGCATGCGTAATGTCTGAAGGTAGACATATTGAATATTTACTATGATTTCTAGATGTTGTATGTTTTGTTATTAATAAATTAGTTTTGTTTGTTTATAAATTTTATGTACCCCCTCTAAGGGGCTGTATCTTAACAAGGGATGCTCCAATGAAGTTTCTTTATATGAAAGATCATATCTTTTTTTCGATGAGGAATCACCCCCTTAAATGTTTTACACTTATTTAGTTACACCCTGTATAATGATAAGTGATGATGAATTTTCCATTTCTTGGATTCATCCAGAGCTGGTTGAGGCAGGGAATACTGCTTCATTAGAATTATTGCCAAAGAAATCAAGAGAAAAGTACGAATATGCATATAAACGTTGAACTTGGTAAATCCGACAGACTATACTGGTACTGGTCACTGCTTTCGTCGGTCTTCTGCAACAATATTGGTTGACTCCAGTGCCAACATAACTAGTTTAAAGAGGCATGGCGGATGGAAGTCATCAAACGTTGCTGAAGGATATATTGAAGAATCTCTTAACAATAAGGTTGAGCTGGCAAATAAAATTTTCACAGTACAAAATATTCAACAAACTTCCCTACTATATTTCCTTACAGTAAGGAAATTAATATTTCCTAACAGTTATTTTCCGTTGCCTAGCAACGACTAAGTGTAGGGAAATGTTGACTTTTTGTTTCAAAAATGTTATCAAAAATGTCAATATTTCCGAACGATTTCCGGAAAAAAATCTTTCTTCATAGAAAATAAAATAATCTCATTGCTGGTATTGGGAGAAAATTGATGCCTTATTTATTGCAAATAAAACTGTTTCACGTCCTCGTCAAAGAGAAAACTTTACATGTCCCCGAAAGTGCCTCTTTTCATGCATGTTCTCTTCAACCGAAAGTGGCGTTTTCCAAGAGAGCGGGCGGGAAAGTATCGAAGCGGGCGGGAAAGATTTTTCCCGCCCGCTTCGAGTCACCATGTGCTCATAAATAAATAAACACAGAATTGTCGGTGCGGGATTTCAACCCGCGACCCTCAGATCACCAGGCGGACAATCTACCCACCGAGCCATACTACAAGCGATAATAAATAGCGGATTATATATTAATTAATTTTTCAAAGATGTTTTAGAAAAATGTCTGAAGAATTTCTTTATTTATATGGCCTCAAAGACTCGGGCACTTGTAAAAAACTAAATAGAACGAGAGATGCGGGGTGAGGGATTGGAGCCCGCGACTCTCAGATCACAAGGCGTACGCTATACCACTAGGCCACCGGGCCTATTTGTCAAAAATAATAAATAGATATTTACATTCTCCATGCTCGAGTGTTTTCATGTCATGTAGACAGAAAACACTCGCACACTGGCATCAAAGCTTCGGAGCACTTGTTAAAAAAAATACGGTACATATCTCGGGCCGTCGGAGGCTCTTTTCGGCCCTTGATACGTAATGTACTATTGCAAAATTGTTGTTTTCTCGCCAAAATTTTGACATTGCTTGCCCCAAATAACCATACATCGGGCCCGTCAACAGCTCGACGTAAAAACATACGTATAAACCAAAATATTTACCATCGGACAGCACATTTAAAAGCAATCGGGATATCGAACCAAACCTTGACCTATCCCAAATTTATGCATTTTAAGAACACGTCGATATTTATTCGAGGCTGTTCACCTGTTTAAATATTTAAATGTCCGTAAAAAAAGGTTTATTGTCAATTGTAACAAGTGAAGTTAAATTGATTTTATAACAACTTATTGTGATTGTAACACGCGCATCTGTTTCTCCCGGTAAATATAAAATAATGTACCGCCGGGTGTCAGTGGCATATTTACGGGGAGGGGGGGTTATGTATCCCCAGCCCTCACCATGGGTTGGGCTATTATCAAAAGTCATACTCGATTTTCGACTATAATAGTGATTGATTACTTCGGTTTCTTTCCGATTATATTTACCACTTTTTTTTTGGTTTTGATGATTCCCATAAAATAAGAATCTACAAGCGTTTTCAAATTTTTAATCAGCGCAGCGCATAAATTTAGGATAGGTCAAGGTCTAGTTCGATAGTCTAACGACTTATGAATGGGTTCAACTTGAAGCGATTTTGTTGTCGGTACGATTTCAAAACAATGTTTGATATTTGCAATACGGCAGACGGTTCTTTTCATTTGTCCAAAGGTTTACGAGCCGAGATTTAATTCAGTCAGTTTTAAAATAAAAATTATTTACGAAACTGTTTTGAAATGTATCCTCGGGTATATTCTGAACTGGTGAATTGTTTGGATGATAAGTTCGTTCCACCGACTTATAACTATAACTAAATGAGTGAAAAAATAGGTTGGTGCGCACTGTTTACCGGTCTTATCTTTAAAGGTTGCTCGTCGGTTGTCTTGCGCACAACGTTGTTGCCGTCATATAGGCAACCCCGCCGTATTGGTGCTGGTTTGGTTGCAAACCAACGACGACCGTTCAGAACCGAAATCAGTCGTAGGGATGTAACGATATTAAAAATATATCGATACGTGGACGATAGATATCAAAATTAGTGTTGTGATCGCTCGAGCGAAAAATCGCTTGATCACTCGATTATTGAAATAACCGACATCGCTCGATTATTAAAAAAACCGCTCGAGTTATCTATTCAGGCGAAAACCGTCGCTCGTCACTTCTTATCTTTCACTCGATACCCGCGCTTCGCTTGACGCCGGCGGAAGAGTACCGCTGTAGTGAGATCGAGTTAAAAAACTGCTCGTATATTCGAACAGGTTTTCGCTCGATAGAAAATACTCTAGTTATAAATTGAGGCGAAAAACCGAAAAATATCGCCTGTTACTTGATACACGGCCTTCGGTCTACGCGCCGCTCCATCCGATTGGCGACGTTCGAGTTTGACGCTGAACAGGTAACACGACATACGTCTTTCTTAAAGACACATAAACGAGAAGGTGCATATAAAAAAAAGTATGCCAAATCCCTTCCTTAGCGGAGTCATCGCGACATGGAAAATTTTGTTTTAACTGGCTAGCCAGCGGCGTAGTTTAGGTCTCCGATTGTAAATATTAAATAATTAAAGGATATAATTTTTAATTTTTTATTTACTATAAACTCGAGAAAACTTCTCAAAAATAACATAATAATAGAAATTGTTAATGAAAAATAACAAAACGAACAAAATGTTTAACAAAATATATAGAAAAAATCGTTGGTAATCTTATAGTAAACATTATAAAATCTAAACAGGAACTTTTTATTATTAAACTCGAGAAGACTTCTTAAAAATAACATACATTATAGAAAATGTTAATGGAAAATAAGAAAACGAGCAAAATAGTTAACAAAACATAGGTATCGACAAATTTTTTGGTAACCAAAAGTAAACATTCTTAAATTGAAACAAGAACTTTTAGGTAACTAGTTATAAACATGAATTTAAAAAAATAATCACCTATTTTCTTATTTTGCCAGTCGCGTAACTAATTCTACTCTATTCACACAGTGGGCACCTGATAATTTAAAGTCGAAGAATTTGACAAGCCATTTTAAATATCTACTTATTTTATGCTCGTAGATTGAGAAAGGTGTGAAGAAAAATAACTCTTGGTAATACTTTTGTTTTAAAAAAGCACAACAATAAACCCGAACAATAAATACATATTTGGGTGACTTTTGCAGTTTATTTGTTTAGTATCGAGACACGTGGTAAAAATTCATTATTCACAAATAAATAAATTTCTGGAATTTTTTTGGTGGCTACTACAATTTTTTAGCTAAACCTGTGTCCACCCGTAGTTACGTGCCTGCTAAATACCCTACCTGATCACATGTAAACGGCTAGGCTGCCAATCGAGCAGTCGGTGACGTCATCGCTTGGTGAATTGGAATTTCAAGCGATTAACTCGAGCGATTCACTCGATTATTAAAATCGCTCGAGTATCAAGTCATCGGTTTTTCCCAACACTAATCAAAATTAATTCTAAAAGTGGCTTTTCAGTGATGGCCACAAGGTTTTCTTTTATGCGAGATATTAGATTGTTTATTTCCCAGTAAAGAAGGTCTTGATGTGCCAAAATATTGCCGTGTAATCATTATCATTAAGGGCGAAGTACGGTCCTGTTCGCCGGTTGAGGTAAATGGTTTCTCAGTCCGCGTGGCGCGTGACATCTGACGATGAGCTTTGTTTACATGCGCCGCTGGCAATAAATTCGGTGTTCGTAGAGCAAAATGTATCGATAATCAACTGATTTGCTAAACCATGCTTTGGTTTAACTCACTTTCCATTATTGTTTAAATATATATTCCAAAACGAAAGGCTTTCCTTCTGTACCTTAGTGTACGATTATAATTAGGAAGCATCGTCATTATTTAAAATTAATCATTATATAGCGGAGACGATAGACAAAGGTCAGTAAGCAATAACTCTCTAATGATATCGATTCGAGCCGACGGAACAATACTTAGTGTGGTGCAAGTTGCGTAAAAAGTTCATTCCTCCGTGACTCGTGTTTTTAGCGACTTATTTCGACACGATAAATTTTGGTTTTTGCGACACAAAACAAACGTCGTTTATCGTATGGTTGGTATAAGCGTGGGTGCTATAAATAGATTCTTTCCGGACGCGACTTGGGCGTCATTCTATTCGAATTTTAAATGTTCATTAATTCCCGGAATGAATTGTTAAACGCATAACACTATGGGAATAGGTCGAAACAAGTTCCCATCTCTTTTTTAGGTATACAACGTGTCCAAGATAAGGAGGGCCAGTACAGGGATCTCGGAAACCGTAAGAGATACGAAGTCGGTTAAATGGAGGTAAAGTTGCGCATTTACGTGCCTAATAATATGCCCTTTAGAAAGTTTTAAAATTCCGGGTAGTTCTGGAGATATCCGGAAAAAACCGAAATTTTGAAAAATCGTTTTTTTTCCTGTTTTTTTTCTGAGATCGATCGAATCTAAAGTAAATTACACTTTTACATTGCCACTTTTTCCGCTCTATCTAGCAGCGTTAATTGTTTTGTAATCCGACGAGTCGTCTTCGAAGGGCCATTATCAACTTTCTTTTTTAAATACGGTCCTGTTTTTCTGATATTGGAATTTGAGAGCTTCTTTTCTTCCGAATGCAACGATGTATGACACATTGTGGTTTAAGGACGTTTCGAGGGTTTTTTGAACAACATCAGGAAATATTGGGATATTACTCATAAGTAAGCTCTAAATTTTTACTTATGTTGGACTAGTTCAATAAATAACAAATAATTTAATAATAAACCAATACAGAAACATTATTTCAAACTTCTGTTGATTCGGGATTTAAAAGAAAAGTAGGAGCTTGGAACAAAAAAATTAAGATGGTGACGCGTGATTTGTTTCACTTGACATTCCCATTGTGATCGTTTGAAAGCGTTTTAAGAGGTTTTCTATTTTCCATTTATGGAACATAAATTTACAAATGCTGAAAAGTTTGATATTCTATCGCATGTTTTATTTTATCTCAAAAAAACTGTTATGTGGCAGTTAGAAGGTGTTATTTGTGCTTAGAGAATAACGGAAATCATTTTGAACACCTGATTATGTAGTTCCTTACTTTTGTCGTTGTTCGTTTTATTACTGTTTTGGAATGATTTTTGCTCCCTTATTTGTGGTTTATTATTAAATTATTTGTTATTTATTGAACTAGTCCAACATAAGTAAAAATTTAGAGCTTACTTATGAGATATTATTTATAAAATTAGGAGAAATGCAGGACCGTATCCCAAGATTTCCTGATGTTATTTAAAAAACCCTCGAAACGTCATTACACCACAATGTGTCATACATAGTTGCATTCGAGAGAAAAAAAACGCTCAAATTCCAATATCAGGAAAACAGGACCGTATTTAAAAAAAGAAAGTTGATAATGGCCCTTCGAAGACGACTCCTCGGATTATAAAACAATTAACGCTGTTAGAAATCCCGCAATGTCACGGCATACCCCAAATATCTGCCAGGCCGTTTATGCTTCCTTATAAATAGGTTTAGAAGTACACTATAGTCACCTCATGCAGCTCACGGCAAGTCATACTTGACAGCACAATTTTATTTCTGGAAATTTACATATACGGCACGCGTGATAACACTGTCAGAGTTTAACGCTAGAAGGCTACACGGTTCACTTGCGATCTTGACAAACACAAAATATGTAAAGATTGTTTCACGAAAAATGGATACGACTTAATGATTTTCTGGGTCGGTCCCAGTGTGTCGACAAGAGCTTGGGAATAAACAGGTGAAGTATGAAGGGACGGACTAAGGAAAACAAGTAATGATATGATTATATTAATGTACCTAATCAAATGAAATAACATTTTTTTTAAATATTACTAGTCATATTTATTTACATTTATAATGTCATTCTATGGATATATAGCTATCGCTATCCTCATCAAAATTAATTATAATTGGATTAATTATACGATCCAGACTAATATACGAATTTTCTACAGTTATTACGTGACGGACTGAATTTTTCCAACTACCTGGGGGAATATCATTAAAGCATTTTCGTATTAATTCTACAACACTAGACCTTAAAGTCGGAGAAATATTTTCAGACCTAACCAGTGATTTTAACTGGTGCCACATATGCTCTATGGGGTTAAAAATGCAATAATAGGGTGGGAGCCGTAGCACTGTATGTCCAATTTCTTCTGCCAATGGGTCACAAACATATACTTTTTTTTATACAAAATGTCCTTAAAACTTCTAAAAGATCACTTTTTTTAAAACTTTCTTCAAAATATATATCATTCGCCGCCATGTAGTTCTGAATCTCCAATTTTGTATTATTTGAGCTTGGAGCTTTATGTAATTGGCGACTGTGATAGCTCGCACTGTCCATTACTATCACGCTATTCTGAGGAATGTTTGGTAAAAGACAATTCTTGAACCATTCCTCAAAAACTAACAAATTTTACCACAAAAAGATATTCAAATATAAATTAAGCAACCTAACCTACCTGATGTGCCTATATTTAATTATAATTATTACAATCCGGTCCTTTCCACATAATAATAACAAACTGTCATAAATAATGGGATCGCCCCAGGTACTTTTACTGCAGTCATTAAGTTATATCCATTTTTCGTGAAACAATCTTTAATAAAAATGATCTGCAGTGTACGTGGTCTGTTTCTAAGCCGTGACCGCATGTGCTATTTTGCCGATATGACCACACGTGAATTCACGTGACGCGATAATAGTGTTTGCGGCTTTATAAACCTGACGATTTAAATTGTCATAACCGGCAACAGCGCCATCGTAAACTTATCTGGATCTGTGTCACTTTCACGTCCACGATTCGATGCGAATGGTAGAAAACTTATTAATAAACACTAACGCCGTCGGGCAACGGCAATGCAACGAACCTTTTTGCATCATTTACGTCATAAACAAGATATACTGGTAGATAAACTGTGTCAACTGAAGTTTAACGTTCAAGGTGTACGAAGTCTTGGAAGGTATTTATACGTACGAAATTTTGCACGGTTCGGCTTACAATATACATTTTGGAAGGTCTCGGCAAGTCTGCCGGCCAAGTCACGTGACGTTAATGCACGCCTGGATAATTCTATTCCATCATACTTTTATAGATTATTCTTTTAAGATTGGTTGATTTGACGTTAACTACAGGATTGGACCGTATATACAGGGTGTTCATTTGAAAACTTCCCACCACGGATTTATCGAAAACCACTGATTAAAAGAAAAAACGTCGAGACACGTCAAAAGATTTGCCAAAGGAGACAACTTTTTAACTAAAAACTACTTCACCCCCTTTTACCCTCTGGTCCCCGGGGTCATCCCCTTAAAAATTTTAAATGACAAGGGGTAGCAAGTAATAGCTTGTTTGAAATTGAAAGGTCTTCCAAAGTGCTTTATTTTGACGTTTGATTTTTTTAAATCGATCTATTCGTTTTCGAGAAAATTAGAAAAATCTTTATTTATCTTAATTTGTTCAGATAGAAAAAAGCACACGAAAATATCACTTTTTATTTCAATAAGTGTTCAAAATGTTGCCCGTTATTGGCCAAACAATGATATAGGCGATTTTCAAATTCCTGACGGACATTTTCAAAAACATGTTGTGGAAGATCATGGCAGCTTTCGGTGATGCGTTGACGAAGTTCATCCAAACTGTTAAGTTGGGGAGTGAACACAATAGTTTTCAAATGGCCCCATAGAAAAAAGTCTAATGGCGTCAAGTCAGGAGATCTAGCAGGCCATTCTATAGGCCCTCTTCGCCCTATCCATTTATCTGGAAACTCGTGGTCTAGCCATTGCCGAACCGGACGAACATAGTGTGGAGGAGCGCCGTCTTGCTGGAAAGCCTCATCAAGTATAGGGTTTCCATCGTCTTCGATTTGGTTTTCAATGGTTTCAGTGATAAGCGGATTGATGGTATTTTCCAACATATCTAAATAAATGCCTCCATTTAAATTCCCATTAATAAACAATGGCCCAATCACTTTGTTTCCTAAAATGCCTGCCCATACATTAATTTTTTGGGGGCACTGAGTATGCCCTTCTACAAAAGCATGAGGATTTTCATTGCTCAAATACCTGCAGTTATGCTTATTAACAAATCCATTTAGATAAAATGTGCATTCATCACTGAAGCAGATATTCTTTACATGAATGGTATTTCATTAATCGCTACAGTCTTTTGTTCACAAAACTCAACTCGCCTATCGAAATCATCTTCGGTTAACTCTTGCAAGATTTTTATTTTGAATGGATGAAATTTATGTAATTTAGTAACTGTGTGTACAGAGCCTAATGAAATACCAGTCGCATCAACAATTTTGCGTAATGAAGTATTAGGATTTATGGCAAAATGACCCAAAACTTCAACTTGAGCGGCTTCATCCAAAATTCTACGATGATTACGTTTTTTATTTGCAACAGATCCAGTTTGAGTAAATTTAGTAACAAGGTCCAAAACATACCTATGCGAAGTTATCTTTTCCGGATGTCTGGCGTTAAATGTAACGGCAGTTTGCCGAGCACATTGATTTTGGGCACCATAAATTAGAATCATTTCCACTCTTTCCGCTAGTGTGTAAACCATTTTGGAAGTAAAATTTGAATCAATAAATTAATTTTGGCAAAAAAACTGATACGTCTAAAAGCTAAGAAGCCATAAAAATGCGAGTCATGACATCAGACGAAGTGCTATTATTGATGCCTACACGTAGGCATGTCGGTCAAAGGAAATTGAATAGCGTCACTTCCCCAATAGTTGGATAACGGACAATTTCGTTGGTTCTTACCATAGACATATGTATAAGGGAGACAAAACAAACGCCATTTGTGTACAATCATACATACTTCCGCAGTTTCGGATAAGCTAGAAGACGATGGCTTTAAGAAATGGCATCGCTGTCTCACTAAGAAGGACCACATAATAGTATATTAAGATAAAAGTTTCATAGGGCACGTGTTTAACTTAGAAAACGACCCGCGAAGCGGGGAGTTTTGTAAAGTACATAGTGCTCTAGTTATCTTATGAACCGTGTATTTTATAATACTTTTTCTATTTGGGTCTTTAAAGTCTGAAAAACTTAATATAGTAGATTTTTTCCATTTGAATTAATATTTTCTTGGAGGGTTGGCACTACTTTTACAATTTAATAAAATGTTACAAGTATTAAATATGCCATGATAGAAACAATTGAACACAACAAAGCGTCTTCCCATCCGTCATAATTAAAAATAAATCAGAAAAGTTGTACTCCGTCAGAAATACGAGAAATTGCAGAAAATAATCTAGAAAAACTTTTAAAAAGAATATGCAAAACTTTAAGTTATGGTGCGAGCAGAACAAAGTTCAAAATATTGAACAAAATAATAAATAATACTATTGAACAAAATATTGTGTCGACACAGAATCTGACAGGAATAACAATTAATGCCCAGGAAATGTCTACAGTAACTATAAATATGTTTATATAAAGTAATATGTATAATACTACATTGAACTAAAAATAACAAATAGTACTTTATTGAATAAAACTTTAGAAATAGAGCATAAACTGGAAGATATTTTTAGGTTACGTTGTTTTATAGTTGTGACTAGAAATTAGTTGACGGACGCCATCAGTATGTTATATATTTCCGAGTATAGGTATTTCGGATTCTCACTACTAATACTACTAAAGCCATCTACGAGCTATCAAGAAAACCGAACGACGTCCAATACTACTACCGCCATCTACGAGTTATCAAGAAAACCGAATGATGTCTAATACCACTACGCCATATACGGCTACGTCATTAGGCGCAACCAAGACGAGAACAATAGTTAACTGTTTTATGACAAGAACGAATCGAGCCACGAGACTTACAAGTTGGTATTCTTCATTTTTTCAGTGTTTTTTTAGTTTAAATCCTTAAATAAAATGGTTTAAAATCATATCGAGTATCATTTATCGAAATACACAACATTCATCGACCCTACACAATAGTGCTTAAACGTAAAGTCCATTCTTCGGTCCTTAATTGTAGAAAATTGATCAATAACAGCCTCATTAAGTTTGGAATACCATCTATAAAAATTTTTTCATATATTTCATTTTTAAACGTTCTAATAAAGTCCCTAGATTTACCCTTTGTGGTCTGCGTTAAATTAATTTCGGGTTTAGGTGTTCCCGCATTCTTCACTTCAATTTTTTGCTCCAAACTCAAAGAGCTAAAGTTATTTCTTAAATAGTCCACCGTCAACTATTCATTTTAACTTAATAAATATATAATAATTAAAATATTAAAACATACACGCTGGAATTTCTAACTAGATGCATGAACAGACAACAGAGCGCGGTGCACACAAAAACTGTGCGCCTTTTCCATGTTAAATCGCCATAGCCCCGCTATCCCCCGCTGCCACACGCCACCTGTTACTACAGATAAACTGCACTACTTAATCGCACGTGCGAGCAAGTCTCGTCATAATCGTCATTTACCTCGACCGAGGCACGGTTGCCGGATCTATACAGTTTGGTTTAACGGGATGATAAAATATTAGGGAGGGTCGGACTTTATACGATAAATAATATTCAATGAATATAAATTAATATATTTTATTCGTTTTGTTTTGGGGATGCACGTGCGCATGTGCTCCTGTGGAAGAACCGCCACTGCTCTAAATAGTTCTAGTTCGAAAAAATACTCAAAATATAATCCAAAAATAGACAGTCACAAACACAGCTCAACAACACTGTAGCGTTAGAAATGAATGATTTATGACAAATTCCTAAGAGTCGCTCGGAGTACAAACGCTCATACAGAGTCGCCATAGTGATTTTTCTAAAATCTTCTATAATTTGATGTTATGAGGAAACTATAATTTTACGAGATTGCAGAATATTTAAAAAACACGCATATATTTAATAAATTATATTTAATAAGTACGCATGACAAATGCATTAGTCCAAATAATACTGAATTTAAACCTGCAACAATACTAAGTTGTGGCCTTCATTGGTAATTAATTGCGTTGCATTTAGAAATAAAAATACCAATAAACACAAGTGAATTTAAAACATTTACGACTGTGTAATTTCACACGGGTATAATAATACCACGAGTGCAATAAAAATAACCTATAATTCTCAGAAAAGTTGCATGAAAACTGAATGAGGCGGTTTTCTTTATTGTTGGGAAGCTAAGAGGTAATTTATGGACTTTAAGTTTTATTTTCATACTTTCTTAAGAAATCGAATAGGTAATTCAAAATTGCAATGATATATGATGTATAGTTTTTACAGAATTATATCGTTGATCTCTTGACTGCAATAAAACCTCATTATCTATTCGACCATAAAATAAATAAGGAAATCCCAAATTTTAAAACCTTTTCGAGCAGAGCTGGACCAGGTATACAAATTCAATTTATACCTATGCCTGATGCATTTATAAATACAAAGTGATTTGTAATAATTTTAATCTTTAGTGGTTTTCCGGCGAGTAATTTTTAGTTATGCTTATTAGTGGTAGAATGTGGCGGCCTTGGAATTGTGCTGATAAGGGGGCATCTTCGAGTGTCGGGAATGGAGACTTAAATATTTAACAGCTGTTAAACAATTTAGAGAAGAAAATCGTCCAATTATTTACCTTGACGAAACATGGTTCGATACCCATGACACTCCAAGAAAAGGTTGGGATGATTCTTCCAAGAAATGTCAAACCAAGACACCATCAAATAAAGGCAAAAGAATCACAATATTACATGCTGGTTCAGAGAACTGGTTTGTTCCTAATTGTCTGTTGCTTTCAGCTAAAAACATAGCAGATTCTTCTTTAGATTACCATCAAGATACCGACGCACAACTTTTTGAAGATTGGTTTAAACATAAACTCCCTAAAAATATACCTGAAAATAGCGTCATTCTAATGGACAATGCTAGTTATCATAGTCGGCAAGCAAAAATCATTTCCAATTCTAATAATACAAAAGCAGAAATTCAAAATTTTATGATTGAAAATGATTTATATTTTGAAGAAACTTATAAAAAACGAGAACTGCTAGAAGTATTAAAAGCTTTTAAAATAGATAAAGAATACGAGTGTGACAAACTTGCAGCAGAAAATGGACATACAGTGTTGCGTCTTCCTCCGTACTATTGTATATTCAATCCTATTGAGCAAATATGGCACCAATTAAAATCCAATATTAGGAGAAATAATATTTCTCCTACATTAAATGCATCTGTAGTAGAATTAATTAAAAACGAAGTAAGAAAAATTTCTGCAGACAGCTGGAAAAACTGTGTACAGCATGTACTTAAGGTGGAAAATTCTTACAATTGTATGATTACAAATGTTCAACCCTTAATTATAAGTTTAGACTTAGATGAAGATAGTGATACAGAGTTAAATTTTGAATAAATTATCAATAGTTTCTTAGAGTTTAATTAATTTTTATTGTACTTGTTATCCTAATAGTTATACTTTTAAATTATATTATTTTCAATTATCATTAATTGTTATCATTATTTTACATTTATTATAGGTACCTAAAACTAAAAATACCTATCTATTTATTTTAAACTATAAAAATAAATCATGTGGTGTGGTATACATTTTCAAGCCGGCCCTGATCCCATTTATTGAGCTTTGAAGAGGTTCAGGCGTATACAATAGGGTTTAATCAGGTAGTTTATTTATGGGAGTAAGAATCAACGGTATAATTCTGCAACAACTATACTTTCTTTAACGTAATCAACGAGGAACACCCTGAATATAATATTGCATATTTTATTCTCTGGATCGAATTCCAATTAGTGTTGGGAATAACCGATGATTTTAATAATCGAGTACTTGTTACTCGAGCGATTTTAATAATCGAGTGAATCGCTCGAGCCATTAATCACTTGAAATTCCCATTGGTGAATCATTTTTATGACTAAGATGTGTTGATAAAACACCAGTTTTAGAAGTTTAGTCTAGAGTTTTTATTAAGGAAAAACAGTTGATTCTGATATTTTTTAAAATTATATTTGGTTTTTTCAAAATTCACAATCGCCACTGGCTAGCCAGTCCCAGGAAAAACAAAACAAATGCATTTCGCGATGAATCCACTAAGGGATTTGGCACACTTTTTGTAATGCACCTTCTCGTTTATGTGCCTTTAACAAAGACGTATGTCGCGTCAGCCTTCCGAGCGTCAACCTCGAACGTCGCCAATCGGCACCTTTCGGGTGGCTAGCGGCGTCGAGAGAAGATCGGGTATCAAGTGGAAGGCAACGATTTTCGAGCGAAAAACTGCTCGAATATACGAGCAGTTTTTTACCCCGAGCGATCACACTACCCAGCAGCACATTTCGATCGGCGTCAAGCGAAGCTCGGGTAACAAGTGAAAGGTAATAAGTAACAAGCGACGGTTTTCACTTGAATTTATAACTCGAGCAGTTTTTTTTAATAATCGAGCGATGTCGGTTATTTCAATAATCGAATACTCGAGCGGTTTTTGGCTCGAGCGATCACAACACTGTAAAAGACTACTAAATTGCCCTCTAGTGTTCCATATAACAAGATTTATTTTAATCCAAAACTTGCCGAACTCACTCAAGCCATATTGAATCGATAATGCACCGATGCATTCCAGCATTGGTTACCGAGATAAAAGCGAACACGAAATTCACGGAAAAACAAGTTATTTATAATCTGTGTCTGAATACAAAATAAATCGTTTGTATAAACAGATATGCAGATCGTGTGAGATAAAACTACACCCGCATGTTTACTTTTGGAATAGATACGAACTCGTCCAGTTTAATATACAAGGCTGTACCAAATTGGTAATTTTTTTATTATTATACATGCAAGGTGGTTTAAATTCGGAAAGTACTAGCATTTTTTTCTGCTGATTGAGATGGCGAAAGCAGAAAAACAATTGAGCATAGCGTTATCGAATAAATGAGGAAAATTCAATTTTTTTTTAAACGGAATACCCTGTATATATTTAACAGAGAGGTTTGCATATCATTTATAGAATAAAAAAGTTCGCATTCACTATCCTGTCCTAAAATTGAAAATAACCGGATCATTAACATATTTATTCTTTAAAAAGTTGGATGTGTATTAATAAAAAAATAACAGCTTTATTTGATGAGTTAGAGTAGATTATTCTGCTGTCAACAAAAGTATGTAATTGTACATATTCAATGTGGTCTTAGATTTCTAGTTATAAATATTATAATACGTTGGGTTTGTCCGGGTTTGTGTAGAATTAGCTACACCACTGCTTTACCTAAAAGAAAACCATAACCTCATTATTCTCACTTACCCCCGAAATATTAATCCGGGGTTAGAATAGTCGAATTTCTTACACACCACGCACTGACAAACCATTGTAGGTGGCTAATAAATAGCTCTAAATAGTTTTAGTTCGAAAAAACACTAAATATTAATCCAAAAACACAATAGACCACAAACATCACAATAGCAGAAACGATCAAAAACCCTGCGGAGTTTTTTTTTTTTTTTTATGATCAAACACAAGCACTATAGGAAAAATCCTTTAGGGCACTCTGGGAGTGGTGCGTGTGCGCAAAAAGCGATTCACGTTGGTTTTGAATCGTTGGAGGTTATATTCGTTGGGAAAAACGAACTCGGGAAGATCGTTCCACAATGATGAAGTCCTCCAGAGAGGAGGAGTTGCCGACGATAGTGAATAAAAATATTAAACATCAGGGTCATTTTTACACTAGCAGGTCCAAACGATCATAAAGCGTTGCCACTGTGATTTCCTTAAAACATTGCAATTTATTTATAATAGTATACTTTTCGGTTTCAAAGGCGGTAAATTTAGGTTTCTCAGTACAGACTTGACATCATTGATTACTGTTTAAAACCTTGTATGATTCTGACAGAATATAAACAATTCTGTCTATTTATTAATTAAATGTTTTTGCATTTTGAGTATGATGTTCTTGCATGATAAGGAGGCGCATGCAGGGTTTCCCAACATTTTTCAGTCAGCGGAGAGAAAGAAAGACGTTACTTCCTACTTTCATTGGAGACTCCCATCGCCAGATTGAACATAAAAAACAAAAAAGGTCGCCGATGGTTAGACAACAGAGTGATGACCCAAAAAAAAGGTCGTTACGCGGGGCGCACATGTTGTGTACTCCTGCATTAGTGATTCCATGCAGTGATAGTTATTCTATGCAAGCAGTAGGTACCCTTATCCTTTTTCAAAGATTACTAATCGGTATTTCAAATACTTACCCTAAAATCCTTAAGAGATGTTAAGTAAGTTGGATTCGTAAACCAAATATCTGAAAAAAAAACACGATCGAATTAACAAAAATAGAAATTACTCGTATTTATAGTTGGGTATATAAATCCTGGAGATATCAGCTCGGAAGAGATAATACTCTTTGATTACTGGCGATACAGCAAGTGACATAGGCCTGATGTTGCATGTGTAAACACACGGTACCGGCTTATTCACAAACATTGGTGGCTATCAAATTTTAAGGTGCTTCCACAATACAGGGTGACAAATTGAAAACTTCCAACCCTAATTTAAAGAATTTTTGTAGCCTTCGTGGATTATTCGGTCGTTTAAATTTCTTATTATTATTATTATTTTTTGAACAGCAGTTACCAAGAAATCGCGTTCCAACCACATATATAACCATTATATTGCTAATACCATCTGCAATTATGTCCCCGCTATGGGCATCGAAGGGGTAATAGTGAGTTTGCGCAGTTCGGAAATTTCCTTGTGAAAGTAAACATTCGACAGGACCGGATTTCAACTTTTTTAATGTAAATTTCACTGGTTAGTTAGGAAAAATATTGCAATCAAAATTTCGATTAGTTCGAATTAAGACGGCGTTCCATGCATACGATTTCTGACGATATGATGATCCGACGGTGCCCTGATTGGTGTAAACTTTTGGTACCAAATTGCGTCCGAATATTTGTAACAATCGACATGATGAGCTTTATTTTAACTTTCATCCGACGTCGTATGTTTCTTAACCTCACTTTTTTCTAAACAAAAATTAAGAATGAATGACTATATTGACTATTTTGGGAATTATTATCAGCTAATGCACCAAATTAAAAATACATTAATTTTAAGGTTAGGTAGTGACCACATATATATTATATTGTATACGAGTGACACTCTTTTCTTTTTTTACAATCTTTTTAGTGAAATTCGGTTCGGAAGATCGAATAATGTGATAAGCAAAATATTTTCGTATATATGTACATACCTGAAATACTTTATACCTGGTATTGATCCACTACTTTTGCAAAAAGCACCAGACACTTGTGTCCTTTTATCTTAAACAAAACAAGCTACTAACCTATCAAACAGCGAATCACCACAAATTAAAAACTCCTTCACAAAAATTGTTGTTAGGTAATGAAAGTTTATAAGCACTAATATACCGACAACAATGTGGATGAGCCATTCTGTAATTTGAAAAAGCATCCAGAACCAAAGATGGCGACGAATAACAACAAACAAATAATGTCGGGCCGGCTCTGACGCGATCGATACAATTTCCACCCTACCCCTACCCATCTCCCATAGCGAGGACACTTTTTGTATTTGGGAACGTTCCTATTGGCAATATAATGGTTATATATGTGTGGTTCCAACACTAGACGTAAGCAGAACCTGCACAGAGATTTAGGGTTTTTAGGTTATGTAGGTAGTCACTCCGGGTGACATCCTTTCCAATTCTTTATCAGGGGCACCGGCTAAAAAATTACATTAATTTTGGAATGCAATTTCTTGGAAACTACTACTCTAACTAACTAACTAATTTCAGCTCTAGACGATCTTTCTGTTTGACAATATAGGTTACACAAGAACAAACATGTGATTGCAAAATGATTATGAGTGAAAAAAGGGTTGGTGCGCACGGTTTACCCGTCATATTTTTAAAGGTTGCTCGTCGGTTGTCTTGCGCACAATGTTGTCGCCATAAAAGCAACCCCGCCGTATTGGTGCCGGTTTGGTTGCCAACCAACGACGACCGTCCAGAACCGAAATCAGTCGTAGGGATGTAACGATATTAAAAATCTATCGATACGTGGACAATAGATATCAAAATTAATTCTAAAAGGTGGAATTTCAGTGATGGTCACAAGGCCTTCTTTTATGCGAGAAAATAGATTGTTTATTTCCCAGTAAAGAAGGTCTTGATGTGCCAAAATATTGCCGCCTAATCATTTTCTTTAAGGGCGAAGTACGGTCCTGTTCGCCGGTTAAGGTAAATAGTTTATCAGTCGGCATTGCGCATGACCTCCGACGATCAGCTTTGTTTACATGCGCGAGGCCACAAATTTGCCGCTTTTGCTTTTAGAGTTTGGCTATCCATAGTTATAGGTCGTTGCGAGTCAGGTCACCTGTGTTCCAATCGAAGAAAATACTTCGACATCGACATTCGACCCCGAACGAACAAGTGCACATCGATGGCGACGCGAGTTCGTAATGTTTTTGAATGCCGTGCGAGGTGCCGCAACTTTTTAAAGCCGCACAAGGATTGAGCAGCAACAACGGCCAACGCGACGCTGGATTTTAGCGAGATGTTTTGTTGAGGAGGAAACGTTGTGGGAGAATACCAGCGTGTCATCGACGGGGATTGTGCAACGTTGCGTCGGCGCCTGTAATAATCCCTATAAACTAACTTGGTCGCTAATGCCGAAGAAAATATTAAAATAAACACAGTTTCTAGCAGCTAAAAGAGGTCAAAGCAACGTATCAATATTTTTCAGACTTATCAGTTCGATATGCCGTTCTTTATTATAATTTTTATATTGACCGCAGGCGATAACGGACATCTTGTAGTCCCAGAATGCAAAAAAATGCAACCACTTTCACCAATTTAACGAGTTTCATATTGGGAAATCACGATTTCATCAAGTGATTTTTTAAAAATTTTAATCAATCAATGATTTAAGTAAATTTAAAAAAAAAATGTGATATGTCATTTATTTTGATAGAAGCCGCTCAGGTTCTCTTTCAAATTTCGCGTTGCGCACGATCCTATTACATGTATTGTGCCGCGATACAAGATTTTTAAATGAAAACATTTTTTTTGTTTTTACTGAAAAAAATTAAAATTAAAAGTATTAAAAATTAAACATGAACGTGCAGATACATCCTATTCCATCCCTGTTTTTACTCAGCTTCTTATCCAGACGGAAACAACGAGAGTATCGAATGCGAAAAGTAGTAATTTAACTCGGTACTCGATTCTCGAGCCGAGTATCCGAACAGGGTGTCCCATTTTCGACACTTTTATACGGTATCTCCGTAATTGTTATGCTATCAAAAAGGTAATGTAGGTGTCATGTGCTCTTTTTGATCAAACTTAAAATGGTAAAATCAAAATTTGAAAATTTTCGCTCGCTTAAGAGATACGAGGGAAAATCAAAAAATTGACAATTTCAAATTACCCTATATTTTCTTAGATACAGAAAAATGTTTTACACAGAAGTTTCTTTATATTGATTGCTGAATAATCTGCCGTTTTCAGAATAAGTATACGGGATCAGGTAAAAAAGTTATCGGACCTAACCTCATTTTTTTAAATGGGACACCCTGGATATTTTAATCTAAAAAGATAGCATATTAAATTAACTTTTCAAATACATAACACACCATGGATGATATTGGTTTCCTAGGAGATTTATTTAAACTTTATTATTTTGAAACGAAATAAAATATTCAGGGTTTGTTCGGAAGTAACGGGAATCATCGCAAATGTTCGGGATATGTCCTTAAATGGTTGCCCTCTTTACGGATAGCGAAGAAAATATAAATCTTGCGCCATTTCTTCGTTTTTCCACTTTCAATATAAACTGATAAGTATCATATCAAATTTATCAAAATGTTGATAAGTCATTTTCACAAATGAATATGTAAAAACGAAATTGACGTTAAATGTTAATAACAAATAGAATATCAACATAGTTTCTTTCTATGATATTAGCTTTTGTTTCATTCATGGCCTACTGTGGTTTAAAGTCATCGCCTAGAAAACCAATATCATCCATGGTGTGTTATATATTTGAAAGGAGAATTCAAAATGCTATCATTTTTTAAAATATACAGGGTGTTCCATTTAAAAAAATAAGGGTAGGTCCGGTAACTTTTTTACCTGACCCCGTGTACTTATTCTGAAAACGGCAGATTATTCAACAACAATTATAAAGAAACTTCAGTATAAAACATTTTTCTGTATCTCTTTTGACTAAGAAATATAGGATAATTTTGATATTGTCTATTTTTTGATTTTCCCACGTATCTCTTAAGCAAGCGAAAATTTTCAAATTTTGATTTCGCCATTTTAAGTTTGACCCAAAAAGAGACATACCCATTCCCATTTGAAAAAACAAGGACAGTACCCGCTTCCGCTAGAGGGGTTGAGGTTACACATGACACCTACATAACTTTTTTGATAGTACTAACAATTACGGAGATACCCTATAAAAATATCGAAAATGGGACACCTTGTACATTAAAGAATCGAGTTCTTCTTCGATCCTTGTACTTCGAGTACCGGCATCACTAATAAATACAATACCATCTTCATGGCAAACTAACAAAAAGACCCTAAAACTTAAAAACCAAAACAACACGGCCAATGACACCAATAACGCAACCAAAATGTAATCTGTACGACGGCTTTCTATTTTATTTTTATTGCGTCCCTTTCTCACGCTGATTCCGCAGTCAACATCGGCAACGGCGCATCCAGAAGAGAAATATCAAAACGAAAGGCCAGATAACATAACGCCATTCAGCCGTCTGCCGACAAGCGGGAGGGGGGCGAATAAAACGAAAATGTTTACAGAAAATTTAGATACACTGACAAATAATGGATAATGGAGAGAACAGGGAATTTAGGAATAAATTTTACACAAACATTATTTAATTTAATTTAAAGTCGATATTTTTTTATGTAGTAGGTACAGTAGAACCCCGATTATCCGTGCGCGGATTATCCGTGCTATGATTTCCCATCATCGAAATTTTGAAGTTCTCTATTATAACCAGCAAGCTGCTTGGATAACTTGTGATATATTTCAAGATTGGTTTCATAAAAAGTTCATTCCTGAGGTAAAGTCTTATTTGAAGCAGGAAAAGTTGCCACAAAAGGCACTTCTTCTTCTGGATAATGCTCGTTCTCATCCCAATGAGACAGTCCTAAGATCTGACGATGGAAACTTTTTTGTTGTTTTTTTCCCACCCAATGTCACTTCCATTGCCCAACCAATGGATCAAGGCGTTATTGAGACAATGAAACGCCTCTACCGGAAAGAAGTTATGATGAATTTGTTGGATGAAGTTGATCTAATGAAGTTTTGGAAATCGTTTACGATCAAAGACGCAATTTTTACAGTGGCAAATGCATGGAATGGAGTGAAAGAAACAAATTTTAATAGAGCTTTTTACAAAATAATGACGCTAGAGGAAGATGAAACCATCGTGGAATCTGAGGAGGAAGAAGCGACCACAACTGAATTAACTGCATTAGTGCGCAGCGCCGATGAGTTCAAAGAAGTTGACGAAACCGAAGTTGAACGATGGATTCAGTGTGACAAAAATGAGCCAGGTTATCAACTCTTCAATGACGACGATATTGTCGTACAAGTTTTGAATCAGCCCGGTAAGTCACAACCTGATTCATCCGAAAATGATAGTCAAGACGAAGAAAATGATGGGACGGTATCAATCAAAAGAGTTTCTAACCGAGAGGCTGAAGAAGCTGCCAACGTTTTTACTAGATTATTTGGAGCAACGAAAATCTTTGGACCTTACCGACATTTTGAACTTGCGCAGAATACGTCAGACAATTAAAAAAGATCGACAAATTTTAACACAGACCAAGGTGACTGCCTTTTTTTCAAACGTATAGCTACATAAAATACCATATCCGCTTTATTTAAACGCAAATTAACATTATGTACCTATGATGTCGAGTTTTTATTTTTCTTATTTTGTGTAGTTTACTTTTTACCTTATGTAGAATTATATTTTTTGTTCTGTTATCTTTTTATGCAATACATACATATAAACTTAGTTTGAAATTATGAGAGTCATATTTTGAGTATACTATATACATAATATGTACATATGTATGTATGTAACATGTAATAAATGAATGTTCGGATTATCCGTGCTTTTCACTTATCCGTGCCTCGTCCGGTCCCGTGGAGCACGGATAATCGGGGTTCTACTGTAATAAAAGGATATGATTTCGCGAGTGTTTACCATACTTTAAAATAAAGTATAATATGTAGATTCATGCAATCGGGACAAATAGATCATTTACACGACATACTATTTATAACAAAACGAGCATACTTTAAAATGTTTCAAATTTTGTACAGTACCTAAGTTTGGCCTGTATTTGGTTTAAATACAGGGTGTCCCATTTTCGACACTTTTATGGGTCTCCGTAACTGTTAGTGCTATCAAAAAAGTAATGTAGGTGCCATGTGCTCTACTTGGGTCAAACTTAAAATGATAAAATCAAAATTTAAAAATTTTCGTTCGCTTAAGAGATACGGGGGAAAATCAAAAAATTTACAAATTCAAAATTACCCTATATTTTCTCAGTTAAAAGAGATACAGAAAAATCTTTTATACAAAAGTTTCTTTATAATGATTGTTGAATAATCTCACGGTATCAGAATAAGTATACGGGGTCAGGTAAAACAGTTATCGGACCTAACCTCATTTTTTTTAAATGGAACACCCTGTATATTTTAATCTAGAGGATACCATTTTTAATTCTCTGTTCAAATATATAACACACCATGGATAATATTGGTTTCCTATGCGATTTATTTAAACGTTATTACTTTAAACCACATTAGGCCATGAAACAAAAGCTCTAGAGACAACTATGTTGACATTCTAGTTGCTATTAACATTTAACGTCAATTTCATTTTTACATATTTATTTGTGAAAATGACTTATCAGCATTTTGAAAAATTTGGTACGATATCATGGCGCGTTATAAATTTGAAAAGAGAGTTTAAAAAGATATCTTTTTAGATTAAAATATACAGGGTGTTCCATTTAAAAAATGAAGTTAGGTGCGATAACTTTCTTACCTGGCCCCGTATACTTATTCTGAAAACGGCAGATGATTCAACAATCATTATAAATAAATTTCTGTATCTCTTTTAACGAAGAAAATATAGGGTAATTTAAAAATTGTCAATTTGTTGATTTTCACCCGTATCTCGCGAGCGAAAATTTTCGAATTTTGATTTTACCATCTTAAGTTTGACCCAAAAAGAGCACATGACACATACATTACTCTTTTGATAGCACTAACAATAACGGAGATACCCTATAAAGGTATCGAAAATGGAGCACCCTCTACATAAGCAGTTTTTAGTAGTGTTGGGAAAACCCGATGATTTTAATAATCGAGTACTTGATACTGGAGCGATTTTAATAATAGCGGGAAATTTTTATGACTACGAAGAATGTGTTGATAAAACACCAGGGGTTGTTTTTGTAAGTTTTAGAAGTTTAGTCTAAGGAAGAACAGTTGATTCTGATTTTTTTTAAATTATATCCTTTTTTAAAAATTTACAATCGGCGCTGGCTTAAGGATTTGGCATACCTTTTTTTATGCACCTTCACCTACCAACCAACCAAACAAAGACGTATGTCGCGTCAGCCTTCTGAGCGTCAAAATCGCACGTCACCAATCGGTACATTTCGGGTGATGCGAGGCGGCAAGCGAAGCGCGGGTATCTAGTGAAAGGTAATAAGTAACAAGCGACGATTTTCGCTTAAATATATAACTCGAGCGGTTTTTTTAATAATCGAGCGATGTCGGTTATTTCAATAATCGAGTACTCAAGCGGTCTTTCGCTCGTGCGATCACAACACTATCTTAAAGTCAAAACTTTTGAAGAAGAACAAAAAGGTCTCTCGTAATTTTTTTTCCTAAAATCAACAAAATAATCAATCTCGAAATTAAATAAAATCGACTCGACTTTCTAATAAAACACGATTCTATCGTCTCATCACTGATCGTTCAAAAATTCCTGAAGCATTTCGTAGCCATTGCAAATTTTTAATTATTCGTTTTGCATGTGCTCCTGTAAGTCTAATCCAGCGATTAGGATAACGTTAATTAACAGAAAATATAAAACCGCGAAATTATTCTCCTTTTCCTGATAATTTATTCCCGAATTTATTCAACTTATTATTGTTATACTCTTTCTTCAGTATCAACCCTTCTATTTCCCCTATTATAAACTCTGTTAAATATTATAAAACCATCTTACACCTAAATCGTAAGGTGGGCAGATTTACAGATGTACAAACATTCATAACTTTATCCAATTAAAAGTAGATTATCATCTTGGCAACTTTCTCATTCCAGTGTTGCCACGTAAACTGGCAGCCTCCTTATGAAATTATGTTTAGTGTGGGGTCCTACGAATTCGTACACGCATTGAGGACTGATATATTAAGTTTGTTCAAACGGTACGGAATCGTCCGAAATTTGGGCATTGTAACGTACGCGTTGTAGCAAATAAAATCCGACTACCGCTCAGATTAATGTTTTAAACGCCTCAACACCCCCTGAGGTATTGCTCATACTCTCAACTCACACTCGAGTTGACAATGAAGATCAACGAATACTTATAAACAGGAAGAAGACAAACAGCCGTGTTAAAAAATCGAAACAGGCATGAACAAACGAACAAACCCGGCATCCATTAAGTATGGCATCAGCTGACGAACGCACGTGCTTTTCAAATGTCACTTTTGTCAAAATTTGTATTACTGTCAATATTTTAAAGTGACATTTAACCAACAAAAAACATTCAAACCCCTTTTATTTGATTTACTAAGTGGTGAAAATCAAATATTAGGATTCTGACATGTTTTAAGCTGTAAATATCACTTTAAAATAATCCTTACACACTCTTATATCATTTATTGAACTAGTAACGTAACTACAAATGAAATATTAAACTTCAGAATAAGCTTGTAAGTAGTTTTATTAAAAAATAGTTTTTACATAAACACATTTTAAATATTTTACCATCTTCAAGGGGGCTCTAGGTCCTAGGAAATATTTAATTTTCAGGCTTCAAGTCCGATCATATTTTTGGGCTCCATATGATTTATGAAAAGAAATTATTATTGATGCTTACTCTCAGTAAAGATGACTAAATGAATATTTCAAATACAAATTACTCACTTGCACCAAGAAGGAAACGACGTTTCTCGTGAAAAGATTAGAAAATTAAAAATTATTTTAGAATTAAGAACGCTTCACTTTCACATTTTCATTCACTTTACGTATCATTCATATGTTGCTTGATTATATTCCATGCCAGACGAAGAAAATTGACTTGTAAAATTATTTAAATGGTCGCATTTTATGTATGTCTCTGTCTGCATCAGCCTTTCCCGATTAGGTATAGTGAGACAAATATGGCCAATATCAAATCGCCTTCATTAAACACGCCCACTTTATGGCTTCCAGATATAACTACGTAAGTCTGATATTGACACTTATGCATACTAATATATAAAGATTAACGTAGTTTACTTGTGAGCGTATGGAGCAGAGTAGGCTTAGCATCACTTCCATGGCCTTCTTACGTGTTTCGATCCTCCCCATAAGCAGTCTCACCGGGCTGATGAAGATTTGGACAAACGCCATTTTAAAAAAAATATGACGTACTCGACTCAAGTCAGTTTAGTCGGCGACGCAATAAAAAGATGATAAGTTTTTTGATTGTAACCAGTTTCAAGCCGAAAAAATAAACGGTAACATTGTTTATCTCGCATATAACTAAACATAAACATAAACATATTTACATGCTAACGAACTCAATGTAACAATCAAAATTGATAATTAAATTAAACACTTCCAGCGAATAGATACAATCTTCACACATCACGAAAATATACTGCGATGAAAGTTATAGCGCCTCCTCGCCTAAACTAATTGATTTATATATTAAAAATAATGGCGATGTTTACTCCTTAAGATATCGGCAACAATGTTAACAGTGTAGAGCAAGAGAAGGCCGACAACGCCGCCCCGTTTGTCGACTTGCACGGAGAAAATAAGAAACCAAAAGAAAACTCCGATACCGAACAAATAAAGGCTGATAAAAGACGACAAACTTGAGACCGAAAAGGACTTTTCACAAATTATAAACCACGTTATTATAACGGCGACATAATACTTGGAATATTGTTGATTTTCAAAAATTTTATATTTAATTTCTTTTTATAAGCTTTCGCAAGGGATCTATGACATATTGACACGTCAATATTAAAAGATGGGATCTACTATTAAGCGGAACTTTGGTTTCCAGGTTTGTGCAAACCCCAAAAAATACAACAAAATAAAGACGAAATTCCTATTATAGTTCTCAAGAGATGCGCCGATGAACTAACACCAGTATTTTGTAGACTTTTCATAGGTAAGAGAACCCTGCCTAACAATTATCGACCAGTCGCGTTGCTTTCAGTTATATCAAAAGTAATGGAGAAAGCTATTAACCAACATCTTCTAAAGTACCTGGAAGGCTTCAACATTATCAGCGATCATCAATATGGTTTTCGGAAGTCCAGATCAACTGGAGATCTTCTAGCCTATGTCACCCATATTTGGAACAACGCAATCGAACATCATGGGGAGTCTCGGGCTGTTGCACTGGATATTTCTAAAGCTTTTGATCGTGTTTGGCATGAGGGGCTTCTAAGTAAACTGCGATCCTAAAAATCCGCTATTTAGTTTTGCTGACGATAGCACACTTATCTCATCTTTCTCTTTGAATGCACAAACATCGTCTGCCGACGTACATCTTCGCAGACAGCATGAAGTATCACGCCTCAATAAAGACCTGAAAGAAATTTTGGCTTGGGGTGACTGTAACCAAGTCGAATTTAACACTAAAAAACCCCGGCAGCAGTTTTCTCTAAAAAGGTTAACATCACAGAACCGGATATCTATTCTTCATCTATTAATTTGCTGGGAGTCAATCTGGGAGGTAATATGTCTTGGCATAACCACGTTGTGGCAATCGCCAAGATAGCTTCTCAGAAACTTGGTGTACTCTTCCGAACCAGAAAGTTGTACACACCTCAACAACTTTTGACACTATACAAAGCCCAGATTCGACCATCACCAGAGTACTGCTCTCATGTCTGGAGCTCTGCACCCAAACATACTCTTCGGCTACTGGATTCCATCGAAAGGAGGGCTATTCGTCTGATCGGAGACCACGAGCTGACGAAGAACCTCGACAGCCTAGAACATCGAAGACAGGTTGAGAATTTGACTCTCTTTTACAGATATTTCATGGAAGGTGCTCGGCGGACTTTGTACCGCCCAGAGCGGCGAATGGCAGAAATACACGACGAACCACTGCCGCCCATCCATATGTGGTTAAGCTTAGTACTCCTCGAACTTCATTATTTAAGAATTATTTCATCTGGAGGACCTCATCCTTGTGGAACGACCTTCCCGAGGTCGTTTTTCCCAACGAATATAACCTCCAACGATTCAAAACCAACGTGAATCGCTTTTTGCGCACGCGCACCACTCCCAGAGTGCCCTAAAGAAAAAGAGAAAGAACAAACCCGAACAAACCCTAAAGGATTTTCCGATAGTGCTTGTGTTTGATCATAAAAAAAAACAAAAAAAAAGAATTATTTTTTTTGAAACTCCTTACTACCGCAATTCTACTATTATACAGAACTCAAGATAAATCATTTAATTCCACCGCCTTCGGTGGTGGTCGATTCAGCCAGAAATATGCCTATGACGTCCGCTGGCTACGATCAGAATGCAAACAATCGATTATATTACACGCATGTGCGGTACTTTTATATTAAGAATGCTGTTAAAAAACCCTATTATACTAATTCATTTGTTTACTGGCGCCTGTCAAGTGTTTCGTTACTTTTGTTTTCAAAACAATATATTTTTAATAGATTAGATTGAAAAAATGAAATGAATGCTCATTACCAACACATAAAAATATTGAAACCGCCCTCTCAACAAAAAGGCAATGAACTGATAGGAGACCAATAATCGACGGAGGGTGAATCGACATTTGCGAAATAGCCAACAAATGATCTGCATAGGCGTGGCACTCCCACACCGGTATTATTTATAAAACAGCTGATGACAAACTCTGTTGTCCACCTTAAAAATAAACCTTGATTTTGTATGTTTTAATAAATGTATTGTTGTGACTTAGTTGAAGTTTCCTTACTGACGGGAAATGTTTAGACGATTAAATTTAAGTTGATTGATATGTTCGCATACACGAAAAAAAAAACTAGTAAAATTATTATCGGGTAGTAAAGATTTTATTATAAAATTTCTTAGAAATTTATTAGTAATTCGTACCAAAACAATTTTGTAAACATAATTTACAAAAAACTATAGTTAGGAGTTCTAATAAATTTAGTCAAATTATCGGATATCTATCTCTAATATCGGACACCTCTGTCTCCCACTCTCTTCTTACTCTACATTAACGACCTTCTAGTGAAAACGAAAAATCCGATATTTAGTTTTGCTGATGATAGCACACTTATCTCATCTTTCTCTTTGAATGCACAAACATCCGAACAAACCCGAACAAACCAGACAGCCTGAAGTATCGCACCTCAACAAAGACCTGGAAGAAATTTTGGCTTGGGGTGACAGTAACCAAGTCGAATTTAACGCTAAAAAACCCAGGAAGCAGTTTTCTCTAAAACGGTTAACATTACAGAACCGGATATAGTCATGGACGGACACGCAATCTCACTGGCTTTATCTATTAATTTGCTGGGCGTCAATCTGGGAGGAAATATGTCTTGGCATAACCACGTTGTGGCAATCGCCAAGATAGCTTCTCAGAAACTTGGTGTACTCTTCCGAACCAGAAAGTTGTCCATACCTCAACAACTTTTGACACTATACAAAGCCCAGATTCGACCATCACCAGAGTACTGCTCTCATGTCTGGAGCTCTGCACACAAACATACTCTTCGGCTACTGGACTCCATCGAAAGGAGGGCCATTCGTCTGATTGAAGAACCTCGACAGCCTAGAACATCGAAGACAGGTTGGGGATTTGACTCTCTTTTACAGATATTTTCATGGAAGGTGCTCGGCTGACCTTGCCCTCTTAATTCCGCCCAGAGCGACGAATAGCAGAAATACACGACGAACCACTGCCGCCCATCCATATGTGGTTAAGCTTAATACTCCTCGAACTTCATTATTTAAGAATTCTTTCATCTGGAGGACTACATCCTTGTGGAGCGACCTTCCCGAGGTCGTTTTTCCCAACGAATATAACCTCCAACGATTCAAAACCAACGTGAATCGGTTTTTGCGCACACACACCACTCCCAGAGTGCCCTAAAGGATTTTTCCTATAGTGCTTGTGTTTGATCATAAAAAAATAAAAAAATTGTACGATTTCCTATAAAATAGTGTATTAATTGCCAGCGCCGAAGATGCTTGGGGGTCCCTGGTTATAATGCAGATCAATCAAAAATCTCATCATTTTAAAAGAACCTTCGATTAGGTTATCATTTTGAACGTTGCTAATTTAACCGGGGATTAATTTGTTTTCTAAAGTTAATTATTCAACAAGCAAAAAAAACCTTTAAATTAAAATACATTTTGTCGATCTGTAACTGGAAGTTCCACTTTTTATGCAAATTGGCAGTACTTTGTTTCTTGAATTCTTCACACGGTCCGTAGAGTCCGTTACCGCACTTGGCGTTGTTCTGTTATAGACAAGCAGGCGACTACGGTCACCTACAGTCTGTACAGTACAGTTCTTTAAGTAAATATTACGCGTAGTTTACCGATTAAAACTGTTAAACATTCTATTAGTTGCTAATGTAAACAATCATCCGTATGAAATAGAGTGTATTATTTATACACAAAACATCCATAAAAAAACATCAGAAAATTAGAAAGCATGCATGAACCATCATAATACTAAGAGCTATTACTTGCGAAGTTAAATCAGTGCCACAACGTCCATGTTTGTAGTATCTGTCAGGTCGCTCGCAGTGTGTGATAAAACCGATAAATTATGACATAATTATCTCAGGCCGTAGAATTACCTGGAAAAACAATGGTCTTGTTACTGACTTATATCGCCCAGGTTAAAATACAGTGGATTCCGGCTATAAAGTGTCCTCCAGAGACAAAACATGGCTATAATACAAAGATATTACAAACTGCAGATGGAGAAATGTACGTTTCTAGCCTACGCAACGACTGCAAACAGTATTTCCCACCTATTTCGGTCATTATTGCATCATAGCCAGATTGACATATTTATCGCAAAGGTATCTTGCAAAATCCTAATTAAATTATTAAGGTAAATCCACAATTACTCTTAAAATAAATTTATTTACCAATAATTTTACTATTTATGGGTATAAAAGTAAAACACAAAGTTGAACTTATTAATTTTCACTATATTGAATGAAACTTAACATGTTTCGCTACACAGTAGCTTCATCAGAAGACAGTAGTTTCGTCAACAGACAAAATCTAAATAAAAAAGTACAATAAAATTTCTAGTTAAATAGGGTATAATAATTAGGTTATAACCAATTAAAACTATTAAAATTAGGGTTTTTTCCTCCTTATCTATTTTCCTTTTAACGGGGTTTATAGTAGGTATTAGATTAGAATATGTAGGTCTACTAATTATGGATTTTCACCAAGTAACGGCTGACTCAATTAATTTAATAATTTTACTATAAACTGTGAAAGGGCGATGAGAGATTCATTAAAAAAATAGTATTATACTTAAAAACATCAAACGAATCTCGAACTAATCCAACTGCACTCTGGCAACATCTATACAGGGTGTAACTAAATAAGTGTAAAACATTTAAGGGGGTGATTCCTCATCGAAAAAAGATAGGATCTTTCATATAAAGAAACTTCATTGGAGCATCCCTTGTTAAGATACAGCCCCTTAGAGGCTGTACATAACATTTATAAATAAACAAAACTAATTTATTAATAACAAAACATACAACATCTAGAAATCATAGTAAATGTTCAATATGTCTACCTTCAGACATTATGCATGCGTCTAGACGTCGGCGCATTGAGCAACGTATTCGCGCGTTTTATGGCGATATGTATCTTGTTCGTAAAATAATTTTTTGCTGCGAACTGGTTTATTTTGGGCAAAAAATTCAAGAGACATTTTTTGTTTAGAATGAAACAGGCTATCGGAAATAAATTTTTAGATGGTAAACAAATAATAAGACAAAAACTTACATTGGAAATAAATTTTAGGGGTTGCGTTTTCCACCCTTACAACCATGGGGTAAACCAAATAAATTACTGGCTAAGTGTCTTTTTGGTACTAGAAAATGTCAGGTTAATTTCAATATTGTAACTTTTTTAGAGCTTGTGAAAAAAATTGTTAAACACATTTTATGTACCCCCTTTAAGGGGCTGTATCTTAACAAGGGATGCTCCAATGAAGTTTTTTTATATGAAAGATCCTATTCTTTTTTCGATGAGGAATCACCCCTTAAATGTTTTACACTTATTTAGTTACACCCTGTATATTTTAAAACGATTCGGACCCAAAAGATAAGCAAAAGATGAATGAATACTAATCTCGTAAACATGTTTGCGATGTTTGTCCTTTGATCTAACGGATTCTTATATATTTTGGTTGATTTGGGTTTTTTGTGATTATTGGTGAAATATCGTCTTTATTATAAACAATCATGGTGCATTCATGTGTAGTTTGTAAGAGAGTGAATTATTTAAATAAGGATTTATTTTTTCATCGGTAAGTATAATTATGTTTTAATATTTAACCATCTGATATAGCCAGACTTCAACATTGTTGCCATTCAGCCAACAACAATGTAGTTCTCTCTCCCACCCATTACTAATTTTCAATAACATTTCACACAATCACAGCTTCACTTGCCAAGAGTATGAATGGATTATGGGATCTGCAGTTTACAATATCTTTGGTATAACCGGAGGTCCGGTTCAAAATAAAAATAAAACATAAAATTAGGCTGCAAAAGCCGAAATGAGCGAAAGGATCTTGGAATTACTTTCCATCGGTAAATATTCTACTCGTGTTTTTTGCATGTATTTATTTTATATTAGATATCTCCGTTGTAAGTTTAGCAGTATATATTATTTGAAACTATGTTTAAGCCCATAGTTGAAGCTACCTTTCTTTGTAATTTGTACTAGATTTGTTGCACTTTTCATTCAAGATTTCTAATAAGAACCAGCTAATTGCCCTTGAAGAGGGTGTGTCACTCAATGGCGTACCTGTATGATTGGTATATTTTGACAAACTTTTTTTTATAAAGTTGAGGAAAGAGTTCGATTACTTGGAGGTGCTGTGCCAACTATATTTTCAGAACTACCAGTACCTATATATACCACCAAAGAAGGTATTTACTTTAAGTTAATTTCTGGAATAAAAAAATTATTCATTTTCAGAACAGAAACATATTAAATTACAGAAGCATGTAGATAATATTGACTTTTTTACAGGGTTTAAAAAGGCGAGCTACTGAAAGGTCAACTCAACATGATGTTGAAATATATATAGCTGGTACTTCAACAGCTGGGTCCACGCAACCGAAGAAGAATATATTACTTTTAAATAATTTCTAAAAAATGTCTTCACTCTAACAACATCTCAAATCATGTATGTAATATTAATTTTTTTATAGGCTACCGAAAGTTCAAATCAGCTTGATGAAGAACTAGTTTTACCTTACCTGGCACTTCATCTGGGCTAACTGAACAGAAAGAAGACACTCCGAGAATGAAAAAACTAAAGAACTTTGAGGAGGCCGTTAAAAGTCGTGATTCTTTGTAATAAATTTTGAATCGACCAATTTTGTTTTTTTATCTTACATTTTTCCTAAAGTTGAAAGTTATTTAAATTACACAACCTTTCCTATATGAAATTATAATTTTGACGAATAAAATTAATATCTACCAAGATTTCAATAAATTATTGAAAAAGAACGTTTTTAATATCAACCTCAGTAAGGTATCTAACAATTCAATCAATAAAAATATTACTTTCATATTCCATACAAAATAATTTTGTACTGGGATAATACTAATAAAATATTCATGTTACGCCACTGCTAAACCCGGTTTGGTGCCACGCGGTAACAAAATCGCTTCTAGTTTTACGCGTCCCCTCTCTTCCCTTGTCTAAGATCTGTACAATGAATAAGCAGTTGCAGATTCCTGCAGAACACTGTTTTAAGACCAGTTATTATTTTATGTCCACCGTAAATCGCTCATATAGTAAACCCGTGTAAAGAACGGGAGCACCTGTCAGCTGTTAAATCATTCGTACTGTGTCATGAAGAAATGAAAAGTTCGCGCTGTCAGAAAAGTTTGTTATCGCTCGTACCGTTTCGAAGCCGTGTGTAATAGGCTTCTTACCACTCTTGGTACGTAATATACTGTTAAGTACAATAAATAGTCGTCAGTAAAATGGATCATATATTTTAAAATATTTAACTATATGGGGCTATTGGGGGTTATAAATAAACTATTTTCACTATCATTCGTTGCAAAATTTACAATATATTTTAGTATTTACAGTGAAACCTCTCTTAGGCGGACACCTGCGGGACCGTCTAAATGTGTCCGCCTAATAGAGGTGTCGGCCCATGGGAAATTTGTTATTAGGTAATATGTAAATGTAAAATTATTACTATGTATATGTATGTACAAATATACATAACATAACAATAATACACTAGTTTTAGTTAGGATGTAGTACTAAAAAAATCAAATAACGTAGTTTGACGTGTTTGCGTTTTATACTTGCAACCTAGAAAATGTAATTCCAAGTCTGAAAACAATTCCATTGCTGTAGAGTCACCTCTATTCTTTGCATACTCTTATAATTCCTTTACCATACTAATGGCTCGTTGATACATACATGTGTTTGATTACTGCATTCAACTTCTTCATCAGAGTCGTCAGATAGTGATGTGATTTCAGTTTGGACTACATAATCGGTAGGAATGGGGTCACTATCATCTTCTAATAGCACATTGTTATCAATTACAAACTTCCACAACATCAATATTTTCTTTCATAAAAACGCGATATTAACCTTACAACTCACAAATAAACGGCGGACTGCTGTCGGGGAATCACACATAGGTACTTTTATTCGGCGAAGTCCTTTCGCTCTTCCACGCTGTCTTCAAAGAGTTTTTGCACCGTACTTAGTCATCTCCAAAATACTTAAAAAAAAATTTGTTCGTTTAAAGGAGGGTTTTCGCACTCTTTGTATGAAAATAGCCTGTCCGCGTCCGACCAAGAGAGGTTGATTTTCATGGAATTTCATATACCCAGTTCCGGACTATGAAAAAATGTCCGCTTAATAGAGATGTCCGCTTATTAGAGGTGTCCGTGTGTGAATCTGTGTTGTGACAATGTCCAAAAACTCAACAAAGTTTTCACTTGACTGCTGTCGTCATTAAATGTGACAGAATGCTATGTCAACACACATGTGTGATATTATTACCCCGATGGGATTGTTAGAGTTTGTTCTTAAGCCAATGCTTGTATCTGGGAATCGAACCCAGAACTTCTCGCTTAACCAACGAACGCGTTAATCGATCGCGTGAGAGACTCAACAAACTGCGGACATCTTGTGACGCTCCATTACCGACGAGATGTAAATAACCGTCTTTACGTTTAGCGACTAAATAGCTTGCGGTTTGACACTGAAAAATCGATGCAATTTTCGCGTTTTTATCCTCGATTTATAAGGAAAAGTAAACGGTCATAAAGCGAATTAATTATCTAAACAGCATTGTTATCGCTGGCACTTTATCTATGTTTACAGCTGATTTTCCTTTACGTTGCGATAAACGTCTACAATCAACAAAATGAAATAAAACGCAATCCGTCAGCTCCAAAGTAAAACATAAAGCAGACTCACGAAAATAATTATTATACGCTCCGTTTTGGGCCCTTATTTCGTCGAATTTGAGCTCTGTTCAGTGTTTCGTCGCAACCTTCTTTTAAAACTCTTTAATATGTTACAAATTCCTTTGATGGCTGGTTTACCTCTTGAAAATGTAAATTAAGGACATATCTTTATTAAATAATTACACCTTGAAAATCTTTAAATTTAAAAACAAATTGTGAAGAGATTCTCGTATTTTTTTAGCGGGGACGGCTTAATATACCTTGCGAGCGTTACACATAATGCGAAACTGAAGGTATTGTTTGCCCAATGGTATTTGCACGTTTACGTATGAAGAACGAGGGGAGAAAAATGTATAAAAACCATGCTAAAGCGTCTTACCATAGGCGTGCTCAAACAATAAGTGGAAAATAAATAAATACATTGTACAATCGGATTCTTCCTGAATATATAGAAAAATAATATTAGCAAATCGCGAACGCCGGTATAATAAACAAAGAGAAGTAATTAAACGGTTTGCCGTTATTAAAATTGGTTCGCAGCAAAAAATAGCCATTAAATCATTTGATCAGCATAAAAAGATTTTGCTTGCAATAAATAAAAATCGGGCTGCAACACTTGTTCTGCAAAAAATGCTACAAACTGTCAACAATTTAACCGATATCGGTCCGCTTGTAATATCATGTGTACGCTTAATTAACAGTCGAGCTGCGAAATGATTACTTGGTCAGCAAGATTTCACAATTGGTCAGTAGAAAAAAACATGTCTAAAAGCAGTTTACTTCAGAGGTTTGCAAATTAAAAGGAAAACCGCTACAAAAGGTGTAGCCGGAGCGGGTTTTCACTTATTTTCCCAGGGCACTGTCCCTATTTCACGTATTATTTATTGCTTTTTTTTTAAGACCAAAATTAAATATTTTGCTTACCCGCTGATTGGTTACTTATATCTGATTAAAAGTGGATCGCTCATAGCAGCTTATATATTTAATTTGCGTACCAAAATAATCTAGAGCACTCTAGTATGACATTAATTACTGACCGATTCAGAAATGTTTGCTGTCCATAAGTTGCTGACCAACTAGCCATTTTGGCTGATCGATTACATTTTTCTGTTTGCAAAAATAAGATTATTTTGCTAACCAGTTAAATGATACCCATAAACAAACACAAAATTTTTTTATGAAATATTTATAATATTATAACAAATTATCTTGAATTTATTTCCATTTGATTCAATTTTCACCTAATTATTTCTTGTTAGCTTAATGAAAGGCTATGGAAAAATCTTGCATGGTTTCGTCCCTTAGCAAAAAAACATACCTCGCAACAGCGTTGCCATATATCTTAATCCAGAACGAATAGAGATTAATTTTATTCATTATATTGTGGAAAATGATCATTTTTACACATCTGAAACGGCTGGGCATGCAATATCTTATCTTATCGCTCCGCGAATTAACTTTGAGGCGCGTCCACATTATGCCGCCGACATTTATTAGTAACCTGTATTTACCCACCCGATGAGCGGTGTTATTGCTATTTATTTCATTAATTGATCTCACCTTGTCTCGCTCCCGCGTCCAGAGCCTTGCCTCCGGACCAAACCGATGTTTTCGGAATAAATTGGCAAATAAACATTATGTTTTTAAAACGGATAATAAGTTCCTTCTCTTGAGCTGGAGGCAAACACGTCCACCTTGTATATTTAAAAGCTCGTTAGTCGTTTTAAGGTGTTTGTGTAACAGATTTCAATAAAAATGAAGCGCGGCGTATTAAGTTTATTAAATTTAATTTAATAATCTGATTTTTAGAAATGGAAATAACTGAAGTGTAAGAAACTCGTATTCCTTATTAAATTTAATTTTCACCGTTTTCATACGACGAGTTGTTTTTGAAAGATTTAATGATTCGTCATCCAGATTTGAGTAAAACAATAATTAATCGGGGTAAACCGAATCGTATTTTTCTCAATGTCTGGTATGAACAATGTCAGTGGTTAACGGCAGTGGCGGCTCGTGACCTATGATAGAGGGGGTTCACAAGTATGGTGAAATTATTTTTAAAATTTTATTTTTGTGTAACGACCAAACAATTACTTTCTAGGCGTTTTCAATGCAGAAAGAAAAGAAGTAATAAGAAAATGCGTTAGGTAAAACATATTTTTATTTTTTTTAAATTTTACACAAGGAAATAAGAAAGGTTTTCTTAGTATGTATAGTGCTTAAACGTAAAGTCCGTTCTTCGGTTCTTAATTGTAGAAAATTGATCAATAACAGCCTCATTACAGTTTGGAATACCCTCTATAAATTTTTTTTCATATATTTAATTTTTTAACTTTCTAATAAAGTCCCTAGATTTACCCTTTGTGGTCTGCGTTAAATTAATTTCGGGTTTAGGTTTTCCCGCATTCTTCAATTCAATTTTTTGCTTAAAACTCAAAGAGCTAAAGTTATTTTTTAAATAGTCCACCGTCAAACTATTCATTTTAACTTAATAAATATATAATATTAAAATATTAAAACATACACGCTCGAATTTCTAACTAGATGCACGAACAGACAACGGCGCGGCGCACACTAAATGGTGCGCCTTTCCCATGTTAAATCGCCATAGCCCCGCTGTCTCCCGCCACCTGTTACTACAGAGAAACTGCATTATGCCCCGCCTACTTAATCGCACATGCGAGCAAGTCTCGTCATAATCGTCATTAAGGCACGGTTGCCGGATCGAAAGTCTATAATATACAGTTTGGTTGACGGTACGATAAAATATTAGGGAGGGTCGGACTTTATACGATAAATAATATTCAATGAATATAAATTAATATTTTTTTATTCGTTTTGGGGGTGCACGTGCGCATGTGCTCCTGTGGAAGAACCGCCACTGAACGGGTACTTAGTTAAACTCTAAAAAAGTTGAATTTGGTGGACATGTTTTATATTCCAGTAGCGGGGAAGAAATCTGGTATAAAACTGGATACGATAATATTAAAAATTTATCTCGATCAATCGAAAGACTGTAGGTCGAGCTGTAGATTATATGTTTTGGGCAAAATATTGCTGTATACCTGAGTAGGAAAAAGAGATCTATAGAATAGTGGGACCTATTAATTAAATTATTATTATAAAACGACCGTTTTTCCCATAGCTAATGAATTTGTGACATTGTATTCAAGGATTTCAATAGCCTACCTACCAAAAACCTGTAGTTCAAGCATGTGTTATTTAAAGCTCTGCTTCGGCTTCAGTCGAAGCAATGAAACTGAAGGTCATCGTTCAAAATCATCAAGGCAGGTAAAAAAATATATAGAAAAGAAGGTATTTTTCAATTGTTCGTTTATTTACTATAAATTTTAAAACGTGTGAACTTCAATCATGATATCATTATATAGAAATTTTCATGGATTAATTATAACTACGGCTATTAAACTTTCACATGATTTATCGGTAAGTTTCGTACATTGAAATTTCCAATAAGAATGTAATTCGCATTACAAAGCAAATTCGTTGTAATAAATGTCTTTGATACATTTTTGTGTGGTAAAAATGTCAATATAGCTTGGGTTTTGGATGTTCCCTAATTGTTATTTGATATTTTATTCTCTAATCGAATTCCAATAGAAATAAAAATCATCTTTTAAATTATTTATTTTGAATATTATTTTTTGCCGGAGACGTCGACGGCTTCTTTACAGTCCGAGACAGCCAAGCCACATCTGCTCGTAAAAAATAATGTAAACCTATTTTTTAAGTGATGATTTTTATTTGTATTGGAATTAGTAATCGGCCGATACGGATTTTTGTGTCGATACCGATATTTTAGTTGCCGATATTGTCAATATGGTCGCACTTCCGTTTAAACCGGAAGTCGGTGCCAGTCTGCATTTTCAAATGGAAATCCAAAAGTTTTATAATTATTTTCTATTTAACATTAAAAGTAAGGGTAAGTTTGCACAGGGTTTGTCTATTCCGAAAATTTGTAGTTTTCGAAATATTGTCAATTTAATATTATAAGTATTACAGTACGTTTCACGAAATTTGGATACGACTTAATGATTTCCTGGGTAGGTCCCATTGTGTCGACAAGAGCTTGGCAATAAACAAGTGAAGTATGAAGGGACGGACTAAGGAAAACAAGTAATGATATGATTATATTAATGGAATCAAATGAAGTAACATATTTTTTAAATATTACTAGTCATATTTATTTACATTTATATTGTCATTCTATAGATAGTTCTGTTTCGCTATCGCTATCCTCATCAAAATTAATTATAATTGGATTAATTATACGATCCAGACTAATATACGAATTTTCTACAGTTATTACGTGACGGACTGAATTTTTCCATCTACCTGGGGGAATATCATTAAAGCATTTTCGTATTAATTCTACAACACTAGAACTTAAAGTCGGAGAAATATTTTCAGACCTAACCAGTGATTTTAACTGGGGACACATATGCTCTATGGGGTTAAAAATGCAATAATAGGATGGGAGCCGTAGCACTGTATGTTGCCAGTGTGTCACAAACATATACTTTTTTTATACAAAATGTCTTTAAAACTTCTAAAAGATCACTTTTTTTATAACTTTCTTCAAAATATATATCATTCGCCCCCATGTAGTTCTGAATCTCCAATTTTGTATTACTTATTTGAGCTTGGAGCTTTATGTAATTGGCGACTGTGATAGCTCGCATTGTCCATTACTATCACGCTATTCTGAGGAATGTTTGGTAAAAGACAATTCTTGAACCATTCCTCAAAAACTAACAAATTTTACCACAAAAAGATATTTAAATATACATTAAGCAACATATCCTACCTGATGTGCCTATATTTAATTATAATTATTACAATCCGGTCCTTTCCACATAATAATAACAAACGGTCATAAATAATGGAATGGCTACCGGTACTTTTACTGCAGTCATTAAGTTATATCCATTTTTCGTGAAACAATCTTTACTTCCTATCTTTTTGGGAATGGGGAGGTAACTACTAGACATGCAATTATGGATAATGACTTTATTTTATATATTTGAATAAATAAATAACAAAAAAATACAATGTGTTGTGTATTTTATCCCTATAATAAATAATAAAAAATGTATTTAAAAATATAAATAGACTCCTTTCATTTTAAAAATAAACATTGTAGTACGGTCCTGGAATGTCATACAAACCTAGGCAAAATAAATAACCAGAAATAAGCAGGCAAGTCATTAATGTCACGTGACACTTGACATATTTGGCGCGAGGGTTCGCTGCAACGATTATAACCTCCAACGATTCAAAATCAACGTGAATCGCTTTATGCGCACAATTACCACTCCCAGAGCGCCTAAAGTATTTTCCTATAGTGCTTGTGTTTGATCTTTAAAAAAAAGCGTACCCAAAGCATATTCTTATTGGGAATTCCAATGATCGATTTATACGGCAGAAAAACAATTATTACGAAAACCCGGACGAAGCGATTGTATCAAATTTAGAATTAATAATGTGTTTCACCCTTCATAGAACATTTTTCCTATTAATAGCTAAAGTTTAACACCCTTACGTACACTTTCAGTTCCAATTATGCAAATCGATGTGGCCTTGAATCGATACTGTTTTGTGGAGAGTTCAATGTTTGGAGATTGCTTTTTAAATGGGTTTCGTTTCGTAGACGGTGACCGGCTTCCAAATAAAAATAATAAAACACAAAAATAATTTTACGGAAAATTTATACAGGATGTGCGGATACTTGAAGAGGAGATTCTACATGTACAGGGTGTTCCATTTTCGACAGTTTTATAGGGTATCTTCGTAATTGTTAGTGCTATCAAAAAAGGGGAATGTAGTTGTCATGTCTTTTTGGATCAAACTTAAAATGGTAAAATCAAAATTTAAAATTTTCGCTCTCTTAAGACATAAAGGGGAAAATCAAAAAAATTACTATTTCAAAATTACCCTATATTTTCTTAGTTAAAAGAGATGCAGAAAAATGTTTTATACATAAGTTTCTTTATATTGATTGTTGAATAATCTGCCGTTTTCAGAATAAGTATACGGGGTAAGGTAAAAAAGTTATCGGACCGAACCTCATTTTTTAAATGGAATCTAAAAATGTTAATCTAAAAATATACTATTCTAAATTCTCCTTTCAAACATATAACACACCATGGATGATATTGGTTTCCTAGGCGATTTATTAAAGTTTGTTAATTTAAATCACAGTAGACCATGAAGCAGAAGCTAATATCGTAGAAACAACTATGTTGACTATTAACATTAAACGTCAAATTAATTTTGACATATTCATTTGCGAAAATGACCTATCAACATTTTGAAAAATTTGATATATCAGATTATATTGAAAGTGGAAAAAACGAAGAAATGGCGCAAAATGTATATTTTGTTTGCTATCCGGAAACCATTTAATTCCCGTTATTTTTTACCGTAATCTGAATCTTTTATTTCGTTTCAAAATGTTAAAGTTTAAATAAATCGCCTAGGAAACTAATATGTGTTATATATTTGAAAAGACAATTTAAAATGCTATCTTTTAGATTAAAATATACAGGGTGTTCCATTTCAAAAAATGAGGTTAGGTCCGATAACTTTTTTACCTGACCCCGTATACTTATTCTGAAAACGACAGATTATTCAACAATCAATATAAAGAAACTTCTGTATAAAACATTTTTCTGTATCTCTTTTAACTAAGAAAATCTAGGGTACTTAATTGTCAATTTTTTGATTTTCCCCCGTATCTCTTAAGCGAGCGAAAATTTTCAAATTTTGATTTTACCATTTTAAGTTTAACCCAAAAGGAGCACATGACACCTACATTACTTTTTTGATAGCACTAATAATGACGGAGATACCCTATAAAAGTGGCGAAAATGGAACACCCAGTCCTATAACAAAAAGTCAAAAACTAAATACTTGTGTCTGTCTTATTTTTAACATCTTGATTAGTTCGCTGATTGTTGGATGTCTTTTCCAGAATTTGTATGCTTTTTAAATATCGAAAATATTACTTGTAAAATATTGACAAGTATGGATGATGTCAAGAAAGTGACATGAAGGTATTGCGGTAAGGTTTTCATCAAGTTGAAATTTGGCACAGGGGACTACGCTTAACAACACTTCTACCATTTCTTCTACCAGAATTCGAATAGAAATAAAAATATAAAGACGGTAAGTACTGCTTTTAAGTTTCCACCGTTCAATTCTGTTATAATCCGACATTAAATTAATGTAAAATTCTGAAAAATAATTATTTATTGTTACTGAAAGGTCACGGTTCTTGTTAACTTTATGATTAATTACGTATTAGTACGAGTAAGGTGGATATTAAATAATTCGATGAATGACTGATTCGACCTTGAGTAATTTTAAATATGTACATGCAGTTGTATCATACTGCCGTGTTAATTCAAAAGGGCATATCTGCAAATGTCGTCAAACTTACTTATATGTGCTCATCTAAATTGTCAGTTAAATTCGAACGCAGACATTTGGAACCACAAATTGAAATTTGAAAGCTAAATAAAGATACAGTGAAACCTCTCATAACGGACACCTCTAATACGCGGACGTCTCTATTAAGCGGACATTTTTTCATAGTCTGGAACTAGGTATATGAAATTTCATGAAAATCAACCTCCTTTGGGCGGACGCGGACAGGCTACTTTTCATACAAAGAGTGCGAAAACTCTCCTTTAAACGGACAAAACATTTTCAAAAGTATTTGGAAGAAGAATAAGTACGGTGCAAAAACTCTCTGAAGACAGGCCGGCAACGAGAAAGGACTTCGCCGAATGAAAGTATGTGTGATTCCCCGACAGCAGTCCGACGTTTATTTGTGAGTTGTAAGGTTAAAATCGTAAACAATGGCACAAAAACGTCGCGATTTGAGTCTGAAAGAGAATATTAATGTTGGGGATGTTTGTAATTTGATAACAATGATTTGGGCGAGTTCATTAACATTGATAGCTATGTGCAGTTAAAAGATGATAGTGACCCCATTCCTACCGATTATGTAGTCCAAACTGAAACCACATCACTATCTGACGACTCTGATGAAGAAGTTGAATGCAGTAATCAAACACATGTCACCAATTATCAAGGAGCCATTAGTATGGTAACGGAATTATAAGAGGTGACTCTACAGCAATGGAATTGTTATCAGACTTAGAATTACATTTTCTAGATTGCAAGTATAAAACGCAAACACGTCAAACTACGTTATTAGATTTTTTTAGTACTACATCCTAACTAAAACTAGTGTATTTTTGTTATGTTATGTTTATTTGTACTTACATATAGATAGCAATAATTTTGCATTAACATATTACCTAATATCAAATTTCCCATAGGCGGACATTTAGACGGTCCCGTAGGTGTCCGCCTAAGGAATGTTTCACTGTATATGTATTTCACAATTAAATTTTCAGTACATACGCCTCTTTGAATTAATACGGCTGTATACGGCAAATATGCTGAATAAATCAGTGCCATAGTAGAAGAAAAATAAGTGAAACAATACAATATAAGAGTTCTAAGACTCCACTATCACACTATCGATTGTTTCTCCGACCGAAAAAAAAAATGGCCCGGAAATGGATTTTAAAAACAACTCGGTCAGTTATCCCGATCGGACCGAACAGACCCGGGTTCAAATCTGTAACGGATTACGACGACTTCTCCCGACTTACTTGTTAAAGTCCGTTTTGTTGCAGTTGATAGCTCATATCGAGGGTTGAAGCCATAAAACAACCGTAAACCATAGGCGTTGCCAATAGTAATTACCTTATTTAATAAGAAAATTGGCCTCTGTCCATTGTTAAGTAGGATTAGGGTTAAAGTAGGTACAACAGGGGTAATTAATTTACCTATTTTTGCCTGCTTTAGGATGTTATTACGCCATTTGATGTGCGTTTGTCAAACTATGTATTTAGTTGTATTTAGATACTGCATTATCTCAAAGTTGAATTATTTCCTATACTTGTAACAATGGCTTCAAGTTTTTCGCCAACGTGTCTTCGTCAAATTAGCAAGAGTGCATATTCTCTCCGAGAAAAGACATTAATATTAAACGTGCATGATGCTCTAGTGTACCAGAAACCTGCAAGTGATGTTCGTAGCATCATTGCAGAGTGTGCCAATATGGTAGGAGTTGGAGAGGCTACTATATATAGGTTCTTGCGTGAAAGAAAATCTAAGAACCTCAGTGAGCCAAAACCACTCCCAGGAAAGAAACCGTTAGAAATTGACAATTTCATTAAAAATGGTATTAGAAGAAAAGTACATAGTTTTTATTTTGCCAAGGAAATACCAACTATAGACAAAATTTTACAAGCCATTAACTACGACGAGGACTTACCACAGCTATCACGAACGAAACTATGGAAAATACTTCATGATATGAACTTTCGATGGGAGAAGCAAAACAGAAAATCTTTTCTTATTGATAGAGCAGATATTATTTGCTGGAGACGTCAATACTTAAGGTCCATCCGAAAATACCGCAGCGAAGGCAAAAACATTTTCTATTTGGATGAAACTTGGCTGAACGAAGGGCACACCGTATCTAAAGTTTGGCAAGATAAAAATGTCCTAAGTTCTCGACAAGCTGTCATGGAAGGCTGGTGAACAGGACTTAGACCACCATCTGGAAAGGGACGCAGACTTATTATAACTCATATAGGAAGTTCAAATGGCTTTTTGGATCAAGGATTATTACAATTCCAGTCGAATTCTACTAAAGACTATCATGAAGAAATGACTGCTGATGTTTTCGAGGAATATTTTAAGCAAATGATAGAATACATTCCCGCTAATTCTGTAATAGTGATGGATAATGCCAGCTATCACTCTAGGCTAAAAGAGAATCTTCCCACAACTTCATGGAAAAAGGCGGAAATCGTAAACTGGTTACAACGAAAGGAATTGAGTTACGATAATACCATGGTAAAAAAAGAACTTTTGGATATTGTTAGGCTACATAAATCACAGTATAAAAAGTATGTTATTGACGAGATGGCAAGAGATCGAGGTATTATAGTGCTCCGTTTACCACCTTACCATTGTGAGCTAAATCCTATCGAATTAATATGGGCTCAAGTAAAAGGATATGTTGCTAGAAATAACAAAACTTTTAAAATGCAAGAAGTGCGACACCTCTTGCTTCATTCTTTAGCAAATGTGTCATCAGAAAATTGGCAAAACGCCATAAAACATGCTATAGTAGAGGAACAAAAAATGTGGGAACTTGACAACGTAATTGACACAACTATGGAAATTGAGCCTTTAGTAATAAGCGTAGGACATGATGACTCTTCAGATTCTTCTGAGGACCATTTTATCGAGTTATAATTATTGAAATTGTCAATATTTTTTGATCTGTAAATAAATTAGTTTTCTTGTAAATAAATTCATAAAATCATAAAATCTATTACATTTAAATAAAATAATAAGCGGTTACATTAAAAACCCAACTCTCCGACCATGATGGGCCGTTTTAATCATTATCCTTTCATTTCATTTTATGGCTCTATTGTTACTTTATCTGTTACCCGGTGGAATAGGTCAAAATTTCTTCATCTTTATGCTAGATGTACGTAAAAAGACCATTTTATAGGTAAAATATTTTAGGCCACCGGGCCCTTGTTTTGAATCTTTAATGAGGGTATCGAGCTATCAACGGCAACGAAACAGACTCTAGAGGCTTAAAAAAAGCTCGAAAAAAATTATAAACGATATTTTCGAAATGTATATGAACTTTTGCTATTCAAATTTTATAGTTTATTTCTAAATTTATACGTCGATTGTGGTAAAACATCAGAACACTTCCTGTACAAACCACTAATTTGATAATTCTTAATAAGTGTCCGAATTTCTCGGGCGATAACAATAAACAATATTTTAAACAAAAAAGGAACCGACGATTGTTTTAATATTTTGCTCACAAATTTCTTATACTAAGTACTAAGTAAATAGAAAATATCCGGAAGGTAAGTATAGCAAAATTTTAACAAAATTTTTTAGAGTTTTTATACTTTTGTAAAATTTACTGTCAAATTTATCAAAATCTTTTGTAAAATTTACTAAAATCTTTTGTAAAAATTTTTTATACATTGTATTCCCAAGCGGTCACCCATCCAAGTACTAACCGTGCCCAACGTCGATTGACTTCTCGATCGACGGTGTTTGTTGGTTTCAATCAAATGTGCCATGATAGAAACAATCTCATAATTAAAAATAAATACATTATTAAAGTTAATAAAAATGATCCAGGAAGAAGTTGTACTGCGTCAGAAATACGAGAAATTGCAGAAAATAATCTAGAAAAACTTTTAAAAAGCAGAACAAATGTTCAAAATATTGAACAAAATAATAAATAATACTATTGAACAAAATATTGCGTAGACACAGAATCTGACAAGAATAACAATTAATGCCCAGGAAATGTCTACAGTAACTATAAATATGTATCTATATATAAAATAATATGTATAATATTATATTGAATTAAACATAAAAATATTACTTTATTGAATAAAACTTTAGAAATAGAGCATAAACTGGAAGATATTTCTATTATTTTTAGGTTATGTTGTTTTATAGTTGTGAATAGAACTTAGTTGACGGACACCGTCAGCATGTTATATATTTCCGAGTATAGGTATTTCAGATAAATATCTAGTAAAAATGACCTATTTGCAAGGTTAAAGGTTAGTATTTTAAAGTTTTCTATAAAAAATTTTTGTCGAATCCATAATGCAAAGAAAACTAATTTCAACGAAATCAAAGTAAGCCTAAAATTCCAACCCTACTTGCTGTCAACATAAAAAAAATACAATTTCAGTTTCATAAAGTGGCAGGTTATTCAATTTCTTTGCATTTCATAATGCAGCCATTATGAAACCCAAATAGAAAAACATTTTTACACCATCAAACTTGGTCATTTTTAGAATAAAAAATAGAATAATCGGCGTCAGTAAAATGTACCATATATTTTAAAACATCTGTTATGTTTACAATATTATTTTGATACGAATTACTAATAAAAAAATATAGTTAATATAATATCTTATAGTAAATTTTACAATAAATTAAGTTTACTATAGTATTTTTCCGTGTAATAGAAAAATAACGGTATTGGTAAAATCATCTGAGACCCCTCGGATCGCAACGGACAAGCAACCCGGCAACACCGCAACCGGTACCACCAAAGAACACCCAAGGAAAAGTGTTGTAGCGCAACCTGTCACGAGGCGACGTTGCCGCATTTCCGAGGCATTGGCCGCGACCCGAGGAGAAACGCGCCCGAGCCGGATCGTTGGCCCACTTTCTGCTAGTCGACGATTAAAATCAACTTTTGCAACAGTCGTGTTTTATGCGGTTTTTAGATCGAGATTTATTTCGAGTTTTATATTTACAGTTTTGGCAAAATGTCTCGAATGTACCGACAATGGAAAATCTGAAATAATGCGCCGAGACGTGCGAAAATTTGCCGGCCACCAAAACCGAGGTCAGATAGGTCACACCTATGCATACACAGCGCAGCGTAGCGTTGTTGTATGTCATGATATTATTATACATTATTATTATTATATCCTCCTTGAAGGTACGACGTGCATATTATGTCGCCGATATTCAAACAATACGATATTCTCCTCCAGTCGATGAAGGAAATAAACCTCATCTGTCAGTAGGATTGCCTATTCCCATACGATTTAAAGGCGACAACAAATTTGCTATCGTGGTGGGGTGACGATATACAAATATCGCAATCCTGACACGATATTGTCGTCCAGACGATGAACCAAATTCGCCTATTCTGCAAAGAGGATTGCCTATTTACAGATGATTTAATGGTGTGACGGCTTACAATTATCTGACTGGCCTGTCAACCAACCAATACTTATAAACAGGAAGAAGGCAAACAGCCGTGTTAAAAATCGAAGCAGGCATGAACAAACGAACAAACCCGGCATCCATTAAGTATGGCAACAGCTGACAAACGCACGTGCTTTTCAAATGTCACTTTTGTCAAAATTTTTATTACTGTCAATATTTTAAAGTGACATTTAACCAACAAAAAATATTCAAAACCCTTTTATTTGATTTACTAGGTGGTGAAAAACAAACATTAGGATTCTGACATGTTTTAAGCTGTAAATATCACTTTCAAATAATCCTTACACACTCTTATATCATTTATTGAACTAGTAACGTAACTAAATGAAAAATTAAACTTCAGAGTTAAGCTTGTAAGTAGTTTTATTAAAAAATAGGAAGTAAATCATAATTTACATAAAATATTTTACCATCTTCAACTGGGCTCTAGGTCCTAGCCAATATTTCAGGTTTCAAGTCCGAGCATATTTTTGGGCCCCATATTATTTATGAAAAGAAACTATTATTGATGCTTACTCTTAGTAAAGATGACTAAATGAATATTTCAATTACAAATTACTCACTTGCACCAAAAAGGAAACTACGTTTCTCGTGAAAAGATTAGAAAATTAAAAATTATTTTAGAATTTAAGGACGCTTCGCTTTAGCCATTTTCATCCACTTTACATATCATTCATGTGTTGCTTGATTATATTCCATGCCAGACGAAGAAAATTGACTTGTAAAATTATTTAACAACTCGGCCTGTTCGCATTTTATGTCTGTCTCTGTCTGCATTAACCTTTCCCGATTGGGTAAAGTGAGACAAATATGGCCAAGATCAAATCGCCATCATTAAACACGCCCACTTTATGGCTTCCAGATATAACTACGTAAGTCTGATATTGACACTTAATGCAAACTAATATATAAAGATTAACGTAGTTTACTTGTGAGCGTATGGAGCAGAGTAGGCTTAGCATCACTTCCATGGCCTTCTTACGTGTTTCGAATTCCATTCAGAAAGAGGCATTTATTTGCGAAAACTGTTCAAATCGCATCTGCAATGCAAGTAAAACCTGCAGCATTGAGTACTGAAATTAAGGGGTAAAACGTGGAGGTCCTGAAGAATCGGAGGGGCTACCACTTGTCGAATGCCACGAGTTGAGGACATACAGGCGGGTTCATGTATGGGAAGGTGTACGTACAGATCGCGCTCACAAACTTTTTACTACTAAGTAGGGTTCTAAATGCACTGTCAACCGTAAATAGCTCTTTCATTGGTTCCTCCTCCGAAGGATAAACAAAACAAGGCAGACACAAATCCAAATGGATATTGTCAAACAACACAAAAAATGAAAATCAATTTGGTTGACTTTGCCATGTATGGCGCACCGATTTTCTTGCCAATTCAAACAAGCGATGCAAAACACCATACAACCACGCCATACTAAGAACCAACTTGTTCTATGAGAAACGCGTTAACAATCTTGATTTATTTATGACATATTGTGCTTCAAAAACGCGAAAGCAATTGCCGATTGCCTTGTCTGCCATAAGCGTTACGTTATTGTTTATGACGTTACAACACTTTCCTCTCCCTATGCACCGTACATACATATAAATTTTATTACACCATCATCTTTATTTTGTCGGCAAATTACTGATGTTGTAAAATAAAAATAAACTTTAACGCGTGGAGAATTTATAATAAATTAATTAATTACCCAAATATTATGCCGAGTAAATAATCATCAAGTTTATGCCTGATGTGTCACCATAGATTATTCATAAAAAAATAATCTAGTTATCAAATTATAAGTTCTCGCTTTCTGGTTACCGGCGTGCATTGATAACTTCATCGTCGATGGTAAGTCAACGGAATCTCCAGGATATGAATTCACTATTGGGACACGGATAAGCGAGGCGACCGAAGTGCAGACGACTTTAAAACTGCGGAGTAATGAAGTTTATTATGATAAGCAGTTTAAAAAGACCGATATTTTTTCCATTATTTAGTAGGTATAGAAAGGTTTACATTATACCGTTGAGCTTTTCCCTGCCATAAAAGCCTAATTAACATCCTGACCATAAAATTACATAAATTTACATCCTCGCCGGCAGAGGCGGATCACAAATTTTATTTACCTGCATCCCTATTTATTGCATAAACAATATAAAAAATGAAATGAGCAGAGTTCCGCAATACACTTTGAATTCAATAACGTTTTAGACAAAGACAAAAGTTACAAACGTAGTTGAATTTTGATTTGTAGCCATTAAATATTTGTTAGGTGTCAACTCACAGTTCTTTTCTTCATTTGATCATTTTGATGTGTCAATTTTAATTGGTTCTTATAAGTTCTTGTGCCAAATTGAATTTAATCCTAAAAACAGTTCTTTTCAGAGCTATTTCATCGTACTTTTGTATTTTCGGTAAGTATTTATGGACATTTGTTACTAATATAACCTTGGTTTGTAAAGTCATATCGAACAAACCCGAACAGACCCGTTAAATAGATGTAGGTATTCATGATTTTAAATTAAATTATGAATACGAAATAATAATATACTTACTTAAAAGATGTTTTTTTTCAAAAATTATAATTTATTTTTCGGAATACGTATATCGGATCGCTAGGCACGCATGTTTATGAAATCAGTCTTTGCTTTGATATTTTTCTTGTGTGTAGTATTCATTGATTCATATGATTTTAATGCCCTGTAAGTGATGAAGCATGGGTAAAGATACACCGAGACTACTTTATGTAGATAGCTATACTTTCAAGATGACCCTGCACCCATTTATTGAAGTTTGAAGTTGTTGGGTCATATAAAATGGGGTCTTACAGGGTAATTGATTTATTCTAGTAAAGGTCAACGGTATAATGTAAACCTAACTAAGTATACATACATATTATAAAATATTCAGCATTCAGAATTTTCGTTCCTGTCAAGCCCCGACATTCCTTTTATTTTTCTTAAAACCTCAAACCCCATATTTTTGAAAATGAATTCAACTGGGTTAGGTAAAGGAATTTCTCATTGGTCCCCCTACCTACAAAATCTGTGTCAGGTAGAATCAGTTTATAAGGGCACCACCCAGGGCTTGCATGAGTCACTTTTCCACCGTGCCCTTAGTGTATGTCATACTGACAAGTGAATGCCTTAGACACACGTTTATATTTCTTCCCCCTGCGTTCGATCGTTCACCCTCGGCGAAGCATGGTGTTCTGCTTTCGACTATGTTTAGATGGAAGGAAAGGATATTGTGCTTTATATTCAGCTTTTAACATTTTTGGTGAAACAAAAAAATGTATAATGTTGTAAATAAAGTTTGTTTTTGTTAAAGACTACTTACAAATGTATTTCCCCTTAATTTTTTTGAGGTGCGAAATATTTGAAAATTTCCCAGAGGCGCCATCGCGACAGCCTATGTAAGAGACATCATACTAGGCTGTTGTTAGTGTTGCATATTAGTATTCGTTGATATTATATAGGAATGGTAAACTAAGAGGCCTATGGCCAGCAGTGAAAATCAGCCCGGTGAGATTGCTTATGGGGGGGATCGAAACACGTAAGAAGGCCATGGAAGTGATGCTAAGCCGACTCTGCTCCATACACTCACAAGTAACCTACTTTTATCTATCTGTTTCACTCATTCATTTAAGCGTCAATATCAGACTTACGTAGAGTTAATATGAAATGCCAAAAAGTGAGTGTTTATGCAGGCGACTTGATCCTGGTCATATTTGTCTCAGTTTACTGAATTAGGGAAGGTTGCTGCAGACAGAGACAGGCATAAAATGCGAACGAATTGTTAAATAATTTTACAAGTCAATTTTCTTCGTCTGGCATGGAATATAATCAAGCAACATATGAATGATATGTAAAGTGAATGAAAATGGCGAAAGCGAAGCGTTCTTAAATTCTAAAATAATTTTTAATTTTCTAATCTTTTCACGAGAAACGTCGTTTCCTTTTTGGTGCAAGTGAGTAATTTGTAATTGAAATATTCATTTAGACATCTTTACTGAGAGTAAGCATCGATAATAATTTCTTTTCATAAATCATATGGGGCCCAAAAATATGCTCGGACTTGAAGCCTGAAATATTTACTAGGACCTAGAGCCCAGTTGAAGATGGTAAAATATTTTATGTAAATTATGATTTACTTCCTATTTTTTAATAAAACTACTTACAAAGCTAATTTCTGAAGTTTAATTTTTCATTTGTAGTTACGTTACTAGTTCAAAAAATGATATAAGAGTGTGTAAGGATTATTTTAAAGTGATATTTACAGCTTAAAACATGTCAGAATCCTAATATTGATTTTCACCACTTACTAAATCAAATAAAAGGGTTTTGAATGTTTCTTGTTGGTTAAATGTCACTTTAAAATATTGACAGTAATAAAAATTTGGACAAAAGTGACATTTGAAAAGCACGTGCGTTTGTCAGCTGATGCCAGACGTAATGGATGCCGGGTTTGTTCGTTTGTTCATACCTGCTTCGATTTGTTAACACGGCTGTTTGTCTTCTTCCTGTTTATAAGTATTCGTTGGTGAAAATAGTTTAATTGTACGAGATATAGGTAGTATTTAAGTAAAAAATAAATATTTATTAAAAATATTTTACCTCATTATTACAGCTGTCAAGCCAGGGTGATTTCCACTTATTAATATTACAGCTAGGTGCATATGGGTAGGGCGATTCCCGATAAAATTAAGTTGTTGTCATCGCAATATGTCAAAATGCAAGCGTTTGATTGATGAAGATTAACATGCATAACATTTTCAAGGTAACTAATGAATCTTAGAGGATTTATATCTATCGATTTTGTTAATGTGCAAATAACATTTTTTTGGGACGAACATGAAAGAAGCAGCGGCCGCCGAGGTCGTTGGATAAAATCCTGCTGAATACGATGGTCAGATACGGACCAAATCACCTCAAATTTTCATCAAAACTGCAACTTTGCAGTCTGTTATTAGATATTTAATAGGTATTTTCCGTTTAATGGAAATATCGTTAGGAATAAAATAATAGTAAATATTTAGTAGGAATACTTAAATGTGATAATTTAAAATTTCTTAGCATTTAGGTAAGTACCTATGTTAAAAAATCATTTTTAAATTATTTGACCTGCTATCGAGCAGGTTTATATTTATAATAAATTGCTGGGCGCCGGCGGTTTTATTCCTCGCAATATTTAATAATTAAACATCATTTAAAAAATAAGAATTGGTGATAGATATTGAACATCATTAAACCCATCGATTGACATGTAACAAAATTATGACAAACCCTTACAGTGACACCATATGACCATAATGTAGGTATACTATCATAAGGGTCATAAAATCTACAATCTACATAGCATGCATAGTAATTCTCAGTAAGAAAATACTATCGATCGCGTAAGTTAAGCTTTCGGTCATAAAAATGGGACTTGATACAAACCTACATAAAACAGCAGGATTCAGATACGTTTATCTAAATTAAAATTTTAAACGGAAACCAGCGAAAATCCCTCAATATTGACGGTCGAAATAACATCAAAAACTTTTAGCTTCTTGTCTAATACTTTTACAACTACTTAACGTTTTAGCCTCGGATTTAGCTATTATCAGTTTCAAAAGGAAAAAAGCTCTACATAGCATTCACTTAGCAAAAAATTGATTGAGACATAGTGTAAATAACTCGAAGAATAATCCCTAGATAAGAAAGAAAATACCTAATAATGCCCATATACTATAAAACTTACCCAAATATATATCCAGAAATCCAATGGAACACTAAGGTAATCCAATTTAAGAGTTATAATCCAAAAAACTGTTTAGAAAAACACTATAAACACATAGGTAGTCATAGAAAAACAGTTCCTCAAGAAATCGTAGACCGTCGGACCACGGCGAACAAGAATCCCGCGGCCAAGGCTCACTCGATCATACGAAATAATGAATTTCACTAAGTCCAGAAAACGAAAATAACTCACAACACCGCGACGTGGCACCAAAATAGCAGTTCCAAAAACACAATCCTATCCTGTTAGTGTGACGCGTTTTTAGTATCCCAGTATTTTTAAACTTTTCTCTGGGCGAGGACACTTCAGCAACATCACACAAATCAGCCCCAAACACACAACAATTGAATGAACAAAAAACTAACGTAATTTGAAAGCATTAAGTCGCGCTACGCACTTTCAGCAGCTCGCTTTTTTCGAATTGTTGATGTTTTTTACGACAATGAATTTAAGACAAAGTGGTTTAAAGGCGCGGTTCTAAGCGACGCACATCGACACAGTAACAACGATGTCTCACACTGGAATGAAGAACGCGGGAGCGCGCGCGGGGAAATGCGGCGGGGGACAGTGAGCCGCATGATGGTGGAAGGGGGCCCGTCGGATGAGACCGATGAATTTCGGAAGCTGTGTTGCCAATAGGTTACAGCGGTAAGATTCTTAGGTACAAAATTAATTGAAACGAGGGGCTTTTGTGATTATTGTTAATAAGGTTTTTTGAGCACAGAAAAGACGAAGGGCTAGACCAGCTAGGACATCGGGCCTTGACACGTCATCGAATATACCGATGGAAAATTTTTTGTCGTCTGAATGCGGATTATCCCTCTCTGAGCGGCCGGCGCTATTAATAGGTGGCAAACAGTGGCGCAGATAGCTTTGTTTCCTGGGGGGAAGGGTACTGGTACCTTCGATTATTTCATTTTACGGTTCCCACAAGCCTTTCGTGTGTTCGTGTGTGGGGGTATACTTACTGGTATAGCCATCTTCACTTCACGGTTCCCATCGCGAGGCAAATTCCCGCTTCCGGGGGATACTGTCCCCCAGTACCATCACCACCCCCTTATCTACGGCGGTGGCGGCAAAGGCAGGTAGGGAGGGGGGTGGTAGCGGGAGGTTGCTTGGGACGCGAAAAGGATTACGAAAATTCAAATTTATCTGAATCTTAATAGTACCATTTTAAACTAACTTATTTTTGATTATGCAATGAAAGTTTAAAAAAAGACTCATATCAGAATTTCTTGTAGGTAATTATCATTATTTTGGTGCTTATGGTGTGAGAAATGATTCATTATTTATGTGCTGCGACCTCCCTGTCGACTTTGGATATGTATCTAGCCTTTCGTGTTTGGGCATGCGCTGTTTCTCCTGTCATATTTCGGTTGTTTTTAGGCCATCCTCGTTGATTAAGCATGTGAATGGTGAATCGGCTATAACAGGGTCGGCAACCTTTTGAATCGGAAGAGCCAAAAGTTATAATTTATATAATTTCTCAGTTTTTAAAGAGCCACTAACGGCCGCAATTTGATATCGAAAGAGACACAACTTGACATCGAAAGAGCCGCATGCGGCTCCCGAGCCGTAGGTTGCCCACCCCTGAGCCATAGGAATCAACGATATCGTCAATATTAAATACATATTTATCGATACTAACAGGGCCCACTAGGCCCGGGTCTAGATTCCCACTTTTAGAGGGGCCCCGCGCTCGACCTATGCGGCCCTATAATGATTCGAACAGAACAAGACAAAAACTTAAGTATTTTTATATGCAAAACTTATTTCTAACGAAAAATAGTATTTAATTTATTTTCTTTATAATATTATTAAATCATACGAAGTTAGTGTTACGTAACTTATTAAGGAAAAAACACTTTTTGATGTCGTGTAGGGCCTCGGATTGCGTAACGGGCCTAGGCCCAGGCCCCCTATAACCAAAACTGGGCACTGCATCAATCACAAGTTAATATTTATTAGACGAATAAGATTGGTGGCCCAAATATCACAGGGAAAAGAAAAATATGGAAACGCTTCAAGCACCCCAAACCCGCCACTTGGGCGAGTTAAGATGAATGGATCAAATTGTCATAAGAATTTTGATTTGTTTTCAAGTCATAGCGTAATTTTCGGTAAACGTATTTAATTGGCCATTTCATTTTGGAGAATTGGTTGACGTTTATACAAGGACCACTACACTAGTGGATGTAATCATCAGATCAAGCAACATTTGGTCTATTTGGATGAAAGGTTTCCATGGCTTAGGATTGATCGCGATTGTCCTATTAATTTTAGCAACGAATACTTATAAACAGGAAGAAGACAAACAGGCCGTGATGACAAATCGAAGCAAACCCGGCATCCATTACGTCTGGCATCAGCTGACAAACGCACGTGCTTTTCGAATGTCACTTTTGTCCAAATTTTTATTACTGTCAATATTCTAAAGTGACATTTAACCAACAAAAAACATTCAAAACCCTTTTATTTGATTTACTAAGTGAAGAAATTATTATTGATGCTGACTCTCAGTAAAGATGACTTAATAAATGAATATTTCAATTACATATTACTCACTTGCACCAAAACGACGTTTTTCGTGAAAAGATTAGAAATTTTAAAATTATTTTAAAATTTAAAGATGCTGCGTCTTCTCCGCCATTTTAAATCACATCAGATGTTGCTTGATTCCCGCCAGACGAAGGAAGTTAGCTTGTTTAAACAATTCGTGTTGTTCGCATTCTATGCCTGTCTCTGTCTGCAGCAACCTTCTATAATTCAGTAAAGTGAGACAAATATGACCAGGATCAAGTGGCCTGCATAAACAATCACTTTTTGGCATTTCATATTAACTCTACGTAATTCTGATATTGACGCTTAAATGAAGTGAAACAGATAGATAAAAGTAGGTTACTTGTGAGCGTATGGAGCAGAGTAGGCTTAGCATCACTTCCAAGGCTTTCTTACGTGTTTCGATCCCCCCCATAAGCAGTCTCACCGGGCTGTTAGTTAGCCTCCGAGATCTCCAGATCCGACACCACTAGATTTTTGTTTATAGGGCTGGTTCAAAAAATAAAGTTTACAAGGTAAAAGTCGACTCGGGATGGACTATTCTATGTCTAATGTTAAAGAAAGACAATCAAGAGAGTAACAGGCGTCCTATATGTCAATGAAGCAGAAAGTGTTTAGCAATGGCAATATTTACATTCATTAAAAGATCGCTATAATTATAAAATTGTTAATGAATAAAACTTTATTTATTTGTAATTATGCTATAACTTACATTATCTGGAACAAACATGTCTGGAGTTCGGTAAGTTTCTCCCGAATCACCCTGTTGCATTTTTAACTAGTACGTCAAATCTGTCGTCTAGTTTTTAAAAGGAAAACGATCTTCATGCTCAAAACTTGAACAATTAACTTGGTGGAATAAACAACACACATGAATAATTTTTAAGAGCGTATTTTTATTTCAATAAATAACACAATATATTATTATGGTCCATGTAAACTATAAATATCTGATATAATAAAATCATAACAAAACGAATACTACGAATTACTATAGAAATATCATATGTCAACCACAAGACCACAACAAACTATGGTTCTTTGTTATGGCATCGGTCGTGTATGGTACAGCTGAAATTCAGTCACTAAATAACGAACTGTATATGTTTCGGAGGTAAAAAGCCTCGTCTTCATCAGTCAAGACTAAAAGAACAATACACGGCCATTAAAGGTCAGTGGCCTATTAAAAGATCTCGGTAAATAAAAAAATATATTGGTATCAAACGAATCTTGAACTAATCCAACTGCACTCTGGCAACATCTATTTCTATTTTACTACTGCGCTACGATCCAGGAGTCAAAGAATACTAATCTCGTGAACATTACAACGTTGGCGCTATGATCTAACGGATTGCTTATATATTTTGGCTGATTTGTGTTTTCCTTTGTGCTTATTATGATTATATATTGGTGAAAAATCAACTTTATTATAAACAATCATGTAAAAGAGTGGATCATTTAAATAAGGATTTATCTTTTCATCGGTAAGTATGGTTATGTTTTAATATTTAACCATCTGATATAACCAGACTTCAACATTGTTGCCATTCAGTCAACAAACATGTAGTTCTCTCTTCCGCCCATTACTGATTTTCAATAATGTTTCACACAATCACAGCTTCACTTTCCAAGAGTTTTATAAATGGATCATGGGATCTGGAGTTTACCAAAATATACATATTTAAAATTACAATGTAAAGTCTAACTTCCGGTATAACCGGAAGTGATAGAGACGTCAAAATATCTCCATTAAAAAGGTCGCCATCTTTTATTGCGAGTACCTACCCATATTTGAAATACGTGTATATTTTCCTTTGTTATCGAGATCTTTAATAGACCACTCGCCGTGAATGATACTGTGTTAACAAACTTAATTTTAATTAATTATAACCCCAATCTGACTGGGACAACCAAGAAGACCGCCGACTTATCGTGGTTAGTAAGTTGATGGTTTTGACTCCCGAAACATACAATTTAACCTGGGCGCTTGTAATAATATATCCTTGTAAATTACTTAGAGCAGTGGTCCCAAAAATGTATCCATGTTAACAAACTTTTCAAAATGAAATAATGAGTTTACATTAACCGATTAAATATTACAAAGTGTTCCATTTGAAACGACTTATTAAAGGTATACTTATATTTTTGACAGTTGCACTGTAATGGGATATATTATGTATAATAGGATTCCTACAAAATTGAATTGATTCTATTATAAAGATAGTTTAAGGCACAAAGTAGTCTTTTAGTTTTAACTTTGGCAACATTTTATTAAAAAATAGCAAATATAATATTCTTCGTATCCCTGCCGCGACACTTTGTTCTTGAAACGAACTACATGACACTATCTTATGATTTTTTGAATAATGATCCAGTTGTATTTGGTGGCTTACTTAATCTCTAACAAATTTGCTTTAAGAAGAAATGGTAGTTGGGTGTCCAAATAATGTAATTGTTATAATAAATTTTAATTTGAAATAAATTTGATATTGATATGTATCCTCATGTTTTCTTGCAGTTAACGACTTTCGGTATGCCCACTGGCGACGATAAGTGGCCCGGAAGGAAAGGAAGGACCATCTTTACGTATACCAAATACATTATTTCCATATCAGATGTTTTAAAGAAAAGTATTTGAAAGAGAACAAGTAAATAGTGACGGAGAGCTACAGATATAACTTTCGATTGACTATCGGTATTTTTATATTGATCGGGTAACTGTCTTTATTCCATTTCTTCTACTCTATTAAGAATTATGTGTGAAAACTAAAAAGTATCTATGATGAAACAGCATTAACGGTGCTAATAGTAGACTTAAAAATAGCAAATAATAAACAATAATTACGCAAGACAATGACCTAAGGGTAAATCCCAATTAAGCAACACTTTATATAGTGCGCTTTAAAAAGGCTTTATCCTAGGCTATGTCTTGAAATTAAAGTACCAACGGTTTATATAGCATCAAAACTGGATTCTATACTTGCTAGAATCAGCAGAGCTTTTCGTTTCTCTCCCCAGCGAGTTGCCTCTTCTTAGACTTCCCCCATATAACCTTACTTTCGAAGGACTGGGCAAAGAACTGGCGGAATTATCGCTCAACGTTGAAGCGGAGTCTCTTTCTCCGGCACTCCCGCTTCTCACTCTCGTGGATTTTCTTAAACTCGCAGAGCTACCGCCGCTTTCACTCAGGCGACCGTATTCACCTAGTTTCCTCGGAGGTTGTATTAGAGAGCGAGCAGGGGAGGCACGCCTCGAGCTTGTATTGGACGAAAGAGAATCGGCTCCATTTGAGTTTTTCCGCTGAGGCTCATTACATTCCAGCCTATTATAGTCGCCCATTCGACGCGGAAGTCCCGAGCGATGAGAGGACCGCGGAGGCCGAGGCAACGAGCTGGGCGATGGACAGATAACAGACCCTTCTTGTCCCGAATTATTACCACCACTATGTTCCGCCATACGTTGCTGTTGAGACGTTCTACCTTGCTTCTCTAATAAAAGCATCTCGCCACTCTCGTGACGATTGGACGATGTGAAGAAGGTCGAGGTGCTGCTTTCATAGGGCGACTGTCGGTCGCCCGAACTGGTCACACTTGCCAATAGTGGCTTGGGAATTTTTCCTTTTCTCTGTGCAGCGATCGGATTAGGGAGTCCTGGAAAACAGCAGAGGCCGCGCTGTAAAGAGGGAGAAACAAGTTGTTGTCGGTACTCTTGGGATCTGGAAGGGTTAGTAGACACGGCAACTGAATGTCAAAAGGGTAGGAAGATCATGCAGGAGGAAAGGATATTTTCAAAATTTCGGAAATAATAATATATGAATTCTGTGTGGCGTTCGTAATATAAATGAGGGATACAGAAAAAAGGCCGAAAGAAACTTCTCTAGAGAGCTAATTCAATTATCAAAAGCGCATAGTGTTATGTTGGTATATAGGGCGATCCACTACTAGTGGCCTTTTGGCGGATCTAGGAGACTGTAAGACCTGTCTTAGTAAAGCTTTGGCACTAAGCGTTATTGACATTAACCGCTTTTTTCTTTTTTAAAAGTTGGTCATGTATGTTCAGTTGCAGAAACAATAATTACGAAACTAACCTCGCACCAACAAGTTTCTTTTTAAAGCACTATAATACTAAATAGTTATAGAAACGGTGACAATAGGGGGTCCGAGAAGTGGAATATCAGTAATTTGGGTTTTCGTAGAGTTTAGGTCTCCCTCTACAATTTATATCTGATAAAATGCCGTAGAGCGTTGCTGAGAGGCGCTGCTGTACCGCTTTAGATAGGAAATTCTCAATAAATTCAAAGTTATATCGAGCCATGTCTGAAAATGAATTTACAACATCTGCGTGGCCCTAAAGTCACGGGAAACACATTTTCTGACAAGTCGACCCTTGCATATACTTTTCCGAGCGTGTCAAAAAAAAATGAATGGAAAAATTATAAAGTTTCAAGTGACATGGGTCCAAGTGGGCTTAATCGATTTGTATTCACATGGAGATGACTCGTAAACAATTTTCTGATAAAAAGAATATTGCGAAAGTGCGGTATTTTATCGAAAAGTCCGCGCCAATTGCTTCCCGTGCGTGAAACAACCTCAGAATTGTAATATTTTCTTAAATTTTACTTAAATCCCATCGATTCAGAGGACGAAAAAACTTTGGTGAGTCGTGTCTTGCTCGTCTTAATCACCAGTTATTATTTTTCCCGTCATACAATATCTCTGCGTAATATTGTCAGAATTCCGCCTAGCTAGGTGCGATTCTTCTGAATTTTTTTCTTCCATAATATTTGGGTGTCAAGGAATGTAGTGTGACAATTTTCTGAGATGTCACGATCGTTTTCCGAATTTCTTTCGAGGAGATTTTTAAAAAATTTCAATAATGAAATGGCGAGACCTGGAACGACAAAATTTTTCTTTAACATATTTTCATTCTAGAAAGTTTCAACTTTTCAAATTCGTTCTTTTTTAATTTTAATTTTTTTTGACACGCTCGGAAAAGTATACGCAAAGGTTGACTTGTCAGAAAATGTGTTTCCCGTGACTTTGGGGTCACGCAGATGCTGTAAATTCATTTTCAGACATGGCTGGATATAATTTTGAATTTATTGAGAATTTCCTATCTAAACCGGTACAGCGCTTCTCAGCAACGCTTTACGGCATTTCATCAGATATAAAAGTTGTATAGGGGGACCTAAACTCCACGAAAACCCAAATTACTGATATTCCACTTCACGGACCCCCTATTTTCACCGTCTCTCTACCTATAATAATTTTACCAACATAAAATTTAGACGTAAAAATTTACAAAATTTATATGGTGTGTTATAAATAAGCTGTTATAGCACTTGTTGCCTTAGAAAACTCGCCGCGAGCGGCTTTATAAAGCTCGTACTTTAAGTACTAATAGAAATGTGTATTAACATTTCTATCGCTTTCGGCTATACCGGAATTAAATTATAACGAACGTCGGACGTTAAGCCAACTTTTGGCCGTTGACTTGTATTACGGAATGAATACGTTTGAAATCTCGAGAAAAATCCAAAAATATGTCTTATTTAATTTAAAAAAACAACATAAACTTAACGTCCGGTATAACCGGAAGTGATCAAAACGTTAAAACATACTTTGAGGTACCTATTTGGTTTAATTTTTTTAGTGTTCGCTGGTATAACCGACGATTTAATGTAACCGATTATTATTATGATGTGATTTTGTGTGATATTGCTTCCTGTCAAGGATATATTTCCTTCTTTCCCTACACCCTTCAAATTTTGCCCAATAACAATCGATTTAAGTTGTATTTTATTTAGGGTAAGGCATAGTACTAATTCTCTTATTGGTGAGATAGGAATAATATGGGAATATGACAACACACAAGTATAAATGGTCACCACAATAAAATAGCACACAAAAAAATAAAAAATAATTTATTTAACATGCTAATAAACACAATACATGCAAAATAAACAGTTTGTCGACAAATGAAGTTGACAATAGCGAAAAAAACTTACCTTAAGGCAAAAAAGTAGGAATGCAATGTGTCCAAGATAAGGAGGGCCAGTATAGGGATTTCGGAAACCGTAAGAGATACGAAGTCGGTTAAATGGAGGTAAAGTTGCGCATTTACGGAGATATCCGGAAAATAACGAAATTCTGAAAAATCGTATTATTGTTTTCCTGTTTTTTTTTAGATCGAATTCTAAAGTAAATTTCACTTTTACATTGCCACTTTTCCGCTCTATCTAACAGCGTTAATTGTTTTGTAATCCGACGAGAACTTTATTTTTTTAAATACGGTCCTGTTTTTCTGATATTGTAATTTGAGAACTTTTTTCTCCCGAATGCAACGATGTATAACACACTGTGGTTTAATGGCGTTTCGAGGGTTTTTTGAATAACCTCAGGAAATTTTGAGATACGGTCCTGTATTTCTCCTAATTTTATAAATACTATCTTATAAATAAGCTCTAAATTTTTTACTTATGTTGGACTAGTTCAATAAATAACAAATAATTTAATAATAAACCCCAAATAAGTGAACAAAAATCATACCAAAACAGTAATAAAACGAAAAAGTAAGGAACTACATAATCAGGTGTTTAAAATGATTTCCGTTATTCTCTAAGCACAAATAACATCTTCTAACTGCCACATAACAGTTTCTTTGAGATAAAATAAAACATGCGATAGAATATCAAACTTTTCAGCATTTGTAAAATTATGTTCCGTATTTTCTGGAAAATAGAAAACCTCTTAAAACGCTTTCAAACGATCACAATGGCAATGTCAAGTGAAACAAATCACGCGTCACCATCTTAATTTTTTTGTTTCAAGCGCCTACTTTTCTTTTAAATCCCGAATCAACAGAAGTTTGAAATAATGATTCTGTATTTTGTTCACTTATTTGTGGTTTATTATTAAATTATTTGTTATTTATTGAACTAATCCAACATAAGTAAAAATTTAGAGCTTACTTATGAGATATTATTTATAAAATTAGGAGAAATACAGGACCGTATCCCAAAATTTCCTGACGTAGTTCAAAAAACCCTCGAAACGTCATTAAACCACAATGTGTCATACATCGTTGCATTCGGAAGAAAAAAAGCTCTCGAATTCCAATATCAGAAAAACAGGACCGTATTTAAAAAAATAAAGACGACTCGTCGGATTTCAAAACAATTAACGCTGTTAGATAGAGCGGAAAAAGTGGCAATGTAAAAGTGTAATTTACTTTAGAATTCGATCTAAAAAAAAAACAGGAAAACAATAAAACGATTTTTCAGAATTTCGGTTTTTTCAGGATATCACCGGAACTACTCGGAATTTTAAAACTTTCTAAACGGCATATATTAGGCACGTAAATGCGCAACTTTACCTCCATTTAACCGACTTCGTATCTCGTACGGTTTCCGAGATCCCTGTACTGGCCCTCCTTATCTTGGACATGTTGTATTATTTATACAAAAAAATGAAATAAAATAAGTAATTAGAATTTTGATTTCAAATATTATATTAAGGATTATAAACATTTAAATAATAGAAAATTATACAGGGTGTTTCAAAAAACACGTGCCATGGCTCGTGTGGACAAATAGTTCATATCAACATGGGTCCTTGGATAGCAGCATCTAATCTGTTCACATATTTTTATTGTTGAAATATATGCTATTTTAGGTACTTTTCATAACCCAAACTTCACTAAAATTACTAAACCCGTTTCGGAAATATCTTGAAAACGAGGGATCCGCGAACCCACGTTAATAGGAACTGTTGTCTTATTCTTGGGTAGGAAATTAACACAAGAAACACCATGTATATGTATATTGGTACTTCTCTTTTGCAGTTTTCGTGTTTCTTAAGTACTTAACACCCTGTACGTTTGATTTCAGATTTTTAAATTTCTTTCTTTCTTTCTTTTTTGTAAAGTCCCAATATCAAGTTTATTTTTCTTTGTCAACTGCATCCGCGAACCCGCTGTATAGATAAACTTATGCTACTGGCGTCTACGCGATATGGATAAAGTAACAAATAAATTATCAGTATATAGAAATCAGATCTAGCAATATGGCCTAGTCCCCACCAGTAGAGTAAGTTTATCATAATATCGTGAACATCTATAAAATGTAGAAAAACAGTAAAAAGTTATTAGTTTTATTAAACTATCAGACATAAATATACATTAGAAGATTCAGTTCGTTAATATGCCAAAATTATGAATAATTAGTTAACGAATTAACTATCAAAACCATTAACCACCCTGGATAATCAAACATTAGTAGCCAGAGTGGCTGATTGAACCAGTGATGCCAACCTTACCATGAATAATATCCCAAGTATGAGGGCCAAATGTCTCGTATTAAAAAAAGTCCCACTACAACTAACTATACACAAAAAAATGATTTTTTTTTGCAAAATATATACCAAGAAAAAAATTTAAATACGATTGCAGACAAGAAATGAGTTCAAAAATTTTTATTGAAAATGCCTGCCGGGTACATAACTATAACAAAGTATTTCTGAGCTTTCAAAATGTCCCACGAATTGGCCTCACTATCTCTTTGTCCCACAGAGACCTGAAAAATCCCATAAAATGGGACATATCCCACGGGTTGGCAACACTGTATTAACGCAATGTAAACAAACGGATCGGGTTGGAGCATGCGTAATATCGAATGGGCAGGACAGTAATTAAAAATTCAAAATAATACAATGAGGTTGTTGGAAATGACTTATTATATTTAAATGGGCGAGCCCTTGGGTGTGCTAGTGAAAGCCACATACTTTTTTAAAGTGAATGTCTAAATACTTAGGTAAAAACCCCTTTATCCTAAGTATTGCCGGACCATACACATATGTTTTTAGTTAACAAGTGTATGCAGAGCAGTGATGCCAGTACCCAAAACCTCGACCTCGTCCGTTGGAAATCTTGTGATGTGATTTTAAATTTGTGTGACTATAGATTTGTTCCAACGCCCTATTTTTGTATCGTTCTACAACCGTCACAAATCTGTTGGGATCGATTTTGTGCGCAGGCGTTAATTTTGCACTGTTTGTTGCCGATGCACAAGGGGAGCAAAGCTGGTACGTTTTTATGACCATTCTCTGAAAAAATCTCAGCTGATCCTGATAGGAAAGATTAGTTACTTATCATAAATCATAACCCTACTTTTGTTGCTTAATTTCTTCGTCTAAGCTTGAGTATTATCTTTTGTCGTTCCGTTTTGTTGTATTTAATAATTATGGAAGAGAATAACGTGATTAATGGTAAGAATATCTTGTAGGTTTGGGAAATTAAATAATCAGAATATTAATGAGGGGTTAAGCAACAACTCCTACAAAACAGGCTAAAAGAACTGCACGAATGCCAGGAATACAAAAACAACTGTTAAAATTCTTAGGGCGCAAGTCAGTACAAACGGTTCCTGCTCTTGGCCATGTATCGGTTTCACCGTTCAGGAACTGGTTTGCGAACGATCACAAATTTGGTTGGAACACCAACGGGATCGCTAGATACACCGTTTTGGGTCGGTTGGAAGGGCTTTCGACTACTACGCATGTGCGTAGAATGAAAGAGTTTAAATTATAGACGTCTTTTGAGATTTGACCTATCCTATTACATTGTTGACATATCTCGCTAGTGCCTGCCACGTGGTTTTTCGGGTTTGGTCTAAGATGGCTTATCTCGCTTATCAATTCATTCAAAGAGCCATTGATGGTTATTTCCATTGACCTTGTTTTCATTCCAGGATTTGCGGGTTTAAATATAATAAGTCATTTTCATAGCATCCCGTATGTATATTTAAGATAACAAATCCAGCAGTTTTTTAGTAGACAAATTTATTCTACAATATTTTTTTTATCAGGGTATTGGCTGCTTAGATATGCTAGTTTTCTCGTAATTGTTGGCATATCAATATAAATCAATAATATTTTTCTAGTAAAAATCATACTACGATTAAAGCAATGTCTATCTACTTTGAATAGTGCTTGAAAAGTTGTATTCAATGCATTTAAAAATATATAATATGCAACCATGCTCGTGTCATAAAAAGCACAATCTCATATGTTTATTAGTAGCAGTAGTAACAAGAGATATTTAACTAAGCTATTTTTAAATAATTCAATAAATTTAGTTGTTATGTCAGTTATTTTGCCTATTAAATAAATGATTATCGCGTTCTGCGATTTAATTGAAATTGTTTTAATCAATTAGTAGGAAGTTTTTTTTGTCTATGCAAAATAAAAAAAGAACTATTATGTCAATGCTCTTAGGCCTCTCCTACACTTTCATAAAATGTTGTTTTTCACTTTATTGCATTGAATAAAATAAGTCTAGCACAATTTATTAATATTTGAACTAAAAGTCTTTTATTGGTACTTGTGACTTGAGACTATGCTTTTGTGCAAAAAAAACAATGACTATCTAGAAAAAGCTAAGAATATAGGAGTAAAACAAACAAAAAAAAAATAAAACCTTAAAATACATTAGTAACTTACATCGTTTCTTTTGCTTAATTTTCGTTTAGGAATGTCAAATAATACAGACGGTTCAAGAATAAAAATAATTTAATTCTCAGTAGTGAAGCTACAGTGTTGCCAGATCGAAACGTTTTTACCTAGTTGTAATAAAGTTTGAAATAATTAATTAACTACGTTTCTATGTATTAAGTTCCACAAACGATTAATTTTTCGTATGAATTATATTTCACATGTGGAATGTACCTGTTAATACTGTTGTTAGAAAAAGAAAAATCTTTAAAAACTGTTTATGTTGCAAACAAGAATAAAATTGAAAATCAAAGTGAAAAAAATATTTAAAAGATGAATACACTTTCCACTTGTAAGCTGTAAACTGAAGAATAAATGTATTCTATTATACTACACAAAAAAAGGACGAAGAAAGTGCTAAAAAGGAAAAAAGTGGTAAAAATAAAGCATTAACAACATAATAAAATGACCTAAAGAAGCAAATTAATTGCCACTTATAAAAAAAAAAACACTAAACATTAATAAACAAAAAAGAAACTAAAAATCTTTGGTACAGAACAAGAGAAAAAAATCTGCTTAATCAGTCCTAGCGAGGCAGGTATATAGCGATAAAATTGTGTGTTCTTGTGATTGGTTACAAAACAGAGGTGTGAAATTTTCAACATAAATATACTACATTGGCCCCAAGTGTCAACCAATACGACCATGCGTGTCAAAATGACGGGAAAAAATATAACCAAAAACACACAATTTTCAAACTTAATCACTCCAAAATCAATAGAATGTCTCAGTCTCCCCTACCTTGCTTAGGAGCTGAGTGTCCAACTGACTGTCAATTTCTTTTAACTGGTTGTCCAAGGTCTGTTTCTTCGAGTCATAGTTCTTATTCGTATCGTACTTGCTGTAGGACGGCATGTGATAAGACGTCTCGCTGCCTACATACGAATTTCCGGAACCGTAGGCTGTAGAAACAGACAAAGGTTAAACGTAAGAGCACCCAACCAAAATTGAATTTTTTTTCTGTCTTTGTCGTTACTCTTGAAGTTAATGGCCATCTTACTCTAGCCGATGTCATGATATAATAAACACAAGGTATAATATCCCGCAAAGAGGGGGTGACCACATATATTTTATATATATTGGGCATATCAAGTGCAAATAATGACCAGAACCAGCCCGGTTTCACGATAGAACTTTTGCAATACTTGTGAAGTAGAGTGTCATGTAATGTAGAGTGTCATGTAATGTAGAGTGTCATGTAATGTCATGTTGTAATTTTTACGAACTGAATGAAATTGAATTGTAAAAATGCAAATGTTTTATTAAAGGTTAATTAAAGTAAATGCGATTTAACATATATATAAACAGTATATTGCCAATACGAACGTTCCAAAATACAGAGTGTCCCCGCTATAGGCGATGGCGGCAGGCTTATTGAGTGGGGTGGAAATTTTATCGATCGCGTCAGAGCCGGTCCGACATTATTTGTTTGTTGTTATTCGTCGCCATCTTTGGTTCTGGATGCTTTTTCAAATTACAGAATAAAAAGTGGTTCATCCACATTGTTGTCGGGATATTAGTGCTTATAAACTTTTATTACCTGACAACAATTTTTGTAAAGGAGTTTTTAATTTGTGGTGATTCGATTCGTTGTTTGGTAGGTTATTAGTGGCTTGTTTTGTTTAAGATGAAAGGACACAAGTGCATGGTGCTTTTTTGCAAAAAAAAGGAAGAGAGTGTCACTCGTATACAATATAATATATATGTGGTCACTACCTAACCTTAAAATTAATGTATTTTTAATTTGGTGCATTAGTAGCTGATAATAATTCCCAAAATAGTCAATATAGTCATTCATTCTTAATTTTTGGTTTAGAAAAAAGTGAGGTTAAGAAACATACGACGTCGGATGAAAGTTAAAATAAAGCTCGTCGTGTCGATTGTTACAAATATTCGGACGGAATTTGGCAACAAAAGTTTACACCAATCAGGGCACCGTCGGATCATCATATCGTCAGAAATCGTATGCATGGAACGCTGTCTTAAATCGAACTAATCGAAATTTTGATTGCAATATTTTTCCTAACTAACTAGTGAAATTTACATTAAAAGAGTTGACGGTCCTGTCGAATGTTTACTTTCACAAGGAAATTTCCGAACTGCGCAAACTCACAACGCCCCCTTCGATGCCCATAGCGGGGACATAATTGCAGATTATATGTGGGGGTGGCTTAGTCACGTCAAGTGGTGGTGAGCAGCTTGTGGCTTCTGCACTCCTCGACCATTTCACATGTTTTCATTTCATTCATTTTCAGAATTTTTAAAAGTTTACCAGAATTTTTTCTTATTTTAATGGTACAATATCACTAATCTGTGTTATATTTTTATGAAATTAATATACCTAAATACCATGATATTGTTCTTTCATTTCACCTACTATCAAATGCGTAAAACCTTTAAATACTTTTAATGGTATACAAAAAAATATCACTTACCTAATTCTTCTCGAGATACTGTGTTGCCTAACCCAAGGTCGATATCGGGACCCCCTAAACTTGCATGGGGGGTGTGATGCGGCGACCTTCCCAACATAGACACGTCCTTGTCGTAGGTGTGTTTCTGGAGCACTCTAATCATCGCGTCCCTTTCTGCTAACTTAGATTCTAGATCTTTTAATCTAAACGAGAAAAAAAAATACAGTTTGAAAAATTGTATATTTACCTTTGGACAACCTCTAGGTATACAGAGATCTCGTTAACCACAACACATACAGAATTGATCAAATTAGACAAAAGTTGCGCCTTAGTGAGTTCTGCAACATCATGTTTTCAAATTTTGAAAATTCTGACCATCTTTGAAGATGTAGACAAATTCGAATTTTCACGATTTCGTTTTTTTTTATTTTCTTATATTCTATTTGAAGACCCATGTGAAAATAAATTTCACAATCTCATTGCCACTTCTTCTCCTCTATGAGATAGATAATCTAATTAAATTTTCAATCCGACGTTTCGTTTTTCTCAACCATCATAAATTTGCTTTTTTTAAATAGTAGTGACATTTTATTTATGCTTTCTGAACCCCACTTGATATTCTGAACCCAACGATATATCACACTTATTATTTATTATTATTTTTGTGTTCCAAACTGATCCATTTTTTAAAATCAAAAATAATTTATGTTACATTATCATTATTGGAAGTAATGTAAAAAAAATAGTTTTTGATCCCAACTAGAGAAAACAACAATAAAAACAAAACTATTTCCAATAATTATTTATACAATTATTTGCGTTGCAGATAAATTAATAATTAATAGGTTTCTAATACACCTTAGATCTCTTGTATCATTTCTTCATTACGAAACGATCTTTAGCTTTCAACGACGATGCCAAATGTATGCATATACCTATAATGGTGGATATAAACAGAGAAGCAACTTACAGAGCTTGCCGCAGTTTGTTCAATATTTAAATATATTTCTTTACCTAGACTCCAAGTCTGCAACTTTCTTCTGTGCAGCGTGGACTTCATCCATGTGCCTGATCTTTTCATTTCTTGCTTCGGCTATAACGCGTTCGGTTTCTTGGCTCGTTTTTTCAAGGGCTGCAATTTTCGCGTCTCTAAAATCAAAGAAGTTCTAGTGTTAAATCTTGGCTAAAAAAATTCAAGAACGGGTTCACATCGAGAAAAAGCCGTTTTATTTTACTTACTTAGGAATACTTGCCGCGTCGATAGCGGCTTGTCGTAGTGCGCTTTCTTCCAAGAATCTTTGTTCCCACTTTGCACACTCCCCTTCGAGTCGCATCAGATGTTCGTCTCTTTCTCGGAGTTGCCTCTTTAACTCCGAGGCAGATTCACTACCTGAACCGTTGGGAGAGTCCCAACCACCTTTCCTTTCACCTAAAACAATACACAATGAACAATAATATCTTACATCAACGGACAGCGATATTGTTTATGCAAAATCAACTACTAACTAACCATAAAAAAGGTGTAAACATGAATAGCTATTTTGCCAAAGCGCTTCTAGACCACCTGGAATACGAAACGGATACGAAGAGAAAAAGCTTTCGCAAAGAATAAGAAATAAATGCGCCAAAAAATCTCTAGAGAAAAAAGGCATTAATTAAAGTTGAACAAAGTTAAACCTATTGTCTTGAGAACTGCCCGAGATCGTTATTAATTTTTTTAAATTTGCGACATTCTCAATTCGTCGAGTTCCACACTATCATGACTAATCGTTGAGCGCTGTTGAGTCATCAGTAAGGCTTGTATCTGTATAGTATAGTATTAAAAACGCTCTGTATTATACTTTTAAGTTGCATACCTTGCGCAGCCTTAGTTCTTTGCAACTCTCTCTCGAGTTGGAGTCGCAATTTTCGTTCGGTTTCTTCTCGTCTGTCGCTCGCCAATTGAAGCGAGTACAGGGCTCTCTGTAACTGAGCTACCCTTTCTACATAAACTTGCTTTTTGCGGTTCTGAAATCGAGCATACAAATTAAGCATTAAAGTATTTTGGTACAAAACACTAAAAACTGATTTTATTTTACTATTTCAGATCTATATCGATTACCCCTATCGATTTAATCGACTTACCTCTTCTTCGAGACGCACCACATTTCCTTGCGCATTAGTTAATGCAGTGTCCAAAATGTCAATGTGCGTCCTTTGCTCTTGAAGAGTCGCTCGTTGGGCGGCAAGTTCTATTTCTTGTCTCTCTTTAGCAGCAGCTAACTCTTTATCTAAATATAATAGAAAGTGGTTTAAATACTGTAAAATACGGTATGAAAAAAGGTCATATGAGATGAACATTGAACTAAACTGCTGGCCATTTGCTTTCGAGCAAGAAAAATTTCGCCTAAATTTAAAAGTTAATATTTTCTGAACCAGATATGACATCGATCTCCGGTTTTTAATGGTTGATAGATTTGTCCCTTAGGAAACAATTGCCAAGGTTGGATTGTCTTAAACTGTCAGAAAATTTTATATACAGGGTGTTAAAGAGGACGATGATTTTTGCTCCAATTTCAATAGCATGTAACTTTCACAATAATATTTTTAAATTTTATCACTGTACGTCAATTGAATCACTGGTTAATAGCAAAGAAAGTAATCTGTCAAATTTTTGATATCTGCTATATTTTAAGAGATACCGATTTTTTTGAAAACTTTGCTTTTTTTTCAATTTTTTGTTAGCTAGATCCCACTGTGCGTTGTATCGTGCAAACTTTGCAAGTGATTATTATACCTTCTGAAAAGCTTGTTTATGTTCAGTAACAACAATTGTACCTAAATGTTGTGATGTACAGTGACGTACTTATAATCACTTATAGGTCCATGCTTTATGAGTATCTCACAATTTTTTGTATTGGAAAGTACTCGCCCCTAGATTAGGCAAGTTTTTCCTTATTTTTTAGTTTTTCATATCGCGCTACAGGTATATTATACAGTGTATACAAAATTTTAAAAAAGATTATTTTTTTATTTAATTGTTTGAAAAAATTTATTTATTAATTTCTAACTTTCTAACACATGGTTAGCTTTGTTGCTAAACGCATTAGCATGGCTGACTTGATATTGTTTTTTTTCGTGATAATCTCGATTCAAATTAATACACTCGGATGGACGGGGTTTGGTTTGACGGGAGCTAGTGATATTTAATATTAAAGTGCCTTTCAATGTAAGTTTAATTTTATGAATAGTGTCGTGTTAGAAAGTTAGAAATTAATAAATACATTTTTTCAAACAATTAAATAAAAAAAAATATCTTTTTAAAATTTTGTAGACACTGTATAATATACCTGTAGCGCGATATGAAAAACTAAAAAATAAGGAAAAACTTGCCTAATTTAGGGGCGAGTACTTTCCAATACAAAAAATTGTGAGATAATCATAAAGCATAGACCTATAAGTGATTATAAGTACGTCACTGTACATCACAACATTTAGGTACAATTGTTGTTACTGAGCATAAACAAGCTTTTCATAAGGTATAATAATCACTTGCAAAGTTTGCACGATACAACGCCCAGTGGGATCTAGCTAACAAAAAATTGAAAAAAAGCAAAGTTTTCAAAAAAATCGGTATCTCTTAAAATATAGCAGATATCAAAAATTTGACAGATTACTTTCTTTGCTATGAACCAGTGATTCAATTGACGTACAGTGATAAAATTTAAAAATATTATTGTGAAAGTTACATGCTATTGAAATTGGAGCAAAAATCATCGTCCTCTTTAACACCCTGTATATAAAATTTTCTGACAGTTTAAGACAATCCAACTTTGGCAATTGTTTCCTAAGGGACAAATCTATCAACCATTAAAAACCGGAGATCGATGTCATATCTGGTTCAGAAAATATTAACTTTTAAATTTAGGCGAAATTTTTCTTGCTCGAAAGCAAATGGCCAGCAGTTTAGATTGAACTGGACTACTATAGATATTAAATTTCTCTAAATTTTAAAGGGGTTTAACATTTACTTACTTTGCATAATCAATTGTTTAATAATTGATTCTCGTTTGCTCAGTTCCCTCCTCAAACTGTCGGGACCATTGGCATCGGGGACCGGCGACCTACGTAGAACTTGGGTGGATAGTAAATCGACCTAGAAACGTATGGATTTTGAGAAAAAATAAATCAAGTTTAAAGAATATTCTGTTTCTAGTGCATTTTTATACCCAAGGAAGGAGTCACCCTTTAAATTTCATAAACGGTTACCTGAAAAATGATATCCCTGGAGTAAAAAGACATTCTTTATTTAACCAAGGTTATGTTTTTTTTTTAAATTGATTTTTTCCAAAGATATTACAAACTACAGATAGAAAAATGTACATTCTAGCCTAACCAACGAATGCAAACAGTCTTTCCCACCTCCTTCGGTCATTGTTGCAGCATAGCCAGATTGACATATTCATCGCAAAGGTATCTTGCAAAAGCCCAATTAAAAATTTGTTAATTTGGCAATCACAACTGGTTTAAGATTAATCCGCAATTGCTCTTCAAATAAATTTATTTCCCAATAATTTTACTATAAACTGTGAAAAGGCGATGAGAGATTCTTTAAAAATTCTTGCAAAATTTTGACTAATTGCCTAAATGTACAGGGCCTGTCAAAAAGTTCCACTTGATAATAAGAAAAATTTCTACTCTGCATTTGTTTTCTAATAAATTCGTTTAATTATGAATCTTGCAAGGGTTTTATTTTATAACGTAATGATTTTCTATTTATACATGGGTAGTTAATTAGCAGTTTTCGAAAATTCCTTGTATAGTATAGGCTTCTACAGAGTAATACCCTTTAAAGACAAACAGGGTTTTAACTTATTTACAAAAATATAAGTTTTCTCTCTCTTCTGTGATTTATAAAACATGTTACTATTAAAAAGAGCTTACCTGTTCTCTAAGGGCTCTATTCAGATCCTGATACCGACGACAATCTGTCTGAAGCCTTGCTCGAGCTGCCCTCTCCAGCCTCTCCCTTCGGTCACAAGATTGCACTAGCTCCTCGTGAGCTCTATGAACTTTATAAATTTCTTGTTCCAACTAAAATCGAACAAAACCAAATTAATTAGTAAAATTCTCTACAAATACACTTACAGCTTGAAATATAATCTGATATGACAAAAAAATTTTAAATTATTTTAACGGTTCCTACCTTGTGAGTTTTCTCAACTCTCTGATAACAATTTTCAAGCTCATGTTTTAAAGCACTATTTTCTCTAATGAGAATTTCTACCATTTCCGCCGAGGGCCAAACTTCCTCCTCCCTCTTTAAGTCATTCTCCTCTCTTCCCTTTGTTGGAGGTCTTGGAGCAGACACACCTCTTCGAAAACCTATTCAGTATATTAAAGAATGGTATACTTTAGCTTTGACAGTAATATTGATTATATATCGCGGGAGACCGTTATACAACGAATTTGCAAATCGAGAGCTGATATAAAACTTTAATGGACTTTAAAGCGCGACTCGAATTGAAAACGTCTGGGAATCCCTGAATTAAGTGAAAATTAACAGCTGGCATTTACAAGGTATTTTTCTTACCTGCAAAATCAGTTTTTCCAACACCAACTGAAGTCAAATCGGGCTGAGATTTGGATAATGCCAACTTCTCGTTATTAATTTTATTTCGGCTGTTTACGGCAGCTTGAAGGGGCGATTTGTCGGCCCACTTGCTGGGATATTCCGGGGGCGGGGGTAGATTGTTTATGTCAAAGGAAGCAGGGTCGAAACGGCCTATGAGGTTTTGTATAATTTCATTGTTTACTGTGCAATTTGTGGAAGGAACTTTCACCTAAAAATATTAAATATTTTATAGGAGCTCGTGCAGACAAAATCTCCGTTTCTTTTTTGTTGTGTTTATTACGTACTTCTCACCATAATACACCTAAGCGTAAGAACATTAAATGCATAAAAATATTTAAGGGACTTACTTCCTTGGCTAAATGTTTTAAAACACTCGACTGGCTAAGGTAATCATCTGGTATTTCAGTTATCTCTTGAACACCTAAAATGTATATCAATCTTTGTTTATTTATTTCTGCTTGTGCTTGGTAAATACAATTGGAAATGTACGAAATAACATAATTACATATTATTATATTATATTAATAATTAAAAAGACAGAAGGTAAAAAACTTTAAACTATCTGAGGTAAGTTTAAGAAGGTGTATGTATATAATATGTAAATACAAGGTATGATATCTAGCCGTTCTAATTTGGCTTGACGCGTGTAGTAACGCCATGGTGCGACTTATTTTTATATTTCTTATGGAGATTCACGTTGTTGTTAGCGTTTTTAATTCTCTTTTAAGGGTTTTATGCATTTGATAGTAGGTGAAATGAAACAATAATATCATGGAACTGAGGATATAGAGACTAAAGCTAAAATGCTGCATAGTTAAAGAAATTAAAGTATGACAAAACTTACATTGTGTAGTATGGGGCGTTTCTAAATCAGTGAGAGCAATTTTTAAATGTTTAGTCCTGTGCCAATTTAAAGCGTGAAAGTTCATAAAACATATCTTATTCTAATTGATTTCTTTTAATCTCTAGGAAAGGATATATATCAAAATTATTTCTCTGCTTATCCATACCACAGCGTTGTATGTATTGTATCATGCATTTTTCAGTTCAGTTTGTGTTAAAATAAGTATTTTAATAAAAAAGCAATATTTTTTATAAATACCTGTGCTTGTTACAGATGGTGATGGAGATGCAGAACTTCTTTTCTGAACCGGAGATAATTTCGAATCGCTATACAGACTAGGCTGTTGAAGAGAGTAGCTGGGTGATGACGTAGGTCCAGAATTTCTACCTAAAATTTATATCCGTTAGGTATAGTTTATTTACATATTATATATTGCCATGTACACATTACATATCCCTCAAAGTAATTGATAAATAAATAATGTGATCAATGACTAGGCTGATGACAGAGAATTAATATTGATTAGTATTGAATGTAGAGAAATATGGCTTTAATTTTCAAAAATGCAAACTTCATTCAGTTGTCCAGAAAATCCGAAAATGTTTATTAAAAATGAGTCTCTGGAGTCGTCATTTTTAGACTGATTAAGTAAAAAATGATGATTTGACAAGCTCCTTGATTTGACACCCCCACTTATTGTGCAACAAACAAAGAGTCTCCTTGAGATACCACCTAAAAAAACTTTTTGTTCGGGTTTGTTCGGTGGTGGGATAAACCTTGCTAATATTTTTGTTAGAGGGCACCAACTTTAAGGTTCTTCTAGCGTCATCTTTAGTCAAAATTAAAAGAAAAATAAAACCTCACACTGTATGTCAGTGTCAGTATCAGTATGGCAACAGTTTTTTTTTTTATTTATAAATTTTGAGTTTATATGAACTCAAAAAAAAATAATTAAGAATTGGGGTTGAATCTTATAAAAGGTGTTCTCGGTTGTGTTTATGATAAATCAGTATGTACCATTTATACTTGACAAGGTAGGCAAATTTCTGAAAAAATAATTTAATTAAACAATAATAATTTAAGCAATGCAAGGAACAATTTTAAAGTAATATAACCTTGATCTCTGATATATCAAACTCACTGCTGTTCAAATCCAACATTTTATTAATTTAACTTATCACCCCGCCTATCTCCATCTAATTAGCCTTCCATCTTCCATCATAAACATCACAAGTTTTGATAATTTGATAACGACAATTAGCAATATTTAAAAAATTGTCAGACCACGCGTTATAAAACTTGTTTACGTTTTTCAAACGCCTGCATTATGGCAAAAGTTATTATAACATTTAATACCAGACAATGAAAAGTACAAAAATAGAAGTTTATTAAGTAAATACCACAAAAGGAATTTATCAAATATTTTAGATAAGCTATTTATATAGATACAAATATTATGAAAAGTAAAGAAAATCGTAATGTTAGTTGCCCGAGAAATACTAAATTTAATACCCGAAAAAACCCACTGCACTATGTAAGCCAGAAAATCCAAAATGTGTGTTTTTTAAAAATATCAAAACTAGGGTTGGCAAGTTTTGGGCATGATGGTTAAAACCAGTTGAACAAAACCGGTGGTTTTAACCTGGTTTAAAAAAAATCAGTGGATTTAACCAGGTTAAAATCGGACAGGCCAAAATGCGTTTTGACTACTTGATATACAGAAGCTAATTTGTTATATTTTGGTTTGTAGACATAGTATTAAATGTCCTTGGGTAAAAATTTGTAAGACTGAATATAACAGAGTTTGAAAAATTCCCAAAATGCCTGCAAGAGCAAAAATGTTGCTAATTCTACAAATTTTGAATTAATTGCTTTACATAAAACTGAACATTTGCTCCGTGAAAAAAGTATGTGGGAAATAATGAAATTTTTGACCAGTTGTTTTAAGAGCTGCTTTTAATCACATGTTGCTAAGCAGGCACTATTTTATTATATGCAGCTTTAGCCAAATATACTTAATTTTTTTTTAAACTAAAACTAGATTCGCAAAGCTAAAAGCATTGACAAATGTTATGGGAAAATTGCGTTAAAAAAATAATGTAATAAGAATAATAATATCAATTTCAAATAAGAACAATTTTCAAATTTTTCTCGACGATATTCCCGAAAATTGCTTGATACCCCAATAACATGTCAGACGACCTAAATATTAATAAATTAACTAAAAACATTTTATTATTAACGGTTAAAATTTCACGAAAATAAATATTCATCAGCTGATGACTCACGTCTCTTTCTAACCTGCCAAAAAGTGGCATATTTTTTAATTGAATTGTTGCAACTTAGATTGCTGATTTGGGATTCTCATCTTAACCGTCCAGTGTCCTGGTCAGAATCCAAAAAACTGGTCTTTTGCCAACTCTGCACCGTAGGGATTTATATGAAATAATATAACCGCCGACTTAAGAACAAAATGACTTTTACAAGCAGAAAATCACATTTTTTAAGTTACCACTTAACTTTTGAAGATATTACTATGCGAAATATGCCAATCACGTTTATCTAATCTTAATATTAAACCAGAATGCCTACGTACCGACTGATAGAATATACTTAAGATGTATGCGAATTTGTTGAATAAATCACGTTTCAAAAATAAGTTTTACTAATAAAATTAGCACATCGTATAAATAGAAAAAAATACACATCTTATTAACGCATTTTAAATCTCCAAATCAGTTTTCCCGCTATTCTAATTGCAGTTTGTTTGGATTTTTGGAAAATTAAATCACCAAAAATCAATTTTGAATGTGAAAAATCTTAAAAAGAATAAAATTTGCACGAAAATATCAAATAATATCTGCGTTTAGCATTTTCAATTAGGGCAGTAAGTCAGTTATAACGCAAAATTATGTTTAACTCTACAGGGTGTTATGGAAATAACGTATTATATTTAAATGGGTGACTCCTGGGGTGTCCTAGAGAAGCGCTACATATTTTTTTTTAAATCGAACGTTTAAAAAGTGGGGTAATTCACCCATAAACCCACAGGTCACTCCGCGGCACAATCATATTACACTGCCCAGCTGTCTAATAAACACATGTTCTGGCGCAATGTTGCCAAACTGTGGAAGAGTGTAAAACTTTAGATTCTTATAAAAATAAATATTTAGCTAATTTCTAATGGGCCTAAATCAATTTTTAATCCCTTAATGAAGAATGATGCAATAATTATGTTGACAACAACAGGACCTCCCCTTAAGTCTTAATATAGACGAGTCCAACCAAGGGTCGAGTGCTTCGTACATATTCGGAAAAATAGCGCGGGGTTGCCATTTCCGAGACAATAATTATACAGGAAAGTAATATTACAGAAGGAAATTCCGCAATTTATGAATATAATCTTATAAAACATCGAAAGTGACAACGCTGTATTTTTTAGATATTTCCAAATAACGCAATATCGATCGACCGAATAAACCCGAAACAGACTGAAACGTGTAGTTACTAGAAATTTTTAGATGTTAAATACAAATGCATAAAAAAATTATATTATTTCCCAGACCCCGGATGAAACTTTATACAATAAGGGAGTATTTTTGTCTATACAGTAGCACTTTAAAATACTAATTCAGATTGAATGATGTGTTCATGAGATGCATACAAATTTACGCGAAAACTAATGTGAATTTGTGCTTTTGTTTTTGTGAGGTTATTGTGCCGGTTTTTGTTTGGATTACCTACTTGGTGTTTTTTTATAAATTAAGTTGGTTTTAAATAAGGCCGAAAAGGTAAATATAATTGCAGTTTTTTTTCTAAAGGGTAAAGTGGCATTTAAGTTGTCCAGATCTGACAGGTGTCGTTCGAATTGAACAAATGAGAACATACCTGACCATTTATAAACGCCGCGGCGGTTGGTTCGAGTCAGTTCAAGTTTATAAATCAGAGATTGTTTCCCAGCGAACTGAACTGAACGTAAAAGTTTATAATAATGTACCCTGAAAAATAAACAACTTCCAATATGTCAAACGGTTATTGACATTCTAAAGAGTGACAACACTGCTCAAAATTCATTGACGTTTTCCGCCATATGTTGTTTTGTTCTTCTTCCTCCCAGTGTCACCCCGTGCTTAATTTTGGTTTGACGTCAGGTCATGTACAGGGCATATTAAATTAAAGCGCCATTTTTGGATATTTTTTTTCAATTTGTCTTCATCTCAGGAATTGCCAGTTTAAATATAATACGTCATTTCCATAACACCCTGCATATGATGGCTCAAAAATTGTTTCCTATTCCGCTTTTTTGAGCCACCCTATAGAGTACAATTAATTCTAAAAGTGGCTTTTCAGTGATGGCTAAAAGGCCGAAAGAAGGCGAAAAAATAGATCGTTAGTATTAATAACTCTAATACAGTTTGCGACCAAATGGCTGACAGTGACGTAACAGTCGAAACCATGGAAACTGCCAAAATGCTGTTTTGTCATTGGTGGTTCTCACTTAGACAGCCAAGTCACTGCCATCAGTATCAGTTTTAAGTCGCGAATTATATTAAAAAATATATGTAAAAAGGCATACCTGTCCAAGGTTCATCTCCAGCACTATGAATAATTAACGTATTATACGATGATGAAGAAACATCCAAAGAACTACGATTCGAGGGTAAACTATCTCGTAAAGAACTCCTATTACTGGCTTGAAGATTTTCTTGGCCTTGAGGCTCCTGTCGCGGGGTGTGTCGAATGACGTATTTTTCTTCATTCGACAAGTTCTCGTTTGACGTAGATACGTCCGTTTCGCTACCGCTCAGACTTTGCGGCAAAATACCTGAAAATACAATAAACACGAATTTCTTTTGATTATGTCGAATAAAAAAATTATCCAAAAAATCATTAAGTTCAGTATATTCTAATAATTAATTAAGAACATGTGCAATTACCTTGGACACCGGTAACTTGGCTAGCGTAAGATCTGAATCGATTGGACTGTTGCATCGTGAAATCCTAGTTATTTCTTCAAACCACTCACTTTACATTGAGAAAAAATCTGCAAAATGAAATAAAGAGAAAATATTTTATTTATATTTTGGGGAAAATATTTACTTTTTCTTTTCAATTGTCAATGTATATTAGTCCCTCAGCGATTTTTTGTACAGGCCAACAACAATGAGGTACTTACTCCATTAATCCAATAAAGTAAAAGAAGGATTCTGTGATAAAACTGCTGTTTCATTGTGATGATCAAGAAGATAATATTGCTTGTATCATAATCATTAAGAGTAATAATATATTTCGTCTAGGCCTACTTACAGGTAACGACAGCTAAATAAATCTACCTGTAATATTATGGTATAAGAGTTGTTGTATCATGCAGTAATCCCATATGATGTAACGTAAGATCTTGACCTAGTGAATACACTCATGATCACAGAATCTGTGCTTCTTTTAGTAGATGACTAATAGACAAAATATTCTAAGGACCAATGGCGATTGTCGCATTCTGTTGAGTCACCATTAGAGAGATTTTAATACCCAAAAAAATTGCCGCAATGGTTATATTATCAACCACAATTTTTTAAAATAACAATGATGGCTTTTTATATTATAAAGAAGTTCCAAAAGTGAAATACCTACTGTGGTTTTGTTCAGATTAATTTATAGAAGTAGGGAATTATAACAACTTCAAAATTAATGTGATTTAAGGATACAGGGTGCCTAAACATTAAGATCCACAATAAAGTTATATTTTAAGAAAAAGTGACTTGGTATTTTAGAGAATTTTTTGATAATATAAATGAAAAGGGTACTTAATATAATAAATAAACTTTGAAATATTATGCCCTCTGGGGACAAAACTTTCATGAATTCATTTCCATGAATAATTATGTTTTTTTTTCGTAAATTGAAAATTTTTGATTAGTGCAAAAAATTATTGGTAGAAATTTCTTTAGTTTTTGTTTTCTTTATACTTAAAATATGATTTTTTTCAAGCAGGTGTAGATCTGAAATGGTCAAACACCTATAGGTTTGCTTATCCTGGGACACACAGTATTACTGGGTCCCAAAAAAAAAAGGCTGGGTACTTCGCGCATCCTTCAATGATATAAATATTTCTCATTAATGAACATTACCTAAAAAAAAGTCGGAAAAAAATTACAGAATCAACACGAACTTCACTAACTGGCAATCTTCATGCATAAACATATAATACGAAACTAAATAAAGCGGATTTATGTATTGTATTAATTTAGTGCTAATTTTTTTTATCAATAAATATGAAGAGGGGATCCGTTGTGATAAGCACATTCCTACGAAAATATTTAGCACATTTTTGTGAAGATAAGAAATGCAAACATATTATTCAAATAAACATATTTAACCCATGTTTGATTTGTAAGTGTTCTTTCTTGTGCTACATTAATTACACAAAAGTAGGATAACATATCCCTTCATTGACATAGACAACTTCACACAAACATAATAATAAGGACTTATATAACAATCTGTCATTATCCAGTGGTCAAAAGTTGTTAAATTAATCACATCTTAAGAAAGGTGAATACCGTGGATAATAATACTGTTCATTTTTACAAGCCCCTTAACTGAATCACTAACCTTACAAAAATATACCAAAATACTGAACTCTTAAACGTTTTAACTTTTACAAATTCACTCATACACAAAAACTTCAATAATAATATCAGATTACTCTGCAGGTTTTGTCAAATAGTGTTCAGGCTAGAATACTTGATTGTTCGATAGCCAAGTATGTATGGGTAATGAGGAATTTCCCGGGTAGTCAGAACTTACAAGTTTCTTGAAAGGAAATGAGCAAATTTTATGCCCTGCAAGTAATTTCGGAACAACACAGGGTCAGGCAGACCTAATTATAGTGTCAATAAATGATATTTCTCTGCCTTGCTATTTAGAGTGATACTACTCATACTCAAAACAAGATGAACAGAACATAGTCATCCAAAAAGCAATGTTTAAACTAAAAATTTCTGATTCAAGTCATTCTAGTATAATTTCAGTAATGCAAGATTTCAGATAAGATTCAACAAAATGCAACCAGAAACTTTTATTGATATCGTCACATAAAATTTTCCGACACCAATCTGGCTTTCCCAATTTCTATTTTATACTTACGGAAGGGTAAAAAACACTCTAGGACAACATCTGAGGGTAAAATAGGGTTTGAAAAATAAATAAATAGGAAATTGTGCCACAGACAAACTTTACAATACATACGCAAACGAATAAATATAACTTTAACTTTTTAATTTCCAACAAATTCTCCCAGAAGATGGCATGGAAGTTGCATAAAATTTTTAGAATTTTTCAAATTCCAATCGTTAGTTCAATGAGCGCCACTGTGAAATGACACCATGACAATTACATATTATTGTTTCACTTCTTAATTCGAACCTAGACTGACCATGTCTCGCTCCTTTTCCCTTAACAATTAGAAAAGGACATGTGATAATTGTGTAGATGGTGTGCATACTTACAAGATGAAAGTAACTGACATGATGAATTTCAGGTTTTACGATCTCAAATATAAGAAACCGCAGGATCACAGAGGGAAGGGTTACCAACATTACAAACTGACTGATCTGTCATATGTCAAACGTCATCATATAACTGACAGTAGCTGTCAAATTTCTGAAATTTCTTTTACGGTTCTTTGCTCGTTGGTTAGCACGTGGAACAAATTTAAAAGGTATTTTGACCATTTTTATGAGCAATTTAGGTTAAAATCTGCAGCGAATTGTACATGAGAAGTCCAGGAACACGATTGTGTAAATTATGTATCTTTAGAAAACATCATCGACCCAATAGTCGAGCAAATACTAAACTGCATCATGCTATTCCAACCTAAAATGTATGTTGTTTTTAGGCACAATGGTGACTCAAAAGAAGCAGAAAAAGGCGATTGAGAGCATCAACAGTCGATTAGCTCTCGTCATGAAATCAGGAAAATATTGCCTGGGATATAAACAAACCCTAAAGGTAAGACCTGCAATCCTGCATGCCGTTATCGCACGAGATAGTTATGTGCGAATGGTCTGTTCTATGCTAACTAGCGTCAGAAATTTCCTAGCTCTTGGTTGCTGCGTTATGTTTGTATTTGTCTTGAAAATTCGCTGTTTTTGAAGCCTTCTTTAAACCTAAAATTATTGGAATAAGTACATTATGGAAGCTTCATAATATTTGAAGAAATCCATATGAAAGCAGTTAAAATATTCTCATTACTTTTTTTTTGAATTATGGTGAAATAACTCTTATTAAAACTATACTTATTTCAGACTCTGAGACAAGGAAAGGCTAAACTTATCATCATTGCCAACAATACACCTTCGTTAAGGAAATCAGAAATTGAATACTACGCAATGTTAGCCAAAACAGGTGTCCACCACTACACTGGAAACAATGTAGAATTAGGTACAGCCTGTGGTAAATACTTCAGGGTGTGCGCTATGTCAATAACGGATCCTGGAGATTCTGACATAATCAGATCGATGCCAGCAGGAGATGGGGCACCACAATAAATTTTAAGTTTTTTTTAATGTATGACCTTTAAATAAATTGTATTATAAAATATAGTGTTTATTTTTGACCGACCAACGTTTATACAGGGTGTCCCTGATAAGAATGCACTCTACAGGAATCTTGTTAACCACACAGAAATGATCAAATTGGACAACAATTCTGTAAAGTCACGTTTTCAAATTTGAAAAAATCCTTATTACAAGGAATTTGAGCCACATCAAATTTTTATGATTTCTTTTTCTTTATTTTCCAACTCTATTTGAAGAGATGTTTACATTCTCATTGCCAAGATATTTTAATTAAATTTCAATCCGACGTTTCGTTTTTTCGCAACCATCATCAACTTTTTAAAATAATAGTAAATTTTATTTCAATCTTTATTCATGAATTATATGGTGGCATTCAAAATTACAGGATCTTTAAGAGTTTTTGATATTTTACATAGTATTCTTTCTTAACCTATTACGACCCCCATTTTCCTTACCCTTGTACCCTCCTATAGTTTCCATCAAAATCTGTCCTATCTTTTGACTGCCATAAAACTCTAGGTAACCAGGTGACCATAAAATTTACCAAGTTTCCAGCAGGGCCGGAGTACAATGCATCCCTAAGTATATAAGTATAAATAGCTGATTTTATATTGGTTTATAGAAAGGAATACATGTTTTATAGCATATAATTTATTTTTATTATACTATGTCTCTTTAATTTAATACTTTTATTGAGGTTAGGTATTGGACAAGGTCCTGCGTTACAAGAGTCACGGCAGCGCCTAGGGTCGAATCGCTACCCGACGTTCGATCTGTGGGAACTCCCATATGAAAATAAAAAAAGTTTAAAGATTTAGGGGTAGACACAATAAGGATTAATTAGGTAGTCTATTTGTTGCAATGGTATATCTTGAACCAAACTATTACCTATGCCTTTTCTTATACTACTGGAGCGCTGCGACGTCGGTCGACCTACAAGGGAGACAATAAAAGGATAGACCATCTGAGAAGTTTAATCTATAAATAAAACTACACAGGTAAAAACTATATTTTATTGGTATATGCAATTTATTTACATAGTAAGATTAAATACAAGTATTTCCCTTAAAAGAAACTATGAACAGTTTCTCAATATTTATAAATAAAAAAGTTTGCAATTAAACTAGAATACATTAAACTTTATTGATCGCGACGATCATTACATTTTAATGGTATTGGACATTGGAAACGTCAATTAATATTTTTACAGCGTAATTTACAAATAACTTAAAATTTAAAACATTTATATCGTCCGCATTGGCACCTATCTTTCCTTTCAGCTGCTTTATTTTATAGCATTTGGAAAAAATAATGGACTAAGAAGTGCTGAAGAATAAGTAACGGATTTACATTTATCGAGAACCCTCCACATCATTCTACCTAATAAATAGGACCACCTTTAAAACCGACAAAACGTCAACGCAACGTCATCTTTAAAGGATATTTTAAAGTTACGGTCGACAGCAAATAAAACCATGGTCACCGTCAACATCTATTTAAAAAACGAGAAAATTAAACTATACAATTTTATTTAATAATTTCGGTAAGTGAAAAGAATAATTAAAAGGTAGACACACTTATCATTGTTCCCAAAATATTACGGAACCTCTTACAGCAAAAATCCATTGGAAAATTGAGAGTTTTCCAGTTTATATCGAGCTGTTTTTTAATTAGTATAAAACACCATAGTGGTAATCATTTTAGTTGGTAAATTTTGTATTTAATATTAAAAAATCAACTCGATAGAACTTTCATATTGTTTATCCTCAAAATCGGTGTTTTTATCGTGATCCGCTTTTCTCTCTTCGACTGTCACCACCTGCTCCGTGGTCGGGTACACGTTGGTGAGCTGGAATTTTGTCGAAGAAGGTGTGATTCATGGCTTCCTTGAGTGTTATCCTTTCCGAGGGTTCATATTCGAGCATTTTGAAAATTAAATCAAATAGGTAGTTGTGGTCTGTTTCATCCGACTGCTTATACCGCTGAAAGTAAAGTTTTACAATATCAAAGAATGGCGGAGTTCAATTTTACGCGCTTATGAAAAGTTACACTTTCGACCACAACTAACTAGGTAAATATAATTTTAAGCGGAAATTTAATCGAAAATATTCTTTTGAGAGATAAAAAGGGATTTTTCTCAACAAAGTGTCTAAAGAGCCAATAACTGACCTTCAATTTACTGTTAAATTAGTGGACAAAACCTCTAAAAATTTAACTTTTCTATACTGTTTATTTTTTTTTTAGATATTTTATTGATACATACAGGGTGTCCCGGATAAGAATGCACCCTACAGGGATCTCATTAACCATATGGTATACAGAAATAATCAAATTAGACAAAGACTTTTTACGATTTCGTCTTTTTTGTTTTCTGATTCTATTTGAAGAGATATGTGAAAATAAATTTTAGATTCTCGTTGCCACCATTTCTCATCTATAAGAAAATTTAATTAGATGTTCAATCCGACGTTTCGTTTTTTCGCAATCATCATCAATTTAATTTTTTTAAACAGTAGTAACATTTTCCTTTATGTTTTTGAACTTCACTTGATATTCTGAATCAATGATATTACAGACCTATTATTTTTTATTATTATTATTATTGTAAATAATGATAAATAAAAAAAAATGTAAGCTAAAGTATAAAAACTACAATAAAAACAAAAATATTTTCAATAAGGTGCTTATTTGCTTTGAAGATAAGTTTTTAGTTCGAAACGGTGTGGTATACGGTTGGATTTTTCTTCACATTTCCACATATCTCTTCAAATAAAATCAAACAACAAAAAACCGAATCGTAAAAATTCGGTTTTGCCCAATTTTCTTCGGAACTATTACGATTTTTATAAATTTGAAAATATAACGTTACAGAACTCACTAATATGCAACTCGTGTCGAATTTGATCATTTCTGTATCTCCTATGGTTAACGAAATCCCTGTAGATTCCGAGACACCCTGTATATGGCTGCGCTTAGTTACCTCTTAAAAAATCGTTAACTAAAACTTACCAATAAAGGCTTGCAGTTATCCCTAACATATCTACCCGCAGAACTCTTCTCGTCCCAGTCCAGTCTGCCTTTATAGAAGTATTTCGTTTTTGTTTTCCTTGCCATCCTGCCACCAAAAATATTATTGTAAATTTAGACGCAAGAAATCTAATTTGGGCGGTTAAATTTTAATCCTGCAAATTTTGATCTTGAGGTTATTAATAAACCGCTAAAATTTAGGTTGCACGAATTTATGTTGTTTTTTGACGAAAATACGTTTAATTCGTCAAAGTATATTACGTTAAAATCTGCAGGATCTAATAAACGATTAAAGTTTATATTTAAATCCGCGAAATTGGGAAAAAAAAACTAAAAATATCCGTCGTACCTTAAAATATAAAATATTGGAATATAATTTAAGACCCTAAATAATAAAATTTAAAAATAAATATATTTAATTGAATTCTGTTGGTAAATATTTATTAAATTAATAAAAAATCTGAGAATTAACTTTTTAACTTAATCAACAACAAAGGTATTGGTAAAAATATCCCCATGATTATGACGAGTACTCACCGTTGTGGTATTTCTCCTAAAATACGTTGCATCATTGCTAAATGCTCACGGTTATCGTGGGTCTGGAATAATGTGATACCAAGGTAAAGTTCAAAGAGAATGCAACCAACTGACCAAACATCACAAGGCTGTGACCATCCAAGTTCTGAAAAAATAATATAACTCTCATATCATACACTAAAATTGATATAAATCTCCGAGGATTCGTTCGATTCGTTGAATTTTGAATTCTAAAGAAAAACGGAATAGCGCAAAAAATGAGACGACCTATTTTTGGAGGCAAGAGCCGTGTTTCCATCCATTTTATACGAGAGGTAAACCAGCGTTTAAAACAATTCTCCTTTCAACCGTTAATGCATACACATATTTATAATTTTTGGCAACTTGTTTCCATATACAGGGTGTTATGAAAAAGTATATACATTGGAAATAGTTTGTTATACTTAAATGGAGTGTCCTAGAGAAAACCTACATCTTATTTTTTTAAATCGACCGTTCAGGAACTTAGATTTAAACCCCTAAAATCATACCGCATGTGACAACCCCGTAAATATTATTGTGATATCTAACCAATACGTGTGCGCTAACCTTAAATCGTTCGCTACCATATTCCCCATGGCCTTTCCCGCTGAATGGTTCAATCCAGCGCCGAGGCACAGTGCTGCTCGAGACGTGAAGGCAGCTGTACGTCAACTACGGTTGCCTGACGTGAGCGGATTTCAATATAAATCATTCAAATGGCACCTTCTATTATAAACAATCTTACTAAACTGTTCTCACAGAAATTGAATCTTTTATAAATTCCGCTATATTTTGACTTTGGACATTCTTTTTTTTAGGAAAAAATAGTGGATAAAAAACGACCGTATCAGAGAAAAAAATATAAAGTTTCGATTTATGACGTCGTTAGGCTTTTATAAAACCAGTGGATCAGATTGTGAGTTTACTTTCCCTTTTAGAGGTTCAAAATAAGTATGTCTCGCATAATCTTGTATAAATTACGAAAATAATTCGTTATTCAAATAAAACGAATCATTGGCGAACAAAAATTATGAATTAAATTTTTAACCCTTTTACAAATAATGCCGGTCTTTTAAAAATACATAACCTGGCATTTGTAATGCAGTAAATATTACTACAATTTAATAGCCAAACCACGTACATGCATATATTAAAATAGAACAAAAGGAACTTAGGAATCGGTTCATAAAATTTTGTTGTAGGTGTGGGAAGCGAATCTATTTTTATCTCTGTTACCTTATGGCTGACACCTAATGGAAACACTTTGTCGAATCTATAAACACAGTTAAGTTTAATTAATAATAGCGCACTGTTTATTATAAAACTGGATTTCCTAGTTTACATTAAACGAAAAAAATATTATATATATTTTCTTTTTTACATCCAGCTTGGAGACAAAGTAATCTCAAACATGTCCTAATGAATCAAAGCAAGGACACTTGTCAACGGAGCAACAAATTAGTACTATTTTTTTTTTTCCTGCTATCTAAAATAATTATTTATAATAAAGTACTAAAAGTGACATTTTATTCTGCGAGTCTGGGGCGAGAATCCGAAGGCGAAAGCTATAAATCGGCCCATGCCAGGATGTAAACCTCTGTAACTGACGTTTTACAATATTTATATAGTTGTTTTTAAAACAATAATCTAAACAACACCAACACAGCATAGAAAATGGGTAACATGTGTGCATAACCTTGTCGAATAATGTTTCAATATTGTATACAATTTTTTTTTGTCAAAGGTCCAAAATAAAAGGTAAATTTACAGTCTCGGTATTTTGGGATACCGTCGTTGCGTGGCATTGCCGCAAAACGTTCTCTGCCGTGCCAAGTCGATGTGACAAGCGCAGAAAAAAATCGGAGGGCGGAAATATAACTTCATTTCATTCAACGTTTTATAATTTTTATCAAAAAAAAATAAATAAAAAAATAATGCGGTTGTGTGAACTACCTTTTGCGTTAAATTAGATTCCTACAAGATCTGACAAAAAGCGACGCTAACTTACCTAAAATAACTTCTGGTGCTCTATAATGCCGTGTAGAAACGATAGTACTGTGATGTTCGTGATCGAATGTAGCACTGCCAAAGTCAATTAACCTAACATCAGTCCTTTTCACTCTTTTTACATCTCTTCGCTAAAAAAAATTATAAACTAAACGTCTTATACAATATCAACATAATATAGAAAATATGTTAAAATTTAAAATAACAGGGCTATTCTATATTCGTTTTTAAAAAAAGTATATACTATGTGAAGAACTCGAGGCTAACATGAGACAGCGATTTAACTATATTGTAAGCGAAGCATTTTTAATAATTACCAAGTTTTCCAGAGAAAAGATTACCTAAAAAGTTGTATACACCCGGAGATCTTGTAAAACTCCCTTTCCCACCTATTGTCATTATTGCCATTATTGCAGCATAGCCAGATTGTCATATTTATCGCAAAGGTATCTTGCAAAATCCCAATTAAAAATTTGTTAATTTGACAATTACAACTGGTTTAAGGTTAATCCGCGATTGCTCTTAAAATAAATTTATTTCCCAATAATTTTACTATAAACTGTGAAAAGGCGATGAGAGATTCTTTAAAAAAATATTATTATACTTAAAAGTATCAAACTTGAACTAATCCGACTGCACTCTGGCAACATCTACTTTTATTTTGCTATGCGCTAGGAGCTCAAGAGACAAACTATGAATGGCTAAAAATCTTGTAAAAATTACAGCGTTGGTGCTGTGTTCTAACGGAGTATTTATATATTTTGGTTGTTTTGTGTTATTTTTGTGAAAAATCATCTTTATTATAAACAATCATGTGTAGTTTGTAAAAGAGTGGATCATTTAAATAAGAATTCATCTTGTCATCGGTAAGTATGGTTATGTTTTAATATTTAACCATTTGATATAACCAGACTTCAACATTGTTGCCATTCTGCGCACACACATGTAGTTCTCTCTTCCACCCATTACTGATTTTCAATAACATTTCACACAATAACAGCTTCACTCTCCAAGAGTTTTATGAATGGATTATTGGACCTGCGTATACACCTTTCAACTTTTGACGCTCTACAAAGCCCAGATTCGACTATCACTAGAACACTGTTCTCATGTCAGGAGCACTAAAGCATACTCTTCGGCTATCGGATTCCATTCCGAAGCCATTTATTCGTCGGACTGGAGATCACGAACTGACCAAGAACTTCGACAGACTAGAACATCGAAGACCAGCATACGTTTAATTCCGCCCAGAGCGACGAATAGCAGAAATACACGACGAACCACTGCCGCCCATCCATATGTGGTTCACCGTAGTACTCCTCGACCTTCATTGTTTAAGAATGCCTTCATCTGGAGGACGTCATCCTTATAGTCGTGTTTCCCAACGAATATAACCTCCAATGCTTCAAAATCAACATGGTTCAATGGGATGATACTTTGCTGATATGTTTTTAACAATAGAATTTAAGTAAGGATAGCTAGCTAGCTTCTAGTATCTTGTAAACGGATAACAAATAGCACTCATCTTAATAACTTAATCATTACGATTACGACATAAAGTCGGTTCGTTGTATGAAGTCCGATATCGGATTAAATTATTAAAGGATGTTGTCGCATTTTCAACAGTAAGACGGTTAAGTTAAAAATACCTTCGCTATACTTGATCGTAGCGAACATTCCACTGGTTCACTGTATTCGGCTAAATGTTACTGGGCGAAATCAGCGGTTCCAAAACAAAATTATCTGAGAATTATGTACCGCGATAAATATTTTTATTTTGTTTATTTTTCGCTCATAGTTTTTTTTATTTATCAAATGAAAAACATCTTGCGTCAATACGTTTAAGATTTTCTCAGGTACTTTTTCCTAAAATTTAATTATTTTGGAATCATTATAGTTTAATCTATATAATAATCACTATTTTCCAAAAAATAATTAAAATTTGCTCAAGTGCAGGATGGTATGTTTTAAATAAGTAGTTTGTCAAAGAAAACCAAAAGCCATGAAGATTTATTTTTAAAAAGTGATCTTTTAAGCAAGTGTAAAGAGCATTTAAAAAAATATGTTGTTGCCGAATTAGCCCTCAAATATGGACATCAAGATTTGAGATTACCGCCCTACCATTGCAATTACAACGCAATTGAATTGATATGAGGTATTTAGTAAAAATCATTATGACAAACATGCCTGTAAAAATATCAGTAAGCCTAGCGTTATAAAGTTATGGGAGGAGGCGCTTATCCAAGTAAGCAAAGAAGAATGCCGGAAATGCATTGAACACACGGAAAAAAATATTTTTGAATCTTATGAGACAGAACAGGTTATAGACGAAGTAAGACCGTTAATTATTAGGGATGACGATAATGATTCTGATGAGTCTGAAAGCATGGATGAAATTTCAAATGCAGAGGAAGATTGTTGTTAGTAAAGTACGTATCTACAAGTAGGTACGTTCTGTCGCAGGACTACAACATCGGTTCTTTTTAGAACCAAAACTTTATAAAAAAAGGATTCGTAAAACTAATTTACCTAAATACTATAAAAGCTAAAAAATAATTATTTTTCTTTACCTAAACTAATTTTTTATTTACTTTAAATTACTTTATTTAGAAAAATCTATATACTTTATTGTTTGAGAGCCACCGACTACCCTGCCTAAGAGGTTTTATTGCTTAACGGACTTCATATACCAGTCCTGTGCATCCTGTACATGCGTCAAAAATCTTACCTTTTTGGAATTGTATACCAAGTCAAAATCTGAATCAACGAATAGAATATTTTCTGGCTTCAGATCGGTGTGTGTTAATTTGTTATCGTGTAAAAATTTGACAGAATAACAAAGCTGGTAGCCGATATGTCTGACTTGATCCAACGGGTATGGCTGATAGTTGTTGTCTTTCTGTAAAATTAAAAATTTCTTCTCAGTTAATCAGCTTATAAAAAATTTTTATTAAGCGAAAATTTGATGGTTTTTTAAATCGTTCACATTATGTATATTATAAAAGATTTCTTAGGATCGTGCTATTTTTACTACAACATTGCACAAAAATGCATAGTAAAATAATTGTGAATTAAATGGTACTTTTGGTGCAACGTTCACATAACATGATGCAATTTTTCAACATAAGATTATTGTTAATAATGGCATCGTATCATACGAGCTTTAGACTTGTGTTATAATTTTGTTCAAACAAACATTGAAAGATCAATTTGGTTAAACGGGCCAGATTTTCCACTCATATCTATACATACAGTGGCGGTTCTTTCACAGGAGCACATGCGCACGTGCACCCCCCCCCCCCCCAAAACGAATAAAAAAATATTAATTTATATGCATTGAATATTATTTATCGTATAAAGTCCGACCCTCCCTAATATTTTATCGTACCGTGAATTATCGTATAAGGTTCGACCCTCATTAATATTTTATCGTATTGTCAACCAAACTGTATATTATGGGCTCTCGATCCGGCAACCGTGCCTCGGTCGAGGTTAATGACGGTTATGACGAGACTTGCTCGCATGTGCGATTAAGTAGGCGGGGCATAATGCAGTTTCTCTATAGTAACAGGTGGCGGGAGACAGCGGGGGATAGCGGGGCTATGGCGATTTTAGTGTGCGCCGCGCCGCTGTCTGTTCGTGCATCTAGTTAGAAATTCGAGCGTGTATGTTTTAATATTATATATTTATTAAGTTAAAATGAATAGTTTGACGGTGGACTATTTAAGAAATAACTTTAGCTCTTTGAGTTTGGAGCAAAAAATTGAAGTGAAGAATGCGGAAAGACCTAAACCCGAAATTAATTTAACGCAGACCACAAAGGGTAAATCTAGGGACTTTATTAGGAAGTTTAAAAATAAAATATATGAAAAAAAATTTATAGAGGGTATTCCAAACTTTAATGAGGCTGTTATTGATCAATTTTCTACAATTAAGAACCGAAGAACGGACTTTACGTTTAAGCACTATATACACTAAGAAAACCTTTCTTATTTTCCAAAAGTTGTATTTCCTTGTGTAAAATTAAAAAATAAATAAAAATGTTTTACCTAACGCATTTTCTTATTACTTCTTTTCTTTCTACATTTAAAACGCCTAGAAAGTAATTGTTTGGTCGTTACAAAAATAAAATTTTAAAAATAATTTCACCATACTTGTGAACCCCCTCTATCATAGGTCACGAGCCGCCACTGTATACATACCGGATGAACACAATAATTCTGGGACATGCAAAGTTCTAAAAGTATCGTAAATAAATCGCAATTTCCTCCGTACGAAATCGAACTCGAAACTATTTTGTAAATATTCATATTAGAAGAACGACGTATCGTAAGATTATCAAGTCATTTTTACCAATAAAGAAAAACAATTTTTTGCAACATCGACACCAACTGGCTGCAACCTAAGCTTTTTTTTTTAATAGAAAAAATCAAACGTTACTTTGTTTGGAAAACTGGTACTTCCCTAGGCCCTCATATTGTAGGTTTAGAAGATTTGACAGTTGCAATAAATATATCTAAATATTTGTCAAAATAGCAGCACCAAAAATTCAATGTTGGTTTGCAACATCATCGGTATACTGCAGTTGCTGTTTTGCTTAGTTATGTTACTTTTGTAGTTCCTTACCATTTGCTACAAATAGGAAAAATCAAGTTTAAAAAAAACGATACCGAACAAACCCATTATTTTGCCACTTTTAATTTTATTTTTTTTATAAGATATAAAATAACAAAAAGAATTAAATACCGCCCTTACATTTTTACAGTTTATACTGAGACAAAAAAAAACATACACAAAATTCGAATGTAAATTTAAACCTATCTGAAATTAATTTAATGAATTACTACCTAATAAAAAGAGCCAGTAGTAATTTGTAGATTAAGGAACTCGCAAACTAAAACATGAATAATACGAAAAATTAAATAAATTTACTTACCAAAAAATCGAAGACACTAAGACCCAACATCTCAAAAGCAATACACATATGGCCGTGGTAATCGAACCAATCCAGCATTCTTACACATAAACTAAAAATGACAATCATTACTTTATACTTATATCAAGTTAGTACCTAAAAATTCATGCGAGGGCCGCCAAATCGTTGCCACTGCGACAAAATAGTAAATTATAGGAATAACAAGTAAAGTATTATCTTTGATATTAAATAGGGGAGGAGTAAAAACCTTACATGACGTCAAGAGTACAAATCATGGACATGTTTCGACCTTAGCGAAGGTCATCATCAGTATGATACAATAATGTTCAGGGAATTAAGATTAATGAGATACGAGAATGAGCAACAACATTAAGAGTTTGTTACTCATTCAAATGTTCCCTGAGCATTATTGAATCATGCTGATGATGACCTTTACTAATAAAATTACTTACTGTTGTGCTTCGGGATCTTTATCGGCTAATTTTTCCAATACGTTAATTTCTAATTTAGCGGCTTCTCTATATTTTTCTACATTCTTGATTATCTTCAAAGCCATGGAATGGTCCCTAAAAAGGCATACAACATTTATTTAACACACATTTTTTAAACAGTGGGAAATACTGGGTGTTATGGAAATGACGTATTATATTTAAACCGGCAATTCCTGAGATGAAAACAAATTGAAGAAAAATATCCTAAAATGGCGCTTTAATTTAATATGCCCTGTACATGACCTGCCGTCAAACCAAAATTAAGCACGTGGGGACAGTGGGAGAAAGATAAACAAAACAACATACGGCAGAAAACGTCGATGAATTTTGAGCAGTGTCGTCACTCTTTAGAAAGTCAATAACCGTTTGACAGATTGGAAGTTGTATATTTTTCAGGGTACATTATTATAAACTTTTACGTTCAGTTCAGTTCGCTGGGAAACAATCTCTGATTTATAAACTTGAACTGACTCGAACCAACCACCGCGGCGTTTATAAATGGTCAGATATGTTCTCATTTGTTCAATTCGATCGACACCTGTCGGAACTGAACAACTTAAATGCCACTTTACCCTTTAGAAAAAAAACTGCAATTTTATTTACCTTTTCGGCCTTATTTAAAACCAACTTAATTTATAAAAACACCAAGTAGGTAATCCAAACAAAAACCGGCACAATAACCTCACAAAACACAAAAACAAAAGCACACATTCACATTAGTTTCGCTAAGTACCATTCAATCTGAATTAGTATTTCAAAGTGCTACTGTGTAGACAAACATGCGCCCTTATTGTATAAAGTTTCATCCGGTGTTCTGGGAAATAATATAATTTCTAAAAATACAGCGTTGCCACTTTCGATGTTTTATAAGATTATATTCATAAATTGCGGAATTTCCCTCTGCAATATTACTTTCTTGTATAATTATTGTATCGGAAATGGCAACGAAGCACTCGATCCTTGGTTGGACTCGTATATGTTAGGACTGGGGGAGGTCCTGTTGTTGTCAACATAATTATTTCATCATTCTTCATTAAAGGATTAAAAATTGTTTTAGGCCCATTAAAAATTAGCGTTATTATTATTTCTGACTTTCTATTGCGAAATAATTTGTATCCTATCTTCTGTGTGTGCTGTTATTCTATGTGTACGATAGTGTAATTATGCGTTAGTGTTTAGTGCTTTTGTGTAATCTGATAATAGGTGCATATCTTCAAAAAAACTAATTTGAAACTCGTGGGTGTCTGTGTATTTCTTTAAGTGATTTAGTGTAATTTGTTCTGTTTCACTATGTATTTTTTTATCTCGACGATATGCCGGTTATGTTCCGAGATTGGGAATAAGAGGCCGAATGGGGTTTAGTGGGTATAAGCTTATTATGCAGTCCTACACTATCATCAGGGCACGTGATGAGCATAAACCTCTTCCCATAGAAAAAAGAACTGAAGGTGTCTGTGCCCTGGATTCCTTACTCGTGTCGGCGGCCTGGATTTAATTTCCAAGTAAGCTAAATATTTATTCTTATAAGAATCTAAAGTTTTATAATTTTCCACAGTTTGGCAACAGTTCGCCAGAACATGTTTATTACACAGCCGGGCAGTGCAATATGATTGTGCCGAAGAGTGACCTGTGGGTTTGAGTGAATACCCCACTTTTTAAACGTTCGATTTAAAATAGTACATTACGTATCAAGGGCCGAAAAGAGGCTTTTACGGACGAGATGCGGAGATGGCCGACCGAGCCGAAGGTGAGGGAGGCCACCGCACGAGTCCGGAAAAGCCTCCGACGGCCCGAGATATGTACCGTATTTTTTTTTACAAGTGCTCCGAAGCTTTGATGCCAAATAAATAAAGAAATTCTTCAGACAGTTTTCCAGTCCTGTCAAGATGACATGAAAACACTCGCGCGTGAAGAATGTAAATATCTATTTATTATTTTTGACATATAGGCTCGGTGGCCTAATGGTATAGCGTTCGCGTTGTGATCTGGGGGTCCCGGGTTCCAATCCCGTCAAACCTCTGTTTTTTTTCTTGTTTTTTTACAAGTGCCCGAGTCTTTGAGGCCATATAAATAAAGAAATTCTTCAGACATTTTTCTAAAACATCTTTGAAAAATTAACTGTCAATTTAAGTTATATATAATCCGCTATTTATTATCGCTTGTAGTATGGCTCGGTGGGTAGAGTGTCCGCCTGCCGATCTCAGGGTCCCGGGTTCAAATCCCGTACCGACAATTCTGGTTTTATTTATTTATGAGCACATGGTGACTCGAAGCGGGCGGGAAAAATCTTTCCCGCCCGCTTCGATACTTTCCCGCCCGGTCTCTTGGAAAACGCCACTTTCGGTGAAGTGAACATGCATGAAAAGAGGCACTTTCGGCGCACATGTAAAAAAAAAAATATATGTAGCGCTTCTCTAGGACATCCCAGGAGTCACCCATTTAAATATACTACGTAATTTCCATAACACCCTGTATATTAGTAATAGAGAAATTATCTTTTATTAATTTCAGGGTAATTTATAATATCTGAAATAATTCGGAACCACCATAATTTTAGCTTAGACGCTTTACGTGTACAGGGTGTTATGGAACAAAACCCTTACCCTTCCTTTAGATGAGAGTTAAAAAGAACTTTAAGATACTGTCAAAGTTGTGTTAAGGGTGACAGCATATCAAAGTTCTCTTAACTTTGGGTTTGACATAAGCTGATTTGCTCGCTTATTATTAATTCAAAGCGCCATTTATGGTCATGTTTCTTCAATTAGTTTACACCTCAGTATTGGAGGGGGTTTAAATATAATAAGTCAGTTCTATAACAACCTGTATATGTTTCGCAATACTTAACTTTAAATATAGGATAATGTATTTGTAAATAGTGGACATTCGAAACAACAGGTTCCGACTTTCCCGGCTGTTGTCGTTGGCCGATAATTATATTAAAACTAATTAGGCGACGAGTTTCTAAAAATAATGAAACGCCGACCGAAAAAAATACTTACATTTGCAAGTCTTTCACTTTGACGACTTTGCCAAAAGTTCCTTCGCCCAGAGTTCCAAGAATTTTATCTGCAATACAACACCGAAAATAGTTAGAAATCTACATTAAAAATAGGTAAAAGACAATGCTTGGTTTATAAAAAGTCACGGAAAAACGATGATGTTGTGAGGAAATTTATTTTTTAAGCTTCGTTTCACTTTGATTTATTAGCTTGACCAATTTTAGTAGAATAAAAATGCATTTCTTTTTTCAAAGTAAAATAGTAAATTATTTTTTTGTAGAGCATGAACTTTCTTTACAGCACCAGTTTCGTAGAATAAACAATTTATGAGATAGAGCGAGTCAATTGGCGTACATGTCTTTATAAATAAAATCCAAGCGGTCTTATTAAAGTTAATAGCATATGCTTAAATATTTTTATTTTCATATAAACATAGAAATTTGAGTAAAAAGGAAATGCTTAAATTTTATTCATAAATACTAATGTATTGTCAACAGTTTATAAAATTAAATTATTTACTTTTTATAATTTCGCGTTTCTAAGAAAGTGGTCCTGTAAACAAAATTATAGATAATATTAAAACTCTTTAAGACCGTTTTGCGTACTTTTACAAAAACTAAGTCTATTTTGTTGTTTTTTTAATCAAACAAATAAATCCCTGTGAACATTTTTTAAGCTTTCAATGGAAATATTTCCAAGCAAAAAATTAGGCTACGCAAACCTAATCTTTATTAAATCAAATAAAAAGTTTATGGTACTAGAGTTATTATCAATGGCAGAATGTTGCAGTTTTCACTTTTTAAGGAAACGAAAGATTCCGGTGTCAAACTTGTCATGCTCTCCTAGTTTTCAATCTACAGGGTGATTTTGAAATTTCGTCGTGTTTTAGTCACCCCTCGTATTTCCGTTATGCGTTAACTTAAACAAAAAATTAACGTTAACAAAAAGGTAAATACCCATCTTGTTAAGAGATTTTTACGTTAAGTTCAGTAAGCATAGCTCTAAAAAGTATCGTTTTTGAAATATTAATAAAAATAACTTTTGTGGGTGTGTTCGTTCAAAAATAGCCTAAAAATGCCAAATTTTTAATAATTGACGTTACTTCGGACAGTAGGCCATGGTCAATTTATTAGACACAATGGCCAAAGCTTGATAGATCTTTCATATTATTATTACTTATGAAACACCTATTACGTATTTTTATAATATGCTTTTAATTTAATTATGATTAACAATGACCATTTACGATAAGAATTATGCAAAGTATGATATGTTGGCATGTTTTATATAATCCAATTTAATATTTAGAATAGCTGTAACAAAATTTTGAATTTGTTTCTAATAAATTGACCATGGCGTACTGTTTATAAGTAATGCAAATTACGAAAAATATAGCATTTTTTGATGTTTAATAAAAAATATGAAAGTTTTTACTTTTGGCAATATCTCAAAAAATACACTTGTTAGAGAAAAACTGGCAACGCCACTGAACTTTACATAAAAATCTCTAACACAAGATCAGTTCTTACCTTTGTGATAAGTTAACGCGCAACGAAAATACGAGGGGGTGTCTAAAAAACGAAGATTTTCAAAATCACCCTGTAGTTTAAAAATTAAAGACATCGGAATCTCTCGTTTGGTTAAAAAGTGGGACACTAAGTGAAAACCGCATCTATCTTTGCTAATATGTCTAATACCCCCCAAGAAGTGTCGAAAATGGGACACCCTGTAGAAGGGCAGTACAAAGAAATCGTCCCTCCTAATATCATACGCAAGCCACATTACCAGAAGGACTATTAGACTGTGAATTAGACGGGAGACTTTGTTGACCGCGAGGGTAAAATTAACAAACCAAGCACTGTATTCTAACCCTTAAACCGTTAACATAAACTCATGCAAATAATGTATTTACTTATTCTTCCTAGTTTACCGATCGAATATTGCGACACCATATTGTATACAAACTTTGTTGAATACAAATAAATAGTTTCGCTTTTAAAACTAAAATTTTGCTGAAAAAATTATCTTTTAAAATCTAAATCTAACTACTTAAATAGTAAAAACGGAACCTAAGGCGATTATTTTGTAATAATTTTTGTTATCTTTGAACGTATCATATTCTAAAGTATACACTTCTTAAAAATCAACGGAACTTGTTAAAATTTTTGGACGACGCTCAACTGTCAATAAAATTAAAAGTGTTTATGGCAATTTATATCTTATACATCCATTAGAAATTAAAAGTAAAGGACCTGAAATTTTGTAATAAAATTTAGGTCCAGCGATCTTAAAATCGGACATTTTTATTATTTTTAAAATCGATGGTATAAATAATTACAAAATAGGTGTGTGTATTATTATAGTTTTTATAGTACAGCGCTTTATAGACCTACATATGTATTTTCAGGAGTCGTGAAAAACTACGGTAGATACAAAAAGATATACCGGGTGTAATTCTTGGGATGGCTGAATATTGTTTCCCCTGTACATTTTATAGAAAAGCTGCATTATAACTTCTTGAAAAGGTCGACAAGGTAAACCCATGTACCGAGTGAATACATTTTTGTGAGCCAATCCTAAACTATTCAATTAAACGTGATGGTAAAACCACGAAACTCTCATAGTTCAGGTAATATAGCAAACACCAGGAGATTAAATTTGATATTGATAAAACGAATAAAGTGTTTCGTTATGTTCAGCTTTACGTCGATTTTTTACAATAGCGTCATAGAAGTTATTTGCTGATGTACCTGAACTATGTGAGTTTCGGGATTTTGCTATCACGCTTAATTATGCTTAACTTAGTATTGGCTCACCAAAATGTATTCAAACTCGACACATGGGTTCATCATATCGGCCTCTTCAAGAAGTTATAATGCAGTTTTTCTATAAAATGTACAGGGGAGCCAATATTCAGTCACCTCAAAAATTACATGGTATTTCCTATGTTCAACTCAAGGATGCATCACCAGGTATTATATGTTTGAAACCCAAATGGCTTTCAAACGTGAATGTTGCTCCAAATGATGTTTTAAGATTGCTATTATTGAGATTAACAACAGTTGTTGTGTACATTTCTTCGTCCAATTTTAATAGAAAATTGTAAATGTATGTTAATTAATAATTTATGGAGATGCCTCATTTGCTCTTCTTATCCAAATGTTTTACTATGAAACATCAGAGGCTGTGAGGATAAGGCAAATTTCGTAAACGTGCTGTTTTCAATCGTATACAGTATGTCCACGGATGGGGTTTACAAGAGGACAAATGGACTAAAAATTGAAAGATACGAAAAAAAAGTCACTTTTAATAAACGTTTTTGCTTGTCTAGAAAATACGATTCATCATAAGAAACTTCAATTTTTTTTATACAGGGTGGGTAAAAACTGCAAAAATGTTATTTTGCTTAAGAGTAAACATACTTTATTTTGAAAGATACGAAAAAAAGTCACATTTTCGCAGTTTTTACCCACCCTGTATAGAAAAAATTGGCAGTTTCTTATGATGAATCGTATTTTCTAGACGAGCAAAGTCCATTTGTCCTCTTGTAAACCCCATCCGTGGACATACTTTAGATGAAAAATAAACAACGGGCATCATAAATCAAAATAAAACGAAAAAAACTCATTCAGATTGGTAGCTTTTATGCAACCAGTCAAAGGAATTATGTTTTTTTTTACGTTATATCTAATTGCAATCGTAAAACAATGCATTGGAAAACTTGTCCTCGCCGCAAGAACTGATACGGAATCTTTTTTGTATTTACCATAACTAAACCACATCCTTGTAAACTCTTCGAGTAACTACAATTCTGTACATAATTCATTGGTCTGTTCAACTTAGTGTTATTTTATTTTCGGAAACAAGGAATCATGCTATATGAGTAAGGTGCTAATAATACATAACCACTAAAAATATTATTTGGCTCCGGTAGGTTTTTTTTTTAAATGAGTAACAGAGTGGTCACCTCATTCGCTTAGAAACAGTAGAATTTTTTCCGTCCCTATCTATTCATGTTCGCTTCGCTCCTCGTATGAACGAGTACGACAATTTGTCTTATGAAACGTGGACTATTTTTTATCCTTATCGGCCCAATTTTGAATTTATTTACAAAATAAATCTAAAAAGTTTAAAAATTGGGTTAGGGAATTTTGATTCCTAATGTGGTAACACTGACGGGCACTGAAATATCAAAAGATGTCAAGTCAAACCTTATTTTAGGTTAAACATTAAATAACATGAACACAAATAAACTTTAGTATTTTCATGTTATCATTGAATATTCAATCTAACAAATTATATGCAATATGGTTTGAAATTGACAGCCTTTGACATTTGAATTAGTAATACCAAAGCTGCAATACAAAAATCCCCGAAAAACAATGCCTTATTTATTGCAACTGTTTTCGATGATTTAAATAAGCCGTTTAAAGATCAAAATAGAAAAAAAACACTTTGAACAACCGAAGAATCGATAACGAAGAATCTAGACGCTTCCAGGGATACACTTTAAAGAAGTCAGTATATTCTTAAATTGTAGTCTGTGTTTCATTGACAGTTAAACTTAAACATTAAATCTCAACAGACCGTCAACATCTAAGAAGTGTACATTAAAATTATATCAAGCGGTATTCACACACATCGATCTTGCAAGATGTCTCCTGATCGGTAAATAAGGTGGCCTTCTTCGTCATCTTCCACTGAAGGTGCCTTTGAGCTCTATATTGTCACGCCATCATCATTCCATCATCGATGCGGATTAAGTTCATCGGTCGGTACATCAAGATCATGACGAAACATCCAGTCACATTGTGCAAATGTATCAGTTGTGGTCGGAGGGGTTGACATCAGAAACAAGTGGCAGTGGATGGTATCAGGTGGCACAGTGTCATGGTCATGGTCAGCGATATGGCAACAGCGCACGCAAGGTCGATTGTGGCCCGACAAGCAAAGACAAAGAGGCAAACGGATTGCCAAATCAACAATCATCGTTCTCTTCAAAATGGCACACATAATAGTTGCAATTATTTATGAAAAGCATATATGGCACCAGAAATATTTGGTTTTGGAAAGATGTAAGTTAGGTAGAAAGGGAAAGGAAATAATCAGGAGGTTCAACTTGTCAGCAAGAAATCTATAATATTGGGTACGGAATGTGCACACCGTTCACTATATGGAGCCGTGTTGTCATTTGGCTAATCAAATGTTAAACAGTCTATCATACTAGAACATAGGGAATTGATTGCACATGCCGGACCCTCAGACGTTCGTCTTTAATGAATAAAATATATAATTGGATATGTAGTTAATATCATTTCCTTTGAAGCTAAGAAAGTAATATAACAGATCACCAGATACATATGTGACATAAAAAATAACACCTAGAGTCGGTCACGCCAATCCAATTCATCAATCCATTCGGGATGTTTACTTTCGCTATGAAATTTGACAAGACAACTTGATCAACCTCAAACTTCGTAACAGTAAATCACTTTTTGTCAAATCTTTTTGAGCGAAAAGTTTAAAATACGACAAACCCGAATTGGCATTAAGCAATTCTATCATAGCAATACTAAAGGCCGATATTTCAAAGTCACCTTAAGGTACAGAATGACGTAAGTCATCCTTAACACAGAGTGACAGTATATTAAAGTTCTCCTTAACTCTTATCTAAAGGAAGGACGTGATAATCTGAAATTAATTTAACATATAGTTTTTTTAAGGTTTACCATAACCTTAAGGATACCTTAGCTAAGGTAACATTTAAATATCGGTCCTAAAAACGTACGGTGTGTATTTTTACCACCATCCAAGCCCTCACATGCCCATATAGGGTAAATGTATTAAGTCAATGGTCAGACCTCATCCCCAAAGGGGAAGGGGGGGGGGGGGGGGGGGGGGGGGTTAGGCCGATATTTGAATGTTACCTTAAGTTAGACTTTATCTACGGTACCCTTAAGGTTATGTTAAACCTTTCAAAAACGATGTTATAAACTATTATTATTAGCAAGTCCTTAACTATATAACTATACAAACTTGTATTAAGGATGTCATTCTGTACATTAACGTGACTTGAAAATATCGGCCCTTAGGGCCCGTATTTGCATGTTATCTTAGCTAAGGTAGCCTTAACGTTAAGCTAAACCTTAAAAAAACTATTTTAAATTAATTTGAAGATCAATTGACGCGTTAAGTGGAAGATTACCACGTTCTTACAGATCTATTCCTTTAGATGAGAGTTAAAAAGAACTTTAATATACGGTTAAGCTTGTGTTAAGGATGTCATTGTCTATCTTAAGGTGACTTTGAAATATAGGTCAGTAGACCTCAGCTAAGGTAACCCTAACCTTAATGTAAACCTTAAAAAACTACGTATTAAATTAATTTGAGGGTTAATTGACGCGTTGTGGAAGATTACCACGATCTTATAGAACTATTCCTTCAGATGAGAGTTAACGGACCTTTATATACGGTCAAGCTTGTGTTAAGGGTGACTTATATCAATCGGTACCTTAAGCGCCGATATTTCAAGGTCACCTTAAGGTACAGAATGACATAAGTCACCCTTAACACAAGGTTGACAGTATATTAAAGTTCTTTTTAACGCTCATCTAAAGGAATAGACTTTTAAGAACGTGGTAATCTTAGACTTAACGCGTCAATTGACCCACAAACTAATTTAAAACACTTAACGTTAAGGCTACCTTAGCAAAGGTCTAACTTAAGGTAACATTCAAATATCGACCCTTAATATTTAAAGGTTATTTTCTGTAAACAAACCCCATGCAATGGACCACTATCAAGATTAAGACTGATTAAAGTTAATCCAACTAATAATGACAATGAAGATATTCAAAACAAAGCTTTACTGAATATAGTTTAATGTAAATACGTAGTAACTTAATAAACGTTATCATAAGGTTGGTAACATTGTCTGTCTCTCGCGCAGTTATAGATTTCACTGACAAGGCGTTTTTTCTTAAGCTGGTACAATGTCGAGATAACCTCATTCTCGCGGTTATTTCTGTGCTATATATACGAACAGCTGTTACACATCAGTCTTCAGACTCAAAAAAACGCATTTGTATAATTTCTCGACTGATATGTTACAACCTATTAATTAATTAGGCCAATCGTTAGGGTTACATTTTTATAACATGAAGAAAAAGTATGGTCAATTTCAAAATGTGTATATATTGGACTTGAATGAACTCCGGCCGTTTTTGATTTATCACGGCTGACAATATTAAACCAACAGAAAACGAATTACAGCGATAATATGCACTAGTGCAAAATTATCAGATTTGTCCATAAAAATTTCGAATAGGTACTATCGAATTTAAAAAGCCGATTGCAAACTATCGCTGTATTCGAATCCTCTTTAGTTCAAATTATTTCATTGGTTAGTTAAATTTTCTGTTCTATTTTAACATGTACAGGGTGTTTCAAAAAATATGTGCCATCGCTAGTGTAATGATTCTTTATACAAAAATAAGACAAACAGTTCCTATCAACATGGGCTTGCTCGCAGATGATTTCTTTGTTAGACACAGGTTGTTAAATTTGTTCGGTATTTCAAGATATTTCCGTGACGGCTTTAGTAATTTTAGGTAGTTGTGAGAATTATGCAAGTTCTGACGATGGTTTTAAATAAAATGAACCGAAACGTTAACTGAAAATTGGATTTTCATTTCAAAAGTGACCGAAACCCAGGAACAAACTACCTAAAATTTGTTAAAAAACGGTCAAGAAAACAAGGCTTTACTAATGTTATTGAAATTTGCGTTATGAAATATTATATATTAAGATACAAGTTTCATAAGACATTATCTCAGAGCAGGCGTTTAATTTAGAAAACGACCCGTTTTCTAAAGTACAAGTGCTCTAATTGTCTTGCGATCTGTGTATTTTATAATACTTTTTCTATTTGGGTCTTTAAAGTCTGAAAAACTTTAAAAAATATAGTAGATTTTTTCCATTTGAATGAATATTTTCTTTTTGGGTTGGCAATACTTTTACAATTTCATAAAATGTTACAAGTATCAAATATGCCATGATAGAAACAATTGAACTCAACAAAGCTTCTTCCCATCCGTCATAATTAAAAATAAATATATTATTAAAGTTAATAAAAATGAGTCGGGAAGAAAGTTGTACGCCGTCAGAAATACGAGAAATTGCAGAAAAACTTTTAAAAAGAATATGCAAAACTTTGAGTTATGGTGCGAGCGGAACAAAGTTCAAAATATTCAACAAAATAATAAATAATACTATTGAACAAAATATTGTGTCGATACAGAATCTGACAGGAATAACAATTAATGCCCAGGAAATGTCTACAGTAACTATAAATATGTATATATAAAGTAATATGTATAATACTATATTGAATTAAAGATAAAATAATACTTAATTGAATAAAACTTTAGAAATAGAGCATAAACTGGAAGATATTTTTATTATTTTTAGGTTATGTTGTTTTATAGTTGTGACTAGAAATTAGTTGACGGTAGTGGTGGAATACTATCGATGGCACTATCGATACTATCGATAGTTTGTTACTATCGAACACTATCGATTGTTTTAAGTAATCATCGATAGTTTAAACTCGCATGTTATTAGTATTTCTTAAATTTAAGTTCACGGAATTCGATTTAAAAAACTTAAATTAAAAATAAACCAAATTCAGCACTAGATTTTTCTTTTTTTCAGCACTACTACTACTTTCTGTTGGTGCTGCCATCTATTGCTTTATGAACAAATTAAAGAAAAATCCTACAGGGAATCCCCGACCCGGATCTATTAATTCAGTATTATGTGTGCTTTTTTGTTGTAGTGTACTACGTTTCGCTGTCTTCCGTAATTTTGATTAATTTAATTAAAATTTAAAAAATGAGTAAACGCGGGAAGTCATACGTTTGGGAGTATTTTATAAAAAGTGTATGTCAACCATAAGGTCCATAGATAAAATGTATTAGTCAACAACTCTATCACGTATCAAGGTTGGTATAGTTTCGATAGTACTATCGATACTATCGATAGTAACTCTTTAGACTATCGGAAACTATCGATAGGGCTGACTATCGATAGTATTCCACCACTAGTTGACGGACACCGTCCTCATGATATATATTTCCGAGTATAGGTATTTCAGATAAATATCTAGTAAACATGATCTATTTGCAAGGTTAAAGGTTAGTATTTTAAAGTTTTCTATAAAAAATTGTTGTCGAATCCATAATGCCAGGAAAACTAATTTCAACGAAATCTAAGTAAGCCTAAAATTTTGAACCCTACTTGCTGCCAACATAAAAAAAATAAAATTTCAGTTCCATAAAGTGGCAGGTTATTTAATATTTCATAATGTAGCCATTATGAAACCCAAATATAAACAGTACCTAAACTAGCACATATTTTAGCAATAAAAATGTGTGAACACACCAGGCGCAGTAATATTCTTGAAGAAAACTAGATACGGCACTGACTTCTTACATTTTGTAAATTGTGTATTATATTATTATTATATTATTATTATTATATATTATAATAATTAATTATAATTTGTTTTTTGAAACACCCTGTATATGATTTTGGGACATTCTAATAGGTGTTCTGCGAATATGTCCACATTCCTCTATATCCATTTCTTTTCAAAAACTGGAAATTATAAGAGTTGAACCTCTTATCTCTTGATGTTATAAAAACATATTTGTAATAAAAGCAAAATCATGCAAGTGTGCAATAACAACACCTCACTAGTGTATACATATTTGTTGAATTTCTTGAACAATATTTAATATACAAAATTATACACTAGTATTATAAGTATTGAAATTAGCACCTAACATAAAAGTCGGTTAGTATCAAAGAGTATTGAAATAAAACATAAAAATAATAAGAATAAATGAAACGTTTCAGCCAGCATCAATGCTTCATTCTACGATCCATAATTTGTCGTTGAAAGAGTCTAGAATACGCATAGGGTTTTTGATGTAGAATACGTAGACTATAAAGGAATAATCTAAAAATAACGTAACATTCTAATTCTTCAAAGTCTACGAACGGCATATGAATAAACTTGAACCCTACGCGAATAGTGGGACAAGCCGACGTTTCCCAATGAAATCAAAATAGAATTATGTGCACAGGTTTTGGCATATAATCAACAGTGAGAAAGTTATTTTTAAAACAATAAAATTATTGTATCCGGAGAAAAATTGATATTAAAGTAATAGTTTGTTTTGATATTACTAATTTTATTCGCTTTAAAACTCGTACAAAATATTTAAGTGTTTGGGGGACAAGATCATAACTTAAAACACTGATACTCAGTGGCGTAGATAGACGATCAGAAAATTATTATAAACTACAGACGTATACAGCCAGAATTAAGAAACCTATTCGTAAGCACAGGAAAACAAAATCGTCGATTTAAAAAAAAATATTGTTTTGCCAACACTGTTTGCTAATTTCTTCTGATAAGTCATCTTTCTGGGGAATAAGTCCTGTTTTTTTTAGAGACATCAAAGACAATTTAAATCGGTTTTCCTAGTATTTTAAATTTTCGGGCGTGGTCCAAATAAAAACTTTGCCTGCGGAGGGCTTTTTTTAACGTCCTTACACTACTGATCCCCCCTTCACAAAGATATATCTACGCCACTGCAGTAATACTTGATGCAAAATGTCGAACGACGGAGCCTTGAACCTTTTTCAATTTGTTGGCTAACTAATTGGACCGTGTAAAATAAGCTTAACATCAGCCAAATGGACTTTCCAGTGTTGTCAATACCTCCAAAATCGCAGATTTGAGAAAATAAATGGTTCGAGGTATCCGTTCGTACCGGAGTTAAATTTAAACCGTTACAAGTTCGACAGGAATTATTTCATTCACGTTTAAGTGGGAAGAGCATGTATGTGCGAATTAGTTAATGGTTATTTTGCCGGAAGCTTTATGTAGGTCTAAATCAGTTATTTTCTAAAAGACGTATTACAGTCGGCAATTCTACTCTTGTGGTAATTAAAATTGCACGGAATCATGCGCAGTACATCGTTCTCGATCAGCTGGCGCAAATAGTCTTGCTTTGCCAAAAATGGGTTATCCGCCATTTTAATTGCCATTGCCGCTGCAAGTCTGGATAGAGATGGATTATTCTGTTATTTTTAACTGTTTATTAGTTGGTCGAAGCAGCTATGAACAGCTATAATGGCTATTTGAACTAGCTGGTACTTAAATTAGCAGTTCACATTCTTTATTAAGCCTATGTACTGCTAATTCGTCGCAACTTTCTTGAACTGCTATTTGTAAGTAGCAGTAGCTGCCTTAACTGGCAATCAAAACGAACAGGTTTGCCCATCTCTAATTCTGGGGGTATGATATGGATTTCGACACTACCAACTGCTGTTCCGACTGTTGGCAATGCGCCAGCTGATCGAGAACGGTTTTGTGCGCATGATTACGTGCAATTATAATTGCCATTGCAGACGCAAGGGAAACATAGCAGACTCTAATACGGGTTTAAAGGATTATAGGCCGTTTAATAATATATAGGGTGCTTTTAAAGTACGGTCCATAAGCTCAGAGTGTAATTTCTATGTATTTGGAAACACTTAAATTCGGTTAGTTTCGCTGTAGATTGTTTGAAAAGTTTAAAAATAAAAAAAATACAATACAGATACTCATTGATTTTACACTGCAAATGTTGCTATTTACTAATGGAAAGCAACTGCAAAATTTTGATAGAAATTTTTTAAATTAAAATATGGTAATAAATTACACTATGAAGTCACGGAAAGACCCTGTAAAATTTTAAGTAAATATTGTTACACTTAACAATTCTTATTGCATTTTAAAAATTCATTTATTGTTAACGTCCAGTGTATGATAATTTTGCCAAAATGTCAAAATATTACTAATTTTGAATCTTTCGGACACAAAACTATTGATCGAAACCCGATCGAGAAATAATTCTTTGCATTCTCGAATGCCAAAGTGGCATTTCATAATCCGATATAAAACATAACTATTCAGTCTTTTCTGTAAAATTCTTATAGGGATTTGGTTATCGAATTATCAGCGATGAATTAATTTGTCATCCCGGTTACGCATGTGCGGGTATGTTTCAAGAAAATTTAACATTCCATTTTAATTTTTGTTATGGAACATTAGAAAATGCTTAAAGTTGGCAAAGTTAAGCATGAGTAATGTTTGTTTAAAATCGAAAAAAGCAAAATAGAATAGGAGAATCTATTGTCAGAGCAAAAATAACCGAGGACAGAACGAATTCATGGTAACATCCTGAAAGTCTCACTAATTAGGGCAGCGCGAATATAATTCAGGAGACTTTTCTTTGGACGAAAGTAAATAGCCATCGCAAGATCCATAAGAATTGCACGTTAACAATATTTACTATTTTACGATGTTACGTTGTCTTAAATGATACTTTTTAACATCGGATAGCAACATGTGTATAAATATGTAGAAACATATTTTTCCTACGACCACTTACGAAAATGAGAAAAAAACACGGCTAACTCGACTAGAAATTGTCTTTCTTATAACACACGAGTGTTGCAAATACTTTTCAAACAAATGTATTTGAACAGATGATATAGTTAGAGAGACGGTGACAATAGGGGGTCCGTGAAGTGGAATATCAGTAATTTGGTTTTTCGTTGAGTTTTTTATCTGATGAAATGCCGTAGAGCGTTGCTGAGAGGCGCTGTACCGCTTTAGATAGGAAATTCTCAATAAATTCAAAATTATATCGAGCCATGTCTGAAAATGTATTTACAGCATCTGCGTGACCCCAAAGTCAAGGGAAACACATTTTTTGACAAGTCAACCCTTGCATATACTTTTCCGAGCGTGTGAAAATGAAAATTAAAAAAAAACTATAATGGTTTATAGACAGTACATAATAATTAGCGTAAGTAAGTTAAAATGCTAAAATAATTGGTGGTTGTATGTGTTCGTAGGCAAAAATGCGTCAGGGTGTCCCATTTTCGACACTTTTATAGGATATCTCCGTTATTATCCGGGCTATCAAAAAAGTAATGTAGGTGTCATGTGCTCTTTTTGGGTAAAACGGTAAAATCAAAATTAAAAAAATTTCGCTCGCTTAAGAGATACGGGGAAAATCAACAAATTGACAATTTCTAAATTACCCTATATTTTCTTAGTTAAAAGAGATACAGAAAAATGTTTTATACAGAAGTTTATTTATAATGAGTTTTGAATAAACTGCCGTTTTCAGAATAAGTATACGGGGTCAGGTAAGAAAGTTATCGGGACCTAACCTCATTTTTTTTAAATTGAATACCCTGTATACTTTAATCCAAAAAGATAGTATTTTAAGCTGTCTTTTCAAATTTATAACACACCATGGATGATAAATATTATATCAAATTTTTCAAAATGTTGGTAAGTATTTTTCACAAATGAATATGTAAATATGAAATTGGCGTTAAATGTTAATAACAACTAGAATAGGGATATTAGCTTTTGCTTCATGGCCTACTGTGGTTTAAAGTAATCACGTTTAAATAAATCGCCTAGGAAACCAATATTATCCATGGTGTCTTATATATTTGAAAATAGAATTTAAAATGCAATCTCCTTAGAGTAAAATATACAGGGTGTTCCATTTGAAAAAATGGGGTTAGGTCCGATAACTTTTTTACCTGACCACGTATACTTATTCTAAATACGGCAGATTATTAAAAAAAACATTATAAAGAAACTTTTGTACAAAACATTTTTCTGGATCTCTTTTAACAAAGAAAATATAGGGTAATTTTGAAATTGTCAATTTTTTGATTTTCCCCGTATCTCTTAAGCGAGCGAAAATTATCAAATTTTGATTTTATCATTTTAAGTTTGACCCAAAAAGAGCACATGACACCTACATTACTTGTTTGATAGCACTACCAATAATAAAAGTGTCGAAAATGGGACTCCCTGTACATAACTCGTGCGAAAGAGATTTTCTAAAACTCGGCACAATTTACTAATACAACCGCACATAACATCATAAAATTTCGATTCACACCGACATTATTAGGAGAGTGTATGTAACGGAGACTTAAAAAGGGGTGACTTACACAACTTGCGACTTAAGACAATATGTTTAGCGAATCACACGGTTAAAAATCTTCCTGTCAACAAGCGGCACTCGGGATTGGTTAGTGAAGAGCCCACGCGCAAACATACTTTTACTTGGGGGTGATGGCATACATTCGGCCGGCACGTCGTACTTACAGCCGCCAGAGCCGTGGTCTCGGGGTAGTATTTCTGAGCAATGGCCGCCACCACGCTAGGCGGCTCAGCGGCGGGGACGGCGGACACAACATTGGCCTTGTTATAGGCCTCGTCCAGGGCCGAGTATTTCATGATCAGACTCTGGATTTCCTTGCGTTTCGCTTCCCTATCGGATACGGGATCGGGGGCCGAAGGGGTCGGCGTCACGTCATCGTCCTCAGAAGGAGCCCTGTCTACAGGCAAAGCTATTTTGGTCATTTCCGGTTTCGGGTCGGAACTTTTCGGCTTTAGTACCTCGTCAACCACCGGATGATCGTTCGCCAAGGGAATTTCCACCGCGCAGAGCTTGAGGTTAGTCGTCGGTACCGGTTTTCGTTCGTCGTTAATTTCGCTTTTGCCAACCCTGATGTGAGGTTTGGAGGACCGTCTGGGTCTAAGCTCGGAATGGTTGGATCTATGACGCACCCGATAAGCAGAGTCCCTGTCGAGGTACGAATATGACGGCTCGGGATACACGGCATTTTTCTTTTGCTCGTTTCTATACGGGGTCTTTTCGCGGTTCACTACACTGTTACTATTACTATTTACATACGGGTACGCTTTCTCGCTCAATTGCAATACATTGGCAGTGGTACTGCTCTTAGCTAAACCTCGACCTACGGATGGTTCCGCTTTTCTTTCGGTGTCCCTTTTCCTGCCATATATTCTATCTAAGACGGAAGAGTATTTGTCTTCGATTCGACTTCTCGTGGAACCATAGTTTGGCACAACGGTACTACTTTTACTGGTCGTTAGCGGGTTAGGATGGTGATTGGGTTGGTGAACACTGAGACCGCTATTGCCGACGCTGCCGCTCGAACTGCTTTGAAGTTGCCTTTCGACGGTGGCGGATGGTCCTCGGACTTTGGTTGTGATTTTCTGAAGCAAACTCGAACAGGAGTCGCTCAATATCTGAGCCACGCTATGTGTGGACGAACGTGTATATCGCGGTCTCCGAGGGGTCGATTCCGAACTGGCGGCGCTACTGTTACTACTTGCCATAGACGAAGTGTCATCCGTAGGTCGTCTTATTACCGAAGACTGGTACGGTTTGGTCGAAGGTCGATAGCTGCTAGCGCCCAACCAGGAATAATCCGGCAAGGCCCTAGAACTATGGATGTGGGTAGAGTACCGTTCCCCGTCGTCGTAATACGCGGGACGGTACCTGCTATAAGATAGGCCCGAACTGTACATTGGTGGGGTTATTTCGCATTCCCTTTGTGTTTGGTACAACTATATTTTAGTACTATGACGTTGGTCCCGTTTTCGCTCGCCCAAACTAAAAATATCATGACACGGACGCCGGACGCGCACCGTCGCGACGCTCGACTTCGACTGAACGCGGAGATATAATTACGTAAATTTAGGTGAGCGGGAACCGAAGGAGGTGAGCAGGGAATAACGCGTGCGACAAATAGCGCCAATGGCACTTTTTTTCGGGAATCATCGCAAATAAAACTGACGCACAGACGTTTTAAATACTTAAAAATACGTAAACAAACTTAAGAGATAGAGACACTAACCTTATTAAAAAATATTTTCAAGAGAAAATGCTTTGCGGCACACAAGTATAGCGTCGTTTTTTCCCGACACTGTTTTTTCCTATGCATCGTTGAATGCATCAAAACCAACAGGATAACTATTTGTTCTTGATTTCAGATGCCACATGACACAATAATGAACGAGATATTTATAGCTCGTTATCTGGCCATATTTGAAAACCATAGGTCACATTATAAAACTATAATAATTTCGCGGCTATATAACCTATTTAGTTAATTAATCAAGCGATAACCATTTTAACATTATAACAAAGTTCCGGGGTTGAATGCAAACATGACAATATTATTTCGACTACTCGTCCACTTCGCACAAAATCGTAATGTTTAAAAACAAAGCACTGATTAATAACAAACTTATCATGATGTATAAAATTAAAAACTAAATGCAACAGTTATTTATAAATTAAACATTGCACAAGGCGAACCCGACCGTCTTGTACTCGATTCTAGATAAACAAATAATGCCGGCACACATCAACAGAACCAAATCGGGATAATAAATATGCAGGGAAATTAACTGGAAGTCTCGCGTGAAAAATGGGAAAGCAGGCTAGAAAATTCGACTTGAAACAATGAGATCGAGTGGGTCGGCTTTCTGCTCTATTCTCTCTACCAAGAGGCGCGACCAGCGCCTCTTCTAACCGTGGAGTGGCGACGCATCACTTTCTTGGTTCGCGTGCTTCTAATAATACTACGATTTGTGTGTACGGACGTTTTAGATTAATATTTCCCTATTGTATATAGGATGTCCAAGAAAGAGATAATTCATTATTTTAAAGGAAAAACACAGGAACCTATTTATATTAAACAAATATTAAAATTGAAGAGTGTATAAGAGATAACTGTTTGACATAAGTATAGGGTGTCCCTGGAAGGCGTTACCTATACCACAAATGGGGTTAGTTTCTCATTTCTCGACAAAAAAAATCATTCTTTACAAAAAAAATGTATTTGTTAAAAATTAAGATTTCTCCTAAGAGAATTTTGTTTTTGTATACTGGGTGTTATGGAAATGACGTATTATATTTAAACCGGCAATTCCCGAGATAAAAACAAATTGAAGAAAAATATCCAAAAATGGCGTTTGGAGAAAGGTAAACAAAGCAACATATGGCGAAAAACGTCAGTGAATTTTGAGCAGTGTTGTCACATTTTCATGGTAAACTCTTTAGAAAGTCAATAACCGTTTGACAGATTTGAAGTTGTTTATTTTTCAGGGTACATTGTTATAAACTTTTACTTTCAGTTCAGTTCGCTGGGAAACAATCTCTAATTTATAAACTTGGACTGACTCAAACGAACCGCCGCGGAGTTTAGAGTTTATAAATGGTCAGGTATGTTCTCATTTGTTCAATTCGAACGACACCGTCGAATCTGAACAACTTAAATGGCACTTTACCCGTTAGAAAAAAAATGCAATTTTATTTAATTTATAAAAAAACACAAAGTAAATAACCCGAACAAAATCCGACACAATAACCTCACAAAAGACCAAAACAAAGCCACATAAAGTCACATTAGTTTTCGCGTAGGTATGCATCTCATGAACACATCTAAGTTTTTAGTATTTTAAAGTGCTACTGTGTAGACAAAAATACGCCCTTATTGTTCAGAGAAATAATATAAATTTCCATACATTGGTATTTGACATCTAAAAATTTTGAAAGTAATTAAACACGGTTGACATGTTCAGGTTTACTAGGTCGATCGATATTTAGCTATTTGGGCTGAAAATACAGCGTTGTCACTTTCGACGTTTTATAAGATTATATTCATAAATTGCGGAATTTCCTTCTATAATACTTTCCTGTATAATGATGGTCTCGGAAATGGCAAATTTATTTTTTATATGCAGTAAGGACAATTAATTTTTTAAAAAACAAATTCTAAGTAATGTTAATTAAATTAGCATTGTATTTAAAAAGTTTTTATTCAACGTGAAAGCCAGATATTTTGGTTGGATTCTTTATATTCGGAAAACAGCTTAGGCATGTGGAAAAATTGATTTTGATTGTCTTTAAATCTTGAATTATTACGAAAAAGGTAATTCTAACGAACATTTTATTTATTACTAAATGTACAATAATTAATCTTTGTAATTTATTTACAAAGTACTCCCCACGTTCGAGTTGAAATTTACTATCGTTAAAACCCATCCTTACTAGATCATTTCATTTCCTGTAAATAATTCAACAGAAAATATTGCACCGATGCACTAATCCGATGAATATGCACCATACTATGCACCATTAAAACAGTTTAAAAATATCCATCCGGCGATAAATTCTCAGCGTGAATTTCTAAAAGTTGATTTTAAATAACTAAGACCTATCATAAAAGTTTTTAATTACATTATAAACCATTTTTTCCATATTATTACAAACAGCGCCGGATCTGGGGGAGGGGGGAGATGTCGGTGCTCATGCCACGGTCGGCAACTTCAGTGGGCGGCAAATTCAAGTGTGGCAGAAACTTTTATCAGTGCCCAACTATTCATAATATCGCCTAAATTGCGCTTTCGTTAAAAATCTTATACAGAGTGTCCCAAAATTAAGTACAGAGTAAAACTGCAGATTCTTTGGGTCAAAATATTGCGATTTAGCCAAACTTTACTTAGTTCAAAAGTTGATAATTAGAATTTGTTAATTATTTTATTTTTATGTAGATTGAGGGCGCTCGCAGCAGCACTCTGGGTACATAGCAACAAGTGCAACTATTTTGCGCTCGAGTATATTTATGTTTTTATCAAAAATATCAATTTTCTCATCATATTTACCCAAAAATCGTGTGTGAATGTTGTCAATGTTGCTCCGAGCAATTTATTTCGATATTTTTGCATTTATAGTGCCCAGTGAGTTTTTAAAAAACAATTATTGTTAAAAACAGATCTTTTCTTGATCGTTTATTTATGTAACAATAAATTTTTTTATGTAACTTAAAAATACAGGTTAAGTTAGAACGCCTGTTGTAATCTGAATTATTGGTAGCTAAATTCAATTACCTATAATGTAATTGTTAATATCAAACATAATAATCTGATATTTGAATCTTTTAAAAAGTGCACTGCAAAAGAAAGGAGTTGCTCGGAGCGACGAGATCCGGGACAGATTGCAAATAAATTTTGAAAAAAATTCTAGCGCAAATCTTGCCGTTTTTGGAGGTAAGTCACTTTACACCTGAACGTTATATAAAAATATTCTTGAAAATCGAAATAAAAAAATGATAGCAACATAAACAGGATGTCATCCATTGTCGTTGGGTCAAGCCGTGCCAAAACCTGACGTCAATTTCAGTAGTATTAAAAAGAGAGGCTGGTAAATTGGCTCTAAAAGTATCAAAAATACGTGCAACAGAAACATAATGTATAAATACATATTATTATTCAATACCAAGGTGTCATTTGTGATATAGTCGCATTTAGCGCCATCGCCGGCCACGACGAATACTAAGTAAACTAGAGCTCTCGATAAGACGGAAGTCTATTGACATTGACATATCTGCAAGTGGACACAACGTTCATTTTTAAAAACAGACATTTTGCCCGAACCCCGGGAGCGTGCGTAGTTCATGAATTTTTATTTATATGCTTTACTTGCACCGATCCGCTCGCTGTATTTCTTGGTACATTATTTTGCTCCATGCTTAAACAATTATCCCGAAGGTCGGGAGGCGAGTCCTGCAAAAACGGTACTCCCGCGATTATCGATCGGGCTCAATTTTCTCCCTGTATCGTGGTCAAACTTTTCCTGGCTCATCAAACAACCTGGAAAACATTCCGACGCTGCCGATCCATAGGTTCGCCGAGTTGCAAATTTATGTAAACCGAGGCGTTTCGTAGACATGCAAGAACAACGGCTTTCTTATCACGGAATGTCCAAACAATAATGTAAAAAGTATTATGATTTACCAAAGACTGGCAAAAATCCAATTATTATTGCTTTTCTATGTATATTTAATTTTGCATTAATTTTAAGGGATGAAAGGTCAAGGGTAATTACCCTACCATCACTCGATGTGAATTAGGCCAAAATGGGTCACGTGAGTGTTTCTATTTTGTTAGAAGGGTTGGATCACTCGTGTGATCACTCAGTGTGATGACACGTAATAGTAACATAATAAATAAATTTTAAAATGACTAGCTTGTCCTAAATGTTTTTTTTTTGTATGTGGCGTTGGGCTATTTTTCGCGTGCGAATCTAGCTATTTAATTTTCAAGGAATCTAACTATTCCTTATTTATTACAGGCACGCACCACAGATATAAAACAACATTTAACATCGTGCCAACATTATTTTCCAATATTCTCTTGTCAAAAATGAAGTTTTTTTCACACGGCATTTAATCACGTAATATATTTATTTAATATATGCGTAGCGTTTGATTACAATGACATTATGCAATTATACTTATTATATCATATAATATCTAGTTTATTTTGTGGGAGAGTATGTTTGTTGTTCGAGGCGTAGCCGCGGTCCATGCTAGATGTGTCCTACGTTTGTCGTAGTGACATACCTGTCAATCAGTCCTATGCGTCATTACTTCTTAGTTAATTGTCGTAACGAGATCGTAAAAATAGTATATTATAAACCACGGGACTAACGTGACTCATTTAATCCCGCGAATAGAGTTTGTTCGGATTTGTTCCCATTCAAGGGATTAATGGGAATTTAGTCCCGCGATAGATCCATTATTTTTTGTACTTCCGACGAGAGACGGTGACAATAGGGGGTCCGTGAAGTGGAATATCAGTAATTTGGTTTTTCGTCGAGTTTAGGTCCACCTCTACAACTTTTATATCTGATGAAATGCCGTAGAGCGTTGCTGAGAGGCGCTGTACCGCTTTGGATAGGAAATTCTCAAGAAATTCAAAATTTTATCGAGCCATGTCTGAAAATGAATTTACAGCATCTGCGTGACCCTAAAGTCACGGGAACACACATTTTCTGACAAGTCAACCCTTGCATATACTTTTCCGAACGTGTCAAAAAAAAAATGAAAATTTAAAAAAATCGAATTTGAAGTTGAAACTTTCTAGAATGGAACATTAAGTATATGTTAAAGATTATGTGAAACAAATTTTGTCGTTCCAGGTCTCGCCATTTCATTATTGGAACCTCGGAGGAAATTCGGAAAACGAATGTGAACATGTCAGAAAATTGTCACACTACATTCCTTGACACTCAAATATTGTGGAAACATTTTTTTCAGAAGAATCGCAACTAGCTAGGCGGAATTCTGACAATATTACGCAGAGATACCGGAAGGTATGACAGAGAGAAAGCGGGTCTGGAGTAATCGGGTACTGCAAAACTTTCTCTAAATCTATTTTTTGAGAGAGCGCAGTCTTACTTGGTGCACCTTCTTACCGACTTTCATAGTCTTCCTTTTCACGATATCCTTGGAAGTATCCTGCACTTTCGCAATATTCTTTTTATCAGAAAATTGTTTACGAGTCATCTCCATGTGAATACAAATCGATTAAGTCCACTTGGACCCATGTCACTTGAGACTTAATAATTTTTCCATTCATTTTTTTTTTGACACACTCGTCAAAGTATATGCAAGGGTTGACTTGTCAGAAAATGTGATTCCCGTTACTTTGGGGTCACGCAGATGCTGTAAATTCATTTTCAGACATGGCTCGATATAATTTTGAATTTATTGAGAATTTCCTATCTAAAGCGGTACAGCGCCTCTCAGCAACGCTCTACGGCATTTCATCAGATATAAAAGTTGTAGAGGGGGACCTAAACTCCACGAGAAACCAAATTACTGATATTCCACTTCACGGATCCCCTATTGTCACCGTCTCTCTAACTAATAATGCCACAATTCAATGTAAATACCAGTAAATATTCATCTGAATATACTGCCGTGTGAGGGTCAATTGACGTGTTAAGTGGAAGCGTACCACGTCCTCAAAGATCTATTCCTTTAGATGAGAGAAAAAGAGCTTTAATATACTGTCAAACTTGTGTTAAGGATGACTTATACCATTCTGTACCTTAAGGTGACTTTGAAATATCGACCCTTAAGTACCTACTTTGGTCCCGGAAGTACAAAGATAATAGTATACGATACCAGGTAACACGTTATGAAGATATTTAAAAAAAAAAGTATTATTTTTAAGTTACTGCTGATTGCAATTAACCTTGAAGTAATAAAACTTAAAAAAATATATTTAAGTTTATAACAGAATTATCTATTCTTGAATTCGGCTTTACACGAAAATCCAGTTAGGTATCAAACACCGGTATTGGTAATTTCGCCACCGACATCGATAAAAATGCTAATTATCGATGTCGGTATTTTCGCCAACAGACCGAAAATATCTAATAATCTGACACGTCAATTCAGCACTGATATTACTGATTTACCGGGAACAAGGTTCATAAAGTTATCTTATAAGATAAACTAGTCGATACGAATTTTAGAATTTTTTCCGTTGTACTATAACTCTTTAATTAATAATAATAAGAGTAAACATTTACCAATAGTAAACACGCAAACAAAAGTGGTTCGTATTTTATAGTTTAAAATTCCCATATGTATTCCAACCTTATACATGTTATGTTACACCACATATATATAACCATTATATTGCTAATACCATCTGCAATTATATCCCCGCTATGGGCATCGAACAAGTAATAGTGAGTTTGCGCAGTTCGAAAATTTTCTTGTGAAAGTAAACATTCGACAGGACCGGATTTCAACATTTTTAATGTAAATTTTACTGGTTAGTTAGGAAAAATATTGCAATCAAAATTTCGATTAGTTCGATTTAAGACAGCGTTCCATGCATACGATTTCTGATGATATGATGATCCGACGGTGCCCTGATTGGTGTAAACTTTTGGTGCCAAATTCCGTCCGAATATTTGTAACAATCGACACGATGAGCTTTATTTTAACTTTCATCCGACGTCGTATGTTTCTTAACCTCACTTTTTTCTAAACCAAAAATTAAGAATGAATGACTATATTGACTATTTTGGGAATTATTATCAGCTACTAAAATGCACCAAATTAAAAATACATTAATTTTAAGGTTAGGTAGTGACCACATATATATTATATTGTATACGAGTGACGCTCTCTTCTTTTTTTGCAAGCTTTTGAAGTGAAATTCGGGTGCGAAGATTGGATAATGTGGTATTGATCCACGACTTTTGCAAAAAAGCACCATGCACTTGTGTCCTTTCATCTTATACAAAACAAGTTACTAACCTAACAAACAGCGAATCGAATCACCACAAATTAAAAACTCCTTTACAAACATTGTTGTTAGGTAATGAAAGTTTATAAGCACTAATATACCGACAACAATGTGGATGAACCACTTTTTATTCTGTAATTTGAAAAAGCATCCAGAACCAAAGATGGCAACGAATAACAACAAACAAATAATGTCGGGCCGGCTCTGACGCGATCGATAAAATTTCAACACTACTGCGCAACCTCAATAGTGCCAAGCCATCTCCCATACCGGGGACACTTTTTGTAATTTGGAACGTTCGTATTGGCAATATAATGTATGTTACACATATAAAAACGTACAGATTGCGCAGACTGCTTTACGCTAAAAACATTTCATCTATCCTTATGAAAAAAACCTTAAAATGGCAACAAATAAAAAATATCAATTAGAAAAACACGCTCACAATGCTCACACCTCCTCATAGTAAGTCGAAGAACCCTCGTAATCACTGTCACTGTAACTCGTATAGCTACCGTAATGGTCATAATCATCCCAGTCGTAACCGTTATCATTTTTCTTTATTGGTTTAACTTCTTGAACCACGTTTAGTGGCGGAGTTTCTTTCGATAGGGTTCGTTTTAACGTGTCGGCTCCTATGGGTACTAAATTACATATTTAAAATCGCAAAGTACTACAATTTATTTACATTTCTCTTAAGTTAGACCTTAGCTAAGGTAGCCTTAATGTTAAGGTATATCTTGTATACCCTGTGGTTTTTCTTAAAAAGAATACGCCCAGATTGTTGTAAAAAGCGATTTAAAATACCCAATCTATACACATACCTTTCCGTCGTGGAGCGGTTGGCAGAGCCGAAAACAAAGCTTGGGCAAAAATTCTGGATGCGGCTTTCCTTTGCGACGCCGTCCACATACCCGACGATGCAGGCGCGGCGACAGTAGCAGACATTTTTTAAAAATGACTAACAGCTGTCAAGTCAAATAAATATTATAGACTCGTGCAATATTACAGATTGGAAAAATAATGTTTTAATTAAGATGGTCCCGAAATTGGCAACCAGAGACATCTACGTTAGACTGATAACAGTAAAAAACATGCCACCGCATGATATGTTAGAAAGAGAGAGGACCAATTAGATAGTCTACTCATAAAGTATATTTGAATCTAATTAACCTAAATTTTTTTGTAAAATTGCCTACAGGATTGGATGACATTGTATTTTGCTAGCTTATATTGTGTTTGTGTATGTGTAAATAAGAACAATAAACCACACAACGCAACATAGCGAACAGAATTTTTCAATTTGAATTGAAATTTCAAATTGAAACCATTGGTACCTTGTAATAAGCAAAGACTATATAAGAGTAATGGATTTATGAAAAGTCCAGTTCGAATATAAATAACTGAAAAATTTTACCATATATGATACGTTTGTAGCTGATCTACCATCACAAAACGGTAAATTAATCTTTTTCTAAATATGCAATGGCTATGCCAAACATTTTCTGTTTAATAGAACAAGAGGTATATAGGTACTCATTTGTTTCGAGCGTTAAAAATGTATATGTATATGAGGCATTGTGATTTACCAGTCAATAGAAGCTGCATAATTCAATTTCACCTTCAGACAATTTTCGATAGTATTGATTCAATAACACAAAAACGTATTATATATTTTTTATAGTATTTTTTCAATACCTTTAATTAATAGGAACAATAAGATAGGTAGTATTGCTATTCGATTTCTTATCCTGAATTTTATAAAAATCAAGGTAAAAGCAATCATTTTAAATGAAAGGTACCCATAGCAAAAGAAGACAGGATCCATGAGATAATCTTACAGCTAAATACCAAAAGCTTAAGTGAAACAAGCAGTAAAGAACCATATACAGGGTTTAGATTTAGTGTGGCATAGCAAAATATAGTTCACCGGGGAAAGAATATTACGTTTTTGAATACTATAAGACTGTCAAAATATGTTCGTAGAAGCACTCTCGCTCCCAGTATTGGTTGTTATAGGTTATTCAAACAAAATATAGTTTTCTATAACTCAATATACAATATTTAACACTACTTACAGAAAATGAAATAAATTTGTTTAATAGTTTTCAGAAGAACCGATATGATGATTAAATTCTATACAGGGTGGTGCGTTGTTGTGTGGAATGTAATTTTTGAGGTGGCTGAATATTGGCTCCCCCGTACATTTTATCGAAAAACTGCATTATAACTTCTTGAAGAGACCGACATGTTAAACCCACGTGTAGAGTTTGAATATATTTTGTTGAACCAATCCTAAGCTATTCAATTAAACGTGATGACAAACTCTCATAGTTCAGGTAATATAGCAAACACCTGCAAATAATTTCTACGACGCTATGCCAAAAATTGACGTAAAGCCGGACATAGCGAATATTCTTCGCAGACAGCATGAAGTATCACGCCTCAACAAAGACCTCGAAGAAACTTTGGCTTGGGATGACAGTAACCAAGTCGAATTTAACGCTAAAACCCCAGGCAGCAGTTTTCTCTAAAAAGGTTAACATTACGAAACCGGATATAGTCATGGACGAACACGCAATCCCACTGGCTTCATCTATTAATTTGCTGGGCGTCAATCAGAGAGGAAATATGTCTTGGCTTGGCATAACCACGTTGTGGCAATCGCCAAGATAGCTTCCTCAGAAACTTGGTGTACTCTTCCGAACCAGAAAGTTGTACACACCTCAACAACTTTTGACACTATACAAAGCCCAGATTCGGGTTTGTCTGGAGCTCTGCACCCAAACATACTCTTCGGCTACTGGATTCCATCGAAAGGAGGGTCATTCGTCTGATTGGAGACCACAAGCTGACGAAGAACCTCGACAGCCTAGAACATCGAAGACAAGTTGGGGATTTGACTTTCTTTTACAGATATTTTCATGGTCAGTTTGGGTTTGCCCTCTTAATTCCGTCCAGAGCGGCGAATAGCAGAAATACACGACGAACCACTGCCGCCCATCCATATGTGGTTAAGCTTAGTACTCCTCGAACTTCATTATTTAAGAATTCTTTTATCTGGAGGACTTCATCGTTATGTAATTCAATAGCTTAAGATTGGCTTACGGAAATATATTCAAACTCGGCACATGGGTTTACCTTGTCGGCCTCTTCAAGAAGTTATAATGCAGTTTTTCTATAAAATGTACGGGGGAGCCAATATTCAGCCACCTCAAAAATTACATTGTATTTCCTATGTTCAACTCAACGATACACCGCCCCGTATAGCAAAGCTCTTTCGTTTAGAAACTTTAAAAATTGTCAACAATAATGACATGTCAAAAAAAAAACGTTTGTTGTCTCTTTATCCTTTTTCATTAACTTATTCAACAAAAATACATAAAAAAATAACAGGTCATTGAGATTCTTCAATTCACTCGTTCTTTCCACGGCCCAACTATGGCTGTGTTGTCATTGAAAATACACTAAAAATCTTAATATCTCCGACAAGTTTCAGATTATGGACATCCCGCCTTTTTGCCCTGTCTCTACCCTTCAAGTAATGATGTACCTTGAGCTAATATCTACACAAAATCGTCCAAACTCACAGCTTTACATGACTGCAATGTTTTGCTCTGACCTACCACACAGTACAATGGCCGACATACGTGCAAAAAAATACTATTCACACAACTCAGTAGCAGTACTCATGACAATTTACTAGCAACCTAAAAACCGTGCCGAAACGTCTTAAGTCGGCCATTGAAGAGGGGCGAAGCCTGCCCTGCATCGTGGGGGCCCGCGCGGCGGTACGACCACATCGAAAGTGTAAGTAAAACTGGTGGTCTCAATTTCGAAAAAAAAAATAAACGCAACGCGAGAGAAAATAAGCGTACCGCGCAGATACACACGCGGTATTCGCGGATACGGGGGCTTCAAATAGATACATAGCTCGCGTAGCGTCGCGCGTCGCTTAGACATATTCTAATTATAAGTTCAGTATGTATGGCGAGCGGAAATTTTTGGAAAAAACAGCTGCCTACTTTATTTATATTCGTTTAAAAGTTGATTTACAAAATTTTATTTTAAGAAACAAATCACAAAACAAATGATATTTCGTTAAAATGTCAGCAATGATGTTCTGGTGATTTTTTGTTGGAGTAAAAACTATACTGAGGTTTGTTCGGGTTTGTTATTTCAACTTGAGGAAAACAAACGAAGAAAAATCTATCCCATCGGTAAATCCATAGGCCAAATTACACGGCAAGATATTTGGCCATTAAGCCCCCCCAACACCACGAGATTTTTCATTGGTTCTCGGTGATAGTGACAAGCCGTCGTGTGACTGGCGGAACTTCAAAATTTGGGCCCCCCGCAAAATTATATATTGGGCCCCTATAAAATGATTTAAAAAGTGACCACACTATTCTTTTCTGAATAACTTTACTGTTTAAAATTACTTTTAAACCAAATTTCCAGGAAATATTTACAAAAGTATAAGTTCTCGTAAAATTAATTTAAAAATACATAATAAGATCGAACAATTAGAATATCATACAGGGCAGGTTACAATTAGAAGTTACTTTAAACAAGTCGCAAAAAAAGTTTTTTCTTTCCTCAAATAATTTAGACTTACAAGCCCACCCAAGCATCAATTTAACACGAAAAATACCATAAATACCGGTTTGACTAACACGACAGGGTATTACTTTTCGTAACTTTTCCTTGTATGGCCCCCCAAAACGAAGTTTGACCCCCAAACCGAAGTTCTGGATCCACACTTGTGTTAAATCTTTTTATATTCAGACCAAAAAATATGTTAAGAAATTTTTTGATATTTCACTCGATTAACCATTTGTAACTAATTTTCTGACCAAATGTTTCTAAGCAGTTAATAACTGAATATCACAATGTTTAGTCATCAGTTAGCCATGGAAACAATTATTGTATAAAATGAAACATAAATGATATTTGAATAAAAGGAATGTATTTCAGCTTACTAATAATAATAATAATAATAATCTACAAAAAAAATTATTTGAAAAATTGTTCAATGCATTTCTGTAAATGTATTTTCCCTAAATTGAACCATTGACCAACTTTTCAACTAATTTTATTTGTAGATTAGTATATTAATAGTAAGTTATTCTTTTGATGTTAATAATTCTCACTAAGAAATAATTCTTTGAAAACTTAGCACCGCCATACCGCCAAATAAGTATAAAAAATATTATTTATAAATAACAAGTGCTGTATTTAGACCAGTTTGCTGTCGCTCCGGAGCACCTATTTCGTTGCGCTAATGATATTTTATATTTTAAATTCAATTTCATTAAATTATTTGTTTAGGAATAGGAAGTTTGCATTCAATTAAAAATACCTACGGTATCATGGCTTGCGCGACACTAACTTATTCAACACAAACAAGACAGAAACTTAACTTATTTGCAAAACGAACATGTATGCTTTTTTATTACAAAAAAAATTGTAAAGGTTCTTAAAATCTAAGGCGATCGACAGATGTGTAGTTCTTGATGATAGTATAAAATCATAATAAATTAGTGTTGCGTAAGAAAAAGACACTTTTTGAAGTGGCGAAGGGCCTCGCATTCCGTAACGGGAGGCTACTTTGGGCCGAGAGCCCCCTGGACGCCTCCCCCTGCGTTGCATGGTCTGCTGCATAGCATTGACAGATGTCAATCGTGACACTTTTCGACCATACACTTCGGTTTTGGCACGATCACTATGTATAGGGCGCTTAATTTATGTGCAGAAATTATTGAACACATCGGTTTATATCTACATTTTGTTGATTTCGTTAAAACGTTTAAACTTCTTTAAAATAATACCATATTTAGTATTTTTTAAGGATGTAATAATTTCCAAATATGGACTTACAAAATAGTAATGTTGTCTAATCCTTGTTTTCAGTATGGCAATTCGGAAATCAAAATTGTCTTAACAATATCGAAGATTCGAGTAAAATCCAATATAATCGATATATGGGGGTGTCACATTGTACCAGCTTTTTTTGGAATATTTGGGAATCAAGTAGAAAATTGTAAAATAACGTTAAAGAGATAAAGATAAAGCAAAAGGACGTGAAGCAGAAGTTCGACCAAATTAAAACCAACAAAGCCATATTTTATAGGTTCAGATATTTAATGGTAATCAAAATAAGTAATTGTAGTTTAGCAGTATCGATATTGGCATTATACAATAAAAGACAGAAGACAACTTGTTCTAATAGCGCTTCGCTATCAAAGAAATAAGTTGTCACTATGCCTACAAGAAACTCGCCGTAAACAGGATCAATATAACTTTTTCCGAATGTCAGTTATAGATTTTCTTATGCACTCTCCTGCAGTGTGTGCATATAGAAATTATACCATTGATTATTTTAATTTGGTCTTTTAAAAGCAACTTCCACAAGTAGTTCCATAAACTTCTACTATTATACAATAATTCGAGGCGTATTTTTATTTACTTTGTTAACTAATCCAGGCTACATACACATGCGCTATCATTTGAAATCCGGATTATGTAATTTTCAATGTAAAGATCAATTTTGAGGTGGGAAATATTGAGACGAGAAATGTTACTCTCTTCTGCAATATGCCTTTACGTTTTCTAGTACTTCAAGGTACACGCACAATTGATCCGACTGTTTGAAAGCCGATTAATATTTAGGGAAAATATTAGTCTAGATTGTATGCAACTTTACGACATTTCCTGTCAAATGATAACTTCACAGTAGTCGCACGTTAGTATTCTGATCAAATTAAATAAAAACAGCCTTTCTCCGAAACCTAATTTTGACCGGTTGCTTTTATTACTTCCACTACACCCCCCTCTCGCCCCCTAAACATTTCAGGTGCCAATACGCATCAAAAAGGTGAAGTAATCTCAAAATCTTACTCCTAAATGCACTATTCTTACCAAACAAATCTGAATACAGCCGCGCCGCCCGCAGCGCCTTCTGCGGGCGGTTGGCGTATCAAACCCCGATACTGACCTGGTCGTCCGAATGACTGCGCCTATGACGTCTGGATCTGCTGCTGGGTCTCTCGTGCCTGTGACGGTGCTTCTTGCTGGTGGGCGATCGCCGGTGGCTGCGCTTGTATCGTCGCTCAGCACTGGACCCGCGCTCGTACTGCCGAGAACGATGGTTTCTTTGACTGCTGCAAGAGGAAATATGGGTATATGGTATAGATCACAGTGGCGATCGCGATGGGGATTTGGATTTATGCGTTGGTAGAACTTTATTATAAAGGATAAAGATTAAAAAATAAACATATAAAATGGAACAGTTGGCCGATAAAAACGTACATAGAAGAGCGAATGGTAATACTTCTTAACTAAAAAATATCGTAGCTTAAAATAACAGCAATGTTTCAGTTAACGGTAGTGATGCTTTTAAAAATTACTTTTACAGTCAAAACCAGAGTTAAAACAAATATAAAAATCCAACTAGGCAAACCTCAAATTTTATCATTCGCTTAATTAATTAAAGTAGTTACTAGACAGCAGTAATTTCTTTACACATCCGCCTTCCTTTCCCTGTACCCTTCAATAGCATTGAAGCACTTGCTTTATTAATTTTTAAAGTTTTTTTTAATCTATTATAACAAATCTCTACCAACGCTTTGCTCTAAATTGAATTGCATTTGCCTGATAGTGGTACAATTTTCCTTTAATTAATCTTTATTCTTTAAATACAAAATATTTACCTTGAAATAATTCATTTTCACTCCATTATGGCTCAATTGTTGGATAAATTCCATACCGATCTTTTCTAGATAAGGACTTAAAAGTCTAAATAAAATGAATTTTTTTTTTATATCTTCAATGAATGTATGCAATTAAAAATTGTAAGTACCTACTGGTGATGTTAGAAGTTATCTACATACTGGAGATTAAGTACAAGCTTTTTATGATTCTTAGTAATTCCTATTTAAGCTGATAAATGTCAGAAATTTTGAAACATATTAATTAGAAATTGTATACCTATTGCAACACCGAATGCAATTTCTTGTTTATACGCTTGGACTAACAAATTAACTGATATTTTAGCAGAAGGCATAGTTGCAGTTTCGAGAAACTGGCGATCCCCAATTCAAAAATTTCCGAACATTTGATATGGTTCTTGTTAAGAAAACTTTTTAATTCTCCACGAATTAATTCAACTATAGTTAAACAAATAAAAATAACAGTAAAAAAGCAACTATTTTATTAAAAGTAGACTCATAAGATATAGGAAAAGGCACTTTAGTTCCTTAATTTAGTTTAAAACTTAACAACTACAGTTCTAAATTAATATTGTATTTCTTATAAATGTCTTCGTTTAAAACCCAGCCGAACTTGTTTTTCATTGGCCCATCTTCTTTCCACCTTTTATACGACGCTGCCTGTTTTAGAAACCTCGACAGGTTAATCTTGGGTACGTCTACGCTTAATCCATTATTGGCCATATGTGTTAGGAATTGTTCAATTATAAGTTTCTTTTTGTTAATATTGCCATGAATTATTTTTAAGAAATGAGGTACGTGCTCAGGTGGAAGTTCTTTACCGACTTTTGATTTCTTCTTGGCCGGCGAGATTGTAAATATCTCTGAGCGTTGTTTAATCTCTATTTGCCCCTGGACGATCATAGCAAACGGCAGGAGGTACCGCTTTATCGCATCTTCGACGTTGTCACCTTTTTTGTTGTACCAAATGCATCCAATTGAACGAGGTTTAAGTTTATGCGTTTTCGATTTTATTTCCGTATCGAATTCGTCTTTAAGAAGTTTGAGTTTTTGTTTGAGGGACTCTGGCGATAACCGAGCATTCTCCTCGTCGTCTATTTCATCGTCACTAAGGTGACCGTGGGGTACAAAGAATTCATTATCAACTTCATAATCATCCTCGGCATTTTCTCCCTCCTTATCTTCCTCACCAGCAGACGCATCCAACGATTCTCCTTGTTCCTCCTCTTCCCAATCATCGTCCGAATCTTCTTCGTAATTAATAATATTAGTATCTGCTCCAAGGGGTTTTCTAGGTCTAATAATCTCACTCTTTTTACGCCAAGTTCCGAAGTAAGCGGGTCGCCTGTTTTCGTGGAACAATAAGAATTTCGCCTTTGTTTTGTGAACAGTTGACTTGTCCTCGTAAATTGTTTCACCAAGAATTTTGTCTTCTTCGACGATAACTACATCGTTTTCACGATCGTCGTAAGGCCACGTCTTGGAAGTTTTACCGACCTTGATTGATCCCGACTTTAATTCTTTTAAGTAAGATATATTTTTGTCTTGATTCTCAATAATTAAATCAAATGTCTCCATATCTTCATCACATAACGGGTTCCTCCTCATAGGGGGCAATCTCATATCGGATTTAACTTCAAACGGCATAAAGTTGGAATTAACTTTTTCTATTTTTCTTTCTTTTTCTTCGCCATCAGTCTTCTTAAAAAAGCCTACAAATAATGCGGCTGTTTTCTGTTTCTTTTCCTCTTCCTTCTGTTTTTCCTTGGTTTTTTCTTCGATTTCTTGCTGTTTCTTGAGCTTCTCCATTTCCTTTTCTTTTCGCTTTTGAGCTTCTTGTTCCTCTTTTTCTTTGCGCTTCTGTTTGCGTTTTTGTTCAAATTCTTCCTTTTCTTTCTTCTTTTGTTCGTCCTTCATTTCCTTCTCTTTTTGTTTTTGTTCTACCAGTTTCTGTCTCTCCGCTTCTTTCTGTTGCCTACTTTTCTCCTTTTCTGCCAATAATTTTGCTTTTTCTTCCTGTCGTTGTTTTTCCCGTTCCTCCCTTTCCTTTTGTTTCTGCTGTTTCTTTTTTTCCGACTCCAGTCTTTTTTGTAGCTGCCTTGGGGTAAGAGGTTTCTTTGGAGTAGAAAATGTACCTTTTCTATCATCTTTTAACTCTAATCTTGAAGAATCCGAATCGCTTACCATCACAGCATCATCAGAATCGGATCCTGGAGCCTTCTCATCAACTTCTTTAGTATTATCTCTTAATGTTAAATGATCATCGGAAATGCAATCTTCATTTAAAGTTGTAAGTTCATTACTATCTTCTCTGAGTTGCGATTTTGACGGATCAGAATCATTATCTTTCGAAGATCTGTCTTCGATAGGCTCACGTTTTTCTTTCTTATCTATATCGGAATTGTCATGAGTGCCTAGTGTTTGGCTTACTGGCGACGGGTCATTTCGATCTTTTAATGGTAACTTTGAAGAATCCGAATCACTAACCATTACGTCGTCTGCATCAGATACTGCCGCTTCTTCGTCCATCCTACATTCTTTGGACTTATCTTCATTAGATTTGTTATCAGAAGTTGTATTTTCTGTTACGGCTTGATTCGAAACTTCATCGTTGACATCTTGTATTCTCTGTAATTCATCCTTGGTACAGTTGAGGCTGTCAGAACTAGAAAAAAGAGGATTGGTCAGTACGGGCTTATCCTTGTTGCATCGGCAAGTCGTCAGCTCCAGCCAGAGACCAAAATGTCGCCTTAAAAACAGATATAAAAAACACATAAAGTAAATAAGTGTAGTCAAACTGGGAATGATGTAGAGCAAGCAATTAGTAAAACTGATACAGCAGTATTTTAACGTGTGACCAAATTTTGATTTTTTAATTCGCTTTCAGATAAAAACACGTAAATCAGTAGTAAAATATCAAGTATTAGAAAAGGAGTACGAGCGGAATTCCTGAATTCTATGATCTTGTATTGGCTGTGTCTTAGAATTCTAGGAGAAATGATATTATCTAGTTCAAGAGCCAAATTTAAAATAGGCATACTTTTCTTATGTAATTTCATGAGAGTTCAGCTTAAATTCATATGAACTGAGTACCAATTTTACTTTTTGTTTAGTCAGTTACCGTATTAACTTTGTTTTTGATTACCTACCGTATTTCGGTCTAAGGTGGAAGTGACTACATGCTGCATGTTTTTACATTTTACCACTAAATTATATAAAATGCATTTCAATAATCATGATCATCGATCACGGTGAAATCATCAATTCATTTGTAACTCGTAGCAAGAGCAACTGCACATTTCTTAAACTGGTTGCACGAAACTATGGCACTTTAAGGCACGAAATAAAACTGAGGTTTAGGTAATAACCACTGTTACTAAATATGTTTTAACCATTGAATTGCCAGTGACGAAAGTGTATACTTACAAAATAACATTTTTTTTCGCTATTGACAGTAGATAAGTTGGGTCTGAGAAATGAACTTGCGTTATAACTTTGCAGGAATATCAAAGACCTATTATTTTTAATGTCTTTTCGAGTTAGCAATTTAATGAAAAAGTATGAAACTATGGAAACGAAATACAATTTCCCATGTATTATAGTGTTAAATATTGTATGTTTATCATCTATAGTATTCATAAACGAAGAAATGTTTTTCTAGATGGTAAAAAAAGTTATCAAACCCATTATTATATTTGCCGTGGCTGACGTGGTTTTCTTTTATGATCGACATAAGCTACTCGATTGGAATCATACTGTTACGGGTGATGAAGGACGTTCATTCCCCAGCCCAACTGTATACACGGTGTTAAAAAAGGTCGGTACCCCGGAATAACTCCGGTGCATCACATTGCAGCGGAAAATGTCTGGGGAAAAAGTTGTTTGGTTTTGAAGGAGGAATAGTTTGCAATTTAAACCACCCCCACCCCCTCAACCCCCGGGCGCGGGTGGGGGTAAGTTAAGATTTTCAAATGGAACCTCTATTTTTTATTGGCGTATCGTGTTCTCCAACCAAAAATAAACATCTTTTGTCCGAAATTTTTTTTTATTCGGGCCCATCCTTCATCAATAATCACCATGAGAAAGACAAAATCAAGTTTTATCCCGGAAATACTCTTTATCTCTGTCCTGTACTAAAAATGCTCGTGGAATACAAACAACTTTTTCCACGGACATTTTTTAGTACAAGACAGAGAAAAATAGTATTTCCGGGATAAAACTTGATTTTCGCACGGTTCTGATTTTGTCTTTCTCATGGTGATTATTGGTGAAGGATGGGCCCGTATAAAAAAATTGTTCGGATAAAAGATGTTTATTTTTGGTCGGAGAACACGATACGCCAATAAAAAATATCAAATACCAATATGAAAAATTATTATTTCCCAGACCACTCGATGATTCTTATATAATATAAGGGTGTAATTTTGTCTACACAGTAGCACCTTAAAATACTATTTCAGGTTGATTGGTACCACCAAGAAAAGGAAGCCCTCTCCATTGATAGGATGCAACCACCTGCAGACAGGTTTCGAACTTATTTGTTCTCGTCAGTACAGGGTACTTGTACATACCCATCATCAAAGAGGACTTTAACTTAACGCTGTATTATCATCGGTAGTCGAGAAAATACAGCGCGCAGTGCCATCTCTTGGTAGTCCCACACAATCTGTACCCTGTACTGCCGAGAACAAATGAGTTCGAAGCCTTGGTGGTACCATTCAATCTGAAATAGTATTTTAAAGTGCTACTGTGTAGACAAAAATACACCCTTATTGTATAAGGATCATCGGGTGGTCTGGGAAATTATAAGTTTCCATATTGTTATTTGATATTAATACCACCTGAAAAGCATAGACTTTTTATTTCTTAAATGGATTTTGTAAATAAAAAATATGGTGTTCCATTTGAAAATCTTAACTTACACCCACCCGCGCCCCGGGGTTGAGGGGGTGGTTTAAATTGCAAACAATTCCTCCTTTAAAACCAAACAACTTTTTCCCCAGACATTTTCCGCTACAATGCGATGCACCGGAGTCATTCCGGGGTACCGACCTATTTTCAACACCCTACATAATAATTGTCAAACAAATAGTTTGAAGTTTAAGTAACTGAACTAGGAAATATGAAATGACAGGAGGAATTCTCGCTCAATGTCGGCATCGGCGTTATAGAAACAATCGTTACCTAAACTCAGCGATTTTTAAATCTTAAAATAATAAAAAATAATGAATTCACACTTCACTAAGAAAACCACAAACTGCTAAAATAAAGTTTCGTTATATAACACTTGTTACACAAAAACTTGAACCTTGTAATTCTTAGAACGATGATATTTAATTTTCAGTCGAGAATTATGGTCTTTGTAATCTCGGACACTGAAATTCTCTCCAAATAATAGGCATTTCCAATAACCACAGAAACACCTACTGTTCAAGTTTCCTTTAAAAATTAGCGCACCAATACATACATTCTAAAAAATAGGAAGCTAACCGGTATCGCTTGCAGACACGGTATCATTATCAAACAATAAACGTAAAAATAAACCAGGAACAACAACTTTACTTTCACTACATCCGTATTATTATCATGCCCACTAAACACGAGAAGGCATTGACGTGACATTCAAAATTATTACCAACAATAATTATGTGGGATCGTCATTAAAGTAAAATATTAAACTGCCAGCGCGAGACGGGATTATTGTTATTAGTTCCTCCTATGCAGAAGAATTGTGTCATTATTACTACCTAGGATCAATTAAATAGCTTCACGAAAAATCAACTGTCCTTCAAATTAGAAGCTGCCAATTTTTTATTGATGGTTTATAATGATCTCTACCTTAGACTATGGCGGAACTGAACTTTAAATAAACAATGGGGTATTTTCTTGTTATCGAAATACTACTAAAATTAGTAACGCCACCGGATGGATCCACTCTTTGAAACGTCATCGGAACCAACGTCAACATTTTTGGCCGAATCCCGGATCGGATCCTGTAGTTACAACAAAATGTTCTAGAAAGAAATCAAAATTCATATGACTAAAAACACGAAAAAGTGAAAGAGGCCGACGATGTTACGAAAAAAAATAAAAGAAGTAGACGCAAGCAACGGGGGAAAATTAATTTTTTCTGCATTATTAATTACAAATATTCTTCTCGGTGGATGAGGGCTCCCAAAGAGCTCCAATGGAATCAAGTTTTTTACACATAATTATTGACCCACCACGTATATTTAATTGTTTTTAAAATATGATGTATACCAGGTAAGATCCATGAAATTACTATCCAAGAAAGTGTTGTGAATTACTCCCAGCTGACATTCATTACCCTTTTTGTAAACTCCTTGTATGATAATAATTTTGGACAACTTTTTTTACATACTATTGACCAAAAATTAAATACTCGTCATTCATGTCGCTAATCCTAACCGTTTTCGAAAAAACGACATTTTAGTTACATCCTGTATTTGGCGTATCTCGGTAAGAGATACATCTTGGTTCCTATTAAATTTTAAACCTCAAAATTACGTTTTTTCATATTTAACCCGTAAGAAGTTAGGGGACTGTGAAAATAAAATGACGTTTTCTCGAAAACGGTTAGGCTTAGCGACATGAGTACTTAATTTTTTAGTCAATAGTTAAAAATAACACTTTCTTGAATATAAATTTGAAGGGTTCAATAATTATGTGTAAAAACTAACATATATTCCTAAGCACACAGATTGTCAAAGGCAAGGATGAACAGCAACACCACTGGCTCTTAGGATGAAGGTACATGAATGTGGCGTCACGTCAGCTGATTAATACATTCTTCAATCGCTGTAAGCGGTGTAAATTTCGTTATAACACCGTCCCATATATCTAAGGTTGTCCTAACGTTGACATCAAAAATTGAGAAAGCGATTTCGAACCTTAAAGGTTAACCTTAAATTAAATATCATCCAAGAAAGGAGATGTAAATTGAACCTTTGCTATTTTTTAATATTCCATTAAGCATATCTAAGAAATATGATTTTAGTAAGATTCCAAAAGTTATTGGCGTTTTGCAATGTTGTAAAATAGACTTGGTATCAATAATATGCTGATATATGTGGAACACCCTGTATGCATATTGCATAGAGTATGAGTAACATCCAGTAACGAATACAATAATATAATCCAAATAGGAAAAATTGTCATACTGTCCACCATATTTACATTTCACAATGTAGCCTAGAGAAAAAAACTACATGACCAAATCAGGCAAACGCAAAACACGAGCAATTATTAAAATTTATGAACCGTATTAAAATGGCAACCGAATAAAATTTTGACGGCATTTAAACATTTAGGTCGAACTTAACCGTAATGTTTAAATATTTTTCAACTAATAAAATTTGGTTGTAGCTCGAGGCAATAAACAAATTTATTACCCAAACAGTAAAAGTCATTTGGCTCACAACTTTGGAAAAGTACAGTCAATTTATTTTAAGTAAGATAAAGAAAATGGCATCTTAGAAATAATTACCATAAAACTATATAACCAGGAATAGAAAATTAAATAAAAATGTAGATTGAGACATATTCAGTATATAGACTGGTAATTTGCTACATAATATAGGCACAAAAAATACTGATTCTGACCACGATACAATAACTAAAGGTGTAACCGTGCCCATTTCGTCTGCCGCTCGCAGTGACGTCACAGGGAGAGTTATTTTTATATTTCATATGGAGATTTATACGGTGTTAGCGTTGTTAATTCTATTTTAAAGGTATTAAAAGGTTTTACACATTTAATGGTATGTGAAATGAAAGAATAATACATGACAAGTATTTACGTATATTAATTGCATAGAAATATAACACACATTGTATTGTAATAAGAAAAGATTCCGACAAACTTTTAACACAACCGCCGCGCCATCGGAACCGGTCGACGATAGTCGAAGCTGCTCAGCAACCCCTGCTCGATGCCACCAGCGTTGTCAGTCTTTTACAAATGTAATATATCCATTACCATTTTAACAATTTTTTAGATGTTTATTCTTGTTATGGGGGTCCCCATATGAAATTTATTAGGAAACTAACGACCTTTTTTTCTTGCTGTGACAGCGCCTTTTACTATTCTATTAGGTTTCGCACCATCAACCTACTACTTCTGATCAAAGATTTCTGGCAACACTGATCGCCACGGAGTGCCGTTTGCCGTAGTTTTTTTTCAATGGAAGTTTTGAAAGTTCACCAGAACTGTTTCTTATTTAGTCTTGTGTGTTTATTAAAATAAATATCAGAATTTTCATAAAATGAGGGTTGCGATATGGATAACCAGGCAAAGAGATTTGATAGAAATACCTATAAAGAGGTTTCCGCTTTCCTATAATAGGATATAAAAAAAAAATAGAATGGATACGGTTTTATTTATTTTGTTAACATTTACTTCGTAAGTATTTTCCACTGAAGCTGATGAGGATTTATGCCTTCGAAATATGTATGGAAATATGAGCTATTTAAAAAAATAGTTTAATTTGCTTATAACTACTTAGGTCGTATTTGAGCTTTAATCTTTGTTGTATGTTCATGAAATAAATATACCAAATACCATGATATTATTCTTTCATTTCACATACGATTAAATGCGAAAAACCTTTTAATACGTTTAAAAGAGAGTTAAAAACGCTGACAGCAATATAAATCTCCATAATAGATTTAAAAATCACTCACCCAGTAACGTCACAAGCCACGCCTCCATCGGCATGGAATCATACCTCTCAGTTACTTATACCATGGATTCTGAAAAACAAACCCAACTTTCCGTAAAATTAAAAAAATACTGCACTTATTCCATTTCCATGAACCAAAAAACCCAAACACCACGAAAAACTTAAAACAACGGCTATATTAAATATCCTGCCATAACCCCGTCGTCTTTGACATACATAATCTGCTGCTGCTGATTGGTTTGGTGATACGTCACCATGTTGCACTTGGGTATCCAAGTGGCCATAGCCACGTAAAGCATTTGAGGCTGGTCTTTGGCCATGTCCAACCTCATCCTGCTGAATTCACTAAGCAGGCTCTCTTGGTGATGGCTCCTGTTGAGCTCATAGTGAACAGCGTACGATACCATTTTGGCTTTAATTTATCACAATTATATATCACTTTATTACCGTTACAAAAATATATAATTAAATATATTGTGCAGGAACACCATAGATTTATATCACAGAATTTGAAGTCACTTATTTTCAATAAAAACTTCCAGTTAATCTTCTTGTATGAGTCTATTTAAGTCTTTCAAACAACTGAAAGCGTTGCAGGAAATTTTCAGATGGAACGGTTTAGTGTTTATATTTTTTCTTACATATGGCTTATGTACACCAAGAGGAGCTGAGTGACGAATAACAGGAACTTAAGTATAAAAATGTAGCCTATATGTTGGATTTTTGGAAACCATAAAAAAAATTGTTGGGTTTTTGGAAAAATTAGGAAAAATAATTTTAGTGGGAAATATAAGTTAAAAAACACGCTTAAGTCAATCCAGTACTGAAATACCATAAGAGGAATTTATATGTGTTCACGTTAAGAATACGGTGGCTTTCTTACATACCTGCATATTTATTTTATTGCTTCTCGTATCTAAAATTCGATTATCGTTGATAGTCGATTGGTATGGTTTTGGGTTAAAAAGACCATAGGTTCGTTCAAACCACCCTAAAAATCGTACAAGGTACGGTCACGCACATGCGTAATAGTCGAAGGACGTTCCAACCGACACACCGGGCGATCACGTTGGTGTTCCAACCAAATTTGTGAACGTTGGCAAACCAGTTTCTGAACGGTGAAAACGATACATGGCCAAGAGCAGGAACCGCTGTACTGACTTGCGCCGTAAGCATTTTAACAGTTGTTTTTGTATTCCTGGCATTCATGCAGTTCTTTTAGCCTTGTTTTGTTAGTACCATTAAACACGTTATTGTCTTTCACAATTATTAAAAACAACAAAACGGAACGACAAAAGATAATATTCAAAGTTAGACGAAGGAATCAAGCAACAAAAGTAGGGTTATGATTTATGAATGTTATGATAATTAACTAATCTTCTTTTTAATTCAAAGAACAGCTGCGATCTTTACAGATAATGATCACAAAAACGTACCAACCTTGCGTACCTTGTGCATCGGCAACAAACAGTGTAAAATTAACGCCTGCACACAAAATCGATCCCGTTACGGTTCTAGAACGATACAAAAATAGGATGTCCTATCGGTACCGATTTGTGTAACTGTATTCTTAACCTGAATGGCATATAGCTTCTAATATCTTGAGGCATGAAAAAACTCGCGGGTTGAAACAGATTAACATTGACAAACCCTGTTTAATCACGTGTATTACACGACACGAGTCGACATTATACCTGTTTAAATATAAAAACTGGGTATAGTACGAATTGTTGACATTTTGAACGTTAGTCGGCACTTAATCAGACAATTATTAAAATGTGACGGTTTTGAAAAAAAAAAGACAATGTGCAACTTTATAAGAGTCATGCTTCTGTAAAATAGCGCTACAGTATGACTTAAATAAATGGGTTCATCATTTAACTGGTTAGCAAAGTATTCTTATTTTTGCGAACAGAAAAATGTAATCGGTCAGCCAAAATGGCTAGTTGGTCAGCAACTTATGGACAGCAAATATTTCTGAATCGGTCAGTAATTAATGTCATACTAGAGTGCTCTAAATTATTTTGGTACGCAAATTAAATATATAAGCTGCTATGAGCGATTCGCTTTTAATCAGATATTGGTAAGCAATCAGCGGGTAAGCAAAATATTTAATCTTGGTCATCAAAAAAAAGCAATAAAACGTGAAACAGGGACAGTGCCCTGGGAAAACAAGTGAAAACCCGCCAACGCTACCTTTTGGACCTCGACTGCTACACCGAATGAAAACACACGCACGCAATTAGCTACTCGTATCACGCGACTGCTTTCGCTCCGCCCACAATAACGGACTTTGCGCCGATTATTCAAAACAAACGCAATCCAATGATTTATATTGATAACCATTCTTTTAATATGCAAACCTCCGAAGTAAACTGCTTCTAGACATGTTTTTTTTCTACTGACCGATTGTAAAATCTTGCTGACCAAGTAATCATTTCGCAGCTCGACTGTTAATTAAGCGAACACATGATATTACAAGCGAACTGATAATTGTTAACAGTTTGTAGCATTTTGCAGAACAAGTGTTGCAGCCCGATTTTTATTTATTGCAAGCAAAATCTTTCTATGCTGATCGAATGATTTAATGGCTATTTTTTGCTACGAACCAATTTTAATAACGGCAAACCATTTAATTACTTCTCTAAATAAATAACCATTACTTTTACTTTCGTCATGAAACATCAACGTTTGACGAAAAATTTACAAAATATAAAAAATTAAAAAATATAAAATTTTCGAATTAAAATAATTTTTCGATCAAGTATCAACGCCCATCCCATTAAGATCAAGAACTTGACCTTGTTTCGTCAAAACAGAAGCGATCTTTTACATTACATATTAAAAGTAATTAATAATGCCAATGCTTTGGCGGACAAGAACCTTGAAAGGTAAATTTCGTTACCTTACCAGCTGGTGTGGCATACATTAAAACTAAATAAAAACATGTTGTTTTTGAAACAGTATCGGTCGATATTATAATTATAATTATATATATAATTAAAATAATAATTTTCTCCCGGATTTCCTAAAAATTCTAAATCATTATTTTTTCTTTATGTCTATGTCAAAATTTATTGCGCAATGTTATTTGGTCATTCATTCGCCAATCAAACGTATAATCATAAACCCACGATATACAGAGTATCCCAGAATATGTGGGCAATCTCCCGGGTTCAGATAGAACACTTAAAAATAACAGGAGAAGTACCTATAAATTTTTCTTCCTATGGAGATACGTTTCTGGAAATCGTTGTTTTTTAAATAATTTTTTAAGTACTAGGTGTAATTTAATAATTTTTTAGTATAATGGTTAGTAGATGAGTCTCCTTAAAATTCGCCTTTTTAAACATATTTGGCTTATTTAGTTTGCCAGGAATGGTCTAGACGTAACACAAAAATGCTTTTTTTGTACACCTTGTATGATGAAGGAACGACAATAATATTTTTGGATACTCTAAACCTGTACTCTTGATCAATGTCGAAAAAATGAACTGTTTTCGAAAAAAAAAATATATTTTTGTTCAATATGATTTATATTCAGTATACGTAAATTCCATTAGTAAATAATAAGACAAAGGAGAAAAATCGTAAATTTCAAGACACTAATAAACTGACACTGGCATAAATATTCTTATTTAAATCGGTACATGTGAAAAAACCATAACACCAATGAGGGAATTTTATGAACATAAAACAACAACTGATGCAAAAAACCATATTGAACAAAAATATTTTTTTTTTTGAAAACAGTTCACTGTATCGACATTGATCAAGAGTACCTTTTTTCAGCTCAAGGTTTAGAGTATCCAAAAATATTATTGTCGTTCCTTCATCATACAAGGTGTACAAAAAAAAACATTTTTGTGTTACGTCTAGTCCGTCCCTGGCAAACTAAATAAGCCAAATGTGTTTAAAAGGGCGAATTTTAAGGAAACTCATCTACTAAACATTATATTAAAAAATTATTAAATTACACCTAGTACTTAATAAATTATTTAAAAAACAACGATTTCCAGGGGCGTCCGTAGGCGAGGCCGTAGGAAGAAAAATTTATAAGAACTTCTCCTGTTATTTTTAAGTGTTCTATCTGAACCCGGGAGATTGCCCACATATTCTGGCACACCCTGTATACAGGGTGTCAACTTGAAAACTTCCCCCACTTAATATCTCGCTAATAAATATTTTATAGAAGTCATATCAATTAAACCATTACAGTCGATGTTTTACATTGTCAGGGACGGACTGACTAGTAGAAAGTACTTAAAAAAATCAGTGTTCAGCTTTGTCAAATGACACCGATCAAAATATTGGCCCATCGAGAGGACACCATGTTAGAATGACTATATAGCTTCGTGGGAGGAAGGCTTTGCAAAACGAATTTTAATCGATTGTTTCGGTTGACCATTTAAATAATAACAACACCCTAACATCATAAACGTATACCTGAAACCACTCACAAAAAGTGACCAATCGCGATTGCTTATTAATCATCGCGCGGACAACTGTACACCGCGCACAAACTTGATCAATATTAGTCCATGTTGGTTGTTCACAAAATAAACCGTTATTAAACATAAGAGAGCGCCCCACGCGGCTCTAAATTTTAATGTTAAAATAATATATATTGAATAAACATGCCATAAACTGTGCCTTGACGAAACGGGACTAATCTTTTATTATATTTAAATTTATTGATTTTATTTTAACAATTAAGTTTGGGTTTTATATAGGCCAATATATTGGTCAAAGAACATCTATTCGAACACGCGTCATGATCAATTCATAGTTTCGTATAAAACAAACCTAATAATATAAACTCATGTGCAAAAAAAAACATTACAAAATTCTGATTGAGTTTAGGCTTAACAACTTTTTTAATTTTAGTCCGATATTTGTGATTTTTTTTAGTGAACAGCCATCAGTTTTAATGTATTTTACAAATTTTAAGTAACATTGGTCATTTGACATATTATACTATACAGGGTGTTATGGAAATGACGTATTATATTTAAACCGGCAATTCCTGAGATAAAGACAAATTGAAGAAAAATAGCCATAAATGGCGCTTTCAATTCATTCAGCGCTAAAAGTGACCTGGCGTCAAACCAAAAAACCACCTGCGTGGCACTGCGATACATGTTTCAAAGAAACTAAAGTTTCAATCAATATAGTGAAAATTAATAAGTTCAACTTTGTGTTTTACTTTTAAACCCATAAATCCTAGATTATTTCGCAGAGCGTTTTGCTTTGAACAAACCGAAGCCGAAGCCTAAAACTTATCCAAAATTTCGTAATGACGTTTTTTCTTGCACATGTGAATGTAGAAAAATAATTATTATGTCATATTGTATCAATGTTTATCCATTAGATATTTAATTAGAAACGTTTGTTAATTAATATACCTCTGTTGGCTATGGTAATATAGCATCATATAAAAAAAAAACTAGAAAAGCAAAAGTAATGGTTAAAGACACGGTAGCAAAGTAAAGTAATCCGCCTGAACGTCTTTCACAGGCTGTTGCTCGACACAGCCTCATAATTCTACCGCGACAAGCTCTGCTCGCTTGTTACCTTTTGTTACCATATTCGGCAAAATGAGAATCTGATACTAGTTTTTGACGCGCTTTGCCTGTTTTTCTGTTATTTATCGGTTCGACATTCGAGGATAACACTTTTATTATCGTTTGCGAACAGGGTGTATCGAGTATGTCATGTTAGAGGACCCACCATACTCTAAAATATATAAAACAACTATGAAACAATATTTAATAATAAAATACTTTCCAATGACATCGAATCCATAGTAAATTAATCACATCCCCACCAACAATTATTTCTGTATAAGATTATAGGAATACTCTTAAAAATGTTTTACGGGGGACTAAACCACCGATAGACCCCCCACCGACGAAACAACACATCACAAAGACCTTTCTGTACCTTTATACAACAAATTTGCAAATCGAGAACTTTTATACAACTGTTATAAAATATAATTATCTCTTAACCAAATCTTCTATTCTTCTATGGGCCGTTTATGAAAAAAACCAAGGATTTTAAATCAAAGAGGATAGATACGGCTTTGGTCCACAGTCAAGAATAAACAATGCACATTCTTAGATATGTCGTAAACAACTTCCACGAAAAACATTCGGGGAGCTCTGAAAATTGGTATAATTTTTCTTGCGGTTTTCTGTTAATTGGACAAAGACATTACGTCGCCTTTGAGCGTTCGGAACGTCCAATAATTGACCCTTATTGAACGGCCGTCTTTCATACCTGCTTTCACGTTTGACATTACCGAATTCACAACCGTCTCTAGTTAAATAAAATTCTTTGTTGTCTTTCAGTGTTTGTGCGTTAAATTTAAGTATTGTTTGTGGAAAAATAGTAATTCTAAACTCAATATGGTAAAGCCCTGGTTTTTATTAAATTTCGTTACGAAATATTTCGGTGGATTGGAACGGAAAAGTTCGTCGTTGGTCATTTGGTCACATGTGTGGTTTTTACTGTAGTACAAGTGCGTGGTTAAAAATGGACGATATTAGTAGATTCATTTGTACAGGGTGATCACGTATTATGTCCCCCCATCTTAACATTTTTATTTTACGTACCTGCGTGCCTCAAACTGGCAACAGGACAAAAAAATCTACGGCAGAATAAAGAATCGGCGTAATAACGCGCTCATTATTTTTACCGACTTTATTATTATTAATAAATCGGAATATAGAATGTGCCTATTTTTAGTTATAGGGGGCTCTATGCCCGTTACGCAATTCGGGGTCCCTTATCACTTCAAAAAATGTTCTTTCTTAATAAGTTATGCAAAAGTAATTTATTATGATTTACTAATATCGTACGATCACAAGTTAGTGTCGTCTTATATATCCTGTACATAACTCTGTAGGTTATTTCGTAAATTACTTGGTTGCATATTATGAAATATGTATCTAACAAAGGGCATCAATATCATGTTGAGAAAAACGAACTATACTTGTAAATCAACAGATCTCAATGATATTTGTTCCCATTGCAAATACTATTTTAAAAACCTTGTATACCAATCGTTTTAATTTTTCTCAAGTACGTAAAATAAAAAGGTTAAGATGGGAGGACATAATTCGTGATCACCCTGTACAAATGAATCTACTAATATCGTCCATTTTTAACCACGCATTTGTACCGCAGTAAAACCCACATATGTGACCAAATGACCAACGACGAACTTTTCCGTTCCAATCCTCCGAAATATTTCGTAACGAAATGTATAAAAATCAGAAGACTGTGCCAAGTCTGCCGTAAACTGGATAAAAATATAGACTTTTGAGTCACATCCAACGATTGTTTGTTTTTCCCAACCACAACATATCACACTGATCAGAGGTTAGAATGAAGACAGAATCACCATCCCTTTTTTGCTGTGTTTAGTTTCGTAATAACAGGCGTCACATTGACGTGTACAAAGCAGATAAAATACCGGGTCCATGTTTGTTTCAAGGCAATGAAAAAGGCTAAATTCAGCAACTTTTTAGATTTATGCACTAAGTTACTGAGTACTAATATGGTTGCTTATTATAAGGCATGGGAACATTGCTTAACAATAGTTACCCAACAATTAAATAAAATACCTAAAAAAAAACCACACGAATTAAAAATTCGTTTGTTTTCCCACCCTGTTGCATACTGCTACACATCAATGTTTGTAATGATAGCAACCTTGCCCCGAATGCAGCGAGTGAAGGTTTACCATCGTGACATGTTTTTTTGCCGACGGTACGTCCGTAACCGCTGCCATGTAAGGACGATCGAGGTTTTAATACTTATACTGTATTTAAGCATGTTAGGTATGAGTTTTTCAAAAAAAATTTAAAAAAAAAAACTATTTTTCGTCTACAAAATGATTTCTCCCGAATTTATGGATAAATAGTAGTCAGTCGGCGTCAAATCTCGACTATATGGCGGGTGGTCTACTGATGGATCCAATTGAAGAAACTTACACTCGTTTAGGATGAGTAAAAATATACGCAACACCTTTTTATAATAGAAATGTTATGCCGGGTCCACATCAAACCAAGAAAACAGCAATACAATCTTTTTCAACAATTTGGAAACAAATCGGAAACATTTTATCAACTTTTATGTTTTGTTATAAGCAACTTATTGTCCCTCAGTCGTGAATCGGTAAACATTAAGGGCTTTCCGTTTTATTTACATTCCCGGCGACACTGTTGGCCCTTGCCTTGCCCCCTTGTGGTTATGCCACTGTCAACTATGTAGTTTTGGTGTTATTTCGTAAAACATAAAGGTTGATCTTCTTCTTCTTCCTTTAAATAGGACGGTGTCCTCTTTTCTTCGACGTGAATATCTTACTCCTGAGAAGCGGATGTCCAGCTATCATACCAGCGTTTAGGTGGCCTCCCGGCCCGGGTAGTCTTCCGGTATTGGCCAGGCGGTCCTCCGCCATTCGTTCCACATGGTCTCTCCACTCTCTGCGTCTGCATCGGGTCCATCTCACGATGTCCTGGATTCCGCACTCGTTCCTTATTTCCTCACTTCGTCTTTGATCGATGAGTGTATTTCCAGTGATTGATCTAACGTTCTCATTTCTGTACTGCGAAGAAGGCGCTTCGTGTAAGTGGTATCTGCCCTTGTTTCGGCAGTATAAGTCATTATTGGTCTCACACAGGTCCTATATATTCTCGCCTTACTAAGGATACTCATGTGTTTGTTCCTCCAAATAATGTCCCTCATGCAGCCAGATATCATGGCTGCTTTGTTGGTTTGTCCTCGAACTTCCTCTCTAAGGTTTCTGCCGCTAGTAACATTGACTCCCAGATACTTAAAGTTCATCACTTGTTCAATGCTTTCGTTGTGGACTGCAAGCTTACATCTTATGGGCTTTTTTGCTATCACCATTGACTGTGTTTTTTGAGATGATATAGCCATGTTCCACTTCTTCGCTGATCGGTTGATCAAACGTTTACGATTTGTTGATAAAACTAAATCTAGCGTGGAAAGACACGAAACAAAACCTAAACTACATAGTTACTACGTAGAGTTTTGTTTGACATTTTGTCTCGCCAGTGTGGATGCTAGTTTTTGTTTCCAGAAAGTTGGTTTCTGTTTTGTTGGTTTGCTGTGGACCCGGCATTGGAATAAGAGGAAATTGCTTAATTAATAAAATGTATCTATAATTAAACTTAATTTCTTGATTCACTAATAAATTAGGCCCGTGCAACAGCGGCATCCGCAATTAAATGTACAAATAAATAGCCCTAAAACTAGATTTGGAGAGATAACAGTTTTATAAAAGCTGTAGATTTTCCGAAACAATGTTCTTCCAACAAAATTCCGCTGTACCTGTTACCTTTTCTTTGTATAACTTGGATGTTAATGTTTCCTAAATGATGTCACAGAACTTGTATGTAGGAGATTCGGCGATTTTACACTTAATATGGTCATAGGAACATTCTCGGCGAAAATGTATACAGTTCAAGCTCAAAAAAGTTGTTGTAAGAATATTTTTATAACCTTTATAAAGAAAAATGATGGTTGGGAGCCAAACCGAGTTGTCCCTTGTATGGCAATGTAAAACGAATCTTAAATCCTTTTTCAGTGAATCACAGGGTAACATTTTAGATGTTTCCAACAATCCAACAAACAACGCTACAAGTCAATAATTCTGATACCTACTTTTCCACTTCAAAGTCACTTTAATTACTATTTTTTTTTAACAAAGACAGTCCCAAAAAATCAGGACATTCAATAATATATCACACCCTAATCACCCCGTCATGCAAAAACAAAACACAAAACACCATCAACTATCTCGAAGCATCCGTGAACCGTGGTAACTATAGCAACGAAGGAAACAATCTCGCATCGAAGTGCATGTGCGCGACCTCGCGTTAAGACAACTTGAAGGAGCGGCGAAGAACGACTGAAACGCGAGTTATGATTGAAATAACCGCGAACAATATCTTTCAGGGCGAGCGAGATAACAAAAGGAAGGACGCTGGAATGAGCGCGAATCTGTGTTACTTGCTTGCACGCTGGAAAGAAAAAAAAAACAACCGAGGACACTCAACGTGATAATAGACTCCGACTATCAACTGTTAACAAAAATTTATAGGTTGTAAAATGACAAAGCAGAGGAATATCTTGTCGCAAAATGTTTAAACGTACCTTTCCATTTTCTGTGACCAAGAAAAGTAGTCATATTGACAGCGATTTTGCTAAAGCCAAAGGGGAACAAATCGAAACAAGCCCCCCCCAGGTAACATCATAGACAAAGGAAGGGCACATTTTAAACAAAACAAGTTTTTTTAAACGTTTTTTTTTTGTTTTAAACATGTTTTTTTTTGCTTTTAAAGTTAATGTTTTAAACAAATAAAACCTTATGAAAAACATAGTTTAAAACACATTTTCACTGTTTTTAGTAGAATTTAAAAGATAACTTAAACTCCTTTCCCAGTGGACATCTCAGAATGTTTTCTATTCATAGCGTTTTACGACATTTAGGATTATTGCAGAGAATCATGACATTCTCAAGATGCTTAGTTTGTTCGATGATAGAACGCTGTAGTGCTCTCGAACTCGTCTACTTCTACTGGTTCAGTATCAAGTAGCAGCATGTCAAGTTTTATTATTCGAACGAGAGAATTAGACAAGAAAAAGATGGATATACAAATAGCCAGATATTTATATGCGACGAACACACCATTTCCTGCAGTAGATATCTTGAGTTTAAACTGTTGATTAATTTGCTACGTCCTGGACATTCACCACCAAACAGAAATGTTGTTTCCAACAATTTGCGCGATACGCTTTGTAACTCAGTACAAACAACAATGAAAGACAATTTGTGTCAGAAGAAAGTTTGTCTAGCCCTTGACGGTTGGAGTAACGTCCATAATGAACCTATAATAGGCATATGTGTTAGGGATATAGAAAGTGAACGGGTGCGCCTAATAGAGTCCGTAGCCACACATCAGAGTATTTATTACAACTACTGAAAAAAGCTATACAACAATGTGAATATGAATGTCAAGTTACCACTGTAGTAACAGACAGCGTTTCGAATATGACTAAAATGAGGAAAACCCTCAGAGGCAAGAGTAACGTAAAGAAAGTTTGTAAATACTTTAGAAATGTGCATTTCCCTAACGCAAAATTTAAAGAAGCTGGTGGCTCTGCTCTCGTAATACCTCAGGATATTCGCTAGAATACTTTATCAGACTGCTTGAAGAGTTATTTGAAAAACTGGCCAATATTATTTGATGTGTGTGCTAACAGAATACTTATTGAGAACGACATCATAAAATTAGTTACTGACGTTAATTTACAAGTTAATGTACAGGAGTATCACAAAAAATTAAAATGCATTGCTGTGGCTCTAGATATCGTTAAAAAAACACACATGCACGATAGGAGAAGCGACAAAAATATGGCTTGAACTATTACAGACGTTTGAAAACAAAAAATCAAATGCGGAATTTTCAATGAGTGACGTAAATAAGGTTATAGAATGTTTGGAGATGGCCCTAACTCCAGTTCATTTTTTAGCAAACTTGCTTGATCATCATTTTGGGGGAGATGGACTAACTCAAAGGCAATTAGAAATTGCCATGGAATATGTAGAAACCTACCATTCAGAGGCAATGACAACGATTGTTAATTTTCAGGCTAGGTGTGCACCATTTATGCCATATATGTTTTCTCAACAGATACTTGAAAATGTAAAACCATTAGCATGGTGGCGGTCTATTAAACATTTGAATACAAGAGCAATGGAACTTGTCCGACAGCTACATACAGCTATTGCTTCGTCCGCCAAAATAGAAAGACTTTTTTCGTTACAATTTTTAAAGAACTAAATTCTAATGCACCCACTTTCGGCGCTAACTGATGTCACTTCCGATCAGTGATTACTATACATTTTTACCTTATTTCTTTTTTTTTCTTACGGGTTATACACGTTTTTTTAATATCCCAAAGTTCTGTGCATGATGTTCATTAGGTATTTAAATCAAGGCGAATACGGCTTTGGTGCACCCTCTTTGAGGAATAATCAATTTACACTCTTAGGTAGATTGTAAATAACTTAAAATGCCAAATGCAGCTTTCGGGGCATGCTTTTCAGAATTTCATTTTATTATAAGGAATTTATAACAGATAATTTTATCGACTTTACTTTACACTACGCTACGGAACTTTCATTACAAGCAAATTAATTCACAATAATGTTTTCGTTCCTCGTTACCGCAAGCGTGTTTATACAATTTTCCTCCGGTGTAATTCGTATGTTTTCAGCGTGGTTGGTTCGATCACGTTTTCACAACACGCTCTACAATAAGCACGTGCTTAGCGGGATATTCAATTAGCAACATTCACTCGTCGGATCCGAAAGGAAGAAAATATAATCGGCATGAGATAAATATCTGCTGTAGACTTTTTGTGGTTTGCAAAATTACGAAATAATATGGATTGCTGACGTCCCATCGTGACTTGTTGTCGACAGTCACCCTTCAGTGTCGTTTGCAGAACGTTGATTGTATTGTATTGTGAATTAGAATTTTGTCATATATTTGTCTTCTTGTTCTTTTCTTTTAGAGCTATTTTCATCTTTGAAGTCCTTCCGACTGTTAGCGCGGGACCGGATGACTCGGAGACACTCAAGTAGTGAGGGACCATCAACCAATATAAGACGTAATTACAGCACAAGGAGTTCCGTTACAATGGGCTCGTTCAGCATTTTTTCAAACTTTATAATTCGAAAGTAGAACTTTTTAAGGCAATTTCCAAATTTTTAGATTTTTATTCGGACTTTTAAGCCCTTAAATAAATTATCAAAGTTGGACCTCGCGAAAATGGGGCTGAGCTTCGTGTGACGTCACATCCTATATGCTGGTCGGAAGACAGTTGAGATTTAGAAGCGCAAAGCGCGCGTTTCTGTATGAAAATGTCGTTTTATTGTTAGATTATATCCTTTTTATCTTCTTGCTGGATTAAAATGACTGAGAAGAAGCTTGTAATAAATATTGGGTGGTTCCTGAGTGCATTAAAACTTCCAAAAATGCCACAGAAGAACTGTTTTATAAGCGTGCCATGCAGGCGCGGATACAGGATTTAATTGAGATGTGGGCAAAGTAGAGAAAAAAGCCCTCGGCGGGAGAAACCGGCGAAGGCTAAAGTTTGTTTAAGACCACGCCCAAATTGTGCTAAATTTGGTCAATAATTTATAATAAATATTAGAAAAACCGATGCTTTAACGTAAGTTCAAATATGCCAACGTCAAAGCAGACTACAAAATATATGAATTACATATATTTATTTTAGATACAAGAAGAGATAGAAAATTATATGTACATAAAAACAATAAAGAACGAAAAAATCAGACTTAAGCCAAAAGTAGTCCCAAGGTTTTATAATTGTCAAAAAAATAGAGTTACGACCCATAGATCCAAACTGTCGTCACAGTTTTTACAGAAGAAAGAAAAGCAATCTTTGATAAACAACTTGTTACTTCCTGAAACTTTCTATTGAGAATGATAGCGTCGAGTTGAAAAATGGGATAAAAATGTTTAAAGATATAAGGTGTTCAAGGGTTATTTAAGGCTGAAGTTCGCAGCAAAGGAGTCCAGTGTACAAGCAAAGATTTGCTATTGTCAAAAATGGGAAAAAAGGAGAATGGCCTTTCAAGGAAGGGGTTCTGAAGAAAATGCGGTTAGAAGGACCGATTCAGCTTCCAGCAGCGACTCTACATCAACATTTATTTTAACAGATTTAAGCTTGTCAAATTTTGATTCCGATAGTAGACAATATATAGATTTTCCAGAAGATATACAAAAGAGAGCATTTTTATTGATAGAAAAAAATCCAAAACTTTATTTATATCTAGCCATAAATAGTCCCAGTAATAATAATGTAAATTGGAAGTCAAAGTTTTCAAACGGATTGTAATGAACTGACTACTTATAGACTTGGTGTTTCATATTTCAAAAGGCAACGTAGATTTGTAGAAAATTAGAAGATCAACCAAGTGGTTACAAGATTGTTTCCGATACCATTATTTGGGAAATCAAATAAAAGCTACAAAATTAGTCCTTAATGTTAGCTATCTTTGCAGTGTAAATCTGAATATTACAGAGTGTATCACCGTGGGCGAATCCGCATCAGTTTTTGGTAAATTAATATATAGAAATTAGTGGGCTACCTGAAAATAATATTATTAACGAAACAATTAAAAGAGAGATGTAAAATTGGCATAATTTTCAAATGCCAAGGACCGGTATGTAATAAACAAAGTATCTATAATTACCAAATCCGGAATTTATGGTGGATGATGATGATGTGCCAATATTACCAAAAATCCATAAAAAAAAATACCAAGGATCAAAGATTGAACCGATGATTTTCGTAACTTCTTATTCCAATGCTATTATGAAATTTCCTTTAACAGAAATTAAGATAATGAAATTCTCATTATCACAACGCGAAAAGGCCGCACGAACGGCCTCTGCGTTGGGCCCATTTTTATTTGAACGCTTCCATATGACGAGCGAGGGGAGAAAAATATATAGAAACCAGGCTAGAAAGCATCTTACCATAGCTCATAGGCGTGCTCAAACAATAATGTATTAAGCGGAAAATAAATATACTGTGTTGATTCCGCAGTTGGGATTCGTCCTGAAAATTCAAAACTATAGTGCTTTTTCTCAAAATGTCCTTCTGACTGCTATTATTATTTAGTTAATGGTCTCCTCTTCTTTGCATACGTTGTAATTATTTGTCAGGGAATAATACACGTCAAGATGGCAAATATCATTTTTTGAATATGGTTTCCATGTCACTAAACAATATATTATTTTAACAACAGAAAGATGAGGAATTTGATTTTCCTGCTACTCCACCAGAAATTCGAGAAGCAGCAAAAATAGTAGAACAAGATCTTCTGCCAACTAAAAGTCGCTCCAGATATGAAAAGCCGAAAGAATCGTTTCAAAGAATGGTGTACGGGAAATAAACTTCAAAATCCTGGTTTTGAGTCGGCGCTACTAGCTTATTTCAGTGAAAACTCCAAGACAAAGAAGATATCAATGATCTGGTCACAATATTCAATGCTTTAACATATCAGTGACTACAATAATGCCATTGTAATATTTAATGTAAATAAGTAAAACAAAAACCATGTTTATTTTTTATAAATGTCATTAGGTTTATTTTAAAAAATCATTGTCGTTAAATTTGTGTCGAGTTGTATGTTGGTGTGTTCGAATATTATTTTGAGATATTGATTTTTAACAAAATTATAAAACAAAAAATTTACTTTCCACCCGGGTGGAAAGTAAAAGTAAAAAAACGTTATTATTACAGGCATGGTTGTAATTAAACAAAATTTCCTCACCGCGATTCACGCGCCATAGAGGCAAATTTATGTGTTTCTGTGCGTTTTAACGGCGCTACGAAGAGCGGAACTACATAAGAAATAAAATTAAAGCAATGAATTTTTTGTTTACGTCATCGCGTCTTTTACCATACCACAGATATTCAAAAGAACGCTGTTGAAATCTTTATAACGGAAATAGAGAAATGTATTTGGGACCGTCGCCCTGAGGAATACAAAGACAGAAACGAAAATGAGTCGGCGTGGAATATCCATGGCGATTGACAAGACAACCGAAATACCGAAAAATCACTGCCTTTTCTTTCCGCACAAAGTTAGCGAGAAAATTCAGCAGTTACATACACCACAACAGCAACTCTGTACCAATCAGCAAGCTACATATTAAAAGGTGTCTTCTTACCTAAATTCGGGACAACATAGTAAATTTTTCTGGCCCATAACAAGCCCTCTAACCGACGAAAACAAAATCCTATCGATACAAATAAGACGAATCCCACGAAAGGTAGAAATTAAACTGAAAGAAACGGTAACCTGGATTGGTTACCTATGCATGCCATTCGGTGCAGTATACCCCGACGACGGCTGAAGCCATCCAGGGAAATTGAATTACCACATTATTTTACTTTTAGAATAAAACGATCAATCGATTTAAGTGAAAGTTAATTAAAACATCTGGATTAACCGAGATGAATGCCGAGAAAACATTTTATCGAAAAAACTAAAAACGGTATTTTTTCAACAACCTTGTTCACGCTGTATAAATACAGGGTGTTCCTTAATGACGTGCTAATATTTCAGGATGTGATTCCTTAGGTCAATTTATAAAGAAAAGTTCATATGAACATATGTCCGCAACGGCTTAAATCTTTTGCTACAGGGTGTTGAATTTTTTATTTTTTAAATGGTTATTTTTTAATTCTCCGAAAGTACTTTAGATATTAGTTTCAATTTTGGTTAGGGATCGACCGATACCGATATCGGTATCGGTATATCGGCCATATCGGCCTTCTTAGCCGATATCGGTATCGGCCGATATGTAACCACGATATCGGCCTATATCGGTATCGGCCTAAAAAAATTAAAATTGCTTAATATTTCAGTTGCTAAGCCTTTTTTTAAAGAAATTAAAACAGAAATACTAAATAAAAATCAAACAACAAACAAACAAATTTATTCCTATTGAAAATTTAACAAAAAAATCATTAAAAATGTAGAAGTAAAGTAACACACTAAATTAAACAAATTAATATTTAAAGTGAAGTTTTGGCAAGTTGTAATGTAACAGAATTAGGCTTTCTGCTCTTTCCGGAGTTAGACGATTTCTTGCGCTTTCATAAACATTTCCGGCTGAAGAAAATAGCTGTTCACTAGCAACACTACTTGGCGACGACGCTAAATATATTATTGCAACTTTATACATCAATGGAAAAATGTCTTTTTTTTGCGCCCACCAAGTCAAAGGATCTTCATTTCTTGATATTTTTTCTAATTTCTTATACAATTCAATCTCATCATCAATTTTTCATCATATCATCAGTACTTCTCTTATATGACACTGATTTACTTGTCGTCATACCAGTAAGTTCATCAAAAGTATTCCAAAATAAACTATGAGAAATTGAGCCCGGGACATTTTCCTGAATTTGTTGGTTTACCTCGTGTGATTTTTTGGCGATTTTCGCTAAAGGAACATCATCGTCGCTTACTTCAGATTCTCCTGCATTATCTTCCAGCAAGTCTGAATTTTGCCCATTAATTTTTAAAAGTTCTTTTTTTAAATCTGTAAAGGTTCCTTGAGATAAATCATTATCAAAGAAAGATGTCTTGAACCTTGGATCCAATAAAGTGGCAAGAAGAAGGTTTCTATCAGTGAAGCATGCTTTGCATCTCTTAATCAAGGAGTCTTTAAGCTCATTTTTGGTACTCTGCACCCCTGAAAAGTCAGCTCCTTCAGCTTTCTCGAGATAATTTAAGAGAGTTTTAAGTAAGGGTATTACTTCCGATACAGATGCACTATTCTTATTACAAAACTTCGTAATTTCTTCAAAAGGAACATAATTTACAGGTGGCATTTGTTTTTATTGTAAGGGCATTAATTTCATTCTTGGAGAAATACTTCCAGTAAACACTTTTACTACTAGTTATGTTGCCACTAATACTGCTACTTATTGAAGATAATGCACAAGAACCAGACTCTTGTAAAGTTGACGACGACGACTGTATGCATGGAGAACGCACTACAAAACGATCCATGTTTGTGAAAAATCAGAAAAATACTACGAGTTTTATTTACTTACTGCTTCCAACCGTATTCGGAAATTCTGGTATTCCCCGACCGAGCGAACGTCGCGCCGCCGAATTACGGTTGCTCTTCTCGGGCCGAATGGCCGGGCTTTGTTGAATTCGGGGAATTACCGTATTTATTTTTATTCCGTTAGGTGATTTCACAAAATATTGAATTTGCTCTGCATTTTTTTTAGTGATTTTATGGTTAATCCATGTAACGGTAACAGTATATCATTATAAATCACTTTTACCTCATTTATAAAGCAAACAAATTACGACAAAATTTTATGGCCGATATATCGGTATCGGCCGATATCGGATATGAGTATATCGGTATCGGCCGATATCGGTATCGGCCACAAAAAATCATATCGGTCGATCTTTAATTTTGGTATGTAATAGGATATCGAACCACAAATTTTAGTTAGAAAAGTTATTCAATTGTTCCACCAGTGGCGTCCCTCCAAACATGTCCTTTGTTCATTTTTCCAGGTTGGCATTTTTCTGATTAGCCTGGTCAATTCTACATGAAAACGGTCTCGAGTTTTTCTCGTCACACTAGATTCATACTGAAACTCATTATTATTAACATTGATAAAATGATTATTGATCAGTTTTATAAAAATTGTTGGAAATAGCCACCTTCACTTAAAAGGCATATTCCCAGCGTATTCCTTATTGTTTCACACGAGGTAACTATTCGCTATCTTAAATCTTCTAAAGTGTTAATGGGAGTTTTATCATGATACATTAAACTAAAGGTAGGATATCTAACCGTCCCAATTTCGTCTGCCGTGCGCATGGTGAGTAAGTTTTAAATCTCTTATGGAAGTTTACATTGCTGTCATCGTTTTTAACTCTTTTTTGAATGTATTAAAACGTTTTAAGCATGTAATGATATATGAAATGAAAGAATAATATATGACGAGTATTTACGTATATCGATTTCATAGAAATATAACACACAAATACCACTAAAAAAAGAAAAGATATCAGAGAAATTTTTCGCGGCCATTTGAGCCGGCGACAATAGCCGAAGCATGCCGAAAGCTGCTCGCCGACCACTGCTGGTTTTGAAACAGTGTTGCCAGACTTTTACAATTGTAATAGATCCACTACTATTTAACATTCTTGTTGTGGGGCTCCCCATATGAAATTTATGTTCAATCTGGAGGTGGTCCCCCATCTAATACGAAAGTAACGACCTTTTTTTCGTACTATTATTACTCTGACGCCGTTTTAATTAAAAGTTTTTACGTTTAGTGGTATGTGAAATGAAAGAATAATATCATGGTATTTAGGAATATTTATTTCATGAACATACAACAAAGATTAAAGCTAAAATACGACCTAATTATCTTTCCGCTTACACAACTGTATCCAGTTTAATTGTTTGTTTTTATCTTTAGGAAAGCGGAAAAACCTTATATTTCTATTAAATGTCTTTGCCTGGTTATCCATATCACAACCGAACATAGCGCACCTCATTTTATGAAAATTAAGATATTTTTTTTAATAAACACAAGACTATAAGAAAACGTTCTGGTAAACTTACAAAATGTCCACCAAAAACTACGGCAACCATGCAGCAGTGTTGCCAGACATCCGTTATCGAAAGAAATAGAGTGCCGGTTCGAAACCTAATAGGAATAGTAAAAAACGGGTCAGAGTAAAAAGAGTACGAAAAAAAGGGTCGTTACTTTCCTATTAGATGAAATTTATGTTCAATCTGGAGGTGGTCCCTCCAGATTGAACATAAATTTCATATGGGGAGCCACACAACAAGAATGTTAAAATACTAGTGGATCTATTACAATTGTAAAAGTTTGGCAACACTGTTTCAAAACCAGCAGTGGTCGGCGAGCAGCTTTCGGCATGCTTCGGCTATTGTCGCCGGCTCAAATGGCCGCGAAAAATTTCTCCGATATCTTTTCTTTTTTTAGTGGTATTTGTGTGTTATGTTTCTATGAAATTGATATACGTAAATACTCGTCATATATTATTCTTTCATTTCATATACCATTACATGCATAAAACGTTTTAATACATTCAAAAAAGAGTTAAAAACGATGACAGCAATGTAAACCTTCATAAGAGATTTAAAACTTACTCGCCAAGCCACGTGATCATCGGCGTGCAATCATACCTATAGTTACTTATACCATGGAGTTTTATACACCAGAGTTTTAAGATCACCCCATGCCTTTTAAGTGAAGGTGGCCATTTCCGACAATTTTTATAAAACAAAATTTATCATTAATTATTTTATCAATGTTAATATTTCAATATGAGTCTAGTGGTTTTAATCAAGAACGGTGGGTCTGACGAGAAAAACTCAAGAGACCGTTTTCATACAGAATTGACCAGGCTAATTAGAGAAAATACCCATATGGAAAAATGTCAGTGGCGTATCATCTTTATTGTAAAAAATTCAACACCCAGTACCAAAAGATTTAAGCCGTTACGGACATATGTTCTTATGAACTTTTCTTTATAAAATGACCTAAGGAATCACATCCTGAAATATTAGCACGTCATTAAGGAACACCCTGTATATAAGAATACCAATAATTATTTACAATACATTCCTATCGAGTTTAACAATAATGTGTAGGTATAATAAAAGTAATAGCCTTTCATATTTTGAATATTTTAAATGTTGATACATAATTCGCCAGTTATATGGTAATTTATTATTTGACTCTTCAATATCTAATAAATAAAGCTCGGATTTATAGGCAACAAAAATTAAAGAAAAAGGCGCTTATATAGGCTAAGATTTTTATTGAAAAAGGCAGAAATTTTAACGTATAGGCAACATATAGGCGATATAGGCAAATGCCTTTAACTACATCAATTAATAATTCAAAATTCCAACCATCAAATTAGCTATATATCTGCCGCATACATCTGTCGTTTCATCCACGATAATATACAAGAAATTCCCCTCTAACTCCCGTTTAATTTTTGAAATACATTCCACATAGCATTTGTCCATAGTTTGTTTTCTCAACGTACTCTCTTCCGGTAAAATTTTATTAAATTGTTTTTCAAAAAATAACTTAAAACTAGGAATGTTGGATGCAATCATCATCTGGCATAAATCAAATTTAAATGTGTCCTCCTTCTCTTTTTTTGAACTGCTTAAGCTAGCCCGCAGAGATGTTTGGACTAACTTAGAGGAACTGAATTTTTCCAAATTTCGTTTGTGAAGTGGAGTTCCACAATGCTGGTCAATAAAGTACTTTTTCGTACTTGAAATCTGAAAATTTAAAAAAATAACAATAATTAGAATTTTAATGCCACTCTGGAATTTAGTTATGCGGTGAGTGAGAGAAAGAAAAAATAAAGCTTACCGATTTGCCGCACGGTTTACAAAATGATCCATCTCCTTCTAGAGAAAGTTCCGGATATGGTCGGATCCATGCACTTAACTTAGAAGACATCTTTTTAAACAAACTCACAAACGTCTAAAACTTTTTAAAATGTGTGTTCTTTATTTTTCGGCATACGCAACAAAACTAAACTCTGATACAGTAACCGTCTGTATAAATAATAATATAATTATTGGTTATTTTATTAGTTAATTATTATATTATTAAAAAAGGTGGTAAAATATTTAAGGATTTCCCAATAGTTAAGCCTCTTAATCCTCAAACAGGTAAATTTTCTTAGAAAACCATTAACAAGCAAACCATTAATATTCTATTACTAGCCCAAAGTTTTATTATAGAAAGGTTTAGTAATAGTAATATGAATTTTATGATGACTAGGTAGCATAAAATTTCAAAAAAGGCACAAAAAGGCGGAATTTACCGAAAAAGGCAAAATATTTTAAAAAACCCTTTAAAAGGCAAAATAGGCAAAAAAAGGCAATTTGCCTATAATCCGAGCTTTACTAATAAATACTAATATTACAAGTGAAGCGGAGGTTCAAAAATCAATCCCGCGGCTAAAATTATACCTAATATCCAATAAATTATAAATGGTAACAATAGGTACCGTACATCGCCGACTTTAACACCTACATACATAGATATTTTTTCTAACGGTATTAAAAGTTGTAAATAAATGTGTTTCGGAACTTTGGCATTCGCAAACATTTAGTTTAAACGCATAGTAAACAATTGTAATAAATATATTTAAATACAGGGTGTTCCTTAATGACATTTTTCCCTGTGGATATTTTTTCTGATTAGCCTCGTCAATTCTACATGAAAACGGCCTCTTGTGTTTTTCTCGTCAGACGCAGCACCGTTCTTTATAAAAACCACTAAATTCATATTGAAACTCATCATTATTAACATTGATAAAATAATAATTAATGAAAAATTTTGTTTTATAAAAATTGTTGGAAATAGCCACCTTCACTTAAAAGGAATGCTTCCGTTTTCCATCGAATTGCCCACTCCAATAATTTATATAAAACAAAATTTATCATTAATTATTATTTTATCAATGTTAATAATGATGAGTTTCAATATAAGGTGGTTTTACTCAAGAGACCGTTTTCATGTAGAATTGACCACGGAAAAAATATCCACATGGAAAAATGTCAGTGGCGTACCATCTTTTTTGTAAAAAAACATAAGACGACATGTTTGCAGGGACGCCACTGGTGGAACAATTGAATAACTTTCCTAACTAAACGGTGTGGTTTTATATCCTATTAACACATACCAAAATCGAAAATAATATCTAAAGTACTTTCGGAGATATTAAAAAATAACCATTTAAAAAATAAAAATTCAACACCCTGCAGCAAAATATTGAAGCCGTTGCGGACATAAAGTACGCACAGGGGATCTTTACCCTGACGTCATCGCTAACAAATAGATATCCCGACATATTTCATATCTCTGCATCTTTGTTTGGTACAGACATAAAGGCGAATAAAAATTGTATATTATACGTCGCGTCCGGAATTAAACGTGTTAGACAGAGAAAGAGTTATAAAGAAGAGTTGCCAAATAATTATTTTGACTTACGCAGTACTACAAATTACAAAAACGTCATTGTGACAATTGATTCAAATTTTTTTCGTTTTTATACATTTTTGTGCATTAAAACTTCATTTACTCCTGCAAACAGTTCTTTTCAGAGCTTTTGGTATCGCTTTTTTGTGTTAGTGGTAAGTACATATTGATATTTATTGTTATTTATTTATTGTAATAAAGTATTCCTAACCCTAAAAATTGTGGATAAGTCTCCGCTCCGCTATTTTGTCATCCCAAAAACATAAAAACACGTCTTTTTAGTTTCGAAAAAAATAAGTAAAATCGCCCGAATTTCCAAACGCTCTGTATATGCATCGAAACTAGAAGGTTCACAGAACGTATTTCGGGCAAAATGAAATCTGAAATCGCCAAATTAAGTTAACAATCTCGTCTCAAAATGTGGTAAAAATTGGTCGAAAAATACAAATATGACAGTTCAATAAAATAATTTATTTAAATTTCCAAGGCAATGCCTATTAGTTTGCATTTTTTCGTAAATAGATTTTTTTTTCCATGTTTTACGACATAAATTACCATTTATCTTCAATTCTAATGAAAAAACTCTCGACTTTTTGGGGTGATTCCTGTAGGGGATGAATGGGCGGAGCACTTTTTAATAAATTAATTCAAATGATCTCTGTTGGTCAAATCAAAAATTAAACTTTCTTTGATGTTTTTTTAATCTGTGTAATCAAAATGTCACATTCAAACCGAGTTTATCATTTTGTCAAATAAGAAGTAGGTACATAACTGCCAGTAAAAATTCAAGAATATCAGATTTATACCTACATATTCCTAACAATCTATTTTATGTAAGACCGACTCAAAATTTTGATTCGGAGTTTTAAAGAAATTTTTAAAAATTCGTATATGGGAACGTTATTTACGTCAATTAAAATGTTATGAAATTAGTTTTTGTTTTGACAACTTTTCTTCCACGTAATTTTGATTTGATTCATACGATTTTTATGACGTGTAAGCGATGACGTCAGGGTAAAGATCCCCTGTGCGTACTGTATGTTCATATGAATTTTTCTTTATAAAATGACCTAAGGAATCACACCCTGAAATATTAGCACGTCATTAAGGAACACCCTGTATATTCAGGGTGTCAGTTTGAAAACTACCACCGCTTAATATCTCGCTTCGAATAAGTAACATAAAAAATCGGACAAACACGTCAATGTTATAATGAAGTGGGACGCTTTTGAAGAAGATTTGCAGACTTAGTGGTTCAACCCCATGACAGGGGTAGATGTTACCCCAAAAGTCTTAAATTTGAGGGGGCAAGGACGGATCCAGAACTCTTCGGTTTGACCCAAACTTCAGTTTTGGGCCCCACATGCAGATATTTTTTTTAAACCGTGACAAAATAACGCTGTTAAGCTGATATGCCATTCCGCACAGCACACTGGCCAGTTAGTTCCATATTTCAAAGTTCAAAAACTTGGAATCCCCGCAACAAACCCGGTACTTTGACATCGCCCCTCCGAAATATTTACAGTACGAAAAAAAAAATGCAAAGCAAACTCTGGGCATCACCACAAAGGCAAATCTCACTGGATTTAGTGATTATATTGTATTGGAATAGGTCCGGCCATATAACATAGTGTTTGTTTTTCTTATTGTTCATGTTTCATTAAACTTTACATTAGTGAGTCTGACCAAGAAGAAAAAATTCCGCCGCACAAAAACATTCAACATATTAAATGCCCTCTTGCGACAAAGAACGAGATCGTCCCATGCACTTCTCGGATGCGTGCAGCGGCGACCGTAGATGGCAAGGTCGAGAAGCGGTACCGTGGGCTGGACCAGCGGGGGCGAACCACCAAGGCTGAGACCGCGCCGTGCCAAGACATGGCTACACGTAGAGATACGAGATTTGTGACTTTACGGTTCGAAATTCGGGGTGACTGACTCGTAAGTCGTCTGGTATATGGTAACGACCCCGGTTCGATGCTAGTTATTTCAAAAATCGTAGGTATAGTGTCTTATCGATACTAAACACTCTGAAATTTCTAAACCGCCCCCATAAACTTTAAACTACCGTATAAGAATACGTTAAATTGGCACACGGGTAATATAAACATCGTTATGCAACAAAGAATTTAAGAAGTGATTGAAATAGTCCAATGGCATAATCTCAAATTTTGTTTTTATCGTTTTTAGCCAATGAATAACAGGCGTAACCGATAATGTAATCGATTGTTTTGCGAAAACGAATAATGGAAGTAAAACATTAAGCAAATGGCGAGCGGGCGTACATTTATTTACATTAACATTGTTTTGTAGTGACTTCTCGGATAGTAAAAGGTGTAGGTTTAAGTTGCAGAACTTCTGCAACGATATCTGCTACCTACAAATACCATATTTCAATTTAGACTCGAGACAAAGATCCACAATTTTGCAAACGTATTAACTAAATATTATTCAAAGCAGTCAATTTCTCAAAGAGACCCGATAGTAACAAAAAATCAATATACACAAAGTCGGCGTCTCATCAAATTTCTTATGTTTGTTTTGTTCTGTTGTATAAACTTAATTGTTACATATTGCCCCCTTATACAACGTGTCCAAGATAAGGAGGGCCAGTACAGGGATCTCTGAAACCGTAAGAGATACGAAATCGGTTAAATGGAGGTAAAGTTGCGCATTTACGTGCCTAATAATATGCCGTTTAGAAAGTTTTAAAATTCCGAGTAGTGTAGTTTACAAAGACAATAAAGGTACAAGTTTAGTTTGGAATTATTTTTTAGTCTGAAGATGGTCTTATAGCTAAATGTAAGTTATGCCCTAGCATTATCAAAATCTCTGCTCGTTCCACCAAAGGTCTTCACACCCACTTACAAACAAAACATAAAATTAATTTGAAAGTCCAGAGCAGCAGTGGAAGTGTTGATATTGATAAAATAACACGGGAAATGAAAGCTAGTACCAGCAGTTCGTTTAGTTCTATTGCTAAGCGCTCAGATGTTAGTGGTTCTTCTGTGCTACCTAAGAAAATGAAAATTACATGTGTACCATGTGTAATGCCACATTGGAATTACATTTTTTCATCTGAGAAAAAAGTTTCGATGGAGGAAAGAGTGTCTCGAATGGTAGCTAAAGATGGTATACCATTTGGAAAGTTTGTCACATCGACTGATATGCGTCAACTATTCGAATCGGAGGGCCACAAATTGTGTAAAATCTATTCCGCCGAAAAGTGTCCATATGCAATAAAATAAGATCAAATCTAAAAGATGAAACATTGAATATGTTATCTTTTCGCCGAAAATACTTTCAAAATCAATGTAACATGTAACCGTTATACTAGTCGTACTATTGTATTGTACCTATATGCAATAAATATTTTCCTGCTACTCTACTCCGTTTCTAATTGCATAAAACAACTTTTTATTAACATACAGCACCCACATCGAGTACCGCAAATCCCGCACGTTTAATCCCGCAATGTTAATCCCGCGGGATCCCGCATTTGCGGGATTGGATTCCCTAACATAGATGCTAACTTATAAAGGTCCTCAGCTGTAAGAGTCGCCTATTGGAAATAAGAAATATTATACTCAAATATTTCATTTAAAAAAGTACAAAACTGAAATAGGGATAACATAGTCGAAAACAAGGCAAACATTCGGGAACAAAACCATTGTATAAAATAATCTTTAGGTCCTTAATTGTTCATTTTATTTTTAAATTGATTGTTAACTAGACCGCTAAATAAGGCTGGTATTAGACTATCAAATTTATTTGACAAAGATATTTTATAAAAGAAATTTTATAAAATATTTGTAGTGTAATATCAGTTCTTTTATAAAATATTTATTTTATAAAAGATATTTTATAAAAGATAACAACAGTCGATTATCTTTGATAAAAGATTTTATAGTTGATTGGTAACGGTAGTAACCTCATTTTCTGACAATAAGGCATAAATTTGACATTGACTGCGACTGGTATTGGTATATAATACCATGGCGGAAAATACGTTTGTCTGGTGCATTTCAACAATAAAATTGCTAATTTCGGAGTATGAAAGGTTCGAAATATTGTACAACCATCAACACCCGGATTACAAAAACCGAAATAAAAGACTGGATATATTTATTTATTTATTTTCATTTTTTGCCTTGCAAGTTTCTGGGATTATGCCTGAAAGGGTACATTGAGGTATGCGACTGCTGTACTGTAAACTAGCATAACTCTCTCCTGTTGCCATAAACCGAAGGATAACCATAAGGCGTTCCTCATTGCTGATACAATTCCTTAAATGTGTATTCTGTCGGGATATCAATGTTCATATCTTTAAAACAATAAAGTTAAATGTTTCCTCGTCCATTCTTAAATAGTTTTTATAACTCCTAATACCTTCAACGCGTAACTCCTGAAGGAGATTGTGGTGGACACCCCTTAAATTACGTCTTGCCACCCAGGGCCTTACCCAAAGGCGCCTGGCTCTTTTTTTTTTCTTTTTTTAATACTAAACACATTGTAATCACGGCAGCACTTAACGCTAGACAAGCTAATGCACGTCTATCGTTCATTTTTAATTGTACAAACTTGACAAGTCCCTTCAAAAATTGTCAAAGTTCTTTGACAGTGTAATACTAGTAAAAACTTTTATAAAAGAAATATTATCAAAGAAATGCTACAAAATATTTTATAAAAGATCTTTGTCAAATATATTTGATAGTCTAATATCGGCCTTACACTAGGACCTTGTTAGATATTTATGATGGATATTGTGAAACAAAAGCCAAACTTTTGTCACGGTTTGATTGTTGTTTTTATTTACTTTCAATTAACACTTTTTAGGTTGAAACTATGACAAATGGCTGTGAAAGAGAAAGTTACTTCTTCTTTAACGGAAATCTTATCTTAGCTATATTGTACTTTTTAACTAAACCAAGTTTAATTGTTTTAATTCTGTTCTTTGTTTTAATCCTAAAAATAAAATGGAAGGGTTTAAATCCTTTTATTTACAGTGGACCTCTGTTTACAACAAGTTTTTTTCTCTCTACATCTTCGGTGAATTTAAAAAATACCCTTCCTTTTTATTCTTAGTTAAAAAAGGTAACTTATTTTTTACAAACTTTACCTTACCTTAATGATCTTTTCTGAGGGGGACTGTCCACATCATCTACTCTTCTTCTTTTTCCGTCTTTCTCATACGAGTCATTTCTCTTGTGTCGGTCATGACTTCTGTCACAAGACTGTGACCTGGACCGGGATCGTGACCTGGACCGAGAATGATGCCTCTTTCTTGATCGGGGCATCTAAATATTGAGAAAAAAATGTCATTAAAAGAAATCCAGATGCTCAAGTTAAACAAGACGTTAAATTAGGCTTTTTCAATTAAAAAAAAAATTTGATTCTAATTTTTGTTAACGAACCTGTAAAAACTTTGACTAACGTTTTACTTGAAATTTAAGCATTTTATACTTAGTGCTTACATAGATATAATCCTGAGCCTGAATCAGGCCAAGATGTTTAACAAACACCAAAGCTTTAAGCAAAAGGACACACAAGGAAGAGTTAAAATTGTATCAGCTTTAAAGAATTAAATATCTTTACACAGAAAATCTTACGAATAATTATATTCTGTAAAACAAAGATGCTCTGTAATACACAATCCTGTATGTGACACTATGATTGTCTTTGGCAATCAGAAAATATTTTTTTGTCCTGCTTATAAGAACGTTCTATCAGAATTGATATAAGGTACAAAAACGTAAAACCTGTAATCAATTATATTACTATTAGGTCTTTTTTGTGGGTAGTATAAAGTGACCAGATCTCAATTATCAAAAGTGGGACAAAATATCTAAAAACGCGCCTCAGGGAACTGGTGGTTGCCACGCCCAAAAAAGCCTTTTCAGTTGGGCTATCAAATCCTTGAAATTCTTTTAGAGCGATTTATAATAGCCGGAAAAACAGAAATAAAGAAATTTATTAATTTAAGTCTTAATATTGTTATTTTACTTAAATATTAGTTTTCCTAGGGTAGGTATTATTGATAAATAAAATTTGTTGCTTTGGGTTTTTAAAGTGCTGATTGGATGAAAGCAGGATGCCTGTGAATTGGGACTCGTGGCTCAATATTTGGACTGTCCCGCCTAAATAATGACGGATGGCCACTTAAGGGTAGTACTAAGTTGTTGACTTAAGTACAAGGGAACAGTTTGTTACAATAATATTACTTTAGGTTCGGCATAAAATAAAAATAGAGATATTGATGGCAGACATCCAAGTATTCATGACAGACATAAAAAATAACTAATAATAAAAGTCACAAACCTCAAAATTCATAATTTCATTGCGTTTGAGACAGTTAACGACGTTTGAATAATTAAGCATGGACATATTGCTTGGTATGTTGGAAAATCCCCTTCAGTGGTGTAATTTATTTTATGATAAGTTTTTGCTGAGAGTTTGATGGAAACTGTACGATTTTGTTACCGACGATTTTGCACTTGTTTTACCACCAAGCTTAAGGACGCTGCCTTGATTTTATAATGAAAATTATGGAAATTTCCACGCGACAAAAAAGTTATTAATATTAATGGACATTTTTCTTTGCTTACCTTTTAAGGCAGGCAACGTTAAAGAATTTTCAACCAATATTTTTAAATTATATCTTAAATGGGAGAAAATTTCTAGAAAAGTCTGAAAAACAATATTCAGGCTTTTAGGCGGCCATATTCTTTTCTTTGTTTATAGCGCCAAATGCGCATAGAAAAGAAGTACACGAACTGTCAAAATGATCTTTTTGGCGGTTAACGAGGGTGCCCCAAAAGCCATTTCAAATTTTACTTACTGTGTCCTGCTTTAAGTGGTTAAACTTGCCCCAAAGTAAATTTGCTAAATGGGAAACACAATTCCAAGTCCTTTGAGTAGATCCTTGAAATATCTGCGTGGCTAACGAAAAACCAAACATCGATCCAACCTTACGGGTTGGAGTGGGATGTCGTTGACTTTTGGCACAAATTAAAAAACATGAAAGAAAATGTAGAGTTTTGTCATTAGAACTTAAAACAATTGAATAAATTCACTTTTAGAACACCATTTATTACAAAGTACTGTATATTTTCTGAAATATAGAAGAATATTTCCGGGAAAAAGATGTCACAGTCATGTAACGAAAGTTTTGTTTGCGCATAGAAGGACTGTTTTACCGACTAGGTTTGTCTGCACTTGCGCATCATTATCATTTATGACAATTTCATAGCGGAACCTAGGCAATTTTCTGTTTTATCGACATCGTGGTACCAACTGCCAAACGTAAGAATTAACCCGTACAAAGAAACATCATCCCGGCAATGATTACACACGCTTCCAGAAATTTTCAACCCAGGAATAAAAAACACGCGTCGGGGCTATTCGCATTTACAAAATGCAAAGAAATGAAAGTCTGATATACAAAACATTTATTTACATTTTTCACGTAAATAAACCCTTATTTAAATATTATTATCATCAACACAATGTCTTCCTTTCCTGCCCGCCTGCTGACGCAAGAATTTTAATCCAGCTTCAATTGATTGTGCGATATTCAGTTGTCCTTCAGAGGTTTTAGGTCGTTTACCCTTTTCCGGGCCATAATACTCAAAAGTCGGTGGCGGGGCGATCTCAACCCCTCTCTTCCTGGGATTACTCGCGTCTTCACTCAAACTATCTTCCTCTTCAGAAGGCATGTCTGGCATTACTTTAGTATAATCTGCAAGTAGTCTATCATCGAAGTCGACTTCTTCTAATTCGTTGACGATGCGAGTAGGTTTCATAGTAGTTATATTGGTTTTTACCTTCTCATAACCTCTTAAAATGTCGTCACCATATTCATTGTCACTTGTGGGTTCGATAGGATCATAATAGTTACTCTTATAGGGATTAAGACCGCGCAAAGCTGCTATGGAAGGCGACGTCGTCAAGTCTTGTGAGTTATTGTAGTCTTGCAAGAGACGATCGCTACTATCGCCATCTACATCCGAGTTATGTACATAGTTGCTTAGAGGTTCTTCACTTCGGTAATCATAGGGCACAGATTGTAAAGGTGGTTGTTTATCTCTCTTATCGTCATTATTGTCCTGATGAATTTTATTCCGATTTCTAACATTTTTATTTTTTCTTGTTGAAAATTTTAATGACTTATCACCGTCTTCAAAATTACGTTCCAAGGACTGCATACCACTAAACTCCCTCGTAGAATAAATCTTTGGTGGGGCGAATTCTTCAGTTCTTTCCAGGCGTTTTTTCTCATTCCATTCGTCTTGAGTCATTTCGTAATGTTCACTGACTCCCTCTTTGCCGATGTCCCAGGGACGGACATGGCGTTTTCTAGCTTCGGTTAAAAGTGTCTCAGTTTCTTCTGCTTTTTTCTGTTCTTCTCGTTTCTTTTTCTCTTCTTCAGATTCTTCCTTTGACTCGGGGACGGGGGTAATTTCGGGATCTAAAAGAAATAAAAATTATTTAATAATATAATATATTTCGAGAGCAAAAATAGACTTACTATCCTCTTCCGGCGGTAGGCCCAATCTAGCCCTTCTTCTGTTACGAGCGGCTTTCATTCGTGCGGCCATCTGTTTCTCACGCAGAGCTTTAAGGTTTTGAGCTTTCTTTTGCTGTTGTTCCGTCTCTTCTCTTAGTTTCTTGAGAGCTTCCTGCTGCTGCGCCCTCTCTTCCTCATCTTTTGAGAAGCCATAGTATCCCACACCATGCTGTCTCGCCTCTAAAAAAATATCAATTATGATTATAAATCCTTGTTCATGTACACCATAGAAAAATATTTTAAGGATACAGGACGCCTTCTTTATTTAATGATTAGACCTTGACTCCGAGTGTTGCCAACCAACAATCATTTGCTCTAAACTATGGGAGTTTAATGGTTTTGCCATCACGTTTAATTAAATAGCTTAGGATTGGCTCACCAAAATATATTTAAACTTGGCACATGGGTTCGCCATGTCGGCATCTTGAAGAAGTTATAATGCAATTTTCCAATAAAATGTACAGGGAAGCGCCAATATTCAGCCAGCGCAAAAATTACATGACATTTCCTATGCTCAGCTCAAGAATACATCGCACGGTAGACAAATGCTGATTAACGGAAGAAATGACAACTGGCTTAATTCACGGCAAAAAATTGTGTCCTCAATTCAATTGTTTCTTCAATAAAATGACTTACCACTAAACAGGACATTCTGGTAATGAATGTCTGTCTTGTCCTTTAATTCTTCCTCTTCCTGTTCCCACTGTTGCCTTAACATTTCCCTTCTCATATCGCCAGATATTAATTCCGTTTCTTCGGTCGAAATTTGACTCTGTGTCTCAAGTTTTGACGTACTACTGGTAGCTTCATTATCAATCTCTTCTAATTCGGGAGAATTATTTTGCAATTTTTCCGAGACGACTTTCTCTGGCATCAATTTTGAGTCCTTTGATTTTAGATATTCTAAATCTTTCCTGAGGCACTTTCTAGAACGACCTAGACAGTCTGTGTATTCTACCCTAGAGGCAAAAAACTTATTATATAAAATGCCAGGGGCCTTTGTGATTTAACCCCTTCAGAAGGGTAGATGTTAGCCTTCAAATCTTAAATAGGAACGGGGACGGGTCAAAAGTCCATTTTAACCAATTTGACACGGGAGGTGTTACTTTACCTCTGCTGTAAAAATTGGTTTAAACCGACTTTAGGCCGACGATATGACTTTTTCTTATTGCTTTACAAGAGTGCTTTCGCTTTTGATGAACCCTCTCTATTTTATTATGAATGTTCTTTTAACATTGTGATTTTCAATTATTAGTTTATAATTTTCAAAGTACATACTTAACTACATACTTAAGTACATGATTAATAACTTGTGATAAAACAATTCTAAAATTGTGATAAGACAATTCTACAGGACGGTGTTATTTAGAAAAGTCCCGTTTCCAGCCTAGAAAACCACTGTAATTCGTTAATATTTTCTAGTTTTGATCTAGCGTGTATCTAATAATTCTATGGTGTAGTTTAAACATCCTGTAATTTAAAATTAGCAATTATATTTCCTACTACAGTATTAGTCACAAATTGAACGGAAACTAGGTATTTGCATTTTTCAATGGTTTATTATAATTTATTTAATACTTAACTTAACCGCACATAAAATTGCCTGCCTAGTAATAATTTACAACTAAATGGAAAAAATTTGTCTAGGTTTCTTTAGTTCGCCTAGTTTAACTACATGCTGAATTAAAATCCGTGTCAGATGCATTTTAGGGATTCGTTTATCTTTGTGGCGTGTAACCAGTGACCGATTAACGCTTAGGCCAAAAAGGCCCGGGGGCGGAAAACTTTACGGGGGCGGCAAAACGTTGATGACCTTTTTTTGTCCCCGTTATAACTCCGGTACTGTTACCAAGTTTCGGGTGGCAATTATTGAAAGTTCTAGGGGCGGCAAATTTCTTAATCCCACACTGCGTGTAACGTCAAATATCGTGATCGTCAACATACAGAAGTAAAAATGGGTAAGTTTTTGTAATACAGGGTATTCAGATAATGCATCAGAATACAGGTGAGGTGATTCTACATGTTAAAATAAAGGTAGTCATATACCAAAAAGTCGAAAACTTTATTCCATTTTCAAAACTGATTTTACTGCTAACAAAATTGTAATTCCAGTTTTGAGGCTAAACGGTGTAGTTTATCGGCTTGAATAAAGACTACCTGTTTATTAGGTAATGTTTTGTCTTTAAAATAACACAATTTTTTCCATAACTGTCAAAATAAAAATGATATGCCAAAAATTAAATTTCAATTTTAGGTAAAGTGTCCTCTGGTTTGTTCGGGTTTGTTCGGGTTTGTCCTCTGGTGGCACAGTAAAGTTCAGTATTATGACCTTTCCATGCATATACATTTTCAAAACTTTATTGTTTGTGAAACAAAATGCGCATAGGTTTTTAAAGAATTCGGACTATCATAGTTACCGCACGAGAGGGGGTCCCCTCTTTACTATCGATAGTCATAATTTGACAAAAGTTGAAAGATCCCCGGTATATGCCGGGAAAAAACTATTTAATAAATTACCAAATTATATAAAGGAGTTACAATACGACCAGTTTAAGAAAGAAATTAAAAATATATTATTAAACAAATGTTATTATTCTACTAAAGATTTTTTTATCGATAGTATATAAACTTAATTTTATCTCAAAATTTGACTTTTTAAAAAAAAATGTTTTATGTGGAAAATATTTGTGCTTATGCTATTCTAGTCACATAATCGTCATTTTGTGTTAATATTGTCTGTGAATGTCTAGTTGGTGTGTATTTTACTATTTTCTTAATTTTAAAACCTGACGTATACATCTGTGCTATGTATAGCCACAGTATGAATAAAATGAGTTTATGAGTTTATGAACAAAATATTGTGACGACACAGAGTCTGACAGGAAAAAAGCTGGATTTATAAACTTGACGTTGACGATTGACGGTGCTGTTTGACGGTAACGTTACAGCATAAACATATTGACATGCATAAGATCATTTATATTTGACGATGACGGTGCCGATTGACGGACAATTTTATCTTTTGACGGTGGACGGTCGTAGTAACGTTCGTAGCAAGTTTCCACAGCCAATCAAAATCGTGTTTGCCTGTCACGTGATATTTAGTAAATATTATTTTACTTTATACCATCTTGTTAACCATTTTAAAGTGTACTGTTGATAGTATCATTCAGATCACATAAACACCAAAATTAATATAATCACATAAAAATATAGAAAAGCCGAGAAAAACAGGTTATGTAATCGTCGTCACCGTCACGTTTATAAATCCAGCTTTTTACGGCACCGTCAAACCGCACCGTCAAACTGCACCGTCAATCGTCACCGTCAAGTTTATAAATTGGCCTTAACAATTAATGCCCAGGAAATGTCTACAGTAACTATAAATATGTATATATAAAGTAATATGTATAATACTATATTGAATTAGTACTTTATTGAATAAAACTTTAGAAATAGAGCATAACCTGGAAGATATTTCTATTATTTTTAGGTTATGTTGTTTTATAGTTGTGACTAGAAATTAGTTGACGGACACGGTCAGCATGTTATATATTTCCGAGTATAGATATTTCAGATAAATATATAGTAAAAATGATCTATTTGCAAGGTTAAAGGTTAGTATTTTAAAGTTTTCTATAAAAATTTTTGTCGAATCCATAATGCCAAGAAAACTTATTTCAACGAAATCAAAGTAAGCCTAAAATTCGAACCCTACTTGCTGCCAACATAAAAAAATAAAATTTCAGTTCCATAAAGTGGCAGGTTATTCGATTTCTTTGCATTTCATAATATAGCCATTATGAAACCCAAATAGAAAAAGAAACTTTAAACTTGACAATTTGATACGATAATTTAAACCGCACTTCATTTTCATTATGATCAGTAGTCGGCTGAGCTTAGAAAAAGGAATCGAAATGCTAAATAAAGTTTCTCCACAGAAGTTATGGTTTCTCAGATATTAAAATATATTTAAAATGTATATAATTTTTTTCTTATTCTTGTCAATCAAAAGTAAATTTCATGGTGAAGAATATGCATACATTCAGATTTGTCTTGTACCAAATTTCTAGAGTGTTCTAATTTCAAATCACTTTGCAATGAGATCTGAACATATTGTTACATTGATAAGAATTAAAAATATTAAGTAACTTGCCATCTGCCTGCAATATGAACAATTTTATATTTTTGCGATAACAAACAAAAAACACAGTTTTGTATTTAATTAAATTATTGAGTATTTTTTAATTAATTAATAAAACCCCATATAACAATGACAGGGTGAAAACACAATCTATTTAGTGGATAAGTGGGTCATAGTAATTTAAAAGGTTTTTTTTCAATAAAACTTACCATTGGTCAGAGGGATCAACTGCTTCATCGTATTCATCAGAAAAAAATCTTTCCTCATCGCTACTCTCTATGGGAAGATCAGGACTAGATTCAAAATTGTCAGGCAATTGATTGTTATCCTTATCCTTTTTATCAAATCTCACCAAGTACTTCCTAGTTATGTCATCATTCTGGCTCGACTTACTAGATAACTTGTCATATAATTTTGCTTTTGCTTCTAGTTTGGATCTTAAATAAAAAATACATTGCTTACATAGAAACGGGTAAATAAGGTGACAACATGAAATCCAATCCTTATGAAATGGCCATACCTGGACAGTTTTAATAGGTCTTGATCTTCTTCATCGAGATCATTAAAGCGGCGCTCTTCAACCCCTTTATTTTTCAATTCCAGCGGCGTTTTCTTCTTAATAGTTTTAATTTTCTCAAGATTTTCAAGTTTAGCTTTGCCTAGATCCGCTTGTTTTCGTAATATTTCGGCTTTTAGACTCATCAACTAAAAATAATAATAATTGTAGAAAACAAGAGGTTACCATAATAAATGTTTTTTTCATACCGATGATTTGCTTATTTCGTAGTTACTCATGATATATTGTTATGTATTATGAAAAGATAGGTACGTAGAAAATGAAGAATTTAACAAATCACTAATTTAAAAATTTGTTCGCCTTTCACATAATAACAAAACCTCAAATGAACAGCTGATTGTCACCACTGTTGACACAGAGGAGAAATAGGTAGCTCTGTGCAGTATGTCAGATGATGTGAGGTAGTGCTGTATTAATATCGATCGCCGATGTAATTCATCGATACCGGTCAACATATTCTCCTTTGATAGAATAATAATGATGCTGCAGCAGAAGTGGCACAAGCGCCAATAATGAAAATTATGTTGAAAAATAAAATTGTCAAAAATTGTATTTTGTTTGATTTAGAGGTAAACTTTTCTAGTACTTATGATCATTACAAATATTTGATAAAATGATTTTTAGATATTAGTGCGTAAAAAATATTTTCATAAACAATACCTAGGTACTACTTTTCAATAGACTAATGCGGAAAATAGACTTTCCAGGCCCAAATGAGCGAGGCAAAGTATAGCTATTTTCCGCACGCTCCGAACGGAAAAATAAATAATCTTTCAAGCATCATGAATCGATATAATTTTCATGCTCTCTTCCTCTGATGCCGCCACGTATCCAGTTTAATCAATAAAACCTGACCTTCCAACTGCAAACAGGAACATTCTGCGCAATGTTGCGCTTTCCATTACTCAGAGAAAACTTCCTAATCCCTGATTTCCATTAATTTAGGTCAGTAATGTCATGACGCGGTGTCATTATCCACGCCATACTGACCGCGTCAAAAAAAAATGTTTTAAAAAGCTTAATATTATGAAAAATTTTTTGTCTTCCGTTAATACAACATCCTTCTAAAGCAAAAAAATGATAGAACAACCTTTTTCAGATTCGGAAATCCGCTGCAGAGTAATAATCAAAGAGAATGAAACTGAAAAAATCGAAAATGAAAAATGTCGAGAAAATGGAAAATTTATTGGAACGGAAAAACCGGTGCCGGAGAAAATAGATATCCAGGAATCTGAGAAAAATAAAATGTTGTCTATTAAGGATATGCCTGAGCACTTACAATTCAATCCCTATATTTTAAATGGATATCGTCCACTTCAGTCGCCGTTTGGATGCATGGGAAGTGTTTTTCAGTGGCATAATGAATCCGTGAACATGATTACCCACGGTAAGCATACTTTCCCTTTATATACGCAGAGAAAAGTTCACGCTCGAAAAATAAAGAACAATATAAAAGTAGGTACATTTCCACTAGTTTTCTAGTGCGGCGTTCTTCAAATATCATTTTGTTCCCCCACTACACGAGCTTTTGTTTATAAATTCCATCACGAAATTAAAACTGATTTGTCCGGAACTCACGAACATGTACAAAAATACAGGGTGTTATGGAAATGACGTATTATATTTAAATGGGTGACTCCTCGGGTGTCCTAGAGAAAGCGCTACATTTTTTTTTTAATCGACCGTTTTAAAAGTGGGACAATAAACACTCTTCCTCACGGGTCAGTCTACGCTACTGTACAACATTTCACCCAGAGCCAATGGCAATGTTGCCAAACTTAATGTAAAACTGAAATTCCATATAAAATTATAAAAATAAATTATTTTCTACCTACTTGTATTTATCCTTATACCTAAAGAGCGAGGTAGTCCAGGTACAAACACAATCAGTTTTTTTTCTTTTTCATGGGAACACTCCTGGAAACGCTTTATGTACACAGTAATAGTGAAACTGAACCGATAGTTAGCTTTTGAAAATACAATAATACAGATTATTAGATTTTATTACACGCGAGAAATTTGACGTCCAGAAGAAACGCGTCAATAAGAACATATTCAAAGATTATTTAATCTTATGTACGGGCAGAGCGGATCGCTGAGAGTGTGTTGGTGATCGAATAGACACAACGTATCCCGCCGCAGGTTGGTCTTGAACTAACAGACGCACGCGTTCGGCGCTATATGAAACTACTTCGCTCAGCCGATGTAAGGCGTCAAGAGGTCATTGGCATTTGACCTAGTGACGCACCTATTATTATGCTATATGTTTTTTCGGGTTGTTTAAAACATAGTCCGTCGTAAATGTTCTTCAATTAATTGTACAAAAAGGTATTCGAATGGAAAAGTGTTTAAATTATTTTATTTTGTCTAAAGAGTTTAAGGTGTACATATGACAACACCGGCCAGAATTCCTTGCTTACATGTATCGCAGTGCCACACAGGCGTTTTTCTGTTTTGACGTCAGGTCATTTTTACCGCTGAATGAATTGAAAGCGCCACTTGCTATTTTTCTTCAATTTGTCTTATCTCAGGAATTGCAGGTTTAAATATAATACGTCATTTCCATAATACCCTGTATACATATATAATATATATTTACATCATGACAGCTCTCATACTAGTATAATTGCTTTATTTCTCATAACTCTAATTTCTGTGATGCCAATTCTATACTTATTTATGTTATTGTTTTAGCTATACCTATATTCTATATTATTCTAACAGTACCACACGTTTTACCTTGGCATACAAAAGAACTTACCTTCCTGGCTTGGTGTCACATAGCTGGAATACTATGTCCCTGGTTGGGTAGCTGTGTGTACCACATCTTTATGAACCTTCACTATGGCCCATTAGCTTACTATACCCTTTTACAGATTGATATGTTAGGTATTTGGGTCAGTCAAAGTTTTGGTAAGTATTTTCGCAATAAAACAACTTCGAGTTACTAAAAATTTATCTTAATTCTACCGAATCATGTCCTTGAAGGAATTCGCGATAGAAATAACCATTCAGAAGGATGGTTTCCATGTTTCTCAAATATACAGATATGAAAGTTTGTTGTTCGCCCATATCCTAATAATAAGTTTAGAATACTAAAAATATTAAGTATCGCAAAGCAAATCGAAATAGATAAGGTTATTTTCCCCTCACTTCATTGTATCGCATCGCGCTCGTTGCTCTCCTGGCGGCACGCCCTGCTTAAATAGCAATAAAATTTGAAATTCAGTCGAACCGGGAGGCAGCACAATGAGCGGCATCCGATGCAAGGAGTGGCGGAAACATACATAATTATACCATTACTACTATTTTTATTTGTTTTGCGATAATTAATATTTTATTCTTCTAAGTGATTATTAGCGGATACAGTGGCGCAGCCAAAAAATTTGCCCGGGGGGGGGGTGATGTGGTTTATATAAATATATAGTTGGATGTTATATACATTTACTTTAAATGTCTAGGATAAGCAATTACAAGTAATTCAGGAGGGGGGAAGTTCGATCCACTAAACGCCTGCGCCACTGGACTGACAACAAATTTCATACCTGATGTAGACACACATTGGAATTTTCGTAGATACCAATAGCAAAACGTTTGATTTGAATCTTTTGACTGAACTCTGTTTCTTTTTCTTAAATTGATGAGATCCACTAATACTATTAATTTTAATTTTTACAGGTGCACTCCCTTTGGTTTTTGCTTCCACAAAATGCCTTCCTTACATAATTAGGTGGTCAATGATAGCATTTTATTGCCTCCTTAGTATATGGGGACTATACAAAGTAAGTGCGATTTATAAAAAGTTTTACCCCTTACATCAAATATACTAAGTACAATAGAATTTGTTGTCCAACAGCAGTATCAATACATTTTGTCACCTTGTAATCAGACTTCTATTTACAATTCCTATAGGAGAATGCTTTAGGTGTAAATTCATATGGCTGCCTTTTCCATGTAATTCCCCAAAACCCATCAGCGCCGCTAACATGGACCAATAGCGCGAAATATAGAGTTCTGCCAGTAAGAAAGCTTTTCCAAAAAACGGTTATCTATGGAGAAACGTCTGCTTATAAAGCGATGATTTAATGATAAAATCCAGAAAATTAATCGATCTGTATACAGGGTGTTCTTTACCCAAAAATAAAACAATAGTTCCGATAATCAACTTCTTTCGTAGTTTTCAAGATATTTCGGAAACGGTTTTAGTGAAATTTGGGTTATGAAAAGTACCTAGAATAGCACATATTTTAGCAACAAAAATGTTTACAGGGACGTGCGTGCAAGGAGACCCTCTAATAATTTTTAACAAACATCCTGTATCTTTCAAACAAACATCTGCGGAACAATTTATTCAATTTTGAATTCTTGATGCTCTGTTCAAACCACTTCTCTTGTAGAATAAAAATTGGAAGTCAATCGAATTATTATTAGTGAAATTCTTTGTATAAATTTTAGGCTATGCTCGCGTGGTCACCTTGGGATAGAAGATTGTGCTTTCTTTTACCGTTCCTAACGAGAATCGGTTTATGGTGTCTCAGATTTACCCCCGTAGGTGGAGGTGATCCGGCTGCTTTCCTACATATCATTCTGCAGGTAGGCAATAAAAATATGATTATTATGTATACAATGTTCTTTTATGTATATCTCTTAGTTTTTGATGTTCCAAACTTTAAAATCGAAGATGATGTTCTGTCCTTGTACATTAGGGTGTCCCATTTTCGACACTTTCTGAGGATATTATCAAAGACATAAGCATACCTACTTTGGGCTTTACAAAAATGTATATTGTTTATATTTATCTTCAAAATTTTACTTTTGTTAATAGCTCGAAAATTAAACTTTTGGACTACGCCACTGAACTATTGCTTAACGGAAATGCGAGGCGTGTATCTATAAAGCGAAGATTTTCAAAATCACCATGTAGATTAAAAAGTAAGAGAGCCATGACAAATGTGACACCGGAATCTTACGGTTCGTTAAAAAGCAACGAATACTTATAACCAGGAAGAAGACAAACTGCCGTGTTAAATAATCGAAGCAGGCATGATACGGCGACATCCATTATGCCTGGCGCGCACGTGCTTTTCAAATGTCACTTTTGTCCAAATTTTTAATAGTCAATATTTTAATGTGACATTTAAGCAAAGAAAACATTGAAACCCTTTTATTTGATTTACTAAGTAGAGAAAATCAAATATTAGGATTTTGACATAGGTTTTCAGCTGTAAATATCACTTTAAAATTGTCCTTACATACTTTTATATTATTATTGAACTAGTAACGAAACTAGAAAAAAAAGAATTCAGAGAAGATTCGATTGTGTGGATCATGGAATACTGTTGTCTAAGCTGGAGAGATATGGCTTTAGGGGCTTGGCTCATTCCTGGTTTAGATCCTATCTTGAGGGTCGATCTCAAGCTGTGGTGCATTTAGGAACAAGGTCCTCGGCATTAAGAGTTAACTGTGGAGTTCCACAAGGCTCAGTTTTGGGACCAATCTTGTTCCTAATCTATATTAATGACCTTGTTAACTTAAACATCTCTGGAAACTTCACCCTTTTCGCTGATGATACGTCGATATTGTGGCAAGACAGGGATATTGTGCAGCTAAGACAAACCATTTCAAATGACCTAAAAATCATTAAAGAGTGGTTCGACTCAAACCGCCTTTGTTTAAACTTGAGCAAAACCCACATTGTTGGGTTTAGGTGTAATGTAGCGGATTTAGCTTTGGATGGAGCTCGCCTTTCGGAGATGGGAGCGACTAGGTTTCTGGGGATCCTGATTGACGGTGATTTGCATTTTGAGGAGCACATATTAACATTAAGTAAGAAACTCTCATCTGGATGTTTTGCTGTGAGAGCAGTTAGAGAGGAACTGGGCCAACAACTAGCCCGAACAGTGTATTTCTCCTTATTTGAGTCGCACCTTAGTTATGGTATACCATTTTGGGGTGTGAAAAATCAGGGCCTATTGAATATGCTTTTCGTCCTTCAAAAGAAAGCAGTTCGGTTTATTGTGAATGTAAATCAGAGGGAGCATTGTAGACCACATTTCATAGCGCAGCGAATTTTAACCCTTACGTCTCTCTTTATCTTGGAGACATCGTCCCTCATTTTTAAAAACCGTGCTGTGCTTCAGGGTCCTACCCCACAGCATGAGACTCGTCAAGTACTCAATTTGCCTCTGCCACTGCCGAGAAGCGCTTTGGTAAAAAGGTCACTCATTTATGGGGGTCGAAGGATTTTCAATCATTTACCAACTAATATCAGAACGGTTAATTCACTAAAAACCTTTCGTCGTTTGCTTAAAAGATTGCTTCTGAGTAGAGCATATTATGGTCTGGATGAATTCTATCGGGATGCTCTTGAGAATGTTGAGTTTTAGTGCTGTTCATTGTGCATTTTTATACTGTATAAGTTTTTTTTTTGTTAAATATCAAGGCTTATGTTTGGCCTGTACAATTATTAATTTCAGCTTACCCCTAATTTTATTTGAAAACTGTTTATTGTACATTTATTGTTTTGTACCTAAATTATGTTCTTTAGTTAGTGTTTTTGTGTTATTGACTGTATGTTTAAATTTTTAATAATTTTTTACTAAGCTTGCTACTATTTATAATTTTTTTTTTCTCTCTTCATTTTGAATGTTATTTTAGGAGTATTAGATCATGCTTTGTCAACAAAAATTTATGTTTTTTGACTAATAAAGTACTTTTTGATTTGATTTTGATTTGAAGGTTGTAATTAGTTTTATTAAAAAATAGGAAATAAATCATAATTTACATAAAATATTTTACCATCTTCAACTTCAAACAAATCAAGGTAAATACAATATACTATATGTACAGCTACTAACCAAGTAAATATATGCACCATCATTATGATTATGGGCTTCCAATTTGTTTGTTTCGTAGCATACTCCTGGCAACATTAGTGATCGAAGTCCTCTTTAATGTTCAGTCATTATGGGATTCTCAATTAAACTATGAAAAGAAAGAATTATTATAATAATATATTACCGGACTTATCAAAATTCTGGCTACGGGTTAATATAACTAAGCTGTAATTATTATGAGTGATAGACGTGTTTTGGACTTCCATTGTCTTTATTTCATTTAAATCACAACGTTTCAACTGGTAAGTATCTCCAGTCGTCTTCAGGTGAATACTAGACTGACTAAGACTAATAATAGACGACTGGAGATACTTACCAGTTGAAACGTTGTGATTTAAATGAAATAAAGACAATGGAAGTCCAAAACACGTCTATCACTCATGATACAGTATTGTCTCTAACCTTCAATGTAATTATTATGTTGTAGCTTTTGACTTCTGGATTGTAAAATTTAAGTAAAATTCTTTAAAAATGTGTATGTTGTTAGTTTGCGTGACAAGTTTGGGACATAATGGGACAATTTTATAATGTAAAATAACAATAACGAATAAAAATTAGTAAAAAAATATTTCAATCATAAATTACTTACCTGCAACAAAACGAGAAGGTCCGTTTTCGTGAAAAGAATAGAAAATTAAAAATTATTTTAGAATTTAATGACGCTTCCTCCACCATTTTCAATCACATTATAAATCATATGTTACTTGATTTTATCCCCTTCCAGGCGAAGGATGTTCGGTTGTGAAATAATTTAAGAACGTGTGCTGCTCGCATTCTATGTCTGTCTCTGTCTGCATCAACCTTCTCCGATTCAATAAAGGGAGACAAATATGGCCTAGATTAAATCGAACAAACCCAAAGTCTGATATTGACACAGAACGATCGACACAAAAGGATAAACGTATGGAGTAATATGCTTCGATCCCCGCCATAAGCGGTCTCACCGGGTTGTTAAAAAGTGGAACACAAAGTGAAAACCGCAGTGTTCTATCTTTGATAATACCTCTAATATATCTATATATAAGTTAGAGCTAGCTTAGAACCACTATGGCATTTACCGATTAAAACCGAAAAATCATGTATGGTTTATTTTCTGCAGGATGTGGTTTCCATCATTGGAGGTTGTGTGGGTGCAATACACGTACCAGAAAGATGGTTTCCGGGTTGCGTCGACCTGTACCTGAATTCTCACAATTTAATGCACGTTTTGGTGGTAGCTGCTGTTTGGAGTATGCACCAAGCGACCGTACTAGATCTGCAGTGGATGGCTAAGGATCTATGTTGACATTAACATAACATGTCAGTTACCAGGACGCGGGTATTTATTAAGAACGGACACCGAATGCTGACTTGTAAGAAATGCAGTTAAAAACATTGGCAGCCTAATAAAAAAACTCAAATTTTTGAGAAGTAAATTTAACGCTTGCAATACTTAATTTGTACTTCCAACTCAATCTTGGGGCTTCGTTCGGCTATATACCGAACGAATCCTCAGGGAGGAATAATCATTAGGAAACTACCGATATTTTATTACTATTAATATTTCCGGGAGCATGATGGTTGCCTACCGTTAGATATTTCCCACTTGTTATGTGTTAGTTATCGCTAATATCTAGTAGTCATTCCCTTTCTATTAAAAGTTGATAAAACGATAATGATAATAAATATAAAGAAGTTTCTATTTAGAAAGGACGTTCGTCTTATAATAATAATTTCGCGGTTACAGACTAGCGTATGGTCACTATTACTAGTGAGAAATAGAAACATAATTGATACAAATATGACACGATAAAATTGTAAAGTAGATAACAAACCTGTGATAAAATTTGGTATGTCTGTGACGCAAGAGAGTAAGAGTAAACATAAGATGGAGCTTACGTCACAAAGTTTATATTTTACCTCCATATTAAAATCTAACCTTCCTATGCTAAGATGCGCACATACTGAAAAATACGAATCAAAATGTTTCGTCGAAATAAACATTATATATCGTTTATTTTACAAAAATTTTACTTTTGTGACTTAACTTTCCATCATAAACTTGTTGTTTGATTGTACGAAGTGTAAGAAAACAATACGTTGTAATTATAGGATTATTTGGATCTTAAAAGGATTTTTAAACAAGTACCTAACAATAACACTAGAGCGCTACATTTCTATTATACCTTCCATTTACGGCACAAACGATTTTATCTAAGCGGTATGTCAAAATAAGTAGAAACCTACTTACTGAAATAAACTGGATAAATAATTAATGCGAGGTGACACAATTCAATTCTGAGGAACCAAGCAAATATTTTTTAAATAATTAAATAAGCAGTATAATAATAGTTAATAAAATAGCACCATAATGTTACACATCCTAACAGACAGTTTGTTATTAGAATTAAAACATATATTCGTTAAACCAGGAACATGTTGGAATAAAATAATTCTATAAAATATGTAAATAATTAATATTATACATTAAAATATCCGATTCCCACTTACTTATACAGGGTGTCCCAAAACTAATAATACACAGTAAAACTGCAGATTCTTTGGGTACAAATATTGCGATTCGCTTACTTCAAAAGTTGATAACCGAGATACAGTCCAAGTGAAAATTTTATTTTCTAATTTCCTAACTTTATAACCAATGTTTTTGCATAAAATTTTGTGGTTAGAATGTCTTAGGGCGAGAATTTGTTAATCATTTTTGATGTAGATTGTAGAGGGCGCTCGCAGCGGTACTCCGGATATATAGAAACAAGTGCAACTTTAGTTTATTTATGTTATTTACTCCTTGGGTGTCCTAGAGAAGCGCTACATATTTTTTTTTAAATCGACCGTTTTAAAAGTGGGGTCCAGCCCCATAAACCCACCCCTCATCCGGCGTTTGTTCGTCATGGTGGCATATCAGAAAACATGTGTTAAAAATGTAAAATTTTAGTTTCTTATAAAAATAATAATTTAGCTTACTTAGAAAGTAAATCCAGGACGCGATTAAGGAATCCAGGACACAGACACCTTCAGTTCTTTTTTCTACGGGAAAAACTTTATGCTCATCACGTGCCCTGATGATAGTGTGGGAGTGCATAATAAGCTTATCACTAAAGCCCATTCGGCCTCTTATTTCCAATCTCGGAACATAACCGTCATATCGCCGAGAGAAAAAACACAGTGAAACAGAACATATTGCACTAAATCACTTAAAGAAACACACAGACACCCACGAGTTTCAAATTAGTTTTTTTGAAGATATGCACCTATTATCAGATTACACGAAAGCACTAAACACTAACGCATAATTACACTTTACAATAACACACATAGAACAAGAGCAATAGAATAATAAAAACGCAAATTTCTATGGGCCATTAACCCTTTATTAAAGATAAAGTCTGGATATTTCATAATTTTTAAAATATTAATTAATAACATTTTTAAAAATATAGGTTAAGTTAGAACTCCTGTTGTAATCTGAATTATTTGTAGTTAAATTCCATTACTACTATAATGCAATAAGTAATATCTAACATAATAGTTATTTCAATTTTTAAAAAGCGCATTATGAATGCAAAACTCTCGAAAACAGTGGCTCTGCGCGACATTGACAAGTTACACCATATTTGGGTAAAAGTGATGAGAAAATTCATATTTTTAATAAAAACATCAATACACTAAAGCGCAAAAAGTTGCGCTTGTTTCTATGTAGCAATCTTGAAAAGGGCTACCACGACCAAAAGATTTACATCCTTTCGGACAGCCAAGTTGCTCTTAAGGCTCTGAACTCCAATCGGTTTACTTCAAAACTCACACTGGAGTGTCACACCAACCTAAAAGTACTGGCGGCCAGGGGGAACAAGGTGGAACTCTTGTGGGTCCCTGGTCACTCCGGGATATTAGGGAATGAAAAGGCGGATGAACTAGCGAGAGCCGGATCTGCCCAAAGTCTCAGGGGCCCTGAACCGGCCTTTGGAATATCAAAACAGGCAACAAAAACAACATTAGATGGATGGTCGAAAAGCAACACCTATCTCGATGGCAAGAGTTACCTGGTCTAATACACGCACGGGCCGTAATGGGAAAACCATCGAAAATACTATCGAATGGGATGCTAACCCTGACGCGGCCCCAGTTGAAACAAGTGATGGGTCTGTTAACAGGCCACTGCCACTTGCGAAAACACCTTCAACAGATAGGGATGAAACCGCCTCACACATAATATACCGCTGCGGAGCGCTGTCCCGCAGAAGACAAAATATATTCGGGAACATACAACGTGGTGACAACCTCCCACATGACAAGCTTGGTAGAAGGTTACTGGACCTCATAGATGGAACAAACATCTTCTAACAAGATCGGGGCACACAATAAGCCGAAAGGCTGCAGTGATTTGAAGTTCGGGCCTTTAAACCGACCCCCGCCTTTAACCAACCAACCATGTAGCAGGAGTGCCGCGAGCGCCATCTACAATCAAAATGATTAACAAATTAAAATTTCTCGGCCCATCACAACATTGTATGCCAAAATTTTGGTTAAAAAGTAAGTTAATTAGGAAATTAGAACTAAATTCTTCCTTTGGACACTCTGTATCTCGGTTATCAACTTTCGAACCAAGCAAAATTTGACGAAATCCTAACATTGTACTATTAATTATGGGACACCCTTTATATCTCATTTACCTTTCTATAGAGTTCGCCAGGGACAGAAACGGTATAGTACCTTTTTTTTCAAAGAAAAACGCTATTAGTAGGTACATACTTTCCCTAATTCCAGACCCCACTCGTTGTAAGAAATAAGGTTCCTTTTTTTTGGAACACTTTGATGGATTCCAATGTTAAATTCATAGATTACGTTTAGTTATATTTTTCTAGCAATCGGCACTAATCACTTGGCCGGCATATTATAAAGTGTAGTGTAATTAGTGCCTCAATATCTTAATTTAGATTAAGTAGATTTAGGCATTTAGAAGCAATTAAAAACTACATTTATTATCGAGCGTTATAAATCATTATTCATAGTAAGGGCAGAAAAATTTGTAAAGAAAAGTCGGAGAAAAGTTAAAGAATTATAATATCGATAATTTCATCAGCTACGTCGTTCCCTCAACGGAAAATAATAACCCAATGATTTTTTTGTTATTTTTCACATAACCTAGAGATGCAGTTTACTGAAAGTTTTTTTGCTCTTACCAATACCCGAGCTCCAAGTTATACATCGTAGTTTAGATTTTACTTCCATTTGTAATCGACACCGTATTCAATTAAAATAGAAGACGTTTGTGAAAATTTTAAAAAAGTACAATTTTTAAGCTTTGTTTCTGTTTCCTTTAAGGTCAATTTGAAAACTTAATAAGCTGTGATTTTTCAAAATATATAATATTTACATTTTAGAGTTGTATTTATTTATTTATATACAGAGCGAGTTTGTAGCATGGAATAATGTGAATTTGGGACACACTATATCAATATTCAACTAAAAATAAACAAAAACCCGTGCTCGAGCATTTTTCAAAAAAAAACCTGTACCTACTGTGTTTACTGATTACTTATTTCAACTTACAAACACGCATTGTATATCTCATATTCCATGTTTCGTCATAAATTAAAAATGATTAATGGTTGTGTAGCTACAATTCTTCTATATAAAATCTTTTGGTATCTATAACCGTCAATCTAAGAGGAAATATGTATGTGTGTCTTGGCATAACCACGTTGTTGCAACCGCCAAGGCAGAAATGCCTTGGCACAACCACGTTGTTGCAACTGCCAAAGCAGCGTCACAAAAACGTGTACTTTTCTGGTTTTATACACCTCAACAACTTTTGACACTCTAGTCTAGATTCGACCATTCATAGAGTACACTGTTCGCATTTCTGGAGCCCTGCACCCAGCTACTATGGCTACTGTATTCCAACGAAAATGTGGTTCCGTTTAGCAACTTTATTGTTTAAGAATTCCTTCATCTGGACGACGTCATCGTTGTGGAACGACCTTCCTGAGGTCGTGTTTCCCAACGAATATAACGCACAGACACACACACCACTCCCAGAGCGCCTTTAAAGGATTTTTTCTATAGTTTCAGTGTTTGATCATAAAAAAAGATGAAATTCATCAAGTCTAGAATAGTCTAGATTCTAGTATAAATAAAAACTCATTTTTGATTTTAAAAAACTATGTAATAGTTTCATCAATAATTTCCACCTAAACTATAACAATTATTAAATTTAAATCACTATTGACAAACATACTTAATTAACAAGAATCATATGCTAGAAAAATTATCGTATCGCATGTCAGTAACTAGGGCTTAGTAATAATTGTATTCCCAATATTAATAGTCATCCGGGAGTTACCAAACATGAGCAACGTAAGAGATATAATGGTGTTATGGAAATGATTTATTATATTTAAATGGGTAACTCCGTGGGTGTCAAAGAGAAAGCCTAACACGCCACATGCATCTGTTTTCAGTTAACAACTTTAAGGTCAGGAGGCTAAACCAGTGATGCCAGATCACACCGCGAACGAATTTTAAAAATTTTGCTTATTAAATAAGGTGTTAAATAATACTTGTTAAGCATTAAAAGTTCTTGTTCTGTTACTGTCCACTTATGGTTATTTTTCTTCGATTTGTTTTCATCCCAGGGCTTGCGGGTTTACATAAAATAGTACTTAAATATGACACAAGAGTAAACATACTAGACGGCAAAGGACATGCGATGAGATCATTAATCCACCGTATAAATTCATCTTTATAGAATCAGCTTAAATATCTAAACACAAGGCATTTTCAATTATCTGATAATTGAAGTATACATATAGAAAAATATATATATTTGATTAATTTAACGGTTGGTCGGACTCCGAAGTAAAACTTTTCACCCTCGAAAACCACAAAGGAGGAAAGCGGTTGGCTTTTAAGTCAAAATTGCAGCTAGTTTCGTGGCCCTGTTTGGACTTCGTGAATATGGAGTAGTAACTCCAAACTAATTTGACGTGACGTCTGTTTTTGTGGTTGCGAATTTCCATTTCCTCAAAACAAAATAGTATATTTCTTTATGTTCATGCCAGCACAGAAATATGAAGTCAGGTTATTTATCTTAAACTATCATATTTCTTTGAATCGACAGTTAAGAAAAAAGACATGTCACTTTAAAAACAAAATAATATCTAATAAAAAATTCGAGTCGATAAACCACATCTTTTAGACGCAAAACTGGAATAAAAGTTTTTGTTAACAGTATGGTAATGGTATGGTATGCCCAGTCGATTCTGTGCATGGTTATCTAGCTTTCTTAAGGACCGCTCTCTGCAAGTGGGGATTGACGGATTTCTCTCAGACACCTTCACCATCAATGCCGGTGTTCCTCAAGGGTCCATATTGTCTCCCACTCTCTTCTTACTCTACATTAACGACCTTCTAGTGAAAACTAAAAATCCGATATTTAGTTTTGCTGACGATAGCACACTTTTCTCATCTTTCTCTTTGAATGCGCAAACATCGGCTGCCGACGCACATCTTCGCAGACAGCATGAAGTATCACGCCTCAACAAAGACCTGGAAGAAATTTTGGCTTGGGGTGACAGTAACCAAGTCGAATTTAACGCTAAAAAAACCCAGGCAGCAGTTTTCTCTAAAAAGGTTAACATTACAGAACCGGAAATAGTCATGGCCGGACACGCAATCCCACTGGCTTCATCTATTAATTTGCTGGGTGTCAATCAATATGTCTTGGCATAACCACGTTGTGGCAATCGCCAAGATAGCGTCTCAGAAGCTTGGCGTACTCTTCCGAACCAGAAAGTTGTACACACCTCAACAACTTTTGACACTATACAAAGCCCAGATTCGACCATCACTAGAGTACTGCTCTCATGTCTGGAGCTCTGCACCCAAACATACTCTTCGGCTACTGGATTCCATCGAAAGGAGGGCTATTCGTCTGATCGGAGACCACGAGCTGACGAAGAACCTCGACAGCCTAGAACATCGAAGACAGGTTGGGGATTTGACTCTCTTTTACAGATATTTTCATGGAAGGTGCTCGGCTGACCCTGCCCTCTTAATTCCGCCCAGAGCGACGAATAGCAGAAATACACGACGAACCACTGCCGCCCATCCGTATGTGGTTAAGCTTAGTACTCCTCGAACTTCATTATTTAAAAATTCTTTCATCTGGAGGACTTCATCCTTGTGGAACGACCTTCCCGAGGTCGTTTTTCCCAACGAATATAACCTCCAACGATTCAAATCCAACGTGAATCGCTTTTTGCGCACACGCACCACTCCCAGAGTGCCCTAAAGGATTTTTCCTATAGTGCTTGTGTTTGATCATAAAAAAAAAAAAAAAAAAAAAAAAAAAAAAGTAAATCAGATATTAACTTGTAAAATCACCTATCCTGATGCTCTTTTCGAATATCCTGTATAATATACAATCAATAATCAAGTACAAAGGTGTACCTTTCTAAACCGTGTGTAATAACTTAAGTGTATTTTTTAGGAATTACTAGGTACAGATCAGTACAGATAGGCAAAAATTTCTCATCATTGAGTTAATCTTGTTTCACTTACCATATGAAACGTTTGTTCGGAATTATCGACCTCTCTTCTTCTCGTGGCTCTCTTAAAAGTCGATTGTATAGCTTTGGCCTTATCGGGTCTTTGTACAACTAAGGTAACCTTTAAAATAAAATATATATATTCGTATACGTTCGCGGAAAGTAAGGTTAACTTTGATTTATGAAGTGAAATGTGATCGGTTACAATATAGAAGCGCTGTCACGTCAAGATTGTCAACTTCGTAACATTATATTATAAGTTAGCCCCAACCTTGAAATAAGCCTACTTTGGCTTAAGATGGTCAAGGGAGAAGTAAAGTAACAAAGTAGTTATCTGGATTTTCTTATTAACATTACCTTATCATCTTTCAGTCTATAATATCCAACCATGACTGGCTGTCTAGGCGCTCTATTTTTCATTTGACCAACACACTGGGTGGGTTCATCCGGTGATGTTAACATTAGAACTATTCCATCTGGAAAAAACCTAAGCAAAATAAAAGAAAAAATCACTAAAATTATAAGAGAAAACAGAAAAAATATTAATTCTCTAAATATAAATAGGGATATCTATTAATTTATTTAAATAATACAAAATAATTGATTTAATATACAGGGTGTTATGGAAATGACGTATTATATTTAAATGGGTGACTCCTAGGGTGTCCTAGAGAAGCGCTACATCTTTTCTTTTTAAATCGAACGTTTAAAAAGTGGGGTAATTCACCCCTAAACCCACACACAACTCCTCGGCACATTCATATATGAACATATTACATTGCTCAGCTGGGTAATCAACAGATGTTCTGGCACAATGTTGCCAAAATGTTTAAAAGTGTAAAACTTTAGATTCTTTTAGTCTAGTCCATCTTCCGATCAGTCGTCGAACTTTCTTTCCGAGAACTCTCCGCTACTAAAGCCAGCGCGGTTGCAATTTCCGAGACTATAATTATACAGGAAAGTATAATATTAAAGGAAATTCGGCAACTTATGATAGTCGCTTATAAAACATCGAAAGTGGCAACGTTATATTTTTAAATATTAGTCCGATTGTTCACAATCAGCTGTTTAAAGAAGCCGGCCGATATCGATCGAGAGAACCAACGTGTTATTTATTTTTGAAATTTTTAGATGTTAAATACATTATTTCCCATATAATAATGTACCCTGAAAAATAAACAACTTGAAATCTGTCAAAAACGGTTATTGACTTTCTAAAGAGTTTACCCTGGAGATATGACAACACTGTTCAAGATACACTGCCATATGTTGCTGTGTTTACCTTCCGAACAGGGGCACCATGTGGTAATTTTTGGTTTGGCATAAGGTCATGTACAGGGCATATTAAATTAAAGCGCCATTTTGGGATATTTTTCTTCAATTTGTTTTCATCTCAGGAATTGCCGGTTTAAATATAATACACATTTCCATAACACCCTGTATAGAAATTATGTAATTTAAAAAAAATATATTTTGATATTTGGCTCTTCCCCTATATTTTCACCCACGAGCCAATGGTAATATGGAACAGTGCTTATATCTCTAATTGGTTTAGTTCAAAAAAAAAATTAAATTCAATTTTTACATAATATCTTCATTGTTAATAATAGCTTATTAATTTGCACCTGCATTGTTTAATATGAGCTAAACTCACCTTAAATATCTATAATAGGCTACCAAATGCCAGGGTCTGTAAAACTGATCCTGAAAACTATTTTCCCCGTGTCTGATATAGGTAGTTTTACTAATATAACAACCGTTAAAGTTCAATCGTGGTCGTTCTAGAAACATGTGACGCCACGACATGTATGGCGCTGATGTTGACCCACAACTGAGACCCCATATTCTAAAATCAATAACACAAATTTCGACGTGAAGTATCGCATCAGCGAATAAAAAATATCATGAAATGCAAACAATAATTCCTTGTTTCATTACAAAAATCTTACCGCAAGCAGGACAGTCGCCATATCTCTGGATCACGAGCACACAAGTAGAAACCTCTACATGCGCGTCCAAACATTTCAAGTGATCTTAAATCCAAATCTGTAGAAACTAGCCATCTCAATATAAATAATAATATTTCTAAAGGTAACGTTGATATATGGGTCGCCTGAAAATAGAAGATTAGTTTTTTAGAAGATATTCGGTTGTCCTATGAAAGGCTTAACAACCATGGTATTTAAGAGAGCATGTCATTCGTCATAGAGCAGCACTATAGGTCATACACACACTTTTCCACTTGGAAAATCATAGCGTGTTGAAACAGAACAAAAAGTGTACATAAAAGAAAAGTGAGTGGAAAATGTTTACAATAAAGTCATTTAGCATGGGATTACGGTCCTTTGGGAAAACCTTTTTGGTAAAATGATACCTACACTCTGTTCGAACTTCGGACAGCACAGATACCCGACTTTTGATATTTTCTTCTGAATTAGTGGTAAAAGTTGTCCTTCCTCTATGACTTCGTTGTCATCAGAATCGTTGCTGGATTCATCAGACTCTTGGATTTCTGAAAAACATTAAGAACAAAGGTAGCTAAGGCCGCGCTTATTTTAAAATCATTTATTCCATTCCAGTTTTTTAAAATCCATATCATTTTTACCTTCAGAATCCTCAGTTCTTTCATTTAAATGTTTAGCCCTGTAATCCAACTTAAACTCTATATCTGGAACAATTTGTACTGCTTTTCGATAAAATTGAATGGCTTCATACAGCCTCCCAGCATTTTCCATTTCTATTCCTAAAAACAATTTTGAAAAATGTTAACTACATTTTTCTAATATTCCCTTAATTATTTTCGATTCAAAACTGATTTGAGATGAGAGTTCTTAACTGGTTACCTTTTAAAAACAAGGATCTAGAAATGTGCTCATCTGAGGTCTCATCTGGGAAATCTTTTATTTGATGACTAGAATCCCTCTCCTTGATAGGAGACTGTTCTTTTGGTGATGGTTGAGACTGAATCTCCTGTTGCCATCTGGCTCGGAATGTAGTAAGTTCATCTTCAACAGATGGCTAAAAAATTTCTAATTTTATTCTTTCGTTAAGTCTACAATGAATTTCCATAAAAGCCCTCTTCTACTATTCAAAATGTATTTTGTTGACAAACGTTTGATGACAAAGTTATTTAATTTAAACATATCAATCTTGATTAGAAAGAAGGCAGCCAATAATAATAAGTTAGCAGTTAATAAGTAGGATTCAGAATTTTTTTATTTAGGTTTTTAAATTTGGCCACACTTAAGAGAATATTAAGAAGAAACCCATAGGCATGAATCCAACCATTTCTCCCAATTGAACTCACCTGAGATAAAGAAGATGGTTCATCCTGTTCCTCTCCCTCGGACTCAGCATTTGCACCGCTAGGACCGCTGTTTGTACTTTTTTGTTGTCCGTTATCCTATAATAACCAAATTAATATGGGAATGTTAATGTTATATTATTGAATACACATTACATCATCATATTTAGATAAACGAGCAGAATGGCTAATCATTATTTAGCAAACAAATCAAAGAACTGCAAAGTTAACCTTACCATAATGTTATTCCTAGTTGTTTTTAAATTGCCAAGTAAAAGTAGACTAGTTCACGGTCGGAAAATCTTATTATTTGTACAAAATTTTGATTTTGCACGTTCAAAGAATCTGCCATGTTTCGAACCACGGACTCAAATTTTGCAATTATTTTTCTCGCCACGCCACTGTGTTTTGAGAATGTCACATCACAGAAAAATACCCAGTCCGGTCAGCCTGCTTTTATCTACAGTGGCGGACCTGTCCTGTTGCGGTTTTTGCGACCTGAGAATTTCTCGTTGTTATAGTATATTAGCTCAGACAAGGGAAGCCCTTGTCGAAGTAAATTAAGTACGTCTTCTTTATTTGATGATGCGACTTTTTATTCAAATGATTATTTTTCCGACGATAATAAGGATATTTAATAGATATAAAATAACTATCGATATTCCTCAAGAAAATCTCGATAGTAGTCACCGCCCGGTGAGACCGCTTATGGCGGGGATCGAAGCATATAAGTAGGCCGTGCAAGTGACGTCACAGCCAGGCAGGTTACTCCATACGTTTATCCTTTTGTGTCGATCGTTCTGTGTCAATATCAGACTTTGGGTTTGTTCGATTTAATCTAGGCCATATTTGTCTCCCTTTATTGAATCGGAGATGGTTGATGCAGACAGAGACAGACATAGAATGCGAGCAGCACACGTTCTTAAATTATTTCACAACCGAACATCCTTCGTCTGGAAGGGGATCAAATCAAGTAACATATGATTTATAATGTGATTGAAAATGGTGGAGGAAGCGTCATTAAATTCTAAAATAATTTTTAATTTTCTATTCTTTTCACGAAAACGGACCTTCTCGTTTTGTTGCAGGTAAGTAATTTATGATTCAAATATTTTTTTAATAATTTTTATTCGTTATTGTTATTTTACATTATAAAATTGTCCCATTATGTCCCAAACTTGTCACGCAAACTAGCAACAAACACATTTTTAAAGAATTTTACTTAAATTTTACAATCCAGAAGTCAAAAGCTACAACATAATAATTACAGCTTAGTTATATTAACCCGTACCCAGAATTTTGATAAGTCCGGTAATATATTATTATAATAATTATTTCTTTTCATAGTTTAATTGAGAATCCCATAATGACTGAACATTAAAGAGGACTTCGATCACTAATGTTGCCAGGAGTATGCTACGAAACAAACAAATTGGAAGCCCATAATCATAATGATGGTGCATATATTTACTTGGTTAGTAGCTGTACATATAGTATTGTATTTACCTTGATTTGTTTGAAGTTGAAGATGGTAAAATATTTTATGTAAATTATGATTTATTTCCTATTTTTTTATAAAACTAATTACAACCTTCAATCTCTGAATTCTTTATTTCTAGTTTCGTTACTAGTTCAATAATAATATAAAAGTATGTAAGGACAATTTTAAAGCAATATTTACAGCTTAAAACCGATGTCAAAATCCTAATATTTAATTTTCTCTACTAAGTAAACCAAACAAAAGGGTTTTGATGTTTTCTTTGCTTGAATGTCACTTTAAAATATTGACAGTAATACAAATTTGGACAAAAGTGACATTTGAAAAGCACGTGCGCGACAGGCATAATGGATGTCGCCGTATCATGCCTGCTTAGATTATTTAACACGGCAGTTTGTCTTCTTCCTGGTTATAAGTATTCGTTGATAACTATTTCAGTACTGGAAGTAAAATTATTTTAAATAAAACATTATTTACTTGAAAGAATTTATTAAAACATTAAATAATACAAACTGAAAAATATTAATTTACAGTAATAAACACTCCAAATCAAAGAAACCGTACCGGCGGAAAGCAAACCGCAGCTTTTTCTTTAACAACTTATCGCTCAAGCTTTTCAATAATAAACAATATTTATCGCAGAATTAACCCTACATTCTAAACACATACTTATATCGAAAAATATTCCTAATCAAAAAATAGTACCATCTCTCTTTTTTCCCAGCTTTCGTTTTGATTGGCATCCAAGTATATGTTTTATCACAACCTCATATAATGATAGAGTAAATATTTTTGGTAACATAAATATTTTATATTTTATAAGAAATTTTTCTTATAGGCATAAAACTTTCATAAAATATATACTTGAAATATACATATAATATAGGGGACCCTACTATAAAGAGTCAAAAATAGTTTTAATAAATTGTTTTTAATTTGGCATATTATGCACGTGTATTAGGTACATCAAGCTACAAAACCATTAATAGTATTAATACTAAATCATGATCGAGAGGAAACATATCATCGTTATATTGTGCGGGAACAACAAAAATCAACGAGTATTAATATTTTAAGACTGCTTCCGTCAAAAACGTATATCTTCATGTAATTATTTTCCTTGTTAATATTTTTGTTATATACAGAGGGTGTCCCATAATTTCTGGACCATAGAGCAAGTGTTGATCAAACTAGACCAGGGGTCGGCAACATACAGCTCGCTTTCAATGTCAAGTTGTGTCTCTTTCGGTATGAAATTGCGGCCGTTAGTGGCTCTTTAAAAACTAAAAAATTATTTAAATTATAACTTTTGGCTCTTCCGTCTCAAAAGGTAGGCGACCCCTGAACTAGACCGATTAATCATACAAGTTTTTTCGAAATGTTCCGCGTTCTAGACATTCAGGATGTTGAAAGTGACAGTTCATTTTCGAAAATAGGCCATAATTTGAAACCAAGACATTGCAGAACTCACTATGTTAATGAGATCCCTGTAGAGTACATTCTGATCTGGGCCATCCTGTATATACCCCAAAATTATATCCATGTTTCCTCTTTCTTCATATTGCTTACTTACTTTACTGAATTAAAGCAACGTAAAGGATACGAATTAACAAAATATATTACTAAAGCTAACATTTAAGATTTCTTATTCTATATTAAATAACTCTGCATTTATCTTACTATTAAATCTAAAGCTAAGTAGGTACGTGTTCATGTACGTACGTATGCGAGACGAGGCGCGTCTATATCTAGAATATTTCAATTACAGGGTATAAGAAAAACGTAACCAAAAAAAAAATCTTTAGATAGTTGGTACCGCACAGCGTCTTTAAACTTTCAAAGTAAAATAGATACTTTGAAATTGCATAATAAAATATATCATTGTTATACGTATTTCTCAAACACCCTACTTGGAACTACGCAAGACTGAAAATAATATTTGTAAGTTTAGGCCAGATCCAAATAATTTGGTTTTAATTTAAAAACAGTTTAAGCAAATATAAAATAAATATTTTTATAAAAGTGTATACTTCTTGTATGTGAAGGAAATATACTAGAATGGACATTTGGAAAAATATTCCTTCTATGATCAATCTACAATAAAAATTTTGTTCGAGGGGTTTGTTCATATTGATATTATACTATTACAGGGTGTCCCGAAATTAATGGGCAATATTTTACCACCATATGCTCCGTCTAAAAATAATAGAATTTTGTCATATGGGCATAAGTGCAGAAATGCATGCTAAGGGGGCTACGGCCCTTAGAATGGAAAACCCTGAAGACGTTTCTTTCTAAATATTTTCGAAACCGTTCATAATAAAATTTTGAAATTAGGTATGGTGTATAAACTTTTGACGATAAATCAGTTTCTGAAATCAGAATTTCAAAATTTTAATCGTAGGCGTCACATACTGGGGTGGTTAAGGGTTAAAATAATCCCACTTTTTTAATTAGTCTCTTTTTTAATTTTCTTAAAAATTATGAAATATCAAAGTATTTTACGTAAAAATGGCTTTCTTAGGATAGGAGTTACAGTTTTTGAAAAAAAAATTATGTTCATAAAAGAGTTAATTAATAATATTAAAAAATTATAACAAAGTTAATAATTTTATTTTTATTAAATAATTCTACTCAATTCTCACCGTAAAAGAGAAATTTAAAACAAGAACTACTCATTGAGAACGTGGTCGAATAGACCTCCATTTTCTCTGATACAGAGTCTAGCTCTACGGCAAATGATGTGTTATTTTTTTTTTAAACGATTTTACTCAAAAACTGTAAGTCCTATCAATATGAACTAAAAGAGCCATTTTTACAAATTCTTTGATATTTCATAATTTTTAAGAAAATTAAAAAAATAATGACTCATTAAAAAATTGGGATTATTTTAACCCTTAACCAACCCAGTATGTGACGCCTATGATTAAAATTTTGAAATTCTGATTTCAGAAACTCATTTAACGTCAAAAGTTTATACACCATACCTAATTTAAAAATTTTATTATGAACGGTTTTCAAAATATTTAGAAAAAAACGTCTTCAGGGTTCTCCATTCTAAGGGCCGTAGCCCCCTTAGCATGCATTACTGCACTTATGCCCATATGACAAAATTCTATTATTTTTAGCCACAGAATATAGTGGTAAAGTATTGCCCCTGAATTTCGGGACACCCTGTATAAGAATTATTTTAATTAAGTGGTGTGCATTTTTTGAAGGTAGAAACGTTTTGTTACTTAAATTCGTACTGTGTAAAAATTAGAAACTATAGTGAACACATGGCTTAAAAGATTAGTAAAAAAGCAACTAAACTATTTCCATAAGTCAGTCAATGTCAGTAGTGGTGTGCTGGTGTGCATAATGAATATAATAAAGTATATTATGTAGTGATAAGATCTTCTAAATAATTTGAGCTTATTGGGCGAGGGTTCTTTGTTCATACCACAGCGCTTAGCTGGTACGATGATGCGCGATCGGATTTCCCACCGCCCGTCTGATATGGATCGAAGCCAGAGACAGTGCCGCTAGAAACCACGTGGAAGCAACTATAGGTCGACGCTTAGGATGTATGGCTTTTGTTATTACAGGTTACACGTAAGAATGTTTATTTTAAGTAGGTACTTACTGTCTTAATACACATGTGTTATAACTAAAGTCATTATTAATAATCACTACACGTCTACTCGAGTAAATAATGAATGATCAGTCTAAAAGAAGTACGAAAAATGTAATTGTTAAATGAGTATTTGGTAGAGAGAGATTGAATATGGCACATAAAGTTACTTAAACAGAACTAAGTACTTCTAAGATTCTAAGTTGCATTGAGAGATTTGACACTTGGAAGTATGAGATTCAAATATTCTCAAAGAATTATTTAAAGTAGAAATAATTCATGATAACATTAAGAGAAATAAAAAATCGAAGTACAACAATAAAAATCTGTAAACACCTAAAAAAAATAATTTGGTACAGACTTTTGAATAGAGAGCAAAGGTACATAATTGCTTGTTTTGTACAACTTAGGTTTAAAATAAGGTAGAATTTGCAGAACTATCAAGAACATTTATTTCTATTTATAGTCTTAATAATATGGTGTTAAAAAACTAATTCCAATACCAAATCTATAACGTTATGATGCAAGAAAAGAATACACATATAAGAGCTGGGGTTCCTCGCTTTACTATATTTTTAACACCATCGGCTGTACCTCTTTCTCAACCGACAATTCTTTTGAAAAATAAACTGTCGCCAAAACGGTTCGACTCTACTTAAAAAACTAGCAACGCTACAGTATATGTTGTATGTGCGTTAAAAAATGTTCTCGATAGATTTGCAATTCGTTTATAAACGTTAGAGAAAACTTAAGCTTTATAACGATTAGAACGATTCATAGAGAACGCCAAGATTAGTCCAATCAGGAGACCCAAGACTTTTATACCCAAAATAGAACCAAATAGACTGAATATAATGGTTAGACTGTTAAGAATCTGCTCCTTAATCAGAATGTAACAGCCCTTATCGTAGATGATTTCGTAATTCAGTTTATCTCCCATTTTGATATTTTGAGTGAGCGCGTTACAGCGAGTTTCAGTGTTCTCGCGGCAACAGCTGTGAGGTATATTGTATATAGTTGGCTTGGCGACTATGCCCAAGTTAATGTCCTTATTGCGGGACCAGTCTGTTGGGTTGTCAGCTCCACAGCATTGCATCTAATAAGAAAAAAACAATGCTAATTTCTCTATGAAAGTGTTCTTCTTAACAATAAACCGAAAAAATTGCCGATTGGTAATAGTGACCAGGTACTCAAAATATATAAGTTGTTGTTTGTTTTAAAAAAATATCTTTGAACTATGAAAATTACAAAAACTCATTATTTTTCCCTTACCTTAGATTGTATGGTATCAAATATTTCCTTGATCTTAGCGTCTTTGTCATATACTTCTTGGACGGTACGCTTAACAGATGAATGAGTGAACTCATCCAAATTCTCCCTGTTAACCCAAATCCAAACACCTGAAGCTACTTCTACTACAATCACGATCAGTAGGAGGGAGAATGACTGAAAAAAAAAGAATGCAAATAAGTAGAGTTGAATAAAGAACTGTTTTCAAAATACTGTGTAATGGGTACATATATATACTTACCACGACTAGGGCCCAACGGACCTCCTTTGCCATACTGTAGATGCCGAGGAATGAGAGAAGAACAAGTAAGAGGGCCACCACCAGGTAGATGATGGTAGCAATCATAAAATCATTTGGCTCCTGGGTAAAGTGCAGTGGAACAGTTGGATCCAGTAAAATCCATACTATGACACCAACACCAGCAATGCCAAATATCTAAAAAATAAAGTTAAAAAAAGGAGTTGAGAGGGCGAAACTCTCATAAAAATTAAAAAATAATAGGCATAGGAGTCTTTTATTATGGGATGACATCATTTTAACCAACTAATGGGCTGAATCAATACTAAGCAAGAATACAATGTAAATTGTATGCTAATTGGTAATTAATTTAGTAATATTAAGTAAGAATATGTTTATAAAATATACCATATTGATCCAGAGAGTTATTTATTTATTTCAACAATTTCTGTACAGAATAGCAAATATTCAATATTCACAGTTTAAATTAATTAAAATTACTCTTTCTTAAACAATAGCTACTACTTATACATAAACCACAATAGATGGGTCTCCATTGTCTCTTGTGGTTTTGAAATCAAAAGGAAATAACTTATATAGGTAAAATAGTGTATATAACTAGGTATTATTTATAAAACTTTTTTTTAGGAATGTTACATAAAAGATTTTTAATTTTTTATTTGAATTTTGCACAGTAGTGTAAGTATAAAACTGTTTTTTAAAAACACCCTGTTTCCCTAAAGTATTGTGGTTACTATGGTCTGGAAGAATTTTTCACTTCAAATCATTCTCAATTCAACTATTTAAAACCATCGACTTAAAACCGACTTTCAGAAAATTATACCATTTTTTTCTCCAAAACGTCTGGACTAAAGACATACTGTCTCTGTTATTATGTGGACAAAAAATTATTCTAAATATTGGTGCCTTCCTTGAAGATTATTTTCGTATTACATTTTCTTTATATCAATCAGGTGATGGATGTGGGAAGTGTTTTTTATATTTTATGGAGATTTATAAAAATAAAAAATAAAATTATTTAAAAATGCATGTAAGTTAGTACCTACACTTATATTTGTTTCCACCTTTGTAGTTTTTATGGTACATGCCTTGCAAATGCAATGCAGTAACATATCTATTTTTACTCAAATGACTCGAAAAATGTGTGGGCTCAATCAAGCAAGTATCATGATTTTTTTTCCAGCTTTATTTATAAAAATTGTAAAATATCTACATTTTCTACATGGCTTTCATAAAAATTGATGAATAGGTTTATAGGAAGCCACTTTAGGTTTTTTATAATAATATAGATAGCTTGGGTATATTTAGAAATGATTTTAACTTTTCAGGCTCTTGAAATTACGGCTTGTAGGCAAACATACATAATATCTAAAGAACATTTTTAGTGTAATTAGCAAAACAGAAATAATAAATTAAGTAATAAAATCATAACTGCATTATCGGTATTATTATTATTATTTCACGTTTAGGTAGAAAAACTGCGTTGTTGTAGCAATGCACCTGTTTGCAATTTTATTGATTTCATCTCATCTCAAATGCATCCAAAATGGCCTCTATACTCTAGTGCCCCAAATATTCAAAAAATCTTACCAGAAATATGATGTTTAGAAATACAAAGAGGAATTTCATACACGAGTAACAACCCATTTTTTGAGATTTTCTTTGGCACGAGCAGAAACTTAACTTTTTGTTTTTTTTAGTCACAAATATAACGTAAATTGAGAAACATACAAGTTCCTATCCCGGAAACGCTAACCAAAACACTGGCGAAAATCGACTGACTGATTTTTGTTTAGATTGTGAGCTGAAAGCTTGTTGATTGGTTGTTGTCATTCGGGTGAGTTCGGGAGGATGTATTTCATTCAACAATCTGTCGACGCCGATCGCTTTAAAACTATATCCGTCTCTTTTGCTTATACGTAAAGATAGTATGAGATACGAGATAAACATTACGCGATCCCATCCAAGATTATACCGAATACTGAAATGGGCGGAAGCAGCATGCGCTGTTCTGTAATTTGAAACCATTATTTTCGCCCAACAAGCGTTTATTTTCATAAAAGAAATTCTTAATATATATATCTTAGTTATAGTCAATTTATCTAAATTTTAAATATTGGCAAACCTACGCATGTCTGTTTATCCACAGAAGCTCTCTAAATTTTAAATAATACTTTCATAATCGTTCCCTCCTCAATCTACGCATGCGCATTAAGACCGTATAGTTCTAATTTATTTTGTAGTTGTAGATATTATAGGTGGAGAGCTATCGATAATGTTAAAAGTTCGATATGTTGACATTACTATCGTTAGTTCTATCTGCTCATTTTAATGCTTTACAGTTACACGAATGTAATGCGATGTACAAACATATAAAAATGTCATTACTTTAATTCGGGACCCCAGCAGTAACTATCGATAGTTCGATAGCACGAATAGCCATAACTTTTATAGAAATATCGATAGCATCGATGGTCACCATCGATAGTTTTCCATCTCTAGTAGATATCAAGTTTTTCTCTTTACGTCGTAGAGGACTTTTCATGTGTTTCTTTCTATCTTTTGTTACTTAGCGGATTAACACAAGATAGAGAGATACTTAGTTCAGCTGTCGCATAGAGAATCTTTGTCAATTACTCGTGTTTTAGAAGAGGAGGCTTGTGTAAGCGAAGCTTCGTATTTTTGTTGAAAAAATGCAAAATATTATTATGTCTTTATTGTCTTTCACAAAAAAGTGTAATTTATGTCATATTTTAGCAGAGTATTTGTGTAACGAGTGATTAAATATTAAACAACTAAACTGAATTATCCATCGGAAGTGACCTCAAAACCAATTGTATAAACATAGAAGCCAAAACCAAAAATCAGGATTGTTTTTCATTACAAGACTTTTAAGGCAAATTATAAGATATGGAGGAAGAAGACGAATTGGCTTTATTAGACTATAGGTCGCCAAAAGGACAGCTTATTAAACTGCTGGAACAAAAAATTAAGAAGCCCGAAATTGATGACAGTTTAGGCAAGGTAAAGCATTCAAACTTTCACTTTGCAGATGGATTTGTAAATATCTTTATCGCTAGTGAAATAATGAAATAAATCAACAGAATCTTAATGCTCCGATTTTGGATTTATAATTTCAAATCCCTTTTGTATATATGCCTGTTTCCTCTGAACTATACTCCGAGGTAAGGTATGAAATGTTTAAAGTTCTTTCGGTAGTTGCCAGCATAATTAGCTGATAATTTGCATCATACAAGCCTACAATTCTTTTCATGCCCCTTCATATAGTCTTATAAGGGATAAACTTAACTGTGTCAGTGATATTACATTAACAGTTTTATCACTGTTACATCTTACACATAATAACCAAGGTTCATTCATTTTATATTCTAGTTTAGGATTGTATTAAAATTATCACCATTTGTTATTATTACTACTTTATATATTATTTTTCTGTTTACACATATGATTAATAAAGACAATTTTTATTTATTTACATACTTACTAACCCTTAATATTTAGGTTTTAGACGAATTTACCCAAATAACTAATGAACAATCAACATTTTTGGAGAATGGCATCTTCCAAATGAACTTTGCCGAAGATGCACTTTTGCTACAGAGTTGTGGACAGTACTATGCAAAACGGGTTGATAAGTTGTGGGACGAGCTGTTGCAGTTTCATACTCGCATGGTGAAGTATGACGAGGTGGCTGTGAAAAATTGCAGTGATCGGTAAGTACATAGATTTTATAAATGCAAAGAAAAGCGGAAAATTAGAAATTTGTATCATTTATACATTTCAATCCTGGAAAGACATGAAACAGTGATGGGGTAGCAATAAATTTGCTAAAGGAAGATTGTGTGGCCAAGACATTACTGTTTTTCCATTTTACCAGCCACCTAATACTAAACAAAAAAAGGTTTATTGCTAATTCTAACTAAAAGAGAAAATTCCTAATTCAAAAGAGTGATTGAAACTATCAGGAAATTCAAATACTACCATTCAAATATTTCAATTGTTCTCTTTATCAGTGACATAAAAATATTTTATGTATGACTATACATACTCGAGCCAAGATTGGCTACAAATATACTTTATGGCAATCTTACACTGTAATAGTTATACATACTTGGGAGTTGTGTTGATTGCAGTAAGAAGTGTTGTTAAAGTCAGGTAACTGGCCGTTGGGTTATGAGCCCTTCCTTTTTAAATCCTCTAATGGAGGAGCTTGCAAACAATTTCTAGGAATTTCTTGATATCACTTTTACTATAAATACAGTTCTTCACACAACATGTATACCTTGTGAATTAAGAAATAAATTGTTTGTTTTATGTCATGTTTATACTAAAAACTATTTAAATGCTTTCTGTTTGTATTCATTACCCCACCAATAATTGAACAAACCCAAAAACTCAAGATTTTAACTAAATGTGTCATGATCAACAGCACTTGTTAGGGAACACTCATCATGCTTGACTAATATTTTTTAATACAGAGGGAAGAAAGAGGCTAGAAAGCTTGAACTAGAAAAACTGGAAGAGAGGCTCAATCGAGGCAAGCGAAAGAAGATCAGGTTAGCCGATCCAGAATCTGAAACTCCAATTAATGGCTGCTTCGTGTTTGATGTAGATCCGAATGCCGGGCAAGAGATATTTGACAGACCCAATTTACTACAGCTGGAGGATGATGATGAACCGGCGGTACCCCCTTTTGTGTTTAATTTTGAGATGTATGATGAGTGGCGTGAAATTCAGCTCAAAGGTTAGTTTCGTAGAGATTTGGGTTTAATGGGGGCAATTTTTCTTACAAAAAAGTCTTAAAAACCACTTGACAGGTATTTTTAATCTTCAATTTTACAGTTTAAGTTGTAGTTTTGATCAAGAATGAGATTTTCTAAAAAAGCTGTAATAAAAACAATTTTTTTGGACACCCTAGATGTTTAGTTAACTAGTTTTTTATTATTTCAGATGAAATAAGAAGAAGCAGACACAATTCAGCTGTGGTTTCCCAGTACAACAAGCAAACATACCGTTTTAGACCTTATTCGATATTAGATGGAGACGATGAAGTTTATGACATGAATGACCCAGAAGATTTCATGACCAGAGAAGGCAGACTTATCTCGGCCCATCATATAAGGCACCTATTTGAGTACAATGACAGGTGCTTACTCCCTGATGAGGATTTTACTATTGCTAAGTTAAGGTTTGTAGAAACTATTAGATATTAACTTAGTATTCACTAAAGAGTTTTGGTGTTAAGCTCACTATTAAATAAAGAATTAAAATGAGTTTATAGTTGTTAAAAGCCCACAACTTGTGGGCATGTAGGTTATTTCACATTTCAATAGATACTTAGATCTGTAGTTTTTGTTGCTTATTTTCTATGAAATCATGATTTGGTAATTTCTTACTCTGTATTGTAAAATAAATTATTACAGATTTGCCTATGTCCTTAAGAAGAAATGGCTCGTAGAACATAAAATAGATCCAGATGCACCCTACGAAACGTACAAAGTAGAATATGAGAAATACCAAAGGGAATTCTTTGAAAATGAGAAAAGAAAAATACAGAATATGCCACAGAGGAATTCTGAGGACTTAATGAAGTTTTATAAGGCTCTGGCAAAGAAGGAGAAGCTAGCTCAACAGGTAAATTTTATTCAATGCAGCCTCGAGAAGCTATATCAATAGCAATATATTAAGTTACAATTATCTTTTTGTTTGTAGGCTCAAGATAAATTAAGAGAAGCGGGGGTAAAGGACCTACCAGCCATAACTTTTGAGAGCCTAATTTTGGAACCACTTAAAGAAGGATATCAGGGAGATTACGATCCATATATCCCCATGGATGATGATGATGAGGAGTCCCAAACAGGTATTTTTTTTTTAGCTGATGATTTTGCAAAAGCTTTATTAATTTTACAATCAGAGCTTATAAAGTAAATAAGAGATAAGTTGTGAATAAAAATGTGAAACTTTTAAGTACTAATTTCAAAAAATGTCGGGTTTGTTCGTTTTATAATTTTTAATATAATAAAGATTTTTAATAGATAAAGTGTGCGGTTGGTAAAATAAGGACCCCTTACTGAAGTGTGGTATTAATTTAATTTTAGCAGGATCAGTACCAGTGCCGGCGGAGGGCGACCATGAATTGGAACTTAGCAACCTTTTTGTCGAGTTGTCCAACTTACCTACTTCCAGCGCCGAGGCAGCTGACAAACTGCGATCAGATTCAGGTTATTTTGACGGCGGATTCGAAGCAGATGACGAATCTGACCGCGAATACAACACTGACGCCTCAGTTCCCGGAACTGATACGCCTTTTGAGTTTGATAAGGACAATACTGAAAGTACAGGTATGTTTATTTAATGCTGTCCATAAATGGCGATGGCTCTTATACTTGAAATGGTAAATATCCAAGACTAATCACTTTGGTTTAAAGGTTTGTTTTTGCAGTAGTTTTAAATTGGTGAAAAGTCTAATTCCAACAGCAAGTGGATGGACTAGTAAAATTATTGCAAAAGCTCACCTTGACATGAACTTACTAAAACTAACTGCAGTATTGAACTCTAACCTTATCTTCTTTAGCTTTATTTTATAACTTTTTTGTTAAAAGTTATAAATAATGGTACTTCTCCCTTGAAGCATTTCCATATTTTCCTAATTTATTAATACCCTGTACATCCGATCTAAAATTCTTATATTGTAAATTCATTTTCTCAACAAGCAGAACGATAAATCAATAGTGACTTTTGGTCGTAAAATCAATAATAAAGATTTTTTCCCTCCTGGGGATTCCATCCATGAACCCTGTATGAAGTCCAGTATATTAACAATCTTCTAACATGAACCATCTGAAACCTCCAGTTATCATGTACAGCATGTAAAAGTTAAAAGATAAACGCACGAAACCGCACGATAAACGGCAGTATAAACGACTTAAACCATACAATAACGCAGGATAAAGAATTACATTTTAAATGATAATTTAAATGCTTGGTCTTGCTCTGAAATAATTATATGTTTCCTACTTCCATAACATTTTAAAGCAAGAGAGATAATAAGAGCATATTTGGTCCTGTGGTAGCGTTTTGGTTTCAGAAATAGCATCTTCAGTGTTGTCTTCTTGGTCAGATTCATCACTATTATCCAAAGGTATGAGGTGATAATATACTTATATGGGGTTTTCAATAGATTTATAAATTTAAACAGTACCAGTTCACTTAATAATAACTGCCTTGAAACTACACAAAAAAAAGGGACTGAAAATCAATAATTTCAAAAAATGTGTTGAAATTAATAATTTGTAAATATTATAATAAAACCTGTAGCAGGTCATATTCAAATTATTACACACAGCCCTGGATTTTCAAAAAAAATATCTCTACATACACAAGACAGTAGAAAAACAATATAAATACAAATTTATCTGTTGCTACGAAAGGAATGCTATTTCTTGGGTTTACAATGTTGACACATATACAGGGTCCGCAAACGAAGCGTGGACGGAAGATTAAATCGTTATCGAAGAGCTCATCAACAATACTGAAACAGCTTGAGATATGGGATTAAAAGCGGCATGTTTTAAAAATATTTTACATTATACAGGGTGGCCCAAAAAAGTGTGACAGCATAAAGTTATATTTTTTTAAATGGGACATCCAGTATTTTATTGCATATTTAGGTTCGTATTATTATCGTTTATAAGTGCCTCAAATTTTATTTAATTTGGTTTTGTAGTTTCGGAGAAATAAATTAAAAACTAAGAAAAAAAAGTTTTGCAGTCCTGAATAACAAAATCAAAAAAACAATCCAGAACTATTTTGTTAACCTCATCATTGAGTGAAATTTATGACAAGAGGTCTAGAGATACTATGAATGTAATTGCGTTTATTTATTTTATACAGGGTGTTCATAATAAGCTTTCAAAAACCCCACATTTTAAAATAATTTTTCTCAAGTTTTTCAAATGGAACACCCTGTATATTATTTGGCTATTTGACGTAGAATTCATAGACAATTTGTTTTTGTAATACAAGCATATTAGTTATATCCAGCCGTTTTCGAAATAATTATAAATATCATAAATTATGTTGTTTAAATAGTTTTTATTGGGAAATTTTGTTATAGGCGACTAGACTAATAATTGTAAACTAAAGTAAAAGTTCAAAATAGCTTCCTTTTACTCTTAGAGTTTACCGTATTTTAGTTATTTTGATATAAATTTTAAAAGCATACATTTTTGCTACTTCTATTATTTAATTTTATTTTTTATTCTTAATCGAGTTGCCATGATTTCTTTCTGTTTAAATTGTCACTATGACAGTTAAATAAAATTATTTACATTTGTTCAGTCGTCGAAATTAAGTACTAACTTACACAAAATGTCGAATTTGAGAAATGGTAAATATGATTTTTATACTGGGTGAATGTGCAAGAAATTCCCCCCCGCGAGCCGAGTGTATGCTGAAAGATATCCAGATATTGAGAGAAAGCCGAGACCAAAAACCTTCAAGAAGTTGTTGCAAAGATTTGTAGCAACAGGAAGCACTGCGTACACAAAAAGGATGATAATCAATAAACCCGTTATTAATGAAAAAAAATGAATTTAGAGTTCTGTTGGCAGTAGAGAAAAATCATTAAATTAAATAAAAGGAAGCTATTTTGAACATTTACTTTAGTTTACAATTATTAGTCTAGTCGCCTATAACAAAATTTCCCAATAAAAACTCTATTTAAACAACATAATTTATAATATTTACAATTATTTCGAAAACGGCTGGATATAACTTATATGCTTGTATTACAAAAAAAATTGTCTTTGAATTCTACGTCAAATAGCCAAATAATATACAGGGTGTTCCATTTGAAAAACTTGAGAAAAATTATTTTAAAATGTAGGGTTTTTGAAAGATTATTATGAACACCCTATATAAAATAAATAAACGCAATTACATTCATAGTATCTCTAGACCTCTTGTCATAAATTTCACTCAATGCCGAGGTTAAAAAAATAGTTCTGGTTTTTTTTTTTTGATTTTTTTATTCAGGACTGCAAAACTTTTTTTTTTTAGTTTTCAATTTATTTCTCCGAAACTACAAAACCAAATTAAATAAAATTTGAGGCACTTATAAACGATAGTAATACGAACCTAAATATGCAATAAAATACTGGGTGTCCCATGTAAAAAAATATAATTTTATGCTCTCACACTTTTTTGGGCCACCCTGTATAATGTAAAATATTTTTAAAACATGCCGCTTTTAATCCAATATCTCAAGCTGTTTCAGTATTGTTGATAAGTTCTTCGATAACGATTTAATCTTCCGTCCACGCTGTATATTGAATTTTAATTTAATAACCGGTTGCCAGGTAAACCTTAAAATTAAATTTACCCATTTAAAATAAATATTAAGGGGTATATAAAAAAAATATTCGATTATAGTTTCAATATTTTTAAAACATTCTTTTTGTAATATTTATTTTGGATATTTTCGTTTGCCAAATAAATCTAAAGATGAAAATAATGATAATGTAGATTCTGATACCGACTGACTAATTATGTAGGTATATTGTGTATTTACTTTTATTTTGTTGTTATTAAAAATGACTTCATATAAATATTCTTTTTCGTTGTAATAAATATTTTACTTTTTATTATTATTTTTATTATTGTTTGTTTATTTAATATTATTAATAATCGTCTACAGGAGAAGAAACCGCTCTCGACAAAACAAATGAAATTGTAGCGATGGAGTCTGCCGAATCTTCCTTGCAAGTTGATAAAGAACCAGAAGTTACAGAAGCAAATGTAACGGACAGTATTACTCCATTAGACCTATTCGGCGAAGTGCCTTCAATTACTGATGAAGTACAAGAAGGACTTGTTTCTGCTTATCCAGAAACTGTTACTGACGGTGCAGAACAGCCAGACCTGTCGGCTATAGACGAACAAGAAGCTATGAATAGAGAAATCAGAGAATTCGTCAAGTTTGGTACCGAAGATCAAGAATTGAGTTACTCCATTCTGGAAAATAGTTTCTTTAAGAAAATGGACGATATGGTTGTAATACTGTATAATAAAGGAGATGTGGAGTCGACCATGGGGGAGTCACGTTTGGATGAAATAGTCGATATTGGAGATTGCTTTGAGAAACCGACGGTCAAGAGCAAGAAAGAAATGAAGAAGAATGAGAAAAAGGAAGCAAAGAATGATGATAAACATGATAACCGAAAAGAGGAAAACAAGAAAAGGGTAAGTGTTTTTGGGTGAGGACTATTTCTACATGTTATTTCTAGAGTACAGTGGTTTTCTTAATTAAATACCTATCCAATCTAAATTATTTTATAAAAACGGTCTTAAAATTTGATGGAAATTATTTTTTGCTATATATTTTTTCTTTATTCATTTACAGAAATTGGACGAATGTAAAAATGGAGAACCGCTACCAAAACGAAGAAAGCTGTCGCAGAAACAAATTCAAAAACTCCGAAAAAGTCTAATCGGACCGGTGACTGAGCCGAAATGGGAGAGTTTCTTCTCCATGAATTACCAGACAGAAACTGGAGAAGGTACACTTTATTTTAATTTGCTGATGTAGCAAATGGACCAGATTTGTTTTCAATTTCTGTACTGTTACGCGGGGATTTTATTTGTTTGGCCCGTAGAGTATCTAACAAAAAATTATGAAAATTTAGTTACACCTAACTTCAAAAATAAATAATTGTTTTGAGGGGGTCTGTATTAAAATTGAATAAAAATAATATCTGGATTCTGCACCAGTTTGAACTGCTGATTATATGCCCAGCTGATCAAAATCCTTGCTTTTGCAGGTGAAATTAGTCGCGTAGATTATGAATCTGCATCAGAAGACGAAGATGACACGGCGGTTGATCTACTTGACGACGAAGATCATGATGATGGCAGTCATTTGGAAGAGCACGATGAGGACAAGCACGGAGAACAGGATGATCTTAACGTTTCCGGTTATCACAGTGACCATGGTGGATCACACACAAGCGACCACGCCCGTTCAGAAACGCCTGCGTTACCTTTATCACAAGATTCAGGAATAGGAATGGATATAAGTAAGTACTTTATAAGTTAACTGTGCCTGTTGTGACAGAAAGCCCTTTGTCCTCGAGAGAAATTTGTTTGTTTTTCGTTGCGTTGTTGTGTTATATATTAATTATCAAATTATTCTGTATAAAACAATTAAATAAACGTCTTATTTAGGTACAAATAGTCTAACTGAGACTCAGACTGTGACAGAGCCTTTGGAGAATTCCACCTCAAATCAAGAATCTAGCCTGTTGGAACTCGGCAACATTGATCTAATTGCTGAACTTAGCAAAAACACTGGCATTTCACGGTAGGTATAAAAATTACACATAGAGTGAAATTACATATTTTAAAATAAAAAAATTGTTTACATTAGTAATAGTTTTACTTTAGTAAAAATAATATTAACTATAAATATTGATACAATATATAGTTTTTATCAAAAATTAAGATATTTATTAATTTTAGTGAGGAACTTGCCAAACAACAAGAAATCAAGCAACCTGAGCTAACCTTGTATGAGCAGCAAAGGGTACAAGTACGAGAGCGAGTAGCCGAGTGGAAGGAGCACATTATGCCGAAGCTGAAGAAACTTGATGAACATGATTTTGATATTCATGAGTATGGCTCAAAAATAATGAACCGTATCAATGTAAACGAGAGTAGACCTTTCAGTGAGCTAGTGTCGGGACAATCCTCAGCTGAAGTAGTCAGGTGGGAAATATTTTAACTGTTTTAATATGAAACAAATACTATAATAAATATATATATCTAATTAATCTACTAGTACAATAATAATCAATATTAATCAATTTCCTTCAGGTTCTTTATATCGTCACTGCAGCTTGCCAACACGATGAACGTGGAAATTTGTGGGGCCAAGAAGGGCGAGCTTTCAAATGACACATTCAAACTCAAACTTCTGAGTAAGGAACGATATCATGAGCACCTCATTGATTACCAAGCACCTTCCGAGGAATGTTTACAAGAAAAACTTAAGAAGGTCCAGGAGATCAGAATGAAGAATAAGGTAGGTTAGTTCTGGTTGATTGTTAAATTGGATTTGTTAAAAAAATTACCGACATTTAATTTCTTTTATTCTACTATTTTTGAGGAAAACCAAATGTCGTATTCTATAGTAAAATTGTCCAAACATGGATGTCTCTTTAAACCAGAGCAAAACTGTTTGAAATTGTATGTAGTCAATTTTTTACTCTAAAATGTTTGAGGCTCTATCTTGAGTGTTTGCAGTATCAATAGTAGACCTCTACAATTCTCTACAACTTTGTTCACAGTGAATCAGTCGTTTCCCAGTCACCTATTTCTAACTTTTTCTTTTAGATAAAAGCAAAGCAGTCTCAAATGAAACGTAAAGTGACTGATGAGGCTTCCACAAGCCAAGACCAGCCCCAAAAGTCCAGACCACAAAGTATTATGAAGAGAAGCGCTGCGAGACCCAAAATACCGACAGCCAGTTCGTCAACCGAGCCCAATTCTATGACCTTGTCATCCCCGAATAAAAGAATAAAGATTCTGAATTATAATTTAATAAGTTCGAATAGTGAACCAGCGCTGGAGTGTCAACAAGTAGCTATTTCGCCTCAAAGTGTCGACAGTGACTTCCAGCAGCCTTCGACGTCTTGGCAGGCAGATTTAATGAATCAACAGGTAAGTTGAGGTTTTTATGAAACAGTGTGTATGTTTTCAAATATGCACCATAAGTTCCGTGCAATTTTTTTTTAATAAAACTAAACTAACCGCAGAAATATTTAACGTTTAATTTTTATTGAATATTATTTTTCTTATCTTTGTCTATTACAAAATTAAAGTACTTTGAACAATTGACTGTAAATCATCGACTTGAAACAAACATGGACCCGATATTTCTATCTGCTTTGTACATGTCTAAGGCCGGTATTAGACTATAAAAGATATTTGACAAAGATCTTTTATAAAAGATATTTTATAAAATATTTGACAGTGTAATATCAGTTCTTTTATAAAATATTTATTTTATAAAATATATTTTATAACAGAAACAACAGACGATTATCTTTGATAAAAGATTTTATAGTTGATTGGTAGTAACGGTAGTAACCTTATTTTCTGACAATAAGGCATATATTTGACATTGACTGCGACTGTTATTTAAATACCATGGCGGAAAAGAAGTTTGTCTGGTGCATTTCTGCAATGAAATTGTTAATTTCGGAGTATGAAAGTACAAAATTATCAACACCCAACGGCGGATCCAGAATTAGGTTTGGGGGGGATCAAACTTCGATATAACAAGGAAAAGTTGCGTAAAGTAAGACCCTGTCGTGTTAGTCAAACCGGAATATATGATATTTTTCGTGTTAAATTGATGGATTGGGGGAGGGGGTCATGACCCCCCCACGACCTCTCCCCCCCTGGAGTCGCACTTAACACCCGGATTATAAAAACCGAAATAAACGACTAGATATGTATATATAGATAAATTTGCGAAGTTATAACGGCATTCAAAGGTGGATGCAAGGTAGAGAATATACTAGCATTACTCTCTGTTGTTGCCAGAAATCGAAGGTCGAACAACGCGTTCCTCAGCGCTGAATTTCTCAAATGTATTCTGTCGGGATATTAATGGTGCTATCTTTAAAACAATAAACTTAAATGTTCATTCGCGTCAATTCTTAAATAGTTCTTATAACTCCTAATATCTTCAGATTGTAACTTCCGAAGAAGATTGTGGTGTACCCAAAGTCGCCCGGTTCTTTTTTGTTGTTGTGTAAGCGAATGCAGGTATTTCATTCATTTTTAATTGTAAACATGTGGCAAGTTCCTTCAAAAATTGAAAAAGTTCTTTGACAGTGTAATATTAGTAAAAACTTTTATAAAAGAAATATTATCAAAGAAATGCTACAAAATATTTTATAAAAGATCTTTGTCAAATATATTTGATAGTCTAATACTGGCCTAAGTGACCCCTGCTATTACGAAAATAAACGCAACAAAAAAGAGATGAGGATTCGATCTGTTGAATCTCCATCTCTTCTTATCTTCTGTCTTCCTTCTATTGCTTGATATGTCTTGGTTAGAATCGACGGATGTGACTCAAAAGTCTATACTTTTATCCATGTTATGGTAGATTTCCATATTGAGTTAAGAATTATTATTTTTTCCACAAATAATACTTAAATGTAACATACAAATACTGAAAAACAAAGAATTTTATTTAACAATTACGACAAATATGACGAGTTTTTAATCCGGTAGTGTCAAACGTGAAAGCAAGTATGAAGGGAGCAAAAAGGACTTTATAAAAAGTACGTTCGGAAGGCTCGAAGGCGACATAATGTCTTTGTATAATGAACAGAAAACGACAAAGAAAGATTATACTAATTTTCAGAGCTTGTTTTTTTGGAAAGTAGTTTACAACCTACCTAAGAATGTGAATTGTTTATTCTTCCACGACTGTAAACCAAAGCTGTCCCTCCTCCTTCATTTAAGATCCTTGCTGTAAATGTAAATAATGATGAATTTCCAAAAATTCAAATTCGTACTGTCTACCATATGTTCTGTTACAGCCAAAATTTTGAACGAAACTTAAAATTCTTTCACTTCCAGAGTCAATCAAATTCAGCCGCATTCGACCCAACATCTCCCATATCCACTATCACCAGGTCAAGCATAGACAGTGGATTTATGCCGTCCTGTGATGAAGATTTTCTGGAGCAGTTCGACCAGCTACAGCAAACGTCAGACGCACAGTTGCGATCTACTCCGGTAAAGCCACGTAAAGCTCTACGGGTATCCATTGCGAGAAATACTAATTTTTAAGATAGTAAGGTGTAGATGTATTAAGGCTATTAGTTTTTACAATATATTTCCTGTAATGTTTTAATGAACAAATTCACAACGATGCAGTTGGTAACAATAATAAAAATAAAAGGACTGATACTATAATACGGTGCTTTATATCAAGTCGAAAGGCGGTTTTTCTATGCCTTTCGTTTCCTAGACAACGCACGCTACTATTTGAATAGCGGCACTTTTAGTATAATCGTCTTTTTCTTTCACGCCCCCATTAAATATTAGATTGGTGAATAAACTTGACTTGAATTACATACACGAATGGCATAAAATATCGATTGAAAAAGTAATGGCCTGAGTATATTGTCGCACCATATGTTTAATATAGTCCAATAAACAAAGCCCTTAAATAGACATTTTAGTTAAAAAGCTGCATTTTTGGTGGAAAGCACATTTTATTATTAGAAAAGACACTTCATTATTATTTTGTATTCAACCCTTGCATAAGGGATGGAAAATTAATTTTAAATATTTTTTCACCCGTAGCTTCGAAGCAAAACACACTAGTAAATTAAGTTTCAGTCAAAAGTTGTAGATAATTTAAATCTGAATAAAAAAGTTAATAATCATTTTTACGATATCCCGGATAGTTATAGCCATTGAATCATCTGCATTTTGAGAGTTGATCGGCGTCGTCAAAACGTCACGAAGGCATTAAATTTTCAACTGAGCAACACTGCCTATCAGCCAATTAAGACTCGACACAGGTGTCTGAAAAAGTTTTTGGTATGTCAGGTATTTTATTGTAGTATAATTATTTTGTATTTTTGACATGTTTTAAGGTTTTGTGAAATGGTCTCTAAATAACCCTGTGAAAGGTATGTATGAACTATTAGACCAAAAATATTAAATGGTTTGTAATTATTTGACATAATATCATTTGATTGGGGTGAATTTTGCATAATAATTATGCTCATTGCCAATCAAGTGTGGAGATACGATTTTTGTAGGGCAGAGCAAAAAAGTAATTTTTTGCTTCATATTAATGCCTTTATCGATTTATATAATAGCTTCGCCCGGCGTCCGACATGCGCAAATTTTTCCAAAAAAATCTACACCATGTGCTATTCTGGGAGATTTTTTGTTTAATATACATATATGAACTTATATAATATAGTCCCATTCGGCTTTGCGCGATGTCCGACACGCACTTGAACATTTTTCAAAATGAAAACTACCCTATGTGGGATGCCGAGGTATTAAATCTACCCACCAAATTTCATCTAAACTGACGTATAGATATAAATATATTATTTGCGCACCTTGTTTCCGCAAAAAATCATTTACGGGATTATTCAGCATTTAAAAATCCGATCATATTTTTCTATTTGTAAAATGTCACACCTTGACGCTTCAATTCTAGTCCCAGGACGACAGTGGTGCCATAGTGTGATTAACCTCCATTTATTAAAGATCTGGTCGAAAAATTATTTTCGGACCTCATACGGCTTGTCGATTGTAGATAAGAAAAAAGTAGTAATAACCTTTCTTGTGCGAAATTTACTGATCTATAATATTTGTAAAAAGCTTTTTTCCGTATTATTTTTCGTTTAAGAGTTATAGACCAGAAAATTATTTTTAACCCCATTTGGAAGGTTTTTTAACTCTTGTGCAAGGGATAGACTTAAAATAGTACTCAAATGTTCTTTCACATTATAAAGTCTACCTTCCACTAAAAATGCAGCTTTCTAACTAAAAGGTCTATTTAAGGGCTTCGTTTATTGGACTAATAGGGTTCGTAGATTTATTATTTAACCACTTAGAGGTATTTGTTGTATTTTTGTTTAGGATAAATTGGTAGGTAATTTTTTTTTTAGTTTTTAAGCACACCCCCGATAAACATTTGAATTCCATGAATTTATTGATGTAGTCCCTACCGACCTACCTAACTACAGATTTTGTCATAATTATTGATATTTTATCACACGATATTGATTTAACCTGTCGAATTTCAAACCTAACGTAGTAACTAACAAGGGGTGAAAGTCACGGTCTCACAAATAACTAAGATTATGTTCGTTATTTTAATTGTAAAATATTTCACAGTCCTTATGGGGAATTTTTTCAATGTCCCTTTTCTGTTCAAAAAAAAATGTCTAAAGTTTGTTTTACGCGGCTCCAGGTTTATGACATGATGTTGAACAGTTATAGAGTTTATTTTGGCGTTTTGAAGTTTGACTTCTTTCCGATCGGGTTTGTTCGTCGATCGCTGCGTGAAACAGGCTTAATAGATAAATTCATAGCTATTAAAGATTGTATTTTTTTAAAAAAGGACTGGATGTATAAAACGTTTTTTAAACAAATAGTTTATATGGTAGTAAACTTGAATTATCTCCGCAAGTAAGTTAGTTCACATATAATTTTTTTTAAATGAATTAATCTGTTAACATGTGCATGGCTACAAAATTATTATCATTTGGTTGGAAAATATTTCACATACCACTAGTATGAATCACACATTAGTTGAGTACTATTTACTTTGTGCAGGTTAATTGGCAATCGGCCATACAAACACACTTTCCATTCAAAAATCGTGGCGTCATGATAGAACGGGCAAGGATGTTTAACGTTTATCATTTAAAAATTGCACAGGACCAGGCGCCATTTCAAAAAACAGCCTTTTCCTTAAAAATACGTTCAGGATCTCTTGGTGACTTTATTATCGTTAGTGGACGAACACGTGCCATGATTTTACAACCGAAAGAGTGTTTATGGCTTAAATTAATAGACATAAGATTGCACGCAAAAGTACATGCATATGGGGCATCCCGCGGGAGATTTATTTTCAAAATTAAAGTTGACCTCTTGAGTAGCCCAAAATGTTCGTCTATGTGTCTCTAATGACCGTGAATTTTTTTCGCCCCCGTTCTCGAGATATCCACGCTTCAATAAAGCAAAATCCGGGTTTTTGCCCATTTTTCTCGGGCATTCATCTGCAAATAACTTTTAACAGACGCGTTTTTGGAGAAAAAATGGCAAAGTTGTTCGGCTTGAATAGAGCAGTAAGATTCCGAGGTGTAAATTTTTTTTTGGCCGGAAAACAACCTAAAAATTGCGTTTTCCGGAAAAATAGGGAAAATCCTAATTTCGCCCATTGGAAAATCGCTCCACCTAGGCCGAAAACCTTGATAAATGTGTTGAGAATAAGCTGGTAAATTTTCAGAGTGGTTCTCGCCATAGAACAGCCGCAATCTCAACAATTATAAAAAAAAATGGCAAAAAATTTAAGAATTTGGAAAAAATAACACATGACGATGCAACATGTATCTCGATTGCTTCCAAGTTTCTTTCCCGGGAAAAATATGCTCCTCGGGATCTTATTCCTCTATTCAAGCCGAACAACTTTGCCATTTAACATTTTCTCCTAAAACGCGTCTGTTAAAAGTTATATGCAGATGAATGCCCGAGAAAAATTGGCAAAAACGCGGATTTTGCTTTATTGAAGCGTGGATATCTCGGGAACGGGGGCGAAAAAAAATCTTAAAAAATTCACGGTCATTAGGGACATATAGACGAACATTTTGGGCTACTCAGGAGGTCAACTTTAATTTTGAAAATAAATCTTTCGCGGAATGCCCCATATATTAAACTACTAAATGACAGAACTCACTTTCTTGTAGAAGAAAAATTTTAAAAGAAAAGAAAGGGTTTTTTTTACCTATGTACATAGCTATATGTATATGTCTACGTTTAGTGTTTATGAATATACGAAGTACAACGTTAATATTAAAACTTACCGGTATACCGTCGGGCCCAAGCCAAGCCATAATCTATAGGGATTTCTTGGTTCTGTTAAAACGCTGTAAAGTTTACGTCAATGTAAAAACGTTTTGGTGATCTCAACCTAGAAGTTAACCTTTTACAACAAATATAAAATGTGATTTAATATTTTTGTATGAAACATCTCGTACAAAGACCCCACATTCGGTAGTAAAATACATATTTTTATCCGGCGAACCTCCAAAGATTGCATAGAGTTAACTAAAATATTTTTTTGTGTAGCAGGGTTTTTAGTCGTAGTTTATTAAATGGATGTTACTACCTCTGCTAAGCTCTATAAGGTGGTGGGTTAAAATCCTGTTTTACTACTAACATTGTCTAATAATTACACATAGCACTTTAGTATACGTGGTATATTTGTAGTGTGTAAAATGCTATGTTACAATTGTTAATCTATTGCCAGACTCTGGTAAAAATCTAAAGATACTTTTATTTTAATATATTTTTATGAAGTTAGAATCGTTAGAGCAGCGTTTCTCAAACTTTTTTGACCGCGGACCCCTTTTCATAATAGAACTTTGTTGTGGACCCCCAGCCGCTCGCTACATTCAGTTAAAAATAATTTTTATTCGAATCTTTTTATTTTTCATAAATCAACAAGAATTAATAAGCAATAATCTGAATAATATATCACTGGCTGCAGCAAATATGCTTGTGAGATGGATAGTTCTGCTTTCTTCCTCCACGCAGCTATGTTATGTTGGGCTTAATTTGAAGAAAGCTGCAGCCTTATACAAGGTGCCCCAAGTAAAGTGGCCTATTAGAAGTATCTCGAGAACTAAATGAGATTTTATTTTGAAAATTTGGCTGTGGCTATAAGAGATTGTTTTCTACGTTTCTAAAATATTTTGGATGATGCGGTGTTGCCGGATCATACCGAAAATGGTAGCAACTTCGGAATTTTAAATGAATTACCCTATATATTATATTTTTTTTGGAATCTAGGTAAAAAACTAGAACAGTTTTCTGTATAATATCATATACCTATCTTTAAGACTTTTTGAATTATAAATAAGTTTGTGATTTTTTAACGCCGTATCGTTACCTGAAATGAAAATCGTATCTTTTTAGCGGTTACAGCTAGAAATCTGAAAATTTTCCAATAGTTTCACAAGACCATCGCAATTTTATAATTTTGAACAGTATTGAATTCGTTTTATACAGGGCGTCTCCATAACAATATTTCTGAGGCAGATGAATTATTGCAAAAATCTTATTTTTTTTAAATGGGACACCCTGTATTTGATATGTTTTGCTAATAGAGGATCAAATTTTCTATCTAATGATATTATGTATTCCTATACCTATCTTCACTATTTTCGGACTTATAGCTAAATTTAAAAATTATCTTATAAAAATATATTTTTTGATAGTGTGGTTGGCTGTAGAATGGATTCATAGAAACAAAATAATGAAAAATCCATTTGACGTTTTGTCTGAGTTATTGTAATAAAAATGGCTAATTCACATTATTCGAGCTTAGATATTTTAAGTTTATTTTATATTCATGGGGAGTGTGGTAGAGTTTTATCTAGAACTTGCAGATCATTTAATGAACTGCATCCTGATGCAGCTCCTATGACTCCCTAAAAGTTGATTGGCCGAGGTGGTCCATGTAAATGGCCCCAAGGTCTCCGGATCTTAGCCCCTAGAATTATATCTATGAGATAGGATTAAAGAAATAGTATACAAGACACCCGTCACAACAAGGGAAGATTTAGAAAATCGAGTACGAACAGCTTTGGGGTCTCTAGAAGAGAAAGAACTGAAAGAGGTGACAAATGAACATGAACATGTTATAACCACAATTTATGAATGTTTAAGACCGAACGGAGGGCATTTTAAATAATTTAGTTATTAGTTATTTTATTGATGTAATTTTCATTTTGTTTATTTATTTATTAATAAATTCCTTCTTGGTTAACTATTTTTTTTTACAACAACACAGACATAACGTCACATGGATTTTTCATTATTTTGTTTCTATGAATCCACAGCCAACTACCAAAAAATATATTTTTATAAGATAATTTATAAATTTCGCTATAAGTCCGAAAATAGTGAAGATAGGCATAGGAACACATAATATCATTAGATAGAAAATTTGATCCTCTATTAGCAAAACATATCAAATACAGGGTGTCCCATTTAAAAAAAAATAAGATTTTTGCAATAATTCATCTGCCTCAGAAATATTGTTATGGAGACGCCCTGTATAAAACGAATTCAATACTGTTCAAAATTATAAAATTGCGATGGTCTTGTGAAACTATTGTAAAATTTTCAGCTTTCTAGCTATAACCGCTAAAAACATATGATTTTCTTTTCAGGTAACGATACGGCGTTGAAAAATCACAAAATTATTTATAATTCAAAAAGTCTTAAAGATAGGTATATGATATTATACAGAAAACTGTTCTAGATTTTTACCTAGATTCCAAAAAAAATATAATATATAGGGTAATTCATTTAAAATTCCGAAGTTGCTACCACTTTTGGTATGATCCGGCTACACCGCATCATCCAAAATATTTTAGAAACGTAGAAAACCATCTCTTATAGCCACAGCCAAATTTTCAAAATAAAATCTCATTTAGTTCTCGAGATACTTCTAATAGGCCACTTTACTTGAGGCACCCTGTATATATCTGGTTCGGCATTAAGTCGATTACAATATTTTGTTTTTGTGACATTTTATTCTCACTTAGCTGTTCGCGGAACCCTAAGTAATTGCTCGCGGACCCCCAAGGGGTCCGTGGACCCCAGTTTGAGAAACGCTGCGTTAGAGCAAGATTTGAAGTATACTCGATCTAATCAGAATAGAAATACATAAAAATATCAAACGCCCGCTGTATACGTTTGAATTCGTGAGGAGGTGGAGGGAGGGTTATTTCAATTTGCTTTGGATGAAATATACATTATGTTACTATTGCAGGTTTTTTCGTCCTTTTTACGTAATTTTTAGATATGCACGCTATTACCAAAGTTTTCTTTAGGTTTTTACAAGATTTATTTTTATTGATGATGAATAAACATCGTTGCAGGCGCTCCTTTGATGAACAGTGACCTGTCAAATTCTTGTAGAAAATTATTGCATTGATAATTAATTTCGTAATTTTATACGCCGGATCATATCGCAGTCCAATTCATTGGAAAATGAATGCAGATTTAAGTACTTTTATATTGTGTACTGCCCGTTAGAGGCTTTTTTAATACGAAAAAGGTCCACCGGTTGTTTTAAACAAATTTTACTCTAGCAAAGCGTATTACATAATAAGGCTTTTTTATCTTTTCACTATAGTAATTTCAAGAATAAAGCAACGAATTTACTTTAGTTCCTTGCGTCAGAAAGTAATGCATTTTACAAAAAATAGTATTAAGCGTCTGCATAGGTAGGTATTTCAACATCAGTATTTATTTTTTTTAACTTTATTTTCCTCATCATCATTGAACGACACCATTTTTCCTTTCTGTTTAGTTATATCGAGTACTATTTTTTTCAGCATTTACAGCAGTTTTAATTTAGTTCTTAAGTTTTCTTTTGCTTCTTGTTACAAATATTTATTGTACTTATAAAATGTTTGTCTAATAAATTTTGTTTTGTAATATGTAATACGTTTATTATCAAACAGCTTATCTGGATGCTACATACTGTAAAATCGACGGGTGCCGACATTGGTTCGATATAGACTTTCCGCGAGTTCTGGTTCTATTACAAAGTTTTTTTTCCTTTGACATTTTTTTCCTAAAACAGGAATAAACGCTTGGGAACAGGTACTCCGGAATCCTGTTAATGAAAAACAAAACCCACCCAAGCTACTGTCTAAAATAGTCTAAATGAACAAATCCAAATAAATAAATAAAAATGTTTATTTCAAAAAATAACTTAAGGGAAATTAATTATCTTCATTGGCTCGGTAAACAATTAAAGAATATACTTATCTTAAAACAGTCTGTGTAACTACTAATAATAATAATATAGCAACTGATAAGTATTATGAAACCAGCCGCTGTTTAAATTTCTTTAAAAATTCTTTGGCTTGTTTATCACCCACTCTGGTTTCTAATGCTTTGATTGCGTCAGTTTCTAAAAAGAGAAATAACATTAAAATTATATGATAGATGATATAACTACTAAAATCCACAAGATTTGAACCCACGAACTCTCGTCTCCGGGACCCAAACATACATGATAGAAACTTACTGCTTACTAAAAGTCGGACAATGTGAAAAAGCCATGCTTACAAGGTGTTCATAAAATGTTGCTAAATGTTGCTATTTTGTAAAGAAAACATTTTAAAATATCATTTTACCTAAAGTTGTTGGCCTCGATAACCACTTCTTAACTTGGGGGAAACTACTAAGCGACTCGCTGCTATCTGAAATATCTTCAAATTTCACGAAAGCTTCTCCAACATATTGATTGTTATAACCTAACATATCTCTATCTTTCACGCTAAGTAATATTAGGCCATCTTCTATCTGCCTTTGTTCTGGACTTAAGCTTCTAAAAAAAAAATTAAAATTGCTTTATTTTAATATTACGTAGGAAAATCGTCAAAAAACAAATTTATGCAAAGTTGACAATATATTGATAATTTTATTACAGAATTATTGTTTCGTCGCGAGTCTGAGCTCTTTATCCGCACGACAAAGTGATTCAATCATACGTACGTACATTGTAAAAGTTTCATCGTAGAGTGGAAATAGAGTTTTATTATGAGTTTTGGATTTTGGCTTCTCTACCCCGCTAAATTTATGTTCTGGAAGAAGATGTATTCTTACAAACGAATCACAGGAACCTACAAAATTAATATGTCGTTTACAAATAGATCAATAGTCGTTCGTAACATTTTGATGGTATAATACAGCATCCAATAAATCTAATGTTGGTCGACCAAGTTCAATTTGAGAAAAAGTCTCGAGTACCTAAACAAACAGAGGGAGTTCGAAATATAAATAAGTACCGTTAGAATCCATAACTGCTAGATCCCTGGCATTTATAAGTTCAATCTTTAGTGTAGCCCCATCAAATTTGCATCTGAATGTTATTTCCCCATATGGCGATTCCTTTAATCGATCAAATTTATTGGTAAGTTCTAAGTGTGCCTGAAAAGATAAAATAATGATTATTTAACAGTATAAATGCTGAAGCGTCCCATGCTGTATCATTTAATTATACGCGGCGTTGAAAAAAGGTCGGTACCCTGGAATAACTCCGGTGCATCGCATTGCAGCGGAAAATGTCTGGGGAAAATTTGGTTTTGAAGGAGGAATAGTTTGCAATTTAAACCACCCCTACCCCCGGGCGCGGGTCGTTGTAAGTTAAGATTTTCAAATGGAACCCCATATTTTTTATTGGCGTATCGTGTTCTCCGACCAAAAATAAACATATTTTCTCCGTGGAAAAAGTTGTTTGTATTCCACAGGCATTTTTTAGTACAAGACGGAGAAAAAGAGTATTTCCGGTATAAAACTTGATTTTCGCACGGTTCTGATTTTGTCTTTCTCATGGTGATTATTGGTGAAGGATGGGCCCGAATTAAAAAAATTTTCGGACCAAAGATGTTTATTTTTGGTCGGAGAACACGATACGCGAATAAAAAATATAGGGTTCCATTTGAAAATTTTAACTTACCCCCACCCGCGCCCAGGGGATGGGGGGTGGTTTAAATTGCAACCTATTCCTCCTTCAAAACCAAACAACTTTTTCCCCAGACATTTTCCGCTGCAATGCACCGGAGTTATTCCGAGGTACCGACCTTTTTTCAACACCCTATATATGCCCCCCCCCCTGTCTGCGCCACTGGTTATTACTGCTCCTATGTCTCTATTAGCAAAAAAAATTGTGTATACTTACTTCGTGTATGAGATCTGCAGTTTCCAAGCCGTTTATTCTTAATATTTGTTCAGTTCGCTTTAAATCATCACAGTCATTATCGGAATTTGGATCTTTGAAGGAGCCAATCATCAGATGAAGAGTTTTCCTAAGATTGGCGAAAAAAGACGGAGGGCGTCGTTTCTAAAAACGTGATTTAATATACTCGGTGATACACGCCATTTTATTCAATTAGAGAAATAGTATATTATACAAAAATTCGAAAATTTTGGAATGAGACACTTTCCACCTCGATGTGTAATATATTATTTTATTTACAATCATCCCTTTTAAACGCAAATGAGGTTCTTTATGACAAATTAATATAACTATGTGTAACAAAGTAAGACCCCTGTATAACTACAAGCTTTGCCACCTTCCACAAATAAAAAAAAAGTCAAGTAATCAAGTCATTTTGGTTATTCCATAAATGCTGATATTTACCTGGAGGGAAAGTGACATTTACCCGGGTGGGAAACGATCGCTTTCCCACCAGGGTAAACGTCACTTGCCACCTAGATAAATGTAAAAGTTAAAAATACGTTTCTTTCAAACTTTTAAAAATTCTGAAATGTCAACATTAAATATATGGATGTAAATAAAATTAGCTTTGTAATCCTCTTACCTCCAAATTGCTCTGTATAAGTTCATTTAAAGTATTAGTCAACATACTCCAAACAATTTCCATTGTTCTATTGAAATTTTCTTCGTTTAACTCTCTATGGAGAGTGGCCAGGTTATTATCCACATATCTCATTAACCTGTCTATACTATTACTATCTTGGTCGCATAACTCGGCGCCCTCTACAAGTAGTCGCTTCATGGAAGGGGCCATCTAAAATAATACAACAATTATAGTCATTCTTAGTAAAAATGTACGACGATCTTATCATAACGTTCTATTCCGTAAAATACAGGGTGATTCACGACGAGCTTGCATTAGAACTTTATGGAGAACCACTGAATATATGTTTCTGAAACTTTGGTAATTTAGGTTTATCGATATGCTCTCTTGAACTAAAATATTCACGTGTTTCTGTCATTTCCGGTTATACCGGAAGTAGCTGCCAACTTTCGTTTTTTAAATACAACATGGTAATTTTTATTATATTTTTCGATTAAGCGTTAAATACGAAGCACATTTTATAGCCCATGTTTTTGTCTGACTCTGTTAGTTTTTGAGATATCTGTACTTTTGGTAATTATTTGGCAAATGCATGACGATGAAATAATCCATATAATTTTTTTACCTTAGCTCTTGGACTAAAAATTTTTTCGCATCGAATAGCTAGAAGATCATCAAGTCGCAAAAATATTTCAAATTCGGCAAAAAATGTACTGGGTGGTCACAATTCAAGGTTCATTGTGAAAGAATTCAACCATTAAAAACTTTCTTATTTTAAATGGAACACCCTGTGTATTTTTATGTAATTTGATGGCAAATTAGTTGTTCTTTATAAATAGTATTTACTGTCCTATACCTATATCAAAGCGTTTTCTCAAAAAATCCAATTTTATTCCGAAAATACTATTTGTTCAAGTGTGTTATGAAAACAATTGTACTTAGGGGTATACTAATGTCTATACGGAGGAAAAGTGATTGATTGCTTGAAAATACAACGTTCTAAATACCTCATTGTCCAGTATTGGTTTAATTCTTCGTACTTTGGCTTCAAATGATCCAAATATTAAACAATTATTATTTAGTCTTCTAATATCAGGTGTGGGAATCGGCCTATTCGGAGATTTATCTCGATATATTCGGCATGCTCTTAACTTAATTTTGCCACATTCAATGTAAACCGTAAATAAATTTAAAAAATCTTCACTTGAATATCCGCATAGACATCAGTATACAGCCCCTAAGTACTATTGTTTTCATAGCGCACTTGAACAAATAGTATTGTCGGAATAAAATTGGATTTTTTGGGAAAACGCTTTGATATAGGTATAGGACAGTAAATACTATTTATAAAGAACAACTAATTTGCCATCAAATTACATAAAAATATACAGGGTGTTCCATTTAAAATAAGAAAGTTTTTAATGGTTGAATTATTTCACAATGAACCTTGAATTGTGACCACCCTGTACATTTTCTGCCGAATTTGAAATATTTTTGCGATGATGATGATCTTCTAGCTATTCGGTGAGAAAAAAATTTTTAGTCCAAGAGCTAAGGTAAAAAAATTATATGGATTATTTCATCGTCATGCATTTGCCAAATAATTACAAAAAGTCCAGATATCTCAAAAACTAACAGAGTCAGACAAAAACATGGGCTATAAAATGTGCTTAGTATTTAACGCTTAATCGAAAAATATAATAAAAATAACCATGTTGTATTTAAAGATCGAAAGTTGGTAGCTACTTCCGGTATAACCGGAAATGACAGAAACATGTGAATATTTTAGTTAAAAAGAGCATATGGATAAACCTAAATCCCCAAAGTTTCAGAAACATATATTCAGTAGTTCTCTATAAAGTTCTAATGCAAGCTCGTCGTGAATCACCCTGTATAGGTATCTTACCTTATTTACCACAGTTTCCAATAACTCGATAATTTTATTTCTAACTGTATCGATTGCATTGGAAATAACAGTATTAAGTGTATCGTGACACCTTTGCGCTTCTACAGGACTTTTAAGTTCAGTCATTTTTTCGATTATATTTTCCATTCCCAGATCTCGTGTGAAAGGTTCAAGAGTTTCTCTCATATACTCGATGTTATTAATGGCCAAGCACCATTCATTGGTCACTTCGAATGTTTTCTCATAAACATTCTGAATATCTCCTAATCCGTCCACCTTAGCGGCCATTTTGTCTGCGTAGAAGATGCAGCATCTACATATATCCTGAAATAATAGCAAAACTTAGTGATAACTGGTAAATTTGACAATGTATTTATTGAGCAACAGCATACATCGTGATTTTTAAGGGCACCAGCCTAACGCGTCGTCGTATATTTGCTTCTACGTGATTTCTAGCGGCACTGTCTTTCTCGGGGGGTGCATTCCATCGTTGCAGCGAACAGTCGGCCGACGGCGAATGCGTTATATAACCCAACCTTATTGAATACAAGCACAAATAAAGTCTTAGTATAGTGAAAAGTTTAACGTTTCCGCAATGATCAGAGATAGGTTTAGTTATAATACATCCTAACAAAAATAGTAATTAGCTAACAAATATAGACTATTATACTTACATCGATAATTTTCGCAATAAAAGTGTAACAACTTTCCACGTCGGGCCAATTTAATTGTTGCCAAAAAACTTTCACCTAAAAACGAACACATTTCCATTACTTTCGTTCTATTTACATCATCTCACTTAAATATAGCCCCCTTTCTTGTTTAATAAGCGAAACAATCTGACTTATACATGGATTACTATGTAGCTAGGGACAGTAGTACACATGTTTGGTTTCAGTTCATATTTCAGTAAATATGCCCAAAAGGAACCATTCTTAACTTGAACGATATATACATATCTTTACCTGATAAAATATGGTCAAAGTATCAACAGCAGAGGAACTGCTTTTTGTCGAACTTGCACTGTCGACATGAACGAGTTCATCTAATTCAACAGCTTTGTCTATTCGTTGAAGCGCTTTATATACTGCTATATCCAACCATTGTAAAACTCCTCCATGGAACCACTAAAAAAATACGAATTTTCAAGAAGTCTCCTAAGTATGTAGAACATTTAACATATTTATGTAGGTCAGTAGGGTTTCAAATTATAACATTTGTTTCTAAAGCGTTTGACGTGTAAATATGACAACACCGGCCAACATTCACCGACGTGTTTTGAGACTCCACCTACGACATTTGGTTGTGTACGTCCCTCGCCAGTGGCTACCACGTGGGTTTTCGAGTTTGACTGATATAAGGTCACTAGTCACTAATCCCGCTTATTAAATTCAAAGCGCCATTTATAATTATTTTTCTTTAATTTGTTTTCATATCTAGATTTGCGGGTTTAAATATAATAAGTAATATCCATCACTTATTGTTCGTCGACTTAAAGAAGTAAATTGTGGCATGCTCTGGAAACAAGCAATATAAATACAGAATTGATTAAAGCGGTAAGATCATTATACGAAGACATAAAAACAAAAAAAAAAATAAATAAAAAATAAAACAGGGAAAGAACATCAGTAAAGGATTTAAAACAGATAAAGGACTTAAGCAGGGATGTTGTCTGTCACCAACCCTGTTCAAAATATACCTAGAGCAGGCAATAAAAACATGGAAGAGAAACAGCAGAGGAATGGGTCTGCCCCTTGAAGACTATATACTATACACGTTGAGCTTCGCGGATGACCAAGTAGTAATCGCACAAGATTATGAAGACCTTGAATATATGACCCGAAAGCTGATAGAGGAGTACACCAAATGGGGATTGGAAGTCAACTTATCCAAAACAGAATATATGTGTATAGGAGGAGAACAACGGGACCTTATACTAAACAGTGGAAAAACAATAAAACAATGTACAAAGTATAAATATCTGGGTATGAGACTAACAAACAACGGAGATTTAACAGAAGCAATAAAAGACCGAAATACACAGGGAAGAAAGGCAATAGCATTACTTAATAGCGTGCTCTGGGACAAAAATATTAGCAAGGAAAACAAAACAAGAATTTACAACACAATCGTAAAGGCAATAACCACCTACTCCTCGGAGGTATGGCCACTAAAAGAGACAACAAAGAAAATGCTGAAAGCAACAGAAATGGACTACTGGAGGAGAGCGGCGGGCAGGTCAAGGATGGAAAGAATACCAAATGAGAGAATCAGAGAGGTAATGAAAGTCAAGCATACAATAGTGGACGACATTCAGGATAAACAACTAATATGGTTTGGGCATGTACAACGAATGCCAGAGACAAGAATACCTAAACAAGTGATGCAGTGGAAACCAGGCGGAAGGAGGAAACGCGGAAGACCAAGAAGAAGCTGGAGAGAGGGAGTAGACGAAGAGGTCCAAAAGCTCCGACTGGAAGAAGGTGCATGGAGAGATAGAGAAGGATGGAGATTGGGAATCGGAAGACGTAGAACGTTGTAAACCGATGTTATATATATATATATATCCATAATACCCTGCATCGGCTGAAGATATGCATAAGAATGTACCTACCTGATGGAAATTTCTTATATGAAATCCACTATAATCACCGGGACATAACCCTTGGCCCAGCGTTACGAATCTCTGGATGGCCAAGTACAGTTCGAACAACGACGTCCCTTCGGTTAGATCTTCCGACGAATCGGTACTAGACGGACCGTTCCCGAAACTGTAACCTTCATACTGGAGCTTCCTTAGGTTTTTACAGATATCCAAAACTTCTGGTTCGCATAACGTCGCTACCCTCGCTTGATAGGAAACATACAGGGATTTTGCGTATTGGAAGTTTACTTGCCTAAAATTTAAATTGCGATTAAAATTTATGTCTCTTTTGTGTGCAAGACCCTTTTTACTTACTCTAAAAATAGTTTATCATAATACTCGATAGCCTTTTGCAAATCGCTACGGACCAATTGTATTATCTGTATCAAATTCTGCAGCCTCGCCAAGCCAGTGTCGTCAGTCTTCTTATTATTCTCCAAAATATGATTCAACCAATCGTTGGCGCCCTGCGATACCGCATCGTTGAGGGTACCTCTTATATCACAGTTAGGTTCGTCTCCATGGAACGTCACCCATGGATACAAGTTGGACGGGAACAGATCGATGTCTTTGGGACACAATGTGGATATAATACGTAAGATTTTGAGAACTTCTATGACCTGCAACATAAAATATCTTTAATAATAATTTATTCAGGTTAGGCTATTCATTATATGATTACTTATATAATATATAAATTAGCCTAGATCTAGTTCCCTGTATATTCTACAAGTGTAGCGCAAGGTAACTAGATGTAGAAAACATCTGTATGTACCGAGTTCATAATAAATTATAGTAAATATCATACTTAATTATTTATACAGTCAATTAACATAAAACCATAATCATAAACCAGCATAGATACACTAATGTAGACCAATATAGATAATATACTCACATAAATATAAGTTGAAAAACCGTTTAAATGTATGTTGATTTTGAAAAATTACATTTTTACTGAGTGTCTTAAAGCGATTTATATTTTTACAACTCCTTACTTCATCAGGTAGCAAGTTGTATAATTTAGGGCCAAAATAATTTATATATCTGTGATTAAGGTTCCTGTGACTTAAGGGTAGTGTTATTTGTTTGTCCAGTCTGGCTCGTGTATCATAGTTATGATTACCAACAGGTTTTAAATTTGAATGAGTATGAATATATGTACAGATTGTCAATATGTAGCTTGATCTTGTCAAAAAGTAGATGTGTAGGATATAGTCTGTCCTGTCCATACATGATTTTGAGGATATATTTCTGAATTATACTCAATTTGTATAAGCTCTTGTCATAGAGTCCATCCCACACTAAAATTCCGTATCTTATAATTGAGTCAAAAATTGATTTATATATGAAAATTAGTGTTTTTCCGTCTAAAATTCTTCTCAACAAGTAGAACTTATGAATGAGTTTACGTATTTTATTTGAAATATAATCAATATGTGGTTGCCATTTAAGAAATTTGTCGATGACATTGCCAAGGTATTTTATAGAAGATGTTTCCTTTATAGTATGATCATCAACAATAATACCATTATAATATCCTGATATAAACTGCTGGCCATTTGCTTTCGAGCAAGAAAAATTTCGCCTAAATTTAAAAGTTAATATTTTCTGAACCAGATATGGCATCGATCTCCGGTTTTTAATGGTTGATAGATTTGTCCCTTAGGAAACAATTGCCAAAGTTGGATTGTCTTAAACTGTCAGAAAATTTTATATACAGGGTGTTAAAGAGGACGATGATTTTTGCTCCAATTTCAATAGCATGTAACTTTCACAATAATATTTTTAAATTTTATCACTGTACGTCAATTGAATCACTGGTTCATAGCAAAGAAAGTAATTTGTCAAATTTTTGATATCTGCTATATTTTAAGAGATACCGATTTTTTTGAAAAACTTTTCAACTTTTTGTTAGCTAGATCCCACTGTGCTTTGTATCGTGCAAACTTTGCAAGTGATTATTATAAAAAGCTTGTTTATGTTCAGTAACAACAATTGTACCTAAATGTTGTGATGTGCAGTGGCGTACTTATAATTATATATAATAATCACTGATATGTCTATGCTTTATGAGTATATCACAATTTTTTTGTATTGGAAAGTACTCGCTCCTAGATTAGGCAAGTTTTTCCTTATTTTTTAGTTTTTCATATCGCGCTACAGGTATATTATACATGTCTACAAAATTTTAAAAAAGATCATTTTTTTATTTAATCGTTTGAAAAAATTTATTACTTAATTTCTAACTTTCTAACACGACACTATTCCTAAAATTAAACTTACATTGAAGGGCACTTTAATATTAAATATCACTAGCTGCCGTCAAACCAAACCCAGTCCATCCGAGTGTATTAATTTGAATCGAGATTATCACGAAAAAAAAAACAATATCAAGTCAACCAACCTAACCATGTGTTAGAAAGTTAGAAATTAATAAACAATTTTTTTTAAACAATTAAATAAAAAAATTATCTTTTTTCAAATTTTGTAGATACTGTATAATATACCTGTAGCGCGATATGAAAAACTAAAAAAATAAGGAAAAACTTGCCTAATCTAGGGGCGAGTACTTTCCAATACAAAAAAATTGTGAGATACTCATAAAGCATAGACATATAAGTGATTATAAGTACGCCACTGCACATCACAACATTTAGGTACAATTGTTGTTACTGAACATAAACAAGCTTTTTATAAGGTATAATAATCCCTTGCAAAGTTTGCACGATACAACGCACAGTGGAATCTAGCTAACAAAAAGTTGAAAAAAAGCAAAGTTTTTCAAAAAAATCGGTATCTTTTAAAATATAGCAGGTATCAAAAATTTAACAAATTACTTTCTTTGCTATGAACCAGTGATTCAATTGACGTACAGTGATAATATTTAAAAATATTATTGTGAAAGTTACATGCTATTGAAATTTTAGCAAAATTCATCGTCCTCTTTAATACCCTGTATATAAAATTTCCTAACAGTTTAAGACAATCCCACTTTGGCAATTGTTTCCTAAGGGACAGATCTATCAAAAATTAAAATCCGGAGATCGATGTCATATCTGGTTCAGAAAATATTAACTTTTAAATTTAGGCGAAATTTTTCTTGCTCGAAAGCAAATGGCCAGCAGTTTAGATATAGTGTTTGCAGTCTGATGTGACTTTAATGACCCGCCTGCTTACTTCTGTTATTTAAGTTGTGTTGGTATGAATTACAGGACCGTACTTAAAACTAGTACATTTATTTTCTAAAACAAAAATTTATCTTTCAGTTGAATCTGTTTTGTTCGGGTTATTTAGTACTTTGGTAGTTTACATTATATCTCATTCACAATTTTAAACCAAAACTATTAAAAATATCATGCAGATATTTCATATTTTCCCAGTCAACCAAACTATCCACATCCGACTAACGGTCACATCAGCTGATGTAGAAGCCCTAGAAGGCAGACAATAATTATATTCCATAACTATTATTTTTCGCCTGAAGAGTTTAATAAAATATTAACACAAATAACTCAATATGTAGTTAATCGAACTTTTAAAACTTATTAGCACCAATTAAACTTTAAAAACACAACACATGGGCTTGGTGCAGCTCACCACTCAACTAGGGAATTTTATTGAATTTCCCAAGCAGCTGATGGATGACATACTGCTGATATCAAATGTCGAAAAACAAGAGGGTTCACTGGAATATCTATATCAGTGGTCTTATTGTTAAATGAATTCCGATATTCCGATAAAACATTACGTCAAAAAGATGATAGTGTCGCGAACTGTCAAATAAGTCGGCACTGCCTCAGTTAATATTTACCTGTTTCATAATAGTTTTCTCGTTCGAAGTTTTCTTCCTTATTTTCCTAATAACACTGAAACACGAAGGCAACAACTTCTTCGTCGCTTCCCAAAACAACTTGATATCTTCCTCCGAAATAACCTCCGTTTGTAACGGCTTCAATAATTTTTCGAGCAATTTAGAAAATATTGTAAAACTTAAGGGGTGACTTTGGTGCACTCCGGCGTAAACGGAATAGGAACACAATGCCACTTCGGTGGGCGTTAATCCCGACTGGGCTATGTGCTGGGTAAGTAGTTGTTCTCCTTGGGGACTGAAGTTCCCACACCACCAGAATGGAATAACCTGTAAATAATTCGATATTTATAAAATGCTGAGTAGATTTAAAAAAAAATCATAATATATCGTTCGCCTTTTTAGTTAAAATTGAATTTTATCGTAAAGAATTGTAAAACGCGACAGTGAAAAATAATTACCTGCGACGACTCTAATTCATGCAGCAACATAATTCTTCTTATATGTCTGTGCTCTTGTTCTGCCACCTGGTTATTCTTACCAGAACTAAATGAGATCCTTACTTTTAAAACACCTTGTCTTACTACTTTGTTCTTTTTATCCAGAGTATACCACATGGTCATGCCGGAGGCTGGAATAGTCTAAAAACAATACAGTCCTTTCATAACGATGACTTTTACATTCAAAATAATATGAAATCTCCCTTTATAAATACAACGTATCCAAGATAAGGAGGGCCAGTACAGGGATCTCGGAAACCGTAAGAGATACGAAGTCGGTTAAATGGAGGTAAAGTTGCGCATTTACGTGCCTAATAATATGCCGTTTAGAAAGTTTTAAAATTCCGAGTAGCTCCGGAGATATCCGGAAAAAAACGAAATTCTGAAAAATCGTTTTATTGTTTTCCTGGGTTTTTTTGAGATCGAATTCTAAAGTAAATTGCACTTTTCCATTGCCACTTTTTCCGCTTCATCTAACAGCGTTAATTGTTTTAAATAATGTTTCCGTATTTTGTTCACTTATTTGTGGTTTATTATTAAATTATTTGTTATTTATTGAACTAATCCAACATAAGTAAAAAATTTAGAGCTGACATATTATTTATAAAATTAGGCGAAATACAGGACCGTATCCCAAAATTTCCTGATTATGTTCAAAAAATCCTCGAAACGTCATTAAACCACAATGTGTCAAACATCGTTGCGTTAGGAAGAAAAAAAGCTCTCAAATTCCAATATCAGAAAAACAGGACCGTATTTAAAAAAAGAAAGTTGATAATGGCCCTTCGAAGGCGACTCGTCGGATTGCAAAACAATTAACGCTGTTAGATGGAGCGGAAAAAGTGGCAATGGAAAAGTGCAATTTACTTTAGAATTCGATCTCAAAAAAACCCAGGAAAACAATAAAACGATTTTTCAGAATTTCGTTTTTTCCCGGATATCTCCGGAACTATTTGGAATTTTAAAACTTTCTAAATGGCATATTATTAGGCACGTAAATGCGCAACTTTACCTCCATTTAACCGACTTCGTATCTCTTATGGTTTCCGAGATCCCTGTACCGGCCCTCCTTATCTTGGACACGTTGTATAAGTAATAATATTTCTTGGAGATGTCGATATATTAACTTACATTTAAAGGAATTTTGGCTCGACCGATCAGCTCATTATCATGCTGTCCCGTTGTGGCAGTTACTGCAATTTCTTTAACCAATTTTCTTATACCTTTAACACCTTTAACATCAAATATTTTCCCCATTTTTTCCTTTACGGTCTCGGCCGCGTCAAAGTCCCACACCTCCAGACACAGGGTGTCGTCTGTCGATTTGTCAGTGATAGGCCTAAAAGAAGATCTTGTAGAAAAGACAAACCCGGCCATATACAGGGTGTTCGGATAATGCAACAGGATACTTGGGGAGGTGATTCTACATGTATAATAAATTTAAAAAACTTACAAAGCAAAATGCTCCTCCCATAAGGGGTTCAACGTCATGCTCTTCACTGACGTGTTATACCGATGCGAATTATTTGAAGCCAAATACATCGTCACAAACGGATCACTTAATCCGTTCGAGTCTTTAGCTCTCAGTTCCTTGGCTTCGATCACCTCCACGTTGATCATCATTTCCGGGTCTTCTTTACTTTCAGCGACTTCCATAAGTTGTTTGTGTTTATCGTTCTGGATTTTAAAGGCTTCCTGAGCATAGGAGAACAGCGCAGTCTGGCCCACCTCGTAGCTGATGTCACAGCCGACATTGTGCAGGATGACGTAGAGGATTTCTGTGTAGAGCTCGTCAATCTAAGAAGAAATATAATTGGGATTTATATCATTGCATAGGTAAGTTACGAGGGTGCGATTTGGAAAACGGTAAGAGATACGAAGTCGGTTAAATTGGGACAAAAAGTTACGTAATTATGGGCCCAATAATATGCCGCAAAAAATCAGAAATAAATACAGGGGCTTTCGAAATATTTGGAAAAATCTAAAATTTTGCGTTCCGGTTTTTATTTTTCTCGACTTTATTCGAAGAGATGTCCAAAAGTAAATGTCACTTTCTCGTGGCTACTTTTTATTCTCCACGCGATGGCATCGTCAGATCTTGAATGCAACGTTTCGTCTTTGGGCCACTGTCATCAATTTAATTAATTTAAATAAGGGGCCTGTATTTTTTAATTTAAATTATGAAAAAGGAACTAAATCTACGTTCAGCGGTATACAATACTTACTGGTTTTTCGACGTTTCGTTCCTTAAATTAACCATTTTCGTTAAAATACCCTTCGTACATCGCATTAATGACATGATAATGATGACATCTTGCGAAGAATAAATAGTAGTAATGAGAAATTGAAATTTATATTTGGACCTCTCTTCGAACAAAGTAAAGAAAAAATAGAAACGCAATATTTTTCATTTTTCCAAATATTTTGAAAGCCACGTATTTATTTTTGGATTTTTTGCGGCATATTATCGGGCCCATAATTACGCAACTTTGCTCTAATTTTACCGACTTCGTATCTCGTACCGTTCCCCAAATCCCAATGGTGGAGGACGAATTTGTTACACCCTGTATAAAATATGTCTTCCTAACAATCAAACAGAAGACCTTCATTTTTTCCCAAATCCCTCAAATTATCCCTTGCCTTTCGAACTGACTATAACCAGTTGAAAAAATATATTGATGCCTTATTTTTAAATTGTTTCTGTCTAGCAGTATCTCGCTCAAGTTTTTGAAACCACTTTACTTTAATAAGAAAACAAAGTATGATATCATCAAAGTAACTAAGTAAAATTTATTACTGTTTAGCGTTCTACTCAAAAATTTTAGCAGCTCATTATACCGATATGTTTTATGTTTTAAGCAAACTTAAAAGAATACAGAAATAAGTGACCTTTAACTTGAATGAAAACGAAAATATATTACATAAAACAAAGGAGTGTAACAGTTAAAACTATTTTAATGGTTACTTAATTAGCTTATTAGCATTCATACAGCTCGATAGATATTTTTGAATGCTCTATTTTCAATTCTATGAAACTACTTTTAGTAGACACCTAGTGTAAGGGGAAGCGATATACAGGGTGTTATGGAAATGACGTATTATATTTAAACCGGCAATTCCTGAGATAAAGACAAATTGAAGAAAAATAATCATAAATGGCGCTTTCAATTAATTCAGCGGTAAAAGTGACCTGACGTCAAACCAGAAAAACACCTGTGTGGCACTGCGATACATGCAAGCAATCAAGTAATTCTGGCCGGAGTTGTCATATGTACACCTTAAACTCTTTAGACAAAATAAAATAATTTAAACACTTTTCCATTCTGTAATAACTTTTTGTACAATTAATTGAAGAACATTTACGACGGTCTATGTTTTAAACAACCCGAAAAAACATATGGAATAGTAATAGCCACGTACGTCACTAGGTCAAATAGTTGAAGACCAACCTGCGGCCGGATACGTTGTGTCTCGTCGATCATCAACACACTCTCAGCAATCCGCTCTGTTTTTTCGGTTTACGCGTGTATCTTGCCCGTCCATAAATAATCTTTGAATATTGTTTTTATTGACGCGTTTCTTCTGGACGTCAAATTTCGTCGCGTGTAATAAAATCTAATAATCTGTAGTATAATCTGTATTATTGTATTTTCAAAAGCTAAGCTAATAATATGGGTTCTGTTTCACTATTACTGTGTGTACATAAAGTGTTTCCAGGAGTGTTCCCATGAAAAAGAAAAAAAACTGATTATTTGTGCCTGGATTTCCTCGCTCTTCAGGTATAAGTTAAATACAAGTAGGTAGAAAATAATTTATTTTTATAATTTTATATGGAATTTCAGTTTTACATTAAGTTTGGCAACATTGCCATTGGCTCTTGGTGAAATGTTGTACAGTAGCGTGGACCGACTTGTGACTAAGAGTGTTTATTACCCCACTTTTAAAAAGGTCGATTAAAAAAAATATGTAGCGCTTCTCTAGGACACCTAAGGAGTCACCCATTTAAATATAATACGTCATTTCCATAACACCCTGTATAGTCGCCATCCTAGGAATCCTAACACTACGCAACGACGATAGCGGCAAAATTGCGAAATTTTTGAATTTCAGAACTGTCTATACAGGGTGTTTCAAAAAACATGTGCTATTGCGCGTGTGGTGATTCCTTACCCAAAGGCAAATAGTTCCTATTAACATGGGCCTACAGAATGCAGATGCTTTCTTTGAAAGATACAGGGTGTTAAAATTTTAAAATTGTTTCCGTGTTTTTTACTACAAAACCCCGATTCTTTAACCTTGTAAAACTGGAGTTTGACTAGAGTATTAATATATTTAGGCAGCTGCTGGTTGAGAGTCCTTTTGCCTTACGTCTGTGTATACAGGGTGTCCGATAAAATGTGGGAAATCTCCCGGATATGAAAAAAACAAGCGAAAAGAGTACTACAAGTTCATATAAACTTTTTTTCGTATAGACTTCCTCTTCGGAGATATGGGCTCCCAAAGAGCTCCAATGGAATCAAATTTTTTACACATAATTATTGAACTACCAGGTATGTTTCAATGCTTTTAAATATGATGTATACCAGGTAAGACCCCTCAAATTAGTATCCAAGAAAGTTCTGTGAATTACTCACAGCTGCAGGGACGGGCTAGCTGTGACACTAATGGCCCCCTTTTTTAACGCCTTGTATGATCAGAACCTTGGACAACGTTTCTTACATACCTTTATTTAATTTTTAGTCTTCATTCATGTCGCTAATCCTAATCGTTTTCGAGAAAACATCATTTTAATTACATCATATATTACATCTTTGTTCCTATCAAATTCAATATTTAAAGATATGTAAAAAACGTTGTCCAAAGTTCATATCATACAGGGCGTGAAAAAAGGGGCAATGAGTGTCACAGCTAGTCCGTCACTGCACACTTTCTTCGATAGCAATTTGCAGGATCTTACCTGGTATACATCATCAAAATTGATTCCATTGGTGCTATTTGGGAGTCCATATCTCCGAAAAGGAGGCCTATACGAAAAACCTTTACATGAACTTGTAGTTTCTCTTTCAACTTGTTTTCTTCATATCCGGAAGATTTCCCACATTTTTCCGGACACCCTGTATATCGCCTATTTCTAACCTGCACGGATGATCCTTTCTATAAACAATTAATCATTAAGCAATTATTTGAAAGTAAATATTAATATATCATTTAACTAACAAATTTGTTCCTTGGAAAAACAAACATAAACTTCAGCCCAAGAATTAAAATTATGAGTAATATCATCAGATCATCTAAAACAAACCTTTTTAATTTACAAACTGAAACCCACAATATCCGATTTAATTGAATATAGAGTGCAGCGACTCAAAAAAAAAAATTGTACAATTTACAGGTGAGACAAAAAAAAGTTTAATCATTAGCAACACAAAAACGGACAACTTACAGTCATCGAAGCCAAATACATGCTAGTCTGTCTTTGCAGCTCTTCCTTTTTTACACCTCGAAAGGGATTTCTCTGCAACGATTTCCTACGAACTTGATAGGCGTGTTTCGAAGGACCAATCCCGTTAAGGGCCATTTCGGAGGCACAACCACGCATCATTTTTAAGGCACTTTTTATTTTAAGACAGTAACTATAGTTTGTTTATTAGTTTCGGCATCGCATGGTGTCCCTTACGGGGCATTTTCAGGGGCAACTTTATATAACAAATTTTGGAGTCTAGATTACACCATGGGAATATACACCCTGTATAATATCTAATAAAATAGATCGAGAGAGACGGAGCAAATATTTTTTATTTACTAGGTCGTTAGCAATATCAATCTAATTTTAGTTGATAAACGATTAATTTTAGCGACTAAAAATAGTTTTCAAAAAATGCAGTCGGCAACACTACAAACCCGAACAATCTCGGATGATAATTTTGAGAGAAAAAATGAAAAACATAAAATTATCGGTATAGGATTTATGGTAAATTTGGTAAATTGCGAAAATTCTTCAAATTTGGTTGCTTTGTTACCGTATTTTTGGTAAAATCAGAAACATATCTATGTCATTTGTGTATATACATGCACTACAATTTTAATGTTTGTTTAAAAAATAATAATTTTGAGGTATAAATTTTGATGGTTTTCCTAAAGAAAATATATTTTTTGCTAAATCATTATATATCCCTGGATTGCTCTGTTGTTAGCTTTGATTGATACCCTAATATACAATGGACATGAAAATACATACTAATTTACAGGGTGTTTAAAAAACATGTGCCATCACTCGTTATATATAAATAAAATATAAAAATAAGCCAAATAGTTCCTATTCCTACAGGGTGTTAAAATTTTCAAATTTTTTCGATGCGCATAACACAATTTTAGCAGTGAATGTAAATATTGCTCAAATATGTGCTATTTTCGATACTTTTCATAACCCAAATTTCACTAAAACTAAATCCGTTTCGGAAATAAATTGACAACACCGAAAAATATTAATAGGAAGTATTTGTCTTATTTTTGGGTCAGGAATCACCACACGAGCGACGGCACATGCTTTATGAAACACCCTGTATTAGAAAAAAGCTGTAACCGACACACAAACAACATCAGGGCGTAATTATTTTATCAATAATGTTTACGAGTCCATAAGGCCGTTCATAATAACTTCGAATTGTAAATTTGAAATTCATTACTTGACAGAAACGCTCGTGAAACTTCACTTTTACATTTTAAACGAACACTCAATGTAATTAACTTCTACATTTTAAAATCGATACTCTTTCGGCACTGTCGTCCAAAAATTAGGTTCGTTCATTTAATTTTTATGGGTTATTTTAAAAACAATCCCGAAAAATTTATTATTATTTTTTTTTTTAATTTGCAAAGTGCGACCGGTCAGGGTTGCAACTGGCGATAGGTATTACCGAATTGAACGGACCGGTGCCAAAATCTATTCTGGTATACCCGCTGCCTACTTTATTCCCGATATTCCCTATGGGAAAATAAGCGGCGCGAAGTATGAAAGATGTAGTATGTCGTTATTTTTTTAAAAAAGCAAGCAAAAACTAGTGGGAAATTAGGTCGGATTCGAACGGAAGAATATTGATCCGGTGCTATTTTAAGTGCCATCGGGTCATGTCTTGATGTTACAGGCTTTTTAAAAAATGCTGCCAACTTTACAATCGATAATAAGGTAGTATCCATGGAAAATATGAGCTGTCATTTATACAGGGTATTTCCCAACATCATCCCCCCTAACTTATTCTCGATCAAAATATGCATTATCAATATCCTGTTTCAACTGGTGTTCGTCCTATGATCTGTTTTTTAAATGTGCCTAATCGGAGGGCGAAAAAAATCAAGAATAAAGTACGCGACAGAAGAAAATCGATACACTGCATAACATAGTGTTGTCGTAAAGAAATGGCAATACATATAGGGTGTTATGGAAATAGCGTCTTATATTTAAATGTATGGTGGAATTATTTTTAAAATTTTATTTTTGTGTAACGACCAAACAATTACTTTCTAGGCGTTTTAAATGTAGAAAGAAAAGAAGTAATAAGAAAATGCGTTAGGTAAAACATATTTTTATTTATTTTACACAAGGAAATACAACTTTTGGAAAATAAGAAAGGTTTTCTTAGTGTGTATAGCTGTAGGATCTTAACGTCGTGTGTATAGTGCTTAAACGTAAAGTCCGTTCTTAATTGTAGAAAATTGACCAATAACAGCCTCATTAAAGTTTGGAATACTCTCTATAAATTTTTTTTCATATATTTAATTTTTAAACTTTCTAATAAAGTCCCTAGATTTACCCTTTGTGGTCTGCGTTAAATTAATTTAGGGTTTAAATAGTCCACCGTCAAGCTATTCATTTTAACTTAATAAATATATAATATTAAAATATTAAAACATACACGTTCGAATTTCTAACTAGATTCACGAACAGACAACGGCGAGGCGCACGTAAAAATTGTGCGCTTTTCCCATGTTAAATCGCCATAGCCCCGCTATCCCCCGCCGTCTCCCGCCACCTGTTACTACAGAGAAACTGCAACTGCATTAATCGCACATGCGAGCAAGTCTCGTCATAATCGTCATTAACCTCGACCGAGGCACGGTTGCCGGATCGAGAGCCTATAATATACAGTTTGGTTGACGGTACGATAAAATATTAGGGAGGGTCGGACTTTATACGATAAATAATATTCAATGAATATAAATTAATATATTTTTATTCGTTTTGGGGGTGCACGTGCGCATGTGCTCCTATGGAAGAACCGCCACTGCTACTTGGGTGTCCTAGAGGAAGATATTTTTTTAAATCGACCATTTATATACTCAGGTAAAACCTCCTCAAATCAACCCACATGATGCGGCGACGTCATGAACACATATATCTATGCATAGATATATGTGTTCACTTAACATCTGTAATGTAGGTTCAACACGAGAATACATCGCGATGTTGCCGAACAGTTGCGTGTGCTCCGACGTTCTGTCGTTCGCTACGACATTGAGGCGCAATTAAATATCTCCCAGAGGAATCGCAGTGTGATTTGTTTTGGTTTGTTCGTGAAAACAACTACACGTCGACACAGCTTCCTTTCAAATTGCGAATGTTAAACTAAATAAATATAGTGTAAATTTTCAACAACGCAAATACATACAATAACAATTATTGTAAAATTTTTTAGGTTAATAAAATTGTACCTAGCGCCGGAATTTACAGGCTACCGACAATTTCTTTGTAACACTTTCTAAATATTTTAAGGAATTCACGAGCGCCTTACCAATTTTATTTTTAATCCACCTACTTAAAATACCTCGTGTATTTATAATTTATTTTTAAAAAGAGCATCTTATGTTTGTTAAACCTGGATATTATGCTGTTGAAGCAACTCGACAGCTAAATTGCAATTATGGTTAGGTTTACATAAGTGTGAAAAAAACAGTCACATTGTTTGAGATGAAAGATAAAATGGTTACAATATCCCGGTAAAAATATCAATATAAACTAATGGCAAAGTACAGGATGTTTCATTAAGGCCGGCCGCCGGCGATATCGCTAAAACTCCCGGGCGTAGAAATTCAAGGGAAAAATCATCATTAAAGTAGCTATGAGAAAATCATTGAAATGATTTTTAAGTCTAAATTTCTTCGAATAGTTCCATATTAAGGCATACACCTATGGTAACATCGTTAGAAAGGTTGAACAATCATTTTGGTCTAACTCATTGGCGTATCGACCTTGATATACAGGGTGTTATGGAAATGACGTATTATATTTAAATGGGTGACTCCTCGGGTGTCCTAGAGAAGCGCTACATATTTTATTTTTGTTAAATCGACCGTTTTAAAAGTGGGGTAACAAACCCTCTTACTCACAGGTCAGGCCGCGCTACTGTAAACATATATTACCCAGGCCCAATGGCAATGTTGCCAAACTTAATGTAAAACTGAAATTCCATATAAAATTATAAAAATAAATTATTTATCTATCTACTTGTATTTATCTTTATATCTAAAGAGCGAGGAAATCCAGGCACAAACACAATCAGTTTTTCTTCCTTTTCATGGGAACACTCCTGGAAACACTTTATGTACACACAGTAATAGTGAAACAGAACCGATAGTTAGCTTTTGAAAATACAATAAAACAGATTATACTACAGATTATTAGATTTTATTACACGCGACGAAATTTGACATCCAGAAGAAACAACAGGTCTTAAACTGAGCAAATTAGTTTCGTCAATAAAACAATATTCAAAGATTATTTATGGACTGGCAAGATATATGCGTAAACCGAAATAACAGAGCGGATTGCTGCGACTGTGTTGGTTATCGACGAAAGACAACGCATCGGACAGCTTAATTTGGCAAAAACCTTCCATCCATCACAAAATCGCCACCTGCCTTATATCTTACACGCACTTTGACAGTGCGACATTGAGCTTCATACTATTGCATTTGACATCTGCATGTTTCTGCTGACCAATACTGGAGGTAAGTACATACGTCACTAAAAACATCTTTGAGTTTATAGTAAACATTGTAAACGTACTCAAAGTATATTGAAAGATAAAACAAGAAGAAACGAACTATGCTTATGAGAAAATTAATGGATTTAGGTCATAAAACCTAATTTTAACAAGCATGTTTTTTTAAAATTTACGAACCAGATTGCCCTTTGGAATGTTTTAACGGTAAAAGTTTTTAATTTCGCCTGCCGACAGATGTCTTTATTATGATTACACTAAGAGCCATCTTCTGGAATATTACATAAACGTGGAGTATGCCATTATCCCTGAAATAGTGCGTAGACAAATAAGCATTACAATTTTATTATATACACGCGTGTACATCGGTATATTTAGAACATCGACAATATACAAAACTTTTAGTTTATTTAATAATAATAATAGGAAGAAAATAATAACGCAATCAGGGAGATTATGTTGAAAAAAAGTTTTATCGATTGTCCCTTACATGTTCTTATGTAATTTTCTTGTTAATTGAGATACATAATGCATGATCGTGGTCCACTCTACCAGTGGCGGTTCTTCCACAGGAGCACATGCGCACGTGCACCCCCAAAACAAAACGAATAAAAAATATTAATTTATATTCATTGAATATTATTTATCGTATAAAGTCCGACCCTCCCTAATATTTTATCGTACCGTCAAACTAAAAAAGTCCGACCCTCCCTAATATTTTATCATCCCGTCAAACCAAACTGTATAGATCCGGCAACCGTGCATCGGTCGAGGTAAATGACGATTATGACGAGATTTGCGATTAAGTAGTGCAGTTTCTCTGTAGCAACAGGTGGCGGGTGGCAGCGGGGGATAGCGGAGCTATGGCGATTTAACATGGAAAAGGCGCACAGTTTTTGAGTGCACCGCGCTGTTGTCTGTTCATGCATCTAGTTAGAAATTCGAGCGTGTACGTTTTAATATTTTAATATTATATATTTATTAAGTTAAAATGAATAGTTGACGGTGGACTATTTAAGAAATAATTTTAGCTCTTTGAGTTTGAAGCAAAAAATTGAAGTGAAGAATGCGGGAACACCTAAATCCGAAATTAATTTAACGCAGAGCACAAAGCGTAAATCTAGGGACTTTATTAGAAAGTTTAAAAATGAAATATATGAAAAAACATTTATAGAGGGTATTCCAAACTTAATGAGGCTGTTATTGATCAATTTTCTACAATTAAGAACCGAAGAATGGACTTTACGTTTACGCACTATTGTGTAGGGTCGATAAATGTTGTGTATTTCGATAAATGATACTCGATATGATTTTAAACCATTTTATTTAAGGATTTAGATTAAAAAACACTGAAAATATGAAGAATGCCAACTTGTCAGTCTCGTGGCTCGATTCGTTCTCGTCATAAAACAGTTAAATAATATTATCGTCTTGGTTGCGCCTAATGACGTAGCCCGTAGATGGCGCAGTGGTATTAGACATCATTCGGTTTTCTTGATAGCTCGTAGATGGCTTTAGTAGTATTAGTAGTCTGTATAAATATTGTTACGAGGGTTGCATGCGACGACGTTAAGATCCGACAGCTATACACACTAAGAAAACCTTTCTTATTTTCAAAAAGTTGTATTTCCTTGTGTAAAATTAAAAAATAAATAAAAATATGTTTTACTAAACTCATTTTCTTATTACTTTTTTCTTTCTACATTTAAAACGCCTAGAAAATTTTCACCATACTTGTGAACCCCCTCTAACATAGGTCACGAGCCGCCACTGCACTCTACGCCTTTAGCAATTATAGCTCCATCGAAGCAAATACAATGCCGCTAGAAACCGTGTCAAAGCAACTGTACGTCGCCGCATAGGGGCTGCTATAGGTAGACATTTGGGACGGGGAGGGGTGTTAGTTGCTTAAGGATCACTGACGTCTCCCGACAGCGTAACTAAATAATAAACTTACATTTAAAGCCGCGACCATACACTCCGCCTTGTCCCGCTCTTGGTCAGCTTCACCTAACGTCAGACTATCTTCAGTTTCGCTTTCTGCGATTGGAGGAGTTGATGGTTCTTCACTCGAATCGTCTTCTTCCTAGATTAAAAAAAGTTTGAAATAAAGCAGATCGTATATGCTTTTTAGCTGCAGTAGCTTGTACCAAAATATGGTTTTAAGGATGGATTCAATGTTGTTCCATAAATAATATGTTTTGGTCCTTGACCATTAATTTATTGTTTGTTCGTTTCTTTTAATGGGTTTTTATTCTGTTTAGATAAAGTATATTTTCTTACTTTTGGTGTAATCTGTGCGGCAGCTTCAGCGACTCTTTCTTTTTCAGCCTTTTCCATAGTCTCTGCCATCTCCGCCTGTTCGCGGAACAGCGAACCGAATTTCTCGAAGAACCCGCCATCGACTTCCTGGATTCTGAAATTAAACAATACAGTTAGCTTTTACATAGATTTAAAAATACAGTGGATTTTTGACACTGTATCTAAAATAGTGAAATTTATAATCTATATAAATGCTTTAATTCATAGACTGCAATTTTCCGTCAAAGCACTATATGTGGGCCATCTGTGATGATCAATAGAAGTTGTTCTAGCCACTGGTGGCGATAAGGCCCCCCCCCCCCCCCCCCCCACGCTAGTCCAATAAAAACATATTTGGCGGCGAGGCCCAGGAATTTTGTCGCCGTCTCTTGAGACCTACTGACTTATGAACACATAGGTCGATAACCAAACTACACTGAGCGAAATTTCGAGTTGATATAACTCAAATATGAGTTGTCCTAGCCTAGACCGAAGCGTGTTGCTGATGGGGGACAGCCCAGACCTCTGAATTACGGCAACCAAATCGAAGAAATTGCACCAACTCACTATTCATAAGTTATGATAGCACAGAAGATGGGTTATTTTATGCGTTGGAATAGCTCACGCCCCACCGTCTTAAATTATTGATAGGCTACCGTAGCTACCAGTATGTAAATTGTGATGCGTTACTAGTCGGGCTAGATTAATTCATGTTTCGAGCTATCAAAACTTGACATTTAAGTCGTTCTAGCTTACGATGGTGGCTGGAATAACTCACTCTTTGGGCTACCAGAGTCCAAATTTTGGACTACCAGTACCTAAATTGTGGACTATCGGAACTCAAAATATTTCTTTGATTTAACGCCTGCATATTGTGGACTTCAATTGCCTTTTGTTTTTTCAGATATGACATTTTTGTTGTATATTTAAATAAAAATAATCAAATGAATTATAGACAGGAGAGCATACTACTAGAGCAAACCATGCGGACGAAGTGATGACGATTGCTTATAAATAATAAGGCTCCATTCCAATAATAACAATTTGTATGCATCTCCCTCCTGTCCCTCCATTTTACGCCAACTGACTGAAAATTATGCAAAACACAAATTTTCACGCACAGAGAACAAAGATGAAAAATCCGACAAACGGCGCAAGGGCCTACAGGTGTCTATACGCACGATCGAAGGAGAATTGACGAATAACAATGGAATGAACCGCGCCAAACCTGCACGAGCACGAATTCGGAACTTTCCGTGACCTTACGTTTACCCTCGATATGGGGTTTTGGAGCCCGTTTCCTAAATTATTTCAACTCAAAATAATTTACACCTGGTAATGAGTTAAAATACACTTTATAATCAATTAGTAAGTTTTCTCAACCCAGAAACTGAGTTCAGGTAACTCATAAAATAGTTACAAGATGAGGAATTCTGGTGATCCCAAATATGTTTAAAATGTTGATAAAAAAATCTCTTTCTGGGTTGAGGCGAACCAAAAGAACCTGAAGTACTGTAGCGTTATTAAATAATTTGTGATAATTCGTAGGCTCAGTTAGAACAACATAGAGATAGCTCCAATTTTGTAACCCACGACATTGGTAAATGCATTTCTGTCAGTGTACCCTTATTAATAATTAAGTCCTTTGTTAAGCCACATGGTAGGTATGTTATTATATAATATATAGATCAGATTTTTCTTGTTATCGCTAACTATTTTTAGATTTGCAAACGGCCAATTTTTCGGAAATATGCAGGACCTTACAACACCATTTTTGAAGCTTATAATACTTTGAGTACAGAAAAGTCAAGATAAGAGTTAAATTTGGCTGTTTAGCGGTAAATTGTATAATAAATGTAAAACTAAGTAAATATATGTATAAATTAAACTAAGATATAAATTATTTGATATACTTTGGGTTAAAAATAAAACTCTGTAAGTAACATAAACTTTATATTTTACACTTTCATAAGTATTACATATTTTAACAATTTTGTTATTTCAGCCTGTACATATTTAATCCTAACACTAAACTATTATAGTACTTATTGGAAGACTTTCTGGAAGACAGTAGTGAAGCACACATATTTATATTATTATAATGTATGTACTTAATAAGGCTATCAATAAGAAATATATTTATGGCGATTTTTGCATAATCACTAAAAGTTAGTTTTAGTGTTACACAGAACTGCAGGAATTACGTACCTATGCAACACATGAAAACAATCCTAAAATATATTTAATCAATAAAAAAATCTCTATCATCTATCTGTATGGAATGAAATGTTTTCGGTACCGCATTTCCAAAAAATCACTAGCTCATCCCCGCAACTTGTAATGGAAAAAGCAAAAATGAATAATAATAAAATCCAAAAAAATAACAGATAATAAATATTTAGACAAAAAAATAAAATATTAAAAAATATATAATTTTTGGCGAATGTAAATATTTTCTTCTTTCTCTATTAGTTTATCACTATTGTATATAATATTATCCCTCCATAAGAAGATATGACATTTTTAATCGACAGAGATCATAATAGTATATTATATTATAAGGATTAAAAGTGAATTAAAAGCGAATGCACACTTGCACTTTTAGTCCGTATGATATACAGGGTGTTATGGAAATGACGTATTATATTTAAATGGGTGACTCCTTGGGCGTCCTAGAGAAGCTCTGCATATATTTTTTTTTTAAATCGACCTTTTTAAGAGTGGGGTAACGAACACTCTTACTCACAGGTCAGTCCGCGCTACTGTACAACATTTCACCCAGACCCAATGGCAACATAGGCGTAACTAGGGGGGGGGCCAGGTGGGCCGTGCCCACCCCAGATTGCTCTGGTGCCCACCCCAGAATTTCCGAAGTTCGAAGCCATACATACGTCATAGTGACACTTGCCATTAAAATCCTACTAGACCCACCCCAGATTGCTCTGGTGCCCACCCCAGAATTTCCGAAGTTCGAAGCCATACATACGTCATAGTGACACTTGCCATTAAAATCCTACTAGACCCACCCCAGATTGCTCTGGTGCCCACCCCAGAATTTCCGAAGTTCGAAGCCATACATACGTCATAGTGACACTTGCCATTAAAATCCTACTAGACTAGGGGCCAGGCCCCCCCTACAAAATCATTCTAGTTACGCCAATGAATGGCAATGTTGCCAAACTTAATGTAAAACTGAAATTCCTATAAAATTATAAAAATAAATTATTTTCTACCTACTTGTATTTATCTTTATACCTAAAGAGCGAGGAAATCCAGGCACAAACACAATCAGATTTTTTTCTTTTTCATGGGAACACTCCTGGAAACACTTTATGTACACACAGTAGTAGTAAAACAGAACCGATAGTTAGCTTTTGAAAATACAATAATACAGATTATACTACAGATTATTAGATTTTATTACACGCGACGAAATTTGACGTCTAGAAGAAATGCGACAATCAAAGTGTCTAAAGAGTTTAAGGTGTACATATGACAACACCGGCCAGAATTCCTTGATTGCTTACATGTATCGCAGTGCCACACCGGTGTTTTTCTGGTTTGACATCAGGTCACTTTTACCGCTGAATGAATTGAAAGCACCATTTATGGGTATTTTTCTCAATTTGTCTTTATCTCGGGAATTGCCGGTTTAAATATAATACGTCATTTCCATAACACCCTGTATACTATTTTTTCTCCAACCAAACATAATTAATACATTTAGTTATTCAGAAATCATTAATAATATGGAACTAATTTGAATATTATAACAGCAATGGCAGGTAGGTAGTTTCTTTCGTCAAATACAATTACTTTGAATCCTAGGATTAAAAGCAGAACATTTAAGCCTAGGATTGAAAGTGATGCTTAGCAACAAGCACATTTTTATACTGTAAGATAATTATTAGTTTCTTTGTAGCAAAGATATTACAAACTACAGATATGTACATTTCTGACCTACGAACGAAAACAAACATTCTTTCCCACCTCTTTCGGTCATTATTGCAGCATAGCCAGATTGTCATATTTATTGCAAAGGTATCTTGCAAAATCCCAATTCAAAATTTGTTAATTTGATAATTACAACTGGTTTAAGGTTAATCCGCAATTGTTCTTAAAATAAATTGATTTCCCATTATAAACTGTGAAAAGGCGATGAGAGATTCTTTAAAAAATATTATTATGCTTAACAGTATCAAACGAATCATGAACGAATCCAACTGCACTCAGACTCTGGCAACATCTCTTTACAACTGCGCTACGATCCAGGAGCCAAAATATGAATGAATACTAATCTCATAATACAATTACAATGTACGCGCTGTGATCTAAGGGATTGTTTCTATACAGGGTGTCCGGCAACATGTGGGAAATCTCCCGGATATGAAAAAAACACGTGAAAAGAGTACTATAGGTTCATATAAACTTCTTTCGTATCGGCCTCCTCTTCGGAGATATGGGCTCCCAAAGAGCACCAATGGAATCAAGTTTTTTACACATAATTATTGAACCACCTGGTATATTTCAATTATTTTTTAATATGATGTATACCAGGTAAGACCCGTCAAATTACTACCCAAGAAACTGTTGTGAATTACTCACAGCTGCAGGGACGGACTAGCTGTAACACTAATGGACCCATTTTTTTTACGCCCTGTATGATGAGAACTTTGGACAATGTTTTTTACATACCGTTAACTATTGACTAAAAATTAAGTACTCTTCATTCATGTCGCTAATCCTAACCGTTTTCGAGAAAACGTCATTTTAATTACATCATGTATTTGGCGTATCTCGGTAAGAGATCCATCTTTGTTCCTATGAAATGATGAACGTCAAAATTCCGCTTTTTCATATTTAACCCGTGAGAAGATAGGGGGATCAGTGCAAATAAAAGGACGTTTCCTCGAAAACGGTTAGGATTAGCGACAGGAATGAAGAGTACTTAATATTTAGTCAATAGTTAAAGGTATTTAAAAAACGTTGTCCAAAGTTCTTATCATACAGCGCGTTTAAAAAAATGGGCCATGAGTGTTACAGCTAGTCCGTCCCTGCAGCTGTGAGTAATTCACAACAGTTTCTTGGGTAGTAATTTGACGGGTCTTACCTGGTATACATCATATTAAAAAATAATTGAAATATACCAGGTGGTTCAATAATTATGTGTAAAAAACTTGATTCCATTGGTGCTCTTTGGGAGCCCATATCTCCGAAGAGGAGGCCGATACGAAAGAAGTTTATATGAACCTATAGTATTCTTTTCACGTGTTTTCTTCATATCCGGGAGATTTCCCATATGTTCCCGGACACCATGTATGTTGGTTGATTTGTGGCTTTTTTGTGATTATTGGCGAAAAATCGTGTTTATTATAAACAATCATGGTGCATTCATGTATAGTTTGTAAAAGAGTGGATCATTTAATCATCTGATATAACCAGACTTCAGCATTGTTGCCATTCAGCCAACAACCATGTAGTTCTTTCTTCCACCCATTGGTTTTCAATAACATTTCACACAATCACAGCTTCACTTTCCTATAGTTTTATAAATGGATCATGGGATCTGTAGTTTACAATATCTTTGGCTTCTACACTTGAAAATAGTATAAAAATGTAAATATTGTTTTAGATAGTCGCAGAAAAAGTAATTTATGAAAGATTTCCAATGCAAGTATATTTAACATAGGTATAATCTTCGGTTCCCAAATGAGACCCCTCTCTACCTAACCCTGACTGTTTAATACCACCAAAGGGTGCCTCAGCACAGGATATCAGTCCTTCATTGACTCCCACCATACCGACTTCCATATTTTTGCTAACCCTGAATATCTGAGAAATGTCCTCTGAATAAAAGTAACCTGCAAGCCCTACATCGCAACTGTTAGATATAAATAGGGCTTCTTCTTCAGTTTTAAATCTTGTCAGGCCAATTACAGGACCAAAAATTTCTTCGCAGTACATTTTCATGTTATCTTTAATATCTGATAATATTGTTGCTTCGTAGAACAGTTTGCCTAGCTGTGATGCAGGTTTTCCACCTAAAAAAGAAAATAGATGGTTGAAATATTTAATAAAATATAAATACAATGTGCCACTTTATATAATAATTCAAAAATATACACTACACAATACATTATAATTTTTAATTACTAACCTGAAATAATCTGGGCCCCCTTGCTAACAGCATCATTAACAAGATTTGTAACTTTGTGAAGTTGTGCTTCATTTATAAGAGGTCCCAACTGTACACCTGCTTTTGATCCATCACCCATCTTAAGTTCCTTGACTTTAGCAACTAATTTTTCTTTAAAAGAATCGAAAACTTCGTCCTGTATGAGAAAACGGTTGGCTGCCACACATGCCTGTCCACAATTACGGAATTTAGCAACTATTGCACCTTCGACTGCTTTATCCAGATTGGCAGAATTAAAAACTATAAAAGGGGCATTTCCACCGAGCTCAAGACCAAGTCGCTTTATTCCGTTAGCGCATTGTTTGTACAGTATCTTTCCCACTGTAGTGGAGCCAGTAAATGAAATACCTGTCACCAAATGATTTTCACATAGCAACTTGCCTATGTCTGCTGTATTTTCTCTGCTAGTTGTAATTAAATTAATAACACCTGGTGGAAATCCAGCCTTTTCAGCATACTTAATAGCTTGCACTGCTGTAAGCGGAGTATCTTCAGCTGGTTTAATGATAACAGTGCATCCAGCAGCTAGTGCACCTGCAGCCTTGCGGGTAATCATAGCATGAGGAAAGTTCCAAGGGGTAATAAGGCCTACAACACCTATTGGTTGATGGTGAACAAGAATTTTCTTTGATGGCACCGAGCTAGATATAATATCACCTCTTACTTGTCGACTGAGTTCAGAAAACCATTCCACAAAGGAGTTTCCATATACTACTTCCCCATTAGCTTCTGAAAGAGGTTTTCCTGATTCGGCAGTCATTACTTCCGCAAGCTCTTTTTGGTTTTCAACTAATAAATTGTACCACTTCCTCAAAAGTTGTGATCTTTCTCTTGCAGTAGTTTCCTTCCATGTCTGAAAGGCATTATGTGCAGAATCTATGGCAGTTTGTGTATCTTCGAGGCTCATATCTGGAACTGTGCCTATAATGTTACCATTGGCTGGATTCAAAACGTCTAAGGTTTTTCCACTTTTTGCAGTTACCCATTGTCCATTTATGTAGGCTTTTTCGTTTTGATTGTGCATTTTTCTAATGGTAACTGAAGCTAACCTTAAAATAACTGCACTTGGCGGTCTAGCAAGTAAAACTTTGGTAAGCATTTTTCTTAATCTTTAACTATATTTATCACAAAAAAAATTAGATAAGAAGCACTGTTAATGGCAATTATTTAGTTACAGGTGAAACGAGATTGAGCAAAGGATCATTGATATAAAAACATATCACAGCGATTCTGCGCACGGAAAAATTAAACAAATAAATAAAATGGGTACATAATTGAAAAAATTACCTTTAAATTGAATGTGCCACATTTAATTCTATTGACTTCGTCGTTTAAATTAATTTTTACAGAACAAATTGTTCGCACTTCAACAGCATCTATTTCGCAATCGAATAAATGGAAACGGCGGCAACTTCAAAACAGCTGCTTGTGTATTTTTAGTTGTATAATCTCACCAACTACTATAATAGAGCTGGGCAAAATAGACCGATATTCATTATGGATTTGTTCGGAAATTAGGAAATGGGATTTTTTTCCATAAGGTCATAATAGTGATGGGTGACGAGGGAAACCATGTTCGGGTTTCAAGTATTTGCTCTAATGTTCATATATACAGCATTCTTCTATTGTAATCCCACATAAATTTATAATTAGAAAACAACATAAAATCAGAATGCAATCCAATTAAATAAAAATAGATTATCAAAAAATACTTAGGTTTAATGTCCTCATCTATTTTGACATTGAAGATTAATAATACAATCGAGGCCTGACCAGGACAAAAAAATATCTTGTCACGACCCTGACATAATAAATGGTTTAAGTTAAATATTTTATTCACGGTATCTTAAATCTGTACTATAGAATCAACATTTTATTTTGTTGATGACCTCACCTTACCGGTAAAATCTTTTAAGCGATAAGCGCTCGCTTGTTCTAATTAAATATGGTAAATAAGTACACATTTGTGATATTTTTGTAATATATGAGAGTACGATATACCTATATTAGCTGGAAGGTGACATTTTTGGTAGCTTTTTAAGTTACACAAACGCGCGTGATTGTTTATTGAATTATGACCTCTTATATTCGTAGTATAAAGAGCAAGGTTGGCCCTACTAAATAGCAAGAATTTATAAAAACATCATGAACGAATATTAGGTAATACTGAGATAAACGGGACGAGAAAACTAATTGTACTTTCAGACTTAACAGCAATAAAATAAACGCACACCTCGAAGTAACATTGATTAGTTATAGACCGATACTTCACTTCACTTTTATATATTATATTTTTGACTGGTTTGACCCATTCAAGGGCTACCAATTATACTTTAAAGCATCTATCTCAGCGCGTAAGTTCTAAAAAAAAGCTGACAGACAGAGGCAGACATTGATTTGAAATTAGTACAGGATATACGGAAAAAAGAGTATAACATAACGAGGAGAAAGTCATAAATATACATATAATTCAACCAGAAAAAAATCATATTTTTGATTTAATCGTGACTCCGTAATTTAAATAAAATAATATACTTAATTACTGATAGTTTTTGTCCTCTAACAGTCGCTTCTATATGTATGTTTCGACTATGCTTACCGTATTTCATGATGAGTTTTTTCAGCTTGACTAACCGATTTCTGAGAATTTAACTTCGCATGAATTTGTTTCCACATTATTTCTTCACTCTCCATGTCGCCCATTGTATAAAATTTTAGTTAATTGAACAACCAGACACGAACAATATTGAAAATATATTAAATACAACAAACCTGACCACTCCGCACTTAAAACTCTTTTATTTCGTTTTTTACGAGAGCACTGCACTTATTTAAAAAATAACTATTACCGTGTTGCAGAAACTGGCTTATGTATCGCGATTTTTGACCCGATCTAGGTACGACTGGCTGCAAATTTGTTATACAAATTACATTTTACAGCATTCAATTCCTGATGTATCTTGTCATTAGAATTCTGAATCATCCGCGAATTACTCTGTCATCCGACAACTATAAAATCTTTTGAGAAGTCATATAGGTACTAAAATGTTACTTTTCTCGGCCTTGTTCGAATATATTATGGAGTGTTAAACGTGGGTTAATGGAATATACCATATACCAACAGAATGTAGTACCCACAAGCAGACGGGACTGGCCAGTGCAGGACCGTAGTCTTGTTCTGTTTGTGTCTGGGTTTGGTGCCAATATATGAGCTATTACTGGTCGAATCTCATTTTATAACGAAGTGTTTTTGAAAAATTCTCTGTGTAGTGGTAAAAAAAATATACGCTAAGAAAACCCAGGCAGCAGTTTCTCTAAAAAGGTTAATATTACAGAACCGGATATAGTCATGGCAGGACATGCAATTCCACTGGCTTCATCTGTTAATTTGTTGGGCGTCAATCTGGGCGTATGTCTTGGCATAATCATGTTGTGGCAATCGCCAAGATAATAGCTTCGGCAGTGTACTTTTCGGGACCTAAATTGTATACAACTCAACAACTTTTGATACTATACAAAGCCCAGAACCGACCATCACTACCGTAACTCTGCTCTCATGTCTGGAGCTCTGCACCCAAGCATACTCTTCGGCTACTGGATTTCATCGAAAGGAGGGCCATTCGTCTGATCGGAGACCTTGAGCTGACCAAGAACCTCTCCTAGAACATCGCAGACAGATTGCTGATTTGACTATCTTTTATAGACATTTCCATGGAAAATGCTCGACTTGCCCACTTAATTCCACCTGGAGCGACGAATAGCAGAAATACACGACGAACCACTGCCGCTCATCCATATGTGGTTAAGCTTAGTACTCCTCGAACTTCATTATTTAAAAATTCCTTCATCTGTAGGATGTCATCCTTATGGAACGATCTTCCTGAGGTCGTGTTTTCCAACGAATATAACCCCCAACGATTCAAAACTAACGTGAATCGCTTTATTTGCATAAGCACCACGCCCCGAGTGTCTTAAAAGAGGTTTAATATAGTGTTTGTGTTTGATATACAACATATTACATTGCCCAGCTGATTAATCAACAGATGTTCAAGCATGATGTTGTCAAAATGTTTAAAAGTGTAAAACTTTAGTTTCTTATAAAAATAAATATTTAGCTTACTTAGAAAGTCAATCCAGGACGCGATTAAGGAATCCACGTATCCTGATGATAGTGTGGGAGTGCATAATAAGCTTATCACTAAACCCCAACACTAACGCATAATTACACTTTACAATAACACACATAGAACAAGAGCACATAATCATTTCGCAATAGAAATAAAAAAAACGCTAATTTCTATGGGCCATTAACCCTTTACTAAAGATAAAATGAAACAATTATGTTAACAATTGACAGGAACTACCCTTTGAAATAATGGTCTAGTCCATCGTCGGACCAGTCGTCGAACTTTCTTTCCGAGAACTCTCCGCTACTAGAGCCAGCGCGGTTGCCATTTCCGAGACTATAATTACACAGGAAAGTAATAGTATAGAAGGAAATTCGGCAATTTATGATAGTCGCTTATAAAACATCGAAAGTGGCAACGCTGTATTTTTAAATATTAGCCCGATTCTCCACAATCAGCTGGCCGATATCGATCGAGAGAACCAACGTGTTATTTATTTTTAAAATTTACATTATTTCCCAGACAATAAGGGTGTATTTTTGTCTACACAGTAGCACTTTAAAGTATTAATTCAGATTGAACGGTACTTAGATGTGTTGTGACGCGAAAACTAATGTGATTTTGTGATGTGAGTACTTGGTGTTTTTTATAAATTAAGTTGGTTTTAAATAAGTCCGAAAAGGTAAATAAAGTTGCATTTTTTTCTAAAGGGTAAGTGGCATTTATAAACTTTTAAGTTGTCCAGATCTGACGGGTGTTGTTCGAATTGAACAAATGAGAACATACCTGACCATTTATAAACTTCGCGGCGGTTCGTTCGAGTCAGTTCAAGTTTATAAATCGGAGATTGTTTCCCAGCGAACTGAACGTAAAAGTTTATAATAATGTACCTTGAAAAACAAACAACTTGAAATCTGTCAAACGGTTATTGACTTTCTAAAGAGTTTACCCTGAAGATATGACCACACTGTTCAAGATTCACTGTCATATGTTGATGTGTTTACCTTCCAAACAGGGGCACCACGTGGTAATTTTTGGTTTAACATAAGGTCATGTACAGGGCATATTAAATTAAAGCACCATTTTTGGATATTTTTCTTAAAATTTGTTTTCATCTCAGGAATTGCCGGTTTAAATATAATACGTCATTTCCATAACACCCTGTATATATTCCGCTATTTATTATCGCTTGTATGTATGGCTCGGTGGCCTAGTGGTAGAGTGTACGCCTGGCGATCTGAGAGTCGCGGGTTCAAATCCCGCACTCGACATATCTGGATTTTTTTTATTTATCAGTAGGAGTACATGGTGACTCGAAGCGGGGGGGGGGGGGGGGGGGAAATATTTCCCGCCCGCTCTCTCGGAGAGGTCTGGAAAGCGCCACTTACCTTCGGTTAATAAACAGTAACTTGTCAAATTTTGCGGAATTATGCAAGTTGTTATATAAACCGTGCAACTTGTTTTTGACGGAGCCCATTTTTTCCTGTCCACAATTATTATATTCAACTATAATATCGCTGACTATTTAATATATTTTATATAAGAATAAGAAAATGGAAAAGGGGGCGTCCGGAACGCTATATCCCACCTCACGTTTTAGTTTGCGACCGGTAACTAAAAATAATAATTTTTTTTAGTTATACATATTATTAATATTACCACAAAACTCCCTATAGCTAGACAAGGAAAGGTAATCTAAAAGTTTTAATTGTGGATAATAAGATATTCTAATTTTTAACCAAAAATATCCTTTCAAGTTATTAATTTTTATTATCATAACCATAAAATTATATTTTGAGCGAGTGCGGAAATAGCCCGCCATAGTCTTATTAGTGCGATAGTAAGATATTGTAAGTATAAAAAACACCAGATTCGCTAACTTGGGAACATCGACAACCAAGTTATACAACGAAAATGCTTACAGAACCGTTTTGTTATACAGGGTGTTATGGAAATGACTTATTATATTTAAACCGGCAAATCCTGAGATGAAAATAAATTGAGAAAAATAACCATAAATTCCGCTTTGAATTATTAAGCGAAATATACACGTTATATGAAATCTCAAAATTGACGTGGCCGCTCCTGAGGACCTTCGCAATCAATAGTTTATTGAGGCAGTGTCGAGGTTCAAAAGAGGTTAGCGCATTATAGGCGGTGTTGTCATATTGCAAGACAGAACACGTTATTGACAACAAGACGTCTTTGACACGCGTTATTACTTCTTTTTCAAACTTTGTAGAAAAAAAACTACAATTTTAAGGTACATACTCTCTTACCTTCGATCTTATTTTAAAATAATCCGTTTTATAATTAAATTCCATAAAGAAATAAAACACAAAAAGTACGTTTTTCAACAGTAGATAATATCACACAAATTTGAAATCACATCACAACATTTATTATTATGAATTATTTCACAACAGAAGTACTGCTACAACTAACCAAAACGTTTAAAATTAGTATACGTCAAGTACGTGGAACCATCGACAGCGTCAGTCCAACCCTGAGTCTTTTAGGACATTGAAGCGACGATAGTGGCGCGCGGCCGGTATCCAAGCAAGGGCGAGACACGCGGTGTGATCTGACAACACGGTTAGTATACTCTAGTGACCCACATTGTTACTAAGCGAATCCAGATGGAACGGCGCGACAGTATGTGGGTGAAAAGGATTTTTACCTTAGTATTTAGATAGGTATTCGATTTAAAAAAAAAGTATGTAGACTTTCTCTAGGACACCCAAGGAGTCACCCATTTAAATATAATACGTCATTTCCATAACACCCTGTATATTGCTAGATTTATTGAATTAAAAAAAAACTTCTAATAAATAGTTTTATAATTTGATAAAAAGTCCACGACAAACAAATACAAGTACAAGGTCCTTTGGTTTTTACGATAAAAATAGTGCCCCCTGGTAGTAAAAAAAATTGAAAGAGTTCAACATGTAGAATAAGATCCCGCATTGACAAAAAATAGCAGTGCATGTCACCGTTTTTATATAAAGAGATGAAGTTCTTTTTATATTATTTTAAAGCAGCATGAAGTTTGGTAGGTCCAAGGTTTTTAATGATAAAAACCACAAACATTTGTCTTTCCGCGGGAGTTCTCAGCGGGATTATTGTGGAGAGCAGTTCCGCCCGCAGGACTTTCGGAAACCTGCTTTTTCCACAAGGACATATAATGCAAGGAAATATATGAGATAAGAAAATACTAAAGACTAAAAGTGGATTAAACGGGCTCTACCAACAGGATGTATAGTCCTGCTCGCAGTACTGTAACTGTAGGTTCTATACAAGCGTATAGATATTGTCCTAAGTGCCTTTATATTTCAGGTCTCATGAAATCAATAGGTCAAACCCAAGGACGTTTAGGCATAACATGGATTGTATCCGATACATCGTTCCCCCTGGTTTCAAAAAGAAAAAAATTAGCAAAATATTTTGTATCGACAAAATTTCATCTTGGTTTTATTCAAGTTTGTTACTTTTCTGTAATTTTGCTAATACATTTTTTCACACATCACTAGCCTGAAGGCTCGTGATTTTATGTCAAAACTTCGCGAAATTTCCAAGTAATAAACTTTCATACCAGCCGAATATTTTGCCGACAAAATTCTCTCCCTTATGATTATCATACAGGGAGATGTATCGTTAAGTCGAACACCGGAAATCCCATTTATATGTTTTGAGGTGGTGGCTGTAGAGACCCCCTGAATAGACCGACACGGTAAACACGTGTACCGAGTTTGAATACATATTGGTAAACCAATCCTAAGCTATTCAATTAAACGTCATGGCAAAACCACGACACTCTCATAGTTCAGATAATACAGCAAACACCAGCAATTTAATTTTTGTCATTGACAAAACGAAAAGTAGTGTCAGTGACAATATTTTTCTTAGTCGTTATCGTCAGCTTGACCTCAATTTTTGGCAATAGAGTCCTGTATCGTGGTTTTGCCATATCGTTTAATTGAATAGCTTAGGATTGGTCCACCAAAATGCATGTAAACTCGCCACATGCATTTACAATGTCAGCCTCTTCAAGAAGTGTTAAGGCAGTTTTTCTATAAAATTACAGGGAAGCCAATATTCACCCACCTCAAAAATGACATGGGATTTCCTATGTTCAATTCGTCGATGTATCACCCGGTATACGAGAAAAAAGACAAATAGTGATAAGACTTTGACGGTTTACATCTTGTAATTGACGTGTAGATAATTTTAAAAATGTACAACATTTAAAAAAATCATAAACAATAAAAAATCGGGACCTATCGTGGACTTGTTCCCTTTAACATCAGCCGAACAAAAACTAACCTTTGATTTTCGAATTCCTGAGAAGTCTGCTTCTGCAGTTTGGTGAACAAACTCTTCCACAAGTTGCTTTCAATGTCCATTTTTGTTTAAATCGGTAAACTTACAAACAAACGTTTTTGAATGAGAAAAAAATATAAAAACAAACGGAATACAAACACAAATATTACACGGCCCAGGTCACTTTACGAATGTCGGGCGTCACGCATCACTCAAACAAAAGTATTCACAGATGAGAAGTACGAATAGCAATTTTTATTAAAAATTAAATTATATGTTAAATTATGGAAATGACAACAGTGGCTGCTGATTTTGAACTGATTCGAATTCCGCTCTATTGAGATACCTAATTTAAAAGTAAAACTCTCTGTGTGGGGAACATTGTAATTAGTCATATCCCATGGTTTTAATTATTTGCAAACAAAAAACTTATTATACTGTAACCTTCTTCGAAAACGGCTGTTTACGTTTTAGCAATTCTTAAACCCATTTAATGGCTTGTTCAACAAATTATTTAGACATTAGAACTTTTGAGCTGAGATTTTGTTTGCCGTAATTTCCTTATCAGCAAGTTAATTTTGGATATGATGTTTACTTTATATACCTATTGTACACATTAACATCATTTAATTCATATTAATTTAAATTTCGAATTTTGCCGAATTTTCAAGAAACATGCGCATCCTACTTAATTATTTATAGTATTCTTTTAAGAGAATATCTTGATAACTAATTATAAAAATCATGATAGATCAAACAACATAACTAGATGATATAAGCCGAATAACGGTCATAATACAATAATGTAGATTAAATTATCAATAATATCAATATAAAAATATCAAATATAGTAGCATATTATATACAGGGTGTTAGTAAGGCGCGGAACTACTATGCAGCAAGACCAGGCAACGCGGGGGGGTGGTTGTTCGGGTTTGTTCTAATGAATGGGGGGGGGGGGGGGGGGGCATCCAGGGGACCCATGTCCCAAAGTGGTCTCCCGTTACGTAATGCGAGGCCCCCCGCCACTTCAAAAAGTGTTTTTTTCTTACGCCACACTAATTTATTATGATTTATTACTATCATCAAGAAAAGGAGTTCCTACACATCTGTCGATAGCCTTAGATTTTGAGAACCTTTACAATTTTTTTGCAAATAAGGTAATTTTTGGCCTTGTTTGTGTGCCGCGCAAGCCAAGTACTGAGCTCCTCTGAAGGGGGGGGGGGGGGGGCAGGTCCAGACCCACCGGGCCTAGTAGGAAAATAGGTCCTGGGTAATGTTTATAGTAACAAGGAATTAACAACAACGTTTAAAGTCTTTATGTCACCGTAGGTATTTTTAATTGAATGAAAACTTCCTTTTCCTAAAGAATTTAAGGAGAGTGGACACACTGTATATTTACAAAAAGAGACAGCCGAAAACAAACCAAAGAATAACTCCATATTTATTTTTAGAAACATTAATTAGTATGCTTATTTGTATTTTAATGGTATTCTACGGTTGTAATGCACAATATGCAATAACTTCTTCGTAAAAAAGTTCATTGTTTGTTAATACTCCTGGCCAGTTGTATTTTGTATTTTACGCATAAGTTTTGATTCATTTTAAACCAAAATAGCTTCTCTGGACTGAGACGGAAGTAATGAGTTTCTAAGTTCATTTTTCAATTGAACAGAATCAAACATTTTATATTGTTTCAATAAACTGTTAGATAGTTTTTGCGGAAACAATGTTGAATAGGATTCAAAATTATTCTTGGTCAATAAAACGAAAAAATTTAATTCACTGATGTCCGAAAATCTAGTTTTAATTTAATTAATAACAGTGCCTAAAATCTCTTTATAAATTTGTTTATATAGCAGCTTCGGATCTGCTATATTAGAAATTTTCTTCGTATGGCGTCGCTTCGATTAAGACGATTAAGACACACTATCCCACTATGCACCGCCGTGAATGTCGGATTTGCTTTAAACTTTAAAAATACGTACCAAATTTGAGATAAAATAGAAAAAACTATCTTTTCCGCTAACGAAATAAAAGATTATAGTTATTGATCTATAAAATTGACAACTTCCAGGGGGGGGGGGGGGGGCAAGTGCCCCAACTTGCCCCTCCCTAACGATGGCCCTTTGATTATCACTTCATTATTTACCTTCCAATACCGTTAAAAGAATGCACGAAACATGGCAACTCAGCTAACTACTTATTTATGAAAAAAATACATGTTTAATTTATAAACATTTGACTGTATGTCCACATGTTTACCTATGTTTACTCTCGGCCATATTCACTTGTAAACACGAAACGAAATTTCAAATTAAAATATTTGTTCCAAGGTTTAAAATAAAACTGGATATTGTATTTTCGGGCGCCACGTCCAGACGGGTCTGTTAGCTAGCGTCGGCGTCGTCGAGCTGCTTATTTCAGATATTTTTGCCAAAATAAAGTTCAATAGAAACATAAATAATGCTAGGCTTGTTAACTTTTAAATAATATATGACGATTTCTTAAATGAATGGCTTTCCCGACTTCTGACCTAATTCTAGGGATCATACTCGTAGTTAATAGATATTTATATATAATAGTCATTCAGTTTAAAAAGATTAATATTTCTTCATAGATGGTTTTTACCGCGATTTGACGAATTGCTAAAGAAATGATGATAATGTATGGCGTTACTTTGGAATTTCCTTGTAATTCGTTATTAAACTTCGCATAATTTTATGTTTTCATTTCTTAAATTGTGTTTCGCATTTTCAAAGAATATAACGGTACCAAATTTCATTAAAATCGGTGACTACCAATTGTGTCGGTCTTCTTGTTACTATAGTATTTCCAAACCTAATTGAAATCTCTATAAAAACTAGTTATCCGGTTGCACCGGCAGGGGTGTCGTATTGCCCGAAATCTTTATGGTCAGGCAGAGTGCCTTTTTTATTAGATATTCTTTTGTCTTTAAAATGACAAAACATTTTTTTTTAAAACTGTGAAAACAAAAAAGATATACGAACAGGACCGTACTTCGCCCTTAATGAAAATGATTACAAGGTCATATTTTCACACACCGAGACCTTCTTTACTGGAAAATAAACAATCTATTTTCTCGAATAAAAGAAGGGCTTGTGGTCATCACTGGAAATCCACTTTTAGAATTAATTTTGATATCTATTGTCCACGTGTCGATAGATTTTTAATATCGTTACATCCCTACAACCGATTTCGGTTCTGGACCGTTATCGTTGGTTGGCAACCAAACCGGCACCAATACGGCGGGGTTGCCTATATGACGGCGACAACATTGTGCGCAAGACAACCGACGAGCAACCTTTAAAAATATGAACGGCAATTCTTTCAGTCATATTTTTACTGCGCATCCCATAAGTTGTACGTATCCATAGTTATAGGTCGGTGGCTGTAACTCAAAAAGTTTTCGACTTTTTGTTTTATGATTTACCATCTTTATTTTAACATGTAGAATCACCCTCCATAGAATACCAGTACCAGGTACCTGTCCATTATGGCCGCGTAAAATATGTCAACGACTTGTATGAAAAAAATGTAATTTCCTGAATTTATACCATAGACTTGTTTTATTATACTGGGATATACCATCGTGACGAAACAGAATTCTTGCCAAATAAATCGTGGACATGTGACCGCATAATTACGTAAATATGCAGATTTTAAAAAGTGCTTAATAAGCGTGCTCCCGACTTCAACTATCTATTAAAATATATCCCCAGCGTTGCATGCGTTTGCACGAACTTCCTACATTGTATTAAATTAATCAATATGTAATATCAACGTTAATTTTTTTCTTTATTGTTTGTTTTGATCGGTAGCCCAAGGTCAATTGCGGTACCTACTAATAATAGTACTTAATTCTCATCGTGAATTATTTCTATCCTGTTAATATGGGTCACGGCATAACCATTTATGGTGAAATGTAATATATTGGTTATTTTAGTAGCTAATTGCCTGTTTATTCACGTTTGTTTGGCAATAAAAATGTTCTATAATGAAACATCTGAGTTGTGCGTGAATCTACGTGATAATCATCGTCTTCCAGTATCACAAGTTACATTAAATTCACCCAAAATTCAATCCACCTTCTAGTGTCATTTAAACAGGGGAAAGTAGGGATGACAATCGCACCTCCATAAATTGGAAAAAATATTAGAAACTTTGTCATCATAATTCAATTTGATAAGCTAAAAGTTACAAAGCGAAATCTATCACTTGGACTTCGAATATTCATCAAGTTCGCCACTGCCCATAGGTGGCAAAAAGGGTTAATCCGTCCCTGCGATTATGTCTATTTTTCATCATTATTTTGAACGATAAAATATGGGTTTTGGCCATAATTATATCATATCAATAATCTGTCCCCATTGAACGAATCTATATTTAATATTTGTAATTGTTAAAGGATCAGAGAGAGGTCAACGTTATGGGCTGAAATTTACTATTGCTAAATCTAAGACATTAAGATGAAGATGGAAAACCCAATTACATATAATTTGTAATCTAAAAATACCCAATAAAAAAGCAGTAAATTTATGTTGCACGGTAATTACGACCGATTTAAGACACGCACAATGAATTTTGGAGTGGCGTCATCTCGTGATATCCATCTGCCGAAATTTCCGGTTAGTCTATAGGATTTTCACATTATTTGTTCCGTAATGGCACATAGTATTTTTTTTTTGTCGCATTTTCAAAGAATAAGTGAGGAGCCCGCGTGCAAAAAACGGGTACCTATATCCAATTTTGTAAAATGTTCAGGAAACGTGAAGTGCCAATATAAAAATTTGAAAATATTAAATTTTTTTGAAGAAGTTTTTATTTTATTTTTTTTTACTAATCAGAGTAATGTATATTTTTTCATAAAAAAAGTGAAATTCTCTGTGTACTTAATTACGAAGAAAACAATGGATATATCCGTTTTTGCACCCAAATGAGAATCATTTAAAAAAAATAGACGATTTATTTATTTTTAAATAATAAACAAAATATATTTTTAAATGTGTAGGTACAGCAGTTTCTTCGTCTAGTAAACAATCACAGGTAATAAATAATAAATAATAGTAAATAGTGTTCAGCGTCCTGGTTATTATTTCCTTCTACATCTTCATTTTTTTCCTCACTGTTGACCTGCAGTAGGTTCCTATACCTTAGAAGATCCTCCCTACTTTCCCATTCTTTCCCATAATGTTCCTTCATCCAGTGGCGTAAACTTTTTTTCTTTTTGTCTGGGATAGAGTTACCAAGTCGTGCCATATTTAGCCGAATGTTGTCAGATTTTCCTTTTTTTAACAGAGATTGCCAAGTATTATGTGAAATAAATCGATAGTATTGAAGAGTTCTTATTTTAACAGTAACTTCCTTTTTTTTGTTTATTTTTTTATTTGTAATTCAATTCTCTTCCAATTGGAAATTAATTTAAATTTTTTAAATACCTTTAGAAGTTATTTTATGTTATACATCTGCCAATTCTAACCAAGCGATTTTACAGATCCCATTTCTGACTAAAGGTCCACATATTCTTGTTTGGTTGTCACCAGTGGATTTTTCCTTAGAATATGTGTGTGTCCATAATGTGTTACGTGTTACGTATGTAAGATAATGTGTGCAAGATCACGTGGTTACAGTAACAACGTCTCTAAGAAACCAAAAATAAACGCGGGAAAAGTGCAGATATTCGATAAAGTGGTTATATACGCTTTTGCTACAAAAATTTGGTTATAACCGGTTTTGTTCACAAGAGCTAACTTTTCCTAACCATTTTAACGAGTTATATCAGGTTTTGTTCGCAAATAAATAGATCAGTCGACAGATCCCACGAAAGTGGATATATCCGGTTTTGCACGCGAGCTCCTCAAGTGGTCCTAACTAAAGGTCTATGCCGAAGTTTTTTTCTTCACACTAGTAAGTATAATAAAAACACTGCGATAACTAAATTTAACAAATAAACAATTACTTTTTCAATAATTAATGGAAGCAATTAAATGGTTTGCCGTTATTAAAATTGGTTCGAAGCAAAAAATAGCCATTAAATCATTTGATCAGCATAAAAAGATTTTGCTTGCAATAAATAAAAATCAGGCTGCAACACTTGTTCTTGCAAAAAATGCTACAAACTGTCAACAATTTAACCGACATCAGTCCGCTTGTAATATCATGTGTTCGCTTAATTAAGAGTCGAGCTGCGAAATGATTACTTGGTCAGCAAGATTTTACAATTGGTCAGTAGAAAAAACCATGTCTAGAAGGAGTTTACTTCAGAGGTTTGCATATTAAACAATGGTGTCAATATAAATCATTGAATTGCGTTTGTTTTGAATAATCGACAAAGCTCGTTATTGTGGGCGGAGCGAAAGCAGTCGCGTGATACGAGTAGCTAATTGCGTGCGTGTGTTTTCATTCGGTGTAGCAGTCAAGGCCCAAAAGGTGTAGCGGGGGCGAGTTTTCACTTGTTTTCCCAGGGCACTGTGAATTTATGTAATTTTCTAGTGTTTTGTTTTGCCGAATACAAAAGGAAATCGGCTACAAAAGGTGTAGCGGGGGTGGGTTTTCACTTGTTTTTCCAGGGCACTGTCACTATTTCACGTTTTATTGCTTTTTTTATGATGGCCAAGATTAAATATTTTGCTTACCCGCTGATTGCTTACCAATATCTGATTAAAAGGGGATCGCTCATAGCAGCTTATATATTTAATTTGCGTACCAAAATAATTTAGAGCACTCTAGTATGAAATTAATTACTGACCGATTCAGAAATGTTTGCTGTCCATAAGTTGCTGACCAACTAGCCATTTTGGCTGACCGATTACATTTTTCTGTTCGCAAAAATAAGAATATTTTGCTAACCAGTTAAATGATACCCATAATTAATTGGGCGACTCGACAAAACGGGAAGGGTTAAAAATTATTTAGGCCTCACTCGACACAAGGGTATCAAAAACAAGTGCCGTTGATAGTCCAATCGATGAAATAGTCTAATTGACAACATAAGTATTTTTATATTTAAAGATTTTTTTACAATACCATGCGGCGGTTTTTTTGCCTCGCTAAATTTGTTCGGGTTATATTTTTTGTAACAAGACCAAACAATTAGTTTTGATTGGATTGGATAACTAAAGTTAGCAGCTGGCCCAAGAAATTTTTTTTTTTAACATCCTCCTTGGAAGCAGATCGGTGAAATAGTTTTTGGGGCCCCGCTAATGGAGCCGTAGTGGTCCCTAAACCTAGCGAACACAGGGGCAATTGCCCCCTCTACCCCCCGGTAGTTACAGCCCTGATTGTGAACATATTGCGTCGTTGTGCGTTTACTCTTTTAAACGTAAGTCACTAATGGCGTTTCCTGGGCATCGTACTATGGTACTATTGTTCCACTTCAAGTAATATGGAAAATATTCACCTGATACGACGAAAGAGTATTTACCCGTGTTTGTTTACTGACCCATATCGCCATATTATACAGGGTGTTCCTAAATGATATGTATTTGCTAATGGATAATTGCTGGATAAATTAAGTTGAAAACATATACAATGGTTTGGTCGAAAACTGTTTGAGATATTACATTACATTTTGGTATATAATATTATGATATAAAATCACACATTTTTACCCAAAAAAAGTTTTCTTCTCAAGCCAGTGGCGCAGGCACAGCCACGCCTCAGTACAAAAAATATGTTATAACAAAGAAGTATGCATAATTATTTTGTTATGTTATTTTCTTTCAAACGGCTTTACCAGAAATACGAAAGAGCCCTTTTTTCTTTAAAATTAAATGATCATTTATAATAAGATAATTGCCTCTAAAATATCAGTGGCGTAACATATTTTTTGTTAAAATTGTATTGTATCTGTACCTACCTCATTGTTTTGAAACAGCTTTTTGAGGTAAAAATGGTTTTATATCAAATATATTACAAACTACAGATCGAAAAATGTACATTTCTAGCCTACGCAACGAATGCAAACAGTATATCCCACCTATTTCGGTCATTATTGCAGCATAGCCAGATTATATTTATCGCAAAGGTACTATCTTGCAAAATCCCAATGAAAAATTTGTTAATTTGACAATTACAACTGATGAGAGATTCTTTAAAAAAATATTATTATACTTAAAAGTATCAAACGAATCTTGAACTAATCCAACTGCACTCTGGCAACATCTATTTTTATTTTACTACTGACCGAGAATCCAGGAGCCAATCTATGAATGAATACTAATCTAATACATTACAACGTTGGGGCGGTGATCTGATTGTTGATTGTTTATACAGCGTGGCCCATCGAAAACAGTCCAGCAAGGTTTACAGCTGTGTACGTGAAAATTAAAAAAAAAAACTCGGACCGGTAAACTTGTATTTTCAGGGGGACACGTTTCACTATTAATTTCATCCCTGTAACCTCAACCCCCCTAGCGGGGACGGCTACTGCCCTTGTTTTTTCAAATGGGAATGGGTATGTTGTGATACATCTTTTTAAAGGGCATTAAATTCTCTTTAAAATGGCGCTTTGTTTTGTAAATTTGAGCTACGCGCCGCCGAGAAATTGCGTTTTAAAAAATGTAATTTTATTGAGTAATACTTACATGTTATCTTATTAAATGTTGAAAATGTCCGCCATTCACCTTCATACAATAGTACAATAACTGTTCAAAGTGTTCTCGGACATTGTGAAGAACATCTGGTGTAATTTGCGAAGCGCCATTTTAAAGAGAATTTAATGCCCTTTAAAAAGATGTATCACAATATACCCATTCCCATTTGAAAAAACAAGGGCAGCCCCCGCTGGGGGGGGGGGGGGGGGTTGAGGTTACAGGGATGAAATAGTGAAACGTGTCCCCCTGAAAATACAAGTTTACGGGTTCGGGTTTTTTTTTAATTTTCACGTACACAGCCGTATACCTTGCTGGACTGTTTTCGATGGGCCAACCTGTATATGTATTTTGGTTGATTTGTGTTTTTTTTTGTGATTATTGGTGAAAAATCCTCTTTATTATAATTGCATTCATGTGTAACATCAAAGAGTTTTATGAATGGATTGTGGGTGGGACCTTTGTTTTATATAAAAAATTCAAATTTAGTCTAATCTGGTTTCGAGATTTTTTGATAAAAACCAAAAAAAACAACCTTTATACTCTGTATATCGCAAACACACATATGTGTATATGATCTTCTTGACGAAAATTGGCCCCGGAATCACCTATTAAAATAACCCTTCTTATTATCAAAGAATATGGTTACGCTCTAATATTCTCAAAAAATATGATATTAAATAGGAACCATAAATTAGCGAATAACTTTATTACTGAGCCCAAATCGTTTGCACTAAAATAGACTGTCCCGCCACTTCTCTTATACAGAAGGCATCTTTTAACGTACTTTTGAGTATCCATTTGGATACGCAAGCCTTTTATTTGGATACCCAGTAAACATCAAATGGATCCAGAACATTTTTAATTACTTAGTAATTTAAAAACTACTGAACTGATACCAGCGATGACATGATCAGAGTCAGAAAATATATTAAAAGAAGGGCTGTTTAAAAGACATGGATACGCAGCAAAAATTCACTAAAGACGCAGTAAAAAATCACTAAAAGATGCCTTGCTTATGTACATATTACGTGACACCGTGACAAAAAGGTACAATTTCAAACGTTAGCTAAATTTCTATTGTTCCAAAAGGCGCTTGTTAACCAGATATTTACCGTATTACATTGTTAACACGTTATTGTTTAAAGTGCGTTTTCTACGTACGCATCAATTTTATTTTAAATGCAGTAGGAAATATGTAGTTACAGATAATAGGTTGTGTACTCGTCGAGAATACTAAGTGATTGTAATCTTATTTATTATATTTATTAATTATCTGTACAATTAAATACATTCATTATTAGCGAGCTTGTAGAAAAATCATTTATATTTTGTAATAATATGTAATAATATAATGTAATATGTTATTTGTAATATACTGTTGAAAAAAATATATATAATTTAGTGGCCAAACAATAATTATGGCTCCTATCAGACCGATGTAATTTTTAAAAATAATATCCTTGACTCTTGACCCTTGATTGGATAAGAATTTTTCGCGGTTGAGACTAGGATTTGTAATTATTGTAAATTGCATCATGGACTTTATTTTCTTAGTAAGTAAATTTGTACGTACTATTTGTTTTACCAAAATGATGGTATTGCTTGCTGTCGCGCACGCCACTGGTGGAATGGCCAAATCTGTTTAAATTGAGAAATAGTATATTACGTGTCGAGGTGGAAAGTGTTTCATTCCTGTCGAGAGAGATACTAATGAAACTTTTCACCGAGGTTTGTATACGATTTTATTTACAACCACATCTAACATTCACTTCTTATTATTTTGAATTAAAATTATTAATAAAAGATAAATGTCATTTTGACTGTTCCATTCAAAATTTAGACAGTAATTTCAAATAACCCCAGGTGGTAAAATAACGTAGGTAATAATAGACATCAAGATGGCAAATATCATTTTTTTAATATGGTTTCCATGTCACTAAACAATATATTATTTTAACAAGGAGGAATTTGATTTTGCTGGTACTCCACCGGAAGTTCGAGAAGCAGCAAAAATAGTAGAAGAAGATCTTCTGCCAACTAAAAGCCGCCCGAGATATGACAAGGCATATAACCGTTTCAAAGAAATCCTGGTTCTGGTTACAATAACTGTTCTGGTTCTTAAACGATTTTTTAGAATTTCGGTTTGTTCCGGATATCTCCGGAACTACTCGGAATTTTAAAACTTTCTAAACGGCATATTATTAGGCACGTAAATGCGCAACTTTACCTCCATTTAACCGACTTCGTATCTCTTACGGTTTCCGAGATCCCTGTACTGGCCCTCCTTATCTAGGACACGTTGTATAAACACGCAAAGCTATTAGCATTTTTAAAAAAGTGTGTTCGTATATTATTTTGAGATGTCGATTACAAAAAAATAATTTACTTTCCACCCTGGTGGAAAGTAAAAGTAAAAAAACGTCAACTTTCCACCTTTCAATCAAAGATAGATGTAAAGTCATTATTACATGCATGGTTGCAAATAAAAAAAATTCCGACTCCACATTCAAATTACTTATTTAAAAATATTGTCCTCTACAATCTAGAATAGCTCATTAGAGGTAAAAACCCCCTAAAATCAACCCACATGCGGCGGCGCCATATACATATGTTTTCACTTATCACGCGCCAATGTATTGGGATATTTACCAAACAAATGCGCGTGCTACGACCTTTCGTCGTTCGCTGACACGATGAGCCGCGACCTGCCATTTAATGGAATATCAAAAATCAATGTAAACTACTTACATGGGATGTACTTTTGTCTTCCCTTTCTGAAATAGCCGAGTAAGCCTATTCCCCTTCTTCCTAGCATTGGTATCCAACGTATCTCTAAGGCGGACATGTTGCATTTGTAGTTTTCTGAGATTTTTCAAAATACACCTAAAATATACGTTTACAATAATAATCGGAGCGCTAACCAATGTTTTAATTTCTAGACTAAATTAAAATCATTTCGAATTTAAAGATATTCCGTTTATACCACTATCGCGTTTTTCTATTTTTAGCGTCTTGAGAAAAAAACAAATGGCAAAACCACGGTATAAGACAAAACGTAACCGACTGATTTTATTTATAAAAAAATAATGCCAAATCTTTATTATTTACCAGGGAGTTAAAACGGATTTACACTAGAGTGAAGGTATTTCAAAATTTTTTAATAATATTCTTATATCGACACCGATATGGAAGAAAGAAATTGTTTATACTTAAAAAATAGGCTGGTTATTCCAGTCCCGCGGCATAATATACAAAAATTTAGACTTTCTCCTAAATTTTTTTATTTTTATTCAACTTCAATTAATATTAAAATTATTATAACGAGAATCAAATCTTTGTTGACAAAATGATAGATCGTGCCAGTAGTGCTTTTAGGCGATTAAAAAATTAACCGAGATAAGATAAATATTGTAGATTATTTGATTTTTCTAAATAGGAATTTAACATACCTACATATCTACTATATTAATAGATAAGGAGATATATGGGTCAAAATATATATACTATGTATGTACCAAACAGTAGGTAAATAACCAGGTAGAAATTATACGCCACTTTTTTATTAGTGGCTTGTCAAAATATTCCGAATAAATTCATATTAAAAAAATATATTTGTGCTGCAAAAGTATCATTTTAAATTTCAATATTGAAATTACAGAAACATAAATATATTTTTTGCAATTTCTGGGATTCGATTCTGTAAAGTCCGTATGATGGGGTCGAATATGGGTGAAAATTAAGTGAAGGCGAGCCAAAAATATACAGGGTGTTACATATAAAAACTTAAAACTCGTTTGATTTCCAGACAAACAAAACAGCTGGCAACAACGTCAATATTGTCATTCGCTACGTAAGATCCTCTTAGACAACTGTACCAAATTTCATTTAAATCGGCCAATAAATTGTTAAGTTATAAAGCCGTTTCCATACACACTGTATTAAAAAAATCATGATTTAACAGAGAATTTCAAAAAATGTAAGCCGTTCACATATACAGGCTGTCCGCTAATTAATGGGACATGGAAAACCACAGACTCCTTACGTAAAAATATTAGGATTTAATTATACTTACCTATATCCGAAAGTTGATATTAACGGAGATACAGGGTGTTAAAGTTAAAACTTCATTTTTGTTTTCTCTAAGAACTTTGCAGGAAACCAACGTTTTTTTACAAAATTTGGCAATTATGGTTTTTCTAGGATGAAAAAATGATTTTTTAGTGAAATTTTAATGTACAATATAGAGGGCGCTGTCTGCGGCATTTCTTGCGCGTTTATTAGGTCCTAACTTTTTTGTGCCTCGGTGTATTTACGTTTTTAATGAAAATAATACTTTTCTCATATTTATTACGTAAAAAGGGTATACTAAGTTCAGGTCGCTAAGAGTTACCGTTTCGGAGATACCCAATTATTATTAAATTGCAAACAAATTTTTTTTCTTAAAGTAACCTATGAGAAAACAAATAAAATTTAGAGATGCAGTTGCTATGGAACAGAAAATGTTTCATTTTTTAATCTATCGTAAGTTTGCGTTTTCATTGCTGTTGGTTTCTTTCGACACGATATTTTCTAGGGTCAAAGTTATTTTAATTAAAGTAAGTTAAAGAACAATCTAATTGTTGTATTTATTATTCCCAATTACTATTACTAGAACATTAATTTAAAAAATTAACGCTAACTTTAAAGGCTCTCCGAAACGGTAACTCTGGCCGACCTGAACTTAGTATACCTTTTTTACGTAATAAATATGAGAAAAGTATTATTTTCATTAAAAACTTAAATACACTGAGGCACAAAAAAGTTATGACCGAATAAATGTGCAACAAATGCCGCAGACAGTGCCCTCTCCATACATTAAAATTTCACCAAAAAATCAGTTTCTCATCCTAAAAAAACCATAATTGCCAAATTTTGTAAAAAAACGTTGGTTTCCTGCAAAGTTATTAGAGAAAAACAAAAATGAAGTTTTAACTTTAACACCCTCTATCTCAGTTAATATCAACTTTCGGATATAGGTAAGTATAATTAAATCCTAATATTTTTACCTAAGGAGTTTGTGGTGTTTCCATGTCCCATTAATTAGCGGACACCCTGTATTTTTCTTCATAACATGATCTGCGAGAAGAAATCATACTCTGAAATATTAGCTAATCATTGAGGAACACCCTGTATATCTATTAGATATAAGTTTTTAAAACGGAATTAAAAACACTTACCGATACAAACGTCCACGTTCATCTTCTTTAACATCGACTACTCCACATCTCTCAATAAAATTTTCGAAGTTTTTTCTTGCCTTCTGAGCCCTCGTTGCAGTTGTGACTTTTACTAAAACAACTCGCCTTCCTCTTCTCCGTATTGCATTTGATCGTTTGAGGGAACACTGCTCGCACGAGTCAATCCAACTCTCTTGAGATCCACGATAAGCTCTAGGACTTTGCATCGATTCGTACATTTTGAATCTGGTTCTTGCTTGAACAGAAGTTGTCGATAATATTACGACTATAAGCACTTATTATTTTTTATCAAAGTTTAATTCATGTATAGTCGTAAAGAAAAATCATTTTGGAAATAATGTTGTCGATTTAATTCCCGCAGGAATAAATTTAAGTCCGCAAAGAAGCGAAAATCTTTCCTACCACAATTGGTAAAACTGAACAACACTGCTAGAATCAAAAAATTGTTGCCCATTAAAAAAAGTCAAAAAAATCCCACCCTTCTCATCTAACTAAAATAATAATTCAGACTATTTTAAGTACAAGTATAATCACTGTCGGAAAAATAATCTATTGATAAAAAAATCGAAATAACACTATAACATCGCGTAAAAATGCAACATTTTAAACAACCAGAACACATTTTACGTTTATGTGATTTATTTTGGTATAAAAGTTAACAATAGAGACCAAAAGAATGGACATGGGGAAAAAGGGGGGACAGGCATATCCGTTATAGATTACAGTGCTTTTACAACTTGTATGTACAGTAATGCCCCGCTTGACTGAAAACAAAGTGCTTCTATGTTGAAATAAGAGTTTTTGCATTACACTATATCGGTATTAACTAAAAATAGAAAAAAACAGTGACCGGTGGTAGATGATAATAAAATATTACACATGGATGACGCTGGGTTGATGCCATGCCTTGATCCTACAGGGTTTTATGGAAATGACGTATTATATTTAAATGGGTGACCTAGAGAAGCGCTACATTTTTTTTTAAATCGAACGTTTAAAAAGTGGGGTAATTCACCCCTAAACCCACACACAACTCCTCGGCACATTCATATATGAACATATTACATTGCCCAGTTGATGAATCAACAGATGTTCAAGCACAATGTTGTCAAAACGTTTAAGAGTGTAAAACTTTAGTTTCTTATAAAAATAAATATTTAGCTTACTTAGAAAGTAAATCCGGGACGCGATTAAGGAATCCAGGGCACAGTCACTTTCAGTTCTTTTTTCTATGGGAAAAACTTTATGCTCATCACGTGTCCTGATGATAGTGTGGGAGTGCATAATAAGCTTATCACTAAACCTCAACACTAACGCATAATTACACTTTACAATAACACATAGAACAAGAGCACTTAATCATTTCGCAATAGAAATAATAAAAAATCGTGGCAACGCTGTATTTTTAAATATTAGCCCGATTGTCCACAATCAGATGTTTAAAGAAGCCGGCCGATATCGATCGAGAGAACCAACGTGTTATTTATTTTTAAAATTTTTAGATGTTAAATACATTATTTCCCAGACAATTAATACGGGTGTATTTTTGTCTACACAGTAGCACTTTAAAATACTAATCCAGATTGAACGGCACTTATATGTGCTGTAACGCGAAAACTAATGTGATTTTGTGATGTGAGTACTTGGTGTTTTTTTATAAATTAAGTTGGTTTTAAATAAGTCCGAAAAGGTAAATAAAATTGCATGTTTTTTTCTAAAGGGTAAGTGGCATTTATAAACTTTTAAGTTGTCCAGATCTGACGGGTGTCGTTCGAATTGAACAAATGAGAACATACCTGACCATTTATAAACTCCCCGGCGGTTCGTTCGAATAATATAAAGTTCAAATCTGTCAAACGGTTATTGACTTTCTAAAGAGTTTACCCTGAAGATATGACAACACTGTTCAAGATTCACTGCCATATGTTGCTGTGTTTACCTTCCGAACAGGGCACCACGTGGTAATTTTTGGTTTGACATAAGGTCATGTACAGGGCATATTAAATTAAAGCACCATTTTTGGATATTTTTCTTCAATTTGTTTTCATCTCAGGAATTGCCGGTTTAAATATAATACGTCATTTCCATAACACTCTGTATACAGAGTAGGTAACTACTTAATAGGTAAAACAATATTTTAGTATGTATTTATCACTTCCAGTTAAATATTTAATTTTTCGAAAAAACGCTCACATCAGTCGATTTAAATGGGCATTTTTAAAATTAATTTTCATTTCTACAGGGTGATTCAAAAAAAAATATTTCACGTGAAATCTTTTTTTGTGTCTTCCTGTATGAATGAAAATTAGTATAAACAAAAAATGAAAAAGGCGAATCCGCGCGTTTTCTCGAAAAATTAAAGATTGAATTTTAAATGAATTTATTCCAACTTATTTAATCTCACTGTATATTATATTACCTGGTAGTAGCGTAGTGTTTTCAGGTCAAAAATAAGAAAAGCGGTCAACATGTCCTTTAAAAAACGGTAGATTTAAAAATACGTCAAATGTTTAACATAAACAAAAAAAAAAAGCGTACCTAATGCCATCCGAGGACAAATATTTCTAATGAACTAATTATGAATCAGATAATTGTTAAGATTTCTTGCACATATTGTTATGACAACAATTGTTGGTCAATTCAAATTGAAACAGTCACTGTCTACGTATTATTTTGAATGCATTAATCCAACAATAGTATTTTTGTAGATAATAAGTTTCTGTGTTTTGTTTTCACCAAATTAATTCGTCAACGTTTTGTTCTGCGTCTGATGCGGGATGGGGAAGACTAAGAATATGGAATGCAAAATTTGTGAGGAGATCAGTTATCAAATTACGTCAGTTAGGAACCGCCAAAAAATTTAAACTTTTAATTCTGTAACAATTTTTTAATTAGTCAATTTTAATAAAAATATATACTTATACGTAACTACAAAAAAAAACAATATACAAATTTTAAAACCTAATCTTTAACTCGAGTCAAAAGTATATAAAATTAATAACGTATACTAGTTTTAAAAAAGCTTTTGTTTAGAAATATGCGCCACTAGATATAATGTTAATTATTTTAAGAGATATTTTTTTCAATTTTTAGAATATAATCGCGTCTCAAACATTCCTGTTCAGTGCTGTTGCTTTATGAAGCATTATGCGCTAAAAAAATTATCGCATCGCTTGTCGACGTTCAGTCATTGCATTCCTGATGAGTATTGTAATTTGGAATACAATCGCTAAACTAGAGAATTAAAATTTCCGGAAAAATTGAGTCAAGAGAAAATGGAAATATATTTTTCTTATAAACTAGAAACATTTCGTGTTTAATTGTTAGACTTGTTTATATTATCAAATAAGATTTATAAATTATTTTGATTTCCCCCTCGCCTTTCGGTAAATCCCCGAAAAAATTCACCAGCCAAAACAAGCGCCTCGCGGCAATATTCTTTTCAAACTAATCGTATTACGATTTTTTGTGTTTGTGATTTTTTTACGGCAAGTTAATAATATTTAATAAATTATTTCTCTGAAGCATTTAAGGGGGTCGTCTACCCAATAGGTCGCGTTTCAAGCGCTATATTCTACAGTTCGTTGTGTGGAGAGAAAGCGAGATACAGAGTTGCCGCTTGGTACACGTCTTTATTCATATATCATAAGTATGAGTATTTTTTTTTTAATTTTGAAAATTGCGGAAGTTGCGGTCCTGAGACGGTGGCTACGAAAAATCGGCAACGCTGCAGAACTCCGGTGATTGTAGGCGACTCAGGTGTCTGAAAGGAAGCAACAAAAAAAATCAGCATCTGCACACTCTTAGCTATGTCCCCTACCAGAATCAAAAGAAAAGAACAAAAAATCAGACTTTGGCGTAATTAAAAAAAAATGGATTTCTTCGATTTTTTGAAAGGTTTTGTGCTTGTAAACAAAAAAATTTTGTTTTTACGTTTTGTCATTGCGGTACTGGTTATAGCGATGCATGCACTAAAGATCTGTGCCAAATTTCAGCCGAATCCGTTGGGAACTTTCCGAGATATCGCCGGAGCTTCCCGGAAAAACATTGTTTCGAGAAAAACGAGATTGAAAATCCGAGGATCGGATCATTTTTTATATAAATAAATTGGAGCACGTGGCGAGGAAGATGGAAAATAGTCGACTGCCGAGAAGAAACTAACCGTTTACAATACAGGAATCTCCGTCAGTCGGTCAGGTCAATCGGACAATAGAAGTGGGCGGAGAAGAAGCAGCCGGCCGCGCGGTAGGTGCCTGAGAGCGCTCCCTCGCTCGGGACCACGGCAGCGCTTGCCTTTTCATCTGTATCTCCGTTAATTATGGAAGAAAAAAAAAAATCTCTGGCACAAATGTTCTTGAAACCCTAGAGATCAAATTTATGTGAAAAAGAAGCCGAACTTTTCAAACTTCTGGGTAGACGACCCCCTTAAGTGTTTTAGTCTTGCTTTTTATTTAAATTAACTTAAAGATACTGCGAACATATGTTTGTGTGTAATTTTGATATTAAAACACGTCTTTTTCTCAATCAAATCTCAAATCTCTACACTAAACGCTGGTTCTTGAAAGAAAAGCGATCATATTTCTAGTGAATGATGCCCATAAATTATTGTAATATTGTATTACCCGACATTTTGATGTAACAAACGCCGCTGCTGAATGAATCCCTCCCTACAAAGCTTTTATCGATATATCCCATTTTAATATAAGCGCACTTTAGACCTAAAAATACCTCAAAAATAAGAATAACTTTGATCACAAATAAACCGTTTATAATAGACATTTATCACACTATGTTAATCTCATTTCCTAACTTACTGTAATAAATAGGTATTATTGGAAAAATAAAAATCGTTTTTGGTTTTTCTTTAGCATAAAAATATGTTAGTCGGCATTTATGCATCTAATAGTAAGTAAAAATAAAAATATCTGAAATCACAAAAAGCTGGTTCATTTTGGATGCCATCGTGACTGGTTAAAAACGGTGTTTTTTTTTTTGATAAAGTTCAATGCTTATTCTTCCAAGGAGTAAAGAACCGTCGCCCGGCATTCACGTGAACACTTGCAGGTATCGAACCATCGTACTAGTAGACGTTCAGCTATACACGCCTCGCCGGCGACGGCTACTTTACGTTCCTCGCAAAAAATAATATTTATTAAAAGAATTATTTTTAGAGAGAATTTTTATTCGTTTTCAAATTCGATCTAAGAATAAAAATTAAACTTTGCCATCGTTGAACATCACTCGAATACATACAAAAAACTATGTACGTACGGACTTAAGCTGGATTTATAAACTCAAATTTATAAATCCAGCTTAAGTCCCGTTTTATTGCAATGCATAAGACCATTTATATTTGACGTTTACGGTGCCGTTTGACGGCCAACATAAACACATTGCAACTTTCGTAGCAAGTTTACACAGCCAATCAAAATCGTGCACATAAAAATATAGAAAAGCCGACAAAAACAGGTTTTGTTATTGTCGCCAACGTCTAAATCCAGCTTTTAAGCTGGATTTATAAACTTGACGTTGACGGTGCTGTTTGACGGTGACGGTACAGCTTAAACATATTGAAATGCATAAGACCATTTATAAACTCCTGGACAAAATTAACGCAACATCATAAATTTGCCATATTTTTTATGCTATTTTTTTTCTGAATTTATGATTCGATTTAAATGATTTTTTTTTGCATTGTAGGTTGGTTCCTTGACAATGTCATAGTTTTCGCTGTTTATGATAAAAATTTAATTTTCGATTGCTATGCTATGTTTTTTTCCGAAAATTCGCATCACCCTGTGGAGTATATTAGCAACCGAAACATATTGCAGTTGACATTAAACGGTAGGTCCATCTTTCCCCAATATTTTCTTTTTTGGTTTACTTTCATTATCTCTGTTATTAAAGGAGATACACCGTTTTATAGCGTAACATGTTTTTATAGACTTTAATATTCAACACATTCATTGTTAAATGTTTTCAAGTAGACTATGGACTTTTTCTGACATTGCAAGCGATGTGTCAGCAGATGTTGTGTTTTAAAGTTACAAAGGTGAAATAAAATTCGCCATACTGACGAAAACTATTCGGAAACTGCTTATTAAACGTTCGTTTCGTATGCCCAGTTGCCCGACGAGTATTTTAATCTTGAAACGTACTTGAAAACATTTAATAATGAATGTGTTGAATATTAAAGTCTATAAAAACATGTTACGCTATAAAACGGTGTATCTCCTTTAATAACAGAGATAATTAAGTAAACCGAAAAAGAAAATGTTGGGGAAAGATGGACCTACCGTTTAATGTTAACTGCAATATGTTTCGGTTGCTAATATACTCCACAGGGTGATGCGAATTTTCGGAAAAAAAACAGCATTTTTAGTACACCCAGTATAAATCGAAAATTAAATTTTTATCATAAGCAGCGAAAACTATGACATTCTCAAGGAACCAACCTACAATACAAAAAAAAATCATGCAAATCGGATCATAAATTAAGAAAAAAAATCGCATCAAAAATATGGGAAATTTATGATGTTGCGTTAATTTTGTCCAGGAGTTTATTTGACGATGTCGGTGCAGTTTGACGGTTGGTGACGGCCGACATAAACCAATTTTATCTTTTGACGGTGGACGGTCGTAGCAACGTTCGTAGCAAGTTTACACAGCCAATCAAAATCGTGTTTGCCTGTCACGTGATATTTAGTAATTATTATTTTATTTTATACCATCTTATTAACCATTTTAAAGTGTACTGTTTATAAGTGTTGATAGTATCATTCAGATCACATAAACACCAAAATTGATATAATCACATAAAAATACAGAAAAGCCGAGAAAAACAGGTTTTGTTATCGTCGTCACCGTCAAGTTTATAAATCCAGCTTTTTACGGCACCGTCAATCGTAACGTCAAGTTTATAAATTGGCCTTTACGTACTAAGAGCGTAAACAGAAGGATAAACTTAATTCTTGTAAAGGTTAAAACATAGGGTTAAAAACATATGACTAAAATATGTGCAAATGATAATGTACAAATAAAAAGAGAAACTTCTTTAGTAGCCATCTAGGGTTTCAGTATATGGACTAGAACTATATTTGTAACTAAAGTAATCGGGTTAGATGTAATACATCATAATTTTCAATAAATAAAACTATTTAAGCCTTAAAATGCAGTCAGTAAAATTATTAAAACAACCAATGTATTATCAAAATAAAAAATTGCTAAAATTCAGTATTAGAAATTTTAAAATGAGGGCAAGTATAGTGTGTTTATAGTCACATGTAAAGTCAACTTTCTAAGCAACCATATAAAAGCCCAAGCTTGGAACTTAAAGCCAACCTGAATAAATAAAACCAAGAAGAGAAATAAAATAAGACAATGAAACGAAACACTTCTTCCTTCAGATTCATTCTTAGACGCGTTTACTCCATATCACGGTTCATCGGTAAAGCTAGGATCTGCCATAAGAATGGAAAGTGGTATTGCCATAAAAAAATTGGAGTTTAACTTGTTCCCTCTGAAAAATCAGTAGTCGGATCTTCTGTAAAATCAGTCGGTGGGTCCTCTTCTGTAACAAGGTCGGTTATAACGAAAATACTTGGCACCTGCCATAATTGATACACTTTGGCTTCAATATCTCTCTCCTTTTCTATCATTTGGGTCAAGTTTTTGCGCAGCTTAGCATGGCGCTCATTTAATTGAACCAGCTGCTGACATAATGCCTTCTGCTGATCTATGGCTTCTTGCCGTCGATTCTTGAGATTCTTTATTTGATTTTCCCTTTCTAGAATGGAAAATTGAAATAATTTCTTTTTTACTAGTAGTATCAACAATTTTGCAATCTCAAAACATTTTTTTATTACTGATTTTTGAGAAAATGTTATTTTTGATAAAAGTTGGTAGAAAAGAACTAAAAAAAATTGATTAAGTGCTTACTTTGAACCAATGTTGTTAAAGTGCAAATAGCTTCATCTACTGTACCAGAAGGTTTATCAGACTCTTGATTGCCCCTAGATATAAAACTGGATCCATCCAAACTAGATTCATCCAAGGAAGTACTAACCTAAATAAAATATTATTTGATTTTCCAATAGAAATATATATTCACCCCCTCCCCTATAATCCAATGTGGAGGTGTGATACCTTAAGAAATAGAACTGGTATTTTTTAAACTCCAATATGCTATTAAAGGAACAAATGGAATTTCGAAGAACAGAAAACTACTTACGGTACTACTTGCTGTATTAAGCGTAGTTGATGATTCAATATCGGATAATTCACGATGTATATCTCCAGCTAGAGAAGTAAGATGTTTTTTCGCCTGAAGATGCTCTCTCTTGTTGTGCATACTGTGGAACCATTGATCACAAGTACGGCAGTACAACTCTTCATTATCTTCTTCCTAAAAAAATTGAAATAAAAGTACCAACTCGCAAAGTCAATAATGTTATCATAAGAATATAAATTTTCATTGAAAAAGCTGTCGAAAGTAAGATTAAAAAGTTTTTAACCTGGTCATTAACTTACATCAAAATCATCTGTTGCATCCATATCACTTTCAGATAAAACATTATTTTGAAGTCTTTTTCTCCGTTTCTTATTTAAATAGGACCTATATGCTTCCGATTGGCGGTATTGTTTTAATTCTTCTCTATACCTATAATATTTAATATATAATAATAAAGATAGAATAAATAAAAGAATAATGAAAAATTTTCTATAAAAAACAACAGAATTTGGTTTAATTTTTTAGAATTTATTTTCTCAAACACTGCTTAAGTACATAAAAAGTAAAATTATAAAATAATATTACAACTGGTATCTGTTGCCATTAAGGACCAAAAAAATTATTATTTTACCACACCTTTTTTTATCTTCTTCTGCTCTTTCCAAGTAAGGTTTCTTCTCCTCCAAAGTTAAGCTAGACCATCTATTACCAATAATCTTTGTAATTTCATAAAACTGTAAATTACTGTCTTTGAAAAAGCTCCTCTGTTCATTTAAATAGAGGTTATATCCTGTTGCTGGTGCTTTAGGGGGTAAATTAAGCAACTCAGGTTTTCGTTTTCTACCTTTCGGCCAACCACCTCTACCTTTCTTCTTAATTGGAATTTGGTGGGGTAATACACAGCCATCATTTTTTAATAATTCTAAGCTACACTTGGTTGAATCTGATTCTTCACTGGACTTATCCTTATCTGCAAAAATAGCAGTTTTTTTTTTGATAGAATACAAATTAATTCATAAATGTTTATTGGATTTAGAAATTATGTTATGTAAAATAGCATACTACCTTTTGGCCTATTTATTACATCAGTTAGCTTAACTTCATGTGGTAATGTAGTAAATTTAGTAAATGATGGGTACATTTTGCTTGATCCACTAGTGGTGTAAGTACTATCGCTACATTCACTGGAAAATCCCCCATCACTATCACAAACAAGTCCAAGTCGTGGCACCAGTCTACCTTTACCAGAAGTCACATTTTGTTGTATAATCAGTTGGGTAGCTACATTCCGTAAGTCATCTACGGAAAGGTTAAGGTCGGACGCTAAAGCATCGTTAAGCGACATACAGACGAGGCTAGAAACAAACAGATTATTTTTTTATACATTCCTAACAATTTATCATCTTTACCCTTTGTGAGTTTCAATTAATATTCCATTTCCTAATAAATCATTGGCTGCCTGATGGGTTAGAGGTTCCTTTTTGATTGGTGACTGTTCTAGGATTTCAGATTCATCCTCGATTTGAACGTTTATATCCATTTTAACATAATATAAAAAATATGCCAAAGAATATAATCATTCACATTTTTTCTATATTCTCAACAAATTTAAACACATTTTGTAGATTGTGCAAAAACATACAAGATGTCAATATTTGTCAGTGTCAATATTGCCGGAAGTGTCAGTGTCACAAAGCAAATATTTGTTGCTCGAAGATTGCAATGGCTTGTGCCTAGCCGCCTCCAACCAAAAGCACAGAGGATGTTCTGTTCGAAAATTGGAATGGCATCTAGCTTTTCAGCCCCTGGCCATTTTTTCTTCTCTAAGTTTGATTGAAAATTAGCGTATCCTAGCGGCGTCGAAAAGTTCCCTACTTATCCCTCAATGACACAGGGGAATGTTACCTATATTAGTTAGGGTGAAATTTCAAATAGGGGAGTTATTTGAGGATGCCCTGAAGGGTTTCTTATACATATATAAATATGTTCGTTCTCGGTCCATTGAGAAAATGTGTGGAGTGTATTTATAATCGGGATTATTGGCTTCGACTAATTTTTATTTTAAGGTTAATCGATGGAATGAATCTTTGAATATAAAACGAACTTATATTCAAAGGAATGAATGGTCAGTAACCTTGAATGAAAACTAATACATATGCATAATTTTCCTGAACAGGGTCACCAATCAATCTTTTGTGGTACAAGGCACTAAGGCCTCTGGTTCCTCTGTGATACCACAGAAGGATTATTTTTCATCCACGAGGAAATATCTGTCAACAAGTCAACACCGCTGGACAAAAGGTGCGTTCGCAGGAAAGTCTCAAACAATACAAGGTGCGTTCGAAGGTGCTCTCGAACACTTGCTTAATTATTTTTCAATGTACAGACCGAAGACATTATCGTATTTCCATTAATTTCCAACAGTTTTCCAGGATATGCTGATGGCAGATCCTATATATTATCTTTGCGAGATGCCGGCATGTCCGAAATCTCTGTAGTCAGCAGTATTTCCAAGATTTCTTTCCTTTTACCACAGAAAATTTCAAAACAAGTTTTTCAACAAATTCTAATTTAATATAAAAACAATAAAATTATATAAGTTCTGTTGTGACATAATAAAACTCACAGCGGAACGCTCAATCATACAATAAATGAGATTTAAATTTTAATGAACCATCTATTTATTTGGAAACTCCGACTAAAGCTGGTCGTAAAACACGGTCCTGCAATTTATATCCGATTTTCGAAACTACAACAACTGTACCAGGTTGTTTACCTTCTACTTCCTAAAAAATATATTTTATTTGTTTCAAAGAAAATTATTTGGTTTTTGTGCAGAATAATTTACTAAAAAGCAATAATTCGGGGCCAACAAAGTGACCAAAAAATTACGTTTTCCAAAAATATATAGTTTGGCTATTCAAAAATTAGTTTGTAAGTTTTAACACTGTACCCCAACCAATAAAAAAATTACCTGCTGGAATAGAGCTTCATGGAAGTTGGGATTAAATTTCTCATTTAAAGGATTTACAGGTTCTAATCCATTCCTTTTAAAAACACTCTTCAACTGTGCTTCAGTCATAATCAAACCCTCGTACAAACTTTTTAGATGCGGATTAGTGTCTTTTATTTCATCTTTTGGGACCGTTTCTGTTGCTTTGCCGAGGACATCAGCAACATCTAGAAGATCCTTACAAAAACTTTGTATGCCATAAATCCTAGCTTCTGAAATTTGTTTTGTTAGTCGCTGCCTTAAATTTTCTCCATCTGCAAGTGCTCTTTTGTATTTGTCCTAAAACATAAAAATTCTTGTTCAAAATGTGAAAAACTTAATTACTAATTGACTGAAATATTGTATTGGCAGCTCTACATGTTAGTGACTACCAAAAAGGCCATTATTTCCTTTAAATCAGACTGTAAAAAATCATTCTCACACCCAATTTTGGGGTTTTTCTAGCATATCAAGAACTTAAGTCAGTCAAGTCAGAAATCACGTTGTACTGATGACAATGAAAATTACAGCAAAATTTAAAGTTGCCTTATGTAAAAGGCTATTACAAGGGGGTTTACAACGTAGAACTTACCACGAGATCAGAATTTTTTTCATTAAGGTCTGCAATCTGTTTATTCAATTTTTCCAAATCTTCATTGACATTTATATTAGTATTGGTGGATGCAGGTGGAATTTCTTGTTCAGTCTTTTTACTTTCTTCGGCAGAAGTAAAATTAATTTTTGAAAGTGTTATATTTCTAAAATAAAAATATTTAGTTAGTGGTAGGGTTATCAGATGGGTTGTGATGGAGATCAGGACACTTGAAAACAGAACATCTAATAAACCATAAAAAGGTCATTAATTTCTATCCTCTCCACTCGAGTTGATGATGAATTGGAAATGGGAACTTGTATACAGTTATAATACGGGGCTACATTAGCAGGATGCAAGATTACAAACAAGTAGAAAAAGCGAAGTCGGCATTTTTCAGGAAAATCCTCTGAAAAATCAGAGTACACTGAACCAAAATCAGGAAACCGATGAAAAATCAGGACATCTGGTAACCCTAGTTAGTGGCAATGTTCACAAATCAGGCTCAAATTGCAAATTGCTGCTGCTTGCGCTTTAATGATCTGTCTATTATAAACAATAAGCAAGGGATTAGATAGTAGAGGGAAATTATTGCAGCTAATACACACTGCTTTGTTTATATCCGTCATCAATGAAATGAATACTAAAAATCTTCAAAATGCTTGGGAAATTTGTATTTTTATATACTATGATTTAATCACAATATCAGAATATCTATAATTAACTTGATTGTTAGCAGTATAATACTCTGAACCTTGGATGGCCATTATGTCCTAAAGTTTTCTAAGCATATTTTAGTTGCAGTGACATTTAAATATTTCATTGGTAGCAGCAACGCCACAACACTTAATAAGATGCCTTTATTGCGTTTACAATAAGTCTCGTTTCAACTCTGGTATCATGCAGATTTTGAGTTTGACCATGATAGGGAGCTATTATCAAAAAAATGTACCTACACAAGTGCTAGACCAATATTTTTGTTTAAAATAAAAAAAATACTTACCTGGAATTAAAAATTAACGATTCACTAATGCTTTGGCCACATCTAAGGGCGTTTCTTATACCAATTAAAGCCATTAGATCAAAAAATTTAGAATTTCAATAATTTTACTAACGATTTAAGGTTATGTTGTTTACGTCAGTCAGATTAGAGCAATGTTGCGTAAATCAAATAAATGTGACGAAGACGATTTGATTCCGACAACGTTGCCAATTACATCTGAACCATTTACTACTCCACCATATTCTGTGAAAAGGTTTAAGTGTTGCCAACACGGTGAATATACCGCTATATCTAGGGAATTTACCATATATCCTTTGTTAATGTGGACAATTCTTGCCAGAAAGGTAAAATCTCGATCTCGACCTAATTAATCCGATTTCTTATCTTAGAGTTAAACACATTTTACTTTTGAAAATTTTTATTGAAATAAGAGCTCGTATAGCACTATAAGCATATATATTTATTACATATGGTGTTAAAAATCCACTAAAAGCAAAATATATCACGTATTCACATTCACAAAAATACAACCTAATTATATAAAAATGTTTTGATTATAATAATGATGAAAAACGTGTAATACAACAATTGATTCGAAGGTATTGCTTTATTAATTTGAATCATACAACAGACAATACAACAAGATATGTAATTCCTTTAATGCACCCTCAAAAAATAGATAAAATAAAACAAATTAAATTAGATAACTTATTTATTAAAATTAACTAAAAAAGCATGCACTTAAAATTTACAAAAAAAAAGTTTTAATTACAAAAATAATAACTAACTAAACAGAAAGGTGTTAAAATGACGGTGGTTTTAAAGGTAAAAAAGGGTTAAGAGTAAGTTGCGCGAAACGGCATTTTCTCACGTTTTTACTTGAACAGTAAAGAATCTCAGGGCCGTTACGTGCACACGAATGAAAAAGACTTAAACATTTTATAATAATTTTAACAGTCAACATACATTTATAACATATATTTATATTAGGGAACTTGTGAGAGGGGTTGAAAAATTAAAGTTAAATTAGAAGTATGATTTATTAACTTTCCTGTAATATCCACACGCAAACATATTATATGGTATAGCGAAAAAATGTAATTGTATACAATGTGTCCGTAATTCGAGTCTATACAGGGTGTTTGTTACTGAATGATAAGTACCTACTTATATTAATGGGCGAATCCTGGACCAAATTTCGTCGAGTCGAGTCGAAAAGTTAAAAAATCTCGAAACCAGTGCGAAATATTACACTAAATTTTGGTATAGATTATTATCATTTATTTGTAACCTCAAATATTTTTTTTTTCAGAAAAGCGAAAAATAATTTATAATTTCTAACAAAAAAAAAATGAAATTATGACGTTCTATTTTTTTTTTCATCATAAGATATATCAAATCTCAGTAACCATTCTTTTAACAGACTTTAATGACTTTACAAAACAGAGTTATATTAGTAACAAATGTCCATAAATACTTACCAAAAACACAAAAGTACGATTAAATAACTCTGAAAAGAGCTGTTTTTAAGGATTAAATTCAATTCAACTTGATATATGGATATGAACTTTTCGACTTCTTCAAACTGTTTCAGGAATCATCGATTAAAATAAATATATATCATTAAGTACCTGCATACTGGCATGTTAGGGTTAGACATTTGGAATTTTGTTAAACTAAGAAGTTATCATATTAAAGTGCGAAACTAATATACCTATATAGTTAAAAATATACAACTGAAAAACTTTAAATGGCACTTGATTATACGTATTATATTCGTTTAAATATTAAAAAAATTAATCTAGTTCTAAAAAAATATCTGAAACTCTCACACACGTCGAAAAGTTTTTTCAAAATATGTTGTTAATATTATAAATAACTATTAAACTTAAAACAATAACCTTGAGGGTGCAATTATCACTAAAAAAAATAAATCTATTTTTGCTGCTTCAACCATTTTAACATTTAAAAAACCTAAAAGTAAAAATCCTAATACCTTAACGAATTATCTACTACAATTTTTGGAAATGTGAAAGACACCAATAAAATAATAACTTGTACAATTCAAAGGCACACCTATTACATAATTTTTAAATTTGTTTTTCCGTACACAATATTATGTGTTTCGTAATTCTAGGATTGTTCGAGTGTGTTGTATGAAACTACACTTTTCGTACCAGTAGTTTTATTCCACCAGAATGAAAAGAAAACGTCATTGTGAAAGATAACAACAACACACAAGTAAGAACGAAAAAAATAACATGTAGAAAAATCGAATCTGTACTGAATTATAACGATTACGTCGTTTCTAGTGACGTGATAATTAGATATTAGGCCTGCCCAGAGGTTTATTATTCATCAATTCCTATTTTCTGTTTGTTGAACAATTTAGTACGCTTTGCAACTTCACACCGCACAGATGAACAAACCTTTCGAAGCAGTAGGACAAGGGGACATGTTCCGTGCTCCAATAGCCACTTACTGAAAATATTTTGATGTGTACTATCCAACGTTAGTAACGGATTTATTTCCAAGTATTTTATATTTTTATTTAAAGACTTTACTGCCAGTTTTTTTGGTAAACTAAGTTCGTATAGTCGGCTTCTTTATGTGAAACTTTGTAAGCTTGGACTTTACTGGCTCAAAATTAATTGAATAAAATAAGAAAATACATTGTGTTTAGACTTCCAGTTATATAAAGCAGAACTATATTGAACACATAGAATATAACGTATTGAAAAAAGTCACGGTGCTCATTGCAATCACAAATAAAAATTAGTATATTATAAAGTTAGATTTTAATACTGGCAGATGCGATACCATTATTATTATAGCACCAAAGAATCCTTCAAAATAGAGTTTTAGTGCCATTCTAGAAAATACTTGTGTTATTTAGGTTTGAACTAATTATTCAGCAAAATAAATATAATGATAACTTTTTTGTAAATTTTGTGGTGGGTAGTTTCAAACCGAGCAATATGTTTGCAGCTAACATAAATATTTATTTATGACATTTTTGTTCTTATGGTGTAAATGTGTTTTTGTAACAATACCGCAGTTACCTTCATAATATACTAAAATTTACAAGTTCTTCATTACAAAATTATTAAGTTTTGGAAAAATTTAATAGTACTCATAAAATTTGGAAAACTATATCGGAAAAGTGTGTGCATTAGGCTGGGTTCACACGGCAATATACTTTGGCAATATTCCGTACTTCGCCCGTAATGAAAATGATTACACGGCAATATTTTGGCACCAAGGCCTTCTTTCCTGGGAAACAAACAATCTATTTCCTCTCATAATAGAAGGCCTTGTGCCCGTCACTGAAAAGTCATTGTTAGAATTAATTTTGATATCTATTGTCCACGTATCGATAGATTATTAATATCGTTACATCCCTACGACTGATTTCGGTTCTGGACGGTCGTCGTTGGTTGGCAACCAAACCGGCACCAATGCCGGCGGGGTTGCCTATATGACGGCGACAACATTGGGCGCAAGACAACCGACGAGTAACCTTTAAAAATATTACCGGCAAACCATGCGCACCAACCCATTTTTTCACTCATAAAATTTAACTTTTTACTGCGCACCCCATAAGTTGTACCGATTCGTAGTTATAGGTCGGTGGCCACTACTTATTTGGTAATATTAATCCTGCAATAAAACGTGCCGTGTAAACCTAGCTTTAAAGTATGCGAGCATAATCGGAATTTACCTGGACCAGGTAGACAACGACAAGACAATTATCTCGTCCTTATTGTGATTGAACAGATAGTTACAATTGAGCAATTCCAACAACAGCAAAACGGCATATTCATCACAAATTATCGATAATAATTAATGCTGATTACACAATCACGCCATCTAGTGGGAATCTGCTCCAATTATTCGCTGGCCGCTATACATTCTTTAAAATTATTAAGTATCATTTTACAAAACATACTTTTTTAAACTTTTTTTGGCTTATTAGTGACACGAGGGAGATCCGATAGTAAGTCGACATATCAGTTGCGAAAACTAACCCAAAAATACAACAAATAGTGCCTTTAGTTTCTAAACATGGAAAAGAATTACTAAAAATCTTAAAATTCACTAATTGCACTTGACTTATTGCATTTGTTAACAACATTTAAAGGTGACGAAAATAAATTTCGGAATTTCAAAATTTTTAGTCGGTCTGTTTAAGGAAGACCGTTCTTGTGCTTAACTACTACAGTTGCAGATGGGTATAGTCTTAGAAAGCCCAAGACGAATTTTTAAAAACAACTTTAACAAATTAAGTTAAACCAAGAAAATATTGGGAACAATAAGTAACTCGTATTTTCAAAATATGTTTTTTAGTAGCTCAAAGGATTTTTTCAAAATGCGAATTATTATATTTATCTTCAAAAACCATAAAATTTTCGGGGATTTTTCCGGGCGAAATTTTACAAAGCTATTTTTTAGGAATTCAGCACAGTCTTGGAGAATTTTTCGGGAAAAACGATAATCCATGCAACAACAGTTTCTTATAGTTAAAGAGTTTACACTAATTAGGAAAAAGTCGTAACGAACACCTAAAACGTAACAATAAAAAAGCTAACTTAAGAGTAGGGTTATAACAAAACTACGATAACAAATAATAATAACACGCACAGGGGCACACGGTATGTGGCGATTATTCACTTAACAATAACTAATAATTAAACTATTACTAAATACTACGTAGTGCCCGCTGGATGTTCTCAGAATGCCTGATCTGTTTTTCTGTTATTCTTAGTTTCAATAATATAGAGAAAGTACCGGAAATTAAAAATAACGCAGACTTTAAACTTTTTCTTAGACATTCGTTGTAGTTAAGCCGATACTCAAAAAACTTAACCTCAATTCGTATTCCTAGTACTCTCGTTATACTATACATGGTGTTATGGAAATGGCTTATTGTATTTAAATGGGTGATACCTCGGGTGCAGAGAAACCTATATACTTTTTTTACATCAAAAGTCTAAATACTTAGGTGAAAACCTCTTTAACCCAAGAGTTCAGAGAACCAGTGTAAGTAGGTCAATAGGCGATGCCAGATCGAAAGGCGGGCCTCGATCTTGGCCGAAAACGTTGCAACCAACAAACGCGGCTACTGCAGTATGTTTTCATATGCGAAAGGGGCACATCGCATGCGCCTCTCTTTACCTACCCTATTAGATTGTTGACATATGGTGTCTTATCTCGCTTATTAATTCAAAGCGCCTTTTATGGTTATTTTTCTCCAATTTGTTTTCATATCATGATTTGCTGGTTTAAATATATGTAATTCATCATTTCCATAACACCGAGTATACGTCGCTTAATGTTGTTCCTAATTTTTCAATAATTTTGGCATAAATAAGAAGCCGAATTGACTTAGATTACATAATAGGAAAAATTAATCACAAAATAATGAGATCACTTCCATCCATATTTTTGGAGTTTTAAGATTTAAAAAAAAAACTTTTCTCTTTCAAATTACCCAAATAATTATTTCTTGAATATAAGCGGTAATTTATTTTAATGAGCGTGTTAATTTTTATAAAAATCGAATTGTACAGGGTGCCCCATTTTCGACACTTTTATAGGGTATGTCCGTAATTGTTAGTGCTATCAAAAAAGTAATGTAGGTTTTGGGTCAAACTTAAAATAGTAAAATCAAAATTTCAAAATTACCCTATATTTTCTTAGTTAAAAGAGATACAGAAAAATGTTTTATACAGAAGTTTCTTTATAATGATTGTTGAATAATCTGCCGTTTTCAGAATAAGTATACGGGGTCGGGTAAAAAAGTTATCGGACCTAACCTAATTTTTTAAAATAAAACACCCTATATATTTTAATCTAAATAGATACTATTTTAAATTATCCTTTCAAATATATAACGCACCATGGATGATATTACTTTTCTAGGTGATTTATTTAAACTTTAATACTTTGAAACGAAATAAAAGATTCAGATTAAGGTAAAAAATAACGGGAATCATCACAAATGTTCGGAATATGTCAATATGTCATTAAATGGTTACCGTCTCGAACAAAATATACATTTTGCGCCATTTCTTCGTTTTTTCCACTTTCAATTAAACTGATATCATATAAAATGTTTCAAAATGTTGATAGGTCATTTTTGCAAATGAATATGTAAAAATGAAATTCATAACATAGTTGTTTCTAGGATATTAGCTTTTGTATCATGATCTACTGTGATTTAAAGTGATAAAGTTTAAATAAATCGCCTAGGATACCAATATCATCCATGATGTGTTATATATCTGAAAGGATAATTTAAAATAGTATATTTTTAGATTAAAATATACAGCGTATTCCATCTTAAAAAATGAGGTTAGGTCGGATAACTTTTTTACTTGAACCCGTATACTTATTCTGAAAACGGCAGATTATTCAACAATCATTATAAAGGATCTTCTGTATAAAACATTTTTCTGTAACTCTTTTAACTAAGAAAATATAGGGTAATTTTGAAATTGTCAATTTTTTGATTTTCCCACGTATCTCTTAAACGAGCAAAAATTTTCTAATTTTGATTTTACCATTTTAAGTTGTACTCAAAAAGAGCACATGACACCTACATTACTTTTTTGATAGCACTAACAATTACGGAGATACTCTAAGTATCGAAAATGGGACACCCTGTACGTGGAAAATCGACTAGATAATTTTTCGTCGTAGAGTCAAAATCATTACATTTGCTGATTAACCTGTAGAGGGTTTTCTTCACAAATTATCTCAAATTATTTGATTTTTTTCTCAGTTTGGCTCTTATGAAATTTCTTATTGGCATGTCACCGTAAGGCGGTTGTAGTTATTTGTGTCCTTTTATAGAATTAAATAACAATTAAAAAATAATGTTTTTTTGTCCAAAATTAAAAAATTTGAAATTCCTCGAGACCATTTTGAAAAAATCTCAACACTTAAAAAGCATTACAGCACACACATCAGTATATTATACCAAACGCATTCATTACAGCGTAATTGGCAAATAAATTACCCACCTATTCAAGAAAATATACCTATGATAATAGGTAAATTTTCGAAAACCACAATTAATAGTAATTATTCTTACCGATAGGTATTTCTAAATAAAGTAATATAAATTTCCACCCTTTGTGATAAGACTTAAAAATACATTAGATTTTGTACTCCCAAAAAATAAATACTTAAAAAACGCTAGACCGCGTGAGAAGAAAATTAACCGAATAAAATCGAAATACATTTGTCCTGCCACCAGTTGAGAAACACATTATAGTTTCCTTTGTATTTGTCTCTACGTCTCATAATCCGTCTCTACGAACAGTTCTGTCAGACTTTAACGGTCTTGAAGGTCGGTTCATACTGTACGCCCAGCCGTTTCTAAACGTCGGATGGATGCGAGCAAAAAATTAGGCTATGTCGCCGTTAGTTGTGTTGCCAAAATCGTTAAAGGCCGTATTAGATTAGGCAATTTTTTCTCTTGCGCCGGCAATTATAATGGCACGTATTCATGCGCAGTAAACCGTTTTCGATCAGCTGGGGCATTGTCAACGGTCAGAACAGCAGTGGGTACTGTCGAAATCCCTAAAATATCCCCAGAATTAGAGATGTGCAAACCTGTTCGTTTTGATTACCAGTTAAAGCAGCTACTGCTATTTACAAATAGGAGGTGCAAAAAGTTGCTGAATTAGCAGTCCATAAGTTTAATAAAGAATGTAAACTGCTAATTTAAGTACCAGTGGGTTTAAATGGCCATTACCTGTTCATACCTGGTTCGGCCAAATAATAAACAGTTAAAAATAACAGAATAATCCATGTCTACCCAATTGCGCCGGCAAGGGCAATTAAAATGGCGCCTGCCCCATTTCTGGTAATGAGAGACAGCTGATCGGGAACAGTGTACTGCGCATGAATCCGTGTCATTTTAATAGTCAGAAGAGTAGAATTTCTGACTGTAGTACGGAGAACGGTGTACTGCGCCTGAATCCTTGAATTATAATTGCCATTGCTGGCGCCATAAAAATTCCCGACTGTAATACGGCCTTTACAGAAAGAATAATGTAATTTCAAAGAACAAATTCAAAATAATTTGTTAAACCGATTCTCGGGAGAAAAGTTTGTGTTTGTTTATTATCTCCGAGTTGGCGTTGGCTATCAAAAAAGTAATGTATATAGGTGTCATGTGCTCTTTTTGAGTCAAATTTAAAATGGTAAAATCAAAATTAGAAAATTTTCGCTCGCGTTAGAGATACGGGGGAAAAACAAAAAATTCACCATTTCTAAATTAGTTAAAAGAGATACAGAAAAATGTTTTATACAGAAGTTTATTTATAATGATAGTTGAATAATTTGCCGTTTTCAGAATAAGTATACGGGGTCAGGTAAGAAAGTTATCGGACCTAACCTCACTTTTTTTAAATGGAACATCCTGTATATTTTAATCAAAAAAGATAGCATTTTAAACTTTCTTTTCAAATTTATAACACACCATGGATGATAGATATCATATCAAATTTTTCAAAATGTTGATAAGTCATTTTCACAAATGAATATGTAAAAATGAAATTGACGTTAAATGTTAATAACAACTAGAATGTCAACATAGTTGTCTCTAGGATATTATCTTTTGTTTCATGGCCTACTGTGGTTTAAAGTAATAAAGTTAATAAATCGCCGAGGAAACCAATATCATGCATGGTGTGCATATATTTGTAAAGATAATTTAAGATGCTATCTTTTTATATTAAATCTCTTACCTGACTCCGTATACTTATTCTGAAAACGGCAGATTATACAACAATCATTATAAATAAACTTCTGTAAAAAACATTTTTCTCTCTCTTTTAACCAAGAAAATATAGGATAATTTCGAAATTGTCAATTTTTTGATTTTCCCCCGTATCTCTTAAGCGAGCAAAAATTTTCTAATTTTGATTTTACGATTTTAAGTTTGACACAAAAAGAGCACATGACACCTACATTACATTTTTGATAGCACTAACAATTACGGAGATACAGTATAAAAGTATCGAAATTGGGACACCCTGTACGTAAAGAAGCTAGGACTAATATGATCAAATAATAATACCTGTGAGGACATTTTGAGTAGTGTTGGGAAAAACCAATGATTTTAATAATCGAGTACTTGATACTCGAGCGATTATCACTTGAAATTTTTATAACTAAGAAGAATGTGTTGATAAAACACCAGGGGTTGTTTTTGTAAGTTTTAGAAGTTTAGTCTAGTTTGAGTTTTTATTAAGGAAGATTCTGATTTAAAAAAATATTTCATGCTTTAATTTTTTAAGAATCTACAATCGCAACTAGAGTATTTCCTATCGAGCGAAAAACTGCTCGAATATACGTCGGCGTCAAGCGAAGCTCGGGTATCGAGTGAAAGGTAATAAGTAACAAGCGACGATTTTCGCTTGAATTTATAACTCGAGCAGTCACAACACTAATTTTGAGAAAAAAAAACTTGGTTTGAATTTTAAGGAAGAATCAGAATACGGAAACCTTCAAAAATCACCGGGCAAACAATACAGCCGGCGTTTCAAGCGCATCAGCGACAGGGCGTCAAATACAAAGGAATTGTGTTTTTTGCTTTCTAGTGACTGGATTGCTAATTCCTTAATTCATTTCATTCTGTTCCCTCAGCAGCGCTACCAAAAAACGACTGGCTCGGGCTAAGAACACATCCGCGGGCGCCATGTTGCTATTTCATTGCAGACATTATCATGTTAGAGGTAGTTGACAGTCAAGCCAATATAAAAACACCGACACACACAAAATACAATAATTAAAACGTTTTAAGAAACGGTGTTTCGCTTATATTATATTATGAACAGTTACTATGTAATATGTTCTATTATTGTTGGAGAAAAATTTGATTTTGTTTCAAAAGCAACTGCGAACTTTAATAATTTCTAATACATTCTCGCATCCGGGAAAATCAAACAGCCAAATCTAAATTTCTTAGCGAACTAAAACCCCTAAAAAAATAAAATATCTCACACTTTTGAGCATAAATTTAACAGTTAATAGCTACGAAGGTTTCTTTTTCTATAAAGTATACGCACAATTGCTTTTTGAAAATCAGGGAAACGAATCTTAAAACACAGATTGCAAGGCATTTAAGCGCGTTTTTACATTTTCTTACAATAATACAGAGCTGGTTACAGAACTTGTATAGGATTGTTTTAATATTAAAAATTCTATTTTTTATGAAATATAGCTAAAGTTTAGAAAATTCACCGCAAGCAATACGACCTCTGGCAGCAGTCTTCAAAGGTTCCTTAGCTGTTAGTCGAGAGACATTTTTTAGGAATTTTTTACAAGACCATTAAATTTTGTAAGTTTACAACAACTATTAAAATTGAAGGTCTATTTGTACGCTGAAAAGTTGGGTTTTAAGCATTGTGGTTTTGTAAGATACGTTGAGCTAAACAATACAGGGTGGGCATGAAGACAAATTACCATAAATCAAGCCTATACAAGCCTACGTAACCTCTAAAAAGATGTACGAGACGAAAGGTATTGAATATGTAAGATTTTTATTTTATATTAATTACAATCTAAGTTACTGGCAACAATGGCAACTAATGGCACCTGAAGAAGACTTCCTTATCTCTTACTTGTTGTACATATACTTGGGAACGACCTCTACTAGTAGTGCATGTTGGGAAGTGGTTCCTTATTCGGTATTGTTGAAGTAATCGGAAGCATTACCACGACATATTGGACAAGTTCTGTTTGACTATAAGGTAAAACATTAATAAAGACCTATTTTATATACAAACAGTCTAATTTTTTGGGTTTCGTTCGCCATGCGGAGCCTATCATGGTGTTTTAATTTTGAAATTTTTCAAAATTTATCCAAAAATCAAATTTAAAATGTAAAATGAACCGTTTTCCGTTTTTATTTCTTATTTTTTTCTACCTTTCCAAGATGTACGTTTTGTTTTTCAAAAGAATTGTTTAGAATTTTTCCATAATTTATTATCTACTAATTTTCTAAATTTTTTCTTTTTCTGCTGTAAAAGTTTAATCTAACAAAATCATAAGTTCTAAGCCTATTATGTATTTTTTTTCACTGAAGATGAGGGTATACGCTTTCGAAACATGTTTGGAATAATCACAATTAACACAAAAAACCTGTTTGCCGATCTTTTTGTTGCACAGTGTAGTGAAGCAGGCAATGTGTTTCTTGACCTCTTTAAGAGCTGCGTTTAATCACGGGTTGTCAAGCAGGCATTATTTTATGTGAAGATTTAGCCAAATATACATAATTTTTCTATAATCTAAAAATGGATTCGTAAAGTTGGAAGGATTGGAAAACGGTATGAGAAAATTGTGATAAAAAATATAATATTATAAGAATAATAATGCCAAATTTCAAATTTTTGTCACAGATATCCCCGAAACTTGCTTTATACCCCAATCAATATGTCAGATAATCTAAATATCAATAAATTAACTAAAAAACTTTATTACTAACGACTAAAACTTCACGAAAACAAATATAGCTCATCAGCTGATGACTCTCATCTATTCTAACCTGCCAAGAAGCGGCCTACTTTTTATATTTGAATTGTTGCAACTTAGATGGCTCTGATTGCTAATTTGAGATTCTCATCTTAAGAGTTTAAAGCAGTGATTCCCAAACTATTTTGTTTCATAGACCACTATCAAAATTTTGCTGGATTCGGTGGACCCCCTGCATACTGCATGACCGTAGCTAGGGGGGGGGGGGGGTGCATTGTGGGGCAAACAATTTTTTAATTAAATTTTAATTGATTGTGTTGTGAGTGGATGTCAAAAAGCTAAGTTGGCCGGGAACGGGAATATTCCTACGGCACCTTACTACTCACAGCACCAGAACCAATCAATTCTCACAAATTTTATTTAGAAAACGTCCCATTCGGAGTGGTAAAAAGAAATATAGTATATTTCCTTGTGTTGTAGGCATTTATTTATATACTTATAAATTATTACGCTATTAATTATTATTGTTATAACAGTCGTAATATAATCAAAATTAAACACTTACAACGTAATGTAATTTCTACCATGATAATTACAAAAAAATATAATTTTAATGAGAGGGATGTACTTGATGGATTGACAGCAAATTATCAATATTTGGCTTGAGTTTTGTAAGGAATAACCGCAAATCTCCCCGTTCTGTGATATTCAATCTGCTTCTTTTGTTTGTAACGGCACTAAAACTTTTCTCGACGAGATATGAGGATGGAAACGCTATCAGAAGCTTTTGCACAATTCCCCACAGTCCAGGATATTTTTCGGGTATTTCTGCCTGCAGCCAAAATTTTTGATACCCTCTTTTAAATATCACTTTCAGCTCCTCATTAGTGCTGAGCTCCAGTAGCTCCTCTTGTAATATCACATTCTCCACTTCCATTTCTTCAAATGGATTTATGATCCATGGTGGTATTTCCATCGACAGAATATCTTCAAATCTGATTTTAAAATCATCATGCAGGGCAATCAAACGTTGCACATATGTCTGAATATCTTCATCAAGGCATTCTACCTGCGACAAGTTTGAAAACTGAGAAAATTCGCTCCGACGAATATTTTCCTTCATAAATTTTAATTTACCAAGAAAAGCTGAAATTACATTCTTTGTTTTTATTAAATTGAGGCTATCCCCTTGTAATTGTAAGTTGAGGTAACGACAAGTCTCGACGATGAAATATGCAAGTTTTTACAAGTAACAGTCGCTGAGCTTCTTAAAATATTATCTGCCTATATTGATAGTCAAGTCAACATTTTAGTTCTTCACTATCGAAACCAAATTAATTTTTATGCACCCCCGCTTACGATTGTGGGCCCCCATTTTTTGTCATGCTTAACGTAGACCCCCGTCGAGTCTCCCGTGGACCCCTGGGGGTCCACCCGGACCACTTTGGGAAACACTGGTTTAAAGGAATTAAGAAATTAAGTAGTCTGGACGTTTAAACTATCTACTATGGGTTTCTAATTAAAACAACAATAAAATTCTGTAAAATGTTTACCAATTACTACTAATACCCTTCTTTTGGTAGTACCAATAAATTTCAATTATAATTTTTATGGAAATCAGCGCAGACAGGTTTGTCCTAGGGATGGGTAATCAAGAAATTTTCTAGATCAGGTTCGAACCAATCAGTCACAAGAAATACCTGTTTGGAAGATCAGGTTCGAATCCAACTACCTGTTGTTTTCAATTACAAAAATCCCTAGTTTGTCAGAGTCATAGAAAAAAGTACTTACCCTCAGCCACTTGTCGATACATTTTGCGTGGAACTCATGAGAGCAAGGTAACACTCTGAGCATCTGTCTAGCCTCAAAGTCGCACATGCACACGACACAGGATGTCTGATCTCCTTCGTGCGTGTCGGCATTGTATTTGTAGCTGACTAGCTGTTCGATCTCCAGCTTGGCCAAACCTCGTGGCTTGGCTTCGCCCAGCTGTTCGGCTAGGTTGAGTAAAGCCTCGTAATTCTGTAAAAAAAATTCGTAGAATAAATCATTTTTGTTTTTTAAGTTAAATTTTAACTTAAGACATTACGGCGTATGTGCTGGTGAAAGGGGCTTTTAGGTATTCATTTATTTCCTGTGCTTATAGTCAAGATCAAACATTTAATATAACAGGGAGACAAAACATTACATTCATGAAACCCATCTGTTTATTTCAATGATAGAAGAGTTTTGGACTTGCATTGTCTTTATTTGTTATAAATCACAACGTTGCACCTCGTAAGTATATCCAGTCGTCTTCGGGTTTGTTCGATAGAATAGAACTGTAACTACGTCTCTTATTTAGTATTCACCTGAAGACGACTGGAGATACTTACCAGTTGAAACGTTGTGATTTATAACAAATAAAGACAATGCAAGTACAAAACTCTTCTATCATTCAAGAAACACCATTGTCTACAACCTTCAAATTTACAATCATACAAACACCGTTTCAGATAAGTTAGAAGATCGCTTTAAAAAATGACAATGCTGTAAGCTGCGCGTACACTTGCTGTTATCCTTACCAGTGCAGTAGCTTGTGTTTTTTTTTTATAATAATAATATATAGCACTTGGCTAGTAAAAATCAAAATAGATACATATTCAAATACAAAATTTAAGGATCATAATAAATAAAATTATTCTAATTAAAAACTTTTGTAGACTTTACTTACTGTTCAAAAATGAGAAATCCGGTGCGGAATTTTACAAATAATTTTATTATGATGCAATTAGATAATCTAAAAAGTATATTTAGCAATATTTATTGAAAATATAGAATTAGCTACGCCACTGCTTAAGCTAAAAACATAACCTCAATAATCTCATTACCGCCCGTCTTGCCAGGTCTACCGTTTTTACCGTTCTACCGCAGGACACGTACATCTACCGTTAAATTGAAAAGGTACTGGTATTAAAATTGATTTAGTAGGTTTTCGTTGGAAATTATTACTAGGTATACCTTTTTCTAGTAATTTGAAAAACCAAATTATGTATACCTTTATCTATTAATTATTTAATTGTGTTTTCTTTAAAAAAAACTATTTTATGTGGTATCAGGCAGGTGTACACCGTTAATCTACTATTTTCTACATGTCGAATCTACAGTCTTCGTCATTTTTGACCTATCACCACTGCCTACCGCCGAGATATTAATCCAGGGTTAGAATAGTCGACTTTCTTAAACACCGCGCACTGACGAACCATTATAGATAGCTAATAAATAGCTCTAAATAGTTCTAGTTCGAAACACTAATCCAAAAACACAATAGATCACAAATAAAGCTCGGTAACACCGTAGCGTTAGAAATGATTATGACAAATTCCTAAAATTCACGGTCGCCCGTAGTACAAACGTACAGCGATTTCCCTAAAATATTATAATGTGATGTTATTAGGAAACTAAAATTATTTTTTTTTACAAGTGTTCCGAAAGTGCCTCTTTTCATGCATGCTCACTTCACCGAAAGTGGCGTATTCCAAGAGAGCGGACGGGAAAGTATCAAAGCGGGCGGGAAAGATTTTTCCCGCCCGCTTCGAGTCACCATGTGCTCATAAATAAATAAAACCAGAATTGTCGGTACGGGATTTGAACCCGGGACCCTCACATCGCCAGGCGGACACTGTACCCACCGAGCCATACTACAAGCTATAATAAATAGCGGATTATATATAATTTAAATTGGCAGTTAATTTTCTGAAGAATTTCTTTATTTATATGGCCTCAAAGACTCGGGCACTTGTAAAAAAATTTAAAAAACCAGAGATGCCGAGTGCGGGATTTGAACCCGCGACTCCCAGATCACAAGGCGAACGCTATACCACTAGGCCACCGAGCCTATTTGTCAAAAATAATAAATAGATATTTACATTCTCCATACGCGAGTGTTTTCATGTCATCTAGACATGTCCGTAAAAGCCTCTTTTCGGCGCTTGATACGTAATGTACTATTACGAATAGAAAACTTTAAAAAAACAAACACATATATTTAGTATAATATTTTTACTTAATAGTCCACATCACAAATGCATTCAATATCATTAATATAATTTTCAGTTTCGTGGCGGTAGATCTAGGACAAGCTACAGAAATTTATCATTATTGATTTCCATTAAAAACGATTTCTGATGCGGATAAAATTTAAACAATTGCATCTCCCTTTTATATTAAATGTCTTTGGTCAAGATTAAAGACATACAACTGCGCGTACACACTATGAATTAAAACCAATGAGGAACATATATTTTTTCCTTATTACAAAAAAAGTCTAATTAATAAACCAAGTAAACAATATTGCTTACTGACAAGGAGTAGTAGTAGAAGTAAGCCATTCGTATGCTTCCCATATTGACGTCCAACAATTACTATTCTCGTCTCGAATATCAGTTCATGCACATTATTTTAGAGTGCAGCAATATTTATAAACTCACTTTTTAAGACACTTCGTTTTAAATTAACAAAATCACAAATAATTATACTGTAGAGAACAGAGATGTACTATACTATGCAGACAATAAAAACAATGTTATAAACATGAAACGTTGTTGATACATTCATTTGTTTTAAGATAAGCATACTAGTCAGTTCAAGGACCCCGTCAAAATATTATGTTGTTTTGAACCGGCTTACTTTTGAAATTTCTCAAAACAGGATATTTCCGTTTTGCTGACCTTTTTACAATGTTTGCGTTAAATTTAGGGGTTTGTTTTATTATCCTGTGTACTATATACATATGATATAATTCATCAGGATATTTTTAGTTCTACGATTGGTCGGCCGATGGTACGCCCCCTAGTTACAAGGAATTCGTTTGGCAACGGCAGCATTCAGAAGGTTTGTTCGCGGAGCCAACTTTCGAACCGCTTGAAAAATTTGCTCTGTGCAAGATCGGTTGTCACTATTTTTATGTATTACAGACTTAAAAGTGAATAAAAATACAAACCCCCGAACAAACCCGGACAAACACAAGACGCTTTGAATTCAATAACGTGTTAGAAAAAGACAAAAGTTTCAATAATAGTTGAATATTGATTTGTAGCAATTAAAAATTCGTCTGCTATTAACTCACAGATGTGTCGTCAATCTTAATTGGTTTTTATAAGTTCTTGTGCCATCAAGTTGAATTTAATCCTAAAAACAAACTTTGTGTCTTCGGTAAGTATTTATGGACATTTGTTATTAACATATCCTCATTTTGTAAAGTCATGTCATAACTGTCGAAAATTTAAAGGGGGATGTATTGATGACTTTAAAGCGGATTATTATGAATACACCGACATTTTCGATATTTTGAAATAAACACAAGTCCGAAGTATATTTCTGGCGATAAACTGCATATTCATTTAAATTTTTTTTTTCGAAATTATAAATTTTTTTCCGAATACGTATATCGGAACGCAAGGGACGTCTAATATAATGTTTATGAAATCAGTCTTTGTTTTGATATTGTTCTTGCATGTAATCTTGATTGAATCGTACGATTTTAATGACGTGTAAGTGAATATATGTATTTGGGCCGCTATTTTATGCTTCTAAATTCTATATTAATGATAATTGCTCTTAGGTTACGTAAGTATAGTTAAAAACAAATAAAATATTAAGTACGGCTCCCTTCTGCATACGGTTCTGCATACGGTACTTTACTTACATACGCCATGCCGATTAATATACATATTTGCTATTATTCTTTATAGATAAGCTTACCTCAGTCTCTGTACTATCCGAACTGCTTAGATCGGTCTGACTAAACGGCGACATGGGCGGATTGGAGAGCATCGCCAGGAAGTGCAACAGGAAGCCGGAGTACCGCGCCGGTGTCATGATGGGCGGACTGTGGTGCCAACGGTGCGCGCGAGGCGGCGCCAGTCGGGCGGCGTGAGGCGGCGCGCCGCGTTGCCGTAACAGTTCGAGCGGACCGCCGCGAGCTTCCGACAGGTAAAGTGAAGGTGGTACCTGAAATAAAACGTAAGATTATTGTACAAATACGGAAACTTATTAAACTATACTAACCTGTAGTTGGGGAACATGTAACGGTGGGTGCGGCGCCAAATGAGCTTGATGCGCATCGCTCCGGTGCTGTAGAAGCTCCAGTTCCGCTAACTGATGATCGGGACGCGCTCCCAGTCCATAGTGCTGATGTCCTGGAACCGGCACTGGAGCTGGAGCGGTCGCGAAGGGCGGCGGAGCCAGGCAGCTCGCCAGGGGAGGTACTGAAGGAACCAAAGGACTGCCTGCAAATAAACATGCCGCCATGTATAAAATTGTAAAAAAAAATATTAGTTCTTGTACAAGCAAACTAAAACAATAGTACAATACAAGTAAAAGTGAACTTACCATACACGTGACCATGCACATGACAAGAATGAAGATGTGGAGGGGCGCCAGCAGGGGCAGCACATAAGGAAATGTGTGGCGCGCCTGTCGGGTAACTCCAGACAGCCGCTGGTGGTCCCTCATGATGGTGATGGTGGTGACTCATGGGAATAGTCACAGGAACCTAGAGAAATTGAAATAACAGTACTTTTGCGACTAAGTTGAAAAAAACTTGAACAGCGTATGTAAATAGTCTTTTATCAAATAAATTTAATCAATTTTAGTATGTGTTAATAGAATACAACGTGTCCAAGATAAGGAGGGCCAGTACAGGGATCTCGGAAAGCGTAAGAGATACGAAGTCGATTAAATGGAGGTAAAGTTGCACATTTACGTGCCTAATAATATGCCGTTTAGAAAGTTTTAAAATTTCGAGTAGTTCCGGAGATATTCGGAAAAAACCGAAATTCTGAAAAATCGTTTTATTGTTTTCCTGGGTTTTTGAGATCGAACTCTAAAGTAAATTGCACTTTTACACTGCCACTTTTTCCGACGATGTATGACACGTTGTGGTTTAATGACGTTTCGATGGTTTTTTGAACATCAGGAAATTTTGGGATACGGTCCTGTATTTCTCCGAATTTTATAAATAATATCTCATAAGTAAGCTCTAAATTTTTACTTATGTTGGACTAGTTCAATAAATAACAAATAATTTAATAATAAACCACAAATAAGTGAACAAAATACAGAATTATTTCAAACTTCTGTTGATTCGGGATTTAAAAGAAAAGTTGGCGCTTGAAACAAAAAAATTAAGATGGTGACGCGTGATTTGTTTCACTTGACATTCCCCTTGTGAGCGTTTTAAGAGGATTTCTATTTTCCAGAAAATATGGAACATAAATTTACAAATGCTGAAAAGTTTGATATCTATCGCATATTTTATTTTATATCAAAAAAAACTGTTATGTGGCAGTTAGAAGATGTTTTTTTTTTCTTTTTTTTTATTACTGTTTTGGAATGATTTTTGTTCACTTATTTGTGGTTTATTATTAAATTATTTGTTTTTTATTAAACTAGTCCAACATAAGTAAAAAATTTAGAGCTTACTTATGAGATATTATTTATAAAATTAGGAGAAATACAGGACCGTATCCCAAAATTTCCTGATGTTGTTCAAAAAACCCTTGAAACGTCATTAAACCACAATGTGTCATACATCGTTGCATTCGGAAGAAAAAAAGCTATCAAATTCGAATATCAGAAAAACAGGACCGTATTTAAAAAAAGAAAGTTAATAATGGCCCTTCGAAGACGACTCGTCGGATTACAAAACAATTAACGCTGTTAGATAGAGCGGAAAAAGTGGCAATGCAAAAGTGCAATTTACTTTAGACTTCTATCTCAAAAAAATCCAGGAAAACAATAAAACGATTTTTCAGAATTTCGTTTTTTTCCGGATATCTCCGGAACTACTAGGAATTTTAAAACTTTCTAAACGGTATATTATTAGGCACGTAAATGCGCAAGTTTACCTCCATTTAACCGACTTCGTATCTCTTACGGTTCAATCAACTTCTATCAACCCACCAGTGGCGTCCCTGCAAACATGTCCTCCGATATTTTTTTATAAAAAAGTGGTAAGTCACTGACATTTTTTCGTGTGGATATTTTTTAGCCTAGTGAATTCTATATGAAAATTCGAATTGTAACGCATTATTATAAACATTGATAATGAAAAATTATTATTTATAAGAATAATTGTTGGAAAAACTGTATAAACTGTACTGTTCCTTGAAAATTAAAAATAACTTTAAAAAAAGTCTCTTTTTCAAAGTTAAATGTACGAGATTTTTGATTAAACGAACGCTTACCTGATTTAAATCAACCATGAGTGAATTTTGATGCGGATGCGGATGTGGAATCGGGTGAGCAACTGGGGGCGGGCTTGGAAGAAACTGTTGGTGATGGGAATGGCTGAAGTCATTTCTGTCTCTATACCGAGGCCTTCTCAACGGTGGACTTCCCTATTTTTAAACAAACAAATCCCGTATATAAAATTGAAGTTCTCGAGAACACATATTTTAATTTGTTATAATTTATTTCAAGTTTGCATTGGCGTGTACACATACATTGTTGCAAAATGGTATGCCCTTAGGCAAAAGATCAACATACCGATGAGGGGAATCACAAACGTGCGGATAAAATGGAGGGGAATCCACTTGTGAAGACAACGCGTTTATCTGGTTCTGGCCATTCACTCTGCCGGATCGGTGGTGCGGTCACGAACTTTTTACTACTAAATAGCGTAAGTTCTTAGATTGTGACCGCTGTATGTCCTCACTGCCAAATGCAACTTACTCTGCCTTGCTTCTTCGTCTGACGGTACGGTCTTGTCATGAATTGGTCACTTATTTATAAATATGAAACGGATTGCAGATTTCTTGGGCGTACTATATGTGTAAAATAAATTCCATATTACACAAAAAATTGGACAATTAAATAAAAAAACTATGTAACTCATCATGCGAGTTCGATTCACACTTTAAATTAGATTGTATACTGTAATTTTGTTTCTAACTAGTATACTCACTGTTGCCATCCTAACACATCCTAGACAAGAATATATGTACATCTGAAAACAGCAGTAGCGGTATCAGTCCACTATAATTGTGTACAAAAATTATAGTTATAATTAGAGTTGTCAAAAAATTGTAATTATTTGCAAACAGAAGAAAAAAATTGACAACAAAGTCTTGGTACTTTGTAAATGGGATAAGCTTAGAAATAAATATAATTGTTACAATACAAACGAATCTAAAAGCATTGTTGCCAGTCTGAAGATATCATATCAACATGTAAAATGGTTGCCTACTAGAGAGCAGCGGTTCATATAAAAGCTCCAGCTTTTTACCGTCCATGCTCCTATGTCAAGTAATTTTGGATGGATGATAACCCAGTATGAAGAAAATTAAACTCAATTTAGCAATATTAACTATATCTAGCGGTGTGTTTCACCCGAATGCTTGCACAAGACATCATATAAGATAAAATGTAATTAAAAAATATTTTAGCAAAGATCCAGAGGAGATTAATCATACCATTGAAGCATAATTGTACCTTGGGTCATACTTGCTGCAAGAAAAAACTACGTTTTCTCACAGACTGCTTAACTTATTTCTGGTAGGAATGAAAGCAAGAAGTTATTGGAGAAAATCGCAAACTTAATTCAAGAATGATTTCCAAGATTACGTTGGAAAAATAAACATTTACCAAAAAGAAGGCGGGGGGTGGGTTTCTTGTAAGGTAAGACCTGATCAGTTGTAATTTATTAATAAAGAGTAGGGGAGACTGGTTGATACGCTTTTTACATATTAGGATATAAATCATTACAAATGGTTCAAAATATCTTTTTTCTTGTCTCATACTATAAAGTTATAGCTTTTGCTCTAATAATCTAAAATTACAGTTTTCAAAGTGTAGTGGAAACTCATAATTCATATAAAGTATTCCACTGTATCAACCATCCCTGGTCTCCCCTAATTTATTAAGAGCTGCGTTTCATCATAAGTTGCCAAGTAGGCACTATTTTATGTGAAGGTTCTGCCAAATATACTTAATTTTTTTTCTAATCTAAACCTGGATTCGTAAAGTTAAAGGATTGGGCACTAAAAGTTATAGTTTTTGCCTGTAATAAAGGAAAATTACAGTTTTCAAAGTGTAATGGAAACAAACTCATAATTTATATCAAGTATTCCACTGTATCAACCATCCCTGGTCTCCCCTAATTTATTAAGAGCTGCGTTTCATCATAGAACAAACCCAAGCAGGCATTTTATGTGAAGGTTGTGCCAAATATACTTAAGTTTTTTCTAATCTAAGCTGGATTCGTAAAGTTAAAGGACTGGAAAACGGTATGAGAAAATTCAATGTAAATATAATGTAATAAGAATAATAATTTCAAGTGTGAACAATTTTCAAATTTTTGTCATGAATATTTCCAAAACTTGCTCAATATATAAATATCAGTAAAGTAACTAAAAAGCTTTACTTACGGCTAAAACTTCACGGGAATAAATATTAATCTGCTTATGACACTCGTCTCTTTCTAACCTGCCAACAAGAGGCATATTTTTTAATCGAAGTGTTGCAGTTAGAGGACTCTGATTAAGGGTCGATGAAAAATTAACTATAAAAACATGTACAAATTCTAAAAACCTCCTACCTGCATCTGATGATGAGAAGTGGACGGAGGATGCTGCCTAGGAGACCTTCTTGGAGGCGACGGGGGTCCACCGACTTGCAGATCCAAGTGGTGCCCGGAACGGGAAAGGCGCCTGCGCTTACGAGAGGGGCTTTCACTTTTGATGCCGTCGTCGCTAGCTTGACGGTAGTACTGGGGAGACTGTTGTTGGAAGTGGACTGGCGAAACGATCACATCTAGAGTTAAAAAGGAACCATTTTATAAATATCTAAAGACTAACTGGAAGATTTAAATTAGTCCATCAAAATATTTAGACTAATAATGCTTCTATTTTTGCGGTTGAAGCCCAAGAAAATAACATAATATGTATTTTATTACTAAAAATATAGTTAAACACTTGGTTAAACACTTCTACTTACTTGTGAACGAATTTCAATTAACAAAAAAAATTAACTTTTTAGTTAACTACCAAAGTTTTATTACTTAATTAACAATTTTCTTCGAACTTTATTGAATCCAATCACCAAATTGTTTTCATCGAATGCAGCATAAAAATTTAATACCTGCATAAATTTCTTACATCACAAATTGATCCGTACGAAAATTTCTTGTTCTTGAAATTAAAAATACCGCTATGGCATATTGAACTGGTGACAAAAAACGGTAAGAGTTTTACACCGACCTATACCTATGAATTGGGTTGTTTCAAGATGGCTGACAAAGAAAAATCGTCACAACAAACTCCAGAAGAGAAATCATGTTTATACTGTAAAAGTACTGTTAATACGGGTGTAAAGTGTATTTCCTGTAAAGGATTACTTCATAATTCGTGTACTGTAAGAATAACGGGCCTAAGAGTGGTCAGTGGGAGCAGACAACTGATTCAGTGTCCATGTTTGACAAAGGAGGTTAAGTACACACAAACCTGTACAATAGCCACAGATACCAAAGAAACATCAACGGAGCATGATGTAAGTATCACAACCTTCGCGTCACCACAATCGAAAACACAGCACGAGGCTCTGATGCGTGAAATAGAGTTACTGAAACTGGTAATCAAAGCCAAGGATCAAACAATCTCTGAATTAGGGCTACGCGCAGAATGTTTAAATAAAAATGTTTTATTAGTGGAAGAAAAAAATACTATGCTACAAAACAGCGTGCACGTTAAAAACGTTGAGCTTGTAAACAAACAGGGTCTGCTACCTGCAGACAAAAAAGATGATATTGACAAACAAATCACATATGCAAAAACGCTGGAAATACATCAGCGAAATAAAATGGATGAAATCATTAATTTAGATAAGGAGATATCAGGTGCTGGTGATACTGCAAGAAAAAACGGCAAAACAAGAAATATAAATAAAGGAACATCTCATTCACAAAGTGCGTTTACCGGGGCTAAAAGAGTTTATAAACAGAGTAACTAGGCAGGCTACAACTGAAACAATAATGTCATATCAAATCAAAATTAAGCAATAATAACATTGAGATTATTGTAGAAGAACTGATAACCCTGGAAACACAGAATAAAAGCTTCATGGTTGGTGCTGACTTTGATCTAAAAGATGAGCTATATAATGAAGCATTTTGGCCGATTAATGTAGGCTCTCATAGATTTAATTTTACGTTTCATAGAAAAAATAGGAATAAGCAGCTGAACCAAGGGTCACAACAGCAATATCACAGAAATAACTCACAAAGACAAAATAACAATTTTTTATAAGTCGCCAAATACCACGACATAACAATACAGGATTGACAGGTCAATCAATCTATGCACCACAAGAGGTGAACCAGTTGTTAGAATGCATATATCAAAATACCAGAGGCTTAAACACGAAACTTCAAGATGTATATGAATTTTCGATGTTGGGGGAGTATCCAATTATTGTTATGACAGAGACATGGTTACAAGATAACATTAACAATGAAGAACTGGTTCATCGGTACCAGGTGTTTAGATGCGATCGCAATTTACAGTCCCTCAGCAAAACAAGAGGCGGAGGGGTATTGGTGGCATTTGGTGACAAGTACAAGGTTCTGTCGGTGGATGTTACCAATATTAAGAAAAATTATCCAATGATTGATATAATATGTTGTAAAATGTATATTGTTCATGCACACATGTATATTGTAGGGCTCTATATACCACCTAATACTAACACTGAAACCTATGTAAATTTCTTTGAAGTTTTAGAAACAGGTACTAATAATGGGGGACTTTAATATTCCTAATTTGCAAAATTATAGTCAGTCTAAATGTAAGGCATTAAATAACTTTATGCATGCTACAAACCTTATGCAATATAACACGGTTAACAACAGTAATGGTAAATGTCTAGTCGTTCATCTAACAACACTACTAATGTTATAAGAAGCCCAATTTCAATAGTCTCTGAGGATGATCATCATCCTACTTTAGTAACTCAAATAAAAATAGATCTCAAAAAGGAAAAGAACATTAAGCAAAACGCAATGCAACGAAACTACAACTTTCGTAAAGCAAATTTTAATGCCTTATATAATGAAATCACAAATATAGATTGGTCAGATTTAAGCTTGTGTGAAAATGTAAATCAAGCTGCAGATATACTGTATGATAGGATGCACTGTGTTTTTGACGTTCATGTTCCGCTTCTAAGGCACCACTCGCGTAGTTATCCGGCATGGTTTAATAGAGACATCATAAAGAATGTCAAAAGAACTCATAACATTCAACTTTTTACTGCGCACCGCCATGTCATGGTCAATATTTTAATATGATATATACGAGTCAGTACCCACATCATATTAAAATATGGGCAATGACAAAACTCTTACTGTTTTCTGTCATCAGCCCTGGCGCTATTATTAAAGGATCTTACCTCTAGCTGGTCTTCTTTGCGAAAAATCCATCATACCCCTCTGATGCATATTATCAGGCGGGCCAGTATTGTTATCGCATATGTTTATATGCAATGGCGGCGAAATATGACGTCTATCGGATAAACCGGGCATGAGTCTTCTGTCGTTGACATTGTGGTAATTTTGTTGAAGAGTGTGTCTTCTTTCTGGAGGATTGGGGAGGATGCTGTGCCGTCTGTCTTGATGCGGATGTTGGTGCTGGTGACCTTTAAAATGTTTCAAATCAAATTAGGGTCAAATGAATATGTTGCCGGTCATTTAAAACTTTATAATTGTTATAGTTTATCGCAAACTTCAATGCACGAGTCTCAATCTGATTCGAGTCTCAATCTGATACGTTGCTTTGGGAGAATTTAATAAATATTATTAACTTAACATAAAAAAAATCAAAAACACAAAAAAGATAATATGCTTAGTTTAAAAAGCATCGTCACCAAGTCTAGCAATTGACACCTTCTTTCTAGTATATAAGAAGGGATTCATTTTTCCCAAATTTTCCATTTTTTCTAAATAGTATTTTGGAAAAAAAAACGGATTTTTCTCCGACACACAATTTTTCTGGAAAAATTAAATTCATATTGTGATACAAAGTAAAATGGTTAGATATAAAAAAAAAATGTATGTACCGGAATTATATACAACCCTAAGTTGTGTTTTTAAATTTATTCAATTAATTCATGTGTCCTGTATTTTATGGAATTATATATCTACTGTGATTTTATTAAACCGCCTTCATAATGTAATATTTTCAGGAAAATCATTAAAAAAAAATAAGACTGAACAAAAAAGTGCTTACCTGCTGCCTCATTAGAATAGTGAAGGTGGTTGTGGTTATTTCTAGACATAGGACTTAGCTGAGGGTTCTTGGGATAACCGTGCCCATAGTTTGAATCCTTTGGACTAGTGTTTGGTGCTACCGAACATTCCCTGTAAAATATACACAATCAGCAAGAAGAAATGGTTGTACATGGTGGATTGTACGAAATGAGTTATAAAAATTCGATTAAACAAAAATTATTCCTCTTAACCTCCAACATAGGTTTCTATCAAATTGAAAAGACCCATTTTTCATTAAATCATTTATTTTTATTTGTTAGTTAAAATACAAGCAAAAGATTTACATATTCTACTTGAAGAGTTTTCAACATTATACAGCAATTTTTGTAATTCTAAAGTCTGCATTTATCTGTGTATGAACACTTCTGATTCTTAAGTTACTTATGGAGCCCCTACATCCTTCAAAGCAGTATCTACATATATTAATTTATTACGTTTAACACATACTAAACTGAACCCTGATCCTAAGGCTTAATTCTGAGAAATAGCTAACACATTATTAAAACACTACAATAATTTGCCACCACACCATTCAATAAGATACTTTCTGAAGGCTTGGCACCCCTTAATGATTTTGTCATTGACAATCTATTGTGGGTTATATTTCATCTCATGTGGGTAGATGGCTTTCGATCAGTATTTGCAGCTAGTAAACTTAACAAATCAGCATTCTGATTATAAATTAAGTGATAACAATTCTCAAAGGTTCCTTAATGACCAAAATAAACGACCAAAATTCTACAAATACCCATACTTACCCTCTATTAAAGTTATTTTCAAATTCCCTATTGTAATCCTTGTTATATCTGTTTGGCCACCGTTGATGGTTGTGGGGGTGATTAGATCTGTTTGAGTGGTTATTAGCATGCCTATTAAAACTAGATGGGTTCTTACGAGGTTGATTGTGGTTATTAGAATTCATTACTTAAATATCTACGACGTAAAGTCAGTTGAACAATGCAATTATTATGGCAAACAATATAACAACCTTGTAGCAAATGTACACAATCACTATTGAGCAAGAAAAATGAGTAATATTATTTGTTCAACACTATTGATCCAGAGGAGGCATTATACAGCAAATAAACACTTAAAGGGCTTCGAGATTTAAATGAATAGGCAGAAAGGTGTATAATACACACAAATACACATCATTTACTTGACAAAAAACTAAAGAAATTGTAAATTTTTACTACACCGATATCGCCTCAGCAAGCACACAATTACTGTTGTGAAGTTAGCTACAAACACCCTACACCCACTATTTTTGACATTTGGAATTTCGATTTATTTTTATTTCTTCTTTGTGTTTCTTTTATAAACGAAATTATCAATCCGTATTTTATTATTAAATAGTTTTTCATGTATTATAATATGGCACAAGTTAGAAGCAATAAATAAAAACACTCCTGAGCGAAAATATTTATGTAAAATATTTCCTGGATGAAGTTAGGTACGACAGGGCTGACAACCACCGATGTTCAAAAGCTTGACATTTTTTGTACAGTCTGGATCGTCAAAATTGTATAAAATTTTGTCTTTGTCTCAAAAGTGATTAGTTATTATTAAATATTATTTTGCAACCGTACATATTAAAAATACGTTGATGAAGGTGGTAACGAAAACTGTACCAAAAGATCGAGCGAGGTGTGTACCACCACTAACATGGTGCCAAAACTTAATAAGTGACAGAATTCCGTACAAAAGTACCTTCTGAAACAACCCTGCCATAGGAAAAAATAAAAATTGACTTTGACAGTATAGTTAGATTCTCTTTAGTTCAAGCACAGAGTAGTGATTCCATCGATTGTTGGGCGGTATAGTTAATATAAAAAATATGAAACAGTTTTATTTTAAATATACAACACAAACGATTTGTGTTTATAATTAATATTGTCATATGTTTGCCTAAAAAACCCACCGGAGAAACCTAACAAAAACATATTTTGCTTTGAAAAAAGTTCAATGCACAATAATATTTATTTTAAAATTATTGTGCCTGAAATTATGTGCCAATAAGCACATACCACGTATAAGATGGTAAAACTTTGTCTAGTGGACCGTATTGTATTGTAAAATACCGATATAAAATATCCAGTATCGATACAAAAGATACCAGTGTACAGAAATACCGTATTGTACCGCACATCCCTAGTTCAAAATTACTTTTAAAATGGTCGAAGCAGGAACGTATTCGCCTTCTGTCCCTTACTTACATATGGACTACGAATATCCGCGTTTTTCTATCTTTGTTGCTCTAATTCTAACAGAATAGCTGAACCGGACAAAGGATCAGGATATCGATCGAGTGACGTCAATGTGACGTTTGTTTCGCTTGTCACCCTTCTCCTTTTAATTGCGACTCGGACTTGTTTTTAACGCAGAGATGGAAGAGAAACGATTTTGTAAAGTGTAGCCAAGGTGATTTGATGTTTGGTTTTGTGAATTTTGCGTTCAAAAGCAGCAAGACGAAGTTGGGTGAGTTAACTTCAATATTTGTGCCATTCTGAGAACGAAGAGAAACGCTTGCAAACCCGAGGTATCCACCACGGAGCCGCATATGGTGAAATTGAGACGTTCTTTGTTTTCGTCTGTCTAAACCCGGAGTCGCGTCCATTTTGTGAAAGCGAAATCTGCGCTGTACCTGATATTAAAGTTTTTAAGCGCAAAATTCATGATCTTGGCTTGTGATAATTTTAATTTAGAACGAAATATAGTATTAAGGATACATAAAGACTAACATAGGCCCACAGGCCCGTCGATTTGTTTACGTTTGTGATCTTGTCCTAAAGCTAATATGGCGATGACAAAGAGAACCGATGTCGGCGGAAAAATCATCAGTCAGGGTAAAGCTGCTCGAGCGACTAAATACCCTAAGCACAACTACCAAGGCTCACCCCCCAGCCACATTAACCAGGGTGGGTCTCCTCCAAGACTGTCCCCGTTAGTGGGGTCTCCAGTGCGGTCCCCTGTTCCTGAACCTAGTCCTAGGTCATCACCAGGACTCTTAGCTAGGCATTATGCCGGGTGCAAATTTACAGAGCCCCCATCAGCTTCAGCTCTGCCCTTGCCTCCTCAGCACTGGATGCAAGTTAATCGTTCTGTGATGTTACCTTTCCAACCTGCTATGCCGTGTGTTGTTGATCAACATCACAACTTTACACAACAACTTAAGCTGCTGCTTAAGGTTCAGGGTTAATTTGGGGGCAGTTTTATTTTAATGACGTCAGTTCATAAAAAAATAAAAAAAGACATTTATCTTTATATATACCTATATTTTTACGAGTGATCATGCAAGCATGTAATTACTATTAGGTTTGTTGGCAGCGAGTGAACACGACAATATAAAAAACATTGGATTAAGAAATAATTCAGTAGCGCATTCTCCATTTGTCCATAAAAGTGCTTAATGGGGGTCAGGAATACTAGTGGTTTCACGCATTTTATTAATAGTTTTTAAATCTCATCAGTTTTGGATGGAATTTTCAGACAGTTCTGAACAAATTCAAACCGGTTATACTAGCTTTCTTTTTGCCTAATTGAGTTAATTTTGTAACAATCATAATTAATAAGAGCAGAAATTTAAAAACTAGTATTGAACTAGTGTGAGGCTGCTAGTAAAAGTGACTTCAAGCATATTATATTCATAGTTATTATAATATTAATTTACTTGTTTTTTCTTAAATTCAGGGTGTTATTATCTAACATAGTACCAACCAAAAGTTACTGTATGAAACTTAAAAACATCTGATATTGATATAATAATATGTCAATTTTATATTGGTTTTTTTAAGTTTTATATTACTTCATTTGATTCATATTTTTTATAGTCATACCCTGATTTTTATTAGAAAAAATTGTTAGGAAATAATGAGATGGTTAATACTTAACTGAATTGTGTTCCTAAGTATTTGGGGCCTAATATGTATAGATATTGATTAACATAATGAGGAAACTTTGGCAAATTTCAAAGTTCTTGATTGTCCTGTTCAGCCGCCCTGTGATATGCAATCACAATTACGAACTGTGATTGCTCTAGTTTTAGGTACTTAGATCTAGTGTTTAAAAAAAAATAATTTAGTCTATCTAAATGTGATTTTTGTTTTACTGTTAAAAATTGTAAGAGTATAATATTTGAGTTTGTAATGAGAGCAATGCTCAAATCCGTGTGTGATAAATGTTAGACGTTTCGAATGTGCTGTAACAAAATAGCATTTGATTTTTCCATCCTTGTATGTTTCCAACAAATGCTCCAATATATTCTCTTGCCTTTGGGCGCGTACTGATTTTTTTACGAGTTTATATTGCAGCAACTTGATGGTGACCAAAATTAAGCTTTAACTAGTATTAGTGTAATAGGTATTATTGCATATTTGCGTCAATTTAACAACTATGTAATTAGTTTACAGTACAAATACTTAAATGCTATTTTGTTATCTTGATAAAAATATCCAAAACTCGTCAATTATGGCGCATATTTTTGTTAAAATGAAGTACAAAGTTATCACTTTCATAATATTAATTATGCAAAATGAATTTTTGTAAACATTTAATGCCACTTCAATAAGTTATCAGACCTTGTTGCTCATTTCTGACATATTTACTACTTAAGCAATCCATATTACCAAATTTTAAATTTTACTTATCATTAAATGTTTCCAGAAATTCTTATCTTTTATCCCTTAATCAAAATTGACTTTTTTTTAATTTGTAAGAGGAGACTGAACACACTATATTGTATTATGTGCAATATTCAGTTGAAAACTCCAGTTTAGGACACTTCCATTATTAGAGATTCTAATTTGAAATTTATGACTTGCAAATAGTATTTTTTGTTTTTTTTGTTCTTTTTAAATCGCAAAATTTAATGGTTTTGTTTTTATTTTTCCTGGGTTTTTAGAATCTCTAATAATAGAAATTAGATTTAAGTTTTAGAATCTCGGATCTCATAATTCACCATACAAATTTATCAGTTAATTCAAAATTTAGAAACCATTTTTATCTATCTCCATCCTTTATCTGTGATACCTTACCTAAACTCCCTTTTCCTACCCAATTTGTTTATGTCCTTACCTTTACTTATTCATACCTTTTCAGTAATTAATTCTTTCCCCAGTGCAACAGTTTTAATTTTTGATATTTCTAAAGTATTTATATGGTTCCTTTACTGACTTTTAAAATAAGTAGGAAAATGTTGACCTTAAACTAAAAATTTCCATACAAGTACTATTATTTCCAAAGTTCTGACACCTAAAAATATTATAAAACAAAAACACATGATGGAAATAGTGGTAAAGATGGTAACTACAAATAATGTGTGGATCTTAGAGCACATATTGCTGTTCCGTTTCCACCCTACTGTTGGTCAGCTTTTTTTTACCATGCATCTGCAATATGTCTTCTTGTTTTACGATATTTCCATTGTTGACCAGAAAGTTAGAAACATAATTATTTTATTTTATTTTAAACGCTATAAAATAACCAGGTTCTGCTATGTTGATGTTGGACAAAGAATTGCTTACTACCTTGATACTTCATTGTTCTTATTTTATCCCTCTTTCCCTTCCTTCCCACTCGTTTGATCCTTTCTTCTTCTTTCCTTTCCGGGGCTCCAACCCCACCCAAATATTTAAAAAAGAAATCGTTAACAATTGGCTTAAAGCTAATAGTTTCATGAAACAAGTAAGTATAGTTTGCCAGAGGTAGGTATTCACACATTTTTGTTATGGTTAAGATGAGGATCCCAAACAATCCCAAATTAGCAATCGGAGCCATCTACGTTGCATCAATTTAATTAAAAAATATACCGCTTTTTGGCAGGTTAGAAAGAGACGAGAGTCATCAGCTGATCAATATTTATTTTCCGTGAAGTTTTAGCCGTTAATAATAAAGTTTTTTAGTTAATTTATTGATATTTAGATTGTCTGACATGTCGATTGGGGTATCAACAAGTTTCAGGATGATCTGTGATAAAAATTTGAAAATTGTTCATATTTGAAATTGTTATTATTATTCTTATAACATTATATTTTTAACGCAATTTTTTTCATAGCGTTTTCCAATCGTTTAACTTTAGGAATCCAGTTTTAGATTAGAAAAAAACTGAGTATATTTGGCTAAACGTTCGCATAAAATAGTGCCTGCTTGGCAACCTGTGATGAAACGCAGCTCTTAATAAATTAGGGGAGACCAAGGATAGCTGTACACACTTGTTAACTTTGGACCGATCCTATTGGTCCTTTGCATGCGACAAGAGCAACTCTTGCTTGAAAATCTCTAATCAAACTAATATATACAGGGTGCCCATTTTTCATATCTCGCTTCCGGTAAATAATGTTAAAAATCGCTGGCTCATACTCTAAAAAATGTTAATTAAATTTCTGAACCGTAAAAGCTAACATTATTTTTGTAAATAGACACAAGCTTTGACCCCTATCTCCAATGCTATTCATACAATAACAATATTTGGAAATAGCAAGCACATTTGAAAAGGTCAAAGTTAATATTATCGTATAATTATTATACAAAATAATGATATGTTAAACCACCGTTTTTATTTAAAGACAATTAGACAAATCCCTCGTTCTGAAGGCTTCCACAGTTTTTCTGATAATTTAATGTGCATACACGAATATTTTAAGGCGCAATTCCAAATGTGCTAATTTGCCATTTATTGTTTTTGAAAACGTTTTGTTGGCAGCGAGAGTCTCATTTTTTCCGTTCCACTTTATAAACAAAATATTTTTGTTTTTGGTGTACTACTGATAAAATTAGATATCGGCTATATATATTATTTTTTTGTTTACAATGGTTATTGATTTATTATTTGATTATTGGTTGTTTATGATTTCAACAGCATGTATTTATAACTTGAGAGCTCCTATTTTTATGGTATTTCCTCATAAAATAACTACATTGTAATATGGTTCATATTTTATTCTCTGATCGAATTCCAATAGAAATAAAAATCTTCTTAATATTATTTTTTGCCTGCGGTGCAGGCCTTCTTACGGTCCGATACCGCCAGGGCGGCATCTGTCCAATTATTTTACGAGGCCGTGTCGACTTACTTATTTCTGTTCGCAAAAAATTATATTTAATATTAAGATATATACATGCACCGTGTCCAGTACAGGGATCTCGGAAACCGTAAGAGATACGAAGTCGGTTAAATGGAGGTAAAGTTGCGCATTAACGTGCGTAATAATATGCCGTTTAGAAAGTTTTAAAACTCCGAGTAGTTCCGGAGATATCCGGAAAAACCAAAATTCTGAAAAATCGTTTCATTGTTTTCCTGGGTTTTTTTGAGATCGAATTCTAAAGTAAATTGCACTTTTACATTGCCACTTTTTCCGTTTTGTGATCCGACGAGTCGTCTTCGAAGGGCCATTATCAACCCTCTTTTTTTAAATACGGCCCTGTTTTCCTGATATTGAAATTTGGAAGCTTTTCCTCTTCCGAATGCAAAGATGTATGACACATTGCGGTTTAATGACGTTTCGAGGGTTTTTCGAACATCAGGAGATTTTGAGATACGATCCTTTATTTCTTTTAATTTTATAAATAATATCTCATAAGTAAGCTCTAAATTTTCAATTATGTTAGACTTGTTCAATAAATAACAAATAATTTAATAATAAATCACAAATAAGTGAACAAAATATAATTTAATAATAAACAACAATAATTGAACAAAAAACATACCAAAACAGTAATAAAACGAACAACGAAAAAAGTAAGGAACTACATAATCAGGTTTTCAAAATGATTTCCGCTACTTTCTAAGCACAAATAACATCTAACTGTCGATTCTAAAACATTTGACAACATTTCTGGCGTAATACTTTGAAAGGCTTCAAGCACCAACCTCTCCTAAGTTCGTCTTCCGTTTCGAAGTTGTGTTTATAAACATAATTTTTGACATACCCCTGAGGAAAAAATCTAACTATGTCATATCAGGCGAACGTGCTGGCCAGAAGTCTGAAATAATGTTTCTGTATTTTGTTTACTTATTTGTGATTTATTATTAACTTATTTGTTATTTATTGAACTAGTCCAACATAAGTAAAAATTTAGAACTTACTTATGAGATATTATTTATAAAATTAGGAGAAATACATGACCGTATCCCAAAATCTCCTGATGTTGTTCAAAAAACCCTCGAAACGTCATTAAACCACAAGTTGATAATGGCCGTTCGAAGACGACTTGTCGGATTACAAAACAATTAACGCTGTTAGATAGAGTGGAAAAAGTGGCAATGTAAAAGTGCAATTTACTTTAGAATTCGATCTAAAAAACCCAGGAAAAAAATAAAACGATTTTTCAGAATTTCTTTTTTTTCCGGGTATCTCCGGAACTTCTCGGAATTTTAAAACTTTCTAAACGGCATATTATTAGGCACGTAAATGCACAACTTTACCTCCATTTAACCGATTTCGTATCTCTTACGGTTTCCGAGATCCCTGTACTGGCCCTCCTTATCTTGGACACGGTGTATACAGAGTGTCCGGGAAAATGTGGGAAATCTCCCAGATATGAAGAAAACTAGTGAAAAGAGTACTACATGTTCATATAAACTTTTTTCGTATACGCCTCCTCTTCGGAGATATGGGCTCACAAAAAGCTCCAATGGAATCAAGTTTTTTATATATAATTATTGAACCACCAGGTATATTTAATTTTTTTTTAATATGATGTATACCAGGTAAGACCCTTCAAATTAGTACCCAAGAAAGTGTTGTGAATTACTCACAGCTGCAGGGACGGACTAGCTGACACTCGAGACCCCTTTTTTTGTAACGCCCTGTGTGATAAATACTTTGGACCTTTTTTACATACCTTTAACTATTGACTAAAAATTAACTACTCTTCATTCGTGTCGCTAATCCTAACCGTTTTCGAAAACAGTGGTTCAATAATTATGTTTAAAAAACTTGATTCCATTGGAGCTCTTTGGGGGGCCCATATCTCCGAAGAGAAGGCCTATACGGAAAAGTTTATTAGCACTTTTTTTCATATCCGGGAGATTTCCCACATTTTCCTTGACACCCTGTATACTTATTATTCGTTTCTTTATTACTTTGGCAATACACTTCAGATATAATCCAAGTCCAAGTTCCTCTAACCCGGCCATACTGTCGAGCGTGTTTCGAGGGGCTCCTTTTCGAAGCCGAGGTTTCCCTGCGGGCCCCTTATTTTCACCAGTGGAGGGTACTAGCTAATGTCTCTTATGGAATTTTATAAACCAAGCTAAACAAACATATTTTTTGGTGATTTTAGACGTCACTTCCGTCAAATATTTTATTTATATACTATCTGCCTACTTAAATCATAGATTGCTAGATTTTAATTTTATCTACATACTATTTACCGTCATATTGACGTTATCTGTGTAAAATTTATTGCTATTTCAAGCATATAGCCGTCAAACATTTCTTCCATTTTTTTTAATGGACTAAATGCGTATTGACTATTAAATTAATTTTGTATTTATATGAACAATACACAATTTGAAGTAGGTATAATCGCATTAATCTGAGGAAATAAAAATTCTGTCATGATTAAAACATAATTTTAGCACTTTTATCGTTTCTTTACGTAAACAGATCGTTCATACATACACATTTTCCAAGCACCTGCCGAAATTAAATAGCTGGGGGAGGGGGTACTTTTTTAATTTGTTTTATGAATCGAGACTTCTTATTCTAGAAGAATCACGAGCCTATTGTTTAAAATGATGGCTTCCCTTTCATGAATATAGGTAGGTACCTAACGTAGTTACATCACTGTCAACGTCCCTGTCCCCCTCCTGCCCTAGACACATTAGGTCTCTGATTAATAAGAAAAAATGTCTGTGTTTCTAACCGTCGTAAATCTCTATTTAGCCCATTTAGTCAGTGCCGGTTTCTCGACTTTATTTAGGAGGCCAGCCAGCGCAAACCGTCCAAGGAAAACTGCTAATTTAATGCTTCTTACGGAGGATTCAGCCGAGTGCTTTTATCGGAAACCAAGAAATATCATATTTTACGCAATAAATTATATTTGAATTGATATAATTAACTACCATTTTAAATGTCATTTTTGGCTTCAGTTCAATAAAGAAATTTTGTATATCTACGAAATTCACAATGCTAATCACGTCCATTAGTTGCTGACGTGGTTTGTCTTATTTGATCCACATAATCTCGATTTTAATCATACTGTTACAAGTGATTATGCACGTTCATTGTCTCCCGGCTCGACTGTATATTGTATGAAGTTCTTTTATTTACCGTCACCATTCTGTCAGGAACGATGCTTATATTCTGATTAAATAGGTATTTAACTTGGAGTCTTTTCTTCTACTGTATACTGATGTTAATACGGAGGAAAATTGATGGCAGCAATATTTTCTAGTATGCTTGTACAAGAAAAACAATTGTAATGATATTCCTGGCGTTTCAGTGGTTCTTAAACAAGTACGAACACCCTCGACATGTAAGGTAATCAAACACTAGTTCCTTTTGTAGAGCAATAATTAAGAGGTTCAAGGAAACAATAAACCAAAGTCCGAGCAGCCGCGGATCCAGGGGGGGGGGGGGGGGGGGTTGTCATTGGGGTTATGACCCCAACCAAACAAACAATGGAACACGAAAAATAACATATATCGGTTTGACTAACGCGGCAGCGTATTACTCCTCGTAACTTTTTCGTGTATAACCCCCCTCCAAACGAAGTTTGACCACCCCCAAACCGAAATTCTGGATCCGCCATTGAGTCCATCAAGTGTATCCACAAAATATTGTTTTTTGACATGTTTTGTTTTAACAAATATGCTTTGTCGAAGCAAAATATGTATTTTGATCATAAATTGTGTAGCATGTTATCCTTATTTTTGTAATTTATTTCAAAAGTAGTTACGCGACAAACCATTGAAATCAGTAAGACCTTGGGTGCGTTATTTTCATAAAAAGAGCTCTGAGAAGCTTTTATCTAAGTTGGCGGATATACTTTTTAAAATTCTCTCCTACCTAACAAGGCTCTTTCTTAAAATACTTGCGTCGCCGACAGCAATATGCAATCTCATAGTATTCAATTAAAAGTTTTGAAACAAAGTTCAATGTTCAGCATGCGAATAAGAAAGTTTAATCAAACATTTTTCAAAAAAACTTTAATTTATATTCCATTTTTAACTAGGGCGCGACTTTATTGTGTAAATACAAACTTGGATTATTTTATTAAGGGCTTCATTTCGCCCTCACTATCAATAATATAAACGATTTTTGACCCATCTACTTTTAGATTATTTCTCAAGAACCTATACAGGGTAATTTGAAAATGTTTTTTTATATCAAGCGCAGATCCAGGGGGGGGGGGGGTCATGGAGGACATGACTCCCCCCCAAGCAACAATAAATTTATGGTAGGTTAGACGTATGTATATGGAAAACGAATAATAGGATGGTTTGAAAGAATTAGCCTCTTATATAAACCTGCTGCATTGATCTAAAATATTCCCAGTGTTGCGACGTTGGCGCGTCTACCAAAACATTGTAGCAAGTTTTTGGAATCAACTTTTACTTCTAATCATAATCATCTTATAACTTTGCTATACCTATCTCTTACTTTTTCCAATATGAAAAATTATTTTTGATTAATATTGCGTAAAACATGACCTTAATTAAACACTTGTAAATTTGTGGTCTGAATAATTCATGGAAAGTAGAAATTTTGGTGATAGTTAAACCCAATGTATTCAATCCGCATAGAAAAATCGTATTGATATCATACAGGGGAGGTTGAAATTATGTTTATTTCCGTTACTTCTAAAAAGCGGTTGTTGGCTGTTTTTTTTAATGGAAGCCTATATATTATTTTTAAAATTAAAAGAATGTTAAATTTGCTTACAAGCGATATATCATCCCTATATCTAAACTTCAGGTTTCTTCATTAGAGTCAGTGTTTTTTAAATAAATAATTCTATAACGTCATATGTGTAACTATTTTCGACAACTTTCAGAAGGTTTCTTCTTAGAAAAAGTCAATAATAATTTAACAGTTTTGCGTCAAATTTTTTAATCATAACTCATAATAGTTATATACCATGACTACCTATAAAAAAAGTTACATACATTAACATTTTTCTAATAATAGCTTTCTTCTTCGCCTGCTGATCTCCTGATTGCTTCACGTATTTCATCATGGTGCGTCTCGAGTGTCGACTTTTCCTTCCGTAAACTTCTTTGAACCTGCCCCATAAACAAAAGTCTGGTGGTATGAGATCTGGAGATCTTGGAGGCCAACTAAAATGGCTGAAACCTTTCGTCCAAATGTTGCTTAACCTGATGAGCTTCCTCTAGTGGCCCTAGAGTGCCTACAAAATAACTATGGCTCATATCACACGAACAAACCCGAAAATTTGTTTTTTTAATTATGCTACGACTAAAAGAAATGACTATTGGAAAAAGACTTGAGTTTTTATCATATTTTCACGTACCTGGGTAAAAATTTTTTTACAGGCAGCTTTCTGTCCTTAGCATATATATACTGTACTAAAATAAACTATTTGCCTGTAGAAACGATTATAATTTGCGAAATATATGTTACTTCCTGCATTGGAAAGCAAATTTAAAAGTATTTTTTTAGATTATAGCTGCAGTATTATAATTTGAATTTAAAAATGTATCGCCGGTCACGTGTCCCCAGTCAATAATTTCCTACTTTACCCTTTTATATTTCACGTCATTTTACTAAAGTTACTTTTATATATAAATAATTTACACTCCTACTACAATTTGTATTGAAAAAACAATGTTCAAAGATCAACAGTTTAGGTTCTCTAACGCAATTATTAACCAGAAGTTCCGTCCCCGCAGCTGCATGTATCGCCGGTCACGGCAGAAATTGCATATAAATAACGCCACTACAGGTCGGCCTAATATAGTTTTACAAATATGACGGTATGTGTTTGAATTTGTGTAAAGCGTGCTCCTGTTTAGGTAAGTTCCTTTATTATGTTTATTTAGGTATAAAATAGAACATTACCTACTTTTTATCAAACGAATGTTTTATCGCCGGTCACAGGGTTAGCTCATACCTAGTAGTCTTAATAAAGGAAAAATACTACACGTCATTCTCTTGAGTACAGATACTCATTTCAGTCTAAAAAAGTTTAAGAAATAGCTTATATTAGCTGTTATCCACAAATTTGTCCATTTTTGTATCGCCGGTCACAGTAACACCGGTCACGCATGAAAATGTTACCGGAGATAAATTGATGTGACGGTTTGTTATCCGAAGCTATATACAATATTTTTTTATTAACCATTTATAAACCATTAAGGAAAAATATATTTTGATGTGCAAGTTTCGTTTACACCTTAGGTAGATTAAAAATATGACTAATTTTCTTAGTATTTTAACATTATATAAGGAACTTTCCAAAACTTTAAGCCAATATAAGCCTGTTATAAATAATAGGAAAATGGTTATAGTGACTGATTAAAATAACTCAGTTCCAAATATTGGCGTTATATGATTCAGAAGAGTAAAATTAGTAATGTGACGGGCTTTAAATTATTAAAAAATCGATGCTGTAGACCAAGATCTTTGTGACGATGATCTTTTGCGCTGACATATATAAATCCTCCAATTAGATACTATAAGAAGAAACCTATTAAAAAATTAATAGGTGTTTTTGAGATATTTACTTTTAAAATCCGATTTACTGAAAGTTGCCTGTAAAAAATGTTGACCCACCTATACAATACGATTGACCCTGTATAATGGTAAAGTATGCTGCAGGGTAAAAAATAAGTACCATTATATATTATGTGGGATGTATCTCGTCTCAACAATGACACAAGACACTTTTCCTAATGATTGTTCTTTCAAGATAATCGGAATGTAAAGTAGGAGAAAACTTTTTGCGCTAGGTACTTGGAAAAGGCTAGCAGTCGCAATGATATTTCCCACGCCTCGCGCTTTTACATTTCAGTTACAAATGTAAAAAACTTGAATTTTCAAAAATTAAGAAGTTGCCACGGTAGTTAATAAGAAACCCAATCAAAGTTAACCAGAAAAATATTTAACTTTCGTCGGTCGGATTTTGTGCCGAGCAACGCCGCCGCCCGTTCGATTAAAAACTTTTAATTGGAATCGAAACTATGAGTTTGCAGATTGATTTTGTTCCGACAAGACTTTAGAATACTTGACAAAGGGAATTTGGAAATTACACCGTTTTTAGAAACTTTTGCATCTCGAAAGAAAAACAAAGTTTGATGAAGTTTGAGTTCGGCACACGGGAGTTTCAAGTTCTTTTATTGTTAAATATTCAAGAGGTAGTTTTCCCTGTTATAATTCTTACATTTCTTTTGGTTTAATCAATATATTATATAAATCGGTTTGCTATTGGAACATATACAGTGATGGGCTAAAATATGGAACAAATTCATTTAAAAATCAGGTATTAGTTTTTTGTAAAAACGCTCGGACACGTCGATTATAATTTTTTCTTCCGGATTTTTTGCCTCAAAAAGAAATTATACTGGGTGTGTCAAAAAGTAGATGTAGGTATAATTTTGAAAAATTATTTTATTAAGTGTTGAAAATGCAAACCATTAACTTCTTGACAATATGCCAATCTACTTAAAAACCCTTCTAAAACATTATTTACAGTATTTTCATTAATTTGCCTAATTTCATATCTAATTTTAAATTTTAAGTCTTCCTAATTTTGTGGTTTATCCTTATACACTTTTGATTTCAAATAACCCCAAAGAAAGAAATCCATTGGTGTAAGATCGGGAGATCTTGCAGGCCATTCTATGGGTCCTCTTCTACCTATCCATCGTTCGGGAAAAATAGTATTCAAATACTCTCGTACTTGTCGAGCAAAATGAGGCGGAGCACCATCCTGCTGAAACCAAATAGACGCTTCTGGTAGATTAGGCTGATTCGGATTTGGAAAATCCGCTGCTAGTGTGGGAATTGAAGATTATATTGAAGAAATTGTAAATACCGGTCTTCTGTAAGATTTCCATCGAAGAAAAAAGGTCCAATAATTCTATCATTTAATATCCCTGCCCAAACATTTACTTTTTGTGAGTATTGCGTATGCTGTTTTCTCATCCAACGGGGATTATTTGTACTCCAATACCGAAAATTTTGTCTGTTTACCGAACCATTCAAACAAAACGTGGCTTCATCGCTAAAAAGTACGCTGCGATGGAAAAATAGATTTAAGTTGCAAATTTCCATCATAGTTTCACAAAACTGTAGTCGGCGGCCGGGATCATCTTCGTTTAGCTCGTGCAGCAACCTAATTTTATACGGATGGTACTTTTCTTGTTTCAATACCCGCAAAACAGATCGTCGGCTAACATCATTATTAAGGGCTACTTCAGTGGATGCACTATGGAGATTATCTTCAACTTCTAACAAAATGTTCAATTTTGTGTTTTCACTAATTTTTGGACGACCTGGCCGTAGATGATCCTTTACATTCCCTGTTTCCCTGAATTTTTTCTCAATTTTACTCACTGTAGATCTTGTAATCCGTCGTTCTGGATACTTAGCGCTAAACAAGTTACAAACTTCTTCTTGACTTCTTGTTTTATCTCCACATCAAATTAAAATTTCGATTCTTTGAGTTTCATTTAAATGGACCATGATCACCGTTTTTTCAAAATTATACTTAAAATTCTTTTTGATTGACACATGACTTGCTATCGTAGTAACAATTAATTTAAATTTACCTGTTTACCTTTAAGTAGGTACATGTATCTTTTTTTAAAGAAATTTCTTTTTTAAGATGTAATTTTTCTCTAAAACCGTTAGAGATAAGGATAGAGTATGCTACATGAATTATGCTCAGAATTTGAACGTAGAATTTATGTGATAAGTAAAAATAGGGTGGTTCTATTTAAAATACAAAAAAAATTTTACAACATCTGCTTTTTGACACACCCAGTATAATTTCTTTTTGAGGCAAAAAATCCGGAAGAAAAAATTATAATCGACGTGTCCGAGCGTTTTTACAAAAAAATAAAACCTGATTTTTAAATGAATTTGTTCCATATTTTAGCCCATCACTGTAGTTCTGTTTCTTTTTTGTATATTTGCAGCCTTCGTGGTTTTACCTCCTGGGAAAAAAAAAATAAAAAAATTGGGAAAGCAGGTCCAGTGACGCATCAGTTTAAAGGCCGTTTAAATCCAAAAATATCATAATTTATTAATTTTTGAATAAAATCGCGTTCAAAAAATGGACTTAAATAATAAATTATAGAATTACAGTGAGACCTCTCATAACGGACACATCTGATAAGCGGACATCTCTATTAAGCGGACATTTTTTCATAGTCCATGAAAATCAACCTCTCTTGGGCGGACTCTCCTTTGGGCGGACGCGGACAGGCTGTTTTCATACAAAGAGTGCGGACAAACAAATTTTAAAAGTATTTGGAAGACGAATAAGTACGGTGCAAAAACTCTCTGAAGACAGACCGGCAGCCAATCGCGTATGTGTGGCAGCGCGAAAGGACTTCGTCAAATGAAAGTATGTGTGATTCCCCGACAGCAGTCCGCTGTTTATTTGTGAGTTGTAAGGTTAAAATCGTAAACAATGGCAGAAAAATGTCGCGTTTTGAGTCTGAAACAGAATATTGATGTTGTGGAAGTTTTTAATTTGATAACAATGATTTGGACGAGTTCATTAACATTGATAGCAATGTGTTATTAGAAAATGATAGTGACCCCATTCCTACCGATTATGTAGCCCAAACTGAAACCACATCAATATCTGACGACTCTGATGAAGAAGTTGAATGCAGTAATCAAACAAATGTCACCAATTATCACAAGCCATTAGTATGGTAAAGGAATTATAAGAGTATGCAAAGAACAGAGGTGACTGTACAGTAATGGAATTGTTATCAGACTTGGAATTACATTTTCTAGATTGCAAGTATAAAACGCAAACACGTCAAACTACGTTATTAGATTTTTTTAGTATTACATCTTAACTAAAACTAGTGTATTTTTGTTATGTTTATTTGTGCGTTGCGTATTTTTGTTATATTTATTTGTACATACTTATACATAGTAATAATTTCGAATTTACATATTACCTAATAACAAATTTCCCATGGGCGGACACCTCTATTAGGCGGACACATTTATAGTCCCGTAGGTGTCCGCCTAAGAGAGGTTTCACTCTATTGCAAAAATATTTAAACGACCTTTAATATTATGTGCCGCTTGACTCTCCTTCCCATTTAAGATTTTAAGGGTACCATCTACCCCTTCCAGGGGTTTAAACCACGAACGTTTAATATATTCCTTAAAAACACACTGAAATTGAATTTCAATATTATTTACTGGAAGCCAGATATTAACGGTGGGAAGTTCTCAAATTGAGACCCTGACTTAACTGAGTCACTGCGCTACCTAATATTTAAAAAAGAATATAACCACTATAAAAATCGAGCAGTAATTCTTACATTTCTTTTATCTTAATCCTCCCAGAATCTCTTGATATTTTTTATTTTAATAACTTTCCTGAATCATATTTTTAGTTATCGAATTAGAATTCATTTGAGGATCGTTACTTGAAAGTACGTACCATTCGTCTACAATGTCTACATAAATCAAAAGTTCGTTTTACTTAATGGAAAATGAATTAACGTTTTTGTTGAAAGAATAACGTTTTTGTTGAAAGAATCTTTAACTTATCTATGTACTTCGGATTGTAGATATGCCTAACAAGAAACTTTATTTACAACTTTTAATTGCAATAAGAAGGATGGAAGTTGCACATTACTTTTTAGTAACAAATTCCTGGAAAATATTTTAGAAAACTTCTCTAACAGAAATTCTTAAAACTTGCTTCATAGAAATTATTTTTAACTTTAATAAATAATAACTAGTTATTTTAATGGCGGGGTTTAGTATACATATACAGGGTGTTCCTTAAGGACGTGCTAATATTTCAGGGTGTGATTCCTTAGGTCATTTTATAAAGAAAAGTTTCATTGCTCATATGAACATTTGTCCGCAACGGTTTACATTTTTGGCTACAGGGTGTTGAATTTTAATTTTTTAAATGGTTATTTTTTAATATCTCCGAAAGTACTTTAGAAATTATTTTTAATTTTGGTATGTGTTAATAGGATATAGAACCACAAATTTTAGTTAGAAAAGTTATTCAATTGTTCCACCAGTGTCGTTCCCACAAACATGTCCTCTGATATTTTTTTACCAAGAAGATGGTACGCCACTGACATTTTTCCATGTGGATATTTTTTCTGATTAGCTGGTCAATTCTACATGAAAATGGTCTCTTGAGTTTTTCTCGTCAGACCGTTCTTGATTAAAACCACTAAATTCATATTGAAACTCATTATTATTAACATTGATAAAATAATTGATGATAAATTTTGTTTTATAAAAATTGTTGGAGTGGGCAATTCGATGCGAAGACGGGCGGAAGCATTCCTGAAGGTGACCATTTCCAAACATTTTTATAAAACAAGATTTATCATTAATTATTTTATCAATGTTAATAATAATGAGTTTCAATATGAATATAGTGGTTTTAAACAAGAATGGTGCATCTGACGAGAAAAACTCAAGAGACCGTTTTCATGTAGAATTGACCAAGCTAATCAAAAAAAATATTCACATGGAAAAGTGTCAGTGGCGTACCATCTTTTTGGTAAAAAATATCAGAGGACATGTTTGCAGGGACGCCACTAGTGGAACAATTGAATAACTTTTCTAACTAAAATTTGTGGTTCTATATCCTATTAACACATAGCAAAATTGAAAATAATATCTAAAGTACTTTCGGAGATATTAAAAAATAACCCTTGAAAAAATAAAAATTCATCACCCTTAACAAAAAATTTTACGCCGTTGCGGACATAGGTTCATACGAACCTTTCTTTATAAAATGATCTAAGGAATCACACCCTGAAATATTAGCACGTCATTAAGGAACACCCTGTATAAAGTACTTTCGGAGATTATCAGGAACTTTTTCAAATGAAACCAACATATTGTAAAAAATTATTTATTAACATCGTATAAGTTCTATAACAAAATGTTTAGTAAATTTACAAAATAATTAACAAGATTTTATAATGCCGAGTTTACAACGACGAGGAAATTATGGTGGATAAATCGTACATAAATACATTATGGGTTGTATACATCACATGATTTAGCTTGCTTAATCCCACATAATATAAAATTCAATACATTGCCAATTCGGTCGGCCTAATCGAAAACCATAATTTTGATGCTAGTTTTGCGCAAAATAGAAGCACCAGCACATGCGAATTGAACAAAATCGACTACTATTTTGCCCACGTGTGCATTTTCTGGTATTTTAGGCCTTTTTATATCCAAAATATTGTTTCTTCAACAATTTATTGAAGATTGTGTAAACCTTAATATACCTACACGTGCCAAGAAAATGGCTATTGCAAAATTTTCATAAAGCTTAATAATTTTTTATTTTTAGTCCGATTTTAAGGTATGGTTTCGGTAGAACTGCTGGCAGTAACGTCTGGCCGCGACGTCTAGCAGTCGAGCACGGGTCTAATATATAAAATAAAATATGTAGTTCCCCTAGAACGCCCGAGACGTCACGGTTCAACGGTTGGCAGTCGACTGCTGTATCCATACTGCTCCGAGACCAGTCTAGACGAGACTGCCCGACTGCTTGCATGTAAATTTTATAACCAAATCTGCTTCTAAACGATTGTGTATGAAAAAGTTTCAGTTCTGCCATGAGTAGCAAAATTCTTTTAGCTGAGGATGATGAAATGCTCATTTCAGAAGGCAGCAAATTTCATCAATTATACGACCATTAAGATAAGGATTATAAAAATTTAGAAATCCGAGAAAATATCTGGATATACAGGGTGTCCGCTAATTAATGGTACATGGAAAAACCACGTACTCCTTACGTAAAAATATTAGGATTTAATTATACTTACCTATATCCGAAAGTTATTATTAACTGAGATACAGGGTGTTAAAGTTAAAAGTTTCATTTTTGAGTTTATCGTAAGTTTGTGTTTTCCTGCTATTGGTTTCTTTCAACACGATATTTTCTAGAGTCAAAGTTATTTTAATTAAAGTAAGTTAAAGAGCAATCCAATTGTTGTATTTATTATTCACAATTGCCATTACTAGAACATTAATTATTAATTGTTAGTTAATTGCTAAGAAGTAACAAAATATTATTTGCTTGCCTGAGCTAACGCACTAACAATTTAAATGGAAATATCTGCGAAACGGTAACTCTGGGCTACCTGAACATGGTATACCTTTTTTACGTAATAAATATGAGAAAAGTATTATTTTTCTTAAAAACTTAAATACACTGAGGCACAGAAAAGTTATGACCTTATGAATGTTCGAAAAATGCCGCAGAGCGCCCCTTATATTGTACATTAAAATTTCACAAAGAAATCAATTTCTCGTCCTAAAAAAAACATAATTGCCAAATTTTATAAAAAAACGTTGGTTTCCTGCAAAGTTATTAGGGAAAAACAAAAATGAAGTTTAAACTTTAACACCCTGTATCTCAGTTAATATCAACTTTCGAATATAGGTAAGTATAATTAAATCCTAATATTTTTACGTAAGGAGTCTGTGGTTTTTCCATGTACCATTAATTAGCGGATACCCTGTATACACAGATACCACAGTACGTCTGCTTTTCTCAACGGGGATAATTGACTACCAATGGCTTCCAGCTCTTCCAGCAGTTCTACCGGAACCATACCTTTAGTGATTTTTTTAGAGAACTGTATAGGTGCAACTATAAATTTTAAATTGTCTTCAATTATCCTTGTATAATATGCCGAATAACTTGTTACGAATGTTACTTAAAATTTGTAAAATAAAATTTAAAACTGATAGTTCTATCTACAGTTCTAAAAAAAATCACTAAAATTGGACTAAAAATAAAAAGTTATTAAGTCTAAAGCTTTATGAAAATTTTGTGAGGGCCGTTTTCATTGCACGTGGTATAGGTTTTTCAAGAGAGAAAATTAAAATTTTATAGCATAACCGAGCCGTGAAATGAAGTTCTACTTCAACAATTAACTTTATCTAAACATACCTTAACGTTAAAAATTGATTATTAAAGGAAACATATTTTATATTAATAATCCATAAGTTACAGTCATGCTTAAAAAATGCACCCCTCTCTTTCTGGTTAGCCCTTAATCAATATAGTAACACGGGTTTGGCAATACATCGGAGTTTATATATGCATTTGATCTCGTAATTCCCTATACGAAAATAAGGTTTAAGCACGCTATCTAGGCTTAAGACGCCCTTTAGATATACCTATGTGGTGCATCCGACCGTACGGGTTACAATGTTTTACAATAAAGGAATGTATATTCTAAAAACAATAATGTTTTTGATTTTCTACACCACATTTATAGTTTATTGCACAATAAACCATTTTAAACTATTTTCGTATATGATTTGTAAAATTTTTTGAGATAGATAATCTCACTATTCTGGTAAATAGTCAAGGCCAGCGGCGCAACCTAAATTTTTTTTCGGGGGGTTTTATTAAAATTTGGGGGAGGGGGGGGGGGGGTTATTACCTTCGTGGTTTATATGAATATATGTTACATTTACTTTAAATCGTCTAAGATAAAGAAAGAGGGGGGAGGGGAGTATCGACCCCCCCCCCCCTTGACTGCACCACTGGTTGATTCTAAAAACAAAAATGTATCACATGATACCTTTACAGGGTGTCCGCTAATTATTGGGACATGGAAAAACCACAGACTCCTTACATAAAAATATTAGGATTTAATTATACTTATCTATATGCGAAAGTTGATATTAACTGAGATACAGGGTGTTAAAGTTAAAACTTCTTATTTTTCTCTAATAACTTTAAGAGAAACTAACGTTTCTTTACAAAATTTGGCAATTATACTTTTTTTAGGATAAGAAACTGATTTCTTTGTGAAATTTTAATGTACAATGTAGGAGGCGCTGTCTGCATTTTTCGCATATTTATTAAGTCCTAACTTTTTGTGCCTCAGTGTATTTAAGTTTTTAATAAAAATAACACTTTTCTCATATTTATTACGTAAAAAAGGTATACTAAGTTCAGGTCGCCCAGAGTTACCGTTTCGGAGATATTTGCATTTAAATTGTTTAGCACGTTAGCTCAGACAAGCAAATAATATTTTGTTATTCTTACCAATTAACTTTTACATGATAATTAATGTTCTAGTAATGGTAATTGGGAATAATAAATGCAACAATTGGATTGTTCTTTAACTTACTTTAATTCAAATAACTTTGACCCTAGAAAATATCGTGTCGAAAGAAATCAACAGCAATGAAAACACAAACTTACGATAAACTCAAAAATGAAACATTTTCTGTTCCATAGCAACTGCATCTCTAAATTTTATTTGTTTTCTCATAGATAGCTTTAAGAAAAAAAAATTGTTTGCAAATTAGTAATAATTGGGCAGGTTGCACTAAACAATTTAAATGAACTTATTATACCTTTTTTACGTAATAAATATGAGAAAGTATTATTTTCATTAAACACTTAAATACACTGAGGCACAAAACCGTTATGATCTAATAAATGTGCGAAAAATGCCGCAGATAGCGCCCCCTACATTGTAAATTAAAATTTCATAAAAGAATCAATTTCTCGTCCTAAAAAACCCATAATTGCCAAATTTTGTGAAAAACGTTAACTTCTCACACAGTTATAGAGAAAAGCCAAAATGAAGTTCTAACTTTAATACCCTGTATCTCAGTTAATATCAACTTTCGGATATAGGTAATTATAATTACATCCTATGTATTTACGTAAGGAGTCCGTGGGTTTTCCATGTACCATTTATAAAAAAAACAAAAAACAAGGTAACTATTGCGATCATAGATAATCCACTTATCATGGAAATTAAAGGATTGAGTTCGCCAGTTGTGCTTGTTGATTAGGTATGTTATTAATTATTTTATAATTATAAAAAATTTATTGTCTTCTTTTGTGGCACTCATGATTTAAATAGGAGTTAAAGCAAACCGAGAACATACTTGCTAACGAACCGAGGCCATCTAATCTTACTCTATAGGCTATCCGCACCAATATTCGCGCGTCTCAAAACATAGGTTGTTTGCAATGTTGCCAAGCTTAACATAAAACTAGAATTTCATATTTGATACATATCCGTTACTTGATGAAGATCCTTTAAAAAAAACGTTAATAATACCACAATGTGTATAGACTTGCAAACTGGCATACACAACGTCTCGAAATATAAGTATCGCTGCTGTCTTTGAGACGCCGCCGCTTAGTTACGTATTGAATCGAATTTACCCGGTGCAGGTCTCGGTTTACCAGGATAAGTTGTTGTTGACACGTCAGTCGTATCGTGCAATTAAGGTTATACGAGGAGCTCTAGTACTACGTGAAAAAAACGTCATTTTGTGTAATATAAAAGGTTTTCTTTTGAGCGGAATGTATTTCTCGTCGGTGCCTCCCATGTGGTTTCATGCAGATCACATAAAGATATTTTTCTCATGTTATTAATTCACCACGCCATTAACGGTTTGTTTTTCCATTTTTTTCCATCGTAGGATTTACGGGTTTAAATATAACAAGTAATTTCTATAACACCCTGTATATATATTTTTGCCAATTAGTTAAGAGTATAAGCAGTATTATTAAAGATTAATAAAAGTAATATTCTTGATTGAAGTTGTCGATGTTTGTTAAGAAGGTATATACAGGGTGTTCCTTAATGACGTGCTAATATTTCTTGGTGTGATTCCTTAGGTCATTTTATAAAGAAAAGTTCATATGAATATATGTCCGCAACGGCTTAAATTCTTCGCTACAGGGTGTTGAATTTTTATTTTTTAAATTGTTATTTTTTAATATCTCTGAAAGTACTTTATATATTATTTTCAATTTGGTATGTGTTAATAATTTTAGTTAGAAAAGTTATTCAATTGTTCCACCAGTGGCGTCCCTGCAAGCATGTCCTCTGATAATATTTTTAACAAAAAAAATGGTACGCCACTGATATTTTTCCATGTGGATACTTTTTCTTATTAGCCTCTTCAATTCTACGTCAAAACGGTATCTTGAGTTTTTCTCGTCAGACGCCCACTTAAACAATTTTTATAAAACAAAATTTATCATTAATTATTTATCTATGTTAATAATAATGAGTTTCAATCTGAATTTAGTGGTTTTAATCAAGAACGGTGCGTCTGACGGGAAAAACTCAAGAGACTGTTTTCATGTAGAATTGACCAAGCTAATCAGTAGAAATATCCACATGGAAAAATGTCAGTGTCGTACCATGTTTTTTGTACAAAATATCAGAGGACATGTTTGGAGGGACGCCACTGGTGGAACAATTGAATAACTTTTCTAACTAAAATTGTGGTTCTATATCCTATTAACACATACCAAAATTGAAAATAATATCTAAAGTACTTTCGGAGATATTTAAAAAATAACCATTTAAAAAATAAAAGTTCATCACCCTGTAGCAACAAATTTAAGCCGTTGCTGACATACGTTCATGTGAACTTTTCTTTATAAAATGACATAAGGAATCACACCCTGAAATATTAGCACGTCATTAAGGAGCACCCTGTATAATATTAGCTGTTTATCTATCCCAAATAAAATTATTATAAATCATTTTCAAGTTAACTCACATAGTATTTTAATACCCATTTCAACAATATTATTTTTCTCTTCCCTACCGACGTAATATTTACAATATCATATTTACAAAATTTGATTGCATTCCCTGTCAACAGATAATTCACAATTTTACTAGTCTTTTCGCCCTAGGGGAATCCTCTGTTTATATTCATAGGGTGCAAAAAATTTGTACGTTCTTTTGGTATGTTTGAAATTTTGTGCGTTTTGGACTGATTTACTTAAAAAAATACATATTTTTGTGATAACTAAGGGTATAAAAAGATATATCAAAGTCAGTCAGGTCAGCTGTAAAAATATGCAAAAAATTTGGAAATAAATCTAGTGCTAGTATGTGAAATAGTATTTTTGATTTGTAGTGACAGAATACAATACATACATAATAATTAGCGTAAAATAAAGGTTAGATCAAAGGATCTATCAAAATAATACAAGTTATAATAGGTATTTTTTTTTTTAAATAACAAACTTGACCATCATTATTTTAAAATGTGGGCATGTCCAATCTTTGGTAGATTTTAACAGATTGATACCAATCCCCAATTTTTGTACATGTCATTTTTTGATATATCGTTATAGAATGCATATAAATATCTTTAATTGAACTAGAAATCTTTGGTCTATTGAAATATGTCAAACTTATAATATAATAACCGATAATTAATAAGATGTAGAACCCAGGACTCCCGTAGGCGAATAGACTCTAACTCTTTCTACCCTATTAAGTAAAACAAATTGTTTATTTATGTTAAAATTTTTCGGCGCGGCCAACATCAGATAGGGTAAAGAATTTAAATAATTCATTTTTCTCAAACGGCATTTTTTAAAGAGCAAAAATCAAAATATAAATTGTTTTATTATTTTTAGTGGTATAGTAGGTATTTATTAAAAAAAAAAAAGCTGTTTGGGTTATTTTGCTATTTATATTATGGGAAAAGCGGATAATGATTATATGATCCCTCTATACGGGATGTTATGAAAATGGCTTATTATATTTAAACGGGGGACTTCTTGTGTGCCCTAAAGAAAGTCTACATGACCTTGGTTTTATTGAATGTCTAAATTCTAGGGTAAAAACCCTTTACATTACCCGACGTGCTTCCACGTGCAACGGCATGCACATCTGTTTTCAGATAACAAGTGTATTTAGGTCAGTAAGCTAACAGTGTTGCCACCTCGGTCGCTGTAAAACTTTGCGTGCAAAAGATTTTACCCCGCCATTGTTATGAAAACAATTGTTCAAAAAGGTATAACTCGGGGTATGACTGAATGAAAAAGTGTAAGAATTATAGTATTTTTTCTAATTTGTTTGACGTTTAACTATGACAACACCGACCCACATGTATTGACGTCTTTTGAGATTGACCTACCACAATTATTGACTCGGTCGCCAGTGCATACCACGTGGTTTTTCGGGTTTGACATAAGGTTGCTTATCCCGCTTATTAATTCCATTTAAGGTTATTTTTCTTCAATTTGGTTTCATTCATGTCAGGATTTGTGAGTTTAAATATAATAAGTCACGTCCATAACACCTTTTAAAGCGACATGTGGCCATATTATAATAAAATAAACAATTTTTTTACAATAATTTCGCCATAATTATTATTAGTATTTAGTTTTATTAGTACACCAATAAAAAACTATACCGAACCCTGCAGCAGAATTAAAATTATTTGTAAAATGTTTCCAGGCAATTATTATTAAAATAAAAACAGTTTTCTACATTCCGGATAGAAGTCACAGCTATACAGCTTTAATGATATGGTCTTTTCTAAGAACTTTTGTTGCTAACCTAGCACGTATAGCTCCTGAAGCTGCAGTTAGAGTTCTCGTAAAGTTTAGCTTAACTGTTTAGAAAGTCTTCCCATAGGTCAGTTTAGTTTTTATTTCCAGTTTGAGACTACTTCAATTGAATAAATTATTATTTCGTTAAAAGCCGTATTAGAAACGGCAATTTTTGTCTCTTGCGCCAGAAATGACAATTATAATTGCAAGGATTCATGCGCAGTACACCGTCCTCGATTAGCTGTCCCAATACTGCTCGCATTGCCGGTGCAATGCTAGAATGGAATCCGTATTACAGTCGGCAATTCTAGTCTTCTGTCAATTAAAATTGCACGGATTCATGCGCAGTACACCGTTCTCGATCAGCTGTCTCGCATTGCCAGAAATGGGGCACGCGCCATTTTCATTGCCATTGCCGGTGCAAGTCTGGGTAGAGATGGATTATTCTGTTATTTTTAAATGTTGGTCGAAGCACCTATGAACAGCTAATGGCTATTGAAACTAACTGGTACTTAAATTAACAGTTCACATTCTTTATTAAGCATATGTATTGATAATTCGTAGCAACTTTTTTGAACTGCCATTTGTAAGTAGCAGTAGCTGCTTTAACTGCTAATCAAAACGAACAGGTTTGCCCATCTCTATATCTGGGGGTATTTTAGGGATTTCGACACTAACAACTGCTGTTCGGACTGGTGGCAATGCGCCAGCTGATCGAGAACGGTTTACTGCGAATGAATTCGTGCAATTATAATTGCCATTGCGCCGGAAATTTTTATTGCCGACTCTAATACGACTTTAAGTGTTTTCAGTGGAAAAATTTAGCCTATTTATGCAATGCATTTGCCTGTGTGTAAAACCTTTTTTTCAGAAACAACTTGGCATAGTTAACGGGATCCGACCGCGCTAAAATATCCCCGTTTTTGGCCTACTGATTTTCGAGTTGGGATAATAAAATTATACAATATTCAAATAGGGTATTGATGTATAATATTTTATTCACCCCCAATGTAAGCCTTCGACTTCAACTCTTTTAAACTGAACCAAACGTTTAAATAAAATGAACCAGGTGAAATTTAAAATTGCACAGAAACGTTTCACGTGGCAATGTCCAAAAAAAAAAACTGCGAACATCTGACGGCCATCAAGTTATACAAACATCGGCATGAAAAATACCAACAAAAACATTGTTTGAAAATTCTGCGGATCGGTAATTGTTTTTCGTTCGGGGTGGCGTTTTTACTATTTTCATTGGTGTATTAATTGTATTTTTTCATATTTCAGCTGGCTTAAAGACATATTACATATTAATCTATACTGGGTGTTAATTTAAAAACTCCCCCCCCCCCCTTGATATCTCGCTTCCAGTAAATAATATCAAAAATCGGAAAGTTAAGTCAATTCTATGGTGATCTAATTAATGGTACATGGAAAAACCACACACTCCTTACATAAAAATATTAGGATTTAATTATACTTACCTATATCCGAAAGTTGATATTAACTGAGATATAGGGTGTTAAAGTTAAAACTTCATTTTTGTTTTTCTCTAATAACTTTGGAGGCAATCAACGTTTTTTTTTACAAAATTTGGCAATTATGGTTTTTTTAGGACGAGAAATTGAGTTTTTTGTGAAATTTTAATGTATAATGCTGTCTGCGGCATTATTCGCACCTTTATTAGGTCATAACTTTTTTGTGCCTCAGTATATTTAAGTTTTTAATAAAAATAACACTTTTCTCATTTTATTACGTTAAAAAGGTATACCGAGTTCAGATCGCCCAGAGTTACCGTTTCGCAGATATTTCCATTGAAATTGTTAGTGCGTTAGCTCAGGCAAGCAAATAATATTTTGTTACTTCTTACCAATTAACTTTTACATGATAATTAATGTTCTAGTAATGGTAATTGGGAATAATAAATACAACAATTGGATTGTTCTTTAAGTTACATTAATTAAAATAACTTTGACCCTAGAAAATATCGTCTCGAAAGAAACCAACAGCAATGAAAACACAAACGATTACGTCAAAAATGAAACATTTTCTGTTCCATAGCAACTGCATCTCTAAAGTTCATTTGTTTTCTCATTAAGAAAAAAAATGTTGTTTGCAAATTAGTAATAATTGGACAGGGTGCACTAAACAATTTAAATGCAAATATCTCCGAAACGCTAACTCTGGGCGACCTGAACTTAATATACCTTTTTTACGTAATAAATATGAGAAAAGTGTTATTTTTATTAAAAACTTAAATACATTGAGGCACAAAAAAGTTATGACCTAATAAATGTGCAAATAATGCCGCAGACAGCGCAGCATTGTACATTATAATTTCATAAAAAAATCAATTTCTTGTCCTAAAAAAACCATAACTGCCAAATTTTGCAAAAAACGTTGATTTCCTGCAAAGTTATTAGAGAAAAACAAAAATAAAGTTTTAACTTTAACACCCCAGTTAATACCAACTTTCGGATATAGGTAAGTATAATTAAATCCTAATATTGTTACGTAAGGAGTCTATGGCTTTTCCATGTACCATTAATTAGCGGACCCCTGTATATATTTGCAAACAATCGTTGTTTAACCTTCTGGGAGGAGCCGATGTTGCCCTTCAAATCTTAAATAGGAAGGGAGTCAAGTGACACGTCATTTTAAAGGTCGTGTAAATCTCTTGCCGATAATCCCATTTAAGATTTTAAGGGTAGCAACTACCCTAAGGTTAAACCACCAAGGATGCAAATATTCCTTAAAAGAGTCTCCATTCGTTTCAAGGATTATCCTTCTTTTTTGGTGTTACTTGCTGGAGGCGAGACATTAAAGGGGCTAAGTTTATAAAATAACACACTGCATTTTGTTTAAAACTTATCTTAGAGAATAGCGGTTACTTAAGTGCCGTTTTAGATGAACGAAAATGCTACAACGAAAATTTGTATTAGTTGTTCCAATAATATTCTTGTATCCACAATTTCTTATTACTCGTCTAATAGCCCCGTATTTATCCAGAGCTGGAACTGCTCGTCAAATAGGACAATGCGAGGAAATATTTTTAGAGAAATAAATACTCAAGACTTACCGTCATAGCGTTTTAGTCCGTCTGAAACGATACTAATGAAATACATAGACTTTATCACCTTTTCATTTTTTTGCTTAAGATATAAACCAACTCGAACAATTTACATGTTTATCTCGGATTATCCTTGTATCTTAAGCCAGCTGAAATCACTATACAACTACAAAAAACTTCTCCTCGCTCCTACATACTTCAATCTTCCTGTCCGTGTCATTGTTACCGGGACACTCCTATGAACAATAGAGCCAGGATGACGCTTAGAATAGAGGACTGCATCCTTTGACAATCTGAAATACAATCAGAAATATACATTTTTAGAAGATTGTTAAACTTTTTTTGGGTCGGGTTTTTATTTTTTTCAATGACATATTTGTATAACGAAGAAATCCCTTGTGCACACGCTTGTTTTTTTTTTGTTTTATTACTTATTCACGCCTCTTTCTCTTGGTTTACGATATATTGCAAGATTTGTATAAATAATATAATAAAAACAGCAATATTTAAAAAAATACAAATAAAATTAATAGTTTTTAACAAAAATGTTATACAGTTTTAAACAGTAATCAATGATGCCAAGGCTGCAATGAGAGTCCTAAATCTACCGTCTGCGTTTGAAACCCAAAAGTATAATATTAATTATAGATATTGAATGCATTAAATATTGTACTAGACATGAATTTTAAATTTTTTACTCGTAAAGTTATTTATATACAACGTGTTCAAGATAAGGAGGGCCAGTACAGGGATCTCGGAAACCGTAAAAGATACGAAGTCGGTTAAATGGGGGTAAAGTTGCGCATTTACGTGCTTAATAATATTCCGTTTAGAAAGTTTTAAGATTCCTAGTAGTTCCGGAGATATCCGGAAAAAAACGAAATTCTGAAAAATCGTTTTATTGTTTTCCTGGGTTTTTTTGAGATCGAAATCTAAAGTAAATTGAACTTTCGCATTGCCACTTTTTCCGCTCTATCTAATAGCTTAAATTGTTTTGTAATCCGACGAGTCGTCTTCGAAGGGCCATTATCAACTTTCTTTTTTTAAATACGGTCCTGTTTTCCTGATATTGGAATTTGATAGCTTTTTTCTCCCGAATGCAACGATGTATGACACATTGTGGTTTAATGACGTTTCGAGGATTTTTTGTGCTTCAGTTTATTTAAGTTTTTAATAAAAATAATACTTTTCTCATATTTATTATGTAAAAAAGGTATACTTCCATATAAAGCCATCTTCTTCTAACTTATTTGAAACTGTAGAACTGTGCATGATTGTAAATAAATGGTGTTTTATGAATGGATCGTTTTGTCTCCCCTATTATATTATATGTTATATGTATAATATATATCATTGGATTGCGTTTGTTTTGAATAATCGGCAAAGTTCGTTATTATGGGCGGAGCGAAAGCAGTGGCGTGATACGAATAGCTAATTGCGTGCGTGTGTTTTCATTCGGTGTAGCAGTCAAGGCCCAAAAGGTAGCGGGGGCGGGTTTTCACTTGTTTTTCCAGGGCACTGTCAATTTATGTAACTTTCTTGTGTTTTCTTTTGCCGAATACAGAAGGAAATCGGCTTCAAAAGGTGTAGCGGGGGCGGGTTTTCACTTGTTTTCCCAGGGCACTGTCACTATTTCACGTTTTATTGGGTTTTTTTAAAGACCAATATTCTGATTGCTTACCAATATTTGATTAAAAGTGGATCGCTCATAGCATCTTATATTTTTAATTTGCGTACCAAAATAATTTAGAGCACTCTAGTAGGACATTAATTACTGACCGATTCAGAAATGTTTGTTGTCCATAAGTTGCTGACCAACTAGCCATTTTGGCTGACCGATTACATTTTTCTGTTTGCAAAAATAAGAATATTTTGCTAATCAGTTAAATGATACCCTTTAAAATGTACCATTTGAGAGCGTAAATAATGGGTATACTAATGATTTGATGGGACTAAAAACTTTATGTTGTTCCTGGCTAAGTTAGTATTAGTGATGTGATCGCTCGAGCGAAAAACCGCTTGAGTACTCGATTATTGAAATAACCGACATCGCTCGATTATTAGAAAAACTGGCCGAGAGTGTGGATTCATCGCGACATGGGTTTTTTTTGACTGGCTAGCCAGCGACGATTGTAAATTTTTAAAAATGTAAAAGATATAATTTTTTTTAAAAATCAGAAACAATTATTCTTCCTTAATAAAAACTCTAGACTAAACTTCTGAAACTTACAAAAAAACCGCTGGTGTTTTATCAACACATTATTCTTAGTCATAAAAATGTCAAGTGATTAATCGCTAGATTATTAAAATCGCTCGAGTATCAAGTACTCGATTGTAAAATCGTCGGGTTTTCCCAACACTAGCTAGAATGACGCATTTTTTTTATATAAACAATAAATAAAACCAACCAGAGTAAATCAGATGAACATTATAATAACATTTTAAAATTATTTTTGTTTCTGTAAAAATGAAATCTAAAATATACCCAAACATGCCGGATATTCCGCCTGTTATTTTTAGAACATGATATCTAAAGTAACCCTAGAGGCTTTCGGCAATCCAGAACACAAAAGAGAAACACAATCCCTTCATGGTCATTAAAACGGACAGGGATAAGTATCAATTTAAGTGTTTATTTTCCTTCCATCCCGTAGAGTGGAGAAAATATTGTTTTTTCCATGGCTGTATTGAAAAATTAATTTCGAGGGGTAACTTCGAAAGGTACATATATACTTATTTAAAACATTTAACAACCCCCGGAGAAAATTGTGTCTCATTCAGTGATTGTAAGTCATTTAAAGAAAATGTACTTTATTTTGTAAAATATTGGTTTAATTATCACGGAAATTATTGTATTTATTTATTAAATTAACAATCTACTATTTTTATAAACGTCAATTTCTTGATACAAGCGGTGCATATTTCTCTGGAGCCTGGATAAGAATGTTATCCCGCTCCAAGAACGTGCCTGACGGCAAGACATGGCTGATGAGAACAGTTTAGGACTCGACTTTGGTTTAAATTCCTGAGGCTAAGTGCAAATTGGCGTTTATGCTAGTACTAGAATATTCTAGAAATTAATTTAGATATCAAATGTAGAGATTTACCTATGCCATACCCATATACATGTCCAAATAGAAACGAATAAATAATAATTAGCCTGTTAGTTTAAGGAGTTGTGGGATGGTGGATGAACAACATATCCCAAAAGAGTTAACATTTTACATAAAACAAAGAATTGTTTCTAGAAAACTTTATGAAAGTTAACAAGTAAGTTTTCAATGTGTAGGTGTACTAATTCAACGTTGGTGTTGTGATAAAAGTGATATAAGCGTGACGCAGGAGAGCCATTGAATTTCGATGGATACAATTCTAAATAAATATTATACGAGGATAACTGGATTAGTGTTGGGAAAACCGATGATTTTAATAATCGAGTACTTGATACTCGAGCGATTTTAATTAATCGAGTGAATCGCTCGAGCGTATAATCACTTGAAATTTTCATGACTAAGAAGAATGTCAAATACCAATGAATGAAAAAATTATTATTTCCCATACCACCCGATGATACCTTATACAACAAGGGCGTATTTAGTCTACACAGTTGCACTGTAAATACTATTTCAGATTGAATGATACTACCAAGAAAAGGAAGCCTTTTCCATTGATAGGATGTAACCACCTGCAGACCGGTTTCGAACTCTTTTGTTCTCGTCAGTACAGGGTAGGTGTACATACCTATAATCAAAGAAGACTCTAATACGTCACGCTGTATTATCAACGGTAGTCGAGACAATACAGAGCGCAGCGCCATCTCTTAGCAGACCCACACAAACTGAACAGACGTTATTTGAATAAATCCAAAAATAAAAAGGGTATACTTTTCAGGTGGTATTAATATCAAATATCAATCTATGGAAAAATTATTATTTCCTGCTAAGAGATGGCGCTATTCTCTGTATTGTCTCGACTACCGTTGATAATACAGCGTGAAGAATTAGAGTCTTCTCTGATTATAGGTAAGAAGGCCAACCAACAACTTGGCGCTATATACTGTTTACTCAACAGAAGGAGTAAACTCAATCTAAGAACGAAGGTAAACCTCTACACGACATTCATCAGATTAGCGATGATGTATGGTGCCCCAGCCTGGTGCACCCTATGTAAGTCGAGCCTTCAACAAATACAGGTAATTCAAAACAAGGTACTAAAGATAATAGTTGACACTCCTCGATACACACGGAACGACATTATACACAGAGACCTCGAAATTGCTACAATTTCGGAGTTTCTAGACAAAACCATCACCAAATACCATACTAAGGCTAACATTGCCAACAATAGCACGATCGCTGCTTCACACATACATTCACGACCTAACGCTACATACAAATTACCGAAAGACTGGCTCACGCGCAACCGCGTCTGAGTCCAAAACAATCAAAATACAAAAAACAACAAAGATTGCCTTGCTTTGCACAACCTGCAAAAACCAGGTGTAACATGACGACTACGCCTACCCTACTACCCACTACCTTATACGTTCGGAGCTCTCGAAATTTGTTCACTCGATTAACTTCGAGTGAAAAAATCTCTAGAGCTGGCACCCAACATAAATGTATAGCATAGCTAAATCAAAATCAGAATATGCAGTTAACCAGTCATATAGCGAAATCGAGTTATAGGTATGATACCTAATTCAGACGGTGAGTTTTAGTCAGTCGGCTCGTCTACCTCGTAGGCGAAACTTACACTCTGCAAGTTGACATTGGTCTGGTCTTTCCCCGCAATGTTGCTAACCTGACACTACCTGGCCCCCGCGAGGGTCAGGTGTCTGTAAGCAGATTTCTCATCGTGTGTCCAAAAAAAAAAAAAAAAAAAAAAAAGATGATAGGTATGTACATCTACCCTGTACTGACGAGAACAAAAGAGTTCGAAACCGGTCTGCAGGTGGTTACATCCTATCAATGGCAAATGCTTCCTTTTCTTGGTAGTACCATTCAATCTGAAATAGTATTTAAAGTGCTACTGTGTAGACTAAATACGCCCTTTTTGTATAAGGTATCATTGGGTGGTCTGGGAAATAATAATTTTCCATATTGTTATTTGATATTAATACCACCTGAAAAGTATAGACTTTTTATTTTTTAAGAAAAATGTGTTGATAAAACACCAGGGGCTGTTTTTGTAAGTTATAGTTTGGTCCAGAGTCTTTATTAAGGAAGAACGGTTGATTCTGATTTAAAAAAAAAATATATCAAAAGTCAGTCAAGACAAAACTCATGTCGCGATGAATCCACTAAGGGATGTGACATACTTTTTTCTGTGCACCTTCTCGTTTATGTGTCTTTAACAAAGACGTATGTCGTGTCAGCCTTCTGAGCATCAAACATGAACATCGCCAATCGGCACATTCGGGGTGGGTGTATCAAGTGAAAGGCAACGATTTTCGATTTTTCGCTTGAATTTATAACTAGAGTAGTATTTCCTATCGAGCGAATATACGAGCAGTTTTTTACCTCGAGCGATCACACTACTAAACAGCACATTTCGGTCGGCGTCAATCGAGTGGAAGGCAATAAGTAACAAGCGACGATTTTCGCTTCAATTTATAAGTCGAGCGGTTTTCTTTTAATAATCGAGCGATGTCGGTTATTTCAATAATCGACTACTCAAGCGGTTCTTTGCTCTAGCGATCACAACACTAAACTGGATTATGAAAATATCAAATTTCTTCTTAGAATACAAACTACAAACAAAAACAATAACGAGAACGAACATTTTCGACTGTCATTGAAAGGCGGCCGACTATATCGAATTCAAGTGTTTACTTCCATTTAAAGTTGCAGAAATCTAAAGGAAGAATAAAACGTGTAGATTGGTCCTACTTGTAGTATTTATAGTGTAAATACAAAAAGGAAAACAAGAATATGAAGGATATATTTTAAAGACTATACAAACAACTGGATTTTACTAAAAAGGAAAACAAAAGAAATTAAATTGGTTTTTGGAAAATCCTTTGTCAACATGCTTTCTTAAATGTTGATTTTTGTCATTCTGTGTCAAGTGGCATTATTTTAAAGGTCGCTTAAATCTCTTTCGAATAATACCATAATTTATTATATTTTGAGTAGTAGTTTCCAAGAAATTGCATTCCAAGAATGGACGTAACTAGAACTACCTGCACTGAGATTTATATGGTTTTTAGGTTATTATTTAAAAACAAAACATTAGCGTGTCGACTCCTCTTTTAGTTGAATGTATCGGGGTTTGTAGGTTGTTACTTCGGGTGACACCATTTCCAACTCTTTGTCAGAGGCAAAGAGAAAGTTCTGATTACACTCCTCGACAATAAATCCCAGACAAAGATAATGTTAGTCTTAATTGTTGTCCGAGCTTGGTGAAATTTCTAGCAAAGTGTATACTAATGCCTTGGGATGATATCTTGAGTTTTAGTTTTCAACAAATAAATCATGAATTGATCATTATACAGGCAGAAACAAAAGTAAATGTTTTACCCTTAATCTCTTAACGCGCTGTGGAAAAATTGAGCGGGTTTATTTTTTCGTTCACGTCATTATCTGCTTTTTAAAAGAATATACGAATTTTTGAAGAAGGTACTGCAGCTTTTCAATTTTAATCACATTTCACCCTGTAACTTTTTCAATTGTTGTCCGATTTTGGTGAACTTTTTAGCAAAGTATAGACTTGAGTGTTGGGATAATATCCTGAATTTCACTTTTCAAAAAAGAATCATGTATTGATCTTTATACAGGCAGAAACAAAACTTTTTTACCCTTAATTTCTTAACGCCCTGTGTAAAAATTGAGCGGTAGAATTTAGCTTCATTATGTTTTGTTTAGAACTGTGACCCTTTCTTAACACAATGTTTTTTGGTTGACGTCATTATCTATTTTTTAAAAGAAAATATTGCAAAAAAAACTCAAAGCAATCCAGAACAGATGCCTAAGAACAATCACCAAAGCCCCATGGTTCATGCGGAACACCCAAATACACAGAGAACTATCCATCCCTCACCCAATACATAAACAACACTACCAGGAACTTCTTCGAAGTACTAGTCTCACTCCCAAACCAATTAATAAAACAAGCATTCAGTCAGCAACCTAGAAGAATGCTCAGACCACTCCCCAGACCCAGCGACCCACTCCCACCAGCAATTATCTAAAGGAAAAACCGTCACCCAAGCCACCACTGAAACCAACCAAGAAACATTCCTAACTCACAGGACCTACCCATAAAATCTTAAGTTTTTTCAATCATGTAATAGAAGTAAGAGGATAAATAACCTAGCTTAACGCAATAAATAAAAATAGGAAAAAATAGGAAGTGTTTCATTCCTGTCGAGAGAGTCGGTAGTTAAATCTCGAGAGACTGATGAAACCTTTCACCGAGGTTTGTATACTATTTTATTTACAACCATATCTAACATCCACTTCCTATTATTTTGAATTAAAACTATTAATAAAAGATAAATGTCATTTTGACTTTTCCATTGAAACATTAGACAGAAATTTCAAATAACCGCAGGTGGTAAAATAACGTAGGTAATAATACACATCAAGATGACAAATATCATTTCTTGAATATGGTTTCCATGTCACTAAACAATATATTATTTCAACAACCGAAAGACGAGGAATTTGATTTTGCTGCTACTCCACCAGAAATTCGAGAACCAGCAAAAATAGTAGAAGAAGATCTTCTGTCAACTAAAAGCCGCCCGAGATATGACCAGACATATAACTGTTTCAACGAATGGTGTACGTGAAACAAAGTTCAAAATCCTGGTTCTGAGTCGACGCTACTGGCCTATTTCAGTGAAAATGCCAAGACAAAGAAGATATCAACGATTGGTTCATAATATTCAATGCTAAGGACCACTTTATCAATTAGGCAATAAGTAGACATATCTATCATCATTTTAAAAAAAGTGTGTTCGTATATTATTTTGAGATATCGATTTTTAAAAAAAATACAAAAAATAATTTACTTTCCACCCGGGTGGAGGTGGTCTCTAGTCTCTAGACACCCAAGGAGTTACACACCCTGTAAATGCGCTCCAAACTATAACTGCACAAGAATAATATAACACGTAAATTCGGTTAAATAATATTTTACCGAATGTTGCAACTGCTATTCAAAGAAAAATAAATAAAACCGAAACGGTTGGTTTGCGAGTTTATTTTCTTGTTTGCTTTCGCTACCAAAGGAAGGCAGGCTGGCATATAATTTACGGCCATTGTTTCTTTATTGAGATTTTGGATATATATTATTATTTTGTTTTCTAAGTAAAGGTAGGAAATGCGTCATGGAACGAGAACAATTGTTATTGTCATAATTTCCGGGCCGTTATAAAGCTGTAAAGCCTTAAAGCCTATAATGCTTTTCCTGGGAAGCTTTATTTTATTGGATATTATTGTATGAAAGGCTTCTTTTTTACTGGAAAAAGCTTTGCTCTATGAGTGTAAATAGGGCAAGTATATTTTGCTTACAATCAAATTATTTCTGAACGGATCGTGGAATTTTTAATCTAATTTATTGTAATAAAATGTAATACCCTGGGACATTGCAATATGGGGCAAAACTCCAAACTATACAGTAGCGTCTCACCTTAAAATTATTGCTAATTAGGTAATAAATAATAAATGCCTCTTATTTTCTAACTGTTATAGTTATTTATGTATCAAGGGTACTAAGTAGATGATTATGCTCTGAGGGCAACAGTCTTAACAAGCCGAGGGCCTCTGGCCCGAGGGTTCGTAAGTCGCCCGAGGGTATATATCTATTAGTACCCGTGGTGCATACAAACTTTTATGTCATACCAGTTCGTTTTAAATAATAAATATTTTTTTAAAATTTAATTTACCAATTTTTTATTTTTACCTGCGACATTACCTTGAAATTATTATAGTCTGCATATTTGTTGCTAGGGAGATAAGTATTCAAATGTTTAATATGTCAAAGTCAAAAATCAGAAATAGAAAGGTTTTGAAATTCCCGACGAAATTAAAAAAAGGCTGAAATGGCAACGCAAAACCTGTTACCGAGAAAATCCAGAGACTCATACGACAAAGAATATTACCAATTTTTGAAGTGGATGTTGGAAAATGCTGTAGAAAACATTAACGAAACTGTGCGGTTGGGGTACTTTAATGACTACGCTGAAGCGCCATTGTGGATGGAAGAATACCACAGTTACTGAAGGATATTTTGAGGATAGCATATCCTCAAAAAATTAGGTTTCAAGGATGTTGGCAGGCGTACCATCTGGATATCGCATTTCCTTACAGAAACTAGAGACCCAGACAATGAATCATGAGTCAACCTTTGCTGCAGGAAATTTAGCTATCAGCGGAACCTTCCAGAATTGCCAGTTCTATGTAAATACAACCAAATAATATATAAACGTTAATTTATATTTTGTTATTTTGTTAATAAAGAATAAGTTAATCGAAAACTGTTTCTTGCGTCTTAATGCCAGCGCGGGCATAAAGTAATCCATTATGTAGATGGTATCTAAGGTACTGCACTTGTATGACATAAAAATTATTATAGCCAATTTTTAAAGGACAACTGTTTGTCATAGGGATACCGAAAAGCTAGCCGACAGATGGTGCGGAAATTTTGAAAAACGGCGGAGCTTATTATTAGAAAAGCTTATACATAATAAGTAGTGATTACAGGAAACAGCTTAAGAAACGCGTCTAGAAACCACTAAACAGGCCTAGAAACCACTAAACAATTTAAGAAAAAGCTCTAGACACACGAAGACAGCATAATAAACAGCTATACGGTTTCTAAAGCTGTTTTTTAAGTTGTTTAGTGGTTTCTAGGCCATTTTTTCTGGTTCTAGACCTGTTTTGCGACCTCCGGCAACTTCCTGGAAGAGCGAGTCCAATCACTACTGACATGCTAGCATAATTTATAAGTTAAAAGACAAGAGACTTCTTATTAAAATTTCAATATTCTGCTCCGTTTTATCGAAGATAATATTCGATGTTTACTCAGCTTTGCTGGGCTATTTCGCCTTTAAAATACGACGGCCTTATTTTCCGTGATTTTATCACGAAATAAAACAAGTTAAAGCATCCCGCTTCACTGTCGGAGCTGTTTGAGTCCCCGGAAAAGATGGATTGTGGTTGCTGGTCCGGTTTACATAAAGTGTCAGACTTATACCCTTGTTGGCCCAAACTCGAGACTATCTAAATTAGTTTATTTTCTTATTAATCTTGATTCCGTAATCGTTCTAAACGAAATATATTATCTTGGTTTATGAATTAATATGGCACTGGCTGATAAATTGAAAAAAAAAATGCATATTAATGCTCCTGATTGGCGAACTGTATTTGTTTTCAAGCCTTTCGTTCCTAAAAATAGGATAATAAACGACGTTTGCATTAACCGAGCGAAAGCAAAGAAAAAAAAGACAATTCTACTCTTTTCTTAATTAAATTAGAGAAATTCATTGCGATCCGACGTTTAGCGGCACTTAGGCACCTGTTTTCCTCCTGAGATGGGCCCGATAACGGACCAGATGAACGGCTCCGTCAGTAAATAAATGACCGTTTACCGGATCTTCTACGATAATGATTATAAAGTGTGGCACTTAAGATTTACTCGCCCTAGTCGGCTACTTTCTGTGCTAAAATATCCGCAACCCGTTGTGCTAGGAGGTTTTATCGCAAAATAAAACGAGTCGAAGTAGCTCGATTCATTGTCAGGGCTATTTGTGTTCCTGGCAGAGATGGATTACGGTTTTGGGGTTAGTTTACATAAAGCGTCAGAATTTTACCCACATTTGTCTAAATTGCAAATAAGATCGTTAAATTTATTTCCTTTTTATAATTCCTAACGTGACATATAAAACCATAATAATCATATACACAGTATGTCCACGGATGGGGGTTACAAGAGGACAAATGGACTAGAAATTCAAAGATACGAAGAAAAGTCACTTTTAATAAACGTTTTTGCTTGTCTAGAAAGTACGATTCATCTTAAGAAACTTCAATTTTTTTATACAGGGTGGGTAAAAACTGCAAAAATGTTATTTTATTTAAGAGTAAACATACTTTATTTTGAAAGATACGAAAAAAAGTCACGCTTATAAACGTTTTTACTTGAATAATGAATAGGTGATACTTGTTGTCAATGTCTTTATTTAATGAAGTAATTATAATAATAATAATAATAATACGAACATTTTTATTAACATGAAAAGAATACGATAACGATTTCATCATTCAAAAACTCCACCCCCATACTCGACACATTTTTCTAATTGCTTTCTCAAATAAGTGAAAGAATTTCTGATTTCTTCCTGAGATATCGATTGGACAGCCTGGATAATTCTGCCCTTCAGCACTTCAATATCATTTGGTATTGCGGTTGCAAAAACAATTTGTTTTAAACGGCCCCATAAAAACATATCGGCCAAGGTTAAGTCGGGACTTCTTGGGGCCCACAAAACTGGGCCATTCCTGCCAATCCAAATCTACGGTCAAGCCATTCTCTAACCTCACGAGCGAAATGGGGTGGACAACCATCTTGCTGAAAATACATATTTTGTCGACAATTTAATGATAGATTTTCGAGTTCATCATTGAAAAATGTATCTAGCATTTCTAAATATGATAATCTAATGCACGTGTTATCAAAAAAATATGGCCCTATAATGCCATAGATGGATATCGCACACCACACGTTCGCTTTTGTGAAATATTGTCTTCTCGTCATAATTCTGAATTCGGGATTTTCTAAAGACCAGTACCTAACGTGCTGGGTTGCAACGGTTCCATTTGTTGAAAATGTACTTTCATCAGGAAACATGATACATTTATAAAAATCAACATTTACACTTAAAATTTTGTCTCCTATCCACAGGCAAAAATCAAGTCGTTTCGCGTCGTCTCCCTCTTCCAATCATTGATTAAAGCGCAGTTTATACGGATAAAATTTATTTGCTTTAAGGATCTTCTGAATTTGACTTTTTTTCACAACTTCCAGCTGAGTAACACGATTTCTAAGGGACGTCATAGGATTTTCTTCAACACAATGAAGAATTAAGACTGTAGCAGCATCATGGTCGTATTTCTTCTTTTTTTTTTGAGGTCCAAAACCGAACCAGTTCTCTTGAACTTTTTTATTAACTTGCAGATTCCCATCCTAGTTATTGGGATTCCTAAAAATTTCTCGGTAAATTGTTTCATGATGTAGGGGTATGAAACTTGACCATCCCCACAACATTGTATTATAAAAACTCTTTGTTCAGTAGATAGCATTTCTACTTAAATAATGACTGACAAAAAGTACCTATCGAATGTAATACCACAAGATGTGTCGGGAGACCTTCGGAGTCGTAGTGTTGTTGCCGGGTAACGCGTTTCGTGTCAGGTAAAAGTATTAGGTAATACCGAAACATCGAGTTGTATTCAAAGGATTATATAACGAAATAAAATACATATATCTTTCTGAGTTAAACATTTTTATTACAGTAATTATTGTTAATTACGAAATTACAATTATTATAGTTAAAACTTGAACTATTGGATAAATTATTATCATAGGTTGGAGGTGTTTGAAATTGGGCTTCAGCATCAGAAGTAGATGACGATGTATTTTCGGCTCTCATTTGCGACAAAATCTTCAGATGATGCTGCTCGCTGAGCTGGAGATAGGGAGTTACAGAATTTATAGAACTATGGCCCGTTATTTTGATAACTTCCTGGAGATTAGCACCTGAACTGCTAAGGGCACTTACTGTTGAAGCTCTATTAGAGTGATTCGTAATCTTTTTATTTTTCGTATCTAGGCCGATGTTGATTGCTCCCATTTTTGTCCAGTTTCTTATAATGCTGGACAATTCTTAAACCATGGGAAATTATCATTCTGTTTCCATTTCTGATTGACCGTCAAAAAGAATCGATTAGTTTTAATGTTTTCGCCTCTTTTGGACATTAGCTTAAAATATAACCGTATTGGACATAAATCCGGATTCACAAGATTTTTTACAAGCCACTTACTTTCGCATGTTCGACTTGCTCCTCCTTGCGCCGTTTTAGAAAATATTGGGTTGTATTCCAGACGACCGGTACTAGACCCGTTATTATATTTTTCCTCCTTAAAATATTCCAATAGCAAAAAAACTGCTTCATTTCCCCTCCATGCTAGTTCGGATGCAGCTATGTGGAAAAATTTCCGTTGAAGCCCATCTGGGGTATTTTCATCCAAACTAAAGGCCATTTTTTCTATTTCCTGTCTCGTCAAACCCGTGGAACTCTCCTTTCGTGCACCAGGTACCGCCTGCAACTCTTTTCGTTTTGCATTACGGGCAAAACGGGCGCTTTGAAAAACCATGTCATTGAATGGATCTATGTGGCGATTATATTTTTCAAAATATAGTTCCTGGAGCATTTTGGCCGTTTTATTCCATAAAAGCTTGACCACACCTTCTTTATAATCGCTTCCGTCGGATTTTCGCATATTATATGCCCAGTCTTTTAAAATGTTGCACAAATCCTTGTCTGTTGACATTTTCTCAATTTCGAAACTTCGCGCAAGGCAAAACTCAGTAAACTGCTTCCATACATATTTGTCGGAACGCTCGGTATTTTTGGGCTTCACATTTTTAATAGCATCGTCGACTTTAGACAACAAAATTTTACCAAATCTTTCTTTTGCCATTTTGTAACAAGAACTGACAGAAATTACTTCTGAAGTAATTTGTCAAAAAATGACAATTACAACAATGTGACCACCAAGTGATAATCACTTAAATGATTATCACTTATTAATCACATCCTTCTATATGGGAAAAATATACATGGAGTTGTATAATCACCTTAAGTGTCATTATGATTTTAACTAGGTTCACCAGTCAGAGGTGTGCCAAAGAATACTTTTTGGGAAATAATTTTTACATAGGTAAACCTTTTAATGAATTGTTCTACTTCGGCTTGTTGTGTAGAAAACACATTCATTAAGAGTGACTTTTTTCGTATCTTTCAAAATAAAGTATGTTTACTCTTAAGCGAAATAACATTTTTGCAGTTTTTACCCACCCTGTATAAAAAAATTGAAGTATATAAATAATTTACACTCCTATTACAATTCGTATTGAAAAAATAATGTTCAAAGATCAACAGTTTAGTTTCTCTAACGCAATTATTAACCAGAAGTTTCGTCCCCACAGCTGCATGTATCGCCGGTCACGGCAGAAATTGCTTATAAATAACGCCACTACAGGTCGGCCTAATAGTTTTACAAATATGACGGTATGCGTTTTAATTTGTGTAAAGTGTGCTCCTGTTTAGGTAAGATCCTTTTTAGGTATAAACTAGAACATTGCCTACTTTTTACCAGGCGTATGTTTTTATGTTGTATCGCCGGTCACAGGATTAACTCAGACCTAGTAGCCTTAATTAAGGGAAAAATACTACACGAAGTCATTCTCTTGAGTACAGATACTAATTTCAGTCTAAGAATATTTAAGAAATAGCTTGTATTAACTGTTATCCACGAATTTGTGCATTTTTGTATCACCGGTCACGCATGAAAATGTTACCGAAGATACATTGATGTGACGGTTTGTTATCCGAAGCTACATACCATATTTTTTTATTAACCATTTATAAACCATTAAGAAAAAATATATTTTGATGTGCAAGTTTCGTTTACACCTTGGTAGATTAAAAATATGACTAATTTTCTTAGTATTTTAACATTGCATAAGGAACATTCCGAAACTTTAAGCCAATATAAGACAGGGCAATTATAAATAATAGGAAAATAGTTATAGTGACTGATTAAAATAACTCAGTTCCAAATATCGGCGTTATATGATTCAGAAGAGTAAAATTAGCCATGTGACTGGCGTTAAACTAGAATACTGCTCTCATGTCTGAAGCTCTGCACTCAAACATACTCTTCGGCTAGTGGTTTCCATAGAAATGAGCGCCATTTGTCTGATTGAAGACCGCGCGCTGACCAAGAACCTCGGCAGCCAAAAACATCGACGACAGGGTTGGTGATTTGACTCTCTTTTACATTTTCCGTGGTAAATGTTCGGCTGCACGCTTAACTCTAGCTAGATCCATATATGGTTCAGCTTAGTACTCCTCAAATTTCATTGTTTAAGAATTCTTTAATCTTTAGGACGTTATCGTTGTGGAACGGGCATGTTTCCCAACGCACATAAACCATTGACGATCAACGTGAAACGCTTTATTTGCACACGCATCTCTCCCAGAGTGTATTAATGGATTTTTCTTATATTCTAGTGTTTGATGATAAAAAAACACTTAAAAATATAACTTTTCCTTTCATTTACGACAATTGATGGATAATAAATTAAAACATTCTCAGCCATAACGAAAAACCGTCCTGGGAATTCTTGTCCACGCAAAATGAACATAACTTCGTATAAAATTGCTACAAGTTAAATAAAAAACATTAATCGAAAGAGTCCCGTGGGCTTGTTTTATTTGATTTTCTAAAAGTAAGTGGAAAAATAACTAAACTTCCTTTCACAATTTAATTAAATAAAATACAGAACGAAACGACGCATGTGGCGCCATTTAACTATCTGTTTAGTCCTAAAAAGGGACGAAAATGATCCAGATACACGACCTCGTCCCTTAACACATGCCTATCTACGCCTTCTTCTATGATAATGATTATAAATTGCTCATCTGAATTGAATGAGTCGGGACATAAACATAATTTTGGGTCACAAAACGTTGGCTATTCAGATTGTAGGCAAAACGTAATTATTATTTTATTACTAAAGGCTATAAAAAGCTGGTTATTATGAAATAAATAAGCTAATATATAATAAAAGACGAATTATTTAATCACATCATATCATAAAATGAAACGGATTTTATGAAACTAATGTACAGGGAATTCAATTAATTTAAAATGATATTTGGAGAGGTCAATTCTACGTGTTAACATTCAAATTTAATTTTTGGCATCTATCCGAACAAGCTGTATTTCGAGTCAAAATAAGGTCCTTTAGGTAAACAATTCTTCTATTGCAGCGACCCGGAAAGTGCGAACAATGAATTGGACTGTACAACTGGTCCTAATCCCTAATAAAACAACAGAACACAAAGGTAGCGTATTTTAAGGTCAAAGTAGCTAGGAAAACCAAATAGAACTCATACGTTACAACACAATATACGAACCATTTTTTTAAAAAATGATGGCGAACCTTATATAATAGTATATTAAGATACAAGTTTCATAAGACATCATCTCAGAGCACGCGTAAACGACCCGCGAAGCGGGGAGTTTTCTAAAGTACAAGTACTCTAATTATCTCATGAACCGTGTATTTTATAATACTTTTTCTATTTGGGTCTATTTGGGTCTTCAATGTCTAAAAATCTTAAAAAAATATAGTAGATTTTTTCCATTTGAATTAATATTTTCTTTTTGGGTTGGCAATACTTTTACAATTTCATAAAATGTTACAAGTATCAAATATGCCATGATAGAAATAATTGAACACAACAAAGCTTCTTCCAATGCGTCATAATTAAAAATAAATATATTATTAAAGTTAATAAAAATGAGTAAGAAAAAAGTTGTAATAATCTAAAAAAATGAATATGCAAAACTTTGAGATATGGTGCGAGCAGAACATTGTTCGAAATATCGAACAAAATAATAAAACATACTATTGAACAAGATATTGTGTCGACACAGAATCTGACACGAATAACAATTAATGCCCAGGAAATGTCTACAGTAACTATAAATATGTATATATAAAGTAATATGTATAAGACTATATTGAATTAAAAATAAAAATAGTACTTTATTGAATAAAACTTTAGAAATAGAGCATAAACTGGAAGATATTTTTATTATTTTTAGGTTATGTTGTTCTATAGTTGTGACTAGAAATTAGTGGACGGACTCCGTCAGCATGTTGTATATTTCCGAGTATAGGTATTTCAGATAAATATCTAGTAAAAATGATCTATTTGCAAGGTTAAAGGTTAGTGTTTTAATGTTTTCTATAAAAAATTTTTGTCGAATTCATAATGCCTAGAAAACTAATTTCAACCAAATCAAAGTAAGCCTAAAATTCGAGCCCTACTTGCTGCCAACATAAAAAAAATAAATTTTCAGTTTAATAAAGTGGCAGGTTATTCAATTTTGCTTGCATTATGAAACCCAAATAGAAAAATATATTCTATTGAGGTAGCTATTATAGAAACTATGTAAATAATATCAATAACACAATATATAGCCATCTATACATAACCACCTAAATGCTGTAATGTAAAACCTAATTTGACAATTGGTGATTTTTTGATTTTCTAAGGCGTCAGGCCTAGTGATATCACTGTTACTATTTTACAAATTGACGAATATGTACTTAATTTGATTGTACATTCCGGTATACACTTACAAAAGAGTTTAATTCCAAATATAAGGAAAGGGAGGTTTAAAATGACCAGGAAGAACAACGACAAAATATAGTTGGCCTACCAACAGCTTTTATTTCCGTGTTTATGAACTCTAAAACCGCTTTAAAAGATGAAATTAAATGAGATTGAAAATATATTCATTTTAAAATCACTGGTTACGTTTAAACTGTTTAATTCGTAGTTTAACGGTAATTCGTAGATGCAGTTTTACTACAATCCTTGGTTTAACTACGAATTTGTCATAACTTTGAAATAGAAGATTTTTTAATTATTTTGGTTTTTGTTCGTTTCAATGGATTCGACATTCGAGGAAATAATCAGCGACGAAGTGGAAGACTTCTTGAACATCGTGAATGTTGAAAGAATACCTCAAATGTATAGCGAAATAACTAACCATAAGAAGTATTGGGATGACAAATCAATTTTACAAACTATATACTGTAAAATCAGCCCCTAACTTTAGGAGTATGTTTCTATTATACCATGAAAATTGTTTCAACTGAATAGTGTCTTCATCGAAAAAACTCAGTTTACTTTCTTAATGTACATTTGGCAATATCCATTCCATAAGTCTCTACTAGAAATCGTCTCATTCCCAAATAATGACCATATAAGACATATCCGTGCAATAATGATTATAAAATAGTCTGCTTGCTCTTGCTGGCTACTTCACATTCAATATATCCGAGCCCGTTATGACCGGGGCATTATCATCGATTAAGATGAGATGGAGCAACCCGTTTTATTGTGAAAGTTTTTGTGCTGTCGGCAGAGATGGATTGTGGGTATAGGTCCAATTTGCATGAAGTGTCAGTCGGATATTCACGTTTTCCTAAATAATGACCACTATTTTTTATACTGGTGAAATTGCGGTTAAGTGCATCATTTGCATACTACTTGTCTATTTAACTTTTAACCTACATTTTAAGGGATATAATACTTCCTAACACACCCTCCAACTAGGAACAAGCAATCAGAGGATAGGTCGGCGCTATCTGTTGATAACAGTTAATATTCTTGTAAAAATAATATAATTATCAGTCTTGTTATCGTTATAAACCTGTATTTGCTAAAACTAATACCGATTAAGATAGGTAATCATGTTTCACCTCTTTCCTCTCAACGTCTTTGATGAACTACTTTGATTAAAATTAACATACGCCTCGATGAGAAAGAGAGTCATGTACGTATACTTAAGACATTATTCTTAATTTTCGATAGCTCTCATCACATCCCATATTGACCTACGTAATAATTTTAGGCGAACCTGATTGGATATGAGATAACTTGTGTGTCTGCACTGTTCGCTGTCGTGTCATCACTTCAAATCTTAGCCCCGGAGTGCTATATTGTTGTTTACCATTATTCAGAATATGATACACAAAAGTATTGAATGTCTCAATATGGTGATATATGATTGTCATCTACTTAGGTTGTACACAATATTTCAATATATGATTTGCAATGTGTGAAGTGCATTACAATATGGTGACATATGATTATCACTTATTTTTAATGACATATACTTAGTAGCACATTTGTAAGATCACTGTACTCAGTGGCGGGTCGTCACCTATGATAGAGGGGGTTCACAAGTATGGTGAAATTATTTTTAAAATTTTATTTTTGACCAAAACAATTACTTTCTAGGCGTTTTACTTGTAGAAAGAAAAAAGTAATAAGAAAATGCGTCAGGAAAAACATATTCTAATTTATTTTTTAATTTTACACAAGGAAATACAACTTTTGGAAAATAAGAAAGGTTTTCTTAGTGTGTATAGCTGTCGGATCTTAACGTCGTCGCATGCAACCCACGTAACAATATTCGATAAATAAGAATTAAAATAAAAATGTTTTTCTAATGAAAGGGTTCATTAATTTTTAATGGCACTTTAAAATTATTATCGGTTAGTAGTTCATGCTAACTAAAACTGTAAATGTAAAGAAGACAAATAAAATTCCTAAGGTTTATTTTAGCACAGTAATTTTATGTTTATCTCGGTCTGCTTATTTTAAAGCGAAATTCCTGTTATTACCTGGTACGCGAGCAAAAGTCGTTTATTATAAACAAAGCTGTTTATCTGCTTTCATCGGGCAGTTTTAAAAGGAAACAGGTGTTTAAGTGGCTTCTCAGATACCCAGCTGCCCTTTTTCTTTTATTTAATTAAATATACAGCTGAAATATGTACCTTTTTCCCTTTGTGTAAATCAAGTTAGCCCACGAGGTAATTGCGTTGTAAATGGCAAAAAGGCCGTTCTAACATATAAATAAAATGTGAATATTTTCCTAAAAAAGGAGTTTGATAAAAAATTATAATAACATAATTTTATAAACATCTCTCTTACTCATTCTTAATAAATATATCATATAAAAGTTAGCTACGTAGTTAGAAGGACACAAAGTTCAGAATTTGTTATTGATTACACAGGGTGTTATGGAAATGACGTATTATATTTAAATGGGTGACTCCTGGCGTGTCCTAGAGAAGCGCTACATATATTTTTTTTCAAATCGAACGTTTAAAAAGTGGGGTAATTCACCCATAAACCCACAGGTCACTCCTCGGCGCAATCATATTACACTGAGCAGCTGTGTAATAAACAGATGTTCTGGCGCAATGTAACCAAACTGTGAGTGTAAAACTTTAGATTCTTATAAAAATAAATATTTAGCCACCTAGTATCCAAATAGAAGTGAATCCAGATGCCAGTACACTAGCAAGTAATCCAGGGCACATACATCTGCAGTTTTTTTGGTTTTAGTGGGTAAAGCTTATACCCCAATAAAACCCCTTCGGCGTTTTTCTTCCCATCTCAGAACATAACCCTGTATATCGTCAGAGACACAGAACACATAGTGAAACACTGAACAAATTACCATAAATCACTTAAAGAAACACAGACATGTTTCAAATTAGTTTTTTGAAGATAGGCCCTTGTCACACAAAACCACTACACACTAATGCGTTCTTTAACATACACACAAATAGGAGACACAAATTGGCCCTTTATAAACTAAAACTTTCAGCAATTATTTTATCTGCTGCATCCAATATCTTATATCGCAACTGATCCATATCTTCGACTGTTTATAAACTATTTCTTAATTCACCGTATCCCATAGAAAAAAATTGCATGGGGTAAGATCCGGTGATCTTGCGATTTCCAGTCTCTTACTAAATGAACATTTTCTAATATGCCTTCGACTTGATTTTTCTGTATGTAGGTACTAAACATTTTCACACTTACTCGCACTGTTATAGTTGATTAAATGTCCCGAAAAAAACTCTTTTAATTTCAGGTTTGCTCGTGTCGATTTATAGTAGAGATGGCTAATCTTTGTTTCTAAAATCCCGCTGTGAAACGATCGATTATTATTTATTTCAACCTTTTTTGGTGAATGCGCTGGAATCTACCGGAAAAGCACGCAATGCAATAGTACCTCTCTATTTCACTTTTTGATAGCTCGTGCTTTAAATGTTTCAGTTCAGACGTCATTTTTAATTCAAAGAAATGTTATTTACATTTTACAATGTGTTTTTTAATTAAAAACAAAAGTTCATACAAATCAAGGCGAGACAAGCCAATGTTAATAAAAACGATGTCGCCAAGTGAATTTTGTGCAGTTTTATGGCGGCCAGTGTTCATGTGAAGTTTTACGATTATGGCTATGGGTTATGTGATGTGCTGGTTTCTTTACTAAAACGGTGTCTAAGATAGAAGACATAGAAATTGACACTAATTTTTAAATAAGACCGATAAGGTGTATGTGTGTGGCCTAAATAAAATTACATTAAAAAATAAACAATCAGCAATCACTCAAAAGTCAAAAGGTCATTGACATTTGACCTAGTTACGTAGTTGCGAATTTCAAACTTAAAGAGTGTAAGGTGTAATTCTGACAATATCTGCCAGAATTCGTGGTTTGTTTACATGTATCGCAGTGCAGCACGGGTGTTTTTCTGGTTTAACGTCAGGTCATTTTTACCGCTGAATGAATTGAAAGCGTCATTTAAGGATATTTTTCTTCAATTTGTATTAATCACAGGATTTAAATATAATACGTCATTTCCAACACCCTATATAATATAAAATATATGCTTAGACAAGGGATTAAAATGCATTAAGATAAGTTAAAGAACAAATCAAATTAAATGTATATTAATGAAAAGCGTAATTATTATTTGAGAGACATAGAAAAAATTGTTTTTCACAGGGTTTGATGAAAATTAATTTATTTGTGGACGAATTATGTAATTTGTTTAGTTCAGGTAATTTTTCGACAGCCGAGAATTTATAGCATTCTGAGATTCGACTGTCATAAAAAAAGTAAGAATTCAATAAAGAAAAAACCTGGGTGCTACATAGTAAATTACAAAAATATAAATCTTGGACCTCTGGTATTATAAAGAACACTTTCTCTTGTGTATAACATTCTCAGTTGTAATTTTAGTAACAGCGAAAAGGTTCATAAAAATTAAAACTGTAATATTTAAAATGTGTACAGTACAATTATTCAGAATATGATGCACAATATGTCAGGTATCTCGCAATATGGTGATATATGATTGGCAGCTACTTACAAAATCCAATACGGAAGTTTATTGGAACATAGTTGCATATTTAGTCGATATCCTAACGAATCTATACGAAATATATAACGCTGAAGGGTTTAAAGTGTATACAGTGTATGAGGATAATGTATCAGGATACATGAGAAGAGATTTTATATGTTCAAATAAAGGTAGTAATGCCCGCTTTCCCAACTCATCACTTAAGTATGGAATTACTAAGGGAAGCGTAAAATTTAAGTTTACCTTAAAATGAATTTGCTTGCACCAGCTGCAAATTTTGAAAATTTAACAAAGTAGAACAGCACCATCAACATTTTTTGCGAAATGGAAAAAAAAAGTATCAGGAAAAGAAGTTCTTTTGGCTGTTGAAACAAAATCTGATAATTTCTTATTTAGTTATGAAAAATTTAGGTTATAAATCAAAACTTAAAATTTTAAGTACAGAAATTTGGCTAATTAACGTACGATATACTTACATGGTGTTTACTTGCCGGTGCAATTTATTCCCTACTTAACATAAAGGTGTCCTTAACGTGTTTTCATTAAATTTGGTGCAAGCCGGTATAAGAGAAACACACTAAGGATACCTTTATGTTAAGCAAGGAATAAATTGACTTTTTGAATTGCACCAACACGTGAACACATGGTTGGCTCATAAATTGTTGTCACATTTCTGTACTTAAAATCTTAGGTAATGATTTATATCCCAAATTTTTAATTAACTTAAATTTCTTCACAATGACGTTCGGAACGTTTTCAACATCATTGAATTGAAAAGAACTTATTCTTCTTATTTCGTATAATTTGGAGCTAACCTTTTTTTAACATACAGAATCACCTCTTCAAATATACTGATGCGAACAAACCCGAACACCCTGTATAACATATTTTTTTGTTCGCAAAACGTTACAATCTCTTGCAGAATATGTTTTCAAATTTTACACCTTTTTTACAATTAAGTGTGTACGTGTTGCGCCTATTCAGCCCGCATTTCTAAATAAGCTTAGTGTCAACACCATTCCTGTTCCATGACAGGGATGCAATTTATCTTCGTTTCGACCACCATAAAACATGCAGTAAAAGACATAGAAGCTTACCTCGCAACCGGCAATTCCCCGGATTACTTAAGCTCGTTCTAATTTGAACTTAAATTTCTAAATTAATGTAAATTTGGTTAAATAAACAAATTGTTTAATGTATGAAGATGTGCAACCTCATTTTAAATCCATCAGTGTACTCTATTATACGAACTTTAATAAATTTCCGCAGCTGACAATAACCCACTAAAAGAGGATTCCTTATAATCGGAAAACAACTTAGGCATTGGTAAGAATTGATTTAAACATCTCCATTATGACGAAAATGGTAATTCTAACGAATATTTCAAAATGGCGTTTTTCCTAAAAACGGAAAATTAACGTAGCTTTGAAATCAACATTTTTTAAGATTTTGACCTCCCTGTATACTAAAATTAATTTTTCTAATGAAAAATCTTAATTTTTTTACAAGAAATTTTTTTAATAAAAAATTACCTTTTGTCGAGAATTAAAAAAATAGGTCCATTAGTGGGACCATCCAGGGACACTCTGTGTATAATACTTGCAAAAAGCACGAAGAACTAATTCGCATATACTGTATTTTATCACATTTTTTAGGATAATTGACATTTCTCGATTTCATAAATTAGATTTTTTAAAACTCTTTTAAATTTTTAGTCCGCTTTCACCTGCAAATATCCAAGGTGTCAAAAGCATTCCCATTGTCTGGCAGCATTGCAATTTATACTCGTTTAAAGAATCATAAAACATGTAGTAAAAGACTTAAAAGCTTAGTCCACAACTCGGAAATGTCCAGAATAACTTTAGCTTGTCGTAATTTGCAGTAAAATTTCTAGCAGATACCAAGTTAGGAAAGCAAGCTATTAAATTTTAAGTGTCGTCTAATTCGGGTTTATGTTCTAGTGGTTTACAATAAATTTATGTGGATGGAGAGATTTATTAAAACATAGCACACATGCCCGAACATAATCTAACAACTAATACAATTTTGCTGTTCATTATTTCCTATATTCGTTTTAAGCAAGAAAGAAATATTGCTCCAATGAAAAGCGTAAGAACTACCAATAACTAAATAGTTTTGAAATAAATCGTTAGCAGTATTTTCCGATTTTAAAATAAATAAATGAAATTTGTCTGGAGTAAATAGACAACCGCAAGTCAGAAAATTCGGTACTTTGTTGTTTCATTCATATCATGTATATTTTTTATGTCATACCAGTGCATTATTGTGTTTTTATACCTTATATACTATCTACATAATGGATTACTTTATGCCCGTGCGGGCGTAAAGTACACATTATGGCCCGCGCTGGCATTAAGACGCAAAAAACAGTTTTCGATTAACTTGTTCTTTATTAACAAAATATAAATTTACGTTTATATATTATTTGGTTGTATTTACATAGAACTGGAAATTCTGAAAGGTTCCGCTGATAGCTACATTTCCTGCAGCAAAGGTTGACTCCTGATTCATTGCCTGGGTCTCTAGTTTCTGTATGGAAATGTGAGATCCAGATGGTACGCCTGCCAACATCCTTGAAACCTAATTTTTTGAGTATATGCTATCCTCTAAATATCCTTCAGCAACTGTGGTACTCTTCCATCCACCATGGCGCTTCAGCGCAGTCATACTTGCTCCAGCTTCTGCTAAAAGAGTTGCCTACTTTCGACGTAAACAATGACCAGTAGATCATTAAAGTAACCCAACAGCACAGTTTTGTTAATGTTTTCTACAGCATTTTCCGACATCCACTTCAAAAATTGGCCATATTCTTTGTCGTATGAGTCTCTGGATTTTCTCGGTAACAGGTTTTGCGTTGCAGCCTTTTCTTCAATTTGGTCGGGAATTTCAAAACCTTGTTCCATTTTTGATTTTTGACTTTGACACATGAAACATTTGAATACTTATCTCCCTAGCAACAAAAACGCATGCTATAATAATGTGAAGGTAATGTCGTAGGTAAAAATAAAAAATTTGTAAATCAAATTAAATTAAAAAAATATTTATTATTTGAATTATTGCATTACAAACTTTTATGTCATACCAGACATAAAAGTTTATATGCACCACGGGTACTAATACATATATACCCTCGGGCGACTTACGAACCCTCGGGCCAGAGGCCCTCGGCTTTGTAAGACTGTCTCCCTCAGGGCATAATCATCTACTTAGTACCCGTGATACATCAATAGCTATTATGATCGAACACTAGCACTATAAAAATCCCATTAGGGCACTCTGGGAGTGATACGTTCATTAAATTTTGTGTTGCTTCATTGGCTTTATTATTTATAAAGTCTGGAGCGCATTGAAATGAGTTTTCTTCTTCGGAATCGGAAATATTTTTACCATTTTTGATATTTTCAAATATTATTGACATTCGTGAGGTAACAATAACATTGCGGCGCCCAGCCACGAACGACGCGGATGCTGTTTTCATGGACACTTAATATTATAAGCATTTAGAGAGAAGTGAAAAAAGTACACGTTATGGCACTTTTTTTAACGCTAAATTTCTTTTTATTTGTTAAAAAATGACCAATTTCATATGCATAAAAAATATAGTTTTTATAACGACCGTAGAAAAATAATTTTGAATGTATCGCCCTCAAAATTTGACGAAAGAAGGAAAAGTAATTAAAAATACACTTTAGAAATTAAAACTTTGATTTTCATTGTAATTTATCTTGCGCAGATTTAATAAAAACATTGAAAACAATAACAAAAATCTTATGCTATTCGATTTCTAGTTTATTCAGTGCTCTCTCGAGTTTGATCGTCTTCAACTTAAATATTGATGACGCATTAAATTGATCTTGAAGCCTTGTAGAATAAAATAAAAGGAATATCTGATTTACTGATCATGCTTGTACTACATGCACTTTTATTATTTTGGATTAATTAAATTTAGCTCAGATTTATTCTCCTTCGAAACTTTACTGCACATTTATAGCACATTAAATGAAAATGGATTAGTAATTCCTTTAAGAAATTACGAAATCGAGGAATGGTTCTCAGCTAAGTCGAAACTTTAGACCATAAAGTCAAACGTATACAAAGAACACTGTTTTAAAGACACAAACTGATTAAAACTTTCAGATAAATGAAACTTTTATATTCCTGGGTGTCCCAGTTAATTTAAACTGTATGCTTCTTAGACTCAAATATGGTATCTAAATGGATTTGCATAAAAATATACAGGGTTACTTCCGTGTGTACTTGAGTTTTGACATAGATGTCCTAAAATCTTTGTTTTCGATATACAGGGTGCATTTTTTTTTGGGTTTTATCAAAAATCCAAAACCAGGTTATAAAAACGAGCTGTTCTTTTCGCGGCAGCGGTTAATATTTAAAAATACAGCGTTACCACTTTCGATGCTTTATAAGCGACTATCATAAATTGCCGAATTTCCTTCTATAATATTACTTTCCTGTATAATTATAGTCTCGGAAATGGCAACCGCGCCACCACCAGTTTTCGAAGAAAGGAAGCCTCTTGAAGTTTAGACTGGTCCCATTATTATTTGAAATGGTAGTTCCTATATGAACATAATTGTTTCATTTTATCTTTAGTAAAGGGTTAATGGCCCACAGAAATTAGAGTTTTTATTATTTCTATTGCGATATGATTAAGTGCTCTTGTTCTATGTGTGTTATTGTAAACTGTAATTATGCGTTAGTGTTTAGTGCTTTCGTGCAATCAGATAATAGGTGCATATCTTCAAAAAACTAATTTGAAACTCTTGGGTGTCTGTGTGTTTCTTTAAGTGATTTAGTGCAATTTGTTCTGTTTCACTGTGTTTTTTTCCTTCGACGATATACCGGTTATGTTAAGAGATTGGAAATAAGAGGCCGAATGGGGTTTCGTGATAGGCACTCCCACACTATCATCAGGACACATGATGAGCATAAAGTTTTTCCCATTGAAATAAGAACTGAAGGTGTCTGTGCCCTGGATTCCTTAATCGCGTCCTGGATTTATTTTCTGTAAGCTAAATATTTATTTTTATAAGAAACTACAGTTTTACACTTTTAAACAGTTTGGCAACATTGTGCCTGAACATCTGTTGATTACCCAGCTGGACAATGTAATATGTTTATATATGTGTATATAAACTTTTCGACTTAAAATTGGTTCAGTAATCACCTATTAAAATAAGAACATTTCATTTAAGTAATACCTTGTATAATACGCTATTGAAACATACATTTGGAACACATTGTATACGTCTATGCTATCAACATTTCCATGTTTCTCCACTACGCTCCAGAGAATTTATAGCTGATAGAGGAGTAAAAACAACCCTGGATCATGGACGTAACTCTGGTTTCTATTTCGTTTACGACCTGTTTTACAAAGGATGCGACGGATACAAATAGTGCTTTTCCGGTTAAGACTGTGCGCAGTTTTATGAGGCAACTGTCATTAAGAAAAGCGACACAAGGAAATACCGAGGTTCAAAGTTCTTTTGAATAAAATCAAGTTTAAAGTTTAATTCTCTCTGGAAAATGTCGCTAAACAGAATTATTTTCTGAAAAGCCTATCGATAAAGGTAGAATTGAATAAATTATTCATTATTTTTAACATCTTATTATTAGTTCGCTTAATGACTGTCTTGTTTTGACAGTTGACAGCCGATGTAATAATGTAATATCGTTAAATCCCCACGACTGATTTCGGTTCTAGACGGTCGTCGTTGGTTGACAACCAAAGAGGCACCAATGCCGGCGGGGTTGCCTATATGATGGCGACAATATTGTGCGCAAGACAACCGACGAGCGGCCTTTAAAAATATGACCGCAAAAGCCGTGTCACGTATCCCCAGTCAATAATTTCTTACTTTACCCTTTTATATTTCACATCATTTTAGTAGTTACTTTTATATATAAATAATTTACACTTCTACTACAATTTGTATTGAAAAATAATGTTCGAAGATCAACAGTTTAGTTTCTCTAACGACAGAAGTTCTGTCCCCGCAGCTGCATGTATCGCCGGTCACGGCAGAAATTGCTTATAAATGATGCCACTACTGGTTGGCCTAATAGTTTTACAAATATGACGGTAAGTGTTTGAATTTGCGTGCTCCTATTTAGGTATGTAAGTTCCTTATTATGTTTATTTAGGTATAAACTAGAACTAAGTATCGCCGGTCACAGGGTTAACTCGGACCTAGTAGTCTTAATTAAGGGAAAAATACTACACGAAGTCATTCTCTTGAGGACAGATACTCATTACAGTCTAAAAAAGTTTAAGAAATAGCTTGTATTAGCTGTTATCCACAAATTTGTGTATTTTTATATCGCCGGTCACAGTATCGCCGGTCACGCATGAAAATGTTACTGGAGATACATTGATGTGACGGTTTGTTATCCGAAGCTATATACAATATTGTTTTATTAACTATTTATGAATCATTATGGAAAAATGTATTTTGATGTGCAAGTTTCGTTTAAACCTAGTAAATTAAAATATGACTAATTTTCTTAGTATTTTAACGTTCTATAAGGAACATTCCAAAACTTTAAGCCAATATAAGACAGAACTGTTATAAATAATAGGAAAATGGTTATAGTGACTGATTAAAATAACTCAGTTCCAAATATTGGCGTTATATGATTCAGAAGAGTAAAATTAGCCATGTGACGGGCATTAAATTATTGAAAAATCGACGCTAGATACAAAAATAGACCAAGATCTTTGTGACGATGATATTTTGCCCGGATATATATAATTCCTCTATAAGGAACCTATTAAAAAATTAACAGGTATTTTTGAGATTATTTATTTTAAAAATCCGATTTACTGAAAGTTGCCTGTAAAAATTTTTTGACCCAGTTATAGGTCCGTGGGCGAGGTTTATCCTCTCGGCCGCCTAGGGCCCGATTAAACCTTAAACCGGCACTGATTGGTGACCAACGAGCAAAATAAAGTATTGGGTATTGGTAAGGAATAAATTAGACGAGGGAGAATCGATTTACAATAGAGTTACGTTTCTTATTGCCCAAAGATAAATTATATTAGTCCTTTCATTAATAATAGCACAGTCTGTGATAATAGTCTAACCTTTTTCCTATTATATTTCTTGGGATTTTCTTAAATTTATTGCGATTGCCATCATGTCCCGGAGGAGATATTTAAAAATAAACCTACTCTTTCCAAATGTGATTTTATGGTATCGATTTTGAGATCTTAGGAATTTATCGAGATATAGAACTAATTTAAAAATATTGCTCTCTATTCGAGAGGTCTATATAAATACTCCAATAGGTATGGATTTATTGCAAGACATAATTAATCTATGATGGTCAACAGTTACAGGACCCAAGTTGCTTTCTTTACAATTTATTTTGCTGCAAAAATTTTAAAAAAGCTAGCTTCCGTCTTTTAAAAATTTTTTATATTTAAACTTCGCATAACTTAGCTTTGTTCATCTATTTACCTTGTCCCCACTTGCAATTTTAATAATCTTAAATTTTGATGCAGACAGGAAAATATATCCATCTAAGAAATAAACAGTCTATGCTTTTCAGGTGGTATCAATATGAAATACCAATATGGAAAATTATTATTTGAAGACCACCCGATGATCCTTATACGTCCTTCCCGTATTTTTGTCTACACAGCAGCCCTTTAAAATACTATTTCAGATTGAATGGTACTACCAAGAAAGGGGACCCCGTCCATTGATAGGATGCAACCACCTGTAGACCGGTTTCGGACTTATTTGTTCTCGTCAGTACAGGGTAGGTGTACATACCAATCATCAGAGAGGACTTTAACTCAACGCCGTACTATCGACGGTAGTCGACAAAATACATATATATTTCTGACATGTGTACTTTATTATTTTTCCTGATTTAAAATATTTCTAATGTATTTTTATGTATAGGGTGTTATGGAAATGACTTATTATATTTAAATGGGTGACTCTTAGGGTGTCCTAGAGAAAGTCTACATACTTTTTTTTTAAATCGAGTATCTAAATACTAAGGTAAAAACCCTTATTACCCACACACTGTCGCGCGGTTCCATCTGGATTCAGTTAGCAATAATGTGGGTCACTCGAGTATAGGTAATATATATATAGTGACAGTGTTGTCAGATCACACCGCATGTTTGGCCCTTGCTTGGATACCTGCCGCGCGCGACTATCGTTGCTTCAGTATGTTTCGAGACTCGGGGGTGGAATGAGGCTGTCGAGGGTTCCAGGTGCTTGATGTATACGAATTTTAAACGTTTTGTTAGTTGTAGTATTACCCGATTTTTTTTTCTGTTATGAAACAATTGATAATAATAAATATTGTGATGTGATTTCAAATTTGTGTGATATTACCTATTGTTGGTTCTCTTGCAACACACACTTTTTGTGTTTTAGTTTTTTAATGGAATTTAATTATAAAACGGATTATAAGATCGAAGGTAAAAGAGTATGTACTTTAAAATTGTAGTATTTTTTTTTCTAAAAAGTTTGAAAAAGAAGTGATAACGCGGGTCAAAGACGTATTGTCGTCAAAAACTGAACACGTGCATTTACAATTCTGTGTTGCAATATATGACAACACCGCCTCAATAAACTATTGATTGCGAACGTCCTCAGTAGCGGCCACGTAAATTTTCAGATTTCATATAAAGTGTATATTTCGTGCAATAATTCAAAGCGCCATTTAAGGTTATTTTTCTTCAATTTATTTTCATCTCAGGATTTGCCGGTTTAAATATAATAAGTTATTTCCATAACACCCTGTATTTTTAACGAAATATACAAATATTTGTCGATAAATACACAGCACCGATCTGTTTGAAACACTTTTTGATGGTCACCTTGTAGTGTTATAACGGGCCTGAAATTCCGAACTGAAAAACTCTTTTCCCATAAAAATAAGATAAATTTCGTCCGTTCCGCCTCCTTTCTCTTGGACGCCCATGAATTACACCAAACATATTATTCCCTTATTTAACAAATTCCAACAAACTTTCCTTTTAATAAACTCAAGCTTGGTTGCTTTCCTAGGTAACAACTCGAACGAATAACATGAGGTAAAACCACTAAACCTGTGTCGCGGTTTTAACGTATTATTTGTTCACCTTACGGTACACTGCAAACCGCGCTGGGGTTCACAATAAAGTTTACCCCGAAAGACAAATCTCGTTCGGTATTTTATGTGGTATTACCCTCAATAAAATTGCAGTGAAAGCTAGTTTCCAGCTAGCCAGCGGTGGTTTTAATACTTTGCGATTTTATATCAACAATAAGTGACCGTTTGATAAGTAAAAGTTGTATAGTTTTTGCAGAATTACACCGTTGACTCTTACTGCCATAAATAAACTACCTGATTAAACCCCATTGCATACGCCTCAATCTCTTCAAATCTCAATAAATGGGATCAGGGCCGGCTTGAAAATGTATACCACACCACATGATTTACTTTTATAATTTAAAATAAATTGATAGGTATATTTAGTTTTAGGTACGTATAATAAATGTAAAATAATGATAACAATTAATGATAATTGAAAATAATAATTTAAAAGTATAACTATTAGGATAACAAGTACAATAAAAATTAATTAAATTCTAAGAAACTATTGATAATTTATTCAAAATTTAACTCTGTATCACTATCACTTCTTCTAAGCCTAAACTTATAATTAAGGGTTGAACATTTGTAATCATACAATTGTAAGAATTTTCCACCTTAAGTACATGCTGTACTAGCTGTACACAGTTTTTCCAGCTGTCTGCAGAAATTTTTCTTACTTCGTATTGGTGCCATATTAGCTCAATAGACGCAACACTGTATGTCCATTTTCTGCTGCAAGTTTGTCACACTCGTATTCCTTATTTATTTTAAAAACTTTCAATACTTCTAGCAGTTCTCGTTTTTTGTAAGTTTCTTCAAAATATAAATCATTCTCAATCATAAAATTTTGAATTTCTGCTTTTATATTATTAGAATTGGGAATGATTTTTGCTTACCGACTATGATAACTAGCATTGTACAGTACAATGATGCTATTTTCAGGTATATTTTTAAGGAGTTTATGTTTAAACCAATCTTCAAAAAGTTGTGCGTCGGTATCTTGATGGTAATCTAAAGAAGAATCTGCTATATTTTTAGCTGAAAGCAACAGACAATTTGGAACAAACCCGTTGTCTGGATCAGCATGTAATATTGTGATTCTTTTGCCTTTATTTGATGGTGACTTGGTTTGACATTTTTTGGAAGAATCATCCCAACCTTTTCTTGGAGTGTCATGGGTATCGAACCATGTTTCGTCAAGGTAAATAATTGGACGATTTTCTTCTCTAAATTGTTTAACAGCTGTTAAATATTTAAGTCTCCATTCCCGAAAACGTTGAGATTCCATTAATATTTGTCTTTTATCAATGCTTCGGTATTTAAGTATGTAAAACCCATTTTACGCAATATTTTCCTAAGGCTTGAAAGGCTACAAGAGATATTTGATTCGTCTTTAATCAGCCGCTCTTTGAGGGAAATCAAAGTGGGTACAGTTTGTGCCTCATACATTTGGTAAATCTTTCTTCTTAATAAATCAATGTCATTTTCGTCAATGCTTCTAAATGTTCCAGAATCACTTCGATTTTTTCTAGGATTAACAGGTTTAAGTACTATGCTCTTACCGAGGATAAAGGAGTTTTTGTCAAAGTAGACGTCTCTGCTAAAGCATCCATTGAATTAAAATTTCTACTCAACAACGATTGATATACATTTTTAATTATTAGTTTGGCATCGGTAGATAAATGCTTTCTTTTAAAAATGACACTTGAAGATGCCCCCCAATCAGCACAATTCCAAGGACGCCACACTCTACCACTAATAAGCCTAACTAAAAATTACTCGCCGGAAAACCACTAAAGATTAAAATTATTAAAAATCACTTTGTATTTATATATGCATCAGGCATAGGTATAAATTGAATTTGTATATCTGGTCCGGCTCTGCTCGAAAAGGTTTTAAAATTTGGGATTTCCTTATTTATTTTATGGTCGAAGGATAATGAGGTTTTATTGCAGTCAAAAGATCAACGATAGAATTCTGCAAAAACTATAAGGACAGGGTCTAATATATGGTTTTACCTGACGTTTCACTTGTTCAAGTAAAAGGTGTCAGTTAAAACATTAAGTGTGAACAGGGTCTAACATAAGGTTTTACCTTACCTTTTTTAAAACGTATTAGGTAAAGGTTTTATTGCAGTCAAAAGATCAACGGTATAATTCTGCAAATACTATACTCTCTGGCGCTCTCGGGCTAATCACTGTGATTTACAATCAAAGATATTACAAACTACAGATATAAAAATGTACATTTCTAGCCTACGCAATGAATACAAACAGTCTTTCCCACCTCTTTCGGTCATTATTGCAGCATAGCCAGATTGACATATTTATCGCAAAGGTATTTTGCAAAATCCCAATTAAAAATTTGTTAATTTGACAATTACAACTGGTTTAAGGTTAATCCGCAATTGTTCTTAAAATAAATTTATTTCCCTGTGAAAAGGCGATGAGAGATTCTTTAAAAAAGTATTATTATACTATTAAAGAATCAAACGAATCTTGAACTAATCCAACTGCACTCTGGCAACATCTAATTTCATTTTACAACTGCTAAGCTATGATCCAACGTCAAGGGAGAAATTTGACTTGTTGTCCCCGCTGACATACCCAGTACGTTGATACCGTAAAAATACCCGCAGTAAACACAAAATAATTTGTGACTTGTCTATGATTTCATGATATAAAATGAAATTTATTTCGTTTGTTACTTTGTACACGGCCGTGGAAGTCGGCATCTGTACAAAAATAAATTGCATTGTTGCAATATATCTATTGATCGGTGTGAGAAATATGACGAGCTAAGTCAGCTGGCACAAACAGATTGTTGCAGTTTAGATGGAATAAATCCAGAGTCCATTTAGGAACACGTTTTCGGTTTATACAGTCTATTCGCTATATTGTGTATAACCATTAAATTGTAAGTGAGGTTTAAGGAAGGCTAATAGTTCCATTTTATACAGGGTACACCAAGAAAAGTGGCCTATTAGAAGTATCTCGAGAACTAAATGAGATTTTATTTTGAAAATTTGGCTGTAGCTATAAGAGATGGTTTTCTACGTTTATAAAATATTTGGCTGGTGCGGTGTTGCCGGATCATACCGAAAGTGGTAGCAACTTCGGAATAACATTGACATAACGTCAAATGGATTTTTCATTATTTTGTTTCTATGAATCCGTTCCACAGCCAACTACCAAAAAATGTATTTTTATAAGATAATTTTTAAATTTCGCTATAAGTTCGAACATATTGAAGATAGGTAGTATAGGAACACTTAATATAATTAGATACAAAATCGATCCTCCTTTAGCAAAATATATTAAATACAGGGTGTCCCATTTAAAAAAAAGGAGAGTTTTGCAATAATTCATCTCCTTCGGAAATATTGTTATGGAAACGCCCTCTATATATGATGATTTTGTGAAACTATAGCTGTAACCGCTAAAAAGGTATGATTTTCTTTTCAGGTCCCGATACGGCGTTAAAAAATCACAAGATTATTTATAATTTAAAAACTCTTAAAGATAGGCATATGATATTATACAGAAAACTGTTCTAGATTTTTACCTAGATTCTAAAAACAATATAATATATAGGGTAATTCATTGAAAATTCCGAAGTTGCCACCACTTTCGGTATGATCCGGCAACACCGCACCATCCAAAATATTTTATAAACGTAGAAAACCATCTCTTATAACTACAGCCAAATTTTCAAAATAAAATCTTTACTTGGTGTATCCTGTATACTCATCGCAAAATTATAATGACATTGAATTATAAATATAAATAAGGCCGCAATATTTATGTTGGTCTTTGTTAATTTTTTATTATTTTTGGAAATAAAAGTTGTTCGGAATGGATTCCGCAAATATATTTTTTAAAGGTGTATTGTTAAGTAAAGTGTAAATACACGTCGATCTGATAGTAAAGAATCGTGCTTCGCTTGCAAATCCCGTACTCGGTACCGACGCACTCATACCTCTTTGCTTCCACCAAAGAGACTTAAGATCGCAATTTATACAAAGATAAACAATAAAAACACGTAAATACGTTTTATATCGCTCTCGCCTCTTTAGAGCCCCCGAACAAACCTGTAGAAAAATCTGTACAATAGCAAAAAATCTTAAAAACAAACATGGTAGTGGTATACATAACATTCCAACAAGTATTGTAAAGCTGGCCGCTGTTGAGCTAAGGGATGTTCTGTGTTACCTCATAAACAATTCTGTTGAATTTGGCATTTTCCCGGACAATTTGAAGATTGCATTGATTAAACCTTTATAGAAAAAGCGAGACCCTGGGGAATTGGAGAATTATAGGCCTATAAGTCTCTTACCTGGATTTTCTAAAATATTTGAAACAACAATGAGTATAAGGTTAGTTACTTTCATACATCAACATGGTTTTATTAAAGGAAAATCAACCCATACTGCCATTTTCCAGTTTATACAGAGCATCTTGAAAAGGGTGAACTGACCCTTGGGATGACCTTTCAAAGGCTTATCATTGTCTAGACAGGGAATTGTTGATTGAAAAATTTGAAATATATGGAATCCGTGGAAATGCCAAAAAATGGCTAGTATCGTATTTAAATAATAGAAAACAAACTGTATCAGTTATAAAAGGTGGAAAAAAACATGTAAATCAGAACTACTTTTTAATAATATAGGAATGGCGCAGGGAAGTATTTTGGGACCTTTGCTTTTTATACTGTTTATCAATGACCTAGATTTCGTGACTGACAAATTATATCAACACATTGTTAAATACGCAGATGATACTAACCTCATTGTTGGTAGCAAGGAATCGGAAAATCTTTTTATGGAGGCTAAGTATTTTTATTGATTGGTTACAAACTGGTTTACAAAAAATCAGCTCGTTTTAAATAAGAATAAAAGGAATAATATATTGTTTAGAACCAAACAGTTAACAGTGGGGAAACCCTAAGCTTTAGAAATGGATGACAAAGAACTAAATCCCTCAGAAGAGGCGAAATTTCTAGTAATATATATATAAATGAACATTTGGACTGGTCATGTCATATAAATAACTTGGCGAAAAAACTAAATTCTGTTATGGAATGCAGGTCATTGGTGGATATATGGAGGAAAGAGTACTTAGGGTGCTATATTATGCAAACTTTGAATCTGTCGTAAGGTACGGTATTATATTTTGGGGAAGTCACAGTTTAATTCAGAGCATTTTTGTGGTTCAGAAGAGGGTAGTAAGAATTATTAGAAAAATCGGATATAGGGAAAGTTGCAGGGGTGTTTTTAAAACTTTGGGGATAATGACTGTGTATGCTCTTTATATATATGAGTGTTTAATGTTTTTCTTTAAGCATAGGGAGTTGTTCAATTTAAATGCAAACCATGAATATAGTACAAGAACATTAAATGTATCATACCCAGTACATCGATTAACACTAACCGAAAAATGTCCGCACTATGTATGAATAAAATTATTTAATGCTTTGCCAAATAACATCAAACAAATACACTCACAGAAAATATTTAAATCAGAGATTAGAAAATTGTTAATAGCTCTTAAACCTTACAACTTGAAAGATTTTTGTAGTTAGTATTTTGTACAAATTATGATGTTTTTTTTGTTCTCATTGATATGTACCGTCATTTCTTTTGTGTTCCATGTGTTCATGATTTGAAATACAGTTTATTTATTATTATTATATTATTATTATTATTATACTTCCGTGTTAATTCAAAGGGGCGTATGCGCAAATGTCGTCAAAAGTTACTTATACAGTTCAAGCAACGTGCCATTAATGAGCTCCTATAAATGTTTGTTAAATTTGAAAGCAGTATATGCTACCAATACATATTAATACGTTTATAACTACAAGTATGGGCGTAATTGAAATGAGGAAGCTAAGTAATCTATATATTTCACAATTCAATTTTCAGTAGTTACGCCCCTATGAATTAACACGGCAATAGAAACAAGACATTTTTGTAAAAATTTTTTTTTTATTAAATATATACAGGGTGTTATGGAAATGGTTTATTATTTTTAAATGGGTGACTCCTTGGGTGTCCTAGAGAAACACTACATTCTTTTCTTTTAAATAAATGTCTAAATACCCCTAACATTACCCCACGTACTCCATATACATCTGTTTTCACTTAACAAGTATATGTCGGTCAGTAGGTTGGTGGTGATGTCAAACAACAAGCCATGCACCGGCCTTAATCGTTTGCAACCGTTAAACGCTCCAGGTTCCGTTTTATATATGATAGTGACATTTCTTCGGCGCGGGTTTGTTCGAACAAACCCGTCGGCCTACAATCAAACGATCACTGACGTCTTTTGTGAGATAACTGACCTACCTCTTCTTTGTTTATATATCTGTTAGTATAAGCAAAAGTTAATTTTAAATAAAATTAAACATGAAACAGAAACCATTTTTTAATTTAATTTTAAAAATAATTTCAAAAATATACAAGTTAAATGTAATATAAATAATTCACAGCATAACGAAACATTAATGAAATAATGTTATTAATTAAATTTGAAGTTAAAATGACAAAATTTTGTTGTCAATTATATTTGTAATTAAAAATGAAACTAGGATATAAAAGAACAATAACTCGATAAAATCTGTTAATTTTATATTTTAAATGATATATATGAATGTCCGTCTTTATTGCTTTCGATATTTATATCATAACTCGTATATTTATTTATTTATATCGTTTCAGCAAAAAAATAAATGCAATATAAAGTAAGTGATTGATTTCACAAAAAAATTTTAATATTAGCAGTTCGAGGTAAAATTTGTTTTATATATTTGTTTTATATCTTTGGTACACATACAATATCCAAATCTTTGCTCATATAGTTTATAATATCTTTGATAATATTCAAAAGCAGCGTCTGCACATTTGAAATTTTAGTTCTATAACTAACAATACGTTTGAAAGAAATATAAACATTTAATGAATTATTACCCAAACTGTAAAATATAATAACAAATATAGTGAAGTAAAATCTATACAGGGTGTCCGCTAATTAATGGGACATGGAAAAACCACAGACTCCTTATGTAAAAATATTAGGATTTAATTATACTTACCTATATCCGAAAGTTGATATTAACTGAGATACAGGGTGTTAAAGTTAAAACTTTATTTTTGTTTTTCTATAATAACTTTGACAGAAACCAACGGTTTGGCAATTATGGTTTTCTTATGACAAGAAATTGATTTTTTGTGAAATTTTAATGTACAATGCGACATTTTTTGAACATTTATTAGGTCATAACTTTTTCTGCCTCAGTGTATTTAAGTTCTTAATGAAAATAATTCTTTTCTCATATTTATTACGTAAAAAAGGTATACTAAATTCAGGTCGCCTAGAGTTACCGTTTCGGAGGTATTTGCATTTAAATTGTTTAGTACGTTAGCTTAGGCAAGCAAATAATATTTTGTTACTTCTTACCAATTAACTTTTACATGATAATTAATGTTCTAGTGATGGTAATTGGGAATAATAAATACAACAATTGGATTGTTATTTAACTTACTTTAATTAAAATAACTTTGACCCTAGAAAATATTGTGCCGAAAGAAACCAACAGCAATGAAAACACAAACTTACTATAAACTCAAAAATGAAACATTTTCTGTTCCATAGCAACTGTATCTCTAAATTTCATTTGTTTTCTGATAGGTTGAGAAAAAATTGTTGTTTGCAAATTAATAGTAATTGGGCAGGGTGCACTAAACAATTTAAATGCAAATAACTTCGAAATTAGTATACCTTTTTTACGTAATAAATATGAGAAAAGTATTATTTTCATTAAAAACTTAAATACACTGAGGCACAAAAAATTTATGACCTAATAAATGTGCAAAAAATGCCGCAGACAGCGCCCCCTACATTGTACATTAAAATTTCACCAAAAAATCAGTTTCTCGTCCTAAAAAACCCATAATTGCCAAATTTTGTAAAAAACCGTTAGTTTCTGTCAAAGTTATGAGAGAAAAACAAAAATGAAGTTTTAACTTTAACACCCTGTATCTCAGTTAATATCAACTTTCGGATATACCTAAGTATAATTAAATCCTAATATTTTTACGTAAGGAGTTTGTGGTTTTCCATGTCCCATTAATTCGCAGACACCCTGTATATATACAATATAACCTAAATGTTCACTAAACCCCCACCGATTATTCTTTTTTCTGTGTGAAGAATTTTATTTCTGATGATTTTGCCTTCAAAGAATTGATTGGCGTGGGTATATTGATTTCAAACACAAACAACACATGAAAAAGATACCAACCTGATGTGTCGGTATCTCGAGGTCCTAACACGGAAGAATGGCGAGGCTTTGGTTTAGCTTCTTCCAAAGTTTCTTTCCTTTCTCCTCGATAAATGTTGAAAAGAGTGGCTACGCAGCTAAGAACTGCTTTTCCATCCTAAAAAATATGCTTGTTGATTAAATAGGTAAATATTTGTGGGTGATGGTTGGTTGGTGGATTCAGCGGGTAAAAATCAAAATATTAAGAGATTCAGGAAGTTCGCTTACATAAATTTATATGAAGACTTAGGTACTTTTAAAATAAATATTAAAGTTAAAAATATGTAAGTGAGTGTACCAGAGATAAGCTATTCAATTAAACATGATGACAATACCACGAAACTCTTATAGTTCAGGTAATATTAATATAGCAAGCACCAGCAAATAATTTCTATGACGCTATGCCAAAAATTGACGTAAAACGGACCATAACGAATAATGAAAATATTGTCACTACCACTAATTTTCGATTTGTCATTGTCAAAATTTAATATGCTGGTATTTGCTGTATTACCTGAACTATGAGAGTTTCGTGCTTTTGCTATCACGTATTTTGCGTAGTAGAAAATAAATTATTGTACATATAGGTACATTCGATTTAATCCTTTCGAAATACGTGATTTCGTCGACAGCCGATAGATTATGTACTTTAATAGACCTTAACTATTTTTTATAGAGGCCAAGAGGGAGATGGTAATTCAAAGTAATGTCACCGTAAGTTGAACCCACGTATGTGGTTTAATGGGGGGTACGAAGTATGGAAACATTAGCAATATACCGACTTTATTTACGACCGGTTGAGCTATAAATTTGTTAAGTGGGGAATAGTTAAAGTCCCCTTAAATTTTATGGATCACTTCAGTCACACTACTGGGTCTTTTACAGTGAAGTAGTTTAGGTTAGGATAATATTTATGGCATAAATAGTCATTTACCTTGGCCAACGGCATCAATCTGGGCGTCAATTTGGGAGGAAATATCACCGATCTATATGGATAGCTAAACTCTAAAAGCAAAGGTGGCAAATTTATGGCCTCACGCATGTAAACAAAGCTGCTTGTCACACGTCATGCGCAATGCCAACTGATAAACTATTTTCCTTAACCTGCGAACAGGGCCGGACTTCGCCCTTAACGAAAATAATTACACGGCAATATTTTGGCACATCAAGACCTTCTTTACTGGGAAATAAACAATCTATTTTCCCGCATGAAAGAAGGCCTTGTGGTCACCACTGAGAAGTCACTTTTAGAATTAATTTTGATATCTACTGTTCACGTATCGATAGATTTTTAATATCGTTACATCTCTACTACTGATTTCGATTCTGGACAACGTCGTCGTTAGTTTGCAACCAAACCAGCATCAATATGGCGGGGTTGCCTATATGACGGCGACAACATTATGCTTAAGATAACCGACGAGCTACCTTTAAAAATATGACCGGTAAACCGTGCACACCAACCTATTTTTTCACTCATAAAATTTAACTTTTCATTGCGCATCCCATAAGTTGTACCTATCCATAGCTATAGGTGGGCGAGAAATATGCCTTGGTATAACAACGTTGTGGCAATCTGCGCATGACTCTGGGGATATATCTTTTGCTACTTGCAGGTTATCTTGCAGCGTGTAATGTCTGCTTTATTTAAACACTGTCGATTTTTTTAATATAGAGAACAAGAAACCTGATTAGACAAGTAACGTTTTTCTTTAAAAAAAATGTCCTTACTCGTAGGGAATTTCTTTGTATTCTGTATTTTATAAGTAATACCCGAATCCACCTACTGCAAATTCCAGTAGGTAATTATCCAGTCGCACCACCAGAGGACACGGGTCTATGTTTCGATGCAGGTTGCGATGCTGGAACTTACCTGAAAAGTACTATCGGTTATCTGTAAGTCCAATCCACCAGTTGTAAGGATTTGTTTGCGCTGGTTCAATGACTGTTCTGGGTCTATCTCACTTTTCCTGATGTAACTTTCAGGAATCTAAAAGTAAATATGGTACAAAATGATGTATATTCATCTCTCCATTTATTTTAAGTAATGCTGAAAAAAAAAAGTATTTAAATTCGATCATAGAATAAAAATTGGGTTTGTTCTTTACCCGATTATCAAGAGATAAGGTGTATTAGATACTTTTTGATCCATATAAATAAGTCTGCTTTGTTTAGTCGAGGATCGTGCCAATCCGCTATGCTTAGTTAATAGAAATCCTAAATGACAACATATCTGAAAATATTTTAATAAAAACCAAACTCTCGTGACTCCCGAATAAATCCCATTTTTCGGAAAAAGCAAATCCCGCCGTTGATAAAACATGCAAATAACTTTCAATTTGCAAAACTTCGTGCCTGCATGCTACGAAATCCTAACTTTAATTTCATTTTTGGCTGCTGCCGATTCCGACGCAAGTGGGGACGAAGAAAGGAGAAAAGCGCTCTCTACGTGACTTCATTATCGGGTGAAAGGGAGTGATATTCACGCCACATGTTGGGCCTCAACTTTGCATTTCCCGATGGTAATAGCTTCTTGCAGGTTTTTCTTTTCGTTTTTCTTTTCGTTAAGGTGTTTAAAATAAAAGGAACACGTTTTTACAATAGGTTACCATTAGGCCCGTTCTTAGTTTTATAACCCTCGCGCACGTGAGTCTCATATCTTTGTAAATTGATTTTTTATTGGGCAACGTCTTAATAAATCTACGAAATGTGACAAACTTTTAATTTTATGCGAAAGTCATTGAAACTATTTGAAGCTAAAAAACCAAACATATAAGGTTATATGTAATCCTCGTCTGGATATCTGTTGGGTAACTGATGGTCGCCCCAGAACTTCTGAAATGATTCTCTACAACAGTGGCGTATCTACCGGTGTTCCGTGTGCCCGAGGAACACGGGACCGGCCCCGAAGGGAACTGCGAGCGCCGCAAATACAATATTTTATTTATTTTGAAATAGTCCATCTCTCAGTGGAGTTAAATTAACGAAACACATATTCTGCTCCACTAGTTTAATAGAAGTTATGTTTTTAATTTCCATACATGTTTCGAAGGCACATACCCTCATCTTCAGCGGAAAAATTATAAATAAGGCGCATTCTTTTACAAACTGCACACTTTTTAAACTTGGCGTTTTAGAATCGTCCGAAACTTTTTTTACAACTTATACAGGGTGTTCGCTAATTAATGGGACATGGAAAAACCACAGACCCCTTACGTAAAAATATTAGGATTTAATTATACTTAACTATATCCGAAAGTTGATATTAACTGAGATACAGGGTGTTAAAGTTAAAACTTCATTTTTGTTTTTCTCTAATAACTTTGACAGAAACCAACGGTTTTTTACAAAATTTGGCAATTATGGTTTTTTAGGACGAGAAACTGATTTTTTGGTGAAATTTTAATGTACAATGTAGGGGGCGGGGCACTGTCTGCGGCATTTTTTGCACATTTATTCGGTCATAACTTTTTTGTGCCTCAGTGTATTTTTTAATGAAAATATTACTTTTCTCATATTTATTACGTAAAAAAGTAATACAAATTTCAGGTCGCCCAGAGTTATCGTTTCGGAGATATTTGCATTTAAATTGTTTAGTGCGTTAGTTCAGGCAAGCAAATAATATTTTGTTACTTCTTACTAATTAACTTTTTATACAACAATTGGATTGTTCTTTAACTTACTTTAATTAAAATAACTTTAACCCTAGAAAGTATCATGTCGAAAGAAACCAACATCAATGAAATCACAAACTTACGATAAACTCAAAAATGAAACATTTTCTGTTCCATATCAACTGCATCTCTAAATTTCATTTGTTTTCTCATAGGTTACTTTGAGAAGAAAAATTTTGTTTGCAAATTAATAGCAATTGGGCAGGATACACTGAACAATTTAAATGTAAATATCTCCGAAACGGTAACTCTGGGCGACCTCAAATTAGTATACGTAATAAATATAAGAAAAGTGTTATCTTCATTAAAAATTAAATACACTGAGGCACAAAAAGTTATGACCTAATAAATGTGCAAAATATGACGCAGACAGCGCCCCCTACATTGTACATTAAAATCAGTTTCTCGTCCTAAAAAAACCATAATTGCCAAATTTTGTAAAAAACCGTTGGTTTCTCTCAAAGTTATTAGAAAAACAAAAATAAAGTTTTAACTTAACACCCTATATCTCAGTTAATATCAACTTTCGGATATAGCTAAGTATAATTAATCCTAATATTTTTATATAAGGATTTAGGAGGAGTCTGTGGGTTTTCCATGGCCCATTAATTAACGGACACCCTGTATACATAGAACTAGGTATTTCAGGATTTTGCGGAAATTTTTTTTTAGTTAAGAACTACTAAATGGTGCTTCAACACCTTTCTAGCACCGACTTTTCGATGACGAGACAGATCGAAAGGATTAAAACATCGATCTATCAAAACTCCACGTATAACTTTATATAAAAATTCTATGCTTATAATAACGATATGAGCATGGCACGCTTTCGATCTTTCGAACAACAGAATAGAAATATTAATGATTCACACTGTAGCCACCTCAATTGACGATAAATAAATTGATAAACGGTAAGACATATAGCAAAGGTTGATTTTGAGAAAAGTTGTACAATTCATAACCGACCAATATTCCATGAATAAATTTTGAAAATTCCGAGTACTTCCGTAACCGTGCTCTTCAGTTTTTCCATTGGCTTTCAGAGATGTTAAAGTAGTTAATGTAACATTTACTGCTTAATATACTACCGAATTAAATGTACTTTGCGTGCTCTTACTAAGTATTTTGTTACATATACTACATTTACTACATTTGATACTTTTATTAGAATATTTGTATTTAGATCAAACAAATCGTAAGTAAAAAAATACCAATCAAATTTATAATAATAAAGTTAAGGTTATGTTGTGTTATTGATACTTTCAGCCAATCAAAACAATAATTAAATTTATTACATTTACTACTTTGCGACGTAACAAATGTAACAATATAGTAAATTCAATTTTTCTGCTACATTAACAACCCTGCTGGCTGATGTCCGTCTTCATTCCGTTCAAGTAAAATTTTCGTTATTCTGTCCACACCTAATGTTCTAACTGATACGTTTTACTTAACCAAGTAAAACGTGAGGTAAAACCTTATGTTAGACCATCTCCACACCTAATATTTTACCGGATACATAAGAAAACGTAAGGTAAAACCTTATGTTCGACCCTGTTCACACTTAATGTTTTAACTGATACCTTTTACTTGAACAAGTAAAACGTCAGGTAAAACCTTATGTTAGACCATCTCCACACCTAATATTTTACCTGATACGTTAAGAAACGTAAGGTAAAACCTTATGTTCGACCCTGTTCACACTTAGTGTTTTAACTGATACCTTTTACTTGAACAAGTAAAACGTCAGGTAAAACCTTATGTTAGACCATCCCCACACCTAATATTTTACCTGATACGTTTTAAAAAACGTAAGGTAAAACCTTATGTTAGACCCTGTTCACACTTAATGTTTTAACTGATACGTTTTACTTAACAAAGTAAAACGTGAGGTAAAACCTTATGTTAGACCATCTCCACACCTAATATTTTACCTGATACGTTTTAAAAAACGTAAGGTAAAACCTTATGTTAGACCCTGTTCACACTTAATGTTTTAACTGATACGTTTTACTTAACAAAGTAAAACGTGAGGTAAAACCTTATGTTAGACCATCTCCACACCTAATATTTTACCTGATACGTTTTAAAAAACGTAAGGTAAAACCTTATGTTAGACCCTGTTCACACTTAATGTTTTAACTGATACCTTTTACTTGAACAAGTAAAACGTCAGGTAAAACCTTATGTTAGACCATCCCCACACCTAATATTTTACCTGATACGTTTTAAAAAACGTAAGGTAAAACCTTATGTTAGACCCTGTTCACACTTAATGTTTTAACTGATACGTTTTACTTAACAAAGTAAAACGTGAGGTAAAACCTTATGTTAGACCATCTCCACACCTAATATTTTACCTGATACGTTTTAAAAAACGTAAGGTAAAACCTTATGTTAGACCCTGTTCACACTTAGTGTTTTAACTGATACCTTTTACTTGAACAAGTAAAACGTCAGGTAAAACCTTATGTTAGACCATCCCCACACCTAATATTTTACCTGATACGTTTTAAAAAACGTAAGGTAAAACCTTATGTTAGACCCTGTTCACACTTAATGTTTTAACTGATACGTTTTACTTAACAAAGTAAAACGTGAGGTAAAACCTTATGTTAGACCATCTCCACACCTAATATTTTACCTGATACGTTTTAAAAAACGTAAGGTAAAACCTTATGTTAGACCCTGTTCACACTTAATGTTTTAACTGATACCTTTTACTTGAACAAGTAGAACGTCAGGTAAAACCTTATATTAGACCCTGTCCATACCTAATGTTTTAACTGATACGTTTTACTGGAAAAAATAAAACGTAAGGTAAAACCTTATGTTAGACCTTGTCCACATCCAATGTTTTAACTGATATGTTTTGAAATACGTTACTTGAAAAAGTAAGACGTCAGATTAAACTGTGTGGACACTGCTTTACACCCTGTATTATGGCAAGGTTGCACCGGAACAACAAAGACTCAAAGAAAACATTTAAACTCTTTAATTCTCTGTGGTGCTTAAGAATTTCGATTGTAACAATAAAGTGTCTGTAATAAAATTTAAAGAAACCTCCCCTAAATCGTTTAAATGTAACTGTTTTACGTGATTTTATCCAGATGGGAATAGCCGTACAAATTTAAAACAACAGTTTTAGTATCTAATAAGATACGTTTTTCGAACAACCTGTCGATTCTTTAAACATACGTCTTACCATAAACAATGACAAACACAAGAAATAATCGTATTACGAATAAGAATAATGCCGCGCAGGCACATGTTGTTGCTGGTGAAGTTTTTCGAGAATTTGCCGAAATGCGGAGGGGGAATCACCGATGAATTAAATTGCCGCGCGGGTTTCGCATGTTTATAACATATATTTTTCAAATAAGTCTACAATTAAAACATCTTCTTTCTAGTTTACAAGGAAATATTAATTTTTCCGAAAATTTCTGTTTTTTCCCAATTTTTCTGGGAAAAGTCTTTTTTCAACAATCAATTTTTCCCGAAATTTTAAACTGGGTACCATAAATAAATTTTTAGGTTTCATAATGGCTACATTATGAAATGCAAAAAAATTGAATAACCTGCCACTTTATGGAACCGAAATTTTATTTTTTTAATGTTCGCAGCAAGAGGGTTCGAATTTTAGGCTTACTTCGATTTTGAAATTTGTTTTCTAGGCATTATGGATTCGACAAAAAAATTTTTATAGAAAACTTTAAAATACTAACCTTTAACCTTGCAAATAGATCATTTTTACTAGATATTTATCTGAAATACCTATACTCGGAAATATATAACATGCTGACGGTGTCCGTCAACTAATTTCTAGTCACAACTATAAAACAACATAACCTAAAAATAATAAAAATATCTTACAGATTATGCTCTATTTCTAAAGTTTTATTCAAAAAAGTACTATTTTTATTTTTAATTCAATATAGTACAATATAGTATTAGGTATACATATTAGTTTATATATACATATTTATAGTTACTGTAGACATTTCCTGGGCATTAATTTATTCCTATCAGATTCTGTGTCGACACAATATTTTGTTCAATAGCATTATTTATTATTTTGTTCACTATTTTGAACTTTGTTCTGCTCGCACCATAACTCAAAGTTTTGCATATTCTTTTTAAAACTTTTTCTAGATTATTTTCTGCAATTTCTCGTATTTCTGACGGAGTACAACTTTCTTCCTGACTAATTTTTATTAACTTTAATAATATATTTATTTTTAATCATGACGGATGGGAAGAAGCTTTGTCGTCTTCAATTGTTTCTATCATGACATATTTGATACTTGTAACATTTTATTAAATTGTAAAAGTATTGCCAACCCAAAAAGAAAATATTAATTCAAATGGAAAAAATCTACTATATTTTTTAAGGTTTTTCAGTTTTTAAAGACCCAAATAGAAAAATTATTATTCACGGGTCGTTTTCTAAATTAAGCGCGTGTTCTAAGATAAGGTCTTATGAAACTTGTATCTTAATATATTATTATCCTTTAGCCGCTATCGATTTATCCTAGTTTTATTATATTATGAACTCTTCTTAAATATAATTATAGTATTATTTATAAAGCCGGTTTGGTAAATGGGCGATAGCACGTTCATTGCTTGGAAAACGCTCGGAAATCCTTAACAAAACAACGAAAATTTCCTAAATCGTTAAATGCAATTGTCTTAACGTGATTTCATTTCATCCAAACGGCAACGGTTAAGAATTTAACACTTATTACGGTCTTGCACTAAAATTTAGTTTAGACTTTACTGCATTCGAGCTCTTTAAAATCTGGCAAAATGCGTCTACGTGATTTAAGTATACCTTAAATAAATTATTTCGTTCTGTATGTCAGAGGGGGATTACAACAGTGGCGGCACTGGCTTATTTGAGGCGGTTTATTCGAGTTTGGGGTGGTAAGTAAGTAAGTAAAATATCGAATTTAAATTACCTTATAAATGAAGCCTCTTCCCTGACGATCCTTTATTGGGATTTCAAAGAACAAACAGTCTACATACGGTTAAAACGTGAAAACAAATCTGTGTTACTTTAAGCAGCACAAACGACCGCCCTAATATTTCTGACGAACCATATTTTTCAGATTTTCAGCGAACAAGCGACCTAATTTACTTTCCTCCAAATCTTCAACGAATTTATTTTTAAAATTAATAAAAAATTACATTAGGATATAAAAAAGCAATAAGCAATTATTCTTCCCCCTTTTTGACGGTTCGTACCATTTCTGAATAATTTATGCGTCGAAAATGTAAATGTAAAGTAAATTTATTATATTATTAAATTTATTGTATATATATATACAGGGTGAGTCAACGATAGAGTAAAGTTCATTTTTTCCTTTATATTAAGAATTAGATAAAAACTCGAAATATATAAGTTGTAGGGATCATGGAGTTGCACGTTCTAAAATTATATTGGAGTATACAGGGTGACCCACAAAGAAGTGGTGAATATAACTTACGTTTTTTAAATGGAACACCCTGTATTTCTATCAATTTTTGGATTATGCATAAGATTCTGAATACTAAGTTAACAAGAGGACAAATGGACCAAAAATTGAAAGTCATTCTTCATTAAAAAGTCTGCTTGTCGAAAAAAATAGGAATTACGATGAGGAAATTGATTCTTATTATACAGGGCGTCTAAAAAATGCAAAAACATAAAATATAACAAGAGTAAGCAGTGATTCTTGACCTTTTAACGTAAATGATAAATAAAAAACTTGCTCCAAATTTAGTCCTATCCCTGATTTCGAACTTAGTGAAGGAAATTGGAATTTATGAAATAGAAAAAAAATTAAATATTTTTGCATTTTACTACTTTCATATTATTATGACTTATACCTGTTTTTGTTGTTGTTAGTGTCAGTCAAAATAAATATTCTTGAAAATCCTGACCGTTCAACAAAGAGTTTTTACAGTGCAATGTTATGGAAATGGTCAGTGCTCTTATCGCTAAGTAGTGGAGGAATTCCAACGCAAATATCCTGGCGTGTACGTTTCGAAAGTTGGTGTACACAAACTGGTGAAAAAATTTCAAAGAACAGGATCAGTTATTGACATTAAAATAGAGAAGAAGCAGTATAATTAGAAAGATGCCTGTACAGTTTTGATATTGCAATCTGTAAATGAAAATCCATTGCTTTCCTTGAGAAACCGAGGTGGTTAAAAAACTACCATTCAAACAGTTATAAAAAATAATAAAATTTACCCTTACAAGCCTCATTTCAACCAAACCTTGGAGACTGGGGACGAAACTGCTAGGCTAGATTTTTGTTATGGTTTGGAAATGAGATTTTAAACGTCAATAGTTTTCACAAGATTATAATGTTTTCTGATGAATCAACATTTTCAACCAACGCTGTTGCTCCTCAACATATCAGATATTGGAGTAAAGAGAATCCTGAATTTAGGATTCCCGCAAGACGTCAGTACTTTAAAAAAGTCAATGTGTGGTGTGCAATTTCATATTACGGTATCATTGGGCCTTATTTCTTCGAAGGTACTTGTAACTGAGCGAGCTATTTGCAATTACTAGATACATTCTTTAGCGATCATCTTGAAGAGCTGCCCCTGGATTATCGCAACGTAATATATTTTCAACAAGATGGGTGCCCTGCACATTACGCTGGAGAGGTCAAAGAATGGCTGAACAGGAAATTCGGTGTGAGATGGATAGGAAGAAATGGGCCAGTTTTATGGCCCCCAAGAAGCCCCGATCTGACATTAGCCGATTCTTACCTTTGGGGCCATATAAAGCAGCTTACTTTTGCGCAACCAATGGATAGTAATATCGAAATTTTAAAACTAAGAATTAGGCGAGCTGTGGAATCATTATCAGTTGAAGAGATTCATGCCAGTTTTGATCACATTAGGAAGCAGTTGGAAAAATGTGTTGAATATGGGGGAGGGGTTTTTGAACTATGACTATTGTGTCTGATACCTCGTCCATTGTAAATTTATTATTATTATTTATTTTTATTAATGTTTAGTAATGTAAAGGTAATAACCAAGTAAATGTAGTAAAATCACTGTTTACTCTTATTATATTTTATGTTTTTGCATATTTGAGTACATTAAGATTTTCTCTTGTTAACTGCATCCGCGGATATACTGTATGTCCGTAACTAAGACCTAATTTTTGACAATAAAATTGAATTTATAAAAAACATTGCTTTAAAAATCGTTGAAAGCGTAAGATGAACGAGAGTAGATAAGCTAGGACAGTTCAGGGCCAAAAACCACCACTTTTACATGTTATTTCTTATGGGAAAATTTAAGGTTCGATCTGCATTTTTTCTTTACCGACGCCCAGCATCGCGACGCCCAGAATGAGAAGACCGTGAGGAGTGTGGAGATGAATGGAGAGCAAATATCGTCATTTTTACATGTATTTTCCCATAAGGAAATTTAAGGTTCGATCTGCATTTTAAATCTACCGACGCTTAGCGTCGCGACGCCCAGAATGAGAAGAATGTGGGAAGTATGGAGATGAATGGAGAGCAATATCATCATTTTTACAGGTATTTTCCCATAAGGAAATTTAGGGTTCGATTTGCGTTTTTTTTCTTACCGACGCCTATCGTCGCGACGCTTAGAATGAGAAGAACGGGGGGGTTCCTTAGATGTACCTAATAAAGACTATAATTTAAAAAAAAAACACAATTTTATTCTTTATTTCTTTTTCTTTATTTTAGAAGCAGACGTATTTTACAGACTAAATTTTATTTACAAACATATAGAAAACTATACTTTATTATGACAATACATATCTCGATTTTATTCTTCCATAATACTGTGATGTCCCCAAGGTAAAGTATCATACGAAGTTTTGCATAACCTTCTCTTATCATCATACGGACTTAGACCAACCTTTACTTGTCGAATTGTATGGAGCTCGTGCCGTTCTGATCGAATCAATGTTTGAGATATTTGCTTCTCGGTAAATGTTTCCAAACACTGAACATAATCATCAAAGGTAATTTTATTCTTTATAACTGATTTCTTGACTCCTTTAATCTTTTTTGTTACGCCAAAGTTCGATAATACCCTTTCAATTTCAGCCCTCTCTTTTTCACTGTCTTCTAATTTTACTGTCTCACGCTCAATCTCCTCAGCCGTCTGCAGAACTACCGTTGCATACATTTTTGAACGAAGACCTATAAAATGAGTCATAATTCGACCATTATTTTCGTCTTTCATCATCCCCAAAACCTTCTTATTAACTCTAGGTATATTGTAAATATTATTTTCTGAATAGTCGCTGGTATCAAAATATTGATGACAGTCATGCAAAATTATATCATAAACATCTTCATGTTTGATTTCATAAATAAGACTGTCCGTATCTGTATATAGAACTCTACAGTGATTATCAAATCTTTTATTCATATAATTATAATGAAAATCATATAGAGTTGTTTTGGCCAAATCCAAAATACACATTCCCACGTATATTGGCTTGTTGAAGTATACCTCAGACTTGTTCATTTCTATTATTACGAGGTTTTCGTTAATAACAGTTGAAGATTTAAACTCGGGACGGGAGATCAGAGCTTCAGCACCATAACGCCCACCCCATTTAGTCTTTAATTTAACGATGCTATGTTTTCTGATATTTTCCATCGTTTTACCGAACACAGCATTGTTCATAAGTTTAAAAAGATTTTTTTCAAATTCATTTTTTGCGGCTTGTCGTAAATTGGTGTTTAAATCAATATAGGATTTAAGCCAGGGAGATTGGCTAAATGATAACACCCTATGAATTTTAGTTAGTTTGATACCAAGTGCTATGACTTGTTTTAAATTTCGATAATGGATAATATATTCGTTTTTATTATAAAGGGTTGCCAGCAGTTTTTTAGTATTTGATCCGTTTGTTTCCCTATGTTCAGGACAAGGAGGTAAATCCAAAAATGTATTATGCAGTGCTTCAGGTATTTCAAGGTCCACTTCTAAGACATAACCTTCATCAGAATTTTCTGGAACTTGAAGAATGTTTAAATGCAAAATTTCATCTTCTGAAAGCCATTGAAACCCCCCATATGGTAGGTATTGTGACATAGCCCACCCATATTGGTTATTGATATCAAAATACATTAAATAGGAATTCTCTTTATTTGCATCATATGTAGGCATATACTTATTATTTGCTGCACTGTATCGCTTGCAGCATTGACTTAGGCCGCCCCTTATACCTCGTTCAATAAATATTATCATCGCGTAATCGGTAAGTAACTCGAGCTTAACCTGATTCTCCTTATACATTTTGAACATTAAGCATAACCAGGCATATCCAGGCAGAGTATATGACCAGGCTGGGTCAAGACCATAAGTGAGGTGAGATGTTGATCTAAATTGTTCGAATATATCTGCTAATAATAAAATATCCGTTTTAAGATATAAATCGGAATATTCTTGTAAAGTCTTACAGGCAAACCCATTCCATACTTTTTGGGCATGCATATAAGATTCAGCACTTATATGAGAATCCTCAAGACTATTGTAAAAAGCATATTTAGGTGGTAGTTCGAATTCATTCAGTCTATCCCAACTGTCCATGTAATCGTATGGAAAAATACCTTTACGTGTTAATAAATTAAATGTTTCATCAGATAATCGATTAAAATTAGATTTTAGGATTGGATAATCATCTAAATTTGATGCCAATTTATCAAGACCTGACTCAAGAAATCTGAAGCTATCAATAAAGCGAAATTGAACCAAATTATCCTCAATGTATTTCGTAAAAGATATATATTTTTCTTTTGTAACAGGTAAGACGTCAACTCGTCCTTCTACCTCTGCCAAGGCCTTTACTATCATGTGACCATCATAGCAACTAAGATTATGGAACACAACGGGAACAGTGTGAAAATCCTGATAATTTAAATTGCAGCTTTCATGGCTAGGACCTCTATATGTTGAATCGAAGTGATTATGATCACGAACTTTTTTATCGTCAAATGAAAACGGTTTCTCGCAAATATGACATTCTCGTGCTTTATAGAATAGTTTAGTTTGTTCATTGGTTAATTCTACCATAGGTAACGGACATAAAAAAACAGTTTCAAGGTCCTCAGCAAAGTTTTGAAGCTCTTTTATAAACCATTCCATGCAATCCAGCCCAGTATATGAACGATAAAATGAGAGCGAGTCATCATAGGAGCATTTGACGTAATATCCAACGCTATATGGTACGTGTTGTTGACTTTTTTGTGTATTTTTTTGAGAGTTATCTTCTACTGGAATCAATAAGCACTCCGTGTCAGCATAAATTATAAATGCAACCTTTTCTTTATGACTAAATTTATTGAATTCAATTATTTTGTTTTCTTCTTTCGGTAATACAGGAACTGCCAATTTATCTATTTTGGAACAATATTTAATATGTTTTGTCAATTTTTCTTCAGTGAGAAAATAGTGAAGGCAACGATCACATATAAACTTCTGACCGTCTTTCCTACTTAATTGAGACGAAAGTAGTCGTGATAAATTTTTGATCCACGCAAAATGATATCTAACTGGACCTAAATTATCTAAATCACCCTCAGAAATGTAATTATCTTGCAAAAGTAATAAATTTACATGTCTCTCTTTCTTGTCTTTAGTAATGTAATATGGTAGGGTTTTAAAACTTTTTTTACATTTTTGTAATCTATAAACGTTCAAAGACAGATTATTCTGTATTTCAAAACGAGGAATTTGGCCAAGAGTTATAGGAAACTGAATCCCCATTAAATTAAGAACTTTCTTTGGATCGGGATATGATGAAGTCCTCTCAGGATGGCGACCCCAGCTAACTGGATATAAAGCTGACGTAACAGCCCACGCAAAACAAATATCATCAGTATTTTGAACGTTGATACACGCGTGCTTTTTAGCTATTTGTTTTGGAAGAGCGATATAACTTCCAGCACGCAAAGGGTTAAATTTATTTATTCCAACCATTAAGTTGATCACTCTACTCAGGGCCCACCCAGAGTATTTTTCTGCAAAAGAATCCAATTCTGTTAAAATGGGGTGAATAACTTTATCCTTGAACCATTGATCCAGGTCTGTATAATGATAAATAGGTTCATTTGGAGTGTTTATATACTTGTTCTCAGTAAAAGATTCATTCGCCTTACTAATCATAAACTCTCCACACAAAACGGTGTTGACCTTGAGTGCTTCATCTTTTTTAAGCATGTTCTGGATTCTTCGTCTAAAAATTGCTGCACAGTCTTCCAAGAAGGGTTTAACATCCGTATGTTTCATATTAACGATCACACCGGTTCTAATACGAGATTGGAAGGCAGATTGAATGTCTTCCCATTTTACACGATGAGTAGCTGTCTTTTTTCTCTGCAAAAATCCAAATCCAGTTACTTCCTTTGCTTTCAGAATTTCTCCAAAGCTTTTTATTTGACCTAAACACGCTAGTAGTTTATTTTTCTCTCCTACTGTTGATGAGTTTTTCAATGCTCTATTTATTAATTTTGAAGCTTGTGCGCATTGCTTTAGACCTTCCTTGATTGTCTTTCCATCATGTGTGGGTCGATAAACTAAAGTTCTGATGTTTTCCACAAGTTTATTAGTCCAAGACATCTTGAACCTATAATAATAACAATTACTTATCAGAATATTAAGGAGCTGAGGAAATTACACGTCTACACTCTCAGATGAACTAAGTTAGAATGAGCTTTAGCCCCACGATACATTTGTTTTAAGTGAGAATAAGCTCTACCCCGTAATAAGTGTTTCATTAATCTGGGTTGAGAGTAAAATTCAACCAAACGCACCACTGATTTAGGAAGTTAAATAACAAATAATGGCTATTTACATATTATGGTTTAATCAAAAAAATTTTAACCCTTAAAGCAAAAAAAAAAAAAAAGAATGTATATATTTAAAGAAAAAATTAATTTTGATGTATATCACCTACCCTGACATCCATACTCTAAAATATATGTAATGGAACTCTATTACCCATCATAACCCTTTAGGGATGGCTGCTAGATGGTTTCTTTAATAGCCAAGAGGCAACAATTTTCCCTGATCGTGTCTATAAGACATATGGAAAACACTGGAGATACCAAACTCTTTAAAGGTGTCAACCTCTTTTGTAGGGAGGGATTATCGATCACCAGAGTCGGTACGTCTCCCCTCGGAAGGGTACCTGTCGTGTTTCCATGCGGAAAAAAGTCGATCATTCCTTTATATCAAACAAAGAAGCCAAATCGTATATAAAATATTTAAGTTTTAACTCTATTATTTATCGCAACCCTTTCAGGATGATTTAATAAATTTTCTATTTCATTATAAGTAATTACTGATTAAATACAGTATTTTTACCAATTATCAAACAATAGTTGAAAACATTACGTTCCAAGTAAAAAATCTCTTAATTCTTACATATCAGTTTTTAACGTCTTTGCAGTCTGAAACTAAGTAGGTATGTTTTTAAATTTAAACCGCTAATTAAAAAAAAAATATTGGAGGAAAGACACATACGAATTTAGAAAATTATAATTCCCCATCATAACCCTTTAGAGATGGCCGATAGATGATTTCTTTAATAGCCAACAGGCAACAATTTTCCCTGATCGTGTCTATAAGACATATGGAAAACACTGTATATACCAAACTCTTTAAAGGTGTCAACCTCTTTTGTAGGGAGGGATTATCGATCACCAGAGTCGGTACGTCTCCCCTCGGAAGGGTACCTGTCGTGTTTCCATGCGGAAAAAAGTCGATCATTCCTTTATATCAAACAAAGAAGCCAAATCGTATATAAAATATTTAAGTTTTAACTCTATTATTTATCGCAACCCTTTCAGGATGATTTAATAAATTTTCTATTTCATTATAAGTAATTACTGATTAAATACAGTATTTTTACCAATTATCAAACAATAGTTGAAAACATTACGTTCCAAGTAAAAAATCTCTTAATTCTTACATATCAGTTTTTAACGTCTTTGCAGTCTGAAACTAAGTAGGTATGTTTTTAAATTTAAACCGCTAATTAAAAAAAAAATATTGGAGGAAAGACACATACGAATTTAGAAAATTATAATTTCCCATCATAACCCTTTAGAGATGGCCGATAGATGATTTCTTTAATAGCCAACAGGCAACAATTTTCCCTGATCGTGTCTATAAGACATATGGAAAACACTGTATATACCAAACTCTTTAAAGGTGTCAACCTCTTTTGTAGGGAGGGATTATCGATCACCAGAGTCGGTACGTCTCCCCTCGGAAGGGTACCTGTCGTGTTTCCATGCGGAAAAAAGTCGATCATTCCTTTATATCAAACAAAGAAGCCAAATCGTATATAAAATATTTAAGTTTTAACTCTATTATTTATCGCAACCCTATCAGGATGATTTAATAAATTTTCTATTTCATTATAAGTAATTACTGATTAAATACAGTATTTTTAACAATTATCAAACAATAGTTTAAAAACATTACGTTCCAAGTAAAAAATCTCTTAATTCTTACATATCAGTTTTTAACGTCTTTGCAGTCTGAAACTAAGTAGGTATGTTTTTAAATTTAAACCGCTAATTAAAAAACATTGAAGGAAAGACACATACGAATTTAGAAAATTATAATTTCCCATCATAACCCTTTAGAGATGGCCGATAAATGATTTCTTTAATAGCCAACAGGCAACAATTTTCCCTGATCGTGTCTATAAGACATATGGAAAACACGTATATACCAAACTCTTTAAAGGTGTCAACCTCTTTTGTAGGGAGGGCTTATCGATCACCAGAGTCGGTACGTCTCCCCTCGGAAGGGTACCTGTCGTGTTTCCATGCGGAAAAAAGTCGATCATTCCTTTATATCAAACAAAGAAGCCAAATCGTATATAAAATATTTAAGTTTTAACTCTATTATTTATTAGAATAATACAGACGATTTTTTAATTCAAAGGAACACTGTTCTCACCTTAGGATGCCAAGTCAGAAGCACGAGTTCTTCTTCAGGTCAAGTATTCACGAAAGGATTCCTAGGTAGAAGCAAGAGAGGTGCGCTCGTGAAGAACGGCCGTCTAAGTGTGAGGGTGCCCCTTCTTGTCCCATGGTATAAGTATAATAGGTATGATTGCACGCAGATGATCACGTGGCTTGGCGAGTAAGTTTTAAATCTCTTATGGAAGTTTACATTGCTGTCATCTTTTTTAACTCTTTTTTGAATGTATTAAAACGTTTTAAGCATGTAATGATATATGAAATGAAAGAATAATATATAACGAGTATTTACGTATATTAATTTCATAGAAATATAACCCACAAATACCACTAAAAAAAGAAAAGATATTAGACAAATTCTTCGCGCCATTTAAGCCGGCCATATGGCCGGCCATGGTACCGGCGACGATAGCCGAAGCATGCCGAAAGCTGCTCGCCGACCCTGCTGGTTTTGAAACAGTGTTGCCAGACTTTTACAATTGTAATAGATCCACTACTATTTAAGATTCTTGTTGTGGGGCTCCCCCCCTCATATGAAATTTATGTTCAATCTGGAGGGACCACCTCCAGATTGAACATAAATTTCATCTAATAGGAAAGTAACGACCCTTTTTTTTCGTACTCTTTTTACTCTGACACCGTTTTTTACTATTCCTAGGTTTCGAACCGGCACTCTATTTCTTTCGATCACGGATTTCTGGCAACACTGCTGCATGGTTGCCGTAGTTTTTGGTGGACATTTTGTAAGTTTACCAGAACGTTTTCTTATAGTCTTGTGTTTATTAAAAAAAATATCTGAATTTTCATAAAATGAGGTGCGCTATGTTCGGTTGTGATATGGATAACCAGGCAAAGACATTTAATAGAAATATAAGGTTTTTCCGCTTTCCTAAAGATAAAAACAAACAATTAAAATGGATACAGTTGTGTAAGCGGAAAGATAATTAGGTCGTATTTTAGCTTTAATCTTTGTTGTATGTTCATGAAATAAATATTCCTAAATACCATGATATTATTCTTTCATTTCACATACCACTAAACGTAAAAACTTTTAATTAAAACGGCGTCAGAGTAATAATAGTACGAAAAAAAGGTCGTTACTTTCCTATTAGATGGGGGACCACCTCCAGATTGAACATAAATTTCATATGGGGAGCCCCACAACAAGAATGTTAAATAGTAGTGGATCTATTACAATTGTAAAAGTCTGGCAACACGCTTCGGCTATCGTCGCCGGCTTAAATGGCGCGAAGAATTTGTCTAATATCTTTTCTTTTTTTAGTGGTATTTGTGGGTTATATTTCTATGAAATTAATATACGTAAATACTCGTCATATATTATTCTTTCATTTCATATATCATTACATGCTTAAAACGTTTTAATACATTCAAAAAAGAGTTAAAAAAGATGACAGCAATGTAAACTTCCATAAGAGATTTAAAACTTACTCTCCATGCGCACGGCAGACGAAATTGGGACGGTTAGATATCCTACCTTATTGTTTATTGTATCATGTTCTTGTCCGCTCCGGATTCCGAGTCGATGACGTCAGCGGGACGTGGGGTGTAGGCTGGTCCGATACTCAAGCGACGGGTTCGATGGTGGCGACGCCAAAAGGGGTAGTACGGAGAGTTTACGTACTACTGAAGGGTGTTTTTCCTGTTAAAACTAGAAAAAAATATATTAGAAGAATAATACCGATGATTTTTGTTTTAATTAAAAGGAACACTGTTCTTACCTTAAGATGCCAAGTCAGAAGCAAGAGTTCTTGTTCAGGTGTAGGATCCACGCAAAGATGCCAAGGCAGAAGCAAGAGAGGTAGCTCGTGAGGAACTGTCGCCTACGGGCGAGGGTGGCCCTTTTTATCTGCTCCGGAGGCCGAATCGGTGACGTCAGCAGGACGTGGGGTCCGATACTCAAGCGACGGATTGGATGGTGGCGACGCCAATAGGGGTAGTACGAGGAGTTTATGTACTAATGAAGTGTGTTGTGTTCAAAGTTCATTTTTTAAAAATAATGCATAAAACGCGATGATCATTTGTTTCCTCGCTTTTGCCATTTTAATCATCGGAAAAAATGGTACTAATTTAACCAGCATCATAGCTCTAATAATGACCGAGTTAGCAAGACAACAAACCTGAACAATCCCGATTTAATTCGAGACACCCTGCGTAGTTCCACAGATGGAGTAGATAATGTATTAGGTTCTTTCCTCATTTCCTACAAAAACTTTGTTAGTTCTTGTAAAAACCGTGGGACAATTGTTATAAGTTGGACCAATTGGCAATAACCATTGAAATTGGCTTATCGATATCAAAATTAAAAAAACCGAAATAGTAGACAAAAGAATTCAGGGTTTTCGCTCTCATGTATGAATTTTCGTAATGCCGGATGGTCTGGCCATCATAATTCCATAACGTATTCGTATACCGGGTGATGCGGCCAGCCAGGATACATGATATCCCACGTAAATTGTGAGATAATTTTTTCAGTCCAACAAAAAATATACTTAAATTTTTTAAAGACTACAATCAGAAAAATATCCTTGTTCAATTTAAAGTGTATTTTCCTAGTAACTAATAAAATGCATTTTTAAAATGTCAAACTAGGAACTATGGATTTCACACTTTCTCTCAAACCAGGAAATAAATGATTAAAAATTTGTCAAAGTCATTTTATATCAATGTTAATATTAGTTTATGTTATAGATACTATTTCCGCCGCAATACCGTTTAATCATTGTAACGATTTCCTCAACTGACGATTAGAAATATTCAAAGCGAAAATTATTTCAAAAATTAAAAACGTTGACAAGCGTAAACCTAATTATAAAAGTGATTTCATTTTAGCCTGAATTAAAATTAAACGGTATCGTACGTCAGATTTAAGCTAGTTCGAAGACATAATTTTACTATTATCCTAAAACGATATGTGAAAAAAGCTAAAATTTCACAGACTTTTTAATCTCATTATTCTCTTTAAAAAGTCTTAATAAATGGATTCTTTCAAATCAATACGGGGCGAATATTTGATCACATACAAAAATACCCCTAAAATGACCTAAGGGACATGCATTATTGGTATTGATTAAATAATTCTCTTTATTTAGAATGTTCGGAAAATACGTGCAAAACGTTGATGACAGACTACTCACGTCATAATAGATCACAATTTAAATCAGATTAGTTATATCTGAAATTGTTTTATTTAGCTGTTATGTTATAAATTTAGGGTTTGCCCAACTGAAAACGTACGTATTTTAGGGGTTTTCTTGATCACTCTTAATTATATCTTATTTTATCTAAGACATGTACCAACAACCTATTATTATAATAGAAAATTAATACTTTTTATGATAGTGACTCAAGTAAACGGTACACGTTAAAGTGCCCTCCGAAATCGATTTATGGGGTATTAAATCCATTAAAACAATCAAAAAAAATATACTAAATTTTTTAAAGACTACAATCAGAAAAATATCCTTGTTCAATTTAATGTGTATTTTCCTAGTAACTAATAAAATGCATTTTTAAAATGTCAAACTAGGAACTAGGGATTTCACACTTTCTGTCACAAATTTGTCAAAGTCATTTTATGTCAATGTTAATATTATTTTATGTTATAGATACTATTTCCGCCGCAATACCATTTAATCATTGTAACGTTTTCCTCAACTGGCGATTAGAAATATTCAAAGCGAAAATTATTTCAAAAATTAAAAACGTTGACAAGCGTAAACCTAATTATAAAAGTGATTTCATTTTAGCCTGAATTAAAATTAAACGGTATCGTACGCCAGATTTAAGCTAGTTCGAAGACATAATTTTACTATTATCTTAAAAACGGTATGTGAAAAAAGCTAAAATTTGACAGACTTTTTAATCTCATTATTCTCTTTAAAAAGTCTTAATAAATGGATTAATGGGCGAATATTTGATCACATACAAAAATAACCCTAAAATGACCTAAGGGACATGCATTATTGGTATTGATTAAATAATTCTCTTTATTTAGAATGTTCGGAAAATAAGTGCAAAATATTGATTACAGACTACTCACGTCATAATAGACCGCAATTTAGATTAGATTAGTTATATCTGAAATTGTTGTATTTAGATGTTAGGTTAAAAATTTAGGGTTTGCCCAACTGAAAACGTACGTATTTTAGGGGTTTTCTTGATCACTCTTAATTATATCTTATTTTATCTAAGACATGTACCAACAACCTATTATTGTAATAGAAAAATTAATACTTTTTATGATAGTGACTCAAGTAAACGGTACACGTTAAAGTGCCCTCCGAAATCGATTTATGGGGTATTAAATCCATTAAAACAATACAATACAATGGTACAACTTAAGAATAATATGAGGATGTTAGTTCTTAAATGGAGGATTTGCTTTTTAAGTAAAGCTACCACTTTTTTATGTCTCAGCCTCTTATTGCGCGAAAAAGTACAGTAATAAGTATAAGCTAAAAAAGGCATCTTCAATATGAGAATCAGGTTTGGGTTTCCCTATCGACCGACTGGCTATAATCGGTGTGATTATACATACGATTTTAAATAATTGAGAACTTTTTGTGTTAGGTAGTTCTAAGATAAACACCACTGTGTAGTACAAAGTCTCTCTGAAATACGGTCTTGCGTGTCACTATCATCGCGCTACCCTCGCGTTACATCTCGTTGCCATCTCGTTACTGTCGCGTTGCCATCGTGTTACAACGGCGTTACCTTCGCGCTACCACCGCCTCTGTGATTTTACAGTAGTCAATGCACGAAACTCATACATTTTTTTTTTGCATGACATTTGTCACTAGCATGAACTATTTACATAATTCTTTTGTATATCTCCTAAAATGCTCTTTTAATGACTCTTGAGTATGTTATAAGTTCTCAATTACTTATTTTTCCACTGAAGATGGGGGTATGTACCTTCACAAACATGTTAGGTGCCAGATTTGATCGGAATGCTATCCTTAACCACCTAACATGTTTGTGAAGGTACATACCCCCATCTTCAGTGGAAAAATAAGTAATTGAGAACTTATAACATACTCAAGAGTCATTAAAAGAGCATTTTAGGAGATATACAAAAGAATTATGTAAATAGTTCATGCTAGTGACAAATGTCATGCAAAAAAAAAATGTATGAGTTTCGTGCATTGACTACTGTAAAATCACAGAGGCGGTGGTAGCGCGAAGGTAACGCCGTTGTAACACGATGGCAACGCGACAGTAACGAGATGGCAACGAGATGTAACGCGAGGGTAGCGCGATGATAGTGACACGCAAGACCGTATTTCAGAGAGACTTTGTACTACACAGTGGTGTTTATCTTAGAACTACCTAACACAAAAAGTTCTCAATTATTTAAAATCGTATGTATAATCACACCGATTATAGCCAGTCGGTCGATAGGGAAACCCAAACCTGATTCTCATATTGAAGATGCCTTTTTTAGCTTATACTTATTACTGTACTTTTTCGCGCAATAAGAGGCTGAGACATAAAAAAGTGGTAGCTTTACTTAAAAAGCAAATCCTCCATTTAAGAACTAACATCCTCATATTATTCTTAAGTTGTACCATTGTATTGTATTGTTTTAATGGATTTAATACCCCATAAATCGATTTCGGAGGGCACTTTAACGTGTACCGTTTACTTGAGTCACTATCATAAAAAGTATTAATTTTTCTATTACAATAATAGGTTGTTGGTACATGTCTTAGATAAAATAAGATATAATTAAGAGTGATCAAGAAAACCCCTAAAATACGTACGTTTTCAGTTGGGCAAACCCTAAATTTTTAACCTAACATCTAAATACAACAATTTCAGATATAACTAATCTAATCTAAATTGCGGTCTATTATGACGTGAGTAGTCTGTAATCAATATTTTGCACTTATTTTCCGAACATTCTAAATAAAGAGAATTATTTAATCAATACCAATAATGCATGTCCCTTAGGTCATTTTAGGGTTATTTTTGTATGTGATCAAATATTCGCCCATTAATCCATTTATTAAGACTTTTTAAAGAGAATAATGAGATTAAAAAGTCTGTCAAATTTTAGCTTTTTTCACATACCGTTTTTAAGATAATTGTAAAATTATGTCTTCGAACTAGCTTAAATCTGGCGTACGATACCGTTTAATTTTAATTCAGGCTAAAATGAAATCACTTTTATAATTAGGTTTACGCTTGTCAACGTTTTTAATTTTTGAAATAATTTTCGCTTTGAATATTTCTAATCGCCAGTTGAGGAAAACGTTACAATGATTAAATGGTATTGCGGCGGAAATAGTATCTATAACATAAAATAATATTAACATTGACATAAAATGACTTTGACAAATTTGTGACAGAAAGTGTGAAATCCCTAGTTCCTAGTTTGACATTTTAAAAATGCATTTTATTAGTTACTAGGAAAATACACATTAAATTGAACAAGGATATTTTTCTGATTGTAGTCTTTAAAAAATTTAGTATATTTTTTTTGATTGTTTTAATGGATTTAATACCCCATAAATCGATTTCGGAGGGCACTTTAACGTGTACCGTTTACTTGAGTCACTATCATAAAAAGTATTAATTTTCTATTATAATAATAGGTTGTTGGTACATGTCTTAGATAAAATAAGATATAATTAAGAGTGATCAAGAAAACCCCTAAAATACGTACGTTTTCAGTTGGGCAAACCCTAAATTTATAACATAACAGCTAAATAAAACAATTTCAGATATAACTAATCTGATTTAAATTGTGATCTATTATGACGTGAGTAGTCTGTCATCAACGTTTTGCACGTATTTTCCGAACATTCTAAATAAAGAGAATTATTTAATCAATACCAATAATGCATGTCCCTTAGGTCATTTTAGGGGTATTTTTGTATGTGATCAAATATTCGCCCCGTATTGATTTGAAAGAATCCATTTATTAAGACTTTTTAAAGAGAATAATGAGATTAAAAAGTCTGTGAAATTTTAGCTTTTTTCACATATCGTTTTAGGATAATAGTAAAATTATGTCTTCGAACTAGCTTAAATCTGACGTACGATACCGTTTAATTTTAATTCAGGCTAAAATGAAATCACTTTTATAATTAGGTTTACGCTTGTCAACGTTTTTAATTTTTGAAATAATTTTCGCTTTGAATATTTCTAATCGTCAGTTGAGGAAATCGTTACAATGATTAAACGGTATTGCGGCGGAAATAGTATCTATAACATAAACTAATATTAACATTGACATAAAATGACTTTGACAAATTTTTAATCATTTATTTCCTGGTTTGAGAGAAAGTGTGAAATCCATAGTTCCTAGTTTGACATTTTAAAAATGCATTTTATTAGTTACTAGGAAAATACACTTTAAATTGAACAAGGATATTTTTCTGATTGTAGTCTTTAAAAAATTTAAGTATATTTTTTGTTGGACTGAAAAAATTATCTCACAATTTACGTGGGATATCATGTATCCTGGCTGGCCGCATCACCCGGTATACGAATACGTTATGGAATTATGATGGCCAGACCATCCGGCATTACGAAAATTCATACATGAGAGCGAAAACCCTGAATTCTTTTGTCTACTATTTCGGTTTTTTTAATTTTGATATCGATAAGCCAATTTCAATGGTTATTGCCAATTGGTCCAACTTATAACAATTGTCCCACGGTTTTTACAAGAACTAACAAAGTTTTTGTAGGAAATGAGGAAAGAACCTAATACATTATCTACTCCATCTGTGGAACTACGCAGGGTGTCTCGAATTAAATCGGGATTGTTCAGGTTTGTTGTCTTGCTAACTCGGTCATTATTAGAGCTATGATGCTGGTTAAATTAGTACCATTTTTTCCGATGATTAAAATGGCAAAAGCGAGGAAACAAATGATCATCGCGTTTTATGCATTATTTTTAAAAAATGAACTTTGAACACAACACACTTCATTAGTACATAAACTCCTCGTACTACCCCTATTGGCGTCGCCACCATCCAATCCGTCGCTTGAGTATCGGACCCCACGTCCTGCTGACGTCACCGATTCGGCCTCCGGAGCAGATAAAAAGGGCCACCCTCGCCCGTAGGCGACAGTTCCTCACGAGCTACCTCTCTTGCTTCTGCCTTGGCATCTTTGCGTGGATCCTACACCTGAACAAGAACTCTTGCTTCTGACTTGGCATCTTAAGGTAAGAACAGTGTTCCTTTTAATTAAAACAAAAATCATCGGTATTATTCTTCTAATATATTTTTTTCTAGTTTTAACAGGAAAAACACCCTTCAGTAGTACGTAAACTCTCCGTACTACCCCTTTTGGCGTCGCCACCATCGAACCCGTCGCTTGAGTATCGGACCAGCCTACACCCCACGTCCCGCTGACGTCATCGACTCGGAATCCGGAGCGGACAAGAAGGGGCACCCTCACACTTAGACGGCCGTTCTTCACGAGCGCACCTCTCTTGCTTCTACCTAGGAATCCTTTCGTGAATACTTGACCTGAAGAAGAACTCGTGCTTCTGACTTGGCATCCTAAGGTGAGAACAGTGTTCCTTTGAATTAAAAAATCGTCTGTATTATTCTAATAAATAATAGAGTTAAAACTTAAATATTTTATATACGATTTGGCTTCTTTGTTTGATATAAAGGAATGATCGACTTTTTTCCGCATGGAAACACGACAGGTACCCTTCCGAGGGGAGACGTACCGACTCTGGTGATCGATAAGCCCTCCCTACAAAAGAGGTTGACACCTTTAAAGAGTTTGGTATATACGTGTTTTCCATATGTCTTATAGACACGATCAGGGAAAATTGTTGCCTGTTTGCTATTAAAGAAATCATTTATCGGCCATCTCTAAAGGGTTATGATGGGAAATTATAATTTTCTAAATTCGTATGTGTCTTTCCTTCAATGTTTTTTAATTAGCGGTTTAAATTTAAAAACATACCTACTTAGTTTCAGACTGCAAAGACGTTAAAAACTGATATGTAAGAATTAAGAGATTTTTTACTTGGAACGTAATGTTTTTAAACTATTGTTTGATAATTGTTAAAAATACTGTATTTAATCAGTAATTACTTATAATGAAATAGAAAATTTATTAAATCATCCTGATAGGGTTGCGATAAATAATAGAGTTAAAACTTAAATATTTTATATACGATTTGGCTTCTTTGTTTGATATAAAGGAATGATCGACTTTTTTCCGCATGGAAACACGACAGGTACCCTTCCGAGGGGAGACGTACCGACTCTGGTGATCGATAATCCCTCCCTACAAAAGAGGTTGACACCTTTAAAGAGTTTGGTATATACAGTGTTTTCCATATGTCTTATAGACACGATCAGGGAAAATTGTTGCCTGTTGGCTATTAAAGAAATCATCTATCGGCCATCTCTAAAGGGTTATGATGGGAAATTATAATTTTCTAAATTCGTATGTGTCTTTCCTCCAATATTTTTTTTTTAATTAGCGGTTTAAATTTAAAAACATACCTACTTAGTTTCAGACTGCAAAGACGTTAAAAACTGATATGTAAGAATTAAGAGATTTTTTACTTGGAACGTAATGTTTTCAACTATTGTTTGATAATTGGTAAAAATACTGTATTTAATCAGTAATTACTTATAATGAAATAGAAAATTTATTAAATCATCCTGAAAGGGTTGCGATAAATAATAGAGTTAAAACTTAAATATTTTATATACGATTTGGCTTCTTTGTTTGATATAAAGGAATGATCGACTTTTTTCCGCATGGAAACACGACAGGTACCCTTCCGAGGGGAGACGTACCGACTCTGGTGATCGATAATCCCTCCCTACAAAAGAGGTTGACACCTTTAAAGAGTTTGGTATATACAGTGTTTTCCATATGTCTTATAGACACGATCAGGGAAAATTGTTGCCTGTTGGCTATTAAAGAAATCATCTATCGGCCATCTCTAAAGGGTTATGATGGGGAATTATAATTTTCTAAATTCGTATGTGTCTTTCCTCCAATATTTTTTTTTTAATTAGCGGTTTAAATTTAAAAACATACCTACTTAGTTTCAGACTGCAAAGACGTTAAAAACTGATATGTAAGAATTAAGAGATTTTTTACTTGGAACGTAATGTTTTCAACTATTGTTTGATAATTGGTAAAAATACTGTATTTAATCAGTAATTACTTATAATGAAATAGAAAATTTATTAAATCATCCTGAAAGGGTTGCGATAAATAATAGAGTTAAAACTTAAATATTTTATATACGATTTGGCTTCTTTGTTTGATATAAAGGAATGATCGACTTTTTTCCGCATGGAAACACGACAGGTACCCTTCCGAGGGGAGACGTACCGACTCTGGTGATCGATAATCCCTCCCTACAAAAGAGGTTGACACCTTTAAAGAGTTTGGTATCTCCAGTGTTTTCCATATGTCTTATAGACACGATCAGGGAAAATTGTTGCCTCTTGGCTATTAAAGAAACCATCTAGCAGCCATCCCTAAAGGGTTATGATGGGTAATAGAGTTCCATTACATATATTTTAGAGTATGGATGTCAGGGTAGGTGATATACATCAAAATTAATTTTTTCTTTAAATATATACATTCTTTTTTTTTTTTTTTGCTTTAAGGGTTAAAATTTTTTTGATTAAACCATAATATGTAAATAGCCATTATTTGTTATTTAACTTCCTAAATCAGTGGTGCGTTTGGTTGAATTTTACTCTCAACCCAGATTAATGAAACACTTATTACGGGGTAGAGCTTATTCTCACTTAAAACAAATGTATCGTGGGGCTAAAGCTCATTCTAACTTAGTTCATCTGAGAGTGTAGACGTGTAATTTCCTCAGCTCCTTAATATTCTGATAAGTAATTGTTATTATTATAGGTTCAAGATGTCTTGGACTAATAAACTTGTGGAAAACATCAGAACTTTAGTTTATCGACCCACACATGATGGAAAGACAATCAAGGAAGGTCTAAAGCAATGCGCACAAGCTTCAAAATTAATAAATAGAGCATTGAAAAACTCATCAACAGTAGGAGAGAAAAATAAACTACTAGCGTGTTTAGGTCAAATAAAAAGCTTTGGAGAAATTCTGAAAGCAAAGGAAGTAACTGGATTTGGATTTTTGCAGAGAAAAAAGACAGCTACTCATCGTGTAAAATGGGAAGACATTCAATCTGCCTTCCAATCTCGTATTAGAACCGGTGTGATCGTTAATATGAAACATACGGATGTTAAACCCTTCTTGGAAGACTGTGCAGCAATTTTTAGACGAAGAATCCAGAACATGCTTAAAAAAGATGAAGCACTCAAGGTCAACACCGTTTTGTGTGGAGAGTTTATGATTAGTAAGGCGAATGAATCTTTTACTGAGAACAAGTATATAAACACTCCAAATGAACCTATTTATCATTATACAGACCTGGATCAATGGTTCAAGGATAAAGTTATTCACCCCATTTTAACAGAATTGGATTCTTTTGCAGAAAAATACTCTGGGTGGGCCCTGAGTAGAGTGATCAACTTAATGGTTGGAATAAATAAATTTAACCCTTTGCGTGCTGGAAGTTATATCGCTCTTCCAAAACAAATAGCTAAAAAGCACGCGTGTATCAACGTTCAAAATACTGATGATATTTGTTTTGCGTGGGCTGTTACGTCAGCTTTATATCCAGTTAGCTGGGGTCGCCATCCTGAGAGGACTTCATCATATCCCGATCCAAAGAAAGTTCTTAATTTAATGGGGATTCAGTTTCCTATAACTCTTGGCCAAATTCCTCGTTTTGAAATACAGAATAATCTGTCTTTGAACGTTTATAGATTACAAAAATGTAAAAAAAGTTTTAAAACCCTACCATATTACATTACTAAAGACAAGAAAGAGAGACATGTAAATTTATTACTTTTGCAAGATAATTACATTTCTGAGGGTGATTTAGATAATTTAGGTCCAGTTAGATATCATTTTGCGTGGATCAAAAATTTATCACGACTACTTTCGTCTCAATTAAGTAGGAAAGACGGTCAGAAGTTTATATGTGATCGTTGCCTTCACTATTTTCTCACTGAAGAAAAATTGACAAAACATATTAAATATTGTTCCAAAATAGATAAATTGGCAGTTCCTGTATTACCGAAAGAAGAAAACAAAATAATTGAATTCAATAAATTTAGTCATAAAGAAAAGGTTGCATTTATAATTTATGCTGACACGGAGTGCTTATTGATTCCAGTAGAAGATAACTCTCAAAAAAATACACAAAAAAGTCAACAACACGTACCATATAGCGTTGGATATTACGTCAAATGCTCCTATGATGACTCGCTCTCATTTTATCGTTCATATACTGGGCTGGATTGCATGGAATGGTTTATAAAAGAGCTTCAAAACTTTGCTGAGGACCTTGAAACTGTTTTTTTATGTCCGTTACCTATGGTAGAATTAACCAATGAACAAACTAAACTATTCTATAAAGCACGAGAATGTCATATTTGCGAGAAACCGTTTTCATTTGACGATAAAAAAGTTCGTGATCATAATCACTTCGATTCAACATATAGAGGTCCTAGCCATGAAAGCTGCAATTTAAATTATCAGGATTTTCACACTGTTCCCGTTGTGTTCCATAATCTTAGTTGCTATGATGGTCACATGATAGTAAAGGCCTTGGCAGAGGTAGAAGGACGAGTTGACGTCTTACCTGTTACAAAAGAAAAATATATATCTTTTACGAAATACATTGAGGATAATTTGGTTCAATTTCGCTTTATTGATAGCTTCAGATTTCTTGAGTCAGGTCTTGATAAATTGGCATCAAATTTAGATGATTATCCAATCCTAAAATCTAATTTTAATCGATTATCTGATGAAACATTTAATTTATTAACACGTAAAGGTATTTTTCCATACGATTACATGGACAGTTGGGATAGACTGAATGAATTCGAACTACCACCTAAATATGCTTTTTACAATAGTCTTGAGGATTCTCATATAAGTGCTGAATCTTATATGCATGCCCAAAAAGTATGGAATGGGTTTGCCTGTAAGACTTTACAAGAATATTCCGATTTATATCTTAAAACGGATATTTTATTATTAGCAGATATATTCGAACAATTTAGATCAACATCTCACCTCACTTATGGTCTTGACCCAGCCTGGTCATATACTCTGCCTGGATATGCCTGGTTATGCTTAATGTTCAAAATGTATAAGGAGAATCAGGTTAAGCTCGAGTTACTTACCGATTACGCGATGATAATATTTATTGAACGAGGTATAAGGGGCGGCCTAAGTCAATGCTGCAAGCGATACAGTGCAGCAAATAATAAGTATATGCCTACATATGATGCAAATAAAGAGAATTCCTATTTAATGTATTTTGATATCAATAACCAATATGGGTGGGCTATGTCACAATACCTACCATATGGGGGGTTTCAATGGCTTTCAGAAGATGAAATTTTGCATTTAAACATTCTTCAAGTTCCAGAAAATTCTGATGAAGGTTATGTCTTAGAAGTGGACCTTGAAATACCTGAAGCACTGCATAATACATTTTTGGATTTACCTCCTTGTCCTGAACATAGGGAAACAAACGGATCAAATACTAAAAAACTGCTGGCAACCCTTTATAATAAAAACGAATATATTATCCATTATCGAAATTTAAAACAAGTCATAGCACTTGGTATCAAACTAACTAAAATTCATAGGGTGTTATCATTTAGCCAATCTCCCTGGCTTAAATCCTATATTGATTTAAACACCAATTTACGACAAGCCGCAAAAAATGAATTTGAAAAAAATCTTTTTAAACTTATGAACAATGCTGTGTTCGGTAAAACGATGGAAAATATCAGAAAACATAGCATCGTTAAATTAAAGACTAAATGGGGTGGGCGTTATGGTGCTGAAGCTCTGATCTCCCGTCCCGAGTTTAAATCTTCAACTGTTATTAACGAAAACCTCGTAATAATAGAAATGAACAAGTCTGAGGTATACTTCAACAAGCCAATATACGTGGGAATGTGTATTTTGGATTTGGCCAAAACAACTCTATATGATTTTCATTATAATTATATGAATAAAAGATTTGATAATCACTGTAGAGTTCTATATACAGATACGGACAGTCTTATTTATGAAATCAAACATGAAGATGTTTATGATATAATTTTGCATGACTGTCATCAATATTTTGATACCAGCGACTATTCAGAAAATAATATTTACAATATACCTAGAGTTAATAAGAAGGTTTTGGGGATGATGAAAGACGAAAATAATGGTCGAATTATGACTCATTTTATAGGTCTTCGTTCAAAAATGTATGCAACGGTAGTTCTGCAGACGGCTGAGGAGATTGAGCGTGAGACAGTAAAATTAGAAGACAGTGAAAAAGAGAGGGCTGAAATTGAAAGGGTATTATCGAACTTTGGCGTAACAAAAAAGATTAAAGGAGTCAAGAAATCAGTTATAAAGAATAAAATTACCTTTGATGATTATGTTCAGTGTTTGGAAACATTTACCGAGAAGCAAATATCTCAAACATTGATTCGATCAGAACGGCACGAGCTCCATACAATTCGACAAGTAAAGGTTGGTCTAAGTCCGTATGATGATAAGAGAAGGTTATGCAAAACTTCGTATGATACTTTACCTTGGGGACATCACAGTATTATGGAAGAATAAAATCGAGATATGTATTGTCATAATAAAGTATAGTTTTCTATATGTTTGTAAATAAAATTTAGTCTGTAAAATACGTCTGCTTCTAAAATAAAGAAAAAGAAATAAAGAATAAAATTGTGTTTTTTTTTTAAATTATAGTCTTTATTAGGTACATCTAAGGAACCCCCCCGTTCTTCTCATTCTAAGCGTCGCGACGATAGGCGTCGGTAAGAAAAAAAACGCAAATCGAACCCTAAATTTCCTTATGGGAAAATACCTGTAAAAATGATGATATTGCTCTCCATTCATCTCCATACTTCCCACATTCTTCTCATTCTGGGCGTCGCGACGCTAAGCGTCGGTAGATTTAAAATGCAGATCGAACCTTAAATTTCCTTATGGGAAAATACATGTAAAAATGACGATATTTGCTCTCCATTCATCTCCACACTCCTCACGGTCTTCTCATTCTGGGCGTCGCGATGCTGGGCGTCGGTAAAGAAAAAATGCAGATCGAACCTTAAATTTTCCCATAAGAAATAACATGTAAAAGTGGTGGTTTTTGGCCCTGAACTGTCCTAGCTTATCTACTAACGAGATTATGAGTTCGAAGTTATTTCGCTGAATTAGTGGCTCAGTAAGTAAGGTTTACTGGTGGGAAATGATCTCAGACGAGCAATCAAAGAGAAACAGAACTATTTACACTTGGCAGAGTTGCAGAGGACATGCAATAATATACAGGGTGTTTAAAAAATCATGTGCCATCGATCGTGTGGCGATTGATTATCCAAAAACAAGACACATAGTTTCTATCAACATTAGATGCGTTGTATGAAAGATAGAGGCGGTTAAAGCTGCTTTCAAGATATTTCTGTTTTAGTAATTCTAGTGAAATGTGGGTTGTGAAGAATACCTAAAATGACAAGTAATCTAAGCAATAAAAATATGTCAACATGTTTCCAATAATTAAATAATAAGAATAATAAATCACCACACGAGTAATGGCATATGTGTTTTGAAAAATTCTGTATAAATATTATATAATTTGCATGATGCTATCTATATATGCTTCATATATTCCAGTATTATCATATTTTGTATGTCATATATACAGCACAAAGCGGCGTATCCATATAAAGTCCATATCTATGATTTATAAGCAAACTTTCAGTAAGTTTTATCCAGTTTAATACTAATTAATTTTGCTGAATTAAGGTACAAGCAAATGAACAATATTTCCACCACTATACCCATTACAATTATTTTATGGTAATACAAACCTATAGATTAAATCTTGTTTTACTGTCTAGTTAAGTTTCAGTGGCCAAACCCGCCCCATGTTATTAAACACGAGATAAAATTTTATTTTATTACAGAAACCAGCAGAGATACCTGAGATGGCGTAAATAAACCCTGTACAGGTGCAATAAATTGCTTAAGTGGCTATAAAAATGGATTATCACGTAAAACACTCTGTAATATTAAACCTTGTACCTTCATCGAAAAAATACCAATTCAGACTTTCCTAATAAACCTTAGTTGCATATAAAAAAAGATTCATACAGGGTGTTATACTCCTTTTTTTGTTTCTCTTTTAAAACTGCTTTTCTTTGTACTTATTACTGTTGAATATTGTTGTTCAAACGTGTGATTTCAGATTTCTGGAGATGTCGCTTTATGTTTGTTGTGGTAATAGTTTATGTTTTAATTCGCCAAGGGGGCAGATTACATGCTTCTGTAATGCAGTTATTATGTTTCCTGTATTTTCAATTTAAATTTATATCCTGTAACATAAGTGTTCGCAACCAAACCCAGGTTGAGATTCACTGTTCACAATTAATATCATTAAAGTACTCCGCTCAAATCTTTACCTGTTCAATTGTAGAAGATCCACACAGTCTCGAAACATTGCGAATAATAACAAATAATTAGAAGATCTATACTCTATTTATTTTACCAATTCAGGAGGGCGTGATAGCCACATGATCAATGAATAAACTCGTTGTTATTGGTCAAACGATGATAAAACTTGCGATGCATGCTGGCGAAAACAGGATTGTTGTTTAGTGTAGTCTATTATTTCATATCTATTCATGCGTGGTTCGAGATCGTACTGCTATATTGTTCTTAATGCGACCCTATGTACTGCTCACGTGCTCGTTGGCGTGTATTTGATTTGGTCTACTGAATTGGGAAAATGAATAGACTATAGATCCTTTATTTCCCTTAAAGAATGTCGTTGGAATACAAAACTTACTCTTTTTCCATTGAGATACCAACTAATATTGGTCGCAGGATATGACGGTTGAGTAGTGCAGTTGCCTTTAATGAAATCTCCTACATCTACCAAGTCTTTTTCTAAATTGAGCATAGGATCCTCTGTTGGTGTATCTGTAACAACAAATTAATGATATATTTCAAGAGCACAAGGAAACTAACTTCACAACCGATCAATTACACACCGAGGTTCATTTACGAAAAGTGCGTGACATATATTTAGCTAAATTATATCGTTATTCCCAACCTTCCCCTACATGTCAAATAAAACCGATTTTCCTCGGAGATTTATATTTAAATCTTATTGAACGGCTTAAATATTATAAATCGATACAAACAAAATGATTAATAGTCTATAGAAAACTGAGCAAAAATAAATAAGGTAAATTTATGATAAAGGGGAAATGAAACGCCCATCAAAAAGAAAAATGATAAAAATTCCATAAACGATTTTCGTGACCCGCAATCAATATACAGACGTGTTTACAAGAAATGTCGCGGGATAAAATTGGCTATTTTCGCCGAAATCGTTATTACTGGTTATCTCCAGATTATTGTATAGGATATAATTTTATCGGTTTCCTAATGTATGTATTATATTATTCTGTTTTACTGGATTTGGCTTTGGATTTGGTCCAAATTTAATCTAGGGGTGGCCTTAGACACAATTCGGATCGTTTTTAAAAGTGGAGGTTCCAAAATAGTATATTAGTAATTAAGAGCTGCGCTTAATCACAGGTTGTCAAACAGGCACTATTTTATGCCAACGTTTAGCCAAATATACTCAGAGTTGTGAAAAATACTTCATTAATTAAATTAGACACGGCATGATCAATATGGTCAAAATGGAGGTAAACCTGCTTATCATCCGGGTAAGCCTGGACATTACAAAATTTAAAAGATTTTAAGATATCAGATGTATAAATTATAAAAAGAAGCGGTCCAAGGATAGATCCCTGTGGCACACCTGAGAGAATTTGAACTTGAACTGAGAAGTTATTATTGCAGGAAATTTTTTGATAACGGTTAGTGAAATATGATTTGATAAGATTAAGAGAAGGATCTGAGAAGCCATAATATTTAAGTTTAGCAAATAAACGTTCATGATTAAGGGTATCGGAAGCCTTTGAAAAATCCAAAAGAATCAGAACACTACTCAATTTCCTATCAATAGCCGTCATTATACAATCAATAACCTCAACCAATGCTATAGAAGTGCTAAAATCCTTCCTAAAACCGCACTGACTATCCGGTATAATAGAATTTTGTATAATTGTAAATTTAACAATAAAATTTTCAATAGATACGCCCCTTCTAGTTCACACGGCAGTGTACCCATTATTTGTTCTATTATATTGTTTTGTTTCAGTTGATCCAGAGGCTTTGAATGTCACTCTCTATCGGACGAGGTACATGTATATGGAACAATTCCTAACTCGTCGAATTTCAAAATCACTGTGAATTCACAAAAAAAAATAGCCGGTAATAACTAAATTCCGAGCTCCTTTTTTCATCCAGAATTTAAGCATTACACATTGTTTCTCAGATTAACACAAATCGCTTTTAAAACCCGGTTTCAACAACATTTTGTAATACATTTGTCAAGCTCGACTTGAACAACAAAAAATCGGTTGACTGAAGCATAACCCGAGTTGCTGCAATCAATCTCGAGATACGACAACGGGATATTGTCACTATCTTGATTTATAGCTTTTGTTTCTTGGCCGGAATATTATTATAGTGGCTCGTCACGTGATGGCAATATAGGAACGTCTATGGTATGTCACGTGTATGGACACGACGTTTAATTATTAAAGTTACCCTTTGGCGAAGCAATGTTTTCTACGTAACGATGAAACAAAATACCTATTGTCAACGAGACCAAATCCGGACTTTACATCGGTGGATCCAGCTTGTTATAAAGAAAGGAGGATATTTTATTGATGGAAACTAGGACGTCTTTGATCATTGCTGTAGTCTCCATTTGCATGTACTCTACAATAAAATCCCCTGCTTGGTCCCAATAGAAATTACAAAAGGTATTTATTTAGAAGTAATATACCCATATGTCTGAAGAGAAAAGTGTATGACCACTGCGTGATACCTGTAATAACATATGGAGCAGAAACCATGACATTAACAAAAAAGCCAGCAGAAAACCTAAGAGTGGGCCAAAGAGCCATGGAGAGAGCCATGTTTGGAATCACTGAAAGAGACAGAATACCTAATAATACTATTAGACAGAGAACTAAAGTTAAACACATAGTTGAGTGTATGACTAGAATGAAATGGAGATGGGCAAGTCATGTGGCGAGAACATCAAACGATAGGTGAACTAAGAATATTGGAATGGCGACAACGAGAGGACAAACGTAACAGAGGCAGCTGGAGTGACGATGTAAGGAAAATAGCCGGAAATTGGATAATGATGGCCCAGAATCGAGAGACATAGAGAAATTTAGGGGAGACCTATGTCCAGCAGTGGATGATAATGGCTGCGTGATGATGATGATGATGGTGGTCCCAATAGACGATATCAATGATCTGTCCAGTGACGATAATTAAAAGAGGATATTGATGCATATTTGATAGGGGATCAGGAATCATATCAGCCCAGGTGGTCTAGGTGCTTTGAAATTTCAAATGGCCATCGATCCTCTACGTTCTTTATCAATAGATGACCGAATTATTTAATGAAATTACGTCGTTACGAAAGGATATTCAATTAATAAAGGGATCCCATACATTTTAACAAAATTACCTTTCAAATTAGGTTAACAGTCCCGGAACGGGGGGGACCCGTCGCGTTAGCATGATAAACACTCGCGATTAGCGTTCCCGTTCTTTTGACACTAAATAATATGAAATATCTAATGGAATCGACCTCAAAATTTGGCAAATGATAACTTGCAGCACTTAACATAAGACTGTTACAATGAGTAATGGCTGCAGTCGAAGTCTGAACTGAAACACGGTCGGGAAGGCACCGCGTAAGCGTCAGTGTGTCAGTGCGAAAGTGTTACCATTAATTATCAAGTTTCCGGGGGGCGTCGGGCGTGCAAAGTGGGCCTTAATCAGGGGCGGAGAAAAGGCAAATTGGCAAGAAGTTGGCAGCAATACTCTTGGGATAAACTAGCACGTGCTTGGAACTTTCCCAGAATAGAATTAACGAAATTATCGCTTTCGGGCTGACAAATTGTTGAGAAGTTTTTCCGTGATTCTAATGTCTTATGTACTATGTAGATTACATAAATATCGGTTTGTCTACATTTTTTATTGTCAGTGCATTTATTGTTCCAGCCTATTATGAAATTTACTTCCTATAGAGGGTGTTATGAAAATGGCTTATTATATTTAAATGTGGAACTCCTTGAGTGTGATATATACTTGTTCTTAAATCGACTGTATAAATACTTAGGTAAAAACCCCATAATGTTACCCATGCTTCCACGTGCCAAGTACCGACCCATATCTATGGATAGCCAAACTCTAAAAGCCAAAGTGGCAAATTTATGGTCTCGCGCATGTAAACGAAGCTGATCTTCAAATATCATGCGCAATGCCGACTGATTACTATTTACCTTAACCGGCGAACAGGACCGCACTTCGCCCTTAATGAAAATTATTACACGGCAATATTTTGGCACATCAAGACTTTCTTTACTGGGAAATGAACAATCTATTTTCTCGCATAAATGAAGGCCTTGTGGCCATAACTGAAAAACCACATTTAGAATTATTTTTGATATCTATTGTCCACGTATCGATAGATTTTTCATATCGTTACATCCCTACGACTGATTTCGGTTCTGGATAGTCGTCGTTGGTTGGCAACAAAACCGACACAAATGCCATTGTGCGCAAGACAACCGAAGAGCACCCTTTAAAACACTTATTTTCACTCATAAATTATCCATAGTTATAGGTCGGTGGTGCCAAGCCATACACATCTGTTTTCAGTTAAGAAGTGTATGTAGGTCAGTAGGGTAGGAATGATGCCAGATCATAGCGTGTATTTCAAGCTCGTGCGATGGAAATCATTGCGCAAACGCCTCGCATGTTTCGAATAGGCGAAATACGTCGGCTGTCTCATAAATTCTCACGTGCTTGTATACAAATTTGAAACGTGATAGTATTTCACGATTAATAAATAAAGTGTTTAATTTACCAGCAGCATTAAGGTAAAATAATTTATAACAATAAATGTTGCGATGTGATTTCAAATTTGTGTGATATTACTATAGATTGTGCTGCAAAACATTCATCTTGTGCACTATTTTTTTTATGGAAATTTTGAAACGAATTGTTTTTAAATAAGACCGAGGGTAAGAGAGAATTTGTCTTAAATTAGTAGTTTCTTTTTCTGAGAGCTTGAAAATTAATGACAGAATAAAAAAGTGTGAAAATTATAGTCCGTTTTTCGTGTAAATATGACAACCTCGGCCGACATTTGCTGACGTCTTTTGAGACTTGACCTACGATTGATTGTGTATATTTCTAGCTAGTACCTTCCACATGGTTTTTCGGGTTTGACATTAATAAGGAAGTCACTGTGGTTACAACATCGCCATACAATGGCATGATTGCCATACGTTGCGTCGCCGCATCCGGGATGATTTTAGGGGTTTTTACCCAAGTTTCTAGAAGGTCGATTTAAAAAAAAGATCATGTATGCTTCTGTAGGATACCCAAGGAGTCACCCATTTAATATTTAGAGTTACGAATCTGAAAAGAGTTAGCTCTGTTAAGAGCTATTCCCTTCAGAAAATATTAACGACTAATTTCAACGCAGCTATCAATTTGAAGCCGATAAGAATGCATCGTTGTTTGCAAACAGGCTAAGTAACGCCTAAATTACCAATCCTGAATGTTGTTTTTTAGTTGTAATAGAAATTATTTAAATTAATTAAAAAATTTCATATTTTCTCTGGGACTAAATTCCCAAGTATTGAAGGATAATTAAGATGTATACCTTGTAACTAAAATCCGATAAATTTATTGGGTAACTTTTGCAAACACTTTTTTAGTCCTCTTTCAAACATATTGCGCCGTTCCTATCCCCTCGGTAATCCGATTTCTTTGCCCTTGATGTGTGGAATTGGCGAAAAAGACCATTAGGTATAGGACCTGAACTAGCTTTAGTGCTATTTTTTTGACGATTTTTCTTGCGGACAAAGGAAAAAATAACCTAATTTTATTTCGATTCGACACCATATACAGTGTTGTCGTGTATTCGTTACTTCGGGACTAAAAACGTCTTCTCCGTAATAATAAAACAAAAGACGATTATTTGATAATTTTATTTTTTAGCACAGTCACCCCTACATTCCGTCACCTGTGCTGAAATGAATTCTTTTAACAATATATACTCACCGGCACAAAATTCCGCCACTCTGAAATTTTGGTCAAGCTTGATATTTTATAACTTTTTTATTTTTTATTCTATTTTCATGATTTTGTTATCAGTTTGTAGATCAATTTATTGTGTATTCCTTAGTTATTTTATAAAGTAACATTTTTCGACTAGGCTATATTATACAGGGGTAAATCAAACTGTTGTTTCTTGTCGTAATTTCAAAACACCATGTAGGAAAATTGAGGTGGATAGTTTTATTTACATACTGTTTCTTGTCATCTTTGATCTATTCTGAACATTTCGTTTCTTGATTCATTCCATTATCTCATTTCTGCTACGAGCAAAATTTTAAATGAAACGATGTTATTTTTAGAAAATGTGTGTCATTGATATTTCTACCGAAGCACGCACCAATCTTGTACTTGTTGAGCTCTAATCGGCCACCGTTACATCGAGGAAATCCTCCAAGAAGTTGTTGTTCCATTTGCTCCTTTTATTGGGAACCAATTTACATTAATGCATGATAATGCTAGACCTCACGTTGCACATGTAGTGAACGAATATCTGGATGAAGTTGGACATCGAAGATTGGAATGGCATGTAGCCCGGATCTCAACCCAATCGAACATCTTTGAGATCAACTTATAAGGTCCGTTTGTCGTCGTCCTGTACAACCATAAACCTTACAAGACTTACGACTGGCGCTGACCGAAGAATATCAGGCTATCCCGCAAGAAAGGATAAGTAACCTTATTCGTTCGATATCACGAAGACTGCAAGCTGTCATTGAAGCGAGAGGAGGAAACACACGATATTAAAATTGTTTTTGTTAATTAACTTGATGATATACCTAGTGTTTGTTTTTCTTAATGAAAATAGGCTTCAAATCAGCGTTTCATTTAAAATTTTCCAGCTCGCAGCAGAAATTAGATATTGGAATGAATCAAAAATCGACATGTTTAGAATACATCAAAGATTACAAGAAATAGTATGTAAATAAAATTATCCTACTCAATTTTCCTACAGGGTGTTTTGAAATTACGACAAAAGACAACAGCTTGATTTACTCCTGTAAAATATAGCCTAATCGAAAAATGTTACTTTATAAAATAATTAAGGAAAAACACAATAAACGGATCTACAAATTAATAATAAAATCATAAAAATCGCATAAAAAATAAAAAAGTTATAAAATATCGAACTTGACCAAAATATCAGCGTGGCGGAATTTTGTGCCGGCAAGTGTATATAGTTACATAGTTATTGTTTAGTTGTAAGGTCATCGTCACCATCTTTTGATACCCACAAGGACCTATTCTTATTCCATTCAATATCAAAACATGTGTCAAATGTTACACACATGCATGGATTTCGCGAACATGTAATTCATTCTGTATCGACTTCTGTTAAAACTGTGATAATCTCAATAGTCAAACGACCTATAATATTTTACTAAGTTATGCGTTTGCCATCATCGCTAGCAACTGCCGTGACGCGTGGTGTAACACGCCTATAAAGCTACTAGTCGAAATAATGACAGTTTTTCAACGCGGGTCGAGCTAGGTGCACGTTATCGCGATTCCTGGTGGGTAGTTCTTGGTGGCCTTGAGTGTATCGTAAAATGTTTTCTGTTGTGAAATTATTTGTTTCCATGTGTTTTGATTTGAAATTAGTATGCCTTTGCTTAGTCGTTTGCAAGAAATCCATTATTCGCTAGAATTTTTTTGGAAAGATTTGTTGAAACAAACATTATAGCATAGGATCTAGAGTTTAAGGAAAAATAACGGCTAGAGTCGACAACATCGCCGGCGACAAACAAATAAATCTTCGCTAATAGGGTTTTCATTTTGACATAACCCTAGTAATGATTCTAAATAATAGAGGACAAACTAAAATGCTTATTAGAAGGAATATCGGGCGAAATACAGTAAAACGATCTCTGTGAGCCAAAATCAATAGTGGGTCGTGCTTACAGGAAATGCCGCGGGATAACATGGGCCATTTTCAGTAAAAAGATTATGCTGTTTATCTTTGTATTATTACGAAATATAATGCCGTTCCCTGATATAATCTCCAACGAAACTCTTTTCCTGCAACGAAAAATTTGGCAAAAAAATCGGAACTTACAACTGCAAAAGTTCCGTCGGTAACAATATACAGGGTAATCGGGTAATGCATCAGGATACTTCGAAAGGTGATTCTACATGTTAATAGTACATTACGTAATAAGAGTTGTAAATAGCATATTAGTATACGAATGGAATAGTTACGCACGCACCTACGATCATATAATATTTCTCAGCAAACTGTCAAATTGTTATCCTAGTTTTAATAACGTGACGTTTGTGATAGCAGCCGCCAATGACTCTCCTGTTATTCTTCGAAAAGCCCATATTGAAAGGAGAGTGTTGCAACGCAACGTGTATTTTTGTTGCAAATGAACAAGGTGGTCTTGTTTGCCACCCATAAAGGTTTATAGTAGGTATGCTGTTTGCTATTTACGGTAGTGGTCGCAGAAAATAATATATTGCATACCAAGAGTGGTAAGAAGGCTATTACACACAATTTCTAAACTTACTGTAAATGCTGTAAACATCTCAGCTGATCCTGATCGCCTGCCTGATTACTGCTTAGACTAGGAAAGAAGTTTAGTTACTTATCATAAATCATAACCCTACTTTTGTTGCTTAATTAAGCTTGAGTATTATCTTTTGTCCAAAGTGAGGTGTATAAAATTCTAAAATTGGCGTGTTATCGAATGTTTGTCGTTTTCGTATTGTACCATCAGAATAAAAAGTTTAACATAGATCAATTTTTTTTCGAACGTCTCCAAAATCTCGAATCTCTTACAGCACCAAATTACCGTGAACTTGAATAACAAAAAAATCAATGTACCCGAAATTCCCGTTCGATTCCCCTTCGACTCTTGTTCGGTTCCCATAATATTGAATAGAATTCACGGAAACCCGTTGGACTCCCGTGATATTCCCATCAAGTTCCTGCGGTGTTATACGGGATACATCCCTTTAAAATTCTAAGCTTTAAATATTATTGCAGCAGGTGGAGGGGGGGCTAGGTGATGGTGAAATAAATGTAACATATTTCCTTAGTAAAGGCCCCCTTCTGAGAAATTGCCTGGGGCCCCCGTTTATATAGTTACGCCACTGAATTTATTTGCAGCGGAAGCGGCTTGTACTGTAATTTCCCGTGGCGTTCCCTCAAGCTGAATATCGTAGTTACTCATACTTTACTAACATACCCAAAGATAATATCCAAATTAAAAATGTTTACGTTCAAAATATCCTGACATTTACGTTGTCAAGGTGATGTGATTTGTGGAACTGTTACGTAATATATATATTATGTCAATACGTAACAGTAGAGACAGAGACAGAGAAGGTTCTTACTAACAAAGGAGTAAAAGAAATGGATTACGCCATATAAGCATAGGTTTTAAAATCCAGTTTTCACTATTTAAATAAAAAAAAAATAATAATTTTAAAATAACCACCTTGTTAAAAAACTGAAATCAATTGATTGATTCTATCTATATAATTTATAATTATGGTTGTTTCTTTTCACAGGACTATCAATCATTTCGGTCCTATTAATTTATCATATAATGTATATGGGTGATTTGCTTGTATCTAAATATACGTTAAAAATAAATCTATTTTCTTTGTTTTCATATTTTCTTAAGGTTCTCAAAACTGACAGATTTACATTGTTTAAGTTGTTTTCCAAACAACATTGAATCATTAATAATCCGCTTTTTTCTTCCGATGGTATAAATTAATGATAATGCTGAATAATGCTGAAAGAATTTGAAATTTGGATTAATGATTTTACTGGGAGCGATGTAAGTTTATAATTAAGATACACTCTAATATATTTTGTTCCGGTTTGTTCCGTTGGTATTACATTTTGTAAATTGCCTTTATTTTGCGTTTGGCAGATTTAGCACAATTTATGATGTACAGGTTGTGTCTAATTATTATGCCATATATTATAGCTTCCTACTATTTGCTTCCGCTAATTATTATGTACTATGTACAAAACTTTATAGTTTTCAAATAGATTAATACAAAAAAAATTAAAGTAATCTTAACATTGAATTAATACATCGTTACAAGAGAATATAACATAACCTCAATATTCATAGATATGGAATTAATTTTTTAATGAAGAAAACTGTACATGGGATTTGCTTAAAACAGAAATCAAATTATTATTAAAGAAATATAATTACATAATTTACGTTTACGTACTCTGTTTGGATATTATATTGATTACATTGATCGAAAAACCCGATAGTTAGTTTTACTGATGATAGCACACTTTTATCATCTTTCTCTTTGAATGCACAAACATCGGCTGCCGACGCACATCTTCGCAGACAGCATGAAGTATCACGCCTCAACAAAGACCTGGAAGAAATTTTGGCTTGGGGTGACAGTAACCAAGTCGAATTTAACGCTAAAAAAACCCAGGCAGCAGTTTTCTCTAAAAAGGTTAACATTAAAGAACCGGATATAGTCATGGACGGACACGCAATCCCGCTGGCTTCATCTATTAGTTTGCTGGGCATCAATCTGGGAGGAAATATGTCTTGGCATAACCACGTTGTGGCAATCGCCAAGATAGCCTCTCAGAAGCTTGGTGTACTCTTCCGAACCAGAAAGTTGTACACACCTCAACAACTTTTGACACTATACAAAGCCCAGATTCGACCATCACTAGAGTACTGCTCTCATGTCTGGAGCTCTGCACCCAAACATACTCTTCGGCTACTGGATTCCATCGAAAGGAGGGCCATTCGTCTGATTGGAGACCACGAGCTGACGTAGAACCTCGACAGCCTAGAACATCGAAGGCAAGTTGGTGATTTGACTCTCTTTTACAGATATTTTCATGGAAAGTGCTCGGCTAACCTTGCCCTCTTAATTCCGCCCAGAGCGGGGAATATCAGAAATACACGACGAACCACTGCCGCCCATCCATATGTGGATAAGCTGAGTACTCCTCGAACTTCACTATTTAAGAACTCTTTCATCTGGAGGACTTCATCATTGTGGAACGATCTTCCCGAGGTCGTTTTTCCCAACGAATATAACCTCCAACGATTCAAAACCAACGTGAATCGCTTTTTGCGCACACGCACCACTCCCAGAGTGCCCTAAAGGGTTTTTCCTATAGTGCTTGTGTTTGATCATAAAAAAAAAAAAAAAAATTGTAACAATCAAAATTAAATTGGTACTTATTCCATTTCTACTTAACCCAAGCAGCTATTATGTTTAAAGGATTGCCTAACAAATCTCTGTTACTTACTCTTCTATATTTATTATAAAATAACAAAAGGATACCCGCAAATAAAGAATACGAATATATGTAGTATTTTTAATGCGCAGACTTGCTCTAGGGTTTTTTACCCCGCCCAGCACCCCAATGCATTTCACGGGCCACGAAAGTGTGATATTTCTTAAATAAAAGCCGTATTATAATCGGCAATTTTTGTCTCTTGCGCCGGCAATGGCAATTATAATTGCACGTATTCATGCGCACTAAACCATTCTCGATCAGCTGGTCCAACACTGCTCGCATTGCCGACGCAATGCGAGAATGGAATCCGTATTCTAGTCGGGAATTCTAGTCTTCTGACAAATAAAATTGCACGGATTCATGCGCATTACTCGCATTGCCAGAAATGGGGCATGAGCCATTTTAATTTCTATTATCGTTGCAAGTCTGGGTAGAGATGGATTATTCTATTATTTTTAAATGTTTATTAGTTGATCGGAGCACCTATGAACAGCTCTATCTAAACTAACTGATGCTTACATTAACAGTTCACATTCTTTGTGAAGCATATGTGCTGCTAATTCGTAGCAACTTTCTTGAACTGCCATTTGTAAGTAGCAGTAGCTGCTTTAACTGCTAATCAAAACGAACAGGTTTGCCCATCTCTATTTCTGTTTTCTTTTTTGGGGATTTCGACACGACCAACTGCTGTTCTGACTGTTGGAAATGCGCCAGCTGATCGAGAACGATTTACTGCGCATGAATTCGTGCAATTATAATTGCCAATGCACCGGAAATTTTTATTGCCGACTCTAATACGGCTTTAAACAATTTTACTGTCAAATTGGCACCAACTGTCATCTATTCAAATAGACTTCTAACAAAGTTATCCTTGTTTCGTTCTCATTTTCATAGGTGGTCGCAGGAAAAAATAAAAATCATGATAACGAATGTACCCGACACATAAAAAACACACATCGCCGTTGAATTGAGAACTTCCTACTCTTTTGAAATTGGTTAAAAATTGATATTTATAACAAACCCCAACTTTGTAATAAGAGAATAAAACTTTTATAAAGCTTTTTAGTTTCAAAATGGAATTTTAACGTCCACATAAAATGTTACTTAGGATTGGGATTATCGTAAAAACCATTAATCTAAAATAGTAGACCATATAATAAAACATTATTATGGTGAATGATGGAGATGGAGCCGCTTCGGACTTTTACCGGGGAACCGTCAAACGTAATGAATTTATATTGATTAGATTACGGCATAGAGGCGAAAACAAAATAAATGGAGTAAAAGCACTATGAAGTCTCCGCTTTATAGTTTTAGTATGGGAGTTAGAAAGCGTAGGTATAACCATTCTTAAAGACTACGTTGCCATGAGAAAATTGTCAATTTAGATGGAAATATAGTGCAGTTCTCTAGTCATGCAGAAAAGGCTAGTAAAACTTCTCTTAAAGTCACCAACTTTATGTTAAAATAAGAAAACCTCATGCAGTTATTTGTCAATGTAATTTTAGAGTAATTTTTTCATTCAACACGCGATTTTCGAATTTAGTTAGAGTAACATTAATAAAAGTTGTCATAACCTTACAATATATGATTTACCATTTCTTCGTAAGATTGGTGAAATAATACTAATCGGTAGTTTGTTCCCGCTAGTATTAATTAAATACTCACGCACATAATTATGAGATTTGCAGACAATAAAAATAAAAATTTTTAGGTTAAGGCGATCTTACTTGTCATATTTTATGTGTTGCTCGTTGTCACGCTGTTATCATTAAAGAATATATTTTAAAAACATGTTATCTCAGCTCTTAACGTTAATATTATTAGAAAAAGAACACGATATTTATTATTTATAAAAGGAATTTTATTTCCGCGTCAAAGGCAGATTACCACGAATACACTTCAATACACAAGCCACGGCCTTCTCTATACAGGCCGCGAGTAGATCAGCGCTGTTGCCAAATGATGGTCGTGCATAAGCTTATCACCTAGGTCGTGTTTCAAGAAACGATATGGTATTTTTTTGTTCTTTGTCTATTATTATGCAAAATGATAAATGTAAATAAGATAAAATGAATAACCTTTTTAGGTCATAGATTAGATTAGATTAGATTACAACGATAAAGTTGGAATTTATACAGGTTTCCTAACCTTACTAAAGGAGGCATGATTGTGACAATGACAATTCAGATGGCCTTGGTCATCAACATCTTAGAAAGTATTAATTACAATTTTCCAAGAATGATGAGCAAGCTGTATTAAATTATAGTGCATAGAGTGTGTCCAAGGATAAGCAAACTTACAGGTGTAAATGAGAAACACAATTCTAAGTGAAACCATTTGGGATATTGGTATGCTTGATTAGATATTACAATTTAACATATTTTGATTTTTAATAAATCAAGCAAGCCTTAATCAGAGCGTTGTTTTATTTTCTGTCTAGGTAAAAGTGTCGTTGCACAAGCGCATTAATTTCAATCGTCAAATTGTACGTTAATGCTAGTGTTAATATTGAAAAATTTCATTAAGAAAAGTTGCTCAAATTGTGTACGCGTACCGTATTTTATAACCATCAAGCTTGCAACAACCAGATGAAATGGAATTCTATATTTCTGTGTGTTTTTATGAAGCTAATTTAGATTAAATATATTTCATTGACCCTTAGGGTAAGAACGCACGAGCCGCGTACCGCGGCGGTTGGCGGTCGCGCGTTTGTTAATTTATTAGAAAGTTATTGCAGATACCGCACTGGCACCCGCGTAACCGCGCGGTTTAGCGGACGCCGGCATCGGTCGCGGCGAACGCGGAGAACGCGCGGACTGGCGGTTGTCGACTTGTTTATACTTGGTAGAGAGACTACGCACGGCAACGCAACTTCGCGCGGTTTTAGGTGATAAGAATATTGTCAAGAGTATTTCCATTAACGTGGTGTGCGAGAATTACTAAAAATAATGGATTTTGACACAGGAAAGTTCATTTATGAAATTGAAAACCGCCCACCGTTGTGGAATATGAAAAGTAAAGAGTATAGTGATCGCATAATAAAAATCAGAATGTGGGAAGAAATAGTTGATATCTTCGGAGGAACAGAAATGGCAATTAGTTAAAATAATACGAAAGTTCCATCTGTATTCCTTTTTTGGAGCAGCGGGTGAACCCAATATCTTCGGTTGCAAACACGTTTATTTTGTTTTCTGGAAATAATGAATTTGTACAGCTGCCAAATGGCTACAGCACTTGCCGCGGACACTTTCATGACGCGACTATCACCCGCGCCAATTTCCGCAGAGTAATCCGCGCTTCCCCGCGGTACCGCTTCACCGCCAACCGCCGCGGTATGCGGCTCGTGCGTTCTTACCCTTAAGGGGATTTCCATTTGATGGAGCCTAATGATAAAATCCCAGTTCCTTCTTTTCTATGAAATTTTCTCTATTTGGGTTTCATAATGGCCACATTATGAAATGCAAAAAAAATTTAATAACCTGCCATTTTATGGAACTGAAATTTTATTTTTTTATTTTGGCAGCAAGTAGGGTTCGAATTTTATGCTTAGCCTTGATTTCGTTGAAATTAGTTTTCTTGGCATTATGGATTCGACAACAATTTTCCATAGAAAAGTTTTTCTTCAATTTCTCGTGTTTCTGACGGAGTACAATTTTCTTCCTGACTCATTTTTATTAACTTTAATAACATATTTATTTTTAATTATGACAGATGGGAACAAGCTTTGTTGTGTTCAATTGTTTCTATCATGGCATACTTTGTACTAAATTGTGAAAGTATTGCCAACCCAAAAAGAAAATATTAATTCAAATGGAAAAAATCTACTATATTTTTAAAAGTTTTTCAGACTTTAAAGACTAGTATTATAAAATACACGGTTCATAAGACAAATAGAGCGCTTGTACTTTAGAGAACACCCCGATTCGTGGGTTGGTTTCTAAATTAAACGCTTGCTCTACGACAATGTCTCATGAAACTTGTATCTTAATATACTATTAAGTATGGTTAAAAATCACATTTATCTTATTATTATAATTAACTGCCGCTGTTGCTCTCCCGGTATAAGTTATAAACTCAAATGATATATTTTCAATCAACTTTTCTTTTAACAGTCCTTTAATAATTTAAAATCTTGTTTACTTTATAAAAACTTGCACTCAGCCGCCCTAAAAATCGATAAATCAAACTTTTATCCCGAAGAAAAATCCCCCATATATTAAATTCAGCTGAGAGTATCATAAAAATGATGATAATAAAACTATGATGCCGGATGATGGAGCCGCTACGTATTTATTGCGAAGACCCGTCGAATTTAATGAATTTATATTGATTACTTTTCGGTCGAGAGCGAATATGGGAAAAGCGAAAAACCGTTAAACTTTTCGGTTTATGATTTTATGCACAAGTATCTAAAAGTTCGAGACCGCGTTAGAATAAAATATTTAGGTCAGTCATAAGTTGGCGACTTTATTGGAAACAGTGTTTGACATATTTTGACATAAGGAAATGTTGAAACTGTCACTAACCATTTGCAAATTATTTATAATCATGCCGGACCGCTTTAATTATACAAACGAAGATTATTTAAACTTATTTATTATGTATGGGGAATGTGATAAAATAATATCAAGAACATATGACATATACAGTGTGTCCCAGAATATGTGGGCAATCTCCCGGGTTCAGATAGAACACTTAAAAATAACAGGAGATAAATTTTTCCTCCTACCCCCCCCCCCCCCCCCCCCCTCTTTACGGAGAACTGTAAACGCACATGTTCAGTTTTTGACAATAAGACGACTTTGACCCACGTTATCACATCTTTTTCAAATCTTTTTTAAACTTTTTATAAAAAAAATACTATAATTTTAAGGTACATACTCTTCGATCTTATAATCCATTTTATAATTAAATTCCATAAAAAATAACATACAAAAAGTATGTTTTGCAACAGAACCAACTATAGGTAATATCACACAAATTTGAAATCACATCACAATATTTCTTATTATGAATTATTTCACAATAGAAAAAAATCGGGTAATGCTACAACTAGTAAAGCGTTTAAAATTCGTATACCTCAATCACGTGGAACCCTCGACAGTGTCAATCCATCTCCGAGTCTCGAGACATACTGAAGCAACGATAATCGCGCGCGGCAGGTATCCAAGCAAGGGCGAAACATGCAGTGTGATCTGACAACACTGTTAGTATACTCTAGTGGCCCATATTGTTGCTAACTGAATCCAGATTGAAGGGTTTTTACCTTAGTATTTAGATATTCGATTAAAAAAAAAGTATGTAGACTTTCTCTAGGAAACCCTAGGAGTCACCCACTTAAATATAATAAGTCATTTCCATAACACCCTGTAGTTCAGTTGTATACTATTTTGGTATATTATATTGTAATTTTTAAGTGGAGTGAAATTATGAAGAAGTAAAGAAACTCATAGTCTGCTCCCTAGTTTAATAAATACTATTTAGATTATGTTTCCATACATGTTTCGAAGGTACATTCCCTCATCGTCAGTGGAAAACACACAGGGAGAAAAACGTATTATATTGTCACAGTAAACTTCTTGCAGTAGAAAAAGTGTTAATATATTATGAAAAAAGGGAAAAAAGCTTAAAGAAACTTGAAAACCAAAACAACAAGAGAATGAGTTTTCCCAATTTTTCTTGTTGTGTTTTGTTTTCTCAAGTTTCTTCAAACTTTTTCACTTTTTTCATAATTGATTACTAATTTATTAATCTTTTTTTCCCCCATCTATTCTCCACTGAAGATAAGGGTATGCACGTTCGAAACATGTATGGAAACATAATCTAAATAGTATTTATTAAACTAGTATAACACACAATGAGTTCCTTTACCCCTTCATTATTATGTGTTAGTTCATTTTCAAATTTAAATACAAGACGATTTATTACTGTTATCAAATTCACTTGTGTTTATTGGTAATTTCTTGTTGTGCGAAGAAATAACTCCTATAAATTAAATTTAGCTTATCAGTATCGTTAAAATTGTGATAATGACACTATAATGGCGGATGGTGGAACTTCGAGGAGCCGTCGAATTTAATGAATTTATATTGATTACTACTTGGTGTGAAGAAATGAAGCAAAAGCGTAAAAGCGATTGAAGGATTTAATTTACGGTCTTGTGCACAAGCATTTCAAAGTTTCAGACGCGCTAAAATAAAATATTTAGGTCAACCATCAAATGCCGTGTTTATTGGAATTAGTGCCCTGATAAATGGAATGCCGAGATTCATTTTTAGGATGTGGGTGGTTTACGTGAAAGGGTCTGGTTTTAACGGCTCTTGTAAATAATATATGATTTATATATATTTTTAATTTCGGACTTGGAATAAAAATCCTTATACAGGGTGTCCCATAACTTATGGGCTTTAGGGCAACTGGAGATACTGAAAATCAAACTAGACCAGGGGTCGGCAACCTGCGGCTCGCGAGCCACATGCGGCTCTTCGGATGTGAAGCTGCGGCTCTTTAGTGCCATACCCATTCCATTCACCCTGACACGCGTCGTTACTATCGTCAGTCCGTCGAAAGCTCTCGAATGACGCCATCGTCGGATGTTTCTATGTAGGTTTTAATTCGTTTTCGACGCAAGACAATTTGGCGTCTTCGCCAGTGCTTTGGCTGTGACCAGGGGTCGGCAACCTACGGCTCGCGAGCTGCATGCGACTCTTTCGATGTCAAGTTGTGTCTCTTTCGATATCAAATTGCGGCCGTCAATGGCTCTTTAAAAACTGATAAATTGTGTAAATTATAACTTTTGGCTCTTCCGTCTCAAAATGTTGCCGACCCCTGAACTAGACCGATTAAGAAAAATACATTAATACAAGGTGTTGAAAGTGAAAGGTTATTTTCGAAAACAGGCCATAAGAAGAAATAAGAATTTGTAGCAATTTCTTTATTAGTTTCACATTAGAGGACGCTAGTTACATACACTGGTTTTAATACTTCTATGATATTTCCATTATTTTTCTTTTGATTTTTTTTATGCATTGTGATGTTTGAATGGAAATATCTCGAAAACGGTTAGAGATTTCAGATCAAGCAAGTAGTAGTAATGTACTCACCGGCACAAAATTCCGCCACCCTGAAATTTTGGTCAAGTTCGATATTTTATAACTTTTTTATTTTTTATACGATTTTCATGATTTTATTATCAGTTTGTATATCCATTTATTGTGTTTTTCCTTAACATTTTTCGATTAGGCTATATTATACAAGAGTAAATGTATTCTAAACATTTCATTTTTTGATTCATTCCATTATCGCATTTCTGCTGCGAGCTGCAAAATTTTAGCTGCAAGTTAAACTATTTATGACAAAGAATATATGAATTTATTTGTGAATAATGAATAATTCAAGAAATAAATTAGATAAGTTAAAATGCCGTCCTCATATTATATATATATACAGTTGTTTCAGTATTTAAGCTTCTTTCAGAATTTTTCATACTTCATCAAAGCACCAGCGATTTGCCTTAAAGCGCAATCAATCAAACTTTTTCTGTGTTTTTTTTTTATCCCAAAGGATAATCCCTCATATATTATATTTGGCAAGTATCGTAAAATGATGATAATAAAACTATGATGGCGGATGATGGACTTGCCACGTTCCTGTCGAATTTAACGAACTGATATCGATTGTATTATGAATAAAATGAATAAACTACACAGATCCGATATGCGACATTAAATTTTAGCATACAGAAATTAGGAAAATGAAGCACTTATGGAACCAATATGATATCTGTTTGAGACCGAATATGATATCTGGTCATACAAGGAAAAGTTATGAAAAGTAATAACCTGCCGCATTAGTCAAACCGGTATATATAGTTTTTTTCGTGTTAAGTTGATGTTTTAGGTTTGTTCCGCGCTTAGATGGAATAAGATATTTCAGTGGGACATCAAAGAAGTTGAATGAGAATTAGTGAGTTAAAACTAAAATTCTCTGATTTATTCTTACAATGTAGGTAGTTTATTTACTGGGCTGGTGGTTTATTTACTGGTTTCATCTATTAATTTGCTGGGCGTCAATATGGGAGGAAATACGTTTTGTCATAACCACGTTGTGGCCAGTGGCGGCTCGTGGCCTATGAGAGGGGGTTCACAAGTATGGTGAAATTATTTTAAAATTTTTATTTTTGTGTAACGACCAAACAATACTTTCTAGGCGTTTTAAATGTAGAAAGAATAGAAGTAATAAGAAAATGCGTTAGGTAAAACATAATTTTATTTATTTTTTAATTTTACACACGGTGCACGTGCGCATGTGCTCCTGTGGAAGAACCCCAACTGGTTTTGGCAATCGCAAAGATAGCTTATCAGAAACTTGGTGTACTCTTCCGAACCAAAAAGTTGTACACACCTCAACAACTTTTGATACGATACAAAGTCCAGATTCCACCATCACAAGAGTACTGCTCTTATGTCGGAGCTCTGCACCCAAACATACTCTTCGGCTACTGGATTCCATTGAAAGGAGGGCCATTCGTCTGATCGAGACCATAAGCTGACGAAGAGCCTCGACAGCCTAGAACATCGAAGACAGGTTGGGGATTTGACTCTCTTTTACAGATATTTCCATGGAAAGTACCCGGCTGACCTAGCAATCTTAATTCCGTCCAGAGCGGCGATAAGCAGAAATACACGACGAACTACTGGTTGATGTTAAGATTAGTACTAGTCGAACTTTATTATTTAAGAATTCTTTCATCTGGAGGACTTCATCCTTATGGAGTGACCTTCCGGCGGTCGTTTTTCCCAACCAATATAACCTCCAACGATTCAAAACCAATGTGAATCGCTTTATTCGCAAACGCACCATTTCCAGAGTGCCTTAAAGGATTTTCCTGTAGTCCTTGTGTTTGATCATAATGATATATGGTGGAGCCAATATTTGTTAACGGAAACAGTAAAGTTTTTGCTTTCGTATCTGATGTATATTGTAAAAACTATATTGCGTCCCATATTTTTAGGTTGCTTGATCAAATTATCGAAATAAGCCGACTGCAAATTTTTCAGAACTTCTTAAAAATACTAGTATACTAAAAATAGTCTACGGTTAGGATTATTGAGCCGCTAAAATAGCCTTGTTGAGCCAAAGACAAAACGTAAATCGATTTAGGTTAATCGTAAAATAACCTTCAGCGTTCGCTTGTCCGGTTATCTAAAAAGATCGCAGATATTTATTATTTATTTTGATTGTTAGACACTCGATACGAAATGAATTCTTGGCCTAGCAAGTCATATAAGAACAGAGCAGTTCAGTTTTATACTGTACAAATGAGATTTCCTGTTTCTAGCAAATTTCAGAACCGACATTTTTTTATGTAATACTTTCAATGATAGTATCGGATCTATTTTTGCAATCACATAAATTTTATTTTTAGGGCCAAATAGCTACGATATTTGGTACTTTATTGGTTTGGCAAACACGCATTACAATTAGACGCCAAACTGTCATAAAAGAGAACGTAATATACCATCTATAAATTAATTATAGAAGAAATTGATTGCCTTATCGTATCATAATTCGCTTGCTTTCCCCTTCTACCATGGAGATTTTCATACTCTCATCTCATAGACTCATAGATATAATAGGGTTGCCAGATCTTGCGAATGAAAAAGCGAGACAAGCGGCTGAACCAGGACGTAGGAACTCGCGCCGAATCCGAAACATTTTAAGAACCACGTCCAAATTTAGCTAAATTTGGCCAATAATTTATAGTAAATACTACAAAAGCTGCAGTATGCAGTAAAAATTAATATAAATTATATCACCATGTGATCTGAAAATATTATATTATGAAGGAATTCGATTTCCTCAGAGGATACTGAATATATTGTAATATTTTTAAATATATTTTTATTCTATATACAGGGTGTTATGGAAATAACGTATTATATTTAAACCGGCAAATCCTGAGATGAAAATAAATTGAAGAAAAATACCCATAAATGGCGCTTTCAATTATTGACCGGATTATATCACCTTATGTCATCGGACAAACAAATGTAGGGCACTGGCGTAATATGTAAACAAACACTGAGGTCTGCAGGGTCAAAAGACGTCAGCGCATTTCGGCCGGTGTTGTCATGTCTACACGGAAAACTCTTTAGAAAATTTTTTATAATTTTAACAAATATTTAATCACATAACCTCAAAAATAGCAGCTATTCACATGGAAAGAATACACGCGAACGCTGTTTTAATTTTGGTCCTTTTTTTCTCGCGTAGATTTATTTATTTAACTAATTTAAAACACACACATTTTAAATACACACAATGCAATCCTTCAATTTAAAAATTACATTTTATCTACGAACCATTAAATAGTTAACCTACGAACGAACGAACGAAATAGATACCTTCCAAACTCGGAATAGAGATGGGCAATATTTGACAGTTTGATATTTCACGAGATTCTTCTCTATTACTTGGCTATTTACCGCGAGATATCTTGCAAGGCGTTTAATTGATATGGCGTTAATGGAATTTCGACCAAATTGAATAAAAATGTAGTGGTAGCTGATAATACTGCAACTTTACTTAACAAATTAAATTAGCTCAGTTCTACTCAAGATGACAAGACCGACGAAGATTTTATTTTCTTTCTCACGCGGCCATCTGTCCATCTGTTTCACACAATCCACTCGGCGCCGGGCCGACGTAGGTCTATGGGTACAAGCGTGCGACTTGCAAGTGTCAGTAATAGAAGAACAGCGTTAGGGTGCGGTCGCTTCTGTTGCTTACCATTTACACTCTCGGCTAGCCGCCTTGTTTTCAGAAGGTACACGTATAAGAATTGTTTTGTAATGAATTTCGGGCTACGCGTCCAAACTTTGTATATTATTTGACATTGTTTTTATAGACGAAACTAAGTTGCTCAGTTAAAACGAGTAGTTTGTTTTGGACGTTTGACTTGAAGAAAAATGGAATCGCCGACGAATAAGTTAAATTTCATCGCGTCGCGTGTAGTAAAATCTAATGATCAGATCTGAGTGTATTTTTAAAAAACTTGTGCCTGGAGGTATAAAGATAAATACAAGTAGGTAGATAAATAATTTATTTTTATAATTTTATATGGAATTTCATTTTTGCATTAAGTTTGGCAACATTGCACGAAACACCTGTTTCCTTATATGCCACCACAGGGTGGCATGACGAACTAATCCGAATAAACGCGGGATGAGGTGTGGGTTTATGGAACTGGACCCCACTTTTTAAACGGTCGATTTGAAAAAAAAATATGTAGCGTTTCTCTAGGACACCCAAGGAATCACCCATTTAAATATAATACGTCATTTCCATAACACCCTGTATATATATATATATAATTAAAGAGAGTCGTCAATACAAATTATTTTAAATGATATGATACCATACAGCAAGAAACCATACAAGCAACGCAAGCGCAACAAATGATCTCGGTTTGGGCGTCCGCGGATGAACCGATTCGAGACGAATGACCAATCGGCTAAGTGCGGCTACTGGGATCAGATTATTTGTAGCTTGAAGCCGGAAATAAATATATTTCGTTGAAGTTCAATCTGCACTTTTTAAATAGGAACGTGGGACAAATCGGGACACATCAGATTAAATCGGATTAAAACAGGAAAACTAAAAAAATGATGAATTTAAAAATGTTAAAAGATAAATGGAAGTGTAATAGACCCTGTGTAAAACATAAAAATGTTATCATTGAAAACGTATTTACACATACATATTTTTTAGCAAATATATATTCCGTTAATAGAAGCAAATTTTTGACATTTCCATTGGGCGAGATTAATTTGAAACTGAATATTTGTATATCAGCAATTGCCATGAATTTTTACATCTATTCTAATTAAACCTGACAAGCAAAACATGCTCTGATGGAAAATGGATAGAATCATCCAATTAAATACAAAGCAGGATGGAAAAATCACATTTTAGTAACGGTGACACTAAAACTCCAAAAGAATTACGGCGATTAAGTATTATATTACTATTTTTTCATGGCGGCTAATACAACGGGTACAGGGAAGGTTATTTAGAGCAAATCTTATACAGAGTGTTTCTGAAATCATGTGCCATCGCTTGTGTGTTATTTCCCAGACAATAAGGGCGTATTTTTGTCTACACAGTACCACTTTAATATACTAATTCAGATTGAACGGTACTTAGATGTGTTATGACGCGAAAACGAATGTGATGTTGTGATGTGAGTACTTGGTGTCTTTTATAAATTAAGTTGGTTTTAAATAAGTCCGAAAAGGTAAATAAGATTGGATTTTTTGTTTCTAAAGGGTAAGTGGCATTTATAAACTTTTAAGTTGTCCAGATCTGACGGGTGTCGTTCGAATTGAACAAATGAGAACATACCTGACCATTTATAAACTCCGCGGCGGTTCGTTCGAGTCAGTTCAAGTTTATAAATCAGAGATTGTTTAACAGCGAACTGAACGTAAAAATTTATAATAATGTACCCGGAAAATAAACAAGTTGAAATCTGTCAAACGGTTGTTGACTTTCTAAAGAGTTTACCCTAAAGATATGACAACACTGTTCAAGATTCACTGCTATATGTTGCCGTCTGTACCTGCCGAACAGGGGCACCACGTGGTAATTTTTGGTTTGACATAAGGTCATGTACAGGGCATATTAAATTAAAGCACCATTTTTGGATATCTTTCTTCAATTTGTTTTCATCTCAGGAATTGCCAGTTTAAATATAATACGTCATTTCCATAACACCCTGTATTAGTAATTATTTGATTTTATTAAATTTAATTTAAACTTTACTGTAGATTTTTATAAATTATGTTTACTATATTATTTTGGTACGGATTACAAATAAAAAAATTTAATTAACACTATATTTTATAAGAAATTTTCCTATAATAATTTTACTATAAACTTTTTTCCGTGTACATTAACATCATCTATTGCACCAAAAAGTTTATTCTTAGAACGAATTAGTTAAAACATTAAAGCCAGAAGACCCAACCAAGTTGTGACGAACAGAGCCGCGTAAATCTCTTAAAATAATTAAATTATCAACTTACCAATAACATACATGTAACCAGATACTAGTTTTGTGTAGAAATTGGGGGAATCCGTCGAAACTTCGCATCTATATCTCCCGGTAACTTCCGGTTGAACGTTTCTTAATACCACTTCGTTCGGAGTGCTCTTACTTAGCTGAAAGAGAGAACACCTTTTATAAGCTAAGTTTGTAAGGGTTCTTGGCAATGTTTCTATTCTGAAAAGGGCTTTGAACATTTATACGAGTTTAAAACAATTCGACGACTACTATTAATAAGGAAAGCGCTTATAAGAGATTTAAATAGGAAGTATACAGGTATTAATAGAAAGGATATTTTCTGTAGAAATATTACAAACTCTGCTGAAAATTGAATTGCGATGTTAAGGATAGATAAAATATGAGCTAAGGTGAGAACGATCAAGGTGAAGGACAACTAACTATAGTATGTATGTATAGAGCTGCTATTAGAACTAAATTAAATTACTATTATATGGGTCAAAATTTTTTTACATGCAACTTTCAGTAAATCGGATTTAAACAATAAATAATCTCAAAAACACCTGTTAATTTTTTAATAGGTTTCTTATAGTATCTAATTAGAGGAATTATATATGTCCGCGTAAAAGATCATCGTCACAAAGATCTTGGTCTATAGCATCGATTTTTTAATAATTTAACGCCGGTCACATGTCTAATTTGGCTCTTGTGAATCATATAACGCCAATATTTGGAACTGATTTATTTTAATCAGTCACTATAACCATTTTCCTATTATTTATAACAACCCTGTCTTATATTGGCTTAACGTTTTGGAATGTTCCTTATAGAATGTTAAAATACTAAGAAAATTAGTCATATTTTAAATCTACCTAAGGTTTTAACGAAACTTGCACATCAAGATATATTTTTCCTTAATGGTTTATAAATGGTTAAGAAAAAATATTGTATATAGCTTCAGATAATAAATACAAAAATGCATTAAGTCGTGGATAACAGCTAATACAAGCTATTTCTTAAACTTTTTTTAGATTGAAATGGGTGTCTGTACTCAAGAGAATGACTTCGTGTAGTATTTTCCCTTAATTAAGACTATTAGGTCTGAGTTAACTCTGTGACCGACGTTACAACATAAAAGCATACGCCTGGTAAAAAGTATGTAATGTTCTAGTTTATACCTAAATAAACATAACAAGGAACTTACAACATTAGCACGCTTTACACAAATTCAAAACATACCGTCATATTTGTAAAACTATTAGGCCGACCTGTAATGGTGTTATTTATTAACAATTTGTGCCGTGACCGGCGATACATGCAGCTGCGGGGACGGAACTTCTGGTTAATAATTGGGTTAGAGAAACTAAACTGTTGATATTTGAACATTATTTTTTCAATACACATTGTAGTAGGTGTGTAAATTATTTAAATATAAAAGTAACTTTAGTAAAATGACGTGAAATATAAAAGGGTAAAGTAAGAAATTATTGATTGGGGACACGTGACCGGCGATACATTTTTAAATTCAAATTTGAATACTGCAGCTATAATTAAAAAAAAAACTTTTAAAATTGCTTCCTAATGTAGGAAGTAACATATATTTCGCAAATTATAATCGTTTCTACAGGCAAATAGTTTATTTTTGTAAGTTATATGCTAAGGACTGAAAGTTGCATGTAAAAAAACTTTGACCCATACATGTCATTACCACAAATTGCTATTATATGTAGATATTAGGTAGTACTTATGAAAAAGAATATTAAAACTGCAATAAAAATGCAGTTAGATACGTAGTCGTCCATCACCAAATATTAAAATCATCTTTAATACAACCATCACCAAACAAAACAACACAGTCAACTTTCTATAAAAGCCATAATGATAATTTGCAGGTATTCCGCTTCTAAAGCCTCTACCGGGTTTATTATAAAAATAGATCAAATTTTAATTGATAAAGCTCATTAAATTGCCCACTTTTTAGTAATATAAATATTGATTAGTTCCTTGCATAAGGAAGTTACGGCGACGAGAGTGAAAATTATAGGAAATTTTTAAATATTCTTATTTTTCTTATATTTTTATACATATAGAAAACATTTGCAATAAATTATAGACCAACAGAAAGATAATTGAATAAGAAATAGCACTAAAAAACAAACTTGTTTTAATCTTTTTCAGAACAAAAGTGGTTCGTGTACTTGGGTTACAAGTAAAAAATTGTGATTTAACTTTTTTTTCAGTTTTTTGCCTATATTTTCCGTCTCGGCCACCATATATGAAATTCCGTTTATGAACTGATTTACTTACGTCAACATCAATTCCAGGCAAGGCAAACACTTTCGTGTTCGGCAATTCCTTGGGAATAAATCGATAGAATTCCTTGGTACCTTTGTACCATTTCACAGTGTATAGTGGTTCTCCTTCAAGATCGTACTTGCACTGGAGTGTAACAGTGTCCTCTAATCGTACTGCGATTGGTATCACTACTGCCACGTCTTTTAGACATCTAATTCCTGAAAACAAAAAGATACTTGTAGAGGCGATTATGTATGTTAAATTAAAGGTAATAAGTCATCTAACAAAAAGTCGAAAACTCACTTCGTGCTACCATTTGAAAAACTGATTTCACTGCTAACCAAAACTTTAATTCCAATTTTGCGCCTAAATGGTGTGGTTTATCGACTCGAATAAAGAGTACCTTTTTATTAGGTATTCTTCTGTCTTTATTGCATATCAGTTTTTCAAATAACTGTTAAAACAAAAAAGATATGCCAAAAATTAAATTTTAATTTCAGGTAGTGGCCTCTTGTGGCATAGTAGAGAAACATTTTTATAACAACACCCATGTTGTTCCTCAATGACGTTCTAATATTTCAGAGTGTAATTCATTAAGAATTCGTTGGAAAATATTATCACGTCATTATAAAACACTCTTTATAAAATTTGAATTCAGTTGATATCTTTCAAATTGATGATTTTTTCCTTGTCTAAATAGGCCAACGCCCGATGACAAGGAACAATATATGACAACACTGCCATTATTAGCTAATTGGGGATGTAATTGTATTATCCTGGGGTTAAGATAACACGATTTAATCGATATTTCAAACTGAACAGATATAACTTATAAGCCGTTTAGTTAAACATTACTTTAAAATAAGGACAGAACAAATCCAAACATCCGATTTACTTTGTTAACCACAATTAAGAGGTATATGACTATCATTTAGTTAAAGTCTCTTCAATTGGTTAAAGTATGATACATCTTCTGTTCTTTTAGAATGATAATGACACAATAGAAGAGCATACGAGTGTCATTTGTTTAATGCGCAGTTCGTTAATCGTACGATATTGTTTGATACAGTCGGGCCAGGGAAAGAATGAATGTACAGGGTGTCCCATTTTCGACACTTTTATAGGGTATCTCCGTTATTGTTAGTGCTATCAAAAATTAATGTAGGTGTCATGTGCTCTTTTTGGATCACACTTAAAATGGTAAAATCAAAATTCGAAAATTTTTGTTCGCTTAAGAGATACGGGGTAAAATCAACAAATTAACAATTTCTAAATTACCCTATATTTTCTTAGTTTAAAGAGATACAAAAAAATGTTTTAGACAGAAGATTATTTATAATGATTGTTGAATAATCTGTCGTTTTCGGAATAAGTATATGGGGTCAGGTAAGAAAGTTATCGGTCCTAAGCTCATTTTTTTAAATGGAACACATACAAATGAAATTGACTTTAAATGTTAATAACAACTAGAAAACAATGTATGTAGAATAGAGCTTTCATTTAGGTCACAAATCTAGGGTTTTTTTTATCCAGCTTGAAGTTCAAAATATTGGCTTTAGAATATGCTTAAAATTATTGTAAGGAAAGAAATGTTTTTTTGTGTAGTTAAGTCCATATGTGTCACATTTTAATGTAAAAATAACATGGGAAAGAACTTCTTCTCTATATCAAAATTTCTCTAAAGCGGTTCTTGTTCCAAATTTTAAAATCTTAAACTTTTAAAATACACATTGAATACAAGAAAAAATCCTTTTTCAACTAAAAATATGTCAAAAACACGCAAATTTATTTATATAACGCACTCTTCTTAAATGTTATAATTAATATCGCTTTAATAGTCGTAAAATATTAACACAATAAAGCACTTTGGTGTGCTAAAAACCATTAATTTTTTTATTAACTTTACAATTTTGCTACCTCCAGTCTAATACGTTCGTTCAACAAAGCAAACAAAATTTTCTTTTAAACGTTGAGATTTCTGCTAATTACTCCTAATTTTAATTACAGTTTGAAATTCGCTTGGTTTAGGTAAAAAGTGATTAAAGAAAATCGCTTTTCCGAATAGTGCTGACTAAGCAAATTTCCATTTAACCAGGTTTCTAAAGTAATCAGCTTGAAAGAAACGGATCCGGATAAATTTTAAACTTTACCAGTATTAAGAGGAGGTAAAGAAACGCAAAAAAGAAAATTCGTGTTCAAATTTCGTACATGTCTCGGAGGCATAATTAAAAATTAACTAATAAAAAGCCAATAATTGGCTAAATAATAAATTTAAAAAAAAATTTTTAATTGAAATTTTCTTTTTTTCTGCTAGAAAATTTAAATTCTTTAGGAATGTCATGTTTCTTCTGTGTTTTTCCACATACGTTCGAAACATATCGATACATGCATCAAATAACATTGTAAGTGACATTGTGGCCATTTTCAGAGTTCAAAATAAATTTCAATGTTTCAAACCTAAAATTTCGGTGTATTACCTTAATTTTTTTTTTAAATCCCTCTTTCATCTCATTTGTATCTGATTATTTTGGTATTTTGGCTATAGTATCATGGTAAAGTAATCAATCATGGTAAAGTAATATACCCGATAATTAAACATATAATATTTAATACTACTTACAGAAAAATAAATATATAAGTAAGTATTTTACGTTAAGAAACTTGAAAGATTTGTAAGTCACACGAGATACAAAATATAAATATAAATGATGAATACACTGGAATTGTATTTCGTTTCCAAGAGAAAGTTGTCTTCTTATCCTTCTTCATTAACTGATAAAACAAAGAGACATTAAAACAACAGGCCTCAGGTCCAACTGTATATAATATTCGTTCGTGCCTCGTACCTATAAAGGATCTAGTTAACTTTGTAGTATTATTGAGACACTCTGTATACATGGTCGTAGCCAGGGGAACGCCAGGGTAGGCTGGCCCTTTTGAGCCTGCCCCAGCCAGCTGTGAGCGGAGTGTACATATAAATATGGCAGTTCGCCATTCAACCTGACCTGCATTTTTTTGAGTCTATCCTGATTAACATAGTCAGGCTACGTCCCTGTCTGTATACAGGGAGTCCCAGAATATGTGGGCAATCTCCCGGGTTCAGATAAAACACTTAAAAATAATAGGAGAAGTTCATATAAATTTTCCTTTTAAACACATTTGGCTTATTTACCTTGACAGGGACGAGACGTAACACAATAATGCTTTTTTTACACCCTGTATGATGAAGGACCAACAATAATATTTTTTTTGGATACTCTAACCTTTAAGCTAAATATTTTTGTTCAATATGGTTTTTGGCATTAGATGTTGTTTTATGTTCATAAAATTCCCTCATTGTTGTTATGGTTTTTTTCACATGTACCGATTTAAATAAGAATGCGTGTCAGTTTATGGTACTGTCTTGAAATTTGCGGTTTTTCTCCTTTGTCTTACTAGTTGCTAACTTAGTAATGGAATTTACGTATACTGAATATGCAGACATGCATTTAATGTATAAACAAAAATATTTCACTATATCGACATTGATCAAGAGTACCTTTTTTTCAGCTTAAGGTTTAGAGTATCCAAAAAAATATTATTGTCGTTCCTTCATCATAAAAAAAGCATTTTGAAATACCAATATGGAAGATTATTATTTCCAGACCACCCGATGATCCTTATACAATAAGAGCGTATTTTTGTCTACACAGTAGCACTTTAAAATACTATTTCAGATTGAATGCTAATACCAAGAAAAGGAAGTCCTCTCCATTGATAGGATGCAACCACCTGTAGACCGGCTTCGAACTTATTTGTTCTCGTCAGTACAGGGTACCCACACAATCTGAACATACGTTATTTGATTAAATCAAATTTTAAAAATCTATTTAAGAAATAAAAAGTCTATGCTTGTCAGGTGGTATTAATTCGTACGGCGTTAAGTTAAAGTCCTCTCTGATGATTAGTATGTACACCTACCCTGTACTGATGAGAACAAATAACTTCGAAACTGGTCTACAGGTGGTTGCATCCTATCAATGGAGAGGACTTCCTTTTCTTGGTAGTACCATTCAAAAATAGTATTTTAAAGTACTAATGTGTAGACAAAAATACGCTCTTATTGTATAAGGATCATCGGGTGGTCTGGGAAGTAATAATTTTCCATATTGGTATTTGATATTAATACCACCTGACAAGCATATACTTTTTATTTCTTAAATAAAAGCATTTTGTGTTACGTCTAGTCCGTCCCTGTCAAACTATATGAGCCATATGTGCTTAAAAGGGCGAATTTCAAGGAGACATCTAGTTAACATTATACTAAAAAATTATTAAATCATTCTATCTGAACCCGGGAGATTGCCCACATATTCTGGGACACCCTGTATACAGACAGGGACCCTGTATACTTATTATATTTTTATTTATCTAATTTCATCCAAAAATCTATCGGGTTTGTTGAATTCGAAATGTTATTGTGTTTGCCCAAATCTATATAATATTTCCGGAGAATTAATCATATTTTTGAAATTGAAAAAGCCTCGTTTTCGAAGATGTGTCCATTGTCAAGTCCATGAAATAATTTAATACGCTACGTCAATTTTGAGTACAATTGATTCGGTATCCTATTAAGTTGAGCCTTTCCAAGACTTCCCCCCCCCCCCCCCCCCCCCCCTGCTCCACTCACTTAGAAAGTTACTATAGCTTCCTAAATTAATATTATAATCTTTTAAAACAACGCTAATAAAATTCGAACCTTTTAATATTGACATTTTTGTTAATTTAAGTTAAACTTAGTTAATCACAGTCCGAAATACGAAGGGGATTAAGCTCGAAAGTTATTAGAGAAAATCGCGTTTCGGAACAGTGCTGAATAAGTAGATATTCATTAAGCTAGGTACTTAAAATTAAAAGGCTTTGCAGGGTCGCTTCAGGCAAAATGATAAAATTAAAAATGTTCCATTTAATTGGCGAAAGTTTCTTTTTAAACGTAATTTATTTTGCTGATTTTAAAAAGTTTATTAATTTTTATTTACAAAACAAAACAAGCAGGAGGATTTTTTTCTGAACGGAATGTTTTTCTGTTTTGAGTAAAGGAAAAGCAAGAAACGTTTCGCCCCAATTGGCGACGGTTGGCAATCGATAATACTCTACAGCGGTGGCGCCATCTGTGGTTCTCAATTATTAAAAATATATTGTTATTAATGAATAATAATTCGTGAAAACAAATTGAAAACCAACCATATTGTTATTACTTGCAAAAAGCGGTCATAAGAGGCATTAGGCCCTCACGCAGGAAAAAGAAGCTAACAGTAACAACAGGAGCAACAGCATATTAGTTATTTATGTAACACATGCACAGAGTATTACTTTTTACGAACAGAAAATTTGAGCGCACGAGCCGATTGCGAGTGCTGCAATTCCGTTTCATACAATCAATGGCGGTTCTTCCACAGGAGCACATGCGCATGTGCATCCCCAAAACGAATAAAAAAATATTAATTTATATTCATTGAATATTATTTATCGTATAAAGTCCGACCCTCCCTAATATTTTAACGTACCGTCAACCAAACTGTATATTATAGGCTCTCGATCCGGCAACCGTGCCTCGGTCGAGGTTAATGACGATTATGACGAGACTTGCTCGCATGTGCGATTAAGTATACGGGGCAAAATGCAGTTTCTCTGTAGTGGCAGGTGGCGGAAGACAGCGGGGCTATGGCGATTTAACATGGGAAAGGCGCACTAAAATTGTGCGCCGCGCCGTTGCCTGTTGGTGCATCTAGTTAGAAATTCGAGCGTGTATGTTTTAATATTGTAATATTATATATTTATTAAGTTAAAATGAATAGTTTGACGGTGGACTATTTAAAAAATAACTTTAGCTCTTTGAGTTTGTAGCAAAAAATTGAAGTGAAGAATGCGGGAAGACCTAAACCCGAAATTAATTTAACGCAGACCACAAAGGGTAAATATAGGGACTTTATTAGATAGTTTAAAAATTAAATATATGAAAAAAAATTTATAGAGGGTATTTCAAACTTTATTGAGGCTGTTATTGATCGATTTTCTACAATTAAGGACCGAAGAACGGACTTTACGTTTAAGCACTATACACACTAAGAAAACCTTTCTTATTTTCCAAAAGTTGTATTGTGTGTAAAATTAAAATCTAAATAAAAATATGTTTTACCTAACGCATTTTCTTATTCCTTCTTTTCTTTCTACATTTAAAACGCCTAGAAAGTAATTGTTTGGTCGTTACACAAAAATAAAATTTTAAAAACAATTTCACCATACTTGTGGCCACTGCATACAATATTCTTTCTAAGATCGTATCAGTTTTCTCTTTCGAAATTAAAAAATATATATTGGTGTATAATAACTGTCACTTAACAATGCAATAAGTTTGAGATATTTGCTTATATCGACTTGATTATTCAGAATTAATGTTGATTTTTGCTTGGAATAGCATGAACATAAAGTAGAAGATTTAAAAATGTTTTACCTTCCTTGAAACTAAGTAAACAATACCCGTTCGTTGAAACTTCTTGCTTATTATATGTCTTTTTGTATGCCTTTTTCGATTTTTCAGTCAACAATTTTGTGTTGCTTCATTGGCTTTATTAATTATTTCGTCATGTTAGGTCTTCCTTTAAACTGAATTACCTTTTTCTGCTTGTTAAAAAATTACCAATTTATGCAATCATTTGCTTTAAAAAACATATAGTTTTTGTAATGATCGTAGAAAACAAGTTTTCTTAACCGCTGAAAATATATCAATATATGGTTCTGTAAGCTCGGTTATTAATGTTTCCTAAATACCAAGCCACAACTTTTATGTAGGAAATCTGGGGTTTTAACTCCTTTAATGGTCCTTTAATGGCCAAGATAAATGTTGGTAAGAGAAAATGGATGATTGCAGGAAAAATACACGTGGGACAAGGTCAGCTTCTATTAGATGGTAGACCCCTCGAAAGAGTTAACCATTTCAAATATTTACGTGGCTGGATCAACGAAACTGGAAGCTCTGATGAGGAAATACTTACACGCATTGCACTAGCCCGATGCACATTTACATCCTGGAAACGTGTACCATGCAACAGAAATCTCTCTATGCACCTTCGGAAACGATGAAATGTTATGTCTGGTCCGTATTACTTTATGGCAATGAATCATGGACCCTGAAGACATCAACAACAAATAAGCTGGAAGCATTTGAACTGTGGTGCTATTGCCGAATGCTGAAGATCTCACCCACACCTACAACGAGGAAGTACTTCTTATGATGAATACCAACAGAGAACTCATAAACACAATAAAGACAAGAAAAACTGAATATTTCGGGCACATCATCAAAGGACCCAAGTACTCTCTACTCCGCCTTATTGTCCAAGGATTGGACGTAAAAAGCTATCATGGCTACGAAACATAAGGCAGTGGAGAGGACTGCAACCTGAACAACGTTTCAGAGGAGCCGCCGATCGTAACACCTTTCAAAATTTCAAAATGTTATCACTACGATGATCGCCAATTTCTGAAGACAGACAGGGCACTGGAAGAAGAAGAAGAATGGTTGTGTAATACATTTTTACGAAGGACGCTGTTGCTTCGCTGTTTTTCATAACGTTGTGGTGATTGGGAAAAAACAATTAAAATGCACTTGTAGTATGTTTTCGTTTGTAGCGTTTTACGAACGTTTACAAAGAAACTTTGTAGTTTAACCCCCGCATAGCTACAGGGGCGAAGAGGGGTAATCTCCTGTAAGTGCTTGGTTTAAAATTGAAAAAATATCTTTTTAAAGACTTAAATGATCTTAAAAATAATGTGACAAAATTTATATTTGAAAATATAGGCCCTCCAAAAGGACTTCGACGTCGCCCTCAAATTTAATACGGGAAGGAGGTTCAGATCATTTTAAAAGTCGCCTAAATTGCTTTCCAATAATATCATAATTTACTATATTGTAATGGTCCAATAAATATGACACAGATTTGGAACAGGTTGTGAGAATGTTCTCTGAGAAAATATATACAGCTTGAGGCTCAAAATATTTACTGTAGCAATCTTCTTACAACCTTTATAAAGACATTTTGATTGTGTAGCTATAAGTCGCAAGTTTAATGATTTTCATAATAAATGTATACCTTTGATTTAACATGTAAATAGCAATTTAATAATTTCCTTCGACACTGTTTAATAGCGCGATAAAAAAATAATTAAAAACGATTTATTATTCTCTTTAAGAGCCAAAAACAAACTAAAAACATCGGTAATTTATGCTAGGAGAGTTTATGGCTGTTTATAATATCCGGTAATAATAAAGCGAAAACAAATTTCGTTTAAATTTGAACTTTTTGTTATGTTTTGATTATCACTTCGGTGGAGATTTTAGAGGACTTAAATTAATTACAAAATGTATACTTATAAGTAATAATCGTAGTTATGACTGGTCGATTATCGCAACTTAATTAACGTATTTCTATTAGTTATTTATTTTTATTTATTTATCAAATTAAATCTCACATGACATATGTATACAATACACACGCCACTGAGGTTACGTCATTAATCACAAAGTTACAATTCCTACATTAATAAGTTATACATCGCAAAATTTAATTTCAAAACTATTTAAAACCAAAACCCTAAATGTCCAGAAACTCGTCCACACTATATGGTTCCAGGCTAATCAATAAATTTTTTATTTTTTGCTTGAACTTCTTCTCGGTCGGTATTATCTTTAGATTATCGGGAAGCTTATTAAATTATCTCAAACACATATAATGTGGGCTTCTTTCACTTAATGTTAGACGATGCCTAGGGTAATTTACATTTTGGGTTCTTGTATTATACTGATGTTCAGATGAGATACCAAATAGCTGTCTGTTTTTAAAGAAAAATAATAGGCATTCGTAAATGTATAGGCCATACACCGTTAGGATCCCATTGTTCTTAAAAGTCGTTCTACAAGTTTCTAGGTACTTAATTTTTTTGATAATCCTAATTACTTTTTTGTATTACAAATAAATTCTGAGTTTGGGAGTGTGCCCCCCAAAAAATTATTCCGTAACTCATAAGGGACTGAAAATTGGCGAAATATAGTATTCTAAGTGTGTTTTCATTCATGTACTTGCTGGTTAATCTTACACCATAACATACGGAATTGAGTTTCCCGGAAACAGTATTAATATGGTATGACCAATCCAAATGCTCATTAATGTAAACCCCCAGAAACTGAGTTTGTTTGGAAAAGGGCAGTGTCACTTCACCAACTTCAAAATTTTCTGTTTTTTCGACTCTTGATAGCTTAGTTCTAAATAGTACACTATCAGTTTTTTTTTTCATTCAGGAATAAGCCATTTTGTCTAAACCATAACTTTACTTCATTGAAGAACATTTCAATAGCATCCAATAATTCGGGAAGATTAGTTTTTCCTGTCAATAAAGAAGTATCATCGGCATACTTTAAAATCCTTTTCAAGGGATCCATCGAATTAATTAAATCATTTACAAAAATAACAAAAATGACCCAATATACCTCCCTGTGCAATTCCGTATTGTGATCCCAGCGGCTCTGACCTACACGTAAACCCCTCCTTTTCAACACTTACATACTGTATTCTATCATTTGAATATGATTGTAACCATTTTAGAGCATTTCCCCTAATACCATAGAGGTTTAGTTTTTTTACAAGTATTTCCCTCTAACTAAACAGTCATACGCCTTTGATAGGTCTAGAAACATACCAGTAACCAGGCATCCATCCTCTAAATATTGCAACACGGTTCTGATTAGTTCGAAAATAGCTGTTTGAGTAGACCTTCCACTAGTTAAATGACATTCTCTGTTATTTACGAAAGAGAAACGAAATTAAGAACTGGATTTGGAAAAATTTCTGAAAATAATATAATATATAGGTACCATCGTGCCGATAAAACACTAGGACAGCAAAATTTCTTATTTTCCCCTTGACTATTAGGAATTTTTTACTTGTCTGGTACCAGTAAAATGTCATTTACAAATTTAACATGTCAACATAGATTGTCACTTTATCATTAACTTGTCAAGCAATTTTTTCTTTAAAAAATATGTCACAATTAACCCCGCCAACAAGAGGCTATTATCTACAGTCGGTTGCGAGATGGTGCTTTTATTAGGGATATTGCTGACGAACTGGAAGTAAATAAAAATACCGTATTGTTGGCAAAACAAAAAATAGCAAGGCATGGGACTATTCTTAGGAAAGGAAGTTTCATTTCCCCCTAGAATTTCTACTGAAGATGAAGATAGAAGACTAGTTAATTATCTAAGGGATCATCCATTCGCAAGTGTAATAAAGGCGAAAGAAGAGACGAACTTCCAACGTTCTGCAAATACAGAGACGGTTCGAATTTCCGATATACGAATTCGTTTTGCTACTAATAAAATATTTTTAATGGAAAGAAATAAACAAGGCAGGTTAGAATTTGCACATGAATATTTAAATCGAAATATTTTTTGGGAAACAGTTATATTTTCTGACGAGAAAACTTTTCAATCGTGTAATAATGGAAGAATTCGAGCGTATAGGCCTTCCGGCATGCGGTATGATGAGATATACACTCACAAAAAAAAACCAAAGCGGGCGTTTCACTATAAATGTCTGTGGTTGGATTAGCGCTAGAAGTCCAGGAATTTGCCAAATCGTGGAAGGAATTCTAACTGCACCTGAATACGTTAATATCCGAAATGCAGTGATGATACCATCGATAAACGATGTATATGGTCAAAATTTTACATTCAGCATGATAATGCTCCAATACACACAGCACGCATTGTGCAAAATTTTCTCCTAGAAAATAATATAGTAGTTCTTCCCTGGCCTTCGAAGAGTCCCGATTTGAACCCGATCGAAAACATTTGGGGTAAAATCACTGTTTAAACATGATTTTCGGCCACGAAACAGAGATGAATTACGCTACAGGATATAGAAGCTTGGGATGAAGTAAAAGGCGAATTATGCAGAAACCTAGTTTCAAGTAGACCGCAAAGGCTTCAAGAAATAATAAACAGGAATGGTTCTATGACTAAATATTAAAAATGTTTTGTTGTTTCGACAAATTTTGCGTTTGTATTTTTGTAACCTTCTATTAAATTTCTTTTATTATTTCGTTTCGTTTTAATTTTTAGGCGACGTATACCTACTTTAAATAAGGTATTAGACTTTTTCTTAATAAAAATGCCCAATATATTTACTGCCCCTCAACTACTTACTTCCTAAAATGTATGTGTATTTACCTTTACAGCTGTCGAGCACCTTTTATAGTCTATGAGATATGTATATCCGTTCCTAGTTTTGTGATTTTGTTGTCCTAGTTTTTTATCGGCACGATAGTACATCTCTGGACAAAAATTGTCGAAGTATTTTTGAAAAATGTTGATATCTGATAAATATCCTCTATGGCCGCATTTAGTTTAGCAGTTCCAACACCCTGTATTAGTTTTGGAAGAAACCGACGATTTTAATAATCGAGTAATTGATACTCGAGCGATTTTAATAATCGAGTGAATCGCTCGAGCGATTAGTCTTGAAAATTTTATAAAGAATGTGTTGATAAAACACCAGGGGTTGTTTTTGTAAGTTTTAGAAGTTTAGTCTAGAGTTTTTATTAAGGAAGAACAGTTGATTTTGATTTAAAAAAAAAATTATATCCTTTAATTTTTAAAAAATTTACAATCGCCGCTGGCTAGCGAAACAAAACACATGTCGGCGATGAATCCTCTAAGGGATTTGTCATACTTTTTTGTTTGCACCTTATCGTTTATGTGCCTTTAACGCAGACGTATGTCGTGTCAGCCTTCTGAGCGTCAAACTCAAACGTTGCCATTCGGCACATTTCGGGTGGCCCGTGGCGTCGAGCGAAGATCAGGTATCAAGTGAAAGGCGACGATTTTCGCTTGACTTTATAACTAGAGTAGTACTAAGTAATTAAAAAATTTCTTGATCCATTTGATGTTTACTGGGTATCCAAATATAAGGCCTGCATATCCAAATGGATACTCGAAAGTACTTTAAAAGATGCCTTGCCCTATATTATGTTATTTATTGTAAATTTTTAGTTTCCAACAAATTAAACTTTTTTAGCTTTTACTTATAATACTTTTTTAGAATGAAATTCAATAGATACTTAATAATGTAAATACGGTTTATTGTAGGACGATATCAAGCACCAATTAATACACTGTTTACATAATAAAGCCTAAAATTTAATTAAAAAACAGCAGATTGGCACACGGATTTAAAAAACGGGCCATTTTTAATTGAAGTATTAAAAGGGGTTTTATAATGGCAACTTTTTTTGAATTTTTATACTTAATTACAACAAGCGGAATCATTGTCATTTATCTTTTACGCCTCAAAAATGTTTTGTTGTTTAATAAAATTATACGGCTGTAGCTAAATGAGACATTCGGATTTGTTGGCCTAAATAATAAGATTATTTATGATACGAGTTTGTAACGGAAAAGTGAAAATTAAAGGACAAAGCTATTTGCAAAGTGACCCTCTATTGATTACAATAGTACGACGGACAACTCAATTGCACAATCGAGGTGAATCTAAATTTGTAATATAATGTAAATTGCTAATATAATATCAAGCAGTGACACCTATCGGTGGCAATTTTAACTCGCTTATACGGGTGCTTTGGAAATGTTTTATTATATTTGAACCTGCAAATCCTGAGATGAAAACAAATTGAAGGAAAGTAACCATTTGATTTTTGCTTTGAATTAATGAGCGAGATAAGTCACCTTTCTTTTATTTTCCTTTTCTTTTTTTTTATGATCAAACACAAGCACTATATGAAAAATGCTTTAGGGCACTCTGGGAGTGGTGTGTGTGCGCAAAAAGCGATTCACGTTGGTTTTGAATCGTTGGAGGTTATATTCGTTGGGAAAAACGACCTCGGGAAGGTCGTTCCATAAGGATGAAGTCCTCCAGATGAAAGAATTTTTAAATAATTAAGTTCGAGGAGTACTAAGCTTAACCACATATGGATGGGCGGCAGTAGCTCGTCGTGTATTTCTGATATTCGGCGCTGGGCGGAATTAAGAGGGCAAGGTCAGCCAAGCACGTTTCATGAAAATATCTGTAAAAGAGAGTCAAATCCCCAACCTGTCTTCGATGTTCTAGGCTGTCGAGGTTCTTCGTCAGCTCATGGTCTCCAATCAGACGAATGGCCCTCCTTTCGATGGAATCCAGTAGCCGAAGAGTATGTTTGGATGTTTGGGTGTGAGCAGTACTCTAGTGATGGTCGAATCTGGGCTTTGTATAGTGTCAAAGTTGTTGAGGTGTGTACAACTTTCTGGTTTAGAAGAGTACACCAAGTTCCTGAGAAGCTATCTTGGCGATTGCTACAACGTGGTTATGCCAAGACATATTTCCTCCCAGATTGACGCCCATCAAATTAATAGATGAAGCCAGTGGGATTGCGTGTCCGTCCATGAATATATCCGGTTCTGTAATATTAACCATTTTAGCCTGGGGTTTTTAGCGTTAAATTCGACTTGGTTACTGTCACCCCAAGCCAAAATTCCTTCCGGGTCTGAGAGAAATCCGTCAATCGCCACTTGCAGAGAGCGGTCCTTAAGAAAGCTAGACAACCATGCACATAATCGACTGGGCATACCATAGGATCGCAGTTTACTGCAATGCGACTGGTCGATAGTTGTTAGGCAGGGTTCTCTTACCTTTCTTTGGAATAGGCTGGACTCGCGCAGCAAGATGGAAATATTTCTTTTTTGTAGGATAAGTTGAAAAGTCTACAAAATACTGGTGTTAGTTCATCGGCGCATCTCTTGAGAACTATAATAGAAATTTCGTCTGGACCAGAAGCTTTCTTGACGTCGAGCCCCTTCAGGATTCGTTTGACGGGACGCTGACGGAACACGATTTCGGTCATTTCGGATTGAACTGCAGGAATGTTGGGTGGTGTTCTTCCCTGGAAGTCTACAGTGGAATGCGAAGAAAATAGTTCAGCAAGTAAGTTTGTTCTGTCTCCGGCTGTGGATGTTATTATACCATCGGGTCGTGTTAGAGGTGGAATAGTTGATTTGATGAAATTTTGGCTGACGGCCTTAGCGACTAACCAAAAGGACCTTGGACTGCCTATAAGTTTGTTTCTGCTTCTCACGTTATGGGCTTCTTTGCTTTGATCTATTGTTAGCTTACATTGGTTTCGAGCGGTAACAAAGATAGTACGATTCTCAGTGGTAGGGCTTTTACGCCACTGTCGGTAAGCCAGATTTTTTGATCTAACAGCACACTCACAATCCTTGCTAAACCAGGGCTTGCCGTTGGAAGGGCGTTTTTGAGAGGAGGGGATAAACCCTCCCATGCTCGTTAGAATGACGTCGGAGACCTCCCCAGCATAGACGGATGGATCATCAGAAGAAAAGCATACACGCATCCAAGGAAAAGTGGAAAAATGGTCTTTCAGGTCTTCCCTCTTGGCCGATCTGTAATGCCATATCTTGCGAGGTTTAGGAGGTTGTTCAGAATTAATTGGTAGTTCGTTTAGAGATGAAATAAGTTTGCGATCGGAAGATCCTAATGGAGGCTGTACGGTGACTGTATATAGATCAGGATTTGACATCAAGAAAAGATTTAAAAGACTAGTAAAATCTCCAGCTCGGTCTGGAATCCGCGTTGGTTCTTCTACGAGTTGAGTTAGACCAGAACCGAAGGATTCGGCCTCGCGGCCTTGCTCATCGTCTGTATTTGAGTATTTAAGCCAGTTGACATTGTGGACGTTAAAGTCGCCAAAGATAGCAATCTCGGCATTTGGATGGTTGGTTTGCAAGAAGTCGATTGTATTGGCTAGTGATGAGAAAAGGTCTAAGGTAATGGGTATCACTTGGAGGACGGTAAAGGCAGCAGATTTTCGGCGTTAATATTTTAAACCACATTACATCAAATTCTTTCGGTTCAAGTGCAAGTTCTCGTTGGCAGCAGAGATAATTTCGAATAAAAGGACATACGCCGAAGTTGCGTTGAAATCGGAAATGAAAATCGTATCCAGGGTATAAATAGCTTCAAAAATGAATTAAAAGCACTGACAGCAATGTAACCCTTCACAAGAGATTTAAAAATTCCTCTACAGGTGACGTCACGGCTCACGGCAGATGAAATTGGGACGGTTAGATATCTTATCTTGTCTTGTTGTATCATGGCGCATACCTGGGACAGTTTGTACATATTTCTGACTCCTCTGCGAACGATCCTAATATCTTTCTCGAAATTTTCAGTGCTGGTCTTGTTTAATTCATAATGAGGTTGCTAAAGTTCATTAAAGAAGGCTTAATGATGAAATCGATTCTCTGTGTACTTTGCAAAATTCAAAACCTAATTAAACGACGAGATTAGGGGGAGAGCTTAATAAGGGATATATCGCGGGGAAATATTTTTCATGAAGAAAAAATAATTTTACCATAAAAGGGATTTGGAAACAATTAGTAAATGTTTACTGTATAAAATTTAATTTAGTAGATGTAACCGAAGCCATCATATACAGGATGTTGAGGATCATTGTTATTAAAGCATCCTACAAAAGTATCTAAATTTTGGAAACGAAAATTCAAAAATAGTTTTGTCAGCCGATATTTCAGTTGGTTGGTTGGTTGTGAACCTCAAAGGTGATTCGACGGGTGCATCAAGATTTTCATCCTAATTGAGAATCCATCACAAGTTGTTGGAAAAATAAACACTTATGATTACACTGTATTATTCACTAGTGTTCTGCCTAAATTTTGTTTATTTACACATATTGTTCTACATCCTAAGTTATTCAATTTAGTACTTACAATATTGCTTAAGTTGGAGGTATAATTTATGAATTTAAAATTATTATTTTTTGGAGGATTATGATTATTACAAGGTCTTAAAATTGCCTTAAACTTGGTTTAAAATCGATTCTATTTTAAATTCACAATCCTGTAAAGTCCGATTAAATTTTTTTGCTACTGTTCGTAAATCTGTACTTTTTTTGTAGAGCCTGATCTTAAATTCTTTTTCTGTTCAGCATGGGCAATACGATAAAATAAAAATTCCGATTGAGGGGCATCTAGAAAAACAACTTGATAGATTTCTCGTTTCATTTCGATTAGGCAAATTAGGGATAAAACCTAAAAGCGTTTTCCTGTTTTATTGGACCCATAAAAAACCGACGACCGGTATGTCCTGAAGTCCCGAGAATTTATGGGATCCAAGACCAGAAAATAAATATCCATTATAGAATGATTCGGATAATAAATCAAATTAAAATTTTATGCGGACCTCCATATATCTAAATAATTTATTTGCACTTTAAAAAATCCCCATGAAAATATTCCTACAATTTGTAACACTAATGTTTCTCACGAATTACCACATTACGGCTTACAATTGTCCAGGAAAGAGCTGAATATTTAGAGGACAGTTTAAGATATTTTCGTGACATTCTTGACATTTATCTCTCTATTTTGAGCAGTAATTTCGTAGTTCTTTAGGTAAAGTCTGTACGTCATATCTTTTCTCGTGCGTCATCACTTGCACGTCATTGAAACCCTCGGAATCAATCAAAATTTGGTGCAAGCACTAAGACAAGTTCTGCTTTCATATATTAGACTTGACTAGCGTTCCGATATATGTACGTATTCAGAAAAATAATTTATATTTTTGAAAAAAACTTTTTTAATGTCACCAGTGGCAGAAACAGGCATTCCAGAAGTGTACTTCAGATTTGTCTTTATTTCAAAATATCAAAAAATTCGATGCTTTCATAATCCACTTTAAAGTCGTGAATGCATCCATTTACCGGAATTTAGCCACACCATAAATTCTCGACATGTGATAACATGCCTTTACAAACAAGGTTATATTAGTAATAAATGTCCATAAATACTGGCATTATAGGGCCATATTTTTTTGATAACACGTGCAATATATTATCATATTTAGAAATGCTGGATACATTTTTCAATGATGAACTCGAAAATCTACCATTAAATTGTCGAAAATATGTATTTTCAGCAAGATGGTTGTTCAGCCCATTTCGCTCGTGAGGTTAGAGAATGGCTTGACCGCAGATTTGGTCCAAGGTGGATTGGCAGGAATGGCTCAGTTTTGTGGCCCCCCCAAGAAGTCCCGACTTAACCTTGGCCGATATGTTTTTATGGGGCCGTTTAAAACAAATTGTTTTTTCAACCGCAATACCAAATGATATTGAAGTGCTGAAGGGCAGAACTATCCAAGCTTTCCAATCGATATCTCAGAAAGAAATCAGAAATTCTTTCACTAATTTGAGGAAGCAATTAGAAAAATGTGTCGAGTATGGGGGTGGAGTTTTTGAATTATGAAATCGTTATCGTATTCTTTCATGTTAATAAAAATGATCGTATTATTATTATAATTACTTCATTAAATAGAGACATTGACAACAAGTATAACCTATTCATTATTCAAGTAAAAACGTTTAATAAGAGTTACTTTTTTTCATATCTTTCAAAATAAACTATGTTTACTCTTAAGCAAAATAACATTTTTGCAGTTTTTACCCACCCTGTATAACAAAATTGAAGTTTTTATGATGAATCGTATATTCTAGACAAGCCAGAACGTTTATTAAGAGTGACTTTTCTTCGTATCTTTCAATTTTTAGTTCATTTGTCCTCTTGTAAACCCCATCCATATATCAAGATCAAAAAGTCACAAAATCAATACAGTTACAGCATGTCAACGTTCTATTTTTTTATTTTTAACATCTTGTGGCAATTTTTTAAACTATCAAGTTGATATATGGCACAGGGACTGGACTGCGCTTAACGACTTCTATCATTCTATTATAAAAATGTTTCTGTGCTATGTCAAGTTCAAATTTAATTTTGCTCATATCTTTTTCTCTTGACAGTTATTGGAAAAAGGGTATGTCATTTTAAATACATCTAATAAGAAAGGTACTTTTTATTCGAGTCGATTAGTCTCAAAACTGGAATTAAAGTATTTGTTAGCAGTAAAACCAGGTTTTCTAATGGAAGCAAGAAAAAAAGTAGGTATTAAGTTTCGACTTTTTGCTATGTCTTGCTATCATCATTTTAACATGTACGTAGATATAATATTCTGTGCTGGATGAAGTAATATTATCTTTACATAGAGCAGAAAATAATAAAAAAAAACTCTATTTCTTTGATGGCAGCAATATCCAATATCGTACAAATTTAGGCTGCCGACTGGAGATAAAGCCCAAGACATTGATCTATAACTATTTACGTTCCAAAACATCAAAAAATGACCACCGATATATCTTGCCGTATCAGATAGGGCTTTCATAGCTTAGAAAATGACTATCCATCAAAAATAAGTTAAGGGTATTTATACGGCCGAAATAACGTGCGACTTGGACTGATTCGGCAACAGAAAGTACATCGATATCGGGTTTTATTTTTTAAATATTCGATAACATATATATGGTTATCGTAGGTTTAAAAGGGCACCTTACATTTGTCCGACATTTCAATATCATTAAAAAATAAAATAGAGTTCCTTATTTGACCACCTTGGTTCAATTTTCTGATAAATCAATAAGGAATTTGTTGCAAACTTTTTGGATCACCTTGTATACTCGTCCATGGAAACTAATTGCAGGAGGTTATAATACGTTCGTTCCAACCACCCTAAAAATCGTACAATGTACGGTCACGCACATGCGTAGTAGTCGAAAGGCGTTCCAACCGACACAAACGGTGTAGCTGGCGATCCCTTTCGTGTTCCAACCAAATTGTGATCGTTCGCAAACCAGTTCCTGAACGGTAAAAACGATACATGGCCAAGACCAGGAACCGCCTGTACTGACTTGGGCCCTAAGAATTTTAACCGTTGTTTTTTATTCCTGGCATCCTGGCATTCATGCAGTTCTTTTAGCCTTGTTTTGTAGGAGTTGTTGCTTAATATTTTGATTATTTAATTTATTCTTATTAAATTTGTATAATCCGGTTCCCAACCCTACAAGATATTCTTAACATTAAACGTTATTCTCTTTCATGATTATTAAATACAACAAAACGGAACGAAAAAAGATAATACTCAAGCTTAGACGAATCAGACAGGCGATCAGCTGAGATTTTTACACAGAATGGTTACAAAAACGTACCAACCTTGCCTCCCTTGTGCATCGGCAACAAACAGTGCAAAATTAACGCCTGCGCACAAAATCGATTCCAACAGTTTCGTGACGGTTCTAGAACGATACAAAAATAGGGTGTTGGAACAAACCTATTAAGAAACAAAATTTTAATAAATCAGCAGATTCAAATCAACAAAAACATTCAGGGTTAGAAAATTTGTTGAATAACAATGACGAACAAACACTTGCAACTACGTATACTACAGGGTGTTATGGAAATGGCGTATTATATTTAAATAGGTGACTCCTAGGGTATCCTAGAGAAACGCTACATATCTTTTTTCAAATCGACCGTTTTAAACCGAACAAACCCGTCGCCCGAAAATCATTACAACTATTATACGAGTACCTTTTGAAAACAAAGTTAATAGCCGAGAGTGTAAATGGTTATCAACAGAAACGACCGCACCTTAACCCTGTCCTTCTATTACTGACGCTTGCAAGTCGCACGCTTGTACCCATAGACCTACGTCGGCCTGGCGCCGAGTGGATTGTGTGAAAGAGATGGTCGCGTGAGAAAGAAAATAAAATCTTCGTCGGTCTTGTCATTTGGAGTAGAGCTGGCTAATTTAATTTTTTAAGCTTCTCAAAAGAAAAAGTACAGTCGCAGTATTATCAGCTACCACTATCATTTTATTCAATTTGGTCGAAATTCCATTAACGCCATATCAATTAAACGCCTTGCAAGATATCTCGCGGTAAATAGCCAAGCAATAGAGAAGAATCTCGTGAAATATCAAACTGTCAAATATTGCCCATCTCTATTTCGAGTTTTGAAGGTATCTATTTCGCTCGTTCGTAGGTTAACTGTTTTATGGTTCGTAGATAAAATGCCATTTTTAAATTGAAGGATTACATTGTGTGTATTTAAAATGTGTGTGTTTTAAATTAGTTAAATAAATAAATCTACGCGAGAAAAAAAGGCCCAAAATTAAAACAGCATTTGCGTGTATTCTTCCATGTGAATAGCTGCTATTTTTGAGGTTATGTGAGAGGTTTTTTCCTAAAACTTAGTTAGATTCTGTGTGGTTTGTGTAAAATTATGAAACTAACAATTGTATTTAAATAACTAAAGGTAAGACAGCATGTGTCTCAAATAAAATTGCATTTTTTTAAAGAGTTTGAACGATAATTATTATTTAAAAGGTCAATGACGTTTGACCTATTTACTTTCCTGTGCTTGTAACGAATTTGAAATTTGTGTGTGATATTACCATTATTTGTTTTGCAAAACATCTTTCGCCGTCGGTTTTCTGGAATCATATTTGTTGATAGAATTAAAAATTCTTAAAATTATAAATTTTTTTCTAAAGAGTTTGCCGTGTAAATATGACAACACCGGCCGAAATGAGCAGACCTCAGTATTGATTGTTTACATATTACGCCAGTGTCCACATGTGTTTGTCTGATTTGACATAAGGTGATATAATCCGGTCATTAATTGAAAGCGCCATTTACGGGTATTTTTCTTCAATTTATTTTCATCTCAGGGTTTGCCGGTTTAAATATAATACGTCATTTCCATAACACCCTGTATAATAAATGCATTTTCACTACTATAACTCCATCTTCGTTTTCAAATAATCTATAATGATACGGCTCGTTTTGGGACACCCGGTATGTAGGCCTCTTTTAATCGTGATATCAAATCATTAATTTTTTTCCAAGTGCATTTTACTTCAAAATACTGATTTCTTGAATAAATATTTATTTTTCATACAACCGTGAAAATATAACGAGCAGTTTCCACAGATACGATACGAAAAGTCCAAACTTAAAGGAAATCAATTTATCTTTAAAAAGATAAGTTTGGAGCTGTCATAAAAGTTGTAAGTTGTAAACAACATCTTCGGACGAGTTCGTTTTGATGACTGACTGAGCGAACATATAAGATTTAGAGAGAAAGTGCTTTGATAAAAATCAATTACTTTATATTATAAAGAAAGTTTTTGATTTGTCACAATTATTGTGTCTCTACTTTGTTGTTATCTTTCATATCTTAAAATAAATAATAAATAGGTTGTCCCACATACAAAATTTCTTCAAATGAATGGACTATATATTATTTTGATCATAAATATAAAATAGACGAGAAATTCAAATTAATCTAGTCATGGTTTGGTAAAATAAGCCTTGCGGAATTTTTGACAATACTTGATAGAAAAGAAAATAAAGTGTTGATCTTTAGATCAGCGTATTTATTTTGTCGAGAACTTTCTTAAATGCACCTCAATAATTAAAGTTCTACAGCCCGATGAGACCGCTTATGGCGGGGATCGAAGCATATAAGTAGGCCGTGTAAGTGACGTCACAGCCAGGCAGGTTACTCCATACGTTTATCCTTTTGTGTCAATCGTTCTGTGTCAATATCAGACTTACTTAGCTATATCTGAAAGTCAAAGACGTGAGTGTATTTGTTCGGGTTTGTTCGATTTGATCTAGGCCATATTTGTCTCCCTTTAATGAATCGGAGAAGGTTGGTGCAGACAGAGACAGACATAGAATGCGAGCAGCACTTAAATTATTTTACAACCGAACATCCTTCGTCTGGAATGGAATAAAAATCAAGTAACATATGATTTATAATCTGATTGAACATGGTGGAGAAAGCGTCATTAAATTCTAAAATAATTTTTAATTTTCTATTCTTTTCACGAAAACGGACCTTTTCGTTTTGTTGCAGGTAAGTAATTTATGATTGAAATATTTTTTTATTAATTTTTATTCGTTATTGGTATTTTACATTATAAAATTGTCCCATTATGTCTCAAACTTCTCACGCAAACTAGCAACAAACACATTTTTAAAGAATTTGACTTAAATTTTACAATCTACAAGTCAAAAGCTCGTAAATAGTAAATATAGTCCGGTAATATATTATTATAATAATTCTTTCCTTTTATAGTTTAATTGAGAATCCCATAATGACTGAACATTAAAGAGGACTTCGATCACTAATGTTGCCAGGAGTATGCTACGAAACAAATAAATTGCAAGCCCATAATCATAATGATGGTGCATATATTTACTTGGTTAGTAGCTGTACATAGTACTGTATTTACCTCGATTTGTTTGAAGTTGAAGATGGTAAAATATTTTATGTAAATTATGATTTATTTCCTATTTTTAATAAAACTAATTACAACCTTCAATCTCTGAATTCTTTATTTCTAGTTTCATTACTAGTTTAATAATAATATAAAAGTATGTAAGGACAATTTTAAAGCGATATTTACAGCTGAAAACCTATGTCAAAATTCTAATATTTGATTTTCTCTACTTAGTAAATCAAATGAAAGGGTTTTGATGTTTTCTTTGCTTAAATGTCACTTTAAAATATTGACAGTAATACAAATTTGGACAAAAGTGACATTTGAAACGCACGTCCGCGCCAGGCATAATGGATGTCGCCGTATCATGCCTGCTTCGATTATTTAACACGGCAGTTTGTCTTCTTCCTGGTTATAAGTATTCGTTGGAACAGAGCGTAATGTCATTGCAAGGTGAAAGAGGAAGAGAAACCGAAAGCCTTGATTGATGAAATTGAGGCTACGACGGTGGCGTATTGCCATTAGACCCTTAAAGTCAAAACACACCCTAAACGCATCTCAACCACGTATACCTTAACAAGTCATGGTTCCGTCGTAGAAAACCTGTTCCGTTAAATAGCTATTTATGTACCAAGGGCTTTAAGTAGCCTATAATTCCCGTAAGGAGAAAACAACTAGCCCGAGGGCCTTTGGCCCGAGGAATAGTTTTCGTCTGATGGTCTTCTAATGGTCTCAAGTTATTTAACCAGGAAATGCATCTTCTTCCTTTGCTTCTTGTACCTTGTATATTTCCCTGTATAATTAATTGTTGTCTGCAATATTGCATACCTCTCTCTCCTTCTCATCACGCAACCCAGATACTAATTCTTTTTAATACGACGTTAAAAAAAAAATTAAAAACTTTTTCTGTATGGAACAAACTTTTTTTCAACAATTATTGCCGCTAACAAGTTCCTAACAATCTTAACTGTAAAGTATTATATTTACGAGACCGTCTCTACAATTTATTTCTGTTCGTAACTGCTGCGAGAACTTTAATATGAAAATTAATTCGTAGTTTTCGCAGTTCCATGGATAGTTCCTTTTCATTAATTATAGTTCTATGAATTTTCAGTCAAAATTAAAATAAATCTTGTTCGAAGCTATCAACGTCATTGATGTAACATTTAAAGTTGTATGATTAGCTAATTATAATTTAAAATCTTTCTGCAATTCGATGTAACACTTTTAATTTTTTCTTAGAAAACTACCTATAGTTAGTACCTACTTGTTGTCACAAACACACTAAATTCCTTCTCCAGTCGAAATGGCAACGTGGCGTAATTTCTGTATCGTACTGTACACACATATATATGTATATAAACAGTATATTGCTAATACCATCTGCAATTATGTCCCCGCTATGGGCATCGAAGGGGGCGTTGTGAGTTTGCGCAATTCGGAAATTTCCTTGTGAAAGTAAACATTCGACAGGACCGGATTTCAACTTTTTTAATGTAAATTTCACTGGTTAGTTAGAAAAAATATTGCAGTCAAAATTTCGATTAGTTCGATTTCAGACAGCGTTCCATGCATACGATTTCTGACGATATGATGATCCGACGGTGCCCTGATTGGTGTAAACTGCCAAATTCCGTCCGAATACTTGTAACAATCGACACGATGAGCTTTATTTTGGAACTTTCGTATTGGTAATATACTATTTTAATATATGTGACTGTACATCGTGAGGGTTCAGGCAGAAATAATTAAATCTAAGTTATGCCCACCCCACGATATCTTTAAAAAATTGCCATTTTACTCACACAGCTCTGGATTATAGAAACTCCCTATTATTAATTAAAATCTACTAGGAAATAAATCCATTTCCTTCTGTTGCTGTTAAATTTTGTCGGGAAATGAAAAGGCTTATCTACTAATAGAACATTCAAATCCTTTAAATATAATAAACAGATCTATTAACATTCGTTAAGAAGATATATTCACAAATAAAAGAATTTTAGCTCTTACTAAATTGCGCTTTCAGAAATGGAATTTCGGATTTCTTTTAACCACTTTTCTTTCTTCCACTATCGTTTTAAGCCTTGACGTTTGCGGATTCTTTGGGATGCACTTTATTAGGGCACGCTAATATTTACCACTTTGCTCGGGTTTTTGCCAGATATTAAGTTTTTCAATAGACACTGTAAAAATATGTACTTAAGAGTTTTCAAAGGATACCTTTCATAGCCGCGTTTAAAATTATATGAACGCTATAAAACTTTAAAAGTTGCAAATAGATTACGAATAGGTTAACGATATAGGAAAAATATATTTTCAATGGTAAAAGTAAACTATAGTTAGGATTGTCATAATATTTGTGTAATGGCCCAGGTAATGTGTAAACGCCCAGAGCCGCGAATATCAGAAATACACGACGAACCACTGCCGCCCATCCATATGTGGTTAAGCTTAGTACTCCTCGAACTTCACTATTTAAGAATACTTTCATCTGGATGACTTCTCTTTATGGAACCACCTTCCCGACGTCGTTTTTCCCAACGAATATAACCTCCAACGACGTGAATCGCTTTTTGCGCACACGCACCACTCCCAGAGTGTCCTAAAGGATTTTTCCTATAGTGCTTGTGTTTGATCATAAAAAAAAATGGCAAGGGACAGCCGCAGGCAGGGGCGTACCAATTATTAGGCATACAGGGTGTTCCTTAAGGACGTGCTAATATTTCAGGATGTGATTTCTTAGGTCATTTTATAAAGAAAGGTTCATATTTACATATGTCCGCAACAGCTTAAATTTTTTTGCTACAGGGTGTTGAATTTTTATTTTTTAAATGGTTATTTACCGAAAGTACTTTATATATTATTTTCAATTTTGGTATGTGTTAATAGGATATAGAACCACAAATTTTAGTTAGAAAAGTTATTCAATTGTGCCACCAATGGCGTCCCTGCAAGCATGCCCTCTGATATTTTTTACAAAAAAGATGGTACGCCACTGACATTTTTCCATGTGGATATTTTTTCTGATTGGCCTGGTCAATTCTACATTCTACCACTTGAGTTTTTCTCGTCATTAAAACCACTAAATTCATATTGAAACTACTCATTATTATTAACATGGTACGCCACTGACATTTTTCCATGTGGATATATTTTCTGATTAGTCTGGCCGATTGTACATAAAAACGATCTCTTGAGTTTTTCTCGTCAGACGCACTGTTCTTGATTAAAACCACTATTTTCATATTGAAACTCATTATTATTAACATTGATAAAATAATTAATGATAAATTTTGTTTTATAAAAATTATTGGAAATAGTCACCTTCACTTAAAAGGCATGCTTCGGCCCGTCTTCGCATTGAATTGCCCACTCCAACAATTTTTATAAAACAAAATTTATCATTAATTATTTTATCAATGTTAATAATAATGAGTTTCAATATGAAAATAGTGGTTTTAATCAAGAACAGTGCGTCTGACGAGAAAAACTCAAGAGATCGTTTTTATGTACAATCGGCCAGACTAATCAGAAAATATATCCACATGGAAAAATGTCAGTGGCGTACCATCTTTCTTGTAAAAATATCAGAGGACATGTTTGCATGGACGCCACTGGTGGAACAATTGAATAACTTTTCTAACTAACATTTGTGGTTCTATACCCTATTAACACATACCAAAATTGAAAATTATATCTAAAGTATTTTCGGAGATATTAAAAAATAACCATTGAAAAAATAAAAATTTAACACCCTGTAGCAAAAAATTTAAGCCGTTGCGGACATATGTTCATAAGAAGTTTTCTTTATAAAATTACCTAAGGAATCACACCCTGAAATATTAGCACGTCATTAAGGATCACCCTGTATAATCATTATTAGGTGATGGATCTAAAAATCACATGTTTTAGTTGGTAGTTCGAAAAAAAAAAAAGAATCAATCAACCAGTGGCGTCCGTGCAAGCATATACTCTGATAGTTTTACAAGAAAGTGGTACGTCAATGACCGAGCAAACCTTGTATGTACAATTAATTACAATTTTGATACTACTATACTGTATACGACCGAAGTTACTTCCAGAGAACAGAAATAAAAATCACCAGGCTAAGTTTAAATACAAATCCTAAAATCAGACGTCCCACTGATTTATCTAAATGGATTAGTCCATTTCAGTTGACCCTCAACTTGTAATCTGTGTACCTCGAAGTTTTTGGGAGAATTTTTTCATCGGGTATAAGATTACTGGGGTTCAAAATGAGATTGATAATGACTAATGGGTTTTCCCTCAGGATATATGGTCGACCATATACCTAAGTCGATCATCTCTAATGCGGAAAATATAATATGGTGCTTGGAAAATAGGAAACGGAGTAACTTATGAAGAGAAAAATAGGTAGTTGTAGATTATTGTAAAAGTATCACGCTTTATTTAAACTTGGTCAATTTTACAATAAAAAATACTTAAGCAATTGCCAGTAAAATGTAACATATATACAACGTGTCCAAGATAAGGAGGGCCAGTACAGGGATCTCGAAAACCGTAAGACATACGAAGTCGGTTAAATGGAGGTAAAGTTGCGCATTTACGTGCTTAATAATATGCCGTTTAGAAAGTTTTAAAATTCGGAGTAGTTCCGGAGATATCCGGAAAAAAACAAAATTCTGAAAAATCGTTTTATTGTTTTCCTGGGTTTTTTTGAGATCGAATTCTAAAGTAAATTGCACTTTTGTATTGCGTTAATTGTTCTTTTTAATCCGAGGAGTCGTCTTCGAAGGGCCATTATCAACTTTATTTTTTTAAATACGGTCCTATTTTCCTGATATTGGAATGTGAGTTTTTTCTCTCGAATGCAACGATGTATGACACATTGTGGTTTAATGACGTTTCGAGGGTTTTTTGAACAACATCAGGAAATTTTGGGATACGGTTCTGTATTTCTCCTAATTTTTAAAATAATATCTCATAAGTAAGCTCTAAATTTTATACTTATGTTGGACTAGTTCAATAAATAACAAATAATTTAATAATAAACCACAAATAAGTGAACAAAAATCATTCCAAAACAGTAATAAAACGAACAACGAAAAAAGTAAGGAACTACATAATCAGGTGTTCAAAATGATTTCCGTTGTTCTCTAAGCGCAAATAACATGCCATATAACAGTTTTCTTGAGATAAAATAAAACATGCGATAGAATATTAAACTTTTCAGCATTTGTAAATTGATGTTCCATATTTTCTGGAAAATAGAAAACCTCTTAAAACGCTCTCAAACGATCACAATGGGAATGCCAAGCGAAACAAATCACGCGTCACCATCTTAATTTTTTTGTTTCAAACCACTACTTTTCTTTTAAATCCCGAATCAACAGAAGTTTGAAATAATGTCTCTGTATTTTGTTCACTTATATGTGGTTTATTATTAAATTATTTGTTATTTATTACACTAGTCCAATATAAGTAAAAATTTAGAGCTTACGTATGAGATTATTTATAAAATTAGGAGAAATACAGGACCGTATCCTAAAATTTCCTGATATTGTTCAAAAAACCCTCGAAACGTCATTAAACCACAATGTATCATGCATCATTGCATTCGGAAGAAAAAAGCTCACAAATTCCAATATCAGAAAAACAGGACTATATTTAAAAAAAGGAAGTTGATAGTGGCCCTTCGAAGACGACTCGTCGGATTACAAAACAATTAACGCTGTTAGATAGAGCGGAAAAAGTGGCAATGTAAAAGTGCAATTTATTTTAGAATTCGATGTCAAAAAAACCCAGGAAAACAATACGGTTTCCGAGATCACTGTACTGGCCCTCCTTATCTTTTAGACGTTGTACAATATTTAACTATAATAACTATAACAAAGAATACCCTGTAGCGTTCTCTGTTGCATGTTTTATTGGGGTTTCGGTCTTTCTAAATAATTTCTACTATACCGGAATTACAAAATAAATTATTTTCACTATATTTACAATATATTTTAGTAATTACTTTTACTTAATTCATTAGAAACTCTAACTCTAATTTTTTAGAAATTATGTGTATCAACAATTTTATTTATTATAATACAGTTATAAGTATAATAATCGTACTACAGTCTTTTTTTCGTGTGAACGAAAAACGGATGGTACAATATGAAAATTACTAACATACTTGCTTCAAAAATATAATTTCGAATCAGTAATATGAGGTAGATGTCCAATAAAATATTAAAATCCTTTAATACTGAATCCGCTTGAATCGCCAAGATTTCCGACTTTATCTCCGGGATTATAATTTTTTATTAACATTAATTTAATCCAGTTTGATATAAACCGGAACTTTTGCGAGAGTAGAATTTTTAGTCATCATCAATCTTGTTTTGAACTCTAACCGTATTTCAGACCGAAAAAAATCACTTAAAAAGTTTTAGCTACGGAGATTACAAGTTGGAGAGTTAAACCAGGCAAACTAATCTTTTTAGATAAATTGATAGGATTTCGAGTTCGGTATTCGATCCCCCATTACTACGGATATTTTTTCCATAACCGTCCATAAATATTTGATGTGACAAGACGTATCGATGGGTGTGCCTTTATGAACACGACAGGCAATGCTTTTACGTTTTATCGTTGCTTTGCAGCGCTATAGCGGACCGATGAACTCCTGTAGAGATTCCTTTTACTTTTTCAGCATTCACCAAAATGTTACTTATCGAGGGAGTAGTGTAATGGTATATTGTAATGAAACAAAATTTTTTAAAATATTTATGAAGTAATATTTCAGGAACAAATGAAATTAATTCATATAATTCATGATTTTCAATGATAAATGCATGTAATCTCACCGCACCCCTTCCCCGTGACACGCGTCGTTACTGTCATCAGTCCGTCGAAAGCTCTAGAATGATGCCGTCGTCGGATGTTTCTACGTAGGTTTTAATTCGTTTTCGACGCAAGACAATTTGGCGTCTTCACCAAGCTTTGGCTGTGACCAGGGGTTGGCAACCTACGGCTCGCGAGCCGCATGCGGCTCTTTCGATGTCAAGTTGTGTCTCTTTCGATATTAAATTGCGGCCATTAGTGGCATTTTAAAAATTGAGAAATTGTGTAAATTATAACTTTTGGCTCTTCCGTCTCAAAAGGTTGCCAACCCCTGGTATAAGGCATGATTTATAAAAAAATGTATACAGGGTGTCCGCTAATTAATGGGACATGGAAAAACCACAGACTCCTTACGTAAGAATTTTAGGATTTAATGATACTTACCTATATTCGAAAGTTGATATTAACTTAGATACAGGGTGTTAAAGTTAAAATTTCATTTTTGTTTCTCTCTAATAACTTTGACAGAAACCAACGGTTTTTTACAAAATTTGGCACTTATGGTTTTCGTAGTACCCGAACAAACCCGAACAAACCCGTACAAACCCGCATGCGGCTCGCGAGCCCTGGGTTGCCGACCCCTGGTCACATGCCAAATTGTCTTGCGTCGAAAACGAATTAAAACCTACATAGAAACATCAGACGACGGCGTCATTCGAGAGCTTTCGATGGACTGACGACGGTCGCAATTTGATATCGAAATAGACACAACTTGACATCGAAAGAGCGGCATGCGGCTCGCGAGCCGTAGGTTGCCGACCCCTGGTCACATGCCAAATTGTCTTGCGTCGAAAACGAATTAAAACCTACATAGAAACATCAGACGACGGCGTCATTCGAGAGCTTTCGACGGACTGACGACGGTAACGACGCGTGTCACGGGGGAGGGGTGCGGTGAAAAGCGAGTACAAGTGGCTGAGAGATAGAATCGGTGCCTAATCCTCGTTAATCGATTCAGAACGAATTTTTAATGTTTTTTTTAGATAAAATAAATAATATTTGCGTATGGAACTAAAGAGCCGCAGCTTCACATCCAAAGAGCCGCATGTGGCTCGCGAGCCGCAGGTTGCCGACCCCTGCCTTATACCTATCTTCAACCGTTTAGAAATATTCATACTTTAATTCTGGTGTGCGCATTGATATGTTTATTAATATAGCAACCCTCTGAACGCAAATCACAATCTTGAAGTCATTGACAATGACAATCTGCTATTTAAGTTTGAGACGTCAAAAAACGTCAGTGCATGTTAATCAAATTTGCAAAATTGGTATGATGAGACATTTTGAATAAATTTTCAGGAATAATCCAACTGATCCACGCAGTGTATTTATTTATGTTCCACTTAATAAATTATTGTTTTTAGTATGATTTTTATAGATTTTCTCCCTTCTTTCTTCATACGGAAATGTTCAAATACCACTGGACAATCAATATTTCTACATTTCACCAACAAGTTCTGATTGACATTAATTTCATCGAAGATATTGTGTATATTAAGAACCTCTAAATGAACAGAATCATTACTTATCGTCAATCTTGTTTCGAACTCCTATTTTGAGACGAAAAAAATCACTTAAAAAGTTTTAGATACGACGATTACAAGTTGGAGAGTTAAACCGGGCAAACTAATCTTTTTAGATAAATTGATAGGACTTTCGAGTTCCGGATTCGATTCCCCCCATTACTACGGATATTTTTTCCAAAGTCTATAACCATCCGTAAATATTTGATGCGCCGAGACGTATCGGTGGTTGTGTTTTTATGAGCAGGACCGGCCATGCTTTTACGTTTTATCGATGATTTGTAGCGTCAGAGAAGACCGAGCAACGCCTTTAGAGAATCCTTTTACTTTTTGAGTGCTCCTAGATTCTGTGATCTACCGCTGAATGGATTTTTTAAACATAGTATTTTAAATGCAATTAATGCACAACCAAAAATTTGCCTTAACTTTCATGCTTGTATTTTCGAAATTTGTTGGATGTTTTAATAAATTTTTATTTCTAATTATACGTTTTTTCTTAAGAATATCATCGCGTATTATAAGACATTCAAAATACCCTGAGGAGAGATGAAACGGTTGCTCTTTAATGAAGACTAATCTTTTGTATGATGGATCAAAATCCGCCAACGGTGTGGGCGCAGGTATATTTGGGAAAAGGCCCAGGATGGACATAATCATTCCTCTGGGGAACTACGCCACAGTATACCCAGCGGAAGTTCGTGCCACACCAAAAGATTTACATCCTTTCGGGCAGCCAAGCTGCTCTTAAGGCTCTGAACTCCAATCGGCTTACTTCAAAACTTACACTGGAGTACCATACCAACCTGAAAGTACTGGCGGCCAGGGGGAACAAGGTAGAGCTCTTGTGGGTCCCTGGTCACTCTGGGATATTAGGAAATGAAAAAGCGGATGAACTAGCGAGAGCCGGATCTGCTCAAAGTCTCAGGGGCCCCGAACCGGCTTTTGGAATATCAAAACAGGCAATAAAAACATTAGATAGATGGTCGAAAAAACAACACCTATATCGATAGCAAGGGTTACCTGGTCAAAGACACGTACGGGCCGTAATTGGAAAACCATCGTAAATACTATCGAATGGGATGCTAACCCTGACGCGGCCCGAGTTGAAACAAGTGATGGGTCTGCTCACAGGCCACTGCCACTTGCGAAAAGACCTTCAATGGATAGGTATTAACAACGGATCCATTAAATGTATACTCTGAGGTAGTTGCCTCACACATAATATACCACTGCGTAGCGCTGTCTCGTAGAAGACAAAATATCTTCGGGAACATACAACGTGGTGACAACCTCCCACATGACAAGCTTGGTAGAAGATTACTGGACCTCATAGACCCATCATCTAACAAGATCGGGGTACACAATAAGCTGAAAGGCTGCAGTGATTTGAAGTTCGGGTCTTTAAACCGACCCCCGCCAACCAATCAACCAACCAATCTTCTGTATTCAAAAATTAAAATTCATCTAACAATTTCCCAGGTATTCAAACAATTATACGCTTTCTAGGGCAGTTCTTTTGAACTTTTATTTCTTTTAAAATTTTCATTTCTACGGTCAACTTAGCTAGTTTAAGTCGCCATTATAAGGGATAATTTTTTCCCAAGTCTCCAGCCCATAAATATTTGATTTGAGAAGACGTATCCATGGCCGCTAGTTTATGGACACAGCCATAAATACTACAAATAGGGCAATGCTTTTACGTTTTATCGTAGATTCGCAGCGTAAAAGCAATGCGGGAAAAGCTTCAACTATTTCTCTACTTGCAGTTAGCATTTTTGAGCTACTGCAATGCTTTATTTTTGGTTTGAGTTTTATGTATCATAAATACTGTTATTTTTTTTATTATTAATATCTTTCTATATGCAAGGTGAACAGCTCGAGCATGCCTCTGGATGGACTTATAACCTTATGACCTTATAATACACATATTTTATAGCCATAACATTCCAAATTGTCAACAACATAAAAAAGGCGGTACGAATTAAAATTATTAGAGAAATTTAATGGTATGAACCAAAGATCTTACATCAAGGAGGTTCACAGTCTTTGAAGAAAAAACAATTCACATTCTTAGGTTGAGTGTAAACAACTTTCCAGTAAAACATTCGGAGAGCTCTCATAATTAGTATAATTTTTGATTGTCGTTTTCTGTTAATTAAACAAAGACATTATGTCAATTTCGAGCGTTCGGAACATACTTTTTATAAAGGCCTTATTGGAACGGCCAACTTTCATACATGTCTTCAAATTTGACACTACCATCAGCCCGGTGAGACTGCTTATGGGGGGGATCGAAACACGTAAGAAAGCCTTGGAAGTGATGCTAAGCCTACTCTGCTCCATACGCTCACACGTAACCTACTTTTATCTATCTGTTTCACTCTATCTCTATCTCTCTATCTCTATCATTTAAGCGACAATATCAGACTTACGTAGAGTTAATATGGAAATCCCAAAAGTGAGTGTTTATGGCGACTTGATCCTAGTCATATTTGTCTCACTTTACTGAATTAGGGATGGTTGCTGCAGACAGAGACAGGCATAGAATGCGAACAGCACGAATTGTTAAACAAGCTAACTTCCTTCGTCTGGCGGGCATGGAAATCAAGCAACATCTGATATGATTTAAAATGGTGGAGAAATAGTTATATGTTTTTTGGTGGAGAAGACGCATCTTTAAATTTTAAAATAATTTTTAATATTCTAATCTTTTACGAAAAACGTCGTTTCCTTTTTGGTGCAAGTGAGTAATTTGTAATTGAAATATTCATTTAGTCATCTTTACTGAGAGTAAGCATCAATAATAATTTCTTTTCCTAAATCACATGGGGCCCAAAAATATGTTGTGACTTGAAGCTTGAAATAATTGCTAGGACCTAGAGCCCAGTTGAAGATGTTGATTTTATGTAAATTATGATTTACTCCATATTTTTTAATAAAACTACTTACAAGCTTATTCCTGAATTATAATTTTTCATTTGTAGTTACGTTACTAGTTCAATAAATGATATAAGAGTGTGTAAGGATTATTTTAAAGTAATATTTACAGCTTAAAACATGTCAGAATCCTAATATTTGATTTTCACTACTAGTAAATCAAATAAAAGGGGTTTGAATGTTTTTTGTTGGTTAAATGTCACTTTAAAATATTGACAGTAAGAAAAATTTGGACAAAAGTGACATTTGAAAAGCACGTGCGTTTGTCAGCTGATTCCAGATGTAATGGATGCCTGGTTTGTTCGTTTGTTCATACTTGCTTCGATGTGTTAACACGGCTGTTTATCTTCTTCCTGTTTATAAGTTATTCGTTGACTACCATATTAACAACTGTCATATTGGTCGTTTTATTTAATTCTCTGTTGTTTTTGAGTGTTTGTGTGTTAAATTTAAGTGGTTTTAAGGTGTTTTTGGAAAAAATAGTCGTAAACTGGATAAAGATATAGGCTCTTGAGTACGTCGATTGTTCTTCCTAACCAAAATATATCAAACCGGTCGTCACCTGTGAATAAATCAAAACAGAAGATAAAAATAGATAAGGATTCTATATCTCTTTCTTGTGTGTTTATTTTCTTTATGATAGATATATACAAAGCAGATACAAATACTGAATCCATGTTTGTTTCAAGTCGGTGGGTATCATGGAAATGGCTTATTACACAGACGAAGAAAAATATCCGTAAATAGAGCTTTGAATTAATAAGCGAGAAAGCCAATCCCGAACAACCACTTGGAAGGCACTGGCGGAGATATACACAATCAAATATCGTAGGTCAAGTCTGAAAAGACGTTAGTGAAAGTTGGCCGGTGTTGCCATATTTACACGTCAAACACTTTATAAAAACACTGTAATTTAATACTTTCCGGGGTTATATCTTTTTGACCAATTCTTTTCATGACAATGAGAAAAACTTGTAAACATGAACAAACACTTGGTCAGTTTTTGTCACTTTTTAAAACTCTCTAGAAGAGAAATTACAATTTTAAGAGATAAGTTAGCGTCCTTCGGTCTTATTTGGAAACAATGCGTTTACAAATGTCCATATAAAAAGCACTGAAGCAGCCGCGCCTTATCGCGTTTGAACAACGTTTTCCAACGGCCGAGTTCGAGGTCCGCGTTGTGGTCTGGCATCACTGTTCGCCTACTGACCTATATACACAGGTCTTAACTGAAAACATGTGTATGTGTATGGGGCGGGAACATTTGGGATAAAGTTGTTGAGGCTTTCTCTAAGACACCCAAGGAGAATGATGCAATAATCACAAGGTAAGATATAATCTAGCCTTCCATTTCCTCTGGCGCGCGCATTGACGTCAGCTGGTGACATATTTTTAAATTGCCTATGGAGATTCACGTTGTTGTTAGCGGTTTTCTCGCCCCGGTCGCATATAACAAGCCGTTTCCATAACACTCATAGATAGATAAAATACGTTAGCGTTAAAGATACTACCGTAATTTCTACAGTCACTTCGATAGGTATTTTTCTTCTCTCCGATAGGCCTCAATAAAAATGCGATGCGACCTAATGGATGAACGGCCGCCCCTTTACGAACAAGGGTATGAATGGGGGCAATACTTTTCAGGATTATCGGAGACGTAAAAGTAGAGCGAGGGTCAAGGAGTGATTTTAATTTTAGAAATGCCATGACGAGTGGAGATAATCGTTATATGGTGTCTTGCACAGTTTAAAATGTTTAAGAACAGTTACCATAACTTTCATGGGCACTTTAATTATTATATTATTATCTATCGGTTAATATTAGATGTTATATTTTTACTAAAACAGTTTTTGTTAGATTTACTCGGTTACGGTCACCCATCCAAGTGGTAACCTCGCATTCTGTCGCTTGACTCCTTCGAACGATTTTATATTTGCTGTATGAGTTCTTCACCTATCATTTGTTATGAAGATCGAAATTCCAGGGATCCGCTGCATATGAATAAAGTCTTTTATTTTTGTAAAAATTCATTTTAACAATACTTCTTATTTATATTATTTTTGCAATAAAATATACTTAAATAATAGTCAGTATCGTACATTTTAAAGTATTTAACTACTGGAGTTATAAATAATTATTTTCACTTATATTCGTGGTAAAATTTATAATATAGTACTACTTGATTGCAATAAATTTATAAGAAATACTAACTATACTTTTTTATAAATTATCTAGATCTATAATACTATTTTGGCACGGACAACTAATAAAAAATGTAATATTTTATAGGTATTGGGAGGAGGGTAAAAAATATTGAGGTCGAAGGCCTATTACAATTTGAATGAGTTTTATGATGACGACTTCTAAGTCACAGTAGTTTTTATGTCTATGTTTTATATCTATGTTTATACTTATATTTCTTTATATGCCTTCGGGCTTTACAAATGAGAATTTATATTCTGATACAACGGAGTATATTTTGACTGATCGATTGAAGCATATTATAAGTCCCTGTTTATATCGTTTTTAAATACTGGGCTGTTCGTCTTTTTTCTTCTATAAATTATTGCTTATTGCATACCTGCCTTGTTTTAATTCTAAATTTATGTGATTTCGATTTATTTAGATTGTTTTTGTTAACCAGAGTGATTTTATTTTATATGTATTGTTTCACCATTTGTTTCTATATTTAGTTTTTCTGTGTTTCTAAACTAATACTACTTACTGTATATACTACTCTACTTCTTCTTCTTTTTTTTGTTTATTTGATGTTTACTAATTAGTTTTTTTCTGCAAGAACAACGATTTCTTATGACAATAAATCATATTATTAGGAAATCGTACAACAAAATCTTTACTATAATAACTTTTCCATAGTGTTTTTTCCGTAGTAATGTCCATACCATAAACATATAATATAAAGAGGGAGACAAAACATTCCATTCATAAAACACCATTTATTTACAATCACGCACAGTTCTACAGTTTCAAATAAGCTAGAAGAAGATGGCTTTAAAAAATGGCAACGCTGTAATAAGGTACGCGTTTAGATAATTTCGATCTAACATTAGTCCTAAATAAGTAATCGTTGTAGGTACTTTTTACAGAAATTCAGATAATATAAAGAAATAATCCATATTTTTGCAATATTTACTTAATATATAGACTTAGCTACATCACTGCTTTACCTAACAAAAAACATAACCTCATTAGTTTCACTTACCAACGAAATATTAATCCGGGGTTAGAATAGTCGAATTTCTGACACACCACGCACTGACTAATCATTGTAGATGTCTAATAAATAGCTCTAAATAGTTTCAGTTCGAAAAAACACTAAAAATTAATCCAAAAACATAATAGATCACAAACAATCACAAGAGCAGCAGCGATAAATCGGTAATAATATCGCCGGTGATGAAAATAGTAAACTTCACGGTCATTTTTACACTAGCAGGTAAAAATGGGCATACAGCGTTATTACTGTGATTTCCTTTCCTTCCGTTTAAGGTACATACTCTCTTACCTTCGATCTTATAATCCGTTTTATAATTAAATTTCATAAAAAAATAAAACACAAAAAGTATTTTTTGCAACAGAACCAACAATAGGTAATATCACACAAATTTGAATTCACATCACCATATTTCTTATTATGAATTATTTCACAACAGAAAAAAAATCGGGTAATGTACAACTAACAAAACGTTTAAAATTCGTATACATCAAGCACGTGGAACTCTCGACTACGTCATCCATCCCATTCCCGAGTCTCGAAACATACTGAAGCAACGATAGTCGCGCGCGGGGCAGGTATCCAAGCAAGGGCGAAACATGCGGTGTGGTCTGACAACACTGTTAGTATACTCTAGTGACCCACATTGTCTCTAACTGAATCCAGATGCAACGGCGCGACAGTATGTGAATAAAGAGGGTTTATACCTTAGTATTTAGATATTCGATTAAAAAAAAAGTATGTAGACTTTCTCTAGGACACCCTAGGAGTCATCCATTTAAATATAATAAGTAATTTCCATAACATTCTGTATATTTCAGTTTAAGTTTGCCCTTTTCTTGAAAACATATTTTCCAATAGATCTATGGTTTAGCTCAAGATAAAACAGATAGCTCGACCTATGTAATTTCCTAAGATGACAACGACAGATATTTTTTACTTTTCTCCGCGGACACCAATAAATAATAATCGATACGACAATGGATCAGTGGCCTTTTATAGACAAAGGCGGGCATTTAGTACTCGTGCAGAATGCGAGAACTCGTGCTTCAGTTTGATTTATGTTCTTTAAGTCTTTTTTCAAACGTTGTCCTCTGAACAGCTTCCGCATTAAGTTTGTTATATACTTCATAATTTTGTTCTTTTTAGTTGTACTTTTGCTGTACAGGGCCAGCCAAATGAATCGACTATATTATTTAGATCATTAATATCTAATGGACGGGAAATTATTGTAGTAATGGTATTTTTTGACCAGTTTTATTTGGACGTTTCCGCATGAAGAGCGAGGGGAGAAAAATGTATAAAAACCATAATAGAACGTGTCTTATCATAGGCGTGCTTAAGCAATAATTTATTAAATGTAAAATTTATACGCAGATTATTCCTGAAAATTCGGAAATATATTTTTTTTCTCAAAATATATGTCTATTGGTATTATTATTTAATTACTAATCTCTACCTCTTCACATTCACTTCGTTGGTTGGCAACATTGTGCGCAATACAAATATGACCGGTAAACTGTGGGTACCAACCCATTTTTTTACTCATAAAATTTAACTTTTTACTGCGCACCTCATAAGTTGTACGTATCCATAGTTAGAGAAAATGAAATATCATCATTATAAGCTCGCTGTTCTTAATAATTTGACCTAACGTGATAAGCAAGATCGCTGTTCTTCAACGTCTTTTGCAAATTCGTTCAAATTTTATAAAACGCATTGAGAATAATAACTGTGATCACTTAAAGCACACTACATGGTGTTATGTAGTGTGCTTTATATCATATTATCAAACCGGCAAATCCCGAGCTGAAAATAAATTGAACAAAAATATCCATAAATGGCGCTTTGAATTATTAAGCGAAATATACATATGAAATCTCAAAATATACGTGGCCGCTCCTGAGGCCCTTCGCAATCAATATTTTATTGAGGCAGTCTCGAGGTTCAAAAAAGGTTAGCGCATTATAGGCGATGTTGTCATATTGCAACATAGAATTCTAAATGCACGTGTTCAGTTTTTGACAACAAGATATCTTTGACGCCCGTTATCACTTCTTTTTCAAACTTTTTAGACAAAGAAAACTACAATTTTATGGTACATACTCTCTTACCTTCGATCTTATTTTAAAATTATCCGTTTTATAATTAAATTCCATAAAAAAATAAAACACAAAAAGTATATTTTTCAACAGAACCAATACTAGATAATATCACACCAATTTGAAATCACATCACAACATCTCTTATTATGAATTATTTCACAACAAAAAACAATCGGGTTTGTTCGGGCAATACAACTAACAAAACGTTTAAAATTCGTTTATGTCAAGCAAGTGGAACCCTCGACAACGTCGTTCCACTCTCGAGTCTCGAAACATACTGAAGCATGAAGCAACGATAGTGGCGTGCCACCGGTATTCAAGCTACGGCGAGATACGCGGTGTGATCTGACAACACTGTTAGTATACTCTAGTGACCCACATTGTTGCTAAGTGAATCTAGATGGACCGGCGCGACAGTATGTGGTTTCACCTTAGTATTTAGATATTCCATTTAATAAAAAAAAATGTAGACTTTGTCTAGGACACCCAAGGAGTAACCTATTTAAATATAATAAGTCATTTCCATAACACATTGTATATTCCTTTAAATAATCTCCCACTAATTCAAACAGTATAAGTTTCATTATGTGTTGAAAGTTTAATGAATAAATAATAAGTAAAGTTGAAAAATAGTCTAGTAATTTTGACGGTCCCTGTATTTAGTATATTTTCGCAAGTTATATATTACGAAATTTGGAATAGCACCTCAGTGGACATCGTCATATAGAAGACCAATAGGAACATGTAATTTCTGAGACGATATTTAATTAAAAACGTATTAAGACAAACGTGAAAAAATAACGTATTACCACTGGACGACGGATGTATTGGTTAATCATTAGAAAACTGATACCTATACATTCAATATATTTAACGCCATGTGTTATTTCAAGAAAAAAGTGTCGATACGTCTTGAAGAACCATTTTTGTCCGATGATATAAATAATTCGTAACTTTCGGAAACTTGTCAGCCCTGAAACTTAAATATTTTGTCAATCATTATTACGAACAGCCAAAAAGACTTACAAAATGAATTTGGCGATAGCTTTCGTAGAATCCAATCTCGTTTGACATATATTTATTGAAATCGATGTCACAAAGTTTTGATACCTGGGATAAATAATTCCCAACTTTTATTCAAACCGACTAAGTGGTTTATATAAATGCCGGCAACCAGAAATAATTAATTATTAAGATATTAAATATAAAACATAAAACGTGTATTATTTTGATGAAAATTTATGATACATTTTCTTGAAGAAAATAGTTATATCATATATCACAAGACCTATAAATTTAATCCATTAAACTATGCAAAATATTTTCAGTATGACTTTGCTTGGAAAGTAGTTGAATGTAAAATAATTTAATAAAAACACGAGAGTGTGAATCGGTCGAGGGTTCTTATTTTAAAATTATTCTGCATCTGGCAAAACAAACAATCAAACATTTGAAAGCAGGCAACCAGATTACTGCAAACTATAATAATGCAACAGGAAAAATTCTTTGAAATTTATTAACATAACCGATAATGCAGGGTAAAGATTTTAATTTCTAACTGTATTGAAGTGTAATGTGAAGAACTTAAGAAAACACATGTCAAGCTTTATACATTTATTAATTTAAATCTAATTAAATCGAACCAAATTAAAAATTAGTATATCTGTTACATAAAATGGTAAAGCAAAAAATAAATACTTTTAGTGGGAGGGCTGAACCAGATCTTTAATAATACATTTTCAACATTCGGCATCACTTTAGTTAGGTTCAATCTCCTCGGTTAGTGATGTCCATTTTTTACTAGGAGATTGGCAACCGCGTTGAAACCTCTTTCCACTAGATATGAGGATAGGAAAGCAATTAGAAGGTTCCTCCGTATTACGGGATATCTAAAAGGTATGTCTCTTTGAAGCCAGATTTTCTAATATCCGTTTTTCAACTGAACCTTAAGTTCTTTGTTAGTTCTTATTCCGATCAGTTCCTCTTGTAATGTAACTTCCGTGTATTCAATGTCACCATATGGATTCATTATCCACTGTGGTATTACCAGAGTCAAAACATCCTCAAACCTAGTTTTAAAATCTGAATAGAGGGCATTTAAATTTTGAACGTAGATTGAAACGTCATCTTCCTGACAGTTTGTCTGTGACGAATTGGGAAACTCGGAAAATTCGCTAAAGTCAGTGCAAGTACGAGTCTTCTTACACTGTCTTTGCGAAACTCTGAGATAAGAATTTCTGCGCGTATGCGGTTAAATTCATGATATTGATGTTACATTATGTACAAGTTTATTAAATATACTAAATTAATTAGGGGGAAGTAGGGGAATCCCAGTCAGGTGGAGAATTCCGGTTACTTGAAATTTCTACAGTATAAATCTAAATCTAAAAGTTAAATGCATGTGGTTTCGCTGTGATCACCCCAGTGTAATGGCAACAATTGAATCTCAACTTATTTGCTCTCTTTCAGTTGAATCGAAGCAAACATAAGTACAAAAATAATAAATTTTTTTGCGTGCCCTTATATCGTACTTTCCCGGAAGTAATTGGTCTAATGATTTCTGCGTTTGTAGCTATCTAAATCACGAGGTTTAATTTTAGGATTAGGTTTTTTATTGCAAGAAGCTCTCGGGTAATGCCGGTCAAAACATTGGGACAATACCAGTCATGTTTTATTTGCGAAGAATATGGAACATGGGATGAGCTTGGGTATCGCTGTACGATGTGTGGCCATTGGATTTATTAATTATGCAGTGGGTGGGTCACTCCTGAAAACTATAAATGCGATATTTGTTTAAGAGAGTAGGACTCTTACTGTTACTGTAATCATATGGGGCCCAAAAATATGCTTGGACTTGAAGCTTGAAATATTTGCTAGGACCTAGAACAAAGTTGAAGATGGTAAAATATTTTATGTAAATTATGATTTACTTCGTATTTTTTAATAAAACTGCTTACAAGCTTATTTCTGAAGTTTAATTTTTCATTTGTAGTTACGTTACTAGTTCAAAAAATGATATCAGAGTGTGTAAGGATTATTTTAAAGTTTTGAATATTTTTTGTTGGTTAAATGTCATTTTAAAATATTGACAGTAATGGATGCCGGGTTTGTTTGTTTGTTCATACTTGCTTCGATTTGTTAACACGGCTGTTTGTCTTCTTGCTGTTTATAAATATTCGTTGCCATGATCTAGTGGATGAGTCAGGCTCCTACTCTATTTACTTATATCAGAAGACTAATATTTTATCAATTATACATAATCTAGCTTAAGTGACTGCCATTCCCCCATTCTCCCCTACTATGTACTTAAATTTAATTTAATTAATGTATATTTTAATATTTAATACAGTGCATCGCTACTAATATTATAATTGCGAAAACAAGTGTAAAGATGGTTTCACGAAAAATGGATACGACTTAATGATTTCCTGGGTCGGTCCCATTGTGTCGACAAGAGCTTGGCAATAAACAAGTGAAGTATGAAGGGACGGACTAAGAAAAACAAGTAATGATATGATTATATTAATGTAATCAAATGAAATAACATTTTTTAAAAATATTACTAGTCATATTTATTTACATTTATAATGTCATTCTATAGATAGTTCTGTTTCGCTATCGCTATCCTCATCAGAATTAATTATAATAATTGGATTAATTATACGATCCAGACTAATTTACGAATTTTCTACAGTTATTACGTGACGGACTGAATTTTTCCAACTACCTGGGGGAATATTATTAAAGCATTTTCGTATTAATTCTACAACACTAGAACTTAAAGTCGGAGAAATATTTTCAGACCTAACCAGTGATTTTAACTGATGCCACATATGCTCTATGGGGTTAAAAATTTCCCAATTTCTTCTGCCAATGTGTCACAAACATATACTTTTTTTATACAAAATGTCTTTAAAACTTCTAAAAGATCACTTTTTTTATAACTTTCTTCAAAATATATATCATTCGCCGCCATGTAGTTCTGAATCTCCAATTTTGTATTATTTGAGCTTGGAGCTTTATGTAATTGGCGACTGTGATAGCTCGCATTGTCCATTACTATCACGCTATTCTGAGGAATGTTTGGTAAAAGACAGTTCTTGAACCATTCCTCAAAAACTAACAAATTTTACCACAAATAGATATTTAAATATAAATTAAGCAACCTAACCTACCTGATGTGCCTATATTTAATTATAATTATTACAATCCGGTCTTTTCCACATAATAATAACAAACGGTCTTAAATAATGGGATGGCCATAGGTACTTTTACTGCAGTCATTAAGTTATATGCATTTTTCGTGAAACAATCTTTACCTACACAAGACCGCAGTCCTGTAGTGTATTGTCGGTCTATTTGTTACGTTTTCACGTAAAACTAAACAAGAAATCTATCTGTGTATGTGGATTATTGCATTTATTATCGGGACCCCCATTTACATCTCACATACCCCATATTTTTCTTTTCGCTGATATGGACCCCTTGCAGTTTGTCGGCGACCCCTGGGGCTCGATATAGACCACTGTTCTATTTTTCTTTTTCCAAAAAATCTTATTTTATTAATTTTCCAAAACGTGCCTATTTTGACTCACTAGGTTCCTAATTTGCAAGAGAGAATCGTAGAGAGGCAAGATATAAAAAATTTATCGATATACCGAAAATGGTTAGGTTTTTAACAGAATATCGAATAAAAAATGTCGGTGAAATGGTATTTCAAAGATTTTCTACAGAATTTTAATGAAAATCAACAAAAACTTTGTGCCGTCATTAAACCTCCCTTTTTCTAATCGACTGACCGTGCAGCCTCAAACATCGGTGGAAATTCGGAAACCGAAATTAAACGGAAATTGACTTTCTTGATTTGATTTGTTACAAAAAAGGCCATTCGTTATTTGGTGATTCGTTTATAAGAACACTAAAGGTCAATATAATAAATCTCTTTTCTCGGTTAAGTGCTGGCTAAAGAAAAAGTTAAATACCTGATACCGTAATGAGCTTTATTTTGATATTAAATGAGTTTAAACGAATAAAACAATTACGAGGAGTGTAATTATCTAAATATTGTTTCACGAAAAATCGATATAACTTAATGACTGCAGTAAAAGTACCTGCGGCGATCCCATTATTTATGACCGTTTGTTATTGTTATGTGGAAAGGACCGGATTGTAATAATTATAATTAAATATATGCACATCAGGTAGGTTAGGTTGCTTAATTTATATTTAAATATCTTTTTGTGGTAAAATTTGTTAGTTTTTGAGGAATGGTTCAAGAATTGTCTTTTACCAAACATCCCTCAGAATAGCGTGATAGTAATGGACAATGCGAGCTATCACAGTCGCCAATTACATAAAGCTCCAAGCTCAAATAAGACAAAATTGGAGATTCAGAACTACATGGCGGCGAATGATATATATTTTGTAGAAAGTTATAAAAAAAGTATATGTTTGTGACACATTGGCCGAAGAAATTGGACATACAGTGCTACGGCTCCCACCCTATTATTGCATTTTTAACCCCATAGAGCATATGTGGCACCAGTTAAAATCACTGAAAATATTTCTCCGACTTTAAGTTCTAGTGTTGTAGAATTAATACGAAAATGCTTTAATGATATTCCCCCAGGCAGTTGGAAAAATTCAGTCCGTCACGTAATAACTGTAGAAAATTTGTTTATTAGTCTGGATCGTATAATTAATCCAATTATAATTAATTTTGATGAGGATAGCGATAGCGAAACAGAATTATCTATAGAATGACATTATAAATGTAAATAAATATGACTAGTAATATTTAAAAATTATTTCATTTGATTACATTAATATAATCATATCATTACTTGTTTTCCTTAGTCCGTCCCTTCATACTTCACTTGTTTATTGCCAAGCTCTTGTCGACACAATGGGACCGACCCAGGAAATAATTAAGTCGTATCCATTTTTCGTGAAACAATCTTTAGTTGATATTTTTGGCATAGGGACTACACTTCTATCATTCCGTTATAAAAATGTTTCTCTTCTGTACCACCAGAGGCCACTTTACCTGAATAAAAGATTTGTATAATAACTATTAAATTTAGTTATCATATTTTCAGAATCATTTTTATATTTACTGATAATAACGATTGCAAATTTGCGAACTTGTGCTTTAATATCATCAGTTCGGAAATCCATTTGGCTGTATTTTCTTGGACGTGAGCCAACACGCAGGCTTATCACTGTTAACCGACAATCTTACTAAAATTTATAACTTTCTTTAAGGAATTGACGTCGTTGCTTATTGGTAACGATTGAATGCGAACAGATGTTTTATTCAGTTTGGAGAAAATAATATTTTCCGCAGGTGCATGAAAATAAGCTTATGTCAGTATAAAAGTAAGGTTATGTCACTAAACGAAGGATTACTATTCTTATTCGAATAAATTGGTCGGTGCTTGAGAAATATCGATTATAAAACTAAATAAATAATGAGTCATAGACGTATTTTGGAATTCCATTGTCTTTATTTTGATTTATATCACAACGTTTCAACTGGTAAACATCTCCCGTCATCTTCAGGACAATACTACACGGTAAATAATATCACAATGTGTAGGTATCTTCATTAAATTTAATTTTACCATGGCGGTTGTTCTGACAACACATTGTCTTCTTCAGATGCATTATCACCTTCTTATTTATATCTTAAGGGTAAATAATATAAAGTTACAGTTTTATTATGGGTTTATTAATACACTCCCCGGCACAAAATTCCGACACTTTGTGTGTTGTGTTTTATAACTTTTTTATTTTTATTCCGTTTTTCATAATTTTTTCACCAGTTTGTAAGGGTGGACATTTTTTTACCGGCAACTTTCAGTTCTTAGCATATAACTTACTAAAATATAAGTATTTGCCTGTAGAAACGATTATAGTTTGCGAAATATATGTTACTTCCTGCATTAGAAAGCAATTTTAAAAGTTTTTTTTTATATATAATAGCTGCAGTATTCAAATTTGAATTTAAAAATGTATCGCCGGTCACGTGTCCCCAGTCAATAATATCTAACTTTACCCTTTTATATTTCGCGTCATTTTACTAAAGATACTTTAATATATAAATAATTTACACTCCTACTACAATTTGTATTGAAAAAATAATGTTGAAAGATCAACAGTTTAGTTTCTCTAACGCTATTATTAACCAGAAGATCCGTCCCCGCAGCTGCATGTATCGCCAGTCACGGCAGAAATTGCTTATAAATAACGCCACTAGAGGTCCGCCTAATAGTTTTTCAAATATGACGGTATGTGTTTGAATTTGTGTAAAGCGTGCGCCTGTTTATGTAAGTTCCTTATTATATTTATTTAGGTATAAACTAGAACATTGCTTACTTTTTACCAGGCGTATGTTTTTCTGTTGTATCGCCGGTCACAGGGTTAACTCATACCTAGTAGTCTTAATTAAGGGAAAAATACTACACGAAGTCCTTCTCTTGAGTACATATACTCATTTCAGTCTAAAAAAGTTTAAGAAATAGCGTGTATTAGCTGTTATCCACGAATTTGTGCATTTTTGTTCGCCGGTCACAGTAACACCGGTCACGCATGAAAATGTTACCGGAGATACATTGATGTGATGGTTTGTTATCCGAATCTATATACAATATTTTTTTATTAACCATTTATAAACCATTAAGGAAAAATATATTTTGATGTGCATGTTTCCTTTACACTTAGGTAGATTAAAAATATGACTTCAAATATTTTCTTAGTATTTTAACATTCTATAAGTAACATTCCAAAACTTTATAAGCCAATATAAGACAAGGCTGTTATAAATAATAAGAAAATGATTATAGTGACTGATTAAAATAACTCAGTTCCAAATATTGGCGTTATATGATCCAGAAGAGTAAAATTAGCCATGTGACCGGCGTTAAATTATTAAAAAAATCGATGCTATAGACGAAGATCTTTGTGGCGATGATCTCTTGCGCGGACATATATAATTCCTCTAATTAAATTTATAAAGTTGTGTCGAGACACATGTGCTACGAAACTTTTGGGACACATTTTCGATTCCAGTTACTAGAAACACTAAAGACGTGCTTGTTTCGAAATATTTTACAAACCATAGTGTCGATGCATTCACGACACGCAAAGATAAATATTTTTCGAAACATTTTTAGTTAAAAATATAAAGTTTTGGTAATACACATGCGCTTATAAATTGTAGCGATACATTTTCGAATTAAATCATCAATCAAAACAAATTGGGATTCTTTTGCTTCGAATTATTTACCAAACATGATATCCATTCATTTACGAAACTTGTGATGAAAATATTTTTCGAAACAAATACCCAACCTTTGTTTTCTGTGCATACAAGCAAATCTTTTTTTCTGTGGCATTCACCCTCACCTAATAAACCTTCTATTTTTTCTGTGCTTCACCTTGCCATAATAACCTATAATTTTTGCATTTATCATAGGCACATCTATTTAATTAAAAATAACGTATAACATAAGCACCAACATTTTCTAATTAGTCATTCCATATAAAATGTTTTGATTACAACAAATTTTCTCGCACAAAAAAGCGGAAACGAGGCTGTTAAAGAAAAAGAAAATAAAAAGGGGAAAGTTGGGGTGAGTTTCGTTTAATTATAGCTTTAAAAGAAATGTTTAAGGCCGAAAAGCTACTTAATTACAATGCCCTAAATGTGTCAAGAATAAAACAGGATATTATTATCTTGAAAAGACTACGTCGGGACGAGATAAAGAACTTTATTTTTTTTTTGGTTGCGTATTTTTATTTTCTATGGCAATATTATTATTATAATATACTATTTTTAAACATCTATTCATAAAAATACATTTTTGTCGTTCAGATAAGAGAGAGTCGCATTATTTTGACATTGATTTACTGGACAACACATAATTTGTTACTGTAGTACCTACTAGGGCCATAAGCTATATTTTCGAGATTAAGGGTATTTTATATCGCATAATTATATATGTATTACTGCTACCACCAAAAAAACAACTCAGGAATGGTAGAAAAATGTTTATTGTACACCACAATAAATACGAAAATATCTGTCAATAACATTAACAATATTAACTTAAGTTATTAATTTAAAGTAACTTAAAGTAATAAATAAAAATGAGCTAATTCATCAGCCAAAAACTTCTTTTAATAAGATTTTCTCGCATGAGATTGAAAAGGCCAGTCTCCTGGAAGACTCCACCAGTAATCGGTCATCATGTGAATGTCCCATCTATCCTGATATCTCTCTTCCATTAGTTCTTATATCCTGGTGAAATCATTCCCCCTGTTCTTCACTAAGGTCGCCAAGATTTTCTGGGAATCGTTCCAAGTGCCTGTGGAGATAATGAATCTTAATGCTAATATTACACCCCTGTTGGTAAAAGTTGTTGAGTATATATTCCCCTATCTCTTGGTAATTTCCGATTTATTATTTCCAACAAAATCTTGCACAACTTTAACAAGAGAGCACCATCTATTCAATTCAGTAAAATGTGAATCTTTATGCGCTCTCTGATCTGATTTCCATCAAATATTCCGGCTTTCAATTTCTCCTTGCTGACTGCAGGTAATTTACTGGACAAGTATTCAAAACACGCACCATTCTTCAACTAAATTTTGCAAAGTGCATGCAGGCAATATGGGGATTATATACGTATTAATACCCTAGGACACAAGGAATTAATTTACGAGGCTTACGGGATACGATTTCATTCTCCTTTATTGCCTTCTAATGTATATTTTGTGCTAATTGCAAATACGAAAATAAGAAATCTGCAGGTGCAAAAAATTTCAAGGAACAATTATTTCTTATCTGTAATAATTATATGGCCTTTTGCCAATATAAGATTAGGTACTTCCAGTGATTTATGAATAAAAAGGTATAATTAAAAAGGCATTAGTCTTGGTTAAATTTATGACCATTATAATTGTCAAATGTATTAATATTAAAATTTATAGTAGGTACTATCTCAAAAACTAGAGCTGATACGAGGAAAGGCTAAGAGTTTTTGGAATCATAGAAGATGATCTTTAATTAAAAATATACGTTTGCGAATAAATGTATTTATTTTTGTGCAAAAATATTTATTAAAGCTTTTTAAAATAATTCACATTTCATTCTTAATTCTTTGCATAAAACATTTTAATTATTAAATTGCATAAAATTTGCATAGAAACTTTTTTTCAGCGGAAAAGTTGAAATAATGTATTTTTATAAAAAAAAAACGGGAAACTTTATTCCGGTTATTACACACGGGACCAAAAGTCGGATATATTTCCTTGAAAGTAAAATATAAGAAATTCATTATCTAACTTTTGCTGTATAATTTTTTCCCTAAGACGAAGTTCTGAATATATATATTTTAAAACAAGAAGTCATAAAGCTTGTAAAAGTTCTAATGACAATATTTCTTTTAATATTATTTTTTACATTTCGATTGCACCTGTACAACACAGTACCTTCTAATTACTTTACTTAAAAGTATAATTTCATTTCTTCCACTGAAAATAAACCAATAAATTAAATCATCCTTAATAAAACTTTACTCATTCAACAACCCTCTCTTAACAGTTAAGATAACGCATTTTTGCAAAAAGAGGAAAGGGCAACGCTTGAAACTTTGTATTAAAATATTTTATTGCTTTTATTACACATGGGAACTAAGGGGGAAAACTAAGAGTCGAGTATATTCTTGGTAACAAAATAAAAGAAACTTATTATCTAAGTTTTGTTGAATAATTCTTTACCCGAGGCCTGAAAGAACAATACAGTCTAAACGGTGACAGTCGCAAAGTTTACTGCCATACTGCGAAACACGCTATGTTGCTAGCTCTCCTGCTTATATATTTGGCTGTCAAGTAAGGTTGAGTAACATAGTATCAGGCTATCAGCTTCTTATATTATTAAAAAGGAATCATTACTGCTGCCATTCAAAAGCTGGAACATGTTGTTTCCAATTAATTGAAAAAAAAGAACTTATTTATCCGAACTGTTTAAAGTAACTTCTTATTTTGACCTACCCCCAGTAAATCGGAATTTTAAAATAGATAATCTCAAAAACACCTGTTAGTTTTTTTTTTTTTTTTTTTTTTTTTTAATATTTCCGTCGGTCTAATTTCCGCGACTAAGGCCAATCACCGACGCCAGGGAATTTGTCACACCCTATCTGGGAATTTTGCCGAATCCCTCTTTGTCGAGGGTAGGGTTCTTTAACGTGCCCAACATCCATGAACACGGGACCCACAGTTTAACGTCCCTTCCGAAGGACGGTGCAACTTGCTTAAAACCAAATTCCAAATTTTAACGTCGACGCTTGTATGAGCCGGGGAACGAACCCGGGTCGCCACGGTACAAGGCCGCTGCACTGACCATTGCACCACGAGCGCCGATTTATTTAGTTTTTTAATAGGTATCTTATAATATCTAATTAGAGGAATTATATATGTCTGCGCAAAAGATCATCGTCACAACGATCTTGGTCTACTTTAGTATAGCATAGATTTTTTAATAATTTAACGCCCGTCACATGGCTAATTTTACTCTTCTGAATCATGCAATGCTAATATTTGGAACTGAGTTATTTTAATCAGTCACTATAACCATTTTCCTATTATTTATAACAGCCCTGTCTTATATTGGCTTAATGTTCCTTATAGAATGTTAAAATACTAAGAAAATTAGCCATATTTTTAATCTACCTAGGTGTAAACGAAACTTGCACATCAAAATATATTTTTCCTTAATGGTTTATAAATGGTTAATAAAAAAATATTGTATATAGCTTTGGATAACAAACCGTCACATCAATGTATCTCCGGTAACATTTTCATTCGTGACCGGTGTTACTGTGACCGGTGATACAAAAATGCACAAATTCGTGGATAACAGCTAATACAAGCTATTTGTTAAACTTTGTTAGACTGAAATGAGTATCTGCACTCAAGAGAATGACTTCGTGTAGTATTCTTTCCTTCATTAAGACTACTAGGTCTGAGTTAACCCTGTGACCGGCAATACAACATAAAAACATACGCCTGTTAAAAACGAGGCAATGTTCTAGTTTATACCTAAATAAACATAATAAGGAACTTTCCTAAACAGGAGCACGCTTTACACAAATTCAAACACATACCGGCGATACATGCAGCTGCGGGGACGGAAGTTCTGGTTAATAATTGCGTTAGAGAAACGAAACTGTTGATCTTTGAACATTATTTTTTCAATACAAATTGTAGTAGGAGTGTAAATTATTTATATATAAAAGTAACTTTAGATTTCGCGCCATTCAATGGCGCCCCTCCTCCCAATCCATATACCAGGAAATGTTTCATCCAGAAAGTGGCGTACGGGTAATGCATAATGGGGGGGAGGTCCGTCTTGTTGAAATATTGGATTTTCTTCCTGGTAACGTTAGTCGTTTTCCATAATTTCCATCAGCGCTGGGTTGACAGCATTCTCCAACAAGTCTAAATAAGTATCTCCATTTAAATTTCCGGTAAGAAAAATGGTTCAATTATGTGATCACCGAAAATACTAGGCCAAACGTTTAATTTCCTGAGGATTTTGAGTATGAACCTCGTGGTAAATCCTTGGATTCGTGTCGGACCAGTAGCGACCGTTATGTCGATTGACAGTGCCAAAAAGAACATTCGTTTGAGAAGCAAACGTTAAAAAGGTAGTTCGGATAATTTAATACTTGTTCTGACATTACTTCACAAAAGTGTAAACGGCGGTCAATATCATCTTCATTCAATTCTTGGCGAAATTGAATTTCTTATAATGTTTCAGAATTCTCTGTACAGTGGTCCGCGAAATTCCCGTTACATCAGACATTTTTCTGGTACTTAATGTTGGATTCATACTAACTTAACCCAGAACAGCTACTTCTACTGCTTCACTTCTTACCGGATTTTCAATGATCCTTTTTTTATTTGCCACTGAACCAGTTTGCCGAAATATTACCACTAATTCTAGGATATAACCATGATGTACGTGTCTATCTGGATGTCTACCATTAAACAAAGTTGCCGTTACTCTTGCACATTGATTGTTTATAAAACACAATTGAATAATTTCCACTCTCTCCTCAATAGAATAAACCATTTTTTATGTCACGATCAAATCAAAAGAAAATAATAGCGCAGAAATAACGTATGTAGATCTGGATCGACCACTTTACTAAAGATAAAGTTGAATTGACTGATACTTATTACTTTAAAAAAAAATTGTTTACGCACAAACCGGTGTACTTGATAAGAGGTGCAGTGAAGTGTTTCAAATTCCGTTGCTCGGCGGCGCATAGCTAAAATTTACAAAACGAAGCGCCATTTTAAATGGAATTTAATGCCCTTTAAAAAGGTGTATCACAACATACCCATTCCCATTTGAAAAAACAAGGGCAGTAGCCGCCCCCGCTAAGGGGTTGAGGTTACAGGGATGAAATTAATAGTGAATCGTGTCCCCCTGAAAACGCAAGTTTACGGGTCGGAGTTTTTTTTTAATTTTCAAGTAAACAGCCGTTAACCTTGTTGGACTGTTTTCGATGGGCCACCCTGTATATTAATGATGCGCATTAAATGGTAAATTAATTATAAATGAAGCAGGTAATAGTACATTTGAACCTAAATTTACCCATCGTGGGTTGCTTTACACGCAACTTGGCAACGTCGAAAATTGTGCCGATCAGGACGTAGATGCTAGTTTGAAAGGACGTGGTTTTTTAACGAAAATCCGCAGACCCTTTGTAAAGTTCTGATAAAAATGTTGACGAAAACAGAACAAGGGTGTATAAATAAAAGAAACTTTGGAGGACTTTTATCCAGAAGTTTTTAATGTTATTTCGACGGTAAAAGAATTTTTATAACTTTTCTTTTAGAGCCCGTTCTTTTATCTTAAGACGAAACGGTTTACAAACAGTGTTTCAGCGAATCAAAGAGTAAGAGGTTTCCGATCTTAAAAGTACTATTTCGGAACCGACGGACGGAGAATACTTTCTTTCTAAAGCCTTCTTTCGCGGAGAAACCATACATTTTAAAATAGATTTAAAGGCAACAATATTATGAATTTTACAGTATTTTCTAAAACCTATATACATGAAAATACAAAGCAAATGGCATCGTATGAAGTCGGAAATCTATTTGCTTGCCAGGTAAAAATATTGCGAAGGGATTTGCATTTAAAATATACAGCCTTCGTCATCTAACCCCCTGAGAAGGGTAGTTGTTACCCTTAAAATCTTAAATGGACGTTCCCATTGATCGAAGTTACTACGAAGGTCTGAGTTAACCCTGTGACCGGCAATACAACATAAAAACATACGCCTGTTAAAAACGAGGCAATGTTCTAGTTTATACCTAAATAAACATAATAAGGAACTTTCCTAAACAGGAGCACGCTTTACACAAATTCAAACACATACCGGCGATACATGCAGCTGCGGGGATGGAAGTTCTGGTTAATAATTGCGTTAGAGAAACGAAACTGTTGATCTTTGAACATTATTTTTTCAATACAAATTGTAGTAGGAGTGTAAATTATTTATATATAAAAGTAACTTTAGATTTCGCGCCATTCAATGGCGCCCCTCCTCCCAATCCATATACCAGGAAATGTTTCATCCAGAAAGTGGCGTACGGGTAATGCATAATGGGGGGGAGGTCCGTCTTGTTGAAATATTGGATTTTCTTCCTGGTAACGTTAGTCGTTTTCCATAATTTCCATCAGCGCTGGGTTGACAGCATTCTCCAACAAGTCTAAATAAGTATCTCCATTTAAATTTCCGGTAAGAAAAATGGTTCAATTATGTGATCACCGAAAATACTAGGCCAAACGTTTAATTTCCTGAGGATTTTGAGTATGAACCTCGTGGTAAATCCTTGGATTCGTGTCGGACCAGTAGCGACCGTTATGTCGATTGACAGTGCCAAAAAGAACATTCGTTTGAGAAGCAAACGTTAAAAAGGTAGTTCGGATAATTTAATACTTGTTCTGACATTACTTCACAAAAGTGTAAACGGCGGTCAATATCATCTTCATTCAATTCTTGGCGAAATTGAATTTCTTATAATGTTTCAGAATTCTCTGTACAGTGGTCCGCGAAATTCCCGTTACATCAGACATTTTTCTGGTACTTAATGTTGGATTCATACTAACTTAACCCAGAACAGCTACTTCTACTGCTTCACTTCTTACCGGATTTTCAATGATCCTTTTTTTATTTGCCACTGAACCAGTTTGCCGAAATATTACCACTAATTCTAGGATATAACCATGATGTACGTGTCTATCTGGATGTCTACCATTAAACAAAGTTGCCGTTACTCTTGCACATTGATTGTTTATAAAACACAATTGAATAATTTCCACTCTCTCCTCAATAGAATAAACCATTTTTTATGTCACGATCAAATCAAAAGAAAATAATAGCGCAGAAATAACGTATGTAGATCTGGATCGACCACTTTACTAAAGATAAAGTTGAATTGACTGATACTTATTACTTTAAAAAAAAATTGTTTACGCACAAACCGGTGTACTTGACAAGAGGTGCAGTGAAGTGTTTCAAATTCCGTTGCTCGGCGGCGCATAGCTAAAATTTACAAAACGAAGCGCCATTTTAAATGGAATTTAATGCCCTTTAAAAAGGTGTATCACAACATACCCATTCCCATTTGAAAAAACAAGGGCAGTAGCCGCCCCCGCTAAGGGGTTGAGGTTACAGGGATGAAATTAATAGTGAATCGTGTCCCCCTGAAAACGCAAGTTTACGGGTCGGAGTTTTTTTTTAATTTTCAAGTAAACAGCCGTTAACCTTGTTGGACTGTTTTCGATGGGCCACCCTGTATATTAATGATGCGCATTAAATGGTAAATTAATTATAAATGAAGCAGGTAATAGTACATTTGAACCTAAATTTACCCATCGTGGGTTGCTTTACACGCAACTTGGCAACGTCGAAAATTGTGCCGATCAGGACGTAGATGCTAGTTTGAAAGGACGTGGTTTTTTAACGAAAATCCGCAGACCCTTTGTAAAGTTCTGATAAAAATGTTGACGAAAACAGAACAAGGGTGTATAAATAAAAGAAACTTTGGAGGACTTTTATCCAGAAGTTTTTAATGTTATTTCGACGGTAAAAGAATTTTTATAACTTTTCTTTTAGAGCCCGTTCTTTTATCTTAAGACGAAACGGTTTACAAACAGTGTTTCAGCGAATCAAAGAGTAAGAGGTTTCCGATCTTAAAAGTACTATTTCGGAACCGACGGACGGAGAATACTTTTTTTCTAAAGCCTTCTTTCGCGGAGAAACCATACATTTTAAAATAGATTTAAAGGCAACAATATTATGAATTTTACAGTATTTTCTAAAACCTATATACATGAAAATACAAAGCAAATGGCATCGTATGAAGTCGGAAATCTATTTGCTTGCCAGGTAAAAATATTGCGAAGGGATTTGCATTTAAAATATACAGCCTTCGTCATCTAACCCCCTGAGAAGGGTAGTTGTTACCCTTAAAATCTTAAATGGACGTTCCCATTGATCGAAGTTACTACCTACGTACCCCTATTCATTTTACTAAAAGAAGAATGAATATAATAACCTAAAAACCACAAATGTTAGTACAGGTGAATTCCCATTACTTCCAATTCATGAATGCGTTTTCTTGGAAACTACTACAGGGATATAAGAAATTAGAGCATTATTGGAAATACAGGGTGTTATGAAAATCACTTATTATATTTAAATGGGTGACTCCTAGGGTGTCCTAGAGAAAGTCTACATACTTTTTGTTTTTAATCGAATATCTAAATGCTAAGGTAAAAACCCTTTTTACCCACATACTGTCGCGCCGTTCCATCTGGATTCAGTTAGCAACAATGTGGGTCACTAGAGTATCCTAACAGTGTTGTCAGATCACACCGCATGTTTCGCCCTTGCTTGGATACCTGCCGCGCGCGACAGTCGTTACTTCAGGATGTTTCGAGATTCGGGAGTGGAATGACGCTGTCGAGGGTGCCACGTGCGCGGTGTATACGATTTTTTTTTAACGTTTTGTTAGTTTCTGTTGTGAAATAATTCATAATAAGAAATATTGTGATATGATTTCAAATTTGTGTGATATTACCTATTGTTGGTTCTGTTGCAAAACATACTTTCTGTGTTTTATTTTTTTATGGAATTTAATTATAAAACGTATTATAAGATCGAAGGTAAGAGAGTATGTACCTTAAAATTGTAGTAGTTTTTTTCTAAAATGTTTGAAAAAGAAGTGATAACGCGGGTCAAAGACGCCTTGTTGTCAAAAACTGAACACGTGCGTTTACAATTCTATGTTGCAATATATGACAACACCGCCTCAATAAACTATTGATCGCAAACGTCCTCAGTAGCGGCCACGTAAATTTTCAGATTTCATAAAAAGTGTATATTTCGTACAATAATTCAAAGCGTCATTTAAGGTTATTTTTCTTCATTTTTTTTTCATCTCAGGATTTGCCGGTTTAATTATAATAAGTCAATTTCCATAACACCCTGTATATTCAAGCGACCTTTAAAATAATATGCCACTTGACTCCACCTCCCATTTAAGATTTCAAGGTTAACACATCTACCCCTTCTTATAGGTTAAACCGCGGTAGGATACAAATATTCTTTAAAAGCGTCCTCCTTCGTACTAAACTTGTAGTGTTTCTCTGTTTCTGATATTATTTACTGGAAGCAAGATATAAAGGGTGGGAAGTTTTCAAATTCACACCCTGTATAATCGTAAAAACTTTAATATATTATTAACGGATCTCATGTCGATTGAATATTTATTCATAAACATGAAATATGGTTTATTTACAACCATTTATATAATAATGACATTTTTTGAATGGTGGAAAGTTTTTTTACTTTTACTTTCCACCCGGGTGGAAAATTAATTATTTATTTGTAATTTTTTTAAAAATCGATATCTTAAAATAATATACGAACACACTTTTTTAAAAATGATAATAGCTTTGCGTGTTTAGATATGTCTACTTTTACCCTAATTGATAGAGTGGTCCTCAGCATTGAATATTGTGACCAAATCGTTGATATCTTCTTTGTCTTGGCATTTTCACTGAAATAAGCTAGTAGCGCCGACTCAGGATTTTGAACTTTGTTGAAACAGTTATATGCCCTGTCCTATCTCGGGCGGCTTTTAGTTGGCAGAAGATCTTCTTCTACTATTTTGACTGCTTCCCGAATTTCTGGTGGAGTAGCAGCAAAAACAAATTCCTCATCTGATTTTTCTGTTGTTAAAATAATATATTGTTTAGTGACATGGAAACAATATTCAAAAAATGATATTTGCCATCTTGATGTGTATTATTACATTATTTTACCATCTGCGATTATTTCAAATTTCTGCCTCATTTTTCAATGAACAACATTTATCTTTTATTAATAATTTTAATTCAAAATAATAAGAAGTGGATGTTTAATGTGGTTGTAAATAAAATAGTATACAAACCTCGGTGAAAAGTTTCATTACTGACTCGAGATTTAGTTAACTACCGACTCTCTCGACAGGAATGAAACACTTTCCACCTCGGTACTTAATATATTATTTTTATCTATCAATGATTAGCATTCCTTCTTCGTAAAGTTTTTTTAGTTCAATTTTACTTTTTAAAATATCATTTACTTGCGTTCTTCCAACACCAAACTTTTCCGCTATCTTTCGAGCACTGATACCAAATTCTTCATTTTCCGCGATAATTTCGAACTTTTCTTTAAGAGATAAACGTTTAAGTTTTAAAGACATGATCGGCTTTTCTACTGTTAAAATTTAACTGAATCAAATTTGAGTATTTATCTCGGCTTTTACGAAATCATCATAAATATGAATATAAACAAATTATATTGTTATACTTTAAATCTATTCACAAAATTGGATTTTACCAATCATGGGTATTTCCAAAAGTACCAGTATAATAAAGTACCGGCTGTGCGCAAACATTCCCAGAAGGGTCGAGAAGACCGCAATTAAGGGTAAAATTTCCAGGTCATTTTCCTAAAATTTACGGATTCATGTGACCGTGGCCGTTTTGAAAGAGTTACGGTATTCGAGGGATTTTTTATTATAAAAAATCATGTAAGATTTATTTTAAAACGCCAAACTGACCGTTAAGAGGGGTGACCGCTTTTGACGGGTGGCCGAAATGAGAAGTTTTACTGTATAATATTTTTGTAAAATTTAACATCTAACGCCATCACCTTATTACCTACTGCACAAAAAGAAATGTTATTATCGGCTTTAGTTCACGCGACAGCGATATCCGGAAAATTAGGGTAAACTATCAAAATAAAGAGATTAGATAGAACTTTTTGCAAAAAGTATTATTTCTAAAAAAAAAAAAATATAATTACAAAACTGTAGCCTTCTTAAATCGCATCGTAGATTCGATTCAATTTACTTCCAGCAGCACTAGCCGGCTTTGACTTTTCTCGGCAGAGCGCGATGAAACTTAATTCGAAAAAGTTTAGCCCGTTCGTCTTACGAGCGGCGACATAATTCGTCTACTAATTTGAAATGTGGAGCAATAAAGGCCACCTGGTAATGAATTTGGCCCGAGGCGATAAATCTTGATACAAAAGTTTAGCAGTTGTAGTTTTGTATTTGTTGTTTCGGGTCGACGGTCCGGACACGGTGAACCGTGTCACAAAGAAAATTAATCGCCATATTAACTCTCTGCGGTTAGAAATTACTAAGTTATTTCAATTTGTGAACGGGGCCCGCCTACCTAATAAACTAACATTAATGAAGGCGCCTAGCCCAAATAAGGGTTATTTCGTTTTCCAAATTGTTGCTTAGAATAGCTTAACCTAGTTAAAGTTGTTCTGTAATTGTATGTGTTGACATTGCCGTAAATGAAACGGTAAAAGTTGGATAATTTTTGTTTACAAAGTGAGTTATTTTGTAATGCGTAAACATACCGAGCTCAGTGGCGGCTCGTGACCTATGATAGAGGGGGTTCACAAGTATGCGGAAATTTTTATAGGCGTTTTAAATGTAGAAAGAAAAAAGTAATAAGAAAATGCGTTAGGTAAAACATATTTTTATTTATTTTTTAATTTTACACAAGGAAATACAACTTTTGGAAAATAAGAAGAAGATTAGTGTGTATAGCTGTCGGATCTTAACGTCGTCGCATGCAACCATCGTAACAATATTTATACAGTCCACTACTAATACTACTAAAGCCATCTACGAGCTATCAAGAAAACCGAATGATGTCCAATACTACTACCGCCATCTACGAGTTCTCAAGAAAACCGAATGATGTCTAATACCACTACGCAATCTACGGGCTACGTCATTAGGCGCAACTAAGACGAGAACAATAGTTAACTGTTTTATGACGAGAACGAATCGAGCCACGAGACTGACAAGTTGGCATTCTTCATATTTTCAGTGGTTTTTAGTTTAAATCGTTAAATAAAATGGTTTAAAATCATATCGAGTATCATTTATCGAAATACACTACATTTATCGACCCTACACAATAGTGCTTAAACGTAAAGTCCATTCTTCGGTTCTTAATTGTAGAAAATTGATCAATAATAGCCTCATTAAGTTTGGAATACCCTCTATAAATTTTTTTTCATATATTTCATTTTTAAACTTTCTAATAAAGTCTCTAGATTTACCCTTTGTGGTCTGCGTTAAATTAATTTCGGGTTTAGGTGTTCCCGCATTCTTCACTTCAATTTCTTGCTCCAAATTCGAAGAGCAAAAGTTATTTCTTAAATAGTTCACCGTCAACTATTCATTTTAACTTAATAAATACATAATATTAAAATATTAAAACAACACACGCTCGAATTTCTAACTAGATGCACGAACAGACAACAGCGCGGTGCACACAAAGTTCTGCGCCTTTTCCATGTTATATCGCCATAGCCCCGCTGCCACCCGCCACCTGTTACTACAGAGAAACTGCCGTACTTAATCGCACGTGCGAGCAAGTCTCGTCATAATCGTCATTTACCTCGACCTTGGCACGGTTGCCGGATCTATACAGTTTGGTTTGACGGAATGATAAAATATTAGGGAGGGTCGGACTTTTTTAGTTTGACGGTACGTTAAAATATTAGGGAGAGTCGGTCTTTATACGATAAATAATATTCAATGAATATAAATTAATATTTTTTATTCGTTTTGTTTTGGAGGTGCACGTGCGCATGTGCGCCTGTGGAAGAACCGCCGCTGATATGAATTGATCATCAGAAGAAGTGATATTGTCGGTTGTAGGTAAAACTTTAAAGGTTTCTTTTGGCAGTGTGAAACCTTCTCAATCCTGAATATTATATGAAATTATATGGTTTCATAAACCGCTCTTCAATTGGGTTCGATTCAATTTCCTGCTGGTAAGATTTGTTAGCTGCGACTTTCCTTCCTCTGCATGGCTATGAAACTTAATTCGAAAAAGTTTCACCGTTCGTCTTACGAGCGGATAGTTCGTCTACTAATTTGAAATGTGGAGCAATAAAGGCCACCTGCCAATGAATTTGGCCCGAGGCGATAAATTCTGATGCAAAAGTTTAGCAGTTTTGTATTTGTTGTTTCCGGTGATCCGGACACACGGTTAACTGTGTCACAAAGAAAATTAATGGCCACATTAACTGTATGCCGTTAGAAATTACTAAGTTATTTCAATCTGTGAAAGGTGCCGCCTCCTTAATAAACTTACATTAATAAACGCGTCTAGCGCAAACAGAGGTTATTTCGTTTCAAAGTTGATTAGAATGGCTTAACCCAGTTAAATTTCCTCCGTAATGGTACGTCAAATATTAATGTTGAAATGCGGTAAATAAAACAATAAAATCTTGGTAATTCTCTCTCGCAAAACAAATTATATCGCATAATGCCGAGGCCGTATTGTGCTGCAATCACTTTAGTTTTATTCGAGAACGATAAAATAGTTCATACCGGGCGTTTCAGGAGGAACGATCACCCCTATAACTATTTTATTGTCTAAATTATAGAAATAAAATTCGGTGGGTTTGTATGTGATGTTATTTTGCATTTGATGAGATCACGGACTCCACTTTGACACTTCCGGTTTAACCGGAAATGACCTAGATTTTTAAATAGAACGCCCAGTATATTTTGGTGTATATCGATTCAGAATACCATTCCAAGTTCAACTGCATCCCATATGTCACTTTTTAACGGTTTAAATAATTTTTCTTCTTATTTTTCATCTAGATGGCTGTGAACTCCATAAAATGGTGTACCATTTATCCAAATTCTTGATTAAAATGCAATTTTCAAGTTTTATTGTATTTTTACACACTTTTTAACTTTTTAAGAAGGCTTTTTCCAAGAAAACTCAAGTTTTTCAAATGGAAACATATTGGCTCACTCGGGAAAAGGAAAATAAATCGAAAAAAGATTGAAAGTGTCAAAAAGTGACGTATAGGGTCTAGTTGAATTTGGAATGGTGTTCCGAATCGATATAGCCAAAAATATACTGGGTATTCCATTTAAAAATCCAAAGTTGAGGTAATTTCACCAACCGGTAAATCACCAAACGGTCTTTGATGTTCTAGGCTGTCGACGTTCTTGGCGAGCTAGTGGTCTCCGATGAATGGCTCTCCTTTCGATGGAATCTAGTAGTCGAAGTATGTAGAGCTCCAGACTGAGCAAATAGAATGTCTATAGGTGAGAGCTAGCCGCTCGTTTTAGAATGGATATTTAAAGAATATTGGAAAGTTATTTTAACGAATAAATGCCAAAATTAAAGATAACAAAATCGGTAAAAACAACAAACCAAAGTAAACAAACAGTCGTACCAGCAAATGAGCAGAATCCAAACCCACAATTCCGTAGGGGACACCGAGGAAGGTTGTGACAATTTTTACTTAAAAGAACATATCTCAATAAACAAACATAACACCATCATGAATTGTAAGCCGCATTGTAGCTCAATCCTTGCTTTTTTCAAAACAGTCATCAAAGTCAATAAAAGCTATAAGGTTTCTGAGAAAATTTACGAAAACTAAAACTACTCCCTTTGTCACAACTCTCCTAACACCGAGGTAAATTGTGACAGGTACCAAGGTAAGTTGTAACAGCTGTGTATCTAGACTAATTTTAATAGATACAATTACTTTTATATGAATTATTAACAAAACACACGTTTTTTTTGCATAAAATTATTTTAATTGTCATTAGGCATAATTGTAGGAACTACAATAACATGAAACATTAACATAACAGTAAATCTTTTATAAGTAACTATGGCATCATTATATCAAACTTAGGTTGTAAGAATTGACCAAAGCAAACGAACAGGAACAGAAATAAACAGAAAAAACATTGCAAGAAGCGTGTAAAATAAGCTAACCAGAAAATAACCTTTAATAGGAGAGTTTTGTGACACGCTGTCACAACTCTCCTAGGTGACAAAAATCGCGATCTGGTCAGAATAATAATAATTCGTAATTTCGAAACAAGATGCAAACACAGCAAGACAATGCCACGCTTTGAAACTCCAAACCCACACAATATAAGAAAAAATAGCATAAACACGTGAATGAAAATGGCCGAGATTGTGTTCCGTCAGCGTCTCGTCAAACGAATCCTGAAAGGGCTCAACGTCAAGAAAGCTTCTGGTCCAGATGAAATTCCTGTTATAGTTCTCAAGAGATGTGCCGATGAACTATGGAATATTTCCATCGTACTGGAAGACGGCGCGAGTCCAGCCTATACCAAAGAAAGGTAAGAGAACCCTGCCTAGCAACTATCGACCAGTCACATTGGCTTTCAGTTATATCAAAAGTAATGGAGAAAGCTATTAACCAACATCTTCTAAAGTACCTGGAAGGCTTCAACATTATCAGCGATCATCAATATGATTTTCGGAAGTCCAGATCAACTGGAGATCTTCTAGCCTATGTCACCCATCTTTGAAACAACGCAATCAAACATCATGGGGAATCTCGGGCTGTTGCACTGGATATTTCTAAAGCCTTAGCTCGTGTTTGGCATGAGGGACTTCTAAGTAAGCTGCGATCCTATGGTATGCCCAGTCGATTCTGTGCATGGTTGTCTAGCTTTCTTAAGGACCGCTCTCTGCAAGTGGCGATTGACGGATTTCTATCAGACACCTTCACCATCAATGCCGGCGTTCCTCAAGGGTCCATATTGTCTCCCACTCTCTTCTTACTCTACATTAACGACCTTCTAGTGAAAACGAAAAATCCGATATTTTGTTTGGCTGATGAATGCACAAACATCGGCTGCCGACGCACATCTTCACAGACAGCATGAAGTATCACGCCTCAACAAAGACCTGGAAGAAATTTTGGCTTGGGGTGACAGTAACCAAGTCGAATTTAACGCTAAAAAAAAACAGGCAGCAGTTTTCTCCAAAAAGGTTAACATTACAGAATCGGATATAGTCATGGACGGACACGCAATCCCACTGGCTTCATCTATTAATTTGCATAACCACGTTGTGGCAATCGCCAAGATAGCTTCTCAGAAACTTGGTTAACTCTTCCGAACCAGAAAGTTGCTCGAACTTCATTATTTAAGAATTCGTTCATCTGGAGGACTTCATCCTTATGGAACGACATCCCGAGGTCGTTTTTCCCAACGAGTATAACCTCCAACGATTCAAAACAAACGTGAATCGCTTTTTGCGCACACGCACCACTCCCAGAGTGCCCTAAAGGATTTTTCCTATAGTGCTTGTGTTTGATCATAAAAAATTATATAAATACAATCGAAAATTTTATAAAAAATTTACTTTTCGGTTGTTTTTCATGCAGACGTCGTAATCACGCAATCGCTTGTCGTGGGCCATTGGCGCGTACTGCGTCAAGTAGCCCGTCTATAAACAAACAATCGCTAACGGCCATAGATTCCGAGAAATCGTCTTTGTCACAACTCTACTCCGGCACAAATCTCCTCGGTCTCCCCTATTAGTACGCCGATTAATCTGACGTTTGCAAATCACTTGGCAATCGATACATTTTGTTCCACGAACACCCAATTTTTGGTAGGTTGTCACAGTTTTTGCTTTTGTGAATACATTAAACCAACTTTGCATGCCTCGAGGAGTTTCTAACTATTTCTCACTGCTCCACACGTCATCAAATAACACCCTGTATAGGTTGAGAAACGTGCCCATATCCGTGAGAAATTGGTCAAAGCGTTGGTTCAGTAAGCTGCAGTGTTCTTCCACTGTCGGTCCGAGGCCCGATACCGGGCAGTACAAATTTCCTGCCGGTCCGCGAAAAATTTCGGTCAAATCGTAACTCATTATCATCATCATCATCGTATTATGTATAAAACTATACAAATATATTGTATAATAACAATATAATATCAAAAATTAATGTATTACTTACCAAATTGTTATAAAACTATGAATTAGAAAAATACTGTTGAAAGAAGTTATATGAACGCCGCTACTGAAATGGCGTCTAAGCAACGACGGCTCGTCAACAAAAATAGGTTACTGATGCGAATTATGACGGCCTGTTCTTCTATAATGAAACCAAGTCTAGCTCTTTGGAATAGTCGCTTACAAGAGGAAGATGTAGAAATGTTTTCTATTTTGGATGAATTTTTGATTGCTGCTGATGTGAACACGAATGTCATATTTAACATAATTAAAGCAAAATTTGAGAGCATTAGCTGAAAATTTGAATAAGTATTTCCCAGAAAATGAAGATCATCGTAAAGGTAATATCTGGATTAATAATCCATTCTTGGAAGATATAAACTCATGTGCACTTGATCTTTATGAAAAAGGAAAGCTGATCGAGTTGTCTTCTGATATCCCGCTGGTCTCCAGACATAAAATGCATTCATTGCCTCAATTTTGGATATCGCTAGAAAAAGAATATAGGTACTACTTTGAGTTATAAAGCTATCAAATATTAGCAATTTTTTCGACTTGCTATTTATGTAAAAATACTTTTTCAGCCACGTCTGCAATCAAAACCAAACAGAGAAAAAGAATAGATGCTAATACAGTGCTTCGTCTCTCAGAAACAACGCTGCAGCCTAGAATATCAACTCTTATATCAAAGAAGCAGCAGCAGATATCGCACTAAAAAATGTATTTGCATAACATATTCTATAATAAAAAAATAATATATACAAGTATATTGGTTATTATTTGTCTTAGCTTTCAGTTGGTCCGCGAAATATTTATCCTATTTTCACCGGTCCGCAGGTTCAAAAAGGCTGAAGAACACTGAGCTAGAGGATTTAAGTTCAATTCTCAGGGACAAAAACTTTGTTAGAAACTCGCTGAACGTTTTCCATTAATACTTAAACCGAACAACAAAAACTAATGTTTGTAAATGATGCAAAATTGACATGATAGATAAACCGATACCCCTCTTATTAAGAGTCGGTAAAATAAAGTAATTACGAACATTTATAACACCATATTTTGCTGTTTTTAACTTGTTTCACATTTTTCCAACAGTTTTATGCAATATTAATCCGATTTGGAGGCTTTACCGTACGCCACCAATTTTTAATCCGGTTTTAACAAAGTTTTGTGGTGTTGGATAGAAGTTGGAGAGTGTCCTTTATAAATAAAGAATCGTCTGTCCGGGTGACGAATAGGTTGAAACTTTTAAAGTTCTGCGAGTACGATTTTATTTTATCCGGAACTGTCCTTTACTTGATGGATTATATTTTCCCGTTTTATTTATGGCGATAAATTTAACTTTTAATTTTGTTTATTTTTCTTCAAAAGTGTCCAGATTTTGACAAATTACTAGTAAGCGTGTAAAGAGTTTTGATTTGAGGGATTGACTCTTGCAGTTAAAGTGTTGCAAGGCATCATTGACCTAATGCTAAAGTACAACGAAAAATTGAATACCTTTTAATAAACATGTTTAATTGTAGAAAGGAATGGGTTCAATGGTTTGTTCGTGTGTGTATGTGTACCTGGGGTTATTATATTCTAAACAATGAATTTAGTTAACTAATTTTCCGTAAAATAGTAACATAATTAATTATCTTATAGTGAGTCGGGAAGAACGGATCAAGTCTATGAGCGTGTTTATTAATGTAAAAACCCACATGTCCTTATACCATTTTCATTTGTTTTCAACCTATGAAGTAATTAAATTTTCTTTTTTGTAAAGTGGTGTGGTAAGGCCCATAGTTGTTTAATTGTTTGTTGTTTATTTAATTAATTTTATTTTGTAGAATCATCTCATTACTCCATTTTTTTAACGTAATGATTTAACAGGCCTTCTAAAGGATGTTTCTGTAAACATCATAACCATTAGCCTGCATATTTAGCTCATCAGGTCAAGCAACATTTGCAACAAAGTAAAAGTCAGCACTCGGGATGCACTTCGTCGACGTATTGTAAATATTGTAGAGCTTTAAAATATCATAAACATAAAGCTGCTTGGTTACGTCAAGATATTTCAGTAAGGAAATTTATGAAGATCTCAAAAACTCAGAGAGACAACGAGGTTTTAACAATTAATGGCGTCAATATCGAGCGGGTCCAGATCTACGCATACCTCGGTATAGCAATAAACTCTGCTAGTGACTACTGCAAGAAAATTAGAATTCGGATAGAAAAGGCTAGATCAAATTTCAACAAACTCAGAAAAGTACTTTGCACTAGGGATTTACAGTTGAGCTTGATGGTTCGACTGACGAGGTGCTATATTTTCTCCACTCTGCTGTATGGTGTAGAGGCCTGGGCCTTGGATGCGGCAACTATCAAAAGACTTGAATCATTGGAATTATGGGTATACAGAAGAGTGCTAAAGATATCATGGACAGCTCATGTCAGGAACAACGAAGTTATGAGAAGAATGGGCAAAGAAATCGAAATAATAGATACTGTTAAAACCAGGAAACTTCAATACCTCGGGCATATCACGCGAGGTAAGAGATACGCCATGCTGCAGCTGATTATGCAGGGAAAGATTTAAGGAAAGAGAAATGTAGGAAGGAGAAGAATTTCAGAGCAGCCGCCTACAAAATCAGAATAGCCATGATGATTACCAACCTTCGTCGCGGAGATGGCACGTGAAGAAGAATATTTGTTCTAATGGTGGAATTTAAAGCAGCTCTTAGTCTATTGAATTTAAAGGAGCATTAAATATAATTTAATATCTAGTATAAGATATTTATAATTATTAATAATATAAATAATATAATATCATTTTAAACTTTAATTGATATTGTTTCCAAAACTATTATTTCCCATGTTTATCAGATGAGATGTAAAGGGTAAAAAACATAAATTCTAAGATATTGTGTGTGAGTGATTTGGTATGGCATATATATAACCCTTTTTCAAAATTATTGTGGGAGATAGGAATGGGAACGAAATTTAACTTTTTACAGTTTCAATTTCAAAATTATATACGAATATAATATTATTCGTATAATTTCTTATTCATATGAAAGTTTGCTGTGGATCAAAATTGCTATGCTGCTTAATTATGGCAGTCTCCCTCATCCCAGCAAAATGTGGTCCAAAGACACTTTTTAATATTTTTATAATAAATCAGACATGAAAGTATTCTTCTTTATTAAACAGAGGATTACGAACAAATCCTTTCAGTCGCTAATAAAGAGAGTTTTTTTTGGTATATTTTACAGTAATTAGTATGGTTTTTACCGTATCCCGTTCATAATTAAACAGTTGAATATAGAATTTTTGAAAATTAAATGTTACAAGTTAATTAACAAATCCTCGCATGCGATATAATTAATTCATAACATTAACTAGCAAAAAATTATGCCGACGTTTGACAATGCGATTTTTAAATAAATTACAAAAGGATGACGTCAGACTCAACAATAAAATTCAAAATGGATTTAGGTAATTAATCGTCTTTTTTAATTCAACAAATTTATCATAAGTACCTATCACCTCTTGCTATGTTTGATTTAAATGAAAATTTTCGCATATTGATTGCACTCCCACACTATCATCAGGACACGTGATGAGCATAAAGTTTTTCCCATAGAAAAAAGAACTGAAAGTGTCTGTGCCCTGGATTACTTAATCGCGTCCTGGATTTACTTTCTAAGTAAGCTAAATATTTATTTTTATAAGAAACTAAAGTTTTACACTTTTAAACATTTTGGCAACATTGTGCCTGAACATCTGTTGCTTACCCAGCTGGGCAATGTAATATGTTCATATATGAATGTGCCGAAGAGTTGTGTGTGGGTTTAGGGGTGAATTACCTCACTTTTCGTTCGATTTAAAAAAAATATATGTAGCGCTTCCCTAGGACACCCCAGGAGTAATCCATTTAAATATATTACGTCATTTCCATAACACCCTGTATATGCAGTAAACTATTTAACATTCATGTTGATGATACACGGCACTGGGAAGTCACAACTTCTAAAATCCCTTACATACTGCCAGACAACAACTACTTGCGCCCCACAGCAGCGGATTTACATTTAAATCGGTTTCAAAGAGAAAATTAATTTTCCAACATTCAAACCGCCAGGAGAAATGTGGACTACTTTGCAAATTGGGAGAAAATAAAAGAACAGTCGGGTGGAAATCTCATTTTACTTTCTAATATTGTCACAAACAATAAAACTTGAAATTTAGATAATAAAGAATAATCAAATGTGGAGAGCTTTGAAGGAAATCAACGTTAACGAGACTTTTTAAAAAGTTCACGTCTAATAGTTCAAATGCTTGGTAACATATTTGTATAGCGGATGAAACCTTTGTATAGGAATATAGATACTTTTTGCGCTACAGCCTGTTATAGTGTGATTTTTGAAAATTAAGATGGGGGAAGTTCATTATGCCTATCGCCGTTACAATAGGTTATGGAATAACCACGTCGTGGTAAGCGTCAAGGCAGCTTAGCAGAAATTTGGTGTTGTATATACCTCTACAAAGCCGAGATTCGTCCATCTTTAGAATACTACACCCAAACATACTCTTAGCTACTGGATTCCATCGAACTGTGGAAGAAAGGAAGATCATATGTGGTAATCTACACCAGAACCCGAACGAACCTGAACTTCCAACTCAATAGTATCCGAGAAAGTCATTGTTGCGTATAATTCAAGAAAATTCGAAGAATGTTTAGTCACACAAACCAGGGAATATGGACCTCATCTCCATTGACCAAAAATATAACCGGGTCATAGAACTGGGTGACCTGGATGTATAGTCACAGCAGCTTAGTCTATTAACCTGTACTGATGATTAGAAACTTGTTTAAAAATTAACCTCATCATTGTAACAAGATCAATTTAATCGACAATTCGAAAACCCTATTTATAGTCACATAATCCTTTGCTCATTTTATTAAATATCCCGCAAGACCCCGGAATAGTTAATAGAACTAAATTAAATGAAAGTCTATTAAAGCGGCCAAAACTACGAGCATTCCTTCCCAATTGAATCTTTTAATCCCCGCATCCAACGTGGATCCCTAATATGTGTAATTTTCCTAATGGCATCAGGAGACTGTAGGGCGGCGGCTCTAAAAGTAGAGGAATTTCTTTGTGGGAGCGAGCGTCTTGGAAAGGCATTTTCTAAGTGTTTGCCTAATGGTAAGCGAGTTGCGAGATTTAAACCGTAATAAAATAGACTTTAATCGCTCGTAATTAAAACACCGCTAGCTTTTGGGTATCGTGTACGTACTTATATATCTTTTCCTCCGACCACCTAGGAAAATGAGAAAAAAGAGCACGGCTAACTTGGCTAGAAAGTGTCTTATATCACACGCGTGTTGAAAATTACTTTGAAGATGGTGCCCGTTTGAAAGTAACACTGTTATTTAAAAGTAGGTAGGTGTTAAGCAAATTTGGGTGTTATATATTATTACGTAAAAATATTAGGATTTAATTATACCTACCTATATCCGACAGTTGATATTAACTGAGATACAGGGTGTTTAAGTGAAAACTTCATTTTTGTTTTTCTCTAATAATTGCAGGAAATTCACGTTTCTTTTACAAAATTTAGAGATGCAGTTGCTATAGAACAGAAAATGTTTTATTTTTGAGTTTATCGTTAGTTTGTGTTTTCATTGCTGTCGGTTTCGTTAAAACACGCTATTTTCTAGAGTCAAAGCTATTTTAATTAAAGTAAGTTAACGAACAATCCAATTGTTGTATGTATTATTCCCAATTACCATTACTAGAACATTAATTATCATGTAAAAGGTAATTGGTAAGAAATAACAAAATATTATTTGCTTGCCTGGGCTAACGCGCTAAACAATTTAAATGCAAATATTTTCGAAACGGTAACTCTGGGCGACCTGAACTTAGTATACCATTTTTACGTAATAAATATGAGAAACCTATTATTTTTATTAAAAACGTAAATACACAAAAAAGGCACAAAAAAGTTACACCTTATGAATATTTGAAAAATGTCGCAGACAGCGCCGCCTACATTGTACATTAAAATTTCACAAAGAAATCAATTTATCGTTCCAAAAAACCATAATTGCCAAATTTGTAAAAAAACGTTAGTTTCTCTCAAATTAATTAGAGGAAAACAAAAATGAAGTTTTAACTTTACCACCCTGTATCTCAGTTAATATCACATTTCGGATATAGGTAAATATAATTAAACCCTAATATTTTTACGTAAGGAGTCAGTGGTTTTTCCATGTACTTAAATATGTTCACTTCAACATGCATACCGGGTTGAGTTGGGTGAATATTGGATCCCATGTACATTTTTATAGAAAAACTGTATAATATCTTCTTGAAGAGCACGACATGGTAAACCCATGTGCCGAGTTTGATTATATTTTGGTAAGCCAATTGTAAGTTATTCAATTAAATGTGATGGCAAACCCACGATACTCTTATAGTTACGGTAACACGGTAAACATCAGCAATAATTTCTATGACGTTAGTGACAGAAAGCTGATAATACCGAATAATGAAAATATTATATTCACTTTATTATACTTCAAAGAAACAATGAAAATATTGTCACTGACACTAACTTTAGTTTTGTCATTGTCAAAATTTAATTTGTTGTTATTTGCTATATTATCTGAACCATGAGAAATTGTATTTGTATATAAAAAAATAAGTAACAGAGAATTGTTAGGCAACCCATTAAACATAGCAGCTTCTTGAGTAAAGTAGAAATGGGATAAGTACCGATTTATTTTCAATTTTTACAATTATCAAGGATATAATATCAATACAGCCGGTAAACGTGATGTATGTAATTATATTTGTTTTAGTAATAATTTGAATATTGTTTCGGTGATTTTGGTAACGTCAATAATCCATTTTTCTTGGTCGATTTAGTCATTAGCATTTTTTTCATAATATCGTACCTCGTCGAGTTTAGCAGGACAACCTGTATACTGCGAGATGTATGTATAATTTTCCCATAAACGTTAGGGGAACCGGCACAGGCAAAAACGCGAAAAATAAAGGAGCTTCTTTGATCCCTGCTAGACCTTTCCAGGATTCGGAATTCCTTAAAGGGCAATTTTAGAGGCATGCGAAGTAATGTAAAAGTTTTTGGTATTAAAAAGACTCTGACAGTGTTTGGTGGTGCTCATGCAAAGTTTTATAAAATTTTAAAAAGTTTTATGTCGCCGGTGAGAATCGTACCCGGAACCTTCCGATTGACGGTCCGCCAACTTTTTTGGGCAACCCTGTATATTCGTGAAACAAAAATACAGGGTCTTCCGATAATGCATCCGGATATTTATAGAAGTGATTCTATATTTTAAAATAAAGGTCATATAGCAAAGAAGCTGAAAAGTAAATACTATTTTCTTTGCTTCCATTTGATTTCAATTTTGCGCCTAAACAGTGTGGTTTATCGACTCGAATAAAGAGTTCCGTTTCCGTATTCGCTTGTCTTTAATATTCTCAAAACAATAAAGATATGTCAAAAATTTAGTTTGCGTTTCAGGTAAAAAAAAATAAACAAGACACTTGTGGTCCTATAAAAGAAAACAACTTATTTCTATAAATTGTATTTAAATCATAAACATATGAATAAAAGGGGAGACAAAACATTCCATTCATAAAACACCATTTATTTACAATCATACACAGTTCTGCAGTTTCAAATAAGTTAGAAGAAGATAGCTTTAAAAAATGGCAACGCTGTATAAGGTACCTACGGGTTTAGATAATTTCGATCTAATATTAGTCATGAATAGGTAATCGTTGTAGGTATTTTTTACAGAAATTCAGATAATATAATGAAATAAGCCATATTTTTGCAATATTTACTTAAAATATAGAATTGCTACACCACTGCTTTACCTAAAAAAAAACAACAAACCTCATTATTCTCACTTACCGACGAATTATTAATCCGGGGTTAGAATAGTCGAATTTCTTACACTCCACGCACTGAGGAACCATTGCAGATGGCTAATAAATAGTTCTAAATAGTTTTAGTTCGAAAAAACAGTAAATATTAATGGTAAAACACAATAGACCACAAACAATCACAATAGCAGAAGCGATAAACCGATAACAACACTGTCGATGAAAATGAATGAAAATATTAAACAACAGGGTGATTTTTACACTAGCAGGTACAAATGAGCATACAGCGTTGCCACTGTGATTTCCTTAAAACATTACAATTTGATGTTGGGATAATATTAAACTTTTAGGTATCAAGCGCATGCGGTAGGTTTAGGACCATCGGTATAAACTTGGAATCATTGCTTACAGTTTAAAACCTTGTCTGATTTTGATAGAATAAGAACAATTCTGTCTATTTATAATTAAATATTTTTGATTCAAACCCATTGTCTATTTTTGACTGTTAATGCATTTTATTTACAACCATGTAATAATGACATTTTATCTATTTTTGAAAGGTGGAAAGTTGACGTTTTTTTACTTTTACTTTCCACACAGGTCGAGAGTAAATTATTTTTTGTAATTTAGAAAAATCGATATCTCAAATTAACATGCGAACACACTTTTTTAAAATTGCTAATAGCTTTGCGTGTTTAGATATGTCTACTTTTTCCCTAATTGATAGAGTAGTCCTCAGCATTGAATATTGTGACCAAATCATTGATATCTTCTTTGTCTTGGCATTTTCACTGAAATAAACTAGTAGCGCCGACTCAGAACTAGGATTTTGAACTTTGTTCGGGAGTTGGCCGAAAATTTTCTTCCACTATTTTTGCTGCTTCTCGAATTTCTGATGGAGTAGCAGCAAAATCAAATTCCTCATCTGAGCATTTTTCTCTGGCTAAACAATATATGGTTTAGTAACACGGAAACCATATTCAAAAACTGATATTTGCCATCTTGATGTGTATTATTACCTACGTTATTTTACCACCTGCGGTTATTTGAAATTTCTGTTTAATTTTTCAATGGAAAAGTCAAAATGACATTTATCTTTTATTAATAATTTTAATTCAAAATAATAAGAAGTGGATGTGGTTGTAAATAAACTAGTATACAAAAGTTTCATTACTGTCTCGAGATTTAGTTACCTATCGACTCTCTCGACAGGAATGAAACACTTTCCACCTCGGTACGTAATATACTATCAATAACCCTTGAGCAAGGCATCGACTTTTAATTTAAAATATTACCAAATTTCTCGTGGGTGATTGTTTGGGGAAGAATATTATAACTTTTTAAATTTTATTTTTTTATTTAAACCAGCTTTCGTAATATTACTCTATTGAAAATTTCCGTCATCCCGAAGGTGTAGGTTGTTTAATAATATTTTATTTTGTGGGACGATAAGAAGCATCACTGTCAAAACACTCCTCGCAAAGAAAAATAATATAAAACAATGACACGGGAAAATCACATCTTCCTAATATTGTTGCCAACAATGGAAACTGAAAATTGGATTAGTTTGAAAGTGATAAATGAACTTGGGAAAATGAATTATAAATAATAAATTTCGAATGTCATTCCGATATCGCGTCTTATTTTATGTTCATTTTCGTCTACTACTAATAAAAATTAATAATGGAAATCAAATTAAGGAGACCAGCGTTGTAAACCAGTTATTATTTTTGCTGCTTGATGACTGTCGGCAAATACATTTCTTTTTCCTGTAATTCCTTATAGTAAATTTATTGTACTCTTAGTAAACTAGTAAATTAAAGTAGTAAATAAGGAACGTCATTTAGCATAATCCCGAAAACCTGCGGGATTGAGCCAATCGATCCCGCGGATCAGCGGGATTTGCGGGATAGCAAACAATGAACTGCGTTGTTTTTGGTTGACGCGTCGGGGATTCCCCGCCATGCTAGGCCATTGAAAATACGTTAAACAGAACAGTTTTTATCGGCGCTCGTGGTGCAATGGTCAGTGCAGCGGCCTTGTACCGTGGCGACCCGGGTTCGTTCCCCGGCTCATTCAAGCGTCGACGTTAAAATTTGGAATTTGGTTTTAAGCAAGTTGCACCGTCCTTCGGAAGGGACGTTAAATTGTGGGTCCCGTGTCCATGGATGTTGGGCACGTTAAAGAACCCTACCCTCGACAAAGAGGGATTCGGCAAAATTCCCAGATAGGGTGTGACAAATTCCCTGGCGTCGGTGATTGGCCTTAGTCGCGGAAATTAGACCGACGAAAAAAAAAAAAAAAAAAAAAAAAAAAAGAACAGTTTTCTTGCGTACGTGCGAAAGTAAGGGCGTTATTCTACTAGTATCTAGTGACATTTATCAAGTGGTTGAATATAATACATGGAATTTAAACAGCAATCACAAAAATGAGTGTCAGTGTAGTTTACAAAGACAATAAAGGTTCAAGTTTTGTTTGGAATTATTTTTTAAAGTCTGAAGATGGTCTTACAGCTAAATGTAAGTTATGCCCTTGCGTTATGAAAATCTCTGCTCGTTCCACCAAAGGTCTTCACACCCACTTACAAAGGAAGCATAATATTAATTTGAATGTCCAGAGCAGCAGCGGTAGTGTTGATATTGATAAAATAACACAGGAAATGAAAGCTAGTACCAGCAGTTCGAGTAGTTCGTTTAGTTGTTAGTATTGCTAAGCGCTCAGATGTTAGTGGTTCTTCTGTGCTACCTAAGAAAATGAAAATTACAGATTTTTTTTCATCTGAGAAAAAGTTTCGATGCAGGAAAGAGTGTCTCGAATGGTAGCTAAAGATGGTATCTTTGGAAAGCTTATCACATCGACCGATATGCGCCAACTATTTGAATCAGAGGGCCATAAATTATGTAAAATCTATTCCGCCGACAAGTGTCGAAGCTGAACGTGCGTTTTCAGCCGCAGGGTACATGTGCAATAAAATAAGATCAAGTCTAAAAGATGAAACATTAAACATGTTATCTTTCTTCCGAACATTCCAACTAACATGTAACCGTTAAACTAGTCGTACTATTGTAGTGCACCTATATGCAATAAATATTTTCCTGCTACTCTACTCTGTTTCTAATTGCATAAAACAACTTTTTATTAACATACAGCACCCACATCGAGTCCCGCAAATCCCGCGAATCCCGCACGTTTAATCCCGCAATGTCAATCCCGCGAAAGCACCGCGGGATCCCGCAATTGCGGGATTGGATTCCTTAGACACATGGAACAGGATAAATTTCAAGGTGATCAAATATTCGTTTCTGTATTGATTTTAAAGAGACTTTTAGTAAGGCTTTTTAATAGAAAATTCTGTCTTCAAACTAGCTTAAATATGTAGTACGATGCTGTTTAATTTCAATTCAAAATCTGCAATTTTTGTTCTTACTGGGATATATTTAATAGCTCAAATGGCACATCACTGTTATTGTAGTTTTTGCTGTTATTGTGGTTTAATTAATATATTAGTTAAAGCAGGTTATACATCTGTTTTTGTGGTTGTAGAGGTATCGTAGTTAAATGGCTAAAAATTCTTAAACATTCCTGTTTTTGTGGTTTGTATTCATATTGTAGTCCAATAGATATCTTAGATAAACTACTTAAACATCTCCATTTTTATGGTTATTGCTGTTATGGTGGTTCTAGAAGTAGCGTAAACAACTAAAATATCTTAAAGAGCACTGTTTTTGTAAGTCTCGCTCTCATTGTAGTCCTAGAAGCTACAGGCAATACACAAAAACAGAGCTGCTACTTTATAACAAGTTGAGCTTAATAATTTTGTATAGTAGTTCAGCTTTTAACTTTAGTTATTAAGCAACTTAAAAACTAAATAATTTAAGTTTTGTTTAACCCTCTCTCGTTTCAACTTCTAATCGCCTATTCCGACATGGTTCTATATTATGTTTAATTTGCCTAATGGCATCAAAAGGCTAGAAAGCGGAAACTACTGAAACTGAAGGAATTTCTTTGATCCACGGAATCCTTTTCAAGCCTTGGAACGCCTTGAAAGCATTTCTTGAGCCTTCCCTTAATGCTGGTGAACTAAGAGAAGGATGTAACGAAATGTATTTGTTCATACGCAATTAAAATACATTGCCGTCGTTAAGATTACTACATGAAATTATACAATAAAAGTAAAAAATAAGACAATTGATAGAAATACAACTCAAGCGCCATCTATGGCTATTGTTCTACAATTTGTTTTTATCTCACGATTTGCTGATTTAAATACAAAGTTGTCAGAAATGTATTGTAGAGGAAAAATAATGTAGAAAAAGTCCTAAAGTCCATATCTAATTTTCATTTGTTTTCAAGTTATAGCGCAGTTACACTTAAACAAAGTTTGATATATTAACATTTTTGACAGTGGCGTAACTATTGATTTTTTCGGTATTCAAGTTCACGGTAATTTGGTGCTGTACGAGATTCGAGGTATGGATACGGAGACGGTCGAAAAAAAAAGATCTATGTTAAACTTTTTATTCTGATGGTACAATACGAAAATGAAAAACAGTCCATAATTAGCCAAGTTTTCGAAATTTTCATATTCAATTTTACAATTTTATACGCCTCTTTTGCATTAGCAAATATGCGAATAATTTCGTACTTGCAGTATTTCTACCACGCCATAAGTGCATCCCGAGTGTCGACTTTTACTTTGTAATCCATTTTTGAATCAACCCCCCTAAAAAAGTCTAGTGGTGTAAGATGTGGAGATCTTGGAGGCCAAAATTCAAAGCCTAGGAAATCTTAATATGTGATAATAAGGGAAAAATCATAAACATATAAAATAAAAGAGGAGACAAAACATTCCATTCATCAAACACCATTTATTTACAATCATACACAGTTCAATAGTTTCAAATAAGCTAGAAGAAGATAGCCAACGCTGTAATAAGGTGAGGGTTTAGATAATTTCGATCTAACATAAGTCGTTGTAGGTGTTTTTTTACAGAATTTCAGATAATATAAAGAAAAAATCCATATTCTTGCAATATTTACTTAAAATGTAGAATTAGCGACACCACTGCTTTACCTAAAAAAAACATAACCTCATTATTCTCACTTACCGACGAAATATTAATCTTGGGTTAGAATAGTCGAATTTCTTACACACCACGCACTGACGAACCATTGTAGGTAAATAGCTAATAAGTACTAATAAATAGATGAAAATAGTTTTAGTTCGAAAAAACACTAAAAATTAATCCAAAATCACAATAGATCACAAACAATCACAAAAGTAGCAGCGAATAAGCGCTAACAACATCGTCGCCGAGAAATGAATGAGAATAGTAAACTTCAAGGTCATTTGTATTTTAGCAGGTAAAAGGAACCATACAGCGTTGCCACAGTGATTATCCTAAAACACACATATTTTGTACAATATTTTTACTTAATAGTTATACAAACATGAGAAATGCGTTCAATATAATTAATAGTATACTTTTCGGTTTCAAACGCAGGAGGTAGATTTAGGATGCTCAGTACAGACTTTTGACATCATTGATTTCTGTTTAAAACTTTGCATGATTTTGACAGAATATATTCAATTCTGTCTTCGTATTAATTAAATGTTTTTGCGAACAACACTTTTCATGTTGTTTTACATGGATTGCATTGATATTTTTAGTTTATTCAAGACAAGAAGTCAAATTGTGAACCATTTACTCGATAAAAAAAATTTAAATGTTCTAGATCACTTCAAAACAAATAAACACAGGATAAGGTCAATAAGTTCTTTGCATTATTTTCACGTACATAATACAGTCCTGGGGTTTAGTCCGTTCCTTCCACTCACTATGTATAATAAGGTAATTCCATTACACCTTGTATAACTCAATGCGATATCCTATTTCGTACAATTTCCAAGTATTCTCACTAATCTGTCAGGCATCTAAAATACAGAGACTTTCTTAAGAATCCCTCGACACCCGAAGATGATTTATCATTATTTCCAATTTAATCCAGTTTTAGGATTTTATTGTTTTCTGCCATGTTTGGAAGATGTGATTTCTCACTCGGCTGATCTTATATTCCTTTCTTAATTCGCAGCAGGCGAAGTTTCCGACAAGGGCGGTTTAAGAAAATTAATTTCGCCATCAAAACCGATTTAAATGTGCCGCTCTTGTTTGATGTGAGCTCTTCATGTCTAACATATTTATGAGAAGTTTCATTGAAATTGTACGAGTGTTTATTATGAAAAACTATTTTGACGTGGTATTTTTATAGTGTAGCCTAGATCATGTAATTAACTGATCCTCAATTTTATACATTATTTTCATTTGTACACTCTAAAAAATGCATTGGTATCCAAGACTAATTCTATCTTGCTGTTAAAGTTTTAGCTTATGTAAAAGTAATTTTTAGTTAGCAAAACAAAGTTTTGTTTTAACAGAATTATGATAAATAAGATGATCTAGTTAACAGAACTAACTTTTATTTTTAACTACTTCTTAGTTAACATAACTACATTATCATGTTGAAACCAACACTTTTATATTAATTAGATTCCTATACTAATTTACTTAGTTATTGTTATTGGCCAGATATAGCAGTAACAAGTAGGTACGATGTGAGACCTGACGTCACATCAACTGCCGCAATTTGCTGCTAGGAGATGGCGCTGCGCGCTGTATTTTCTCGACTACCCTTGATAATACGGCGTGAACATCTTCACTGTATTGACGAGAACTAAAGAGTTCAATACCGGTCTGCAGGTGGTTACATCCTATCAATGGAAAAGGCTTCCCTTTCTTGGTAGTACCATTCAATCTGAAATGATGTTTTAAAGTGCTACTGTGTAGACTAAATACGCCCTTATTGTATACGGTATCATCGGGTGGTCTGGAAAAATAATAATTTTTCGATACATTGGTATTTAATATTTCTTTGCTCTTACCGTAAGAATATTTATTCTTTCGGATACTAGAAGTACTTGGTTGACTTAAAAAGAGTTATTAGTGACTTCAACTAGAATAATCGTAGCAATAAAATTTGGCCTTCGATACTAAATTTCCTCTTATCGCCAATTTCACTAAATTTTCTTGTTATTGAGATTCAGATCTTGGTACTCTAAACTAGACCATTTTTTAGAGTGTACGCACACTTGAGTTTGGATTTGCTCGTTTGTTAAGAAAAATCATTCAATTTATATTTATGACAAACATAATAAAATCAAGAAGTTCTATCTAACTCTAAAGAGCTTATAAAATTCATAATACAACACTCGGAACACGCTGTACGGTATCGGAACATTAATAATCTCATTTGCAATTTTCCCTTTTAATATACAAATTTCCACCTATACGTTCGAGATATTAAATTCTATGGAAACTCAATGCACGCTGCCGCATAGAAACTTATAAGCTTATTGTAAACAATAAATTTCATTTAAAATGTTCAACGTTTTCACTAAGTAAAAGAGCTCGGCATGGTGGATAGCGATAACATCCACGGTTGAGCGGTTATAGAATTAAAATAAAACAGTGCCTGATATTGCTTGTTGTCTACTTTCAAAGGCAACATCTAACAGTATAGGTACTATAAAGCGATTGATTCTTATATAAAAGGTTTGTTCGAGTGTATCTTTTTTTTCAATCTTGAGAGGACCTACAGCTTAACGTGAGCGCCGAACTACGATCCTCCATCATACGCTACTCTCCCAAAGGTGATTAACTATGAAATTTTTAAAATAAGAATTTTAAAAAATGTGAATCATACTTTCATAAATTGTGTATCCCTTATATTTCTTTAAAGAAATGAATGTCAGATTTTTACAAATTATTTTCTAACCACTATTGTTGGGGTTTGGGATAAAGAATAGAGTCAGTGGACTGTATATATTATTGGTCGAGGAGATAATATGAGGGTGAATATAAGATCGAAAAGCAAAATGCAGCGGCAACGTGACACAGAGACAAAATGGCTTGCCTTTGGTTGATTGAATTGCTTCCCAGGTAGACACCACTGGTCCTGTATCAATCCTCGCACACTGCAGCACCTTGGAGGGTAGTTTTTATATTAAAGGGTTGAATATTCGCACTGAATCGGGAGGTTGAACGGGTTCTCGGGAGAGTAATATCTAGTATCTCGTCTAAGAATTAGTGTTGTGATCGCTCGAGCGAAAAACCGCTTGAGTACTCGATTATTGAAATAACAGACATCGCTCGATTATGAAAAAACCGCTGGAGTTATAAATTCAAACGAAAATCGTTGCTTGTTACTTATTACCTTTCACTCGATACATGAGCTGCGCTTGACGCCGACGTATATTGGAGCAGTTTTTTGCTCGATAGGAAATACTCTCTTATAAATTCAGGCGAGAAATCGAATCTTTGCGTTTCACTTGACACCCGATTTTCGCGCGCCACCGAAATGTGCCGATTGGCGACGTCAGAAGGCTGACACGACATACCTCTTTCTTAAAGGCACGTAAACGAGAAGGTGCATATAAAAGTATGCAAAATCCCTTAGTGGATTCATATCGACATGGGTTTTGCTTTGGCTGGGACTGGCTAGCCAGCGGCGTTTGTAAATTTTTAAAAATTAAAGGATATAATTTAAAAAAAATTAGAATCAACTGTTCTTCCTTAATAAAAACTCTAGATTAAACTTCTAAAACTTACAGAAACAACGCCTGGTCTTTGATCAATACATTCTTCTTAGTCATAAAAATTTCAAGTGATAATCGCTCGAGCGACTCACTCGATTATTAAAATCGCTCGAGTATCAAGTACTCGATTATTAAAGTCATCGGGTTTTCCCAACACTACTAAGGATATATTTTAGACTCTGAGTACTGCCGGTTCCCTGTCAAAGGGTCACGTGCTATATCGCCATACACGTGGGAGATAATTCAAACCAACATTTCCTATACAAAAGTAATGACACCTAAACAACTGTACTTACCGGTAAGTATAGGAAAACATTACCGCACGTAGGGTCAAAATTTTGAAAAACTAAAACATTCCTTGGTATTTCTCTTTAAGAATGTATTATTCGCTTGTTCCTATTGTTGTTTTATTTTGCCGACAGATTTTTCTTGATATATGAAGTCGGTTGGCATTCTTTAAAATCAATTTCAGTGTCTAGTTGTTTCCAAAAAACATATTAAAATGGAACTAACCGTGTACGCAAAAATATCTTCAAGTACACCATATAAAGTCTCGATTTACTGAACACAGAAAAATGTTATGCTGATTTCGCATTCCTGTTATGTGAACAGGTCGTTTGTCATGCCATGCCTTATTTATTTCCTGATTCTAGTTCTACAGTTTCTCTTAAAATTTACCATTAGTTGACAACCTTAATGATTATTATTATTTTTACAATGAAATATCTTTATCTCCATTCATTATTTCTTATTTTCTTCTAGGAAAGTTCCGAATTTACTTTATTATAAAACTTAATCCATTTAAATCTTCAAAAGTTTTAGGAAGCGATCGATACTTAATCACCTTTAACAATAAAACTATTTGGAAGTTTTAAAGGCAATTCTAATTAATTTTTGTGTTCAAAATCAATAATCAAACAAAGTTTTGCTGTAATCTGTTGTCGAACTAAGCGATAAACTTTGACCATTAGCACAATAAAATTATTAAAAAAAATTAAATTTTGCCGACAATTCGATAGACAATGGCGACTGAATGAAACATGATTTATTTTGTGTATTATCTCTTTATTTTGGGCAAATATTTGTAAGAGCATGGTGTTGTGGTACCAGCTCTGATTTGGCTTAGTAATTTAAGAAAATAATTTATTACTAAATATATTTTTTCTTTTGGAAAGAAACTAAAATTTCTTAATAAAATTAAGCACATCAAACCCTTATAATAAAACAAACCTATCCTAATTGCGTTTATTGCTTATCCTGCCATTCGAATGTTCTGGTGACAATTTCGTTACTTGGTAATATAAGTACGCCTACATCTCTTGCTACATTCTAAAACATTCTGTATAATCTGTGCTATAAAACAGCCCTGCAGCAATAAATTTTTATGCACGTCACCGCAGCTACAATTTAAAATGATCTATATTTTTATAAGAGAGTAAATGGCCTAGTTTTCTGAGAATATAAATGTCGGTTAACTATCAAAATCCGTTAAAAAACTGATATTTTTATATAATGGTAATCGTTAAGGTACTTTGTCGGGTGCCGTGATAAGCAACCGATACTATATCATCTTATTTTTAAGATGAGGATCCCAAATTAGCAATCAGAGCCATGTATGTTGCATCAACACTCAAAAAAATGGTCTAGTTTAGGATACCAAGATTTTAGTCTCAATAACAAGAAAATTTAGTGGCATTGGCGATAAGAGGAAATTTAGTATCGAAGGCCAACTTTTGTTAATTATTACCTATTTTATTGTTTCAAAAAGATCAAAGAAATGTTAAATATGGAAAAATTATTATTTTTCCAGCCCACCCGATGTATTTAGTCTACACAGTAGCACTTTAACATACCATTTCAGAATTTCAGATTGAATGGTACTTACCAAGAAAAGGAAGCCTTTCCCATTGATAGGATGTAACCACCTGCAGACTGGTATCGAACTCTTTAGTTCTCGTCAGTACAGTAGTCGAGAAAATACAGCGCGCAGCTCCATCTCCTAGCAGCAAATGGCGGCAGTTGGTGTGACGTCAGGTCTCACATCGTACCTACTTATTACTACTATATCTGGCCAATAACAATAACTAAGTAAATTAGTATAGGGAGCTAATTAATAAAAAAGTGTTGGTTTCAACATGATAATGTAGTTATGTTAACTAAGAAGTAGTTAAAAATAAGAGTTAGTTCTGTTAACTAGATCATCTTATTCATCGTAATTCAGTTAAAACGAAAATTTGTTTTGCTAACTAGAAATTACTTTTGCATAAGCTAGAACTTTATCAGCAAGATAACATTAGTCTTAGATACCCATGCATTTTTTAGAGTGAATTTAATTAAAAAATATGCCGCTTTTTGGCAGGTTAGAAAGAGACGAGAGTCATCAGCTGATCAATATTTCTGTTCGTGAAGTTTTATCCTTCTTCTTCTTCTTTTAAATAGGACGGTGTCCTGTTTTCTTCGACGTGAATATCTTACTCCTGAGAAGCGTTAATAATAAAGTGTTTTAGTTAATTTATTGATATTTAGATTGTCTGACATGTCGATTGGAGTATCAACAAGTTTCAGGAAGATATGTGACAAAAATTTGAAAATTGTTCATATTTGAAATTGTTATTATAACTCTTATAACATTATAGTTTTTAACCAAATCATTTAACTTTACGAATCCAGTTTTAGATTAGAATCATCACATTTAAAACTTGAATGATCATCCACTCGTCTTTCGATATGATGTGCTGCATCTATCCACGTTTTGACGCTTTTTCTGTTACGACGAGGGATATTTTTATTAATTAGATTAGATAGGTACATACATGAATTTTTAGAAATTAAATTGTTACAAAGTACTTTACACAATGTTTTTAATTTAACTCGAAACGTCCGGTATATTATTGTCTGCAACAATAAATTGCAATGCATGTGAGCTTATACGTCACCGCAGCTATAATTTACAATGATCTATATTTTATGGAAAAATAAATTGCCCTTTCAGAGGAAATAACTGTCAGTACACTATCGTAAGCGGCTTAAAAAATGTTATTTCCATGTAATAGTAGTCGTTGAAGTTCCGCCAGAGGCTACTACGCCAAAAACCGCATCAATGCTTTCCAGCTAAAACTGTTATTAAATATCGATTCGAATATCGATCGAAAAAACTACATTAACGAACTTCTCAAACCTTAAAAAGGTATTATTATTATTTAGACTGGCTTGAAATATTTTGAGCTTCAAGTTGTAGAAGACATTTACAGGGTGTCCGCTAAGTGTAGGGCATTTAGAGGAGATTAAAATAATACCAATTGTTCTTATAATCATTTTTCCCAATTCCCAATTTCAAGATAAAACTATTTAAACATTTAATTAAATTGTTATAGTTTTGCATTTTGCAATGACAATTTTATTTTTAATACACTTCGAAAGCTAACATAATAAAGTGTTGAATAAAAAATACCGACATTGATACGATCAGTACAACTGGAGATATTACATTTTAAATATGAGAAGATTGGAGAAAATCCAGCAAATTATCGAAAATTCTATATACAACGTGTCCAAGATAAGGAGGGCCAGTACAGGGATCTCGGAAAGAGATGCGAAGTCGGTTAAATAGAGGTAAAGTTTCACATTTACGTGCCTAATAATATGCCGTTTAGAAAGTTTTAAAATTTCGAGTAGTTCCGGAGATACGCGAAAAAACCGAAATTCTGAAAAATCGTTTCATTTTTTTCCTGGGTTTTGTTGAGATCGAATTCTAAAGTAAATTGCACTTTTACATTGGCACTTTTCCTCTCTATCTAACAGCGTTATTGTTTTGTAATCTGACGAGTCATCTTCGAAGGGCTACTATCAACTTTATTTTTTTAAATACGGCCCTGTTTTCCTGATATTGGAATTTGAGAGCTTTCTTTCTTCCGAATGCAACGATGTATGACACATTGTGGTTTAATGACGCTTCGAGGGTTTTTTGAACAACATCAGGAGATTTTGGGATACGGTCCTGAATTTTTTCTATTTTTATACATAATCTCTCATACGTAAGCTCTAAATTTTTACTTATGTTGGACTAGTTCAATAAATAACAAATAATTTAATAATAAACCACACATAAGTGAACAAAAAGAACATACCAAAACCGAAATAAAACGAACAACGAAAAAAGTAGGGAACTACACAATCAGGTGTTCTGACACACCATGGCCAGCACGTTCGCCTGATATGACACCGTTAGATTTTTTCCTCTAGGGGTATGTCGAAAATTATGTTTATAAACACAATGTCGAAGCAGAAGCCGAACTTGGGAGGTTGGTTCTTGAAGCCTTTCAAAGTATTACGCCAGAAATGTTGTCAAATGTTTTAGTATCGACAGTTAGAAAATGTTATTTGTGCTTAGAAAATAACGGAAATCATTTTGAACACCTGATCATGTAGTTCCTTACTTTTTTCGTTGTTCGTTTTATTACTGTTTGGATATGTTTTTGTTTATTATTGAATTATTTTTTGTGGTTTATTATTAAAATATTTGTTATTTATTGAACTAGTCCAACATAAGTAAATATTTAGAGCTTACTTATGAGATATTATTTATAAAATTAGGAAAAATACAGGACCGTATCAAAAAACCCTTGAAATGTCATTAAACCACAATGTGTCATACGTCGTTGCGTTCGGAAGAAAAAAGCTCTCAAATTCCAATATCAGAAAAACAGGACCGTCTTTAAAAAAATAAAGTTGATAATGGCCCTTCGAAGACGACTCGTCGGATTACAAAACAATTAACGCTGTTAGATAGAGCGGAAAAATGTAAACGTGCAATTTACTTTAGAATTCGATCTCAAAAAATCCCAGGAAAACAATAAAACGATTTTTCAGAATGTCGTTTTTTTCCGGATATCTCCGGAACTACATGGAATTTTAAAACGTTCCAAACGGCATATTATTAGGCACTTAAATGTGCAACTTTACCACTACATTTACCACACATTTAAGCGACTTCGTATCTCTTACGGTTTCCGAGATTCCTGTACAGGCCCTCCTTATCTTGGACAAAGTGTATAAGCTGTAAACACAGTTCTATTAAACAGCTGCTATAAAATTTTTCTTAATACCAAAAATAAATAAATAGATATTTCCTCTATCTAGAAAATACGGACGCAGAAGAGCTTGTTTAACATTTAATTTTACGTTAAGTTTCACTTAAATTCTACTCAGCGATTGAGCTGTAAGCAGCAGATATTAAAAGTGCATGCTGAAGTTAAATCTTCATTTAATTCGCATTTGAAAAGAATGAAATGGAGGTGTATTTTACTAAAATGTTCACCTGGATGGAATTTAGTTACTTCTCCCTTCCGGTTAGGATTTAACAAGAATTAATTAAGTGTAATGTTAACAGACCAATTAGCTTTATAAGTACAAACTATAAATTAAAGTGGTAAGACTTTTACAGTATTGTTATTGATTTTTGATGATTATTGCTACGAATTTGCATTTCCAACCATATGCTTGTACATCATAGATATTAGAATACCATATTTCAACTAAACTAAATTGCTATTATACAGGTTAATTCACGACGAGCTTGAATTAGAACTACTGAATATATTTTCCTGAATCTTTGGAAACTTAGGTCTATCGATATGCTCTCTTTAACTAAAATATTGCCATGTTCTTGTCATTTCCGGTTATACCGAAAGTAGCTGTCAACTTATGTTTTTAAAATACAACATGGTCATTTTTATTATATTTTTCGATTAACCATTAAATTCTAAGTAAATTTTATACAACATGTTTTTCTCTGACTCTACCAGTTTTTGAAATATCTGGACATTTTGCACCATGCAAATGCACGGTAATGAAATAATCCATATAATTTCTTTACCTTAGCTCTTGGACTAATAATCTTCCTTACCGAATAGCTAGAAGATCAGTAACTCTCAAAAATATTTCAAACTTGTCACAAAATGTATAGGGCGGTCATAATTCAAGGTTCATTGTGAAAGAAATCAACAATTAAAAACTTTCTTATTTTAAACACCCTGTATATTTTAATTTAATTTGATGACAAATTAATTGTTCTTTGTAAAGAGTATTTACTGTTCTATACTGATATTGATAAAATAGACGTGCAATATTTTTTCAATCAAATGTCTAAATCAAATGCAGTTGACTTATTTAAAATTGTTTTGAATTTAATAGGTTAAGATGAGGATCCCAAATAATTCCAAATTAGCAGTCAGAGTCATCTATGTTGCATCAATGTAATTAAAAAATATGCCACTTTTTGGCAGGTTAGAAAGAGACGAGAGTCGTCAGCTGATCAATATTTCTTTTCGTGAAGTTTTAGCCGTTAATAATAAAGTTTTTTACTTAATTTTTTGATATTTAGATTGTCTGACATGTCGATTGGGGCAACAACAAGTTTCAGGAAGATTTGTGACAAAAATTTGAAAATTGTTCATATTTGAAATTGTTATTAATATTCTTATAACATTATATTTTTTAACGCAATTTTTTCATACCGATTTCTAGTCCTTTAACTTTATGAATCCAGTTTTAGATTAGAAAAAAACTAAGTATATTTGGCTAAACGTTCGCATAAAATAGTGCCTGTCTGGCAATCTGTGATTAAACGCAGCTTATAAATATTAATTTTATAAGAAGATGGAAATAAGTTATAAACTTTAGCTACTGTTAATAGCTAGTTTAAATTTAACTTAATTTAAATCGATTAAAAAGAAAATGTATTACGAGAGTAATAATAATTCAAAAATTATTTCAAATATATTTTATCCACCATTTCGTAAAAAGTTTCGTTACAAGCGATTGCTTCAAAATTAAACTCAAAATTCCAGTAAACTTTTATCAGCTCTATAAGTTAAATTTAATGTGAAATGATCGGCGAACGGCGCATTGTAGTGTGAAATAAGACAGTAGTTGGCAAAAGGCCCTAAGTATATAGGGGAGACTGGGGTAAATACGCCAGACAGGGAATTGTCTGCATTCCCGTTTCAGGTGACAACGACATTAGATTTCTTGAGGGCATGTATAGATATTCCTGCAAACCCTCTTGCTTTTTGACAGTTGTCACCAGAATAGTTGTGATCTGTACTATGCCAATGTGTTGTGTTTTAAAGTTTAATTGGTGCTAATAAGTTTTAAAAGTCTATTGTCTATTTGTTTTTAAAAGTTTGATTAACTGTCCACTAAGTGGATGAGATATAATGTAAACTAGCAAAGTAATAAATAAAAAATATAGAACAGATTCAACTGAAAAATAAATAAATTGTCGTTTTAATTTCCAATAACTAAATTAATTTTAAAATAAACTTAATATTTTTAAGTACGGTCCTGGAACTCATACCAATCGATTATTATCAATTAAATAGCCAGAAATAAGCAGGCAGGCTATTCATTTCACGTCAGACTGTCATTATCTAGTGAGTGGGTTCGCTGCAAACGCTAACGACATAAATTATTTGGTGTAGAACAAAATTTTTCGGTTTTGAATTTAAAATTTAAAATCAGTCCTACATAAATTTTCGCTTAGAACTGAAACCGTATTTAAAAATCCCTATCCACTCCGTTACAAATTTCATTTCCAGTAAACCAGTAAGCCATTTTTACATTTATTATTTTATAATCAATCAAAGTAAGAAAAAAAAAACAGATCCCGCTTCTGAGACTCAATACTATCTGATTTGTATAATCGAATTTCCATTTCCCTTTGCTTCAAGATCACGGCGCGCCCGGAGGTGCTAAACAAATGCTAAAATGATTATATATGTAAGTCGTTTTTCACGTCTTCCTTCTGATTTATATTTTATATAATATTTTTCAAAATAATATTCCGTGTTGAATTATGAATTTGTTGACTTACAAGCTGTATTGCTGACATTTTATCTCTTGTTTATCATAACTGTTCTGTTTTCAGTCAGAGTGACCTGAATATTAAATTAAATGTATGACACGAAGAAAGGTTTTTATATAAATGTACTAGAGTGCATGGAAAACTATCGATAGCGACTACGGATAGCGGATACTATCGCTATCAAACTATACAGGCTGTTTTTTAAATTACTTATTATAATTAAATGGGTGACTCCTGGGGTGTCCTAGAGAAGCGCTACATATTTTATTTTTTTAAATTGAACGTTTAAAAAGTGGGGTAATTCACCCCTAAACCCACCCGGTTACTCCTCGGCACAGTCATATATGATCATATTACATTGCCAAGCTGTGTAATCAACAGATGTTCAAGCCCAATGTTGCCAACTGTGTAGAAAATAACTTTAGATTCTTATAAAAATAATATTTAGTTTACCTAGTATCCAAATAGAAGTGAATCCAGGTGCCAGTACACTAGCAAGTAATCCAGGGCACAGATTCATCTTCAGGTTTTTGTTTCTTTTTCTATGGGAAAAGCTTTATGTTCATCACGTACCCTGATGATAATGTGGATGTGCATAATAAGCTTATACCCACTAAACCCCATTCGACCTCTTATTTCCAATCTCTCGGAACATTTGCACTAAATCACTTAAAGAAACACACAGACAAACCCACGAGTTTCCAATTATTTTTTTTTGAAGATATGCACTAATTAGATTACACAAAAGCAATAAATACTAACGCATAATTACACTTTTCAATAACCTACCGTACACATAAAACAACAGCACTATATGATACAAATTATTTCGCAATAGAAATTCAGAAATAATAAAAACGCTAATTTCTAATGGCCTAATCAAATTTATTAATCCTTTACTGAAGAAGAATGATGAAATAATTGTGTTGAGAGACCCTTCCATCCCTTTAAAATAAATAGTCTCGTTCACCAGCGCGGTTGCCATTTCCGAGGCTATCATTATAAAGAAAAGTATTACCGAAGGAAATTCTTCATTTTATGAATATAACCTTATAAAACATCGAAAGTGTGGCAACGCTGTATTTTTAAGTATCAACCCTAGTCGAGTAAAAAAGAATATGCAACCGTTTTTGCAAAATCAGCTGTTCCTACAAAATTAGCCGGCCTGTTTAATACTGCTGTTTCAAGCAGATTTGTGTATTAAATTGTATGTTAATACTTAAACCCGAGTTTAAATTATTAAGTAATTTGCCCTTTTCGCGACGGCAGTGCCCCAGTCCAGCAGTTCAATATTGATCGACGGAACCAACGTGTTATTTAGACAATAAGGGCGTACTTTTGTCTACACAGTAGCACTTTAAAATACTAATTCAGATTGAACGGTATATGTTTGTGACACAAGAAATTGGACATACAGTGCTACGGCTCCCACCCTATTATTGCATTTTTAACCCCATAGAGCATATGTGGCACCAGTTAAAATCACTGGTTAGGTCTGAAAATATTTCTCCGACTTTAAGTTCAAGTTGTTCTTAATTTTGAGTAGTCAAAATTCTGGACTTAAGTTGTTCTTAGGTTATAATGTCGATACTGTAATAACAGAATATTTCTTTTTCTGCAGAAAATTTTGTTTTCAATCTTACCTACACCTATTTCTGATCATCTTTTAAAATATACAAGTGGAAGATGCTATTTTTGTGGAAGACGATCTGGATATTATTGATATAATCGAAATGGGTTTTCGAGAAGACAATACATCAGAGAAGAGTATTTTGATATCATGAACAATTTATCGCTTTCCCGTCGATTTCGCTTACGAAAGCCCGCCGATTTACAGGATTACAGGAACATTTGTTGGAATTTAATAATGATTTGTAAGTACAGATGCCTATTTAGCCATACTTTCACAGTGTCACGCTTGTAATAATAGAAATTCCCTAAATTTTTAACAAAGACAACTTAATTTTGATTCGGCGCATAATACAGGTAATCTTAACTTTGACTATGACTTTGTATAGTTAATCTTTACGATAAATCGGTGCATACTAGCATAAGAATATAAAGATTATAAAGAAAATAATCCACCTTTATTTCTCCACAGGGTGGTTTGAAAGTTTAACACAAATAACATTTTTATTTGCCCAGGTATAATATAACCTATCAGTAAAAATATTAATTCTGAAAAGGATCTAGAATAATACGAATATGGTATTTACAAACTGATTAAAAAATTATAAAAATAACACAGTTTGTTATGCAACATCAAACGTAGCTAAAATTTTGAAGTGACGGAATTTTGTGCCGGGAAAAACTGAAATTATATTCAATAATTAATAAATATTGTAATGGTTTTATTATAGTTGCAATTCACAGCTTGATTTGAAAGTATTTTATCAATTGGATCAGTGGGCGATTTTAAAGCTATTTTAATTTTGTACTAGGAGTAAATAAATGATAAAAATAATAATAATATTAATTAGTGTTGGGAGAAACCGATGATTTCAATAATCATGTACATGATGCTCGAGCGATTTTAATAATCGAGTGAATCGCTCGAGCGATTAATAACTTGCGACTTTGATGACTAAGAACCAGGGGTTGTTTTTGTCCGGGTTGTTTAAGAAGTTAAGTCTAGAGTTTTTATTAAGGAAGAACAGTTTATTCTGATTTTAAAAAAACATTATGTCCTTTAATTTTTAAAAAATTTTCAATCGCCGCTAGCTAGCCAGTCAAAACAACCCATGTCGTGATAAAACCACTAAGGGATTTGGCATACTTTTTTGTACGCATCTTCTCGCTTATGTGCCTTTAACAAAGACGTATGTCGTGTCAGAGTAGTATTTCAGATCGATCGAAAAAATGCTCGAATATTAATATGAACCATAACTTAGTGTGCTCAATTCCTTTATTCTTGCTTAAATTTCCTTCGTTGAAATCGATAAATGAAGCTCTTTTTAAATTTTAATTTCTTAAGTTTGCTTCATTGATTTACAAGATTACGAGGCTTATTCATTAAAACTAGTTCTAAATTAACTGGTTTTTATACTTACATTTGTTAGATCGATAAATATTTATAAGTTATGTGATCCTGTACTCACCTAAAAAAAAAACAGAATACTGTTAAAAAACATTCTCTCATATGTATTATCGACTCCATATTAACAAGAGGTTTAAATTTAGTCTCAAAATGTAAAAATAATTGTGTGAAATATCATGTTTTTTGAGCAGAAAAATAGTATATTAATTACAAGTTTTATAAAGTATTATACACATAGATTCAAAAGTTTTGCATCACTCTGATGTTGGCATGTTATGATAAATTTCAGGAATGAATTTTTTTTCTAAATGTTTATTTATGTATATCAGTTAAAACGATACCATTTCTTGTAGCAAAAAAAAATATTATCAACATATTTGTGTAAGATAACATTTTTATTTTCGGTTCAGTGTGTAAAAACGAATCGCCGACTCATATCTGAAATTGATCGTGCAAGAATAGTAGCTTTAGTTGAGGAAGGTCATTCCCAAAGATTTATTGCTGAAGGAATATGGGTTTTTCAAAGTGATGTATCTCGCATATGGAATCTCTATCTAGAGACCAATTTTGTGCGAGACAGACCACGAAGTAGTAGAAGGCGTGTTACTAACGAACAGCAGAACCGCTATATTACGTTAACAATTCGGAGAAATCGTACTATGCCAGTCCCACAACTTCAGAAAGATGTTACGCATGCAATTGGAGTTCACGTATCCGTCTCTACATTAAGAAGACGCATTCTTGAATCCGGTTTAAGATGTCGGCGGCCAGTAAGAGTTCCCCAACTACAATATGACCAACGAGTTCGTCGACTACAGTGTGCTGAATCGCCCGTTCGCTTACCCGAAGAATTTTGGAATTCTGTCCTATTTTCCGATGAGACCAGGATTTGTCTGGTAAACGATAGTGTCCGGATTCGTGTTTGGAGAGAACCAAAAACGCGCACAGCATGCTGCGTCGTCTTCAAGCTTGCATTAAGGCCAGAGGAGTAAATACACTTTATTAGAAGCTATATTTTTTCAAAATTTCACAAATTATATAATATAAATAAATTTTACTTTTGCTAAGTTTTTTTTTTTGGAAGGTTTAAAATGTTATAGTAAAATAAAAAATTTTAAAACTCATTGATTTTTATTTTAAACTTATCAATGAACTAATATTTAGTCTATTTTCGCGATGACGTAATTTCTTATTCGAGAATCAGAGTGAACTTTTGAATCTATGTATATTTTAGCACGCCTCCATGTTAGAAAACGACAAGCATAATAGCTAGCTGTAAAAAACATGTAGTTTATACTGTTTTTTTTATTTTACGTATTTTTTAATAAAAAAATCCATATTTAAGAAAAATATAAGCCATATAAACTTTGTTAATTGTTATGTCTAAATTTTATGTTGGTGATACTATAAAAATATTATGCCATCATTCAAAAAAATAGTTAAAAATATCGAATATAAGACCATATTTACAGATGTAATTTCGAAGGTAGGTAAATGGTTATAAAAGCTGGGAGTAAATCATCATCTAGAAGCATGGCGCATTTGGCTCTATCTACCCACTGCACTATCCTTCTACTTAACCACCTGCACTTCAGTAGCTCTAATAAATAATTACTATAAAATATGAAATTCGTTCAGAAAAATTTGTTGAATTTTTTAAAATAATGCAAAAACGCGATTTTCGATGTTTTTCGCTTATGCCACTTTAACCTGCGTAAAAAATTCTATTAGTTTACTAGTTTAACCAACTTTAGGTTTGTTCCAACACCCTATTTTTGTATCGTTCTAGAACCGTCACGAAACTGTTGGAATCGATTTTGTGCGCAGGCCTTAATTTTGCACTGTTTGTTGCCAATGCACAAGGGAGGCAAGGTTGGTACGTTTTTGTGACCATTCTGTATAAAAATCTCAGCTGATCGCCTGTCTGATTCGTCTAAGCTTGAGTATTATCTTTTTTCGTTCCGTTTTGTTGTATTTAATAATCATGAAAGAGAATAACGTTTAATGTTAAGAATATCTTGTAGGTTTGGGAACCGGATTACACAAATTTAATAAGAATAAATTAAATAATCAAAATATTAAGCAACAACTCCTACAAAACAAGACTAAAAGAACTGCATGAATGACAGGAATACAAAAACAACGGTTAAAATTCTTAGGGCGCAAGTCAGTACAAGCGGTTCCTGGTCTTGGCCATGTATCGTTTTTACCGTTCAGGAACTGGTTTGCGAACGATCACAATTTGGTTGGAACACCAAAGGGAACGCCTTTCGACTACTACGCATGTGCGTGACCGTACATTGTACGATTTTTAGGGTGGTTGGAACGAACCTATCGTAGTTCTAATACTAACGGAGTTAGCAATGGTATTGTCTATATCATCTTAGTTTTTAGCATTGCCAATTCACCTAATGTCAAATATGTTGCCAACACTTAATTGAAAAGTGACTAAACGCTCGAACTCAGTTAAGTTAGATAGTTATATTAACGGCCTTATATTTACATATACGCGACAAAGATGTATATGCACTTCCCATCGTCTTAACCGGAACAGCGTCAAAACGTGGATAAATGCAGTACATCACATCGAAAGACGTGTGGATAACATCCTTGTCTTACACATTTGCCTAGCTTCTCTTCCTACGTTCGGATTTCAATTTACTCATTTCACTCAAGTTTTAAATGTGATGGTTCTTCTTCACTTCTTTATGGCGTCGGCTACTGTATGCATCATTTGCCAAAAAATGTGATGGTTGTATTAACAGAATAGTACTAAAAATGACATATGTCAAGGGAACACGAAGGACACTGTACTTTTGGTAACGTCGGCCATAATCTAACATATCCTTCATAATATCCCACAATTTACGGAAATATATTCTTGTTACCCGATATTATCGATAACCCGATAACACCATTAGATAGTTACAAACGTGCTATTACATATCACCAGAATAGTATGTAAATGTATCACGTGCTATTCAAATAACGTAATTATCGATCATATGCAAACCAATCAAGCAGGCTTTCATTTAGTAGGTAAACTAAAATTTAGCTGAATTTAATTATTAAGCGTATTCCATTCGATGAACTGAGCATAATTTTATGGGCGTCTCAATTATGGCAGTTTTAACGGAGCCGACATTGATAGAGGATGAACTGCATGCTCGCAAAGTCCAAAGGTATTGTAAACAAACTACATATCCCATAATCCATTCATAAAACTTTTATAAAGTGAAGCTGTGATTGTGTGAAATTTTATTCAAAATCAGTAATGGGTGGAAGAGAGAACTACATATGTTTGTTGCCTGAATGGTAACAATGTTGAAGTGTGATTATATTAGATGGTTAAATATTAAAACATAACCATACTTACCGATGAACGGATAAATCCTTACTTAAATGATTTTACAAACTATACATGAATGCACCATGATTGTTTATAATAAAGACGATTTTTCAGCAATAATCACAAGAAAAGACAAATCAACCAAAATATATAACAATTCGTTAGATCAAGAGACAAATTTCGCAATGTTTACGAGATAAGTATTCATTTATAGTATTTGTAAAATAGAAATAGATGTTGCCAGAGTGCAGTTGGATTAGTTCGATTCGTTTGATACTTTTAAGTAGAATAATATTTTTTTAAAGAATCTCTCATCGCCTTTTCACAATTTATAGTAAAATTATTGAGAAATAAATTTATTTTAAGAGCAATTGCGGATTCATTTTGAACCAGTTGTATTTGCCACATAAACAAATTTTTAATTGGGATTTTGCAAGATACCTTTGCGTTAAATATGTCAATTTGGCTATGCTGCAATAATGACCGAAAAAGATGGGAAAGACTGTTTGCAGTCGTTGCGTAGGCTAGGAATGTACATTTTTCCATCTGTCGTTTGTAATATCTTTGGCAAATCTCATGTATGCTCTATTGTAAATTTCACCTAATGGATACAAATAAAATAATACATCAAATATCATTAGAGCGAGCATCTATCAAACATCCGCGGTAGAAATAGTTTGTAGGTGTATTTTACACTAAGCTTGGTTTAATTTGGGGTCACGGAAACTGGCAAGTAAATCTAGAACATTGTATAAGAAGGAAACCCTCTTGGGTATACATCATTACGCTGCATAGAGCTTAGCAATCTTGTTTACCGTTTCAAATTCTGGTTGGTGTCGTAGTATATTGACAAATAAAAGCGGATTGATCTAGGAGAACAGCGATTTAATTAAGGCAGCGACGTAACACGAATTAGACCAAATCAATCATTTACAATACTGTATAAAATTTTAGTGGGTCAGAATAAGTCATGGGGTATTTTGAGTCCAGAAATACCTGTTCGAATATATTTGCCTGCAAATTGCCAAGCTAGGTTTCATTTTTATTGATGCTATCGTTCGAAATGTATTTTCCTGCGAATTTGATAGTAAAACTGTTCATTTATAATATAACAAATTTTTGGGACCCCTGGAGTGAATTTGGGCACTAGAGCAATAATATACTTAAAAAAATTACATATAAGTGCCTTTTTTTCTAATTGGGGGGATTGCTTTTAGGTTTTTTATTATAAATATAAAAAAATAAGTAACCGAATTGTTACGCCCCCCCCATTAAACATTATAATTGCTCGGGTAAAGTAGAAATGGGATAAGTTTTTATAATTATCAAGGATAGAGTATCCATGCGTGCCAAAATTCAAGCAGCGACAGATAATTACACATCACGCCAAAAGCATGAACAGTCATCAGTCTTTGACCACACATTGTCCATTTTGCATGCATGTCTCGATGGGTTCATGCATGTTCTCGAGTAAATGTGACCGTCAGAATGAGGTTTAAAATTGGGAATACAACTAAAGCCTGACATGCAATGTTATAATTTTTCTATCTTAGGAAACGTTACTTTTGGCTACATATTTGTATTATACCCCAAATATTGAATATTTTTTTATTGACGTAGACAAGTTTGAATTTTCAATCATTTACTTGCAGGGCTTGTCCATATTTTGTAAACTCTATCCCTCATTTTACCCTAAGCCACATACTATCGATTTTCACAAATAAAATACTTCTGTGGAAATTTTCATAGAGAAGTGTCATGTCTAAGAAGTGATGTGAAATGCAGAAAATAGTTCGAAAATTTAAGGCGTTCGTTTATATCGATATAAAATGGAGTTTTGGTATTACGTAAAATAGGAAGTATAAAATTTATCATAACCTTTACTGGGTATCCACAGTGTTGAAAAAGGTCATATTAATCAATATAAAAATTAATACATTTTATAATTTGGTTTTGTAGAATTTTTAAAGGGTTTAATATTGTGGCACATGCAGATCCCTAAACTGATATTATATATTGAAATTTTTAATAAACTAAAGAATAATAAATGTATTAAAGGTATATATCTCGAATTTTAAATAATATTCCAATGAGTGGTGATACGCTTTTTCGAAGGTTTTCAACGTGTTTTCTCCAATTTAAATTTTCGTCTATATATAAGCCTAAAAATTTGAAGGATTTTACATACTTAATTTCGTTTCCATTAAAAATTATTGGTGAAATATTGCTTCCAATTGCACATTTAGAAATAAACGTGAAAGATGACTTTTGAAAGTTTAAAGAAAGTTTATAGGTTTGCAGCCCTGAAATTATAATTTTCAAATCATTAGTAATATCAGTTTGAATATTGGAAAAAGACTCGCCAAAATATAAAATTGTAATATCATCCGCATACAATTTGATATTACCTTTTAGATTTAACTTAGATATAGAATTTATATATATAAGCAATAAAGTAGGTCCTAAAATCCTTGAGGAACACCGCAAGTAATATTTTGTTGAGAACTTGAGCAATCGTCAATATAAACGTCAAATAAGACATTGTAATAAAATTTCGTGATTCACAGAATCAAGTGCTTTTCGCAAGTCTAAAGATAATAAGCAACATTTTTTATTATTGTCTAAAGTTAATTGAATGCCAGTAATAATATCAATAGCAGATGTTTCTGTATCTTTAGACTTACGAAATCCATTTTTTCCAAAACTTTCGATAAAACAGGTAAAACAGAAATTGGTCTATAATTATTAGGATCACTTTTTTGGCCATTTTTAAAAGTAGAGGGTGACGTGATAATATTTCAATATGTAATTTATTATAATTATCAATTTTCGTATTTGTTAATAGAATTTTATTTAGAAAGGTCATTCCATTGATTCATCAGGGGCGTCCCTTCAAACATGTTCTCTGGTATTTTTTTACAAAACAGTGGTGCGCTACTGAAATTTTTCCATGCCGATTTTTTTTCTGATTAGTTTGGACAATTCTACATGTCAAAACAATTGAATTCAAATTGAAACTCATTATTATTATTAATAATAAATAACGGTAAATCAATAAATAAAGATTTCTCAAATACGTAGATCAAATTGGAAGTCTAGTTTTTTTTGTATTCTATACGCCTACTTAAAACATAATCTGATAATATATGTGATCTGTAAAGCGTGTAAAATGAAATCATTTTTGTATTATTTGTAAGTAGCTTTTATATAAAAGGTCCAATATCTTACTCATACTCGTTTCTATTTTATTATTATGTCGAAAGTTTTTTTGTTTGGTAAAAAACCTTATATTTTTAAGAAGAAACATCCCACTTGGATATTGAGAGAATATTTTCATTAAAACTGTTATGGGAAATAAGACGTATTATAAAACAATAAGTGTAAAATGATTTTATTAGTTTCGTTCGTACAGGGGTCAGAAACCGTCAGCAAACAGACGACGCATGCGCGTGTTCTTAAAAGCGTTCGCACATGACAAATCCCAAACCGCTGCCAGGATATATAGCAGAAGCCAAACTGTTGGTTTGGGCTCGGCTGATTGGGAGCGAATTTGTAGGTGGAGACTTGCTGCGCAGTGTACTTTCACAACACTGTCATGACGCTTTCGCTGTGTTTGTACACTATGTCAATTAACTTTAAATTGGACATCTTACATAAAAGTTTAATTTTATTTAATAATATTTATTTCATATTGTTACATTAGACAAATAATTAAACTATATAATGAAATTCAAAATAGTCTTAATTAAAGACGCCTAGCTAATCAAATAGCTGTATGCGTTATTAAATAGGTTTATATATAACAACAACTATCAATATATTTCCGTTAATAATAATGTACAGTATCAATATAACCGGAATCCTATACAAGAAGAAAGACAAACTCAAAAGACACAAAAAAAAAAAATATATAGAAAAGCGAAAGAATCAAAACAACCTCTCAAATTGTTCAAAATTTCTACAGACAAACTCCCTGCAGGAACTTGCAAACTTTTTCCTGTTGTTAATCTCTTTAACATGCATTGGCAACACATTATAAACTTTAGGTCCAATATAATTTACATATCTCAAGTTTAGATTATTGTTACTTATAGGTATTTGCAATTTTTTATTCACATAACCACGTGTAACATAACCATGATTTATAAAATTCTACAACTTTTCTCTCTGACGAATATAAGAGCAAATTGATTGCATATATAAAATTCTTATGTTACATAATATCTCGGGTGTAAATAACATTCTGGTAGGATAAAGTCTATTTTTTTTTTAAATTATTTTTAAAATGTATCTCTGGACAATATCTAACTTATACAAACCGTTACTGTAAAGTCCCCCCCATACCAAGATTCCGTATCCAAGGATTGATTCAACAAATGCCTTATATATCATTATTAGGGTTTTTTTTATCTAGGAATTCCCTTAGCAAATAGAATTTGTGAATTAGTTTACGAATTTTATTGGACAAGTACTCAGCATGAGGCTGCCATTTAATGTGCTGGTCAATGATGATTCCGAGATACTTAGTCTGTGATGTTTCTTGCATAAGGTAGTTTCCTATTAAAATGTTATTAAATGTTGGTCTGTCAGCTTTAGTCAGTGAAAATGCTATATAATTTGTCTTCGTTAAGTTCAGTGTCAGTTTGTATTCTTGAAGCCATATAAATATATATACCTACTTATAAACTAAACCAATTAGAGATATCTTTGAGTTGCGACCTTTTAACCCTTTTGGCTTCTGCTAAATTAACAATAAAGATCATTCCAATAATACAAAGTGCCACGCCGTTATCAACATTTAGTTAACATTAAAAATACAAAATCATTAGAGGCACAACCCATACCTAATTTGTATTAGCTATCGCACAATTGAATACTAGCACATTATTAAGGAAAACTCAAAGATACTACAAGCTACAAATAGAAAAATGTACATTTCTAGCCTACGCAACGAATACAAACAGTCTTTCCCACCTCTTTCGGCCATTATTGCAGCATAGCCAGATTGACATATTTATCTCAAAGGTATCTTGCAAAAGCCCAATTAAAATTTTGTTAATTTGACAATTACAACTGGTTTAACATTAATCCGCAATTTTATTATTAAAATACATTTATTTCCCAGTAAGTTCACTATAAACTGTGAAAAGGCGATGAGAGATTCTTTAAAAAAATATTATTATACTTAAAAGTATCAAACGAATCTTGAACTAATCCAACTGCACTTTGGCAGCATCTATTTTACAAATGCGCTACGATCCAGAAGCCGAAATATGAATGAATACTTATCTCGTAAATATTACAACGTTTGCGCTGTGATCTAACGGATTGTTCATATTTTTTGATTGATTTGTGTTTTTTTTGTGATTTCGGGTGAAAAATCGTGTTTATTATAAGAAATCATGGTGCATTCATCGGTAGTTTGTAAAAGAGTGGATCATTTAAATAAGGATTTATCTTTTCATCGGTAAGTACGGTTATGTTTTAATATTTAACCTTCTGATATAACGAGACTTCAACATTGTTGCCATTCATCCAACAAACATGTAGTTCTCTCTTCCACCCATTACTGATTTTCAATAACATTTCACACAATCCCAACTTCAATTTCCAAGAGTTTTATGAATGGATTATGGGGTCTGTAGTTTACAATACCTTTGGGAACACTCCGTATAAAAAATAACCAATTTTGAATTTAATTCATTATTCACAAGTAAGGCCAAAACTATATTGACACAGCTGATAATATTTCCAGATTATCAAAAATAAAAAATGAATTGAAACGTCGCCATATCAAAATAAACCCCGTCTCCAATTAAAGGCGTCGGAATTTAGTGTCTAGTTTATTTAATACACTTCCATCTTTACATATTTCATAAAGTTCCTTAAACTATCAGTTTAGGAAATGTTGGTCCAACTGGCTGTAATCAGTGTCCACTTGCCCGCAATTATATTGCCCGCGGTGAAACTTTATGTCAGCAAACTATTCCAGCCCGCCCGAAAACGGTTATCCGAATGTAATATTAATTGGTAAAGTTTTATCCAGAGCGGACAGGGCCGGATTTACCCTTCTAGCCGCCCTTGGGCACTAGTTTTTAGCCTTGTGTGTTCGGGTTCGGTTTTATATAGATTTTTAATTAACTTTTAACAATTCTTAATTCTATGCTTCCTCTCGCATCACAAAATAATACTGTCGTCGTCACGTGGCATATTAAAAAGTAATATATTTTCTTCTTACGAGTGAAAATAGGATATAATATTAAGAAAGAGCCGGGCAAGGAACGTGATAGACGTTTTTCAAAACGACACTTTGGCTTTACAAGATATAATAAAATATCATTCTTCTAAATGTTCAGTATTGGTATTTACAAAAAGTGATATTAAATTTTTAGGCGTTAACTTGAACAGAGCAATATATTGTATTATTTATTGACAAAACATATTCTACTTTTATACTCCGGTCTTCTTACAAAGTATAGCAATTGTGTTTAAATCTTATTAAACGAAACATACAGTGAGCGGGGAAAAGTTGGCCACAAATGAAATTTTCTTTATTAATGAAATGCTAAAAAAAAACATTTTCACACTTTTGCAAAGTTTGGAGCCAAAATTCCAAAAATTATAAATTATTATGAATCTATGAATTTTTTTCTAAATTTTTTATTTTGTAATAGTAACTCGAAACACGTTAAAACTTGATAAAAATTAGAAAAAAACGGGTTTGTTCGATTTTCAGAAATAATTATAAATGATAAATATGGTTACCAGATACAGAGCATTTACATGGTAAAAACTAAATATTAACAAATAATTTTTTGTAAAATCAACAAAAATGTTTAAATAATAGATTGTTATCTTGGTTTTCTATCGTTTAACTTATTTTCAGTATATACCTAGGAATAAGTATGTAACTTATGAAACTAATATTGGATATTTTCTGAGTAATATAATTTTGGGAACTTCGGTACCAAACTTCGCCGGAGAACACAAGATTAAAGCTTTTTTGTATCGTCTGGATCGTCAAAATGTATTATTCACCAAGACAGTGAACAACTAAAAAAAAGGTCGCTAGTCGTAAACAGAGTACAATATAAAAAAAGGTAGTAGGTACCATCAAAAATGTACCAAAAACTCGAAAGAGGTTCCAGGTTTAAATATTATTATATTGTATATATTTTATATATTTTAAATATTTTTATAGTCTGTTATGTTATTGGCTGTCTTGCCCAATTGTGCATATTTTGTTTGATCTTATTCTATTTTTGACTTTGTGTTTAGTTAATTGTTCTCTGTATGTTGCACGTTGATTGTTTTTACACACACATAATAGTTTTTTGTTATTGATTTAGTATGTTCCATTATATATACATATAGAAATTGTGATAGGATTTGTGATCTACACCTTTATGGTTCTTTTTTTGTACTGCTGTACTGAAAAATTGATCAATAAATGAAATTGAAAAATTGAAATTGCGTGCCAAAACTTTGTAAAGTGTACCGAATTCGGTACAAAAGTATGCCCTGGAACAACCGTGCAAATGAACAAGGGTAACTATAAAATCTACAAAATCTTGGACATCACACTTGATGAGCAGATAATATGTTTCATGTAACGGGTAAGCTAGAAAACCCGAAGAAATATTCATTTTACCTTTAATTTTAGCTTCTAGATGGTTTGTTATCTATTTAGTATTATTTCTCTATTATGCTATTTTCTTTTTCTTGATATCTAACTCCATCTATTTATCAAGATTTGTAACATGACGAGCTGCAGATTTTAACTTAAAGTGAGTAAACAATTAACAACAAATATTCATTATATTTTACATTTTTGCTGTATGTCGTTCCTTATAAATCTATTTACCAAGATCTATATTTGTACCGAAATCTCTTAAACGATTAGCCACGACAGTGTTTGTTGTGCTGGCTTTTATCAGCGTCCACTCGCCTGCAATTATTCTGCCCGCGGTGAAACTTTATGTCAGCAAACTATTCCAGCCTGCCAGAAAACGGTTATCCGCGTTTAATATTAATTGGCAAAGTTTCACCCGGGGCAGGGCCGCAGCGCTAAACCAGACAGAGCGGACAGAGCTATTTTGTATCAATTTTGGGTAAACATGCAATAAACCTTTTTAATTTATTGGGGAACTTTTAATAAAAATAATTTATGAAATGTGAGGAGATTTAGTTAAATCTTATATGGATTTGTTATGAAATAATTTAATATATGAAGAGTATACGGGGAAAAAAATTGAGATAGACGGCAGCGCCATCTAATGGCAAATCTAGGTACTTTTCGAGCCACATATGTATTCAGGGGAATAATTATTTTAAAATACGCTTACACCGAAATAACAGGTTAAGCTGCAAACACACTTATCACTTCACGTGAGATCACATGCTATCACGCAATGTCACGGCAAACTCAAAATATCTGCAAGGCGGTTTATGCGTGCTTATAAATAGGTTTAGAAGTACACTATAGTTACCTCATGCAGCTCTCGGCAAGTCATACTTGACAGCACAATTTTATTTCTAAAAATTTACATATTCGACACGCGTAATAAACATGATCTGCAGTGTACGTAGTCTGTTTCTAAGCCGTGCTATTTTGCCGATCTGGCAACACGTGAATTCACGTGACGTGATAATAGTGTGTTTGCGGCTTTAGAGTGCCGCCGCGCTTGCGAGCGATTTGTCGCGAGAGGTAAATCGCGGACGACCAAGTAAGCGGTGATCAACGACAAGCTGGCCACTGTAAAAGCGATAAACCAATTGACATTAGTCTCCGTGATGCCTTTACTTTGAACTTCCGATCTATCAAAATTTCCTTTTGACAAGACATCGTGACATGATCCCTGTGACAAAATCAATTGGTACGGGTGGCATCACGAAACCAAATAAAAATCGCTGAAGAAATCAAACAATACAAATCGGCACGCTTAGCCGCTAAGCAATTTTTTTTACTGTGGCCACTCTAATTAAGTTTGATGTGTTTGACAAACTTCTTTGTCGCTCCGTCGACCGCGATTTGTCTCTCGCGACAAATCGCTCGCAAGCGTGGCGCGGTTTTACTGCTAATTTACTGTTTTGCTTTCATTATAGGTTTGATCGGGTTGTCGATCTTGATGATCCAGCTAATTTATTGTTCGGCTTTCATTAATAGGTTTGTTTTTGTTTGTTAAATAAAGATTTGATCTTTGATCAGAAACGGGTGAAAAACAGGCCAGATCAATATTTTTTTTTTGGAGACTGGCTACTCAATAGGCTTCAAACTTCAACGTTCAATAATTATAAGATATATTAGAAAAATAAAGTGAACTTCTGTAAGATCGAATTATAAAGAAATATATTTAAGATACCAGCCTTAAAACCAGCCTACTTTAAAAATACAATACAATATCCGTTTTTGTCAATATCAAATATTTTTTAATGTATAATGTTGCTGCAAAAACATTACACGTATAGTTAAGTTATGGATAGACAATCATGACGTAGATACACTGTATATATAGTTTGAAAACACGCCCCCGCTACACCTTTTGTAGCCGATTTACTTCTGTATTCGCTACCTTTTTGGCCTTGACTGTTACACCAAATGAAAACACACGCACGCAATTAGCTACTCGTATCACGCGGCTGCTTTCGCTCCGCCCACAATAATGAACTTTGCCGATTATTCAAAACAAACGCAATCCAATGATTTATATTGATAACCATTCTTTTAATATGCAAGCCTCTGAAGTAAACTGCTTCTAGACATTTTTTTTTCTACTCACCAATTGTAAAATCTTGCTGACCAAGTAATCATTTCGAAGCTCGATTGTTAATTAAGCGAACACATGATATTACAAGCGGACTGATATCGGTTAAATTGTTGAGAGTTTGTAGAATTGTTTGCAGAACAAGTGTTGCAGCCCGATTTTTAATTATTGCAAGCAAAATCTTTTTATGCTGATCAAATGATTTAATGGCTATTTTTTGCTGCGAACCAATTTTAATAACGGCAAACCATTTAATTACTTCTCATTTAAGTTATTACTGCTGGTAAAAATTATAGATTTGAGTCAAAGTGAAATTTTTTTTTTTAATTTTAAACAGAAACCTACCAATTTATTTCCACAATTGGGTTTGCTATTCCATTTACAACGATATACTACAAGTTATCTTTTGTTGTCAAAACGGCGGTGTAGGAGGCGATTTAGCTGATTTCAGCATTCTGGCATTTTAAAGTAGGTATGTGAGTAAAATTTTTACAATTTAACTGTTTTTTTGTACATGTTTTAAGATAAACAAATGTCTATGGCTATGGCTACTTAGCTTAAAGTACTTTCCATTTAAAGTATGGGTGAAAATTTAATTGTAAAATTGAAAATACTATTTTTGATATATCTGTTGAATTATTATATACAATATTGCTGAGTGAACTTAATTTCATCAAGCATGATGAAGCAGGGTGCAACTTTACCAATTAATATTACACATGAATGGCCGATTTCTGGCAAAGTAGAATGGCAATATTATGACATAAATTTACAGTATATACCAAATAACAATAGATGGTAATTAAAACGGATCGTTGAACTGTTCTTAATTAACTGCATTTATATTGCAATGTTGGATAAAATTAATAACGAGACGAACGTAAATATTTACTTTAGTAAGCGTTCTTCAGTCCAATAATCATTTCTCTCTTTATAAAGCTTGCAAGAATATTTAATTCTCAAAAATCTTACTTAAATACATATGAGTATATTTTAAAAATTTTGAAAATATAATTTTAGAATATCAAATTAAATTCTGACTTGCCCCGTATAGTTTAAACGTTAATAGTGGAGTCTCTTGATAGGAAGATATCCGTGCTAGGGATGTTTATAGACTTTTCGCGTGCTTTTGACTTAGTGAATCATGAACTACTTTTAGCTAAACTTTGTCGTTATGGTGTAAGAGGCAAACCGTTGGATTATATAAGATCATATCTACAAAATAGAATGCAATATGTTAGTGTAAATGGTGTCACGAGTAGTCGCAGAACGATAGAAAGGGGAGTTCCGCAGGGCTTCATTCTTGGACCTATTTTGTTTTTGGTGTTTGCCAACGACATGATAAATTTTATTATCAAAATTGCAGAAAATATATACTTGGTCGTGTATGCTGATGATACGAATATTCTAATTGTCAGGGATAATATTATTTCTCTGATATCTGTTGCAGAAATGGTATACAGAAGAATTCTTTTTTGTTCTGAAAAAAATAAGCTAAATCTGAATAGGGATACGACTACAGTTGTGAATTTTTCATTGAGGTCGACTGACATTGATTTTGCTCTTCGTGACGAATCTGGAATAGCAAATGCTAAGTGTAACTTTTGATAGCAATCTTAAATAGCTACCACAAATCGAGGGGCTTTGCTCACGATTGCGCAGCTGTTACTACGCCCTTAATTTCTTGCGACTGCACTATAGTCAAAAAGTGGTCTTATACCTTTTTTTGCCAATGTTCACTCGCGAATTAGGTATGGTATTCTCAATTGGGGGAGGAGTGCTAGTGTATGTAGAGTCTTCATTTTGCAAAAATATGCTGTTCGCGTGGTTGCAGGACTGTCATATAGGGGACTGTCATGTCGGGAAGCTTTTAAAAGAATGATAATTTCGACAGTCGCAGGCATTTACATTTACGAAGTATGTTTTTTCGTTTACCGTAAAAAAGCATATTTTCGGGGCGTCAGATGTAATCATAATCATGATACTAGACTGAAAACTCTCTTATTACCTGAAAATCACAGATCTGACGAATATCAAAAATACATATTTTTTACAGGCTGTCAATTTTTGAATAAATTAAATGATGAAATTAGAGATTAATTTAAATGTATTTAGAAGAAGGTTAAAGGACTTTTTGTTGGAGGTAAACTGTTATTCCTTCCAGGAGTTTTCTTAAGGCTTGTAACAAGCATGATTAACAAAATTTATTTAAATTTTTTTTTCTCTTTCTGTATTTAGTTTCATATTATATAGTTGAATTGTATCTTGTTTGTTGTTTTTATCTTTACTTTTGACGTTTTCTTCAATTATTGTCATGTCTCTTGTCTAGTGCTGTTAAATTGAAGAAATAAAAGATTTTGAATTTGAATTTGAATAAAATGATTACATTTAGGTGACGATGACTTTTTATTAAACTTTAAGTTATAGTAAAATATTGTTGTCTATTCTTCCATGAAGGAGGTATTCTGCTGTATAGTGCATATTTTGGAACACCTGGTATAAATTCAATGGTTATTACTAAAATAATGTATTCAATAATAAACCTTAAATAATGTTTAAAATACAATGTGTCTGTACAACGGCATATATTGATACCTTCTGATTTTGAAATTTGAGAAAAACTTGAAAAAGCTAATTTACTTTTATGTCTTGACCCTAAAAACAAGAATAAATCTCTCTTAACCAAATTTTATAAATGTTAGATTATAATAATATAAAATCAAACTTAGCTAATCTGTTAAGTATTTCGGGTAGTTCAATATATTAATAGAAAAGTGGGCCTTCCATATTTCATGCCGCGTGGTACAACTGAGTGAAACTTTACCAATTAATATCACAGTCGAATAGCTGTTTCCAGGCCGCTGGAATAGTTACTCATATATTTTTTCATGAACAAGCAAAACAACACAACTGTCGCCTTAATAGTTATTTATTGTTTATTGTACAGGGGAGTGGGGCGGAACGCACCAAACTCCAGGAATATTGTTTGTACCCGTGAAATTAATATAATAATCATACGTCCTAATACGATTTTGATTTGTTTTCAAGTTTTAACATAATTTTAAAGGATTTTTTCTAGCGTTCTGGTTCAAATTTTGACTTGCTATCGAGTTCATATGAGTTGAATAAAATAAAAATATCTTTTTACGGATGAACCAACACACAACCGTGCCGGCATTAACAAGAAATCCCCACCAAATATAGGAAAGCAATTTTCAGCACACATTTTCGGTAAATGTGTAGTTATTTAATTGGCTGTTTAATTTTGGAGATTCACCTCATGGAGTGCGCCACTTTTTACAAAATTTATTAAGGACTACTAGAGGATGTTCTTCTAAATGCACAAACATCGGCTGCCGACGCACATCTTCGCAGACAGCATGAAGTATCACGGTTCTACTAAGACCTGGAAGAAATTTTGGCTTGGGGTGACAGTATCCAAGTCGAATTTAACGCTAAGAAAACCCAGGCAACAGTTTTCTTTAAAAATGTTAACATTATAGAACCGGATATAGTTATGGCAGGACACGCCTGGTTTCATCTATTAGTTTGCTGGGCGTCAATCTGGGAGGAAATACGTCTTGGCATAACCACGTTGAGGCAATCGCTAGAGTAGCTTCTCAGAAACTTGGTGTACTCTTTCGAACCAAAAAGTCGTACACACCTCAATAACTTTTGATACTACACAAAGCCCAGATTCGACCATCACTAGAGGACTGCTCTTATGTCTGGAGCTCTGCACCCAAACATTCTTCGATTACTGGATTCCATCGAAAGGAGAGCCATTCATTTGATCGGAGACCACGAGCTGGCAAAGAGCCTCGACAGCCTGGAGCATGGAAGGCAGGTTGGTGATTTGACTCTCTTTTACAGATATTTCCATGGAAAATGCTCGGCTGAGCTTGGCCTCTTAATTCCACCCAGAGCGGTGAATAGCAGAAATACCAACGTGAATCGCTTTTTGCGCACACGCACCACTCCCAGAGTGCCTTAAAGGAGTTTCCTATAGTGCTTGTGTTTGATCATAAAAAAAATCAGAGCAAATGGATTATCAGAGCGATGGAGCTCCTGCACATGTCTATAATCAGGTTAAGCAACATTTGGATGAAATGATTCCATCGCTTTGGATTAGTAGAGGCCAAGATCTCCAGACCTTACACCACTCGAGATGTACTAATTCGCGATATTTTTGAATATCTTTGATCTAATAAATTTGACATAAACCAACGGTTTTTAACAGAATTTAGCAAATGGTTTTTTAGGATGAGGAACTGATTTTTTGGTGAAATTCTAATGTACAATGTAGGGGGCGCTGCCTGCGGCATTTTTTGCACATTTGTTAGGTCATAACTTTTTTGTGCCTCATAATTATTACGTAAAAAAGGTATACTAATTTCAGATCGCCCAGAGTTACCGTTTCGGAGGTATATGCATTTATATTGTTTAGTGTCTATTATTAATTTGCAAACAAATTTTTTTTTTAAAAGTAAATGAAATTTAGAGATACAGTTGCTATGAAACCTCCATGTTTTCATTTGTTTGTTGATTATTATGTCTCGGCATTGTTACTTAACTTAGAATAAACTCAAAAATGAAACATTTTTTTACACAGCTATTTTATAATAATCAACAAGCAATTAACAACATAGAGGCTTCATAGCAACTGCATCTATAAATTTCATTTGTTTTCTCATTTCTCATAAAAAAAAATTTTGTTTGCAAATTAATAATAGGCACTAAACAATATAAATGCATATATCTCCGAAACGGTAACTCTGGGCGACCTGAAATTAGTGTACCTTTTTACGTAGGTAATAAATATGAGAAAAGTATTATTTTCATTAAAAACTTAAATACACGGCGGCACAAAAAAGTTATGACCTAATAAATGTGCAAAAAATGCCGCAGGCAGCGCCCCCTACATTGTACATTAAAATTTCACTAAAAAATCGGGTTTATTCGTTGTTTCTCATCCTAGAAAAACCATAATTGCAAAATTTTGTAAAAAAACGGTTTCGTACAAAGTTATTAGAGAAAAACCAAAATGAAATTTTTACTTTAACACTTTGTATCTCAGTTAATATCAAATTTCGGATATAGGTAAGTATAATTAAATCCTAATATTTTTACGTAAGGAGTCTGTGGTTTTTCCATGTCGCATTACTTAGTGGACACCCTGTATATTTATTCTACATTATTTTCACTGGTACGATATTTCTGGAGTTTGGACAATTCCTCTGTAGAACAGAGGAATCGTCCAAACTATATCAAGTTATAAGCTATGGCCAATAATTCGTTTTAATCTTTAAATGCAGAAGGTAAAGGGCGGATTTTAAAAATATCGATTTAAAGTTAAATTAAACTTTGTTGTTCAACTGGAAACTTTTCACGTTTCACATTGATTAGTTTTAATTAAAGTTAAATAGTTTCGGTATCGCATCAATATAAAATTGCCGCGTCCGCCTTATTCTATACATGAGCATGGTGAGGCAGGGTGAAACTTTAGTAATTAATATTACACACGAATAGCCATTTTCAGGCGGCTTAGAATAGCAACTAACTGAATTTTCAATACGGGCGCAATAACCGGTCAGTGACGGTATTGATACCAAAGCGAAGGATAAGTTATAACTATTAATGTATGTCAAAGTAATGCCAACCTATGAACTTAAAATAACCAGTCATGTGATATGATTTGACTACCAGCATGCTTTCAAAATTACTATATCTCGGTCAATATTTTTTTACATGCAACTTTCAGTCCTTAGCATATAACTTACTAAAATAAACTATTTGGCACTACCCAAACTCAACTATTCCTATGGAATACACGTCACACACAAGTAGCTCAGTCACACCCATATCTAATCACTATTTAGGATACCCCCTATCCTACTCGAAACATAAACAAACGGGGACACACTCTTCACGCCACAGGGGTCCGACTGGGCGGCTTTAACTAATAGACATACAACACTGGACCGCGGACGGAAGATTAGCAAAAGGTAAACATTGGGATACTCAAAGCCCTACAGCATTCTGTCACACTTTCTTACAAATCCGATGAAAATATCGTTGATTCTATTTTCCCGTCTTACTATAGACATTAGGCTATCGGCATTAATGAGCAAACAGTGTATTTTAGCCAGTTCTTGTACCAGATAAATAATCAGAGGCTCTTTGGTTATACAAATAATTAAACAACCAGTGGTTTAGATCGTCCACGCCTGTGCCATCACATAGACAGAGCGGGCTATCAGCCAAGTTCATCTTATTTAATAGATATTTGAGGTTGCCATGTCCGAAAATTGCTCTGATATAAGTTATGTAATACCTCCTACCAAGGGATTTTTCCTGTATACTTGCCTTGGGAACCAAGGTTATATTGTTTCGGGTGTAGTGATTCGAGTTGCTAGCTGCATAGTTTGCATATGATTCCTTCCATGCATTCTTAATATTGACTTGAACCTGTGAGAATACATCATAGAGTTGGAAGCCGGGTATTATCATGCCTTCATGAATGGCCCGTTTGGCAAGAAGATCGACCTTGTCATTACCTACAATTCCTGCATGGCCCTTAACCCAAACCAAGGATACCGTGACACTATTGCGTTCCAGGTTTAGTAGTTTCTGACACACCTCGTATATGAGGGGGTTCACATACAGATTTTTGGCTTTATTCTCTATTGCTTTAATGCATGACATATAATCCGATAAGATAACATACCTAGAAGGTGTAGTATGTTGGAGTAAGTAGTCAAGAGCCTGCCTAATAGCTATCATCTCGGCCGTGAATATGGAAGAGTTGAGACTTGAAACCCTGTATACTTAAAGCTGGTAATTTCCGGAATTGTTATTCCAGATTCAAAAGTTAAACAACAACACAAACAAACAACAAACACAAAATTAAACTAATTTGTTTAGCAGCTATTTATTTGAAGTTCATACTGATTAGTTTTAATTAAAAGTTAAATACTATCGATTTTAAATAGATTGTCGCTATGTCGGCTTTATTTCATCCTGCAAGGACCAACGGGAAACTTTGCCAATTAATAATACACACGAATGACCGTTTTCTCGCCGCTTAGAAGCTACAGCTGGAATAAATTTTAGTGCAGGCAAAACAACGCATCAATGCATGTTAATTAAAGCGAGCTTTAGGATAAGTCATAAATAACAGACGTGCTGTTCTGATTGGTGAAAATAATTTCCATCGGCAACTATTCAAAGCCATTCTAAAATTGCTCTGCGTAGTATTAATTGCTAAAGGTTCGCGTTGCTTCAATATGCTGGATAACAGGGACTCAGCAATTTTATGAAACACGTTTAACTTTGCATAGGAGATCAAGAAAATTGGTAAATTTTTGGTTTTTGTACGACAACCGTTACACTAATAATTTTGAAAACCTGAACCCTGGAGAATTGATTACTTTTTGACATTGCTTTCACACTCCTGTGTCGCACAATAGTAAGTTGGGGTAGGGGGAGTGTTAACATGTGGGATAATGTTAATGGTTTATATCTAAGTACAGGGTGTTGAAAATTGAATTTGAAAATTTATTGAACTCCCTCATAAATATTGCTCAAATTGTTCTCCATTATGCCCTAGACATGTTTCACACATGGTTCTTATTCGCCTTAATGAATTAAAAATAATAAACGGCCGCGTTTGTAACTCCCTAAAAGCTCTGTCAATGGCAATTCTTAAATCTGCCATTGTTTGGTACTGAATGGAATAAATTTTATTTTGAAGGTATCCCCATAAGAAGAAATCCAAAACCGACAAGTCGGGTGACCTCACAACGTTTTCCAGAATTTCGAAATATTTATTTGAATTAAGGCTTCAAATAGCATGAAACGCTAACGCCAAATCTGCCTTGCCGTTCGATTGGAAATATTATATGCTGATTTTCCTGAGACCAAAGCCTCGTATTCTATCGATTAAACATGCCAGAACTGGTAAAGTGAGCTTCATCAGACCATATAACGTTTTTTTCAAAATTGTTTTCCATGTTCAGGTGTTGTAAATACCAATTGCAAAACTCTATACGGAGCTGTGCATCACCAGGATGTAAGTTGTGTACACGGTGGAATTTATTTGGCTTAAAGTTGTGTTTTTTAGGATTGTTTGCACTCTTGATTTAATTATTCCCACCGAACCTTTAACTTTTCTGCAAGAACTACTTGAATTTGTTTCAATTGAAGCTAACACATTTATTTCTTCAATGTCGCGATTATCCTTGTGGTAGATTTTATGGCGAGGTTTAGAAAATGAACCGTGTTCAATTAAATTTGATTTTATTCTTGAAAAAATTCGTTTATCCGGTTGTCGTCTTTCGGGATATCTACAAGTAATTTAAGAAAATTTATAAATTTCATAGAATTACTACATAAGGGCTTATATTTACTTATTCAAATACACTTCTAATGCTCCATCTGCATTCTCGTTACACTGGATATAACAAACGAGCATGTCGTACTTCTCAAAGTTTACATGCTCTGCCATAATTAGGATAAACTGATTTTTCACTATTAATTAGAAATTTTAAAACAACTTAGAGAACCTGAATGCTCTGACATAATTAGAATATTTTATTATTATGACACATCAGAGGACTGTGTTCTTTTGTTTGTTTTTAATATCCGTCATGGCATACTAAGAAAAAAATGGTATATTTTTAAAAAACGTATATTTCGGGCCTAAGATAAGATACTAAGACTAAAAATAAAGTGTTATATATTTTGGAGAAGCTTTTACAAACTAAATATATTATTAAAAAATATATAGGGTGACCCATTTAAAAGCAAATTTGTTTATTTTCCTTGAAATCTATTGAATGTAGAAAATATCTGAGTATTTCGCTGGATTCTACGTAAAAAACTACAAAAAGAACATTTTATTTCTTTTTGATACGTTAGGGGGTAACCGAGATATGGGTGGTGTTCCAAAATGCACAATTCTCAAAAACATCCCGTATATCAAAAACAAGGCGGCCTAGAAAAATTCTAATTAAGGCATCTTCTATTTGACAAAAAAGTAGCAGCGGAAACCGCATCCTTCTATCTTTACTAATAACGGAGATACCCCGTAAAACTTCCCACAAATGGACATCCTGTATTTAGACATTATTCGATTAAAAAAGTATGTAGGGTTTCTCTAGGACACCCAATGTGTCACCCATTTCAATATAATAAACCATTTCTTTAACACCCTGTATATTAGAAGCTACATTGCGTATATTTGAAATTTTCTTTGATATTTTATAATCAATACTTAATAGCCGATGCAACTTTAAATTCTATATAACAACGACATATTTTGTTTGTGCTAAATGCTTGTTTCAGAAACTGTTCTAAACTGCATGAAACCCTCTATTATTGATGGCAAAAGTTTAACTCCAACTTATGTATTCAGTAGTTAAAATAAAGTTGTTTTAATTATTTTAATTAGAAATAATCATAGTGAATCCCAAAGTGCAGCTGTAAATCATTTAAGTTTTAGTTTGGGTTCTTGAATTATGGACAATGATTAATCAAACAACATTAAAAGTTTATACAATTGATAGGCCATTTGAGTCGGAGTCGGTCGGATCAGTCACCCAATACTCTAAATTCTAAATTATTTATTCTTTCTTTTTTGTAATTTGTTGCTACATATCTAATTAGTTGCAATAACAAATATTTTGAGTTAGAATGTTGTCAGTGTTGAAAATATATGTCAGTTATGAAAGCGGCATTTCCTGTGTAATATTAATTGTTAAAGTTTCACTCGTTTCATCACGATGAATAGAATAAAGCGGAATCGGCTATTTTGTATTGATGCGGAAGCCAAACTATTTATCTTTAATTAACTATAGTCAATATAAACCATTATTTAGTTTAAGCGTTTAAAGGACTTATTTGCAATGAATTATATTACATAGAGCATTAATTCGAATTTCAATTGTGTTGCGTAATATTAATAACATTAGAGAAAAGATAGCAGATAAGTGTATTAACTTCTTAATTGAATCAGCTGATACTTACTTTTACTTTACTGAAGGTTACCGACGATCTTTACAAGGCTTGTGATCAAGGTAAAAATAGTTGTCTAATCCTGTTAGATTTTAGTAAAGCTTTTGACACGCTGGACCATAATGTATTGTTTACTAAACTAAAATTCTTTGGTGTAGGTAAGGACCCACTTAAATTTTTTAAATGTTACCTTTTGGATAGATCTCAGCGTGTCCTTGTAAGCAATTCAGTTTCTAATTATCTTCTACTTGATAAGGGCGTTCCGCAGGGTAGTATTCTGTCCCCATTATTGTTTCCGCTGTATACGTCCCACTTGAGTAAGTTTATTAAAAAATGTAGTAAACACCAGTACGCAGACGACACACAGATTTACTATTCTTTTTCACTTAATAATTTATGTGAGGCCTCGGAAGCTATTAATAAGGATCTTAAGATTGTTTCTAGTTATTCGAAGGCACATGGATTAGTCTTAAATGCTGGTAAAACTAAAATGATAATATTCGGTAAACAAAAAGAGTTGTTAGTAAATAATGCTAATTTTCAAATAAAGGTCGATGGTGAATTCCTTGAAGCTACGGACAGTGCTAGAAATCTGGGGGTGGCCATGGATAGTCAGTTGAGGTTTGGTAAACATACTTCCAGGCTTCTTCAGAAAGGCTATGCCAAACTCAAAATATTATATTTGCACAACGACTATTTGCCTTCAGATATCAAAATTAAACTATGTGATACTCTAATCCTGTCAGCTCTATCTTATGCAAATGTCGTTTATTGGCCAGCTTTAGTGGCGAGAGATAGAGAGAGCTTACAGAAATTACAGAATATTGCTTGAGGTTTTCCTATGGAGCCCGCAAGTATGATCATATTACACCCTTGTATAATATCTCGAAGTGGCTTAAACTTAATGAGCGATTCAAACTTCATTTTGCAACTCTGGAACAAAAGATTTTACTTTCTGGGACCTCTCATTACCTTAGAGAAAAACTCGTTTATGGGTTTAATATTCATGGAAGAGACACTAGACATAATCGACAGCTAACAGTGCCTAGACATGTATCAGCCATGTTTCAGAGATCTTTCTCGTATAATGCGACTAAAATATATAACAGGTTACCTGTACAACTTAAAGCGATTAATAAAATTCCACATTTCAAAAAAGCAGTTAAACACTTTATATCAGAGGATTAATGGCTGATCATTGGTAGATATTAGGGTAAAATTAATTGCCATTATGTTTATATTTTTAAATTTTATTTTTATTTAGAGTAGGAAGTAAACTATAAAGTATTTGATATAATACATTATTCCATGTTTTGTTTGGATAATCTATAGATTGCTTTGGAACTGTCATTGTTCAAGTATAAGTAGTTTTAAGGATCTATTACAGCGAATATTTAATATTAATATAGTAGGTTAAGTAGTAACTAGCGTGGAAGGTTAGCTTGAGTAGCCTTGGCTAGATCTCGCCTCCATTCTTTTATTTTGTATTTAATTCTTATTCAGTAATAAAAGACATTTATTATTATTATTATTATTATTATACCTGGTTTAAATCCAGATCCAGAACCACATATTTTTTTCTTCAATTTTTATTAAAATTATTTTTTGCTTCATTTAGATAAATTATTCGCATCATATGGCTTACATACTAGGTTGCAAAATAAATAGGACGCACTTTGCCAATAAATATATTCCCCTGCTGCAAACACCTAACTCAATTGCCAAAGCCGTATCGCATTAGGCATTAACAAAGGACCTTTCCTTTTCCTTAAATAGAAAAAGCAAGTAACGAGCCAAATGATGCTTATTTCCCCTAACGACGGTGGTCATTGTGACCCTTAGAATGACCGCCTTAAATTGCCTTGAATATAAATCGAGAAGGTAGCCGAAATGGGCCCAGTTAACTACTCGATCTCTTGAACAATGGCTTGCAGAATAATTTTGGGATCCTGTATTTCCGATAACAACGGTTTCAGGCGGATCCGAGCGGTCGTGTATATACGTTGCTTAGGTAATATTATATGTAACTTAGACTATGCTTGGGTAGTTATTGCCTAGTATCTCTGTTGTAGTCCATTTTACCAAGGAGCAATGAGCTAATTTACGCTGCCAGTGAATATCCTTTCAAATTAGTACTTGCAGGAAAACGTGGATGATTTATTTGGCTTATACGTAGTAACATAAATTTGACAAAATATTAACGATTTATTAGGTATTAGCTTTTCAACGTCACCTCTGCCGCAATGTCTTTATTTCATCAGGAACAAATGATTCATTATGACTTTCAATTGGTTATCGACAGCAGGAAGGATTGTCACATCCCTTGCAACCAAATATTAATATTATATATTAAATTTTTTACTTTAGTATCAGCAAGAAGTTTATTAAAACCACCTCCATTAGCTACATAATCTCGATTTGAAAAATACTATTTCAGGTGATGACGCAGTTCATTCTTTCCCCGGTTCAACTGTATTTGTATTATTCTTCTCTCTTCAAATCCCGTAAGGGCAAAAAGGTTTCGATAATTAATTATTTTATTTGTACCTTATTCTATATAATATTAGGCGTCCAAGGTAAATTGGGTAATCCACAAAATATTTCATTAAATTGAGAGAAGGGAACCAGCGTTTTAAGGTTATTAGGGTGTAATAATCAGCTTACCTTTCAGCATAGAATTTGTTTTAAATCTGTTATAAGATAATCCTTGAAATTTACGTGAATGTTACAAAATTTCGTCAGCGCCATTCATTTTATATAACAAGATTAAAAAGTGTAACTATTTGTTCTTACTTTATACTTTGATAATTTGTAACAGACCATCTTTAACTACAGATTTGATTACATTATCTATATATTGTTTGGCATAATCTTATTGGTATATTAAGGGGTTAGAAGCTGAAGTGCTCAAATACTATTTTTTACACATAGCTGAGTAGAAATAATAGCAAGATATTCAAATCTACATGTCAGCAAAACATCTAAGCTACTTTTTATTTTCATTGTGCCATCTTTCGAAATGTATTTAATTTTCTGGCAAAATTTGTTGTGAAAACGAAAATTCCTTGTATTCGAACTCTTTTCTGTTCGCATATCCTTGAAGTGTGTTCTCGATACCATTCTTGTACCGTAGAAGAAATAACAACGTTTCGGTACAATAAATATTTGTACAGAGTGATTTAGGTCAAGAATTATTTAATAAAAAATTTTATTTGCTCTTTGACGCACAGATCAGTCTAAGGAGGCGCTTGGTAAAGATAAAGAAATATACATATTTCAAGTCAAGTAGATGTATTAATTCGATAAATACTTTAGACAATTAGATCGTTAAAATTTCTTAGCATGCAGCCTTCCAAGCGGTTGCATTTTTAAGTATTAAAGTTACTCTAATTACAACCGTTTGCTTCTCATTCCATTAAGTTCTGTTATCCTGTCTCTATGTTATCCAACTTGGACCTTATTTAAACTTTAAGTTAATGAACTTTCCCGGGTTTACATTGATTAATTCCAATTAAAATTGAACACAAAATTTGTTGGCTTCTGCATACAAATCAATAAAAATATCCAGTGTATGTTTTCTATAGCAACCGTAAATGATACAATTATTAAATATCACTATATATATTTTCGAAATATTAACTATTTGTTTATTTCAATTTATTTATTTACTCTATTTCAGTTGAAGCCTTTCAGTACGCGAGCGAGAATTCATTGATTATATCCAATTTAACTCTAACTTTCTGCGCCCTAATTACTACAAAGTTGCACTATATGTTTTACTCTATCTATAACATTATGACAAACCTCTGAATCATTTTTAATATGTTCAGTTTAATATAAACTATTTATTTTTACTAGTTACATAAACATCGAATCAACAAATTTAGATGAAAATGGACTAAGTATAACTCTATGATATTCTAATATTTATTTTTTTAATATAACTGGTTTATTAGCTTTATCCACAATATTCAAGTTTAAATGCGTTTAAACTAAGAGTAGTAATTAAGTTACTATGGTTTACGTTGATTAGATCCAACTAAAACTTATCCTAATCAATTTACCATAAAATTTTAGCGATGTGGACCCAAATCAATATAAATTTGCCATGTTTGCTTTGCTCTACATAAAGTTGTGGCCAAACTCGTAGTTCAATACTCCAGATATTCGCTATAAAATGAGATAATTATATTTTAAGAATATTATCATTTATACTAATATTTAACATTTAACATTTTAACATTTTTAATATATAATATAATATAATATTGAATAGATATAATCTATGATACGAGTACGTATTTAGTACGACGCGCCATCCGAGTGAGGAAATCCTCTGAATTTCAAACAGGTACTAATGTACACAATTTTTCCTACGACCACAAATTCAATCCCCAATTATTTCAACATTTTAACTTATCTGGTTGTAAATAAAAATAATATGTTTTCTTCTATTTAGGCTAATTATTATGTACTGTGTACTTTGGAGTTCCTAATTTTTTTTATTAGATTAATACCTAAAAAAACAAAAATAAACTAATCTTAACTTTGAATAAATACATCGTTCCAACAAAATAATAAAACTCATAAAATTACCTCAGTATTTATAGAGATGGAGTTAGATATTGTTAATTATGAAAGTCTTCCATCGGATTTGCTTAAAACAATATTCAAATTATTATTAAAACAGATATAATTAAATAAATCACGTTTACTTATATTGTATGGATATTTCATCCTTACATTATCCATTAGATACCTGTTACTTATTTTTTATATTTTATCATAACAAACCCAAACAAACCTAAAAGGATCTCCACAATTATGTGATTTTTTAATGTGCAGTATTGCTCTGGTGCCCCTTACCCCACCCGGCACCCCAATTCACTCCACGAGTCCCGAAAGTTTGTTATTTTTTAAATACACAGCTTTACTGTTAAATTAAAACCTCTGTCATATGTTCATATATAGTTGTTTGAAAAATATTTTTCAATACGTAATGTAACACCCTTTCTACCCAAGTTACCCATGCTTCTTTTTCTTATTTTCGTAGGTAGTCGTAGGAAAATCAATTTTATACATGGAAAATATTGGCTCGGGGGGTTAGTTTCGCCCATTTATACTGAATTGCATGAATATACAATAAAACCTTCAGTTTATGATATTATATTTATTTTTGTAATATAACCGGTTTATTTACTTAAACTTTATCTACAATATTCAAGTTGAACTGCGTCGAAACTAAAAGTAGTAATTAACTTACCCTAGTTTATATTGATTAGATCCAATTAAAACTTCTGACTACGAATTGAACATAAAACTCTAGCTATGTGCACCTAAATCAACACGAATTTGGAGTATGTGCTTTAAACATAATCGTTTGGATTAATATAAATTTAATCCTAGTAAATTAAATTTAAATTTAAATTAATAAGATCATCATTTTATCCATGACAATTTTTATTTTTGTAACATATTAGTATCTTTATTTAGGTAGTTAAAATACCCTTTCAAAAGTAATTAACTTAAGCAAGTTAACATTGATTGTATTTAATTTAAACGTATTCCAATCAACTTAATTCAACATTTTGACATGTGCACCAAAACTAATAGAAACGTACACATGAAGTGTTTGTTTTATTGTACGTAAGATATTAGAGGGGAATCCAATTCATATTGTAAAGATCTAAAGAATACTTTCTTAAAACTGAAAGTGTTATAACAGATGAAGCGGAAGCAAAAAGGTTTAAAATTAAATCAGAAGAATTTTTACGTGATGAGGAATTTAATTTTGTTCAGGAGTTCTTAGAATATATCATCTAATAAATCAATGGATGTCTTTTAAATAAAGGAGCGACCTGAAAATAAAATAGTAATGTTTTCTACAACACAATATTATTAAGATAGAACGAAAGTACTTTGCTATATAGAATCTAATCATCAAAATAAGTGAGTATACGACCTGTTAGTTCCGGTTTCTTCGGGTTCTGTTTGTAAACAGTGTTAAATATACTATATTTTCTAATAAAAAATTGTATTTTGTTGGAATAATGAATAAGCTGTAATAACTGCAAGGAACCGGGAGCATCTGATATCCCCTCGGTAAAACTGATATTAGTTAGCGTCCTAGTTGCATGGGACTAGTAGCTTTGCCATACTGAGCTTCCACTACTTTTTAAAAGTTAGATTGAGCGTTTCCAACATGCTCAAACTAAAAGCTTAACAAAGTTTGTTGAGATTGACGCGCTATTACGTAAAATACGAAAGTTCAATTTCCATAATCCATTAGAAGAGATTTGAAACTTAAATATTCAATTATAGTAGGAAACTTTCTTAAGGTGGATTATCCTCTAGTGTTTAGGACTATCCTTAGAGAGTTTCTTTATGAGAATCTAGCACTTATATACACAAAATAAGTTAGTAATAAAATTATACTACCAAATTTGCAAAATGCCATACAGTTTTATCGGGGAAAGAGTTAACGTGCGTCATCACCTATAACAGTATGATTCAAATCGAGATTATGTAGAAAAAGTAAAAGGCTAGAAGAACAAACTGTCAGTGCATAAATGTGCTCTCAATGCGACAGATGTAGGTAAAAATAATTTTTATACCAGGATATATAGTATGTGTCAAAAAAGTCTGGAATATTGCAAATACTGCAAGAACTACTTTTCACATACAGGGTGTTATGGAAATGACGTATTATATTTAAACCGGCAATTCCTGAGATTAAAACAAATTGAAGAAAAATATCCAAAAATGGCGCTCTAATTACATGACCTGGCGTCAAACCAAAATTAAGCACGTGGTGCCACTGGGAGAAAGATAAACAGAACAACATATGGCGGAAAACGTCAATTAATTTTGAGCAGTGTTGTCACTCTTTAGAAAGTCAATAACCGTTTGACAGATTGGAAGTTGTTTATTTTTCAGGGTACATTATTATAAACTTTTACGTTCAGTTCAATTCGCTGGGAAACAATCTCTGATTTATAAACTTAAACAGACTCGAGCCAACTGCCGCGGCGTTTATAAATAGTCAGGTATGTTCTCATTTGTTCAATTCGAAAGCACACCCGTCGGAACTGAACAACTTAAATGCCACTTTACCCTTTAGAAAAAAAAACTGCAATTTTATTTACCTTTTCGCCTTATTTAAAGCCAACTTAATTTATAAAAAATACCAAGTAGGTAATCCAAACAAAAACCGGTACAATTACCTCACAAAACACAAAAACAAAAGCACAAATTCACATTAGTTTCGCTAAGTACCATTCAATTTGAATTAGTATTTTAACGAGAGAGATGTGTAGACAAAAATACGCCCTTATTGTATAAAGTTTCATCCGGTGTTCTGGGAAATAATATAATTTCTAAAAATACAGCGTTGCCACTTTCGATGTTTTATAAGATTATATTCATAAATTGCGGAATTTCATAGTGTAATATTACTTTCCTGTATAATTATTATCTCGGAAATGGCAACGAAGCACTCGACCCTTGGTTGGACTCATCTATGTTAAAACTGGGGGCGGTCCTATTGTTGTCAACATAATTATTTCATCATTCTTCATTAAAGGATTCAAAATTGTTTTAGGCCCATTAGAAATTAGCGTTATTATTATTTCTGACTTTCTATTGCGAAATAATTTGTATCCTATCTTCTGTGTGTGCTGTTGTTCTATATGTACGATAGTGTAATTATGCGTTAGTGTTTAGTGCTCTTGTGTAATTTGATAATAGGTGCATATCTTCAAAAAAACTTATTTGAAACTGGTGGGTCTCTGTGTGTTTCTTTAAGTGATTTAGTGTAATTTGTTCTGTTTCCCTATGTATTTTTTTTCTCTCCACGATAGGCCGGTTATGCTCCGAGATTGGGAATAAGAGGCCGAATGGCGTTTAGTGTGTATACCCTTATTATGCAGTCCCACACTATCATCAGGGCACGTGATGAGCATAACCTCTTCCCATAGAAAAAGGAACTGAAGGTGTCTGGGCCATGGATTCCTTACTCGTGTCGGCGGCCTGGATTTAATTTCTAAGTAAGCTAAATATTTATTTTTATAAGAATCTAAAATTTTATACTTTTCCACAGTTTGGCAACATTTCGCCAGAACATGTGTTTATTACACAGCTGGGCAGTGCAATATGATTATGCCGGGGAGTGACCTGTGGGTTTATGGGTGAATTACCCCACTTTTTAAACGTTCGATTAAAAAAAAATATGTAGCGCTTCTCTAGCACACCCCAGGAGTTACCCATTTAAATATAATACGTCATTTCCGTAACACCCTGTATTATTGTGAGCATATATTTTATAAAACTTAAAGCCAACTGCGATCATCTTTATTACCTATTTAGCTAACAGTATTTCTTGTATGAAAGGATTGGTTAAAATAAAGACTAATAATTTCACTTCGTTTATAATCGGCTTAACTCTTATTTGCTAGCCGTAACTGAAGCTGCCGGACCTACAGAGTAAACATTAACTTTAATATAGATTATCCTCTTAGCCGGCGCTATAATAAATGAGTTTTCTTTAATAGAGTTGCCACTTTATTCCTTTAATTTTCCTTTTAAAATTAACATTAGGAAGTTTGTTAATAATCTAATTAAATAATAAAACTTTAATCATTAAATATGGAGCATTTTTATTGTCTTTTTAGTGCAACCGAAGATTTCTTATACAGGTTGTTATGAAAATAGCTTATTATATTTAAATTGGTTCCATTGGTTGTCCTAGAGGTTGGTTTGTTGGTTGGTTAAAGGCGGGGGTCGGTTTAAAGGCCCGAACTTCTATCACTGCAGCCTTCCGGCTTATTGTGTACCCCGATCTTGTTAGACGATGTTTGTTCCTTCTATGAGGTCCAGTAACCTTCTACCAAGTTTGTCATGTGGGAGGTTGTCACCACATTGTATGTTCCCGCAGATATTTTGCCTTCTACGAGACAGTGCTGCGCAGCGGTATATTATGTGTGAGGCGGTTTCATCCTCTTCGCCGCAGAGTCTGCATTTAATGGATCAGTTGTTTATACCCATCCGTTGAAGGTGTTTTCGCAAGTGGCAGTGGCCTGTTAGCAGACCCATCACTTGTTTCAACTGGGGCCGTGTTAGGGCTAGCATCCCATTCGATAGTATCCTCGATGGTTTTCCAATTACGGCCCGTGCGTGTATTTGACCAGGTAACCCTTGCCATCGAGATAGGTGTTGTTTTTTCGACCATCTATCTAATGTTGTTTTCGTTGCCTGTTTTGATATCCCAAAGGCCGGTTCGGGGCCCCTGAGATTTTGGGCGGATCCGGCTCTCGCTAGTTCATCCGCTTTTTCATTTCCTAATATCCCAGAGTGACTAGGGACCCACAAGAGCTCTATCTTGTTCCTCCTGGCCGCCATTACTTTTATGTTCGTATGGCACTCCAGTGTAAGTTTGGAAGTAAACCGATTGGAGTTCAGAGCCTTAAGAGCAGCTTGGCTGTCCGACAGGATGTAAATCTTTTGGTTGTGGTAGCCCTTTTCAAGATTTTCTAGTCCTAGAGAAACACTACATACTTTTTTTTTTAAATCGAATATCTAAATATTTAAGTAAAAACCCTTTAAATAAACGACATACACATCTGTTTTCAGTTAACAAGTGTTGGTAGGTCAGTAGACAACCAGTGGCGCTAGGTCACAACGCGTGCTTCGGCCTGTCTTGTTGATAATAACTGACCGCGCGTTTACAATACTTAGTGTTGCAAAACATTTGTCACAGCCATGAGAATTGATTAAAAGGTATGACCCAGGTTATGGCATAATAAAAAAGTGTTCAAATTATAATATTTTTTTCTAAAATGTAAATATGACAACATCGCCCATCGTCATTCACTGACGTCTTTTGAGACTTGACCTACGACAATTGATAGTGTACATTTCTTGCAGGTATCTTCCACATGGATTTTCGGGGTTTAACATAACTTGACTTATCTCGCTGATTAAATCCAAATCGCCATTTATGGTTATTTCTTCAAAATTTATTTTCCTCTCGGGACTTCATAATAGCGTATAGGACATCTATTTGTATCCATTTTTTCGGACGGTCTAATTCGTTTAGAAACACTTGTCTCAAAATTGAAATGAATGATCTTGTATCGCGGTATTACTTGAAAACTACGGCTCCAAAATTCCCTAGAGTTTACTATTACTACCGACTTTCATACAGCAATAATTTCTAAAACTTTGCAATATTTATTTTTAAGAAGTGAAACTACTCTAACTTATGAAACTTATATAACTTGGGTGGATAGCAAGAAACAAATTTTATTTACTTTCAGCAATTCATAATATATGAAACTTAGTTAAATAATGAAATTGAAATACATTTACGGTTCACCATGCTCAAATGAGCTAATTACCTTTATCTATATCGCTGACTAGCGTTCGAGGCACTCAGCTCCAATAGCGTAAACTCTATACCACTTTAAAGACTCGTTATGTAATATACGATTTCACCGATGTTCCATATAATGTTTTTCCTATTTGGGTTTCATAATGGCTACATTATGAAATGCAAAAAAAATTAATAACCTGCCACTTTATGAAACTGAATTTTTATTTTTTTTATGTTGGCAGCAAGTAGGGTTCGAAATTTAGGCTTACTTCGATTTCGTTGAAATTAGTTTTCTAGGCATTATGGATTCGACAAAAAATTTTTATAGAAAACTTTAAAATACTAACCTTTAACCTTGCAAATAGATCATTTTTACTAGATATTTATCTGAACTACCGATACTCGGAAATATATAACATGCTGACGGTGTCCGTCAACTAATTTCTAGTGACAAGTACAAAACAACATAACCTAAAAATAATAGAAATATCTTCCAGTTTATGATCTATTTCTAAAGTTTTATTCAAGAACTATTTTTATCTATAATTCAATATAGTATTATACACATTACTTTATATATACATATTTATAGTTACTGAAGACATTTCCTGGGAATTAATTGTTATTCCTCTCAGATTCTGTGTCGACACAATACTTTGATCAATAGTATTATTTATTATTTTGTTCAATATTTTGAACTTTGTTCTGCTCGCACCATAACACAAAGTTTTGCATACTCTTTTTAAAAGTTTTTCTAGATTATTTTCTGCAATTTCTCGTATTTCTGACGGAGTACAACTTTCTTCCTGACTATTTATTTTTAATTATGACGGATGGGAAGAAGCTTTGTTGTGTTCAATTGTTTCTATCATGGCATATTTGATACTTGTAACATTTTTATTAAATTGTGAAAGTACTGCTAACCCAAAAAGAAAATATTAATTCAAATGGAAAAAATCTACTATATTTTTAAAAGTTTTTCAGACTTTAAAGACCCAAATAGAAAAAGTATTATAAAATACACGGTTCATAAAACAATTAGGGCACTTATACTTTAGAAAACTCCTCGCTTTGCGGGTTGTTTTCTAAATTAACCGCGTGCTCTAAGATAATGTCTGATGAAATTTGTATCTTAATATACTAAAATGTAATTATATGTACATTAGTACTAAGGCTTTGTAAATGTACCAAACAAAAACGATTATACTGATATTTCATTAAGACATACACAAAAAATTAAAAATAAAACTAATTACAGTTGGTTGTAATAAATTCTTTTGTTCCTGACGTATTCCATAGCAGGTTATTAATCATAACATCCCCAAATGAATATTATCAAATCATATTTTTAAAAATTTTAGAGATTTATCTTGTAGTAATCTATTACTACAAAGTTACATAAACTTCTATCAAGAAAAACCCCTTAATGTTTACAATAGAAAAGTTTGCTCTATAAAAACTTATAAGATGCCTAAGTTCACAACTATATCCTAAAGTCGTTACAGAAGTTTATAAAGAAAACGAAGAAACATTTTCTTTACTAATAAAAAAAGTGATACTCCCTTTTTTAAAAGAAAATATGGCACTATAGTGATTATATTCTTGGTGAAACAGTCTGTTCCTCTTAAAATTTACTTATCAGAGTGACTACATTCGGGCCCCTGATCATTCTACGAAAAGAGGAGCCAACACAATAATGTTTTTTAAAAATAATAACCGAAAAATCATAAACTTATATGCAGAAATATTTACTTATACATATACTATATTTTTATAACGAAAAACTACACTTTATATCGTTATAAAACTGAAATATTTTCCCCATTTTGCGACATCTTCGTAGACGTGACACCTCTTTATGCAACTTTTCACAAAAGTACTTTATTTGTAAAAATCGACAGTTTGTGGCTTAGGATAAAATTAGGGATTGAATTTACAAAATATATAGAAAAGCGCTGCGAGCGAATGGTTGAAAGCTTTAACTTGTCAGGCAACTCTTTTCCGTCAACAAGAAAACTTGTTCTTGGCAAATTGGGCCTCTGCGGTATAACAAGACAAGAAAATGTAGTCAAAACAAAAGTTTTTTTTAACCAAAATACATACAGTGTGTACATAAAGTAAGGAACAAATTCATTATCTAGGAATCTAAAAATAATTCGGAAAAATCCTCGGACACGTGTATAATAATTTTTAATGGCGCATTTTTTCCCATACAAACTTAATATACAAGGTGGCTCATGTAGTAGATATGACATTATCGACGATTTTTTTAAATGGGAACCCCTATATTTTAGTTCAGATCTGTAATCTCCAAGAACAGCTGATTTCAAAAACATAACACACTTAGGGCCTAAAATTCATAGTTTCGTTACTACAGGGTAAAACAAATAATTTTATTTAAGATATTTTTAATTTAAAAAAATGTAAATAAGCTATTTAATTAAGTGTTGAAATTGTCCTCCTTCTGCTGCCTGACAGTACCCCAAGCGATCAATAAATTCTTGTTGGACTTTTCTTATGGTTTCTTCTGAAATGTTCCTGCATTCTGTTGTTATTCGATTTTTTAAATCTTCAATATTGGCAGGTCTGACTTTATAAACAACATTTTTCAGGTGACCCCACAAGAAAAAGTCCAGTGGTGTAAGTTCTGGAGACCTAGGCGGCCATTTAACAGGCCCACGTCTTCCAATCCACTTGTTCGGAAAAACTTGGTTTATGTAATGGCGCACTACTGCTGCATAATGTGGAGGTGCGCCGTCTTGTTGGTACCACAAATTTTCATCTAGAATTCCTGGATTATTTCTACTAGGGTATAAGTTAACTAGCGTAGGGATAAAAGAAAATGAAGATAATTTAGCCCCTTTACATTGTTGTCAAAAAATATGACCCAATAATTTTGTTTTTCACAATACCAGCCCAAACATTAATTTTTTGAGGATATTGAGTATGGTGCTCACGCATCCACCTGGGATTTTCTTTTGCCCAGTATCTACAGTTTTGCCGGTTCACTTCTCCATTTAATTTAAAGGTAGATTCATCCGAAAATAGGATATTTTCAACAAACAAAGGATCTAAGTTACATCTTTCCATTAATATTTGACAAAACTCCATCATACGATCTGGATCATCTTCATTCAACTCATGAACCAATCGGATTTTAAACGGGTGCCATTTTTCTACCGTCAATAGGTTATGAACGGTCATAGCAGCCGCCCCATGATCAATGCTAATCTGGCGGACGCTGTTGTGGGGATCTTCTTCCATAGCCAATAAAATATCTAATTTCTTATCATCCGGAATAGTTGGACGGCCTTTTCTTGGAATATCATCCACTGAACCCGTTTCGCGAAATTTTATTTCAAGTTTACTCACAGTTGATCTAGTAATTGGTCTTGCTGGATACTTAGTGTTAAACAAAATGCAAACTTCTTGTTGAGTACGGATCCTATCACCATATCCAATCATCATAAGAATTTATATTCTTTGTGTTAAAGATAAACCCATAGTAACTCAATATGTTTTAAACTAAAATTTATTACTTCTAATAAACTGACTAGAAAAATACAATGTAATGACAATGACATTATCTAAATACCATAGTTACATAACAGCAAATAAGCCTACTTGAGAAAAAACATAAGTAACAGCAAATGATGGTGCGTCCATTAATTACGTAAGGCTTTCAGGTAAAATTGGGTGATGGCGGAAGGGATTGAGCCAAATGTCACGAAATCTTTTATTGGAGGAAGGGGGGTTGAAAAATCGCTAAAAACGCCTCACGTAATTAATTGATGCCTCCCAAGCCAAAAAAAAATATCTTAAATAAAATTATTTGTTTTACCCTGTAGTAACGAAACTATGAATTTTAGGCCCTAAGTGTGTTATGTTTTTGAAATCAGCTGTTCTTGGAGATTACAGATCTGAACTAAAATATAGGGGTTCCCATTTAAAAAAATCGTCGATAATGTCATATCTACTACATGAGCCACCTTGTATATTAAGTTTGTATGGGAAAAAATGCGCCATTAAAAATTATTATACACGTATCCGAGGATTTTTCCGAAATATTTTTAGATTCCTAGATAATGAATTTGTTCCTTACTTTATGTACACATTGTATATTCGCGTATTTTAGTTCCTACTGGCCGAAAACCTTTCTCCAATTATTTAATAAAATAATGTATAGCTGCCATTATCGGTATTATTACTTAAAGATAGTTAAATAGAAATTAAAGAAAGAAGAGAGAGAAAAGAGAAATTAAGTCTTTCTTAGCTATTTTATGTTTCATAAATTATAAGTTCATATGTTCATCTGCTACGCGCGCTTCAAGAGGTTTCCCTACAGAGAAACACACTTTCCCACCGTTTTCGAAGATGCTGAGCACGGTGGTGGTGTTGGATATCGCGTCCGACCCCTTCCAACCCTTCCATCGGCCAATACTCGCCCCTGAAAGGGGTGAATTTTTTTTTTCAAGTATTAGCGCCTAATATAACCCGAACAAACCCGAACAAACCCCCCGGTTTTCGAGGATGCTGTGCACGTTGGTGGTGTTGGATATCGCGTCCAAACCCCCCCCCCCCCCCCTCTCCCCCCGTTTTCGAGGATGTTGAGAATGTGGAAAATAGTTGTACTTCTCTTTTTGGTTGTAATGGTCTCTCATTCCGGTCCAACTGAAAAAATATAATCAAATAGTTTGCGCGAAAAAACGCCAAGGCGTCGTCAGTTTATTTTTAATTTTTTAGAAATTTTTTTTTTTTTTTTTTTAATTTCAATGAAATAAAAAAAAAATCATAAAACAGAAAAGTATTTAAAAAAAAAATTTAAACACTTCGTCGTCGTTCCATAATGGGGGCGAGTTTTGGTCGGTGGAGGGGTTCGCAAGGGGTCGGACGTGATATCCAACACCAATGCTGTGCTCTGCTTTCTCGAGAAAGGGGGAAAGTGTTCTCTGCAGGAAAACCTCCTGAAGCTCCGGCTGAAAATATTTCGATTTTTCGGGCCACTAAAGTGTGTCGAAAGGTCGATGCTTATCGCGTCGGGCGACATCGTACTGTTGCGGTAGTACTTCGGTAGTACAGGAAGTGATATAAAACAAAAAATAAAAATAGCCTATACGAAAAAAGCTTTGTAATAAACCTTAATACATTTTATATAAGCAATACAAAAAAAAGAACGTAACACAACTTTTAGGATTCACATTTAAATATTTTGAATATATTTTTTGCACCGTCTTTTATTTTATTAAAAAGTACGCAAAAGACAAAAGCAAAAAAATTCCATCTGCTTCGTTAGAATTCATTTTAAAACCGGCGAAAAGCAAACCGAAAGAAAATGCTAACGGAATGATATAAATTTTCAAGAAATTCAATAAATATTCTAACAAGGTAGAATGGCGTGGGTCTAATGTAAAGAAGTCTTTAACAAGTCTCAGTTATGTAATTTATACAGCAACAAAAGATTTTTGTGAATATTTACGGAATTCATGAAAAATGTAAATCGGCGGCTTGAGTTGCTAAATAGTCGTGTTTACCGCATTTACAACAAATGTTCGGGTTTGGTTGCTCGTTTTTATCTACAAACGTGAGCACATTTACGGTTTATCCATACACGAAAAAACAGTATAATAAAATCATTATATAAAGATTTTATTTTACGATTTCCTATAAAATATAGTATTAATTGCATTTTTATTAATAATTCGTACCAAAATAATATTGTACACATAATTTATAAAAAAATATAGTTAGTATTTCGCCCTTGATCGTGTTTGGCATGAGAGATTTCTAAGTAAACTGCGATCCCATGGTATGCCTAGTCGATTCTGTGCATGGATGTCGAGGACCGCTCTCTGCAAGTCGCGATTGACGGATTTCTCTCAGACAACTTCACCATCAATGCCGGTGTTCCTCAAGGGTCCATATTGTCTCCCACTGTCTTCTTACTCTACATTAACGACTTCTAGTGAAAACGAAAAATCCGATATAGCACAGTTATCTCATCTTTCTCTTTGAATGCACAAACATCGGCTGCCAACGCACATCTTCGCAGACAGCATGAAGTACACGCACAAAACAAACCAAAGCGGGCGTTTCTCTATAAATGTCTGCGGTTGAATTAGCGCTAGAGGACCAGGAATTTATCAAATCGTGGAAGGAAGACTAACTGCAGTTATATAGCAGTTCTTCCCTGGCCTTCGAAGAGTCTCGATTTGAACCCGATCGAAAACATTTGGGGTAAAATGGTGAAATCAATGTATAAACATGATTTTCGGCCACGAAACAGAGATGAATTACGCTACAGGATAAATGAAGCTTGGGATGAAGTAAACAGGCGAATTATGCAGAAACCTAGTTTTAAGTATGCCGCAAAGGCTTCAAGAAATAATAAACAGCAATGGTTCTATGACTAAATATTAAAAATGTTTTGTTGCTTCGACAACTTTTGCGTTTGTATTTTCGTAACCTTCTATTAAATTTCTTTTATTATTTAGTTTCGTTTTCATTTTTAGGCGACGTTATATATACCTACTTTAAATAAGGTATTAGATTTTTTCTAAATAAAAATGCCCAATATATTTACTGCCGCTCAAGTTGATAAAAGAAATAATATATTTTGATGCCACCTCGTATCGAAAAATATAAATCGTTAAATTATGTAACCTAGGTTACTTGCTAAAAGTTATGTGTTTTTACCTTTACAGCTGTCGAGCACCTTTTATAGTCTATGAGATATGTATATCCGTTCACAGTTTTGTGATTTGGTTGTCCTAGTTTTTTATCGGCACGATAGTACCTTATTACAGCGTTGCCATTTTTTAAAGCCATCTTCTTCTAACTTATTTCAAACTGTAGAACTGTGTATGATTGTAAATAAATGGTGTTTTATGAATGTAATGTTTTGTCTCCCCTTTTATATTATATGTTTATGATTAATACAATATACTTGTCACATTTTTGGTAAATAATGAAATTTGCTAGTACACGAATACAAATTACATAAATTTTGCATAAATGAATGTATGAATTATGAAAATCTAATAACATGCTTTCCCATGCTAGAACCATTGCCCAATCCTGTTTAATAATTTACAAATTGAACACCGCACGTTTTGGATAAACACGCGAAAACCATTAGATAACAAATTGCTTTATAAATGGAATTAGTTTACCATTTTGGCAACATTATAATAATTAAATAAATCACTTGACTTTGTTTTATATTGTAAATAGTAGTTTGTACAACAAGGGTGGATATGATGTCTATATCGCACGATGACGTAAGCGCAATCGTTTGAGTGCTACTCGATTCCATCGAAAGGAGGGCCATTCGTCTGATTGGAGACCACGAGCTGACGAAGAACCTCGACAGCCTAGAGCATCGAAGACAGGTTGGGGATTTGACTCTCTTTTACAGATATTTTCATGGGAAGTGCTCGGCTGACCTTGCCCTCTTAATTCCGCCCATAATGGCTACATTGTGAAATGCAAAAAAATTGAATAACCTGCCACTTTATGAAACTGAAATTTTATTTTTTTTATGTTGGCAGCAAGTAGGGTTCGAATTTTAGGCTTGCTTCGATTTCGTTGAAATTAGTTTTCTAGGCATTATGGATTCGACAGAAACCAACTACCAAAAAATATATTTTTATAAGATAATTTTTAAATTTCGCTATAAGTACGAAAATATTGAAGATAGGTATAGGAACACTTAATATCATTAGGTATAAAATTCTATCCTCCATTATCAAAACATATCAAATGTGTCCCACTTTACTTGGTGTACCCTGTATAACATGCTGACGGTGTCCGTCAACTAATTTCTAGTCACTACTATAAAACAACATAACCTAAAAATAATAGAAATATCTTCCAGTTTATGCTCTATTTCTATAGTTTTATTCAATAAAGTACTATTTTTATTTTTAATTCAATATACAGGGTGTTATGGAAATGACGTATTATATTTAAACCGGGAATTCCTGAGATAAAGACAAATTGAAGAAAATGGTAAAACGGATGGGAAGGAGCTTTGTTGTGTTTGGTTGTGTTCAATTGTTTCTATCATGGCATATTTGATACTTGTAACATTTTATGAAATTGTAAACCCAAAAAGAAAATATTAATGCAGATGGAAAAATCTACTATATTTTTTAAAGTTTCGCGGGTCGTTTTCTAAATTAAGCGCGTGCTCTAATGTAATGTCTTATGAAACTTGTATCTTAATACACTATTTTCTACGATCAATCAAAGAAACTTTACAGAATTAAAAAAAAAAATTTTAACCTCAATGGACACCCTGTATTTGATGAAACAAACAATAATAAGAAAGTTAATATTAGAATTACAGGATACCCAATTTTAATTAATAGTTTGAAAATCAGTATTCAAGTAATAATTATTACATGTTCTCGTTCATTTATAAAATATTTAAAATTGCATTTTGCCAATTTCAATCGTTTGACAATGTGTATTTGCTTATTCATATGTTCATGGTTTAAATTCATTTTAAATTAATTACTGTTAGTTATAAAATGCATGCAAATATAACCATCAAATTGATATTTAATATTTACAATTGAATATTAAATACCAAGTGAGTAAACCACAAACCATATCAAAAATACACAAAAATACACAAATTTAATTTACCACATATTCTATATCTACAGGAAGTTTATTGTTTTTGGTCACTTGTCTGTCTGTCAGCTTCCGTGCTAAATTAAAAGAAGTATACGAGAATAAAATGCTTAGATTTGCTACATAATAACAACTAATGTTGAGATAAACCGATGATTTTAATAATCGAGTACTTGATGCTCGAGCGATTTTAATAATCGAGTGAATCCCTCGAGCGAGTAATCACTTGAAATTTTTATGACTAAGAAAAGTATGTTGATAAAACACCAGGTTTATAAGTTTTAGAAGTTTAGTCTAGAGTTTTTATTAAAAAAGAACAGTTGATTCTGATTAAAATGAAAATTACATCCCTAATTTTAAAACAATCGCCGCTGGCTAGCCATTCCATGTTGCGATGAATCCACTAAGGGATTTGGCATACTTTTTTGTATGCACCTTCTCGTTTTAGTGCCTTTAACAAGGACGTAGGTCGTGTTAGCCTTCTGTGTCGAACTCGAACGTCGCCAATCGGCGCGCGGCCTCGGGCGAAAATCGGGTATCAAGTGAAATGCAACGATTTTTCGCTTGAACTTATAACTAGAGTGGTATTTCCTATCGAACGAAAAACTGCTCGAGCAGTTTCTTATAATGTTGAGAAAAACCGATGATTTTAATAATCGAGTACTTGATACTCGAGCGATTTTAATAATCGAGTGAATCGCTTGAAATTCCAATTCACCAAGCGATGACGTCACCGACTGCAGCCTAGCCGTTTACATGTGATCAGGTAGGGTACTTAGCAGGCACGTAACTACGGGTGGGTATAGGTTTAGCTAAAAGATTGTAGTAGCCACCAAAAAAATTCCAGAAATTTATTTATTTGTGAATAATGAATTTGTACCACGTGTATCGATACCAAACAAAAAAAACTGCAAAAAATCACCCAAATATGTATTTATTGTTCGGGTTTATTATTGTGCGTTTTTAACCCGAACAAAAAGTATCACCAAGAGTTATTTTTCTTCTCATCTTTCTCAATCTACGAGCATAAAATAAGTAGATATTTAAAATAGCTTGTTAAATTCTTCCACTTTAAATTATCAGGTGCCCACTGTGTGCACTTCAAGAATTTAGGCTTAGTTACGCGACTGGCAAAATAAGAAAATTGGTTATTATTTTTTTAAATTCATGTACTCATGTATTCATAGTTACCTAAAAGTTCCTGTTTAAATTTAAGAATGCTTACTTTTGGTTACTAAAAAATTTGTCGATAATTATGTTTTGTTAACTATTTTGCTCGTTTTCTTATTTTCCATTAACATTTTCTATAATGTATGTTATTTTTAAGAAGTCTTCTTGAGTTTAATAATAAAAAGTTCCTGTTTAGATTTAAAAATGTTTACTATAGGATTACAAACGGATTTTTCTATATATTTTGTTAATCATTTTGTTCGTTTTGTTATTTTTCATTAACAATTTCTATTATTATGTTATTTTTGAGAAGTTTTCTCGTGTTTATAGTAATTAAAAATTTAAAAATTATATCCTTTAATTTTTAATAGTTACAATCGGAGACCTAAACTACTCCGCTGGCTAGCCAGTTAAAACAAAGCTTTACAAAATGCATGTCGCGATGACAACGCCAAGGGATTCGGCATACTTTTTTATATACACCTTCTCGTTTATGTGCCTTTAAGAGCGACGGTTTTTGCCTGAATAGATAACTCGAGCGGTTTTTTAATAATCGAGCGATGTCGGTTATTTCAATATTCGAGTGATCAAGCGGTTTTTCGCTCGAGCGATCACAACAGTGGTTTTTTACCTCGGGCGATCACACTACCAAGCAGCACATTTCGGTCGACATCAAGCGAAGCTCGGGTATCGAGTGAAAGGTACAAGTACAAAGTACAAGTAACAAGCGGCGAGTTTCGCTTGAATTTATAACTCGATCAGTTTTTTTAATAATCGAGCGATGTTGGTTATTTCAATAATCGAGTACTAGAGCGTTTTTTCGCTCGAACGATCACAACACTAATAACTACCAAGCTATGCAGGGTGTCCCATAACTTATGGGCCATGTCTATTAAGTTCCATCAACAATTTGATAATATTACTTAAAATTTGTAAAAACACGTTAAAACTAGTGTGTTTTTCTTTAACACCCATGGAGCTGAAGCGATAAATAGATACACGGCGAAAGGGTTGTAATTTGCGTTTAAAAACTCGATAAGAAGGTTTGCAAAGAGTCCCTATTATTTTATTAGCATATCTCTCTTATTTGGTGTTTTACCGGTTTGAAAAGGAATTTTAACGCCTTAGGGCTTGAGGTTTCCTTCGCATTTTACATCTTTGCAAAAAGCATAAATTCTGAAAAATGTTTTGTCTCAAATGGTGATCCCAAGAGGGGCGTTTTACTCTCGCTATTTTTCATATTGCTTATATAAAATGTATAATAAAAGCTCATTTCAGAATTTTACGCTTTGTAGCCGTTTTCATTATTCTACGTACACTGTTAAATATATAAACCGATTCATAAGTTTTTGAATAAAAATAGTTGTAGATTTGTTTATTTAAAAAAAGAAAGTAATTCAATAAATTGTAATGTATACAGGGTGTCCGCTAATTAATGATAAATGGAAAAACCACATACTCCTTACATAAAAATATTAGGATTTAATTATACTTACCTATATCCGAAAGTTGATATTAACTGAGATACAGGGTGTTAAAGTTAAAAGTTCATTTTTGTTTTTCTCTAATAACTTTGACAGACACTAACGTTTTTTATAAAATTTGGCATTTATGGTTTTTTTAGGATGAGAAATTAATTTTTTTATGAAATTTTAATGTATAATGGGGCGCTGTCTGCGGCATTATTTGCACATTCATATGGTCATAAGTTTTTTGTGCCTCAGTGTATTTTAGTTTTTAATAAAAATAATACTTTTGTCATATTTATTAAGTAATAAAGGTATAGTAAGTTCTGGTCGCCCAGAGTTACAGTTTCGGAGATATTTGCATTTAAATTGTTTAGTGCGTTAGCTCAGTCAAGCAAATAATATTTTGTAACCTCTTACCAATTCACTTTTACATGACAATTAATGTTCTAGTAATGGTAATTGGGAATAATAAATACAACAATTAGATTGTTCTTTAACTTACTTTAATTAAACTAACTTTGATCCTAGAAAATATCGTGTCGAAAGAAACCAACAGCAATGAAAACACAAACTTACGATAAACTCAAAAATGAAACATTTTCTGTTCCACAGCTACATCTCTAAATTTTATTTGTAAAATGTCAATATTTGACAGCGTTTTATATTTTTTTCAAATATTTTCCGCTTTGAATATTCAGTTACCGTGATTAAATGGTACCACGACGAAAATATTATCTATAACATAAAATAATATTAACATTGCCATAAAATTTTAATCATCTATTTACCGGTGTACTGAGATAAATGTGTCAGGTTAGTAATTCCTAGTTTATCCTTTTAAAAAAACATTTTTCTTAAATATACCTTAAATTACTAGGAAAATACTGTTCAAATTGAACAAGGACATTTTTCTAAATGCAGTCTTTAAAAAGTTTAAGTACAATTTTGGGCGAAAATAAATAGGAGACTGGACGCACCACCCGGTATAGAGATGACTTGGTTCCAGCTACAATTTACAAAATGTATCAGCGAGGTTTCGAGTAATGTTGTCAATCACTAAGTTTAGAAGTAGTATATTTCAGCGTTGTTTTTCTTATGTTCCAATTATATAATGGCATTAACTTAACGCTCTATTCTATCCAGTGGTTTAGAGTAAAGTAAAAAAATACTTTGCTATTTGGGTTTCATAATGGCTACATTATGAAATGCAAAAAAATTTAATAACCTGCCACTTTATGAAACTGAAATTTTATTTTTTTTATGTTGGCAGCAAGTAGGTAGGGTTCGAATTTTAGACTTAGTTCGACTTCGTTGAAATTCGTTTTCTGGGCATTATAGATTCGACAAAAAATGTTTATAGAAAATTTTAAAATATTATCCTTTAACCTTGCAAATAGATCATTTTTACTAGATATTTATCTGAAATACCTATACTCGGAAATATATAACATGCTCTATGTTCTATTCTAAAGTTTTATTCAATAAAGTACTATTTTTATTTTTAATACAATATAGTATTATACATATTACTTTATCTATACATATTTATAGTTACTGTAGACATTTCCTGTGCATTAATTGTTATTCCTGTCAGATTCTGTGTCGATAGAATATTTTGTTCAATAGTATTATTTATTATTTTGTAGTTTGTTCTGCTCGCACCATAACTCAAAGTTGTGCATATTCTTTTTAAAAGTTTTTCTAGATTATTTTTTGTAATTTCTCGTATTTCTGACGGAGTACAACTTTCTTCCTGACTCATTTTTATTAACTTTAATAATATACTTATTTTTAATTATGACGGATGGGAAGAAGCTTTGTTGTGTTCAATTGTTTCTATCATGGCATATTTGATACTTGTACATTTTATTAAATTGTAAAAGTATTGTCAACTCAAAAAGAAAGTATTAATTCAAATGGAAAAAATCTACTATATTTTTTTAAGTTTTTCAGACTTTAAAGACCCAAATAGAAAAATTATAAAAGTAATACACGGTTCATAAGACAATTAGAGGACTTGTACTTTACATTACATTAATCGCAGGCTCTAAGATAATGTCTTATGAAACTTATATCTTAATATACTATTATTGTTGGTAATTTATAAACAACTAATCTTTGGGTCACCAAAATGTATAATATTAATTCATAAATTGCATTTTTCTGTTTTTTCAAATTTTTCATTTAATTTTGGTACACAAATTTGAAGTGTTTAAAACTTTAACGATATATGAATATTTTTATAGTTTAAAACTTATGTCCAATACATTTTTATTACTCTAGCGTATATTTCTATTAAAATATCATTGTACTTAACTAAAAAGTATGACTGTAAACTGACGATATTCGTTTCCCGCTTTGCTCCCTATGGCTGAAAATATTGTAAGGTTACATTTTGTCTCTAATGCCAGGAATTTTTGCCGCATTGAATTGTAAATTTTATGTAGAATTCACGTATTTCAGATTTATTTTAACTCGGATTCAGCAGAGGCACAAGAAAAATAAAAAATAATTATATTCAATACATAAAGTGAGTATCATAGTATTAAATATTGTAAAAAAAAATTGATAAAATAATTTTGCATAATTCTTTTCGAATAATAATAGTAAATAAAAGAAAAAAGGGATTTGTACGTACAACGGGCGTGTACGAGTAAACGATACAACACATATCTAATACAGGTAACGAAATTCTGCTCTCGCTTTAGGTGATTCTTATTAAAATGCGGTTACTTTTCGTCAATTTGAAAGCGTCCCAACCTTAATATTGCGCATCCACTAAATAATATCAAAAATTGAACCACAAGTCAATTTTATTGCGAAGGGGGGACGGTTTTAAAGAATATTTACAGCCTTCATGGTTGAACCCCTTGGGGGGGGGGGGGGTAAATGATATCCTTCAAATCTTAAAAGGGAAGGGGATGTCAACATATCATTTTAAAGGTGGTTTAAATCTCTTTCCAATTAAAACATATCCTTTTTCATATCCGGAAAACTCTTCGATCACAATTCTTCGACCACAATTCTACTCCCACAATTTATCAATATACAGTTTTCCGACAGTACAATTCGTCGATTACACAGTTCTTAGGCCACAATTTTTCGAGAAGAATATTTTTCGGCGGGAAAAATAAAATAAGTTGTGTGTATGATTGTGGTAAATATTAGTCGTAAAATACTTACAATGATAAAGTATAATTATGTTAGGTACTAATCCTTAAATACTAAAAGCTCATTACAATTGATGCTACCTCTGTGAATTATTATTAAGGATTAGGTACTAATCATTAAATTTTAAATATTTAAATATTTACTTAATTTCTGATTACCAATTAGCTAGGATTATCTCTTGGGCACCGTGTGTAAGTATCCAATATTTTATGAAAGGAATATCACTTTGAATTAGAGTGTGCTATATTGTGCTTGTATCGTTAGAGTTTCTACAATCTGTTCAGTTCTCACGAACTATGAAATTTGCACGAAACCGTGTTAGAGGGTTTACCTAAAACCAATAACTCTGTGGAAGGTTGGCATCGCGGATTTCAAGAGCAAGTTGCTGCGATGCATCCAAACATTTGGAAATTTATAAATTGCCTAAAAAAAGCAAAGGTTGAATCAAGTAAAAATTGAACAATATATTAGTGGTGTTGAACAAACCCGCAACAACCAAAGACTCTTCACAACGTGTTAGGACAATTGTAAACCAGTTTGATCCCAATAATGTAATGGATTTTTTAAGGGGAATAGCTCATAATGTATCATACTAAAGGAACGTTTTCATTTTTGGATTTGAAATTAGCTCTGTATTTAAACAATTTGGATTTAATTATTAGTACCTAATATATAAATTTAATTTATAATTGTAAGGATTTTACTCCAAATAAAATTTTGAAAATCAACTATATTGTAAGTAAAAGTATTTATATGTATGGAAATGGTCGATTATTTGCTAAAGTAAGATAGCTAGTGAAGAATGTTAAATACAAAACTTTTAGGGTTTTTAGAAATCTATTATACCACACATAAACTAAGTATACAGGATCAGTCAAAAAGCCATGGAAGAACAAAGTTACTTTATTTTAAATGGAACCCCCTGTATATTATTCAATATTACAATTATCTACAAGATTCTAAAAAAAAATGTTAAGCACACTACATACCAAATCTTAACCGTTTTCGAGATATCGAGTTTCGAATTTCGTTTTCAAATAAATTATTGAATTAATTAATTCTACGCCATCAAGTTACCTTAGAAAATATTTATCTTCATAACAATGTTGTTTTGTCATCTTGACAACAGATATGCCAAAAATGCTTACATTTACAATTTGTGAACAATTTTCGGGTAAATATGGCATGTTTAAGTTATACCGAGCGCATTGAAATTTTAATGATGATAGGGTACGGCGATTGGAGACGGAGTTTTACCCAAGTGGTGAATATTTTTAATGAATTGCATCCAGATCGGGAACCTATAACTAAATCAACTGTTTCCAAAACATTGCAGCGTTTTCATAAAACTGGAGGTGTGAAAGATGGACCAAAAATTGGAAGACCGGTAAGCGTTACTAATGAAGAAAATTCTCTAAATCTCATGTTAGATATGGTATCCAATAAATTCGACGCAACAGCGGGCTTTAAATCATAATATGAGTCGATATTCCATTCAAAAAATTACCAAAAGAGAAAAATTCAAACCATATAAAATTCATTTGTTACAAGAATTGAGTGAGGACGATTTTGATCGCAGAATTCAGTTTTGAGAAATCATTATGGATAAATTGAGTCAAAATGTCAACTTTGTCAACCACATTTTATTTTCTGATGAATCAACGTTTTGTTTAAATGGGCACGTAAATCGACATAACTGTAGATATTGGTCAGACCAACATCCACATTGGATGGAACAAGTTCATACCCAACGACCACAAAAAAAAACATTGTTTGGTGTGGCATTATTGGTGGAAACGTCATACGACCCTATTTTATACATGGAAATTTGAACTCTGAACGATATTTATTACTTTTACAAGAGAATATTGTTTCACAGCTCAGACGATTATTCCCGAACCATAATAATCCCAATTTACCGGCTGAACAAATATGGTTTCAAGAAGATGGGGTCCACCACATTTTGGACGGATGGTGAGTGAATATCTAGAGGAAACTTTTCCTGGTAAATGGATTGGGCGCAGAGGTGCAATTGAATGGCCTGCTAGGTCTCCTGATATGACCCCTCTTGACTTTTTCCTGTGGGGCAATATCAAAAATTTAGTGTACAAAAATACGCCACAAAATATCGAAGATTTGCAACAAAGAATAATGCATGAAATTTCCAGTATTGCTCGATATCTCGAAAACGGTTAAGATTGGGTATGTGGTGTCCTTTTTTTTTAGAATCTTGTAAATAATTGAAATATTGAATAATATACAGGGGGTTCCATTTAAAATAAAGTAACTTTGTTCTTCCATGGCTTTTTGATTGATCCTGTATACTTAGTTTATGTGTAGTATAATAGATTTCTAAAAACCCTAAAAGTTTTGTATTTAACATTCTTCGCTAACTATCTTACTTTGGCAAATAATCGACCGTTTCCATACATAAAAGCGACCCTGTATACACACACATACATAATAGAACCCGGAAAATATTCCGGACGAAAAATTGTGGACCAACAATTGCGTAATCGATGAATTGTCTCGTCGAAGAATTGTGGGCGAAAAAGTGCGGAAGAAGAATTGTTGTCGAGGAATTGTGGTCGAACAATTTTCCTAGATCCATTTTTAAAAATTTTTGAGCAGCAGTATCCAAGAAATTTCGTTCCAAAAATGGACATATTCATGTAAATTTGCCCCTATTAAAGAATTGAAAAGAGTATTACCCTATGTTATCTTGAAAAGGCCTACCACAACCAAAAGATTTGAATCCTATCGGACAGCCAAGCTGCTCTTAAGGCTCTGAACTCCAATCAGTTTACTTCAAAACTTACACTGGAGTGCCATACCAACCTAAAAGTACTGGCGACCAGGGGGAACAAGATAGATCTTTTGTAGGTCCCTGGTTACTCTGGGATATTAGGAAATGAAAAAGCGGATGAACTAGCGAGAGCCGGATCCGCTCAAAATCTCAGGGGCCCCGAACCGGCCTTTGGGATATCAAAACAGGCAACGAAAACAACATTAGATAGATGGTCGAAAAACAACACCTGTCTCGATGGCAAGGGTCGTAATTGGAAAACCATCGAAGATACTATCGAATGGGATGCTAGCCCTAACACGGCCCTAGTTGAAACAAGTGATGGGTCTGCTAACAGGCCACTGCCACTTGCGAAAACACCTTCAACGGATGGGTATAAACAACGGATCCATTGAATGCAGACTCTGCGGCGAAGAGGATGAAACCGCCTCACACATAATATACCGCTGCGTAGCACTGTCTCGTAGAAGACAAAATATCTTCGGGAACATACAATGTGGTGACAACCTCCCACATGACAAACTTGGTAGAAGGTTACTGGACCTCATAGAAGGAACAAACATCGTCTAACAAGATCGGGGTACACAATAAGCCGGAAGCCTGCAATGATAGAAGTTCGGGCCTTTAAACCGATCCCCGCCTTTAAGAACAAACCCTGAAGTGACTATCTAACTGAAGTGACTACCTAAAGGCCTCTAATCATTGCAATATGTTTTATATTATTTAAATAATAACCTAAAAACCATAATCTCAATGCAGGTGCGTTCTAATTAAGTCAATTTTAAAATAATGAGCCACTTGACACCCCTTTCCCATTTACAATTCGAAGGATAACATCTACCCCTTCCAAGGGTTAAACCATGAATGCTGCAAATATTCTTTAAAAGCGTCACCCCTTCACAATAAAATTGAATTGAATTTTTTAATCTTTTATATGTTTTAGTTAAACAATAGTATATTTCTATCTATCATAAAAATCTAAATTTAAAAGATTCTACTACATTATGCTTCTAATTAAATACTTTAAATACAAGCTAATAAACATATATATATATATAGCCGAAGCAATTAAGGACCCCTTGTTTGTTTTCGCGTTTCAGCTTTAAAGCGTCGCGAATGCAGATTTAGTATAATGGACCGACATTTTTATTTGTGTTGTTTGGTAACTTTATTACTGAATACATGGTTGTAAATAAGAGATACAATTAAAAAAACTCAGATTAAAGTTATTTAGAAAATGATTTATTTATATAAGAAGTTTAATACATAAATTTTATTTTTTTAAAAAGCTTTAGCACCACCGTTGGGTCAGTCACGACACATGAAAACCTACAATAACGGATCATAGGCATTGAACTATTTGGGAGATCCATTCATTCTCAAGTCTGTTCTATGAACCGTTTCAACTTTTCCAGTGACGTCTTTATGTCACTAAATCGTCTCATCGGAGGCCCTACAGCTACTCTCGGTCCAACTAGATATGCTGTTTTTTGATTAGTGCAAATAGCGAGGCCAAATACCGTTTTACATGTTATTTCTTATGGAAAAATTCAAGCTTCGATTTGTATTTTAAGGACATCACACTCTTCTTTCTACCACTATCCTCTCTTCACTTTTCCACCTCTCCTTTCGACACCACTCGCCATTGGCCCTCGTAACTTATCTACTAGTGCAGATGAATCTTCTGTTGATTCCGTAAGACTGCTTATGGAGGGGGATCGAAACACGTAAGAAGGCCATGGACGTGATGCTAAGCCTACTCTGCTCCATACGCTCACGTTTATCTTTATATATTAGTATGCATAAAGTGTCAATAACAGACTTACGTAGTTATATCTGGAAGCCATAAAGTGGGCGTGTTCAATAAAGGCGACATGATCTTGGCCATATTTGTCTCACTTTACCGAATCGGGAAAGGTTTATGCAGACAGACACATACATAAAATGCGAACAGGCCGAGTTGTTAAATAATTTCACAAGTCAATTTTCTTCGTGTGGCATGGAATATAATCAAGCAACACATGAATTATAAACTGTTTTATGTGTAAAGTGAATGAAAATGGCGAAAGCGAAGGGTCCTTAAATTCGTGGTGCTTAATGGGACTGCCACCGGGTCAGGAGTACACGACGAACAACTGTCGCCCATATGATTCAGTTTAGTACTCTTCGAACTTCAATATTTAATAATTCCTTCATCTGGAAAACGTCATCTTTGTGGAACGCTTTATTTGCACCAGCACCATTCCGCAGAGTGGATTTTTCTTATATGATCGTGTTTGATCATAAAAAAGAATAATAATTAATTTGGGTAGTGTATTCAAGATAAGCTCTAAAAAGTCAAAATATTTAAGAACCCTATCTTCTTCCCATTATCCTGTCACATCGTATGCTTGCATAAAAAATAAAGTTGCCAAACGACAATGACAAACATGTTGGTATGTTATACACAACCCACATATAAAGGCCATTTAAAAAGGGAAACGAGAAAATAAACAAGGGGATCCTAATTGCTTTTGCTGTATATTTTTCATTTTAATTATCAGGTGAAATGAAGCACAAAAAATATCCGGAGCCTAATTTGCCGGGTTCGTTAGATATTTGTCAAGAATTTTATAATAAAGCTGTTTATATTGAGATATAAAAAGAAATTACTATAAAAATGAGCTGAGGGAATTAGAAAGGGTAACTACATTTAAAAAACACCATTCTTGTTTTTAAAAGAATACATTTCTTATAGGTTTTAATCGCTTTTAATCACTGAACCGTGCATAGTTGAAAATAAAATCGTTCCGGTAAAAGTTTGCAGAATAATATGGGTTATTAATATAACTTAGAAGTTGCAGTAATTCTACTCAAAATCCGAGACCTTCTACTGGACCACTCGCTGTGAATCACTCTGTATATAGTGACATGCACGCTTTTCACAACTATTAAGGAGATAATTGAGAGGGTGATTTATGTAATTATATATGTTTTAATAATAATTTGAATATTGTTTCATTAAAATTCCATGTAAAACTTCTGTAATTAAAAAATTAATGGTAGGTATCTAACTCGACCTCTATAAATATTGAGGCTAAGTTATGAGTTTTATTATTTTCTTGGAACGACGTATTTAGTTTAGATTAGTTTAATTTTGTTATTTTAGATAGAGTTGTATCCACAGTACTTAACAATTAACGTAAGGAAATGGCAGTAAGGTATGATTTGTATATACAACCAGGTAAATAAGTTAAAATAATTGGGCATCGTGGTCGTAGGAAAAATTGTGTACATTACTTGTATGAAAGTAATTTACTCGAACTCTAACTACCTACTTTTGAAATTCATCACTTTCAACACTCACACACATATTTATTAAAATTAGTAATTAATTGTGAAAAAATTTCACCAAACCAAGCCAGAAGCTACCAAACTACAATCACCAATAATATATCTTACCATTTTACAAGAGTAAGAGCCAAACAAAAGCCCGGAAATGTAGAAATAAACAAAGATTCGCTAATTGCTTTTACTATATTTTTCCTTTTTAATTATCTGGTGAAATGAAGCAGATTAACTGAATAAACCCAATTTATAAAGATTGTTAATTTATCAAGTGTGCAGTAAAATAAATCTTTTGGTTTTGGGGTTTTCTTCAAAATGAAGGCGTGGTAATATCGTCAATTTAAAACAATAACATTATTTTATCAAATACCAATATGGAATTATTATTTCTCAGACCACCCGATGATCCTTATACAATAAGGGTGTATTTTTGTCTACACAGTAGCACTTTAACATACTATTTCAGATTGAATGGTACTACCAAGAAAAGGAAGCCCTCTCCATTGATAGGATGCAACCACCTGCAGACCTGTGTCGAACTAATTTGTTCTAGTCAGTACAGGGTAGGTGTACACACCTATCATCAGAGAGGACTTTAACTTAAAAACTTAACGCTGTATTATGATCGGTAGTCGAGAAAACACAGCGCGCAGCGCCATCTCTTAGTAGTCCCACACAATCTGAAACAGTATTTTAAAGTGCTACTGTGTAGACAAAAATACGCCCTTATTGTATAACTATCATCGGGTGGTCTGGGAAATAATAATTTTCCATATTGGTATTTGATATTAGTATCACCTGAAAAGCATAGACTTTTTATTTCTTAAATAGATTTTTTAATATTATTTTACTATTATTAAAAGGGAATTCGTTTTTAGCACTTTTTAAATTATAACGAGAAAAATTTCTGTCAAGTTATCTGAATTCACACCTTACTGTATGGTGTTTTCTAGTATTAAATTATTGACCAAATTTAGGAGTGTATTTTGGGCGTGGTAAAAAAAAACTCTTTCGCCTGCGGCGCCTACAACGAGCGCCTTTTCATCGCTGATTCCTATTACAAAAATACTCACCAGTGAGCTGTACATGATTTTGTTAACGTATACCATAGTTCACTTTATTCCAGTAATCTTTGGTATGTGAGCGAGAATATTTTCATTATTAATATCTACTCATTTAATTTAGTCATTTTCATATAAAATTATTATCATTCATTGTTTATTTTCTTTGAATTTAAGAAACATAGGACGGCAGTAGAAATTTGAGACGTTTGTATATTATGTTGATTACTAATAAAGAAAATAACATAATATACAAAATTCCTTCTGTCGTCCAATTTTCTTAAATAAATTCAAAGAAAATACTAAATAAAAGAAAATAATGTTTGTTCGTAGCATTTGTAATTTATTAAATTAGACATAAACGCTGTAGATTCTGTTACTGCTCGAACAGTTATAATTTAAATTTAGAACGGTTGTTAACTTGTTAAAGATATTTTACATAAATAAAATAATGTTCAAAGAACGACTAAATGTGAAAATAAAATAAATTTATATATCGCTGCGCCGCCGGTACAAATTAGATAGTAATATTTAATTTCCTAAGTTTTACATAAATATCTTCATGGAAACATTATTTCACTTATATACAGGGTGTTAGTTAAGTATGTGCCCAGAGCGTGAGGGTGATATTCCTTAAAGTCGTATTAGAGTCGGCAATTCTTCTCTTGCGCCTGCAATGGCAATTGTAATTGCACGTGTTCATGCGCAGTAAACCGTTCTCGGATCAGCTGGCACATTGCCAAAAGTCAGAAAAGCAGTTGGAACTGTCGAAATCCCTAAAATACCCCCAAAATTAAAGATGGGCAAACCTGTTCGTTTTGATTAGCAGTTAAAGCAGCTACTGCAACTTACAAATAGCAGTTCAAAAAAGTTGCGACGAATTAGCAGTACATATGCTTAATAAAGAACGTGAACTGCTAATTTAAGTACCAGTTTGTTAAATATCCATTAGTTGTTCATTCCTGCTTTGACCAAATAATAAACAGTTAAAAGTAACAGAATAATCCATCACTACATAGACTTGTAACGGCAATGACAATTAAAATGGCGCACGATCCATTTCTGTCAATGCAAGACTAATTGCTTGTCAGCTGATCGAGAACTGTGTACTGAGCATTATTCCGTGCAATTTTAATGCAATTATAATTGCCATCGCAGACGCAAGAGAAAAATTGCCGACTCTAATACGGCCTTTGCTCAATTTTAAGATACAAATTTATATAAATATAGATGTTTAACGGCTTTGTTTTTATTATACAGGGTGTTGAAATATTTAAAAAAAATGCTTACCCTAAATAACTAGAAGACGTAAATCAGTATGACGTTTAGACGACTAAAAAATTTTTAATGAGGAATCTTTTAAACAAAAAATTGATTGTCATTTTACCAGTGGCGTGCATAGCGGTAATACCCGAGGTCTAGTTAAAGAAAATTAAAGTACGCCACTTTTTTCAATCTCTTAGGATTTTATGATTTAGCAATCAAAACTACACGAGTTCGCGTTGCATCTTTGGGGTTATTTAAAGAGCAAAGTGTACAAGGAGAGACCGAGAACCTTAGAGGAACTCAAAAGGAAAATCCGTGCGGAAATTGAGGCTGTTCTTTAACGAGTATTTTCCAAATTCGTGCAACGTTTCCATGAATGCATCGAGAATGTTAAAGCTCAATATATTCCGATAAATAATCCTCAGCTAACTGTAATTATTATGCGGTTTAATTTTATGTTGAGAGTTTTGTGAATAAAATATAATTAAGGTTGAAAAATAGTCCATTTATTTTGACGGCACCTGTATAAATAATTCGGTCTTTTCTAGTGTTGGGCATAACCGATGATTTTAATAATCGAGTACTCGAGCGATTTTAATAATCGAGTGAATTGCTCGAGCGATTAATAACTTGTAATTTTTATGGCTAAGAAGAATGTGTTGATAAAATACCAGGGGTTGTTTTTGTAAGTTTTAGAAGTTTAGTCTAGAATTTTTATTAAGGAAGAACAGTTGATTCTGACTTGTATCCTTTAACTTTTTATAAATTTACAATCGCCGCTGGCTTGCCAGTCCCAGTCAAAACAAAACCCATGTCGCGATGAATCCACTAAGGGATTTGGCATACTTTTTTGAATGCACCTTCTCGTTTATGTGTCTTTAACAAAGACGTATTTCGTGTTAGCCTTCTGAGCGTCAAACAAAAACGTCGCCAATCAGCACATTTCGGGTTTGTTCGCGTCGAGCGAAGATCTGGTATCAAGTGAAAGGCGACGATTTTTGATTTTTCGCTTGAGTTTATAACTAGAGTAGTATTTCTTATCGAGCGAACAAACCCGAGCAGTTTTTTACCTCGAGCGATCACACTACCAAGTAGCACATTTCGGTCGGCGTCAAGCGAAGCTCGGGTATCGAGTGAGAGGTAATAAGTACCAATAGACAATTTTCGCTTGAATTTATAACTCGAGCAGTATTTTTAATAATCGAGCGATGTCGGTTATTTCAATAATCGAGTACTTAAGCGGCTTTTCGCTCGAGCGATCACAACACTAGTCTTTGCTTTCTTTATTGATCTGCAATATTACCTGAAAATCAATGAGAATTGCTGAAATTGATCAGATTAGATGACCAAGAGGTTATGGAAATGACGCGATATTTTTTTGACTCTTTTTGACCTGCAAACTTAAAAAATATATTTTTCAAATCCTGGTGAAATCCCCCACGCGACAGATAAAATAAATGCGACCGAAATTAAAATTTTGTCCCATCTACACGACCTATAAATTAAAAATGCTGGAAAATAAATGGCTGAAATATCCTGCCTAATAAATTTTTATCATTTTTAATAACGTTACATGAGGGCGCCTGGTTTATTGATTGTCATTTATATTTTGCTGGTTGCTCTTGGCATTTGTTAAGTTTTTATCAAAATGAAAAAGGACTTATAAAATCCTTATACAGGACAGGGGCGTACCCCTGATGGGTTGACGTTTAACATCTTACCCAAGAATCAACTTAAACGGATATTTCATCAGGGAGGACGAAAGGGTCACGCAACGACCATAAAGCTAGAAACGGAATGAAGTTCTACACAAATGGGAATATTTTTTATGCGTGTTATTAAAAAAAGTGTCTCTTCCTAAAAGCAAAAAATTGAATAACCTGCCACTTTATGAAACCGAAATTTTATTTTTTTTATGTTGGCAGCAAGTAGGGTTCGACTTTTAGGCTTACTTCGATTTCGTTGAAATTAGTTTTCTTGGCATTATGGATTCGACAAACATTTTTTATAGAAAACTTTAAAATACTAACCTTTAACCTTGCAAATAGATCATTTTTACTTGATATTTATCTGAAATACCGATACTCGGAAATATATAACATGTTGGCGGTGTCCATCAACTAATTTCTAGTCACAAGTACAAAACAACATAACCGCAAAATAATAGAAATATCTTCAAGTTTATGCTCTATTTCTAAAGTTTTATTCAATAAAGTACTATTTTTATCTTTAATTCAGTATTATACATATTACTTTATATATACATATTTATAGTTATTGTAGACATTTCCTGGGCATTAATTGTTACTCCTGTTTGAACTTTGTTCTGCTCGCACCATAACTCGAAGTTTCGCATATTCTTTTTAAAAGTTTTTCTATATTATTTTTTGCAATTTCTCGTATTTGTGACGGAGTACAACTTTCTTCCTGACTCATTTTTATCAACTTTAATAATATATTTATTTTTAATTAAGACGGATGAGAAGACGCTTTGTTGTGTTCAATTATTTCTATAAAGGCATATTTGATACTTGTAACATTTTATGAAATTGTAAAAGTATTGCCAAACCCAAAAAGATAATATTAATTCCAATGGAAAAAATCTACTATATTATTTTAAGTTTTTCAGACTTTAAAGACCCAAATAGAAAAAGTATTATGAAATACACGGTTCATAAGACAATTAGAGCACCTGTACTTGTGCTCTAGGATAATGTCTTATGAAACTTGTATCTTAATATACTATTTTTTGTTATGTGCCATTTATTACGAATTAGCCAAATTAGTATTAGTTAAATTGTAGCATAATATTTTTAACAACATTTTTATAAGCTTGCAAAATTGTCAATGATGACGCGTGACGAAAAACTGAAAATGTATTTAAAAATTTCCTTTTTTTCTTTTAGATACTGAAATACACAAGAAAAACAAATTGGTTGTATACATTTCTCGTCAGTATCTTTCACGCATCTCGCTTGTTAATTCAAATCATATTTTTCTTCAATTCTTCATCTCAGGATTTTCGGGTTTAAATATGATAAGTAATTTTCATAAAATGGGTCACTCACACATGCAGCTGCCCCACGATACGCCACTGTATAACGGTGATCGCGTGTCTATATTTAGGATTATACTCTTCTCCAAAACAAGCGACTTAATCAGTTTGGATAGAATTACGTATTTCTCGCCTCGACCAACTACCTCTCAATGTACGCCTACGGCTAAATTTGTTTGCTATACAATTTTGCCTGAATTCTTTTATAAATTCGATTTAATTATAAAACACCTTCTATCGACAATATTTTTCTAGGGCTACGAATTGCTGCAAGGTGCAAATTTTAATTTACCACTTATTTACGCCTGTCGCGCTCGAACATCAGCACCCGCGGAATAAATTGACGCTAACAAATTTTCTACTACGTCTCCAAGCCATTTCCAAGCGAGGAAATTCCTAAATCAATTCCGCACCTGTTCTTTAAAATTGATGTTTTTCTTTAAATAAGTTTTTCCCGTGTTGGCATTCTTCTTTGGTTTTATTTATTAGCGATGCCATTACAGTAGCGTAGCCACAGGAGCCCCTCTCCTAGGTCTGAAGCCCCCTTCACTACTTAAATACCTAACAAAAACCACAGACTACAAAAAAATCAATCAATAAAGCATGTAAATGCTGATTTTAAAATACAAATTTTTAAATACTTACATATACAAAGGTGTTATGCAAATGACTTGACTATATTTAAATTGGTGACTCCTAGGGTGTCCTAGAGAAAGTCTACATACTTTTTCTTTAAATCGAATATCTAAATACTAAGGTAAAACCCCTTTTTACCCACATACTGTCGCGCCGTTCCATCTGGATTCAGTTAGCAACAATGTGGGTCACTAGAGTATACTAGCAGTGTTGTCAGATCACACCGCATGTTTCGCCCTTGCATGGATGCCTGCCGCGTGCGACTATCGTTGCTTCAGTATGTTTCGAGGCTCGGTAATGGGATGACGCTGTCGAGGGTTCCACGTGCTTGATGGATACGAATTTTAAACGTTTTGTTAGTTGTAGCATCACCCGATTTTCTTTTCTGTTGTGAAATAATTCATAATATGAAATATTGTGATGTGATTTCAAATTTGTGTGTTATTACCTATTGTTGGTTCTGTTGCAAAACATACTTTTTGTGTTTTATTTTGTTATGAAATTTAATTATAAAGCGGATTATAAGATCAATGGTAAGAGAGTATGTACCTTAAAATTATAGTATTTTTTTTTCTAAAAAGAAGTGATAATGCAGGTCAAAGACATCTTGTTTACAATTCTGTGTTACAATATATGACAACACCGTCTCAATAAACTATTGATTGTGAACGTCCTCAGTAGCGGCCACGTAAATTTTCAGATTTCATATAAAGTGTATATTTCGTACAATAATTCAAAGTGCCATTTAAGGTTATTTTTCTTCAATTTATTTTCATCGCAGGATTTGCCAGGTTAAATATAATAAGTCATTTCCATAACACCATGTATATTTTACCACTGACAACATTTGCATTTAAAAATATAGGCGCCCCAAATGATCTGGCTACTCCACAGCGTTGCCATATAGTTTCTCAGATTTTGTATTGAGTGGCAGAACTAATACGGACTTTAAAACTTTCTTCATAAAATAACTGAAATTTTAGAACGATTTTCTGTATTTTTCGAAATAAGTGTACTTTAATCTTCAGTGAATTTAATATTTTAGACTTCCCCGTTCATTGTTTTACTTGAAGCCATTCTAAGTACAACTAATAACAAGTTTCTATATTTATTGATCATTTAATGGACCACTATAGTTACAGTAAAAATACAATATCAATAAATGAATTTTGTCCGCAAATTACACAAGTCGTTTCCTTTATTGTCCAGGTTAATATAAATTAAACCTTTTTAAAAAAAGTTTTTACAAAAAAGCATTACATACGTCACGCGGATCTTTCCTTTATAGATAAAACGCGGTTTTTGTCATCCCATAAACTACTATGAATATCAAATACTAATATGTATGGAAAAATTATTATTTCCCAGACCACCCGATGATGCCTTATACAATAAGAGCGTTTTTTTGTCTACACAGTAGCACTTTAAAATACTAATTCAGATTGAAAGGTACTACCAAAAAAAGGAAGCCTTTTCCATTGATAGGATGTCACCACCTGCAGACCGGTTTCGAATTCTTTTGTTCTCGTCAGTACAGAATAGGTGTCCATACCTATCATCAGAGAACACTCTATACTGCACGCTGTATTATCAACGGTAGTCGAAAAAAAAATCGCTTAGTGTCATCTCTTAGCAGTCCCACACAATCTGAACAGACGTTATTTGAATAAATCAAAAAAAAAGTCAATTTACTTTTCAGGTGGAGGAGTTCGAAACCGGTCTGCAGGTGGTGACATCCCATCAATGGAAAAGGCTTCCTTTTCTTTATTAGTAGATACCATTGAATCTGAATTAGTACTTTTCAATGCTATTGTGTAGACAAAAATACGACCTTATTGTATAAGGAATCATCGGGTGGACTGGGAAATAATAATTTTTCCATACATATTGGTATTTAATATTTTCATATTAAACTGTGTTCCTTATTGAATAAGGCATTTTCAGGTGGTGAAGAAATTATTTCTCTCGCACATTTATATTTATTAACTTGCACCATAATTTAACATTTTTATTTCTTATAAACTAAATACCCTGTTCGTGTTTCCGGCTTCCTTTTTTCAATTTTATTTATTGTAATCACTTTTTAATGTTTTATATGGAAAGTCGACGTTATTTTTCCGCATTATTTTGTGATTTATAGCTAGTAGTTTGGATCTGTTTCTGTCACTGTCATAAAGGGGGAGACTTGATGAAGTTTACCGTGAATGAATAATGGTGTTTGCATAGGACTTGCCCGAATTCGGATAACATAGTCACATAAAATATCAAGAATATAGACATAAAATAGTTACGAACATAATATAAAACGTTATGTTCATATAAAAAGTGAGCTACAAAATAAATCAAAAATACGTCATTTATCGTAAAGCTCGGACGTATAATAAAATAATTATGTGCAATGAAAGTAGGGTTATGAAAGATGTATAGAGCTACGCAATAAAAATGCAACGAATTCTTATTGTAAAATACATCAACTGTATAGGATATTAAAATATGTACGGTTATTGGTTTGCATCACGAGAATATCGCCCTTCTTTCCCGACAATGCGTGACACAGCTGCTATCGTTCACGAATGTGACTATCTGATCTGATTTAGGGATATTACAAAATACCTGTCACAGGTATTTGGTAACAGGTATGAGTGTGGAACAGTCTATACAGTCTGTTACGCTGTTTCACCCTAATCATGTGATCTATAAAAGTAAGAATGTTTGTGCAGAGTTCAATTGAGGGTCGGCCGGACCTTTATTAAATTTTTGAAAATATACAACGTGTCCAAGATAAGGAAGGCCAGTACAGGGAGCTCGGAAACCGTAGGTGATACGAAGTTGGTTAAATGGAGGTAAAGTTGCGCATTTATGTGCCTAATAATATGCCGTTTAGAAAGTTTTAAAATTCCTAGTAGTTCCGGAGATATTCGGAAAAAAACTAAATTCTGAAAAACCTATTTATTGTTTTCCTGGGTTTTTTTGAGATCGAATTCTAAAGTAAATTGCACTTTTGCATTGCCACTTTTTCCGCTCTATCTAACAGCATTAAGTGTTTTGTAATCATACGAGTCGTCTTCGAAGGGTCATTATCAATTTCGTTTTTTTTCCTGATATTGGAATTTCATTTTTTCTTCCGAATGCAACGATGTATGACACATTGTGGTTTAATGACGTTTCGAGGGTTTTTGAACAACATCAGGAAATTTTGGGATACTCCTGTATTTCTCCTAATTTTATAAATAATATCTTGATGATTGATTGTTCACTTATTTGTGGTTTATTATTAAATTATTTGTTATTTATTGAACTAGTCCAACATAAGTAAAAAATTTAGAGCTTACTTATGAGATATTATTTATAAAATTAGGAGAAATACAATACGTATCCCAAAATTTCCTGATGTTGTTCAAAAAAACCCTCGAAACGTCATTAAACTACAATGTGTCATACATCGTTGCATTCGAGAGAAAAAAAGCTCTCAAATTCCAATATCAGGAAAACAGGACCGAATTTAAAAAAATAAAGTTGATAATGGCCCTTCGAAGACGACTTGTCGGATTACAAAACAATTAACGCTGTTAGATAGAGCGGAAAAAGTGGCAACGCAAAAGTGCAATTTACTTTAGAACTCGATCTCAAAAAAACCCAGGAAAACAATAAAACCATTTTTAAGAATTTCGGTTTTTCCGAATATCTCCAGAACTACTCGGCATTATAAAACTTATTAGGCACTTTACCTCCATTTAACCGACTTCGTATCTCTTACGGTTTCCGAGATCCCTGTACTGGCCCTCCTTATCTTGGACACGTTGTATAACTTCCAAAATTGTTGATTATATAACTTTCATGTATTTTTACAAAAATAGGAACATAAACGATAGCAAGTATCTAAAAATTAATTAAAATTTGAGTCACCAATAAGAAAACAAACGACATTTACGTTGGTAGCGATTATACCTGTCTCAATGCCGCTCCTGTACTATAGAGATGTGCGGGACGGCTGAGGTAGCCCATAAATGCCTGATCACGTGGCTCATTATTCATTAGATGGCTTTAGTATAGCTATTTATTTATATAATAATGTCTATAGATTGTCATTAGCTATCAGATGAACCCCAGAACAATTTAAAATAAGTTATTGTTTCCCATCAATTATTTTTTAGAAAGAGGATGTACATAAAAATAAATAAGCATATACAACAGAAAATCCGAGTCCACGTTTTTGTAAGAGAATTTATACTCCCGCAATAATTTTTTATTGAGATACAGTTTTCTTTGGATATTCAGATAACCAAATTGGATATGGAAGTGGATGGTTCGACTTTATGGGATAAATGTCTATATAATATTTTATTGCTTTCAAGCTTCCGTCTAAACTGGTTTTGATATTGCTAACTTAAAATCGTTAAAATAATTGATATCATATATTTTTAATTTTATTTCCATTCGCTTTGATCGGATTTTTTACAATGTTATCAATAACGCAATTGAAATCGTTGCCCCAGGTAAAACCAAACTGCAAGAAACATTGCAGGTTAAGTCTCGCTCTTGCAATATCTTTCAGTATGTAAAAGTGCCTTTACTCTAGTTCAAATTGCCAAATCGTGCTCTCCAACAGACAAAACGTTTTATGAACTTAGTTACGGACAAAAGCTGCTTTTAAAAATGTTATCGTTTGTTATAGGTGTCATAATAGTTATTTATGTATCAAGGGTACTAAGTAGATGATTATGCCCTGAGGGCGACAGTCTTACGAAGCCGAGGGCCTCCGGCCCTAGGGTTTGTAAGTCGCCCGAGGGTATATATCTATTAGTACCCGTGGCACATACACACTTTTATGTCATACCAGTTCGTTTTAAATAATAAATATTTTTATAAAATTTAATTTGATTTACCAATTTTTTATTTTTACCTGCGACATTACTTTGACATTATTATCGCCTGCGTTTTTGTTGCCAGGAAGATAATTATTCAAATGTTTAATGTGTCAAAGTAAAAAATCAAAAATGGAACAAGGTTTTGATATTCCCGACGAAATTGAAAAAAGGCTGAAAAGGCAACGCAAAACCTGTTACCGAGAAAATCCAGAGACTCATACGACAAAGAATATTACCAATTTTTGAAGTAGATGTCAGAAAATGCTGTAGAAGACATTAACGCAACTGTGCTGTTGTGATACTTTAATGATCTATCTGAAAAAATTTATTTTGTTAATAAAGAATAAGTTAATCGAAAACTGTTTTTTGCGTCTTAATGCCAGCGCGGGCCATAATGTGTTTAAGGTATAAAAACACAATAATGCACTGGTATGATATAAAAAATGTAACAAAAGTAACACAAGGCCAAAATTGGTAACAGATATATTTTTAAGCTGACATTGAAAAATTTTCCAATAACTTGGTTTATAGGCAATATATATTTATGATTTGTCGGTGTTTGGTCATAGTCTATCTAATAAAACATCAGTAAAATTGATTTTTTCGAATAACTTAATAGCATAACTGTTTTTTGAAATTCCATGTGCTATTTTAAATTAAAATTCATTCACAATCACAATTCAACAAAAAATAATAATATAATTAGGTGCATACCTAATACCCAGAGAAAACCTATGCTGTGTTTTTAACTGATTTGAGCTATTTGCATTGTTTCTTATTCTATTTTTGAGTACAAATACTAGTAACGTTTCTTTAATTTATTAATAAATATCAAACATTTTGACCCTTGTAGGCAATGTGGGTATTGGGTGGAGTATAAGACACAGTAAGTAACTATAAACGAAGAAGAGAGTAATAGTGGACGTTTCTATTGAAATATCCTTATTTTTAACCAATTTTTGACACAAAACCCGAAAAATAAAAATTGAATTTTAATACCCTCAATTTACGGTAAGCACAGCGACATATGGCTGCAGAAAACGCTGAGCAGAAAATAAAGACAGGAAACTGTAAAATTTTTAAAGAATTATAATAAAAAGATGTATCTGGGCGAGTTTTCGCCTGGTTGTGTGTTGCCGGATTTCCATTTTTTTACCTGTTAATTAGATAAATAATTAAAATTCATTATTAATAAATTAACGAAACATCATTAGCTCTACTGATTTTCTGTTCATAATTCGAGTCATAACAGGTTAGTACAATCAGTTTTTTAAAATTCTCAAAATTGACAGAAATTTGTATATGAACCGAACCATATATATATTTTTTTTCCTCCCAAAATACAGTTACGATTTTTTATAAATTAATATGGCGTTTTATTTATACAGGGTATTATGGAAATGAGTGACTCCTAGGGTGTCATTGAGAAAGTTTACATACTTTTTTTTTAATCCAATATCTAAATACTAAGGCAAAAACACTTTTTGCCCACATACTGTCGCGCCGTTCCATCTTGATTCAGTTCGCAATAATATGGGTCACTAGAGTATACTAACTGTTTTCAGATCAGACTGCATTTTTCGCCCTTGCTTGGATACCTGCCGCGCGCGACTATCGTTGCTTCAGTATGTTTCGAACTCGGGGTTGGAATGACGATATTGAGGTTTCCACGTGCTTGATGTATACGAATTTTAAACATTTTGTTAGTTGTAGCATTACCCGTTTTTTTTCTGTTGTGAAATAATTCATAATAAGAAATATTGTGATGTGATTTAAAATTTGTGTGATATTACCTATTGTTGGTTCTGTTGCAAAACACACTTTTTGTGTTTTATTTTTTTATGGAATTTAATTATAAAACGGATTATAAGATCGAAGGTAAGAGAGTATGTACCTTAAAATTGTAGTATTTTTTTTCTAAAAAGTTTGAAAAAGAAGTGATAACGCGGGTGAAAGATGTTTTGTTGTCAAAAACTGAACACGTGCGTTTACAATTCTGTGTTGCAATATATGACAACACCGCCTCAATAAACTATTGATTGCGAACGTCCTCAGTAGGGGCCACGTAAATTTTCCGATTTCATATAAAGTCTATATTTCGTATAGTAATTCAAAGCGTTCATCTCAGAATTTCCATAACACCCAGTATATCTTATTAAAATCGATTGAGTGAAATATAAGTCTGTGTACCGTTAAATAATGAGAAAAAAATTTCTGTCTTTTTATTTTACTTAATTATTTTTCGAACTGCCCGCCATTAAGTTGAAAGCTTCTATTTACTAAGATTTAAATTGCCATTTTATACGCTTATAAAAGTAAATTTATTCGGTTAGTGCTTTTCCTGAGTCATAAAGTATTTAGAGGAGTGGATGCCCAAGCTATTTCTCAGCGGGAAAGGTTTTGGCAATATATTTTTATTGATATACACTTTTCGAAAATTCTTTATACAAATTTTATGTTTCTTGAAGCGTATCGGATTTCGTAGACCTCATTTTAGGGCTATTTTCGCCTTATTCCCAATTCAAATCTGCCGAATACATATATTTAATTGTGCGGAAACGAAATGGAAAATGACTTTCATCAAGTAATAAAATAGGATTGATTATTAATTTTTTGTCGCTTAGAACAATCGCTTTCACATTGTCAATAATTTTATTTTCACACCAAAGCTTGTATAGTTGGCCCAGGCGTTTCTGAACCATCGAAAGGAATGCGAGCGAAAAATTAAGCTATGGTGCAGTTGTGTTGTAAAAATCATTAACAGAAAATGTTATGTATAGTGTTATTTAATTAACTTAAATTCCGAGACAAACGGGAACATTTGTAAAAATGATCATTTTCCACAATAATTAACTGAAAAACTAAAACTCTATTGATTTTCTGAAAATTGACTCAAATGTAAATAAATTCAAGATAATTTATTCATATACGTTTCATAGAATGTATCATTAAATGTGTTTTTTTCTATTTGGGTTTCATAATGGCACATTTTGAAATGCAAAAAAATTAAATGACCTGCCAATTTATGAAACTGAAATTTTATTTTTTTTATGTTGGCAGCATCTAGGGTTCGAATTTTAGGCTTACTTCGATTTCGTTGAAATTAGTTTTCTAGACATTATGGATTCGAAAAAAAAAATTTTATAGAAAACTTTAAAATACTAACCTTTAACCTTGCAAATAGATCATTTTTACTAGATATTTATCTGAAATACCTATACTCGGAAATATATAACATGCTGACGGTGTCCGTCAACTAATTTCTAGTCACAAACTATAAAACAACATAACCTAAAAATAATAGAAATAACTTCCAGTTTATGCCCTATTTCTAAAGTTTTATTCAATTAAGTACTATTTTTATTTTTAATTCAATATAGTATTATACATATTACTTTATATATACTATATATTTATAGTTACTGTAGACATTTCCTGGGCATTAATTGTTATTCCTGTCAGATTCTGTGTCCACACAATATTTCGTTCAATAGTATTATTTTTTATTTTGTTCAATATTTTGAACTTTGTTCTGTTCGCACCATAACTCAAAGTTTTGCGTATTCTTTTTAAAAGTTTTTTCCAGATTATTTTCTGCAATTTCTCGTATTTCTGATGGAGTACAATTTTCTTCCTGACTCATTTTTATTAACTTTAATAATATATTTGTTTTTAATTATGACGGATGGGAATAAGCTTTGTTGTGTTCAATTGTTTTTATCATGGCATATTTTACTTGTAATATTTTAAGAAATTGTAAAAGTATTGCCAACCCAAAAAGAAAATATTAATTCAAATGGAAAAAATCTACTATATTTTTTAAAGTTTTTAAGACTTTAAAGACCCAAATAGAAAAAAGTACTATAAATACACGGTTCATAAGACAATTAGAGCACTTGTACTTTAAAAAACTCCACGCTTCGCTGGTCGTTTTCTAAATTAAACGCGTGCTCTAAGATAATGTCTTATGAAACTTGTATCTTAATATACTATTATGAAATGTACTACACTGAAACAACAACTTCATTGCTTTAATTCTATATCTTATGTGGTTCCGCTCTTCGTAGCGCCGGTAAAACGTATATAACTTTGTCTCTACAGTGGCAGATAGTGCTTGTTAATTATACCGGCGTTATCGTTTTGCTATATTTTTTTTTATCAATTATGTGATAGATCAGACAATAATTAGAAATAAACGTTTGAAGTGCCAACCAAAATAAATGGTGGCAAATATTTACGACGCATGTAAAGAAGAGCTACTTAAATAATAAAGCACCGTCAGAAAGACATTTTGGAAAAAAAATTATAGTTTTGAATTTACATGAATCAACTCAATATATTTATTTATTTTTCACTTAATAAATTATTTTTGAGCACGCCCATGGTAAGACGCTTTGTAGCATTTTCTCCCCTCGCTCTTCATACAGAAATGTTCGAATAAAACTGGGCAAATAATACCCATCGCATTGTTCATTAAACGGGCATCGGGTGTAGAAAAACCACTTTCCGCACATGTCAAGAAAATAGTTTTAACAAGATTTATCATATTAGATTTATTTATCCAACTTTGCTCCCCAGATTATAACGAACTTGTGAGTTCATCGAGGGAATATGGTAGCGACGCGAGCGATAATATTCCTTGGTTTACCCCACGCTATGTTCTAAATCACAAACGAATTCTAGCAGCTGACAAAGCGGTTGACAGCGAATCTTTAAAATATGCTCGCACTTATTTTTTACGGCAAGAAGTTACAGCATCGTCTAAAATATATCCCTTTTAAGCAAAGAAACTGCGAGTTATTGTAAATGTATACACGGCTGGATTTGAAATATGACGAGAAATATGAGATCAGACTTCGACAAATTACTTAAGGGTTGACGTCAAAAAGTCTATTTTCTTTTGTGGAACAAAAATACAAACTTTAACAGATTCTGATGTTTTTTTTTGGTTACAGGGAAATAGTATATTAAAGTACAAGTTTTACAAAGCCTCATATTTAAGCACTCGACCCCCGCCTTTAACCAACCAACAAACCAACCAACACGTCCATGTTAAGGGGAAAGTGTTATAATAGCCTTATAAAACATGTACAATTGTACTCATTGAAAATGGGGACCCTAAATTTGTTATAATGTAAATTATAAAGGTCTTGATTGATTTTGACTTCTTCAAAAGTTTATGGTTGACAACGCTATCACTGCCAGAATTCTTAAAATGCCTCGCCATTTAACAGAACTTGAAAAAGTTCAAATAATAGCCAGAATTGGTCAAAATGGGCACTAGCAAATTTATACGGAACAGGCAAGAACACAATTTTAACAGTTAAGCAACTTTGGGAGCAAGAGGGATATTTGACTAGAAAAACTAGTACTTGTCAGGCTCCCAAAAGAATCGGAGCTAAAAAACTGGGTAACTGCGTAACAAAATAATGCTCAGAGATGAATGTAGACAATCTCGGCTAGTTTTCACCCTAAATTATATATACCGCGCCTGGTAGTTGTGAAATTAGGCAGTGTTTACTGACGAAAGGGATTTTCAATCTAAATATAGGTAATAAATTCGGGTAAAGATTGTTTTACGAAAAACGGATATAACTTAATGACAGCAGTAAAAGTACCTGTGGCCATCCCCTTATTTATGACCGTTTGTTATTATTATGTGGAAAGGACCGGATTGTAATAATTATAATTAAATATAGGCACATCAGGTAGGTTAGGTTGCTTAATTTATATTTAAATATCTTTTTGTGGTAAAATTTGTTAGTTTTTGAGGAATGGTTCAAGAATTGTCTTTTACCAAACATTCCTCAGAATAGCGTGATAGTAATGGATAATGCGAGCTATCACAGTCGCCAATTACATAAAGCTCCAAGCTCAAATAATACAAAATTGGAGATATATATTTTGAAGAAAGTTATAAAAAAAGTGATCTTTTAGAAGTTTTAAAGACATTTTGTATTATGCATTTTTAACCCCATAGAGCAGCTATACTCTAAGTGTGTTCCGCGGAACCCTAGGGTTCCGCGATACCTCTGTAGGGGTTCCTCAAGAATTTAGAAAAAAAATCAAAACACCTCTCTCTGGTCGAACGTTTTGACTCCGCGGCCGCGGCGTAGGTATATTTATTTATTTATTTGTATTTGTATAAACATGTGTTACAATAGCTGGTACAATATCTCATAAGTTTGGTATCAACATGTATACTTGTATACTTGTGAGCGCGCAGTCCCTTTGATAAAAGCCGCCTCTGAATTGTTTACAACGCAATTTTTATATTTCTCTTTTTATTTTTGCTTTTTGTTTATCAAAGGCGCCGACTCGAGTATTTTCGAGAATATTCGAGATCGACTCTAGGACTAAGTATAAAAGCGGCGATCGCGCGTCGCGCCTCGTCAGTCAGTTGACGATTAGCGTTCGGAGCGATAAGTTCCTACCTACCTACTTACAAGCTCGCTAGCGAGAAACTAGTGTTCATTGTTCTACTGCCTGCTGTATTCTGTTGTCTCAGTTTTATACATTTCTTCATTGTACTAAACTTAGTCTCTTATACGCAGTAACGATTGTGCATTATTTAGACCCCACCAGCCTGACGTGTAACATTATAAATAAAGAAGAATGGAACGTTGGCTTAAAGGTGTTAAACGTGTTGCAACAACATCTTCTAATGACGCTGAATGTTCAAAAGCAGTACGCGCGGAGAATATAGCAATCACCGATCCAGACGATGATGCCACGACCTCAAGCTCGACGGTTTCAAAGACGAAAAAAAGGAAGTATGATGAATCATATATCAGTTTCGGATTTGTTGATTCCAAGGGCTCACCTCTCTGCATGCTATATAGTAAACTGCTTCCTAATAGTTCCATGGCACCTGCCAAATTGCGCTGACATTTACAAACTGTACACCCCGAGTCTAAAGACAAGAATAAATAATTTTTTGTTCGTAAGAAAGATCAGTTATTGGAAAGTCAAAAAAATATGATGCATGTAACAAAAACTATCAACGAAAAGGCCACGGAGGCATCATATTTAGTTAGCTATCGCATTGCACAAGCAGGTGAAGCGCACACTATCGCTGAGAATTTAATAAAGCCATGTGTATTAGACATAACAAAACACAGACAACAGTGTTTCAGGCCTATAACAAAATAACTGCATTCAAAAGAAAATTAGATTTTTGGATTATTTGCGTTGGTAAGAAAGAAATAGAAAGCTTTACGTCACTCAGTGAGTTTGTTAGCGATAACGACTCAGAAATGTTTCAAGATGATGTGTTTGAAGAATTGGTCCAATATCTCAGTTCGATGCGCGCATCTTTTGAAAAGTATTTTCCCGAAGAACAGAATACAAAAATGAAACTGAATTCATGGATTCATAATCCTTTTTTACCCAACTTGGAAAAGCCCGAAAGTATGTCAAACGAGATATATGAATCTCTTTTAGAAATGTCATCAGACACAAGTATGGAGTCACTGTTCAAAACGACGCCTCTCAACGATTTTTGGTGCAGAATCCGTGATGAATATCCAATGCTTGGCAAAATGGCTCTGAATATTCTTCTCCCGTTCCCAACAACATATTTGTGCGAAACAGGATTCTCAACCTATGCAGCCACGAAAACAAAATATCGCAATAGACTGGACACCGAACCTGATATGAGACTTCAACTGTCTTCTATCAAACCTGATATCAACCAATTGATGAAAAATAAAAAACAGTTTCATACCTCCCATTAGTTAGATTTTTTCTTTTTTAATATCTTCTATTATTGTACTTGCCATGTGGTAAAGTAAGTAATAATTAGTAACTGTTACATTGTACTTCTATTATGCTTATTAATAAAGAATACACTTTTAAAAACTATTGTTTTATTGTAGGGTTCCGTCAAGTATTTTGCTTCCCAAAAGGGTTCCGTCACCCAAAAAGTTTGAGAACCGCTGCCATAGAGCATATGTGGCACCAGTTAAAATCACTGGTTAGGTCTGAAAATATTTCTCTGACTTTAAGTTCTAGTGTTGTAGAATTAATACGAAAATGCTTTAATGATATTCCCCCAGGTAGTTGGAAAAATTCAGTCCGTCACGTAATAACTGTAGAAAATTCGTATATTAGTCTGGATCGTATAATTAATCCAATTATAATTAATTTTGATGAGGATAGCGATAGCGAAACAGAACTATCTATAAAATGTCATTATAAATGTTAATAAATATGACTAGTAATATTTAAAAAAAATGTTATTTCATTTGATTACATTTATATAATCATATCATTACTTGTTTTCCTTAGTCCGTCCCTTCATACTTCACTTGTTTATTGCCAAGCTCTTGTCGACACAATGGGACCGACCCAGGAAATCATTAAGTCGTATTCATTTTTCGTGAAACAATCTTTACCTATACCGTTATTAGTTATGTTACGTTGAGTAAAAAATATGTGTTATTATAGAAATATTTTAATACATTTATCACATTTAAATTATTTTATTTTGTTTAGCGACGCCAATGCTTATTGTTCATAACCTTCAAAACAATAAATCAATCAGAAATGCCTGATTTACGCAAATAGAGCAAAACTAGTCATAAGACTTGTCCCCATTTGCAATGAATACAACTGTAAGTACTTTACACTATTTTTCTATTTTATCTGTCTTTTAATAAAAACCCCATATTTAAACAAATATATGCCCTATAAATTTCGTAAATATTTATGTCTAAATTTTATGTTGGTAATACCGTTAAACTGTAATTTTACCTTCGATAAATTATCCGTGTTTGCCATTTTGCCACAGCTCATTTTGTCATGAAGAATTCCTAAATAGATAATTAAACAATACGAACCAAGAATATGATTTTAACTCCTGGAAAACTGCACAGCATCAATGTATTTGTAAAGCATTATAGTGCTGTGTTCAACTTCAACAGAAATGAAGTAAACTTGACAAAAGTGAGGTTAGTTAATAGTTTCTGCAACCAAACATACATGACCACATAACCAACCTTTAAAAAAGAAGAAAACAGTTTCATACTAAGCTCAGTTCGGTTCGAAAACGGTATCGAACTAGCTTTGAGATGAAATATAAATGGAAAATTTTTTTAAAAATAAAGTTGGCTATTTCCAACAATTTTTATGAAACTAAATTTATTCTTATGAATGGTACGTTTCAATTCGAAATTAGTCGCTTTAGTCAAGAGGAGAACAATGCGTTTTCATGTAGAATTAACCAGGTTTATCAGAAACCATGTCCACATGGAGAAATGACGTTACGGATATTTTTTTTAAAAAAGACATAGGGATCACACTCTGAAATGCCATGAAGAAAACCCGGTATAAATGGACTGGTATATTATATTGAAGTTGAATTTGTAATTTATGTGGCTATAGTTGCTTGGATCATGCAATTTTTTTAATTGAGTCGTTTCATATACAAAGTCTTCAAAGTTTGTAACAAATTTGTAAAATTTGTAAAACTTTTTTATTCTTCATAAAAATGTTGTTGCTTATTCTCTCTTTGCGAGATTAAAAATATCAACAAAAAGTTTGAGCAGTACAATTAAATTGATTTGAGTCAAAGGAAGACAAAATATTTTTTCTTTTTTTTTAGTTCTATTTCTAAAATACAAAAAACCAATTAAACTCATCTCGCAGTAACTCCTTATGCAAGGAACTAATAAATATTTGTTTTAATAACAACTGCACCATTTAATGGACTTTATTTTGGCTTGATTAATATTGGATCTATTTTTTATGATGAATTTATTTTTTAATTAAATTTGTTTCCGGTTTTAATTAAAAAATGTTATGTTTTTGCTTTTATATAAAGTGGTGTGTGTTGTTTTGTTTCGTAGGGGTTGTATTATAAATAATTTTAATATTTGGTGATTGCATCTAACTGCATTTTTATAATAATTTTAATATTATTAGTCATACTTAATATTTATTATGTATCGTAACTATCGTTTCTTCTGTTTCCGATCAAAATTGGAAACTGTTGGCAACAAAAATAGAAATATTTCGTAACGTATACATTTTAAATGGGACGTTTACACGTGTTTCCAAGTGGTTGGTACTAGCTGTGACTTTCGCTGTTTCGATGCACAATCAAAATTTTATCGAAAATGTTTCGAAAATGTTCGAAAATATTTCTAAACTGTTACTTATATTTATTCAAAAATGACAGTGTAAAGGGACGGGGCTATTTTAATCCATGCGCAAAACAATTAGGATACCTTCTCTGTTGTAAAATAAAAGAAATACAATATGAAACAATAATTTCGCCATGATGAATTCGTTATAAGTATATTTCCTATAAGTTATTTTATTTCATATCTAGTTATCGCACATAAGAACCAAATAATCATTGTCGCAATAAATTTTATAGTGCAGTTTAGTAATTAGGCTTTATATTTTTAACGTGCCCTCGATTTATTTTCATTTAGAGAAGAAAATATATTGTCAAGAAAATAAAAATTAAAATATTATCGAAATTTTATTTATTTCTTTTATAAATCGACTTAGCTAGGAAAATCGAACTTATCTAACAACTTTTGGCTTTGCAAGAGATGCAGGAATTTCATTAAAACTAATTTTAACAAAATAAAAATTAATTTCCCAAAATGGCCGCTAGAAAGCAATAAATTATTCTGGTGTAAAATGGACTCAACACACAATTTCTAGTCTTTGGCTTCTATAATGTTTCCATGATGCACAGAAAAATAAAAGGTTTGTTAAGGTGATGCTTAATGCCACAGAAAAAAAAAGGTTTGCTTGTATGCACAGAAAACAAAGATTGGGTATGGACAGCCTAAGCCTAAAGCATCGGTACACGTTTATAAGGGATAAATAGGCAATTTCCAGATATTATTCGTATATTAGATGTTATTATTGATTCATTTTCAGAAACAGATTGACGTAAGTGTTTTTTGGAGATTTTAATCGACATCCTGTTTGAAGTTATGTTATTATTGTTTGCATAGGGAGATTTAAATTGTTATTTTTCTATTAAAAACAGCTTATTGCACTGTATTTATCAACATAGAGTATACCCACCCTATAGCCATACTTTATGTTGATAAATACAGTAAGCTTTTTTTTACAGAAAAATAACAACTGAAAACTCGCAAAACAATAACATAACCTCAAACTTGTTCAGATGGTGATTAAAAATCTACCTAAAACACTTACTTCAATCTGTGGTTGAAAATGGATCAATAATAACAGCTAAAATATAAATAATATCAAGAAGTTGCAATCTTGTGTCTTAACAAAACTTTAAAAACTTTAGCTAAAAGTTTTTCGAAAAATATTTATCTTCGCGTGTCGTTAATGTATCGACACCATGGTTTGTAAAATATTTCGAAACAAGCACGTCTTTAAGTGTTTCTAGTAACTGGATACGAAAATGTGTCGCAAAAGTTTCTTAACACATATGTCTCGATACCACTTTACAATTTTAATCGAATATGTTTCGAAACGTTTCTCAGCAAAGAATGTGTGTCCAATTTGTGTCTAAAAATGCTACTTGGGATATAATAGTAATTTGTACTAATAACATAAACTACGCCGATTCATTTATCGAATATTTAAAAATGCACATCCAAATTAATAAACAGTTATTTCGCTAATAACGAGCCAATTGTAATATCCTTTTTTTGACAACAAAAAATCACATTACTTGTTCAAAATTGTATTAAATTTGAGATTTTACGTCGGATTCAGGTAATTCTTTCGTGAACTCCTGCAGCTTACTTAGCGGCTAACAAGGAAGCAGTAAAATGTGCAAGTATTTCTATTTTACCGTTTTATATTATATCATAAAGTTAAGACATGTCTGAAATATTTGCCATAAACTAAACCTACATAATAAAAAGGGCGGTTAAACATTTTAAGACTCAATTTAAACCCCGGTCTAAATTGAAATAAGTTTTAATATGAAAAGTTCCGCTGTGAAATTATATGCAGGAGTTTTAAAAACTTGTTATAATATAACTGTAATGAATATATAGCAGTTAATATAGTAGTAACGAAATAAAAGGAATTGCGGGCTTATAATACAAATCTGGTAAAGGTAGCATTTATTTTCAAATGATAAAAAATATACAGTGTGTTATGGAAATGATGAACAAACCCACTAATCGTAAGATGAAAACAAATTGAAGAAAAATAACCATAAATTAATAAGCGAGATAAGCCAGCCTATGCCACTTGCCTACGGAACCCTAATTATTCTACTACAAGAGAAGTCAACACAATAATTATTTTTTTCTATTTGGGTTTCATAATGGCTGCATTATGAAATGAATTTTGAAAATGAAATTTTATTTTTTTTATATTGGCAGCGAGTAGGGTTCGAATTTTAGGCTTACTTCGATTTCGTTAAAATTAGTTTTCTAGGCATTATGGGTTCGACAAAATTTTTTTATAGAAAACTTTAAAATACTAACCTTTAACCTTGCAAATATATCATTTTTACTAGATATTTATTTGATATACCTATACTCGGAAATATATAACATGCTAACGGTGTCCGTCAACTAATTTCTAGTCACTATAAATAACATAACCTAAAAAAATAGCTTCCAGTATATGTTCTAAAGTTTTATTCATTAAAGTACTATTTTTATTTTTAATTCAATATTCATATTCATATTCAATTCAAGGGGTGTAAGGGGTACTTTCCGACCCAACTGACAACCTCACCTGCTCGTGGTGCACCCTGCTAGATAACTGACGAGGCTCTGTCGACCGAATGTCTGCCGGTATAAGCAGACCAATCTTGCCAGCCAACAGCTTAGGGTGGAAGAGCTGACAAGAGTAAGGGCATCTCACTGTCCTTGGGAAGAGAAATCTTCCCTAAAGGCGGATGAATCATTAACTGATCAACGGCATGGGATACAGAAGGCAACGGGGAACCACTGTATTAAAGGCCAATAAGGGCATCCCTAGTAGAAAACCAACATGGCAGTCAATACTAAAATCAATTCCGGAGTAATTCCCCCAATCGGATCTCCGGGGGGGAAAGTGCTGATTTCCATGCATAAAGCAACAGATGGAGGGAAAGAATTAAGAATGAAACCTGGCAACGTGAAGATTGCTACCTGGAACGTGAGAAGCATGTTCATGGCAGGTAAGACACACAACGCGATAAAGGAAATGAGAAGATTGAAGATCGATATCTTGGGGGTGAGTGAAATGCGTTGGCGGGGGTGTGGAGAATGCGACATTGATGAATATAAGATACACTATGCTGGAAATGAGAATGTCAACCACTACAACGGTGTTGCAGTCATCATGACAAAACAAATGGCAAGGTCAGTTGTCGCTTCTGTACCGGTTTCTGACAGAGTCATTTTACTTCAACTCAGTTCGAGGCCAATTAATACCAACATAATACAAGTTTATGCACCAACATCCACTAGTAGTGACGATGAAATCGAAAGCTTCTACAGAGATATTCATAACGCTCTACGACTGGTAAAAAAAGCTGATAACACCATAATTTTGGGAGATTTCAACGCCAAAATTGGAACCGGACAATATCAGAGTATAGTGGGAAGCTATGGGTTAGGCTCTAGGAATGAGCGGGGCGATCGGCTCATTCAATTCTGCCAGGAGAATGACCTCATTGTATCGAACACCTTCTTCAAGTTACATCCAAGGAGACTATATACATGGCAGTCAGGAGCGGAGACGGAGGGCAACATTGTAAGGAACCAAATCGATTTTATCCTGGTTAAACAACGATACAGAAATAGCGTAAGATCTGCTAAAACATACCCGGGCGCAGACATTGGGTCTGATCACAACCCCGTGGTAGCGACAATCCACATACGGCTCAAGAAAATCTTGAAAAAAACCCGTCAAAACAACATTGACCTAACATTATTGAATGAAGAATCTACCAAAGATTTGGTCCGCACTCAACTAAATGAATATCTGATAACAGAACATCCTAACGAACAAATAGACACAGATGCCCAATGGAGGAAAATGGAAACATCGATAAGGGAAATCTGCTGCAAAAACCTGAAGGGGAAAGCCCAATTCAAAAGGAAATCCTGGATGACGAACGAAATATTAGGATTGATGGAAGAGCGCAGAATTCTTAAGAACAACAAACAGGCGTACAAAAGTATCCAGAGAGAGATAAGGCAGAAAATCCGAGACGCGAAAACAACACACCTGACCAACGAATGTAATGAAATAGAAGCTCTGGAAGCTGCACATGACTCCTTCAACATGCATAAAAGAGTCAAAGAGGCTACAGGTAAATTCAGAACAAGCAGAGGATCGGGTATACTCTACGACGAAAATGGAAAGATGATTCAACGAAAAGAAGAAAAATTAAAGGAGTGGGAGAAGTACATCAGAGATCTATTTGAAGATGATAGACCAATAACTCCACCGGAATTAACAAAGTATGAAGGACCTCTAATTACACTTACTGAAGTGGAATATGCCATAAAACGCTCCAAAAACCGTAAAGCAGTAGGACCTGACGAGATCCCCAGCGAAATATACAAATTAATCGATGACACTGAAGCATTAAAAGTGATAACAGAATTTTTCAATAAAATATACACCAGTGGAAAGTTGCCAAACGACTGGCTTAGATCCATATTTGTAACCTTGCCTAAGAAAACAACGGCTAAGACGTGTGCTGATTACAGAACAATCAGCTTAATGAATCACTTACTAAAAATATTTCTCAAAATTATTCATGGCAGGATCTATTCCAAGTGCGAGGAATACTTAAGCGAATCGCAATTTGGGTTCCGCAATGGCTTCGGCACAAGGGAGGCTCTGTTTGGGATCAATGTGCTGGCTCAAAGAAGTCGTGATATGTCAGTTGATGTCTATGCATGCTTCATAGACTTCCAGAAGGCATTCGACAGGGTCAAACATGATGTATTGATAGAGACTTTAGAACATGTAGGACTGGACGGAAGGGATGTTAGGATAATTGAGAGTTTATATTGGAACCAAACTGCGGTGATTCGAATAGATGGCGATGATACACCAGAAGTAAAGATCAAACGGGGGGTAAGGCAAGGTTGCATCCTGTCGCCCTTACTCTTTAATGTATATTCTGAAAGAATATTTAAGGAAGCACTAAATGATATACAGGCCGGCATTATTATAAATGGAGAACTCATAAACAACCTCCGCTACGCTGATGATACGGTACTGTTGGCCTCCAGTCGGGAAGATTTACAGCGTATAATGGATGCAGTCATCGAAAAATGCGCGGTGGCCGGACTCGGGTTAAATGTAAAAAAGACCAAAGTATTGGTAATTAGCAGGCAACCTAATATCACAGCTAACATAACGGTTGAGGGTGAACTGTTGAAGCAAGTAAACCAAATGAAGTATCTAGGCAGCATAATAACTAACAGCGCGGATAGTCAAACTGAGGTGAAATCGAGGATTGAGCAGGCTCGAGCAGCATTTGTAAGCATGAGTAGGGTCTTGTGCTGTAGAGATCTGAAGTTAACTCTGAGAATCCGACTCCTCAGATGTTGTGTCTTCTCCACCCTGCTGTACGGCATGGAAGCCTGGACTATAAACAGGTACGAAGAAAGACGACTTGAAGCCTTTGAGATGTGGGCCTACAGGAGAGTGTTAAGAGTTTCATGGACGGAAAAAGTATCCAACTTGGTAATACTCCAACGACTAAATAAACCCACTGAAATTCTTAACACCATCAAAGGGAGGAAACTGCAGTATTTCGGACATGTTATGAGAGGCGAAAAATACCGATTACTGCAGAACATCATGCAGGGAAAAATTTCTGGTAAAAGGAAGCCGGGTCGCAGAAAGGCGTCATGGCTCAAGAATCTGCGGGACTGGTATGAACTCAACTCAAGCTCTCTGTTCAGACTTGCCGTAGACAGAGTAAGGATAGCCTTGTTGGTGACCAACGTTCTGAAAGGACATGGTACTTGAGAAGAAGATAGTATTATACATATTACGTTATATATACGTATTAATAGTTACTGTAGACATTTCCTGGGCATTAATTGACCGACACAATATTTTGTTCAATATTTTGAACTTTGTTCTAATCGCACAATAACTCAAAGTTTTGCATATTCCTTATAAAAGTTTTTCTAGATTATTTTCTGCAATTTTTCGTATTTCTGACAGAGTACAACTTTCCTCCTGACTCATTTTTATTAACTTTAATAATATATTTATTTTTAATTATATGACGGATGGCAAGAAGCTTTGTTGTGTTCAATTGTTTCTATCATGGCATATTTGTACTTGTAACATTTTATGAAATTGTAAAAGTATTGCCAACCCAAAAAGAAAATATTAATTCAAATGGAAAAAATCTACTATATTTTTTAAAATTTTTCAGACTTCAAAGACCCAAATAAAAAAAAATATTATAAAATACACGATTCATAAGACAATTAGAGCAGTTGTACTTTAGAAAATTCCCCGCTTCGCGGGTCGTTTTCTGAATTGAAAGCGTTCTCTAAGATAATGTCTTATGAAACTTGTATCTTAATATACTATTATCTAATAACATAAAACCGTAGATCTTGTGCAGTGCATTTTTGCGACGTTATTTTTTGGAAAATACTACCTAAAATATAAGAAATTATGATATTCTTGGAAATAAATTTATACGACCTTTAATGATATGCCACTCGACAACCCCCCACCCCCTTCCCATTTAAGACTTTAAGGTGACATCTACCCCTTTCAAGAGGTTAAACCACGAAAGCTGCAACTACTCTTTAAAAGCTAATTACAGGAAGCGAGCTATTAAAGGTGGGACAATATCACATTGACACCATGTATATATTTTTTCCTAATAACTTTGGAACTATTTAAGCTAATTATACACGGTGTTATGGAAATGATGTATTATATTAAACCGGCAATTCCTGAGATAAAGACAAATTGAAGAAAAATATCCATAAATGGCGCTTTCAATTCAATCAGCGGTAAAAATGACCTGACGTCAAACCAGAAAAAGACCTGTGTGGCACTGCGATACATGTAAGCAATCAAGGAATTCTGGCCGGTGTTGTCATATGTACACTTTAAACTCTTTAGACAAAATATAATAATTTAAACACTTTTCCATTCTGTAATACCTTTTTGTACAATTAATTGAAGAACACTTACGACGGACTATGTTTTAAACAACCCGAAGAAACATATGGAATAGTAATAGCCACGTACGTCACTAGGTCAAATGACAATGCCCTCTTCACGCCTTACATCGGTTGAGCGAAGTTGCGTCTGTTAGTGGAAGACCAACCAGCGGCCGGATACGTTGTGTCTCGTCGATCACCAACACACTCTCAGTAATCCGCTCTGTTTTTTCGGTTTACGCGTGTATCTTGCCCGTCCATAAATAATCTTTGAATATTGTTTTTATTGACGCGTTTCTTCTGGACGTCAAATTTCGTCGCGTATAATAAAATCTAATAATCTGTAGTATAATCTGTATTATTGTATTTTCAAAAGCTAACTATCGGTTCTGTTTCACTATTACTGTGTGTACATAAAGTATTTCCAAGAGTGTTCCCATGAAAAAGAAAAAGAAACTGATTGTGCTTGTGCCTGGATTTCCTCCCTCTTTAGGTATAAAGATAAATACAAGTAGGTAGAAAATAATTTATTTTTATAATTGTATATGGAATTTCAGTTTTACATTAAGTTTGGCAACATTGCCATTGGGTCTGGGTGAAATGTTGTACAGTAGCGCGGACAGACCTGTGAGTAAGAATGTTTGTTACCCCACTTTTAAAACGGTCGATTTAAAAAAAATAAAATATGTAGCGCTTCTCTAGGACACCCAAGGAGTCACCCATTTAAATATAATACGTCATTCCCATAACACCCTCTATTGTAAGGTCATTATTATTATCAAGCAGATTAAAATTTTGTTTTTAATAATATATTAATGTTTTATAATCAGGCAACTGCAAAACGAAGAGCAGCATGTAAAATTAACGAATTTTCGGTCTATAATTTTAAATTAAAATGGAACAAAGAGAAACATTGCATAATTTTCATTAATTATAACATAATGGGATTAATATTTAAAATTTTTTAATCATATATAGGGTGTCCCATTTTCGACACTTTTATAGGGCATTTCTGTAATTATTAGTGCTATCAAAAAAGTAATGTAGGTATCATGTGCTCTTTTTTGGTGGTCAAACTTAAAATAGTAAATTCAAAATTTGAAAATTTTCGCTCGCTTCAGGGATACGGGGGAAAATAAATTCTAAATTACCCTATATTTTCTTAGTTAAAAGAGATACAGAAAAATGTTCTATACAAAAGTTTCTTTATATTGATTGTTGAATAATCTGCCGTCTTCAGGAATAAGTATACGGGGTCAGGTTAAAAAAGTTATCGGACCCATTTTTTTAAATGGAACACCCCGTATATTTTAATCTAAAAATATACTATTTTAAATTCTTCTTTCAAATATATAACACACCATCGATGATATTGGTTTCCTAGGCGATTTATTTAAACTTTATTACTTTAATCTACAGTAGACCATGAAACAAAAGCTCGAAAAAATTTTCGAAACAACTATGTTGACTATTAACATTTAATGTCAATTTCATTTTTAGATATTCATTTGCGAAAATGACCTATCAACATTTTGAAAAATTTGATATAATATCAGTTTATATTGAAAGTGGAAAACACGAAGAAATGGCGCAAAATGTATATTTTGTTCGCTATCCGAAAAGATGGTAACCATTTAAGGATATATTCGGAACATTTGCGATGATTCCCCTTATTTTTTTACCTTAAGCTGAATCTTTTATTTCGTTTCAAAGTAATAAAGTTTATATAAATTGCCTAGGAAATCAATATCATCCATGGTGTGTTATATGATTGAAAGGAGAATTTAAAATAGTATCTTTTTAGATTAAAATATACAGGGCGATCCATTTAAAAAATAAGGTTAGGTCCGATAACTTTTTTACCTGAAAACGCCAGATTATTCAACAATCAATATAAAGAAGCTTCTGTATAAAACATTTTTCTGTATCTCTTTTAACTAAGAAAATATAGGGCAATTTCAATAGCTTTTAGGACAACAGATAAAATATAGGATATTTCATAAAAAAAAAACGTACTATTTACCATTTTTCCAAACCATCAAAGTATTTGTATTTTGAAACACCCTGTACTATTATAACTAATATTTGGAAAGAGGGTGAAAGATCTCTGGATATAACCTGACTCCCTACCAAATTTCAGTGCTTTAATTTGTCAGAGTTTAAAAATATCATCACTTTTTGTAGGACATGTTTTCCGAAAAAAAAAGAGAAATTAATTATTATCTCGAGAACTATAACAAATAGGTATAGGAAAATATTCAGGAATTATCAAAGTTGCTAATACTTTCAAGTAGAAGCGGCAACACTGCATGGCTAAAAATATTTTTAAAAGAGAGATCATATCCGCTTCTATAAGGTCGCAAATTTTCAAAGTGATTCGACCATCAATCACCCTGTATGTTAATCCCACATATTTTAGTTAGAAAAGTTATTCTATAGATACACCAGTGCAAACATATGCTGTGATGTTTTTTCCATGTGGATATTTTTTCTGATTATCCTGGTCATGAAAGCGGCCTTATTAATATTGATAAAATGATAAATTTTGTTTCATAAAACTGGTTGTAAATGAGTAATAATGAGTATCTATCGATCCTCCAGCCTCTAGAATTTGAATTGAGCAAGTTGAAAATAGCCAACTAGTAAAATAAACGTTTCGAGCTTTTTTCCAAATATAAATTAAATCGAGGACGATTCTATTCCGTTTTCGATTTGCCGCCCTGTATACCAACTCAATTTTAGTTTATATGACCTCTCTGCAAGCTCCACAGCTTAATCTGTGCAGTAACTCAAAATAAATGGATCCTTTTACTTACATTTTAATCAAAATATTTACTTACAGTAGAGAATTTCAAAATTAAGAGTTCTGTCGCATAAGCCGCACGGTTGATGCGATTGGCCAAGGGCGACCGATCCTTTGCCCTTATTTATAAGATTACCTTTTTGTGTTTGAACGTAAGCAAATTAAATGTGTTTAAATAGCGTTTTAATAAGGCTAAGCAAATTTGCACATTCCACTGGTCCATCCTAATTAGCCACAGAGGGGTTATCTTTTGAACCTTGACCGAATTATTTACGCTAGATGGTTTCGAAAATATTTGTATTAATATCTATTGATGTGTAAAGTAAATATTTTTCTAAAAGGATTAACTCGTTGGATGTAGGTCAGAAAAAAACAAACTTATAAGATCAAATCTTGTAGTTTGGCCTACGTTTCGACCATTGGCGTAACTAGAATGATTTGGGGGGGGGGGGTTCCTGGCCCCTAGTCTAGTAGGATTTTAATGGTGCGTCACTATGACGTATGTATGGCTTCGAACTTCGGAAACTCTGGGGTGGGCACCAGAGCAATCTGGTGTGGGCATGGTCCACCTGGCCCCCCTAGTTACGCCTATGGTTTCGACCTCTATGAGGTGATCCTACCCATTAATTATACTATACAGAATTTAAGTAGATTTTGCATAGTACAGGCAGTCCCATTTTCGACACTTTTATAAGGTATCTCAGTAATCGTACAGAAGTTTATTTATATTAATTGTTGAATAATTTTCAGTTTTGAGAATAAGTATATGGGGTCAGGTAAAAAAGTTATCGGACATAACCTCATTTTTTAATTGGAACACCCTGTATATTTTAATTTATATAATTTTAATTAAAATTCTCCTTTCAAATATATAACACGCCATGAATGATATTGGTTTCCTAGGCGATTTATTAAACTTTATTACTTTAAACCAAAGTAGGCCATGAAACAAAAGCTAATATCCTAGGAACAACTATGTTGACTATTAACATTTATCGTCAATTTCATTTTTACATATTCATTTGCGAAAATGACCTATCAACATTTTCAAAAATTTGATATGATATCAGTTTATATTGAAAATGGAATAAAAAATATTTTGTCCGCTATCCGGAAAGATGGTAACCATTTAAGGACATATTCCGAACATTTGCGATGATTCCCGTTATTCTTTACCTTAATCTGAATCTTTTATTTCGTTTCAAAGTAATAAAGTTTAAATAAATCGCCTAGGAAACCAATATCATCCATGGTATGTTAAACATTTGGAATTGACCCCATATATTTAGTCTGAAAACCGCATACTCGTTTACAATCAATATAAAGAAACTTCTGTATTAAACATTTTTCCGTATCTCTTTTAACTAAGAAAATGTAGGGTAATTTTGAAATAGTCAATTTTTTGTCTTTTCCCTGTATCTCTTAAGCGACCGAAAATTTTCAAATTTTGATTTTACCATTTTAAGTTTGACCCAAAAAGAGCACATGACACCTACATTACTTTTTTGATAGTACTAACAACTACGGAGATACCCTATACCCTATAAAAGTGTCGAAAATGGGATACCCTGTACAATACATATACACAGTACATAGTATATATGGATAGGATGTGTAACCCATATTATCTCATCTGTATAACCCTGAGGATGAGCTCATAAAGGCCGAAACGTATGCCAAAATTCAAAATTTAATCTTCCAAATTACTTTAAGGATAAATATTTTTATTTTGTAAAAGGATCAAAGATAACTTGGAACTAAAAAACTTTTCTTTTTAAGATGTGCGACACATTCTATTGTTGAACATAAATATTAATCAAGAACAAACATTTTTTAAAGGGAAGACAAACTAAAATTAAAATGGTATTCACATCCGTAAAGTACATCAGGACTTGCACAAATTGATTTAAAATTCAGGGATTTGTTTTTTTAAAATACTGGGTCACGTCATTTAGTATTTTGACTTGGTCATTTTTTTAAGGTACGTTGGTATATATAGGTTGTCCCAGGTGGGAGGTATGACGTTATCTGAATTTTTTTTAAATATAAATTATAAATATATTCAATGATAAAAACTTAAATCTTTTTGTATAATCCACCATACTAAAATAAACGACGAACCATGTAGCTAATTTCGACATATGTAGTTCAGCTAAGTATTCCACAAATTCCATTGTTTAAGAATTCTGTCATCTGGAAGACATCATCCTTGTGGAACGAATATAAGCTCTAACGATTAAAAAAAAATTTGAATCCTACTATTCGCACATGCAACACTCCCTGAGTGCCTTAAAGAATTTTTCCATTAGTGATAGTATTTGACCATAAAAAAATGGCAGGAAAGAATCTTGGATAACGACCACACCGCCCTAACTTCATTCGATTCGATCAGAAAAAAACATTCATGTCGCACTTTAAAATGTATTTGTACTTGTCATAATATACTCATTCAACTGTTTAATTTCGTGTTAATATGTTATATATAATGCTTACAAAACTTAATAAAAATAACCAACATGATACCGTTTGTTTTGATTTAATTACCCTACCTTGTTAAGATATAAGCAAACATTATTTCATCACGGCATACACATAATTAATAAAGTAAATTATCCAACGCGGGGATTGTGCAAAATACCTTATATTAGCGACAGTAACAGTTCTCTAATTATTATGTTTGTATATCTAGTTAACCCGTTTAAGATAATAATTACACGATGTGGCGCTATTTAGTTAATATTGTGATTTTCGCGTTAAATTAAAAGTTAACAATCCAAAATACAACGGATTTGCTGAAATTTGAACAGGGGAAAAATGTATTTCTAATTATTGTCTGATCTATCACGTAAGTGATAGAAAAAAATTTAAGTAACACGCCATAATAACCATAATAAACAAATACTTCTTCTTCTTCTTCTTCTATTTGTTCCCCGCCTCTCACGCCACTGTAAATACAAATTTCTGTGCGTTTTAACGGCGCTACGAAGATCGGAACTATATAAGAAATAACATTAAAGCAATGAGGTTCTTTAGAGTAAGATGTAAAATTTGATAAAACACATTTAGTTAATGATATATTTTATGAAACATATAATGAGTCACTATAACAAACTATCTTCTTCCATGGTTTCGCTCCTTAGCAAGAAACGGAACGTAGCTACAGCGTTGCCATATATCTGATTGAGATTTATTTTATATAGAAAATTATCATTTTTCCACATCTTCACGTTTGCCTAGGTTGATTTGATAACACTATGCATAATATTATATTTAAATTTACAACGTGTCCAAGATAAGCAGGGCCAGTACAGGGATCTCGGAAACCGTAAAAGATACGAAGTGGATTAAATGGAGGTAAAGTTGCGCATTTACGTGCCTAATAAAATGCCGTTTAGAAAGTTTTAAAATTCCGAGTAGTTCCGGAGATATTCTGAGTTTTTTTGCGATCGAATTCTAAAGTAAATTGCACTTTTACATTGCCACTTTTTCCGCTCTATCTGACAGCGTTTATTGTTTTGTAATCCAACGAGTCGGCTTCGAAGGGCCATTCCCAACTTTCTTTTTTTAAATACGGTCCTGATTTTCTGATATTGGAATTTAAGAGCTTTTTTTCTTCCGAATGCAACGATGTATGACACATTGTGGTTTAATGACGTTTCGAGGCTTTTTTGAACAACATCAGAACATTTTGGGATACGGTCCTGTATTTCTCCTAATTTTATAAATAATATCTCATAAGTAAGCTCTAAATTTTTTATTTATGTTAGACTAGTTCAATAAATAACAAATGATTTGATAATAAACCACAAATAAGTGAACAAAAATCATATCAAAACAGTAATAAAACGAACAACGAAAAAAGTAAGGAACTACATGATCAGGTGTTCAAAATGATTTCCGTTATTCTCTAAGCACAAATAACATCTTCTAATTGTCACATAACAATTTTTTTGAGATAAAACAAAACATGCGATAGAATATCAAACTTTTCAGCATTTGTAAATTTATGTTCCATATTTTCTGGAAAATAGAAAACCTCTTAAAACGCTCTCAAACGACCACAATGGGAATGTCAAGTGAAACAAATCACGCGTCACCATCTTAATTTTTTTGTTTCAAGCGCCTACGTTTCTTTTAAATCCCGAATCAACAGAAGTTTGAATTAATTTTGCTGTATTTTGTTCACTTATTTGTGGTTTATTATTAAATTATTTGTTATTTATTGAACTAGTCCAACATAAGTAAAAATTTACAGCTTACCTATGAGATATTATTTATAAAATTAGGAGAAGTACAGGACCGTATCCCAAAATTTCTTGATGTTGTTCAAAAAACCCTCGAAACGTCATTAAACCACAATGTGTCATCGTTGCATTCAGAAGAAAAAAAGTTCTTAAATCCCAATATCAGAAAAACAGGACCATATTTAAAAAAAGAAAGTTGATAATGCCCCTTCGAAGACGACTAAACAATTAACGCTGTTAGATAGAGCGGAAAAAGTGGCAAGTGCAATCTACTTTAGAATTCGATCTCAAAACAACCCAGGAAAACAATGAAACCATTTTTCAGAATTTCGGTTATCTCCGGAACTACTTGGAATTTTAAAACTTTCTAAACGGCATATTATTAGGCACGTAAATGCGCAACTTTTCCTCTATTTAACCGACTTCGTATCTCTTACGGTTTCCGAGATCCCTGTACTGGCCCTCCTGATCTTGGAGACGTTGTATTATATTATTGGCAAGTTTAGTTGTTATAATTGGAAATTACACCATTCTTCTTGTTAACTTTTTTTACAACACAACTAACGGCAACATAGCCTAATTCTTTGCTCGCATTTCTTTCGATGTTCAGAAACTGCTGGGCATACAATACCGATGGAACATTAGATACCCCAGTACTAGTTGTTATAGGTTATTCAAACAAAATACAATTCTTCATAATTAAATATACAAATATTTAACACTACCCACAGGAAACGAAACAAATTTATAACTTTTGATTGATATATTCATATTGATATTGATATTGATATTCTGCATTGTAAAGTACTTTCGCTTAGAAACTAGAAAAATTTGTGAACCATACGAAACACAAAATATACATGTCAATAATACCATATTAAGAGTCCTTAAAATTTTAGCTAGATAATACATAATTAATCCACAGTAAAATATTGACATCTATCAATAAATATATGGATATTTTATTAAGTAAATATACGTATGGTACAGATTTAAAATTGTAAAACCAAAAAATAAAGCCGTATCTGGTTTATCTACTTTATTTAGTTTTTCATTAATTTAGGTAAAACTGAGCTGTCCTTATTTGTGAAATAGATTAGCAATCTTGCAACTTTATAATTTCCGCGACACTTCGTGCGCTTTCTAAAAGATCCATTTTGATTCTTAATTAAGATTTCCTCCTGCATTATAAAATGGTAAATTACTTTTAGTTCATTATACTTTATCGGTCGCTGTTGATGGTGTTTCCCTTTTAAATAGAATACTGGTAAAAAATGTTCTCTACACTGAAATGAGAGATTTAGGATTTTTTTTTTAATAATCTTATTTTCAACGTAATCTTCATTAACGTCAACGTATAGTTGATATTTTATTCTCTGATCGAATTCCAATACAAATAAAAATCCTCTTTTAATATTATACAGCGTGTGTGGTAGAAAGAGTAACAAATGGGAAACTGTCGTATCCTTCATTGTATCGAAAAAAGTTATGCTTATCTCCTTAGCCAATATCCGAAATATTGTACAGAGTTGCCAAAAAAATGTGAAATCAATCTAAGAATAAAATACTCTTCTTTCTAGAAATATATCGAAATGCCGTTTTGAAGCTCTTCTAGAATTATGTTCTCTCTCTAAACATGCTGACAAGAATCAGCCACACCTACGAAATATAATTAGGTCATTTTATAAAACCAAATAAAATTTTATTTCAACACAAAGCATAAAAACTGAGTTAGATTACAATAAGAATTTAACTACATAATTTCTGTCGACCCATAATCATTTATACGCTACATCGTTTTAATTTTTTTAAAATTTGTTTATTATTCTTGCAACTCATTACAGACTTGCATTATTCTGTTTTGTAGAATTTCAGCATCCCATAAATGTTAAATGGCGTCAAATCAGGTGCTCTCGCAGGCCAATTTCCAAATTGTCAGTCTCTACGCATACCATCTATCCATCTAATCAGGAAATTAGTATTTTGCCAATGAACGAATAAATTAATAATAATAAAAAGATAAAGTGACTTAATTTTGTCCCATTCTTGTCAGCATCTGCATGTTTAGAGGTAATTCTTTCTTAATTGTAATATAATTCTAGACAGAGCTTCAAAACGGCATTTTGATAAATTTTTAGTAATAAGGGTAGTGTATTTTTAGACCAATTTCACATTTTTTGACCACTGTGTACAATATTTCGGTTATTCGGCTATGGCTTAGGAGGTTTCCAGCAAAGCAAAACTTTTTAGCAAGGGTTGTCAATTTGTGAAACTTTCTACCACACCCGCTGTATATTATTTCTTGCGAGAGGCCTACGCCATGTCGGAAAATAAATAGACCGATGCCTGGCGGTGTCGGAGTTGATCGAACCGTAAAGAAGCCGTTGCCGACCAAAAATAATATATTTTTGTTTCCATTGGAATTCGATCAGAGAATAAAATATCGACTATTACTTGTGCCAAGCTGTGATACAATGAGTTCATTCTAGTGATACGACGATTGTTGTTATACGATTAATCACCCATTTAATCGCACGATTTCGGTTATCAGATTATTGTAACATCGTATATACACGGTGGGCCAAAAAAAGTGATCAAATTATTATTTTCTCAATAACTTAGATCGAATCAGAATATCATATCGGGCAGGTTAAAATAAGAAATTAGTGTAAATAAATAATTTTTACTTATGTTAAAGCCTGTTATATTCTCAAAAAAAAACATTTTTTGAGATTTGATTGAGATAACTCAAGTTTCTAAGCAGTTAATAGTGATATCACTGGTATTAGTCAGTTGGTCATGGAAACAATTTTATAAAATGAAACAAAAATGATATTTGAATCTTTAATGTGTTAAAAAATGTGTGAGAACATTATTAATATCAAAAAATAGCTTACTAGTAAAAACAATCTACAAAAAAAAGTTTTTATTTTACGATAACTTATCCTCTTGTAAGTATTTCTTATGTGGTCACTTTTTTTTACCCACCGTGTATTATATATCGTAAACATGCTTCAAAAGTGACACAACTCAATTTTTTTAGAAATCATAGAAAACTAGTTTGTTAAGGGATTTTAATATAAAGAATCGTAAAATAATCATATTGATATCGTATAATATCGTATATATAATCGTACAGTATTGAAAGTTCATGGCCACAATCCTTCGGGATGAAGTAGTAGTTATTCTTGTTAAATACATGCCACACGGCTATTTTTAGGTCACAAAATAATACCTTAAAAACTTATTTATTTTAAGACCTACCGATAATCATCGTGCACAACATGAAATTCATTAGATGCGCCTGTAAAGTACCCATATCGCACTAATAAATCACTATCAGCACCAAAAGAACGATATTTTTTTCGCACAGTCACTCTACCATTTAAAAAAATATTTTTTCATACTTATTTATAGAGAAAATTACACCTTCCGTCAATTTCTTACTATCAATCGCGCCGGAAACTGACAGAGCGAAAATCTTTCCAAAAATTTTTGCGTCAGATTCAAAATTTCATCCAGACTTGGAGGTTCGCGCGCGGAAACTGGATTTGAGATCGCGGGTGGTTGCGATTTGCGTCACGACGCGCCGTCTAGCTGAACGCGACGCCACTCCCACTCGCCGCGAATTGCCTTGCTCGGGATGATGCTGTGCATCTCTTTTTCAAAGAAACTTTGAGACCGGAGTAATATGCAGATCACGATGTACGGTCGTGTGAAGGTTCTAAACTAATAATGAATTACATTTAAAAGTCACGGAACGGATTTGTCAAGATGTGTTACGTATACTGCCATAGGTACAGTACAAAGCACATTCTGTAGGCGGGTCTGAAGTTTCTTAACTGAAAAACTAATTTTAATAAGTTAAAATCTTAGTATTACTATCAGTGGCAGCGCGTGACCTATGATAGAGGGGTTCACGCCGCGACCAAACAACAAACAGGAAAAACAAAACAAACGATTAGTTGCTGCATCCATAAATCTAGTTATTTTTTTCGTATATTTCATTTTTAAAGTTTCTAATAAAGTCCCTAGATTTACCATTTGTGGTCTGCGTTAAATTAATTTCGGGCTTAGGCCTTCCCGCATTCTTCAATTTTTTGCTCCAATCAAAAAGATATTTCTTAAATAGTCCACCGTCAAACTATTCATTTTAACTTAATAAATATATAATACAGGGTGCAATGGAAATGACGTATTATATTTAACCCGGCAATTCCTGAGATGAATACAAATTGAAGAAAAATATCCTTAAATGGCGCTTTCAATTCATTCAGCGGTAAAAATGACCTGACGTCAAACCAGAAAAACTTCTGTACGGCACTGCGGCACATCCGAATTCTCACCGGTGTTGTCAGAATTACACCTTACACTCTTTAAGTTTGAAATACACAACTGTAACTAGGTCAAATGTCAATGACCTTTTGACTTTTGATTGGCTGATAGATTTTTTAATGTAATTTTATTTAAGTCACACACATACACTTACCTTGTCGGTCTTATTTAAAAATTAATGTCAATTTCTATAAAAATTTATACAGCGTTTCAGTAAAGAAACCGGCACATCACATAACCCATAACCATAATCGGAAAACTTCACTTGAACACTGGCCAAAACACACACAAAATTCACTTGGAGACATCGTTTTTATTAACATTGGGTTGTCTCGCCTAGATTTGTATGAACTTTTGATTTTAATTAAAAAACACATTTAAAATGTAAATAACATTTCTTCGAATTAAAAATGACATCTGAACTGAAATATTTAAAACACGAACTGTCAAAAACTAGAAATGTACTAATGCAATGCATGTTTTCCGGTAGATTCCAGCGCATTCACCAAAAAAGGTTAAAATAAATAATTATAATAATCTACAGTACTTATTTATTATTTTCCTTCACTGCTGTAGATACCAATAAAGATTAAAAAACTTGTTAATCGCTGCTCTGGTGCTTTATTTCATTCGAAAAGCTTAAAAAAATTAAATCGATCGTTTCACAGCGGGATTTTAAAACCAAAGATTAGCCACATCTCTAGTATAAATCGACAGAAGGTTAGAAGTTGACATTTGCGTGACAACAAGATATTCCTCTGCGGCTTCGCGCGAAAGAGTTTTTTCGGGATATTTAATCTCAACTGTACAGTGCGAATAAGTGTGAAAATGTTTAGTACATACAGAAAAATCAAGTCGAAGGCATATTAGAAAATGTTCCTTTAGTAAGAGACTGGAAATCGCAAGGTCACCGGATCTTACATCATGCAATTTTTTTCTATGGGGTACGATGAATAAAGAAATAGTTTATAAAGTCGAAGATATGGATCAGTTGCGAAATAAGATATTGGATGCAGCAGATAAAATAATTGCTGAACGTTTTAGTTTATAAAGTGCCAATTTGTGTCCTATCTCCTATTTGTGTGTTTGTTAAAGAATGCATTAGTGTGTAGCGATTTTGTGTGACAAGGGCCTATCTTCAAAAAACTAATTTGAAACATGTGTATGTTTCTTTAAGTGATTTCTGGTAATTTGTTCAGTGTTTCACTATGTGTTTTGTGTCTGTTTGGATACTAGGTAGCTAAATATTTATTTTTATAAGAATCTAAAGTTTTACACGAACAATTTGGCAATATTGCGCCAGAACATCTGTTTATTACACAGCTGCTCAGTGTAATGTGACTGTGCCGAGGAGTTTTGTGTGGGTTTATGGGTGAATTACCCCACTCTTTAAACGTTCGATTTGAAAAAAATATATATGTAGCGCTTCTCTAGGACACCCCAGGAGTCACCCATTTAAATATAATACGTCATTTCCATAACACCCTGTATACAAAACTAAATTGACGTGTCCGAGCGTTTTCCTCATAACTTACAGGTTAAGGCTATATTAATTTTATTCCGGACGTCTGGGCAACCCAGTATTTTGCCTTTATCACAAAATGTAAAACACTATTTTATTAAGTTAAAATATTGGCAATCGACAGTCGAATAGGGAATCATACGTTGCAACGCTATTTCAATGCAACGTACATAAAACTATTTTTAATAAGTTAAGACGACTAGTGAGAATATTGTCACCATAAACTCTTTGTTCTCATATAATTAAACTGAAACCCCATTATACCTGCATCAGTCAAAGTTCGTTTAAGTATGTAGAACAGCATTGTTTTAAAAGACGAAGCACAGCAATAAACAGATCCTAAAGCTAAAGTTATGCAACGAATGGCATTCTCAAATCGTAGAAAGCATTCCTTAAGGTGTATTATTATGCACTTCAGAAGTAAAATTTTGTTGTGGCTGCAATATGAAATGTTACATACTTGGATAGTAGTAAATATAACCTACGTAGTTCATGCTCTTTGGGATTAATGCTTCATATGGAACATTTTGATCAAAGGTACATGTTCCCAAAGGCTAATGTTAAGTTTAGTTAAGGAGACATTTTAGTTACAATACATATGGCTTTGATCATCATTTTGCTTAATTACCTAATTACTTTAGAGATCTGTATTTGGATATATAAAAATGTATTGCGGTCAAAATTTTTCTACATGCAACTTTCAGTCCTTAGCATATAACTTACTAAAATAAATCATTTGCCTGTAGAAACGATTATAATTTGCGAAATATATGTTACTTCCTGCATTAGAAAGCAATTTAAAAGTTTTTTTTTGGATTATAGCTGCAGTATTCAAATTTGAATTTAAAAATGTATCGCCGGTCACGTGTCCCCAGTCAATAATTTCTTACCTTACCCTTTTATATTTCACGTCATTTTACTAAAGTTACTTTTATATACATATATATATGTATAGGAAGGGTAGTCGTTGCTGACTAGTTAGGGATAACGATTTGGGTAATATTGGGCTTTGCAGCAAATGAATGTGTACTCTTTAAAGTTGGTCCAAGCTTTCGGAAATCTTTATTTCCATCATCAGGGATAAACTTTGTTGAGGATGTTCATATATTTGTAGTTAATTACTAATAGTAACACAGTAAAATTAGGAAGCAATGAAGCATCAACAAGCCAAAATCTCTTGTGGTTGGTATAACCATACAAAACACACCATAATTCATTAATTAAAAAAGACAGCACAGATTAAAATAATTTAAAATTTTCAAATAAAATTACTGGTCTTCATCGACCATGCTTACGGAAAAACGGCCATTTTGTAACGGTCAATAACGGCCATTTTGTAACGGTCACCGTTACAAAATGGCCGTTTTTCCGTAAGCATGGTCGATGAAGACCAGTAATTTTATTTGAAAATTTTAAATTATTTTAATCTGTGCTGTCTTTTTTAATTAATGAATTATGGTGTATTTTGTATGGTTATACCAACCACAAGAGATTTTGGCTTGTTGATGCTTCATTGCTTCCTAATTTTACTGTGTTACTATTAGTAATTAACTACAAATATATGAACATCCTCAACAAAGTATATCCCTGATGATGAAAGCAAATAAAGATTTCCGAAAGCTTGGACCAACTTTAAAGAGTACACTTTCATTTGCTGCAAAGCCCAATATTACCCAAATCGTTATCCATATATATATGTATATAAATAATTTACACTCCTACTACAATTTGTATTAAAAACATTAAGATCAACAATTTAGTTTCTCTAACGCAATTATTAACCAGAAGTTGCCTCCCCGCAGCTGCATGTATCGCCGGTCACGGCAGAAATTGCTTATAAATAACGCCACTGCAGGTCGGCCTAATAATTTTCCAAATATGTCGGTATGTGTTTGAATTTGTGTAAAGCGTGCTCCTGTTTAGGTATGTTCCTTATTATGTTTATTTAGGTATAAACTAGAACATTGCCTACTTTTTACCAGGCGTATGTTTTTATGTTGTATCGCCGGTCACAGGGTTCACTCAGACCTAGTAATCTTAATTAAGGGAAAAATGCGACACGAAGTCATTCTCTTGAGTACAGATACTCATTTCAGTCTAAAAAAGTTTAAGAAATAGCTTGTATTAGCAAATTTGTGCATTTTTGGATCGCCGGTTTTTAATTTTCAAATTCAATATTAGTACCCTAAACTAAGTAAGTATACAGTGTGTCCCATAATTTATGGGCCATAAGCAACTGGATATAGTAAACCGATTATTCATATAAGTTTTTTCGAAATATTTTTCGTGCTAGAAATACAGTGTCGAAAGTAAAAGTTTAGTGTTAATACATGGATGATTGCAATTGACACATAATAGCATTTATTTTATTTTTAACTTATTATTAGGATATGGGCGGACAACAAATTTCAATACATGTATATCTCACCCGTTCATTTTTTTTTATTTGGTAAAAACTACATCGCACGTCTATGATTACTCACTCAACTAAATAACTACCCAACTTTATGCATATTCTTTCTGTCAGCCGTCGCCTAGGAATATCCGTTGGGCGAACTGTAGTTAAGGAGTATTATGTCGGAAAATATAATTATAAAAAAAGTCGTTTGTTTTAAGAAAACTTTTCTATTATTCATAGTAAAACTTGTATGCATTACTGTTAATCCGGCAATTTCTTGTTAAATAGTTTTAATGCAACGCTTAAAAAAACCCTAATAAACTTTAGAACATTCACGATAACTAAGCAATTAAAACATTTAAATTACTAGCCAAATACAAATCCTGAAATTTGTCGCTAGCCGTAATAAAAAGAAACTATCGCAGTCGTCTAGATTGTGATCGTAAAATTTTAAACACTTGTTTGTGAAGTAAACGATACTCAATTGAACAAATTTTTTAATGGAATGAATATACACAGAGGCTTAGGAATTGGAAAAAAATCGTCTATGAGGCAAATCTGCAACAGTATTACAGACCAATGGTTTAGACGCTGCGCGGCGTGGTTGTCGGTGGATATTAGTATTTTTCTCGAAAAAAATTAACTTTTTGGAAAAAATAAATATGCTTCAAGTACAGACAAACAGGGTGTTATGGAAATGACTTATTATATTAAAATGGGTGACTCCTTGGGTGTCCTAGAGAAAGTCTACATACTTTTTTTTTAAAAATCGAATATCTAAATACTAAGGTAAAAACCCTTTTTACCCACATACTGTCGCCCCGTTCCATCTGGATTCACTTAGCAACAATGTGGGTCACTAGAGTATACCAACAGTGTTGTCAGATCACACCGTGTGTCTCGCCGTAGCTGGAATACCGGCCGCGCGCCGCTTCATACTTAAGTATGTTTCGAGATTCGGGAATGGAACGACGTTGGTTCCACGACGTCGAGGGTTCCACGTGCTTGACGTATACGAGTTTTAAACATTTTGTTAGTTGTATTGCCCGATTTTTTTTTTGTTGTGAAATAATTCATAATAATAAATGTTGTGATGTGATTTCAAATTTGTGTGATATTATCTACTATTGGTTCTATTGAAAAACAGACTTTTGGCTTTTTATTTTTTTATGGAATTTAATTATAAAACGGATTATTTTAAAATAAGATCGAAGGTAATATACCTTATTATATACCTTAAAATTGTAACCTTAAAATTGTAGTTTTGTTGTTTCTAAAAAAACTGAACATGTGCATTTACAATTATGTGCTGCAATATGACAACATCGCCTATAATGCGCTAACCTCTTTTGAACCGGGAGACTGCCTCAATAAAATATTGCTGCGAAGGGCCTCAGGAGCGCCCAGTAAATTTTGAGATTTCATATAAAGTGTATATTTCGCTTTATAAGTCAAAGCGCCATTTATGGTTAGTTCTCTTCAATTTATTTTCATCACCCTGTATATCTCACATAACAAGTAATACGGTGGTCAAGAGTATTTATCAGCGGATCGCGTGGTCTGATTTGGAATTTCGCCGCGGAACAGCATAAGTCATTGTTATTGAACAATGAGACAATATCGCCGTTCTAAGACACGACGAGGGTCGCGCTAGCCGGCTGTATCGAGGGAGTAGTGGACGTTTTCCTTATTCTTCTGCCTTTGATCACCCGAAGCTTTGCCAAATCACTTTAGATAGTTGCGATTTTAGATACCTTTTCTGAAAAGTTCGGTGTGACATTTTTTTTGCATTAAAACTAAGCACTGAAATAGATTATTGATAGTGCATGCAATACTTTTAAAAATGACTGTATAAGCATATTTTTTCAAGTGAAACGTTATTTACCCCTTCGTTTTTAATACTTTTTACAAAATTTGACTCGGTACACTGAACGCGAGCGACCCTGTATAATTATACTGACTATTATGTACCTACATTAAGCCCTATTGATTTTAATCGCTTTAAATGCAAACGCTGACATCCCAAGTATTGTTTGGAAACCGCCTGTTATATTGTTGGTCATCATGTTACATTTTCCAAATTAATTACCCAAACAAGTCAATATTAAAGTACAAGTGGATATAGACCTCGAACAGCATTAGCATTATATAGCCGTTATTGCTAGAGCAGCTATAATAGTGTCTATTATGTAAATTATTTGAAATAGTGTTTTTGTAATGTATCAATTTTCTGAATTTGAATATTATGCTTCACTTACAAGAATATAAACTTATATGTTATAATAAGTCCTAAATTAATAGGGTTATGTGTTTAATTTTCTTCCGTTCTATGCATAGAGGAATAGCAGTTGGGTCTTTTAATTCTACACTATCTTTTATACAGTGAGTCCCAGAAGAAATGTCTAAATTCATTTAAAATTCAGCGGTAAGTTTTTTCAAAAAACGCTCGTACCCGTCGATTTTGATTTTTTAATTTTTTTTTTGTGGTAATTTCATGTATACAGGGTAGCTCAAAAATAAGTTACGACCATCAACTTCATTTTTTCAAATGAAAACATATATTTTTTATTTCATTTTTGAATTTTGCATTGAATTCTAAGCATGTTTCATGTACCATGTCCTATACATAACTCACAGTAACTCAACAGTTATTGAAAAAATTAGGATTGAACATATCTATAAGTAAGACCTGTTTATTAAAAAAAAAAACACAACAAAATCAAATTAAATGTTGAAAATGTGCGCCATTTACGGCTTGGCAATATCCAAGACGATCAATAAACTCTCTTTGCACGTTTCCAACCCAACCATTTCCGGAGTTATGACACGCACTTCTCTTCGGATCCTTTCTTTCAACTCCTGCATATTGTTTGGCCTGTTAACAAATACTTTTGATTTGAGGTAACCCCACAAAAAAAAATCCAGCGGAGTTAGGTCTGGCGACCTAGCAGGCCATTCGATAGGTCCTCTCCTTCCAATCCACCGATTGGGAAAGGTTTCATCCAAAAATGTGCGCACAGTGGCCGCATAGTGCGGAGGAGCACTATCTTGTTGGAATATCAGTTCTTCGTCAGGGGAGTCTGGATCCAATGGATTCGGAAATAAAGCCACTAATGCTGGAATTAATTCTAGTTGGAGAAATTCGAGATATACTTGTCCAGTTAAAGACTGTTCAAAGAAAAATGGACCAATTACTCTCTCTATCATCCAATGCGGATTTTCTGTTGCCCAATATCGACAATTTTGTCTGTTCACATTACCATTCAAATAGAACGTAGGTTCATCCGAAAAAATAATATTTTTTACTAAATTATTATCTAGATTGCACATATTTTGCATGCGCCCGCAAAACTCACTTCGCCTATCGAAATCATCTTCAAATAACTCATGCACTGGAATAACTTTGTATGGGTGATATTTGTGCTTTTGAACTACTCGGTGAACAACAGATTTCGGCATGTGTAAATCGACCCCAATGTGCGACATGGGAGTACATGGATTTTCTTCCAAGGCAAAACGTCAAGTTGTTCATTTTCATCTCGAGTAGGACGACCAGATTTAGGCAAATCTCTAACATGACCGAATTCTCTAAACTTAGCCTCTATTCTACTCACCATCTTTTGACATATGGGAGGACGATCAGGATGGATTTCATTAAATAATTGGGCTGTTTCTATTTGAGTACGTGTTTTATCACCAAACCCAACCATGCATAGAATTTAAATTTTTTCCCGTTCCGTTAACTTCACCATTATTGTGAAAATCGCAACTTTGAAACTACGCTTGACAATAATTATACTTATTTGAAATAAAATTGTCATACAGTTTCTATGGAAATAAACGGTGACAGTGAGACAGTACACTCTTACTTATTATGGAGCCCAAAATGCCATATTGCCAGAAGATTTGATAGATCGTTGGATTCCCTAAATGATATGTTCAATCCTAATTTTTTCAATAACTGTTGAGTTTATGTATAGGACATGGTACATGAAACATGCTTAGAATTCAATGCAAAATTCAAAAATGAAATAAAAAATATATGTTTTCATTTGAAAAAATGAAGTTGATGGCCGTAACTTATTTAAAAAAAATTAAAAAATCAAAATCGACGGGTACGAGCGTTTTTTGAAAAAACTTACCGCTGAATTTTAAATGAATTTAGACATTTCTTCTGGGACTCACTATAGCAATGACCTTTTAACTTTTTAATTAGATTCGATTAATATAAATGATGTCGTCCCTCCTTTTGTTTTATTCATGTAATTGATGATTGATTTAGCGAAATAGACACATTGCGGTCTGTCCGGTGTCAGGTAATATTGTTGGAAAGTTTAATTTAATAATCTAGGTAAAACAAAGTTATAATCAATGTTTCGTAGCTGTCAGAAGCAAATGACTTAAAACTATTGAATCACCGAAACTATTATTAAACTTTAGTATAGAAATTTGACATTTCAGCATAAATAACAATATATTATATATAGTATGCAGTATGTTATGGAAATGACATATATTTAAACCTAACATGAAAACAAATTGAATAAAAGTAACGCATTTTGAATTAATAAGCGAAATAAGTCAACTTATGTCAAATTAAATTACTTACAATAAATATTATTTCACAACACAACAAAAAACGTTTAATGCTACAACTGGTAAATTTAACACTTAAGCCAGAACGTTTAAAATTCGAATACAAACAAGTGATAATCGAAGGGAGAGACCACGTATCCCTTTCGCATTTCAAAGCATACTGAAGAACAAAAAAAATATATCATTAGAAATGTTAAGTCCTTGTTAATAAATCGAAACTCAAACGAAAGAAGAGTGAGCGAGAAAGGGAGAAGATTTTTAGTACGCCACTTGACTACCAGTGGCGTTTTGTCGGTAAATTTGAACGTAGGTTTTATTAGTTATAATTTATTTATTCATCAACTTTTGTACGTGTTTTTATTAATTTAAATCGGGATGCGACAAAATCGAATCACGACTTAAATTAATAAAGAACGTACAAAAATCAATATTTTATGGAATAAGACGAGACATTTTTGTATTATTTATTTAAGAATACTTGCATATATGTAAATAACCAAGATTATATTATTTAAAATAAAACGTGCATAAGCAACCAAGAAAATTGTATACATATTTCACAGTCTAAGCTACACTCCTTCTGTCTATACATATAGAATTTGAAATACGTCTGAAATTTTTTTGATTGCTATTATAATAAAGTGCAATAAAATACATAAAAAAACAATATAAAATATTCTACGCTACTAATGCTAACAAAAACTAATAAAATTATTGATAAATTAATGAATAAAGGTAACAAAAATCATAATATCATATCCTTATAGGTAATCACCTCCAATGTAATGCTGTCGAATCAGGGACAATTTAGTCTCACTTAGTTAGGGTGGAAGTCACACCTTTAAGAGGAAGTCACATATTGAGAACGAAGTCACATATTGAGGAGGAAGTCACATATCATGGAGGAAGTCACATATCTAGGAGGTCACATATCGAGGAGGAAGTCATATATCGAGGAGGAAGTCACATATCGAGGTGGAAGTCACATATCGGGTAGAAAATCACATTGGGTAGGAAGTCTCATCGGGTAGGAGTCATAAATGGAGTAGAGTCTCAAAATTAGGTATGAATTCTGAAATGAGTCACAATCCATATAATTCGTGTAGTGGCCTCTGAAACAAAAGGAATAGAAGCAGAATCGGCCCAACACTCGATTTGTCTGAATTCTTGTCTGGGCTAAAAATCTGTTGGACTAAAAATCGGTATGGTCTACACCTATTGGGTCATCGTCAGATTCATCAGGGTCACCATCTATACTGTTGTAATCTGTTGTTAAAAATTTTGTAACTTATTGAGCCATTCCAAAAAGATGCAAAATTTCTAAGTCAATTATTGAACAATAAAACTATTCTACTTTTCCTTGTGGAAACTAATAAGAAAACATACAAATACATCAGGCACCTTTGAAATGGATACACTCTTTAAAGTAATGAAAATAACTTTAAAAAATAAAATCGAAAACGTGATTAAACTTTGGGTAAACAATAGTTAGGTTGACTGGTGACTTGACACTGGTGACAGCGTAATGTTTTTCAATTAGCAACTGGACCAGCTTTTAAACTAGTTTAGACCTTTCCTATCCTTCTTCTTCATATGTCAAAAAGAGGGGACAAAAACTGGTCAAGGAAACCTCAATAAAGAGAATGCCCCATGAAGTGCGACGACAGTGCCACTTTTTCCCTGGACGTCAAGTGGCACATAACGTGATCTTCTGCTGCAAAAGCCCTAATTCCAACTTTCACCGGGATGCTGAAGAAGCTGTGCCGCCGCGTCACGTTTGAGCTGATCGGGATCACTGCTCGCTTACTGACTTACATACACTTGTTAACTGCAAACAGCTGTGTATGGCGCGGCAATAATTGGGGAAAAGAGTTTTTTTATCTAAGTATTTAGACAATTTAAAAAAAGTATTTATGCTTTTTCTAGCGCACTCAAGGAGTAACCCATTTAATTTCCATAACACACTGTATATTAATATTAATTTTGAATTAAAATATTGTTAAATGTTTTTGTCACCATCTCTTTAGAACAACGCATTTTGTAAAGCAACCAAACGATAAAAATTACTGTCTGGAATTTTCTAAAACAAATATGGCTTTAAATATTCCTTTCTTTTATGTATTGTATAAGTTTGTAAGAAGCCCATTGAAAATAATGCTTATAGCAGGAAAGTAGAACGCTAAAACAACGTTTTACCCATTCGGACTGAAGAAAATGGCGTACAAATTACTACATAGGAAGGTGTTAATGCTTTTCTATATCAACACCACTTTTTCAACTTTAAATTTAATGGTGTTTTATTTGTTCAGGTTTTTAAATGATTTTTACAGAATTAACCCCTAATTATTTTAATTAGAGTTTCGGCAGGTAAAATAAACATTATAAAATTAGTAATTGTTGTGAGTTATAAGTAATAGCTAGTTTGATTACTGCTAATTAGAGCTTGTTACTGCTATAAGGATCAGCAAGGAAATTGCTGCTCGTCTTGCGAAGCATTATTTTCAAAACTTGATATACAAATAAAATTTTCTTTAAACTTTTCCCTACATTAAAACAAACACTGAAATCATTTCAGGGAATTCGTTTACCGACTGTCCCTAACGAACTGTGAAGCTGCTAATCCATACTCTGCTAGTAAGGTCTGACATTATTTGAGAAATATTTATGAATCTCAACCAACCTGCATTATGATTGAGGGCTTTATATTTAAAAATATCAGTGAATCTGAATTAAATCATTTTTAAAAATTATTTAATTTTAATTTAAAAAATTTAATTGTATAACAACCAATACTTTTGTCTGTTTGAAGGTTGTAGACAATGGTGTTTCTTGAATAATAGTCATTGTCTTTATTTGTTATATATTACAACGTTTCAACTGGTAAGTATCTCCAGTCGTCTTCAGGTGAATACTGTAGACGACTGGAGATACTTACCAGTTGAAACGTTCTGATATATAACAAATAAAGACAATGCAAGTCCAAAACTTTTCTACTATTCAACCAATACTTTCTAACGTGAATGCACAAACATCGGCTGCCGACGCACATCTTCGCAGACAGCATGAAGTATCACGGCTTAACAAAGACCTGGAAAACATTTTGGCTTGGGGTGACAGTAACCAAGTCGAATTTAACGCTAAGAAAATCCAGGCAGCAGTTTACCCTAAAAAGATTAACATTACAGAACCGGATATAGTCATGGCAGGACAAGCAATCCCACTGGCTTCATATATTAATTTGCTGTGCGTCAATCTGGGAGGAAATATGTCTTGACATAACCACGTTGTGGCAATCACCCAGATAACTTCTCAGAAACTTGGTGTACTCTTCCGAACCAAAAAGTTGTACACACCCCAACAATCTTTCACACTATACCCAGATTCGACCATCACTAGAGTACTGCTCTCATGTCTGGAGCTCTACACCTAAATAAACATACTCTTCATCTACTGAATTCCATCGAAAGGAGGGCCATTCGTCTGATCGGAGACCACGAGTTGACAAAGAACCTCGAGAACCTAGAACATCGAAGACAGGTTGGGGATTTGACTCTCTTTTACAGATATTCTCATGGAAAGTGCTTGGCTGACCTTGCCCTCTTAATTCCGCCCAGAGCGGCGAACAGCAGAAATACACGACGAACCACTGCCGCCCATCCATATGTGGTTAAGCTTAGTACTCCTCGAACTTCATTATTTAAGAACTCTTTCATCTGGAGCACTTCATCCTTATGGAACAAACCCGAGGTCGTTTTTCCCAATTAATATAACCTCCAACAATTCAAATCGCTTTATTCGCACACGCACCACTCTCTGCCCTAAAGGTGTTTGATTATATAAAAAAAACGTTGAAAATAATTTCGACACGTGTGCCCAGCCTTAATTCTAAAAACCATGAGACAACAAATCTTATTTTAAAAAAATATACTTCCACAGTTTGCGGAAAGGGTTTCGAGTCTTCGTAATCAAATATTAAATTGACCCAGCTTCTTAATCTTTCCACCCAATGGAGTCTTGCCTAGCTAATAAATATGCAACAAGGCTGGTTATAAATATTAATGCCATTTACAAATCTCAACAGCCCCTCAATAAGGTGTTCCTACTTATCGACGTTTCCCAGCCAAATTTACACAAGTGTATGCAAATGAAAATTCTGTTAATGTTTGGGATTAAGCGATTAAAGGCAGGAATTGGCACGGGAACTTTAGAATTGTAGGTTCGATATGCCTTGGCTGTTGCACAAAGTAATAATATCAGGTTCGTTCTGTTTCCAAATTTCCTTCTACGCATGTTCGTTTGTGGACAACTGATTGGTGCTTTTTGTCATTGTGAAGGGGTACAAATGCCAAACCAACGAATACTTATAACCAGGAAGAAGACAAACTGTCGTGTTAAATAATCGAAGCAGGCATGATACGGCGACATCCATTATGCCTGGCGCGCACGTGCTTTTCAAATGTCACTTTTGTCGAAATTTTTATTACTGTCAATATTTTAAAGTGACATTTAAGCAAAGAAAACATCGAAACCCTTTCATTTGATTTACTAAGTAGAGAAAATCAAATATTAGGATTTTGACATAGGTTTTCAGCTGTAAATATCACTTTAAAATTGTCCTTACATACTTTTATATTATTATTGAACTAGTAACGAAACTAGAAATAAAAAATTCAGAGATTGAAGGTTGTAATTAGTTTTATTAAAAAATAGGAAATAAATCATAATTTATAAAATAAAATATTTTACCATCTTCAACTTCAAACAAATCAAGGTAAATACAACACTATATGTACAGCTACTAACCAAGTAAATATATGCACCATCATTATGATTATGGGCTTCCAATTTGTTTGTTTCGTAGCATACTCCTGGCAACATTAGTGATCGAAGTCCTCTTTAATGTTCAGTCATTATGTGATTCTCAATTAAACTATGAAAAGAAAGAATTATTATAGTAATATATTACCGGACTTATCAAAATTCTGGCTACGGGTTAATATAACTAAGCTGTAATTATTATGTTGTAGCTTTTGACTTCTGGATTGTAAAATTTAAGTAAAATTCTTTAAAAATGTGTTTGCGTGACAAGTTTGGGACATAATGGGACAATAAAATTTTATAATGTAAAATAACAATAACGAATAAAAATTAGTAAAAAAATATTTCAATCATAAATTATTACTTACCTGCAACAAAACGAGAAGGTCCGTTTTCGTGAAAAGAATAGAAAATTAAAAATTATTTTAGAATGTAATGACGCTTCCTCCACCATTTTCAATCACATTATAAATCATATGTTACTTGATTTTATCCCCTTCCAGACGAAGGATGTTCGGTTGTGAAATAATTTAAGAACGTGTGCTGCTCGCATTCTATGTCTGTCTCTGTCTGCATCAACCTTCTCCGATTCAATAAAGGGAGACAAATATGGCCTAGATTAAATCGAACAAACCCAAAGTCTGATATTGACACAGAACGATCGACACAAAAGGATAAACGTATGGAGTAACCTGCCTGCTTATATGCTTCGATCCCCGCCATAACCGGTCTCACCCTGCTGTGCCAAACCATCTGTCAAATCTGAGAACTTAACCTACAAATATTCTTATTCTTGCTCATTTCTGCTTTGTTTAGGGCTAGCCTTTCGATTTGGAATAGATGCTTAAAGAATAAAGGAAAGTAAGTTTAAGCAACACATGCTAGAACTAAAGAAAATGGAACTAATCGATAAAAAACCAAGTTAATTGTAAAGAAACAGCTGATCGAGCAATTGCGCAGAATACAACTCAGAACCAGTACGTGAATTACTCTGACGGTTGTGTATGGGTACGTACAACAACTTATGGGGTGCGCAGTCAAAAGTTAATTATGTTTATGAGTGAAAAAATGGGTTTTAAAGGTTGCTCTTCGGTTGTCTTGCGCACAATATTGTCGCCGTCATATAGGCAACCCCCGCCGTATTGGAGCCGGTTTGGTTGCCACCAAGCGACGTGAACCAACGACGACCGTCCAGAACTGAAATGAGTTGTAGGCATGTAACGATATTAAAAATCTATCGATACCTGGACAATAGGCGAAGTACGGCCCTGTTCGCCTGTTAAGATAAATAGTTTCGTCAGTCGGAATTGCGCATGACGATCAGCTTTGTTTACATGCGCGAGGCCATAAATTTGTCACTTTTGCTTTTAGAGTTTGGCTATCCATAGATATGGATCGGTGGTTAAGGGCCTTTCCTAGTTTTGATAAAGCAGATAATTTTAACTTCGCGCTTCTATTAACTGACCTGAGATGTGTCGACATATTTTAAGCCATTAAATTAACCTGGATATATTTGAACTGGTCCTCTCTTTTAAAACCTCTTTGCATATATACCCTGTTGTCGTTAGTTTCTCACGTATAAGCTAGTTTTGGATATATTAAAACTTGCTTTCTCAGTATGATACTCCTGCTAAACAAACATTCCAACCAAGTCAAGTTTAAAAGGGGGGAATACAAATGGCAATGATATTATTATTAAAGATTAATGAAGAGAGTTGGAGAGGAAAATCTAATAATAACAGATTTGAATGGATTCTAATATCCGGGGCACTAAATTCCCAAGAATAACCCGCCGGTACGTGACCCAAAATTATTCTAATTTTGTACAGGGTCAACAACCAGGGCTGCACAGGGGGTCTAATTCCAGGTTCCCAGTATTTTTATTAAAAATCAATGTAGCCATCTTGGTTATATTTTCCCATAGTTTAAAATTGCCATTTAAAAGGCAGCAAAGCTTAAAATAAAGAAACTGTGGCGCTATTCTTTATTGGAACACTTTGTATATTTCTTATTTTTATGAGAGGTATTCCTCTCCTGTTTTGCAATGCATTCCAGACGAATTAAACTAGAATGAACGTTCATATGATGCAAATTCTTAAACAATGAAGTTCGAGGAGTACTAAGCTGAACCACATATGGATGGTAGCATTCCATTGTTTATCTCATTCAGCGCTCTATAGGTGGAATTAAGCGGCCAAGCAGTTTAGTCGAAGATTTGTCATGATAATGTAAAAGAGAGTCACATCACCAACCTGATGTTCTAGGGCCTAGAATCTAGGCTATCGAGGTTTGTTCTTGATCAGCTCTTGATCTCTGATCAGACGAATGGCTCTCCTTTCGATGGCATTCAATAGACGAAGAGTATGTGCAGATATAATAGCAGTATTCTAGTGATGATCGAATCTGGGCTTCTTATAGTGCCAAAAGTTGTTGAGATGTATACAAGTTGTTGGTTTGGAAAAGTCCATCGTTGCTACGAGGCTACCATGGTGATTGCCGCATCATATCTCTTCTTAAACTGACGCCTAGCTAATTAAGAGACGAAGCCAGTGGAATTGCGTGTCCTGCCATGGCAATAGTCGGTTCTACAATGGTAACATTTTTAGAGACAACTGCTGCCTATGTTTACATATCAAAAATAAACCTCTTTTACCGGTTGATATATCTTAAAAAGTTGTTAAAAGTTTTATATTAGTTTTATGTTATAATAACCTACATGAGCTCGGCTTGATATGTGGTATAGGTAACTGTTAGAACTATAATCAATGTATGATTTATATTGGTTGTATCACCACTTAATTTAAACTTCGTTCATATAATTTTCGCTTTTAGTGCTTAATTTAATATTGATTTATTATTAACGATTTCAATATAAAGATATAAATAACCCTAAACAGTGAAACGGTATATTGTGCTGAATTTTGAATTAAACACTTATAAAAATCTTCTCTCAGTGTAGAGAACCTATTCTCTAAGTTTTTAAAGTTAATAATTTCCTCTGAGGCCAGAATTTTCTATCAAATAGAATTATTCCAATATCGATTCCACAATCGACGACGTCATATGTCTCCTAACTTTGAGCGCTGCCAAATTATAAACATAGTAACAAATAGGCAAGAATTCCACCATTATTGGTTCAGTTTCGTTCACGTTCGTTTGTTTATTGCTATGCCGGCAATATTTTATTTGAAACATTTCCCACGTATCCCGTTACGCTCGTATTCAAAATTAATTAGAATTTAACTTCCACTACATTTGTTGTACTCTGTAGGAGTTTATAACAGTTTAACAAAATAGTTTAATTTGTTATCAAATAAAACACTTTATGTTAAAATTACTTTAACAAACTTTGTAACAAGCCCTAAAGTGAAGCTCAGGTGGTCGCAAATGCACGTCGGTAATTTCAGCAGGAATATATGCTTTTATGTGCTTAAACTCATGGACTGTAATAGTGATAAAATTTTAAAACTTTAAAAGCACTCTAATCTTAATTATGTAGTCGTCTGATATAAGCAAAATAACATAAACTGCTTAAGATCCTTTATGTTGAACATCATCATAATACGGCCATTTTCTTAACTTTAACTTAAAAATCAGTAAGCCCCTTCTTGAGAAATTAAATTTAATTTTAATTTAAAGTTGGATTTTTATGCTTTGATTGAATTTAAATTCGTAAAATAACCTATATATATGTATTTCCCAATATTATAAGATCATTAGGGACCACCCTGTATAACAGAAAATAAGAATATATACAGGGTGTCAATTTGAAAACGCCCCACACTTCATATCTCGCTTTCAGTAAATAATATTAAAAATCGGAAAGACATGACAAGTTTATTGCGACAGGGGAAGCTTCTAGTAGTAGTATCTAGGGTAAAATATCCATACAGGGTAAGTAAACGTGATTTATGTAATTACACCTATTTATTTTAATCAAAATTTGAATGTAAATGTAAAACTTTCGAATTAACGATATTTAACTCACGAGATTAAGCACCGACCCATATCTATGGATAGCAAAGGTGGCATAAATTTGCCTCGCGTATGTAAACAAAGCTGGTCGTCAGATGTCATGCGCAATGCCGACTGATAAACTATTTACCTTAGCCGACGAACAGGGCCGTACTTCGCTCTTAATGAAAATGATGACGCAGCAACATTTTGGCACATCACTAGGAAATAAACAATCTATTTTATCGCATAAAAGAAGGCCTTGTGGCCATCACTGAAAAGCCACTTTTAGAATTAAATTTGATATCTATTGTCCACGTATCGAACCAGCACCAATACGGCGGGGTTGCCTATATGATGGCGACAACAGTTTGCGCAAGATAACCAACGAGCAACCTTTAAAGATATGACCGGAAAACTGCGTGCACCAACCCATTTTTTCACTCATAAAATTTAACTTTTTACTGCGCATCCCATATGTTGTGCGCCTGCATAGTTATAGGCCGCTGAGATTGAGACATTGACACATATTGATGTTAGGTTATGACTGGAGCCTGGTGCTAAATACTAGAGATGGATAACAAATCGATAGTGCGATAGTTCGATATATCGATAGTAAATTTGCTAAACTATCGATAGTACTACAAATGTACAAACTTCAAAAAATATATATCATTGCTTTGATTCGGGGCGTCCACTACCAGATGTAGAGCGTGAGGCACAAGAAAAAAATTTATAATCAATATCTTAAAAAAAGGTCATTATATTGATAGTACGATAAGTATTATCGATAGTTCGATAGCCATAGTCTCGATCACCACTATCGATAGTATCAATAGTCGTAATCGATAGTTCTCCACCTCTACTAAATACCTCCTCGTTTGACATCTACCACTTTCAACATACGTTGTTTAAGAGTACCTATTTATCAGTGGACCGCGTGGTTCAATTTGGGATCTCGCCGCGGAACAGCATAAGTCATTGTTATTGAACAATGAGACAACATCGCCATTCCAAGACACGACGAGCCAGAGTGCTGGCCGGCTGTATCGAGGGACTAGGAGACGTTTTCCTTATTCTTCTGCCTTTCACCCGAAGCGTGGCCAAATCGCTTTAGATAGTTGCGATTTTAGATATTTTTTCTGAAAACCTCGGTGTGACTTTTTTTGCAATAAAACTAAACTATGAAATTAATTCAGATTATTAATAGTGCATGAAATGCTTTCAAAAATTACTGTATAACCATATTTTTTCAATTTAAACGTTATTTACCGTATATAGTCATGTAGTACCACATTCGAAGCTAAATTAAGAGAATTAACAAATTCTATCCAATAGTTTTCTTGTAGTACACCTTTTTACCTTAATGTAGGTCACTGATAAATGTTCTTAATATAGGTAATATGTGAAACATTGATCACATCATTTCTCCTCATTTTTTTAAAAATAATTTGATTGTAAAGTTTTCTGAACTCGATTAGATTCTCTAACCGATCTATAACAGTTTATGCTACAATACATTCACGATAAACAAAGAGAATTTAACTAAATCCCCGACCTAAGTTTCCCGATAAATTTGCTACATTATTTTAATCTTACTCTGTCCCACTAAGTGCCTAAACTAAGGAATGTATTTTCTAAACTTATTTATTCGGCAATGTTAATTAATTACAGCCTCCGAAACACCCTATTCGCATTTGCCAGCGAGCAGGTGATAAACTTTCGGGGATTGTGTTGATAACTTTTACACTTAATGCTTTTAGAAACTTAAGGGCTCTCAGGAGATAATTTTTTCATAATACACTTAACTTTATTGCTTTAGGTACACGCAGGTTTCCCCAGGTTTTCTTTACGGAAGCGACTGGAGGTTTGTGAAAGATACGAATTATTGTGGGCATTATAACATTATTATCTGTTATGGAAGTTACCGAACTAGATCTATGGATAGCCAAGCTCTAAAAGCAAAAGTGGCAAATTTATGGCCTCGCGCATGTAAACAAAGCTGATCGTCAGATGTCTACTGAACTATTAACCTTAACCGGCGAACAGGACCGTACTTCGCCCTTAATGAAAATTATTACACGGCAATATTTTGGCACATCAAGACCTTCTTTAGTGGGCAATAAACAATCTATTTTCTCGCAGAAAAGAAGGCATTGTGGCCTTCACTGAAAAGCCACTTTTAAAATTAATTTTGATATCTATTGTACACGTATCGATAGATTTCTAATATCGTTACAACATCCCTATGACTGATCTCGGTTCTTGACAGCCGTCGTTGGCTTACGTGATTGGTTGGCAACCAAGCCGGCACTGATATCGGCGGGGTTGCCTATATGACGGCGACAACATTGTACCCAAGATAACCAACGAGCGACCTTTAAAAATATGACCGGTAAATCGTGCGCACCAACCCATATTTTCACTAATAAAATTTAACGTTTTACTGCGCACCCCATAAGTTATATACGTATCCATAGTTAGGTCAGTGCCTAATATACGAGAAGTAAACGAGAATATACAATATACAGGGTGTTATGGAAATGACGTATTATATTTAAATCGGCAATTCCTGGGATGAAAACAAATTAAAGAAAAATATCCAAAAATGGCGCTTTAATTTAATATGCCCTGTACATGACCTTATGTCAAACCAAAAATGACCACGTGGTGTCCCTGTCAGGAAGGTAAACAAAGCAACATATGTCAACAGTGTTGTCATATCTTCAGGGTAAACTTTTTAGAAAGTCCATAACCGTTTGACAGATTGCAAGTTGTTTATTTTTCAGGGTACATTATTATAAACTTTTACGTTCAGTTCAGTTCGCTAGGAAACAATCTCTGATTTATAAACTTGAACTGACTCGAACGAACCGCCGCGGAGTTTTTAAATGGTCAGGTATGTTCTCATTTGTTCAATTCGAACGACACCCGTTAGATCTGGACAACTTAAAAGTTTATAAATGCCACTTACCCTTTAGCAATTGCAATTTTATTTAGCTTTTCGGACTTATTTAACACCAACTTAATTTATAAAAAAACACCAAGTACCTAGGTAACTTGAACAAAAACAAACCGGCCCAATAAAATCACATAACACATATAAGTACCATTCAATTTGAATTAGTATTTTAAAGTGCTACTGTGTAGACAAAAATACGCCCTTATTTTAATTATTATAATTTTAAAAATAAATAACACGTAGGTTCTCTTGATCGATATCGCCTGCTTCTTTAAACAGCTGATTGCGGACAATCGGGCTAATATTTTAAAATATAGCGTTGCCACTTTCGATGTTTTATAAGCGACTATCATAAATTGTCGAATTTCCTTCTATAATATTACTTTCCTGTATAATTATAGTCTCAGCAATGGCAAGTGCGCTGGCTCTAGAGAGCGGAGATTTCTTGGAAAGAAAGTTTGACGACTGGTCCGAAGACGGACTAGACCATCATTTCCAAGGGTAGTTCCTGTCAATTGTTAACATAATTGTTTCATTTTATCTTTAGCAAAGGGTTAATGGCCCATAGAAATTAGCGTTTTTATTATTTGTATTGCGAAATGATTAAGTGCTCTTGTTCTATGTGTGTTATTGTAAAGTGTAATTATGCGTTAGTGTTGGGGTTTAGTGATAAACTTATTATGCACTCCCACACTATCATCAGGACACGTGATGAGCATAAAGTTTTTCCCATAGAAAAAATAACTGAAAGTGTTTGTGCCCTGGATTCCTTAATCGCGTCCTGGATTTACTTTCTAAGTAAGCTAAATATTTATTTTTATAAGAAACTAAAGTTTTACACTTTTAAACATTTTGGCAACATTGTTCCTGAACATCTGCTTATTACCCAGCTGGGCAATGTAATATGTTCATATATGAATGTGCAGAGGAGTTGTGTGTGGGTTTAGGGGTGAATTACCCCACTTTTTAAACTTTCGATTAAAAAAAAAATTAAATATGTAGCGCTTCTCTAGGACACCCAAGGAGTCACCCCTTTTAAATATAATACGTAATTTCCATACCATCCTGTATGCTCCAAATGATTCCTGATTTAATCATCAATTTCGGCCAGGTGAGCATAAATAGTTATTTTTCAAAATGTGTTTAGTTAGTAATTGTCGCAGCGAAATATTCCAAATTCCGTTATTCTTCTTTATTTTTAATAAAAATTCCTTTTGAAATATATCTGTTTTATAATAATTATTGGCGAAAAAAATTTAATCAAAAATTTATATAAGTAATTCATTCAAGTCAGAAACGGCAATATCATGCAAATAAATCCGCGACTGCCGCCTTGGAAGTTTAAAAAATGGTCGCGATGCCCTATGGGAGATCGCCTTTTAAAACCCGGTCATAGTTGAAATTTGTAAAATTTATCTCGACGGGACCGCAAATATTGAAGAACCAATTGTATAACTCTGTAAGGTCATATTCTGACTAAATTTCTCATTCATGCAAAAGTCGCTACGGAGGTAGTTCAACTTCCATACTTGATGTAATTGTTTTGTACGTTTTTGCAATATTTGATCGCAGTAGTAAGTTTTTTTATGATGACACAAGTGGTATAAGAAAAATCACAGAAACATCTGTACAAGTCAAATCATGAACCTGTCTTCGATGCTCTAGACTGTCGAGGTTCTTGGTAACCTCGTGGCCTCTGATTAGATGAATTACTCTCTTTTCGACAGAATCCAGTAGCTGAAAAGTATGCTTGTCTGCAGAGCTCCAGGCATGACGGCATATTATTTTTAAAAGTTTTTCTAGATTATTTTCTGCAATTTCTCGTATTTCTGACGGAGTACAATTTTCTTCCTGACTCATTTTTATCAACTTTAATAATATATTTATTTTTAATTATGACGGATGGGAAGACGCTTTATTGTGTTCAATTGTTTCTATCATGGCATATTTGATACTTGTAACATTTTATGAAATTGTAAAAGTATTGCCAACCCAAAAAGAAAATATTAATTCAAATGTAAAAATATTTTCTGTATTTTTTAAAGTTTTTCAGACCCAAATAAAAAAAGTATTATAAAATACACGGTTCATAAGACAATTAGAGCACTCGTACTTTAGAAAACTCCCAGCTTCGCGGGTCGTTTTCTAAATTAAACGCGTGCTCTAAGATAATGTCATATGAAACTTGTATCTTAATATACTATTACTGAAGTCTATTTCTAGATTTTTGATGATTAATTCATATTATATGTTAGCATAATTCATGAAATAATAGCAGAGTTACAGTCAGAGGCTTTTATGACATAATCTAAAAGATTCTATTATATATTCTATATTTCTAAAAAGATTTCTATACAGTGAGTCCCAGAAGAAATGTCTAAATTCATTTAAAATTCAGCGGTAAGTTTTTTCAAAAAACGCTCGTACCCGTCGATTTTGATTTTTTAATATTTTTTTTGTGGTAATTTCATGTATACAGGGTAGCTCAAAAGTAAGTTACGACCATCAACTTCATTTTTTCAAATGAAAACATATATTTTTTATTTCATTTTTGAATTTTGCATTGAATTCTAAGCATGTTTCATGTACCATGTCCTATACATAAACTCAACAGTTATTGAAAAAATTAGGATTGACCATATCTATAAGTAAGACCTGTTTGTTAAAAAAAAACACAACAAAATCAAATTAAATGTTGAAAATGTGCGCCATTTACGGCTTGACAATATCCAAGACGATCAATAAACTCTCTTTGCACGTTTCCAACCATTTCCGGAGTTATGACACGCACTTCTCTTCGGATCCTTTCTTTCAACTCCTGCATATTGTTTGGCCTGTTAACAAATACTTTTGATTTGAGGTAACCCCACAAAAAAAGTCCAGCGGAGTTAGGTCTGGCGATCTAGCAGGCCATTCGATAGGTCCTCTCCGATTGGGAAAGGTTTCATCCAAAAATGTGCGCACAGTGGCCGCATAGTGCGGAGGAGCACCATCTTGTTGGAATATCAGTTCTTCGTCAGGGGAGTCTGGATCCAATGGATTCGGAAATAAAGCCACTAATGCTGGAATTAATTCCAGTTGGAGAAATTCTAGATATATTTGTCCAGTTAAAGACTGTTCAAAGAAAAATGGACCAATTACTCTTTCGCGTACGATTCCACACCAAACATTTATTTTCTTAGGGTACTGGCTGTGAACCTCTATCATCCAATGCGGATTTTCTGTTGCCCAATATCGACAATTTTGTCTGTTCACATTACCATTCAAATAGAACGTAGCTTCATCCAAAAAAATAATATTTTTACTAAATTATTATCTAGATTGCACATATTTTGCATGTGTCCGCAAAACTAACTTCGCCTATCGAAATCATCTTCAAATAACTCATGCACTGGAATAACTTTGTATGGGTGATATTTGCGCTTTTGAACTACTCGGTCAACAACAGATTTCGGCATGTGTAAATCGGCCCCAATGTGCGACAGGGGAGTACATGGATTTTCTTCCAAGGAAAGCAAAACGTCAAGTTGTTCATTTTCATCTCGAGTAGGACGACCAGATTTAGGCAAATCTCTAACATGACCGAATTCTCTAAACTTAGCCTCTATTCTACTCACCATCTTTTGACATATGGGAGGACGATCAGGATGGATTTCATTAAATAATTGGGCTGTTTCTATTTGAGTACGTGTTTTATCACCAAACCCAACCATGCATAGAATTTCAATTTTTTCCCGTTCCGTTAACTTCACCATTATTGTGAAAACCGCAACTTTGAAACTACGCTTGACAATAATTATACTTATTTGAAATAAAATTGTCATACAGTTTCTATGGAAATAAACGGTGACAGTGAGACAGTACACTCTTACTTATTATGGAGCCCAAAATACCATATTGCATTGCCAGACGATTTGATAGATCGTTGGATTCCCTAAATGATATGTTCAATCCTAATTTTTTCAATAACTGTTGAGTTTATGTATAGGACATGGTACATGAAACATGCTTAGAATTCAATGCAAAATTAAAAAATTAAATAAAAAATATATGTTTTCATTTGAAAAAATGAAGTTGATGGTCGTAACTTATTTTTGAGCTACCCTGTATACATGAAATTACCACAAAAAAAAAAATTAAAAAATCAAAATCGACGGGTACGAGCGTTTTTTGAAAAAACTTACCGCTGAATTTTAAATGAATTTAGACATTTCTTCTGGGACTCACTGTATATGTTCTAAACACAAATAATATCATTAAATACTTTTGACCAGAATTTAGGCAAACTATCCCATAGCGCGACACGTCAAAACAAAGAAAACTCATTACGAAATCTCTAAGAAACTTTTAGCGGCTCTTTGACTTTCCCGAAGCCTTTATTGTGTGTTTTTATTTTTACTTACACCGTTTTAATTATACATTTCGTATCGCGTATTTAACTAAGGGCGTTTCATTTCCATTTTCTCACTGTTTAAATGCCTGGTAAAGCTCTTTGTTAACGGATGAAACTAGATAAAGATTATTTGGTGTTTTTAAAGGAGTAATAGGATTTGGGGTTGCCACCTCAGATGGTATAAATAATGTATTTTTCCTCATCTAATTCGTTCATTCTTAGGTTTTTACTACCCATTGGTCCATATTGAGTTTCCTCAACATTATAGGATTAATTAGTTGAGTTAGTAGATACTTTGTGGAAAGTTGTAATTAATATTAACATGTTATCGGCACTGATAGATAGATAGCTTACGTTTGTCTTGCTTGAGCTTTTCAGTTATTGAGTCATAATAGCTTATAGCAAATACGTTGAGCTTCAAGCTATGTAAATTTTCTCTGAGAACGTTCTTAAGATTATTAAAAAGGATCTATTAGTGTAAGAACCCTTGATCGCTGAAACAAAAATAAATTACAGGGACGTACCCTGTACTAGGGGTATTGTAATGAAGATGGTCAATTTAAGGGACAAAACGTCGGAACACCAGTATGTGTTGTATACGGCTGAACGTAGATTTAGTTCCTCTTTCATATTTTAAACAAAAATCCAGGCCCGTATAAAATTAAGTTGATGATGGTGACACAAAGACGAAACGTCGCATTAAAGATGGAGAATAAAAAGTAGCAATGAGAAAGTGAAATTTGTTTTTCGATATTTCTTCGTCAAGTCAACAAAGTCAGGAGAGAATAAAAACCGAAACCAAAATCTTAGATCTTTACAAATATTACGCAACTTTGCCCCAATTCAGCCGACTTCGTATCTCTTACCGTTTCCGAAATCCCAATGGTGAAGGACGAATTTGTTACACTCTGTATAGAGGGTGTTATGGAAATAACTTATTATATTTAAATGGGTGAGTCCTTCGGTGTCCTGAGAAAATCTACATATATCTCGAATATCTAAATACTACGGTAAAAACCCTTTTTACTGGTTTCAGTTAGCAATGTGACTCTAGTGAGTATACTAACAGTGTTATCAGATCACACCGCGTGTCTCGCCCTTGCGTGGATACCGGCTTCGCGCCATTATCGTTGCTTTAGTATGTTTCGAGACTCGGGAGTGGGATAACGCTGTGATGTGATTTCAAATTTGTGTGATATTATCTACTGTTCGTTCGGTTGAAAAATATACTTTTTGTGTTTTATTTTTTTATGGAATTTAATTGTAAAACTGATTATTTTAAAATAAGATCGAAGGTGTACCTTAAAATTGTAGTTTTTTTCTTTCTAAAAAGACGTAGGTATTGTTGTCAAAAACTGAACACGTGCGTTTAGAACTCTGTGTTGCAATATGACAATATCGCCTATAATGCGCTAATCTCTTTTGAACCTCGAGATTGCCTCAATAAATTATCGATTGCGAAGGTCCTCAGGAGCGGCCATGTAACTTTTGAGATTTCATATAAAGTGTATATCTCGCTTAATAATTCAAAGCGCCATTTATGGTTATTTTTCATCAATTTATTTTCATCTCGGGATTTGCCGGTTTAAATATAATACGTTATTTCCATAACACACTGTATATGGATGATTGGCTCGAACACACGCGAAGGACGGGTACATCCTTATTAAATAAAAATGAATAATCAAAATTTCCCTCTAACCTAAACTGATTACCGCAAATTAATGATTTTAACGATGTTTTTAAAAAATGCAAATGAGTGTTTGCCCCGGACGCATAAACAACTTAATATTTAGAGAATTATCAGACCTGAAAATGGGATTTAAAGGGGAAAGGAATAATTAAAAGGGGGAAAAGAAAACACCTCGTTAAAGCTTTAACTGACAGCTATATTTAGAGAAATCAATTATTTTTTTTTTATATTTATCGCCGGCTATTCAATTTGGTTAATTACAATACAAGGCACTAACTACATACAGTTGGGCTGGGAAAAGAATTAAGGTTCGTCATAATTTTACAGTAATATTGTAAAAAGGTAAAACAGTAACCCTTTTATTTGGAAACGAAATACAATTAATTCCAATCTATATGTCAATATTTGTCATTCAAAGTATAAGTGCTCTAATTGTCTTATGAACCGTGTATTTTATAATACTTTTTCTATTTGGGTCTTTAAAGTTTGAAAAACTTAAAAAATATAGTAGGTTTTTTCCATTTGAGTTAATATTTTCTTTGTTGGTTGGCAATACTTTTACAATTTAATAAAATGTGACAAGTATCGGATATGCCATGATAGAAACAATTGAACACAACAAAGCTTCTTCCCATCCGTCATAATTAAATATAAATATATTATTAAAGTTAATAAAAATGAGTCAGGAAGAAAGTTGTACTCCGTCAGAAATACGAGAAATTGCAGAAAATACTTTGAGTTATGGTGCGAGCAGAACAAAGTTCAAAATATGGAACAAAATAATAAATAATACTATTGAACAAAAGATTGTATCGACACAGAATCTGACAGGAATAACAAATGTTTACAGTAACTATAAATATGTATATATAAAGTAATATGTATAATCTATTTAAGAAATAAAAAGTCTATGCTTGTCAGGTGGTATTAATATCAAATATTTTTTATATACGGAGGGTTTAACACATTGTTAAATAATTAAATTTTAATCGTTGATAGAATCTGCTTGGCTTGAAACTATTTATTTTTTTCAGATCGTTTTTTGAATTTTTTATGCCATTTCCATTATGAGGCAACTTTAAATCGCTTCAGTGAATACGGCCGTATATTCTTCATAACCATTACAAAAGAAAAGCAATAAAAATAAATACAAAACAAATTAAATTTAACAAAGCATATAAAAAAATTCCAAAGTCATTTAAATCCATTTAAATATAAACGCAATCTAAATCTGAAATTCGATCTTTCTTAAGGCTATTATTTAATAACCAGAATTTAATTCCTTTTGTTTTCCGAAATTTCCGCTTGGAGATTTAATTTTTGCAGAGATCAGATTAAATTAATTTCAATAACGATATTTACTAAATGGCGTTTATACACTGGAAAGTTAAATAATTCGAAATTTGAATAATTGTTTTATTTTTAGACGGATTAATTGTTTTGTCAAGATTGAGCCCTCGTGGAAGAAGATAATGGATTATTTCATGACAAATATAGATTAAGAATTGGAAAATTTCTAATGTACTTTTAAAAGAAATTATAAGAATTGTATATAATTCCAATGTTTATTAAATTACCAACCTACCAACGATGTAATAGGGAGAGATCCTTGACATCACATAGAATTCATGGCCAAAGAACATATTACTTTACCTATTAAAATAAAGCTCTAAAACAAGCATATAATTTTAAATTCATAACTGCAAGTTAGGGAAAGTGGCGATTGCCTGGTTTCTCTCAAACAGCTTCACCATCAATGCTGGTGTTCCACACGTGTATCTATTGTCTCCCACTCTCTTCTTCCTACATGCACTAACGGTCTTCTAGTGAAAACCAAAAATCCAATCTCCTCATCTTTCATCTTGAATTCTCATCGTCGCAGGAGCAACGAAGTATTCCGCCTTAACAAGAACCTGGAAGAAATATTGTCTTGGGGTGACAATAACCAAGTGGAATTTAATGCTAAGAGAACCCAGGTAGCAGTTTTCTCTAAAATGGTTTACATTGATATAGTCATGGCAGGACACGCTATTCCATTGGCTTCGTCTGTTAATTTGCTGGAAGTCAATCTAGGAGAAAATATGTCCTGGCAATGGCCAAAGCAGATTCACAGACACAATATATATTAATATATATTTGAAATATATTTATAAATAATAGTATTAAATTAGTGTTATATTAATATAAAGTACATAATAAACAATATATGCATAGTCAAGAATTATGGATTTGTACGATTGTTAGTACAGGGTGTCCATTTTTGGGTAGTTTTACGGGGTATCTCCGTTATTAGTGAAGATAGAAGGACGCAGTTTTTCGCAGCACGCAGCTACTTTTTTGTCAAACAGGAGATGCCGTAATCAGGCCGCCTTATTTTTGATATGCGGGATGTTTTTGAGAATTGTGCATTCCCCCAAATCTCGATTACCCCGTGACGTATCAAAAAGAAATAAAATGTCATTTTTGTAGTTTTTTACGTAGAATCCAGTGACGTACCAGCACTGGTAAAATGAGCCTCGTCAGACCATATAACGGGTTTTTAAAAATTGTTTTCTGTGTTCATATTTTGTAAATACCAATTGCAAACCTCTATACGGGCGCTGTGCATCACCAGGATGTAAGTTTTGTATACGGTGGAATTTATATGGCTTAAAATTGTGTTTTTTTAAGGATTGTTTGCACTCTTGATTTAATTCCGACCGAACCTTCAACTATTCTGCAAGAACTACTTGAATTCATTTCAATTGAAACTAACACATTTATTTCATCAGTCTCGCCATTATCCTTGTGGTAGATTTTAGGGCGAGGTTTAGAAAATGAACCGTGTTCAATAAAAATTGATTTTATTCCTGAAAAAATTCGTTTATCCGGTTGTCGTCTTTCGGGATATTTACAAGTAATTTAAGAAAATTTATAAATTTCATACTTTACTTTACATTTACCTATTCAAATACATTTCTAATGCTCCATCTGCATTTTCGTTACACTGGATATAACAAACGAGCATGTCGTACTTCTCATGCTCTGCCATAATTAGGACAAACTGTTTTTTCACTATTAATTAGAAATTTGAAAACAACTTAAAGAGCCTGAATGCTCTGACAGAATTAGAAGATTTTATTATTATGATACATAGGACTGTGTTCTATTGTTTGTTTTTAATATCCGTCATGGCCTACTAAAAAAAAATGGTATATTTTCGAAAACTGTATATTTCGGGCCTAATACTAAGACTAAAAATAAATTGTTATATATTTTTGAGAAGCGTGTTACAAACTAAATTATATTATTAAAAAATATATAGGGTGACCCATTTAAAAAAAGCAAATTTGTTTATTTTTATTTCCTTGAAAACTATTGAATGTAGAAAAAATCTGAGCACGTCACTGGATTCTACGTAAAAACTACAAAAAGAACATTTTATTCACAGGGCCAACACTCCATTCATAAATCTGTTGGAAAGTGAGTTTGTGATTGTTTGAAATGTTATTGAAAATCAGTAATGGGTGGAAGAGTGACAAAACATGTTGGTCTCCCTAATGGCAACAATGTTGAAGTCTGGTTAAATCAAAGATCGTACAAGGTTAAATCCAATAACGTTTAAAAGGTTATGGAGCGCTCTTCATTGTGTCGGAGCGGAGCTAGTCTGGGCAAAAAGCCCAACAAGGGCGTATAATTTACTTTGAGATTCTTTACGTTTAACTATATTATCTATTCAAAAAGTGTAGTTTCGAATATTGGATATTTATAAAAAAAGATAGAAATATTGATCCAGTTTTTATATACAGTGTATCCAAGGATGGATTTAACTATTTATGCTTAGCATCAATATTTTTGGTGTATTCATTACTGGATGATACTCTCCAGATATAAAAGTGTATATTTCTAGCCAGATTGTTATATTTATCACTAAGACATCTTGCAAAATCCCAATTAAAAATTTGTAAATTTGACAATTACAACTGGTTTAAGGCCACTAAGGCATATTGTACACTAAAGTGATTAATTAAATAAGTAAATTAAAATATTATGTACCTAAACAAGTTAGATCAAATATATAAAAATAAATAAATAAATTATATAAAACCTGTCTTCACGTACTTGTTTAATGTACGTTGTTTAAATATAGAAAAATAAAGATGTAAAATATTTTGATGGGACTGTTCCTTTCTTCAGTATTTTATTCCCATGTACATTACCTACATAATCTTCTTTTGTGAAGTGTTTCTCACAAATAACTGTTGCATCACCTGGACTATAATTATTCCTTCTAAGGGCATGTATCCAAATTTGCCGTAGGCTACGGCCCTTTAGTATCATAACGAAGTGGATAAACATTTGGTACATTCTTAAACAAACCGAATTTTCATAGTGATGCAAACTCAAAATCAAATTTCTAAATATATTTACTAACCTGTGAAATTTGAATTTAACACCATTGCATCTTCTAGTGAAGTATTTTATGGCCGCACAAGACTCAACCATCTTGTAAATGCAAGATTTATATTAAGAAATAAACCAACTCGACTGCTTTTTGCCCGGACTAGCACCACGGACCGGTCCATAACCTTTTAAACGTCAATTGTGAGTCAGAAATCATATCAATACAATCATATTAAAACATAACCATACTTACCGAAGAAAAGATAAATCCTTGCTTAAATGATCCACTCTTTTACAAACTATACATGAATGCACCATCATTGTTTATAATAAAGACGATTTTTCACCAATACTCACAAAAAAATAAAATAAAAACAACCAAGTATATAAACACTCCTTTAAAAGCGGTTAGTAGCGAGGTAGCGAGTAGCAACAGTGTATTCTTCTTCCATTGATAAAGTTTGACCGTTTGCCGCCGAGCGTAGTATCTTTTAACTTGATGTTGTCAGAGTGCAGTCGGTTTATTTCAAACTTTTATGTATAATTTTTTTAAATCTCTCAAGGCCTATTCACAATTTATATTAAAATTATTGGGAAATAAATTTATTTTAAAAGCAATTGCGGATTAACCTTAAACCAGTTGCAATTGTCAAATTAACAAATTTTTAATTGGGATTTTGCAGATACCTTAGCGATAAATAGGACAATCTGGCTATGCTGCAAGCATAACAGCAAGGTGGGGAGTGCACGTTTACAATCCTTACGTCGACTTCAAATGTAAACATTTCTATCTGGAGTTTGTAAGATCTTTGATTTTATTTCTTTTCGATACGTTACGGGGTAACCGAGATATGGGAGGTGTCCTAAAATGCACAATTCTCAAAAACATCCCGTATATCAAAAACAAGGCGGCCTAGAAAAATTCTGATTACGGCATCTTCTGTTTGACAAAAAAGTGCTGCGAAAATCGCATCCTTCTATCTTTACTAATAACGGAGATACCCCGTAAAACTACCCAAAAATGGACACCCTGTACACTGTAGTAGTACAAACTTGATTATGATTGATAGCTACCTATTCTCACGTTACCGCCTCTACCGTGGAATTATCGCTGTAATTCATACGAAAGACCACACTTCTTATGGGATTTTTTACATATGAGGGAAATATTCGAAACAATTGTTATGAATGAAAATTTAATGAAGATCTATACACATTGTGGGATGATAGCTTAATTTTTAAAGTAATTATGATGACCCAGCAATGTTTAAACCCCTTTATAGTCGATATTAGAATGCGAGTAGTTGAAAATTAAATTGATTACAGAGCGCAGTCACTATAATAATTGAGCCACATCAAACATTCGTCGATTACAAGTATACGTAAACTAATAATAATTAAAATTACCGACCAATATTGATGTGGAAATTTCTATTACTGCCGTCAGTCCGTCATTTAAATCACTTTTCAGTAAACAATGACGTTAAATCATATACCCATATTGAAAGCAATTATTCAGTTTTATTGACTCGATTTCGTGTTGCATCTGACAGCCGTATCGATAATTCGGTATGATCTGTCAAATGTTCGATGACGAGCGAAAAAATAAGCTATATTTTTATAGCATCCTCATTAGGTGCTCGATTTGTTGAGTGCCACTTTATATTTGATGCGATGTTTTTTCAATTTTTCACGGTAAAAGGGCGAATGGAACAGAGTTTTTGTGTTTTGCATGTCATATCACGTAGAACTTGAGCTAAAAATCAGAGGTGATATGCATGGATTTCTTCAGAAAATTGGTTTTGCGTTAGAACAGTCAAAAAAGACTTGACAATATATTTCGAAGGGAAAAAATTAGACGGTATACTGTAACTTAAGTTATACTCAACGTTCAAAATTATGTCAAAGGAAACATCATAATATGAATTAGGATTTTACCTAAAAATAGTAAAATAAATAAAATTATTTATCTGTATTTATTATATCTACAGTGAACGGCAAAAAGTTGACCACATATACGGGATACTTTTTTATTATTGAAATATTATAACCTAAAAACGTGTCACGTGACTATTCGTTTGGCTGGATATATTTTCTCATGGAAAACTGGTATTAAACACATCCAGTTACACGATAAAAAGTCAAATTTTAATTTTTAGCGAACAAATTTTTTTAAAAACACAAAAATAAACTCCTGGACAAAATTAACGCAACATCGTAAATTTCCCATATTTTTGATGCTATTTTTTTTCTGAATTTATGATCCGATTTGAATGATTTTTTTTTGCAATGTAGGTTGGTTCCTTGACAATGTCATAGTTTTCACTGCTTATGATAAAAATTTAATTTTCGATTTATACTGGGTGTACTAAAAATGCTATGTTTTTTTCCGAAAATTCGTATCACCCTGTGGAGTATATTAGCAACCGAAGCATATTGCAGTTGACATTAAACGGTAGGTCCATCTTTCACCAACATTTTCTTTTTTGGTTTACTTCATTATCTCTGTTATTAAAGGAGATACACCGTTTTATAGCGTAACATGTTTTTATAGATTTTAATATTCAACACATTCATTGTTAAATATTTTCAAATAGGTTTCAAGATTAAAATACTCGTCGGGCAACTGGGCATACGAAACCAACGTTTAATAAGCAGTTTCCGAACAGTTTTTATCAGTATGGCGAATTTTATTTGACCTTTGTAACGTTAAAACACAACATTTGCTGACACATCGCTTGCAATGTCAGAAAAAGTCCATAAGTCTACTTGAAAACATTTAACAATGAATGTGTTGAATATTAAAGTCTATAAAAACATGTTACGCTATAAAACGGTGTATCTCTTTTAATAACAGAGATAATGAAGTAAACCAAAAAAGGGAATGTTGGGGAAAGATGGACTTATCGTTTAATGTCCACTGCAATATGTTTCGGTTGCTAATATACTCCACAGGGTGATGCGAATTTTTGGGAAAAAACATAGCATTTTTAGTACACCCAGTATAAATCGGAAATTAAATTTTTATCATAAACAGCGAAAACTATGACATTGTCAAGGAACCAACCTACAATGCAAAAAAAAATCATTCAAATCGGATCCTAAATTCAGAAAAAAAATAGAATCAAAAATATGGCAAATTTATGATGTTGCGTTAATTTTGTACAGGAGTTTATTTAGATAATAGTTTGTTTTTGTGGTTTTCGATCATTGAACAGATTTTTATTATATTCCTGGCAATATAAAACTTATGAAACTGAACTAATACTGGATATTTTTCTTAAAAATTATAATTTTTGGACATTTCGGTCTAAACTTTGCAAAAGAATATAAGATTAAATTCTAAACACTCTTTTAAAATAGCTTTTTTCGATATCTCATCATCTAATACCGATTTTCCAGGACAAAATATTTTTTTTCAATTTTCCAGCCAAACGAGTAGTCACGTGATAAATGTCAAAAGATTTTAGGTTACCATTACCATAGGTTAATATTTCAATATTTTCCAACTTCTTGCCAGCCACTGTTATTATTTATTTATTTATTAAATCTACGGGATACCCCATTGTATAATTTTACAATTAATTACTTATCTATTTAACAAAGTAAAAAGTTTTAGAACTAGTTAGAATACATAACATACGACTTTACATTATACGATAAATAATATTCAATGAATATAAATTAATATTTTTTATTCGTTTTGTTTTGGGTGTGCACTTGCGCATGTGCTCCTGTGTAAGAACTGCCACAGCTAACGAGATAATAAATAGCCTCTCAGAATAGTCACGACTCATTATGAACGGTTCTATTTGAATTTATTGAATAATGAAATACTCTGATTTATATGCAAGAAAAGTGAAAAGTATAATAATTCCAGTATTTTATTATGTATATTGAATATACAAAAGTTTTAATAAAAATCTCCGTTGAGGAAACTTAAAAAGTTTCCACAGATTTTATTTCAACCAATTTCAGGAAATAACTTTCCTTTTCATTATCTTAGTTACTGGATTTCCTAGCCTGGATTGCTTTGCGTAAATAAAAATATCAATTTACATCACCTTTCATTGTTTTTGTTGGGAGAAAATATTAGTAAAGTTTTAAATTACCTTTTGCAGGTTTTACTGAGTTCTTTTATTTTCTGGTCTAAAGATGAAAGAGGTTAAACTTTATACATGTTTTATGTTCCCTTATTTTTACTACAGAACTGAAATTATCAAATATATGAGCTGGCCTATCCAAACCGAGAAATGCACCATGCAGTGTTTGTAATAAATTCTTCAAAGTACATCATAGACGGAACACAGAAGTGGTAAAAGAACTCACTATAATTTCAAAAATAAAAATCACACAAAATCTACTAGATTTTAGGCATAAATTTAAAGTTAACATTATTCGTACATTTTTTCTTACTCATTATTTCCGAACTACTCATACATAATCAGGTGGATTCGGTCTATACAGACTTCTCCAAAGCATTCGATAGGGTTTGTTCGTATCAGAATTTCAGGTTTACTCTGGGGTTCCGCAGGGATCTCATTGCTCACCGCTTCTGTTCAACATTTTCATTAACGATGTGTTTGATTATATTTTACATGCCAGGAGAAGATGCTGATGACTTGAAGTTGTATAAGATAATAAATTGCATTCAGGATAGTATTGACTTGCAGAGAGATATTGATGATCTGTGGAAGTGGTCTCAGATAAACCATATTAACATTAACATCGAAAAATGTTGCTATATTAGTTATTATAAAAGGCTCGTAAGAATTCCAACAGTGTACCATATTGATAATATTCAACTTGAATACAAAAACGTAGTAAAAGATTTAGGTGTTTATTTTGACGAGCGTGTAACTTTCAATGACCATATAGTGAGAATTTCTCAGAATGGTATAACATGTTTGGTTTCGTTTATAGAAATTGTCAAGATTTGTCACTAGAATCGCTCGAATCTTGAATTAATCGAACGCATCCACAACAAGTTCTTGATGACGAGACTTGCTCGCACGTGCGATTAAGTAGTGCAGTTTCTCTGTAGGTAACAGGGCGGGTGGCAACGGGGATAGCAGGGCTATGGCGATTGTACATGGAAAAGGCGCACAGTTTTTGTGTGTACCGCGCGCTGTTGTCTGTTCGTGCATCTAGTTAGAAATTCGAGCGTGTATGTTTTAATATTTTAATATTATATATTTATTAAGTTAAAATGAATAGTTGACGGTGGACTATTTAAGAAATAACTTTAGCTCTTTGAGTTTGGAGCAAAAAATTGAAGTGAAGAATGCGGGAACACCTAAACCCGAAATTAATTTAACGCAGACCACAAAGGGTAAATCTAGGGACTTTATTAGAAAGTTTAAAAATTAAATATATGAAAAAAAAATTTACAGAACAAACCCAAACTTAATGAGCCTGTTATTGATCAATTTTCTACAATTAAGAACCGAAGAATGGACTTTAGGTTTAAGTACTATTGTGTAGGGTTGATAAATGTTGTGTATATCGATAAATGATACTCGATATGATTTTAAACCATTTTACTTAAGGATTTAAACTAAATTTAAGAATGCCAACTTGTCAGTCTCGTTGCTCGATTCGTTCTCGTCATAAAACAGTTAACTATTGTTCTCGTCTTGGTTGCGCCTAATGACGTAGCCGTAGATGGCGTAGTGGTATTAGACATCATTCGGTTTACTTGATAACTCGTAGTTAGCGGTAGCAGTATTGGACGTCATTCGGTTTTCTTGATAGCTCGTAGATGGCTTTAGTAGTATTAGTAGTGGACTGTATAAATATTGTTACGAGGGTTGCATGCGACGACGTTAAGATCCGACAGCTATACACACTAAGAAAATCTTTCATATTTTCCAAAAGTTGTATTTCCTTGTGTAAAATTAAAAAATAAATAAAAATGTTTTACCTAACGCATTTTCTTATTACTTATTTTCTTTCTACATTTAAAACGCCTAGAAAGTAATTCTTTGGTCGTTACACAAAAATAAAATTTTAAAAATAATTTCCCCATACTTGTGAACCCCCTGTATCATAGGTCACGAGCCGCCACTGGTTGTCAAGTGTTTAAATCATTAACCTTAAGACGTTTAGGACATACGTTCATATGAGGCTTTTTCTGAAAATGGATGCAAGAATAATCTCCTTAAGTATTAGCATGTTATTAAGAAACTGCGAATACAATTTTCAACGGAATTTAAAGCAAACCCTAATTGACGATAGTTTGGCTAGTAATCTTTTTCGCAATTAATTTTCCAGACAATTTATCTGTTGCGTCACCGACCGACCGGTCTTGAACGGCCATCTTGCCGGAGAAGAGAAATTACGAAATACGTTACTGAGTGGCTGGCACGAGTTTCATTTCCACATCCGGGATTTATTTGAGTGTCCGATCACGGACGAGCGTCTATTGGCTAATCAATCACTGTAAAGCCATTTAATTGTAAGCGAATGCTTGAAGATGTTTTCAAGGAGTTTAAACATTGTTGATTCGCTACAGCAGTTTAAATCAATTACAATCATGCACAGTTCTATAGTTTTAGAAAATGGCAACGCTGTAATAAGGTACGCGTTTAGATAATTTCGATCTAACATTAGTCATAAATAGGTAATCGTTGTAGGTATTTTTTACAGAAATTCAAATAATATGGAGAAAAAAGCTATATTTTTGGCAATACAGGGGGGTCCACCGAAAACTTAACACCTCGATTTTCCTGCTTTAAAATGAAAATGTAGAAAATCGCTCGGACCCGTCGATTTCTGATTCGAGGGGAATAACTTTTCCGCTTTTTTCATCTCCGTAACTTCAACCCCCTAACGGGGGTGAACACAACCTCTTGATTTTGAATAGGGATGAGGGGTGTTGCGATACCTCATTTTGAAGATCTTATCGAGTACTATCTGACCCGCTTCAAAATCATCTTTAACGAAATGACAAATACAGTGTTACACAAACACAAGTTAACAACGTAAACATAACTCCAAAAACAAGTCAAACTCTGACAGAAACGTCAAAATATAAGAAGAACCCAAATATATAATTCAGAATCTGTAGGTGAGTAAAAAATAAACCAAAAAGTGTACACATTCACTGGCGCCACTGTATACATTAAACGTTATTTTAATTCATTATAGTATATGTGCAAATCAATATAATTTTGAATGAGGGGTACACGCAATACTGTACACCCCCCCCCCCCCCCCCCCAGTAATGTGTAACACTCTGCCCCAATGCGTTTTTAAAACACGCCAGTTTTTTAGGGAACAAAATTTTTCTAGGTTATGACATGCTAATCTATAAATATGTCCCTCAAGCTTTCAACTATAAAGTTTACGATATATAATTGTCAAAAAGTACAAGACAACCGTAAATCTGTATAAATAATTTACTTTTTAACTTAAAAAATACAAAAAACTTACTTGAGGGGTATAAACAATTCACATTTCACCACGCGTCCGGATAATTAAAGCTTGTAGTCTTAACTGGAAGTCGCAATTATTCCAGCGCAATGATGCTTGGCTTAAGGTTATAATTCCGATTATAACACTATACCGCGTGTAACACTATGCCCCGCCTTCCCCTACGCATGACAAATGCATTCAATATAATTAATATTATACTTTTCGGTTTCAAACGCAGGAGGTAGATTTGGGACTTTCGGTATGGACCTGGCATCATTGATTACTCTTTAAAACTTTGTATGATTCTGCCAGAATTAAAACAATTCTGTCTATTTATTAATTAAAGGTTTTTGGTTATACTCAAGATTAAAGCGAAAAGTTTCTAATAATTTTATTTTTAAAGCATTCAGGCCGCGTTTAAACACGGGTTTCTTGTCGCGGCGTTCCTTGTCGCGGCGCTTTCTAAATACATTCTTTTTATGGACTGAAAAGGCGCGACAAGAAACGCGTGAGTAAAAGGGATCAAAAGCGCCCATTTAGAAAAATGTGTCTAGAAAAAGCAGCGACAAGGAACTTCGCGACAAGAAACGCGTGCATAAAAGAGGCCCAAATGCTGTTACATGACATTTAAGTAGCAAATCTGACAATTTTACACTTCATAGTTGTGAGATATACCTCCGGGAAAATGTATTCTGTTTGAAGCTAACAATATATGCTATAAGAATATTCTTAAAAGTTTTATAAAGAAAGAAACATTGATTACGAATATTTGCATCAAAACGATTTTGAACGTAATCTTCTCTTTTATTGATTTTTTCGTAATTGCCTGACAAAGAAGTTCCACCATTAAGTAAACAAGAGTATGTAATCCAGACACACATACTTGTAATCAAATTATATCGTCTCCAGACTTTGTAAGCGAAAACAAATATCACGCCGCCTCAACAAACACAAGTCTATTTGCCATGGAGGCCTAGTGCAAGCAAATGGTTTGTGCGTCGGTGTGTATCTATTTCCGTTTGTTCGTCAAATAATTGCCTTACGGCTGGAAGTCAACATACATTCCCGCGCCCTAAATCCCTTTTCCCACTTAGCAGCCGCTTCGTCTAACCAAATAAGTAAGTTCTCTGATAGCAAGGTAATAAATTAATTTATTTCAAGGCAATTATTTAATAATATTATCAATTCCTTTCGGTTGGCACTTGTTTGTCAAGAATAACGTATTTGCACCCACTGGAATTTGTTTTTTGTGGGTGGGGGTTGGGGGGTTATGCTGAAAATTGAGAAAGTGTTGTATGTAGTAAATTAAATAAATTAAACCTTTGATTTGTTTTTTTATTTCTTTTTTAAAGGTAAAGACACTCATAGTCTGCTCCACTAGATTAATAAAGAAGTTAATTTCCAAGGCATATACCGTCATCTTCAGTGGAAAAAAATATATGACAATATGCCGAAAACTTATGACATTGTCATAAATGGAAAACTTATTAGGTATTTCTTAAAACGACTAAATTATGATTTTAGTAACATTTCAAAAAACGCTAATGAAAATTTGAAATAAATATGTGATGACTATCTACCTTTTGTAGCAGAAAAATTTTTGAAAAATAATTCATCAATAAATTATGAAAAAACTAAGCAAAAACTATGAAAAAAAAGTGTAAAATGGAACAACATTATTATTAAATTTTTTTGGATAAATTATTTTCAAAAGAGAATAAAAAAGTATGAAAAAAGAATTTAACTTTTGTTTATAAAACTTATGGAGCAGACTATAAGTTTCTTTACTCTACTTCAAACAATATATATATTTTTTTAAGGTTCTGGGGAGTGGGTTTATTACACCCCCTACCCCCTCTAACCATCCAATGTTTGGATTAAATTAGGTTGTTTTAATATACCTTTTTTGCTTTTTCCTTGATACTCCTAGCTGGCTCCTTAATTTTAAAATAGAAGAAAACACAAAGAACAGTAACGTAATAATAGGGGATTTCTAAATGAGAAAACATTGGTGATGGTTTATAAAGCATTTATGGAGTCGCTAGATATGGAATAATTGTCTGGGATGGTGCGTATGGCACAGTACGTAATAAGTTAAATATAACACAAAAATATATTCTTAAAATTATATTTAAAAAAAATAAAAGATTTCCAACAAATTTATTGTTTTCGAAATATACTGTAAATATTAGAACTTTATATATCAGCAGTATATGTAATTTTGTTTATCGGTGTAAGACCAAGTTAAACTATGTAGATCACTCTACCGAAACAAGGACTAAATCTAATAAGAAATTTAAATTACCAAAAAATTTTACAATCGCCAATAAAAAGTTTATGGATTATTTAGCACCAAAATCATTAAATTTACTCCCAGATAATATAAAATCAATTAAAAATATAAAAAATTTTAGTAAACAGTGTAATCAGTATGTTTATCTGATTACAGAAAAGTTTTCAACTTTTTCACTAAATCAATAAGGATGGTGGGTATGTTTCAGTAACATGTGTCACATAGAATTATAATATAGATAATATAAATAAAAATAGAAAATAATAATATACAGGGAGTTATGGAAATGACGTATTATATTTAAACCGGTAAATCCCGAGATGAAAATAAATTGAAGAAAAATAACCATAAATTGCGCTTTGAATTATTAAGCGAAATATACACTTTATATGAAATCTCAAAATTTACGTGGTCGATACTAAGGCCCTTCGCAATCAATATTTTATTGAGGCAGTCTTGAGGTTCAGAGGAGGATAGCGCATTATTGCGATGTTGTCATATTGCAACACAGAATTCTAAACGCACGTGTTCAGTTTTTGAAAACAAGACGTCTTTGACGCGGGTTATCACTCACTTCTTTTTCAAACTTTTTAGACAAATAAAACTACAATTTTAAGGTACATACTCTCTTACCTTCGACCCTATTTTAAAATAATCCGTTTTATAATTAAATTCCATAAAATAATAAAACACAAAAAGTATGTTTTTCAACAGAATCAACACTAGATAATATCACACAACTTTGAAATCACATCACAACATTTCTTATTATGAATTATTTCACAACAAAAAATAATCGGGCAATACAACTAACAAAACGTTTAAAATTCGTATACGTCAAGCACGTGGAGCCCTCGACACGACGTCGTTCCACTCCCCAGTCTCGAAACATACTGAAGTATGAAGGGCGCGCCGCCAGCATTCAACCAAGGGCGAGACACGCGGTGTGATCTGACAACACTGTTAGTATACTCTAGAGGCCCACATTGTTGCTAAGTGAATCCAGATGGAACGGTGCGTGGGTAAAAAGGGTTTTTACCTTAGTATTTAGATATTCGATTTTAAAAAAGACTTTCTCTAGGACTGCCTAGGAGTCACCCATTTAAATATAATAAGTCATTCCCATAACACCCTGTACATATGTCTAATTTTAGATTTCGACACATACGGGTGTTTTGCACCTAGGTATCTATTATTGGTTTCTGATATTCATTATATTATATTATATATTAAAAATGTTAAAATGTTTAAAAATAAATGTTATATGTTAAATAATAATAATATTAGAAATCTGAAATATTCGTCAAATTTATTGTGAAGAATATTTTCTGCCTTCGTGGTATAACCTCCTAGGAGGAGTAAATGTTACCCTTAAAATCTTAAATGAGAAGGGGGGTCATTATTTTAAAGGTCCTTTAAAATTTTCCATTATAAAAATAGTATTTCCTGTTTCTACGTATTAGAATATAAACAGGCAGTTTATTTTATTCCTTTAACAGCATTCGTATAAAGGAGTATCGGAAATGTAACATCGAATAATGGAAATATACAGCTTTAAGAAAACAATACAACGTTACCGTTGCAACTTGGTGTGAATAAATAAACTTTGAATCCGAATATAATGTTTTTAAAATGAAAAATTTTCCTTTGCGATATATAAGACGGAGTGGGCTTTAAATAAAATTTATATTCGTATTCAGATAGGAAATAAGGGAATCAGAAGTATATAGGGGATAAAGTAACAGTTTTTTTTAACAAGGAAATCATTCTGGGGCTGGCGACTTGTACGGTTTTTTTTTATAAATTAGTTAAACCTATTTTTGATCACGAAGCTTCTGGTTCAAATAAGAAGCAAGAAAAATAGAACATCACATTTGTTATCTCACAACCCCAAAACTAATATTATTATACATTGTCAGATTAGAAGTTTTGTATGGAATTTGGTAAAGATTGACTCTGAACTTGACTTTAAACTTTGAATGTAAGTCATTTTGCACACAAAATTTACACAAACTATTGTGGCCCACTGACGGACACATTTGCTCGCGAGCGTGCATGAATAGCGAAACTTGTATTGTAAATGTGAAGCGCAATATGACTGACTATTCAGGTGGATAGGGTGTTATGGAAATGACGTATTATATTTAAATGGGTGACTCCTTGGGTGTCCTAGAGAAGCGCTACATATTTTTTTTTTAAATCGACCGTTTTAAAAGTGGGGTAAGAAGCCCTCTTACTCACAGGTGACTCCGCGGTAATGAATCATAACTCCCTCAGGCAGTTTATCATAAACACCTGTTACGCTCAATGTTGCCAAATTGTGTAAAAATGTGAAACTTTAGTTTTTATAAAAATAAATATTTAGCTTACTTAGAAATTAAATCCAGGCCGCTGACACGAGTAAGGAATCCAGGGCATAGACACCTTCAGTTCTTTTTTCTATGGGAAGAGGTTTATGCTCATCACGTGCCCTGATGATATGGTGGGACTGCATAATAAGCTTATACCCACTAAACCCTATTCGGCCTCTTATTTCCAATCTCGGGACATAACCCGCATAATGTCGAGAGCAAAAAACACATAGTGAAACATAACAAATTACACTAAATGACTTAAATAAACACACAGACACCCACGAGTTTCAAATTAGATTTTTTGAAGATATGCACCTATTATCAGATTACACAAAAGCACTAAACACTAACGCATAATTACACTATACAATAACACTACTGTACACAACAGCACTTAGAAGATAGGATACAAATTATTTCGCAATAGAAATCCAGAAATAATAAAAACGCTAATTTGTAATGGATTGGGCCTAAAACATAAAATTTATTAATCCTTTTCTGAAGAATAATGAAATAATTTGACAGACAGGACATCCCTTTCATATAGATTATAGACGCGTCCAATGGTAGAATGCTTGGTGCATATTCGGAAAACTAACTAGCGCGGTTGCCATTTCCAAGACTATAATTATACAGGAAATAATATTACAGAAGGAAATTCCCCAATTTATGAATATAATCTTATAAGATATGGAAAGTGGCCACGCTGTATTTTTAGAAATTAACCTAAGGTACTCAATATCGATCGACCGAGTAAACCCGAACTTGTCAAATTAGATGTCAAATTCCAATGTATGGAAAAATTATATTATTTCCCAGACCACCCGATGAAACCTTATACAATAAGATTGTATTTTTGTCTACACAGTAGCACTTTAAAATACTAATTCAGATTGAATGGTACTTATATGTGTCCATGAGACGCATACAAATCCACGCGAAAATTAATGTGAGTTTATGTGGTTTTGTGGGTTTATTGTGCCGGTTTTTATTCGGGTTACCTAGTTGGTGTTTGTTTATAAATTAAGTTGGTTTTAAATAGTCCGAAAAGGTAAATAAAAGTGCATTTTTTTTAAAGGGTGGCATTTATAAACTTTCAAGTTGTTAAAATTCGACGGGTGTCGTTCGAATTGAACAAATGAGAACATACCTGACCATTTATAAACTCCGCGGCGGTTCGTTCGAGTCAGTTCAAGTTTAAAAATCAGAGATTGTTTCGCAGCGAACTGAACTGAACGTAAAAGTTTATAATAATGTACCCTGAAAAATAATCAACTTCGATTCTGTCAAACGGTTATTGACTTTCTAAAGAGTTTACCATGAAAATATGACAACACTGCTCAAAATTCACTGACGTTTTCTGCCATATGTTGCTTTGTGTCCTTTTCTCACAGTGTCACCACGTGCATATTTTTGGTTTGACAATAGGTATTAAATTAAAGCGCCATTTTTGGATATTTTTATTCAATTTGTTTTCATCTCAGGAATTGCCGGTTTAAATATAACACGTCATTTCCATAACACCCTCTGTACCTTGGTAAAGTAGCAAAATAATAATACGTGGCCCGTTTTTTTGCCACACACTGTATCATGCCAGTCGGCACGCATACTATTTTGCAAAAAATTCTATAATTTCAGATATTATATTTTCTATTAGACCTCATATAAAAATTTACCTGTTAAAATTATAATTAGTTTACTTTTTACCTATTATTGGTTCATATTTATTTAGTTCATAAGCATTTGCTGAGTTTACAAACATAAGTTTATTGTTTAGGTTTATGTGTTTACTAAAAGTCCTAAATAAATATATTTTTACAGCAACATGGGTTTATCAGAAGGGTTTGTTCAGTGAATATTTGCTCTTATTGGCTTCAGTTTTATGAATTTCAATTTCGAGTAGAACAGCAAAACCCCTTTTAAAGTATCTGTTATTTTATTTCCGTTATTTCGATAAAAAGGGGCCTCGAAAATAAACAAATATCCTGTTGTCGTGCTGTCTCAACAAATACAGGCATTTACCATCGAACTTCAGACAAGGTTTCGCATATTCCTTTGTTTATTTAGTTTAGCCATGTATAACATTATTTTGTTGACATTATATTTCTTTTACTAGACGACACCTTTAATCATGAATTAAAAAAAAAAATTATTATTATTTTCAAATAAAAATGTTAAACCTTAACACACCACTTTTATTGTGAATGGGTTGGTTGGTTAGTTGGTTGGTTGGTTGGTTAAGGTAGGGGTCGGTTTAAAAGCCCGAACTTCTATCACTGCAGCCTTTCGTCTTATTGTGTACTACGATCTTGTTAGAAGATGTTTGTTCCTTCTATGAGGTCCAGTAACCTTCTACCAAGCTTATCATGTGGGAAGTTGTCACCACGTTGTATGTTCCCGAAGATATTTTGTATTCTAAGAGACAGTGCTACGCAGCGGTATATTATGTGTGAGGTGGTTTCATCCTCTTCGCCGCAGAGTCTGCATGTTGTTTATACCTATCCACCCAAAATTTTTAATTTTCGATAGTAAACCGTGTTTTCCGTTGGACTCCCCTCCACAAACTAAGATCCGGTTACGCTACTGCCTCTGGGAGGGGTAGATGCTACCGTTAAAATCTTAAATAGAAAGGGGGTCAAGTGGTACATAATTTTAAAGGTCATTTAAATTGCTGTCCAATAATACCATAATTTATTGTTGTTTTTAGTATTAGTCTATAAGAAATCGCGTTTCAAAAATTAACATAAGAGAGATTTATAATTTTTAGATTGTTATTTATGTATTTTCTATCCGTAGGTAGTCACGGGTAGTCAGGGGCAAATTTACCGCCAAAAAATGTATATGATTTTTTTTGGTGATTCTAATTCTATTATTATTATTAATGTAAAATCATCTTAAATTGGTAGAATTATTAATCGATTATTAGTCTTATTTGGTTAGTCGTTACATTAATGTTAATAAATAAGCTAATAAAGTAAGATATACAAGAACAGTTCATACCCATAGTAAATAGAACCATATTGAAGTTTGTGTTTCCAAGAGATATGTTTAGATTCTTTGTTAACTAACGGGAATAAATTAGTTAGCTTATCTTCAGTAACTGCATTAACTGTATTAAAATTTGGGAATGTCGTGGAAGTTTGAAACAAGCTAGGTTTATCTTAACTTTCGGCTCGACTGTTTGTTTATTTTCATATGTCTTTGTAACGTAATTTGGTTATATTTAATATTTTATTAGAAAATAATTTTTTTTGATAATTTTATTTCTCAGCATAATTTCCATCGACTTGAAGGCAGTGTCGCCAGCTGTGTTGGTCCATTAGAATAAAATGATTAAAGTCGACCTTCAAACTTCCATCAATTAGTTGGTTGACATCGCTTGGCTTTCCGGATTTAAAAAACGCTCTGGCCATATTTATTAAACGAATTCAAAATACTTCTATATTAGTCATGACTGAAAGTTAACCGTTTCACACTAATTTGAGTATGAAAAGTCTCACTTTAAAGTACGAAAAGTAATTGATTTCACAAAATAAATTCTTACTCTAAACCTATTTAAATAAATTAATTTCTACTATTTTTATCAAGGCAGTGAATGTTTTGTGTATTATTTTCATGTATTTTCTCTGCATAACCCACATGGATACCATATTTCCATTGGTGCTAAAACGACGCAAATTTTGCTTAGTTTTTTGTAATTCGGTTGGGTCATTTTAAAGAAATTATTTCCTTGTTATTAAATTAAAAAATTAATTCCCATCCCAATCCCTTTTTTTAAATAACACCACGTTCTCACAATATAAACGCAAAACTTTGAGGACCATTATAGGAGCTCCTTCTTCTGCAAGGCATACATTTGTGAACTTTTACTGAATTTTAAAGTAGTTTATAATGTGGCCGAGCCGCAGGCTGCTCACCCCTCGCGGAGTATAATGGCAGCAACGAAAAGTTTTAGTTTCCATATAATTCGTATTTTTATGGGCTGCTGTGGTGCTAAAGTGTTAAGCTATCTAAGTCGTAAAACGTCTAACTTGCAAAAATTATCATGTGCATGTCATACACCGATATGTTGTGCCATGCAATCAAACGGGTGTGTGTCGTACATTCGAACATTATATTGTGACTGGCACGCAAAACAGGAAGATATTTATTCGCTTCAATTTAACACAGTGCACGTCTCTGTTTATCCGGATAAGTTGACCAGTCAGTCATGATGTGCAATTAAGGGTGCATATGCGACAAAAGCGTTATTTCGGAGAAGCAATCGCAAACTTGAACGTTAGAAATCCCATGTCATTTTGTGGATTCTGTACATTTAGAGAAATTACATTATAACTTCTTGTATAGTACAAGCACATATCGAGATATTATTATCGAAAACAATATCATCAAAACAATCATCGGTGTGAGTGAAATAAGGTAGCGAAGACCACGAGTTTTAAAAATATCAATAACTTATTATTAAACGATCTCCCTCCATTCAAATATTCGATTTTCATAAAAGTCCCTCTGAAAGGATAATTTATTTCAAATAACCATCAAACCGGTCTTCACGTATGACCTTTTCGCACGGCGAAATCGGAGCCAGGGCATTTGCCGCACCTGATGCATTCTAATTAAATGTCGACTTTCTCGTAAGTGGGTTCAGCAAGTGTATTTGATATGACTATGACTCGGTGTTGAATTTAGTTTCTGCTCTAGTTTTGCCAGCGTGCCTCATATTTGCAAGCACATAACCTCAAAATAAATTACATGGAAATTCAGATTGAGTAGTTTATCTTCTACAGAAAACATATAAAGGTAATTTAATAAATTGCGACAACAAAAATTAGTTACATTTCGATCCATTTAAGTCATATTTAAATAATTTTTCTTTTTAAATTGTTTTTAAATTGTGTATTTTTGAGATCGAATTCTAAAGTAAATTGCACTTTTGCATTGCCACTTTTTCCGCTCTATCTAACAGCGTTAATGTTTTGTAATCCGACGAGTCGTCTTCGAAGGGCCATTATCAACTGTCTTTTTTTAAATACGGTCCTGTTTTCCTGATATTGGAATTTGAGAGCTTTTTTTCTCCCGAATGCAATGATGTATGACACATTGTTGTTTAATGACGTTTCGAGGGACCAGGAAATTTTGGGATACGGTTCTGTATGTCTCCTAATTTTATAAATAATATCTCATAAGTAAGCTCTAAATTTTTACTTATGTTGGACTAGTTCAATAAATAACAAATAATTTAATAATAAACCACACACTTGACATTCCCATTGTGATCGTTTGAGAGCGTTTTAAGAGGTTTTCTATTTTCCAGAAAATATGGAACATAAATTTACAAATGCTGAAAAGTTTGATATTCTATCGCATGTTTTATTTTATCTCAAAAAAACTGTTATGTGGCAGTTAGAAGATATTATTTGTGCGTAGAGAATAACGGAAATCATTTTGAACCCCTGATTATACAGTTCCTTACTTTTTTTCGTTGTTCGTTTTATTACTGTTTTGGAATGATTTTTGTTCACTTATTTGTGGTTTATTATTAAATTATTTGTTATTTATTGAACTAGTCCAACATAAGTAAAAAATTTATAGCTTACTTATGAGATATTATTTAAAAAATTAGGAGTAATACAGGATCGTATCCCAAAATTTCCTGATGTTGTTCAAAAAACCCTCGAAACGTCATTAAACCATACATCATACATCGTTAGATTCGGGAGAAAAAAAGCTCTCAAATTCCAATATCAAGAAAACAAGACCGTATTTAAAAAAATAAAGTTGATAATGGCCCTTCGAAGACGACTCGCCGGATTACAAAACAATTAACGCTGTTAGATAGAGCGGTAAAAGTGGCAATGCAAAAGTACAATTTACTTTAGAATTCGATTTAAAAAAAAAACAGGAAAACAATAAAACGATTTTTCAAAATTTCATATTTTTCCGGATATCTCCGGAACTATTCGGAATTTTAAAACTTTCTATACGGCATATTATTAGGCACGTAAATGCGCAACTTTACCTCTATTTAACCGACTTCGTATCTCTTACGGTTTCCGAGATCCCTGTACTGGCCCTCCTTATCTTGGAAACGTTGTATAACATTCGGTTTTAGGTTTCACGAAGCAAAAATGCATATCAATTTATTCGTGCGCAATAGAATAAAACGGTTAGAGTACAGTAAAACTTCAGCTACCAATCAACGTTAATGATGACTTGCATCAGCAAAAAACATGATTTCCATACTGGCGAGTAGCTTTATAGTTCAAAAAGTTCCTTAATAGCTGTTCACTCTGGGATTATTATTCGCCCCTCGAGCTGCCTTCGTTATATTAATCGTCTGAATAAATATCGACAATTGATGTACTTTTCGGCTTAGGTTCTTTTAACATTTATGACCTTTATACATTATGACCATTAAAATTTTTCCCTAGCAAATGTAGATTTGATTTTGATCCGTTTATAAGACTTATTGAATTAATATTTATAAATATTAATAAATTACGTTACACAGGGGAACTGCTTCGATCAATATATCAAAACCTGTACATAGGGAAATTTTGAAAAATTTGGCTGTTGATGCCATTTCCGGTTATACCGGAAGTTGGTGTCGAATAAACCCTTATATATTATTACATTTTTGGATTCTACGTCCGATTCTAGACAGATTTCGTATATTATATACTTTACCGAAGTCTACACGTGTTTGACATATTTAAGGTTTTAGGTATAAAATTACGTTTGCAGACCTTAAAATAATTATTGATTTTTCCTGTATAGGGAAGCCTTTATTATTTAATTTAGGTTGGATTCCTTATTGAAGTAGTAGATTCTTTATAATATTACAGGGTGTTGTGGAAATAACGTATTATATTTAAATGGGTGACTCCTTGGGTGTCTTAGAAAAGCGCTACATATTTTGTTCTTTTTTAATCGACTGTTTTAAAAGTGGGGTAACAAACACTGTTACTCACAGGTCAGTTCGCGGTACTACCCTGCCGGCTGGAAATCCAGGCACAAAACCAATCATTTTTTTTTTTTCATGGGAACACTTCTGGAAACACTTTATGTACACACAGTAATAGTGAAACGGAACCGATAGTTAGCTTTTGAAAATACAATAATACAGATTATTAGATTTTATTACACGCGACGAAATTTGACGTCCAGAAGAAACGCGTCAATAAAAACAATATTCAAGATTATTTATGGACGGGCAAGATACACGCGTAAACCGAAAAAACAGAGCGGATTGCTGAGAGTGTGTTGGTGATCGACGAGACACAACGTATCCGGCCGCTAGTTGGTCTTTCGCTAACAGACCGCAAGCGTGCGGCTCTATATGAAACTACTTCGCTCAGCCGATGTAAGGCGTCAAGAGGTCATTGGCATTTGACCTAGTGACGTACGTGCCTATTTGAAACTTATTTAATACTATTCCATGTGGTTTTTCGGGTTGTTTAAAACATAGTCCGTCGTAAATGTTATTCAATTAATTGTACAAAAAGGTATTACAGAATGGAAAAGTTTTTAAATAATTTTATTTTGTCTAAAGAGTTTAAGGTGTACATATGACAACACCGGCCAGAATTCCTTGATTGCTTACATGTATCGCAGTGCCACACAGGTGTTTTTCTGGTTTGACGTCAGGTCACTTTTACCGCTGAATGAATTGAAAGTGCAATTTATCGGTATTTTTCTTCAAATTTGTCTTTATCTCAGTAATTGCCGGTTTAAATATAATACATCGTTTCCATCATCCTGTATATGCATAATTTTTTACTTTATTGAATAAAACTTTAGAAATAGAGCATAAACTGGAAGATATTTCTATTATATACTATATTTTTAGGTTATGTTGTTTTATAGTTGTGACTAGAAATTAGTTTACTGACACCGTCAGCTTGTTATATATTTCCGAGTATAGGTATTTCAGATAAATATCTAGTAAAAATGATCTATTTGCAAGGTTAAAGGTTAGTATTTTAAAGTTTTCTATAAAAAATTTTTGTCGAGCCCATAATGCCTAGAAAAGTAATTTCAACGAATTCAAAGTAAGCCTAAAAGCCGAACCCTACTTGCTGCCAACATAAAAAAAATAAAATTTCAGTTTCATAATGTGGCAGGTTATTCAATTTGTTTACATTTCATAATGTAGCCATTATGAAACCCAAATAGAAAAAATAAATTTATTTTTCTAATTATACTTTTGAAATGCCACTTCTTAATTACATCATTCTAAATATTACATTTCTAAACATTTTTACAACCCAATGAAAATTGAAGGGAATTATATTAAATAAAAGGAAAAAACAGGCCATTCAGCATATTTGAAGTGATCTGGAATCAGCAAAAACATCCCTCAATTTTTATACTAACGAGCTACCTTACGGTTGAAAAAGTTTCCTGACTTTTTCTGGCTACATTATGACCCCGAAAACCACTAAATGCCGAATATTTATTACTTCTCGGGTCAGTTCCCTTGAAAATTTATTAAAATCGCTTCATATCATTTCGATTTTTAATTTAAAAGAGTGTTCTCGCAAAGGTCGGGTATTTCCCGCAATTATTAAAATATTATAAGGGTTTCGGGGGGGAAATTTCCAAGAGAGTATTAGTAGGGTCGAGATAGAGTACGAACAAAGTTTCAAAGCAATCAATCCTTATTTATCGGGCTCTACCAGGACTGGAACTTCTTTTAAGGGTCAATTTTACAGAAGTATGGTTATTACAAGTAATTAGATTATTTTGAGGTTTACAACGGGGTTGGAAAATTATCTAACAATTATATCAGGGATGTTTTTGGTAATTTTATTTATCGAAGGTGATATAACTAGACCTCACGAAAAGTTTTGTTATGGACATTTTACGAACTGTCATTGACATGTTTATTCTGATTATAATTCGAGAAATACTTTTTATCGATAGTCGCCGATATCGATACTAGCTCATGCTCTCTACTCTAGACTTCAAACCTTATGACGTTTCGTAAGTTTAAGGTTATGTGACTAAACTTCAAATGAAAACATGTCAACAATGTCGGTAAATAATAAAATACTTTGCAAATAAAGAGTAAGTACATATTTTTTTACTTTAAACGTTATGCATATACAGGATGTTATGGAAATGACATATTATATTGATACCGGCAATTCCTGAGATGAATACAAATTGAAGAAAAATATCCTTAAATGGCACTCTCAATTCATTCAGCTGTAAAAATGACCTGACGTTAAACCAGAAAAACACCCGTGCTGCACTGCGATACATGTAAACAAACCACGAATTCTGGCCGATGTTGTCAGAATTACACCTTACACTCTTTAAGTTTGAAATACGCAACTAAAGTAACTAGGTCAAATGTCAATGATCTTTTGACTTTTGAGTTTATTTTTTAATGTAATTTTATTTAGGCCACACACTTTTTTACCTTGTCGGTCTTATTTAAAAATTAGTGTCAATTTCTATAAAAACTTATACACCGTTTTAGTAAAGAAACCGGCACATCACATAACCCATAACCATAATCGCAAAACTTCACATGAACACTGACCGACATAAAACTGCACAAAATTCACTTGGAGACATCGTTTTTATTAACATTGGCTTGTCTCGCCTAGATTTGTATAAACTTTTATTTTTAATTAAAAAACACTTTGTAAAATGCCCATACAATTAATTGCTGAACGTTTTAGTTTATAAAGGTCCAATTTATGTCATATCTCCTATTTGTGTGTTTGTTAAAGAATCCATTAGTGTGTAGCGATTTTGTGTGACAAGGGCCTATCTTCAAAAAACTAATTTGAAACATGTGCGTGTTTCTTTAAGAGATTTATGGTAATTTGTTCAGTATTTTACTATGTGTTCTGTGTCTCTGACGATATACAGGGTCATGTTCTGAGATTGGAAGAAAAACGCCGAAGGGATTTTAGCCGGGTATAAGCTTTACCCACTAAAACCAAAAAAACTGAAGATGTATATGCCCTGGATTACTTGCTAGTGTACTGGCACCTTGATTCACTTCTATTTGGATACTACATAGCTAAATATTTATTTTTATAAGAATCTAAAGTTTTACACTCACAGTTTGGCAACATTGCGCCAGAACATCTGTTTATTACACAGCTGTTCAGTGTAATATGATTATGTCGAGGAGTGACCTGTGGGTTTATGGGTGAATTACCCCACTTTTTAAACGTTCGATTTGAAAAAAAAAATGTAGCGCTTCTCTAGTACACTCCTGCAGTCACCCATTTAAATATAATATATGTATTTAAAGAAAAAGTCATTCAAATTTGAAATTGATAAGAAATTATAACTATAGTTTTACAATATTATTTTGGTGCGGATAATTAATAAAAATGTAATTAATATCATATTTTATAGGAAATCGTACAATAAAATCTTTACTATAATAACTTTACTATAGCATTTTTTCCGTGCACTAAACAGCAGTAATTTCTTCTTTCCTCTTTAATAATGAAGTTCGAGGAGTACTAAACTTAACCACATATGGATTGTGGATGTGGTTCGTCGTGTATTTCTCGTCAGCCGAGCATTTTCCATGGAAATATCTGTAAAAGAGAGTCAAATCACCAACCTGTCTTCGATGTTCCAGACTGTCGAGCCTCTTTGTCAGCTCGTGGTCTCCGATCAGACGAATCGCTCTCCTTCCGATGGAATCCAATAGCCGAAGAGTATGGTTTGGTGCAGAGCTCCAGACATGAGAGCAGTACTCTAGTGATGGTCGAATCTGGGCTTTGTATAGTGTTAAAAGTTGTTGAGGTGTGTACAACTTTTTGGTCCGGAAGAGTACACCAAGTTTCTGAGAAGCTACCTTGGCAATTGCCACAACGTGGTTATGTCAAGACGTATTTCCTCCCAGATTGACGCCCAGCAAATTAATAGATGAAGCCAGTGGAATTGCGTGTCCTATGACTATATCCAGTTCTGTAATGTTAACCTTTGTAGAGAAAACTGCTGCCTGGGGTTTGTTAGCGTTAAATTCGACTTGGTTACTGTCACCCTAAACCAAAATTTCTTGGAGGTCTTTGTTGAGCTGTGATACTTCCTGATCCTATTCAATACATGCCAAAATGACGTATAAGAATTGATTTTTATGATTAAAAAATATTTATTCAAGTTCCAAATATCTAGAATCGTAATTACGAAAAGTGATATATCAGCTCGATGCCTAATATATATTCGGTTATGTTATCGAAGCTTTCTCTTCGGCGGCGGTTAATGAATTCGCGCCGAATTTCGAAGAGGGTCCTTAATGGAGAAACCTCAGACTGCTCTACGAAGTATAAAGCCGCAACGGAAAAGTTTCAAGTCTCATCTATCTTTTATTTTTATTGTTCGCCTCGGTGTAAACGTACCGAAACACTTAAAATTGAAATTGGGAGGAAATGCATATTTTATAATGTGCTCTACATTCTTTTTAAAAGTGGTAATTCTCTGCGAGAATGTATTCCATAGTTGAGGAAAAGATATATGTGAATTTAAAAATTGTTCTTAATGACTATAGTCGGAACGAAATGGAATCTCAGCTTTATGTTTGTTCCGAACTACAATTGTTTTACCTGCAAAGTGAGGCGCGCCTTTGTAAAATAAAATATTTAAATAATCAAAAAATATTTTTTTCATTTCTCTATAATATAATTAATTACCTATATCTTCTTTTCGAACAATAAACATTAGCTTAATCAGAAAATTATTGCATATTCATATACTTGGTTATGTTTACTAAAATGTTATTTGTGTAATTAACGTCGTAAGTGCAATGACACAAGTCGGCGACAGCCAAATCGCCTCTAAATATATATTCTCGATGATGAGTTTTTGACCGGGCGCGATAGTACATTTCCATCTCATGCACGCATTTTATTTCTTCGCAGAGGCGACGATAACTTCGCCTCTTAATTTGCGCTGTCGAATATTCGGCAAGTTTAAATAATAAAATTATATTTTGAGTCCATTTTCTTATAATGTTTTGACTAATATATATATATTTTGAACATATATTTAAATTTTGCTGGTTTTAAACAAAATTTCATAATAGTACTGTTTTTTATTAATCGTCAGAATTGAAAATTTGGCTACAACGAGCATTTTGACTGCTTTGATTGGGTCGTAGCAAGAAGAAGGGTCAGTAAAGTAAACAGTTCAGATGGGGTTAGTGTTTGTTTTGGCGGTTAATTTTACAATACTATTTGATTTTAGTCGTAAATTGATTACTTTCGCGATTTTCCTCTCGACATGTTAATGAATACGTTACATGATATTGTGATGTCCCTTATGAAAAATAATTTTTTAAGGAACAATGAGGAGGTAGGGCGGGAAGTTATTTGTTGCGGAACGCTTAAAGATTTAAAAATAAAAATAACGAGAATATTCGCAGAAGTTCTCGGTATGAAACTCATATCTGGACCTGAATTTGCGGTAGCATTATTCTTAAACAGCGTTTATGTTGACCGTGTTTACTATTGGGAAAAACGCGTAGACTTCCGATTGTTACGTTGATTTTAAAGTTATTTGTCGAGATGTGAAATAATTTGTTCGTAACAAACATTTTTAAAAACCGAAAAAGCTCGTCCTATGATGAATTGCAAGATAGCATCCGAGATATCGCCTCACCGCCTCTAATGATCACGAGTCATTACTGTGATCTTGGTTCACTTCTTGTCCACCACATACCTCGATGAACCACGACCTTGCATAGGTCTCATGACTCAACTTCGAAGGATGGTGCCACAACTAAAAATAAATGTAAAATAAACCATTCCAAGTTATAAGACTTTTAGAATTTGTAAATATCACTACGGGGAAACACAAATTAAACAAAGTCACATACCTGCTGAATTGAAATGCTGTTTCTAAATCATTTCCTGAGCTATTGCCCCCCGAAAACGTGTTATCGTCATCAGGCAGTTGGAGCTTACTCTCAATAACATGCCGAAGCTCGGCTCTTGTGTCGTATCAAGTTGTTCTCTTGCAACTGCACTTTTAGGACCAGAAAAGGGTTCAATAAACATACAACGAAACCAAACAAATATTTTATATTTTTTTAAGTGAGGTTTCTTGCAAAGTTTGGGTCCGTCCCATAATTATTGAAATATTATAAGGGTTTCCTCTTGTACCAAAATGTTCCATAGAATATTATTATTGGGGGTGGAGATAGAGTATAAACAAAATTTAAAAGCAATTAACCCTTATTGGCTCCATTGGGACTGAAATTTCCTTCAAGGGTCTATTCTTCAGTATTTAATGAATAAATTATTTTATGGTTTTTAAACCGAACTAATATTCAGTTCAATTTATCTGGATGTCCTTTTTTCTTTTAGATATAGGGAAATAATCCACTTAATCCACATAAATATCGTCCTTCAAAGTTTGTATAAAAAATGCACTAATTTGTCATTTATTTTGACATAGAGAGTACTAAAAAAACATTTGACCAGAGGTATAAAGCCTCAAGTTTCTTATATAGTGTCACCATTAAAATGTATTTTATTTACAATCATGCATGTAATAATGATATTTCCTCTATCTTTGACACGTGGAAAGTTGACGGTATTTTTACTTTTACTTTCCACCCGGGTGGAAAGTAAATTATTTTTTTGTAATTTTAAAAAAAATCTCAAAATAATATACGAACACACTTTTTAAAAATGCTAATAGCTTTGCGTGTTTAGGTATCTCTACGTTTTCCCTAATTGATAGAGTGGTCGTCAGCATGGAATATGGTTACCAAATCGTTGATATCTTCTTTGTCTTGTCATTTTCACTGAAATAAGCTAGTAGCGCCGACTCAGAACCATGATTTTGAACTTTGTTTCCCGTACACCATTCTTTGAAACAGTTATATGCCTTGTCATATCTCGGGCGGATTTTAGTTGGCAGAATATCTTCTTCTACTATTTTTGCTGCTTCTCGAATTTCTGGTGGAGTAGCAGCAAAATCACATTTCTCATCTGATTGCATTTTTCTGTTGTTAAAATAATATATTGTTTAGTGGCATGGAAACCATATTCAAAAAATTACATTTGCCATCTTGATGTATATTATTACCTACGTAATTGTACCACCTGCGGTTATTTGAAATTTCTGTCTAATTTTTCAATGGAAAAGTCAAAATGACATTTAACTTTTATTAATAATTTTAATTCAAAATAATAAGAAGGGGATGTTAGATGTGGTTGTAAATAAAATAGTAAACAAACCTCGGTGAAAAGTTTCATTACTGTCTCGAGATTTAACTACCGACTTTCTCGACAGGAATGAAACACTTTCCACCTTGATACCTAATATACTATTTCGATTTAGGTAAAATTTACAGTTACTTAGTTTTTACTTTAATAAAGACCAAAAGTGACATAATTAAATGGTACCCTGCGTCTTTGGTTAACTGTCAAATTTGACATTTCCTGCACAAAATGTCATTTATGGTAATTTTTGTTTGCTATCTATTTTTCGCCAATATCAATTTTCATTGAAAACGATAGTCGACTCTAACATCGTAAATCTATTTATTTATTCAATACTCATCGTCTAAATTTATTCTTTATACCAAAATGTTCATTTTTCTCAAAAAATTAATTTGCAGTTTGAAAATGTCTGTCTGTGGATCTGAATTTGTGGAGCAAACTCTTCATATCTTTAAAGATTTAACAAACGAAAAGGGAAGCCTTGTTTTTTAAATAATAAATACGTTGGAAAAAATCGACATATTAGAATAATAGTGACGCTGTTTATAATTACGATGGTTGAGTCGATTTCCGTTTTTAAAGAAAATAGATATTTGCCAAAAATAGGACGATAACAAACATTATCGCAATGGATTCAAAATCGGTACTTGGGCATAAAATTACAATATCAATAACTTTTCCAAATAATTTTTCGACTTTTTATGGAGGAAATGTCAAATTTGACATTTAACAGAAGCCCCGCATGGTCCTATATTTACGTAATTTTTGGTCTTTATTGAAGCAAAACTTATGGAAGTTAAATACATTTTTTCCCATATGGTTCCAACTTTAATAAACCCTGTATATATTTAATATTTCCTTCGCTTCAGTGTAAATGTATTTAAATACTTTAAATTAAAATTGAGAAGAAATTCATAGTTTAAAACTTATTCTCTTTATATCAAGTAATTCTCTCAGAAAACGGATTCCGTAGTTTATGGGTAATTTTATTTTTATGAGCATGTTTTAGGAACTTACTTCTGAAACTTTGACAGTAACGGTATTAATTTCATCAGTGAATTTAAAAGTTTTTTTTATGGTCAAACACTAGCTCTATGGGTAAATCTGTAAGGCACTATGGAAGTAGTATGTGTACGAATCACATATATATATATAAACAGTATATTGCCAATACGCCCGTTCCAAAATACAAAAAGTGTCCCCGCTAAGGGAGATGGCGCGGGCCTATTGAGTTTGCGCAGTAGGGTGGAAATTTTATCGATCGCGTCAGAGCCGCCCCGACATTATTTGTTTGTTGTTATTCGGCCATCTTTGGTTCTGGATGCTTTTTCAAATTACAGAATAAAAAGTGGTTCATTCACATTGTTGTCGATATATTAGTGCTTATAAACTTTAACAACAATTTTTGTAATGGAATTCTTAATTTGTGGTGATTCGATTGTTTTGTTTAAGATGAAAGGATACAAGTGCATGGTGCTTTTTTGTAAAAGTTGTGGATCAATCCCAGGTATAAAGTATATCAGTTGCTTATCACATTATACGATCTTCTGAACCGAATTTCACTAAAAAGCTTGTAAAAAAAGAAGAGAGTGTTACTCGTATACAATATAATATATATGTGGTCATTACCTAACCTTAAAATTAATGTATTTTTAATTTGGTGCATTAGTAGCTGATAATAATTCCCAAAATAGTTAATATAGTAATTCACTCTTAATATTTGATTTAGAAAAAAAGTGAGGTTAAGAAACATACGACGTCGGATGAAAGTTAAAATACAGCTCATCGTGTCGATTGTTACAAATATTCGGACGGAATTTAGCACCAAAAGTTTACACCAATCAGGGCACCGTCCGATCATCATATCGTCAGAAATCGTATGCATGGAACGCCGTCTTAAATTGAACTAATCGAAATTTTGATTGCAATATTTTTCCTAACTAACCAGTGAAATTTACATTAAAAAAGTTGAAATCCGGTCCTGTCGAATGTTTACTTTCACAAGGAAATTTCCGAGGTGCGCAAACTCACAACGCCCCCTCCGATGCCCATAGCGGGGACATAATTGCAGCAGATGGTATTAGCAATATATTGTTTATATATATGCGATTCACGTTGGCTTTGAATTCTAAAAATTCTCGGAATTGAAGAAAGTTACTTTTTAGTTCATCCGCATGATAATAAGAAAGCGATTGGATATCGATCAATATGCATTTTTTGGATCAGTTCTTTCGTGAATTTATTAGCATTGCTCCTATATCATTTCCATTTTCAATTTCAGAGAGTGCCTTCGCAAAAGTCTGTGCATTGATGATTTGCCCGTAATAAAAAGATTTTTCGCTTGCAGTTATGAACATTTACTAATATTTTAAGAGAATATCAAGTACGGAGATTCTACAATGAAAAGGAATTATGAGAGAAAAAATAAATAATTTTTAAGGGAACTCTCGTTCTGGTTGTTTTGCTAACCAATAAGTATAAAACCTCAGATGTGCTACATATAAGTTGTGTAACCGTATTATGAAACATCCCTCTAATGTGGAAACCAACCCTAATTAAATAATAAAGACTTTTTATAGGAAAAATTAATAATTATTATTTTACGGTCTGCAAGAGCCATTTTTTTGCGCACATGTTTGCGCACAGTCACCACTCCCAGAGTGCCTAAAAGCCGTATTAGAGTCGGCAATTTTTATCTCTTGCGCCGGCAACGCGCGCAATGCGAGAATGGAACTCGTCTTGCAGTCGGCAATTCTAGTCTTCTAGCAATTAAAATTGCATGGATCGGCTGTCTTGTATTGCCAGAAATGGGACACGCGCCATTTTCATTGCCATTGCCGGTGCAAGTGTGGGTAGAGATGGATTATTCTGTTATTTTTAAATGTTTATTAGTTGGTCGAAGCACCTGTGAACAGCTAATGGCTATCTAAACTAACTGGTACTTAAATTAACAGTTCACATTCTTTATTAAATGTACTACTAATTCGTAGCAAATTTTTTGAACTGCCATTTGTAAGTAGCAGTAGCTTCTTTAACTGCGAATCAAAACGAGCAGGTTTGCCTATCTCTAATTCTGGGGGTATTTTAGGGAGTTCGACACTACCAACTGCTGTTCTGACTGTTGAAAATGCGCCAGCTGATCGAGAACGGTTTACTGCGCGTGAATTCGTGCAATTATAATTGCGATTTCGCCGGAAATTTTTATTGCCGTCTCTAATACGGCTTTTAAAGGATTTTTTGTCATACGTGCGCCGTAAGCGCCTCTTACGCGACCTCTTTTCGTGACCGTAAGTAGCTCTTTTCAAGCCTCTCGGAGACAGGGCTGTAATATACCTAGAAACAGGGCTGTAATGTTTTCATTACAGCCCTCTCGCGTTCACGCTGGAAGCACACACCAACACTCTTTTTAGTGGCAGAAGGACTCGGCGCACTTTTGACAAAAAGTACGGTACTCGTGCGGGGATTGCCGACCCGAGCCGAAGGCGCCTTCGGCTCGGGTCGGCAATCCCCGCTCTCGTCCGTAAAGGCCTTCACTGCCCGAGGTTCGTACCGTACTTTTTGTCAAAAGTGCGCCGAGTCCTTCTGCCACTAAAAAGAGTGTTGGTGTGTGCTTCCAGCGTGAACGCGAGAGGGCTGTAATGAAAACATTACAGCCCTGTTTCTAGGTATATTACAGCCCTGTCTCCGAGAGGCTTGAAACTTACGGTCACGAAAAGAGGTCGCGTAAGAGGCGCTTACGGCGCACTTTTGACAAAAAGTACGGTACGAACCTCGGGCAGTGAAGGCCTTTACGGACTCGAGCGTTGCCTCCCATCGCCTTCGGCTCGGGTCGGCAATCCCCGTTCTCGTCCGTAAAGGCCTTCTTACTGCCCTCGGTACGTAATGTACTATTCCCATAGTGCTTGTATTTGATAAAAAAAAAATTTAGTCATAAAACCTTGACTATATCAAACACGCTTAGACTTAGATATAGGACATAATATTGGCCAGGGATCTTTCGTATAATCCAATAATGTAATAATATATCGGCTATTCTATTTAAAATAAGCAAATTTACACCGATTTCCGGTATGACCGGAAGTGCCACCATATTGAAAATATTTTAGCCGACTTACCTCCATCAACACTAACATTCTGTCTAATTTTCAAAAGTTTCATATGTATAATTTTCCATATATACTCGGGTGTCGGTACCCCGGAATAACTCCAGTGCATCGCATTGCAGCGGAAAATGTCTGGGGAAAAAGTTGTTTAGTTTTGAAGGAGGAATAGTTTGCAATTTAAACCACCCCCACCCCCTCAACCCCCGGGCGCCGGTGGGGGTAAGTTAAGATTTTCAAATTAAACCCCCATATTTTTTAATGACGTATCGTGTTCTCCGACCAAAAATACACATCTTTTGTCCGAATATTTTTTTTATTCGGGGCCATCCTTCACCAATAATCACCATGAGAAAGACAAAATCAGAACCGTGCGAAAATCAAATTTTATCCCGGAAATACTCTTTTTCTCTGTCTTGTACTAAAAAATACCCGTTGAAAAAGTTGTTTGTATTTCACTGACATTTTTTAGTACAAGACTGAGAAATAGAGTATTTCCGGAATAAAATTTGATTTTCGCACGGTTCTGATTTTGTCTTTCTCATGGTGATTATTGGTGAAGGATGGGCCCGAATAAAAAAATGTTTCGGACAAAAGATGTTTATTTTTGGTCGGAGAACACGATACGCAAATAAAAAATATGGGATTCTATTTGAAAATCTTAACTTACCCCCACCTGCGCCCGGGGGTCGAGGGGGTGGGGGGTGGATTTAATTGCACTAACAAACTATTCCTCCTTCAAAACCAAACAACTTTTTCCCCAGACATTTTCCGCTGCAATGCGAAGCACCTGAGTTATTCCGGGGTACCGACCTTTTTTCAACACCGTGTATATAACGGGATACCTTAACATAGTAAAATTTATAAAAATGATATAAATCATAAATCTCTCATAGCCAAATCTTGTAAGAGAAGCCTGTTAGCAAGCAAGCGGTAATAAAAAAAATTAATGAGTTTTCTCAATATTGCAAGTTGCAAGGGGCGCTCGGTGCTTGAAAAATACATAACAAGTTCTTGATGTACATAAAAAATTTATTTTATGTCCTGCTTCGGTCGGAAAATACTTATAAACTTAAATAAGAACTTCGAAACGAGTCTGCATATTTTATGGGACATTGCCGCTGAAAGGTTTTCTGAAAACTAGGCAACAATGGTTTAATACTCATCGATTTTAAAATTTCTATTTGTTAAATGAATTATTTTTCATCTATCAATTATTTATAATACCTTAGAGGCGGTTGCTACAAACATAATCATAAAATCATAAGAAATATCAGCGGGCGATAATAGTTATTTATGTATCAAGGGTACTAAGTAGATGATTATGCCCTGAGGGCGACAGTCTAACAAAGCCTAGGGCCCCTGGCCCGAGGGTTCGTAAGTCGCCCGAGGGTATATATCTATATGGTAAATAAGAATATTAATATATGTAATTTTCACAAATTATGCGAGTATTTTAAGCAAAGGTCAGAAGGGTATCAACCAAAAATATCTAGTGTGCTATCTAGAGAAAATGTCATAAAATTTATTCACGAGGCACCAAATGAAAACGAACAAACGCATTATTATTTGGTGTATTTAGTGGATGTCGGCGGCAAGTCACACATGTAGAAGACAGAAAATCAGTCATTGTTGTAAAGGTGCCAGAAACCGACAAAAATCGAGTTTTCACCATTATTCATGAAGACGAAATGAATAGTTTGAAACTTATAAGAGATTATATTATTATGTCTTTGCGGCCACATGGTTACTCAAGAAAAGGACTATTTTTAAGCCACAGACAAGGCCGCTGTACGGTACAACTTGTTGGAAAAAACACATTTGTGAAAATTCCTTGTATTATTGCAAAATATTTGGGTTTGAAGAACCCCGAAAAGTACATTGGTCATTGTTTACGTCGAACGTCGGCGCAACTCTTTTAGCAGAAGCTGGAGAGATGGTGGATGGAAGAGTACCACAGTTGCTGAAGGATATTTAGAGGATAGCATATCCTCAAAAAATGAGGTTTCAAAGATGTTGGCAGGCGTACCATCTGGATCTCGCATTTCCTTACAGAAACTAGAGACCCAGACAATGAATCATCAACGTTTGCTGCAGGCCATTTAGCAATCAGCGGAACCTTCCAGAATTGCCAGTTCTATGTAAATACAACCAAATAATATATAATCGTAAATTTATATTTTGTTATTTTGTTAATAAAAAATAAGTTGAGACTCTCTCCCTCAGAGCATAATCATCTACTTAGTACCCTTGATACATAAATAACTATTAGTATAGTATAGTTTACATCATACCATTGACATCTACTGCAATAAATCAATTATCTGTTCAAACCCCATTGTTTGTCCAATATCTTCAAGCCGCCATAAATGGGTGCAGGGTCAGCTGGACAATATAGCTACCTACTACATATTGATTTATTGTTACTTTGATTTAAAGATACACGTACTTAAAATGGTATAATATTTAGGGACCTTGTAACTAAAAATAGGAGAAAATCTCCGCCCTGACAGTAAAATAAACGCAATGTCGATAATAGAAAGATCAATGTTTCCAAATTAAAAATGGTAATGGTATAAATTCGATTTTATCAGAGTTAACCCAATAAGTTAATAATGCCTGAAGGCTAATAATAATCCCCACATAAAACATTATTAGGGAAGTTCTTCAACCGTAAGGCTGCTCATCATTATGGAAATTATGTTTTTGCTGATCCCGAACAGAATAATAATTACGATGTTCTGCCGATCCCGAGCTTTTCAGCTAACGTTTTTGACCTATATTGCGGATGAACTTTAATAAAAATTTGTAATTTTTTCCTGAGGTTTTATTAAGTATAGATAAGTATATTAAATGTGTAGCTCAAATTTTCTTTAATAAAGCAGAGATTAGCCTCGCTGTATAAAATATTTAGTTGCTTGGATGAATAGCAATTTTTTTGGCACTCCGTATACAATTATTTTATATTGTGGTGTTAATAAACAGAGGACGGATAATATGCAAAATGTATCTTAATGAAATTCCTGCATTTTTGGGTCATTTCAGAAAAAATTTAATCCCTGTTACTCTTTTATTTGTCTCTCTATATATTTTTTTATTATTTAATTTTATTTTTAACAAACAGCGAAATATATGATACTTCCTACAGTAGAAAGCAATTTTAAAAGATTTTTTTCAGATTATAGCTGCTGTATTCACATTTGAATTTAAAAATGTATCGCCGGTCACGTGTCCCCAGTCAATAATTTCTTACTTTACCCTTTTATATTTCACGTCATTTTACTAAAGTTAGTTTTATATATAAATAATTTACACTCCTACTACAATTTGTATTGAACAAAAAATGTTCAGAGATCAACAGTTTAGTTTCTCTAACGCAATTATTAACCAGAAGTTCCGTCCCCGCAGCTGCATGTATCGCCCGGTAACAGCAGAAATTGTTTATAAATAACGATACTACAGGTCGGCCTAATAGTTTTACGAATATGACGGTATGTGTTTGAATTTGTGTAAAGCGTGCTCCTGTTTAGGGAAGTTCCTTATTATGTTTATTTAGGTATAAACTAGAACATTGCCTACTTTTTACCAGGCGTATGTTTTTATGTTGTATCGCCGATCACAGGATTAACTGAGTAGTGTTAATAAATGGAAAAATAGTACACGAATTCATTCCCTTGAGTACAGATACTCATTTCAGTCTAAAAAGTTTAAGAAATAGCTTGTATTAGCTGTTATCCACAAATTTGTGCATTTTTGTATCACCGGTCACAGTAACACCGGTCACGCATGAAAATGTTACCGGAGATAAATTGATGTGACTGTTTCTTATGCGAAGCTATATACAATATTTTTTATTAACCATTTATAAACCATTAAGGAAAAATATATTTTGATGTGCAAGTTTCGTTTACACCTTAGGTAGATTAGAAATATAACTAATTTTCTTAGTATTTTAACATTCTATAAGGAATATTCCAAAACTTTTAGCCAATATAAGACAATGCTGTTATAAATAATTGTAAAATGTAACTGATTAAAATGGCTCAGTTCCAAATATTGGCGCTATATGATTCAGACGAGTAAAATTAGACATGTGACGGGCGTTAAATTTATTAAAAAAATCGATGCTATAGACCAAGATCTTTGTGACGATGATCTTTTGCGTGGACATATATAATTCCTCTAATTAGTTACATAAGAAACCTATTAAAAAATTAACAGGTGTTTTTGAGATTATTTATTTTTAAAATCCGATTTTCTGAAAGTTGCCTGTAAATTTTTTTTGACCACCCTGTAACGAGAATACAGATGGCGCAATAGAAGTATATTTCAATGGTAAATATAAGCCTTTTTTTAGTATGTAATTCTATGAAATTTATAAAATTTCTTAAATTACTTCCAGGTATCTCGGAAGACGACAGTAGGATAAAAGAATTTTTCCAAGAATAAAATCAAATCTAATTGTTAGTTTCTATACTTCGGCCTAAAATCTACCGCAAGAACAATCGTGAATCGTGTTTTTACTTCAAAAGAAACAGATTCTATTATACTAATAAATAATTACTATGTGTGAAACATTTCTAAAAATGGAGAACAATTTTAACAATATTTACGAGAGAGTTCCATATCCGTCATATTTTTTAAAAAACGTAAATTTCGGGAATAATATTAGGGCTAAAGAATTAAGTATTACATAATTTTGAGAAGCTAATAAAATTAAAAACTAAATTACATTAATAAAAAATATATACAACTTTCCATTCTTTCTAATTTGTAAACAAATGTGGATTACTTCAAGCTGATTTGATATTAGCAATTACAGATAAAGTCTGATCTTATTTTTTATCAGTTTCTCATTGTAGTAATTTACCAAAAAAAGTAAATTGAGCTTATTAATTTACTTAAAAACAATTGCATACACATATTATAGCGATTTAAAAGGTTATCAGTTTCTCATTGTAGTAATTTACCAAAAAAGTAAATTGAGCTTATTAATTTCCTTAACAACAATTGCATACACATACTATAGCGATTTCAAAGGTGTTGGTTTCTCTTTTAAACGTCATGGTTACTATCGTATTTTTATATACAACTTCCTTTCAAACGACAAAACTGATACCAATTTACCCACTTCCCCTAGGAATAACGCTCAGTGTTTCCGTACGAAATAAGGGAGAAACAGTTTACTTAACTAGAAAAGCAGAAAAGAAGCGAGGAAAGTATCACTTCTTTCGACCAAAATACAAAACATTCACGTATTAGGGGTAGTAACAAAGAAACAAAGAGAGGTTAAGACAGTTTTTGTTTTTTTGTTCCAGTCTAAGGGTTCTCTTACACGACGATTAAAATGTTTTTATGTTACTTAGAATTTACAACATAAATTGCGTTATCTATTTAAGAAATAAAAAGTCTATGCTTGTCAGGTGGTATTAATATCAAATACCAATATGGAAAATTATTATTTCCCAGACCACCCGATGATCCTTATACTATAAAGGCGTATTTTTGTCTACACAGTAGCACTTTAAAATACTATTTCAGATTGAATGGTACTACCAAGAAAAGGAAGCCCTCTCCATTGATAGGATGCGATCACCTGCAGACCGGTATCGAACTTATTTGTTCTCGTCAGTACAGGGTAGGTGTACATACCCATCATCAGAGAGGACTTTAACTAAACGCCGTACTATCGACGGCAGTCGACAAAATACAGCGCGCAGCGCCATCTCTTAGTAGTGCCACACAATCTGAACAGATGTTATTTGATTAAATCAAAGTTTAAAAATCTATTTAAGAAATAAAAAGTCTATGCTTGTCATGTGGTATTAATATCAAATACCAATATGGAAAATTATTATTTCCCAGACCACCCGATGATCCTTATACTATAAAGGCGTATTTTTGTCTACACAGTAGCACTTTAAAATACTATTTCAGATTGAATGGTACTACCAAGAAAAGGAAACCCTCTCCATTGTAAGGATGCGATCACCTGCAGACCGGTATCGAACTTATTTGTTCTCGTCAGTACAGGGTAGGTGTACATACCCATCATTTTTTTTTTTTTTTTTTTTTTTTTTTTTTTTTGGACACACGATGAGAAATCTGCTTACAGACACCCGGCCCACGCGGGGGTCGGGTAGTGTCAGGTTAGCAACATTGCGGGGAAAAACCAGACCAATGTCAACCTACAGAGTGTAGGTTTCGCCTACGAATGTAGACGAGCCGACTGACTAAAACTCACCGTCTGAGTTAGGTATCATACCTATAACTCACTTTCACTAGATCGCTACGTTATCTGCATATCGGTTGTTGCTCAGCGTTGCTGATTTTTGATTATTCGGTTCCAGCTCTCGAAACTTTTCCACTCGAAATTAATCGAGTGAGCAAATTTCGAGAGCTCCGTTCATTAGATGGTAGGCGTAGAGGGGTAGGTAGCTCTATTTTTGCTGTGATTTTGAGGTGTATGTAGCTTTTGAGTGTTTTTTAGTGTATCTAGTGTTTAGTGTTGTTTGCCTTCATTGCTGAGCAATGTTAGCAAGACAGGGTTATTTTGAAGCGCTGATGTGAGAATGGAGAATCTCTCCATCAGCACCTTGGGGTCTAACAGGAGCAGGCTAAACAGCTGACTGTTTGCCGCTCCCGCTAGGAGTGTTTCTGGGATGATTGCGGGGGTTTGGGGGGTTTTTGGGCTTGGAGTTGCCGCTGCTGCGTAGGAGGAGTTTGGATTCACCTTCTTGCAGTCTGAGATGTTCTTTTTGGGGGGGGGTGGGCGGGGCTGGGGGGTTGTTTTGGGGTTTTTGGTGATTGCGTGGGTTTTGGGGGCATAAACTGTAGTTGGCAGGATGTGCGCCACCGCAGTTTATGCATTTTGCCGGGAGGTCAATTGATTTAGTGCACTCAGTGTAGAGATGCTCGCCCGCGCATCTGTGACACGCAGGAGTGGCGAAACATCTCACCGCTAAGTGGCCAAATTTCTGACATTTATGACACTGATTGATGTGTCTCTTGTTGGTGGGGTTTTGCGTTTCAACGGAAACGCGCATGTGGGTCAGGTACTGGACTTTGTGGATGTGGGTCTGATTTTGGGGGAGGAGCACCTTTATGAGGGGGCATTCTGTTTTGGCAGCCCCCAGACGGAGCCTGTAAATTTGGGCGGGAGAAAAACCTAGGCTCTCGAGATCAGCTTTGACAGCTTCAACCGGGATGCCTCTGTCTATCCCCCTAATGATGATGTTTAACATTCTTTCTTCTGGGAGAAAGAATGTGTGGTAAGGTATGCTCTTTTCACGCAGTATCTGGGTGATACCTCCGTGATCTTTTGGTGTTTTTGGGGTGATTTTAATTCCCAAGCGGGTGGATACCGCTTCAAGGAATTCGAGGTTTTGTGCTCTGATGAGCATGACTATCTGCATCCACTCTCCAGTGGCGCGGATTATTATGGGGGGGATTTGGGTGTTTTTGTTTGTTGTCACATACCCATCATCAGAGAGGACTTTAACTTAACGCCGTACTATCGACGGCAGTCGACAAAATACAGCGCGCAGCGCCATCTCTTAGTAGTCCCACACAATCTGAACAGACGTTATTTGATTAAATCAAAGTTTAAAAATCTATTTAAGAAATAAAAAGTCTATGCTTGTCATGTGGTATTAATATCAAATACCAATATGGAAAATTATTATTTCCCAGACCACCCGATGATCCTTATACTATAAAGGCGTATTTTTGTCTACACAGTAGCACTTTAAAATACTATTTCAGATTGAATGGTACTTACTACCAAGAGATAGAAACCGATCTGCAGGTGGTTGCATCCTATCAATGGAGTGGGCCTCGTTTTCTTGGTAGTATCATTCAATCTGAAATAGTATTTTAAAGTGCTACTGTGTAGACAAAAATACGCCCTTATTGTATAAGGATCATTGGGTGGTCTGGGAAATAATAATTTTCCATATTGGTATTTAAATTGCGTTAATATAAACTAGTGATTAGTAGAACACTACTATTTATCAACAACGTACAACTAGCAATAATACTAGAGAAATTCAAAATATTGCCATACGATAAACAGAGTTTACATTCTTATTGACCTCTAATTTTAGTAGGGCATACTTTTACGAGAAATGACTTCGTTTGCTAGTTTTTTCAAAATATTATATGTTTTCGCCCCTTAGCAAAAAAAAACGACCGCGCCTACAGCGTTGCCAGATAATTATTTTATTCATTTAAATATTGTGGAAATAATTATTTTTAATTTTTAACAATACAACTAACGGCAACATAGCCTAAATTATTGCTCGCATTATTTCCGATGTTCCCTGAAACGACTGGGTATACAATAGTACATGACTGCTCCATACCGTTTTTAAATTGCACCAATCCGATTTGAGCGCTTTTAATACACCTTGACTTTCGGAGAAATTTTTAATTGTATTAGGTATGTAGTGGCTTTTGTCGAGCAGCCTTGTACAAGTCTCAGTGGCCTATACTTCTGACTAATAGTTGCATTTATCCACAGGATTGTAACTCTGTTTTCAAATGCTCTCCATGTATTCCTACTCCAAGTGCCTTCTTTGACTTTGGACCCATCCTTGAATAAGCCCAAGAACAAGATGCTATCAGTTTCATATTTTAATGTATATTAAATTTGCATTCACGCGAGACTCACGTACGACATCTTCTTTACGAAACATTGCAGGACGAGACAAAGCCGATAATATGCAAATGTTGACTAATCAATATATATTTAACCAATTTCAATCATGTTATCTCAATGTACAATGCAGCAAGGTCTCTGATGACCAACTGCCTTTTGGGGAATTATCTCAGCCACTCGTTACTGCGGTTTGTAACGCCTGATTTGATTACAGATTTAATTTATCTGACAAGTCGGCTTTAACCAGATATTTGATCTAATTAGAAGCAGCAGTATAAAATTGTCAGCCTGTAGTTCAGTTTACAGGGTGTCACATAACTTATAGGTAATAGTGGAGATACTAAACATCAAACTAGGCGGTCTTCACCTCAACCGAACATTTAAAACTAACTGCTCATGCCACGGGCAGTTTGCATCTATTCCTGCTCTGCGAATGAGCCTACTAATACGATATCAGAATTAAATAATTCGCCCCTCCCCTTACCATAACTTAGAAAAGAGTTGTGATAATTTTCCTGACATCTATTCCCGTTATTTTCTTTCCAAATACTATTATAGGTAATTGGTCGTTTCTTTACTTCGATCCAGAACTCCTAATTCTACTCGAGATTTAATTTATCGGACAAGTCGGCTTAAACCGATCGTTTGATCTAATTAGAAAATAGTTCCGATAAATTTCGGTCCGCAGCGTGGGAGCCTCCGATACTGTGCTCGTCGCTACTGACATTGTATTTTAATTACGGGGGCTGGATTGTCTATGATCAGTTTCGAAGCTTTCAGATAACGGACTATTTTGGGCTTACTCGATTTCGCTTACATGCTCAACATAATATAATCCATAAGTATTGAAGAACAATGTTCATTATTATTGTAAATATGTGTTTTATTTATAGAATTGAAACCCTCTGTGGACCTCTGCCTGACAGCTGCCTACAAGGAGATCGTCATTCCATTTCCTTCAACTTTTTTCTGATGCTCCTAATTCTAGTCCTGATTTAATTTATCGGATAAGTCGGCTTAAACCGTTTGCTTGATCTAATTAGAAAATAGTTCCGATAAATTCCAGCCAGCAATGTCGGAGCCTTCAATGTGATGCTCGTCGCATGCGGACATTGTGTCTTAATTAAAGTGGCTAAATTGTTTATGATCAGTTTCGAAGCTTTCATATAACTGACTATTTTTGGTTAACTCGATTTCGCTTAGATGCTCAGCATAATATAACCCATAAGTATTGAAGAACAATGTTCAGTATTATTGTAAATATATGTTCTATTTATAAAATTGAAACCCTCTGTGGACTTCTGCCTGACAGCTGCCTGCAATCAGATCGTCATTCCATTTGCTTTAACTTCCTTCTGGTGCTCCTAATTATACTCTTGATTTAATTTATCGGATAAGTCGGCTTAAACCGTTTGTTTTATCTAATTAGAAAATAGTTCCGATAAATTCCAGCCAGCAATGTCTGGAGCATTCAATGTGGTGCTCGTCGCATGCGGACATTGTGTCTTAATTACAGTGGCTGAATTGTTTATGATCAGTTTCGAAGCTTTCATATAACGGACTATTTTGGGTTTACTCGATTTAGCTTACATGCTCAACATAATATAATCCATAAGTATTGAAGAACAATGTTCAGTATTTTTGTAAATATATGTTCTATTTATAAAATTGAAACCCTCTATGGACCTCTGCCTGACAGCTGCCTGCAAGGAGATCGTCATTCCACTTGCTTTAACTTCCTTCTGATGCTCCTAATTCTACTCCTGATTTAATTTCTCGGACAAGTCGCCTTAAACCGTTTGTTTGATCCAATTAGAAAATAGTTCCGATAAATTCCGTCCGGCAGCGTGGGAGCTTCGGGCCTGCAACTCGGCGCCTGTCGTCGCTCGCTGACATTTTGTTCTAATTAACGGGATTGAATTATTCATGATCGGTTTTGATGCTTTCAGACGAGCTGATTTTTTCGGTTGATTGAAGGGTGAGATTTATGCAAATAAAGTATGTTTATTAATGTGTCAACGCGGCTCGTCAATACCATATTCCCTATATATTTTTTTAAAGTGGCTGTAGACCTTTTAACGAATTTGTTTTTTAAATTTTATCCCCGTTTTTTCCATTCAATAATTTAAAATTCCAGTTTTAGCTGTATTTCGTTGTCGGTCTTAAAATGGAGGATTTAAAATTCATTACCATATTTTCCTTCACATGGAACGAAGTCGGATGCACAAAATCCGGATCATACGGAGAGTGGTCAAGAGATCTATATTCTTGAAGCCATTTTAGGGTATATTCCCGTCCAGAACTCTGCTGTTGTTAAATCTGTTTTTGTAGGTTAGAATGTTTTAGCAGAAAACATTCAATAGGGACGGTTAAGGTATTCTAGTGGTTTGTTAACAAACACTGCTAAAACACAACAATAGTAGAATTTTTATATAAATAAATAGTATATTAAAGTACAAGTTTTATAAAGCATGATATTTTAGCACGCATCCATGTTAGGAAACGAGCCGCTTGCGGCGAGTTTTCTAAGTGGACAAGTGCTATAATAGCTTTATATAACATGTACTTTATACTACTTTTTATATTTTGTGTATATTTTAATAAAAAACACATAATTAAATGCCATAAAAATTTTGTAAATTTGTATGTTTAAATTTTATGTTGGCAATAGTCAAATTATTTATCAACTAAGCATTGATAAATTATACGTGTCCGCCATTTTGTCGCGAATATTGACAGCTTTCTTAAAATTAATCATTAATGGATCAAGAAGATATTATTAATTTAACTCTAAATGTATTCAAACTCGACATATGGGTTTACCATGTCGGCCTCTTCAAGAAGTAATAATGCCGTTTTCCTATAAAATATACAGGGGAACCAACATTCAGCCACCTCAAAAATTACATGAGTTTATTGTGATTTTTTTTTGCTAGTTTTATGTCCGCTGGCTAGGGAACTGGAATGTGACCATGCCATAAAATGGTACTAGAGATGCAGACCAAACCTTATAATTTCTTATTAGCATTTATGAAAAAATGGTGATATATTTACTTCTTAATTAATTCTGCAGGGTTTGATCGTGTTTATTCTAAGAATACAACTTTTATAGTACTCCCTATGCTAGATTTAGTATTTTTCATTTTAAAATTATTATAGGCTATGAAAAGTGCAGTTTTTTCAATTTAACTTCGTTCCTATCGTTCCCATTAAACGTAAAACGTAGTTAGTGGAATATAAAGCGTTCAGAAAACCTTTTCAAATAAATCTCAAAAGGCAACCGCATAAGTGTTTCAAGAAGTAAAATATTTTCTTAAGCAACAGTTTTCTAGCATAAAAGATGCAAGGAGAGATAATGACGTGGAAATGGAATCGTTAGGATCTATTATGCAAAAAGCGTAGCAGCATATTTATGCAGAGTAACTCGGTTTGAGAAATTGCGCTCTTTTTCAGGTAACATTTCTTGTTTAATAAATGAAGTAAATAATTTTTTTGTAGACAAATGTCTGTTGAAACGTGGACTTGTTGGGGACATTCTGAATAATCCACTCGTTGAAAATCCACACGAGACGTCATCCGAGTGCGGAAATCCGCCAAATTTGAGAAAAATCAATTTCACACACGTAATATACACAATTCTTCAAGTTCAATGCCCAATTATTTGAACTTATTTATCTGGTTGTAAATAAAATAATATCCTTTCGCATATTTGCTTATGCTAACTATTATACTGTGTATAAGACTTTATAGTTTCTTATTTTTTTATTACAAATATGATAAGTACATAAATTACGTGTGCTTACCCTGTTTCGATATTCTATCCTTGACAATTATGAAAATCGACAATTAATCTTTTCTTATCCCATTCCTACTTTACCCAAGCCGTTATATGTTATGTTTAATTTCTCTGTTACCTATTTTTTATATAGTGTGTTATGGAAATGACTTATTATATTTATACCGGCAAATCCTGAGATGAAAATAAATTGAAGAAAAATATCCTTAAATGGCGCTTTGAATTATTGTACAAAATATACACTTTATATGAAATCTGAAAATTTACGTGGCCGCTACTGAGAACGTTCGCAATCAATAGTTTATTGAGATGGCGTTGTCATATATTGCAACACAGAATTGTAAACGTACGTGTTCAGTTTTAGACAACAAGACGTCTTTGACCCGCGTAATAACTTTCTTTTAGAAAAAAAATACTACAATTTTAAGGTATGTACATACTCTCTTACCTTCGATCATATAATCTGTTTTATAATTAAATTCCATAAAATAATAAAACACAAAAAGTATGTTTCGGAACAGAACCAACAATAGGTAATATCACACAAATTTGAAATCACATCAAAATATTTCTTATTATGAATTATTTCACAACAGAAAAAAAATCGCTACAATCACAACTACAATAAATTCGTATACATCAAGTACGTGGAACCCTCGACAGCGTCCATCCAACCGCGAGTCTCGAAACATACTGAAGCAACGATAGTTAGTAGCGCGCTGCAGGTATCCAAGCAAGGGCGAGACACGCGGTGTGATCTGACAACACGGTTCGTATACTTTAGTGACCCACATTGTTGCTAACTGAATCCAGATGGAACGGCGCGACAGTATGTGGGTGAAAAGGGTTCTTACCTTAGTATTTAGAAATTCGATTTAAAAAAAAAACAGTATGTAGACTTGTTCTAGAACACCCTAAGAGTCACCCATTTATATATAATAAGTCATTTCCATAACGCCCTGTATTTATCATAAGAAAACATATGAGGCTCGCCACAATTAAAAACGAAGACAAATAGATGTATTTTTTTGTGCAATATTGTTCTAGTCCTCTTTACCTGACCCAGCACCCCAATTTCCTCATCAGGTCCCGAAAGTTTATTTTTCAAATAAACAGTTTTACTGCAAATTGGCAGCATCTATCATCTGTACAAATACAGAAATGGTAATATTCAACACACGTATGATATAAGATACTTTCTAGTCAAGGTAGCTGTGTTTTTTTTCTCTCATTTTCGTACAAAAAAATATTTACTTCTTCGATTTACAGGGTATAAATTTATTGACCGAAAAATCCAAAAGCTTTATCCGATTTATGTTTCAATTTGTATTTTAATTTATTTGTCAGTAATGACCCGCTTGAGGCTGTTAAAACTAAACTTTTTTAATTTCGACCCCAGTAAATTTCAAACTTCTAAGCAAAGCGACAATTTTATAAATTATTAAATTTAAAAATGTAGCTATGAACCTTTATGCAAATTATAAAAAGCAGGAAGAAAAAACAAATCAATTTAAAAGTATTTTCTGAACAAAGCATTGCCATGAATATTCCTTTTTCCTATTATTTACGTTGAATTAAAAATGCATTTTCTTGAATTACAAATGAACATTTTGCAGCAGCAGAATACGTTTTAAATAGAAATGTATAATATTGTTTTTTAAAGTCTGCACAAATTTACACGTACGTCATACGATTTCTTGGGTATTACCTGACTCCAAGCAAAATTTCAGTGTGCTAATTTGTCAGAGTTAAAGAATATCAGCCCTTTTTGAAGGACATATTTTCCAAAAGAAAAAGGTTAAATTAATTATTATATCGAGAACGACAACAAAATATATATACATACAGGGTGTTATGGAAACGACGTATTATATTTAAATGGGTGACTCCTGGGGTGTCCTAGAGAAGCGCTACATGTATATTTTTTTAAATCGAACGTTTAAAAAGTGGGGTAATTCACCCCTAAACCCACACATAACTCCTCGGCACATTCATATATGAACATATTACATTGCCCAGCTGATTAATCAACAGATGTTCAAGCACAATGTTGCCAAAATGCTTAAAAGTGTAAAACTTTAGTTTTTTATAAAAATAAATATTTAGCTTCCTTAGAAAGTCAATCCAGGACGCGATTAAGGAATCCAGGGCATAGACACTTTCAGTTATTTTTTCTATGGGAAAAACTTTATGCTCATCACGTGTCCTGATGATAGTGTGGGAGTGCATAATAAGCTTATCACTAAACCCCAACACTAACGCATAATTACACTTTACAATAACACACATAGAACAAGAGCACTTAATCATCTCGCAATAGAAATAATAAAAACGCTAATTTCTATGGGCCATTAACCCTTTACTAAAGATAAAATGAAACAATTATGTGAACAAATGACAGGTACTACCCTTTGAAATAATGGTCTAGTCCATCTTCGAACTAGTCGAACTTTCTTTCCGAGAACTCTCCGCTACTAGAGCCAGCGCGATTGCCATTTCCGAGACTATAATTATACAGGAAAGTAATATTATAGAAGGAAATTCGGCAATTTATGATAGTCGCTTATAAAACATCGAAAGTGGCAACGCTGTATTATTAAATATTAGCCCGATTGTCCAAAATCAGCTGTTAAAAGAAGCCGGCGATATCGATCGAGAGAACCAACGTGCTATTTATTTGTAAAGCACGTTAAAATACTAATTGAGATTGAACGATACGAGATGTGTTGTGACGCGAAAACGAATGTGATTTTGTGATGTGAGTACTTGGTATTTTTATAAATTAAGTTGGTTTTAAATAAGTCCGAAAAGGTAAATAAAACTGCATTTTTTTTCTAAAGGGTAAGTGGCATTTATAAACTTTTAAGTTGTACAGATCTGACGGGTGTCGTTCGAATTGAACAAATGAGAACATACCTGACCATTTATAAACTCCGCGGCGGTTCGTTCGAGTCAGTTCAAGTTTATAAATCAGAGATTGTTTCCCAACGAACTGAACGTAAAAGTTTATAATAATGTACCCTGAAAAATAAACAACTTGAAATCTGTCAAACGGTTATTGACTTTCTAAAGAGTTTACCCTGAAGATATGACAATTGACATAAGGCCATGCACAGGGCATATTAAATTAGAGCACCATTTTTGGATATTTTTCTTCAATTTGTTTTCATCTCAGGAATTGCCGGTTTAAATATGATACGTCATTTCCATAACACCCTGTATACATAGCAAAATGCTAAGGAAAGTTATTAAGAAATTAATAAGGATTCTAAAACAATAATAATACACAGGGTATTCTATTGATATTATCAAAGTTGCTATTCTTCTTCTCTAGGTGCCGTCTCGGCTGCGAAGGTTGACAATCATCAGGGCGATTCTAATTTTTGAGATCGCAGCTCTGAATAGTTCGTTGTTAGTGTATCCAAACCACTCCCTAAAGTTCTTCAGCCATGAGTCCCGTCTCCTTCCTATAGATCTCTTCCCCTGAATTTTTCATTGCATAATTATTTGTAACATTCCATATTTTTCTCCCCTCATGACATGTCCCATATACAGCAGTTTTTTTTTTTAATTGTTGAAATTATTTCTCTCTCCTTGTGCATACGCATCATTTCCTCCATGTTGGTTACCCTCTCTATCCATGAAATCTTCAATATTCTCCGGTTTGTTCAGCCATCCTCAACGTCCAGGACTCCATCCTATAATACAGTATAGACGACACATAGCATCTCATTATTCGCATCTTTAATTCAAGATCTAACTATCGGCAGCAGAAAAGTCTCTTCATTCTTGTAAATGTGCTTCGAGCTTGTTCGACTCTGATTCGTATTTCTTGGGAGCTGTCATTGTTTTCATTAATGATTGTGCCTAGGTATTTGTATTCTCTAACTCTTTCAATATGTTGATCCTTCACATATATAGTCTGTGAAGATCCTGAGTTCTTTTTGTTATCAGCATAGATTTTGTTTTCCTTATATTCAGTCCATACTCATCGCTTATTTTAACTATTCTATTAACTAGCGTATGTAGATCTTCATGCGTTCCAGCCAAAATAACCGTATCGTCAGCATATCTTAGATTATTTATTATTCTGCCGTCAACTTTAATGCCTATGTCCTGATCCTCAAGTGCTCTAATTACTATATCCTCCGAGTACAGATTAAAGAGGATTGGTGATAGTATACATCCTTGACGAACACCCCACTGTACTTCAAAAGTTCCTATTACTTTCTAGTAGAAGCGGCAGCAATGTTTGCCTGAAAAAATGTTTAAAAGAAAGAGCATTTCCTGGTCCATTTACATATGCTGCCAAAATGTCAAAGTGATCCGGTGACTAGTTCTTCATAAATGTCTAATAGGCGATCCCCCATCAATCACCCTATATGCGTCGATTTGTTGTTGTGACACAAGAAACATTTGCCGTATTGTTTCCATTACTTGTTATTTGGCGGGGAAGGTTGGTGAACAACAACCGACTTAGAAAAACAAATTAAATAAATAAACTAAATTTCGATTAGCACATCCACAAACAAACCATCAATTTAATTTACAACATTTCTATTTACTTCGATAAAATTTCTGACGACCTAAATGCCATATTAGTGTTAATTAAACAAAGACCCCACAATGTGGTCCATTAAAGCTTTGTCATTCGACGAGACCCAATCTAGAACATTGTAGTGGGCAGCTGTCGGGAAAATCATTATTTCTGCTTTTGTTTTCCCTTGCCGGTTGACTGATTTAACCCTAAATTGACTGAGAATTAAATTTACACAATTAATTTATTTAATTATAGTATAATAACATGTATAGATAAAATAAGAAAAAGACATCAATTTGATTTTAAAAATATATGATACCAATAATAAAAAATTTTAAAATATACGACTCAGAACCAGGATTTTGAACTTTCTTTCCCCTACACCATTCTTTGAAACATATGCCTTGTCATATCTCGGGCGGCTTTTAGTTGGCAGATGACCTTCTTCTACTATTTTTCAACAAAATCAAATTCCTCATCTGATAGCATTTTTCTGTTGTTAAGATAATACATTATTTAGTGACATGGAAACCATATTCAAAAAATGATATTTGCCATCTTGATGTGTATTATTACCTACGTTATTTTACCACCTGCGATTATTTGAAATTTCTGTCTAATTTTTCAATGGAAAAGTCAAAATGACATTTATCTTTAATTAATAATTTTAATTCAAAATAATAAGAAGTGGATGTTAGATGTGATTGTGAATACCAACCTCGACGAAAAGTTTCATTACTGCCTCGAGATTTAGTTATCTACCGACTCTCTCGACAGGAATGAAACACTTTCCATCTCGGTACGTACCTAATATACTATTGCCTTAAACTCTAGAATCTATTTTTTATCAGTTAAAAAAAAATTATAAAAATTGGTTCATTATTAATGAAATAACAAACACAACTTATTAATTATTACATGGAGTTTTGAATATTCTATAAATCGATTGGAATAGTGTATGAACCAATCTCATGAATTTTGCAAAATTTTGATTTTTGTGCCGCGAAATAAACTAGATTTGTTGCTAAATCCAATCATCGTCGATTAAACCTCGACTAATGGATCTTTAATTTCTCCCGAAACAAACTTTCCGTTCACGTCAGAACTCAAAATTAAATGCCTTTGTCTAACCAAAGTATAGTTATCCAACAAATTAAACCGATCCAATTAAAGTTAAACATTCGTCGTAAGAAGCTATTAATGATATTTCTGACAGTTTTACTTATTTGTGTACGGAAATTGATGGAAGGTACGGTGAAATAATATAATCAGGGACAAAGTTTGCTGCCAGAACTTTCCCGGAGACAGACTACAAAACATATTGAAACGTCGGCAATTTTGAATTTAATTAATTTTGACAGAAATAAGTTTGTTTCCGTTCTGGTAATTTTACTCAACATCTATTACGATAAATAATATAAAATATATATACCCGTTTGAATCCGATAGTCATTGCTAAATGATGAAAAAATGCGCACTATTTAAAAAAAATTAATAATATGCTTACAAAGTGCAAATTATTTTATTTTTGTATTGGAAGTCATTTAACAGTAATTGTTCTATTGAAATTACACTACGCCAATTAATTATCGAATAATCACAAAGGCACATTCTAATTAATAAGCTGTTATTTCATAATGAATAAATTTTAATGTTTCTCCTGATAGAAAATAGATTCCAGAGTTTAGGGCAGAGCTGTTTACGTCCTAATAAAATCCAGATGCATGTAAATTTCCTAAAATTTAAATTTGTTATATATCACATAAAAATTTAATTTAATTTATTTCTTAAACAAAACCAATTAGAGATATAGCTGGATTAGACATTGGTCAAACGTATCGTCGTTCTACTTGTGGTAACAAGAAAAATACCATTTCTTTAAATACGTTATCAAAAATATAAAAAAAATCATTTCAACACATCAAAGTCTATAATACAGAGTGCTACTGAAATATATACAGGGTGGTCCAGCGAAAACTTAACACCTCGATTTTCCTGCTTTAAAATGAAAATGTAGAAAATCGCTCGGACCCGTCGATTTCTGATTCGAGGGGGAATAACTTTTCCGCTTTTTTCATCTCCGTAACTTCAACCCCCTAACGGGGGTGAACACAAAACACAACCCCCTGATTTGAATAGGGATGAGGGGTGTTGCGATATCTCATTTTGAAGATCTTAGCGAGTACTATCTGACCCTAAAATTTCGCTTCAAAATTTTCATCTTTAACGAAATGACAGCTAAAATAGTGGAGGACTACTTACTTTTGTGATTAGTTTATTAAATGCTGAAAATGGCCACCATTCACTTCCATGCAGTAAAGGACGCTGGTGTATGAGTAGAGAATGTGGAATTTACCTCGAGGATATTACTCTTATCAGACGTAGTTGAATTTATTAATTTATTTGTTAATTTTTTTGTCCAAAAAAGTAAACGGACCATGTTTTTGATTTACCTTAGTCTATCGTGAATTTTTAAGAACGTTAAAACTGTGTCAATTCGATTGTACCTTTGTAGTAGAATTAAAATGGTGTATTCCATAGAAGAAAGGGTGGAAATTATAAAATTATTTTTTAGAAATAAAGACTCTGCGCAAGTAACAGAAGATCACCTGATCTGGCTCCACTGGACTTTTTTCTATGGGGTCACCTGAAATCTAAGATTTACGCTACCCAGCCTGAGTCACTGGAGGATTTGCGAATGTGGATCATTAATGAATGCCATCAAATTACACCACAAATGTTGAGTAATGTCCGTGAATGTTTTAGGCAAAATTTATTTTACTGCATGGTGTGTGTGGTCATTTTCAGCATTTAATAAACTTCCCCCCCGTTAGGGGGTTGAAGTTACGAAGATGAAAAAAGCGCTCGAATCAGAAATCGACGGGTCCGAGCGATTTTCTACATTTTCATTTTAAAGCAGGAAAATCGAGGTGTATACATTTAAATCATTTACTTAATATTAAATACACAAACTAGGTGTGATTTTGTATTTTTAATGTTAAATAAAGAAATTAAATGAATATGTAATTCGTAGCAATCTATATTACAAACTTGTGATGTGTTGAAATTATTTTTGATTTTTTTTTCATACTTAAGCAGAATTAAAAAGATTGGTATAAAAGGTTTTTAGTAGCAGTAGCATGGATCAAATATCATTTTAGCAATGTAACAAAAAACTTAACTTCTAGCTAGGGAAAACGTTTTCTAGTACATTTCAGAGTTTTAAATGGAGAAATATCATTACATGTATTTGTTACGAATAGGTGTTCATTTCCCACGACATAATTACTTCAGATTATTTCAAGAAAATCTATTTATGTTCTCTGTGTATGTTTATATACCTCAAGACAAATATCCATTAACCTACTAAAATAGGAACAGTCACGACAGTAAATTGAATAAATAGGTTTGTTTGTTGAGGACCGATATTGTTTGTCGATTTAGGAGTTGATGCTCTTTCAGGGAACCGCCAGAAGTATAATAGCACCTAATACGAAAATAATCGCAAGAAGATGGTATAAGGTTCCGTAATAGACGAGGAACAAATTTTTACTGATCCTGTTCCTTCAAATGTTTATTTTTAATTATTGTCTGATCCAATACGTAATTGATCTTGAGTTGCGAGTTCAAGTATAACATTCATAAGTATATATTTTTTAATGTTTTAATGAAATCAACTGGTATTTGGTAACTAATAAAGACAAACATCCTAAAATAGAACCAGACATGCAACCCAATCGAACGTCTTCTAAGTAGTGATATTATTTGCCGATTTAAAAATTGCAGCGCTTTTCAGGAAGTGCCGGAAATTTAATAATACGAAGGAAAATTGAAGAAAATAAGTTAACTATAGTTAGTTGGGAACCGGAAACGGAAATGTATAAATTCTTAGGAAGCATTTTAAAACGAACTTAAAAGTACGAGATTTTTTTCCATGGAGATTATTACTATAGTGCTTTTCTTGACCTGGTGTCGCATATGCATCTGGATGAAATATATATGGATATCGAAATTTTTTCAATAATAAAAAAAAATTGGGTTAAAACATTTTTCAGTCATATGTATTTAATACTACAGAATGTGATATAGATATTGACGATTGATTTTATATGAATTGAGGAATTCTATAAATATATAATGAATATACTATGACCGCAAAAAGTTGGCCACATATAGAAATTTTTTTATTGAAATATTAAAAGAAAAGTTAGAACCAAAATTCCAAAAATTATATTTTTCAGAAAAATATCCAGTATTAGTTCCATAAATATCACATCCTCATAAATATAATGAAAATGTATTAAATGATCGAAAATCAAGATAACAATCTATTATTTAAACATTTTTATTGTTTTTAAATAAAATTATTTGTTAAGATTTAAAATTTAGCTTTTCCCATGTAACTGATTGTGGTCAGGCCCTGTATCTGGCAAAAAATATTTAACATTTCTTGTTATTTCTGCAACAATACGTTTACGAAAGGCCATTTTTTCGAATTTTGGAGTTTCTCCTAAAGTTGGAAGTAAGAAAATTAAAAATGAAAAACTAAAATTTATTTAATTTATGTTACGAAAAATAATTTTTGGAATTTGGGCTCAATACTTTGTAAAAGAGCAAAATATTAAATTTTAAACACTTTTTTTCAAATACCTTTTTCGGTATCTCCTCATCTAATACCAGTTTTCCATGACCAAATATATTTTCTCAATTTTCCATATTTCAAACTTTTGGCGTGGTTTAGAAAAATATAATGGCATAATCATAACATAAAATAATTTAAAAAGTTGGTCTTTTACATAAGCTTTTATACTGCTTAGAAAAAACCATTTCTACGTCTAGTTTAATTTTTTGCTTTAAGTAACAATTACCAAAAGGAGACATAATTAACTATAACGACCAGCAACAAAACATTGTCATTAATCCGCATTTCGTTGTCTCATAATCTTAACAATTCCTCACTTCAACGAAAGCCAACCTCAAAAGGGAACACAAAATACGTTTTCTCAAAGCTACTTTCCAGAACAAAGATTTAAGACAGCCATTGAAGGACAACCGATACAGGTCGCTATTTCACCGACTTTTTTCCTTCGAATGTTCAGGTAGTAAATTAAATTAAATAGACCCCGATTTCGACGCTAGAAAAACCGTCCTCTCTGGAAAACTAATTTTGTGATTGGTTGTTTTTACCTTGCTCCAATAAACTTTATATATGTCTCACTTTAAACTTTTATTGCAAGTGCTTTGGGCCTTGGATTCATTTCGGAAAAAGTTTTGCACTAGGGTCAAGGTAATGTGTTTTTCAATTGTAATGTACCTTTACAATCAGGGACAGTTTTTTCTCGGTTGGGAATCTCATACGTCTATTTATACAAGAATTGTAATAATCAAATCTATAGAAGGCATATAAAAAGACGTAAATATTAAAAAGTTTATACAGAGTTTATTGAAATTAATTATTATATTTAAACCCAAAAATCCTGAGAAGAAAACATGTGGAAGAAAAAATGCCAGCTTATGTTAAACCCGAAAACCCACGTGGACGGCACTGGCGAGAAATCTACGCAATCCATATCATGGGAGATCGTCTGAGAAGACAAATACTATAATTTAATAATAAGGAGTTTTACCTAGGACACCCAATGTGCAATATAATAAGCCATTTCCATAACACCCTTATATTTAAAGACTTCTTTTTCTATTTGGGTTTCATAATGGCTATATTATGAATAACCTGCCACTTTATGAAACTGAAATTTTATTTTTTTTATGTTGGCAGCAAGTAGGTTTCAAATTTTAGGTTTACTTCCATTTCGCTGAAATTAGCTTTCTAGGCATTATGGATTCGACAAAAAAATTTTATAGACAACTTTAAAATATTAACCTTTAACCTTGCAAATAGATATATCACTTTTACAAGATATTTATCTGAAATATCTATACTCGGAAATATATAACATGCTGACGGTGTCCGTCAACTAATCTTTAATCAAAACTATTAAACAACATAACCTAAAAATAATAGAAATATCTTCCAGTTTATGCTCTATTTGTAAAGTTTTATTCAATAAAGTACTATTTTTATTTTTAATTCTATATAGTATTATACATATTACTTTATATATATTATATTTATAGTTACTGTAGATATTTCCAATAGTATTATTCTGTTCAATATTTTAAACTTTGTTCTGCTCGCACCTTAACTTTAAGTTAGCTAGTTTTGAGTATTCTTTTAAAAAATTTTCTAGATTATTTTCTGCAATTTCTCATTTTTATTAACTTTAATAATATATTTATTTTTAATTATGATGTATGGGAAGAACCCTTGTTGTATTCAATTGTTTCTATCATGGCATATTTGATACATGTAACATTTTATTAAATTGTAAAAGTATTGCCAACCCAAAAAGAAAATATTAATTGAAATGGAAAAAATCTATTATATTTTTTAAAGTTTTTCAGACTTCAAAGACCCAAATAGAAAAAGTATTATAAAATACATGGCTCATAAGACAATTAGAGCAATTGTACTTTAGAAAACTCCCCGCTTCGCGGGTCCTTTTCTAAATTATTCGCGTGCTCTAAGATAATGTCTTGTAGATATGTAGATAATTTAGATAACATAAACTATATAACATATTTAAATATGTAATGAACGGGCAGAAGAGGACTATCATGTATAAATATGTAATGATAAATTAGAAAGGATATATAATGTAATAAAAATAATAAACAGTATCACATTAAGATATGTAATATACAAAATAAAATATATGTAATAGCAAACGTAATGCTGTTATTCCACGATATAATTATTGTATTGTTCTGTTCAGATTGAAGAAAATCAGTTTATGTTTTGTAACCTTAAAACAAATATCCTATTAACCTACTAAAACAGAAACAGGCACGCAAGCAAATATACTTATTTGGCGAGGACTGATATTATTTGTCGATTTCGAAGTTGCAGCGCTTCCCAGGAAGTGTCGGAAATATATTAACGTGAAAGGAAACTCGAAGAAACAAGTTAATTTTATGTTGACGTAGGGAGTGGCTAATGAAAGTGGAATAGATACGAAAATTTGTATTATATAAAACTGCATTGTAATTGTGCCATTGTAAGGAATAATAGACATCCAATACTATAGCAAATTAAACATTTTTCAAAAATGTAATGGTTTAAACATTGTATTTTATACAGTGACAGGCATAATTTACGCAGCATAATATAGAAAAAAATGTATTGTTAAATTTTAATACAAACCAAAGCTAGCAATTGTTTCTGCATCATCGAAAAATTAAAAAAAGAATGACTAATTAGAAAAGTGAGATTATTTTAACCCTTAACCACCCCAGTATGTGACGCATATGATTAAGAATTTTGAAATTCTGGATACGTGAACTGATTTAGCGTCAAAAGTTTAACATCATACCTAATTTCAAAATTTTATTATGAACGGTTTCGAAAATATTTAGAAAAAAACGTCCTCAGGGTTCCCCATTCTATGGGCCGTAGCCCCCTTAGCATGCATTTCTGCACTATGCCCATATGATATAATTCTATTGTTTTTAGCAGGAGAATATGGTGATAAAGGATTGTCCCTTAATTTCGGGACACTCTGTATAATTTTTTTTCCGTCAAATCTTTAAAGATGAACGCCACTGTTTAATGATTTTTGGGTTTTCCGATGATGCGGAAATGATTGCGAACATCGGCTTTTGTTGAAATCTAACAATGAATGCTGCGCTGCATAAATTCTGCCTGTCGCTGTATGAAATATTTGAAAATCAGGACTTTAATTATTTGTATAATTTATTTATCTATCTTTACGCTGTTATCAATGTGTTAAAGGAAATTGTACTTTACAGCACCCTGTACCGGTTACAAAATACTGTTCGTGGAATGAATGTTTCACTTGACGCATAATATAAAGAAACTCGGCGTATTCGACCAAACAAATTCATTTGCAATTCAAAGTTTCGGGCCACAGCAGCGCTTTCTACGTCTGTTGCCAGTTGCAGTTTGTTTTCGTCTCTTGTCACATATTCTGGTTCAAAAAGTTCGAGTTTAGTTTATATTAAAAGCAAATTTGACTGTAACATTTAAATTACTAAATCACGGTGTTGGGTTTGGCAAAAAGGCTCAGGAACCTTAATTAATAGAAACAAATAAACATTTTTACAAAAAAAAAAAAAGAATTAAAATTTTCTGCAATATCTTAATTTTATGTTAGTTTCTTTTCTTATCTGAATCGACAACTTTAACAACATTCATTTTCTACGTTATTCGATACCTTTATTGACAACTACGATATGTTATAGTTGATATTATGTCCTGTGATCGAATTCCCATGGAATTAACAATTCTCTCTTAAATTATTTATTCGAGAAATGTTATTTTTTGCGACCAACTTGAAAGAGCAGAAGCCGCCGGTGCATTTGGAATGCATGGAAAATGGACAGGTGCTGGCTGGATAGTACGGTGACAGTAAAAATAAGGCCAACTGCAATGTATACGGATTTAAACTAATTTTAGCATTAATTATATTTTAAGAAAACGTAAAGAGAGAAAGTATTGTTTCAGAACCAAATATCAACTATACATTGATACTTATTGTTGTTCTTTCACGTACCATTGCGATATACAGGGTGTTATGGAAACGACGTATTATATTTAAAGCGGCAAATCCCGAGATGAAAATAAATTGAAGAAAAATAACCATAAATGGCGCTTTGAATTATTAAGCGAAATATACCCTTTATATGAAATCTCAAAATTTACATGGTCGCTCCTGAGGCCCTTCGCACTCAATATTTTATTAAGGCAGTCTCCAGGTTCAAAAGAGGTTAGCGCATTATAGGCGATGTTGTCATATTGCAACACAGAATTCTAAACGCACGTGTTCAGTTTTTGACAACAAGACGTCTTTGACGCGCGCTATCACTTCTTTTTCAAACTTTTTAGACAAAGAAAACTACAATTTTAAGGTACATACTCTCTTACCTTCGATCTCATTTTAAAATAATCTGTTTTATAATTAAATTCCGTAAAAAAATAAAACACAAACAGTATGTTTTTCAACAGAACCAATATTAGATAATATCACACAAATTTGAAATCACATCACAACATTTATTATTATGAATTATTTCACAACAAAAACAAATCGGGCAATACAACTAACAAAACGTATAAAATTCGTATACGTCAAGCACGTGGAACGCTCGACGGCGTGGAATCAACGTCGTTCCACTCCCGAGTCTTGAAACATACTGAAATATGAAGCGGCGCGCTGCCGGTATTCAAGCAACGGCGAGTCACGCGGTGTGATCTGACAGTATACTCTAGTGACCCACATTGTTGCTAAGTGAATCCAGATGAAACATGGATGGACAGTATGTGGGTAAAAAGGGTTTTTAGCTTAGTATTTAGATATTCGATTAAAAAAAAAAGTATGTAGACTTTCTCTAGGACACCCAAGGAGTCACCCATTTAAATATAATAAGTCATTTCGATAACACCCTGTATATTCCTTCGATAATTAACTTGTTTGGAGTAGGTTCGTATTAGTTATTCATTCGAAATAGAACTCCGTATAAAAAATATATTTTATTACTTTCGAACCCGATATATACTTTCGACCCAAAAAGTTAAAGCGATACAATAACTTTACTAACCCAGCGAACTTTTAAGGCTTTATTTTCTATATTTATTGGCGATGGTATCAATAGCCTTTAAACCCAATAAAAGGGGAAGTTTGACCACTAAAAAAAGGTTAAAGTGATTTGTTAAGATTTGGGTTACGACGTATCGATGAAAAAATCGAGGTTTTGCTGCGTCTTAGTTTTAGACTGTCACAAGCTTTCTTTTTTTTAAGTAAATACATATTAGAAGACCACAGAAGTGTACTTACTTGATCGGTGGTAGTATATCATATAATCGTTAGGAAAATAATTTTCTAACCTATAAGATGCCTCCTACTAAATAAAACAGCTTACTACAGATAATACATCTTATGAGAAGGCGTTGAATCTTACATTCGATCCTCCAGCGTTGATAATATGATGTCTAAAGCACGAAGTTCTTTCTGATGGTAAAGTATAAATGCCTGCCATATACTCACGAGAACAAAACAGTTCGAAACCGGTATGCAAATGATGATATCAGACCAACAGAAAATCTTCCTTTCCTTGATTGAATCCTCATCATTTATTACTTCACTAGTCATTAACCCAAGTATTTCGGTTAATACGTTTGTAAACTTCAAGTTTCTTTTCCTGTGTCAAATTTGGGTAAACCCGTAATTTATACAGGGTGATATGGAAATGACTTTATTATATTTAAACCGGCAATCCTGAGATAAAAACCAATTGAAGAAAAATAACTATAAATGGTACTCTGAAGTAATAAGCGAGATAAGCCATCTTATGTCAAACCCCACAAACCACGTGATAGGAATAGGCGAGAGATGTAAACAATCAATGTGATAGGTTAGTTAAGCTCTACAAGATGAACAAGTATTCCCAAAAATATAAGTAGAAATTCTCGTGATTTTTTAAATTGTCACGTAAATATTGCCCTATTTATTGATTGTGCAATCAATCTGCACCAACATAGAATTGAAATTTTTAGCTGTGGGCTATTCAGTAAAAAAATAAATTAGTATCTTCTTTAGGAGTAAAACTGTTCAGTTCCAATATGTATTTAATTTATATCTTATCTTAATATTCCTTTTTATCAAGTGATTTTTATATTCTTAAAAATACCTGTTTTAGCTTGACTATCTGTTATACCCATTTGTTAATTGGTTCTTTGTAACTGTAAAATGGTGTAAAATAACTAAATAAATAAAAATGAGGGCGAAAACTATTGTAATATCACACAAATTCTAAATCACAATCACGTCAAAGTAATTATTTCAGAACATAACTGAAATACGATAGTGCTACGTTCGATTTAAAAAAAAGTACGTAGGCTTTCTCTAAGACATCCATGTAAAAATAATAAACCAACAGACTGTATAAGAACTTAGTTTAATTCACAACACATAACTAAAAGGCAAAAGTTCTTTTGAATAATGCCTCCTTACCTCAAGCTCTCCTTTTAAGTGAAATAACCGTTTCGTCTCGGCGCTCTTTCACCGCGATTACTAAATCAAAGACACTGCGTTAGAAGCACTTAATTTACTTCTTTGTCATTGTTTCGTTTAATGTTTTCAAGTGCAGTTTTGCCTGTAAATTGTTAGCCGGTACGGTAAGATAAATGGCCACCGAATGCAATTTCCCTGTACGCTTTCAACGGACCCATCGTCGAGCAAGCATCCTATATAATTCGTATCATATTCGTACACCGAGAGAATTTCGGCTCTCACGAAACACACAATATATGCACGGCGGCCTTTATGTAAACGGGTATTTATCTTTCAAATAAATGTCAGTGAACAAACGGTCTCGTATTATTGACCGGACGCTTTTCTTCGCACCTCTATAGGACAGATAAATTTACGGTTTTGGACTTCTTGGAGGGTCGTGTACAAATATCAAGTCAGGAAATTTATGTTGCTGGCAATATTCGTCGTACGGTGATAACTGTTAACCGAAAACATCATAGCTTAGCTATTTTTAGTTAGTCAAATGCAAATAATTTACTTTTGGTGGGGGTTTGCTTCTTAATGGTTTGGCGCCGTTGGCTAAGCTCTTAATAAAATTCTTGCTCCCTTTATTGCTCGTTCACAGGTTTGTTCGGGTTCGTAATTAAATCATATGGTGTTTAAAGCACTTAATTTAACTTTTTATCTCTGTTTTATTTTATACTTGAAGTAGATGGTGATAAGATAAATAGCTATAGAACGTATTTTTCTTCATTATTTTTAGCATATATTTCTGCAAGCATTCTTTATTTGCAATATACACCGCTGAATAATAATCGATTTTGAACATTTCAGATATTAGTCACATTCAACACGTTACATCATTTAAAATCTTTGTAAATACCTGATTTATATCTTAATAGCTTCCTAATTATCCGCGGGTATTTTAAAAATGAATATTTCGTATTCAAATTACTTTCCTTGTTTAACAAGTACTTTGTTAATTAATAATAAGGGAAAGAAGCGGCTCATCACTCTTAAATATGCAGTGAAAAATTAGTTAAGGGTTAGACTGGGAAATGAAATATATTAAAGTAAACGGTAGATCACATTATGTAATGGACAAGTATCAAAATGTATATCATATTTAAATATGTAATGTAAAGGCAAGGAACGGCTTATTACTAATAAACATATAATGAAAAATTTATAAATGGCGACGATGTCAGACTAGGATATAACATATGGTAAAGTGAACGGTAGATCACATGATGATATGTAATGTATGAGCAACAAACAGCTTATCACAAATAAATATGTAGAAATACTTGTATATATGATAAATTAAACGGTAGATCATTTAATATGTAACGTACAAGTATCAAAAAGTATATCATATTTAAACATGGAATGTAAGCGCAACAAACGGCGAAACACGAATGAATGGTATGTGTCAGACTAGGATATAAAATATAATAAGTAAACGGTAGATCACATTAAGATATGTAAGTATCAGATGGTACATCATACTGTAGTAAAGGTAACAAATATTTCATAAACAAAATTACTTTTCCATATTTAACTACAATTACTTTGTTAATGAAACGAAGTCTCGCTTCGGTGGCCTTTCACCGGCCTAACTAAATCAGAGACATCGTGTTAGAAGCACTTAATTCCATTCTTTGTCACTGCTTCGTTTAATGTTTCAAGTGCGGTTTTGCCGGTAAATTGTTAGTCAGTGTGACAAGACAAACGGCCGCAGAATGCAATTTTACTCTACGCTTTCAGCAACCCTTTCGTCAAGCATTCTTTATTTGTCAAAAAGACACAATGTATGCTCGGAGGTCTTTAGGTAAACGTTATTTTTCAAATAAATGTCAGTAATAAAACAAACGACCCCGTGTTATTGACTGGGCACTTTTCTTTACACCTCCGGTGAAGAACAGAGAAATTTATGGATGTTCGACACCCTGGAGGCTCGTTTGTCACTTATCTTGTCGTACGGTGTCGTATCGTTATTAGATTGAGAGAATGATATAACCTTGCTAAAATTTGAGGTAAATAAGCATTTATCTACGACCTACAGGACAATTATTTTGATTATTCCTTCATTCATGTTTAGTTATTTAAGTGACGCTAATAACATTCATTACCACACCAGTAATGTATTAAACTTATTACTAATCATTTAACGCGCTCAATACGTAACTCTTTTAGGTGTTAGATTGTCACCTAAACTTAAAAATGTGTTTGACCCGAAATATCAAAATGCTTTTAAATGTACAATCAAAATTAAATACATTTTTTTTATTTAAATGGTCATAGATACAAAGTTGTACATTACACGTGCTGTACTCGTGGAATTACCATGACTCTATCTACGACGTCGTGGTATCAATACTCTCCACTCGTGTAATGTAAATAAATATTAAAGTTCGTGGTTCGAAGTCCACGTTAAGCTGTAGGCGCCCCTCGGGATTGACCCTATTAGGCGAATAAAGAGGAAAAAATTGAGAAAGACAAAACTGTTAGTGTTAACATTTGGGTTCTAATTTGAAAAGAAACATATATTTTATAATTACGTATTTAATAAAACAAATATGTCACTAACGTTGCAAACAAAAAAATATAATTTTATGGAGGATGCGTTATTAATTATTAGTTTTATCTTACGGTTGCCCAATTATATCTATTTAGCCTTACCCTGTGACGCACTGACAAAAACAATTTTAGGGATTAGGCTTCCGACCTTTTTAGATGGGCCCGCACATTTTACATATTATATTAAAAAATAAAATGAATTCAAATAAGGTCAGAACGGAATTAGTCTATTTATAAACTGATACACAAAAAAATGAATACACGTAAAACGAGATAATAGAATACAAGATTATTTTGAATTAAAAACTAGAAAATGGAAAAAATAGAAAACTAAATTTATTTAATATGATAAAACATAATAATTTCAGATAATGTTTCAGATCACCTGAATTATTAAGGATATTGTATTCAATTCCTTAACCTATTTTATCAGTTAACCCATATAGACTAAAAATGGCGGTTGCAATTTAGCACATTCATCAGCATTAGTGCTACTTATCCCAGGTTCGATAATGAGCTATTTAGCTAGCTATGTAATTTGAAGATCACAACACGCACTGTAAATATTTCAACCGCTAAACAATGTAGTTGGGGAGGAGACCTCAATGCGGCATAACCGCAGAGTTTCAGCTAGAAATCGTTGAAGTTTACGTTCCGGCATGTTGTTGAGAAAGGTCCTTGAACCAAGCAGAGTAATTGGTGATGCAAATAATAGCGTTCCGTGCTAAGGAACTAGTACCTAGTGTGTAAGTTAATAATTTAGAGGCGATCGAATCAGTCGCTGACCACTTTCGAAAGCGATCGAATCTTATCAATCATTCAATCGTTCATTTATATTTGTATGTATAGCACAACAATACTTATAGATCACCGGTTTCATTTACAACGAACGAACGATTGATGATTATGTATTCTGATATTTTTATAATATAATTTAATGCGGATTGGTTGGGGTTGCTTTAGAATATAATAGTCGTTCTTATTCAGTACACAAAAGTATGCATTATATTTCATTTTCTTCCAGAGTGCCGAGTGTGGAGACGCCAACAGAATCGTTTGTCTATGTACCTCTGTTGCTGCAGTCTGTAGTCATCGTCAATCGCGATCCTGGATATGGATATTATGACTGAAATAATTGATTCATTGATATTAACCGATTAGGATTTGATCATTAAATACTTTTTACTGATACAATCTTTGTGATCGAATCATTCACGCCTCTAAAATGAACGCGTGATGCTATTTCCGATGGATTAAGGAGTTCTGTGATAACATCCATTAAAATAGAGAAATAGGAGGTCCCTATTTATTAAGTCTATGATATTCATCACACAAAAGCACAACAACACAATAGAAATACTATGTCAAGAATAACTGCGGAGCTAAACAATTGTGTTTGGGAACAAGTAAGAGATGGACCTACCATCTGGTTGACATTACCTAAAGGTAAAAATGATCGATCGGTAGGCTCGCACTGGCTTATTTGCCTAATACTTAGCCTCAGTGCCGGATTTAGGATCTGTGGGACCCTGGATGAAGCTGTGGCGTGGGCCCTACTATGAAATTACACGATTAGGTGGACAAGTTACACGCTTTTGTAAAAGCAAGTTTTTGTTGGGTTCTGATTTGAAAAAAAAAGTCAAGATAGTGGCGTGTTGCAATGGGACATTTGTGTGTCCATAGACTGCAGCCTACGTAGGCTATGCTTAGATCCGACCCTGCTTAGCCTTAACAATTTACTATTCTATTAATTTTTATTAGATTTAAAAACATTACTAAATGTATGAACTTAATGGATTATATGAAGATTCATAGAAGGTTATTAACATTCTAGAGTAATCGTCCTATTTTGTTATGTAAATGTTCTATAGGGAAAATCTAGCCTAACTCAGAGGAAAATATGTTTTATATAATCATTTAAATAACATTGCCTTAAACTGTATATTAAACCTGCCTTAACCAAAATAACTTCTCGAGGCGCTGTCCGAGGAGACCCATTAGAGAAAAGGACGCATGACCATAAATTTAAAGGGCTAAAATAAACCATCAATTAATTTTGCCTTAGGGTCAGACACTTATATTCGCTTAGCCATGCCCTGCGGTGTAACGACAAAAACAAAAAGGTCTCTCGATGTAGGGTCCAGGTCCCCGTTTCCGACCCAACTCGTGACCTGAACCGAGAGCCATATTTTACATCCTGGCGGCAAATAAACCGGGCTTGTGTACTGGCCTGATATACAACCGATCAGTTTCTGTTAGCCAATCTTGCTTGGAACGTGGAACGTAGTTTATTCCGCCTGCACACAGTCGGCGCCCCGAATACCGAAGGTGAATACTGAATGAATAACTGATATCGAGTCGCGCAGAATTTTCATTTAGAATTGACAGGTTTATAGTTGTGTGCCACGAAGAGCAACGGCAAAGAAAACTAATATTTACGGCTTGACCGTCAATAACAGTAATGGAAAGATTTGTAATTCTTTAAATACAAATATGTATTTCTATATATTCCTCTTGTAAATTCTGGAAACAAAAATACTGGAGTGCCATTTTTACCACTCAAATGAATGGACCGGATAGGTTACTGAAATTTTGTTAAATAAGAGTGAATTGGCTGTAGATGTTATTCCCCGATTTTTTTTTGATCAAACACAAGGATTCTTTAAGATACTCTGGAAGTGGCGCGTGTGCGAATAAAGCGATTCACGTTGGTCTTGAATCCTTGGAGGTTATATTCGTTGGAGGACCTCAGGAAGGTCGTTACACAAGGATGACGTCCTCCAAATGAAATAGTTCTTAAGCATTGACATTCTATGGGTACTAAGCTGAAGTTCAAATCTGTCGAAGTTCTTGGTCAGCTCGTGGTCTCCGACCAGAAAAGTGGCTGTCCTCTCGATGGAATCCAGTAGCCGGGCCGGAGAGTATCTTTGGGTACAGAGCTCCAGACATGAGAGCAGTATTCTAGTGATGGTCGAATCCGCGCTTTTGTAGAGTATCAAAATTTGTTGCGATGTATACAACTTTTTTATTACGGAAAAGTACACCAAGTTTCTGCGAAGCTACCTTGACGATTGCCATAAGGCGGTTATGCCAAGACATATTTCCTCCCAGATTGACGCCCAGCAAACTAAGAGACGAAGCCAGTGGAATTGCTTATCCTGCCATGACTATATCCGGATTGGTAATGTTAACATTTTTGGAGAAAACTGTTGCCTTTGTTTTATTTGCATTAAATTCGACTTGGTTACTGTCACCCCAAGATTTCTTCCAGGTCTTTATCGAGGCGTGATAATTCATGCTGCCTACGAAGATCTGCGTCGGCCGTCGATGTTTCAGCCTTCAAAGTGGAATGAGACAAGTGTGTGGTTGTCAGCAAAGCTATATATCGGATTTTTGTATTTCACTAGGATGTCGTCGGAATAGTTCTGCTATCTCTTTATATCATTTTAGTTTTAGTCTCTCAACCATAGAGTAGTAGAGATTATCTTTTTACGATCAAACACTAGCATTATAGGAACGATCCTTTAAAGCATGCGTCTCTACGTTGGTCTTTGTGATCCTTCTCTTGGTCAGATGGATTCACTCTCTACCATATGCTGGCAGTAGTAGTCCACGGGCCCGTAGACTATCCAGGCTATATAACCCAATTCAGGCCTAGATTAGACCGTGACCGCTGTGCTAGAACGATACCATCAAAGTCATACTTAAATTTTATAAGGAGGTAAAGAAACTCACAGTCTGCTCCACGAGTTTAATAACAATTAATAAAACCAAAACCATACATGTTTCGAAGGCTTAAGCTGTATGGTTAGGCTTAAGCCTTCGAAACATATATGGTTTTGGTTTTATTAAATGTTATTAAACTCGTGGAGCAGACTGTGAGTTTCTTTACCTCCTTATAACTTCACTCCACTTTGAGATGGACTACTTCAAGAAAACTTAAATTTTATGCTATTAACTGAGTGGCAAACACTCTCGTTACTATGATATTAACCATGAACTTTGCTACTAGTACTAGCAATCACACCGGCTAATTTATTTGTTCAATTATAATTGATTGCCAATTTTCCACACTAAAAACATGAATTGTTCCTTAACTACTTCGGCAAACTCATTAGAGATTAGAGAATTAATTTTATATATTAAAAAGGTTGGTATCCTTAAAGCTTTACTTAAATTCGTTTACATTTTCTTAAAGCAATTAGAGGCATGCTTGTATAGAGAATAACCAGTGCAACCGTAACGTCCCAACTCTAACCGCGTTATAAAGTCCAATTTTCTTCCAGAACTTGTACCTACAAATATAATCACGTTAAGTTCTTGAGTATCATCTGCATTAACAAGGATATTACGATTATGTGTTTATTCCTGCAGAGAAAGTCTGTGGAGAATTAAACCACTGATTGTAATCGGTAATAAAGTTTTAGACCAAGTTTCCTGGTAAAATTACAGTTGAATATAATTTTAATCGTTTAGGTAAGATGCGAAATGCCTTAGGTACAGTCCCAAAGGTATTGTAAAACTGTAATAAACATAGGCTATGTTTTATGACTTGACATATCCCATAAATCCTAGGTACAATTACCAATAAACCTACCAGTGTAGTAGAATCAGGCTAGCCAGATACCTGTACGATTTAAAGACATTTTTTATATCAAATGTGAGACAAAATTGAGCGAAGCAACAAAACAACAAACCCCCACACATGTGAACAAGACCTGTCTAACCAATAAAATGAATACATATCTAACTGACCATGACAAATTAGCAATTAATATCGTATTACACATGAGTATTATATATGCATTACTACCTAAGTAGCCGATTATTATTAAACAACATTATCAAGTTTCGAAGCCTCGAGAGATATATTATTAAGCTGTTTAATTAAGATAATACAACGGGCTCTCGTAAAACGGGATTAACTCGGCCATGTCATTACATTGGACAAATAAAAACTGCTCTGTAAAAATTTAGGGTGTTCCATTCTTGTGAAAATGATGCTTGATATTAGTGCGAAGTAACTAATATGGAATAGAACTTAGATATTCTTTATAGGTACGATACGAACTCATAAAAAAAAATGGATATTTTCTTTTCATACCGAGGCTTGAATACGATTTTATTTACAATCGTTATCATTTTCTAACAGTAATACAATTTGAAGCATTCAAATTGATGCTATAAGAGAACAATCGGGCATCACGAGTTTGTGGTCAAGAATTAAAGAAAGCAAGGTTAGCTATAGTGAAGAAGACACTACACCAGATGTTGGGGAAAAAGCTGAGGAAAGTTTTGGTTTTTATTTAAACAATAATTGGAGCTGAATATAGTAAATGGTGGAACAATTTTGTTTCCTCAGATAAGAATTATTCTCTAGGGTGGAATTATAAACTTGAAAGTCCCAGACTTTCAGCTGTTTCCGCTATTTCGAGAAAGTTAGCGTTATTATAAGATAAATAGAATGCCTATAGATGGTGTAATACAGATAATTTCCAATTTCCATTGACAAGTAATTTTCAAACTGAATTCTGTAATAGAACTTATATGCAAATTTAAGAAGTCTTAAGTTATTCCTGTTGTACAATATATAATTGTCACGCCCTGAATGATATTTACCCATATTATAAGTATACAACATATAACTTATGGGCGATAGTCATATAAGTTATTTCGGAACGTTTCTCGTTCTAGAAACGAAAGTAAAAGTTTATTTTCGAAAATAAGCCATAATTTGAGAACGAATTGGAAGTTGACGGAATAATGCTTTTATGAGTAAGAAATAAGAATTTGTAGAAATCTTTAAGTTTCACATTAGACGGTACTAGTTACATACACTGGGTTTAATAAATCCATGATTTTTTTTCTTACCTGTTATTAAGTATTTTCAGTTCCCATTTAAAACTTGCAATTTTATCTCGATAAAATCATATAATTGTTAAAATAAGAAACTGTATGAAATGAACATACTGTTAAGGGAATCTATGTATCGCTAAACTACAACGATATTCCCAAAATCTTTGATAATGAAATAACTAGGTACCATCGTGCCGGTAAAAAACTAGGACAGCAAAATTTCTTATTTTCTCCTTGACTATTAGGAATATTTTACTTTCGAGTCTGGTACCAGTAAAATGTCATTTACAAATTTTACATGTCAACATAGATTGTCACTTTATCATTAACTTGTCAAGCAAATTTTTCTTTAAAAAATATGCCACAATTAACACCCCAGCAAAAGGCTCTAATCTACAGTCGGTTGCGAGATGGTGCTTTTATTAGGGATATTGCAGACGAACTGGGATTAAACAAAAATACCGTGTTGTTGGCAAAACAAAATATAGAAAGGCATGGGACTATTATTAGGAAAGCAGGTTCAGATCCCCCTAGAATTTCTACTGAAGATGAAGATAGAAGACTAGTTAATTATCTAAGGGATCATCTATTCGCAACTGCAATAAAGGCGAAAGAAGAGACGAACTTTCCAGGTTCTGCAAATACTGCTAGAGGCAGGGTTCGAATTTTCGATATACGAAGTCGTTGTGCTACTAATAAAATATTTTTAATGGAAGGAAATAAACAAGGCAGGTTAGAATTTGCACATGAATGTTTAATTCGGAATATTTTCTGGCGAGAATACTTTTCAATCGTGTAATAATGGAAGAATTCGAGTGTATAGGCCTTCCGGCATGCGGTATGATGAGATATACACTCACAAAACGAACCAAAGCGGACGTTTCTCTATAAATGTCTGGGTCCAGGAATTTGCCAAATCATGGAAGAAAGACTAACTGCACCTGAATACGTTAATATCCTAAATGCAGTGATGATGCCATCGATAAACGCTGTGGTCAAAATTATACATTTCAGCATGATAATGCTCCAATACATACATCACGCATTGTGCAAAATTTTCTCCTCGAAAATAATATAGCAGTTCTTCCCTGGCCTTCGAAGAGTCCCGATTTCAACCCGATCGAAAACATTTGGGGTAAAATGGTGAAATCAATGTATAAACATGATTTTCGGCCACGAAACAGAGATGAATTAGGCTACAGGATAAATGAAGCTTGGGATGAAGTGACAGGCGAATTATGCAGAAACCTAGTTTTAAGTATGCCGCAAAGGCTTCAAGAAGTAATAAACAGGAATGGTTCTATGACTAAATATTAAAGATGGTTTGTTGCTTCGACAAATTTTGCGTTTGTATTTTTGTAACTTTCTATTAAATTTCTTTTATTATTTAGTTTCGTTTTCATTTTTAGGCGACGTTATAATATACCTACTTTAAATAAGGTATTAGACCTTTTCTTATTAAAAATGCCCAATATATTTACTGCCGCTCAAGTTTATAAAAGAAATAAGATATTTTGATGCCACCTCGTATCGAAAAATATAAAACGTTAAATTATGTAACCTAGGTTACTTCCTAAAGGTTATGTGTTTTTACCTTTACAGCTGTCGAGCACCTTTTATAGTCTATGAGATATGTATATCCGTTCCCAGTTTTGTGATTTTGTTGTCCTAGTTTTTTATCGGCACGATAGTACTTAACATAATTTACCTTTAAAGTTCTAATATGCGGTTGCACGGCACACTACAGAAATGTGTTCTCTAAACAGACTTACAATTGCTATCGTTGAACTGTTTTGCCGCATTTACCTGTGTTTTACTTAGATCAGGTGCAAGTTCACACTATTAAAAGTACATTTTCGCTTTGTTTCGGATTACAAGACTCCCTGTGTTTGTAACATTTCCTGTTTACTGGACAGCGATCAACATCGATGTGTCTATAAAACTAAATCCATTAATAGGGTATTTCGAAGAACCCTCGAAAATAGTTACAAACTCTCCGAGACATGCACATTGGGTTTAAATTTCAATTACCGATAATATTAACTTAATATTGGTATGAATTATTAAAAACCGATTTCCTGTTTACCGCAAAAATAAATCCCAAGGTCTGTACTTTTCAGAGATTTTTTAATGTACACGTTAATATTTTATTTGTTTTTATTTGTTTGAAACGTTGTCAAGGAAGGTTTTTTTATGTTTTCGCTCCTGTTCCATTTGGAAAACAAATTCCAAGGACATAATATTTTAAGAAACATATTATGTTAGATGTTTATAAGGAAAAGCATAACACATATTTTAAGACGAAAATGTAAGAATTACAAAACAATCTCTTGGTATTTTTAGAACATTACGATAGGTTTGATTATATATGCATGATGTAAAATAAGTAATTCGATAAAGGTTTTCACCGTAAGAATGCAAGAAATTATTTCTATAAGATGATCTGAGGTATATACCTTTCCAAACTTGATAATGAACGACGGTTCGGTAGTTGTTCCATCTGAAGAAAGAAATCACGTGGAAGTGTAGTGCATAGGTATTTAATTTGTCCTTTCATTTTGGAGAATCGCCTAACGGGGAGCACTACTTCAATTTTTTAGTAAAAGAATTACAAGGACTACTTGAGGATGTTCCTGTAAACATAAGAATGCAACTGTATTATTAGCAGGATGGAACTTGGATTGAACGAGCATATTTCGCTCATCATGTCAAGTAACATTTGAACGAAAAATTTCCAGGGCTTCAGATTTGCCCCGGTGATCCTATTAGTGGCCTCCAAGATCTCCAAACCTCACAACACTGGACTTTTGCTTATGGTGCTACTTCAAAAATTAAGTTAACAAAGTTAATTTAATTTTTTTATATATATTAAGCTATTAAAATTATTAAATTTTCAATCCATTGTTGCCAAATATCGCCCGAATTCTCTATTGAAGGTAATTAGTGGCACATTTACCGAAAATAGCCGGTGGTACAATAATTGTAACTTACTCGACGTGTTCTAATTGTCCTCCTGGGTTAAATTCTCCTCGAAAAGAGGTACAGGAGTTATCCTTAGGTCCCGTGTGACTCTACAGGACATTTCGTGGAACTGGCGTGTTATGGTTTAATGAGAGCATAACGATTATGTGTTTATTTGACAAAGTTAGATTGTGGGTAAGGTAGGTTAATGGATCACCGTATTTTATCGTTAATTATCAACCGTTAAACTTCGTTATCTGGTTAGTTTATTTTCTAGTAAAATCATGTTTGGATATAATATCAAATATATGAAATTGTGTTCCTAGTTTATAATAATTATTTAGAAAATTAATAAAAAATTTAAATCTGTTACATATACTTCCTCAATTAATTATCGAATATTGAAAAATGCACGCCCAAATTAACAATTTGATATTTCGTTAATAATTCGTCTAATCGGAGACCACGAGCTGACGAAGAACCTCGACAGCCTAGAACATCGAAGACAGGTTGGGAATTTGACTCTCTTTTACAGATATTTTCATGGAAGGTGCTCGGATGACCTTGCCCTCTTAATTCCGCCCAGAGCGACGAATAGCAGATATACACGACGAACCACTGCCGCCCATCCATATTTGGTTAAGCTTAATACTCCTCGAACTTCATTATTTAAGAATTCTTTCATCTGGAGGACTACATCCTTATGGAACGAACTTCCCGAGGTCGTTTTTCCTAACGAATATAACCTTCAACGATTCAAAACCAACGTGAATCGCTATTTACGCACACGCACCACTCCCAGAGTGCCTTAAAGGATTTTTCCTATAGTGCTTGTGTCTTATCATAAGAAAAAAAAAATTTTAATTATGTTTTTTGAATTGATTAAAAACAGATTCTATAATTTAGGGATAATAATTCTGATACATCTATTTGTACGGGGTCGCTCATAAATCTATAGATGCATGTAAATTTCCAAAAATTTAAATTTGACATATCTGACATATAAAAATTGAATTTAATTAATTTTTTTAAACTAAACTGATTAGGGATATATCTGGATTAGACACTGGCCCAAAACTATTGTCATGCTACTCTAGGTAACAAAAAAATTAGCAATTCTTCTAATTATGTTATTCGAGTTTAGATTGTTAAAAGGCAATCTAGTAAGATACAGGGTGTTGTGGAAATGACTTATTATATTTAAATGGGTGACTCCTTGGGTGTCCTAGAGAAAGTCTACATACTTTTTTTTTTTGATCATATCTAAATACTAAAGTACCATATACTGTCGCCCCGTTCCATCTGGATTCACTTAGCAACAATGTGGGTCACTAGAGTATACTAACAGTGTTGTCAGACCACATCGCGTGTCTCGCCGTAGCTTGAATACCGGCCGCGCGCCGCTTCATGCTTCAGTATATTTCGAGACTCGGGAGTGGAACGACGTTGGTTCCACCGTCGAGGGTGCCACGTGCTTGACGTATACGAATTTTATACGTTTTGTTAGTTGTATTGCCCGATTTTTTTTTGTTGTGAAATAATTTATAATCATAAATGTTGTGATGTGATTTTAAATTTGTGTGATATTATCTACTGTTGGTTCTGTTGAAAAACATACTTGTGTAAACTTACCTGTGTTTTATTTTTTTATGGAATTTAATTATAAAACGGATTATTTTAAAATAAGATCGAAGGTAAGAGAGTATGTACCTTAAAATTGTAGTTTTCTTTGTCTAAAAAGTTTTGAAAAAGAAGTGATAGCACGCGTCAAAGACGTCTTGTTCCCAAAAACTGAACACGTGCGTTTAGAATTATGTGTTGCAATATGACAACATCGCCTATAATGCGCTAACCTCTTTTGAACCTGGAAACTGCCTCAATAAAATATTGATTGCGAAGGGCCTCAGGAGCGGCCATGTAAATGTTGAGATTTCATATAAAGGGTATATTTCGCTTAATAATTCAAAGCGCCATTTATGGTTATTTTTCTTCAATTTATTTTCATCTCGGGATTTGCCGATTTAAAATAATACGTCATTTCCATAACACCCTGTATATTGAAAATTATTAATTTTAAAAAATCGCCTTTGTTGCATTTTTAGGAAAATACTTTTCTATTGTCCCTTAAGGATGTTTTTCACTCAAAACACTGCACATGCCACAAAATGACAATAATAAAACGCATAATCGTGAAAAACCTCCAGGACATAGTAAAGTATATAGTATCTCTTAACTGGAAAAATAACGTTCAAGCGTCTAGTCTCTTTTTTAGCGTTTGAACTGTAGTTGGAGACAATAACTGATAAAGCAATTTAGATTCACGCAGTAAAAACTGTTCCCTTGGGTTATTTTGAAAACTCATATAATATGGAGATAATCTCAAAACTTTCTTGTTTATACTATACAAAAGTGGTTGTGAGGTCTATAAATGAATATTTATAAAATGGGACAAACCTATTATATTATTCAATCATAAAAAAATTACGAAAAACATTATAAAGGGTGTTATTTAATGACGTGCTAATATTTCAGGGAGTGATTCCTTAGGTCATTTTATAAAGAAAAGTTGATATGAGCATATGTCCGCAACGGCTTAAATTTTTTGCTACTGGGTGTTGAATTTTTATTTTTTAAATGGTTATTTTTTAATAACTCTAAAGTACTTTAGATATTATCTTCAGAAAAATATCCAGATGGAAAAATATCAGTGGCGTACCATCTTTTTTGTAAAAAACATCAGCGGACATGTTTGCAGGGACGCCACTGGTGGAACAATTGAATAACTTTTCTAACTTAAATTGGTGGTTCTATATCCTATTAACACATACCAAAATTGAAAATAATATATAAAGTACTTTCAGAGGTATTAAAAAATTCAACACCCTGTAGCAAAAAATTTAAGCCGTTGCGGACATAATTATGTTCATATGAACTTTTCCTTTTAAAATGACCTAAGGAATCACACCCTTAAATATTAGCATGTCATTAAGGAACACCCTGTATTTAAGAAAAATACAGTATTCTTTTTTAATATCTCTGAAAGTATCTACTTTTGAAATATTATTTTCAATTTTGGTTGTGTTAATATGGGATATAAGATCACATATTTTAATTTGAAAAGTTATTCTATCGATCCACCAGGGCCGTCCCTCCAAACATTTCCTTTGATGGTACGTCACTGATATTTTTCCATGTTTCCATTACCTACCTATACATTAATTTTTTACAACCAGTTCTTAATAAAAGTGGATTATTGGATCCGCAAATAAGGATTAATCCTGAACAAAACGTTTCAAACACACAAACTATGCCCGATTTTACACAACACAACTGCACTTTTAATAATAAATAAGTATAATTAGTCTACAGTGTATTTATTAGCTTTAAATTGATATCTTTGTAACAGAATATATTACGTGTTGATCTAAACATGCGATTGTGAGGTTAGTTTAGGAATTGTTTATTATGCAACCAAACATACACAGCAGTACCACCAACCGTTTAAAATGAAAAAACGGTATCGAAAAAAGTCTATTATGATACTGAAAACGGTATCGAAAAAGCTTTCATATGAAACCAAAATAGAAAAAATATTTTTTTAGCATATTTCGATAATTTAACATAAAAGTAGTCATAGAAAAAGTATAATACACAACTCGAGTGTAAACCTATTACACACTCATGCTTGTAACAGGCTTCTTTCTTACCATTCTTGCTTTATAATATACTATTTTACCCACTCGTAGTATCAACTTTATAACACATTTTTAAACATCTGAAGCGAAATAATTCTATTTCAAACGTCGTCTAAAATCAAAGGTATTCTAATATCTAAACTTATAGCCCATTCACCCTTTTTACAGCTTTAACCTACATTCTCGAAAACGTTCTTATTATATTTCTTGATCCATAATGTTCCATTTCATTGACTCTGGAAGCATGGATAAAATCAGTGATAAATGTGAGGGAGGGTGCTTTAACATGGCGAATTATTTCATTTTTATTTTATACTTGTAGACGAGAATAGTATTTATTAAACCTCATCGTATCAATTTATTTTAACGATTTATTTCAACTGTTTGTAAATAGTATATTACAAAACGAGTGTTGAAAGTGGCAGATTTCAAACGAGGAAGTATTTAGCACGAGGCACCAGCCGAGTGCGGAAATCCGCCCAGTTTGTTGAGAAGGTTACTTTCACACACACAGTAAGGTAAACTGTTTTTCCTATCACCACAAAAACATTTCCCAATTATTTGAACATTTTTGCTTACTTACTTGGATATAAATAAAAATAATAGATAGTCTCCTATTTGCTTACGCTAATTACTTATGTGTGTACCTATACATTGTTATAGTTTCTAATTTGTTAATTAAATTAATACCGTTCAGGCGTTGTTTCACCTCTTCAACGTAGTGGATTGTTTAATCAAAAGAACTTTTTTACTTCTTAAAACTTTTATTTAGATATTAATGAAAGTAAACAAAATGGAAGTATTCTTTCCGCTGATCTGCTGTCAGTTCTTTGTTCTTCTTCTTTCCGCTAAGGGCGCTACCATTGCCGGCCGTTCGTGTAAAACTATCCTAGACTATTAAAGTTCAAAGAGCCGAATCGTTTATTTTTTAACTTTAACAAAAAAAAATTAAATTAATCTTAACATTAACTAAATGCATATAATTCCAAGAAAATCATAAAACTCATAACCTAACCTCAATATTTATAGATATTGACTTAAATGTCGTTAATTTGTCAATTATGAAAGTTTTACATATTTTCATAAAACAATATTCAAATTATTATTATTATAACAAATATAATTACATAGAAGACACACACGTCCAATTTCTACTACGAGCAAGGGAGCAAGGGATCATTCCAGATGGCTTCAGGATCAGGTCACCAATCCCAGGACAACAAGCTAAGAAGATTCTGATTAACGCTAGCAAAGCCCTCATACGCTTCCAAATCAACTACCATCGTTTTATGAAAACTTCTCTACTCACAGATATCAACACAGATTCGAGGAAATTAAAGAATACACACTAGAGGAGGATCACGGACCCATTTTTCGGAAGATTGACGCCACTTGTGACAAAGTAAGAACAGTTCAACAGCATATTCATGAAAAGAAAATACAAAAACATGTTACCCAAGAAACACTAACAACGCAAACTCAGAACCAGAAAAGCATTGTCAACATTTCATCGAAAGAACTAACTACTACAGAAGAATCCCTATTGGCTAAAGGTCTAAACTTCACTATCGCTCCAAAAGAAATACCAATATTGGACATTATTAGCGCCGTCGACTCAACAACTATAGAAGAGACACAAGGGGAAGAATTTATATGAAAGGTTAGAGAAGTTCTGGAAAAATCAAGGCCTTCAAAACAAAATATTGGCAAAGAAGAAGCAATCTCTCTTGCAAAACTGATTTATAACAAAATAAAGACAATGCAAGTCCAAAACTCTTCTATCATTCAAGAAACACCATTGTCTACAACCTTCAAACCAACATTTTGAACTTTGTTCTGCTCGCACCATAACTTAAGTTTTCCATATTGACTCATTTTTATCAACTTTAATAATATATTTATTTTTAATTATGATGGATTGAAAGAAGCTTTGTTGTGTTCAATTGTTTCTATCATGGCATATTTGATACTTGTAACACTTTATTAAATTGTAAAAGTATTGTCAACCCAAAAAGAAAGCATTAATTCAAATGGAAAAAATTGGAGGGGAAAAGTAAAGGATTTTGAGAATTTCACGTGTTTATATTTTTAAACTTTACAAATTAGAAAATTATACAAATGTCGTAATATTATGTGGCGATGTCGGACGTCGACTAGCTCGCCGTACTGTTCTGTTGCTTCTCCCCGAGTCACGTACGCAGTTCCACATCGCGTGTTCACAAAGTTCCACGATCCGCCGCTAGGGCAACTGGCCGACGCGTAATTAGTAGACGTCACATGTCCAGGCCCGGAATAAGTACTTAACATAGTCCCCCGCCTTGAAAGCTTACAGGGTTTCAAGCAAAGACGTGGAACATATATATAAGTTCATTGTGTCACATATATGTTAATATTAGTCTTCAAGTGGCAAAGCACAAATTTTCACTACAGGGCGTCTTATACTACCGGATACAGTTTTAATAGTAACGGATCGGATGATATCGTCACTTCCGGGATGAAGATTTACTATTCTTCCTAACTGCCACTTTAGTGGTGGAAGTCCATCTTCTTTAACTAAAACCATGGTGCCAAGCTTTAACAATTGCTGACAGTTCGTTTTCCATTTCACTCGCTGCTGGAGATGAGGTACATATTCTTTCGTCCATCTTAACCAAAAGTGTTGAATAAGTCGCTGCATCATTTGGAATCTCGAAAGACGATTCTCGTTTAGACTTAGGTAATCGTAATCGGGTATTGTTGTTAGTGATGATCCAATCAGCAGATGTGCAGGAGTAAGGGAATTTGTGTCATTGGGATCATGGGATAGTGGATAAAGTGGCCTTGAATTAAGGCAAGCCTCTATTTGATATAATACCGTACAAAATTCTTCAAATGTTAAGGAGATGTTACCCACTACACGTTTCAGGTGATACTTAACTGATTTGACGCCTGACTCCCAAATACCACCAAAATGGGGGGCACGTGGTGGAATAAAATTCCATTTAATTCCATCATTTGATAGGCCTTCACAAATAGATCGATTGTGATCGTCAAAAAACCTTTTTATTTCATTGTTTGCGCCTACAAACGTAGAACCATTATCGGAAACAATTTCCGCACATTTACCGCGTCTTGCCATAAAACGGCGAAGTGCAGCTAAAAAACATTCTGTTGTAAGGTCACTGACAACTTCTAGATGTATTGCCTTACTGGCAAAGCAAATAAAAAGTGCTACGTAAGCCTTAGTGGTTTTGAAATTTCGACCCTTTCGGTCACGTAAAAGAAATGGACCGGCGTAGTCAACTCCAGATACCGAAAACGGACGAGAAGGAGTTACACGTGACGTAGGGAGATTTCCCATCAAATATTGTTCAGACTTTTGAGTAAATCTAAAACAGCGTACACAATCATGAACGATCTTCTTGACTAGGTTGCGACCTGAAATGGGCCAGTACATTTCTCTCAATGAGCCAAGAAGCGCTTGTGGGCCAGCGTGTAACAAAGTCAAATGCTCATGACGAGCTATTAGTTTCATTAAGTGATGATTTCCAGGTAATATCATTGGATGTTTTTCGCAAAATCGAAATTTGAATGTTGAAGTCGGCCCCCAACCCGAATTACCTTACTATTTTCATCAAAAAATGGATTTAAGCTAAGGAGCTTACTTGTTTTGTGAACTCTCTTAGAATTGGATAGGGCATGGTAATCATCTGGAAAAGAATGAGACTGTACAATCTGAATTAGAGTTAATAGTGAAGAGTTAAGTTCAACCGCAGATAATGTTCCAGTACATCTTAAGCCCTTAGTTTTTAAAAGATTGTTTTTAAACCTCAATACATACGCAAACACGCGTCTTAATTTGTTCAAGGAAGAATACTTATCAATAAGATTAAAGTCATTTAGTTCATTGTAAAACACGGAAGTTTTAGAACGAATTTCAGGGAGTTCAGAGGGTTTATTAATTTTGGATTCATGTGTGTAGGAAGGCCATTTGTCGATAGATAGCGCAAGCCAAGCAGGGCCATGAAACCAAATATCAGCACTACTTAGAATAGACGGGGTTACGCCTCTAGATAACAGGTCTGCAGGATTGTCAGCAGTGTTAACGTATTTCCAAAACTCAGGTTTGGACGAGTTTTGAATTTGTGTAACTCTATTGGCAACGAATAGTTTAAGTAAGTGCGGGGAAGTATGTATCCAAGAAATCACAATTAATGAATCCGTCCAATAGGTCACATTTGTGACTTTAACGACTGTAGATGACATAACTTTATCTACGAGTTCTGTAAGCAAAAGTGCTCCACAGAGTTCAAGCCTTGGAATTGTAACAAGTTTCATTGGTGCGACTCGTGTTTTCGCACAATAAAGGTTAGAAGAAGAATTTCCTAGACTGTCTGTGCAGCAAACATAAATACACGCACCGTAAGCAGTTTGTGACGCATCGGAAAAACCATGTAGTTGTACAAAAATTGGATTAGAACAAAGTACATGACGAGGTATCTTCAATGTATTTAATTGTTTTAATTCAGAGCAATATTTTGACCAGAGCGTGTGAAGGTCTGCAGGAATCGATTCGTCCCAATCAAGCTTTAGTTTCCACAGCTCCTTTAAGATAATTTTAGCTGTAACAGTTACCGGGGAAAGTAGACCCAACGGATCAAATATTTGTGCCGCGCACGAAAGAATTTGTCTCTTGGTAATGCTGTTACATGGATTATAAATGTGTATCGAGTATTGTAGGCAATCATTGAAGGAATTCCACAATAAACCTAAAGTTTTATTATGTTCTTCTTCATTGCCAATTTGTAAGATTTGAGGATGAGAACTATCTTGAAGGGATTTGGCGTTTGTAGTCCATTTTCTCAATGGAAAACCATACGAAAGTAAAAGATCAGTAATATTAGTCTTGATTTCTCTGAGTTCATCAAGATTGTCACAGCCGGTAAGTAGGTCGTCGACATAGAAATCATGTAAAATAATGGATGCAAGTTTCGGATGTTCATCAATATGTCGGTAGGCTACTTCATGAAGAGACCTAATGGCTAGAAACGCAGCCGAAGCAGTACCGTAAGTAACAGTGTTTAAGGTGTATTCAGAAATCTCATCGTCAGTATTGAAGCGCCATAGAATCTTTTGAAGGTTACGTTGTTCGTTAGTTATCAAAATCTGACGGTACATTTTGGCAATATCTGCGCTTAATACAAACTTATGTTCACGAAATCGTAGTAAAATGCAAAACAAATTATCTTGTACATTAGGACCAACCATCATGACATCGTTCAAAGAATAACCTGAGTCGGTTTTTGCGGAACCATCGAAAACGACTCTTAACTTTGTAGTAGTGGAAGATTCCTTGAAAACACAGTGGTGGGGAAGAAAGAAACCAGAATCGTTAATTGAAATATCGGATGGCGACATGTGTCCAAGTTGAATGTATTCACTTATAAAATCATGATATTGTTGTTTCAAGTCTGGGTTTTTTTTTAGTTTTTGTTCTAAATGTATGAAACGTTTGGTAGCTGTGAATTTAGAATCACCTAAAACAGATGGCGATTCTTTCAGTGGAATGGTAGCAATAAAACGACCATCAGATTCTCGAGCAATATGTTGCTTGAAATGATTTTCACAATAAGTTTCTTCCTTGGAAAGGTATTTTGTTTTAGGACATTCCTCAAGTTCCCAGAATTTGGTAAGTTGCGACTCTAAGTTAGAATTCGTTGTAAAGTAGCAATGTTGCTGATATTGTTTTTGATTGTTTAGAAGAATAGGGCCAGAAATTATCCATCCAAGAGTTGTTTTATGCAAGATAGGTAATCCAGGGCCAAGTTTTATTTGTCCTATGCTTAAAATGTCCCAGAATGTATCTGCTCCGACCAGTAAGTCTACAGGAGCGGGCTTCTCGAAGTTATTATCAGCAAGTTGCAGATTTGGTGGGATTTTAAGCGCAGAACGATCAAAAGAGACATAAGGAAGATTTCCAGTAATGTTTGGTAAAACTAGACAAGAAATAATTCTTTCAAAGTTATTTATTGAAGATTTAAAAGTAAGTGAAACCATTGAGTTTATATTATGGCTCATTTGGTTTACGCTAGAAATAGATATGTCAATTTTTTGTTTAGGCAATTGTAGAAAAGTACAAAGTCTCTCAGAAATAAAATTTGACATACTTCCATTGTCAAGAAGTATTCTACAATCGTGTGGGTTGCCAAATTTGTCAAAAACTTTAACAACGGCAGTACAAAGCAATATCTGAGGTTTGGCATAACCATCAGGGGGTAAATTAACATGGAGTGTCGACAAGGACGTTGAATGAGTAGAATCTTGGAATTGTAAACTATTATTAGAAGGTACGTTAGTAGTTAGTTGCGAGTCTGGTTTGGTCGCATTACTGTTGGTTGCGACAGTTGAATGGGTATTTTCAAAGTGTAGCATAGTGTGGTGAATCTTACCACATTTTCTACAACCTATCGATTTGCAATCTTTGGTAAGATGTCCTGCACACAGGCAATTAATACAAATGCGTAAACGTTTAGCTGTATTTAATCTGTCAAACTGGGTAAGTTTTATAAAATCTGGACAGTTGTATATCGTATGCTGTTTATTACACAAGTAACATTTGATATTTTGTGTGTTAGCATGAAAGGTTCTGGGGTTTCCAGCTTGTGAGCGAGATGAAAATCGCGGTTGTTGTTGTCTCGAATTATCGTCAAGGTTACCCAAAGTTTCAAGTATACGACAGCGTTCCTTTAAAAATCGCAATAATTCATTTAACTTAGGTAAATTACCTGAGGTATTTTGTGACTCCCACGCGCGTCGTGTAGTAATATCGAATTTTGTAGTAAGAAGGTAAATTATTAAGTCATCCCAATGTTGGGTAGGACATTGTAAAACTTCCAATGCCCGTAGATGCTTCTGAGTGTCATCCAGAAGTTGTCTTAGACCTTGATATGATTCCGTAGTAATCACGGATAGATTAAAAAGCTCCTTTATATGATTATTAACAAGCAATACTTTATTTTCGAACCTTTCAATCAAAAGTTGCCAAGCAATCGCGTAATTGGCGTCACAAATTTGTAGTGATTTTATTGTGTCGGCAGCGGCCCCTTGTAATGACAGGCGTAAATAATGAAATTTTTGTACACTAGTAAGTGTATTGTTATTATGAATAATTGAGTCAAAATTATCCCTAAAGAATAACCATTGATCAAAAGACCCATCAAACGTTGGTAAGTTTAAAGGTGGTAGTTTTATGTTGCATAAGTTAGTGGTGGGCTCATTTGCAGTCTGACCGACAACACTTTCAGCATGAGAAATCGACGGGTCTCTTGCGGTTAAAAAATCTGTAACATTTGCAATAATTGTGTAATATTTATTTTCAAAGTTTTGCCGTTCGACAGCATGAATAGTTTCATAATTTTTCTCACAGTCAGGATCGGCAGTCTCGATCTGCAATTGAGCATCACTAAATTCGTCCAAAAGTTCCTCAGCTTTCAACAGTCGACTTTTCAAGTCAGTGAAGTCAACTGTGTCATTTTTAATAGTGTTGAAATAGCTAATAAAACGCGTGAGAGAACCTTTGACGGATGTACGTTTAATTTTGTTGGGGTCAGACATCGTGAGTGTACCTAAAGAGGCGTAATACACAACAAGAAAATTTACGTAAACGTAACTACCTATAAAAGGCGTAAAAGTGTCAAAGTAATACACAAAACAAGAAATTTTACGTAAATGGACCTATAAAGGCGTAATTATACTTATAAAGTGCCTATAAAAGGCGTAAAAGTACCTATAAAAGGCGTAAAAGTGCCTATAAAAGGCGTAAAAGTACCTATAAAAGGCGTAAGTGCCTATAAAAGGCGTAAGAATACCTATAAAAGGCGTAAGAATACCTATAAAAGGCGTAAGAGTGTCAAAGTAATACACAAAAGCATCAAAATTTACGTAAATGTACCTATAAAAGGCGTAAGAGTGTCAAAGTAATACACAAAAGCATCAAAATTTACGTAAATGTACCTATAAAAGGTGTAAGAGTGTCAAAGTAATACACAAAAGCATAAAAATTTATGTAAATGTACCTATAAAAGGTGTAAGAGTGTCAAGTAATACACAAAAGCATAAAAATTTACGTAAATGTACCTATAAAAGGTGTAAATGTTATTCACATTTGTCATAGAAATGTCGAAATCGTAAAAAAATGGAGAAGACAACAAACAGAAACGTGTAGTAGATTTATTTTATTAAATACGTAGAATAATATGTTCTTTATGACAAGTAATTATTAAAATAAAGGTTTTATTAATCAAATAAACGCTTAAATACGTCAGGAAATGCATAAAAAAGGAAAGGACTGACCTGCATATAGCTTCAATAGTTAAAATCACCAGGCTCCACTCGTCGAAACCGGCGTGCCAATCTTCCAGCACAATGTTTCAAGAGCCAGCGCGCTTTCTCCCGTAGACGTGGTGCCGCTAAACTTGCACTGCGCAGCGGAATTTCTCGATTTTAGGTTGGGAAGAAAGGGTAAAAGGATCAAATCTGGAATCGAAGGACCAAAATGGAGGGGAAAAGTAAAGGATTTTGAGAATTTCACGTGTTTATATTTTTAAACTTTACAAATTAGAAAATTATACAAATGTCGTAATATTATGTGGCGATGTCGGACGTCGACTAGCTCGCCGTACTGTTCTGTTGCTTCTCCCCGAGTCACGTACGCAGTTCCACATCGCGTGTTCACAAAGTTCCACGATCCGCCGCTAGGGCAACTGGCCGACGCGTAATTAGTAGACGTCACATGTCCAGGCCCGGAATAAGTACTTAACAAAAATGTACTATATTTTTTAAAGTTTTTCATACTTTAAAGACCCAAATAGAAAAAGCATTATAAAATACACGGTTCATAAGACAATTAGAGCACTTGCACTTAAATTAAACGCGTGCTCTAAGATAATGTCTTATGAAACTTGTATGTCCGTGGTTAAAGCAGCAGTCACTGGGATATCTAGGCCGAGAGTTTGTAGGTTCAAACCCCACTGCCGATATACCGATTCATACTCGGTGGATTTTAGTATTATAGTAAGTCATAGCGTTACTCTCCGCCATGCAAAAAATAGGGACGAGAGCGAGAAACCAATGGCTGTAATCCTTGAGGGAGCAACGTACCACTGAAGATCGCGGTTCGGAGCTTATGATATTTGAATATCTACTGAACAATCCCATTCGAGTTTTTTCAATAAAGGTTCCGTTGAATCTTACTTAGAACTTTATATTATTCATTATATTACGGAATAAGTGGTTTTAATTTAACGTGAAATAAAATGGTCAATTTTATAAGTAAGTCTTATCAAATACTAGCATTTACAGCAACCTTTTTGCTACATTCTTTATAACTTATAGCAATAGAAATAAATAAATAAACTCTTCACAAGCTCGTATCTTTCGACTATAACGCATTGTTAAATTTTAGCTGTACTTTCTTGTGAACGCTCTTAGAATTTCAATGGAATGCAGCCGAGCACTCAGCGTTAAGGTGGAGTAATTCTAGAGAGCGGGAGAAGTAAGATACAATTTTATTGCTCCTATAGTGCGTACAATGACATCAGGTTAAATATTCAACCGGTTGCAAATTTAGTTCTGGGCGTGTTCATTTCTCGACGAGTTTCTAACTCGTTGCCGCCACTTTTTTGCTCTGTGAAAAGGTACAAATGCCAAACCATGAACTGCCAAATGTGAGAATCGATTTCTTAACTTAACCTGCAAGTATTCGTATTTCTGCTCATTTATGCTTTGTTTAGAGCTAGCCAGTGGCGGCTCGTGACCTATGATAGAGGGGGTTTACAAATATCGTGAAATTATTTTAAACAACAGCTGTATCTTCAACTGAGCATTGATATGAGCTTGAGTGTTTTCATTTTTTTTAATTTTTTGTGTGTGCCCCAAGTCGGAAATTCCATTTTTTGTCCAGGCAGGTTCCGCAACGCCGCGACTAAAGAACAAACAGGGAAAAAAAACGGTTAGTTGTGCTGCATCCACAAATCCAGTTATTTTTTTCGTATATTTCATTTTTAAACTTTCTAATAAAGTCCCTAGATTTACCCTTTGTGGTATGCGTTAAATTAATTTCTGGTTTAGGTCTTCCCGCATTCTTCGCTTCAATTTTTTGCTCCAAACTCAAAGAGCTAAAGTTATTTTTTAAATCGTCCACCGTGAAACTATTCATTTTAACTTAATAAACATATAATATTAAAATATTAAAACATACACTCTCGAATTTCTAAATATCGCGTCATTCGCGTCATTATCCTTGCTGAATTGCCGGATGAATCGAGTGATTATAATATACAGTTTGGTTTGACGGTACGATAAAATTAGGGAGGGTCGGACTTTATACGATAAATAATATACAATGAACATAAATTAATATTTATTTATTCGTTTTGGTGGTGCACGTGCGCATATGCTCCTGTGGAAGAACCGCCACTAATCCAAACCCACGATTCCGTATCGGTACGCGGATTATTCCGATGGTTGCAAATCAGTTGACAATCGATATATTGTACTCTACGAACAAAGAATTTTTGGTCAACATTCACAGATTTAACTTCTGTCTATTGCTAACTGATCTACGAACAAACCCATTTCTTATCTAACCACACTAATGCAAAAAAGCTCGACTGTTCATATTCAACTAAGTGGAAATATCGGAAAGTACTTGAAATATTTCGTAAACAAATAACATTTATTAATGCATTCCGCTTAAGCTAATTCGAATTATTCAAGTTTTTCACTTTTCTTCCGAATTTATTTTCCTTGACATCGCCGAGAGTTATAAATCGGAAGGAATTTTTTTAAGCAGTGGCGGAATTAAATTCGATTTACTTTGCATCTAGCAATTATTTACTTATAATACCTTAGAAGCGGCAAGCGATCCAGGGGTGGTCATCCCCCCCCCCAAACCAACAATTTAACACGAAAAATACCATATATACCGGTTTGACTAACGTGGCAGGGTATTACTTTTCATAACTTTTCCATGCATGACCCCCCCCCCCCCCCCTCCCCCAAGCCGAGGTTCTGAATCAGTCCATGAGAAACGGTTGCTATAAACATCATCATATCATAGGAACAGCGGGCGATAAAGTTCATATATAATGCCCGGTGATTTCTTTACGCCCGCCCCTTATAATTATTATTAAAGAAAATATGGAACAAAATTTGTATTTATTTTTATAATTATTTTTACATAATTGTATTTTATTTTTTCCTATGTTAAATGTACAATTAAAAAGCTGGACCAACTATGAAATTCTGAGTTTCTCGATGTGCATGCGGATTCCTGCTCCATTTCAACATTAATTAACATATTTTCTTTTTGTCTGTAACAGATTTAGCTGTCATTCATTTTTGCTATTTGGTTTTTCGACGTGATGCTTTACTCTATTTAACCCTCCGCTACGCAACTACTCTTCCACTTTCCGGTGTCGCTTAAGGGTTGCAAGGGAAGCACCACCCTCGATAAGAAGTTGGGACGAGGTCCGACGTAGGGAATGTCCTGTATGGCATTTTCTAAATTAAGAAATTTTGCTATGATTGAAGGAACACGTCCTAGTGTATTTTTACCCACAGGCATAGCTATGAATTTACCATTTCGGTATGTAAGGAAAAATCTGCGTTCCTTAATTCCTTTTGGCCTTAATGCACGGTACTGCCTAACCAACTTTAACGCATCTATTTGGTCTGCTTCGAATATAGTAAACTTTTTTGGCGTAGCAGTTTTAGTTTCTGGTACCTTGACAAGCATAACAGGTCCCTTATCCACAATATCATAAATCGTAATTTTTTCCATCTCATCTCGTCTTAGGCCGCCAAAAACTCCCATTACGAGTACCACTTTGTGCAACAGGAAGGTATCATTCGGCGCATTTTTGATAAAGGTTAAAACTTGTTCACCTTCCAAAACTCCCATCGGTAAGGACAAACATTTCATCTCTAAGAACTTGGTTCCTTCGAAAACATTTTGTAAATCGCAATAGTACCATGTCCCATTTTCGACACTTTTATAGGGTATCTCCGTAATTGTTAGTGCTAGCAAAAAAGTAATGTAGGTGTCATGTGCTCTTTTGGGCCAAACTTAAAATGGTAAAATCGAAATTAGAAAATTTTCTCTCGCTTAAGAGATACGTGGGAAAATCAATAATAGACAATTTCAAAATTACCCTATATTTTCTTAGGTAAAAGAGATACAGAAAAATGTTTCATACAGAAGTTTCTTTATATTGATTGTTGAATAATCTGCCGTTTTCAGAATAAGTATACGAGGTCAGGTAAAAAAGTTATCGGACCTAACCTAAATGGAACACCCTACATATTTTAATCTAAAAAAATACTATTTTAAATTCTCCTTTCAAATATATGGATGGTTTCCTAGACAATTTATTAAATTTTAATACTTTAAACTACAGTAGGCCATGAAACAAAAGCTAATATCCTAGAAACAACTATGTTTATTATTAATATTTAACGTCAATTTCATTTTTACATATTCATTTGCGAAAATGACCTATCAATATTGTGAAAAATATGATATGTTATCAGTTTATATTGAAAGTGGAAAAAACGAAGAAATAACGCAAAATGTATATTTGGTTCGCTATCCGGAAAGACGATAACCATTTTAGGACATATTCCGAATATTTGCGATGATTTCCGTTATTTTTTACCTTAATCTGAATCTTTTATTTCGTTTCAAAGCAATAAAGTTTAAAAAAATCCCCAAGGAATTGTTATTCTGAAAACGGCAGATTATTCAGCAATCAATATAAACAAACTTCTGCATAAATCATTTTTCTGTATCTCTTTTAATTAAGAAACTATAGGGTAATTTAGAAATTGTCAATATTTTGATTTTCCCCCGTATCTCTTAAGCGAAAGAAAATTTTTAAATTTTGATTTTACCATTTTAAGTTTTAGCCAAAAAGAGCACATGACACCTACATTACTTTTTTAATAGCACTATCAATTACGGATATACCCTATAAAAGTGTCGAAAATGGGACATCCTGTACAGTGTACAATGTACATATTCATAAATGTGAAATAATTTTTCTAGCTGAAACGTGGATTTATTTCAAGGGTACGAAACATTTTTCTAGCGTCTTTTGTAACCAATAGGATGTTTGTTCGAAAATTAAATCATCAAAAAATTATTTTTAGTTTCCGTCATATAAAAAAGATGCTATTTTAGTTCAAAAGTGATTTCAAAATCCCTAATTGTTTTAAAATAACTTTAAATAACCATGTAAAACTTAATGGGGTTGATTTTCCCCCGCCACTGTTCAACGGCATTCTTAAAATAAATCGATGTCCTTATGACGAACTTCCCGTGGAGGTATCGCGTCACTGAACTCCCAAAATTGATACTAAATTAAATTTTTAACCAGGATTTTCAGAACTTATCTGCATTTTACAGACCGCATTTTTTAATAAATTTGGAAAGACTGGGGGTCTGATCGGATTGTGGCTTGGCGTTCGGCAGATGATACACGAAAATATTTATTATTCGTTTAATATTAAAAATTCGAAAGCATCTTGCTTTAGGGATGTTGTCATTTAGAAGTCTCGAAATGTATAGCATATAAAAGTCAAGTATGTGCAAGTACGGTAAGTATGTAGTTACAAATTCGAATTGGTAAAAGAAGCAAAACAAAATATTCATTCTTAAAACACCATTTGGTTACAATCATATACAGGGTGTTATGGAAATGACGTATTATATTTAAATCGGCAATTCCTGAGATGAAAACAAATTGAAGAAAAATATCCAAATATGGCGCTTTAATTTAATATGCCCTGTACATGACCTTATGTCAAACCAAAAATGACCACGTGGTGCCCCTGTCAGGAAGGTAAACAAAGCAACATATGTCAACAGTGTTGTCATATCTTCAGGGTAAACTCTTTAGAAAGTCAATAACCGTTTGACAGATTGCAAGTTGTTTATTTTTCAGGGTTACAAACTTTTACGTTCAGTTGAGTTTGCTGGGAAACAATCTCTGGTTTATAAACTTGAACTGACTCGAACGAGCCGCCGTGGAGTTTAAAAATGGTCAGATATGTTCTCATTTGTTCAATTCGAACGACACCCGTCAGATCTGGATAACTTAAAAGTTTATAAATGCCACTTACCCTTTAGAAAAAAAAATGCAATTTTATTTAGCTTTTCGGACTTATTTAAAACCAACTTAATTTATAAAAAAACACCAAGTACCTAGGTAATCCGAACAAAAACAAACCGGCACAATGATCTCACAAAGTCGCGTCTCATGAACACATCTAAGTACCATTCAATCTGAATTAGTATTTTAAAGTGCTACTGTGTAGATAAAAATACGCTCTTATTGTCTGTCTGAGTGGTCTGGGAAATAATGTATTTAACATCTAAAAATTTAAAAAATAAATAACACTTTGGTTCCGTCGATCGATATTGAACTGCTGGGCTGGGGCACTGCCGTCGCGAAAAGAACAAATAACTTAATAATTTAAACTCGGGTTTAAGTATTAACATACAATTTAACACACAAATCTGCTTGAAAAAACAGTAGGAAACCCCGGCTTGGCAGCTGATCTTTGACAATCGGATTGCCTATTCTTTACGCGACTGTAGCGGCTGGGGTAAATACTTAAAAATACAGCGTTGCCACTTTCGATGTTTTATATGGTTATATTCATAAAATGCAGAATTTCCTTCTGTAATACTTTTCTGTATAATGATAGTCTCGGAAATGGCAACCGCGCTAGTTGGACGAGACTATTTATTTTGAGGACACCCCAGGAGTCACCCATTTAAATATAATACCTCATTTCCATAATACCCTTTATAGTTTCAGATAAGTTAGAAGAACATGGCTTGAAAAAATTGCAACGCTGTAAGCCACGCGTACCAGTGCAGTAGTTTGTGGTTTTCTTAATTTATTATCTATGGATGGACTAAAAAAAAACTCGTTATTGTTAAATAAAATTCTTTGTTTGTCTTTCAGTGTTTATGTGTTAAATTTAAGTATTGTTTGTGGAAAAACATAGTAATTCTTAGTTCAATGTGGCTACCTGTTAGCATAACAACAGGAACAGAGAGAAGATAAAAAGAGATGCTGATCCTACAGAATCCCCGTCTTTTTTTTTTGTTTCGTTTACTAACATTGACTTGTACAAAGCAGATAGAATTATCGGATCAATGTTTGTTTCAAGTCGGTGGTATTAGCTCTGCTTAAGCTACAAACATAACCTCAATAATCTCACTTACCGCCAAAATGCTAATCTATAATAGGCTTTCTTACACACCAAGCACTGATGAACCATTGAAGATACCTAATGAATAGCTCTAAATAGCTCACAGCTCAACAATGTGGCCATAGAAATAAATTAATTATGACATATTTCCAAAGGGGTCACTCGTAACGCCCGTACAGCATTATACAGGGTGTTATGGAAATGACGTATTATATTTAAATGGGTGAGTCCTTGGGTGTCCTAGAGAAGCGCTACATATTTTATTTTTTTTAAATCGACCGCTTTAAAAGGGGGGGGGGGGGGTAACAAACCCTCTTACTCACAGGTCAGTCCGCGCTACTGTAAACATATATCACTCAGGTCCAATGGCAATGTTGCCAAACTTAATGTAAAACTGAAATTCCATATAAAAATAAATTATTTATCTACCTACTTGTATTTATCTTTATACCTAAAGAGCGAGGAAATCCAGGCACAAACACAATCAGTTTTCTTCTTTTTCATGGGAGCACTCCTGGAAACACTTTATGTACACACAGTAATAGTGAAACAGAACCGATAGTTAGCCTTTGAAAATACAATATTACAGATTATACTACAGATTATTAGATTTTATTACACGCGACGAAATTTGACATCCAGAAGAAACAACCGGTCTTAAACTGAGCAAATTAGTTTCGTCAATAAAAACAATATTCAAAGATTATTTATGGACTGGCAAGATACACGCGTAAACCGAACTAACAGAGCAGATTGCTGCGACTGTGTTGGTTATCGACGAAATACAACGTATCCGGCCGCTGGTTGGTGTTCACCTAACAGCGCACTTCGACTCAGCCCTTGTAAGCCGTCAAGAGGTCATTGGCATTTGACCTAGTGACGTACGTGCCTATTTCAAACTTATTTAATACTATTCTTTATGTTTGTTCTGGTTGTTTAAAACATTTTTTGACGTAAAGTTTCTTAAATTAATTGTACAATAAGGTATTACAGAATGGGAAATTGTTTAAATTATTTATTTTGTCTAAGGAGTATAAGGTGTACATATGACAACACCGGCCAGAATTCCTTGATTGCTTACATGTATCGCAGTGCCACACAGGTGTTTTTCTGGTTTGACGTCAGGTCACTTTTACCGCTGAATGAATTGAAAGCGCCATTTATGGGTATTTTTATTCAATTTGTCTTTATCTCAAGAATTGTCGGTTTAAATATAATATGTCATTTCCATAACACCCTGTATTATACAAGATATGCGAATTTATTAAGTGCTTTATTATACTTTTGATGTTTGTCGTTCTTCTTAATGGAAAGAGAAAATCGAAAAAGCATTCTAATTGGGTATTATATGGAGAAATGTAAGTAGGCTGTATCTCCGGAACCCACGTTAATTCAAAATATGACTAGATCAAAGTAATGCTCAGCCCAAACAACGTCAAGTGGGCAGCCAGCAGCAGAAATTTTGGTGATTTTGTTTTATTTTTCTATTTTTATACTCCAATAATCTTTATATTTTTATTCTTTAAAAAAAAATAAACGGGCAAATAACATGAAAATAACTAACTTTTTGTCAAATATTTTTCTGCTTCTACGCTTTATTCGCGCTTTTGGCAGACGTATCATATTTACATCGTTATAATATATTTTAATATTTGAGCGACAGTTATATTAAAAACTTCGTTTTGGCAGTCGCAACAGATTCCTCGAAATATAACTGCTACACTTTACAATTTTAGTTTACAAAAAAACATCGTCATATAGGTATAATAAATTAAACATTAAGTTACTATAGTAGAACTTCGACAATTATAATAATAAGGAGATTTATTTGTGCCGAAGAAATGTCAATCAATACAATAGAGAACGGTTTTCTTTGGAAAACAAATACAATTCCAGTATATTAGTGGACGTAAATTTGCAAAATTAAAATATCATTATTTTGTTTCGTGTGGTTCTCAAATTTTTTAAAGTTTCAAGCCAAGTGGCTGAGGACAAACCAACAAAGCAGCCATGATATCTGGCTGCATGAGGGACATTATTTGAAAGAACAGACACATGAGTATCCTTAGTAAGGCGAGAATATTTATGCCCTGTGTGAGACCCATAATGACTTATGCTGCCGAAACAAGGGCAGATACCACTTACATGAAGCGCCTTCTTCGCAGTACAGAAATGAGAACGTTAAGATCAATCACTGGAAATGCACTCATCGATCAAAGACGAAGTGAGGAAATAAGGAACGAGTGCGGAATCCAGGACATCGTGAGATGGACCCGAGGCAGACGCAGAGAGTGGAGAGACCATGTGGAACGAATGGCGGAGGACCGCCTGGCAAGGATAGCTAGGACTGCAAAGACCAATACCGTAAGACTACCCGGGAGGCCACCCAAACGCTGGTATGATAGCTGGACATCCGTTTCTCAGGAGTAAGATATTCACGTCGAATAAAACAGGACACCGTCCTATTTAAAAGAAGAAGAGAAGAAGATAATTTCGAAGAAATATTACACAGGCCAACAAAATAAAAAAAAAATTTTGGTGCCTGAGATGTGAGAACTGATTTTAGATATACTTAATGTGCTGATTCTAAAACTGGCATCAGATATTTTCTATCAGCTCTAGTTTTTGAGATAGAGACTAATTGAATTTAGTTCTAATAAAAGGCAAAAATAAATAATTCTACATCTCTTTAAAATTCAAAATAGAAATTTGGTATTCAAAACTAGGATCTAATTAGCCAAATATACCTGAAATTGTCAGTAAACCAATATCCCTACTTAATCCTATTAATTTTATTACCTATTTTATATTTGGAATTCCCTATGATCCGATCTCCCCATACCTGCTCAACCCCGACTAATTGGTTTTGGAAACATAGTACCTTTTGTCTACCTTCATCCTTCTCGACTTAGTATATTGTGTAGTTTTTGCAAATAAAGTTGTGTTTTAATTTTGTGTATATTTTCGTCGTTTTATAGTGTTAAAACTAAAACAATGACATCCTCCAGCAGGCGTAGCTGTGTAAACCATCCAGATGTTTTTGTTATGTATGTGGCGAATACACTTTGAAAGAAAGTAGAAAAACTATTTCTGAATTTGTGAAAAGGTCTTATCTGGCCTATTTTGGCATTCATTTAGGAGATCAAGATAAATCCTGGGCTCCACATGTGGTGTGTAAAACATGTGTTGAACATTTGCGACAGTGGACAATTGGAAACAGAAAGTGCCTGCAATTTGGTGTACCAATGGTTTGGAGGGAACCACATAACCATTATGATGACTGCTATTTTTGTCTCGTTAATATTAAAGGCATAAATAGGAACAATCGACATAAATGGACATATCCTCTCAAAGGAGTGTGCTGAATTACTTGCATCCAGATTAAAAGAAAAGAACCTTCTTTATCCCGGCACTAATGTTACATTTTATCGTAAGAGAGAAAAGGATCTGCTGCCTTTTTTCACTCAGGAAAATAAGCTGGTATTCTGTAACGATATAAAAGGACTTCTACAAAAAATGGGTTTGCCAGAATACACTTCAGACGATTGGCGCCTTTTCATTGACAGTTCAAACCGTAGTTTAAAATGTGTCCTCTTACATAACGGTAACAAATATGCCTCAATTCCTATTGGACATTCTACTACCATGAAAGAGGAGTATAAAACAATATCACAAGTTTTGAAATAAATTAAATACGAATAACATCAGTGGGCAATTTGTGTTGATTTGAAAATGGTGAACTTTCTCCTTGGACAGCAAAGTGGATATACAAAATAACCCTGTTTTTTATGTCTTTGGGACAGCAGAGCTAAATATCAGCACTGGGTTAAGAGAAAATGGCCTTTAAGAGATAATATCGTTCAAGGAAAACAAAACGTAGTGAATGAACCTTTGGTTACGAGAGAAAAAATCTTACTACCACCCTTACATATCAAGTTGGGGCTTATGAAGCAGTTTGTGAAAGCGTTAGATCGAGATGGAAATTGTTTTGGGTACTTGTCAAGTAAGTTTTCTAGGATTAGCACGGAAAAACTAAAAGCTGGTATATTTGAAGGTCCTCAAATAAGGCAACTTATGAAAGATCCACAGTTCACCACATCAATGAATGAGGCTGAATCTAACGCTTGGGTTTCATTTGTTCAAGTAGTTAAAAATTTTCTTGGAAATCACAAAGCAGACAATTACTTAGAATTAGTGGAAACTATGCTTGCAAATTTTCATATTCTCGGTTGTAACATGAGTATAAAAGTTCACTACCTCCATAGCCACTTAGGTCGCTTTCCAGAAAATTTAGGTGACTGTAGTGAAGAACAGGGAGAAAGATTACATCAGGATATTAAAACTATGGAAGATCGATATCAAGGACGATGGGATAGCCACATGATGGCCGACTTCTGTTGGAGCCTTCAGCGAGACTACACCGGTAAACCCCATGCTAGAAAGTCGTATAAAAGAAAATTTGTAGGTGATAGTGACTAATATGAGTATGAATGTATGTTAAGCTACTTTTCATAATAAATATTTAATTATATATGTTTTTGTTTTGTTACTGGCAATAGTCATAGTTGTAACGTAAAATATATAATAGAGGTTAAAAAAAGTAAATAATTCCTATTTTAAAAACTAGATCTGATAGACAAAATCTGATGGCTATTTCGGATTCTCTACCCAAAAATTACCCAGGAACAATTAAAAAATCGTCGGCACCAAAATGTGTGTTGGCCAGTGATATCACTCGAATCAGAGCTATAACAATTTTCAAATGATCTTGTACAGTTCTACTAATATCAATATCAAAAAATTAAACAATCTTTCAGGCATTTAGAGCACTAGTATGTGGATTTTACAACACAAAATGTTAGAAATTTAAAAACTGTAATGATCTTTTCGAATAGAAAAAGAAGCGAACGGTTTATTTGAGCTCATGCTTTGTCCCAGATCAATCTTTGGCCGAGTTAATTCCCGAAATCACCCCGGTCTCGTTCGACCCTAAGAAGACAGTAATAGCACGTAATGCGGCTTAGAGAATAAAGCAATCGAGATTAAAGTACGAAAATAGTAATTTGTGGACGGGTATATTGAAGAGAAAGAATAGAGGAGGCAGTTCATAAAAATTCGTCGCTAATATTTCTCTAGTAAAGCCAAGTACGCTTTCGGAATATAAAACGTTGTCGTCTTTTGTACGGTCAAGAAAATATCTCTAAAATGTAAAGCCGTAATGTTAGAGATAAGAAAGGGATGTACAGAGTATATTTACGAGCATACATTAAATCAAGAAAAATAGCTTCTTTAGTTTAATGGTTCAGACAGGAAGTGTGTAAACCTTTAAACATAGAAACTACATATTTTGTTGGCATGGAGGATCAGTATGGACTACTCCAATTAGGTAAATATCGAATTTTAAAAAATACATATTTGGTTAATAATGAACCAATTGTCATAATTTTTGTTTTAGCTGATAGAAAACAGATTCTACAGTTTAAGACAGAGTTTACGTCTTGGTGCGTATATTGTAAGGGGTAGCGGATAAAATCTAAATGCATGTAAATTTCCTAAAATTTAACCTTGTCATATCTTACATACAGGGTGGTCAAACGTAAACTTAACACCTCGATTTTCCTGCTTTAAAATGAAAATGTAGAAAATCGCTCGGACCCGTCGATTTCCGATTCGAGTTCTCAATGTTGAGTAATGTCCGTGAACGTTTTGAGCAAAATTTATTTTACTGCATGGAAGTGAATGGTGGCCATTTTCAGCATCTAATAAATTAGTCACAAAAGTAAGTAGTCTTCCACTATTTTAGCTGTCATTTCGTTAAAGATGAAAATTTTGAAACGAAATTTTAGGGTCAGATAGTAGGTACTCGATAAGATCTTCAAAATGAGGTATCGCAACACCCCTCATTCCTATTCAAAATCAGGGGGTTGTGTTCACCCCCGTTAGGGGGTTGAAGTTACGGAGATGAAAAAAGCGGAAAAGTTATTCCCCCTCGAATCAGAAATCGACGGGTTCGAGCGATTTTCTACATTTTCATTTTAAAGTAGGAAAATCGAGGTGTTAAGTTTTCGCTGGACCACCCTGTAGAAATTGAATTTTATTTATTTATTTTTTAAACTAAACCAATTAGACACATATCTGGGTTAGACACCTGCCCAAAACTAGTAGTAACAATCAGTAGCAGTAGGAGTCTGAAACAGGGACGGAAGAGAAAACAAAAAAGTAATAAAATTTGCTTCTAAAAGCCGTATTAGAGTCGGCAATAAAAATTTCCGGTGCAATGGCAATTATAATTGCACGTAATAATGCGCACTAAATCGTTCTCGATCAGCTGGCGCATTGCCAACAGTCAGAACAGCAGTTGGTAGTGTCGAAATCCCTAAAATACCCCCAGAATTAGAGATGGGCAAACCTGTTCGTTTTGATTAGCAGTTAAAGTAGCTACTGCTACTTACAAATGGCAATTCAAAAAAAGTTGCTACGAATTAGCAGTACAGCTTAATAAAGAATGTGAACTGTTAATTTAAGTACCAGTTAGTTTAAATAGCCATTAGCTGTTCATAGGTGCTTCGACCAACTAACAAACATTTAAAAATTACAGAATAATCCATCTCTACCTAGACTTGCACCGGCAATGGCAATAAAAATGACGCTTGCCCCATTTCAGACAATGCGTAATACGGATTCCATTCTCGCATTGCGCCAGCAATGCGAGCAGTAATGGGCCAGCTGATCCAGAACGGTTTAGTGCGCATGAATACGTGCAATTATAATTGCCAACGCAAGAGACAAAAATTGCCGACTCTAATACGGCTTTAAGGATACACGTGCTAAAATTCATTTCGAATCACCGTTCCCCATCAAATACTAACAGTAAATCACAGCATTAAAACAATAAAAGATTTTCGCGCCACCACTGGTGATTGACACAGTTACAGTGTTTACTCGATGTCTTTTTCCTCTAGCGTTGATCAACCAGGCACCGGTGTCTTCACTTTCGACTACAAACTGTCGCTGTTGTGAGTTTTTAAATTTAAGACAATGATTTAAATATATATCATGAATTTAATTCTGCCAAATATTCATTATCTATAATAATTCGGCAATAACAAAATTAATATTATAATAAAATACAGGGCTATTTTTTTTTAAACTTGACATAGGATAACTTTCTCATTTGAAAGGATAGGCCTATAGTTCCTGAAGCTAAGTTTTACGAATTAGTTCAACTAAGTAACACACATTTTACTTAGGTGAACTAATTCCTAAAACTTTGCTTCAGGAACTATGCGTCTATCTTTTCAAATAAAAAAGTTAGCCTATGTCAAGTTTTAAAAAAATAACCCTGAGGCAATTAAATTCCGTACTTTGCTAATAAATACGCATAAATTTTTTTAATAAATTTAATAAGACAGATGACAATCCCGCTTTTAGGTTTTTATTTCTTGCCCGCATTCTTTTCACTATTTCAGACTAATGGAACAATTTTGCCAAACAATAATTATTTATATAGATATGCATTTATCCCGTTGAAGAATTAACTCTGAAAAGAGTAAACCACCCTGTATATAGCCACAAATTACTATTTTCATTCTCTAATCTGAACTGCTTCATCCTTTGAGCCGCATTACGTGCTATTACTGTCTACTTACGGCTAGAGAGGATCCGGAGCAACTTTCAGGAATTAGCTCCGCTTGAGATTGATCAGGGGATAAGTATTCCCAGTTGGAATTTAAAATACCAAACGACCCAAAAGGCATTTATGTGCCTCCTAAGGATTTCGGTATGGAATTTTTAAATGTGACCCAATTTTCAAAAATTTAATAATTTTCAATGGGATAGCGATTGGAACAGTGTGTATATGTTGCTCGTCTCCAAACAACCAAGTCTGAAATTGTGCAATTAAGAAAAATTAAATCATTATTTAGCTGTTAAGTTTAGTTATCGCAGTGTTTTGTATATGTTTAACTTGTATTAATACCTAAATATATATAACGAGAGAATTAAAAGCGCTTAGTATAACGTAAATCTCCATAAGCAATTTAAGAATTGATCACCATCTGGCGTCACTGTTGTTCGCTATTATATTACCACAACCATGAGAGTTCCGTGGTTTGGCCATAGCGTTTGATTGAATAGCAGTTTTTGTATGTTCAGGGGAACCAATATCCAGCTACCTCAAAAATTACATGGGATTTTCTATGTTTTAACATTGCATCACACGGTATAGAAACGACATGCACTATGTGTAGAAAGTATTATAGCACGGTTGTTTGATTGTATCCCTAGGAACCGAAACAGGTAACTTCTAAAAAAATATAACTTCGTTGTTAATTTATATTGTACAGGTCCTGTATTTAATATTTTCCAATCCTGAGAAGTGTAATTGATTTTGTATTTTAAAAAGTAAACTGTAGACGCAGACATAAATATAGCTCAAAGAATTTGCGGACATTTAATGAACGTCGAGCTAATTGAGGTTAAGTCCTTGTTTGAAAAGCTCGTGATTTTATTTTTATTTCTAAAGCTTAGAGCAGTCGTGTGTCTTATAAGTCAAATAAAAATCCTAGTTTTTTTAAGAAGACTTTTGTTGCAAATAATATTCGAGACATGGGGTTTATTTTATTTTAGCAGCATTGGAAGATTTGAATGTGCATTAGCTCAAGCGATTCCACGCTAATGTACAATTCCTGAGCAAAATTACCAACTTCTTTTCATACAGAGAATTGAGAAAAGGTTTCAATTAATGTCATTTTGCAGATTGTAATGAATTGAAAGAGAAAAAAAACAACTCAAGGGCTTGCTAAACTAGTTGCTTCATTTATTTCCACATTTGGATCGTTTTCTAAAAGAATATCCATCGAAAATCGCACAAATTCAAAACAGATTTTTTTAAGTTTTTGGATTTTTAATTGTTATTGATTTTAATATCTGGTTTAATAGTGTTAGTAGATAAGGCGCCGAGGAATTTAAGACGTGGGCGCCATAATAGCTTTCTAAACCGTGGTTAATATATTATTTTTGCCACTATTAATATATTTGCAAGATCTTGTTGTAGTTATTAATTTATTAATTTTACTCACTTGCATTATCGACTTTATTAATCATTTCAGTCAAATTACCTATGATTTGACGTTCCACCGAATTTTTGCTGTCATTTTATTATAATTTGCAGTATCGGGTTGCCTGCTTTCAAGAGATTGACAGTTTATTTTGCCAGATGCCTCTATTATTGATCTAGGTCAATGATGGAGGTAAATAATATTGCTTATAAGTCAATTGACATTAATTTGGGAGCTAGTAAAACATTTGTACGATAGGAAATTTATTTTGAGTATGAAGAATATGAAAGACATTTGTCGTTAATATTTCTCCAGTAAAGCGAAGTGTACTCGCAGAATATAAAATAGGCATTATTGTACAAGAACAAGAACATATATCTAAAAATGTAGACCACATATTGTGTTCTCATAGATCAGGACAGAGAGGATAAAGAATTTTTAAAATAGCTTTTATTCCTTAGAACAAATATAATTTATAACATATGAAAGAAAAGATATAAGAATAAAGTTGAAAGAAAAATGGCTAGTTCTTGTCAGCACTGGCACTGATCGTTTTGGTAATAAATTCCTATATTATTTATAAGATGATGCAAAGAAAGGAGGTAACTTCTAAAATAAGGAAGAGAGCTATATGTTTCCTTGGGTATGGGCAAGACCAGCCCGGTGAGACAGCTTATGGCGGGGATCGAAGCATATAAGTAGGCCGTGCACGTGACGTGACAGCCAAACGGGTTACTCCATACGTTTATCCTTTTGTGTCAATCGTTCTGTGTCAATACCAGACTTACGTAGCCATATCGAAAAGTCAGAAACGTGAGTGTATTTGTTCAGGTTTGTTCGATTTGATCCAGGCCATATTTGTCTCCCTTTAATGAATCGGGGAAGGCAGACAGAGACAGACATATAATGCGAGTAACACAAGTTCTTAAATTATTTCACAACCGAATATCCTTCGTCTGGAATGGAATAAAATCAAGCAACATACGATTTTTAATGTGATTGAAAATGGTGGAGGAATTAAATTCTAAAATAATTTTTAATTTTGTATTCTTTTCACGAAAACGGACCTTTTCGTTTTGTTGCAGGTAAGTAATTAATGATTGAAATATTTTTTAATAATTTTTATTCGTTATTGTTATTTTACATTATAAAATTGTCCAATTATGTCCCAAACTTGTCGCGAAAACGCCGCAAACTAGCAACAAACACATTTTAAAGAATTTTACTTAAATTTTACAATCTAGTCAAAAGCTTACAACATAACTTAGTTATATTAACCCGTAGTCAGAATTTTATTATAAATTACTATTGTAAAATATTTTTTTTTTTGATTGTTGATTATTATTAGCAGTAAAAATTATTTTATCACACTGTAAAGTCGGAGGGGCCTATTGGACAATTAAGTTTATATGTCCACTGGCGGCGTTAAGGGGCACGCCATATGGGAGGTTCCAGCTTCGAAAAGGGCCCCCAGCTGCTTTGCTAATTTCCAATAAAAAACATACTTGAAAAATTTTGCGGGGATCTCGAATTCTTATCACCTAGGCCACAATATATCACCATATTGTCACCTTCCTCATGAAGAGGCCCAACTAGCAATTGAAAAGTTTTACAGGAGAGCTAAAGAATTAAAGATGAGTTGGTTTTACGTTAATGCAGTCACTTTAGTTTCGAAGCAGTATACTTATTTCTTCTTTAATATTTGTATGGAGATATTTTCATAATTATGCTAGTTAGGTCGGTTTGTGAGAACAGCGACGATACTTGTTAATCATCATTTGTAATTTTATAAATGACTGAACATCAAAGAGGACTTCAATCACTAATGTTGCCAGGAGTATGCTACGAAACAAACAAAATGGAAGCCCATAATCATAGTGATGGTAAAATATTTTATGTAAATTATGATGTACTTCCTATTTTTTAATAAAACTAATTACAACTTTCAATCTCTGAATTCTTTATTTTTAATGTGCCAGAATCCTAATATTTGATTTATACTACTTTAGTAAATCAAATGAAAGGGTTTTGAATGTTTTTTGCTTAAATGTCACTTTAAAATATTGACAGTAATAAAAACTTGGACAAAAGTGACATTTGAAAAGCACATTCGCTCTGTCAGCTGATGCCAGACGTAATGGATGCCGCCCGTATCATGCCTGCTTCGATTTTTTAACACGGCAGTTTGTCTTCTTCCTGCTTATAAGTATTCAAAAAATTTGCTATTCGTTTCTGCTTTTAAAATAGCGCCAAATAACGTGCACATAAGCAATCACGTGACTTAATATAACTGTCAAATTTACAAAATATGATACCTATTAATTTTCAAAATTTTTAAAAATTTGGTAAAATATAACGTGGGAAAGATCTAATAAAGAGCTATTAAATACCTTTCAAAAGGTAAGCCAAACTCCCCCTTAACTAAATATATATCACTCGGATATGTTATTTAAATTGACTGAAATAAATCCGTAATCGTCTCAATTCCAACAAACTCCAGCCAAATTCAAAACATACTACTGCGAAACGGATTTGTCAAACTAAATATCTGAGCAACGCCGAGCTAATTAAGGTTAAATACCGCTTTAAAGATGTCGCAGCCCTCCCTCGTTTAATTTACCCAAGTTTTATTACGCTTTAAAGATACTTCAAATCAAATATAATAAGTGTTAATTGCCTTATGTTGGAATATACATGGGTAATTTAAACGGACCTCACTTCTGATGATTGCAGCGTATGATGTGATGGTCACCGACCTATATCTATGGATAGCCAAACTCTAAAAGCCAAAGTGGCAAATTTAACAAAGCTTATCATCAGATGTCATGCGCAATGCCGACTGATAAACTATTGACGTTAGTCGGCGAACAGAACCGTACTTCGCCCTTAATGAAAATGATTACACGGCATTATTTTGGCACATCAAGACCTTCTTTACCGGGCAATAAACAATCTATTTTCTCGCATAAAAGAAGGCCTTGTGGCCATCACTGAAAAGTCTTTTAGAATTAATTTTGATATCGATAGGTTTTTAATATCGTTACATCCCTACGATTTCGGGTCTGGACGACCGTCGTTGGTTGGCAACCAAACCGGCACCAATGCCGGCGGGGTTGCCTATATGACGGCGACAAACCAAACATTGTGCGCAAGACAAACGAAGAGCAACCTTACTTCCATTTAGACAACGCGATTTCTTGATTGACGTATCTTTACCATTTTTAATATTGTTTATTGGAAGCGAGATATTAAAGGTAGGAAGTTTTCAAATTGATACCCTGTATAATGGGTGAAACAGAAAATATTATAAAGAAAAATTGAATTATTTTAAAATGCAAGTCAATGTATTCGTCTATTGGTTGGGAAAACCTGGGGACTCAAGCCCCAGATGATGCAATGGCTCTATGTCACAGTTATCAGACTCCTGATATCATATGGGTATGTAGTCTGGTGGACAAAAACACAGCAGATTACGACAGCAAATAAACTTAACAGTTTGCAGAGGCTGGCCTACCTGTGTATCAGTGGGGCGATGAAAAGTACCCCCATTGCAGCAATGGAAGTCATACTGGGACTAATACCCCTAGACATTCACATCAGAATGGAGGCTATTTGCAGCGCCTCAAGGATGATCACAAATAGGGCATGGACACAACTCCCCGTAAAAATTGGACACACAAGAGCCACGGATCTAATCAACGATGAGCTCTTGAATATGCAATCTGTTCGTATGTAAGCAACATACGATTTCACAAAGCCTTCCAAGATTGACTGGAACTTTGATAAATGGACAAACAGTGCATCCCCGTCGTTTAACAAGGGTTTAGTTTGGTACACCGATGGATCAAAAACCGCCAACGGTGTGGGCGCAGGTATATTTGGGGAAAGGCCCAGGATGGACATGAGCATTCATCTGGGGACCTACGCCATAGTATACCATGCGGAAGTTCAGTACTACAAAATCTTGAAAAGGGCTATCACGATCAAAAGATAGATTTACATCCTTTCGGACAGCCAAGATGCCCTTAAGGCTCTGAACTCCAATCGGTTTACTTCAAAACTTACACTGGAGTGTAGGATACCAACCTAAAAGTACTGGCGGCCAGGGGGAACAAGGTGGAACTCTTGTGGGTCCCTGGTCACTCCGGGATATTAGGAAATGAATAAGCGGATGAACTAGCGAGAGCTGGATCTGCCCAAAGTCTCAGGGGCCTCGAACCGGCCTTTGGAATATCAAAACAGGCAACAAAAATAACATTAGATAGATGGTCGAAAAAACAACACCTATCTTGATGCCAAGAGTTACCTGGTCAAATACAGGCACGGGCCGTAATTGGAAAACCATCGATAATACTATCGAATAGGATGCTAACCGTGACAAGGCCCCAGTTGAAACAAGTGATTGGTCTGCTAACAGGTCACTGCCACTTGCGAAAACACCTTCAACGGATAGGGATAAACAACGGATCCATTGAATGTAGACTCTGCAGCGAAGAGGATGAAACCGCCTCACACATAATATAACGTTGCGTAGCGCTGTCCCGTAGAAGACAAAATATCTTCGGGAACATACAACGTGGTGACAACCTCTAACATGACAAGCTTGGTAGAAGGTTACTGGATCTCATAGGAGGAACAAACATCTTCCAACAAGATCGGGGTACACAATGAGCCGAAATGCTGCAGCGATTTGAAGTTCGGGCCTTTAAACTGACCCCCGTTTTTAACCAACCAACCAACCATTAGTATATTATATTTATCTAGTTCCAAGTAGTAAAAGATAATTTTAGTTACTAAACATCCAATATTTTTGGTAATTCCTGTTTTATCTATCTTAACAAACCCATTTTTTGTTCTACTTATTATACCGTGGAAATAATTTGAATAAAGCAATTAATTCTTACCAGCAATAATCCTTAATAAAATACCATTTTCGAAAAGGGATTTAACCTCAATTAGCTTACCGTTCATTAATTATTATTTCATCTAGCAAATCCCCTAAACAATAAAGTGTCTTATGTCTTATTTTATGTAAGACACACACGCAAGGCTTTCCTTTACAGGTTAAATTTAATATAATATAGACACAATATTTAGTTGAAAAACAAAACGTACGATATTAATCGTTAGAGATATACACATTTCCGCTGGTATCTATCCTGGTTTTAGTTTCTGAATTAGGGACTTCATTATATATTTTTATGATATATGTAATACCACAGTCTTCTCTAGACAGGCCGTGAAAAGACGCGCTGTTGCCAAACGTTAGTTTGACGCTGATACTATTGTTGTTTTTGAAATTCCTTTAAGGTATTTCTATTTCTGTTGTGTGGGTGCAATTTAAAAAAAAATTGCAGAACATGTAAACAGTATTTTTGTCACAATGCAATGAGTTAATTTGTGATATATCGAGTTTCACTTAGGTATAGAAAATGACTATTTTATATCACAAGAGAGCCAATATTTTATTAATTATTATTAAATTATTTGTTATTTATTGAACTAGTCCAACATAAGTGAAAAATTTAGAGCTTACTTATTAGATATTATTTATAAAATTAGAAGAAATACAGGACCGTATCGAAAAATTTCCTGATGTTGTTCAAAAAATCCTTGAAACGTCATTAAACCACTAGGTGTCATACATCGTTGCATTCGGGGAAAAAAGTTCTCAAGTTCCAATATCAGGAAAACAGGACCGTATTTAAAAAAGGAAGTTGATATTGGCCCTTCAAAGACGACTCGTCGAATTACAAAACAATTAACGCTGTTAGATAGAGCGGAAAAAGTGGCAATGCAAATGTGCAATTTACTTTAGAATTCGATCTCAAAAAAACCCAGGACAAAATAGAATGATTTTTCAGAAATTCGTTTTTTTGCGGATATCTCCGGAACTACTCGGAATTTTAAAACTTTCTAAACGGCATATTATTAGGCACGTAAATGCGCAACTTTACCTCCATTTAACCGACTTCGTATCTCTTAGGTATTTATTGGTATTTGTGTCGTTAGCAGTGGTATTTGGGTCAGTAACATCACTAAAATTCATTGTTCAAGTGCTGAAGCTACGATCAAGCAATTAGTATAACCTCAACACAAAAAGATGGCGCGACATTGAAGTTTTAGAGAGAACCATGTCGTGTTGCCGCACTTCCCATTTCATGGCCTGTCTAGAGAAGGCAGTGACATCTGAGAAGAAAGTTTATGTGATAAAAATAAGTTGGTATCCGTTAACTTACCAGCTTGCACGTTGCATAGTCTGAGTACTGCTACAATTAAAATTTGAAACAATTTAAATTAAATAATATTATTAAATTAAATTTTATTATTATTATTTTATTATATAAATTAAATTATTAAATTTAAAAATTCAATACGCTAAGACGTATCACATTGATTCTCTTTTAATTCCGATTTTTCGTGGAGATTAAACTTTAAAAAACTCGTGTTAATTAATAAAGTTGGTCTGAAATTGTAAAAAGAGTGTCAAAAATAATTAACTTGATGCCTCTGATTATAAAAACTTAATCTGTCCTAAATAAATTTAGGAAATGTGTTTCGAAAGATCTCTTATGGTAATTTAATTATCCTTGACAAGTATATATTTGTTTAATTTTACAGAGCACGTATTATACATATCGGATGTGATGTAGCCAGTGTTGCAGCTTCTATAAGTGTCCGATTACTTAAATTCAACTATAATTTTATTCAATATGATTAAAATTTAGTAATATGCTGTTTTGATTTATGATGAACACCATTAAATAGATATATGACCTACATTTAAAAAATATGCAATCGTAAAAAGATTACGATTTAAGTTCAATTTAAAAGACACTAAGGCCTTCCTTTAAATCCTTAAGCTTATTCGCCCGCCTGATTTATTGTCTAGCTAATTAAAATTGAAAATCCAATCACAAATTTAAAATATCTTTTAGTCACGCCTGAAGATTAAGAAAAAGTAATCGCAGCTTGACATTTAATTAATTCGGTAGAAAATAAATAATTTATGGATGAAATTTCGTCTTTAATTACTTTTTCCAAAATAACGGTTGATCCCGAACCTTTTTTTGAAATATAACAAGTAGACAGGGTGTTACGGAATTGCCTTATTATTTTCTAAAAAATGATAGCGAAAATCAACATTATACTAATTTTAAATTACACACATGCACATAGAAACAAATAATTTCACAGCAGAAAACATTCAAGCACAAACGCTCAAGGCCACCAGGAACGAGTCATCGGAATACTAGACAAGATACCGGCTTGACGAAGGTTAACATGCAGTTCGACAAGCGAGTCTATAGCTACGCGGTATCGGTAAGGGGGAAGCAATAGCTTTTAAAACATGACCGAGTCATGGGAGTGCTATTATTATCTTATTAATGTAATAATATATATTTGTTCATGGCATGAATATATTTGTATCACCAGTGCAATATATTAGGCCTTTCCATTAATATTTTTCGCTTATTTTAGCATTTTCGCCAATAAAATCCATTTGATTTCAACATGCACTTCAAAGTTTCACGGGAAAACGGAGAGTTTATGTCACTTCTCAGCTGTTGTAGCAACTCTTTTAAGGTTGGAACCACTTTTAGTTCCAAATAAAACTTTTGTATTGTTCTCCTAACAATGGCAAAGTCGAAGCCTTCGATTTTTCCGACAGCAGAGAGACAGGCCCTTTTTTTACAGGAGATGACAACAATTGATCCGGGTTGTTTTCTTTCCTTTCAGTATCTTCTTTGTGAATGTTTTTTACTGCACCCACGCTTACTCCCGTATACATTGCGATCCTTCCTAGCTTTCGCTTAAGTGGCAATTTAAATGTATTAATTTGTGATTCCTCTTCACACACAATGTACACATTGGCAATCACTTCACGGGTTTGACTATGAAGGGTTTTTACCAGGGTATATTCATTCATTATCACAGTTTTAAAACAAACCCTATCACTACGCAACTGGATGAAGCTTATTGGACATCTCCGAATAACCACGCTGGCACAATAGGCGTGTCACCAAACGCGTGACGTCATCCTCTGTCTGGGATATAACCTATCAAATTAGCTCTAGCCACCGGTTACCCATGGTTACCGTTGATATTGCACCATGTTGCCCTATTTTTAGATTAGAAGTATTTTAATAAAAAAGTATTTTATTTTGCTTTAAATATTAAAATAAATAGTATGGAAAGAAAGTATTAAGAACATTGAAACTATAATAGAATATTAGTTTGTTATATACTTATGACAATTTACTTTAAATGGGTAAATTTAATTTTAGGGTTTACTTGTTATCAAATTAAAATTTAATATATGTGACAACATTGTTAACCCAAGAAATTTTCTTGCCCGCATTCCTGTTATAGCTACAGATAAAGTTGTCGACCTGTACTGTCGTTCGTTGATCCATTAAATAGCGGTATAGGTGCATCGCGGCACTTGTAATCGGCTATCCATGGTGCCAAACGAAAATAATAAAAAAATGTCCATAACATCCTCTATAAAGGGTGTTTCCCAACTAACTTCGGGATGAAATGTTATAGATATTTTAAGAAAATAGGTTCCTTGTGTCTTCAAACGCTTATATTCCGAGATATAGGGTGATGAGTACTAAGTAAAAAATATATATTATTTTCCAAGAAATTATGATCGCTCATTATTAGTTTCCCAAAGTTTATTGCAGTTAATTTCCAAGAATTTGTAGTGTAAGGTCAATTTTTATGTGCTATAGATAGATATAACTTTCCACCCTCCATACGGCTTGGATTAACAATGAGCCATAAGTCTAATCGGCCTTAGCGTTTCCATGTATCCATGTTAACACGCCCCATATCCTTGTATTTGATCTGATTTAATTTGACATTCACAGTAGACCCGATGTTCTCTGGAAGGCTAATTTATGAGGTTTAACCTTCCATACTACAAGTAGATGGAACTGAAGAATAATTTTAACCTTTGCGCGACCATACTGCAAAATAAATACTTTTTTTTATAGGGGTTGATCCAAAGTAGAAATCACCTTAATTAATTAATTATCTTACTAGTTTTGTTACAGGTGATTTTACTTCTGCTTCACATTAGGTTCTTCAATACACGGAGAGAAAAACCGAGTTGAATTTATTATAATAAATTTATTAACTTTTCAAAAAAAATAAAATTAACTTTACAATTTAACAGTAAAACTAATTATGATCTATGACTCTACAGGGTGTCCGCTAATTAATGGTACATGGAAAAACCACAGACTCCTTCCGTAAAAATATTAGGATTTAATTATATTTACCTATATCCGAAAGTTGATATTAACTGAGATACAAGTTGTTAAAGTTAAAACTTCATTTTTGTTTTTTTCTAATAACTTTGCAGGAAACCAACAATTTTTTACAAAATTTGGCAATTATGGTTTTTTTTAGGACGAGAAATTGATTTTTTTATGACATTTTAATGTACATATAGGGGCTGGGCGCTGTCTGCGGCATTATTTATACATTTATTAGGTCATAACTTTTTGTACCTCAGTGTATTTAAGTTTTTAATAAAAATAATACTTTTCTCATATTTATTGCGTAAAAAAGGTTTAGTTCAGGTCACCCAGAGTTGCCATTTCGGAGATATTTGCATTTAAATTGTTTAGTGCACCCTCCCCAATTATTATTAATTCGCAAACAAAATTTTGTTCTTAAAGTAACCTATGAGAAAACAAATAAAATTTAGAGATGCAGCTGCAATGGAACAGAAAATGTTTCATTTTTGAGTTTATCGTAAGTTTGTGTTTTCATGGCTGTTGGTTTCTTTCGAAACGATATTTCCTACGGTCAAGTTAAAGAACAATCCAATTGTTGTATTTATTATTTCCAATTACCATTACTAGAACATTAATTATCATGTAAAAGTTAATTGGTAAGAAATAACAAAATATTATTTGCTTGCCTGAGCTAACGCACTAAACAAATTAAATGCAAATATTTCCGAAACGGTAACTCTGGGTGAACTTAGTATACCTTTTTTACGTAATAAATATGAAAAAAGTAATATTTTCATTAAAAACTTAAATACACTGAGGCACAAAAAGTTATGACCTAATAAATGTGCGATTTCACAAAAATTTTCACAATTTCACAAAAAAATCTGTTTCTCGTCCTAAAAAAACCATAATTGCCAAAAAAACGTTAGTTTCTCTCAAAGTTATTAGAGAAAAACAAAAATGAGTTTTAACTTTAACACCCTGTAGCTCTCAACTCGGATATAGGTAAGTATAATTAAATCCTAATATTTTTACGTGAGGAGTCCGTGGTTTTTCCATGTACCGTTAATTAGCGGACGAATTGTTTTTTGTAAATTATGTTTGAAATAGTATTTTGGTACGGATTAGAAAATGTAATTAATACTATATTTAGAGGAAATTTTACAATAAAATATTTACTATAATAATTTTACTATAGCATTTTTATATACTCCCTTATATTCCATGTTATTTTAACACTGGGGAACCTTGAAAAATACAGAAGCTGAATCGCAACGATAATATAATGGAAACTTATTGGATACTTGGGATTCGAAATAAGAGACATCTCCAGTTTATTGAAAAATTGGGTTTTATTACCAGATTCTAAAACGATAAATTTTATTCGCCCTGTTATTTGAAATGTTAGATTCAATTTTTCATCAATTTTGCGTCTTCACCTGTATGATTCCAATCGAGATTATATAGTTCAAAGAAAACAAGAGAACGTGAGAAGCTAATGGATGTAGTTATATATTTATGAAAGTCGTATATAACAAAAATATTTATTATACTACTACTTAAGTCAAAAACTAAAAATGGTAGTTTATTTTAAATTGTATTTCTCATTGATATTACCGTAAAGTTATAATGCAAATTCATGCCTCCTCCGGTCCAACTGTAGTTTCTAATACCGTCTTTTAGTAGCAAATATAATCTACTTTTACTTATACGTAAAGATTGTTTAACGAAAAATAGATATAACTTAATGACTGCAGTAAAAGTACCTGGGGCCATCCCATTATTTATGACCCATTGTTATTATTATGTGGAAAGGACCGGATTGTAATAATTATAATTAAATATAGGCACAACAGGTAGGTTAGGTTGCTTAATTTATATTTAAATATCTTTTTGTGGTCAAATTTGTTAGTTTTTGAGGAATGGTTCAAGAATTGTCTTTTACCAAACATTTCTCAGAATAGCGTGATAGTAATGGACAATGCGAGCTATCACAGTCGCCAATTACATAAAGCTCCAAGCTCAAATAATACAAAATTGGATATTCAGAACTACATGGCAGCGAATGATATATATTTTGAAGAAAGTTATAAAAAAAGTGATCTTTTAGAAGTTTTAAGGACATTTTGTATAAAAAAGTATATGTTTGTGATACATTGGCAGAAGAAATTGGACATAGAGTGCTACGGCTCCCACCCTATTATTGCATTTTTAACCCCATAGATCATATGTGGCACCAGTTAAAATCACTGGTTAGGTCTGAAAATATTTCTCCGACTTAAGTTCTAGTGTTGTAGAATTAATACGAAAATGCTTTAATGATATTCCCCCAGGTAGTTGGAAAAATTCAGTCCGTCACGTAATAACTGTAGAAAATTCGTATATTAGTCTGGATCGTATAATTAATCCAATTATAATTAATTTTGATGAGGATAGAGATAGCGAAACAGAACTATCTATAGAATGACATTATAAATGTAAATAAATATGACTAGTAATATTTAAACAAATGTTATTTCACTTGATTACATTAATATAATCATATCATTACTTGTTTTCCTTAGTCCGTCCCTTCCTACTTCACTTGTTTATTGCCAAGCTCTTGTCGACACAATGGGACCGACCAAGGAAGTCATTAAGTGGTATCCATTTTTCTTGAAACAATCTTTACCTAAAATCTCCTGTTTTGTCACAAGACGACAATCCATACAGCAGAAGTAATTTTTCGGGTTTCAAACAGAATTTCTAAATTTAATAAGAAGACTTATGGTTTTACGTTTTCCGCTGGACACTCTGTATTTTAACAATATATTTTAATTAATTCTTGCATGTTTTCTTTCGATTGTGTCGGATTCGTTTTAAATAAAATACCGTAAAATCTGGTTGTGCTTAGAATCAATAAATTACAAAGAATTTAATATATTTGCAAAACAAAGTCGATTTATTTTAAAACTGACACTTTAAATTTAAATTGGAATTTCTTTTAGGATTCCCAGTTATTTTCTTTCTTTTGCTTGAGGCTGACGTCGCATCCTTAAATTCCTATTTGGCAGTCGCAATTTCCAATAATACAATTAATTAATTTTATTTGACATTTAATTTCCTGTTTTATCTTTTAGGAAATGAGGAAAATACCATAAATAAAAAAATTTTTACGACTCTACAGTTAAATTGGTTATAATTATCAGGCTATTTTTACATACATTACATAATAATAATCATTATTATACAGGGTGTCCCATTTTCGATACGTTCTGGGGGTATTAGATTAATTATCAAAGACAGTATTGCGGGTTTCACTTCAGTATCCCACTTTTCAACATAAGTTAACCTTTTTTACGCGTTAACTTATTAAAAAGGAAAAGCTGATCTTCAGAGATTTTCAGCGGAGTAGCCAGTTTTTCTCCTAAAAGTTTCGTTCTTGAAATATCCACAAGAAATTTTAAATGGGACACCTGATATATAATTTTTTTAATTGATTGAGCGTACTTTAGGCATTACAAAAATGTATAGGTGTTTATATTTATACAGGGTGTTATGGAAATGATTTATTATATTTAAATGTTTTTTTTTAATCGAATATCTAAATTCTAAGGTAAAACCCCTTTTTACTCACATACCACCGTTCCGTCTGGATTCACTTAGCAACAATGTGGATCACTAGAGTATACTAACAGTGATGTCAGATCACACCTCGTGTCTCGCCCTTGCTTGGATACCGGCCGCGCGCCACTATCGTTGCTTCAGTATGTATCGAGACTGGGGGGTGGAATACTGCTGTCAAGGGTTTCACGAGCTTGACGTATACGAAATTTAAACGTTTTGTTAGTTGTAGCATTAGATTTTTTTCTGCTGTGAAATAATTCATAATAATAAATGTTGTGATGTGATTTCAAATTTGTGTGATATTATCTACTGTTGGTTCTGTTGAAAAACACCCTTTTTTATGGAATTTAATTAAACGGATTATGAGATCGAAGGTAAGCGAGTATGTACCTTAAAATTGAAGTTTCTTTCCCTAAAAATTTGAAAAAGAAGTGATAACGCGCCTCAGAGACGTGTTGTTGTACTGAACACGTGCGTTTAGAATTCTGTGTTGCAATATGACAACATCGCCTATAATGCGCTAACCTCCTTTGAACCTCGAGACTGTCTCAATAAACTATTGATTGCGAATGTCCTCAGTAGCGGCCACGTAAATTTTGAGATTTCATATAACTCATATATTTCGCTTAATAAGTCAAAGCGCCATTTATTTCTTCAATTTATTTCATCTCAGGATTTGCCGGTTTAAATATAATAAGTCATTTCCATAACACCCTGTATTTACAAATAAGATAAAATGCGATATTTTTAATAATTTACGTCACCTATAACAGTAGGTCATGATCTTTACGTACAAATCTCTAACAAGATCCGTTTTTATCTTTTTGATAAGCTGACGCGTAAAGGAAAGATTTTCAATATCACCCTGTAGATTAAAAACTAAGAGATCCATGACAATTTTTACACTATATTTGATAATAACGCTAATATTCCCAGGAAGTGTCGAAAATACTCCGCTGTACTCCTGAATTTTTTTTTATATCTAGTTGTTAAAATAGCGCATAACAAAAAATATCGTAAATTTTCAAGAGTGCTTCCACGAAACAAAAAAAACATTAGCATCCTTTTTAAAATGCAGTAGGGTCGTTTCGATAAAAGAACCCAAACAAATTGATCTTGACAAAGCAATAAAACGTCCGTAAACTTATCGCTTTACTCTCGCTTTTCATCAACCCAGACTTATTGCACGCTTTGAATTCTTTTGCATTGAATATCGTTTTAACCTTACACTTTACAAAATGATTTTGTGTTGTATCAAGCGGGGGTTGTTTATTCTGTGTTTTTTTATGGGTGACTCGAGAGCTACGTTCATTGTTAAAAGTATTCGACCAAAACGTCTTCTTTATTTGATCGAGTTTTTGACTCTCTTTTACAGATATTTTCATGGAAAGTGCTCGGCTGACCTTGCCCTCTGAATTCCACCCAGCGAGGCCAATAACAGAATAGCATCCATATGCTTAGTACTCCTTGAACTTCGTTATTTAAGAATTCTTTCATCTGGAGGACTTCATCCTTATGGAACGACAGTGGCGGCTCGTGACCTATGATAGAGGGGGTTCACAAGTATGGTAAACATTTTCTAGGCGTTTAAAATATAGAAAGAAAAAAAGTAATAAGAAAATGCGTTAGGTAAAACATATTTTTATTTATATTTTAATTTTACACAAGGAAATACAACTTTTGGAAAATAAGGATGGTTTTCTTAGTGTGTATAGCTGTCGGATCTTAACGTCGTCGCATACAACCCTCGTAACAATATTTATACAGTCCACTACTAATACTACTAAAGCCATCTACGAGCTATCAAGAAAACCGAATGATGTCTAATAACACTCCGCCATCTACGGCTACGTCATTAGGCGTAACCAAGACGAGAACAATAGTTAACTGTTTTATGATGAGAACGAATCAAGCCACGAGACTGACAAGTTGGCATTCTTCATATATTCAGTGTTTTTTAGTTTGAATCCTTAAATAAAATGGTTTAAAATCATATCGAGTATCATTTATCGAAATACACAACATTTATCGACTCTTAATTGTAGAAAATTGTTCAATAACAGCCTCATTAAGTTTGGAGTATCCTCTATAAATTTTTTTTCATACATTTCATTTTTAAACTTTCTAATAAAGTCTCTAGATTTACCCTTTGTATTCTGCGTTAAATTAACTTCGGGTTTAGGTGTTCCCGCATTCTTTATTTAAGAATTTCATTATTTAAGAATTCTTTCATCTGGAGGACTTCATCCTTATGGAACGACCTTCCCGAGGTCGTTTTTCCCAACGATTCAAAACCAACGTGAATCGCTTTATTTGCACACGCACCATTCCCAGAGTGCCCTAAAGGATTTTTCCTATAGTGCTTGTGTTTGATCATAAAAAAAGCTACATATTTAGGGTAGGAAGTTTTCACGACACCCTGTATGTTTTCAACTATAAATTGTGTGTCTATTCCATTGATTTTTACTGAAATAAGAGATTCGCGAAATCACGGGACCATGAGTTCAATTTTTCTCTCTCATAAACTTATAAGATACTTTTTAAAGAATTATCCATTGAAAATGCGCACATTTTCCATAAATTTTATTCGGTTGAGCTAGCAAGATTCCTTTCTATAAATAAATATTAAAATAAAACGGGATAAAAACCGGTAGCTCACAAACCTCGTCTGTAAATATTTTACTATTTCAGCACAAATCAATTTGTCCGTTTTGAACCTAATCAGGCGTGTTTTATTTTTGAATACTCACGCAACTGTGAATAATATTTCTATAATATATTTCGAAGATTGGTAATGACATTTACAAGTTTGATACAGAAACTATGGAGAATAAACACCATATTCTTTCAACGGCTATACAGAGTATTTATATAATAAATTTTTCTCTTAATGTCCTTAATTTGGTTCAGTAATTTAGGAACAATAAACCAAAAAAAAAACAGTCAAAAACTATTTTTTTTTAACTCGGCACTGGGTGAGATTTATGACAAGAGGTATAGAGATATTTTATTTATGATCAAACACAAGCACTATAGGAGAAATCCTTTGGGTCACTCTGGGTGTGGTGGGTGTGCGCAAAAAGCGATTCACGTTGGTTTTGAATCGTTGGAGGTTATATTCGTTGGGAAAAACGACCTCGGGAAGGTCGTTCCATAAGGATGAAGTCCTCCAGATGAAATAATTCTTAAATAATGAAGTTGGAGGAGCACTAAGCTTAACTACATATGGATGGGCGGAATTAAGAGGGCAAGGTCAGCCGAGCACTTTCCATGAAAATATCTGTAAAAGAGGGTCAAATCCCCAACCTGGCTTCGATGTTCTAGGCTGTCGAGGTTCTTCGTCAGCTCGTGGTCTCCAATCAGACGAATGAACCTCCATTCGATGGAATCCAGTAGCCGAAGAGTATGTTTGGGTGCAGAGCTCCAGACATGAGGGCAGTATTCTAGTGATGGTCGAATCTGGGCTTTGTATAGTGTCAAAAGTTGTTGAGGTGTGAACAACTTTTTGGTTCGGAAGAGTACACCACGTTCCTGAGAAGCTATCTTGGCAATTGCCACAACGTGGTTATGCCAAGACATATTTCCTCCCAGATTGACGCCCAGCAAATTAATAGATGAAGCCAGTAGGATTGCGTGTCCGTCCATGACCGGTCCGGTTCCGTAATGTTAACCTTTTTAGAGAAAACTGCTGCTTGGGGTTTTCTAGCGTTAAATTCGACTTGGTTACTATCACCCCAAGCCAAAATTTCTTCCAGGTCTTTGTTAAGGCGTGATACTTCAACTTCATGCAGCCTGCGAAGATTGGTATCGGCAGCCGATGTTTGTGCATTCAAAGAGAAAGATGAGATAAGTGCGCTAACGTCAGCAAAACTTAATATCGGATTTTTAGTTTTCACTAGAAGATCGTTAATGTAGAATAAGAAGAGATTGGGAGACAATATAGAACCTTGAGGAACACCGACATTGATGGTGAAGGTGTCTGATAGAAATCCGTTAATCGCCACTTGCAGAGAGCGGTCCTTAAGAAAGATAGACAACCATCAACCACAGAATCGACTATGCATACTATAGGATCACAGTTTACCTAGAAGTCCCTCATGCCAAACACGATCAAAGGCTTTAGAAATATCCAGTGCAACAGCCCGAGACTCCCCATGATGTTCGATTGCGTTGTTCCAAAGATGGGTGACATAGGCTAGAAGATCTCCAGTTGATTTTGACTTCCGAGAACCATATTGATGATCGCTGATAATGTTGCAGCCTTCCAGGTACTTTAGAAAATTAATAGCTTTCTTCATAAATCTAATACCCAAAATTGGAAAGTTGGTAAGAATTTTTAAATAAAATATTATATAATTTTGCACTTACTGTATACCTACCTATATTAAAATTATAGTAAAGTAAGCGTAACAAACTTATTTCCTACAAATAAATATATCAAAAGAAATTATACGAAATAGGAAGTTGGAACTAACAAACGTCGTCGTCAGCAAATATTTCACTATTCAGAAGCACATCAAAGCCAGAATTTTGTCCTTTTTGCGCCTAATCGGACGTGTTTTATTGCGTCTAAAGTATGAGACGTAAGCGAAGTATGGGAAGGTTACTCCAAACGAACACAATTCTTTGATGGGATTGAGTCAATCGTTCAACCGTAGATTGGATATTGACCAGAATATCAAACTCACTGCGAATTCGGTTCAATTTAGAAATGTTTTCTAACAAAGTCCCCTATTTGGAATTATTTGGAATTAAAGCAATTTGTAATTTAACTGGCCCTTTTATCAAGTTTACTCTAACTTGTAATGTATAAGGAGGTAAAGAAACTCACAGTCTGCTCCACTAGTTTAATGAACGTTAATAAAAATCATACATGTTTCGAAGGTTCAAATCTTCATCTTCAGTGAAAAATACAACATTAGAAGAAACTCATGACATTGTCAAACTGTAAGGAAGAAGAAAGTTGTTTAAATATGTTGAGTTTAAGCAAAAATAGTTGAAGGGAATGGGAACTCTAATTATAGTACTTTATTTAGTCACCACCACCGTGCTCAGCATCCTCGAAAATGGGGGAAAAGTGTGTTTTTCTGCAGGGAAACCTCTTGAAGCGTGTGTAACCCCTCTGGGGGGGTGGTTTATGGCCATTTTGAGGGGTTGCGCAACCCAAATGAGAAATTCTGACGCCGCCCTCGTGTTCAGCATCCTCGAAAAGGGGGGGGTTACTCTTGTTCCGGCTGAAAATATTTCGATTTTTCGGGCTTTTACCAACTCACAGACGCCACTGAATATAAATCATCCCACACAGCACAATCATGTTTTAGAAATATTTCATACATGTTTCTCTGAAAGATTTGAAATATTTCAGAAATATTTCGAAATATTGATGATATATTGATGAAATGTTTCAGAAACCTAAAAATGTCCCATAAAAGTGATATTTCATAATTACATTTCGTGTAAGATTTCTGAAATATGTTTGTTTAGGGGTTGTAAAGTATAATAATATTCCTTTGATCTTTTAAAATAACAATTTATCGGCATCGGTACAAAGCATCATAAAATATGTCTGTCTGTATAATTTCAATTACTAAGTAGACGTGTTTTCCAAATTTTAATCCTACGTCTACACAAACAATAGTTTCGCACGAACCTTTTTTCCATTTTTCCTTTGTTAAGTGACCGCTCTCTAATGGCATTTACATATTCTTATCCCTTAATTAAAAATGTTGGTAAAACCAGGTATGATGACGAGGACGTAAATAACATATCAGTACGCTTCCTTTCCTTAGAACCGACGGTCGGTGGTTCTTAGTTCATAACTTTCTTAATTTCTATTTCTTTTTCCCCGTATATCGGGAACAGTTCCCTTCAGTTGTTTAGAACCGACGGTCGGTGGTTCTTATTTCATAACTTTCCTAATTTCTATTTTCCTTTTCCCCGTATATCGGGACCAGTACCTTTTCGTTACTTAGAATCGACGGTCGGTGATTCTTAAGTTCGTTCTTTTCTATTTTCGCCCGTATATCGGGAAGTAGACATTTCGTTTACTACTTTTTCCTAATTCCAGCGTTCTGTACTCGCGTATCTCAAACATTCGATTTCTTTCTCTTTTGCGTATCATAGAGTACCTCTGTGACATTCATGCTCTACAAATGTAAATATAGTTAATCAGTTATTAGTGTTAGTTAAATTAAAGTCTTTTTTGTGTAAAAAGGGTGAACTGTGATTAGGCTGTGCGATATGTACCATTATATCCCGTATACAGCAAATATACGTTGTAGCAGTTCAAAGCAGTGTTTTTTCCTTAACCGACCACGATCTATGGAAACACCCTCCATTCCGTTCAAATGGTAAGGACCTAGAGGACCCCTTATCAATGTTCTTGTAAGATTTCTGAAATATAAAATAATATAGCATTCAAGGACATACTTTTATTAAAAAAATAGATCAGTGAAAAATATATGCACAAAATATAATATTTATTTGTCTTAAAAATTCTTCAAAAATAAAAAGGTCTACTTACTCTTCAGGTGGTATTATATTAATATCAACTATCAATATATGGAAAAATTATTATTTCCCAAACCACCCGATAATACCTTAAATACATACAATAACTAATAAGGTCGTATTTTTGTCTACCAATCAGTAGCATTTTAAAATACTAATTCAGACTGAATGGTACTTCCTACCAAGAAAAGGAAGCCTTTTCCATTGATAGGAAGAACTTGCAGACCGGTTTCGAACCCTTTTGTTCTCGTATCTATACTTCACGCTGTATTATCAACGGTAGTCGAAAAAGAAGAAAGAAAAATAACGCGTAGTCCCACACAATCTGAACAGACGTTATTTGAATAAATCAATGAAATGAATCTGAAATATTTCATGATGGATGAAACATTACAAGTGAGATTTCAGAAATATTTCAGCAATATTGATATGAAATGTTATGTTTTTGAGACATTTGAAATATTTCAGAGATATTTCGGAAATGAGATGTGCTGTGTGGGTTTTTTTTCGAAAATAGTTCATTTTATGGACATTGATCAAGAGTATATTTTTTTCAGCTTAAGGTTTAGAGTATCCAAAAATATTATTGTCGTTCCTTCATCATTCAAGGTGTACAAAAAAAGAGCATTTTTGTGTTACGTCTAGTCCGTCACTGGCAAACTAAATAAGCCAAATGTGTTTAAAAGGGCGAGTTTTAAGGAGACTTATTAAATTACACCTAGTACTTAATAAATTATTTAAAAAACAACGATTTCCAGGGACGTCCGTTATGGGCCCGTATCTCCGTAGGGGAGGCCGTAGGCCGTAAAATGTATAGGTACTTCTCCTGTTATTTTTAAGTGTTCTATCTGAACCCGGGAGATTGCTCACATATTAGGGTTCGTTATGACCTTAAAAGCCTCAAGATATATATTTTTTAAGGTATAATGCCAATATAAAATATTATTCAACCCCTTGAATATCTTGAAATATTAATTTTTAATCCCATAAAAAAATAGAATAGAAGAAATAGTTTTATTCAAGCCCAACTTAACTTTAATAAATAAATTTAAAAATCTTTACCTGGTTGCATCCAAATCATAACAGCTATTGATAATACGAATATTTTGGTATCTAAAATTCAGTTTTTAAAATTATGCTTATAACGCCTTTGGCAACTCCGACAACTTCCAAACTTTAAGCTTCTTTTTTATTTATGGGAGTTTTAAAAAGTTGTTTACAACGGTGAAAATTCAGATAATTAATCTTTAAATAAAAGTTTCATTTTCTTATTTATCTTTAAAAAGTTTCCCACTAAAGTCTACAAGTATTTATTCAGTACTTTTAGTTTTGTGTTGGTTGATTTTTATGTTTTTATATTATATTAGTTTCGGAAAATTTAATTTAAAGCTATTTCATTGGCTACTACTTAACGGATATAGAAAACCCGTTGAAAAAGCTTAAAACATATTTAATAGTTAAAATCTGAATTAACTAAACTTCAAAAAGTTATTATTTCAAACGAATTTTTATTAACAGTTATAATTATATTCCTTAACTAGTTAAAAGTTAATTAATATAATTAATTGAAACAATTTTATTCATCGTATTAAAATAAGTTTAAAAAATTAATTACTTTTAGCTTTGTCTGTCAGTTTTAATTAAATATTAAAACCTCGTAATTGGAACTATTTGAAAGTATTATTAATTCTTCCATATTACCTTTCTGGTATTAATGTTCTGGTGTGGAATCGTGTTCCGTCAGCGTCCCGTCAAACGAATCCTGAAAGGGCTCGATGTCAAGAAAGCTTCTGGTTCAGCCGAAATTCCTGTTATAGTTCTCAAGAGATGCGCCGATGAACTAACACCTGTATTTTGTAGACTTTTTAACTTATCCTACAAACAAGGAATATTTCCATCGTGCTGGAAGACGGCGCGAGTCCAGCCTATACCAAAGAAAGGTAAGAGAACCCTGCCTAACAACTATCGACCAGTCGCAGTTATATCAAAAGTGTTGGAGAAAGCTATTAACCAACGTCTTCTAAAGTACCTGGAAGGCTTTAACATTATCAGCGCTTGTCAATATGGTTTTCGGAAGTCCAGATCAACTGGAGATCTTCTAGCCTATGTCACCCATCTTTGGAACAACTCGAACATCATGGGGAATCTCGGGCTATTGCACTGGATATTTCTAAAGCCTTTGATCATGTTTGGCATGAGGGGTTTCTAAGTAAACTGCGATCCTATGGTATGCCAAGTCGATTCTATGCATGGTTGTCTAGCTTTCTTAAGGACCGCTCTCTGTAATTGGCGATTGACGGATTTCTCTCAGACACCTTCACCATCAATGCCGGTGTTCCTCAAGGGTCCATATTGTCTCTCACTCTCTTCTTACTCTACATTAACGACCTGCTAGTGAAAACAAAAAATCCGATATTTAGTTTTGCTGACGATAGCACACTTATCTCATCTTTCTCTTTGAATGCACAAACATCGTCTGTCGACGCACATCTTCGCAGACAGCATGAAGTATCACGCCTCAACAAAGACCTGGAAGAAATTTTGGCTTCGGGTGACAGTAAGCAAGTCGAATTTAACGCTAAAAAACCCAGGCAGCCATTTTCTCTCAAAAGGTTAACATTACAGAACCGGATATAGTCATGGACGGACATGCAATCTCACTGGCTTCATCTATTAATTTGGTGAGGGGGTCAATCTGGGAGGAAATATGTCGTGGCATAACCACGTTGTGGCAATCGCCAAGATAGTCTCTCAGAAACTTGGTGTACTCTTCCGAACCAGTAAGTTGTACACACCTCAACAACTTTTGACATTATACAAAGCCCAGATTCGACCATCACTAGAGTACTGCTCTCATGTCTGGAGCTCTGCACCCAAACATAGTCTTCGGCTACTGGATTCCATCGAAAGGAGGGCCATTCGTCTGATTGGAGACAACGAGCTGACGCAGAACCTCGACAGCCTAGAACATCGAAAACAGGTTGGGGATTTGACTCTCTTTTACATATATTTTCATGGAAAGTGCTCGGCTGACCTTGTCCTCTTAATTCCGCCCAGAGCGGCGAATAGCAGAAATGCACAACGAACCACTGGGGCCCATCCATATGTGGTTAAGCTTAGTACTCCTCGAACTTTATTATTTAAGAATTCTTTCATCTGGATGACTTCATCCTAATGGAACGGCCTGCCCGAGGTCGTTTTTCCCAACGAATATAACCTCCATCGATTCAAAACCAACGTGAATCGCTTCTTGCGCACACGCACCACTCCCAGAGTGCTCTAAAGGATTTTTTCTATAGTGCTTGTGTTTGATCATAAAAAAAAAATTGTTTCCTATTTTAATTGTGGAGTGGAGAGATAAAGAATCACTTCAACGGCGAGTAAGGAGGATTGGATCGAAAAATTTCAGGACGTTTAAATCATCCGAAATTAAGATATGGCGTAAACAATGCATTTAACCCTTCAGCTTTATTTATACCTTTTTTAATTTGATATTATATTTGAAATAAACTTTGTTGCCGCATATAATTGTGTTATTTGTTACAACAATACTTCTAAATGTATTTGAGTGATTAAATATGAGTATTCCTAATTCAGATTAATTTTTTCCTGCTCTATAATTGGATGTAAATCTGTTGAGTATGTAATAAATATAAATTTGTTGTCAATGTACACTAACTGATATTTTTAGCTATATTATTTCTGGCCAGGTTAAATTTTTATCATTTAAACTCAACAAGATTAGTTGATATAGGGATCATAAATTTGAAAATTGACCCAAAAGGATCTCTTATAGTTATTTATTTAAATATTTCGCCTTCCTGAAAGATTACCGTCATTTTTTTTGTTCTTTACGAATTCCTACATCTTCCGAGATTTTAAAGAATTTCATTACTACATAAAATATTTAATATAAACCACATGACTACATCTTGAGCGGCCATTAGTCGAAACTCGAAACCCCGAAGATAAGAATTTCAATTTTAGCAAACCCGCATTATGTTTGATCTCGGGACTAAATCATACGTTGTAACGTTCTGACCGCAGATTCCGGCCGGGATTTTCGGATTACAGACCGAGCCGGCTTAGACTGGATAACGGCAAGGACTGTTGGCTGCCATATCTAGAGGGAATTAGGCAATTGTTTTCGTTTGGACTAAAGTTAAAGACTTTTGCCCTTTTGTTAGAGTCGATGCGGTTTAGCAGTCGGTAAGAGGTAAATGGATTTTGTGTCACGTTATATTTCAACTAACAATTTTATAAGTGAAAAATGTTTAGTTGGGTGCAGAGATTTTTTTAAAATTGAAAAAAATTTTGTTGTGAAAAAGCTTGCTTGTTAATGCTCCAACATTATACAGGATGTTATAAAAATGACTTTGGGCCTTTTGTTAGAGTCGATGAGGTTTAGCATTCGGTAAGAGGTGAATGGATTTTGTGTCACGTTATATTTCAACTAACAGTAACTCCAATATTAGCCCGGTATGGTAGCTCAGTAAACAGAACTATCGCATTCGGCCGTGGCGACCCGGGTTCTATTCCCGGTAGGTGTACGTCACTACACAAAATTTTAGTAGGCAAGAATGCAGCGGATAACACTGCTCCTTTGGGGACTGATGGACAGACTGGGGGTTTAGTCCTGAATAAGACCTGACTGGAGCGGATAATCGTACTCCTTTGAGGACTGATGGATAGGCTGGGGGCATGCGCGTGGTTCGGATCCCACGTCAAAAACTGTAGGTCCCGTCTGGCTGACATTTCCCAGACGTTAAACAAAAGGGATACAACAAGCCGTTCGGCTGCAGTATAATGGCAACATGCCAGCCCTCATTCAACCAACCAACCACCAACCAACTCCAATATTATACAGGGTGTCATGAAAATTACTTATTATATGTAAACCTAATAAAAAAAAACACACACAAGTCGGCGTTTCATGGGCATCATTAGACCTAAAAGTTACCCTTTACAATTTCAAAGAAAAAACCCCTAAAATTTGTTTCCTATATAACATACAAAGAACCACAATTAAAAAGTTAGAAACAAGTAATACACGTGGCACGTGGTGTGACCTGGCATCACTGCTTGTCTACTGGCCTACATACACTTGTTAACTGAAAACAGATTTCTGGTTAGCAATTTCGCAGATTGATTAAACCGTAATTAGCTGAAACCATAGCTATTTATTAAATTCATGATTATTTGCAACATCGCTTAAGTTTGATTGCGATGTGTCGAATTCCCATAAACACGAGCAAATAATATAAAATCTATATAGTTAAGAAGTAAATTGAAAATCTGTCTCCAAAACTGACCCCTTAAATTTTCTTTCCCCGTAATCTGACACGGAAAGTAGTAATAAAAAATTTATGCTCACGGAGCTAAAGCTTTCCCATTTTTATTGTCCGTTTATAGAAAAAAAAGCAATATGAGCCGGCCTGAGGCGAGAATCCACATTTATAGAAATAAATTTTCAAACCCCTTTACTGCATTTTTTGTGCTCGAGGGTCTGGACAAAAAATTATTTAAGTTTTTGTGGGTATTGCGGATTGAATAAATAAATTTAACTATGCCCAATGTTAATGGACAAAAAGCTGGTAAGTAATAATTCATGTGATTTTATGAAACTAACCACAACATTAAAATGAAAATATTTAGCAATGATAAAAAAATAATAAATGGTAGGTAGAACAACACGATGTTTCCGACGAAATATATTAATATAATATACTGTATGTACAATTGTCCAGTGGCGATTCTTCCACAGGAGCATATGCGCACGTGCACCACCAAAACGAATAAAAAAATATTAATTTATATTCATTGAATATTATTTATCGTATAAAGTCCGACCCTCCCTAATATTTTATGATACCGTCAACCAAACTGTATATTATAGGCTCTCCATCCGGCAACCGTGCCTCGGTCGAGGTTAATGACGATTATGACGAGACTCGTTCGCACCTGCGATTAAGTAGTGCAGTTTCTCCGTAGTAACAGGTGGCGGGTGGCAGCGAGGGATAGCGGGGCTATGGCGACTTATTTGTGCATCTAGTTAGAAATTCGAGCGTGTATGTTGTAATATTTTAATATTATATATTTATTAAGTTAAAATGAATAGTTTGACGGTGGACTATTTAAAAAATAACTTTAGCTCTTTGAGTTAGGAGCAAGAAATTGAAGTGAAGAATGCGGGAAGACCTAAACCCGAAATTAATTTAACGCAGACCACAAAGGGTAAATCTAGGGACTTTATTAGAAAGTTTAAAAATTAAATATATGAAAAAAATGTATAGAGGGTATTCCAAACTTTAATGAGGCTGTTATTGATCAATTTTCTACAATTAAGAACCGAAGAACGGACTTTACATTTAAGCACTACACTGCTCAAAGTACACAGTGTGCCGGGTGAAATGAACTTGGACTTTTAAATTTTTTTTTATTATCCGTCCGTGTTTTGATTGAAATAATTATTTTTAATAATAGATTGTTTCAAATTAATTAGCATAAACCATTTTAATTACGCTTGCTAATAGTTTTAATAAAAGAGGCTTAATATTCATTTTATTAAAAACCAAATTGCTTCATTAAAAAATAAATTGCGTCATCAATTGAAAAGAGATTGCTAAATTTAATAAAAACTTTATTTATTTAAATTAAAATAAAGCTAAATTAACAGAAACGACGTTTATTAATTTTTATTTAAATAAAAAATGTAATTACCTTTCATTATTGACCTTTATTTGACAATCTTTGATTAAGATTCGTTTAAGTTTACCATTAAAATTATTATCTTCGTTTCGGATTTCCTATAACATTCGCTCAAGGCAGGCCATGCGGTTTATATTAAATATTTTATATAGTAATGAAATTCTTAAAAATCTTGGGAGACTTAAGTATTCCTGGAGATTTTTTTAACGGAAAAATGTAAATTTAACTTTTTTTAAGAAGAGGCAAAATTTTTTGATACTTAATTTGAAAGTTATACATGTTGATAAACTGATTCCACATTAAAATAATTTTGATGCAATATTTAATGATATTCATACTTCCACTTTCTAGGAGATTTAATTAAATTAAGTACTTTAATAATATAATTTATTACAAACAGCCAAATTGCTTTGATCAGAACTGACGGCTTTGTTAAGGTTTGTTTCACTTATTTTAGAATAATACTATGAAGCGATATTAAAATTTAATTTAATTAAATTAATCTGTACAACGATTAATTTAATATTTTAATTATATTACTTTCTTTATTGGACACTTAATTAAATTTACCAAGAATATGTATTTATATCCTTTTATTTTAGTGATAATTCTGGAAAAATCTTATAATATTAAAAAATAATTTACCTGAACTACTATGAAATGTCAAATAAAATAAATAATTGCTTCATGCGAAGATCTTACAAACTACAGATAGAAAAATGTATTTCCTTGTTAAAGTAAACATTCGACAGGACCGCGGATTTCAACTTTTTTAATGTAAATTTGACTGGACTGGTTAGTTAAGGCCGTATTACACTTGGGAATTTTTATGGCGCCAGCAATAGCAATTATAATTCAAGGATTCAGGCGCAGTACACAGTTCTCCGTACTACAGTCAGAAATTCTACTCTTCTGACAATTAAAATGACACGGATTCATGCGCAGTACACTGTTCCCGATCAGCTGTCTCTCATTACCAGAAATGGGGCAGGCGCCATTTTAATTGCCCTTACCGGCGCAATTGGGTAGACATGGATTATTCTGTTATTTTTAACTGTTTATTATTTGGCCGAACCAGGTATGAACAGGTAATGGCCATTTAAACCCACTGGTACTTAAATTAGCAGTTTACATTCTTTATTAAACTTATGGACTGCTAATTCAGCAACTTTTTGCACCTCCTATTTGTAAATAGCAGTATCTGCTTTAACTGGTAATCAAAACGAACAAGTTTGCACATCTCTAATTCTGGGGATATTTTAGAAATTTCGACAGTACCCACTGCTGTTCTGACCGTTGACAATGCTCCAGCTGATCGAAAACGGTTTACTGCGCATGAATACGTGCCATTATAATTGCCGGCGCAAGAGACAAAATTGCCTAGTCTAATACGGCTTTTAGGAAAGATATTGTAATAAAAATTTCGATTAGTTCGAATTAAGACGGCGTTCCAGGCATACGATTTCTGACGATATGATGATCCGACGGTGCCCTGATTGGTATAAACTTTTGGTGCCAAATTCCGTCCGAATATTTATAACAATCGACACGATGAGCTTTATTTTAACTTTCATCCGACGTCGTATGTTTCTTAACCTCACTTTTTTTTAACCAAAAATTAAGAATGAATGACTATATTGACTATTTTGGGAATTATTATCAGCTACTAATGCACCAAATTAAAAATACATTAATTTTAAGGTTATGTAGTGATCACAGATATATTATATTGTATACGAGTGACACTTTCTTCTTTTCTTACAAGCTTTTTAGTGAAATTCGGTTCGCAAGAGATAATGTTATAAGCAAAATATTTTCGTATATCTGTACATACCTGAAATACTTTATACCTGGTATTGATCCACGACTATTGCTAAAAGCACCATGCATCTTAAATTAAAACAAGCCACTAACCTATCAAACAGCGAATCACCACAAATTAAAAAATCGTTCATAAAAATTGTTGTTAGGTAATGAAAGTTTATAAGCACTAATATACCGACAACAATGTGGATGAACCACTTTTTATTCTGTAATTTGAAAAAGCATCCAGAACCAAAGATGGCGACGAATAACAACAAACAAATAATTTCTGGCCGGCTCTGATGCGATCGACAAAATTTCCACCCTACTGCGCGAACTCACGCCAACTCCCATAGCGGGGACACTTTTTGTATTTTGGAACGTTCGTATTGGCAATTAATGGTAATATATATGTGCTCCAACCTCTTTCGGTCGTTATTGCAGCATAGCCAGATTGACATATTTATCGCAAAGGTATCTCGTAAAATCCAAATAAATAATTTGCCAATTTGACAATTACAACTGGTTTAAGGTTAATCCTTATTATTTCCCAATAATTTTACGATAAATTGTGAAAAGGCGATGAGAAGTTCTTTAAAAAAATATTATTATGCTTAAAAGTATCAAACGAATATTAAACTAATCCAGCTGCACTCTGGCAACATCTAGTTCTATCGCCCTACCACTCCTACATGTGCGCCACTATCCAAAATATAGCCGCCGAGCCAAAATATGAATGAATACTAATCTCGTGAACACTGCAACGTTGCCGGTGTGATCGCACGGATTGTTTATATACTCGTATTTTGGTTCATATATGTTTTTTGTGATTATTTGTGAAAAATCGTCTTTATTGTAAACAAGCATGGTGCATTCATGTGTAGTTTGTAAAAGAGTGGATCATTTAAATAAGGATTTATCTTTTCATCGGTAAGTATGGTTATGTTTTAATATTCAACCATCTGATATAACCAGACTTCAACATTGTTGCCATTCAGCCAACACTCCACCCATTATACTGATTTTCAATAACGTTTCACACAATCACAGCGTCACTTTTCAAGAGTTATGAATGGATTATTGGACCTTTGGTTTCATGGCATTTAAAATTTTGTATTTCTCTATACATCGCTGCTCATACCACGAATCATAAAGAATATTTAAGAATACGAATCCGCTATATAGCAACTAAGCCCAAAGATATGTAAATGGAATGCATAGATCGCTACTAATTAATCGTATTAAGGCATAATTTATTGGTTGTTAAGTCACCTCGCCATTAATCAATGTCTTGACGCGAATGTAAGTCAGTAAGACACCCTTGCTAACCAACCCCTTTCTCCATTGTTAGGGCTCTCCAAACTTGTCTTAATTACGCACGAATGTTATTGTCTTGAAGTAAAGGGTTTTTGTTGAAATTATGAGATTTCTTGCCGTGTGAATCGGTAATTTCGGAGTAATCGCCACTATTCTTTTATCGCTTGTTGCTTTGGGTTTATTAATAATTGCTAATGTTGAGTAAATTTTTTTTAAACTTTTATTTCTTGAATTATTTATTTTACCAAAACAGTAAAGCGAAGAGGAATTTTGGCGACGCCTAAGGATTTTTCAAATGTCTTAATTTAGGAAAAATTTCATTGTTCAGTAACATATTGCTGCTACGGTATACCTAAACCGCAAAGAATAGCATCAATTACCTACATTTTGCGAAACCAAAAATAGTTAAATTTACACTTTCCAAAAACAACAAAATAAGAATAAACATATTTTAAAATTAAGAAAAAAATATATAAAGGGTGTCCGGGAACATGTGGGAAATCTCCCGAATATGAAGAAAACACGTGAAAAGAATACTATAGGTTCATATAAACTTCTTTCGTATCGGCCTCCTCTTCGGAGATATGGGCTCCCAAAGAGCACCAATGGAATCAAGTTTTTTACACATAATTATTGAACCACCTGGTATATTTCAATTATTTTTTAATATGATGTATACCAGGTAAGACCCGTCAAATTACTACCCAAGAATCTGTTGTGAATTACTCACAGCTGCAGGGACGGACTAGCTTTAACACTCATGGGCCCATTTTTTTTACGCCCTGTATGATGAGAACTTTGGACAATGTTTTTTACATACCTTTAACTATTGGCTAAAAATTAAGTACTCTTCATTCATGTCGCTAATCCTAACCGTTTTCGAAAAAACGGCATTTCATATACATCATGTGCTTCGGGTATTTCAATAAAAAGAAAGACATCTTTGTTCCGATCCAATGTTCAATCTTCAAGATTCCGCTTTTTCATATTTAGCCCATGAGCAGTTAGGGGACTCAGTGTAAATAAATTTCTTCATATCCGGGAGATTTTCCACATGTTCCCGGACACCCTGTATATCATAAGTTTAGAGAACCTATTTTCTTTTATGTCTTTTCACGTTATCAGTTAATGAAAAATGATAAAACTATATAAATATTTGTTATTATTGGTAATTATATTTTGTTTTAAACCCAAGGATTTTAAATCAAGGAAGATACTACTTTGGTTCAAAATCTTTGAACCGTCATCGCCAAATATAAATGGTCTTATGCATTTCAATATGTTTAAGCTGTAACGTCACCGTCAAACAACACCGTCAATCGTCAACGTCAAGTTTATAAATCTAGCTTTAGGCCGACCTGTAATGGCGTTATTTATAAGCAATTTCTGCCGTGACCGGCGATACATGCAGCTGCGGGGACGAAACTTCTGGTTAATAATTGCGTTAGAGGAAAAACTAAACTGTTGATTTTTGAACATTATTTTTTCCATACAAATTATAGTAGGAGTGTAAATTATTTATATATAAAAGTTACTTTAGTAAAATGACGTGAAATATAAAAGGGTAAGGTAAGCAATTATTGACTGGGGACACGTGACCGGCGATACATTTTTAAATTCAAATTTGAATACTGCAGCTATAATCTAAAAAAAACTTTTAAAGTTGCTTTCTAATGCAGGAAGTAACATATATTTCGCAAATTATAATCGTTTCTACAGACAAATCGTTTATTTTAGTAAGTTATATGCTAAGGACTGAAAAAATTTTTTGACCCGTCAGTGGTCATATTTGGTTACCAAATTGAATATTTTTTATTTTTGCTTTTAGGAGAAAAAATGATTCTCTCCTACCATTAATTAGAACATATAACCCTAATTAATTAATACATTATTACTGGCGATCTCCAGATCCGTCCCAGCAATCCAACGAAATTATATTTCCGGCAACTGGAGTTTTTCCTAATGGCGTCTGCTGTTCTCTTTATCTTGGACAATAACTTATAAGATATCTTGCCCCATTAATTTAATAGGACTTATTCTACCACTTGTTGGGCATACAATCTATCATGCGATATTTAATTTTGCTGGCTGCTTGTTTTATTTCTATCCGTTTTCAGTTTACGATGTCGGACTTGAAGGAAAATTTTTCAAACTGCTCAAAAGGAAAAAAGGACAATGGTTTCAAACAAACATGGACCTTCTATCTGCTTCGTACGCGTCAATGTAACGCCTGTTATACAGCAAAAAAGGGATGGGCTATCTGTAGAATCCCCATCCCTTCTTATTTTCTGTTTCTGTCTTCATTCTAACGTCTAATCGGTTTGATATGTTTTGGCTAGGAAAAAGAAGCAACAGCCGTGACTCCAAAGTCTATATTTTTGATGCAAATTGGACAGTATATTAATATTGATGGGGGCAACTAGGTTAAAATATTTTCAATATGATGGCATTTCCGGTTATACCGGAAGTTGGTGTCAACTTGCTTATTTTAAATGGAACACCCTATACAGGGTGTTATGGAATTATATTTAAATGAGTGACTCCTTGGGTGTCCTAGAGAAGCGCTACATATTTTATTTTTTTTTTAAATCGACCGTTTTAAAAGTGGGGTAATAAACACTCTTACTCACAGGTCAGTCCGTGCTACTGTACAATATTTCACCCAGAGCCAATTGCAATGCTGCCAAACTTAATGTAAAACTGAAATTCCATATAAAATTATAAAAATAAATTATTTTCTACCTACTTGTATTTATCTTTATACCTAAAGAGAGAGGAAATCCATGCACAAACACAATCAGTTTTTTTTCTATTTCATGGGAACACTCCTGGAAACACTTTATGTACACACAGTAATAGTGAAACAGAACCGATAGTTAGCTTTTGAAAATACAATAAATACAGATTATACTGCAGATTATTAGATTTTATTACTCGTGACGAAATTTGACGTCCAGAAGAAACGCGTCAATAAAAACAATATTCAAAGATTATTTATGGACGGGCAAGATACACGAATAAACCGAAAAAACAGAGCGGATTGCTCTGCTTGTTTAAAACATAGTCCGTCGTAAATGTTATTCAATTAATTGTACAAAAAGGTATTACAGAATGGAAATGTGTATAAATTATTTTATTTTGTCTAAAGAGTTTAAGGTGTACATATGACAACACTGGCCAGAATTCTACATTTTCAAATGGAAACCCCCAAATTTTATAATTATTTTCTATTTTAACATTTTTATTCAGAAATTCTAAAAAGCGCCGGAACAAACATAAATAAATAACTTTTTTATGATGGAATAAAGTCGTTGCATGACCGGTGATATAAGTGCGTCGAAGTTAAGGGTGATTCTGTACAAAAACATTGTACCTAGTACCCTTAGTACAAATTATTCCTTTTTTATCAGTCCTTGTAGTCCTGAAGAAGGTTGAAAATATAACTACTGAAATGTCGGTAAATTTTTTTCCCTAGAACTTATTCTGAAGTCGACATTAGTTAAAAAAAAACTTAAAACGTCGCATATTGCTCATAATTTCGCATAACATAAATTGTCCAAAAAAAAAAGGTTAAAACGTTACCAAAACATTTTAAATTAGAGATATATTTTCTGTTAAAACATTTTAAGAAGCTAATCTGCTATTTCTCATTAAAGTTGGATGTATTGAAATAAAATACCCTCGGCTGTAATCTTTTATACTATTGTTAACGCTCTCTGAACTCGTCTCAGTTACATAGGGAGGAAAGTTATTGTTCTGGCGAAACGCCTTTTTTGTTCTTAATAAGCCTGCATTTATCTTAATCTGAGACGTTAACTAGAAACTACGAGATTTCTTGCCTTATTAAACACTTCTTTAATTTTGAAGCGTAATAAAGTATCTTCTTGCTTCACTTGTTGCATTTTATTTTGTATAATATTACTAATACGATTTTTAGAAGTTATCGTTTTACCCTACAAGAATTGTATGAATTTGAGGAGGAAGAGCGAGCACCAAAACAATACCAAATACTTGGTAAATATTTAATTTTTAGAGAAATAATGCCTATAAATTTATCCGTTCAGTGATATTGGAAGGTTACGATGCCATGATTCCATTATATCCCCCTATGTAAACGGGGGGGGGGGACCTCCATTCCCATTTAAGATTTTAAGGGTAAGATCTACCTAGGTTAAACTTAAAAAAAAAATTGACTTGTTTTTCCAATTTTTAATATTATTCACGAAGCGAGATATTAAGGATCGGGCGTTTCGACATTAACACCCTGTATATAATATATTGGTGCATGTAGCGAAGTTTTAATATACGAAAAGGTAAAAACTGATCCTGAGATTTGTACGTAAAGTTCAGTAGCTTGAAAAAGTTTATTTTTGAGATATTACCATACTGAGTCAAAATATTTTAAATGGAACACCCTAAGTATATATTATTTTTTTAAATTCATTGAGCATACTTTGGGCTTTATAAAAATGTATAGTTGAATATATTTATATTTAAAAAGAACTAAAAATGAGATGTTTCTAATAATCTACGTCACTGAGGCCATGGTCAATTAGACACCTATTCTAAATATTAAATTGAATTAATATATTTTTCATAATTAATATTGTAGTATCCTTTATATACCAATCACTAATCACTATTCTCACTCTATAAACAATGATTAACGTTCTTCTGCATTCATGATGTTCACTGGTTCCCTGTCTTACCACGACTGACTTCGTTCAGTACTTCACGTAACTCAGCGAAACAGTGTATTGATCATCTGTATTTATACCTACTTATTATTCCTTTGAACTAGTACACTACATGTATCATAAACGGCCATTGTTAAGGATAATTAAATAAAAATCATATTATAAAAAGCACTTACGTAATAGGTATTCAATGAATAATAAAAATATGAGAGATCTGTCAAGTCTTGACCATTTGCATTTGTTTCTCATAAATTGACCATGGCCTACTGATATAAATAGCGTAAATTATTAAAAATATCGCATTCTTAGGTTATTTTTTATTATGAATATAAACAGCTATACATTTTTGTAAAGCACAAAGTATGCCTAATTAATTTCAAAAATAATATACTGGGTGTTAGGGAAATGACTTATTATATTTAAAAACTGCTAAGGTGTCCTGGAGAAAATCTACATACTTTTTCTTTTAAACGAATATCTAAATACTAAGGTAAAAACCCTTTTTACCCACATACTGTATAGCCACGTCGTTCCATCTGGATAGCAACAATGTGGGTCACTAGAGTATACTAATAGTGTTGTCAGATCACACCGCATGTATCGCCCTTGCTTAGATACCTGCCGCGCGCGACTATCGTTGCTTCAGTATGTTTTGAGACTCGAGGGTGGAATGACGCTGTCCAGCGTTCCACGTGCTTGATGTATACGAATTTTAAACGTTTTGTTAGTTCTAGCATTACCCGATTTTTTTTCTGTTGTGTAATAATTCGTAATAAAAAATATTGTGATGTGATTTCAAATTTGTGTGATAATACCTATTGTTGGTTCTGTTGCAAAACATACTATTTGTGTTTTATTTTTTTATGGAATTTAATTAAAAAACGGATTATTTAAAAATAATATCGAAGGTAAGAGAGTATGTATCTTAATATTGTATTATTTTTTTTCTAAAAAGTTCGAAAAATAACGGATAACGCGAGTCTAAGATGTCTTGTTGTCAAAAACTGAACACGTGCGTTTACAATTCCGTGTTCTAATATATGACAACACCGCCTCAATAAACTATTGATTGCGAACGTCCTCAGTAGCGGCCACGTAAATTTTCAGATTTCATATAAAGTGTATATTTCGTACAATAATTCAAAGCGCCATTTAAGGTTATGTTTCTTCAATTTATTTTCATCTCAGGATTTGCCGGTTTAAATATAATAAGTCATTTCCATAACACCCTGTATAGGGTATAAAGTTTAAATTTTTTAATTTTGTTAATATCTGAAAAACGAAACTGACTGACCATGGACCTTTCCATAAAAATCTCGAACAAGAACAGTTTTTAACTTTTTGATTAGCTAACGCGTAACGGAAACACATGGGGTGTCTAAAATGGGAAGATTTTCAAAATTACCCTGAAGATGAAAAACTAAAAGAGCCATGACAAATTTGACAACAGAATTTTTTGTTTCGTTAAAAATTGGGACACTAGAGTGGAAACCGCAACATTCTATCTTTTATAATAACCCCCTAAAAAGTGGTCTGCTAACTGCGATTCCTTTTTTTACATGTAATTAACTATTATGATATTTTCTTCAGATATTTTGCTAGACACCACCGTTAATCTAAACACTATAAAAATAATTCTGCTGGTCGAATCTTCTAGTCTTTCTTTTATGTAGATATAGCTTTTAATAGAAGGTAGTTTCGGATGAATTAGGGTTATTGCTATATAATAAAATATACATTAGGATAACAAAGACGTTTTTGTAATTATATCAGTGTCTGGAAGAGGTCATTACGAGATTCCCTTTTCAATCGTTACGAGGATACTTATCTCACTTTTATTGATATAGTAAGACGGCTATTAAAAGTAGAAGAAAACATTGTTTAAATAAGTAGATCGTTGGCTGGCTAGAGATTTTTTTTTTATTTAGAAAAGAGCTTTTCTTTTACGATGGCCCTTCTCTTGTTTCAAAGTAATAAAAGGAACCGAGTGGTTGTTTGTTGACGAGTTAAAAGTTTTATGGGAACAGGACTTACAAATTTAAAGGATTCTAAAAAGTAAATAAAATCTTAATTCTATATGTCCCGGAACAAGTTACTGGTTGGGGGCTGAGATGACAAAGTTGTTACCATATTTATCAATATTAATAAACTTGGCACTATATTGGTGCTTGTCGCAGATCAGAGCTGAGATTTGACAATCCACAACATCCAGGATTTCGATAATACATGAGTGGTGAACATTCCAGATGTAAAAACCAATGTTCCTGGAACTGCACAGGGCCAATACTCCATTCATAAAACTGTTGGAAAGTGAGGCTGTGATTGTGTGAAATGTTATTTAAAATCAGTAATGGGTGGAATAGCGAACTACATGTGTGTGCGCTGAATGGCAACAATGTTGAAGTCTGGTTATATCCAATGACGTTTAAAAGGTTATGGACCGGCCTTTCTCGTTTAAGTTCGTTTCTTGCGGCCAATACTAGATAGAAAGGTCCGAGACAGAGACAGCGCTAGTCCGGCAAGGGCGTATAATTTACATTGAGATTCTGTACATTTTGGTTTTACCTATTCAAAAAGTGTTGTTTCGAATATTAGTTATTTATAAAAAAGATAAAATATTGATGGCCTTTTTAAATCCACTTTTCTATACAGTGTGCCCAAGGATGGATTTCACTATTTATTTATTTTATACCCTTGCATCTCCTAGTGAAGCATTTTATGACCGCACAAGACTCGACCATCTTGCAAATGCAAAATTTATATTAAGAAATCAACCAACTCAACTAAAATCAAATCACCAAGCACAAACACAGCAGAATATCAAACAATTAATAAAAATAATGCGGCTCCAACACTACCTCAACACAGAATTCACCGGCAAATGGGGTTCTTTTTGCTCGAACTAGCTCCACGGACTTGTCCATAACCTTTTAAACGTCAATGGTTATATCAGAGTTGCTTACATATTAACACATAACCATACTTACCGATGAAAAGATAAATCCTTATTTAAATGATCCACTCTTTTACAAACTACACATGAATGCAGCATGATTGTTTTATAATAAAGACGATTTCTCACAAATATTCACAAAAAAAAACAGAAAACAAACATAATAAACAATATTTTATTATAATGCGCGAGGGTTCACTGTAGCAACACGGTTAGAATATGGTTCATTCTGATATCCCCTCCTAGCTCCTTGGCCACATTCATTGTACATGATCATGTAGTAAAATAGTAACATACGTTGCCAGAGTGCAGTTGCATTAGTTCAGATTCATTTGATACTTTTAAGTATAATAATATTATTTTAAAGAATTTCAAATCCTTTTCACAGTTTATAGTACAATTATTGGGAAATATATTTATTTTAAGAGCAATTATGGATTAACCTTAAACCAGTTGTAATTGTCAAATTAACAAATTTTTAATTGGGATTTTGCAAGATACCTTAGCGATAAATATGACACTCTGGCTATGCTGCAATCATAACAGAAAGGTGAGGAAGGCACGTTTGCATTAGTTGCTTAGGCTAGAAATATAAACTTTTCTAAAGTCGGTACGGGGTATGAAGTCCGCTAAGAAATAAAACCCCTCTACCAGGGTAGTCGGTGGCCCTCAAACAATAAATTATATTTTAGGTATTTTCTAAATAAAATAATTTGAAGTAAATAAAAAATTAGTTTTACGAATTTTACGAATTTATTATTATATTTATTTAGGAAAATTAGTTTTACGAATTCTTTTTTTATTAAGTTTTGGTTCTAAAAAGAACCGATGTTGTAGTCTTGCCTTGACAATGCCGATTTTTTTGTTTCTTAAATATTCCCTTAAACAATTGCCATCTTTTTGAAACATTATTGGACAGCTCGCAAATCACTTTTCTGTTGTTCGTTTTTTTGTATTTGAAGCCCAGATCTTTTAAAATGATGGACAAACTGGTAGTTCCAATATCGCAAAGTTCTTTCTTCTTTATCTTTTCAAAAATAGCTTTGAGGGTAACATATTCCTTTGCTTTATACATATCATAAACAATATTCCTAATCGATAGTTTCATCCCTTGATATAAATCAAAGGTTTTAGAATGGAGTCGAACCCTTTTATATGGTCTGTCCAAATTCTCTTCACTCTTTTTTCGAAGTCTTCTTAAGGTCTTATCTGAAATGCCGCAAGCACCAGACGTTCGTTTTTGCACTGCCAAAACAGATACTAACGGACCCGAGTTATCTTTTTCTAAAGTAAAATAACGTTCCACTTGTAATACCAAACGGCGTTCACCTGGAAATAAACACCTTCTAGGAGTTGTGTAACCTTGCTGAATATTTTCCATAACATTGCTTTATAACTGCTTTTAATTCACACACAATCATAAACAAACTAAAAGCAAAAAGCATAACTAATTTAAAATAGAAGATACCATCCTGTACTTGAGCAAACTTTACTTATTTCTTGGAAAATAGTGATTATCATATAGATCTAACTATAATGAACACAAAATAATTAAATTCTAGGAAAAAGTACCTAAGAAAATGTTTAACTTATTGACGCCAAATGTTTTTTCATTTGATATATAAAAAAAACTATGAGAAAAAATAAACAAGATGAAAATATTTATCGCGGTACATTTGTTTTGGAACCACTGATTTTGCCCAGCCCACTATAGTGAACCAGTGGAATGTTCGGTACGATCAAGTATAGCGAAGGTATTGTTACCTTAACCGTCTTACTTTTTTTTTTTTTTTTTTTTTTATGATCAAACACAAGCACTATAGGAAAAATCCTTTAGGGCACTCTGGGAGTGGTGCGTGTGCGCAGAAAGCGATTCACGTTGTATTTGAATCGTTGGAGGTTATATTCGTTGGGAAAAACGACCTCGGGAAGGTCGTTCCACAAGGATGAAGTCCTCCAGATGAAAGAATTTTTAAATAATGAAGTTCGAGGAGTACTGTTTAACAACCTTTAATGATTTAATCCGATATCGGACTGCATAAAAGGAACATACTTTATCTGTAGAGCTGTATAATCTAAAATTTAAGGGGAACTGTCACTGTAGTTGAGCTATTTTCTTGGAATGAAAATTCAATTGCGCGCTGCTCACAATATAAAACTTGGTTGCTTACCTACAGTAGTCATTGTCATCCATCACCTGTCAATTTAGGACGGTTTTACGGCTAGAAGCTTTTAGTTGGTAATTATATTTTTTAGTAAATTTAATAAAATTCTATCAAATTCACTTATGACAAGCAAATTTAGTTAGGGAATTGATGCCCTTTAAACGCCAACCTAGCTATAGAGTTTATCCGCTTCAGCGATTCGATGTAAAATGGCGCATAAATCCTTAAGCGCGCCATTTTTTGTGTGCTGTGCGCAAAAAAAAACATGGGGACACGTAGTCGCAATTATTTTGCAGAACCGGGACGCCGCACTATGGGGTATTGACTTTGAAAACTGGTCATGATCGAAGTCTGTAAAACTTACGTATACTACAATTTCGAAAATATCTTCTCAGAATAAAAGCTATTTAAGATAGAACCATGTATGGACTGAGTAATTAGATGAAGAATGTAATTCTATACATATTGGTCAATTAACATACAGGCAAATCCGTTGAAAAAAATTAACTTATGAGTATTTATTCTATATATATACAGGGTATAACTAAATAAGTGTAAAACATTTAAGGGGGTGATTCCTCATCGAAAAAAAGATAGGATCTTTCATATAAAGAAACTTGATTGGAGCAGCCCCTTAAAGGGGGTACATAAAATTTATAAATAAACAAAACTAATTTATTAATAACAAAACATACAACATCTAGAAATCATAGTAAATGTTCAATATGTCTACCTTCAGACCAATTTAATTGTCACTATCGCTAATAGCGGCCTACTGGATAAATTAGTTTCGTATTTTCGTTTTATGGCGATATGTATCTTGTTCGTAAAATAATTTTTTGCTGCGAACTGGTTTATTTTGGGCAAAAAATTCAAGAGACATTTTTTGTTTAGAATGAAACAGGCTATCGGAAATAAATTTTTAGATGGTAAACAAATAATAAGACAAACACTTACATTGGAAATAAATTTTAGGGGTTGCGTTTTCCACCCCTTACAATTATGGGGTAAACCAAATAAATTACTGGCTAAGTGTCTTTTTGGTAGTAGAAAATGTCAGGTTAATTCCAATATTGTAACTTTTTTAGTGCTTGTGAAAAAAATTGTTAAACACATTTTATGTACCCCCTTTAAGGGGCTGTATCTTAACAAGGGATGCTCCAATGAAGTTTCTTTATATGAAAGATCCTATCTTTTTTTCGATGAGGGATCACCCCCTTAAATGTTTTACACTTATTTAGTTACACCCTGTATATATGGCGCATTTCGCTCGTGAGGTTAGAGAATGGCTTGACCGCAGATTTGGTCCAGTTTTGTGGCCCCGAAGAAGTCCCGACTTAACCTTGGTCGATATGTTTTTATGGGGACGTTTAAAACAAATTGTTTTTGCAACCGCAATACCAAATGATATTGAAGTGCTGAAGGGCAGAATTATCTAGTCTGTCCAATCGATATCTCAGGAAAAAAACAGAAATTCTTTCACTTATTTAAGAAAGCAATTAGAAAAATGTGTCGAGTATGGGGGTGGAGTTCTTGAATTATGAAATCGTTATCGTATTCTTTTCATGTTAATAAAAATGTTCGTATTATTATTATTATTATTACTACATTAAATAAAGACATTGACAAGTCACCTATTCATTATTCAAGTAAAAACGTTTATTAAGAGTGACTTTTTTTCGTATCTTTCAAAATAAAGTATGTTTACTCTTAAGCACAATAACATTTTTGCAGTTCTTACCCACCCTATATAAAAATATTGAAGTTTCTTATGATGTATCGTATTTTCTAGAGAAGCAAAAACGTTTATTAAGAGTGACTTTTTTTCGTAATTTTCAATTTTTAGTCCATTTGTCCTCTTGTAAACCCCATTCGTGGACATGCTGTATAACGAACAAACCAGAGAGGTATAATTTTAAAAATACCCTGTCAATTATTTTTATGAAATAAAAAGGTACAGGCCTTTACTAAATTTTCACCAATTTTTAAAACTTTAACTAGATTTGTTACAAACTAAGGTTAAATTACCTTTGATGTGTTTTTTTTATACAAAATTCCTTTAATGAATTTTATCTCAGAAACAGTTGGAGATGGATATAGGAAGTTGTCAACAAAAGTTACTTGTATATTTACGCAAGATCTAAAAATAACAAACTATACAGGGCGACCTATTTATTTATTTATTTATGTTAAGATGCTTTCGGTATAGCCGGAAGTTATAGATACGTTAAAATATCATGGAAACCCTTCCGCACCCCACCACCAACCTTAAAAATAGTAATTTATGAATGATCTAGACAATTTAAAGTAAAAAAAACATGTAACTATATGTTCATATAAACCACAAAGTTGATAAGCATATATACCCCCTCCCCCCACCCCGATCTGGAATAAAACCCCGAGAAAAATGTCTGGGTGCGCCACAGCTGTAAAGTATCTGATTATTGACCAGAATTTGTGTTAAACATCCCACAGTGCGCTCTAAGCGCGATTAATTAATCGTATTTTGATTTATAGATTAAATTGCCTTGTTTCCATTAATCATTGCTTTAGTCGATGTCAAAGACTGTTGGAGGCAATTAAATTTAGGGCGACAGGAAGCAACTGCTTATATCCAAAATTATCTACATAATATGTTAATATTTCCAAGGTCTTTCATTAACCATGATGGCCGTGATAACCTGCATGGCGAAACGAGCCCATTTCGGACATTTTTTGCATTTTTCAAAATTAATTTTTGGTTATTATCCAAAAATAAAATTGAAAAATTAGGATGTTTTTCTCTTTGATCGTACTTTTTTCAAGTTTTCTTCTTAATTTATTTAACTCAATGATTAAATTTTCATAAAAAGGTTTCTTTTTTCTGCTACAAATGAATGAACTAATGACATTCCATAATTATATTATGTAGAATAGGAGGAAATAGTATATGAAAATGTAGGAACTAATATTGTCATGTTATGGATTTATACCATCGACCTATATCTATGGATAGCCAAACTCTAAAAGTAAAAGCAGCCCGGTGAGACCGCTTATGGCGGGAATCGAAGCATATAAGTAGGCCGTGCAAGTGACGTCACAGCCAGGCAGGTTACTCCATACGTTTATCCTTTGTGTCAATCGTTCTGTATCAATATCAGACTTACGTAGCTATATCTGAAAATTAAAAACGTGAGTGAATTTGTTCGGGTTTGTTCGATTTGATTTAGGCAATATTTGACTCCCTTTAATGAAGCAGGGAAGGTTGATGCTGACAGAGACAGACATAGAATGCGAACAGCACACGTTTTTAAGCTATTTCACAATCGAACATCCTTCGTCTGGAAGGGGATAAAATCAAGTAACATATGATTTATAATGTGATTGAAAATGGTGGAGGAAGCGGCATTAAATTCTTAAATAATTTTTAATTTTCTATTCTTTTCCAGAAAACGGACCCTTTCGTTTTGTGGCAGGTAAGTAATTTATGATTGAAATATTTTTTTACTAATTTTTATTCGTTATAGTTATTTTACATTATAAAATTGTCCCATTATGTCTCAAACTTGTCACGCAAACTAATAACAAACACATTTTTAAAGAATTTTACTTAAATTTTACAATCTACAAGTCAAAAACTACAACATAATAATTACAGCTTAGTTATATTAACCCGTAGCCAGAATTTTGATAAGTCAGGTAATATATTATTATAATAATTCTTTCTTTTCATGGTTTAATTCAGAATCCCATAATAACTGAACATTAAAGAGGACTTCGATCACTAATGTTGCCAGGAGTATGCTACGAAACAAACAAATTGGAATCCCATAATCATAATGATGGTGCATATATTTACTTGGTTAGTAGCTGTACATATAGTATTGTATTTACCTTGATTTGTTTGAAGTTGAAGATGTATGTAAATTATGATTTATTTCCTATTTTTTAATAAAACTAATTACAACCTTCAATCTCTGAATTCTTTATTTCTAGTTTCGTTACTAGTTCAATAATAATATAAAAGTATATAAAGACAATTTTAAAGCGATATTTACAGCTGAAAACCTATGTCAAAATCCTAATATTTAATTTTCTCTACTTAGTAAATCAAATGAGAGGGTTTTGATGTTTTCTTTGCTTAAATATCACTTTAAAATATTGACAGTAATAAAAATTTGGACAAAAATGACATTTGAAAAGCACGTGCGCGCCAGGCATAATGGATGTCGCCGTATCATGCCTGCTTCGATTATTTAACACGGCAGTTTGTCTTCTTCCTGGTTATAAGTATTCGTTGAGTAAAATTGGTAAATTTATTGCCTCCCGCATTCAAACAAATCTGATCGTCAGGGGTATTTACCTTAACCGACGAACAGGACCGTACTTCGCCCTTAATGAAAATGATTACACGGCAATATTTTGGCACTTCAAGACCTTCGTTACTTGGCAATAAACAATCTATTTTCTCGCATAGAAGAAGGCATTGGACCATCACTAAAAAGCCGCTTTTAGAATTAATTTTGATATCCATTGTCCAGGTATCGATAAATTTCTAATATCGTTACATCCCTACGACTGATCTCGGTTCTGGACGGCCGTCGTTGGTTCACGTGGTTGGTTGGCAACTAAACCAGCACCAATACCGGCCGGGTTGCCTATATGACGGCGACAACATTGTGCGCAAGACAACCGACGAGCAACCTTTAAATATATGACCGGTAAACCGTGCGCACCCCATAAGTTGTACGTATCCATAGTTATAGGTGGGTGATTCATACCAATATGTAATCAGAGAATTTCTAAATAATTTATGAAAATTTTGAGTTTGTTCGGGTCCAGTACTTTTTTAATTTGGATCGATATTGGGTGCCTGATTAATAATTTTTTCTTTATGATCAAACACAAACATTATAGGAAAATCCTTTAAGGCACTCTCGGAGTGGAGCGTGTGCGCAAAAAGCGATTCACGTTGGTTTTGAATCATTGAAGGTTATATTCGTTTGGAAAAACGACCTCGGGAAGGTCGTTCCATAAGGATGAAGTCCTCCAGATGAAAGAACTAAGAATTAATGAATGAATGAAATAATGAAGTTCGAGGAGTACCAAGCTTAACCACATATGGATCGGCGGCAGTGGTTCGTCGTGAATTTCTGCTATTCGTCGCTCTGGGCGGAATGAAGAGGGCAAGGTCAGCCGAGCACTTTCCATGAAAGTAGCTGTAAAAGAGAGTCAAATCCCCAACCTGTCTTCGATGTTCTAGGCTGTCGAGGTTCTTCGTCAGCTCGTGGTCTCCAATCAGACGAATGACCCTCCTTTCCATGGAATCCAGTAGGCGAAGAGTATGTTTGGGTGCAGAGCTCCAGACAGAGGAACAAACCCAGAGCAGTGATCGTCGTTCGAATCTGGGCTTTGTATAGTGTCAAAAGTTGTTGAGGTGTGTACAACTTTCTGGTTCGGAAGAGTACACCAAGTTCCTGTGAAGCTATCTTGGCGATTGCCACAACGTGGTTATGCCAATACATATTTCCTCCCAGATTGATGCCCAGCAAATTAATAGATAAAGCCAATGGGATTGCGTGTCCGTCCATGACTATATCCGGTTCTGTAATGTTAACCTTTTTAGAGAAAGATGATGTAAGTGTGCTATCATCAGAAAAACTAACTATCGGGTTTTTCGTTTTCACTAGAAGGTCGTTAATATAGAGTAAGAAAAGAGTGGGAGACAATATGGACCCTTGAGGAACACCGGCATTAATGGTGTCTGAGAGAAATACATATTACTTGCTGACAATACCACGAAATTAAATTAATAGTACCTAATATTTTGTTGATACATATTTTAAAAGTCCATAAAAATATTTTAAAAAATGTTTTCTATTAAAAGTTTCAATTACGACAGCAATGCATCAATTTGACCTTTTTGCGCCGAGTTGGAAAAAAGAACAGTATTCCAGCGATTTTTTCATTCTAACATTTATTAATTCTGCAGCGCCGGAACTGACATTTATTACTTTCTTTAGCCTTGTGAGCGCCATTTCGTCACAAAGAAAATAATTCTCATTTGTAAAAACTTTTCCAGCGGGACGTAAAAGGTTTTGGTTGTACGTGGGTTAAAATGAATCGTAAATCTGAGAAATATTTAGGGAAATTAACTAATTTTTAAGATAATTTACATGCAAAAAGCATAATACGATTTTAAAATTGAATTGTTGGAAATAATTAATATAAAGTACTTTTACTGAAACTGAACTGAAAAATGCATTGGTATCTACAACTAATTTTATCTTGATGTTAAAGTTTTAGCTTATGTAAAAGTAATTTTTTGTTAGCAAAACAAATTTTCGTTTTAACTGAATTACGATGAATAAGATGATCTAGTTAACATAACTACATTATCATGTTGAAACCAGCACTTTTTTATTAATTAGCTCCCTATACTAATTTACTTAATTATTGTTATTGGCCAGATATAATAGTAATAAGTAGGTACGATATGAGACCTGACGTCACACCAACTGCCACCATTTGTTGCTAGGAGATGGCGCTGCGCGCTGTATTTTCTCGACTACCGTTGATAATACGGCGTGAAATATTAGATGTACACCTTCACTGTACTGACGAGTACTAAAAAGTCCGATAACGGTCTCCAGGTGATTTTCCCATACATTGGTATTTAATATTTCTTTGCTCTTTTTTTAACAATAAAATAGGTAATAATTAACAAACACAATTGTTGAAACAACAATATGATGTTGCTCCTAATAACTAACTATATTGGATATCATATATATATCATTAAATGTGTTTTTCAAGTTAACATCCTACACTAAAACAGTAACTTCATTGTTTTAATTTTATTTCTTATGTAGTTCCGCTCTTCGACCGTTCAAACTGACAGAATTTTTTCTCTACAGTGGCGTGAAACGCGGAGAAATATTGGGTTTCTTTATTACACCGGCGTTGCCGTTTTGCTAATTTTTTCTCTATCAATCATGTCATGGATCATAGAGGACAATAATTAATTAGAAATAAACTTTTGAATAGTCGAGCAAAATAAATCGTAGTAAATACAGTGAAACATCTCTTAGGCGGACACCTGCGGGACAGTCTAAATGTGTCCTCCTAATAGACGTGTCCGCCCTCGGGAAATTTGTTATTAGGTAATATGTAAATGCAAAATTATTACTATGTGTATGTATGTACAAATAAACATAACATAACAAAAATACACTAGTTTTAGTTGGGATGTAGTACTAAAAAAAATCTAATAACGTAGTTTGACGTATTTGCGTTTTATACTTGCAATCTAGAAAATGTAATTCCAAGTCTGATAATAATTCCATTGCTGTAGTCACCTCTATTATTTGCATACTCTTATAATTCCTTTACCATACTAATGGCTTGTTGATGATTGGTGACATTTTTTTGATTACTCCACTCAACTTCTTCATCAGAGTCGTCAGATAGTGATGTGGTTTCAGTTTGTAGGATAATCTGTAGGAATGGGATGGGGTCATTATCATCTTCTAATAGCACATTGATATCAATGTCAATGAACTAGCCCAAATCATTGTTATCAAATTACAAACTTCCACAACATCAATATTATCTTTCAGACTCAAAACGCGACATTTTTATGCCATTATTTACGATTTTAACCTTACAACTCACAAATAAACGGCGGACTGCTGTAGGGAAATCACGCATATTTTCCTTCGGCGAAGTCCTTTCGCACACATACGCGATTGGTTGCCGATCTGTCTTCAGAGAGTTGTATGAAAACAGCCTGTCCGCGTCCGCCCAAAGGTGAGCCCGCCCAATAGAGGTTAATTTTCATGGAATTTCATATACCTAGTTCCGGACTATGAAAAAATATCCGCTTAATAGAGATGTCCGCTTATTAGAGGTGTCCGTTACCGTATTTATAACGTATGTAAAGAAGAGGGAATAATACCACCCAGAAGGACATTTTGATGAGTTTTAAATTTTCATGAAGAATTCAACTGCGGAATCAACACAATGTATTTATTTATTTTCCACTTAATGAATTGTTGTTTGAGCATGCCTATGGTAAGACGCTTTCTACCATCGTTTTTATACATTTTCCTTCCCTCTCTCTTCATAACGGAAACGTTGAAATACCACTGGGCAAACAATATATCTGAGCGGTAGGCAAGATCCGATACGATATAATGAGCAAACTCCGGACGATTCCGTACCGTTTGAAATCGCTCCTAGAACAAACCAATTAAACAGCTTAAGTTGCAATGTCGAACAAACCAATTTAATTCGTATTCGAACATTGTCGATTACCTTCAAAGAAACGAAACGCTTTTGCAGATGAGTCTAACGAAGCAAAACGGCAAACCTGTTGAAGTATAAAAGGCACACCGGTTCCTATCAATTTTGCATTTAAGCGGGAGCTCCGCGCTTTTATGCCTTCCTTGTTAATTATAAGTACTTAATTAATACAAGATCAAAGAACATTAGTTAACTTTGCCTTTGAGAATTTTTAATTTTATTTTTGCCCGTCTAATTTTAAACAAGAATTTTGAAGATATGACTTGATTACTAATAAGGTAAAGGAATTTTGACGGGTGTTAATAATTATGTGTCGAGTAAATTGAAATTGCAAATATTTGCATGAAGCCTTTTTGATACTAAGCATTTCATCGGCAGATTTCATCAAATGTTACAATGTTATTGTCAGTTGATAAAGTTTACTATATTTAAATGGTCGACTCCGTGAGCTTTCTAAATAATCCCCCTAAAAACCTCTTAACACAGGTCCCATAATTCATTCATAAAACTCTTGGAAAGTGAAGCTGTGATTGTGTGAAATGTTATTGAAAATCAGTAATGGATGGAAGAGAGAACTACATGTTTTTTGCACTATAATAAAAATCCTTTAGGGCACTCTGGGAGTGGTGCGTGTGCGCAAAAAGCGATTCACGTTGGTTTTGAATCGTTGGAGGTTATATTCGATGGGAAAAACGACCTCGGGAAGGTCGTTCCATAATGATGAAGTCCTCCAGATAAAAGAATTCTTATAATAAAGCTCGAGGAGTACTAAGCTTAACCACATATGGATGGGCGGCCGCTCGTGGTCTCCAATCAGACGAATGGCTCTCCTTTCGATGGAATCCAGTAGCCGAAGAGTATGTTTGGGTGCAGAGCTCCAGACATGAGAGCAGTACTCTACTGATGGTCGAATCTGGGCTTTGTATAGTGTCAAAAATTGTTGAGGTGTGTACAACTTTCTGGTTCGGAACAGTACCCAAAGCTTCTTTGAAGCTATCTTGGCGATTGCCACAACGTGGTTATGCCAAGACCTATTTCCTCCCAGATTGAGGCCCAGCAAATTAATAGATGAAGCCAGTGGAATTGCGTGTCCGGCCATGACTATTTCCGGTTCTATAATGTTAACCTTTTTAGAGAAAACTACTGCCTGGGTTTTTTTGCGTTAAATTCGACTTGTTTACTGTCACCCCAAGCCAAAATTTCTTCCAGGTCTTTGTTGAGGCGTGATACTTCATGCTGTCTGCGAAGATGTGCGTCGGCAGCCGATGTTTGCGCATTCAAAGAGAAAGATGAGATAAGTGTGCTATCGTCAGCAAAACTAAATATCGGATTTTTAGTTTTCACTAGAAGGTCGTTAATGTAGAGTAAGAAGAGAGTGGGAGACAATATGGACCCTTGAGGAACACATTGATGGTGAAGGTGTCTGAGAGAAATCCGTCAATCGCCACTTGCAGAGAGCGGTCCTTAAGAAAGCTAGACAACCACGCACAGAATCGACTGGGCATACCATAGGATCGCAGTTTACTTAGAAGCCCCTCATGCCAAACACGATCAAAAGCATTAGAAATATCCAGTGCAACAGCCCGATACCCCCATGATGTTCGATTGCGTTGTTCCAAATATGGGTGACATAGGCTAGAAGATCTCCATTTGATCTGGACTTCCGAAAACCATATTGATGATCGCTGATAATGTTGAAGCCTTCCAGGTACTTTAGAAGATGTTGGTTAATAGCTTTCTCCATTACTTTTGATATAACTAAGGGTACTTATAACTAAGGGTACTTAATATATCTTTCAAACTAAGCATCTGCCGATCCATGTTGATAGAAAGTATTTGTTTCATTTTTGGGTAGAATATTACAAGAGCGATGGCACATGTATTTTGAAACACAGTGTATTATATATCTATTAAAAATAATAATTCGTGGCTTAATGGACTGATCTTCTAATAAAATGAAGAGAAGTCCAAACCTTATTCAAGGACAATTTAAACTATTTGAAATAATTTATTTATAAATGCAAATTTTCTATTGTTGATTATAAAAGCAATATTTCTAAAAAAAAATAATAAGGATAGTAATAGTTAATTAAAAATAATATGGAAAAGTTAATTTTTTTATATCTACTCATCCTTATCATATTCTAAAGGGAAATACTTGTTAGATGCCATGTCATGCACACTCATAACCCTATAATGGAGATCGTTTTCGAGATAAGAAAAACCCTACTTGTGAAAATAAAAATATCCGGTATCATAGGCGTCGATTTCAGGCAAGATGAGATACATACAAGGGCGGAACCAGAACTTCGGTTTGGGGGCGATCATACAAAGAAAAGTTATGAAAAGTCAAACCGGTATATACGGTTAAAAGTCAAACCGGTATATACGGTATTTTTCGTGTTAATTTGATGGTTAGGGGGGGGGTCATGACCCCCCCGACCCCCCTGGATCCGCTATTGGAAACATACAGGGTGTCCCGTAACTTATGGGCCATAGAGTAATACCAACAACATCAAACAATTTTTTTGAGAATCTTGGATTAGTTTAGAAAAAAAAATCTTGAGAGAAAATTTTGTATTTCTTACTCATAAAAAGATCATGGCGCCAACTTTACTTTCGTTCCGATACATTGAACCATTTTCAAATTATGGCTTATTATCGAAAATAAACTTTAACTTTCGACACCCTGTATTTCTAGAACGAGAAAAATTTCGAAAAACTTAATAAGTCTAGTTTGATGTTTAGTATTTCCAGTTGCTCTATAAGTTATGGGACAGGATATTTGATTTTTTTTGTTTATAAAGGGGTTGATAGCCCTTGGGTGACCAGCGTATGACCGAGGATTATGGTTCAGAGCCCACGTTAAGCTGTAGATCCCCTTGGGAATGGCCCTACCAGGCGAACGAAGAGAAAAAAAATTGAAGAAAGAAAATAATATATTTTTATAGAATATTTTACTTAATTTCTTTTGTATTTTGAATCCAGAAAGAGAATCAAACCGGGCAGATTTTTATCGTGGCCCAACTCTATTAAATAATTCCAGATTAAAGAAATTATTTATAAGAAGCTTCAATTTTAAAATTAATTCACAGAAACTGGACAAAGAGAACCGAAACTTATCCTAACGCCAGCATTTCCCGGTAGCTTCACATCTGTAGAAAAATTATCCGCAGCTTTTTAGTTTCAGGTTTATAATTCGGTGCACAGATGTTGGTTGCGGTCAGAGCCATTCGTTTAAACTAGCCCTGGGAAAGTGCTACGTTGTCTTCTGGATTATCAGCGTCACAATTTTTACTGTTATGCTATGGGATATGCTGGGTTGCCAGCTCCACAGCTTATCGTGGGCCGAGTTGGAAAAATTAAGTACGCGACACTATCTTCTTTTTGAGTTAATCAAGTTTATTATTTGTTTGATCAGAATACAGCCCAATTACGTATCTTAAACACATTCCTAGCTATTCCTCAGTTCTTAGTAAACCTGAGAATTTAAGCTGGCCGTTCATTGCGACTCGCGGTTGGCCTTGTTGGTGTAATTAGTCCATTAAATAGAAAGCGAATATCCTTCTAGGTCTCCAGATAAAAGAAACCCGAGGCTTAACTAAATGAAACGACCACTAAAATAGCATACTCGTGACTGAAGATATAGGCAAAAAACAGAAAAAAAGACAAAATACAAATGTAAACTTTAAACCCATATAACTTCTGTTCTAAAAAAGATGAAAACATGTTTGTTGCTTTAATTCTATGTCTTATTCAATTCTCTTCCTCTTGGTATATAATTTATTGCAAATATTTTGTAAATAATAAATGAAAACTAACCTCATTTTAACTTCCCAATAGAAGGAGAAAATCAATTGTTTTTTTACTAAGAACTGCACAATTTAATGGGCTTTATTTTAGCTCCATGAATATCGGGTCTATATTTTATAATAAACCTGGTAGCAAGGGCCGATCCAGAACTTCGGTTTGGGGGGTCAAATTTCGATCTGGGGGGGATGGAAAAACGAACAAACCCGAAAAGTAATACCCTGCCGCGTTAGTCAAACCAGTATATATGGTATTTTTCGTGTTAAATTTATGGTTTGGGGGAGGGGGGGGGGGGGTCATGACACCCACGACCCCTCCCCTGGATCCGCGCTTGCCTGGTAGAGGACTTTAGAACGTAGAGACGCGTGCTGTGGCGGTACAAGTCGTCGCTTGCCGGGTCTACCTGAACTAACCTGCGGCCTTGCTGGAATCGTTTATTCCCGGTTCCAATTTCGTATCCAACAGCATTTTTATAACAATTTTAATATTATTAGTCGTACTTAATAACTACTTATACCTAATAGTAAATTGTAATGGTTTTAAATTTAATTTAGTTGAAACATAGTATTGTAATGTCTATAATGCGCACGCCTATGGGTTGCAATGCAAATTCGTAGTTATAATAATTATAATTATAGTTTAAATTAAAAATCTCTAAATTATCGCTGCAATGGTAATTTTAACACAGCTTGGCAATGCGCACAATTATGACTGCTATGACGCAGACGCCAGTAAATTCTACTGGAAAAAGTTTGTAATAGTGTAGTGGCTGTGGGCCAAAAAATATGAATTTAATATAAAACAAGTGCGTTGAGAATAAAATGATATTTTAGTATTTCAGATATTAGTGTTTTAGAGTGGCTTTGTTTCACAATATTTTCCTGCAATTTTATTATACCAGAAACATATAATTTTAAAATTTCCCTGTATAAGAAGGGCTAGTGTTTTACACATATGTATATATATAAGCAGTATATTGCCAATACGAACGTTCCAAAATACAAAAAGTATCCCCGCTATGGAAGATGGCGCGGGCCTATTGAGTTTGCGTAGTAGGTTGGAAATTTTATCGATCGCGTCAGAGCCGGCCCGACATTATTTGTTGGTTGTTATCATCGCCATCTTTGGTTCTGGGTGCTTTTTCAAATTACAGAATAAAAAGTGGTTCATCCACATTATTGTGGGTAAATTAGTGCTTATAAACTTTCATTACCTAACAACAATTTTTGTAAATGAGTTTTTAATTCGTGGTGATTCGTTGTTTGATAAGTTAGTGGCTTATTTTGAACATAGTATATACGAAAATATTTTGCTTATAACATTATCCGATCTTCGCAACCGAATTTCACTAAAAAGCTTGTAAAAAAAGAAGAGAGTGTCACTAGTAGACAATATAATATATATGTGGTCACTACCTAACCTTAAAATTAATGTATTTTTAATTTTGTGCATTAGTAGCTGATAATAATTCCCAAAACAGTCAATATAGTCATTCATTCTAAATTTTTGATTTAGAAAAAAGTGAGGTTAAGAAACATACGACGTCGGATGAAAGTTAAAATAAAGCTGATCGTGTCGATTCTTACAAATATTCGGACGGAATCTGGCACCGGATCGTTATATCGTCAGAAATCGAACTAATCGAAATTTTGATTGTAATATTTTTCCTAACTAACCAGTGCAATTTACATTAAAAAAAGTTGAAATCCGGTCCTGTCGAATGTTTACTTTCACAAGGAAATTTCCGAACTGCGTAAACTCACAAAGCCCCCTTCGATGCCCATAGCGGGGACATAATTGCAAATGGTATTAGCAATATACTGTTTATATACTATATGTGGTGTTTTAATGAAATAAAAATACCTACATTTTCTCAAGTTTTTAAATCTTTAATTGGCATTACTTACAAAGTAAAGTCAATTTACCTTTGACATGTTCTTTAGAAATATAAAATAGCTACTTGTTTTCGAGATTTTGTTAATATCTTTCGAATACAATATTATTTTACTCCAGTTGTAACAGCTCGTAACCAAAGCATGCAGATAAAACTTTCTGTTCGAGATTCTTTTTCGTAAACTTCATACTTTCCATCTAGCAGTAACACTGCTGCCGCAGCTTCTCGAAAATAACTTTTTGAAGCAGTGACTGGTTTAAATTAATAACTGTCCACAAGCAACATCTGTGCACTAAGTTATAAATGTGTATGAAGTAAAAAAGGGTTAGTTTTGAACAATGGTTGGTGAACTATGCCGGATACGGCATATATTTGATTTATTAGATATTTCAAGTTGAGGGTAGAAAAATTGTTTGAAACATCTACACTTTTTTCAAGGATTAAATGTTTTAATTTCTTGTGGGATTATTTATTTTTGTGAAAAATTTGTAAATTTGTTCAACGATACATTTTTATTTTTAAGGTCAAATATTTAAAGCCGTATTGAGTCGGCAATTCTTCTCTTGCGCCTGCAATGGCAATTATAATTGCACGTATTCATGCGCACTAAACCGTTCTCGATCAGCTGGCGCATTGCCAACAGTCAGGACAGCAGTTGGTACTGTCGAAATCCCTAAATTATCCCCAGAATTAGTGATGGGCAAACCTGTTCTGATTACCAGTTAAACCAGCTACTGCTACTTACAAATACAAGCTCAGAAAAGTTGCGACGAATTAGCAGTACAGGGTGTCCCATTTACGACACTTTTATACGGTATCTCTGTTATTGGTAAAATCAAAATTCGAAAATTTTCGCTCACTTAAGAGATACGGGGAAACTCAAGAAATTCACAATTTCTAAATTACCCTATATTTTCTTAGTTAAAAGAGATACAGAAAAATGTTTTATACTTATTATGATTGTTGAATAATCTCCCGTTTTCAGAATAAGTATACGGGGTCAGGTAAGAAAGTTATCGAAACTAACCTCATTTTTTTAAATGGAACACCCTGTATATTTTAATCTAAAAAGATAGCATTTTAAACTCCACAAATGAATATGTAAAAATGAAATTGATGTTAAATGTTAATAACAACTAGAATGTCAACATAGTTGTCTCTAGGATATTAGCTTTTGTATCATGGCCTACTATGGTTTACAGTAATAAAGTTTAAATAAATCGCCTAGGAAACCAATATCATGCATGGCGTGTATATATTTGTAAAGAGAATTTAAAATGCTATCTTATATTAAAATATACAGGGTGTTCCATTTTAAAAAATGAGGTTAGATCCGATAACTTTCTTACCTGACCCCCGTATACTTATTCTGAAAACGGCAGATTATGCAACAATAATCATTATAAATAAACTTATATGTAAAACATTTTTCTGTATCTCTTTGAACTAAGATAATATAGGATAATTTTGAAATTGTCAATTTTTTGATCCCCCGTATCTCTTAAGCGAGCGAAAATTTTTAAAAAATTTTAAAGTTTGATCGAAAAAGAGTACATGACACCTACGTTACTTTTTTGATAGCACTAACAGTTACGGAGATACCATATAAAAGTGTCGAATAATCAGCATAATCTTATAGAAGTTTTTTTTTAAATAGCTGTAAAACATCAATATAGCTTACATTATATATGAAAATGGTTTTGTAAGCGTAAGGCTGGGTTCAAATGGTAAGCAGCAGGATGTTCACGCGATACATATTCATTTCTGTAAAAAACGGATGACCGCAGTTTTCATCAAGCAAAAATATTCTTAACCACACAGATTATCGTTACGCTTCAATATAATTCACGTCAAAGGCGCAGAAGTGGCACTTCCCCTACTTCCTCTGAATATCCGCCACTGGGGTACGATGGATCCACGCATTGTTTTATTTATATTTGGTATTAGTATCGAAGAAGATGCCGGAGGTATCGCCATTGATATACCAGAAGATTTGGGTTCATCCTAATAAATGAAGAAACAGTACGTAATAAAATATTTGAAAATTTACACGAATATTCCCCTCATATATAAAATTTCCCATAACAGGAATGCAATTTTCGAAAATTTACAGCGAGAATTGCACGCTAGTTACCGATAATTGCCCTGCACCGTGTGAATCTAGCGAACAAACCCGGCATTACATAAAAACTACGTTTATCGGCATGCAGACAAAAAAGATTTGAAAAAGTTGTATGCCTTCCCTTGCCCAGTAGATGCGCAAAACATATTTATCAATCATAAAATACATAATTTGTTGAATATAATCTTTTATTGTACGAACGTTTATTAGGGAAGGAAATTTTGTTCGAATTATCAATTGTAACAGCTTGTTACTGAAACTAAAATATCAAACTTCATGTCCGAGATTCCCTTAAATTCCTTATCATAAACTTCTATTCTCTCTCCCCACGGCCAAACTGCTCGAGGAACTTCTAAAAAAGAACTCTTCGAAGGATTATAGTTTAAATCAGTATCTGTCCTGAAGTAACATCTGTTCACAAAGTTCTGAATGTTGTACAGCAAAAAGGAATCAGTTTGGCCATATAATTTGCCGAACAATTTTTATAGAAAATTGATTTGTTTTTATGATTAAGATTCCTACTCGATTTGGAAGTGCGTGAAATGCAGCGTTGCGTTAAATGACGTAAAACATCAACCCGCCGTGAAGCCAAATATACCAAGACCACGGTCAAATCTGGACCAACTGCAGGGAGAAGGCTAAATATGGAGAATAATTTAATGGTTTAACCCCCCAAAAACGTAAAATAACGTAGGTAATAATACACATCAAGATGGCAAAAATCATTTTTTGAATATGGTTTCCATGTCACTAAACAATATATTATTTTAACAACAGAAAAATACTATCAGATGAGGAATTTGATTTTGCTGCTACTCCACCAGAAGCTTGAAAAGAAGCAGCAAAAATAATAGAAAAAGATCTTCTGCCAACTAAAAGCCGCCCGAGATATGACAAGGCATATAACTGTTACAACGAATGGTGTACGGGAAACAAAGTTCAAAATCCTGGTTCTGAGTCGGCGCTACTAGCTTATTTCAGTGAAAATGCCAATATAAAGAAGATATCAACGATTTGGTCACAATATTCAATGCTGAGGACCACTCTATCAATTAGGAAAAAAGTAGACATATCTAAACACGCAAAGCTATTAGCATTTTTAAGATATTGTGTTAGTTTATTATTTTGAGATATCGATTTTTAAAAAAAATAAAAAAATAAAATAAAAAAACGTCAACTTTCCACCTTTCAAAGATAGATGAAATGTCATTATTACATGCGTGGTTGTAAATAAAATATCTGATCAATCCCGAATAAAATTGGAAATTAGAAGAGCAACGAAGGGACCCGAACAAACCAGAAAAAAACTTTCTACCAAATAATGAAACAAGATGATTTTTTAATAATCTTTATAGTTCTTCTCGTATTGGGTTTGTTAGGAATTGATATTATTTTTATAGCACGTTGCTTGGGTTATTTAATTTGGTGTCACTGTATAATAATTCACCTTTGTTCTATATTTCGTTTATTATTTAAATAAATATTAAAAAGCTTAAATCAAAATTTTATATATTTCAACTGCAATAATAAAATAATAAATGATAGGGTGGATAATTTAATTTCAACTGCGCTGCAAGTTTTATTGTTAGGAAAAATGTATTAAAAATATCTTTATTAAAAACAATTTATCACTTACAAATTAATTCTGGATAAATTATGTTGCATAAATTGCCTGCACCGCTCAAAAAGGTCTAATTTGCCTATATTTTGTATTATTTTAATTACGTAGGCGGAAAATCGAGTAATGGCATATAATTTAAAATTTAATTAAATTAGCTGTTAAATTTTGTTACTGACAGCGATAAGTTTTATCGGTACTGGTTATCGTCAGCCGTTAACCCAACCAACATTTCTTCTTTATAAAGGCTGTAAGAATATATTTACAGATAATAAGTTGAGCTTCGAACTGTATAAATTTTCCCTCAGCATGTTCCTCCAACTATTAAAAGAGATCTATAAGTATATAAACCCCAGATTTGTTACATTTAAGTTGTGTAGCATTTTGGAGACAACGGCAACCAAGTTATAGAGCAGGGAAGGTGACAGACCTATGTTGCTGTATAATGCGTCTATAAAACAGTTTTTCTATTTTGGTTTCATAATGGCTACATTATGAAATGCAAACATATTGAATTACCTGCCACTTTATGGAACTGAAAATTTATTATTTTTATATTGGCAGCAAGTAGGGTTCGAATTTTAGACTTACTTCGATTTCGTTGAAATTAGTTTCCTGGGCATTATGAATTCGACAAAAAAATTTTATAGAAAACTTTAAAATACTAACCGTTAACCTTGCATATAGATAATTTTTACTAGATATTTATCTGAAATACTTATACTCGGAAATATATAACATGCTGGCGGTGTCCGTCAATTAATTTCTAGTCACAACTATAAAACAACATAACCTAAAAATAATAGAAATATCTTCCAGTTTATGCTCTATTTCTAAAGTATTCAATAAAGTCCTATTTTTATTTATAATTCAATATAGTATTATACATATTACTTTATATATACATATTTTTTTTTTATGATCAAACACAAGCACTATAGGAAAAATCCTTTAGGGCACTCTGGGAGTGGTGCGTGTGCGCAAAAAGCGATTCACGTTGGTTTTGAATCGTTGGAGGTTATATTCGTTGGGAAAAACGACCTCGGGAAGATCGTTCCACAATGATGAAGTCCTCCAGATGAAAGAGTTCTTAAATAATGAAGTTCGAGGAGTACTAAGCTTAACCACATATAGATGGGCGGCAGTGGTTCGTCGTGTATTTCTGATATTCGCCGCTCTGTGCGGAATTAAGAGGGCAAGGTCAGCCGAACACTTTCCATGAAAATATCTGTAAAAGAGAGTCAAATCACCAACTTGCCTTCGATGTTCTAGGATGTCGAGGTTCTTCGTCAGCTCGTGGTCTCCAATCAGACGAATGGCCCTCCTTTCGATGGAATCCAGTAGCCGAAGAGTATGTTTGGGTGCAGAGCTCCAGACATGAGAGCAGTACTCTAGTGATGGTCGAATCTGGGCTTTGTATAGTGTCAAAAGTTGTTGAGGTGTGTACAACTTTCTGGTTCGGAAGAGTACACCAAGCTTCTGAGAGGCTATCTTGGCGATTGCCACAACGTGGTTATGCCAACACATATTTCCTCCCAGATTGACGCCCAGCAAACTAATAGTTGAAGCCAGCGGGATTGCGTGTCCGTCCATGACTATATCCGGTTCTGTAATGTTAACCTTTTTAGAGAAAACTGCTGCCTGGGTTTTTTTAGCGTTAAAGCGTTAAATTCGACTTGGTTACTGTCACCCCAAGACAAAATTTCTTCCAGGTCTTTGTTGAGGCGTGATACTTCATGCTGTCTGCGAAGATGTGCGTCGGCAGCCGATGTTTGTGCATTCAAAGAGAAAGATGATAAAAGTGTGCTATCATCAGCAAAACTAACTATCGGGTTTTTCGTTTTCACTAGAAGGTCGTTAATGTAGAGTAAGAAGAGAGTGGGAGACAATATGGACCCTTGAGGAACACCGGCATTGATGGTGAAGGTGTCTGAGAGAAATCCGTCAATCGCCACTTGCAGAGAGCGGTCCTTAAGAAAGCTAGACAACCATGCACAGAATCGACTGGGCATACCATAGGATCGCAGTTTACTTAGAAGCCCCTCATGCCAAACACGATCAAAAGCTTTAGAAATATCCAGTGCAACAGCCCGAGACTCCCCATGATGTTCGATTGCATTGTTCCAAATATGGGTGACATAGGCTAGAAGATCTCCAGTTGATCTGGACTTCCGAAAACCATATTGATGATCGCTGATAATGTTGAAGCCTTCCAGGTACTTTAGAAGATGTTGGTTAATAGCTTTCTCCATTACTTTTGATATAACTGAAAGCAATGCGACTGGTCGATAGTTGTTAGGCAGGGTTCTCTTACCTTTCTTTGGAATAGGCTGGACTCGCGCCGTCTTCCAGCAAGATGGAAATATTCCTTTTTTGTAGGATAAGTTGAAAAGTCTACAAAATACTGGTGTTAGTTCATCGGCGCATCTCTTGAGAACTATAATAGGAATTTCGTCTGGACCAGTAGCTTTTTTGACGTCCGGTCCTTTCAGGATTCGTTTGACGGGACGCTGACGGAACACGATTTCGGTCATTTCGGATTGAACTGCAGGAATGTCGGGTGGTGTTCTTCCCTTTATAGTTAATGTAGACATTTCCTGGGCATTAATATTTTGTTCAATGGTATTATTTATTATTTTGCTCAATATTTTGAACGTTGTTCTGTTCGCACCATAACTCAAAGTTTGCATATTCTTTTTACAAGTTTTTCTGCAATTTCTCATATTTCTGACGTACAACAGTCTTCCTGACTCATTTTTAGTAACTTTAATAATGTATTATTTTTAATTATAGCGGATGGGAAGAAGCTTTGTTGTGTTCTATTGTAACATTTTATGAAATTGGTTACCATAAATATTTATTCTTTCGGGTACCTAGAAGTACTTGGTTGACTTAAAAAGAGTTATTAGTAACTTCAACTAGAATAATCGTAGCAATAAAATTTGGCCTTCGATACTATATAAATTTCCTCTTATCGCCACTTTCACTAAATTTTCTTGTTATGGAGACTAAGATGTTGGTATCCTAAAGTAGACCATTTTTTAGAGTGATATGATCATTTTTACATCTTCACGTTTATATAGGCTCATTTGATAATACTATGCATATTATATTAAAGTTGATTATATTATTGTTAAGTTTAATAATTGCTCTAATTACATGATTTTTTCTATTAACGATTTTTACAATACAGCTAACGACAGCATAGACTAATTTTTTGCTCGCATTCCTTTCGAAATTCCGAATCGACTGAGCATACAATACCAAGAAAGCCACGCATAACTTAAAATTAATTTTTAAATAAATTTAAAATGTGAAAAATATCTAAAATCGTTTTTAAATTAATTCTGCCGTAAACTTCGTAACACCTACATTAAATTCCGTGCCGACCTAAAACTCTCTGATCTAGGTAGAATCACTCTCGACAAAAGCCTAATAATTAATTCTAGGGAAAGGGCACATTTAAAGTAAAGAGCCCTTAGGCAACACAAAGAATTGAGATATGGAATATCTGTTTTGTATTCCGCTGGCGCTCAAGAGGTCTTTGTCCCTTTTAAGTGTATATTACGGAAAAAATATATTGGTGGCTAATTTTAACGATTTTCTCGTACGTACTTGGATTCATAAAATTGAATCGGCTTATTCCGGGGTTTTAACTTTAAAACTGTCCCTTAAATTAATAGTGGGTGGTTTGAATGACGACTGTAAAAATAAGTCGGCCAAATTTCGTATTTTAATGAATTTTTTTAGTTTTCACGAATTTATGAAGAAAAGGTATTTCAGGATGTGCTGAGGTTTTTAGTAGAAATATTAAGCCGAAAATGGAATTAATTGCAAAAATATTAAATAAAAAATAAAAACCACAAAGGCGTCATACGGAATATTACAATAAGGGTGGAAACCGTACTGCCCGAATTAATTATCGAATTACTCAAAAATGTACGTCCATCTTTTATACCAATTGTCATAATATACAGGGTGTTACTAAATGACATGCCAATATTTCAGGGTTTTTATCAACATGTCATTTTATAAAGAAAAGTTCATATGAACATATGTCCGCTTAAATTTTTTGCTACAGGGTGTTGAATTTTTATTTTTTAAATGGTTATTTTTTAATATCTCCGAAAGTACTTTATATTTTATTTTCAAATTTTGCTATGTTTTAATAGGATATTGAACCACAAATTTTAGTTAGAAGAGTTATTCAATTGTTCCACCAGTGGCGTCCCTGCAAACATGTCCTCTGATTTTTTTTACAAGAATGATGGTACGCCACTGACATTTTTCCATGTGGATATTTTTTCCGATTAGCCTGGTCAATTCTACATAAAAACGTTATCTTGAGTTTTTCTCGTCAGACGTACCGTTCTTGATTAAAACAATTAAATTCAAATTGCTTTGATTTTTTACGAAACGTAGAATTCTGATTTTTTCTTGTTACCTCGAGTGGTATAAAAATACTTTTGGGCCAGTGTCTAACTTATACATACATATATATCTCTAATTAGTTTAGTTGAAAAAATTAATTAAACTCAATTTTTATGTCAAATAATGATGTCAAATTTAAATTTTAGGCAATTTACATGCATCTAGATTTTATGCACAATCCCGTACAATTAGACGTGTGGACGTAAACTATACGCTAAACCTAGAATCTATTTTCTCAAATTATTTCCATCGCCTGTCAAATATACTATTTCGACCAATCCAATTGTTTCATTTACATCATTCACATGTGATTATATTGATAAAACTTGTATGTCCGTTATAAGTGATAAAACTGTCTCATTGGCCAACAAAATTTTTAAAAAAACGTTTTCAAGTAGACCGAATATTAGAGAATGAGTTTTAATAAATGTCCAGTTTAATGGCTTTTATTTACAACTATGCATGTAATAATGACATATTATCTATCTTTGAAAGGAGGAAAGTTGACGTTTTTTACTTTTACTTTCCACCCGGGTGGAAAGTAAATTATTTTTTTGTAATTTTTTTAAAAATCGATATCATAAAATAACATACGAACATACTTTTTTAAAAATGCTAATAGCTTTGCGTGTTTAGATATGTCTATTTTTTCCTTAATAGATATAGTAGTCCTCAGCACTGAATATTGTGACCAAATCGTTGATATCTTCTTTGTCTTGGCGTTTTCACTGAAATAAGCAAGTAGCGCCGACTCAGAACCAAGGTTTTGAACTTTATTTCCCGTATAACATTCTCTGAAATAGTTATAATATGTCTTGTCATAATATCTCGGGCGGCTTTTAGTTGCAGAAGAACTTCTTCTACTATTTTTGCTGCTTCTCGAATTTCTGGTGGAGTAGCAGCAAAATCAAATTATTCATGAAATTAATTCTGTTGTTAAAATAATATATTGTTTAGTAACAGTTTTTGTCAAAGTAGACGTCTCTGCTAAAGCATCCATCGAATTAAAATTTCTACTCAACAACGATTGATACACATTTTTAATTATTAGTTTGTCATCGGTAGATAAATGCTTTCTTTTCAAAATGACACTTGAAGATGCCCCCCTATCAGCGCAATTCCAAGGACGCCACATTCTACTACTAATAAGCCCAACTAAAAATTACTCGCCGGAAAACCATTAAAGATTAAAATTATTAAAAATCACTTTGTATTTATATATGCATCAGGCATAGGTACAAATTGAATTTGTATACCTGGTCCGGCTCTGCTCGAAAAGGTTTTAAAATTTGGGATTTCCTTATTTATTTATGGTCGAAGGGATAATGTGGTTTTATTGCAGTCAAAAGATCAACGGTATAATTCTGCAAATACTATATAAAAATATATAGTTCCATAAGAAATGCCATTTAATAATTTAGGATTTGAACTTGTTTATTTAAGGAAACTTTCTTATGAAACATTTAAAAAATATTTTCATGGTAAATAAATCGGTATTTAAAAGATTTGCCGTCGGAGCCGAAAAACCTTTGTTTACTTTTTTTAACCTAAAATGCATGTTTAAAATCTCGTTAACTTATCATCAAAGCAAAAAGCTAAATCCAGTAAATATCTGGTTACTGCCATTTCAATATTGACCTCAATTGAAAATGAATGGGGCGAACGAATGACAGCTGCGATCAGATATTGCTTAACGTTTTGCTTTATGCCCAAAAATGAACACACCTGATTTATAGGGTTTTCAGTCAAAATAGAAGTCGATATTTTCAGAGTTCTTTATGTATCTGCAAGCTCATATTTTACGAAAATATATACATATTACCACATCTCGTCGTTCCGCAATGTTTGTTTATGTCAAAATATCCTATACCTACATACGTGTTTTTCATGAATCAAATATTATATAATTTACTAAGTAAAAATACCAATACTAGACATTTAAGGTGGTGTTATCAGTAGAAGGTATAGTATTTTAAAGAAACTCCTGGACAAAATTAACGCAACATCATAAATTTGCCATATTTTGATACTATTTTTTTTCTGGATTTATGATCCGATTTGAATGATTTTTTTTGCTTTGTAGGTTGGTACCTTGACAATGTTATAGTTTTCGCTGTTTATGATAAAAATTTAATTTTCGATTTATACTGGGTGTACTAAAAATGCTGTTTTTCACCCTATGGAGTATATTAGCTACCGAAGCATATTGCAGTTGATATTAAAGGAGATACACCGTTTTATAGCGTAACATGTTTATATAGACTTTAATATGCAATACATTCATTGTTAAATGTTTTCAAGTAGACTATGGACTTTTTCTGACATTGCAAGCGATGTGTCAGCAGATGTTGTGTTTTAAAGTTACAAAGGTGAAATAAAATTCGCCATACTGATAAAAACTGTTCGGAAACTGCTTATTAAACGTTCGTTTCGTATGTCCAGTTGCCCGACGAGTATTTTAATCTTGAAACCTACTTAAAAACATTTAACAATGAATATGTTGAATATTAAAGTCTATAAAAACATGTTACGCTATAAAACGGTGTATCTCCTTTAATAACAGAAGTAAACCAAAAAAGAGAATGCTAGGGAAAGATGGACCCACCGTTGAATGTCAACTGCAATATGCTTCGATTGCCAATATACTCCCCAGGGTGATGCGAATTTTTGGAAAAAAACATAGCATTTTTAGTACACTCAGCATAAATCGAAAATTTAATTTTTATCATAAACAGCGAAAACTATGACATTGTCAAGGAACCAACCTACAAATTCAAATCGGATCATAAATTTAAAAAAAAATAGCATAAAAAATATGACAAATTTATGATGTTGCATTAATTTTGTCGAGGAGTCTATATTATAACAGGGTGCAATTTTAAAAAAATATGAGCTTTCTATCTTACTAAGGAATCATACTCTTTTTTTATGGTCAAACACAAGCACTATAGGAAAAATCCTTAAGGCAAATTCTTAAACAATAAAGTTCGAGTAGTACTAAGCTGAACCACATATGGATGAGAGGCAGTGATTCGTCGTGTATTTCTGCTATTCGCCGCTCTGGGCGAAATTAAGAGGGCAAGGTCAACCGAACATTTTCCATGGAGATATCTGTAAATGAGAGTCAAATCACCAACCTTTCCTCCATGTTCCAGGCTGTCGAGGCTCCTTGTCAACTCGTAGTCTCCGATGAGATGAATAGACCTCCTTTCGATGGAATCCAGTAGCCGAAGGGTATGTTTGGGTGCAGAGCTCCAGACATGAGAGCAGTACTCTATTGATTGTTGAATCTGGGCTTTGTATAGTATCAAAAGTTGTTGAGGTGTGTACGAATATGTGCGTCGACAGCCGATGTTTGTGCATTCAAGACAAGTGTGCTATCGTCAGCAAAGCTAACTATCGGATTTTTAGTTTTCACTAGAAGGTCGTTAATGAAGAGTAAGAAGAGAGTGGGAGTCGATATGGACCTTTGAGGAATACCGGCATTGATGGTGACGGTGTCAGAGAAATCCGTCAATCACAGAGAACGGTCCTTAAGAAAGCTAGACAACCATGCACAGAATCGATTGGGCATACTATAGGATCGCAGTTTGCTTAGAAGGCCCTCCGGCCAAACACGATTAAAGGCTTTAGGAATATCCAGTGTAAGAGCCCGAGACTCCCCCATGATGTTCGATTGTGTTGCTCCAAAGATGGGTGACATAGGCTAGATGATTTCCCCTTCATCTAGAGTTCCGAAAACCATATGGATGATCGCCGATAATGTTGAAGCCTTCCAGGTACTTTAGAAGCTATTGGTTAATAGCTTTCTCAATTACTTTTGATATAACTGAAAGCAATGCGACTGGTATAGTTGTTAGGCAGAGTTATCCTACGTTTCTTTGGTGTACTATGTGTCTGTGACTTCCAGCACGATGGAAATTTTCCTTTTTTATAGGATAAGTTGAAAAGTCTACAAAATACTGGTGTTAGTTCATCGGCGCATCTCTTGAGAACTATAATAGGGATTTCGTCCGGACCAGATGCTTTTTTGACGTCGATCCCTTTCGGGGCTATATTAAATATTAAATATTAGCACGTCCTTAAGAAACGCCCTGTATAATATAAATTTTTTTGCTTTTATCCCTTTTTCCATGTACCTGTCCTTCACTTTATTTACCGATACAGGCGTAACTTCATGTATGCATAGGGTTGGAGGGACGCTCAAAAGAGTTCATAAAGCTTTTTGACAACATCACTCTTTGATCGTCAATTTTGCTATATAACGCACTTCGGCAAATATTCAGATTTTTATTGGTGTTTGTAAACGGGCGAAAGCACTTTGCCTTTGATAAATAATAATTATTAGACTAAAATCAAAACACATATTAATAAAGAAGATAAAAAATAGTTGTGTAAATTTTCTCAAGTAATGTAAACAATTTTTCCTACAACCACAAATACAATCTCCAATTATTTGACTTGATTGAATCATTTTAACTTACTTACCTGGTTGTAAATAAAAATAATAGATTTTCTCCATGTTGCTTACACTAATTATTATACAAGGTGTTATGGAAATGACTTATTATATTTAAATGAATGTCCTAGAGAAAGTCTACTTTTTTTTTAATCAAATATCTAAATACTAAGGTAAAAACCTTTTTTATCCACATACTGTCGCGCTGTTTCATCTGGATTCTGTTAGCAACAATGTGGGTCACTAGAGTATACTAACAGTGTTGTCAGAACACACCGCATGTTTCGCCCTTGCTTGGATACCTGCCGCGCGCGACTATCGTTGCTTCAATATGTTTCGAGACTCGGGGGTGGAATGACGCTGTTCAGGGTCCCACGTGCTTGATGTATACGAATTTTAAACGTTTTGTTAGTTGTTGCATTGCCCGATTTTTTTTTCTGTTGTGAAATATTTCATAATCAGAAATAATGTGATGTGATTTCAAATTTGTGTGATATTACCTATTGTTGGTTCTGTTGCAAAACATACTTTTTGTGTTTTATTTTTTTTTATGGAATTTAATTATAAAACGGATTATAAGATCGAAGGTAAGAGAGTATGTACCTTAAAATTGTATTAATTGTTTTCTAAAAAGTTTGAAAAAGAAGTGATAACGCGGGTCAAAGACGTCTTGTTGTCAAATACTCAATACGTGCGTTTACATTTCTGTGTTGTAATATATGACCACACCGCCTCAATAAACTATTGATTGCGAACGTCATCAGTAGCGGCCACGTAAATTTTCAGATTTCATATAAATTGTATATTTCGTACAATAATTCAAACCGCCATTTAAGGTTATTTTCCTTCAATTTATTTTCATCTCAGGATTTGCCGGTTTAAATATAATAAGTCATTTCCATAACACCCTGTATACTATGTAACTATAAAAGTTTATAGTTTCTGATTTTTTAATTAGATTAATACCTAAAAAAAACAAAATTAATCTAATCTTAACTTTGAATAAATACATTATTCCAAGAAAATAATAAAACTCATAACCTAACCTCAATATTTATAGAGCGTTAGATCGATAATTTGATAACTATGAAAGTTTTACATGAGATTTGCTTAAAACAATATTCAAATTATTATTAAAACAAATATAATTACATAAATCACGTTTACTTACCCTGTGTGGATATTATATCCATGATAATTATAAAAACCGAAAAGTAAATTGGTACTTATCCCATTTCTACTTTATACAAGCAGTAAATATGTTTAATGGTTAACTAACCCTTTTCTGTTACTTATTTTTTGTATATTATTTGTATAAAAAAAAACTTAAAAAGATCCTAACTATTAAAAAATAAGACAAACATATGTAATTTTAATCCAACTAATGGAGGAAACATAGCACACTACTTCACCTTTTGGGGGTAATTTTATTGATAAGCTACGGGTTTGCCGATTCACACGAGCAATCGGAAGTTAGAACGGGTTTCTTATAACTCGTTTTTGAGCGTATTTCTGTGTTTTTCTTGTCAGTACACTCTTCACAATTGAACTATGCATATTTTTTGAATTTAATGACAAGCATTTTTTGGCATAATGCAATTAAAATAATTGCGATATTGCTCGCCTCTGGGCAAGCGCGGATCCAGGGGGGTTATGGGGGCAAGACCCCCCAAATCGTCAATTTAACATGAAAAATACCATATATACCGGTTTGACTAACGCGGCAGGGTAATACTTTTCGTAAGTTTTCCAAGAACAACCCCCCCCCCCCCCCCTCCCAACGAAATTTGACCCCCCCTCCCCCCCAAACCGAAGTTCTGGATCCGCCCTTGACTCTGGGTGAACCAACTCAAAGTCAATTGATTTTGATGAGATGCATAAGAACAAACCTTCAATTAACTAATTTTGATTAATAAGCTTTTGTGAGCGAGAAAGGCGATGCTTGCATATGTCTGTAAAATATTCATTGCAGGAAGCAAAATGAAAATTGGCCATAGCTTTTATATTCCTCCCATCGATATTTTCGTTGTGCTGAAACGAAAACTTCTAAACAATTTTAACGATTTCGTGTAACAAATGTCGAACATGGGTCACAGTAAATGATAAAATAGTGCTAGTTGCTTCGGTTAGGGATTCCGGCTCACGTTCAGCTATTTCGACCACGTACTCCCTTTATATAATATGTCGTGCGCAGATTTCATAACTGACTCCTTTAAGTAATTTATTTTCTTCATGAGAAAACACAAAAGTGGAGGTTTCCAGGTCCTGATCGAAAATGAATTGTTCCTAGGGTTTATATATAGCTCTTTGTTAGTTAATGACACTATGAGAAATTCAGCTCTTTACCTTAAAATTACTATACAGGGTATTAACCTCGCACGGGGTTTAAACCACGAAGGCTGTAAATATTATTTATTACATTACAATAAAATTGACTTGTCTTTCCGATTTTTAACAATGTTTATTGGTAGCGAGATAATAATGGTGAGAAGTTTTCAATTTGATATCATGTAAGAAAGTTATAAAAAATCGCCAGGAGGCAGTTCAGTATCCTGATAATAATTACACAAATCGACAAATTGAAATTTTTGTAAAGTAACATTGATGAAAATAGATTTGTCTGAAGTATTTTAGAGTCCTAAATCCGAAAATGATATGCTAATTACTGTACCACGTACAGTTTTTTTGTTATAAGTGGTGGGTGGTGGAGAAAAAAGAGGAGACTACATATTTTTACAATCTAATATATTTATTTAATATAAACATATAAAACATGTGGCATCTATGCAAAAACATTACTGAGGATTGGTTGTTATGTTAATAAAAAATATATTGCACAAGATATGATACAGCGACAAGAACGTTCACTTTTTCCTTTTGTGTTCTGTAGCATCATCCCTTTTTAAAAACCAACAATAGTCGCCCAACATAGATGGGTTCCAGCGTCCATGGTATCTTGTTTCCATCGTCCTGATGTCCTGGTGAAACCTCTCTCCTTGTTCATTGCTTACTGTACCCAAATCTTCCGGGAAAAAATTCAAATGGGAGTGCAAAAAATGTACACAAGTTCCGCTGTTAAAGTCTGGAACCAAGAAGTTCCGATTTTTGTTTTGACAATCCTAGGTCACGTACCAAGTCATTTAATTTATTCTGAGTTATTAAGTGAGGTTCACTGGTAGATGGTAAAAATGTTTGGTCACAGCTGGTGTTCACAGGAAGTTGTAGATCAGATTCGGATGAAGAATTAGAATCATCAGGAAACACGATGTCCAGGTTTATAGGCGCTATCGGTACCGGTAGTTACTGGCAATGAGGAACTGGCCTTAGCGCAGAAGGTAAATGTGGATACTCTATTTTATCTCTATGCTTCTTTGAAATCCCTTCTGTTTTAGTTATGCAAAAGTAGCAATCAGTTATATGGTCAGTGGATCAGTGGGAATAGCAAACGGCATAGAATTTTTCTTGCGATACATCCACTGCACTAAATTTACGTGACAACTCACACAACAAACTTGAGGAGCCCAACTTTTATCTTGATCCCCAATTTGGCATTTAAAATATAAAAACTAGGCTTTTTGACTTCTCAGATATAGATCTAGCTGTTGATTTTATAATAAATCGTCTACATATATAACAAAACTTATCGACTGGATTTTTGCAACATCAACGACTCGAACTTGCCATTTTATATCAAAATCGACTTAAACACTTGACTGTACTGTAAACGAGACAGAAACCAACTAAACTGCAGGAAACAATAAAACTCTTAAAGGTTCGTACAATACTGTGAGAATAATCCCCCTGCGGTCTTGTTGTACTTTCCGGTCCTAAGGCAGGTAAAAATGATTTCAAAGATCGCAGTATATAAAAGAGAAGCAGGTACTTAAAAAAAAATTCTGAGAAAAAGTGTTTTAATAACTTCCTAAATGAAACGCAAAATAAGCATTCTCATCGATGTTACAAAAATTATGTCGACTTGTGTTATTAATTTTAAAAGTGCATTCTGGTTCTGATGATGACCCACATCACATCACAGTCCAAATACGGTTTTACTTTAGGTTTTATGTTTATTGTAAACTGAGTGCTTTTTTATCAGAAACCTATACACTATAAATTTTTACCAGAGTGTGGCACAGCAAAATTGCCGAAAATAGGGTAAGCAGTAAAAAAGCTCTCTACAAGCGGCCTTTGTGGTCGTCTCTGGAAGTCTCTCGGAGTTATAGCTTTATTAGTAAATAAATTACGCAAGGGCATTTACAAAGCCCCTTTGGATGGTATATAGGGCAAGTGCGGATCCAGAACTTCGTTTCGAGGGGGGGTATTCAAAATTCAAAAAGGTTAGTCAAAACATAATTGTTTGTGTTCATTTGCTTATTGGAAGGGGGGGGGGGGGGGGGGGGGGAGTTATAACCTCTTCTTGATCCACTCTTGCTATTGAAGGGCCTATATTATCATGATTGATGCCTACAATTTATGTTGGTAATACTATCAAATTACTATTTTATCAAAGTGGCCTTTGATAGATTATCCGTGCCTGGCATGTACTTGTATATTTTTAATCGCCCGGTGAGACTGCTTATATATAAGGGGGGATCGAAACACGTTAGAAGGCCATGCAAGCAAGTGACATCACGCCATGCCTATCGCCGCTAAGACCTACGTTTTCAATCTGTATCAAACATCCCTATGTGTCAATATCAGACTTACGTAGTTATACCTGGAAGCCATAAAGTCGGCGTGTTTAACGAAGGCGATTTGATCCTGGCCATATTTGTCTCACTTTACCGAATCGGAGAAAGTTGATGCAGACAGAGACAGACATAAAATGCGACCAGGCCGAGTTGTTAAATAATTTTACAAGTCAATTTCCTTCGTCTGGCATGGAATATAATCAAGCAACATTATGAATGATATTTTATGTAAAGTGAATGAAAATGGCGAAAACGAAGCGTTCTTAAATTCTAAAATAATTTTTGATTTTCTAATATTTTCACGAGAAACGTTGTTCCTTTTTGGTGCAGGTAAGTAATTTGTAATTGAAATATTTATTTAGTCATCTTTACTGAGAGTAAACATCAATAATAATTTCTTTTCATAAAAAATATGCTCGGACCTGGAGTCTGAAATATTTGCTAGGACCTAGAGTCCAGTTGAAGATGGTAAAATATTTTATTATGATTTACTTCCTATTTTCTAATAAAACTACTTACAAGCTTATTTCTGAAGTTCAATTTTTCATTTGTAGTTACGTTAGTTCAATAAATGATATACAAATGTTATTTTAAAGTGATAGTTATTATTATTAAATGTACTATATTTTTTAAAGTTTTTCAGACTTTAAACAGAGGGAAATAGAAAAAGTATTATAAATTACACGGTTCATAAGACAATTAGAACACTTGTACTTTGAATTAAACGCATGCTCTAAGATAATGTTTTATGAAACTTGTATTTTAATATACTATATTATAATAAAGTCATCAAAAATGGCCTTCCTCTCCTATTTATTGTTTGTATGTATAATATATATTAATAGAAACTATTCCACAATCGACAAATATCAGTTTATATTATAAAGTAAGCAACTAAATGAACTACCCCTTTAAACCCATCAGTGTGAATTCCAAGTTATGGTCTTGTTGTTGGTTTGCCGGCAGAATATATTACGCTGCGGTATTTTCGGTTTGCTCTATGATGGTGGGGTATAGCAAGCGTCTAAAATAAACGTTGCTTTATTGTGGTCAAATAACATAACTGTACACGTTTGTATTTAGCTCTGGTAAAAGTCTATTTAGGAGAGCTCTCTTAGCTTCTAATCTACAGGGTGACTTTTAAAATCTTCGCTTCTTAGACACTCCTCGTATTTCCGTTACACGTTAACTTATTAAAAAAGCAAAAACTGATCTTGTTGGAGATTTTTACATACAATTCAATGACGTATCTAGTTTTTCTCTAAAAAGTTTATTTATTAACAAAAGTAAAAAATAATAAATGGAATATATGACAGCTATTCAAAGTATGATATGAAGGAAAGCGGAAACACCTTCTATTTATATCGAATTTCTTTGCCTGGTTATCCATATCACAACAGTGGACCTCATTTTATGAAAATTCAGATATTTATTTTAATAAACACACACGACTAAATAAGAAGAAATTCTGATGAACTTCAAAAATTCCATGAAAAACTACGGAAAACGGCGGCACTACGTGGCGACCAGTGTTGCCAAACATCTTTGATCAAAAGTAATAGGTTAACGGTTCGAAACCTAATAGAATAGTAAAAAACGGTGTCAGAGTAAGAAAAGTACGAGAGAAAGGTCGTTACTTTCCTATGATATGGGAGGCACGTCCAGATACATAAATTTCATAATGGGGAGCCCCACAACAAGAATGAACATCTAAATGAAAAGCTGTTAAAATAGTAATGGACATATTACAATTGTAAAAGACTGGCAATGCTGGTAACAACCAGCAGGGGGCGCCGAGCAGCTTCGGCTATCGTCGACCGGTTCCGATGGCGTGGCGGTTGTTTCAAAGTTTGTCGGAATCTTTCCTTATTTTACTGTTATTTTAGCTGTAATGTGTGTTATATTTCTTTGAAATTAATATACGTAAATACTTGTCATAGATTTTTCTTTCATTTCACATATACCATTAATTGCGTAAAACCTTTTAATACCTTTAAAATAGTATTAAAGACGCTAACACCGTTTAAATCTCCATAAGAAATTTAAAAATCGCTCTCCCTGTGACGTCACTGCGCGCCGCATATGAAATTAAAACGGTTATATAGATATCTTACCTTTAGTAATTGCATCATGGTGGTAAAAACCCATCTAGAAAAAAACTTCAGCCTAAAACCGCATTTAACAAGCTTTATTTTAAAGAAATGAAATTATCCGACATAATTATTAGAGGTAACCTTTTATAATTCCATCTACGGACTAATTAGATTACGTTAAACTTTATTCATAAAGTTAAACCAGTACCAGTAAATCTAAAGCCGAGCCGTCAACTTTGAACCCTCATCAACAACGCGTTGAATTCTTTTCATCACCCTAGACCGCAGGGATGTTTTATAATCAGGGCGGCTGTGATGTGCCCCTGCCGGGTGCCGAAATTGGCAAATAAAGTTAAAGCGTTAAATTTCATAATCATATAAAATATGTTATCGATTGTTTCGAAATTATTAAAGAAAATGGGATATTTTGAAGTATATTTCCTATTCTGGAAACCGTAGCGTTATCAAAATGTAAATCTTGATATGAAATAATATTACAATTGCCCTAGTGAGGCCATTTTTACGACCGTATGGATTTAAAAATATTTAAGGCATTCACTCCATTTAATCTTGTGCATGGTAACCTAATAATACAAAAATATTTTTTTATCGTATTGTAATTTATCCCCATTATGCAATAATACACTTTTTTCCCGAAAGCAATAAGAATCTAGTACTAAAATAAAATAAGTAGATTTAGAAAACTAAAAATGTTTATTGAATAACACTATTAGGACGGGTTTGTTCGTGTTTGGTTATACACCTTAGCTGTTAGTCATGTGTTAGCTGCCGGTTATCTTGACGTCAAACTGTTGTAATTTGGCTGGCAGCTGTGGAACCTAAACATTTAATAAGAACATACTGGATTTTATAACCAATGCAATGGCGTAGCCAGGGTTAGGGGCGGGAGAGGGAAGGGTGGGCACACATCAATTGTACAGGAAAAGGGAACGCTTTTAAGTAATATTTGCAGCCTACGTTGTTTAACGCCCTGGACGGGTAGATGTTACCCTTTTAAATCTTGAATGGGAAGGATGATCTAGTAGGTAGTAGTAGTGTATCTAGTACTTTAATAGTATATTAAGATACAAGTTTCACAAGACATTATCCTAGAGTACGCGTTTAATTCAAAAAACGACCCGCGAAGCGGGAGTTTGGCTATGAAGGGTTTTACCAGGGTATATTCATTCATTATCACAGTTTTAAAACAAACCCTATCACTCCGCAACTGGATGAAGCATATTGGACATCGCGGAATAACTACGCCGGCACAATAGGCGTATCACCAGACACGTGTCGTCATCCTCTGTCTGGGATATAACCTATCAAATTAGCTCTAGCCACCGGTTACTCATGGTTATCGTTGATATTGCACCATGTTGCCCTATTTTTAGTTCAGCGACTATTTTACAGGTTTCGGAAAGTTCACTCGAGATAGTGCGCACTGTGAAAAACACTTTCAAAAAGGAAACTGGCGTGCCACGTATTTTTGTTTCCTTAACAAAGTGTAAAACTTTAATGGCGTGCAAATAGAACTGGCGCGACCACTGGCGCCACTAAATCCATGCACGTGTAAATGCACCTTTAATCACTTATCTAAATAAACCGTATTTAAAAAAGGACGGTATCTGATTGGTCTGTTTCACCATGAGGGAAATAATCTCTGTAATTTTTTTTACATATGCGTTTTATAAATTTCATTTCAGCCAAAATAAAATTATCGCCATTTAATCAGGTTAGCTTTTTAGAATTCCATCGGCGGACTAATCACATTACATTAAATCTTGGTCACAATATTAAATTACTACCAGTAAATCTAAAGCCGAGCTGTCAACTTTGAACCTTCATCAACGCGTTGAATTCTTTTCATCGCCCTCATTCGCGTTGGATGTTTTATAATCAAGTCGGCTGCGATATGGTCCTGTCAGCGCTGGAATTGAATAAATAAAGTTGTAATGTAAAATTTAAAAACTGTATATGAGTATACAGGGTGTTACGGAATTTCCTTGTTATATTTAAACCAAGAAGTCCCGCGTTCAATACTGATAATAATCTGTAAACAACGTCACACATTATGCTAATAGAGGAGAAGGTCGTAATATGGGCCCACCTTTTGCTTTTCTTTGACAATTTACATAGTAAATATATAATATATTTTTATTTAAACTGAAACTATCCACTTAGAATTAATATAATTTTTTAAAACGAATACTTTTATAAAACTAAAAATGTAAAGAAGCCCGGAAAAGCACAGTTATTCATTCTAAAGTGCACTTGTTGAGTGTAAACTTGGCTGTAAATGAAGCGTAAGTGAAAATAATGCAAAAACTTTAGGATTTATTCGCAAATAAAAGTAAAGTAGAACAAAAATAAAGCAATAAATCCTGTTTTTCTAAGAAAATCCGTTTATTTGCAGGAAATAAACTTAGATAAGAAAGGGAGGAATAGTTGTCCTTAAAAGAGTTCTTTTACAAATGCAGTCGTTTGTGTAATTTGTGGATTTAAAGTAGATCAGCGATTGTCGGTTCTGTATTATGGTGGCATAATAACGACTCTTTTATATTAATTCTCATTCTGTGCGAAACAGGAGGGTTATTTAGAGGGGACACCAGGAGGGGTAATCCCCTCAATGTTCAGTTCATACAGTTGGCTAAATATCCTAAGAAATCGATGAGATTTTTGTTTAATAAAAAACCATATTTTTCTCTTTTTACTAGTGTTGGGAAAAACCGATGATTTTTAATAATCGAGTACTTGATACTCGAGCGATTTTAATAATCGAGTGAATCGCTCGAGTGAATCGCTTGAAATTCCAATTCACAAAGCGATGACGTCACCGACTGCTTGACCGGCAGCCTAGCCGTTTACATGTGATCAGGTAGGGTATTTAGCAGACATGGGTGGGAACAGGTTTAGCTAAAAAATTGTAGTAGCCACCAAAAAAATTCCACAAATTTATTTATTTGTGAATAATGAATTTTCACCACGTGTCTCGATACCAAACAAAAAAACTGCAAAAAATTACCAAAATATGTATTTATTGTTCGGGTTTATTCTTATGCTTTTTTAAAACAAAAAGTATTACCAAGAGTTATTTTTCTTCACATCTTTCTCAATCTACGAGCATAAAATAAGTAGATATTTAAAATGGCTTGTCAAATTCTTCCACTTTAAATTATCAGGTGCCCACTGTGTGCCCTCCAAAAATGTAGGCTAGCTACGCGACTGGCAAAATAAGATACTAGGTGATTATTTTTTTAAATTCATGTTTATAGTTACCTAAAAGTTCCTGTTTAAATTTAAGAATGTTTACTTTTGGTTACCAAAAAATTTGTCGCTACCTATGTTTGTTTAAATATTTTGCTCGTTTCCTTATTTTCCATTAACATTTTCTATAATGTATGTTATTTTTAAGAAGTCTTCTTGAGTTTAATAATAAAAAGTTCCTGTTTAAATTTAAAAATGTTTACTATAAGATTACCAACGAATTTTTCTATATATTTTGTTCGTTTTGTTACTTTTATTTACAATTTCTATTATTATGTTATTTTTGAGAAGTTTTCTCGAGTTTATAGTAAATAAAAATTTAAAAATTATATCCTTTAATTTTTTAATATTTACAATCGGAGACCTAAACTACGCCGCTGGCTATCCAGTTAAAACAAAACTTTACAAAACCCATGTCTCGATGACTCCGCTAAGGGATTTGGCATACTTTTTTATATGCACCTTCTCGTTTATGTGACATATGTCGTGTTACCTGCTCAAAGTCAAACTCGAAGGTCGTCAATCGGATGGCGCGGCGCGTAAACCGAAGTCGTATATCAAGTAACAGGCGATATTTTTCAGTTTTTCGCCTGAATTTATAACAAGAGTATTTCCTATCTAGCGAAAAACTGTTCGAATATACGAGCAGCTTTTTAACCCGATCACACTACATCGGTACATTTCCACCGGCGTCAAGCGAAGCTCGGGTATCGGGTGAAGGATAATAAGTGACGAGCGACGGTTTTCGCCTGAATAAATAACTCGAGCGGTTTTTTTAATAATCGAGTGATCAAGCGATTTTTCGCTCGAGCGATCACAACACTACTTTTTACTTTAAAATAATTTTATTATTATTTATTCAATAATATATTATCCTATCCTAAGATAATCGCTAGGCTTGATTAATTTCTTTTAAAAAATTTCAATCCTGATTTCCTATACAGCGTGCTCCATAACTTATGGGCAACTGGAGATACTTAACATCAAACATACATTGATCCGTTTTCAAATTATGGCGTATTTTCGAAAATAAACTTTCACTTTAATATTTCTGGAACGAAATTTCGAAAAAACTTATATGACGAAATTTCGAAAAAACTTATATGACTGCTTAGTGTCTCCAGGTTCTCTATGGCCCATAAGTTATGGGACCGTATATTGTCTAATTTTTAAAAAATAAATTTCAATAAACATTTTTTGGCTTTCATTTATTTATACGCTTTACAGTTTATTTATCTAGGTCTGTTTAGACTGCATTTTTTTAAATGTTGGATATACACGTGATATTTCTCACTAATCCAACCTTATCAGATTCCCAATTTATGTTATTAATCGAAAAGAAGTTAGCTCACGTATTATAGGTTTTTCGACACGATCCAAACTTGCTTTAATTGGAAAATTGAGAAAGTTATTGTTTTAGTCGTAGACGGTTTAAGGATAACCGAGGATTAACCAAGCAAATGGGACATCCGAAACTTCGAAACAATAATAATAAAGGCAACCGACCTATTTGTTATTAATTAATTTCAATGGCGTTTGGGAAATTGTTTCTTATTGCGTGACCGCCTTACATATGTCCCAATTAAAACTTTTGGGAATACAGGAGATGGCCAGTTTATTGGAAAAACGTACACGAACTGCTGTACTGAATCTGCATATCAATTTTTATGTAAATAATGTAAAATACCTAACCGACTATGTATTTTACACCATTTGCTGTGAGATAAATTAAAATCAGATTATGTTAGGACACTAAAAACTAACTAAAAATTCAGAGTATTATGGGAATTTCTTATTATATTTAAACAAACCCGACGTGCAGCTGTATCATACACATCTGTTTTTAGTTAACAATTGTATGTAGAAAATCAAAGAAAAAGTCCATTTTCTCCAAGAGACCTGTTTGGCAACTAACAAAGGGGGTGAACTCAAAGTCACGTAGTCACGTATGTAGACTAGCAGTGATGCTTGACCACACCACGTGACTCGACCTTGCTTGCTAAAGTGTCGCGCGCTTTAAACGTTAAGGTATTTCTGGCTTAAGGTGTTAAATTTGTCAGTTGTGGCATTACCGTGACATAATTTATAATAATAAATGCTGTGATGTGATTTCAAATTTGTGTAATATTGCTATTGGTTATGTTATAAAACATACATTTTGTCCTTTATTTCTTTTATAGAACGAATTGTTTTTAAATAAGATCGAAGATCAGAGAGCATGAGTATTGAAAATGTAGCTTTCTTCCTAAAAAGTTTGAAAAATAATCGACAGTTCAGGTCAACGACATCTTGTAGACAAGAAATAACCTTCCGCATTCATTCGTTTACGCAGATTTTACGTCTTTGTTCGCCGTTTAAAAATTCTTTGTCCTGCAAGACATTTTCAATTGGTCAAAAATAAATGACAGAAAAATTATATTATTTTTTTCTAAAGTGTTTGACGACGTGTAAATATGACAACACCGGAACATATTCACTGACGACTGACGTCTTTTGAAACTTGACCTACCCTATTCGATTGTTGACATATCTTCCCAGTGCCAACCACGTAGTTTTTCGGGCTTGACATAAGGTGGCTTATATCGCTTATATGGTTATTTTCTTCTTGAATTTGTTTTCATCTCAGGATTCGCTGATTTAAATATAATAAGTTATTTCCACAATACCATGTATAAGGGCATGATGAACTGACAAACAATGGGATCGGTATTGAATTACATGAAAACTCAAATCTCCATCCTTTCTAAATGCTACTCGTCAAAATATCCCCAACCTCTGCGATGTCACCATAAATTTACGATCAATGCTTTTAACAGTAAACTTTTTTTTAAACTTAAAAGTATCATGCAAATAAACACTATTATTTCTGTGAATATTTCCATTATTGGAAATATTAACTCTGGATATTTCAATATAATAAATTGAAATGGCAATTTCCACTCGCATAGGTATGCAGATATTAGTAATATATTGCGAATGAATTTTTAGGGTGATATTAACCAGTAATCAAAATTTGAATTCAGTAGCAATAAACATAATATCGAATGGAAAGTAATTTCAATATACAATAAAGGTAAAATCAGCAGTTCCAATGTCGATAGATGCATTTTGAGCCATATTTTCAAATAGACGATGTGTGAAAAAAATTATAATCAAACAAGGAAAGGGTACCAGGTAATTCACAATCGAAGAAGTAGTTAATCCACAATTAATTATTATTGTTGATCACCGTCAAAATTGTCAGGTTAGTTAATTCCTGAGTAACAACGTTGTGTAAATTACATATTACTGTTGGATCGATATACAGGGTATCTATTTTTCGATGGTTTTTACGGGACATCTCTGTTATTAGTAAATATAGAAGAATGCGGTTTTCGCACCACTGTACAGGGTGTCCCATTTTCGACACCTTTATAGGGTATCTCCGTAATTGTTAGTGCTATCAAGAAAGTAATGTAGATGTCATGTGCTCTTTTTGGGTCAAACTTAAAATGGTAAAATCAAAATTCGAAAATTTTCGCTCGCTTAAGAGATACGGGGGAAAATCAGAAAATTGACAATTTCTAAATTACCCTATATTTTCTTAGTTAAAAGAGATACAGAAAAATGTTTTATGCAGAAGTTTCTTTAAATTGATTGTTGAATAATCTGCCGTTTTCAGAATAAGTATATGGGGTCAGGTAAAAAAGTTATCGGACCTAATCTCATTTTTTTTTTAAATGGAACACCCTGTATAGTTTAATCTAAAAAGATAGCATTTTAAATTTTATAATCTATTTCTTCTATTCTAATTCTAGTTCTTTTTGATAAGGTACAGGGTAACCGAAATATGAGGGTGTCCCAGAATGTAAAATTGTCAAAAACATCCCGTATATAAAAAAAAAAACAAGGAGGCCTAGACAAATTCTAATTATGTCATCTTTGTTTCACAAAAAAATAGCGTGAGGCGGTAACCGCATCCTTCTATCTTCACTAATAACGGAGATACCCCGTAAAATCATCGAAAAATGAACACCCTAAGAGAAAAATTACGATACCGCTTAATGCAGGAAAAATACACATATTAATAATAATAATAACCTTCTGAATGCTAAACCGCATCCTTAAGTAAATTTATTAATTTATTTAAATAAATTTTAGCTCGAAATGTTTTGATAATTAAAAAGGTTATCTCCTAATTAGGTCTTCATATCTAACTTTATACTGATACTTAAAAACATTTATATAACAGGCATTTTTTTAGAAATAGTTCAATTTTCTATCAATTTCTAGAACTTACCATTACAGTAGCAAGGCAAGAATTGTAAAATGTTTATTTTTAAATTACTTTTTCTGGTCTCATGTGTTTATACGACTTGCGGTTCAGAATCGTCAGAAGAGCTTGAAGCCTTGCTATCAAGTTCATTGGGTGTGGAGTTGCTACGAGTCGCTGTAAGTATTATTGTATTTATTAGCCCAATTCGGAGGCCAAAATTATGTTTATTTCCGTTAATTTATGCAATCCCTGTATATTATTTTTAAAATTAAAAGAAGGTTAATTTTGCTTAAACGATATAGCATATCCGTATACCTTCAGGTTTTCTCAATAGTGTAAATTTTTTGGAAAGTTATCATTTTTGTGGGTCGTTCGTATTCTCGAAAGTTTTTTTTTAGGAAATGTCAATAAGAATTCAACAGGAATGCGCCAAATTTTTAAAAAATATCATAAAATAATTAAATACAATTTCTTTCGAATACCAATGTATGGAAAAATTATTATTTCCAATAGCACCCAATGATACCTTATACAATAAGGACGTATTTAGTATACACAGTAGCACTTAAAATACTATTTCAGATTGAATGATACTACCAAGAATAGAAAGCTTTTCCATTGATAGGATATCTCCATTGATAGGATGTCACCACCTGTTCACCAACTCTTTTGTTCTCGTCAGTACAGGGTAGGTGTACATACCTATCACCAGAGAAGCCTCTAATACTTAACGCTGTATTATCCTCGGTAATCGAGAAGATACAGTGCGTCGCGTCATCTCAGCTTTCTTTTCTTGATAGTACCATTCAATCTGAAATAGTATTTTAATTGCTACTGTGTAGACTAAATACGCCCTTATTGTATAAGGTATCATCGGGTGGTCTGGGTACATTGGTATTTGATATTAATACCACCTGAAAAGTATAGACTTTTTACTTTTGATTTATACAATTTCTTTGTTTCTATTCACAAAACCAAACCACATAACCTATAAAAATATATACTGAAAAAATGGTATTAACTTACAATAAATAGTAAAAAAATTCAATTGTTTATAGTATTTATGAAAACCCCAACTAGTACCTAACAATATAAAACCAAACTTAAAAAATAAGTAACTTATAGTCGTTATAAGATCACCCTCGGTAGTCAATTTTATTATTCCGGATGCGTGAGCTGGTTAAAATAAAAACCTGTCTATTTTAGATAAAACAATCATATGATGAAGATAAACTAGAGATAATATCAAATGCCGTACAAGTACAACAGGAAATGGACCTGAACATAACACTCGTTGGAAGTCAAAATATATATGGACCGAATGGAGATTTAGTTGAAATAAGGACTGTAGAATTGAACGTTCCTCAAGTAAGTCTTCAAGTTTCTCTATAAAAGTATGGCATGCTTTCTAAATTCTCTGTAAGTAAGAAGAAGTTCGGATTATCATCTGTAAAATGAAGTGTGCTTTTTAATATGTCTGAACAAAAGGAAGTTAGACGTGGCCAGATCGTAGACTATATGTATGTACATGGCATGATCCAGCTTAAGAAAATTACTGTAACTAAGGTCGGGCTGGACTTGTGCATTGAGGTGCAGAGTGCGCACTTTCTTGTCAGGTAAACCAGATAGTTTGGCGATGGTGACAATAAGCTTTGAAAAAATTATATCGACACATATTTTAAATTTCAAGGGCCAGTAGAATATAAGTTTGCAGCACAGGTAGCCTAAGTGCTTTGAATTATGTTGTTTCATGGTTAGGGATAAACCTTTTTAGTGCTTGACAATATGAACCTAGTAGAAATGAATGAACTATTAATTGAACTTGACTTTGTAGATTGTAAAAGGTAGTGCCACCGTCAGCGACGAAGATGATGATGATGATGATGATGATGATGACGATGATATGTCACAACTCCGGAAGCTGTTTGACTTTATAACAAAACTTGGATTCTCTATGGATGTAACTAATGAAGAATATAATAAAAATGGCGATATCACCGAGAAGGCGTACATTGATAATAATATACTGGTAGGTGCTTTGTTTAATATAAATTTAGATTCAACATAACTAATTGGGTGTTGTTTAACCGCAGATACAAATCATACACACAGAACATTGCATATTCAAACTATAGTTCAGTTTAGTGGCATATTCCAGTATTTAACAAATAACAATTTAAAAATAAATTATACAATTTCAAATATTCACAAATTCAAATATTATACAAATTATTAATTTATTTTTATTAATACTTTCAGTACGAATTCAGTGAAGGAATATATAGTATAAACAAAACAATTGAAGTAAATTCAAGTAAGATAGTCGAAGCCGAGATTAAGAAATTACAAGAACAGGGATCACCAGTAGGAGTACACAAATTTAATGCCCAAGGTCAATTTCTTTCTGAAGGATCCACCATAATACCAGAATATATAGTAAGTTTCAATGTTATGTTCTTCTTCTTAAAGTGCCTATCCTCTGTGGATATTGGCTATCAGTATGGATGTTGAGAGATAGGTTGTACAGTATACTACGCATCTTGTTAAATGTAAAGATTGTCTCACGAAAAATGGATATAAGCAGTAAAAGTAACTGTGGCCATGCCATTATTTATGACCGTTTGTTATTATTATGTGGAAAGGACCGGATTGCAATAATTATAATTAAATATAGGCACATCAGGTAGGTTAGGTTGCTTAATTTATATTTAAATATCTTTTTGTGGTAAAATTTGTTAGATTTTGAGGAATGGTTCATGAATTGTCTTTTACCAAACATTCCTCAGAATAACGTGATAGTAATGGACAATGCGAGCTATCACAGTCGCCAATTACATAAAGCTCCAAGCTCAAATAATACAAAATTGGAGATTCAGAACTACATTGCGGCGAATGATATATATTTTGAAGAAAGTTATGAAAAAAGTGATCTTTTAGAAGTTTTAAAGACATTTTGTATAAAAAAAATATATGTTTGTGACACATTGGCAGAAGAAATTGGACATACAGTGCTACGGCTCCCACCCTATTATTGCATTTTTAACCCCATAGAGCATATGTGGCACCAGTTAAAATCACTGGTTAGGTCTGAAAATATTTCTCCGACTTTAAGTTCTAGTGTTGTAGAATTAATACAAAAATGCTTTAATGATATTCTCCCAGGTAGTTGGAAAAATTCAGTCCGTCACGTAATAACTGTAGAAAATTCGTATATTAGTCTGGATCGTATAATTAATCCAATTATAATTAATTTTGATGAGGATAACGATAGCGAAACAGAACTATCTATAGAATGACATTATAAATGTAAATAAATATGACTGGTAATATTTAAAAAAAATGTTATTTCATTTGATTACATTAATATAATCATATCATTACTTGTTTTCCTTAGTCCGTCCCTTCATACTTCACTTGTTTATTGTCAAGCTCTTGTCGACACAATGGGACCGACCCAGGAAATCATTAAGTCGTATCGATTTTTCGTGAAACAATCTTTACCTCTTGCTTTTTCGATTCGGCATCTTATTGTGTGTTATGTTACCATAGTTTACTCCAATGCAAGAGGCAAAATTTTAAATTCTTTAAATTTCAGGTTACTGTAGTAGGCGAAGACGATGAAGTGGACCAAGAACTTTTGGAAGGAGCACAAAGAGGATTCGCAACTGTTTTTCTCAAATATCAGAATAACCAGGAGGAAGTTCCAAATAAACTAGCTGAATATCTAAGCCTAGAATTCCCAAAATTGGACTTTAATGTATTTTTAACTGAACCAACTGGTTGGTATGTGAGCAAAGGTTACAAAATAAATCTACAGTTTGACCTTACTGACTGGGATAGTACCGAAAAAATCGTTTATTCCATTTTTGTACAAAAGAAAGTTGAAAGTCCTACCTCAACTCCCTCTGTAGCAAGCTAATATCTCTATAGTTAGAGTTAGCGGACAAAAGAATTCGTTCATTCAATGTCGTGGGATCTGTGAATTAAAAAAAATTGATATCACATGTTATAAAATAAAAATGCCTTGTTTGTAAAATTGTTTTTGTTCTATAGCATAGTCGTTCCTTGAATAGAAAAATGGATTGGTTCCTGTTCATTGGTACCTGTTTGAAATATCACATTTTCTACACTTTAGGCGACTGCAGCTCCTCTATTGTACAACAACAACTAAACAAAAATGATATACACATTTCTATCCAATAGTTATTCACATTTTATTTTAAAATATTATTAACACAAGGTTTACGTGTTAACAGTGTTTCACAATTGAAAATGATACAGTAATTGAAATGTGAAAGTTGATTTAAAAAAATCAGAAATGGTAAGAAATAATTAATATTCCGAAGAAGAAAACTAATTTCAATGCGCTACAGACGAAATAATTTAAGACAATGAAGCAACACAAAAAAAGTAATACTTTATGCGTTTGTTATATAAATAACTATTAGATGTCTATTTGTGTGAGTAATTTTCCTGTTCCCGTAGCTATGCTACTGGAGGTGATATATTGTACATGTCTGACATAAGATTCCTTTCTAGTTTATAAAAGCCTTAATAAAGATAAAATGTATTGTGGAAACGACGGCCTGTTCTATATAAAAGGAATTTTTATTTTGTCCGGAACTCACTACTCTTCAACTAAAACACTAAATAATAATTTTCACTGCTACTTTTATGGAATTTTTATGATTTTATACTTATTATACAGGGTGAGTTTTTTAAAGTGTTACAAGGCGATATCTCGCAAACGGTTTAAAATATTTTCTTGAAATTTTAATGAGGTAATAGTGAGATGAGGGGACATATTTAAACATATTTTTGTTATCTACCCCCTTTCCCCATTTTGAGGGGTGGGGGGTAACTTTGAAATTTTAAATGGGAATATGTACTTTTGTTTATTAAATTCGGATCTACGTAAAAAACTACGTATTTGTACAAAAAAATTTTTGGTTAGCTCCACTGGTTACCGAATTATAATTAATTAGGTTATAAAAATTTAAAAAATATTATTTACCCTTTATCGCCTGTCATGTTGCAGAAGATGTTCGAAATGTCTCCCTTCAATTTCCAAACACTTCCTCACTCTTTTTTTAAACGAATTTCGTATCCGCTCTAACATTTCAGGTGTCACTAATAAGCAGGCAAAGCGGATTCGGTCTTTCATATTGTCTATAGTTGTAGGTGCAGTCGCCATCACTTTGTCTTTTATAAATCCCCAGAAGAAAAAGTCAAGAGGGGTCAAATCCGGAGACCTAGCATCCACCTGTTTTCAAACAATTAAATGATTACGGGCCTGTATTGCATAATGCGGTGGAGCTCCATCCTGTTGAAACCACATGTCAGGATTTATGTTTTTGTTTAATGATAGTGGTAATTCGTTTCTTAAAAAAATTTTTTTGTACAAATACGTAGTTTTTTACGTAGATCCGAATTTAATAAACAAAAGTACATATTCCCATTTAAAATTTCAAAGTTACCCCCCACCCCTCAAAATGGGGAAAGGGGGTAGATAAAATAAAAATATGTTTAAATATGTCCCCCCATCTCACTATTACCTCATTAAAATTTCAAGAAAATATTTTAAACCGTTTGCGAGATATCGCCTTGTAACACTTTAAAAAACTCACCCTGTATAGTATATAGGGTGTTACAAAATCGGCATACACCATTTCGGAAACGATGCGTTAAATTGGGCAAATTTGCGTAATTATGGGACCAATAATATGTAACAAAAAAATCAAAGATAAATACAGGAGCTTTCAAAATATTTGGAAAAATCTAAGATTTTGCGTTTTGGTTTTTATTTTTTGCAGACTTTGTTCGAGGATATGTCCAAAAATAAATTTCACTTTCTCGCTGCAACTTTTTATTCTCCACAAGATGGCATCGTCAGATCTTTCATGCGATGTTTCGTCTTTAGGTCACCAACAATTTAATTTTTTTAAATACGGGCCTGGATTTTTTGTTTAAATTATGAAAGAGGGCCAATCTACGTTCAGTGATATACAACACGTACTGGTTTTCCAACGTTTTGTTCCGTCAATTGGCCATCTTCTTTAAAATGTAATTTATTTTTGTGAAAATTTTATTGCTATTTCTATCTTTAATTGTTATTGTTATTACATATTACTACTGGTTATTTTTTATTATCAAAATTCCACTTAGCGTAAGTTCAAGTAATTTATTTAATTGATACAAATATAAAATTTCACCCTTAAAGCCAGCAATTTTTAAAGGCTTTCAAAAGAGGCAATGAGTTTTACATTTTCGAATTATACCGAATTTAAAAAAAAAGTAAATTACAAGAACTTACATTTTCGACACTTTTATATTGTATCTCCGTAATTGTTAGTGCCATCAAGAAGTGTGCAGGTGTCATGTGCTCTTTTTGGGTCAAACTTAAAATGGTAAAATCAAAATTTGAAAATTTTCGCTCTCTTACGAGATACGGGGGAAAATTAAAAAATTGACTATTTCAAAATTACCCTATATCTTCTTAATTAAAAGATATACAGAAGTTTCTTTATATTGATTGTTGAATAATCTGCCCTTTTCAGTATCGGACCTAACCTCATTTTTTTAAATGGAACACACTTTATATTCTAATCTAAAAATATAATATTTTCAATTCTCCTTTCAAATATATAATAACTTTATTACTTTAAACCACAGTAGACCATGAAACAAAAGCTAATATCCTAGAAACAACTTTTTTGGCTATTAACATTTAACGTCAATTTCATTTTCACATATTCATATTGAAAGTGGAAGAAACGAAGAAATAGCACAAAATATATATTTTGCTCGCTATTCGGAAAGACGGTAACCATTTAGGGACATATTCCGAACATTTGCGATGATTCCCGTTATTTTTTACCTTAATCCGAATCTTTTATTTCGTTTCAAAGTAATAAAGTTTTAAAAAAATCGACTAGGAAACCAATATCATCCATGGTGATATAATACACCATGAAAGGAAAATTTAAAATAGTATCTTTTTAGATTAAAATATATAGGGTCCGATAACTTTTTTACCTGACCCCGTATACTTATTCTGAAAACGGCAGATTATTCAACAATCAATATAAAGAAACTTCTGTATAAAACATTTTTCTGTCTCTTTTAACTAAGAAAATATAGGATAATTTGAAATAGTAAATTTTTTGATTTTCTCCCGTATCTCCTAAGCGAGCGAAAATTTTCTTTAATTTTGATTTTACCATTTTAAGTTTGACCCAAATTGTGTGTTGCCACTTTTGCTTTTAGAGCTTGGCTATCCATAGATATAGGTAAGTGGCCTTAGGTAGCCTTAAAAATAGAATTATAAAACGCCGCCTTAATACAGCGATCGCTGACAGCAATAATAGGAAGATAACTATTTGCTAATTCCCAACTTTATAGTATGCAAATTATTTCTTGCGTTCGCAAGGGCAGATAGCAACATTCATAATGGAAGGTAATCTGGTTCAGACATCATTACCGGCTTTGGCGATGGTAGAATTATTTCGGTCCGACAACTAAAACTGGGTGTAAATTGCGCGCTCCAAGTTCAGAATATTTTAATATAATTACCGAAGAATAATTGCACGCCGAGCGAGCGATGAGAAAAAGCCGCTTTTGTCTTTGGCAGACTAGTTTAAAGTAATTTAAATTTTCTTAAGGGGGGGGGGGAGTTAAATTTGCACATAATAATTATCGAAGTTATAATTATTATTACTTTAATTTGAGGATAATTTTTCCGAGCATATCATTAAATATAAGACCTTAATCTTTGAATTTGGAACTATAAGAAAGACGGCTAGATATAACTAATTCATAATGCAAAATCGACATGGCGTAGTCATGAGCGTGCTATTGCTATTTTAAATAATGTAATAACAAATAGAAAATCCTTGAGTAATTGCATTTTATGTTTGAAGATAGGTAACTATTTTTATCAACGTTAAAATAATTACTTTTTACAAGATGTAAATTTTTCAACATTAAAAAAAATGGCTACATGATTAATTGATTAATGATTATTCTTGGGTTTTGATTGTTTCAAATGTAAGTTGTCGGATAACCTGCGATATTCAAAGACTTCTCCAATTTTTGAATATAAAGGTACCGGAAATATTATTATTCTTTAGTACAAAGATATTTATAATATGATTTGAGATGTATAAATACAAATTATCTTAATAATGTTGAAATTGTTGGAAAATGTATTTTAAAAATGATTGACGAAAAAGGCTATCAACAAACGAATCAGCATCAACTCTGATCAGAGCCGGAGTTGCCCTTAGGGCAATAGTTTGCCCCAAGCACCCCCTCAGGCCTTTCTTATCTATTGCATCATTTCTAGTTGATATATGGTAAATGATAATTTCTCGCAGCACTTCTAGGTAAAGAGCTGTTTGTCGGTTTCTCAACTCTGCGCTATGCAAATGGAATTTTACACTCTCGCACAAGAGCAGAGAGAAATATTAATAATAAAAGAATATTAGGTTTAGACAGCATACTTACTGACTCTGAAAATGGCGAAATTATTACAGCTTACCAACTTGAGTGTGGTGCACTAGGCGAGGAAAATTAGATATTTGATTATGCCCTGAAATAATTTCGGTGCCGCACAACGAATAAGTATGTGCAATATAATTAAAGTGTAAGACATTTTTAGTGTTACTGTGGGCTATATTAGTCTAGTTCATTCAGTCGATTTTATATTAAATCAAACAGAAGTCGAGAATATAATTTTTAAAAATTAATTTGGGTCAATACAATGTGCTTGGAAAAATCAATTAAAGCAATATTGCCACTTGCCCCCACACCACCACACTCTATGAAGTCATCCTCAGAACTCTTAAAATACAGGGTGTTATGGTTTATGGCTATTTGAATAGGTAAGTCCTTGAGTGCCCCTCAGTTAACCAGTGTTTGTAGGTCAGTAAGCGAGCAGTGATGCCGGATCACAACGCGGACCTGAACATCGGTGGTTGGAAAACGTGCTTAAACGCGACTCGGCGCGTCTGCTTTAGTAGGTTTTGATAAGCGATGGAGACATGTCGCGTTGCGCGTGCCTCTCCCTTCAATTGTCACGTGCTTGTATACGGATTTTAAACGTTAAGGTATTTCTAGGTTAATAAATAAGGTGTTAAATTGTACCAGTTGTAGCATTAACCGTTTCTTTGGTTTTTTTTGTATTTGACATAAGGTGGCTTATCTCGCTTACTAATTCAAATGGCCATTTATGATTATTTTTCTTCAATTTGTTTCCATCTAAGGATTTGCGGATTTAAATATAACAAGTCATTTCCATATCACACTGTATTTTTAGATTTACGATGTCAGAATTTTGATCAATTATCGGAAAAACAGTAAACTTGATATGAAGAAGATCCACAATAGTATGAAATATTACAGTTGCCTTCCTTGACAATGAGTTTAGGGCACGATCAAAGCAAAAAGGATGTAATTAATTAGAGATCAAGTTTTTGTTCCCAAAAGCTAAGAATAGGTTGCCGTTTGATTTTACCAAACAATGCCTAATTGTTTCTCGAGTTTACAAAGGACAATAATTGTTATTTTGAAAGAGAACAGAAAATCTTTTTTTTGAATGAAAGAATACTGATATTCAGCTTTGAACTAAAATGTACCTAGACAGAGACTGAAATGTTGAAAAATTATTATTCACAGTTCAATTTTGGACATCTACTGCTGTTCCTAAAAGTAGGATACGTTTTATTCCTTTTTGAAAATACCGATCTTATATTCCTAGTCGGGCGCAGTTGGCAATTTCTTCTCTTTTTCGTTAAAATAATTTACCTTAATATAAAAAGGAAAAACCGCAAAGCCGCTTCCTGTAAATAAAAGCAATCCCCAAGGAGCCATATGAAATCCAACATCTTATCAGGGTAGGTAATACGCTTGTTGAGCTTGTTTCCAATATAATGTTTCCTAATATAACGTTTTACAACTTTGTTGCAGGAAGGAATTCGTCAATTGTACTTATACAGTACTCAAGGTACTCATTTAATTCGAAGAATTTAGGATGTCGGTGGCTTGGTAAAGTATTCATACAGTCATCACAGGACACGAAATTCCACTAGCTTCGTCTATTAATTTGATGGGCGTCAATCTGGTAGAAAATATGTCTTGGAATTACCACGTTGTGGAAATGGGCAAGGTAGCTTCGCAGACAGTTGGTGTACTCTTCCGAACCAAAAAGTTGTACACACCTCAACAACTTTTGACACAATACAAAGCCCAGATCACCTCTAGTGCTCTAATGTCTGGAGCTCTGCAAAGAAACATACTCTTCAGCTACTAGATTCCATCGAAAGGAGAGCCTTTCGTCTGATCGGAGACCACGAACTGACGAAGAGCTTCGACAGCCTAGAACATCGAAGACAGGTTGGTGATTTGACTCTGTTTTACAGAGCGACGAATGGCATAAATATGTAGTTCAGCTTAGTACTTCATTCTTTAAGAATTACTTCATCTGGAGGACGTCATCCTTATGGAATGACCTTCCTGAGGTCGTGTTTCGCAACGAATATAACCCCCATCGATTCAGAACCAACGTGAACCGCTTTAGTCACACTCACCACTCCCAAAGTCCCCTAAGGGATTTTTCTGATAGTGTTTGATCGTAAAAGAAAAGTTTTGGTGACTCTAAAGTTAATAATTAATTATGTTCGATGTTTAGTAGCCGAGCCATTCTGTAGCCGATCTTTCTTCGATAAATCAGAAATAAAAGACTTGGGAGACTTACTTGGAACTTAAATATATTGTTCAGATATACAAGAATTTTTGGAACGTAAACATTTCCGAACAGATCCCCGAGATACTCCGAATTCGCAATTACAATATATGCCATAGAACATAACCTTTCTCGGCAAGTATATGAGCAGTTAATTTAAATTTTTAAAGGATTATACTGCAATTCCATCGACATTAAGAGAAATAACTTTGACAACAAATTTACTAAATGGTTTATGGTATCCTCCATTATTATTATTAGTGAAGATTACAATCCCATAATCTACTTCTGTTAGAAAATTTAATGGCTGGAGTTACCTCTTAGGGCCAGTTATTCCATTTACCAATTACCTGAAGCATTGGGCCATATACGATAAATAAAGCACTCTGTTTGTTGTTAAATTATTTGCATTGGAATTAGCTCCAGTTTGCATGAACTGACACGTTTAATGCTTATTTAGTAGGGATCACTAAAGATAACAAATAAAAAGAAATCAGCGTTTTTATATGTTGGTAACGGCTTTGGTGGCTCAATGGTTCAAGCGGCAGTCACTAGGGACTCTAAGATGAGCGTTCGTAGGTCCAACCGTGCTCATTTTTCTCCCCTCGCTCTTAATACTCCATGCATGCTACACACTTGACAAGTGTTATCAATATCGGATTGTTTGTAAATACAGAAGCACACCCTATACTATATGGACCAAGAGTTTGTTCGGGTAAATTGACGTTGTATAAAAAAAGTTTAAACCTAATTTAAACTTAAAGCCCTTTCAATGGATTTTGTTACTTCTTTCTATTTATACTCCAATTAAAAAACTAAAACTGACACAAAGAGTTTCAAACAAGGCATTTTTACCTTAATTTATTTTAAACTTCGGCTCGTTGTTTAAGAATTTCGATTTAAATTTAATTCATTGTGCTAAAAGCGTTGTTTATTAAGAAGGCGGCAACATCTTTTATTCCAGGATTTAGTATTTGTTTTATATTCAAAATCAATTAGGAATTTTTAATGAGTTTAAAAGCAAAACAACTTTCCGATAAATAAATTACCTGTAACGAAACTAAATTAAGTCTGCTATTGCCGATAATCCCGATTTTCGGACTAAACGTATTGCCGTTTAAATTTAATTTATCCGCCTTTTTAGTTGACAATGCACCAACGATACGAAAAATGCAATTAGTCTAATCGTACAACGTATTTTTTAAATAAACTTTTTAAAACTACGTACGAATTTGAGGGGTTTGTGTTACACCTATCAATAGCATTTCACGAACCTGCCAAAAAAAGTATTTTAAAAGGCAGAAATGCCAGTTCTTTTTTCAGGCTCCAATTTAATTTAGCAAAAGCCAAAAGTGAAAAAATGTTGCATTGACTGGTTAGGAAACGTTTTTTCGATAATATAAAGTATTTATTTAGAAGAAATGGTAAATCTTTTGTTACCTCTAGTGGATGGCGATATATATCTAATTCGTTTAGTTTAAAAAATAAATTAAATACAAATTTTATGTAAGATATGTCAAATTTAAATTTTAGGAAATTGACATGCATCTAGATTTTATGCGATACCCCATAAAATTAGACGTATTAGGACTTAAACTGCTCTGACCTTTAGAACTTTAGAATCTATTATCAGTTAAAAAAAAATTATTAAAAAAAAGAGGGCCAGATTCATTTTCTGGTAGAACTAATCAACACCGTATATAGCACAGGAATAATCCCGAATGAATGGCTGCTATAAACTTCTATAACCCTCCCAAAAAAGAAAAACGCCAAACATTGCTCTGACTACCATACAATAAGCCTGATGGGTCACACATTGAAAATCCCATTGAAAGTGGTCCATAATAGAATATTCAGAAAACTGGATGTAGACATCAGCGATACATAATTTGGATTCCGTAAAGGCCTAGGAACAAGGGAAGCACTGTTCGCACTCAATGTCTTATCGCAAAGGTCCCTCGACATGAATCAAGACGTATACGCTTGCCTTAATGGACTACAATAATGCCTTTTATAAAGTTATACATGACCTAGTCATCGAAACAGTAGTAAAGAGAAGATAGACCTAAGAGACATAAAAATAATTTCAAACCTATACTATGGCCAAAAAGCAACAATAAGAATCGAGGACATGACATCAGAAGAAATAGAAATACAGAGGGGTGTTCATCAAGGATATATACTATCACCAATCAAATCCTCTTTAATCTGTGCTCGGAGGATAGAGTAAGTAGAGCACTTACGGATCAGGATATAGGCATTAAAATTAACGGCAGGACAATAAATAATCTAAGATATCCTGACGATATGGTTATTTTGGCTGGAACGCACGAAGATCTACAGACGCTAGTTAATAAAATGGTCATAATAAGCGAAGAGTATGGACTATCACTGAACATAAGCAAAACAAAATATATGCTGATAACAAAAACAACTCAGGACCTTCACAGAATATATATGTGAAGATCAACATATTGAAAGAGTAGGGGAATACCTAGGAACAAACAGTAATGAAAACAATGACAGCTCCCAAGAAATATGAATCAGCAGCAGCAGCAAGCCCGAAGGACATTTACAAGAATGAAGAGACTATTCTGCTCTCGAGATTTAAATCTTGTATTAAAGATAGTAATGATGAGATGTTCTGTGTAGTTTATACTGTATTATGGGCTGGATTCCTGGACATTAAGGATGGCTGATGTGAGGAGGCTGAAGGCATTTGATATGTGTTTATACCGGAGAATATTGAAGATTTCATGGGTATAGAGGGGAACCAACATGGAGGTAATGAAATATATGCACAAGGAGAGAGAAATAATGTCAACAATTAAGAGAAGAAAACTGATGTACATGTGACATGTCATGAGGGGAGAAACATATTGATTGTTGCAAATAATTATGCAAAGAAAAATTTAGGTGAAGAGATCTATAGGAAGGAAACGGAACTCATGGCTGAAGAACATTAGGAAGTGGTTTGGATCTACTAACAAAGAACTATTCAGAGCTGCGGTCTCAAAAATTAGAATCGCCCTGATGATTGCCAACCTTCTCAGGATTCGCCTGCATATTATAAGCTATATCATATCCTGGTGAATAATATCTATTATTACTAATGCCTGTTATATAAGGAGTAACGTGTATACCCCCCACTATTAAATCTGTCAGTTGAATCGGTTTAATGTTCCAATATCGCTTCGTTTTCTCGGAAACTTTTAAATTTATGCAGTTTTTAAAGTATGTAAAAGAATAAAAGTTATACGTTGAGATATAGTTTTTAAGTTGGTGGCGTTTCTTTGTTTAACTCGTTTCGAAAAGTAGGTTACCGCGAAATCTATATTGGATAGATAAAAAGTTTGTTCTTGTTATCAAATATTTTTATAAGGTTATTTTCATAAAATATTTTATGTTATAACATAAAATCACTTAAGCTGTTCGACGCGCAGAAAATTCTTTTTCTGGCGACTTTGTATAGAATTTTAAAAATACATTGTTTTTATCTATCGTTAAAAGTTATAATCTTTTATACTTTAATATGATATTTTGTCATCAGCATAACGACAATAGAACAAGATATTAAAACTTTTCTCATTATGTTACCTGATTTAGTAAATTCAGGATTCTCGATCCGTTTATGTTTCAGGAGTCATGACTATCCAGTAAACTTTACAACAGAATAATCTTATTATACTATATAGAGTGTTACTTAATGATATGCACTTATTTCAATGTGATTCCTGGATCAATTTTAAGTCGAAAACTTTATATACACGTATGTCATAAAATGCTTTGTTTTCGGTTTTAAAGGTTTTATTTCTTTCTTGGTTGACACAATACTCAAGTATGGCTTGTTAGATCTGTTGCCCTAATAAGGAGGTAATAACCAAAAACATTTAATTAATAAATAGACAGAATTGTTTTTATTCTGTCAGAAGTCTGCACTGAGAGTCCTAAGTCTACCGCCTGCGTTTGAAAACGAAAGCTATAATATTAATTATATTGAATGCATTTGTCATGTGTGCCTATTAAGTAAAAAAATTGTACGAAACATGTGTATATTTTTAAAATTTTCTACTCGTAAAGTTATTTATAGTTTCCCAGCTTTCAAATTCCAATGTTTTAGGGAAAAACTATCAATTATACTACGATTACTATGTATATAACCCTGAAGTTTAGTTCTTTCATTCATTTTTCGAGCGCGCTGTTGTTTGTGTTCATTCTCTACTGCTATTGTCATCTATTGTATTTTTGAATTAATTTTTAGTGTTTCTTCGAACTAAAACTATTTTGAGCAATTTATTAGCTATCTACAATGGTTCGTCAGTGCGTGGTGTGTAAGAAATTTGACTATTCTAACCCGGATTAATATTTCGTCGGTAAGTGATATAAATGACGTTATGTTTTTTTTAGGTTGCTATTTTTTTTTATGATCAAACACAAGCAAGCACTATAGAAAAAATCCTTTAGGGCACTCTGGGAGTTGAGCGTGTGCGCAAAAAGCGATTCACGTTGGTTTTGAATCGTTGGAGGTTATATTCGTTGGGAAAAACGACCTCGGGAAGGTCGTTCTATAAGGATGAAGTCCTCCAGATGAAAGAATTCTTCAATAATGAAATTCGAGGAGTACTAAGCTTAACCACATATGGATGGGCGGTAGTGGTTCGTCGTGTATTTCTGATATTCGTCGCTCTGGGCGGAATTAAGAAGGCGATGTCAGCCGAGCACTTTCCATGAAAATATCTGTAAAAGGATGCCCTTGTCATCTACAAGGCAAAACTGTTCCTCTTCTCCAACTATATTAAATTTTGCTAATGCTAAAAATATATTACTTTGAATAATGATCCTCGTTCTATTTTTTAAAAGTTAATAGGTAAGTATTATTTACTAATAGGTAAGTATATATAACATTTTGAAATTAAACAAAAACTATTATATCTGATATATAAACGCTAATATAAATAATAATATAGGTGTGGCGGAGTAAAGAATACATAATGAAGATGCTAGCAGTAAGGAATATGGGACTGAAAGGTTCACTGTTAAATAATAGAAAATAATACTAAATAAAACAACGGTAAAAAAGTGCATATTTAAATTTTTTGCACTAAATTTTAAACTATAGACGAACAAGCCCGTACACCATGGCGGTGGAAACTGTACACAATGGCGGTGTAAACTGTACACCATGGCGGTGTAAACTATACACCATGGCGGTGTAAACTGTATACAATGGCGGTGAGAAGAATACATAATTAACAACTAGGAAAACTTCCGATAGTCTGAAATCATCACCGAATCGGTGTATGATCATGTACACCGAAGATTGGTGTTTTTTTGACACTATTTCGAGTGATTGTTAACACCATTTTATATAGTATTAATTAACACCGCTCTAATTTTTTACTGTGTAGGAAGTGAATTTTTAAATATTCGATAAATAATAAGCGTTGTGTATTTATTAGGTAAATTAAGTAAATTCTTACTTTTATAGGGGAACCAATAATTGCCTCTAGGGGAAATTTCCATAAATCATTCATACTTCTAGTTGTCATATACACTAAATTCAAATATCTTCGAAAATACTATCGGAAGTTACTTGTCTTTTTATTTCCTACTGTTCTTAGAACATAAATAAGCTCAAGAGAAATTCAAGTTATATTCTATTTAAATATTTAAAGTTTCTATCTTATCCCTTTTCGCTTAAAATAGCGAGGTCCTCATACCGAGAAAACTTCTCTGAATCGTCCATTTTTACCACGATGAATGCTCAGTTCGAATAAAACTATGGCGATAAGACGCACACTGGCGAACCCGGAAGAAAGATTTGATTTGAATTGACAGCCAGAGATATATTTTCGTCGACCGGAAAATCTTTTGAGGTAGTTTTCATAATATTTGGATTTTGATGTCCAGTCTGTCTGGAGCCCGGCCAAAAAACCGTTATTAGATCAATGCTAAAGTTTTAAGTTTTCTCTTCTAAACGACATGTTTGTTTATTTTATTCCGTTTTAAAGTTTAAACCCTTTTATTTAGAAAAAGACATTAAAGTTTAGTATGGTCTCGAATTATTGTACAAGTCAAAATAATTTAAAAAACTCAGCCGTGGATATATCCTTGACCGATTTTTCTTATCTTTTTCAAGTTGTGGCATAATTACAAAGATAAACAAAGTTTCATATATTTAGTTATGGGTTGCCTTAAGTTAAATATTACCTTAAGTTAGACATTTGCTAAGGTAGCCTTAACATCAATATACTGTCAAACCTGTATTAAGGATGACTTCCATCATTCTGTACCTTAAGATGACTTTGAAATATCGGCCCTAACACTATTTTAATCACAGCATTCTTTCAGTAAACGTTCAAAAATGTCGCCATCGACATCCAAACATTATCTGCTTCGGTTGGGCGCATGTCGCTCTTCTGATTGCTTCATGTCGTTCATTATTATCGGTAGTAGTACCTATTCTAATAGGTCGAATTAGTACATCCCGAGTATGGCTTTTACTTTGTAAACTTCATTTTTGGATCAGCCCCATGAACAAGTCTAGTAATGTCAGGTTTGGAGATGTTGGAAGATAACTAATAGTATCACCGCGATAAATTCAAAGCTCAGGCCTGAAATATAGTCATCGGGGCGTCTCCGGCATTAAATTAAAAATAACCTAACAAGTTACATTTTGTAACTTTTTGTTCTATTTTGCTACGAATTTAGATTTTCTTTAATTTTGATACTTTTGCAGCTGTGGTTTGAAGACCTTAATCGCTCGCAGGATCCTACGAAAGCAAATACCCTTAATTTTTTAGTGCGGTTTTAATGAATATTTCCATTTGTATTGTACAAGCAAGATTCTCTCAATGATTTACTATCAGCGTGTGTGAAAAAATTGGGACCATATGGAAAACTTTTTTATCAATGATTTTTGAAAAAACAATTTTTCATAAATAGTATTGCTTACCTTAAAAACTAGTAATCCGCGAAAAATATCACAAATATAACTTATAGTGTGGTGAAATTATAAGAAAATGTGCTAAAATGCTTAGAGTAAAGTAACATTAATTTACATGGTACAAGAAATTTTAGTTTTTACAAATCAAACTTGACGTCAAAATGTAAAATAACAGCCATCTACGAAGAAAAAATATTTATTTACAACCATGCATGTAATAATGACATTTCACCTATCTTTGAAAGGTAGAAAGTGCTCACTTTCCACCAGGGTGGAAAGTGAATTATTTTTTTGTAATTTTTTAATAAATCGATATCTCAAAATAATACAGGGTGTTATGGAAATGACGTATTATATTTAAATGGGTGACTCCTGGGGTGTCCTAGAGAAGCGCTACATATTTTTTTTTTAAATCGAACGTTTAAAAAGTGGGGTAATTCACCACTAAACCCACCCGGTTACTCCTCAGCACATTCATATATGACCATATTACATTGCCAAGCTGTGTAATCAACAGATGTTCAAGCCCAATGTTGCCAACTGTATAGAAAATAACTATAGATTCTTATAAAAATAATATTTAGTTTACCTAGTATCCAAATAGAAGTGAATCCAGGTGCCAGTACACTAGCAAGTAATCCAGGGCACAGAGACATCTTCAGGATTTTCTTTCTTTTTCTATGAGAAAAGCTTTATGCTCATCACGTACCCTGATGATAATGTGGAACTGCATAATAAGCTTATACCCACTAAACCCCATTCGGCCTCTTATTTCCAATCTCTCGGAACATTTGCACTAAATCACTTAAAGAAACACACAGACACCCACGAGTTTCCAATTATTTTTATTTTGAAGATATGCACTTATTAGATTACACAAAAGCAATAAATACTAACGCATAATTACACTTTACAATAACCTACCGTACACACAAAACAATAGCACTATAGGATACAAATTATTTCGCATAGAAATTCAGAAATAATAAAAACGCTAATTTCTAATGGCCTAATCAAAATTATTAATGATGAAATAATTATGTTGATAGACCCTTCCATCCTTTCCTTTCTAGCCTAAGCTTCCAGCCCTTTAAAATAAATAGTCTCATCCAAGCAGCGCGGTTGCTATTTCCGAGACTATCATTATAAATAAAAGCATTTCAGAAGGAAATTCTTCCTTTTATGAATATAACCTTATAAAACATGGAAAGTATGGCAACGCTGTATTTTTGAAGTATAAAACCCAGTCGAATATTCAACCGTTTCTGCTGAGTGCTGATCAGCTGTTTCTCCAAAATAAACAGGCCGTTTTCATACTGTTTCAAGCAGATTTGTGTGTTAAATTGTATGTTAATACTTAAACCCGAGTTTAAATTATTTGTTCTTTTCGCGACGGCAGTGCCCCAGTCCAGCAGTTCAATATTGACCGACGGAACCAACGTATTATTTAGACAATAAGGGCGTACTTTTGTCTACACAGTAGCACTTTAAAATACTAATTCAGATTGAACGGTACTTAGATGTGTTGTGACGCGAAAACTATGTGATTTTGTGATGTGAGGTGTTTTTTATAAATTAAGTTGGTTTTAAATAAGTCCGAAAAGGTAAATAAAATTGCATTTTTTTTTCTAAAGGGTAAGTGGCATTTATAAACTTTTAAGTTGTCCAGATCTGACGGGTGTCGTTCGAATTGGACAAATGAGAACATACCTGACCATTTAAAAACTCCGCGGCGTTTCTTTCGAGTCAGTTTAAGTTTATAAGTCAGAGATTGTTTCCTAGCGAACTGAAGTGAACGTAAAAGTTTATAATAATGTACCCTGAAAAATAAACAACTTGCAATCTGTCAAACGGTTATTGACTTTCTAAAGAGTTTACCCGTTTACCCTGAAGATATGACAACACTGTTGACATATGTTGCTTTGTTTACCTTCCTGACAGGGGCACCACGTGGTAATTTTTGGTTTGACATAAGGTCATGTACAGGGCATATTAAATTAAAGCGCCATTTTTGGATATTTTTCTTCAATTTGTTTTCACCTCAGGAATTGCTGATTTAAATATAATACGTCATTTCCATAACACCCTGTATATGAACACACTTTTTTAAAAATGCTAATAGTTTTGCGTGTTTAGATATGTGTACTTTTTCCCTAATTAATAGAGTAGTCATCAGCATTGAATATTGCCACCAAATCGTTGATATCTTCTTTGTCTTGGCATTTTCTATTCTTACGCTAGTAGCGCCGACTCAGAACCAGAATTTTGGAACTTTGTTTCCCGTACACCATTCTTTGAAACAGTTATATACCTTGTCATATCTCGGGCGTCTTTTAGTTGGCAGAAGATCTTCTTCTACTATTTTTGCTGCTTCTCGAATTTCTGGTGGAGTAGCAGCAACATCAAATTCCTCATCTGGTAGCATTTTTCTGTTGTTAAAATAATATATTGTTTAGTGACATGGAAACCATATAAAAAAAATTATATTTCCCATCTTGATGTGTATTATTACCTACGTTATTTTACTACCTGCGGTTACTTGAAATTTCTGTCTAATTTTTTAATGGAAAAGTCAAAATGACATTTATCTTTTATTAATAATTTTAATTAAACATAATAAGAAGTGGATGTTAGATGTGGTTGTAAATAAAATAGTATACAAACCGTTTCATTGCTGTCTCGAGATTTAGTTACCTACCAACTCTCTCGACAGGAATTAAACACTTTCCACCTCGGCACGTAATATACTATTTCGTGTATTTTTTCTTGCCGAAGATTTGGAAAACATCATTATTTCTAAAAGTAAAGTAATGTATTTTTAAAAATACAAGACATCAAATCACCTATGAAACAACCCGGTGTCAAAATAAACGTCAATATGATTATTAAAACTAAGTTGCTCGCGATTTATTAACAGAGAACAAGTATTGTGGGCAATAACTATCAATTAACATACATAACATAAACAGAATTACACGAGTATGCAACTAAGTATGGGAATTTGAAATCGAAAACGCTGCTCGAAGATTTAGCAAAGAAACCTCTTTAAATGTATTAAAATGATGGGAATGGAAAAAGAAAAAATAAATGAAAATATTTTTTTTTTAGATGGCTATTATATTATATTTTAACATTAAATTATTCTTAACAACTTTTTTCTAATTAATTCTTGTGTACATGTAAGTGAATGTTACTTTACTACTTACTCTTCGTATTTTAGCACATTTTCTTATTGTTTGACCCCTCAGTACGTTATATTTGTGATTTTTTGGGGATTAGGAGTTTTGGAGGTAAGCAAAACTTTTTATGGACTAGTTTTTCCTAAAATCACCAATATTTTTACACACGCTGTATTTGCTAAAAACCATCTAATTCCTTGCCCAAAACCAACTCCATTAAAAAGCGGTAAAGTTGTAACAAAGAAGAGGTACTTGATCTGCTATACGTTGTATGTCTTTTGGCGGGACTCCAAAAAGGATATATATAATCAAACCTTATAGTGTCACGTTTGCAACCTCGCGACATTTCCGAAATCAAGAAATTCACATCCGGCCATAAATGTAAATAGGTCCGCACTTCCGGTCTCTGCAGCAAGCTTTTAACCTACTACTGTGAGTTTTATAGTTACATATAAAGTAACCAACAATTTACCTTGTTCTATCTATGGTCGATTCATTTTCGTTCAAAAAGTTTGATAGAAACCAATTTTATTCTTTGTCCGAACGGACTAGGAACAATTTTTATTCTGCCAGTCCAAATAATGCTGGGTGAGTCCGGGGGAACGTTTACCGGAAATTTTTCACTTGAAAACAAATGAAAATCGGATGTATGATTTTTTAAAATTATTTTCACGCATATTCTTTTACAAACTGCACATTTTTTAACATTGACATTTTAGAATCGTCCGAAACTTTTTTTACAACTTATACAACGTGTCCAAGATAAGGAGGGCCAGTACATTGATCTCGGAAACCGTAAGTGGGATTTTTTGAGATCGAATTCTAAAGTAAATTGCACTTTTGCATTGTCACTTTTTCCGCTCTATCTAATAGCGTTAATTGTTTTGTAATCCGAAGAGTCGTCTTCGAAGGGCCTTTATCAACTTTCTTTTTTTAAATACGATCCTGTTTTTCTCATATTGGAATTTGAGAGCTTTTTTCTTCCGAATGCAACGATGTATGACACATTGTGGTTTAATGACGTTTCGAGGATTTTTGAACAACATCAGGAAATTTTGGAATACGGTCCTGTATTTCTCCTAATTTTATAAATAATATCTCATAAGTAATCTCTAAATTTTTTACTTATGTTGGACTAGTTCAATAAATAACAAATAACAATAGTTTTAACATGCTCTTAACCCATCTCAAATAAATTTTAAAATTACCATTTTGTTCCTCATCCTCTTATTTGTGGTGGTACCTCTTTTAGGTCGGAAGTTATTAAATATTTTCGATCGCACGACGACTCGAAGAGTAGCAGAACTACGCTTTCGAACGACGAAAATTATGCAAATATTAATGATTTACACTGCACCGAGCTAGATTGTAGTTGTATTCTCCGCGCTCGGCGTAACTTACAATTGAAAATATTTATTAACTTCCGAACTAAAAGAGATACCACTTTTTCGTAAAATGGGTTTTGTAGATTGAGACTAAAGAACAAAATAAAGCCCTGGTCACAAGGAGACTAAGGGTAGGCTCTCGGCCTTGCAACACATATCAACCAAAGAGAGTTTCTTGTGCCGTAAGATAATAATCAATTTTTTTCTTTTTTCCTAAATTTATTTCCCTCCGTTCGCCCGAACGGGGCTACCGCTTCATGTGGGCTCCGAGCTACGATCATCGGCTATATTCTGCTTCCCCAAGGGTCATTAACCCTTGGTTTCGCATTGCGGTACGATCTATCCATTGGGGAGCACGTACCGTTCCCCGTATCCCACGATAGAGAGATGGTGATGATACATTTCTTCACTCTTCCCTGTTTTCCATGACGCCGGACAGTAACTCCTTGACTTATACCTCTAAAATCAACCTAGTGCCAATCGGTTTACCGGTATGAGGTTTAAACCTACGAACTCTCCTCCTCAGTGACTACCAAAGTCAGCCAGATACAGTTAAAAAAGAACATTGGTGCCAACAAGACCATGTTCAAGGACTCAGCTGTCCTGTCCTGTCCTGATTGTTTTGACTAAGCTCTCATAATAATTGTAAAAATTTATGAAATGCGTTGAAATATTGTGCTGATAATTTTTTAATTGCTTTTGGCGAAAAATAAGTCGAGTTTTAATTATTTCTATTTAATGTAGGAACGACGGATACACTGTTTATTTAAGTAACTGTAAACAAGGTCGAAAAGGACGATATTTCCTGAAATCCTGCCTTTTTATTTCATTCCCAGATGTTCCATTATAAATAATTTTATGGAGAATCCTTTCCACTAACTGTAAGAAAAATAAAGCCCTCAGGAATAACTCTACCTTTCTAGGAAAGAAAAATATTGAAATTCGGACTGTAAAAGTCACCGTTGGGACTATTGCAAGCAGTCAGTGTTAATAATAATATCTAATAAAAAGGAAATTAGGACTTGTATATTATTATCGTCAATCATAGTAAATAACTTCTGCTATTTGTAATTAAAAAATTTGTAAAAATTAGTAGCCATTAGAAACCAATTGGAGAACTGATATATTTGGTTAGTTTGAATTGATTTTGTTTTTCCTAATTTTGGTATTTCAGTTGTATGGTTATTAAATTTAAAAAAAAAAAAATTTTAATTATTAGTTTTGTTTGAGTTTTTAAATATTTAGTAACATTTTGCAATAATAATAAAACAACTATAAATAGCTGTTATTTCGGGACCCGAACAAACCCCTGATGTATAGGTGATAGTTAATTTGCGTCACTCTAATACTTAAACAAATAAATGGTTAAATGTTACTATATTCCAACACTAATCTAATATTAATTGCATTAATAAGGGGGATAAATTTCAAGGAGGGAAGTAAATTTTACTCCCTTTGTGAGACCTGGTTCGTAAATGTATTTTACTTTAAAAAAAAATTACAAATTATCTAGATTCATTATTTTGGGGGAAAAACACAGGTTAGTCCCGGTGCAAATTATAATAGCTTCTCGAGGAATTTCAATTTACTTCTTATGTAGGTTCGTTCCTTACAACATTGACGGAGATCCCCATTTACGGAAATTTCGATTTAGCCGATACTGTTGACTAATATTGATGGTTGTTGTAATTTGATAATGGAATTTCAATTTTACAAAATGCGCTTTTCTGGTAAAGTTAAATTCGTTTGGTTTTGCAACTTTGATGGACACATAATATACGGGGGTGTTCACTAAGCGTTGTCGTGTAAGGTATTTGTTTATAATGTACTAAACAAAGAATGCTGTAAAAGGTGTAAAATCTATGGGGTATTCGGGTTTGTTAATAGTATATTAAGCTACAAGTTTCATAAGACATTATCTTAGAGCATGGGTTTAAGACGACCCGCGAAGCGGGTAGTTTTCTAAAGTACAAGTGCTATAATTATGTTATGAACCGTGTACTTTGAATATACTTTTTCTATTTGGGTTTTTAAAATCTGAAAAACTTTAAAAAATATAATAGATTTTTTCCATTTGAATTAATATTTTCTTTTTGGGTTGGCTATACTTTTACAATTTCATAAAATGTTACAAGTATCAAATATGCCATGATAGAAACAATTGAACCCCACAAAGATTCTTCCCCATCCGTCGTAATTAAAAATAAATATATTATTAAAGTTAATAAAAATGAGAAAGGAAGAAAGTTGTACTCCGTCAGAAATACGAGAAATTGCAGAAAATAATCTAGATAAACTTTTAAAAAGAATATGCAAAACTTTGAGTTATGGTGCGAGCAGAACAAAGTTCAAAATATTGAACAAAATAATAAATAATACTATTGAACAAAATATTGTGTTGACACAGAATCTGACAGGAATAGCAATTAATGCCCAGGAAATGTCTACAGTAATTATTAATATGTATATATAAAGTAATATGTATAATATTGAATTAAAAATAAAAATAGTCCTACTTTTTTGAATAAAACTTTAGAAATTGAGCATAAACTGATATATTATTTTGAGGTTATGTTGTTTTATAGTTGTGACTAGAAATTAGTTCACGGACGCCGTCAGCATGTTATATATTTCCGAGTATAGGTATTTCAGATAAATATCTAGTAAAAATGATCTATTTGCAAGGTTAAAGATTAGTATTTTAAAGTTTAATGCCTAGAAAACTAATTTCAACGAAATCGAATTAAGCCAAAAATTCGAACCCTACTTTCTGCCAACATAAAAAAATAAAATTTTAGTTCCATAAAGTGGCAGGTTATTCAATTTTTTTGCATTTCATAATGCAGCCATTATGAAACTCAAATAGAAAAAAAAAACAGATAAAACTAGCCTGCAAATTCATAATTTATTTTTTATTAAGAAGAAAATTTCTAAAGTGAGTTTAGACGCCCGGATTTTCATATTCCCCAGGAAGTAGTTACTCCTAAGGACTTTTTTCCTTGTCATAAGTAAAAAGGAGACCTCGGAAAATAAATTAAACGTAACCTCCGGAAATAAAATAAAATTTCTACGAATAATATTGCATAGGTACTTACTTTTCCATTTATAAATTCATTTGACAAGCATTTTTATCCTAATTTAAATAAGAATTGGTGCAGATTTTAAAAATGAAATTTGAAATGGTCGTGATTAATTGCACCTATTTAGAAAGCAGAATCATTAAAACTAATTGAATGTAAAAGATTTCGATCGTTTGATGCACAGGGTGAGTCTTGGGGAACGAACCCAACTCCAAGAGCGTATTGTGTATATCGGTTATTCTTTTCAACCTTCGACATTTTAGAATCGTCCGAAATTTTTTTTACAACTTATCTACATAAAATTAGTTCACACGTATTTTAGGATTTCGCTGATTTTTTTCCGAAAATATCCACAAATAAATTTTTGATAATTTGCTGGATTTTCTCCAATCTTCTTATACTAGAAATTTAATATCTCCACCAGTTGTACTAATCGGATCAATATCGGTTTTTTTTTATTTTACACTTTGTTACGGTAGCTTTCGAAGTATGTTAAAAAAAATCAGTCATTGTGAGCAAATGAAAAAGAATAACAATTTAATTGTTTAAATAGTTTTAACATGCCCTTAACCCATCTTAAATTAATTTTAAAAAATACCATTTTGTTCTTTAGTCTCAATCTACAAAACCCGAACTACGAAAAAGTGGTATCTCTTTTAGTTCGGAAGTTAATAAATATTTTCAATTGCAAGTTACGCCGAGCGCGGAGAATACAACTACAATCTAGCTCGGTGCAGTGTAAATCATTAATATTTGCATAATTTTCGTCGTTCGAAAGCGTAGTTCTGCTACTCTTCGAGTCGTCGTGCGATCGAAAATATTTAATAACTTCCGACCTAAAAGAGGTACCACCACAAATAAGAGGATGAGGAACAAAATGGGCAATTCGATGCGAAGACGGGCGAAGCATGCCTTTTAAGTGAAGGTGGTTATTTCCAACAATTTTTATAATACAAAATTTATCGTTAAGTATTTCTTATCAATGTTAATAATAATGCGTTTCAATATGAATCTAGTGGTTTTAATCAAGAACGGTGCTTCTGGCGAGAAAAACTCGAGAGACCGTTTTCATATAGAATTGGCCAGACTAATCAGAAAAAATATACACATGGAAAGATGTGAGTGGCGTACCATCTTTTTTTTTTCCTCTGAGGAAATCGAATTCCTAAATAATAGAATACTTTTACAGCACACGGTTAGTGATCTAATATATATTAATTTTTAAATTATAACTAAAAAATCGTCAAAACTTCTGTCTAGTTATCTGAATCCATACCTTACAGCAGCGTTTCTCAAACTGGGGCCGCGAGCAGTTACTTAGGGGTCCGCGAATAGCTAAGTGGGAATAAAATGTCACAAAAACAAAATATCATAATCGACTTAATGCCGAACCAAATATATAAGGCTGCAGCTTTCTTCAAATTAAACCCAACATAACATAGCTGCGTGGAAGAAGAAGAAAGCAGAACTATCCATCTCACTAAGTACATTTGTTGCAGCCAGTGATATATAAGATATTATATTATTTATTTATTATATATATAGTATTCAGATTTTTGCTTATTAATTCTTTTTGATGTGTGAAAAATAATAAGAGTCGAAAAAAAATTATTTTAAACTAAAGGTAATTAGTTAGGCATGACTTCCTATCCCAGAATTAATTCTGTACTAATGTAGTGAGCGGCTGGGGGTCCACAACAAAATTCTAGTATCAAACGGGGTCCGTGGTTAAAAAAGTTTGAGAAACGCTGCCTTACAGCATCAGTTTTTCTAATATTCGGGATTCGGGCGTGTCTCTCAAAAATTTTCCGTCCTGGATCAGCCACTTTTTCATTCGCAAGATCTGGCAACCCTGCTTGCGACACAAGTCGCGCAAGTTTCTATAAGGTTTGTTCGTAATGGATTTCTATTAATAATTTATGTTCACGCTTCCTCTGCCACCAGCTGCAATAGTAAAATTAGAAATAAACTTGCACCGATACACGTATTCAATAACTCTGACAGCAAGTAATAAAAAACACGCTACTAAAACCGGTTGCAGCGTTCAATATTAATTGACAGCCGGACGGGGTACATGTGTGGTGACAAAAAATATTGTTAGGAAGCAGCCGTATTATTTGCCGGTAAAATCTGTCGAGCGCTATCGCATGTCAGCGAAGAAACTTTTATCGTTTAAATGCTAACACGGTATTTGTTTTCTTTATGTCTTCGTAGGAATTTACTATGTAGGTTTCAAAGTCAATATGAGGAAGGATGAAACACATAAAACTTTTACTTCTTAGTTTTGTGGCATCCTTTGTTAAAACTATTTATAAAGTGTAAGTATAAGACGACCTAGTGTTCTTATTTTCATTAGTAGGTTACTGATATACAGGGTGTTATGGAAATGACGTATTTAAACCGGCAAGGCAAAGGCTACATCAGCTCATCGAATTCAAAACTAGATACCGCGAAGGCACCAGCCCATCGCTGCTTGATATCTGTTTGGTCACAGATGAAAAACTTATGATAAAAGTGGAAGCACTACACCCAATCGGAAAAAGTGACCATATTGGTATCAAAACCACCGCTCAGTTGTCCTTGACACCGGGCAATAGGACTGTGTATAAGCGTAAGAATTACTGGAAAGCCAATTATGATACAATAAATCAGCACATAAAGAGTTGGGTGCCTGATGCAAATCTCACACACTGCGAAAACTTTTACTGCATTTTGTCAGAGGTCTCAGGGATCCATGTCCCTATACAAAGTCAAAGGAAGGTATACAACAGACCATGGATTACCAGGACACACGTTAAACTTATAAATCGAAAAAGAAAACTATGGCACAGATATAGGAGGACCCAACAGGGACGAGACCTGGAATTGTACAACACACTTAAGAATGAAATAATAAGAACCTTAAGAGAAGCAAGAACAAATTATGAAAGTGAACTTGTAAATCAGGGACCCAAAAGGTTTTATGGGTACATTAATCACTTGCTCGATTCGAAATTCCAGAACTTTGTTCTTGAGGATGCAAACAATGATCTTGAGTCGGAGCCTTTACGAGTGGGAGAGATATTTGCTGATCAGTTCGCTAACGTTTTCATTCATGAGGACATGACCAGTATACCTCAGTTGCCTGGTTACAGTAGATCGGTTGCCTCGATCGACAATGTTCAATTTACACCAGAAAAGGTTAAGAAAGTCATGCTAGGACTCAAATTGGACGCCAGTCCGGGACCTGATGAGGTTTCTCCTATATTGTTAAAGAACTGTGCGACAACATTAAGTGGTACTTTCGCCAATGTCATGACAGAGTCACTCACGAGTGGTAAAGTGCCAGACACATGGAAAAATGCAGTGGTCATTCCCATCCACAAGAAGGGTGATAAGCACCTGGCTGAAAACTACAGGCCCATCAGTTTGACGTCCATACCCTGTAAAGTCATGGAAAAAATTATAGCAACTGAAATCACAGACTTCTTCATGACACAACATAGGGATAGCCTCCACAATCAGCATGGTTTCCTCAAGGGCCGTTCGGTCACTTCCAATCTTCTGTCCACCCTTGAAAGATGGACCAAGGCAACTGAGGACCAGTACCCAGTGGATGCTATATACCTGGATTTCCAGAAGGCATTTGACACCGTGCCACGGGAGAGGCTACTCTATAAACTTGAACATTTTGGTATCAGGGGTCCTCTGTTGCAATGGATAAGAGACTACTTGACAGATCGAACCTATCAGGTGAGAATAAATGGTACTCTCTCCAGAAAGCGTGATGTTGTGAGCGGCGTACCACAGGGCTCCGTCCTTGGTCCCCTTCTATTTGTTATATATGTCTCAGATATCGCCCAGAACATGTCCTGCAGAACCAGCATATATGCAGATGATACCAAATTATACTGTGATCCCACAATACAACATGGTGATATGGTCGAGGACTTGGCCGAGTTGGAGAGGTGGACTGATAAGTGGTTGCTCCGATTGAATGTTGACAAGTGTGCAGTGCTCCACATCGGATACAACAACCCGATGCTCGAATATTACATAGGAAATAGTGAGCTGAGAAAGGTTACGGAACAGATGGATCTGGGTGTTTGTATGACACACAATCTTAAATGGGAACAACACATAAACGGAATTGTGAAGAGGGCCAACACTATGATCTATCTAGTACGACGATGTTTCAGAAACATGTCTTCACAGGTGTTTTTACAAGCCTACAAAACGTATATAAGACCAATACTGGAGCATGCTGTTGTGACGTGGTGTCCATATTTTAAAAAGGATATTGATCTCCTAGAGCGAGTTCAACGAAGAGCCACAAAAATTCCTCCAAGTCTGAGAGATCTATCATATGAGGACAGACTGAAAGCTCTTAAACTCACCACGTTGGAAGATCGTAGAAACAGAGGCTCTTTGATCGAAGTGTATAAGATACTCCACGGGCACTACACTTGTGATGTTGATTTCTTTCATCGGGATGCCAATCATCATCTTCGTGGACATTCTTTGAAGTTGACCACTGAACTCTGTCATAGACTAACCAGAAAAAATTTTATTACAAACTGAGCAGTGAAAAAATGGAATGACCTGCCAGAGGAGATTGTTGCCGCCCCTACGCTAAACTCATTTAAAAACCGTCTGGATGCTCACACTGAAAGGGAACATAGGCTAGCAAGATATTAAGAGACTTATCGCGCCATTACAAATAACGACAGTTTATCGGTTTTTCCGCCTACTGTCTAAATCTAATAATAATAATAATAATAATAATAATAATTCTTGAGATGAAAACAAATTGAAGAAAAATATCCAAAAATGGCGCTTTAATTTAATATGCCCTGTACATGACCTGCTGTCAAACCAAAAATAAGCACGTGTGTCACTGGGCGAACGGTAAACAAAGCAACATATGGCAAACAACGTCAGTGAATTTTGAGCAGTGTTGTCACATTTTCATGGTAAACTCTTTTGAAAGTCAATAACCTTTTGACAGATTTGAAGTTGTTTATTTTCAGGGTACATTATTATAAATTTTTACTTTCAGTTCTGATCGCTGGGAATCTTGATTGGTAAACTTGAACTGACTCAAACAAACCGCCGCGGAGTTTATAAATGGTCAGGTATATTCTCATTTGTTCAATTCGAACGACACTGTCGAATCTGAACAACTTAAATGCCACTTGACCCTTTAGAAAAAAATGCTATTTTATTTACCTTTTCGGCTTTATTTAAAACCAACTTAATTTATAAAAAAAGACCAAGTAAATAACCCGAACAAAAACCGACAAAATAACCTCACAAAACACCAAAACAATGCCACATAAATTCACATTAGTTTTCGCGTAGGTATGCATCTCATGAACACATCTAAGTTTTTAGTATTTTAAAGTGCTACCTACTGTATAGCCAAAAATACGCTGTTATTATTCTGGGAAATAATATAAATTTCCATACATTGGTATTTGAGATCTCAAAATTTTGAAAGTAACTAAACACGTTTGACATATTCGGGTTTACTAGGTCGATCGATATTTAGCTATTTGGGCTGAAAATACAGCGTTGCCACTTTCGATGTTTTATAAGATTATATTCATAAATTGCGGAATTTCCTTCTCTAATACTTTCCTGTATAATGATTGTCTCGGAAATGGCAACCGCGCCAGTTAGACGAGACTATTTATTTTCAAGGGATGTCCTGTATCAACATAATTATTTCATCATCCTTCTTCAGTAAAGGATTAATAAATTGGATTAGCCCTTTAGAAATTAGCGTTTTTATTATTTCTGAATTTCTATTGGAAAATAATTTGTATCCTATAGTGCTGTTGTTCTTATGTTTACGGTAGTATTATTAATTATGCGTTAGTATTTAGTGATTTTGTATAATATAATAATAGAGGTGCATATCTTCAAAAAAACTGATTTGAAACTCGTGGGTGTCTGTGTGTTTCTTTAAGTGATTTAGTATAATTTGTTCTGTTTCACTATGTGTTTTTTTCTCTCAGACGATATGCCGGTTATATTCTGAGATTTATTTATGAGATATTATTTATAAAATTAGTATAAATCGGATCCCAAAATATCCTGATGTTGTTCAAAAACCCTCGAAACGTTATTAAACCACAATGTGTCATACATCGTTGCATTCGGAAGAAAAAAAGCTGTCAAATTCCAATATCAGGAAAATAGGACCGTATTTTAAAAAAAAAGTTGATAATGGCCCTTCGAAGACGGCTCGTCGGATTACAAAACAATTAACGCTGTTTGATAGAGCGGAAAAAGTGGCAATGTAAAAGTGCAATTTACTTTAGAATTCGGTCTCAAAAAAAAAACCAGGAAAACAATAAAACGATTTTTCAGAATTTCGGTTTTTTCCGGATATCTCCGGAACTACTCGGAATTTTAAAACTTTCTAAACGGCATATTATTAGACACGTAAATGTGCAACTTTACCTCCATTTAACCGACTTCGTATCTCTTACGGTTTCCGAGATCCCTGTACTGGCCCTCCTTATCTTTCCTATTCGTATACATCAAGCACGTGGAACCCTCGACAGCATCATCCCATTCCCTAGTCTCGAAACATACTGAAGCAACGATAATAGCGCGCGGCAGGTATCCAAGCAAGGGCGAAACATGCGGTGTGATCTGACAACACGGTTAGTATACTCTAGTGATACACATTGTTGCTAAGTGAATCCAGATGGAACGGCGCGACAGTATTTGGGTAAAAAGGGTTTTTACCTTAGTATTCAGATATTCGATTAAAAAAAAAGTATGTAGACTTTCTCTAGGACACCCTAGGAGTCACCCATTTAAATATAATAAGTCATTTCTATAACACCCTGTATTTAACTCCGAGAACTTATTTATGTTCTAAGAAAACTATCCCTATGGAACGCCTGGAAAAACTAACCAGTCCGTTATCGTGGCTGTGATTTACAGCAGATAACGGAAATATAAGTAAAAATACATATAGATAAATGATGGCGTTCATACTTTTGATTTCTAGTTCCAACCCACTAGGTTTAGTCAATGTTACTGTAAATAAAAATTTATCGGTATCGAACCGAGTTTAATAAAAAGTAAATAGAAATTCCTCGAGAAGTTAATGTAATTTACGCCAGACGTTACTTCCTGGCATTCTTTCGAAAATGATATTGAAGAACAACGGATGCAGAAAATAACAGAACAAATGTTCTTGTATAACATAACATACAGGGTGTTATGGCAATGGCTTGTTATATATTAAATGGGCGACTACTTGGGTATTCTAGGGAAATACTACATAGCTTTTTTTTAATTTTGAATTTTACTTGCAAAATTACAGACAAAATCCCTCGAAATAAAACTGTTTCTAGTTGTCCGCCGCTTAACTTCTTATTGGCTTGAATTTAACCCCGTGAACGTCTCGGTTTACCCGAATAAGTTGTTGTTGACCACTCGTGTCGGTCAATTAAGGGTGTATAGATGAGTAGCTCTAGTATTTTGCGACAGAAGCGCGATTTAGGATAAGCAAATATAAAAGTTTAAACCGACCAAGACATTGGATCGGTAAGAATCGGTATTGTTCGGATTCGGGACAAGAAATTGTTTTATTGCTGTCATTTTTATGGATTAAATAAGACACATGTGTTATGTCTTCTTTTCTAAACAGTTTGAAAACTGATAATGCCGGTTCACTTAAAAGGCCAATGACGTCTGTTGACAGGTGTAGCTTATCTACCACATTGATTATTTACATCTTTCACTTATAACTCCTACGTGGTTTCATGTAGATGGCATAAGGTGATTTATCCTGCTTATTCATTCAAAGCACCATTTATGGTTATTCTTGTTTCAATTTGTTTGTGTCTCAAGATTTTTGAGTTTCAATATAATAAGTAGTCATTTCCATCTTGTATATAAAGTTGCTTCCTATTTATTCGGGATTTTCAGGAACATTAATGTTCTGTAACTCCTTGAATTGCTCCTCAAAAGTGAGCTAATTGAATCAAATTGAGGAACTGTTTCGATGTTGCAGATAGATTCTGTGGAGGGACACGTCTGATCCTGATCCCGATTGATTGCGGGAGTCTGCGACAACATTCCAACCATGGACACAAATGAGGTATGAGCTGTGGTCGATATGAAGTGAAGCAACAACCCTAAAATAAGACCAGATTGTAAAATAATTGTCGTTTGAAACCCACCTAATAATGTAGATCCCGTTACTCTGACTTTACGCAGCGTTAAGCCTATTCTCCAATAATATATGTTACTGTAAATTTAAAAGATGTTAGTCCAGAATTTTGCAATAATACTTAGCTTACTAAAATCGAACCTAATCAAATACATGAAAAAATTAAAAGACAACAAAAAATAAATGTGGTGCAGATATCCCTTATTCCCGTAAAGGGAAGAAATTGTGTCATTTTCCACTTCCCGGTTCTTAAATATTTACATTATTGTCTTGAGAATGCCGAGGTGATGTTCAGTGTAAATTACATTCACCTCCCGAGGAATTTCTATTTGCTGTTTACATAGACGAACGAAAGCGAGACGAGGGACCAAGAATTGAAATTTGGTCGATAGAAGATTGATATTAGGATATTATTTTGGAGCGGCAAAAAATACAGTAAATGATGCATCACATCGCATGCCAAGTACCTACATCAGGAAACGACATCGTGAACTCAATATCTGCGATTACAGCACGGAAATAAATAATTCAAAATAAATGATAAAACAGACACATTTTTCTTTTTAAGCGAAATACAATGTATTACACGGAAAGGAAAAACTAAAATACTGGGTGTTATGGAAATGGCTTATTATATTTAAATGGGTGACTCCTTGGGTGTCCTAGAGAAAGTCTACATACTTTTTTTTTTAAATCGATACTAAGGTAAAAACCCTTTTTACCCACATACTGTCGCGCCGTTGCATCTGGATTCACTTAGCAACAATGTGGGTCACTAAGGTATACTAACCGTATTGTCAGATCACACCGCATGTCTCGCCTTTGCTTGGATACCGGCCACGCGCCACTATCGTTGCTTCAGTATGTTTCTTGTACTATCAAAGACCTATTATTTTTAACGTTAGTTAATGAGGAAGGATAAAACGGACAACTTTTTTCTTTGGAAGCGAAATACAATTTATTATACGCAAATGAAAAAACTAAAATACACGGTGTTATGGAAATGACTTATTATATTTATATAGGTGACTCCTTGGGTGTCCTAGAGAAGGTCTACATACTTTCTTCTTTAAATCGAATATCTAAATACTAAGGTAAAAACCATTTTCATACTGTCGCGCTGTTCCATCTTTAAAAAAAAAAAAAAAAAAAAAAACGTTGTGAAATAATTCATAATAATAAATACTGTGATGTGATTTCAAATTTGTGTGATATTATCTACTGTGGAGCTGGAAAAACATACTTTTTGTTTTTTATTTTTTTATGGAATTTAATTATAAAACGGATTATTTTTAAATAAGATCGAAAGTAAGAGAGTATGTTACCTTATGTAGCTTTTTTTTCTAAAAAGTGAAAAAGAAGTGATAACGCGTGTCAAAGACGTCTTGTTGTCAAAAACTGAACACGTGTTCTGTGTTGCAATATGACAACACCGCTTATAATGCGCTAACCTCTTTGAACATCGAGACTGCCTCAATAAACTATTGATTGCGAAGGTCCTCAGGAGCGGCGACGTAAATTTTGAGATTTCATATTTATGGTTATTTTTCTTCAATTTATTTTCATCTCAGGATTTGCCGGTTTAAATGTAATAAGTCATTTCCATAACACCCTGTATATGTTAATGTATATTTAATCATCAAAATCGGTCTATAAGAATTATTAGTTACAAAGTAGTTTCCTTCTCTGTAGGTAGTGTTAAATATATTTTTTTTTTTTTTTTTTATGATCAAACACAAGCACTATAGGAAAAATCCTTTAGGGCACTCTGGGAGTGGTGCGTGTGCGCAAAAAGCGATTCATGTTGGTTTTGAATCGTTGGAGGTTATATTCGTTGGGAAAAACGACCTCGGGAAGGTCGTTCCACAAGGATGAAGTCCTCCAAATGAAAGAATTTTTAAATAATGAAGTTCGAGGAGTACTAAGCTTAACCACATACGGATGGGCGGCAGTGGTTCGTCGTGTATTTCTGCTATTCGTCGCTGTATATTCGTCGTTGTATATTAAGTTATAACAAATTGTATTTACGTATTTCACGTATCAAAAAAAAAATACGTATCGAAATATAGACTTTTGAGTCACGTCCGTCAATTGTTTGTTTTTCCTGACAAAGACATATCAAACCGGTTACCTGTTAAAATACAGACAGACAGAAGATAAAAAATACGGCGTCCATGTTTCATTCAAGTCGGTGGGTTAACGGATTGACTTCCTTTTTCCTGACACCCCGTATATAAATTGAAATGCAATCAATTATGTCAAACTAAGAAATCCGTAAACTTTAACCCAATTTTAACAATAACGACAGTCATTGTGTTTCGAGTTTAGGATAATTCGAATAAAATTGTTTACCCATTAAACACAATGCGGAATTTTATAAAAATTTCCTTCTTTTTCGTACAATCCCAAAATCCTGTTAACGCTATTACGACAAATTTTCCAATAATACCTTTTTCCCGATTTTGACACCCGATGAATAGAAAGTGATTTTTTATTTCCCACAATATAAAACCATACTTCAAAAGGGTTACTTCATAAAAGGAATTTCCCAAGGCGGCGGGGCATTTTTATGATTTTCTTTGTGGACGCGCATTAATAACAATCACGACAGCTTATACCAAACTTAATTCGGGCCGGGTCACAATGGAAACACAACAATTTTTAAGCTTACGGTCGTTTTTCTCGTCGTATTGTTGCGTCTCGGTGGTCCATTTGCGGAAAGAAAGGGCCCCTAACGCTGCAACGCCGAGTCTGGGTTGATAAATGGCCGTAACGGCACAAAGCCCGTGCTGATGAAGGTTGTCAGTTGTCAGCAAGCCGGCGGAAAAGGGTTTTCTGTACAGGGCTCGACTGTAGGGACTGTATGCGCCTTATGTACGGGACCACAGAGGATTTCTAATATTATACGCGTATGCCTGGCTGTCAACAAAAACTTGAAGTAGTATGTTATGCTGCGCGGTTATGAATTATAATGAAGGGAGAGTAGTTATTTATTATTATTATTATAAGAGGCGATAGCTCAAGATCACCTACAGTTGGCCCGGGGAAAGAATGAACGTGTGTCATAATTTTATAGTAATATCTATAAAGACCCGTTATTTTTAACGTCTATTTGTTTTATCAGTTAATGAAAAAAAATAATAGACATTTTTCTCTGGAAACCAATACAATTCCGGTGTATTAAACGGAAATGGTAAAATTTGTCGTTCATATTTTGTGTTCCATGTGGTTCACAAGTTACTAAACGAAAGTACTTTGTTATACAAGCTGTTATAGAAATGGCGTATTATATTTAAATGGGTGACTCCTTGGGTGTCCTAGAGAAGCACTACATATTTTTTTTTAAATCGACCGTTTTAAAAGTGGGGTAACAAACCCTCTTACTAACATGTGACTCCGCGGTAATGAATCACAGCACCCTGTAGCAGTGTATCACAAACACCTGTTACGCGCAATGTTGCCAAACTGTGTAAAAATGTAAAGTTTTAGTTTCTTATAAAAATAAATATTTAGCTTACTTAGAAAGTAAATCCATGACGCTGTAAGGAATCCAAGACGCAGACACCTTCAGTTCTTTTTTCTATGGGAAAAGCTTTATGCTCATCACGTGCCCTGATGATAGTGTGGGACTGCATAATAAGCTTATACCCACTAAAGCCCATTCGGCCTCTTCTTTACAATCTCAGAATATAACCGGCATATCGTCTGAGAGAAAATAACACATAGTGAAACAGAACAAATTACACTAAATCACTCACAGACACCCATGTGTTTCAAATAAGTTTTTTTGAAGATATGCACCTATTATTAGATTACACAAAAGCACTAAATACTAACGCTAATCAAATTTATTAATCCTTTACTGAAGAAGAATGATGCAATAATTATGTTGATAGACAGGACATAGCTTTAAAATAATAAATAGTCTCGTCTAACTAGCGCGGTTGCCATTTCCGAGACTATCATTATACAGGAAAGTATTACAGAAGAAAATTCCGCAATTTATGAATATAATCTTATAAATCATCGAACGTGGCAATACAGTATTTTCCGCCCAAATAGCTAAATATCGATCGACCTAGTAAACCCGAATATGTCAAACGTGTTTAGTTACTTTCAAAATTTTTAGATGTCAAATACTGGATGGAAATTTATATTATTTCCCAGAACAATAAGGGCGTATTTTTGTCTATACAGTTGCACTGTAAAATACTAAAAACTTAGATGTGTTCATGAGATGTATACCTACGCGAAAACTAATGTGAATTTATGTCGCTTTTTTGGTGTTTTGTGAGGTTATTGTTCGGGTTATTTACTTGGTGTTTTTTTATAAATTAAGTTGGTTTTAAATAAGGCCGAGAAGGTAAATAAAATTGCATTTTTTTTCTAAAGGGTAAAGTGGCATTTAGGTTGTTCAGATTCGACGGTGTCGTTCGAATTGAATAAATGAGAACATACCTGACCATTTATAAACTCCGCGGCAGATCGTTCGAGTCAGTTCAACTTTATAAATCAGAGACTGTTTCCCAGCGAACTGAACTGAAAGTAAAAGTTTATAATAATGTACCCTGAAAAATAAACAACTTCAAATCTGTCAAACGGATATTGATTTTCTAAAGAGTTTACCATGAAAGTGTGACAACACTGCTCAAAATTCACTGACGTTTTTGTCATATGTTGCTTTGATTACCTTTCTCCCAGTGACACATGTGCTTATTTTTGGTTTGATAGCAGGTCATGTACACGGCATATTAAATTAAAGCGCCATTTTATAATACATCATTTCCATAACACCCTGTATAGAATGGCACTACATACTTTTTTTGAAATACTATAATAATAATTAATGTGGTGCAAATTTGTGTGATTTGTGTTCTAAAACATACATTTTGTTCTGTATTTTTTTTATAGAACTTTTTAAATAATACTCTCACAAGGTAAGAGAGCATAAATCTTAAAATTGTACTTTTTTCTAAAAAACTTTAAAAGCTGACAATGCGGATCAAATACGTCTTCTTGGCAAAAACTTACCACCTGCTTGTTGGCAATTACATTAACGGTAAGTTCGCTTTAAATTTGCCACTAGCAAACTTTCTTGTTAAGATACAAATAAGCCGATACGACTTTTTAAAGTTGGCAAGATATTCAAACAAGAAAAATTTAATTCCGCCGAGATCCTATAGAGAGCCGAATTTGAATGTCGTTTCAATTTCGTTCTACATCTTTTTAAAAGAATAATGGATTAGGTAACAGGTTTAGAGATGGAATTGTTAAAAATGTATTAGTTTGTTTTCGCGTACGAAGCGCCAAAGTAGATTTGGAACGGCGTTATCTTTTCCGGAATATATACGAGTGTACCAATTCGTTTAAATGTATGCGGCTTTTTAAGAGCTTTTATATAAACCGATTCACCGTCGAATTTTCTCAACAAGGGGGCAATTGCGCTAATATCTTAGAACTATGGTTACATGCAAGAACGTCTATAAAATGGCTGCTGACGCACATCTTCACAGGCAGCATCCACCGATCTATATCTATGGATAGTCAAACGTGAAGAGCAAGAGTGACAAATTTATGGCCTCGCGCATGTAAACAAAGCTGATTGCGAGATGTCATGCGCAATGGCGACTGATAACCATTGGCCGTAACCGGTGAACAGGACCGTACTTCGCCCTTAATGAAAATAATTACACGTCAATATTTTGGCAACAATCTATTTTCTCGCATAAAGAAGGCCCTACGACTGATTTCGGTCCTGGACGGTCGTCGTTGGTTGGCAACCAAACCCACACCAATACCGGCGAGGTTGCCTATATGACGGCGACAACATTGTGCGTAAGACAACCATTAATAATATCACCGGTAATCCGTGGATTACAACCCATTTTTACATTTTACTGCGCACCTCATAACAGCAATCAGTAATGTGCTGTGTACGCGAGTAGACGCATTAATTGTAGATCTGTCAATTTTCAAGTATTTAACTGGTTACGCAACACAGTTGTTGTCGTGGTACCGATCACCGATTGGTCAGTGATTTAAGGGTCAGTTTACTTGGTTTGCTTTCAAATGTCAACTTTCTGGTTTTCCTTAGCCCGCGTGGTATTCTATAGTATTTCCAGTGCAACTAAGTTGTGAGCTCTACATGGCTGATGGAAGTGGTGCTGCTACAACAAGTTCCAGTAGATCTGACAATGATATTGAAAAACTTCAATCAAGTGTGTACTCATTTTTGTCAAAAGTTAGAGGAAAGTCTGGACAAGAAGATTAAAAAGCTGGATGATAAACTTTCTGCTGTCTATGATTCCGTTAATAAGCTTAAATGTTTGGTTAATTAAAATGAAAAATCAATTGATAATATGCAAGCTCGACTTGACTCGCTGGAGCAGTGCGCCAAACATAATAGTCTGTGTATTTGTGGCATAGCGGAGGAACAGGGTGAGAATCTTTCTGAAGTTTTGCCTAAATTCCTTATGAAAGAGTTGAATGTTCGGTGTTCACCAACTGATATTGACTACTCGTTTCGTCTAGGGAAAGATTCTAATGTTAACAAGAAACCTCGCACGGTTATTGTTAACTTTGTAACTAATTACAAAAGAAACGAGGTCTTTGCTGCGAAAAGAATTTTTTTGTTGGGGCGACAGTAACCAAGTCGAATATTATGCTAGGAAAATCCAGGCAGTAAAAATATTAACATGGCAGAACCAGATATAGTGATGGCAGGACACGCAATTCCACTGGCTGGTGGACGTCAATCTGAGATGAAATATGGCTTGGGATAACCACGTTGTGGCAATCGCTAAGACAGTTTCGAAGAGACTTATGTACTTTTCCGAACCAAAAAGTTATATACACCTAAGCAACTTTGACACTCTACAATGCCCAGATTTAGCAATCATTAGAATACTACTCTCATGTCTGACCTCTCCACTCCAGCATACTCTTGCTCTACTGGATTCGAACTTCATTGTGAAGTATTTCATTTGGAGGTCGTCGTCCTTGTGGAACTACCCTCCAACGATTCAAAGCCAAAGTGAATCGCTTTATTCGCACACGCACCACTCTCAGAGTGGCTTACAAGATTTTTTATATAGTGGTAATTCTAATAATACCACAATAATGATGCTTCACTGTAAAATACGGATACCATGTTTGAAATTTAATCATAATAATGTCTTTACAGGGATATTGTTTTTTTTTTAACAACTAGAAAGATAAAACCAACCTAATGAAATGTTCAGTGTGTTTTCATTAGAAAACAAAGTATTGAAATAACTTTCAGTCCTCAGCACCGGCACCATCACTAAACAACACAAATAGGTAGCTTCTGATTATATGGAAGATGTAAAATTTATTTTACACATGCCGGCTTTAATTACCATATTATGTACTTTGTCCAACGCAAGCAAATCGTATAAAAGGCTCACATAATGTTGGTATTTTGTTATTATTCCCTTTAATGTGACATTTTTAAAGGTTTTTCATTACTCAGCTGTTAAATCTATGAATTTACACACGCCAGAATAATATTTTCAACATTGACCATGACAATAGTCTTTATGCGAAATTATATTTTTGGTATGGTTTTATTCTGCATTAGTTTCGTAAGGATACTATAAGGTTCTGCGTTTTTTTTTATGGGGAATTTTATTTTAATGTTCTTTTCTGTGTGCTCGCTCTGTTAACGTTTTTCCTGTCCTGTATATGGACTTATTGCATAGTCCCTTGAGTTTAAGGGAGATTGATGTAGTAGATAAACATGCGTCATCACCTGTGTAACAGTTTGATTCAAATCAAGATCATGTAGAAAATGTAAATGATAGATCAAATAAGACTACACCACTTCAACGACTAATGGACGTAATTAAGATTACGAAGGATGTAGATTACATGATTGCATTATAAGCATTTTACATTTTATTTGATTATATTCAAATATGATTTATGGTTTAAAATACAGAATATTTCTTAACTAAGGTAGATAATTGTTTACAAAATATTCAATATATCCCATAATCCATTCATAAAACTCTTGGAAACTCTTGGAACCTGTGATTGTTTGAAATGTTATTGAAAATCAGTAATGGGTGGAAGAGAGAACTATATGTTTGTTGGTCTGGTTATATCAGATGGTTAAATATTAAAACATAACCATACTTAGCAATGAAATGATAAATCCTTATTTAAATGGTCCATTCTTTTACAAACTACGCATAAATGCACCATTATTGTTTATAATAAAGACAACTTTTCACTTAGAAATAGATGTTGCCAGAGTGCAGTTCAAGATTCGTTTGATACTTTTAAGTATAATAATATTTTTTAAGGAATCTCTCATCGCCTTTTCACAGTTTATAGTAAAATTATTGGGAAATAAATTTATTTTAAGAGCAATTGCGGATTAATCTTAATCTTAAAACCTTCCTTTATGGTATTTCTCGACTACCCTATGTATTGTTATCACGACACGTATCTGCAAGTAATAAAACTTTCTTATTCCACAGCAGGTATAACTTGTTGTAGACTTCAAAGTTGTAAGCTCCTATATTAAGGCTATGCTTCATCCCTCATATGTTTTTGTTCGTTGTTCTTAAGTGCCTCATTATATACTAGGTTGTAACCGCGGCTGTGTCAGCGGTAAAAATTATCTCACCATCATAAAAATCTTTTTTTATCCTTTCTTTTCATAAATCAACTAAAATGTATGTCTAATTGATTTCTAATTATAAGGGAAACAATGTTACATGTAAGCTGCTCTTTGTGACCGAGCGATGGTTACATCCAACATTATTTCCTTTACAATTATACATCATTTTTTTGTTGATTTGTGTAAAGAACACTAAAATGCCCAATTTTGAGATGCAACTCACTTCTTCAGGATGGTCGATATGAATTTTGTCATCTATCGTGTTCAGTGAAGCTTTTTTAATAAATACAACTATATGTACATACAGGGTGTTTTAAAAAACATGTACCATCGAGCATATCAACAGGGGCCAGCAGATACTTTGCTTGAAAGATACAGAATGGTAAAACTTATTCAGTGTTGTCAAGATATCTTCGAAACGGCATTGAAATGTCTAACAAAGTATGCCACCGAACGCCAGTATCGTATATATTGTTTGGAAATATGTCTTGGCATAACCAGGAAACCATAACAAGGAAATATGTCATGGCTTAACCATGTTGTGGCAATAGCCAAGGTAGCTTCACAGAAACTTGGTGTACTCTTCCGGACCAAAAAGTTGTACACACCTTAACAACTTTTGACACTATACAAAGCCCATATTCGACCGTATATGCCAGAACAGCAACCACGTGAACGGCATATTTTTGCAAAATAAAGACTCTACTTACACTAGTGCTCATTCCCCAATTAAGAATACACCAAGTGCCACCACCAACTCCCTAAGTATTCTGTTCTTGGGCCATCATTGTACCTAAATTTTGAAATGCTTGAAGCTAGCTAGCTCATTAAAATATAAGAATTCATTATTAAAATTAGATAATGATTATTATTTACTGGGATGATTAATTACACTTTATTGCAGCTTGTGTCGCGTCCTGGTAACTGCAATTAAGTTCACTTTTTAAGCACAACTGCAGGAACTGATTTGCCATAAACTAATTTTATTTTACAAGTTATCTATGTCCAATTATTTCCAAACTAAAACAAAGTTTACCAAAATAGGTATTGTATCCATCCTAAAACTATTTTATACGACTTTCTATCGATACACATGGAAAAGAACTAAAAGTTTCTTATTTACAGGCAAACACAGTTCTTTTCAAACTTGTAAGTTCTACATTAAAAAACTTTTATAGGTGCACATAGTTGATATGTAGTTTATTTTATATACTGTGTCCGATATAACCTTTGCTTAGAATTTTTTTATTAGTCTGGTAGGGCAAGAAATTACTTATAGCAGTAGTATATTACAGTGGCGGCTCGTGACCTTTGATAGAGGGGGTTCACAAGGATGGTTAAATTATTTTTAAAATTTTATTTTTGTGTAACGACCAAACAATTACTTTCTAGGCGTTTTAAATGTAGAAAGAAAAAAAGTAATAAGAAAATGCGTTAGGTAAAACATATTTTTGTTTATTTTTTAATTTTACACAAGGAAATACAACTTTTGGAAAATAAGAAAGGTTTTCTTAGTGTGTATAGCTGTCGGATCTTAACGTCGTCGCATGCAACCCTTGCAACAATATTTATACAGTCCACTACTAATAATACTAAAGCCATCTACGAGATGTCTAATACCACTACGCCATCTACGGCTACGTCATTAGGCGCAACCAAGACGATTCGAACGAATCGAGCCACGAGACTGACAAGTTGGCATTCTTCATATTTTCAGTGTTTTTTAGTTTAAATCCTTAAATAAAATGATTTAAGATCATATCGAGTATCATTTATCGAAATACACAACATTTATCGACCCTACACAATAGTGCTTAAAAGTCCATTCTTCGGTTCTTAATTGTAGAAAATCAGTAACGGCCTCATTAAGTTTGGAATACCCTCTATACATTTTTTTTTTTTCATATATTTTATTTTTAAACTTTCTAATGAAGTCCCTAGATTTACCCTTTGTGGTGTGCGTTAAATTAATTTCGGGTTTAGGTGTTCCCGCATTCTTCACATCAATTTTTTGCTTCAAACTCAAAGAGCTAAAGTTATTTCTTAAATAGTCCACCGTCAACTATTCATTTTAACTAAATATATATATTATATTAAAATATTAAAACATACACGTTCGAATTTCTAACTAGATGCACGAACAGACAAGAGCGCGGTGCACACAAAATCGGTGCGCCTTTTCCATGTTAAATCGCCATAGCCCCGCTATCCCCCGCTGCCACCCGCCTCCTGTTACTACAGAGAAACTGCACTACTTAATCGCACGTGCGAGCAAGTCTCGTCATAATCGTCATTTACCTCGACCGAGGCGCGGTTGCCGAATCTATACAGTTTGGTTTGACGGGATGATAAAATATTAGGGAGGGTCAGACTTTTTTAGTTTGACGGTACGATAAAATATTAGGGAGAATCGGACTTTATACGATAAATAATATTCAATGAATATAAATTAATATTTTTTATTCGTTTTGTTTTGGGAGTGCACGTGCGCATGTGCTCCTGTGGAAGAACCGCCAAGTATCAAAGAATTATTTACAATTTCGTACCGGATGGAAGTAATTAGCTGTTTTTACTAAATAAGATTGATGTCACTTCAAAAAATCAAGGAATTTTGGTTGTATAAGATTATGTCAATATTAAAGAAGTTACTTTGTGTGATAACGTTATCTGTACTTAAGAAAAAAACGTATACCCGTGATATTGATAATAGTTATATATAAAGTATACATATCGTTAAGCTATTAAGTTAGTTTTCATCCAAATGAAACTTATATATGTCTTCGTAGCCATCGGTACGTTTCTAGTGTCTACTGCTCTATGCGAGCTTCATCCTCTGTCTGATGAATACATAGCTAACATTAATAGAAAACAGTCAACATGGAAAGCTGGGAGGAATTTTGACATAGATGAGTGGGATAAAGTTAAGACACTATCGTCTGGATCCCGCATCAACGCCACAAATATAAAGAAAGCAAAAACGCATGTTCATCCAGTTCGAGCTATACCCGAGGCTTATGATTTTCGTCAAGCTTATCCCGAGTGTAATTCAATTAAAGAGATTTATGATCAAGCTAATTGTGGATCTTGTTGGGTAAGTCTAAACTTATAAATTCTATCGATGTCATGACAATTAGAATTGTATTGTAATTGTAAAATTATTATAGTAATGATTTTATTCTACGAATTCCTATAAAATATTGTATTAGTTACATTTTTCATTATTAATGCGTACCAAAATAATATTGTAGGTACACATACTTGCTAAAAAAGTTTAGTTAGAATTTCTAATAAATTTAGTAAAATCAAGTAATATATTTGTCGATATTGTTAAATAAAATTATTTTGTTTTTCATTACTTTATGTGTTAAATGTAAGTATGGTTTGTGGAAAAAATAATAATTATTAACTCAATATGGCAAGACTAAGCCAAGTTTTTCTTAGCAAGGCAGAGAGAGAGAGAGAGAAGATAAGAAGAGATGGGGGATTCTACTGATAGAAGTCCCATCTATTTTTGTTGTGTTTATTTTCGTACTAACCTGGCATCACATTGGCCTATACAAAGCAGATAGAAATATCGGGTCCATGTTTGTTTCAAGTCAATGAGCCAACCCAATTATTCTTGTCACTTTATTATAAATCTACTATTCTTTAAATATTTTTCAGGCTTTCTGTACTGTAGAAGCAATGTCCGACCGAATATGTATTCAGTCTAAGCAACAGAAAAACGTAGCTGTATCAGCCCAAGATGCATTGAGTTGCTGCCCTAACTGTGGAACCTGTATATCCGGAGATGCATACGCCGTTTACGAAATGTGGGCCAATACAGGTATTACTTCTGGTGGCCACTATAATAAGACTGAGGAGGTATGCAAATATTATTTTCTATTAGTAACAAATGGTTCTAATTCGTCTGTATTCTCATAATTATTCTTATGTTGTATCATCAGGATAACTGCAGATATTAAATTTCAACTATGAGAAGATTGAACATTTCTTTTCAACAAGAATGACCCTGATATTAAACACGTTTATCTTTATAGGGCTGCAAGCCGTATTTCTTGCCAGAATGTGGATCGAGTTGCCCCTCCACGACGGCCACAGCACCAGCATGTGATAAAACATGTGCTGATACCAGTTTAGACTATGAAAACGAACTCACATATGGGGAATCAGATATATACATATTTAGAGAAGCAACGCAAATTCAATTAGAAATGTTAACAAATGGACCTGTATCAACAATTTTTTTGGTACCCCAGGACTTTCCTAGCTATAAATCGGGTAAGAATAAAAGCTGGAGCATAAGCTAACTTATGTATACAGGGTTTCCTAAAAGGTATGGTCAATAATTAGGGATTAAGTATATTGGGCCAAAACAAGGTTAGAACTTCATATTAAAGAACTACATTTAACTTCTTTAGTGAATAAGGGGTTGGTAACGCATGTCCCATAAGTTTTGGCACAAGTTTCAACCAATTGTTTTTTTTATAACAAAATATATTTAAATAAAGTTTTGTAATATATAGTAACTAATTGTTTCATAAGCAACAGAATTATGAACTAAAATTAAATATAGAAGACCATGGTCTTCCACCAAACGCAACTTTCTGCTGACACCTAGCATTAGGTTTTGGACGGCACTTATATCGATTTCTCGGATTTTTCTATATATCCTGCTAACCAATTTTGGGTTTGTCGTGCAAGGTCTTGCCAGAACATAATAACATAATATCGCTTCCAGCATGTTCGTCTTCAATAAAATTAACCAGTTTCGTAAGACAATTATCGATATAGTTACCCTTGACTATCCAGGGCTTCACCTCTTACTCGATCCACATAAGGCCTGGATACACCCCTGGTGGAAATAGCGCACTGTACTAACACCGGCCTCTTGTTTTTTGACATTATTGTCAAGGACCTCTGCAATATTGTCAGTATAAAAATCATCATCATTTCCCTTCATTTCGGAGTTGCTAGTGTGAAATACTTTTTGTATATACATCTCGGGATTCTGGCTAGTTGGTTGGCTGTATATTTCGGAGCCTTTCTTCTTTTTCGGTATTTCTGGCCATTCCGCGATAGTTCCCGCGCTATGGTGTTCTTAGATGTTCGATATTGTCGTGCTAGTTTTCTTGTTGATGTACCAAGTGTGTTTTTCGCCCTTCTTACCAGTCTTTCTGATCTTACTCTGGTCACAATTTTAGGCCTTCCACTTTTTGGAAGGTTCATACAAGGAATACCTTGTTCACATTCAGCAATTGTCCGATAAATGGTTCTATATATATATTGATTTAAGAAAATGCGTATTATTTCTGATTTACGGACCCGTCCATCTAAATTATAAATACTTTTCAGAATTTCTAATTTGTAAGCCATATCGACATATAATCAATTTAAAAACTGAACTGTCAACGTTAAGTGAAGGAGTCAAAAAGTTTTTGTTACCAGTTGTGTTACCAATTTCTAATTCTTTTAATTTTCTTTCAGGAATATATCAAAAAACTACAGAAGTAATTGTTGGAACGCATTGCTTGAAATTTGTCGGCTGGGGCATAGAGGATGGTATAAAATATTGGATTGTGGCTAATTCTTGGGGCAAGGATTGGGGTGAAGACGGTTTTGTCAGAATTATACGTGGAAGAAATGAAAGCGGTATTGAAGGAGCTGTTTTGGCTGCTTCGCCTAAACTAGAGCTGTCGTTTGTTCAAAACTGAAAATAAACGAACTTTCATCGTGCGAAATGACTTTTACTTTTAAACGTCTGCAAAACATATCTATAATTAATAGAATGTTTCCTTTTTCCTTTGTCAGGCTCATCCTTTGACAGCAGGACAAGCAGAAATGAGCAAGAATAATAATACTTGTAGGTTTCTCAGATTTGACAGTTAAAGGTTTTGCATTTGTACCCGTTCGGGTCGGGGTCGGTCGTCTAGGAAGAGAAAAATTATCAGCGGTGCATGGTCGATGAGTTCCATTCATACGTACTTGTCGGTTTTGTAATCGATGCTTCTTTAACGAGAGGAAAGTTGGTTTGATGGAGCTGGCACCTATGTCACAGAGGAATTATCTTTGTCATAATAGTACAACAAACAGTATCTATCAATATGTTTCTTCGATAGAAACCGCCCTTGCTTTGATTGATTAGAGAATGTTTGAGATGACATTGTCTACCAGCTGGCTATGTAGCGCAAGAAGCGGATGACAATACTTCTGAGAGGAGCTTAAAATAAACATTAATGTATCATTTGAGGCTTTGTTCGGGAATATGGTTAAAGTTATACTAATAAAGATAGAACTGCAGAAAGAATAATTGATAGTGACTTCAAGGTCTTAAGTATAGTCATTATAATTAATATGCCAGCTCCGGTATTGCTTCCTTAAGTTAAGCAGCCTTGTTGCCCTGTTTAATTTTCCTTGAAACTGACAATATTTAGCTAGTTAGCTGTAATCTTCTTAGACTCAGGCCGGGTTTGGAATTAACCGCTTGTATCAAATGCTTAATGGGGTAAGTTCTTGAATTCACCCGAAGAACATAATTCCGTTCGATTTCATTTGCTTACGTCAATGACGAAATGGGTATAATAAATGGACGGTGACCCTCTTAGAATTATTTCTGATTTCTTTAAGGAGGCAAATTAATTTTTGTAAAATAAAATATATCTTTACAATTGTTAATAATAATATTTCAATTCGGTCATTTTGATGGTTTGGCGTAACAATTTTTTTGTAAAAAATATCATAGGACATGTTTGCAGGGACGTCACTGGTGAATCGATATAATAACTACAGATGTGATTTCATATCCTATTAACACAAATCACATTTAAAAATAATGTACAGGGTGTTATGGAAATGACTTACTATATTTAAATGGGTGACTCCTAGGGTATCCTAGAGAAAGTCTACAAACTTTTTTTTTTATCGAATATCTAAATACTAACGTAAAAACCCGTTTTACCCACATACTGTAGCGCCGTTGCATCTGGATTCAGTTAGCAACAATGTGGGTCACTAGGGTATACTAACATTGTTATCAGATCACACCGCATGTTTCGCCCTTGCTTGGATAACTGCCGCGAGCGACTATCGTTGCTTCAGTATGTTTAGAGACTCGGGATGACGCTGTCGAGGGGTCCACGTGCTTGATGTATCCGAATTCTAAACGTTTTGTTAGTTGTAGCATTACCCGATTTTTTTTCTGCTGTGAAATAATTCATAATAAGAAATATTGTATGTTATTTCAAATTTGTGTGATATTACCTGCTGTTGGTTCTGTTGCAAAACGTACTTTTCGTGTTTTATTTTTTTTTTGGAATTTAATTATAAAACGGATTATAAGATCGACGGTAAGAGAGTATGTACCTTAAAATTGTAGTATTTCTTTCCTAAGAAGTTTGAAAAAGAAGTGATAACGCGGGTCAAAGACGTCTTGTTGTTAAAAACTAAATACGTGCGTTTACAATTCTGTGTTGCAATATATGACAACACCGCTTCAATAAACTATTGATTGCGAACGTTCTCAGTAGCGGCCACGTAAATTTTCAGATTTCAATAAAGTGTATATAAGGTTATTTCTCTTTAATTTATTTTCATCCCAGGTTTGCCGGTTTAAATATAAGTAATTTCCGTAACACCCTGTATACACAGATGCATAAAGCATTACTTTTTTTCACGAATGGGAAATTTAAGCGCACGAGCTGAAAAAACTAAAAAATATATATTTGTGTATAACCACTTAGGAATGCATTAAGTTTGGGATAATTGCTTATATCGACTTGATTATTCAGAATTAATATTGATTTTATCTTGGAATAGCATGACCATAAAGTCGAAGATTTAAAAATGTTATACCTTTCTTGAAAATACGTTAACATACCGGTTCGCTAAAGCTCTTCACTTGCTTTTGGTTCAATGAAACTTAAAAAACTTATTATATTCCTTTTGTAAGCGATTTTTCAGGCGATAAATTTTGTGTTGCTTCATTGGCTTCATTAATTATTTGATCTGGAGCGCATTAAAAATAGTTTTCTTCTTCGAAATCAGAACTATTTCTATTAGTTTTTATAACGATCGTAGAAAAAAAAAATCAACAAACTGTAGCAACATATTTGAGCCGACCGTGGACATCTGTTCATACGAACTTTCCTTTATAAATTATTTGAAAGATACGCAAGAAAATACGAACAAACCCATATTTGAGCTAAATTACAATCATTTCCTTAGAACTGCAGTATTAGATTCATGCGCCGTCAAAAATTAATGAATTTAAAAACTTGTTCATAATTAGGAACAAAATGTAATTTCATACGTAAATAGAGCAATATAATTTTATGAACAACGCGTGTAGTTACGTAAAAGGATTATTAAACTATTTAAACCCCTGCGGATTTAAGATGATATTTTGCACACCATTCCAGAAACAAATTGGGTGAAAGCTGAAAATGGAAAACGTTTTGTTCATTTTTGGGTCTTCGCTATATCCGATAAGCCTTGGATTTCGTTAATAAATACTTTATACTTATTTTGGAATGCAAAGTAATATATTCAAATTCCATTTTTTTTCACACTTATACACTCGCCGGCACAAAACTCCGCCACCACCAAGTTTGATATTTTATAACTTTTTTATTTTTTATGCGATTTTCATGATTTTGTTATCAGTTTGTAGGTCCGTTTATTGTGTTTTTCCTTAATTATTTTATAAAGTAACATTTTTCGATTAGGGTATATTATACAGGAGTAAATCGAACTGTTGTTTTTTATCGTAATTTCAAAATACCCTGTAGGAAAATTGAGGAGGATAATTTTATTTACATACTGTTTCTTGTCATCTTTGATGTATTCTAAACATTTAGATTCTTAATTCGTTCCATTATCTCATTTCTGTTGCGAGCTGCAAAAATTTAAATGAACCGCTGATTCGAAGCCTATTTTCATTAAGAAAAATAAATACTAGGTATATCATAAAGTTAATTAACAAAAAAAAAATTTAATATCGTGTATTTCCTCCTCTCACAATAATGACAGCTGGCAGTCTTCATGATACCGATCGAATAAAGTTACTTGTGCTTTCTGGAGGCATAGCCTGATATTCTTCGGTCAGCGCCAGTCGTAAGTCTTGCAAGGTACAGGATGACGACGATCGGACCTTTTAAATTGATCCCAAAAATGGTCGATTGGGTTGAGATCCGAGCAACATGCGGGCCATTCCAATCTTGGAAGTTCAACTTCATCCAGATATTCGTTCACTACATTTTCAACGTGAGGTCCAACATTATCATGCATTAATGTAAATTGCTTCCCAATGAAAGGAGCAAATGAAACAACAACTTCTTGGAGGATTTCCTCAATGTGACGGTGGGCGATTAGAGCTCAACAAAAGATTGGTGCGTGATTCGGTAGAAAAACCAATGACATACATTTTCTAAAAATAACATCGTTTCATTTAAAATGTTGCAGCTCGCAGCAGAAAATGAGATAATGTAATGAATCAAGGAACGAAATGTATTCATCAAAGATGACAAGAAACAGTATGTAATAAAAATTATCCACCTCAATTTTCCTACAGGGTGTTTTGAAATTACGACAAAAAACAACAGTTTGATTTACTCCTGCATAATATAGCCTAATCGAAAAAGTTACTTTATCAAATAGTTAAGGAGAAACAAAATAAATTAATCTACAAACTGATAACAAAATCATGAAAATCGCATAAAAAATAAAAAAGTTATAAAATATCAAACTTAACCAAAATTTCAGGGTGGCGGAATTTTGTGCCGGTTAGGGGAGGATTTCTCAGGATAGAATAATCTAATGCATATTTATTTTCAAATATTCATTCTAGTTTAACAAAGTATGATGAACCGATACTAACCAGTGGTCTTCTGACCCCCGTCATTTAAGCCTAAGAAAATAATGAAAGTTATTTTAAAAGTAGCCTTATAAATACCCCAAAAACGACGCCCACAAGAAATTACCGTTAATGTATAGCAATAAAGAACATTAACGACTCCAACAAAGAATGCCCGGCGTAAATAAAGGAACAGATTTTTCAACGCCAATGGTCTCAGGATTTATCAAGGAAAGCCGAAGATAAACAAAGATAAATATACTCGAGAGAATGCCGTTGAAGGTATACATTTCTATGTCTTATTTATTGTAAAAGCTGAAGGATTCGATTTAGATGCTCGACGTCTCGAAGATATGGAATTATTGGTTTGCTAAATATTCATACCTTTTTTTTAGTAAGAAAGTACACAGCGTATTATAGAAACGGCTTATTATCTTTAAGCGGGCGACACCTTGGGTGTGCTAGAGAAAGCCGACATTTTTTATTCAAATCCATTGTCTAAATACTTAGGTAAAAACCACTTTATCCCAAGTGTTGTCGCGCCATACACATCTGTTTTCAGTTAACAAGTGTACGTGGATCAGTAGGTGAGCAGTGATGCCAGATCACAACGCGAACCTCGACCTCGGCGTTGGAAAACTGGGCTAATTCGGTATGTTTTCATCAGTATATTAATTTTAATCGTTAATGTATTTCTGGCTTTATAAATATGGTGTTAAATTTACCAGTTGAAGCATTAACCGTTTTTTGTTCTGTTGTGAAATAATTTATAAAAGAAATGTCCTGATGTGATCGTCAAATTTGGATGATAGGGGGAAGTGGGGAATTCCGGTCACTTGAAATGCAACAGTGTAAATCTACTCAGTTTGCTCCTCATCGTTCTACCATATAACAATCATCGTCCAAAGTTAAATGCATGTGGTTTCGCTGTGATCACCCCATTGTAATGGCCACAATTTAATCTCAACGGATTTGTCTCTTTTGGTATAACTTTCAGGTGAATCGAAACAAACATAAGAATAATTAATTTTTTTGCATGCCCTTATATCGTACTTTCCCGCAATTAATTGGTCTAATGATTTCTGCGTTTGTAGATATCTAAACCACGAAGTTTAATGTTAGGATTAGGTTTTTATTGCAAGGAGCTTTCGGGTAATACCGGTAAAAACATTGGGACAATACCAGTCATGCTTTAATTGCGAAGGATACGGAAAATGGGGTGAACTTTGGTATGGCTGTACGATGTGTGGCCATTGGATTCATTAATTGTGCAGTGGGTGAGACACTCCTGGAAACTATAAATGCGATATTTGTTTAAGAGAGTAGGACTCTTACTGTCCCCTTCTTTTTCTATTTTTTTCAGTTTATTATCATTTAGATGAACTTAGTAAAAGGCTTAATGATATATTACGTTATTATAAATTTATGTGCTTTATTTCTTTCTTATTTTCAAAAAAAAATTTTTAAGACATTTTTTTGCTATATAAAAAGCTTTAAAATTACCTGAGTAGAATTACCCTCAGGGTGGGGGAATACTGGTCAATGACACCTCATTTCTCAGGTCCTGACATCTCTTTTAAGGTCAATTATTTTAATTTCAATGGAAAACTATGATCTAGTGGATGAGTCAGGCTATCTTCTACTCTATTTACTTATATCAAAAGACCAATATTTTATCAATTATACATAATCTAGTTTAAGTGACCGCCATTCCCCCATTCTCCCCTATTGCTACGTATTGGTCGTATTGCACATTTCTCGCCGTCATTTGAAATTGTAGAAAAAATTGTTTAAAAAGGTATAACAGAATGAAAAAGTGTTAAAATTATAGTATTTTATAGTTTGACGTGTAAATATGACACCACCGGTCATTATTCATTGACGTTTTTTGACACCTACCTCATCTCGCCAGTGCCTACAAGTGGGTTTTCGGGTTTGACATAAAGTGATTTATCTCGTATACAGGGTGTTATGGAAATGACGTATTATATTTAAACTGGCAAATCCCGAGATGAAAATAAATTGAACAAAAATAACCATAAATGGCGCTTTGAATTATTAAGCGAAATATACACTTTATATGAAATTTCAAAATTTACGTGGCCGCTCCTGAGCCCTTCGCCATCAATATGTTATTGAGGGAGTCTCGAGGTTCAAAAGAGGTTAGCGCATTATAGCGATGTTGTCATATTGAAACACAGAATTCTAAACGCACGTGTTCAATTTTTGACAACAAGACGTCTTTGACGCGCGTTATCACTTCTTTTTCAAACTTTTTAGACAAATGAAACTACAATTTTAAGGTACATACTCTCTTAGCTTCGATCTTATTTTAAAATAATCCGATTTATAATTAAATTGCATAAAATAATAAAACACCAGAATCAACAGTAGATAATATCACACAAATTTGAAATCGCATCATAACATTTCTTATTATGAATTATTTCACAACAAAAAAAAATCGGGCAATACAACTATCAAAACGTTTAAAATTCGTATACGTCAAGCACGTGGAGCCCTCGACACGACGTCGTTCCACTTCCCAGTCTCCAAACATACTGAAGTATGAAGGGCACGCCGCCAGTATTCAACCAAGGGCGAGACACGCGGTGTGATCTGACAACACTGTTAGTATATTCTAGTGACCCACAATGTTGCTAAGTGAATCCAGATGGAACGGCGCGTGGGTAAAAAGGGTTTTTACCTTAGTATTTAGATATTGGATTTAAAAAAAAAGTATGTAGACTTTCTCTAGGATTCCCTAGGAGTCACCCATTTATATATAATAAGTCATTTCCATAACACCCTGTATTAATTCAAAGCGCCAAATTTTAATAAAAGGCCCCCACTGCCCAGGGTGCATGTATCACTATTTAATTTCGGATGACAATGAAAAGTAATAGAACACGATTAAGTATCCTAAATACCAAAGAAACTATCTGGAAAATCAATTCTACGCGTATAATTCTAGCAATCTAAACGTTCTAGTATATTCTTATGCTCTGCTTACTTTTTAGAGAGACTGTTTAATATTTTTCATCTTTTTTATGTTACTTCCCATTGCGTTGTCCCGCAATGCAACCTGCAGGCTTAGCGCGATTATGTAAATGTAAAAAAATTTATACTGCTAAATTAAAAATTTAGAAAGAGGGCCAGGTATAGTTTTACATTAGAAAACCAAGTGAATCTAATAAAGTTGCCCGAGTTTAATTAAATTTCGAAAGAAGGCTGCAATGACAAAAAATTTATGCAGGAGTTTTCGCAGGTAACTTGATCCTAATATCAATTTCTTCCTGCATTTAACTGAAAAGCACTTCGCTTATTATATTTACTAAGGCTCAGCTAGCTGAAATAAGGCGCAGCTAGCTGAAATAAGGTGCGGCTAGCTGAAATAAAGCGCAGCTAGCTGAAATAAGGCGCAGATAGCTGAAATAAGGCGCAGCTTGCTTAAATAAGGCGCAGTTAGCGGAAATAAAGCGTTCCCAAATATCGTCTCAGACGAAATGATTGGTGAAACACTAAAGACGGAAACCCACAGCGCGTGGTTTTGAGAGCCTGCAGTGGAACCACAAACAATCGTAATCGACATCGATAGTTTTCCCTTACGCCTTAACTCGAGGCTAAGCTATAAAATTGCAACCAATGACAATCGTCCTTCCGAAATATATCGATTTAATGGAATGGAAACATATCGACTGACAAGTAGACCCCACTACAGCTTGTCGATGAATAGATTAAAACCTAACCTCAAATAGCAGGAATTTATTTTTCGGCGGGAAGCAGTGTTACCAGTAGTACTATAGTAGATTTAGTACATTTGGTATCTGAAATCTAGTACTTTTTCAAAATACTCGATATATCGTGTGAAGTAAAGAGTAAATAATGATTTGAAAATTGTTCATATTTGAAATTGTTATTATTAATCTTATAATATTATTATCGTTTTTCAATCCTTTAACTTTACGAATCAAGTTAGATTAGAAAAAAAACTAAGTATATTTGGCTAAACGTTCGCATAAAATACTGCTTGCTTGGCAACCTGTGATTAGACGTAGCTCTTAAAAGTAATATTTACACATTTTATTTGATGATTTGTGTTTACTGGTTTCTTGGTGTATCTAAAATCTTTGTGAGAATGACCCTCTGATTGGTTTAACATTTTGCTGTCAGCATCATTTTTTTGGAATAAATGTCAGCATACTCTGTAGAATTGTTGATGATAATATAAAAAATATACAAAATGGTGGAAAAGTAAATTTATAATACAAATTTAAAAAAATTTTGTTCCATATTATGACGACTAGGAACAAACTCGAAAAAATTATAAATTCGATGTAACTAGTAAGTCGATGAGGTCCGGGGTGACCACTGAACATGCAAAGAAAGCATCGGCGGGAGATTTAACATCATCAGAAATACTGGTAACAACATCTTGAGCAGAATGATGAGGTTTATTAGCAAATTTGGCAGTCCATTCAAAAGAGTCTTTAATGAAATTTATTAGGATAGTAATTCATCTTCGCTATAGGGTTCATAAATTCTAGCACCGTTTATAGTAGATGCGCATTCTTTATGAAAAAATAAATATGAGTATAATCCTCTAGTCTAGAGGGTTGTTAACAGTTTGCGTGCAAGCGTTGCCGTCCCGTTCCTCGAGAACGTCTACAGATGGAGCATTGGAACTAATTGAGTGAAGATCTGAAGGAAATTCCTCTAAAAGGGTATAGAGGTTATCCAAAATTAATTTATTTAGGTCCATCACTCAATCTAAAATATGAATAAAAAAAATTAAACTCATATAGTCCCTTTTGGACGTTTTTATCTAAATGATATCTGATGAAAATCCTTGGAATTGTGGTCATTTTATGGAACCACATGTCTACAAAGGATCAAAGAATACTGAATAATAAAATGGAATTGATGTGATTGGTCGCACAGTAAGTAATGAATAATTATTCACTAATAGTACATGCCTAACATGCATTTTTTACCGTGAAAAAACAAATAATTCGATGTTCCTTATTAGCCCCTGCGTCTTTTCTATTCTCTTGATATTAAGGGCCGGAAAGTTAAATGGTTAATGTTTTTCCCCGGGAGCGAATTACTCCATCCGGATACCGGATGCGACGAAAATAAAACTTAGTAAACAGACACTAAAGGTCTCAAAAAGGAGTCAATTAACTTTTATACATGCGTAGAAACTTCTTTATAAATATATCTTACGAAATGAAATGGCGCTGAATAGTATATTACATTAGTAGAGTGTTGAAAGTTCACTCTTCACTTTCACACAAGTAATGAAATAGTAAATTACATAACGAGTGTTGGAAGTGGCAGATTTCAAGCGAGGAGGTATTTAACGCTCCAGTCGAGAGCTGACATTCGTCGAGTTTGAGAAAGTCACTTTCAAACAAGGAATGTACACAATTTTTCCTACACTTTCCAATTATTTGAACATTTTGGCTTGCTTACCTGGTTGTAAATAAAAATAATAGCTATTCTCCTATGTACTTACGCTAATTACTATGCATGTTGTGTATACATCTGTATAGTTCCTGATTTATTAATTAGACCAATACTGTTGTTTCACCTAATCTAAGAACTTTTTTTATTTCTTAAAACTTTTATTTAGATATTAATTAAAGCAAACAAAGTGGACGTATTCTTTCCGCTGGTCTGCTACACTGCCATTCAACAAATACTTATAAACAGGAAGAAGACAAACAGCGGTATTCACAAACGAACAAACCCGGCATCCATTACGCCTGGCATCAGCTGACAAGCGCACGTGCGTTTCAAATGTCACTTTTGTCCAAATTTTTATTACTGTCAATATTTTAAAGTGACATTTAACTAACAAGAAACATTCAAAACCCTTTTATTTGATTTACTAAGTGGTGAAAATCAATATTATGATTCTGATATGTTTTAAGCTGTAAATATCACTTTAAAATAATCCTTACACACTCTTATATCATTTATTGAACTAGTAACGTAAATACAAATGAAAAATTAAACTTGGCCCCATATGATTTAGGAAAAGAAATTATTATCGATGCTTACTCTCAGTAAAGATGAAAAATAAATATTTCAATTACAAACTACTCACTTGCACCAAAAAGGAAACAACGTTTATCGTGAAAAGATTAGAAAATTAAAAATTATTTTAAAATCTAAAGGTGCTGCGTCTTTTCCACCATTTTAAATCACATCAGGCGTTGCTTGATTTCCATTCACGCCAGACGAAGCAAGTTAGCTTGTTTAACAATTCGTGCTGTTCGCATTCTATGCCTGTCTCTGTCTGCAGCAACCTTCCTCAATTCAGTAAAGTGAGACAAATATGACCAGGATCAAGTCGCCTGCATAAACACTCACTTTTTGGCATTTCATATTAACTCTACGTAAGTCTGATATTGACGCTTAAATGATGTGTGAAACAGATAGATAAAAGTAAGTTACTTGTGAGCGCATGGAGCAGAGTAGACTTAGCATCACTTCCAAGGCCTTCTTACGTGTTTCGATCCCCCCCATAAGCAGTCTCACCGGGCTGCTGTCATCGCGAGTGTCTGCTGTCAGTTCTTGGTTTGTCTTCTTTCCGTTAAGAGGGCCACCAGCGCCGTTCGTGTAAAAACTATCTTCGGCCATTAAAGTTCTAGGAGCCGAACCGTTTATTTATTATTTTCCACAACTTAAATAAATATAAATCGAAAAACCTTCACAATAAACAAAAATTTACAACAAAGCATCACACTTGGAAACTACATGGCAGTAACCGCTCGTATAAACCTAGTCCATAGTAATGACAAAATAAGTTACTTATTTTTAATCTCTTATTTTTATCGTAAATGTAAATAAATGTACATAAAACTAAAATTATGAATGCGGTAGGGATGAAATGTAATGTAAATATGAATAAATAGATGCATTTGAGGTTGGGGTTTTCACTAGCAAGATCCTTGGTTTAAATCTCAATGGAGATAAAATTGTTTTTAAAGTTTGTTATTTTTTGTATTTAAATAAAGGTTAATATAATTTTTTATCTGTATAAAGATTCTTTGTTTATAGAAAACGTATACTGTACAAGTCCAGTGGAATGTCCATATCCACCCTCGTTGTACAAACTACCATAATTATATACCTACTTAAATTATATACCTATTCACATTAGATTTACCTGTAAAGTTATCACTTATCTCTTGTTCTCGTTCTCTTAGTCTAAGCGTCGGAAAGTTAAGGGTTTAATGTTTTTCCCCAGACCGGATAACTCCCTCCGGATGCTAAGAGAAATAAAACTTTGTTACCTCAGTAAACAGTTTACATTACACTCAAGCGGAAGTTAGCTTTTCATAGGAGACGCAAACTAAATCTAAAGAAGTATTCGATTGAAGTAGCCTTAACTTGACGCTAAATTCCATTATAAGACTAAGTACATAATACTAAAATGTGTAAAGATATTCATTAAAGTTATATTTTGCCATGCCAAGTTCAGCTGACAATACCGAATTAAAGACAATAAATCAGTGGTCAAAGAACCTATCAAATGTGGGTAATTTTTTTACAAACCGCACACTTTTTAACCTTAACATTTTAGAATCGTCTGAAAAATTTTTATTTACAACCATGCAAGGTGGAAGTTGACGTTTTTTTTACTTTTACTTTCCACCCGGGTGGAAAGTAAATTATGTTTTTTTATTTTTTTTAAACATCGATATCTCAAAATAATATACAAACACACTTTTTTTAAAATGCTAATAGTTTGTGTGTTTAGATATGTCTACTTTTTCAATAATTGACAGAGTGGCATTGAATATTGTGACAAAATAGTTGATATCTTCTTTGTGTTGGCATTTTCACTGAAATAGCGCCGACTCAGAATCAGGATTTTAAACTTTGTTTCCCGTACACAATTCTTTGTCATATCTCGGGCGGCTTTTAGTTGGCAGAAGATATTCTGCTTCTCGAATTTCTGGTGGAGTAGCAGCAAAATCAAATTCCTGATATGATAGCATTTTTCTCTTGTTAAAATAATATATTGTTTAGTTACATGGAAACCATACTCGTATTCAAAAAACGATATTTGCCATCTTGATGTGTATTATTATCTACGTTATTTTACCACTTGCGGTTATTTGAAATTTCTGTCTAATTTTTCAATGGAAAAGTCAAAATGGCATGTATCTTTTATTAATAATTTTAAATCAAAATAATAAGAAGTGGATGTTAGATGTGGTTGTAAATAAAATAGTATATAAACCTCGGTGAAAAGTTTCATCACTGTCTCCAGATTTACAACTAAACACTTCGGTACGTAATATACTATTACAATTTGTATACATACAATTAGTTGACACGTATTTCAGGATTTTACAATATTTTCTGAATTGGACTGTACTGGAATTTGCTGGATTCTCTCCAATCTTCCCATACTTGAAATTTAATAGCTCTAGTTGTACTGATCGTATCAATGTGGGTCTTTTTATTTAACACTTTCGTATGTTAGCCAGTCGAAGTGTATTAAAAAAAGTTGTCATTGAACAAATGAACAATAATAACAATTTATTTATTTAAATAGTTTTAACATGCTCGCCCCCCATCTTAAATTAATTTTAAAAAATATCGTTTTGTTCTTTATTCTCTTATCTGCAAAAGCCAATTTACGAAAAAGTGGCACCTCTATTAGAGCGGTAATTATTAAATATTTTCGATCGTAAGTCGACCAGCGCGCGAAGAGTGAAGTGCGGGTCCAAGCGTGGCAAAATTACACTTTAGAATAATGGATATTAACTGCATCGAGGTCGATTATGGATGGCTCGACCAGTCGCACTATTTAAACAATTGAGTTGTTATTGTTTTGCATTTATTCACAATGACAATTTTTTTTAATACCTTTCAAAAGCTAATAGAACAAAGTGTGACCGACATAGAAACGACACGACCAGTACAACTGGAGATATGAGAAAATTGGAGAAAATGCAACAAATTATCAACAATTCATGGGTGAATATTTTGAAAAATTAATTTTATTCAACAAAATCCTGAAATACGTCTCAACTAATTTTAACTATACAAGATAAGGAGGGCCAGTACAGGGATCTCGGAAACCGTAAGAGATACGAAGTCGGTTAAATGGAGGTAAAGTTGTGCTTTTACGTGCCTAATAATGTGCCGTTTAGAAAAACTCGGAAAAAACCGAAATTCTGAAAAATCGTTTTATTTTTTTCCTGGGTTTGTTTGAGATCGAATTCGAAAGTAAATTGCACTTTTACATTGCCACTTTTTCCGCTCTATCTAACAGCCTTAATTGTTTTGTAATCCGAAGAGTCGTCTTCTAAGGGCCATTATCAACTTTCTTTTTTTAAATACGGTCCTGTTTTTCTGAAATTGGAAATTGAGAGCTTTTTTCTCCCGAATGCAACGATATATGTCACATTGTGGTTTAATGACGTTTCGAGGGTTTTTTGAACAACATCAGGAAATTTTGGGATACGGTCCTCTATTTCTCCTAATTTTATAAATAATATCTCATAAGTAAGCTCTAAATTTTTACTTATGTTGGACTAGTTCAATAAATAACAAATAATTTAATAATAAACCACAAATAAGTGAACAAAATACAGAAACATTATTTCAAACTTCTGTTGATGTGGGATTTAAAAGAAAAGTAGGCGCTTGAAACAAAAAAATGAAGATGGTGACGCGTGATTTGTTTCACTTGACATTCCCATGGTGATCGTTTGAGAGCGTTTTAAGAAGTTTTCTATTTTCCAGAAAATATGGAATATAAATTTACAAATGCAGAAAAGTTTGATATTCTATCGCATGTTTTATTTTATCTCAAAAAAACTGTTATGCGGCAGTTAGAAGATGTTATTTGTGCTCAGAGAATATCGGAAATCATTTTGAATACCTGATTTGTTGGTTTTATTCCTGTTTTGAAATGATTTTTCTTCACTTGTTTATGGTTTATTATTAAATTATTTGTTATTTATTGAACTAGTCCAACATAAGTAATTTAGAGCTTACTTATGAGATATTATTTATCAAATTAGGAGAAATACAGGACCGTATCACAAAATTTCCTGTTGTTGTTCAAAAAACCCTCGAAACGTCATGTGTCATACATCGTTGCATTCGGGAGAAAAAAGCTCTCAAATTCCAATATCAGGAAAACAGGACCGTATTTAAAAAAAGAAAGTTGATAATGGCCCTTCGAAGACGACTCGTCGGATTACAAAACAATTAACGCTGTTAGATAGAGCGGAAAAATGTAAAAGTGCAATTTACTTTAGAATTTGATCTCAAAAACCCAGGAAAACAATAAAACGATTTTTCAGAATTTCGTTTTTTCCGGATATCTCCGGAACTACTCGGAATTTTAAAACATTTTAAACGGCATATTATTAGGCACGTAAATGCGCAACTTTACCTCCATTTAACTGAGTTCGTATCTCTTACGGTTTCCGAGATCCCTGTACTGGCCCTCCTTATCTTGGACACGTTGTATAAGGCAGAAAAATTTCGGATGATTCTAAATTGTTAAGGTAAGAAAGTGTGTGGTTTAAAAAATTACCCATATGTTATGCATCTTTCTCTTCCCTTAATGTTGAGTGACAAGTAATCCTAAGTACGCAATAAAACACCCTTAACTCAAGGGACACATGAAAGGATAGAGTAGTTATTTTTAACACCGCCGAAATTACCTTAATGTCAGCTTTCTTAAGGCCATTTTTCTGCTTTCTGCTTTTATATTTTTAGACACGCGAGATAACGGAGGGGGTTACCTTTTCAGTAGACTTAATGTTTCTTAATAAAAAAAAGTTGGAAAGTTAAGTGTTTAGGGACTTTTCCACAAACGGATTAGTTAAATAATGAAAACGCAAAGCAATTTTTGTCTTCTTCTGGTAAGTTTTTCTTCTTCACACTAATGAATTTCAATTTGAATTTTAGTCACGAACGGTAGTCTCACGATTTCATGTAGAATTGACCAGGCTAATTAGAAACATGTCCGCATGAAAGATTAGCAGTGGCGTGCAACTTTTTTTGTAACAAATATCAGACGTGTTGGCATGATTTCGGTTCTGGTCTGGTCGTCGTTGATTCACGTCGTTGGTTGGCAACCAATTCGGCACCAATACCGGCGGTGTTGCCTATATGACGGCGACAACATTGTACGCAAGACAACCGACGAGCGATCTTTAAAATATGATCGGTAAACTGTGCGCACCAACCCATTTTTTCACTCATAAAATTTAACGTTTTACTGCAAACCCCATAAGTTGTACGGTATTCAGGTCGGTGGGGACACCCCAATATACCAAAGTTTTAACATAAAAAATGTTCAACTAAAACCACTAATCGTCGTAAACCACTTTCAACTTCACTGATTTTATTTTTTACTTTCTACTCTTCTAACTGCAAATATTTTTGGCACAGTGTCAAATAATTTTTTATTTGGCCTCAAGATGAAAAACACATTTTTAACTTACACGCAATTTAATTTCCGAAAATTTCCGAGATTGCCGCGTTTTACAGGGCAAATTAAATTATTTTCCGAGACATTTGATTTTATTGCCATTTGATGAACATTTTTGTACACGCCCGATTCCACGAGAGACTGTTTGATCGTACTTTACTGCTCAGCCAAATATTTTACAGTGCTTTTGGTAGCAAGGCAAATATTTTAGACTTTCTATGACTGGGCATGTATAGGTCGACAACTTTATCTGTAGCTACAAAAGGAATGCGGGCAAGAAAATTTCTTGGGTTAACAATGTTGTCACCTAAATTAAATTTTAATTTAATAACATGTTACCAAGTAAACCCTAAAATAAAATTTACCCATTTAAAGTAAATTGTCATAAGTATATAAGAAACTAATATTCTATTATAGTTTCAATGTTCTTAAAACTTTCTTTTCATACTATTTATTTTAATATTTAAATCCAAAATAACATATTTTTTTATCAAAGTACTTCTAATCTAAAAATATTGCAACATGGTGCAATATCAACTAACTGGTGGCTAGAGCTAATTTGATAGGTTATATCCCAGACAAAGGATGACGACACGAGTCTGGTGACACGCCCATTGTGCCGGCGTGGTTGTTCGGCGATGTCCAATATGCTTCATTCAATTGCGTAGTGATAGGGTTTGTTTTAAAACTGTGATAATTAATGAATATACCCTGGTAAAACCCCCTTCATAGTCAAACCAGTGAAGTGATTGCCAATGTGTGCAGGGTGTGTGAAAAGGAATCACAAATTAATACATTTAAATTGCCACTTAAGCGAAAGCTAGAAAGGATCGCAATGTATACGGGAGTAAGCGTGGGTGAAGTAAAAAACATTCGCAAATAAAATACTGAAAGGAAAGAAAATAACCCGGATCTATTCTTGTCATCTCCTGTCAAAAAAGGGCCCGTCTCTCTGCTGTCGAAAAAATCGAGGACTTCGACTTTGGCATTATTAGGAAAACAATACAAAAGTTTTATTTGGAACCAAAAGTGGTTCCAAAAGTGATTCCAACCTTAAAAAAATTGCTGCAACAGCTGAGAAGTGACATAAACTTTCCGTTTCCCGTGAAACTTTGAGATACATGTTGAAATCAAATGGATTTTATTGGCGAAAATGCGAAAATAAGCGAAAAATATTAATGGAAAGGCCTAATATATTGCACTGGGGATACAAATATATTCATGCCATGAAAAAATATATATTGCCACTGGTGGGTGGAACAATTGAATAACTTTTCTAACTAAAATTTGTGGTTCTATATCCTATTAACACATACCAAAATTGAAATAATATCTAAAGTACTGTCGGAGATATTAAAAAATAACCATTTAAAAAATAAAAATTCAACACCCTGTAGCAAAAAATTTAAGCCGTTGCGAACATATGTTCATATGTACTTTTCTTTCTAAAATGACCTAATTAATCACACCCTGAAATATTAGCACGTCATTAAGGAACACCCTGTATATTTTTCTCGTTTATTAACTCAAGGTGCAATTTATTTTCATCTCAGGATGTGCGGGTTTAAATGAAACAACGCAATTCTATAACACTATTCGTTTCAATTTTAAAAAAATATATATATTTTATAAACATATATAACTAGAAAGAGGTAAAAATATCACTTTTTTAAAAGAACAGAAAAACAAAGTCCTGAAAACTGTAATTTCCGAGATAATTTACGAGCGTTTTAGCGAGCGCCATAGATGTTTCAAAATTGCGAAAGTATATTGTTAAAATTCGAAAAATAAATCACTTTGGCGCTTTAGTAAGTTAGCTTGGAGAGCTGGATCAATTTTAACAGATAAATTACCGTTTCTTATCGGCTAAAAGAAATTAAAAAGTTGTTCTCAAGGATAGAACATGGCTCGAAGCCAAAAATATCCATTTAGAAAAAGTTAAGTTTTTCAGCAGAAGACAATTGTCCAGTAAATGCAAATGAAGATAACACCGGAAAAACAATTTTAAACAAATTTATGCCATGGAAAATTTCTGTCCACCATATTAGCTACGGCTTCTTTATTGTTGTGTTTTAGTATTACAATCAGTGGCGGTACTTCCACAGGAGCACATGCGCACGTGCACCCCCAAAACAAAACTAATAAAAAATATTAATTTATATTCATTATTTATCGTATAAAGTCCGACCCTCCCTAATATTTTATCGTACCGTCAAACTAAAAAAGTCCGACGCTCCCTAATATTTTATCATCCCGTCAAACCAAACTCTCTCGGTCGAGGTAAATGACGATTATGACGAGACTTGCTCGCACGTGCGATTAAGTAGTGCAGTTTCTCTGTAGTAACAGGTGGCGGGTGGCAGCGGGGGATAGCGGGGCTATGGCGATTTCACATGGAAGGGGCGCACAGTTTTTGTGTGCACCCCGCTGTTGTGTGTTCGTGCATCTAGTTAGAAATTCGAGCATGTATATTTTAATATTATATATTTATTCAGTTAAAATGAATAGTTGACGGTGGACTATTTAAGAAATAACTTTAGCTCTTTGAGTTTGGCGCAAAGAATTGAAGTGAAGAATGCGGGAACACCTAAACCCGAGATTAATTTAACGCAGGCCACAAGGGGTAAATCTAGGGACTTTAGAAAATTTAAAAATGAAATAAATGAAAAAAAATTTATAGAGGGTATTCCAAACTTAATGAGGCTGTTATTGATCAATTTTCTACAATTAAGAACCGAAGAATGGACTTAGTACCTTAACCTTCCTTTGTTTGGTGTCAAAAGGCGTATATAATGCACAAAATTGAATTCCGCCAGAATAATCCGAAATAATTAAAACTGCATAAAACAAACTTATTTCAACTTAGAAAATTTGCCAACTGGACCTGTTTTCACGTACGCTCGAGGAAACTCAACAAAATTTAATCCGCTTCTCGAGAAAAGTTTTTATGTAATTTTCCCACTTTGTCTGCGCCGCGATATATAATAAAGGCTTAATTAAAGTTTTTAAATGTAGTTACAAAATTGAATTAGCCAGTTTAATAAAATTTCCGTTGATTTGTCCTGCAAAGGACCTTTTTGCATAAGATGTTAATTCCGTTACCGTGTTTGCTTCAGAACCATTAGCGGAAAAGTTTTAGAACTAGTTGACTTACGAATTGTTTTAAATTAACGAATTACAAATTTCCTTTAAATTTCAAATTGAAACAAACTCAGTAACAAGCATTGACTTGAAACAAGCATTGACTTGAAACAAGCATTGACCCGGTATTTCTATTTGAGGAGCACGCGTGCAAAACCGGATATATCCACTTTTTACACAAAATCACTTTTCCGAGGTTTTCGAATCAATTTCGTGGGATCTATCGACTGATCTATTTATTTGCGAGCAAAACCTGATATAACTCGTTAAAATGGTTAGGAAAAGTTAGCTCTTGTGAACAAAACCGGTTATAACCAAATTTTTGTAGCGTATATAACCACTTTATCCAATATCTGCACTTTTCCCTCGTTTATTTTTAGTTTCTTAGAGACATTGTTACTGTAACCACGTGTTTATATCTTGCCCACATTATTTGACTTACGTAATACGTAACGCATTATGGATGTAGGGGATATTAGTGTAGAAGAAGGAAACGATGGTTGGTTGGTTGGTTGGTTAAAGGCGGGGGTCCGTTTAAAGGCCTGAACTTCTATCACTGCAGCCTTCCGGCTTATTGTGTACCCCGATCTTGTTAGAAGATGTTTGTTCCTTCTATGAGGTCCAGTAACCTTCTACCAAGTTTGTCATGTGGGAGGTTGTCACCCCATTGTATGTTCCCGAAGATATTTTGTCTTCCAATTACGGCCCGTGCGTGTATTTGACCAGGTAACCCTTGCCATCGAGATAGGTGTTGTTTTTTCGACCATCTATCTAATGTTGTTTTCGTTGCCTGTTTTGATATCCCCAAGGCCGGTGCGGGACCCCTGAGATTTTGGGCGGATCCGGCTCTCGCTAGTTCATCCGCTTTTTCATTTCCTAATATCCCAGAGTGACCAGGGACCCACAAGAGCTCTATCTTGTTCCCCCTAGCCGCCAGTACTTTTAGGTTGGTATGGCACTCCTGTGTAAGTTTGGAAGTAAACCGATTGGAGTTCAGAGCCTTTAGAGCAGCTTGGCTGTCCGACAGGATGTAAATCTTTTGGTTGTGGTAGCCCTTTTCAAGATTTTGTAGCACGCATGCTTGTATGGCATGAACTTCCGCTTGGTATACTGTGGAAACGATGGTAGTAGAAGAAGGAAAAATAATGAGACAACCAAACAAGAATATGTGGACCTTTATTCGGAAGTAGGATCTGTAAAATCGCTTGGTTTGGATTGGCAGATGTATACGATAAAAGAACTTCTAAAGGTATTTAAAAAGGTTAAAGGAATTTCCAATTGCGAGAGAATTTAATTGCAAAAATGTATAAACAAAAAAATGAAGTTACTGTTAAAATAAGAACTCTTCAATACTATCGATTTATTTCACATAATACTTGGCAATCTCTGTTAAAAAAAGAAAAATTTGACAACATTCAGCTAAATATGTGACGACTTGGTAACTTTGGTAACTCTATCGCAGACAAAAAGGAAAAAGTTTACGCCACTTGATGAAGGAGCATTATGGGGAAGAATGGGAAAGTAGGGAGGATCTTCTATGGTATAGGAACCTACTGCAGGTCAACAGTGAGGAAAAAAATGAAGATGGAGAAAGAAATAATAACCAGGACGCTGAAGACAGGGCATGTGATTGTTTAGAAGAAGAAACTGCCGTACACATTTAAAAATATATTTTGTTTATTATTTAAAAATAATTAAAATGCCTATTTATGCCTTATTTGGGTGCAAAAACGAATATATCCATTTTTTTTCGTGATTACACAGAGCATTTCACTTCTTTTATGAAAAAATATATATTACTCTGATTAGTAAAATAAAAAAATAAAAACTCTTATTCAAAAAAATTTAATATTTTCAAATTTTTATATTGGCACATTTTTAACGTTTCCTGAACATTTTACAAAACTGGGTATACCCGGTTTTGCACGCGAGCTCCTCATTTGTTTTGTACACATCAATGTGATACCTGTTAGTACCAAAATAATCACATCAAGAACGAGATGGGGATTCTATCTGTACAGGCACAGTCTTGCCATAAACAATACTTACTGTAACATACAAGCACTGAAAAACAACAAAGAATTGTGTTTAACAATAATGACAAATATGACAGTTGTTAATTCGGTAGTGTCAAACGTGAAAGCAGTTATGAAAGACGGCTCTTCCATTAAGGGATTTATAAGAAAGAAAAGGTATACTAATTTCCAGAGTTCCCACATTGTTTTTCTGGAAAGTTGTTTACAAACTACCTAAGAATGTGAGTTGTTTATTCTTTAAGGACTATGAACCAAAGCATTGATTTAAAATCCTTGGTAATAAGGAAAAGATAATCTTATACTGGTAAGTTTATTCAGTGATTGAGTATTTATTTTGTTCGGGATTGTATTTTATCTGGAGAACCTGACAAGCAAAGGAATAAACGCTCAATTTTTTTATACGTATTAGTAATATCTATTTTTGAAAGCGTATATAATTTCGTGTAAATGCAACAAAATTCCACCATATCTGAATTTGGCTTAAGTTTTTCTTCTTCCTCGGCAACGTTGTGGGATTTGTATGACACACATATTCCGTAAACAAATCAAGATAAATTATTCGGTATCTGTTCCAGACATCCTATCTGCCTAATAAATCGTTTGTATTTATATTTTTGGGTTTAAAGTTTACTGCATACAGCACGACTTTCTTTTGTGAAAGGGTAAAAAACAGGAAACGGTAGAATTTGGTTTGCAAGAACTGGGAAAATTCAAAACGGTCAAAATTAATCATTATACCTCGATTTGTTCGTATTGTGATTTTCTATTAAAGTTATCAGTTATTGTTCATTCAAAGAATGGTCATTTGTTATTGTAAGTCAATTTAATGAGCAATCACAGAAAATTTTGTTGATAAGGTAGATTTATTGATAGATTATATGAACCATGGAGTGAATATATCAGAGCTAGTTTAACTATTTTTTTTTTTGAGAATCTGCACACAGACACCTTACAGATGCGGCTGCAAGGTAGTGTCGGGTTTGTGCAACTTGTGGGGATTATACCAAACCATCAATATCTTCTTTTCTGAGGGAAAAGAACCGCCTCTGAAGGAGGCGACTAAACTCACCGTGTGAATCAGGTTAGAAACATTTGACTCCTTTTCAGTAGAGTGTGTTATTTTTGCATCATGTATGAGTGATTAGTTTTAGCTTTTAGCTATACATTTATGTTGGGTGCCAGCTCTTGAATCTTTCCCAATCGAACCTAATCGAATGAGCAAAATTTAAGAGCTCCTGACGTATAGGGTAGAGGGTAGGCGTAAGTTGTCTTATTGGTTTGTTGAGTGTTATTTTAGTTATGCTAGACAAGGTATTAGTGTTTTTCAGAATTGTTTTAGGATCAATCACGAATACGATTGATCCAGTCTTTAGGTAGTGTGTATGTTGTGTTTGGCAATGCGTGTATGTGAGATAAAACAATCTTACTGTTGTTTGCTATGTTAGCCTTAGTGTGGTATTTAGCGATAGTTTTGTCGAGAAACTCGGAAATTGATTCAATTTCGAGATCTCGGTATACTATGTCGTTTCTAGTGTATCGTGGAATGTTTACTATGATTTTTAGTATCTTGTTTTGCATCCCTTGGACCCGCTTCAGGTCCCACTTGCTCATAGTGCACCATGCTGGTACTTCATATGTCATCGCTAATCTGATAAAGGTTTTGTATAGGGTGACCTTTGTCATTGGGTTTAGTTTGCTGCGCTTGTTAAGCAAACTGTAAATTGCGCCGAGTTTTTGATTGGCTTTCTTTAGTATGTTGGCTGTATTCACTTTCTAATTGAGCCTTCTGTCAAAGTGTAGACCTAGGTATTTGACACTTTGTCTCCAGTCTATTTCTTTGTTTCCAACTTTGATTTTCCCTTCCGGGAATTTACGGCACGATTTTGAAAAGAAAATTGCCTGGGTCTTGTCAGGGTTAATTTTGATCATCCATTTGCTTAGCAATTTTTGGAGAAGAGAGGCTATGTTCCTTTTGAGCCTGGACGTTATTATCCTAGGGGTCTTTGATGTCACTGCGATGGCCGTAGCATCCGCGTATATGTATTTTAGTTTAACTAGCGTATCTAAGATTACAAGTATAAGATTAGTTATCTTTCAATTGCTCCTTTCTTTAGACCAATTATTGGAAGGAGGTTCTTAAACCTTGTTTTGTATACTTTTTCAGACTTATATTATTTTTTAAGAATTAATTAAACTTCCACTGTCAAAAAATGAGTTTATCACAAAACCGGTCTTTAAAAATAAAACTTTTAAAGCCACTTTAGCCCTGAATAACTGAGATAAGAACAAAAGAGGGTCAATCAATCAATTTCTTTCCATTAATCTTGTTTTGTTCTTTAAAACATTTTGCCAATCCATCAAAAATTCATACGTGCATAGTGTTAAGCCTGAGAATATAATTTATAGAATATCAAGTTTGGTGAAGTGTGTCTTGAACAAGGTTTATTCATTATTTTATTTTTTGCCTGGTTTATGAAGTTGTAAAAGTGATTTTTATATATTTTTATATAAAAGATAATAATAATATTCGGATTCTGTAGATAAAATGATGGAAAAGTTCTGTTCCAAACGAGATTCTATCCATATAATCAAATCCTTAAATTTTACTCTATTAACCAACTTCAAAAGAGAGGAGGTTCTCCATTTAAACTCTTATGATTATTGTAATTATATCCGGAGCGACTGAACCAATTTTAGGCCTAATAAGACCGAGAAGAAGAAATATTAAAATTGTTAATACGCGAACAAACCCTTTATTCTCTAAACATGAAATTGAATAGCAAAGGAAAGGTGAGAGAAAGATAATCTACAGTGAGATTAAAATCAACCCTAATGTGTATCCAGAAATGTATAATCGACAGTATACGTTATTACTAATTAAAGCATTAGCTGACTCCGACCTTCCACCACAGTTATACGGAATTCTAATGGCATTCCCGAATGCATGATTTAAAATTAATTTAAATTTTTTACATGTTAGAGAATGTACAAAGGATATTTTCCGACAAAACTAATTAGTCTCCCAGAGGTAATACATAATTTAAGAAAGCTGGAAATCCAGCGTTAACGTAATCACGTAAAATATTTTCTACAAACCGGGGGGGCTTAATCGAAGTACAATAATATAGATGGGAAGGCAATTTCTTGAATAAAATTAGGTGCGTGGAGGGTATTGGAAGAACAACAGAATTTAGTACGTGGGTAAATCTTTAAGCTCACTTTCTTACTAAATAATTTAGGTACACACGGCACTACAAGAATTTTATGGCAAAGAAACATGTTCCTCTGAGTACCTATTGACTAAGGCATTCATCGAATAAAAAATATGCTTCCATTTTTAACAGGATATTTAAATTTTATAGATTTTCGCCGTTCAGGCGTTGGTTAATTTCGAGGTTAATTTTCTTTGCACATTCTCCACGTGTGTCTGATTGGTTCTGTTTTCTTTTCAGCCCCAAAAAATAACTGAAGCACTTGACTTACAAAATATTTCAATTACTTCTTTTACCCTGTAATTAATCACATTAATTACGTTCACTACGTAACTGCACAAATCGGAACGAAATTACAAAGTTGGAGATACCAAAATAACGAGAGACACGTGAAACTTAAGGCACGTGGAGCAGTCAGAAGAGTATTCTTCGGGTGCTGTGGGGAGGACTATAAGGTCAATCATCCTTCGTTTGAGGTTAGGACGGCGCTCCGGTGTCAGCATACCTGTTGGGGAACCTCCAGGATCATTGTTCCGAGTCGTGGCTTCGTCCATTAAGGAACCCGGATGATTTAGTGACAAAGCATCGGAAGCTAAGTAAAACTAGGTTAGAACTTGGCCCCGATACCATATATATGTAATTCTTGAGAGACATTTAAAAACAATCGTTAAATAATCAATTTTATACTTATAGTTTTGTGTAATAGCGGCGTATTGTGAAAGGGTTGCAATTCTTTAGCCGGTTTATAAATTTGGTATATATATGTTTATGCGTATGTTCATTTATTTACCTTCTTAGGGCGTGTTTCCCATTGAATATGAACGGTTCAAAACCAACTTTAATCGCTTTATTCGCACACGTGCCACTCCCAGAGTGCCTTAAAGGAATCTTCTTATAGCGCTTGTATTTAATTATAAATAAAAAAAAAACATAACATTCCTTTAACTCTCCTACTAAAAGTTAAAGCGGGCCAAGGATGAAAAACAGAGAATTTAAATACAAAGGGATAAACCTTCTAATTGACTTTAAAAGATGGGTGGGGTCTGTTATTAGCTGTGAACGGCGGATGGCGGAAGGATGGCGATTAACATTGGAAAAAGTTGGAGGAGCTTTTATTAGATTTTCCCTAATTTCCATCAGTAGCTACCCAAATCTTTAAAGATTTTCACTTCGGTGAAGCGTCAGTTTAATTGATGATCATTACCGATTTTAATGGAGTTTTTACTAGGTAAAGTTAAATTAGATAATGTCATTTTCAAATAGATAAAACAAAAAGTTAATTGGTTGCTATTGTAATAAGGCGAAAGGTGTGTAAACAGACAAGAGGTGTTCCAATATAGGGTTTATAATACCCTACGTTGGAAGCTTATCGGCCAATTCTCGAAAACTCCGGACCTTTGAATGGTATCGCGGGAATCGCATGTAAACAAAGTCACGTTATTTTTCTACTATCTTTAAGAAACGAATTCTTTAAAAAGTGAAAAATGGATCAGCTACTGACTAAGCCCGATGCGTGCCTGACAAAGTTTTTATTTTTAAATAGTAAAGGTAATAAAGCAATAAAAATGTATTTCTGAAAATATGTCACATAATTCATCCGAAAGACTAATGTTCTTAGGATCCCGCTTGCTTTACTACTCATGTAAAGTTTGTTTCACGAAAAATGGATATAACTTAATGACTGCCGTAAGAGTACCTGGGCCATCCCAGTATTTATGACCGTTTGTTGTTATTATGTGGAAAGGACCGGATTGTAATAATTATAATTAAATATAGGCACATCAGGTAGGTTAGGTGGCTTAATTTATATTTAAATATCTTTTTGTGGTAAAATTTGTTAGTTTTTGAGGAATGGTCTTTTACCAATTCCAATTCCTCAGAATAGCGTGATAGTAATGGACAATGCGAGCTAACAAAGTCGCCAATTACATAAAGCTCCAAGCTCAAATAATACAAAATTGGTGATTCAGAACTACATGGCGGCGAATGATATATATTTTGAAGAAAGTTATAAAAAAAGTGATCTTTTAGAAGTTCTAAAGACATTTTGTATAAAAAAAGTATATGTTTGTGACACATTGGCAGAAGAAATTGGACATACAGTGCTACGGCTCCTCCCACCCTATTATTGCATTTTTAACCCCATAGAGCATATGTGGCACCAGTTAAAATCACTGGTTAGGTCTGAAAATATTTCTCCGACTTTAAGTTCTAGTGTTGTAGAATTAATACGAAAATGCTTTAATGATATTCCCCCAGGTAGTTGGAAAAATTCAGTCCGTCACGTAATAACTGTAGAAAATTCGTATATTAGTCTGGATCGTATAATTAATCCAATTATAATTAATTTTGATGAGGATAGCGATAGCGAAATAGAACTATCTATAGAATGTAAATAAATATGACTAGTAATATTTAAAAAAAATGTTTTTTTAAATTTGATTACATTAATATAATTATATCATTACTTGTCCGTCCCTTCATACTTCACATGTTTATTGCCAAGCTCTTGTCGACACAATGGGACCGACCCAGGAAATCATTAAGTCGTATCCAATTTTCGTGAAACGTACTTTACATATTTATTTTGCTTCCTAAATTTTTTTTAACATATAATTTCCGATTCAAAAATTAAAAATACATTTCAAATTATAGTACACTTCTAATTTGGTTATATAAATGACAATTTTCATATTCTGCCTAGAGTTATTGGCAATTGCCAAGAGTTTGTATTTGCCCTCAAAACCGGAAGCATATTTCACGTTTACACCCAATTTAATTCACGAGAGACGAGCTTTTCACAGCCAGAATTAAGTTATTTTTCGAGACATTAAACATTATTGCGATTTGATGAACATTTTTATACACACCAGTTTTCTACAAAAGATTGTTCGACTGTATGTCCGAGACGGCTCTCAGCCAGAATCATTGTATTGCTTTTTAAGGGAAGAGGCACTTAGGTGTCGCGACAGTTTTTCGCATTTATTTCAGTTAACTTCACTACAAATTAAAATTGATTATCTGCTAGTGATTTACCTTAAGATGTACGGTTAAATGTGATTAGAAGTTTTTAAAATTGTCTCTGTTCCACAGCTTCTGTGAAACAAATCTGGGGTTTTCCTCCTTATTAATGGTTGCAAGAACGTTTTCAGGGGAAATTTATACAACTTGAAGGTCGACATATTTACTTTGAGAATATCTTGAAATATTAATGTATTCCTTTATATAAGTATGGGAATATTTTGTCCAAAGGCTGTTTGGGGTACATTTTTCCCACTAAAATAAAGTAAGAAGAATTAAAGATTGTTATTATCAATGAGCAAAAGGGTTATATACCAATTCTTGAAAGTAAGTCATCATTACTGTTTCAGTAATAACCATAATTTGGTTTTTTACTTTCCATTGTAGAAAATTTTCATATTCGTATTTGCGGTAAAAGTTTTCCTTCGCTTTTTAAGCATTTTCTAAAATATTTTGTTATATTTCCATATTTTCGTTTAGAAACCGTAAAAGACGCTTAAAATAAATAACCCTTAGCAACCGAAACTTATTCTATGACAACCGATCAAAGCTCACTAAATTCAAAAAATTGGCGAAAATAGTTTTAAAAAAATGTGGGAATTTAACTATTTATATTTTAAATAGGTATTGTATACACCACAGGCGTGGTGACTATAATGTCCGGAAGGCGGAAGCAACTAGCCCGAGGGGCCTTGGCCCGATGGATAGTTTTCCTACTTAATGCCCAATGTACATAAATAACTATTAGGAGAGTTTATTCCTTGAATATGCCGGAACGTCACTAAAATAACCGATGACTCAACTCAACTCCGATTAGTATTATATAAGAAATCATTTTATTCTTTAATTATAGATAATTTATAGCAAACCCAACAGTATATCTACAAAAAAGCAAACCTAACAAAAACAAAACCATTAAGCAAAAACCAAATGTGAAAGATAAAATAAATATAATGGATATACACCGAGATAGCAGCATGAGAAAACGAAAGTCGCTAACACAAAGCGGCCCTCTGTCCGTTGAATAGTAAACATTTTGCCCAAAAATACGAATACAAACGATTTATCAGGCAGATAGAATGTCTGGAACAGATTTTGGATAATTTGTCTTGATTTCTTTACGTAATACGTGTGCCATACAAATCCCGCAATGTTGCCAGAAGGAAATAAAAAGTTATATTCAAGCTTATTTACCTCGGAGTTAAATTGGATATTTGAAAAATATTCGGCATATATTCTTTTCAATAGCACAGTTTATATGGAATATTTTAAAAAGTGAATATTATGGCCAAAAATATGTCTAGTGTGGTATAAGGGTCGTCTCCACCACATGCTTTTCGATAGAAAGCAGCGTGAGCTTTAACCTGCCACCAAGTTGAAGGCAATTACGGAAGTTGATAAAAAGTTTATTTTAGTTTATCAAAGGTAAATCGGAAACAAAGTGGCAATCGGAACTCTTAGACGCCTACAACTGTAAAGTTAATTAATCAAGGTTAAAAATTAAGAAATATTAATTTATAAGTTAAAGGGCGAAAAAATAAACGAGAAATGTTTAAAAAGGCGAATTTTAGTGAATTGTATCTTTTTAAACCAAAACGCTTGGTTAAAATATTCAAGAATATGGCTTAAAATACGCTAATTCCTTTGGTTCGGTATATGGAATAGTTTTATAGTATTTATTACTTTATAACCAAATTTGGAGGTTGAAAATTTATTACATAAGAAATGTACAGAATCAGAACCTTTCCTCAATGTAGTAGATTCGTCAAGAATATTAAATGTGCAATAATTTTGTAAAAATATCATTTAATTTACGTTATTAATTTTTTTTTAATGGTGTATTTCCTTTAAATTAATTCTGGTTGTTATTTCTGAAAGTTCAATTTTGAATGATTCGGGGTTCCGACTTCATCAAATTTACTTTGGCACTTTTGACGTATTTATAAACAATAAAATGTCGACAGTAAGTTACGTTATATTTTAATCTAGTTGGAAGCCTTTTTAATAATGTGTTGCAAGTTCCAAGTGCTTCAAACTACTAATTATAAAATAAATCCTTCTTAAGGGCTGCATAGAAAAAGTAATTCCTCTGAATGCTATGCTTTGACAAAATTATATTTATCACTTTATATATTGTAATATTTCAGTGTAGAAACTTGATTAGCGTGTTTGTAAGAAGAATCTAACTTTATTAATACATCAAAAGTTATTGGGCCTCTATATTAAGATAATTTACATTTCTGCACATTGGTTGAATCTATTTACAGGAAGCGGCCCAATTTAAAAATCTCGCTATAGAAAAAGCTCTTGCCATTCGTTTTCCCGCAATCGAAAGTTAAATGCATCCCTTTGGCAATATATCGGAGAATTATAAGCCCCATTTGAGCAATTCAACCTCGACGTTTAATTGGGGTAACGGAGTGTAACGCCGACTTTCGATGTGCTATTTGCAGAAAACATCGAAATGACTCGCGGTCGATTCCTTTGGTTGATTCCCCTATTGTGTTATGTTACAAAACATTGATGTATTGTGGCAATACATTAAGAACGAGCTTAAAGCTAAAGGAAAGTGCATGCCTATTTATATTCCAGGAAAATGCATTTTATTCGGTATGAAGTTAGAAGCTTGTTCTATAGACAGAAAATATTGCAGAATTTACAAAAATAAATGCTTTCATAAGCACTAAAATAACAATACAGTGGGCCAGCAAAAAGTGACCACATTATTCCTTCCTGAGTAACTTTATGGTTTTAAATAATATTTAAACCAAATTTGCAGGAAATATTTACAAAAACATAAGTTCATCATGTATTTCATCTTTAATATGTTAAAAACATGTGAAAAACTTTGTTAGAAGAACAACTTACTTGTAATAATCTACCAAGAAAGAAATGATTTGAAAAATTGTTCCGTATGTCCTCAGGTTTGTTCAATACGTTTCTGTAAACGTCTTTTCCTTTAATTAATTGCGCCATTGAACAATTTTTCAAATATATTTTCTTATAGATTATTATTACTAGAATTTTTATCATATTACTTATTCTTTTGATGTCAATAATGTTTTCACATATTTTTTTAACAAATTAAAGATGAAATACATTACTCTCATGCAACTATCGATTCTGTTTCATTTCATAAAATTGTTTCACTGACTAAAAATAGTGCTACTCAGTTAACTGCATAGAAATATTTGGTCAGAAAATTAGCCATAAATGCTTAACACTAACACTTCTTATTCTAACCAGCCCTGTATGATATTCTAATTCAATCTTAGTACTTTTAAATTAATTTTCCGAGAAGTTATATGTTTGTAAATATTTTATGCAAATTTGGTTTTGATTTTACTGTAATATAATCAATCAATCATTTTAGAAAAATATACAATATTATGTTACATAATCCGACCATATAATTTAATAACAATTTTAGATAAGATTTGTATCATTCTCACAAACCCAATATTAGATACAAGTTTGCAACACATGATACAACAAGGCGGTTCGTTTAAACTAATTTTAACAAAGTTTGTTATAGTCTGTTTAAACATGGTTTGGAAAGTTTAGGTTGAATGGGAAAATGCATTACAGTTGATGATTTATGACATCTGGTTTCTTCAGAGATTATAATTAATCATTTTTGAAAGATGAAATCACGTTATGCGTTTCATACTAGCTTGCTAAACGTCAAAGGAAGGTGTTCGTTTTATATTATATTTTAAATGTTAAAGACTAAAGAACGGTATGTCATGCAGGATTTTGTTTATTATATTTAAGCCCGCAAATAATAAAACAAATTGATTTTATCATATAGAAATGTTTGAAAAATAATTTCCTATGCTATATAAGCATAAATATTTTGTCTGAAAATGTTAGACATCAAAACATTAATTCAGATTGATTGGTACTACTAAGAAAATTAAGTTTTTCTATTATTAGGATGTCACCATCTGCATGCCGATCTCGAACTCTCTTGTCCTTGTCAATACAGAGTACGTTCATACCTAACCATTAGAAACCCGTTTTTGCTTCAAACTCGAATGAGCCCGACCAAACCCTTTTTAATTCTTTACCATGTAATCGACCCTAATGGATACCTTAAAATAAAAAGTTTTTAACATTATTTATTTATTCCTCATTTTATAACGTTATCTTCAGGAGGTAATAAAATTATTTTCCATACCATTTATATGATATTACTGCCACCTAACAAGTAAAGTAGACTTCTATGTTCTTCCGACCTTGATTTTACTTATTTTTACCTTATAGGACTGTCGACTAAAAAACAAATTAGTATATAGTGGACACATAAGGAGTCATCCATTTTTATATAATAAATCATTTCCATAACACCCTATATGCAATAATACAATTTGATATAGAACGGTGCGTCAAACCATATAAGATTGTGTTACGATCAAAGAACGGTGTGTCATACCACATAAAATTTTGTTACAAATCAAAGAACGGTGTGTCGTGCCATATAAAAATGATATGGTCAAAGAAATGTGTGCCATACCTTATAAGATTTTATTGAAAAACAGAAACCAAGTGATATCGTTTAAAAATTAGATCAAATTGGCGGTATGCCTACGAATTATCTCATATTTTCTTTAGATTTACATCGACGTTATAGATTAAAATTTCTAGGGCAATTTTTTATAATTTTATTAATTAATTATATTTTATTTCTTTGAGTTTCGAGTTTTTTCCACGATTCCATGCTTTCCCAAATTAAAATTAGCACTTCAATCGTTTTAGCAGAATTAAGAAACAGCGGTTTAAAAAAAAACAATAAAAATCCCTTGACTAACAAGCTTATAATTTCTTAATAAATATTAATGAAATTTGTATATTCCTCATAATCTATAGGCGCCTTTAAAGAATATGCAAATATGGAATCAAAATGGTAATTTTATTTAAATTTCGAATTACACTAAGTTAGAGAACTTAATTTTCTACGATTTTATTGTCGTCGCTATGCAGCCAAGGGTGTCGAGTAATTCTCTTTCGAAACTAACAAATTAAAACTTTAAGTATTTGTTATTCAAGGGTGAGAAACAGGAAATTATTGATATGCCGTTCTCTACAGAAAGTTAAGCCATTAAAACTTTTGAGAAATGAAATATTTACATTCATGAACAAAAAAAGCGATCGTGTTGATTACTTTTTTTATATGCAGTAACTTTTTTAGCCTGATATTAATTGTTTTATTAATTGAAAGTTATCTAAACACGATGAATCGATACAGATATAATGTAGAGTTCCACAAGAATTGATTTTAAGCCCAATATTGTTTTTATTATTTATTAAATGTTTAGAAATTATAGTATTGTTCTCTGGAAAATGGTTGATACAATAATTATATACCGAAAGTTAACCAAATTAACGAATATATTTCGAACAAAGATTCTCAATTATCGTCTCTTAGATCGACATAATGAACCCCGTATGAAGTATGTATAAATCTTGGACTAGAAAGTAATTACTATATTCTAATAAGTTATTCAAAACACACTAAGCCACCTATGCTGAGATTTAAAGTTATTTAGCAAGACAACGGCATAAAACTATTAGAATGGCACGTAATAAAACAAAACTTACTTTGGAAACCAAACTGAGCTCGAAATCCGTCCGAATCTCGCTGTGTTCGCTAGATCCAATAATCCGATGGATTTCAAAAGTAACAGGAAGGCGCAGTCTGGAGCAAGGGATCAACGAAACAGACTGAGGGAGCGGTAACGGCGACAGATGGCGCTGTTTACGACGCTAAACGAAATATAAAACCTTATGATACGAGGTAAAATTAATGATAGTAGTGGTAAAGCCAGTAAGGTTGTCAGTTTCTGATTTAAATAACTTTTGTTAAGGAACGAAACTGAACGTGTTCAATATCTTTTTAATGCGAGCGTGGGGAAATCTGAACATTTCTGCAGGTCATTTTGGTTTACAAATTGGTACTTTAAAATACTATAATTAATACTTATAATAATACCTATCTTTAGTAATATTTAGATTAAATTTGTAAGCACCAAAAATCTGATGGGGGTCATGTAATTTGAATACGGTACTTGTGCAAGTTCTGCAAATGACTTGTAACAGTATTCAGTCAGAATTATTCTTTATTTTTGGGTAGTATTGGTATTATGGAAGTTTTTCCATGTCAATAAAAAAAGCTAGTACGAAAAGTAACCTCTTGTAGAGTTTGATGCAGTAATGAATGACAAAATCATGTTGCTGACATGATGTAATTAATATTGAAGGTTGTTTATGAATATCATTGCGACTTTTAAAATATTTTCGAAGAAACCACGCTTCACAAGATGAAAGGTCAGTTCTTGCCGATAGGACATTAGACAGCACTGATTATTATAGAAATTTGTAAACTATACAAAACACTAAATATAAATATCAATAATGATCTATCAATATTTGAATTTTGCCATTTCCGTCTAATACACTACACTGGAGTTGTTCGTGTTTGTTTGTTTAATGCGACCCTGTCTGCTGTCTACTGAATTGGGAAAATGAATAGTACTAAGTAGCTATTTCAAATAATGGTACTTATAGTGCAATATTTTCATATTTTGCAATGCTAGTAAAAATACGATGGGAGAAAATAAACCAAAAGAACAAAATAGTTCACAAATACTAGATAAAGAAGTTACTCCCAAAGCCGCTGGTAATTCTTAGAAATAATGTTTCACTACAAATTAATAGAATAGATAAACTTAAATATGCCGATAATTTGTCTATATGCCGATACGATACCGAGGCACCGATATTTATATCAGTATCGGCCGATCACTATTAAAAACAATATATTTAAAGCGTTTGTCATAGTATTATTTAGGGATACACGTGTACCCGGTACCGTATTATCTATTATATGCTCACCATTAGGGTTGCCAGGTTAAACGTTGCATGTTTTATTCTTTTTCAGTAACTGATGAAACCAAGACATTAAAAATAACAGGTTTTTGATATTACTGTAAAGTTATGTTCTTTCCCCGACTAAACTGTATGTAATGACATATTTCATACTGTCTGGAACACTTTGACATAAACTCGTTTTTCGCAACTAGTTAAATAAATAACTATTATTACAAAAGTTTTTCCATTCCCCGAGCAAAGATTGATTTACGTGTGTCTATAAAAACTTTTACCGCTCGGTTTCAATTAACCAAATACTCAATCTCTTTGATAAAAGAGCTTGAAACTAGTAAACGACGGAAGCCAATCGAACTCCCGTATAACAAAGTCTGCTAATTATAAGTAGATTTCGTCCGAACGAGGTTGACCAATCGATCTAATCCAATGGTTAATGACCAATGGTGGTTGATAAGTATTCCCAAATCAAACTGGTCGTAATTAGGAAAGTCTCGTTTAGGAAAGTCTCGTTTAGATAGGTCTCAGCGATAACGTTACCTAATTTGTTCACTGTAGGTAAAGGGTAATTGACATGATTTTGTGTGATAAATTTTGGGTCAAGTATCAATGGACAAAAAAAGTTGAAGCGTCATATGTGGAAAATTCAACTAAATTGATTTTTTTTATATTCTTTGGCATGTACAGTTGTTATGTTTATTGTGGGTTTAATGTTGTTTTGTCTTATCAGTAAATGAGAGAGAGATATCGATTTTCCTTGGAAACGAAATACAATTCAAGTGTATTAGACGGAAATGTCAAAATATAAATATAGAGTTATTGTCATTATTGATATTTGACATCTTGGGTGACACTAATAATTTATGTCAGAGGTTCCGTCGTGCCGAGAAAACACTGGGAGAGCAAAATGTAATTTATTCACCCAGACTATTAGCTTGTTTTGTCAGTTTGATTTAATTTTATGACTGACGTGACAAAAGAAATATTTTTTTATGTCGCAGAAGAATTATGAATTAGCAAAAATACCGTTTTAAAACAATAAAAATACTCATTTTCATTGTTCCTCGTATTTTTAAAGAAGCTAATGATATTGTTTTAGTGTTTAACCTTCTTAATTTCATGAAAACAATAATAACCCATCCTCAATCGATTTTACATACTCTTTATAGCCTGGGAGTTAGCCACGATGGTACATAAAGATATACAAAATCAAAGGTACACCTACCAAACTTTAGTGAAATACAAATTTAAAACCAAAAAATTATCCCCATCCAAACTTAAAGAAAACAAATATCTTAGAAGATGTAATGATTTAAAACAATTCTCCTATATGTTCTCTTAACATATACAGGGTATCCGCTAATTAATGGTACATAAAAAAAGACAGACTCCTTACGTAAAAATATTAGGATTTAATTATACTTACCTATATCCGAAAGTTGATATTAACTGAGATACAGGGTGTTAAAGTTAAAACATCATTTTTGTTTCTCTCTAATAACTTTAAGAGAAACCAACGGTTTTTAAAAAACATTTAATAACTATGGTTTTTTTTAGGACGAGAAATTGATTTTTTTGTGAAATTTTAATGTACAATGCGGCATATTTCGCACATTTATTAGGTGATAACTTTTTGTGCCTTAGTGTATTTAAGTTTTTAATGAAAATAATAATTTTCTCATATTTATTACGTAAAAAAGGTATAAGTTGGTGTCGCCCAGAGTTACCGTTTCGGAGATATATGCATTTGAATTGCTTAGTACCCAATTAGTATTAATTTGCAAACAACTTTTTTTTCTTAAATTGAAATATGAGAAAACAAATGAAATTTAGAGATGCATTTGCTTTGAAACCTCCATGTTGTTATTTATTTGTTGATTATTGTAAGATAGCGTGTGAGAAAATGTTTCATTTTGAGTTTATCGTAAGTTAATAAGTAACAATGCCGCGACACAATTTGTTTTCAAACGCACAAATGCGGGATATGTTGTGTGTATACGCGCAGGAAAATTTTGATGGACGAGGTGCCCAGAGACGATATTCGGAACTCTATCCTACAACCTGATTTTAAGATTTTCAAAAATATTTACGACCGATTAGGCGAAACTGGAGCCTTTCGTCCTAAACGGAATTCGAAATAACTCACACAGCTATCTCACAATAATCAGCAACAAACCAGATAACAACATGGAGGTTTCATAACAACAATTTCATTTGTTTTCTCATAGGTTACTTTAAGAAAAAAAAATTGTTTTCAAATTAATAGTAATTGGGCAGAGTGCACTATACAATTTAAATGCAAATATCTCCGAAAGGGTAACTCTTGGCGACCTGAACTTAGTATACCTTTTTACGTAATAAATATGAGAAAAGCAATATTTTCCTTAAAAACTTAAATCACCGAGGCACTAAAAAGTTATTACCTAATAAATGCTCGAAAAATGACGCAGACAGCGGCTACTTTCTATATTAAAATTTCACAAAACGTTGGTTTCTGTCAAAGTTATTAAAGAAAAACAAAAATGAAGTTTTAACTTTAACACCTTGTATCTCAGTTAATATCAACTTTCGGATATAGGTAAGTATAATTAAATCCAAATATTTTTATGTAAGGAGCCTGTGATTTTTTCATGTACCATTAATTAGCGTATTAAGTTATTATTATTATTAGTATGTACGTACATTACTCTTGTAAAAAAATTTAATTTTTAACTGTTTGAACACAGTGTATACAAATGTTTTTCATCGAATTGAGAAGCACTATTATATTTTAAATTCATTAGGCATAATGTAACAAAATAAGTGTAACGTCTGGTAATCCATAAACTCTTGGTAACGCTACGATTAATAAGATTTATTGTGATTGAAGGTAAGACGTAAATACTTAAATATTACTCACAGATATGAACTACTGCTGAATAATTATCATATAATAATTTCCCACAGATGGAGCGATAATGACGAACCGACAAAATATGTACAACCACTCTGTTTGTTTTTCTACCAAGTCGTTATATTCGTTTCTGAAATCAGTAAAGCGAGTTTGCATTTTCCACTAGTTGCGGCCTGGTAAAGATGAAAAGTAGAAATTGTTTGCTTTTTCCGCTTAGTTCTAGACATTTAAAACCACGTACGCTTTTCAAATATTTACACTGGCATTAATGATTAAGCTGCGGTAATTAATCTCGTTAGTCACTTCAAGGTTGTTAAAGTGGCTGTTATAAATTTAGGAACTACAAGCTTTATTAGTTTTGTTTTGAATAACGTAATGAAAAAAGAAATAAGCATTATACATTTTAGAGGATTTAATATAGAGAGTATCAATTTTAAAACCTCCCACCCTTAATATCTCAGTTCCAGTAATAGTATATTATAGTGTTGGGAAAAACCGATGATTTCAATAATCGAGTACTTGATACTCGAGCGATTTTAATAATCAAGTGAATCGCTCGAGTGAATCGCTTGAAATTCCCATTCATCAAGCGATTACGTCACCGACTGCTCCACCGGCAGCTTAGCCGTTTACATGTGATTAGGTAGGGTATTTAGCAGGCACGTAACTACGGGTGGATACAGGTTTAGCTAAAAAATTGTAGTAGCCACCAAGAAAATTCCAGAAATTTATTTATTTATGAATAATGAATTTTTACCACGTGTCTCGATATCAAACAACAAAACTGCAAAAAATCACTCAAGTATGTATTTATTGTTCGGGTTTATTATTTTGCTTTTTTAAAACAAAAAGTATTACCAAGAGTTATTTTTCTTCACATCTTTCTCAATCTACGAGCATAAAATAAGTAGATATTTAAAATAGCTTGTCAAATTCTTCCACTTTAAATTATCAGATGCCCACTGTGTGCCCTTCAAAAATTGCCGACGAGCGGCGAAAACAATGCCCTGTATATAAATTACAGTCTAGTAATTTGAAAAATATAGCAATGTCTTTCCCCATTGCTCCAAATTTATTAATGCCAATTCTTTGTGAGTGATATTTTCCATTTTGAAATTTAAAGAATAATATCGTTTGCGATATATCGTTAGGACGCAGATTTAAATATTTCTTAACTATGGTATAAAAATTTCCCGTAACATTGAATTTTCTGGCAATTCTTGTTTTTGTATTTGGTACACTGACCATAAAAATAGATTAGAATTTGCATCGAGTGCAATTGTGCTGCACTATAAGAACCCATAATGCCCATTATGAAAGCAACCTAAAATAACTTATGTAATTGACTAGATGATAAAAACAATTGCATTATTGTGAGATCTACTACCTTTGTCGCCAGATATTTCTGATCAGGAGCTTCGTTTATGAAATTATTAAGTTGTTCTGGCGTAAAAGTTTTTGCCTTTTTAACTACATGTTTCTCTGATTGACGTTTAAGAAACGCACGTAATTTTAAATAATTCTCTATATTGATTCCATTAATTATGTTGAGTGTGCTTCTTAGCATGGAGTAGAAAGTCCATAGAGACGATGCTTTATATTTAGTGCTAAGTTCGCTAAAATATACCAAAAGTACATTTTCTGTTAATGATGACTTTATGTTCTTACTGCTACAAAAATCTTAACTAACTATTAACTTAATTCGAAAACGTCAAAATTATTCAAGTGACATTACTCCCCTCAATAACAATAATGGACTGTTCCCTTTCGGCTAATCGGCCAACTCATGTTGTTTGTTTATAGATACTATTAATTACTCAAAAGTAGTTGAATAATGAATATATAATTTAATAGGAGTAGATAAATAATATTAATTCCCCTTCACAATAAAATTGACGTGTCTTTTCGGTTTTTAATATCATTTGACACGATTGTGGTTCAGATCCCACGTTAAGCTATATGTACCCTGTAAATAGCCGTGGCAGCGAACATAGAGAAAGAATAAAAAAATTCTCGTAAACTCATAATATACTATAAAAAAAGCAATGTGCGGGAACTTTTATTCGCGATATCCCCCATGAATCCATTTTATCTAAAATTAAATTTTTGTGTTAGTTCATAAAATAATTTTAAATAAAATTTATTTTCTCTCTAAATCTCCAAATCCGAAAATAAAAGTCCATTTGAAAAGTAATTAATCGGTTTAAAATTTAAATTTTATTTTTATCCACAATACGATTAAGCTGAACCCAACATGGTAATGAAATAAAAACGTTTTGAATTTCAAATTGTGTATTCGGTACTTAAATCATAATAAAAACAAAAAGCCTGGTTGGCACATGACCATTTGTATTTTTGCAAAAACAAAACTAACCTAGATTTTACCTCGGCAAAATATTATTACTAGTATTACCTTTAAAAATGTTAGGTATTCAAAAACAATTCTCAGATTTCAAGTTAAACAGTTCGGCGGCAACATTGTTTTAATTCAGAGCAAGCCGTTTGCTCTCAGCCATCATACAGATAATGGCGCCTCGGCGCAACAGCGCTAAGCGGATATGTAATCGGTCGATACCGCTTCGTAGCCTTGACCCGTTCGTTCGTGTTATTTTGGGAACAAGATTCTTTTGAGCCATCTGGTGGCTTGACAATTATGGTCCATATAAGATAAAATATATATATTGTGCCTTTATCTATTCCCCCTCAACTAGACAAGAGACAAGCCCGCATTGACAACGTTTATTTAAAAAAAAACTATGTAGTGTTCCTCTAGGTCTAGGATATCCAAGAAGTCGTCTATTTAAATATAATATACCGGATGGCACATCCACCACGAGATTTCCCATGTAAATTTCGAGGTGGTCAAAAATTCGCTTCCAAATAGATTTTAAAGAAAATTCTTCAGCCACTCAACAGCTTGCTTTTTGTTCCGTTACCACGCAACTAAGAAAATATCCGGAAATTTTTCACCTCCTCGAGGCAGCAGGAAGTGATTACAGTGGAAATGTTTTGACGTTTGTGTATCGAATGACATTTTGCTTGACTGAACAGAACTTTCTTTAAATAATATGTTTTTTAGTAGATCAAATATAAATAAAAATAGAAATTTGCACTATTTTTTATTTGTTAATAACAATTGCATGCAACTAAAGTTGATAAATAGGAAGTTAATGCTCTTCGAACTAACAACTGTTCAAATTCTGTTAAGATAATAAGTAAATTCTGTCTTTAAACTATTTTAAATATGGAGTACGGTGCTGTTTAATTTTAACTCAGGTTAAAATGAAAATACCGTAATCACTTTTATAATTAAGTTCACACAACTTGACAATATTTGACAGTTTTTAATCTTTTTTTTAAATTTCCATTTTGAATATTTCTAATCGTCATGAGCTATTCAGTTAAGGAAAGCTAATATTTGCTCGTCTGACAATTTACATGGGACATCCTATGTGTCCTGACCGGACACATCACCCGGTATACCGTTAAAATAACACCCTACAGATAAATAAAATGAAATGTTTACAAATAATTGCATCGCGTTCGTATAAAATATTATTATACGTGGGTGAATTTTAATCAATTATGAAAATTAAAAATAGAAACAGAACAGTTTTTATTGGAAAATTAAAGTAAAATTGTCAATTGTATTTTAATGGGAAAATTATATTTCCACTGAAGTTTTGGTTTACGTGTACATTAAAAGTAGTGTTGTGATCGCTCGAGCGAAAAACCGCTTGATCACTCGATTATTGAAATAACCGACATCGCTCGATTATTAAAAAAACCGCTCGAGTTATCTATTCAGGCGAAAACCGTCGCTCGTCACTTATTATCTTTCACTAGATAGCCGAGCTTCGCTTGACGCCGGCGGAAATATACCGCTATAGTGTGACTGAGTTAAAAAACTGCTCGTATATTCGAACAGTGCTCGAAGGAAATACTCTAGTTATAAATTCAGGCGATAAACCGAGAAATATCGCCGGTCACTTGATAGACGACCTTCGGTCTACGCGCCGCGCCATCCGATTGGCGACGTTCTCGTTTGACGCTGAGCAGGTACACGACATACGTCTTTCTTAAAGGCACATAAACGAGAAGATGCATATAAAAAAGTATGCCGAATCCCTTAACGGAGTCATCGCGACATGCATTATGTAAAGTTTTGTTTTAACTGGCTAGCCAGCGGAGTAGTTTAGGTCTCCAATTGTAAATATTAAAAAATTAAAGGATATAATTTTAAAATTTTTAATTACTATAAACACGAGAAAACTTCTCAAAAATAACATAATAATAGAAATTGTTAATGAAAAATAACAAAACCAACAAAATGGTTAACAAAATATATAGAAAAATTCGTTAGTAATCTTATAGTAAGCATTTTTAAATCTAAACAGGAAATTTTTATTATTAAACTCAAGAATACTTCTTAAAAATAACATACATTATAGAAAATGTTAATCGAAAATAAGAGAACGAGCAAAATAGTTAACAAAACATAGGTATCGACAAATTTTTTGGTAACCAGAAGTAAGCATTCTTAAATTTAAACAGGAACTTTTAGGTAACTATGAATACATGAGTACATGAATTTAAAGAAATAATAACCAATTTTCTTATTTTGCCAGTCGCGTAACTAAGCCTACATTTTTCAAGTGCACACAGTGGACACCTGATAATTTAAAGTGGAAGAATTTGACAAGCTATTTTAAATATATCTACTTATTTTATGCTCGTAGATTGAGAAAGATGTGCAGAAAAATAACTCTTGGTAATACTTTTTGTTCGGGTTAAAAACGAACAATAATAAACCCGAACAATAAATACATATTTGGGTGATTTTTTGCAGTTTTTTTGTTTGGTATCGAGACACGTGGTAAAAATTCATTATTCACAAATAAATAAATTTCTGGAATTTTTTTGGTGGCTACTATAATTTTTTAGCTAAACCTGTGCCCACCCGTAGATACGTGCCTGCTAAATACCCTACCTGATCACATGTAAACGGCTAGGCTGCCATCGAGCAGTCGGTGACATCATCGCTTGGTGAATTGTAATTTCAAGCGATTCACTCGATTATTAAAATCGCTCGAGTATCAAGTACTCGATTATTAAAATCATCGGTTTTTCCCAACACTAATTAAAAGTACACAACACTTCAAATTTATCAAATACATACAGTAAACAGTAAATCCGAAACAGATGTTTCAATTTTTAATTAACTTTTAATTAATCTAGTTTAATATCCGTATTGAAACCCCCTATAAAATGCAAAATTCAAGCATCAAATTCCAACATGGCGTATTTATTAGCTCTCAATTTTTAGGCGAGAAATGACGTATATCTGCGTTGACATGCATTGATGGAATTGCGAAAGTAAAAACCAGTTTGCACGATAACAAGCCGCTCGATAATTTCAATAATGATACGCCATACGTGATGGAAATAAGGGACCGATAAAAATTTATTGGTCCCAAATTGAGCCTGAATACATGGTGGATCAACGTTATTTGGGGTCAATTCAGAGATGATATGCACAAGAAATGTTATAAAAAGTTTTAGGTACCTGAATTAATTATCAAATACCAATATGGAAAATTATTATTTCCCAGACCACCCGATGATCCTTATACAATAAGGGCGTATTTTTGTCTACACAGTAGCACTTTAAAATACTATTTCAGATTGAATGGTACTACCAAGAAAAGAAGCCCTCTCCATTGATAGGATGCAACCACCTGTAGACCGGTCTCGAACTTATTTGTTCTCGTCGTACGTTTAATTGAATAGCTTTGGATTGACTCACCAAAATGTACTCAAACTCGGCACATGTCGGTCTCTTCAAGAAGTTATAATGCAGCTTATCTCTAAAATGTACAGGGCCAATATTCAGGCACCTCAAAAATGACACTGAATTTCCTATGTTCAAGTTAACGATGGAACACCCTGTATAACATCAAGGCCACTGACAAAAATGAATGAATCCCGTAGTACACAATAGTTCTATGATATGAGTATATTTAAATATTACACATATCTACGTAAACGAAAAAATGGCTCAAAATTAGATTAAATTTTTAAATTTAATAGTCGCCTCACCTGTAAGGTAAAATATGATTTTTGGTCATACATTATGTGTTATGTCAATAATATGCTCATATCTCGTGAATATATACTTATTTTCTTATAAAAGTGCACAAGCAACCAATTATAATTATTATATTTATTATCGTCAAGGGAACGATTTCCACGACGTCAGGGAAATTATTTATATTTTTGTATGTTGATTTTAAAATGCGATATCTACATAAAGTTAAAATTTACTGTTTAATTACCATTGTTCAACAATAATTTGATAAAGAGGTATGAATTTCAAAGTTACAATTCCATTTTTAAAATAATTGCACATTGATTGAAAACTATAGGTAATTTACTGCGTCCTAGTTTAAAATATCAAATCGATTGCCTGGTATTTTTATTTATACAGGTTTGTTCGCGGTAGTAGCGGACAGTACTCCCCTCTTATCCAATTATTTACGGCAGTGGAATCATAGAGTAATCACAGATTTTAATTTCTAAATTAATTTTTTTTTTCATAACTCAAGCTGTTCTTGAGATACAGATATATAATAATTTGTACTTGGGCGTTTTTGAGGCTTTCCAAATAACTTGTAGAGAAGGGTAGAGTTGTAACTATGTACTCGCCCACTATATCATGCCAATTTCTTTGCGGGTAACTTCATTGGTATTTTGATTAAAATTTATAATTATATGTGATAATAAATGTTACATTTTAATTGCCACTTTTCCTCCTTTATAATTTAATCTAATGTTCACTCCACCATTTCGTTCCTAAGCGAAACTACTATGCTATACAGGGTGTTTTTTAATTGAGTGCCGATACTTAAGGTTGTGAACCTTGGGTGATTTTAAGAAGAAAAGTTGATATTAATATATGTGATAAAGCTCTTCATTTTTGAGCTACTGAATGTTAAAATTAAAACAATAGCTTTTTTATCATAATTATAATCACTCTTAGATATTTTTATGAAATTTTGTACTTTGTTAATGTTAACTTTTCTTCTTAAAATCACCCAAGGATTCACAAGCTTAAGTATCGGCACTCAATTAAAAAACACCCTGTATAGTATTTAATCACCAAAATTAGTTAAATAAGAACTATTACTTACAAGCTTCTTTTTCTGTAAGTAGTGTCAAATATTGTATATTAAGTTTTAAACACTGTATGTTGTTCGAGAAACCTGTAACAACTAATGCTGCGAACCGGGAGTGTCTAATGACCCGTCGTTACGGATAAACATTTTATCTTAGAGAGAGTTGTTTCTATGAGAATAATTTGAAAGTTCTATGAGAATAAGTTGAAAGGCATTAACTATCATTTTAAAATTAATTTTTTTACTTTAGTACAATAAGGAACTGTTTTATATCAACGACCTTCATAATTAATAATAATGTTTATTCCCAACGAGCTATTGTAGTCCATTACAGGGAATATTATAACATAGAACATAAATAAGTAATTAATCAATGTAAAAATTCAAAATAAAAATTATTATAAATGGGTTTTTTTTTAAAGTAATTTGTATGTTTTCCAGAAAAAATTTCTTCGCATTTTTTTTAAACAAGTTTAAATTAAAAATTTTTGTTAATACTTTAGGTAATGTATTATAAATATTTATTCCATCAAATACAATAGATTTCATCCCTATTCTACTTTTAATTTGTTTTTTTTTTTAAATGGTCAATATTTCTGGTATTATGATTGTGTATATCAGTTAATTTTACAAATTTTATACAAGATTTTTTATTTTTATTATTAATTGCATGAATTAGTATACTGATTTTTAATTTATATAAACTATTCAGATCTAGATATCCTCTTGGTTTATATAAATTTGCTGTCGGTTCCAAAAAATTCAGTTTATGAATACATTTTATAATTTTGTTCTGTAGTCTTTTTAAAGGGTTTAATATTGTGGCATATGCAGATCCCCAAACTGATATTAAATATTGAAATTTTGAATAAACTAATGAATAATAAATATTTTTTAAATGTATTAAAGGTATATAATCTCTAATTTTAAATAATATTCCAATGAGTGGTGATACGCTTTTTCGAAGTTTGTCAACATGTTTTCTCCAATTTAAATTTTCGTCTATATATAAGCCTAAAAACTACGGATTTTACATACTTAATTTCGTTTCCATTGAAAATTATTGGTAAAATATTGATCCCAATTGCACATTTAGAAATAAACGTGAAAGATGATTTTTCAAAGTTTAAAGAAAGTTTATAGGATTGCAGCCATGAAAGTATAATTTGCAAATCATTAGTGATATCAGTTATATTGTATCATATAATATTGAAAAAAGACTCGCCAAAATATAAAATTGTAGTATCATCCGCAAACAATTTGATTTTACCTTTTAGATTTAACTTAGAAATGGAATTTATATATATATAAGGAATAAAGTTGGTCCTAAAATTGATCCTTGAGGAACACCGCAAGTAATATTTTGTTGAGAACTTGAGCAATCGTCAATATAAACGTACTGTTTTCTGTTATATAAATAATTTTTAAACCAATTGTAAATATTTCCTCTAATACCAATATTGAAAAGACTTTGTAATAAAATTTCGTGATTCACAGTATCAAATGCCTTTCGCAAGTCTAAAGATAATAAGCAACATTTTTTGTTATTGTCTAAACTTAATTGAATATCAGTAACAATATCAATAGCAGATATTTCTGTATCCTTAGACTTACGAAATCCATCTTGACCACTAAATAGCATGTTTTGATTTTCTAAAAAATTTGTTAATTTCTTATTCATGATTTTTTCCAAAATTTTAGATAAAACAGGTAAAACAGAATATTAATGATGCCCATTAGCTGCTGACGTGACTTTGTCTTTTTTCGTCTACATAACCTCTATTTGAACCAGTCCGTCTCTAAATAAGCCAAATGTGTTTAGAAGGTCTAATTTTAAGGAGACTCATCTACTAACCATTATACTAACAAATTATTAAATTACACCTAGTACTTAAAAAATTATTAAAAAAAACAACGATTTCCAGGGACGTCCGTTACGGGCCCGTATCTCCGTAGTGGAGGCCGTAGGAAGAAAAATTGATTGGTACTTCTCCTGTTATTTTTAAGAGTTCTATCTGAATCCGGGAGATTGCCCACATATTCTGGGACACCCTGTATAATTACCCATTACTCGGAATTAATTATTTTTTGTAGCTCTCCAATACTACTAATCACCAATAAAGTTCCGAAAAATTCCAAATGCTTTTCATTTAAAAATAACCTTGGGAGATTTTGATGTTTTTTAAAAGCCAAATTCGCCCCAAATGGCGCTGCTATAAAAAAAAACCCTCGATGTAATCGAAATGACATTTGGAAGTATGCATATTTTTCACATGTGCGGACACGTTGATACGAAATCATTTAAATTATTGATTGACTTGTCATGTTCACCTCAGGGATTTTATTAGTGCTTGTTAACAAAAGCCTTCGGCAATTTATATTTAAATCTCGATAAAATTAATGAGAAAATCAAAGAGATTTTTGTTCCCCATTTTCCATAGTTAACTGTGCATTTTTATTATTTGCTCGAACGATATTAAAAATTGATGATTAAGCGTTAATAAACTTAAGTCTACGTTTTAACAAGTACAGTTCAACTCAAAGATTGATTTCAACAGATCTTACGTATTTTTAGGAGGAGGAGTTAAGTTAGTTAGTTAGTTAGTTAAGTTAGTTTAGCAAATATTTCATATTTATTATCAAAAAACGATAATAAAATGCTTCATCTTCTTTTTCAATTAGATGAGCCTTTATTTTGTTTACGTGTAAATATAAATATACCGAATATATATATATACTGGGTGACCCATTAGTGATACAAAAATATGAACATCAAATAGTAATATTTTGGCATTTTCCAATATAATCTCAAATTGTGGCAAAATGGCCGACTTTAGGATATAAGTTATACTTGTAAATTTATAGAACATAAACTACTTAATTAACCACATGACGCATTAATATACAGAGTTGTCCATTTGAAAAAAGCCAGATTCGTTACTTTAAAAACCAGTTCTTATTAAGATCATTCTGTTATCCCTTGGGATACGAGAACTGCAACCCCTTGTTATTAAATTTAAAATAGTAAATATTTTGAGGAGAGTTTTGAATAACTCGTTTTTCTTGGATTTTTTTGTAAATTGTAAATATCGTGACAACACAACAAGGAACATCAAATTAAAATACAACAATATATGTAGAATTTCATTCCGAATTTAATGCCACAATAAAAAATGTGGGTTGCCATTTAAAAACCATACTTTCTTGCCCCACTGGTCGGTTGGTAAAAGGCGGGGGTCGGTTTAAAGACCCGAACTGCTATCACTGCAGCATACCGGCTTATTGTGTACCCCGATCTTGTTAGAAGATGTTTGTTCCTTCTATGAGGTCCAGTAACCTTCTACCAAGTTTGTCATGTGTGATGTTATCGCCACGTTGTATGTCCCCACTGCTTTTATGGGACACCCTGTATACCAGAAAATATTTTTAGAATATGCATCTCTGCGGATCATATCGCTTTTGTATGTGATATTTCTTTGTATTTGTATGTTAACTGAGATATTGGACTTCCTCGCACTAATTGACCGCCCTATATATGGAAGTACATACAGGGTGACAATTTAAAAACTTGAAATGGCCATATATTAGAAACGAAAAACTGGAGAAAAAAACGCAAAAATCTGTTTCTATAAAACGAAGGGGGAACAAAAACAAGCGTATTAGCCCACCCCTATCTGCAACCCCTTGGACAGGGTGAGATAAACCCTTAAAATCTTAAATAGAAAGGGTGGTAGAGTGATACATCATTTTGAAGCTCTTGAAAAATGCTTTCCAATGGTACCATAGGAAGGTACATTTCAGGAAATTCTTCTCTGTTTATTAAGGAAAACAATAAATGAAAAGACAATTTTTAAATTTTTTATTATTAGTTAATTAAATGTTCAAAATGATTGCTACCAATATCCTGGCATATTAAGAGATATCTCTTAAGAATTCTAAGCAGTTTAGGCCTCGGTATTTCGTTTTGGTTTATTTGCTATTTTTTTTTTGCCGAAAAATTTGTTTATAAATATTCGCATTTTATTATCACCGAATTTACCTTGAAGGTAACTTCTACTAGTATTATTATTTTAAGAACAGTTAACTTTCGCTTCAGTTTAAATGAAAACCAGCACTTCTTATCTTTAACAATGGTGTACAGCACAGCTGAACGGGTAGAAATTATTTTCATTTATGGTTCCCAGGATCAATGTTTTTTAAGAACAGCTCAACGTTTTAACGAAAGGCATCCAAAATGTAAGCCAGGAGTATGTTCGCCAACTAGTAGCCAAACTTAAAGAAACTGGTTCTGTCGCGAATATAAAGAGAAATCAACCGAGACTAGCCGACGAAGCAGCGCAAATTGAAATTCTGGGGCAGTTTGCAATGAATTCAACTTTATCAACTCGTCAAGCAGCTGTAGCAACTGGATTATCTCGTGAATCAATAAGGAAGGTACTTAAAAGTTTTATCCCTATAAACTGCACATACTGCAAGAACTTGGTGACGACGACCCTGACAGAAGAATACAGTTTTGTGAAATAATGACAGATAGAATTACGGCAGAACCTCGACTAGTTAAAAATATTTGCTTCAGTGATGAGTGTACCTTTTATTTAAATATGCATATTAATAAGCAAAACTGTCGTTACTGGAATGACGAGAACCCCCACGTATTTAGAGAAAGGCATACCCAGTACCCCCAGAAAATTAATGTTTGGGCTGGTATATTGGGAGATGGTATTATCGGCCCAATATTTATACAAGGAAATTTAAATGGCGACAGGTATGCTGAAATGCTACAGAGGTCTATCGAACCACTAATAGTGCGAGAATTAGAAAATCAGAGGGACATACTCGGAAATTTATCTTTAGAAGAACGCTTACTACATTTCCAACAGGATGGAGCACCTCCGCATTATGTAGTTCCCGTTAGGCAGTGGTTGGATGATAATTATCCCAACCAGTGGATTGGAAGAAGAGGTCCTGTTGAATGGCCACCTAGATCCCCGGACCTAACACCTCTTGAATCTTTTTGTGGGATCACCTAAAATCTGTGGTTTTTAAAACGCAACCTGAGTCACTAGAGCAAATTCAGCATAGAATAGTTCAGGAATGCCGTGCTATATCCAGAGAAACCTTTACAAATGTACGTGAAGAATTTGAAAGTAGGCTTTATTATTGTCTTCAGAACAACGGAAATCATTTTGAACATTTAATTAACTAATAATAAAAAATTTCAAAACTGTCTTTTCATTTATTGTTTTCCTTAATAAACAGAGAAGAATTTCCTGAAATGTACCTTTCTATGGTACCATTGGAAAGCATTTTTCAAGAGCTTCAAAATGATGTATCACTCGACCCCCCCTTTCTATTTAAGATTTTAAGGGTTTATCTCATCCTGTCCAAGGGGTTGCAAATATGGGTGGGCTAATACGCTTGTTTTTGTTCCCCCTTCGTTTTATTGGAACTGTTTTTTGCGTTTTTTTCTTCAGTTTTTCGTTTCTAATATATGGCCATTTCAAGTTTTTAAATTGTCACCCTGTATGTAATTAGAACTTTTTAGTCAGTGACTTTGCCACTGGTAATGAATCGGTAAGGGTGTCTTGTTGGCCTAAGTGTTAATCCGGCCTATCGGTATAATGGTAGGTATTTATAATATTATTTAAGAAAACTTACTTTTTTTTTGTTTATATCTAAGTTTTATAGAGCAGCTTTGCACTATTAGCTATTAAACATTTGTAGCTCACGACGTCTAGGTAAAAATAATCTATTTAGTCTAAAGAAACTTTTGGTTTATGGTCATAATAACGGCCAATATCTGCCGGAGACAAGGAGCATATTACGCTGAAAAGTTTCAGTAAAAATGCACAAAACTTTATTTCGTCGTTTATCATAGCGCTCGCTGAAAAATGATGTACCTAAATCTTTTTATTTAAAAAAAATCGGTTTCTGTTGAAAGTTTATTTTAAAATAAAACTTTGATTCTTTAAAATATACGAGCTAGAACATAAACTTAAATTAATTTTTTTAGATACTATAGCAGTAGCGTCTCAAATAAAAAATGTTGACGTTTAAAATTTCTTGATATTTAAGTTCTCAAGGCGACCCCATGGATTTCACAGGCAACTTTGCATAAAATCTATTGGAAACATTGACGGCTCTGGTATATCACGGCTAATGTGATTTGTAGAACTGTTACGTAATATATACGAGTATATATAAGGAGGGCCAGTACAGGGATCTCGGAAACCGTAAGAGATACGAAGTCGGTTAAATGGAGGTAAAGTTGCGCATTTACGTGTCTAATAATATGCCGTTTAGAAAGTTTTAAAATTCTGAGTAGTTCCGGAGATATCAGAAAGAAAAGATTAAATACTTCTGTTGATTCGGAATTTAAAAGGAAAGTAGGCGCTTGAAACAAAAAATTAAGATGGTGACGCGTGATTTGTTTCACTTGACATTCCCGTTTTAGGAGGTTTTCTATTTTCCAGAAAATTTGGAACATAAATTTACAAATGCTGAAAAGTTTGATATTCTATCGCATGTTTTATTTTATCTCAAAAAAACTGTTATGTGGTAGTTAGAAGATGTTATTTGTGCTTAGAGAATAACGGAAATCATTTTGAACACCTGATTATAATATAGTTCCTTACTTTTTTCGTTGTTCGTTTTATTACTGTTTTAGAATGATTTTTGTTCACTTATTTGTGGTTTAATATTAAATTATTTGTTATTTATTGAACTAGTTCAACATAAGTAAAAAAATTTAGAACTTACTTATGAGATATTATTTATAAAATTAGGAGAAATACAGGACCGTATCCCAAGATTTCCTGATGTTGTTCAAAAAAACCCTCGAAACGTCATTATACCACAAAGTGTCATACATCGTTGCATTCGGAAGAAAAAAAGCTCCCATATTCCAATTAAAAAAGAAAGTTGATAATGGCCCTTCGAAGACGACTCTTCAGATTACAACACAATTAACGCTGTTAGATAGAGCGGAAAAAGTGGCAATGCAAAAGTGCAATTTACTTTAGAATTCGATTTCAAAAAACCCAGGAAAAAAATAAAACGATTTTTCAGAATTTCGTTTTCTTCCGGATATCTCCGGAACTACTCGGAATTTTAAAACTTTCTAAATGGCATATTATTTGGCAAGTAAATGCGCAACCTTCATTTAACCGACTTCGTATCTCTTACGGTTTCCGAGATCCCTGTACTGGCCCTCCTTATCTTGCCCACGTTGTATACCAATGAAGGTTATACACAAAAGCGTCCTGTAAATTCGTCTTACTTGATGGTGCGGCATAATAAGGCAATCTTCCATATAACTTTATTAACAATTCATATTTGGTGGCAACAACCAATAAAATACCTTCCACACAATATTAAATTGCCTTGGTGTAATATTTATTATTTCGTAAATTTGTTATGGCGGTTATGTTTAAAATAATAACGTGTTGCACTGAAACACCACTTTAGCGTAATTACTCTCTATAGTTGGCTGATACGTTTGAAACAAGATAAAATGATTATAGTTAGGTTTGCGTTCAACTCTGTTATCATTTTAATTATATTACTGGAGTTTACAGGCACATTTTCTTATCATATCTACTGGTTCCTCAGCTCTTGAAAAATTAATGTTATTAATTCACCTTTAAGTAAATAATTTGTTCATTCATTCCAACTCCTAGTTTTTAAGACAAGAAGTGTGCAAATAAAGGAAAGGTATGATATTGCACAAGGAGGCGTGGCTTAGTAACGTCAAGAGGTGGCGAGAAGGGCGAGCAGCTTCTGCAGTCGTCGACCAGTTCCTGTTCGACGGATGTTTCAAGAGTTTGACGGAATTATTTAGTATTTTAGCTGTAATCTGTGCTCTATTATTATATTTATGAAATTAAATACCATGAAATACCCGTAACAACAATTCCTTCTATAATATCAATAAAGATGACAACAAAAAGTATATTTTGCGAAGAAATTGTATGTCTAAAGCACATGGAAGCCAATTATTTCACAACAGAATAACTATAGTGATCGAAACGACACGGTTAAATTTTATATCTGCGTATTTTAATGATAGCCACTGGAAAATTGTAGGTATACCACCATATTTATTGAGCAAGAGCATTCGCGATTTCAAGGGAACCTTCCACGTCGCGCGTAGTCGCCTTCATGAAGAGACATCGAGCAGGTTTCAACGCTCCTCATCGTGGTAGCCAACGATGGTGGGTCGGAGCAAGCGCAATGGCATGATTACAGTTGTTGAGTGAATACACATATCTATGGCGTTGATGCCTGTGGGATGAATTTAGGGGTATTTACTTAACTTTCTAGTTCGCTTTCACTATCACTGTTCACTTTCTCTAAGACACCCAAAAAGTCATCCATGTAAATATAATAAACCATTTTCATCACACCCTGTGTACTGCCTGACCTAATTATATAGAATTTGTATATGTCCTTTATTTTCACGCACTGCACATTTCTTGTATAATTTGTCAATATTTTTTCAACCTAGTTTTGCACACTCTTTTCTTTAAAACCCAGACAGCAGTCTTCTCTAAAAAGGTTAACATCACAGAACCGGATATAGTCATGGCCAGACATGCACTTCCACTGGTTTTATCTATTAATTTGCTGGGCGTCAATCTGGGAGGAAATATGTCTTAGCATAACCACGTTGTGGCAATCGCCAAGATAGCTTCTCAGAAACTTGATGTACTCTTCCGAACCAAAAAGTTGTACACACCTCAACAACTTTTGATACTATACAAAGCCCAGATTCGACCATCACTAGAGTACTGCTCTCATGTCTGGAGCTCAGCACCCATACATACTCTTCGGCTACTGGATTCTATCGAAAGGAGGGTCATTCGTCTGATCGGAGACCATGATCTGACGAAGAGCCTCGACAGCCTAGAACATCGAAGACAGGTTGGGATTTGATTCTCTTTTACACATATTTCCCTGGAAAGTGCTCGGCTGACCTAGCCCTCTTAATTCCGCCCAGAGCGGCGAACAGCAGAAATATACGACGAACCACTGCCGCCCATCCATATGTGGTTAAGCTTAGTACTCCTCAAACTTCATTATGTAAGAATTCTTTCATCTGGACGACTTCATCCTTATGGAACGACCTTCCCGAGGTCGTTTTCCCAACGAATATAACCTCCAACGATTCAAAACCAACGTGAATCGCTTTATTCGCACATGCACCACTCCCAGAGTGCCTTAAAGGATCTTTCCTATAGTGCTTGTGTTTGATCATAAAAAAACAATATCAAATCAGAGGTAAAACTTAACATTGGTAATAGATTAAAGCCTGCCCTACAAAACTGCTTTATCTCATTGCAAAGCTCGGTTGGGAAATAACGAAACTTTAATTGAAATAAATAATAATGTAATTATCCGGCAGTTCTAACCATCGTATATTTTATTAATCCTTTGACTATTTGTAGCAGCGAACACATAGATATTAAAGCTGCATGTGGCTGATCTGGAGTAGTAATAATTTCGGTGCATAAATTAGCATACACGTTATTAAACTATTACTAACTAAGATTTATTATGGAATAAATTAGCTATGACGGCTGCGTTTGAAATATGAATGTGCTAAAACACCACTTTACCATAATTGCTCCACAGTTTGTTGCAAGTCCAAATAACTTCGGTAATGTTAATCTGTTTTGCATTTGTTAGGGCTCGGTTTCAATGCCATATATTTTATGTATGTCATCGAAAAGAAACTTACGACAAGCTTTTCATCCTTCTCGCTTCCACCAAGCGATATTACAGATACGTCAAGTTTATAGTAAAAGGGGATGGATTTAAAAACAATTGCAGCCTTCGTGGTTTAATCCCCTGAGAGAGGTGGCCGTTTCCCTTAAAGTTTTAAATGGCAAGTGCAAGTTGCTTCTGGTAAAGAATTGGAAAGGATGTCACCCGAAATTTGTTCGACAGCCTTAATCATTCTACTAAAAAAGAAATCAACACAATAACGTTTTTTTTAAATAATAACCTAAAAACCTCAGACCGGTAAGTTCTATTTGTCTAAATAATAAATGATCGTATACTATTTTAAATAGATTTAGGCTACCTGTAAAATGATGTGCCACTTGACCTCCCTTCCCATTTCAGATTTTACGGGTAACATCTACCCCTCCCCAGAGGATTAAACTATTGTTGGGAAAAACCGATGATTTTAATAATCGAGTACTTGTTACTCGAGCGATTTTAATAATCGAGTGAATCGCTTGAAATTCCAATTCACCAAGCGATGACGTCGCCGACTGCTCGACGGCAGCCTAGTCGTTTACATGTGATCAGGTAGGGTATTTAGCAGGCACGTAACCACGTGTGGGCCCAGGTTTAGCTAAAGAATTGTAGTAGCCACCGAAAAAATTCAAGAAATGTATTTATTTGTGAATAATGAAATTTTACCACATGTCTCGATACCAAGCAAAAAAACTGCAATAAATCACCAAAATATGTATTTATTGTTCGGGTTTATTCTTGTGCTTTTTTAAAACAAAAAGTCTTACCAAGAGTTATTTTTCTTCACACCTTTCTCAATCTAGGAGCATAAAATAAGTAGATATTTAAAATGGCTTGTCAAATTCTTCCACTTTAAATTATCAGGTGCCCACTGTGTGCCCTTCAAAAATTTAGGCTTAGCTACGCTACTGGCAAAATAATAAAATAGGTTATTATTTTTTTAAATTCATGTTTATAGTTACCTAAAAGTTCCTGTTTAAATTTAAGAATGTTTACTTTTGGTTAACAAAAAAATTTGTCGATACCTATGTTTTGTAAACTATTTTGATCGTTTTCTTATTTTCCATTAACACTTTCTATAATATATGTTATTTTTAAGAAATCTTCTTGAGTTTAATAATAAAAAGTTCCTGTTTGGATTCAAAAATGTTTACTATAAGATTACCAACGAATTTTTCTATATATTTTGCTAACCATTTTGTTCGTTTTGTTATTTTTCATTAACAATCTATTATTATGTTATTTTTGAGAAGTTTTCTCGAGTTTATAGTAAATAAAAATTTTAAAATTATATCCTTCAATTTTTTAATATTTACAATCGGAGACCTAAACTACGCCGCTGGCTAGCCAGTTAAAACAAAACTTTATAAAACCAATGTCGCGATGACTCCGCTTTTGGCATTCTTCTTTATATGCACCTTCTCTTCTGCAAAAACTATACATGGCACACCCTGTATGAAAAGCTTTTATTAAAAAAAATGCGCAATTAGAAATACCAATCGACGTGTCCGGGCGTTTTATTATAGAATTTATTCCATTCGGCTGATACACGCTGGATGAGAATTCATAGGTAAAGCAATATTGTTTCGCAATGACTATGAAGACTATGAAGAGCTGAGAAGAATGAATGTTTACTAAAGTATTATTTTTCCAGATAATGTGAACTATTTCATAGATCCAAGTAAATCCAATTTTACTTGCATTTCGCTGGTATTGCATAATGCACAAGCGAATTCTCAGGAGTATTGTGAACTGCAGCATAATAATTGCGTATATGTACATATTATTGCATTTTATAGATAAGCTGGTGGTGCTAGTACAATTGTATTATTATCTAATATCTCGTTTTGCAATTTACTATTATTATTTTGGACCATATTAAAGAAGATATTAAAGGTTTCATCTTCGCAACTTTTAGACACCTCTAACTATATACAGGGTGGTCCTTAAGTACATCAAGAAAATCTAGGATATGATTTCTGACATCATTTTAAGACGAAAAGTTCAAATAAACATGGGTCCGAAAATGCTAACCCTCTAAGATACAGGGTGTTAAAATATTTTTAAAAAATAATTGTTTTCTTAAAATTTCGGAACTCCTTGAAGATACGGTATTGAAAATTGATGTGGATTGATTTCGTATTAAACTGCACTTTTTGGTTAAAAAAGGGTTTGCCTACTTCCACCAGTGGCGTGCGTGAAGGTACCATCAATATTTTTTTTGTGAAAATATGTGATACGCCACTGATTTTTTTAAACTCTGGTGCATTTTTATGCATTACTGATATAAGCGGAACAAAAGTTGTCTCTACTATCTTTTTGAAAAAAATGGTAGTTTTAAATGAAAATGGAGAAATATATAAAATTGTAAAAGATAAACTATCTCGACTGTGATTCTAGTTTTTTCAAAGTAGGCTTATGTCACATATTGTGCAAATAACAAAAATTAAATGACCGAAAAATAATTTAAGTTTTAGTGCGTCGTTTTTGTGAGTTATTAGTCGATCCAAAAGTTTTAGAATTATGAATGATTTACAAAACAGTGCTCATTTGGCAGATATGCATTTTGTTTATGGTCTTGCTGATGGAAATTCATACGAAGCAAAACGCATTTACCAGGCAAGATATCCGAATCGTGTAGCACCGTGTACGCAGACCTTTGTAAGTCTCCATCGCCGTTTATCCGAAACAGGAAGTTTTGCAAGAGTTTCTGATATTCTCGGCAGGCCAAGGACAGTAAGAACACCACAATTAGAAGAAGCAGTATTGAATAGAATTGAGGAAGATCCAGAAACTAGTACTCGAAAAATTGCGAATGAGGTAAACGCTAGTCATCAAACCGTATTGAGAATCCTTCAGGACCAACAAATGTATCCTTACCATATACAACGGGTTCAGGCCCTTTTACCACGTGATTATCCTCAACGCGTAAATTTTTGTCAATGGTTTTTGGAAAGGTTGGCCAGAAATCCACAATTTTTAAATAATTTTTTTTTTACCGATGAAGCAAATTTTTCTAAGAATGCCATAACAAACTTTCATAACAATCATGTTTGGAGTCAAGAAAATCCACACGCTATTAGCGAAAGATATTTTCAGTACCAATTCTCGTTAAATGTATGGGCAGGAATAGTTGGTGACAGACTAATAGGTCCTTTCTTTCTTCCCCAGCGGTTAGATGGCCAAACCTATCGCCATTTTCTAGAAAATGAGATGCCAACATTATTGGAAGACTTGCCATTAGCTCAACGAACCCAGTTGTTTTTTATGCATGATGGAGCTCCCGCCCATTTTAGTGCCACAGCCAGAGAATATTTAAATGTTCATTACGAAAATCGATGGATCGGTAGAGGCGTCGCAGTACCTAATCAACCGTGGCCGCCAAGGTCCCCAGATTTAAATGTATTGGATTTTTATTTCTGGGGTCATTTAAAATCGATAGTTTACAAAACTCCCGTTGAAAACCAGGAAGATCTTAGAAACCGAATAATAATGGCTTGCGAAAATATTAAAAACACCCCAGGACTTTTTAGAAATGTTAGAAATTCAATGATAAGACGGCTAGATGCTTGTATTTTAGCAGAAGGTGGCCACTTTCAACAATTTATTTAAATCAAGTTTGTTTGGTGTTACATAATATTATGTTTAGTTATTATTTAATTAATAAATTAATTTTGTTTAGTATAATATACTACGAGTTATCTCTAAAACTACCATTTTTTTCAAAAAGATAGTAGAGACAACTTTTGTTCCGCTTATATCAGTAATGCATAAAAATGCACCAGAGTTTAAAAAAATCAGTGGCGTATCACATATTTTCACAAAAAAATATTGATGGTACCTTCACGCACGCCACTGGTGGAAGTAGGCAAACCCTTTTTTAACCAAAAAGTGCAGTTTAATACGAAATCAATCCACATCAATTTTCAATACCATATCTTCAAGGAGTTCCGAAATTTTAAGAAAACAATTATTTTTTAAAAATATTTTAACACCCTGTATCTTAGAGGGTTAGCATTTTCGGACCCATGTTTATTTGAACTTTTCGTCTTAAAATGATGTCAGAAATCATATCCTAGATTTTCTTGATGTACTTAAGGACCACCCTGTATATACGTACTGGGATGTCCCATTTTCGACACTTTTATAGGATATCTCCGTAATTGTTGGTGCTATCAAAAAAGGAATACGTGTTATGTGCACGTTTTGGGTCAAACTTAAACGTAAAATCAAAATTTGAAAATTTTCACTCGCTTAGGAGATACGGGGAAAAATCAACAAAAATTACTCTATATTTTCTTAGTTAAAAGAGATATAGAAAAATGTTTTATACAGAAGTTTCTTTATAATGATTGCTGAATAATCTTCGTTCAGAGTAAGTATACGGGGTCAGGTTAAAAAGTTATCGGACCTAACCTCATTTTTTTTAAATGGAACACCGTGTCTATTTTAATCTAAAAATATAGCATGTTATATTGTCTTTTCAAATATATAACACATATTGGTTTCCTAGGCGATTTATTAAGCTTTATTACTTTGAAACGAAATAAAAGATTCAGATTAAAGTAAAAAATAACGGGATCGTCGGTCATTGCAAATGTTGAGGTTATGTCCTTAAATGGTTACCGTCTTTCCGGATAGCGAACAAAATATAAATGTTAATAATAACTAGAATGTCATCATAGTTGTTCATATGATATTAGCATTTGTTTCATGGTCTACTGTGGTTTAAAGTCATAAAGTTTAAATAAATCGCCTAGGACACCAATGCTATACATGGAATGTTATATATTTGAAAAGACAATTTGAAATGCTATCTTTTTAGATTAAAATATACAGGGAGGGTATTCTATTTAAAAAATTGAGGTTAGATCCGATAAGTTTTTTACCTGACCTCGTATACTTATTCTGAAAACGGCAGATTATTCAACAATCATTACAAAGAAACTTCTGTATAAAACATTTTTCTGTCTCTCTTTTAACTAAGAAAATATAGGGTAATTTTGAAATTCACAATTTTTTGATTTTCCCCCGTATCTCTTAAGCAAGCGAAAATTTTCAAATTTTGATTTTACCATATTATGACCCCAAAAGAGCACAGGACACTTACATTACTTTTTTGATAGCACTAACAATAATGGAAATACCCTATAATAGTGTCGAAAATGTAACACCCTGTACAACTTATGGGGTGCACAGTAAAAAGTTAAATTTTATGAGTGAAAAAATGTGTTCATGCACACGGTTAACCGGTCATATCTTTAACGGTTGGTCGTCGGTTGTCTTGCTTACAATGTTGTCGCCGTCATATAGGCAATCCCGCCGTATTAGTGCCCGTTTGGTTGCCAACCAACGACGACCGTCCAGAATCGAAATCAGTCGTAGAGATGTAACAATATTAAAAATCTATCGATACGTGGACAATAGATATCAAAATTAATTCTGAAAGTGGCTTTTCAGTGATGGCTTGTGGCCATCACTGAAAAGCCCAAAGCCTTCTCTTATGTGAGAAAATAGCTTGTTTATATCCCAGTAAAGAAGGTCTTGATGTGCCGAAATATTGCCGTGTAATCATTTGCATTAAGGGCGAAGTACGGTCCTGTTCGTCGATCAAGATAGATGAAAGTTGATACAAATGTGCTATCGTCAGCAAAGCTAAATATCGAATTTTTAGTCTTCACTAGAAAGTTGAGGAAGATTAAGCAAAAGTATCGCCCATTGGCAGTTTTCAAGCTTTACGCCCAACATAAATACAAAAATATTTTCCTTCGCTGGGACAAACAGGAAAATAAATAACCTAGTATGTTGACAGCACTGTAAACACGTAGTCATTCAAATGACTTAAAATATAGAGGTCCTTAACGGTCCTTTAGTTGAAATATAGTCACTTTATAGCGTCTCATGCATTTTTTCGCTTTATTTCGTGCCGTTGAATGGTGTATACTCATTCAGAAAAAGAGTCTATTCTCAAGGTTGTGCGAGAAAAGAATAGTATATTCTTTAACAAGTATGGAATGGATAAATGTCATTCCATACGAGTTCTAGACTATACTTTGTCTAACACTGTATTAGAACTATAAATATAACATTTTGTAGGTAACAATTCTAATTTGGAGTGTGCACTTTCAGCAAGAGCTTCATCGCTTGCAAATTAAACCGAATATGATTTGATTTTAAAAAACATATTGTTTAAAACTCACCAACATATTTGGTTTAAAAATATAGCAATCTGATTTTAAAAGATATTTTTAATCGAGAAGATTTCATTTTTTTATTTCTAAACGCATATTCTAATTGAGAGCTTACAAGAATTTAAATGTAGATTAATGGTTTGGTTTCAAATAGCAAATAGCTCTGACAAAGTATTTAAGTTACTCAAATTAAAACAAAAATATGAATATTTTAAATATTACTGGTTTAAAAAAATGGTTGAATTCACACGGCATATTTTTTATAGAAACATATATCCACATTTTTAAATTTAGTAAGATAAATTTAAAGGAACAAAATACATAAAATGAGTATTTATTTTTTTTGTGTGTAACAAAACTAACCATACACAAACAGTATTCTAGTAAAAGAAATTATTCCGCATAAATAAAGGAGAAGAATGGTGGCAATCGCCAAGATAGCTTCTCAGAAACTTGGTGTACTCTTCCGAACCAAAAAGTTGTACACACCTCAACAACTTTTGACACTATACAAAGCCCAGATTCGACCATCACTAGAGTACTGCTCTCATGTCTGGAGCTCTGCACCCAAACATATTCTTCGGCTACTGGATTCCATCGAAAGGAGAGCCACTCGTCTGATCGGGGACCACGACAGCCTAGACCATCGAAAACAGGTTTTGGATTTGACTCCCTTTTACAGATATTTTCATGGAATGTGTTCGGCTCACCTTGCCCTCTTAATTCCGCCCAGAGCGGCGAATAGCAGAAATACACGACGAACCACTGCCGCCCATCCATATGTGGTTACGCTTAATACTCCTCGAACTGCATTATTTAAGAATTCTTTCATCTGGAGGACTTCATCCTTATGGAACGACCTTCCTGAGGTCGTTTTTCCCAATGAATATAAGCTCCAACGATCCAAAACCAACGTGAATCGCTTTATTCGCATACGCACCACTCCCAGAGTGCCATAAAGGATTTTTCCTATAGTGCTTGTGTTTGATCAAAAAAAAGGAATATGATTTGTTTTTGGCATTTTTATACATCAACCGTTTTTTTTTCAGCCTTTTTCTTGTGCACATTAATTAAATAAAATTGTAATAAAACAGGACCCTATACCAATCTGACGTTTAAAAGTGACTATTGTTTTTCTGAGTTCCACTGGAAAGCCTAATTTATTGATAACAGGATGGGGCTTAAGCCCTTTAAAGGGCCTAAATAAAATGAGAAGACATATGAGGCACTAATGTGCTTACTTTTTTATATAAAAGGGTCTTTTAGGGCGTTCGGGTTTTCCGCCCTTAACATGTTACGTGTTTACAGTTTCATTGATATTATACTGTCTTATTTTCCCTTTTTGCGCTGGAATGATTTCAGATAAAATCCGTTATCCCAACATTTTACCCATGAACATTCGGGATAACTTGGAAAGGATATGGTTTTTATACGTCCCCATAAACAATATGTGCATTTTTTATACGGGATGGCCCGAAAATAACGATTCTTATTATATTTTGTTTATATAAACTTTCAAATATATTTGAATTATTTATGTCGATACTTTTGCGGGCGAATACCTGTTTGTATTTCTGTGTGCATTAATAAATAAATCAATTAAAAATCTCAAGTTGCTTCTTAAGGAGAATATGAAATTTGAAAACTTGTTATCCCACGAACATCTACGAAAATGAGAAAAAAAACACGGCTAATTTTATTAGAGAGTGTCTATCAAACGCGTGTTGGAATAGTATATTAAGATACAAGTTTGCAATACAAGACATTATCTTAGAGTACGCGTTTAATTTAGAAGACGACGCGCGAAGAGGAGAGTTTTCTAAAGTACAAGTGCTTTAATTGTCTTATGAACCGTGTATTTTATAATAATTTTTCTATTTGGGTCCTTAAAGTCTGAAAAACTTTTAAAAATGTAGTAGATTTTTTCCATTTGAATTAATATTTGCTTTTTGGGTTGGCAATACTTTTACAATTTCATAAAATGTTACAAATATCAAATATGCCATGATAGAAACAATTGAACACAACAAAGCTTCATCCCATCCGTCATAATTAAAAAACTCCTTGACAAAATTAACGCAACATCATAAATTTCCCATATTTTTGATGCTATTTTTTTTTCTGAATTTATGATCCGATTTGAATGATTTTTTTTGCATTGTAGGTTGGTTCCTTGACAATGTCATTGTTTTCGCTGTTTATGACAAAAATTTAATTTTCGATTTATACTGGGTTTACTAAAAATGCTATGTTTTTTCCCGAAAATTCGTATCACCCTATGGAGTATATTAGCAACCGAAGTATATTGCAGTTGACATTGAACGGTAGGTCCATCTTTCTCCAACATTTTCTTTTTTGGTTTACTTCATTATCTCTGTTATTAAAGGAGATACACCGTTTTATAGCGTAACATGTTTTTATAGACTTTAATATTCAACACATGCATTGTTAAATGTTTTCAAATAGGTTTCAAGATTAAAATACTCGTCGGGACACTGGGCATACGAAACGAACGTTTAATAAGCAGTTTCCCGAACAGTTTTTATTAGTATGGCGAATTTTATTTGACACAATATCTGCTGACACATCGCTTGCAATGTCAGAAAAAGTACATAGTCTACTTGAAAACATTTAACAATGAATGTGTTGAATATTAAAGTCTATAAAAACATGTTGCGCTATAAAACGGTGTATCTCCTTTAATAACAGAGATAATGAAGTAAACCAAAAAAGAAAATGTTGGGGAGAGAGGGCCCTACCGTTTAATGTCAACTGCAATAAGTTTCGGTTGCTAATATACTCCACAGGGTGATGCGAATTTTCGGAAAAAAAACATATCATTTTTAGTAAACCCAGTATAAATCGAAAATTAAATTTTTAACATAAACAGCGAAAACTATGACATTGTCAAGGAACCAACCTACAATTCAAAAAAAATCATTCAAATCGGATCATAAATTCAGAAAAAAAAATATGGGAAATTTATGATGTTGCGTTCATTTTGTCCTGGAGTTTATTAAAGTTAATAAAAATTAGTCAGGAAAAAAGTTGTACTCCGTCAGAAATACGGGAAATTCCAGAAAAACTTTTAAAAAGAATATTCAAACCTTAGGTTATGTTGTTTTATAGTTGTGACTAGAAATTAGTTCGACGGACACCGTCAGCATGATATATATTTCCGTGTGTAGGTATTTCAGAAAGATATCTAGTAAAAATGATCCATTTGCAAGGTTAGTTAATATTTCAAAATTTTCTATAAAGAAATTCTGTCAATACATAATGCCTAGAAAACTAACGCTGCCAACATAAAAAAAATAAAATATCAGTTTCATAAAGTGGCAGGTTATTCAATTTTTTGCCATTTCATAATGACGAAATAACTGCTTATTAATTTGATCGTGCATTTTTGAATACTCGGTAATTAATCGGAGTAGTGCAATTTACAAAATGTTATTGCAATTTTTACTAAAATTTATTTAGATTTATATAGCTGAAATATTTTATGTAGTTAACATATAGAACATTTTGTATGGGTTGTATAGAAACAAAATGGTCTGTTAAATCTAAATAAAATTTTGCATAAATGGTATGGCACTTACTAAGCAATTTCACTGACTTTATTTATGTAGTTTAAAAATTATTCCGTTGAAATTTTAACTCGCTTATTGTGAAAACATGAAATATTGTTTGAAAATTTAAAAAAAATATTTTTAAATGGAACAAATTGGAAAAAAATCCATTGTAACCTCACGACATGTCACACGTTATTTTTCTGTGCAAATATTTACCGCGATTTCATTGGCGCATAAAATCATTTTAACAATGATTTGTTGCTTTTTGGCTCATAAACTAACATTGGCGAGAAATTTAATTCGATTTAATTAGGAAATTTGCTATTTGCGCTATAATTAAATTTTGAAATGATTTATATTCTATGTAACTATTTGGTTGTTGAAAATCAAGGAGGATACGGGTTTGGTTCACAGTCTTTGATGAACCTAACCTAAAAATAATAAATGTTTCCCCCCTGCGACAGGCTCCATTATAGCCACATATATATATTTATATATATATATAAACAGTATATTGCCAATACGAACGTTCCAAAACACAAAAAGTGTCCCCGCTATGGGAGATGGCGTGGTACTATTGAGTTTACGCAGTAGTGTGGAAATTTTATCGATCGCGTCAGAGCCGGCCCGACATTATTTGTTTGTTGTTATTCGTCGCCTTATTTGGTTCTGGATGCATTTTCAAATTACAGAATAAAAAGTGGTTCATCCATATTGCTGTCGGTATATTAGTGCTTATAAACTTTCATTACCTAACAACAATTTTTGTGAAGGAGTTTTTAATTTGTGGTGATTCGATTCACTGTTTGGTAGGTTAGTTTCTTGTTTCGGAACCGAATTTCACTAAAAAGCTTGTAAAAAAGAAGAGATTGTCACTCGTATACAATATAATATATATGTGGTCACTACCTAACCTTAAAATTAATGTATTTTTAATTTGGTGCATTAGTAGCTGATAATAATTCCCAAAATAGTCAATATAGTCATTCATTCTTAATTTTTGGTTTAGAAAAAAATGATGTTACGAAATATACGACGTCGGATGAAAGTTAAAATAAAGCTCATCGTGTCGATTGTTGCAAATATTCGGACGGAATTTGGCACCAAAAGTTTACAGCAATCAGGGCACCATAGGATCATCATATCGTCAGAAATCGTATGCATGAAACGCTGTCTTAAATCGAACTAATCGAAATTTTGATTGCATATTTTTCCTAGCTAACCAGTAAAATTTAAATTAAAAAAGTTGAAATCCGGTCCTGTCGAATGATGTTTACTTTCACAACGAAATTTCCGAATTGCGCAAACTCACAACGCCTCCTTCGATGCCCATATCGGGGAGATAATTGCAGATGGTATTAGCAATATAATGTTTATATATATATATATATATATGTGATTATATGCCATTATACGGATAACCTAAAATATTTTCATCGAGATTATAACATATTGTGTCTCTTTATACAAAATGATATCCCTACCTTAATTGCTTAGTTTCTATCATCAGCTTCTTTTATAAAACGGTTGATATCCTCAATTTCAAAAATTTTTGTTACCTTTGGCACATAGCAAACCTCTGAGAGTCGTTTTAATTATGCCAACAATTCAGCAAATTTTGATGTATCAAATTTCTGTAAATATTTAGGCAGAATCTCAAATTGTCCATAAACTAGAGGATTTTTTAACTTACACTCTTTATCAAAATATGCAATAAGAACATTTTCTATAATATTTTGAATTTTGTTCTGCTCGCACCATAACTCAAAGGTTGCATATTCTTTTTGATAAACTTACGTGATTTTCGGGGTAGGTTATTAATACCATTTCTTCTAAATACGTTATAAAGTCGAAAAATATTTCGTAAACTATCGACTTCTTGTCACTCTTGGTTTCTACTAAATTAAAATAAACATAATTTATTTAATTATAAATAATTCTCTAATTTAATTCAAATACTGTTAAAAAATTATATATCGAGTTTATTTTTGATTATTTCCATCACCTGTCAAATATATTGTTTGGACTAATCAAATTGTTTTATTTACACCATTTCATCTTCCTTGCAAGTGATAAAACTGTGTCATTGGTCCAAAACATTTTCAAAAAGCGTTTCTAAGTAGGCCGAGTACTAGAAAATTGTTTTTAATAAATGTGAAGCTTGAATGACTTTCTCATTAAATATCTGCATATTTACTAGATTGTCATTATTATTTATCTGTCACAAACGAAAAACTACTTTAAAGTTATTTAAGTAAAAAAATATGTACTTACTGTTTATTTGTAATGTATTTTCCTATTTACCAACATTATTAACTTCTTTTGAAATTTTAGTCACATAACCTTAAACTTACGAAACGTCAAAAGGTTTGAAGTCTAGAGTAGAGAGAATACACTACTATCGATATCGACGACTATCGACATTGTATATGTTAAAAGGATTTCTCGAAGTATTATAATATTTAATTAAGGTTCTGGAAATAATCTTATCAAATATAATTCGAGCGTCATTTTAATTAGCGATTACATTTTTTATTATACTACTCAGTTTTATTTTCTTGGAATTTTTAGTCAATGATCGTTTGGGAATGTTTATTCATAGATTAAATCACCTTTCCATTTCCAAAACAAAACTTTTCGTGAACATAAAATTTTTTATCAATGGAACAAACGAGCTCTGAAAAGAAGAAATTACTATTTTTATCTATTATTAACGAGGCTATTAATTTGTGTTTAACTGCTTCTAGAAATATTTGGAAACAATTATATTTTTTAAGTAACAAGAAAGAACTATTAGGTACTTAAAAATATATTTCATTGTATTTCAAAAAATATATTTTTTAAAATTAACTGAGTGTTTTTAATTTTCCCAAAACCTGCGAAATTGGAATTTAACAGATTTACCTAAAACCAGTTATATCCTAACAAAAGACTGAATTCGAGATCGCAATGTAAACATTTATTTTATACCAAATTGGTTTTCTTTCGGGTATTATAGAAACTCTTCCAGCGTTAAATTTATGTTGAAAGCTGTTTCGCATCCCGATTTTCTATCGATTTATAAAGTTTTGACCCTCTCATTTTCAAAAGTTGTACTTAAAACTAAAAAATACATGTTATTTCATAATATACACTAATGCACGTCCTATTCAGTGGCGGCTCATGCCCTATGATATAGGGGGTTCACAAGTATAGTGAAATTATTTTAAGCAACAGCTGTATATGAGCTTGAGTGTTTTCATTTTTTAAATTTTTTGTGTTAAGTGCCCCAAGTCGGCTATTCCATTTTTTGTCCAGGCAGATTTCGCAACGCCGCGACGAAACAACAAACAGGAAAAAAACGGTCGGTGATGTACTGCATCTACAAATCCAGTTATGTTTTTCGTATATTTCATTTTTAAACTTTCTAATAAAGTCCCTAGATTTACCCTTTGTGGTCTGCGTTAAATTAATTTCGGGTTTAGGTCTTCCCGCATTCTTTACTTCAATTTTTTGCTCGAAACTCAAAGAGCTAAAGTTATTTTTTAAATAGTCCACCATCAAAATATTCATTTTGTCATTTTAACTTAATAAATATATAATATTAAAATATTAAAACATACACGCTCGAATTTCTAACTAGATGCACGAACAGACAACGGCGCGGCGCATACTAAACTTTTTTAGACTGAAATGAGTATCTGTACTCAAAAGAATGACTTCGTGTAGTATTTTTCTCTTAATTAAGACTACTAGGTCTGAGTTAACCCTGTGACCGGCGATACAACATAGAAACACACGTCTGGTAAAAAGTAGGCAATGTTCTAGTTTACACCTAAATAAACATAATAAGGAACTTACCTAAACAGGAGCACGCTATACGCAAATTCAAACACATACCGCCATATTTGTAAAACTATTAGGCCGACCTATAGTGGCGTTATTTATAAGCAATTTCTGCCGTGACCAGCGATACATGCAGCTGCGTGGACGGAACTTCTGGTTAATAATTACGTTGGAGAAACTAAACTGTTGACGTTGAACATTATTTTTTCAATACAAATTGTACTAGGAGTGTAAATTATTTATATATAAAAGTAACTTTAGTAAAATGACGTGAAATATAAAAGGGTAAAGTAAGAAATTATTGCCTGAGGACACGTGACCGGCGATACATTTTTAAAAACAAATTTGAATACTGCAGCTATAATCTAAAAAAAAACTTTTAAAATTGTTCTCTAATGCAGGAAGTAACATATATCTCGCAAATTATAATCGTTTCTACAGGCAAATAGTTTATTTAAGTAAGTTATATGCTAATGACTGAAAGTTGCCTTTAAGAAAATTTTGACCCGGGTATAGTGTATTTAGACTGCATTTATGATACCTCCCTCATACAATGAGAGAACAAATTAGACGTTCGTTTGCCCGTCAACAAAAACCCTAAGTTTATTTTTTTAAACAGTGTCTGTATTTCGGATTTTAGAGGATTTACCTAAGTTCCTGGACGAACGATTATTTTAAAAAGTATGTATTTTTGCTCTAGAACACAAAAGACGTTATAATAAGATTAAAATATAAAAGCATAACTTATCGATATAGAATAAAAAAACTTCATTCAAATTTAGTAATTAATTATTGTCTCAAAAACAATTTAGGAAATATCGTATGAATTTCCCAGTCACCGCTTTTCAGAAGTTTTATTACTTATCCGTTCCGAAGACTAACTTTACATTTAAGTTCGTAGAACGACAAAGACCTATTTTCAATTTTCGAAGTGGATTCAAGCGCAACAAAACACTTTATTACTGCTTATTAAGGCCTAAAGCGTAAGTCATAAAGGTTCTCGCGAATTCGAATCAAGCAACGATTTATATTTTGCGGTTAACGACGTGGAAGTGGTAGAGGAATCGTGGTAAATGCGATTGCACCCAATGAATGTGACATTTATATTAAATAGATTTCGATCATTTTTGTTTCGTTATTAATCTACATTTTTTTACGATTAATGGAAACAAAGGTGTATTAGATTGTGTTAAAAATTATTTATGGTACAGATTGTTGTATCATTTCTTCCATATTTTCTTATTCAATTTTAGCAGGTTGGGAGAACGGTTGGGTGGTTGGTTGGTTGGTTGGTTAAAGGCGGGGGTCGGTTTAAAGGCCCGAACTTCAAATCACTGCAGCCTTTCGGCTTATTGTGTACCCCGATCTTGTTAGAAGATGTTTGTTTCTTCTATGAGGTCCAGTAACCTTCTACCAAGCTTGTCATGTGGGAGGTTGTCACCACGTTGTATGTTCCCGAAGATATTTTGTCTTCTGCGGGGCAGCGCTCCGCAGCGGTATATTATGTGCGAGGCGGTTTTATCCTCTTCGCCGCAGAGTCTGCATTCAATGGATCCATTGTTTAGCCCTATCCGTTGAAGGTGTGGCAGTGGCCTGTTAGCAGACCCATCACTTGTTTCAACTGGGGCCGCGTCAGGGTTAGCATCCCATTCGATAGTATTTTCGATGGTTTTCCCATTACGGCCCGTGCGTGTATTAGACCAGGCAACTCTTGCCATCGAGATAGGTGTTGCTTTTTCGACCATCTATCTAATGTTGTTTGTGTTGCCTGTTTTGATATTCCAAAGGCCGGTTCAGGGCCCCTGAGACTTTGGGCAGATCCGGCTCTCGCTAGTTCATCCGCCTTTTCATTCCCTAATATCCCGGAGTGACCAGGGACCCACAAGAGTTCCACCCTGTTCCCCCTGGCCGCCAGTACTTTTAGGTTGGTATGACACTCCAGTGTAAGTTTTGAAGTAAACCGGTTGGGTGAGAACAAGTTGGGTTGGGCGTTCGCCTACCCCTGGCGCCGCCACTGAATCTTGAATAAAGAGTCAAAAATGTTAATATAAATTTAAATATGTATGGTACACCGTTTGCCTAATTCCCTGTAATGACGGAATTCTTTCAGACAAACGCTGTACTTAACTAAATGATTTGTTACCCTGTTTGCCGGCTTTAGTCGAACGCTGTAATTGTTGTTAACATCTGTGTAGTAATTTTTTTTTGAAATTTAAATGTCCGAAGCATTCAGTATTGTTTTATAAGAAGTTAAAGAAAAAAAACCTTGGACCTCAAACTACTTCAACCTACAAAATCACTTCAAATTCGTACACTGTTGTCACGTTTAACACGGTTTTATAATTCAAATGCTTGGGGAAGGAGTGATTTTATTGTGTGTCTTTTTATTGGTTTTTATTAACCGACTTCAAAAAAGGAGGGGTTCTTAATTCGGTTGTATTTTTTTTATGTTGTGACCTCAGAACTCCGCCATTTATGAAGCAATTTAGAATTTTTTAAAGGAGAGGGAATATTGTCAATTAGGTCCCATTTTAATTGTACTAGAAAATTCTCAAAGGGTGGGGTAAAAAGGGGGGGTATTAATTGCCAAAAAATTACGGTTTTTTTCTTAAATATAATTAAAAAAATATGTCATTTTAATGGTATTTAGTTGCGCAGTTTTTGCGTTTTATGATTTGTTGTCTTAGAAAAACAATAAAAGGGATGAAAAAGTGAGAGGGGGTGAAAAGAGTGAAAGAGGCAAAAGAATAAAATATAAACCGATTTGGATAATTCTTTTTTACTGAAAAGGGGGATATTTTGAAGTAGGTGACGTTCCTGAAAAGTTTGAATCAGTACGAGAAGGTGTGCAGTCGCTTTCACTTTCCGGAGGTCAAGGATATTTTAAGTGTTCATGCAAACCAGCGAAAAAACAATGTTTGTCAAACAGATGCGTTTGTGTAAAAAAAAATTCTTTGTAATTCAAGGTGTCATAAAAGCGCACCTTGCGCTAATAAATAATAAACCATATTATCAGTCACTTCCTTTTAGATTTTTGTATCTAGCTATTGTGTTGTTTCGTTCCTATTCGTTCTATGTTTTTTTTATAGGTACCTAAGTTATAGATAATAAATATGAGTTTATGATTTAAATTTAATACTTAATACCTACATATGTATGTACATCATATTTCAAGACATCAAATTTTAAGGAAATTCCTGATAATAATGAGTTATTTACAAACCTTTTAATGTAAAATACCTTATTTTCATGCACTACATACTGGCAACACTGTCCTAATTAGAATAATCGACTAAAACCGTCAAACAGGGTAACTTAAATCATTTAGTAAAATACAGCGTTTGACTGAAAGAATACCGTCATTACAGGGAATGCCTGATACCGTAAACGGTGTACCAAACGTAGAATTACACTATTTGCCGGCAATACGTGAAATGACTAGGCATTTCAGGGAATGACGGATTTCACTAATTGACGCCGACATATACACCTACCCTGTACTGACAGAAACTACTACTGACAAACTGGTCTGCATGTGGTGACACCCTATCAATAGAAATTGCTTCCTATACTTGGTAGCAGTATTACCAGACGCCGAATAGTGAATTATCGTTTCAAATTTATGGGGTTAATTTGTTTTATCTAAAATTATCGCCAATATTGTGAAATTAAATTCAATTTTTATATAAAATATGTCAAGTTTAAATTTTCACAATATTTAATTGAAAGACGATATTGAAAGCGTTCTAGTATTAATTAAAAACTCTTAAATCGTTTGTTTCTTATTAGGAACGACTCTTTTCTAGAGCCCTCTCGTCGGCCCCTCCGTCACAAACGCCTCTTCATACCAATTATACATTTATTTCCATAAAGAAAATTTTTCAATTTTAAACGTTCATTCGGGTGCGGCGAAACATTTTATTAGAAATTGTTAAGGCCTAAAACGGAAGTTATAATGGTTTCGGCGGATTTCGGTTCGCGAATAAAGATTTATATTTGTGGTTAACGAGGTGAAACTGCAGAGGAATTGTAGAACACGCGATTGCACCCAATGAAAACGACGTTTCTATTGAAAAAGTTTCGCGGTAAATGTCAACTAAAACTTCGTTTACTATTCAAAGCTAACAATGGAAAATGTTCAACGAATTTACATGTCTAACTATGGGATTTAATAAGAAAAAGTTTTTGAATTTAAATTAGTGATGAATAGGGTTGCGAATTTAACGTTGCCATTCAGCGATCGCCACTTACTGTAGACCGTGCCGACTGACTTCCAGTCGACTCCAAGTGTTGGTGTACTAGTCCATCGGATCGAGCACGAAAACCCTTCTATACTCTATTCATTTTACCAATTCAGGAACATAAACAAGGTAGTAAGTCATGTAACAAAAAGCTTAACATGTAGAATCACCTCTCTAGTATTTTGATACATTATCCAAGCACCCTGTATAAAGTTCTTATTTATCTAAAAGTGCGTCTATTTGAGAATTTACTTTAAAAGGTTTACCTCAAAGTCTCCATAAACTTTTAATAGCACAATTAATATTGCTTGTGTCTTATTATGTATTGTCTTTAAATATAATTTAAACTTTACCGAACTCATGCTTATATTTACAAAGGATACAAATTTTGTATTTGTGTAACTGTCAAACAAATTATTACTTTTTAACAAGTTCGGAAATTTTAATATTAAATACTGATTGGTTTATGTTATGTTACAAATCAAGTTATTTGTTTTATTATACTTTACAGGTTCTCTATGTTATAAATTTTATATTACCGAGTATTTACTTTACCACAGTTGGATGATTATAACGAGACATTAATGTTGCCAATTACCAGAAGCGTAATAGCAAAAATGGAAGTTTGGAAAAGGCAGATAGAAAAATAATTTCCTTAAAATAATAATACAACGATAATTTCTGGTAATTTCCTTTTAATATATGATTTTTGTCTCCTCCAATGTGACCCCCTTAACAGAAGGTTTTTCAAGTTTGACTAGACTTTGTGCATATAAATATAAAAATTTTATTTTTATTTTTTCATCTAGATTGCTCTGAAAGTCCCTAAAATGGTTTTAAAAAAAATATGGAGGATTAAATTTGTAATTATGTTCATTTGTTTGTTAACATTATGGCGTCATGGGTGTAAAGCCGTTTGTTTGCGCTTCTTGTTGTATTTTGTGTCATAAATTGGTATTTTTAATGAAATATCTCGGCTTTTCTAACTTGACGTATGGGTCTGCGCTATCAAATTGTTGGAAAAAATGGGATTTATATTTTTGCTCAAGTGAGCCAATATGTTTCCATTTGATTAAATTGAGTTTTCTGAGAAGAAAAAGTTAAAAACTTGTAAATCGCCAAAGTACATTCCTGTAATTTACTTGTTTTTTTTTTATTCGGTATAATTCAAAAATGTTAAACTCAATCCATCTTTTAAAGGTCTTTAGAAAGTCTTTAGAAAGTGCGGGTTTAATTATATTGGTATTAATAATAGTATATTACAATACAAGCACGATAGGTAAAGATTGTTTCACGAAAAATCGATATAACTTAATGACTGCAGTAAAAGTACCTGTGGCCATCCCATTATTTATGACCGTTTGTTATTATTATGTGGAAAGGACCGGATTGTAATAATTATAATTAAATATATGCACATCAGGTAGGTTAGGTTGCTTAATTTATATTTAAATATCTTTTTGTGGTAAAATTTGTTAGTTTTTGAGGAATGGTTCAAGAATTGTCTTTTACCAAACATTCCTCAGAATAGCGTGATAGTAATGGACAATGCGAGCTATCACAGTCGCCAATTACATAAAGCTCCAAGCTCAAAATAATACAAAATTGGAGATTCAGAACTACATGGCGGCGAATGATATATATTTTGAAGAAAGTTATAAAAAAAGTAATCTCTTAGAAGTTTTAAAGACATTTTGTATAAAAAAGTATAGGTTTGTGACACATTAGCAGTAGAAATTGGATATACAGTGCTACGGCTCAAACCCTATTATTGCATTTTTAACCCCATAGAGCATATGTGGCACCAGTTAAAATCACTGGTTAGGTCTGAAAATATTTCTCCGACTTTAAGTTCTAGTGTTGTAGAATTAATACGAAAATGCTTTAATGATATTCCCCCAGGTAGTTGAAAAAATTCAGTGCGTCACGTAATAACTGTAGAAAATTCGTATATTAGTCTGGATCGTATAATAATTAATCTAATTATAATTAATTTTGATGAGGATAGCGATAGCGAAACATAACTATCTATAGAATGACATTATAAATGTAAATAAATATGACTAGTAATATTTAAAAAAAATGTTATTTCATTTGATTACATTAATATAATGATATCATTACTTGTTTTCCCTAGTCCGTCCCTTTATACTTCACTTGTTTATTGCCAAGCTCTTGTCGATACAATGGGACCGACACAGGAAATCATTAAGTCGTATCCATTTTTCGTGAAACAATATTTACGTCTTTATTGCATGTGCGTGATGTTTAACAAAACGAGCCTAAGACAAGTTTGGTAAATCACTCAAATGAGGTAAAGACACCTACCGTAAAGGTATTGTACGATATTTTATCTACAAGCGTGTTTTAGGGCACCAATATTAAAAACTAAAAGAGCAATGTTTTAATTTACCCCGTAGGTGCCTCGTAAGTCGTTATCAACAATGCATTAATATCAGGTTGCTAGGGAAATAAATTATAAGAATTTATTGACTAATATAAAAACTTGTTTTTATAGTATGTAATTACTTACGGCATTAGTGCGGTAAAGTGCTACTTACCGCACTCAAATCAGTGCGATAAGTAGTTACTTACCGCACGCGAATAGACAAAATAAATTACTTGTACTTACGATAAGTACAAATTTGATACAACTATTAATTTGAATTTAAAAAACAATAGTAGCACGCAATGCCAATAACAATTCAAGACAGAAATAGTAATAATAATTTAAAAATCTTCAGTTTATTCGAAACAGAAGTAAATTAGAGGAACGTACAAGTATTTTAATGAAGATGGAACAATACGTCGGAAAACCAGTAAGTGTTGTACTGCAGAACGTAGATTTCAGTCCTCTTTCATAATTTAAATAAAACAATCCAGGCCTGTATTTAAAAAAATTATGTTGATTATGGTGACAGAAGGACGAGACGTCGCATGAAATATCTGATGATGCCATCTTATGGAAAATAAAAAGTAGCAATGAGAAAGTGAAGTTTATTTTTGGACATCTCTTCGAACAAAATCAGGAGAAAATAAAATCCTAACCGCAAAATTTTATATCTTTCCAAATATTTGAAATCTTTCCAATAACTTTGCCCTTATTTAACCTACTTCGTACCTCTTACCGTTTCCGAAATTCCAATGGTATTCCACCGTAAATGACCCTGTATAACTCAAATATTTGTATTCTCGGTTATATTTTACCCATATTTAATTAATTATCATAGTTGTTTCGTAATAAACCATAAAATTAATTATGTGACAATAATTATCAGTGGCTATTTTAAACACCAAATGCTACTCCATTTTTGGTTTAATAATTATTTGTTTATATTAACGAACTATTTCGCTACGTGACAGTTTACGAATTACAATTATATGCAATAATGAAAATATTGTTTGCTCGTGTAATACTGTTATCTGTAATTTATATTACGGACTTACGGAGCTACATAATTAAATTGTTAGTTGGGTGTTTATGGTCATAATATTGTTTTGCCTTGCTTGGCAAGAATAATTACTTTACCAAATTTTTTGCCACTAGGAATATGCCAGTATAAAAAAGTAGGATTTTGTACAAAATAGATGGCAGCTCAATGTTATACAGCTTAGGGCTACTCGAAAAGTCATGATGTTCTTAGATTATATTAAATACACTAAGACGAATGTAATTACGTTATGCTTTGCCACTCAAAGTTATATTAATGCATTGGTCCTGTGTACGTATTAAGTAAAAATATTATAGTAGTAAATGTATATGTGTTTTTAAAATTTTCTATTCTTTAAATTATTTATATCAAAAATAAAAATTCTATACTTTTCAGGTGGTATTAATATCAAATACCAATGTATGGAAAAATTATTATTTCCCAGACCACCCGATGACACTTATACAATAAGGGCGTATTTATTTAGTCTACACAGTAGCACTCAAAATACTATTTCAGATTGAATGGTACTACCAAGGAAAGAAAGCCTTTTCGAATTCTTTTGTACTCGTCAGTACAGGGTAGGTGTCCATACCTATCTGCAGGAAAGACTTCTAATATCTCACGCTGTATTATCAACGGTAGTCGAGAAAATACAGAGCGCAGCGCCATCTCTGTTCAGATTGTGTGGGACTGCTAAGAGATGGTGCTGCGCTCTGTATTTTCTCGGCTACCGTTGATGACAGCGTGAAGTATTAGAAGTGTTCTCTGATGATAGGTATGTACACCTACCCTGTACTGACGAGAACAAGAGAGTTCGAAACCGGTCTGCAGGTGGTTGCATCCTATCAATAGAAAAGGCTTCCTTCTCTTGGTAGTACCATTCAATCTGAAATAGTATTTTGAGTGCTACTGTGTAGACTAAATACGCCCTTATTGTATAAGGTATCATCGGGTGGTCTGGGAAATAATAATTTTTTCCATACGTTGGAATTTGAAATTATTTATAGCTTCCTTATAACATAAAATTATGTTTTAGGGACATCACTGTGACAACACTGTACGGGCGCACTATAACGTCGTCAGCGCGTTATGTGTAAGATCGTCGACATTCTAACCCCAGATTAATATCTCGGCGGTAAGTGAGATTATTGAGGTTGGGTGTTTTAACTTAAGCAATGGTGTAGCCAATTCTATATTTTAAGTTAATCTTTCAAAATATATCGATCTTTTTATATTATCTGAATGTCTCTAAGCTTATGGGTAATTTTAGATCGAAATTATCCAGTTGCGATATAATAAAAGAATTGTAAAATTCCCGGTCATATATTTAAACAGTAAATAAGTTTCTGTACTTATTTAAAATGCACTGCAATAAACCTGGATTTTGTGAGACAGCATCCACAGCACACAGAAAAATAAAATGTTTAATCAAAATAAATTTATTTTTTAAGATCCTATAAAACACAAGCCACTACACTAGTAAGGATAACTGCGAGAGAACGCTCAACTAACAGCGTTGCCATTTTCTAAAGCCATCTTCTTCTTTCTAACTTATCAAAAAATGTCCATATATCATTATAAATAAATGGTGTATTATCCATGGATTGTTTTATCTCCCATTTATATTTTATACGTCTAAACGCGTCAAAATAGTGTCGTCGCGGCCGGCATGCATCGATAAATTCGGAATTTTCCTGATAACATTTAAATAAATAAAATCTACATAATTTACGCGAAATCCAGTATTTTACCGAACTTGTTTGGCAACGCTGTACGCAGATAAAAACAAGATTTTTAACTTTTTGGAGTAACAGATTCGGCAAGCACCCCAGCGTAAAACGACACTTTATAATATCGTATCGTAAATATACCTTCGCATATAATTTTATTTTTAAATTTAGTCCTTGCAAAATTCCTCTCGACATTTTTCTTGAAAATGGCGTATCTTGTATGAAAATAAAACTTTTCTCATATTATTCCCTTAGGCGAACCTGTCTAGAAAATCCTTAGAATTCTTGATTAGGGTTTAATAACCTCGAGCAATGTTCTTAATTTAGGAAAAAGTAGATATTTTTTGTTTGGTGTACTCAGTTATTGTACCAGGGGCGCATCGTGATATATTCGTTAGGGGATACACGGAGTATTGGAAAGTAATAAGAAAAAGCCCGCCACAAACAAACAATTTTTAGGCCACACCACAAATTTAAATTTTAATCGATGTTGTAAGTTTTTTCTCGTTATGATTTAAAAATCGAGACTTATTACCTTGGAACAAGAGAAGAACAAAACAACAAATCAAAATGCACAGTGTTAGGTACTAACAGGTCTCTTTGAGAAATGGACAATTTCTTCGAGAACAAAAGTTTTCTTTTCATACTAGGCATTGACCAAACTACGATTATGTTTACGGTGATTAATTATCGCTTTAGTTAGATCTGCACTAAATCTTTCATAAATAACTTGTCAGTCTATGAAGATTTGTTGGGTATATCATTGTTGAAGTAGTGAAGTCGTCTTATATTATCGTGCAGTTACAGCAAAGGAAAGTTCTCATGCTTACAAAGCCACTTGCCAGCGGTTGAAAAGATACTTTGCTGGGCCCAGAAAAAGGCCAAGTTATGTTTGGTAACTTTTTAAAGTGTTTTATTCAAAATATGTTCTACAATATACATGTACAAAAAATGCAGTTTGGGGTTATTTATATCTTTACATTTAAATATTTAAAAATAAATTTATTACAAAGTAAACACTAAAAACGAAAAATATATGAACGAAGTTTAAATTAAGTGGCAAATACAAACAATATAAATCATAGGTTGGTTATAGTTCTACAGTACAACGGAAAACCCCGAAAATATACGAAGGTCGCTTTTCAATATAGTATTTATATTAAGATACAAGTTTCATAAGACATTATCTTAGAGCACGTGTCTAAGTTAGAAAGCGACCCGCGAAGCGGGGAGTTTTCTAAAGTACAAGTGCTCTAATTGTCTTATGAACCGTGTATTTTATAATACTTTTTGTATTTGGGTTTTTAAAGTATGAAAAACTCTTACAAATATAGTAGATTTTTTCTATTTAAGTTAATATTTTCTTTTTGGGTTGTCAATACTTTTACAATTTAATAAAATGTTACAAGTGTCAAATATGCCATGATAAAAACAATTGAACACAACAAAGCTTCTTCCCATCCGTCATAATTAAAAACAAATATATTATTAAAGTTAATAAAAATGAGTCAGGAAGAAAGCTGCCGGAAATACGATAAATTGCAGAAAATAATCTAGAAAACTTTAAAAAATGTTAAAGATTAATATTTTAAAGTAAAAAAATTATGTCCCACATACTGTCGTTCCATCTGGATTCAGTTAGCAACAATATGGGTCACTAGAGTATACTAACAGTGTTGTCAGATCACACCGCATGTTTCTCCCTTGCTTGGATACCTGCCGCGCGCGACTATCGTTGCTTTGTGTCAAGACTCGGGTGCTTGATGTATACGAATTTTAAACGTTTTGTTACTGTTTTAGCTTTTCTATTGTGAAATAATTCATAATAAGAAATATTGTGATATGATTTCAAATTTGTGTGATATTACCTATTGTGCCTAGAAAACTAATTTCAACGAAATCGAAGTAGGCCTAAAATTCGAACCCTACTTGTTGCCAACATGAAAAAAATAAAAACAAATAATTTATCGTACCAGTAATGATAATTGAATGATCTTTTATGTTACGATTTAAAATTATATGTTCGTCTCAAGAAAAAATAATAGTCGAAAAGCTACTGACCAACAACATTCGGGTTTGTATTACAAAAATACCCTCATTTTTTCCAATGCGAGAGTAAAATGTTCTTGAGCTAAGCCAACCGTCTTAAAATCAGGATTTCGCTTGACTTCATTTTATGCAGATATTTGATAAAAATCCTCAGGGAACGTAATTTTGCAGACGATAATAATTGAAGAAGGAAGTTAATGCCTAATTTCGAAACACAGAAAAATCCTTGCAGCACTTGTGACTCAATTACGTTGAAGTTAAGGGAGCTTATGAAAATGGCATCATACTTTTTTACATTTACTCGTATTTAGCTCAAGTATCTAATTTATACCTGGGTAGCAATACTTATAAAAATGCTTTCTACGAAGCATAAAATTATTCCGCATAAAAGAAGGTCCTTCTTATCCTCCTCTTTACGTCACTTCATCGTTTCGGCCAAGTGTGCAGATGAATAAAGATAAAATAATCAGCTCACCCTCAAAAAGCTTTAAGGTCCGGGACAGAATAAAAATGGTAAAAAATTCGAATACAAAATTAAAGCGATGTCTTGCACAAGATTCCGGGGTAAAATATTACTTAATTAACAAACTGAAGTTGGGGTTTATTTCTTTTTATGACCGCAAATATACAGGGTGATTTTGATGGTTTATGAGGAAATAATCAACGGATCACTTTTAAAATTTAGTAGCTTATACAGGGTGTTATGGAATTACTTATTATATTTAAATGGGTGACTCCTTGGGTGTCCTAGAGAAAGTCTACATACTTAAATCGGATATCTAAATAACAAGGTAAAAACCCTTTTTACCAACATACTGTCGCCCCGTTCCGTCTGGATTCACTTAGCAACAATGTGGGTCACTAGAGTATACTAACAGTGTTGTCAGATCACACCGCGTGTCTCGCCGTAGCTTGAATACCGGCCGCGCGCCGGTTCATACTTCAGTATGTTTTGAGACTCGGGAGTGGAACGACGTTGGTTCCACGACGTCGAGGGTGTTTTGTTAGTTGTATTGCCCGATTTTTTTTTTGTTGTGAACTAATTCATAATAATAAATGTTGTGATGTGAATTCAAATTCGTGTGATATTATTTAGTGTTGGTTCTGTTGAAAAACATACTTTTTGTGTTTTATTTTTTTTATGGAATTTAATTAATTATAAAACGGATTATTTTAAAATAAGATCGAAGGTAAGAGAGTATGTACCTTAAAATTGTAGTTTCCTTTGTCTAAAAAATTTGAAAAAGAAGTGATAGCGGGTGTCAAAGACGTCTTGTTGTCAAAAACTGAACATGTGCATTTAGAATTACGTCTTGCAATATGACAACATCGCAAATAATGCGCTAACCTCTTTGGAATCTGGAGACTGCCTCAATAAAATATTGATTGCGAAGGGCCTCAGGAGCGGCCACGTAAATTTTGGGATTTCATATAAAGTGTAATTATTTCGCTTAATAGTTCAAAGCGCCTTTTATGGTTATTTTTCTTCAATTTATTTTCATCTCGGGATTTGCCGGTTTAAATATAATACGTCGTTTCCATAACACCCTGTATAAGTAGATATGCTCCCTCTGTTAAAAATATTTTGAGTCGTGCATGAAATTCTATAAAACAGAATAATGTAAGCATGCGGTGAGTTGCCGAGAACACAAGTAAGAAGAACAATAAAAAATCTAGAACGATGTATCGAAAAAGATGGTGCCTCAGTAGAAATTTGACCGTTCCTTTTGTTAAAACTTTTTTTACGTTTTACGTTATCTCTCTTAGGTAACCTAAATCATTGTTTTCATGTTTTGTCCTGAAATAAGATTTTATTTCGTTTTATAAAATGATCTAATTATATCTCAGAAATTGTCTATTTTTCGTCAGCATGTTTAGAGAGAGAACATAACTTTAGAAAGAGCTACACATTTTGATGTATTGTATTCTTAGATTAAGTTCACATTTTTGGCCACTCTGTACAATATTTTGAATATTCGACTATGGGAGGTTTTCAATTAAGCAAAACTTTTTTCGATAAAATGAAGGATGCAAGGTTTTCCATTTGTTTCACTTTCAACTATACACGCTGTATATCTACAGCAACATGATGCATTAATAAACTCTACTGATTCCGCGATTGGTTCCTTACGAGACCTTTTTGATAACAACTTTAGTGTGCTTCTTAGTTTTTCAATGACTAATTATTATTGAAATCCATAAAACATAATTAAATCAGCGTCAGCATATTATTTTTAAAATTTGCCACATTATTACAAAGACATCAACATGCTTTATACTGGATATGAAATTTTCCTGGAAAAAGTGACTCTTATCCCCTTTTCTTTATGCCACTTCGCGTCCCGGCCGAGTGTGCAGATGAATAAAGATAAAATAATCATCCCTGCTCGCAACAGCTTTCATTAAAATGTCTAAAAATATACTCTCAAAATATTTATTTAAGGTTCTAAAGAAATTAATTGTATTATAAGAAATTTGTGAAAAAAAATTAGTGTAAAATTTGTTTGAATGCGCATTTCAGTAAATATTTAGCTTATGAGCGAGTGAAATTATTTTTCGCGGCCGGAAAAATAATCCTTTATTAACGACAAAGATTCTTTGGTTGCCAGTAGTACCATCTTAAATACAAATTGCTAAAAAAATCCCTAGAAAACGTATATTTTGCTACACCAAAGACCATCGTACAGGACCGAAATCTGTTAGCATAGAAGTCGATTGGGGGCCGGCACAGCCTACGGCGACTGGCGACATTGAATGGCCACGTTAAATTCGCAGCCCTATTTACAAATAATACAATTAGGTAATATTAACTATTACCCAACGAGTAGGGACACGTTATTAAACCAAAATCCGAGTAAATATATTTATCATCGCGGATGTTCCAGTGACAGCTTTCGTTGTTTCTGCACTCAAGTATGTGATTAATTAACTTCACCAAATTAATGGCTGCCTTTTACAGACACCAACAGAAAATGCGACGGTAAAGTCGGTTGTATGAAGCTGAAGCGGCAACATTTATTTTTGGGCATTATTTGTTCCTATCTAAAGTGCTAGATTATTATCGCATTAGTGACTACTGCAGTTAAAATTTTGATATAATATAGGATGTCCGTGTAAGTATAGTAGATATCATATATCGCCAGCATACAGGAGTGGTTAAAATGATATTGGTCGTTCATATAATTAATTATTTTTCCTAATGTCTGCTCTAGCATGAGTTTTCTAAGTCCATATGGAGCCCGCTATCTTTGGTAGGAGGGGCATTAGGAAAAATTATTAGATGAACTAATAATATTATTTTGACCTCCCCTGTACGCTTGTCAAATATCGCCTGTCCTATATTTACCGCACGCCCTCTATAAGTATGGTTTTATTTTATGAAGAACGTTCAGCCCTCTGGTATGTGATAATTTAACTTTTTCTATTTGGGTTTCATAATGGCTACATTATGAAATGCAAAAAAAATTAATAACCTGCCACTTTATGAAACTGAAATTTTAATTTTTTCATGTTGGCAACAAGTAGGGTTCGAATTTTAGGCCTACTTCGATTTCGTTGAAATTAGTTTTCTAGGCATTATGGATTCGACAGAATTTTTTTATAGAAAACTTTAAAATACTAACCTCTAACCTTGCAAGTAGATCATTTTTACTAGATATTTATCCGAAATACCTATACTCGGAAATATATAAGCAGTGTCCGTTAACTAATTTCTAGTCACAACTATAAAACAACATAACCTAAAAATAATAAATATATCTTCCAGTTTATGCTCTATTTCTAAAGTTTTATTCAATAAAGTACTATTTTTATGTTTAATTCAATATAGTATTATACATATTACTTTATATATACATATTTATAGTTACTGTAGATATTGCCTGGGCATTAATTGTTATTCCTGTCAGATTCTGCATCGACACAATATTTTGTTCAATAGTATTATTTAGTATTTTATTCAATATTTTGAACTTTGTTCTGCTCGCACCATAACTCAGTTTCAGTTCAAGTTTTGCATATTCTTTTTAAAAGATTTTCTAGATTATTTTCTGCAATTTCTCGTATTTCTGACGGAGTACAACTTTTTTCCTGACTAATTTTTATTGACTTTAATTACATATTTATTTTTAATTATGACGGATGGGAAGAAGCTTTGTTGTGTTCAATCGTTTCTCTCATTGCATATTTGATACTTGTAAAATTTTATTAAATTCTACTATATTTTTTAAAGTTCTTCAGACTCTAAAGACCCAAATAGAAAAATATTATAAAATACACGGTTCATAAGACAATTAGAGCACTTGCACTCCAATTGATGGTTGTCTTGGCATCGAGCTACCAGAGTTTATGGTCTACTAGAAGTTACAAATATTCCCCATGCTCTATCAGTATTCAAAACGGAAACTAGCATGTATTTAATATTGTTTTCTTCCTTTCTTTTTGATGGCGTACTAAACATTCGGCGTTAACAATTATTCACAGAGGAATGATGGGCTGGGTATTATGTATACTTTTTATTTTCGTAAATAATAAATTTTATTACCGCCCGTGAATAATATACTATTAATTCATTAAAAATTTATAGGTATACGGTATAATATAATGTATAAACTAAGTTGTATTCTATTGCCTTTACTTACCCCTGATATGCCAGACGTGACCGCGATGGTTTAATAACATGGGTCCATTAATTACTATTTGTTTTACTATTAATTGGTTAATTTGTTAAAATAATTAGGTACGATACGACGATCTGTTAAGTTTTAAAGACATTCTTAACAAGAAGAATAATGTCCGTTAACAGAACAACAAGCGGAAGCATCATAGGTACGAAATTGTTGGTCTTAACGGAGGAGCACCTCCATTAATGAGCTTTACAATACCCCCCGCCCACAACTATTTACGGCACTGCGTTAAAGAGGGTTTTTGTTGTGCCCTCTGTCATGTAATAGTTGTAGACAACTATAACTCGACTATTATTATACAGGGTGTTCTGATAATGCATTAGGATAATTACAGAGGTGATTCTACAAATTAAGGTAGTAAAGTCATATACCGAAAGCTTATTACTTTTCGAGTTACTGCCTGTCAATTTTCTTATTATTATTAACATCTTGGGGTTAGTTTTTAAACTATCAAGTTGATACTTGGCACAGGAACTACGCTTAACGACTTCTATGATTCTGTTATAAAAATGTTCTGTGCCACCCGAGGCCACTTTAGCTGAAATTCAAATTTAATTTTTGGCATATCTTTTGCCTTTTGATAGTTACTGGCATATACAGTGTATCTACGTAAGTTTGCGGCATATGGGAAACTTTTTTATTAATTTAATTTTACGACAAAAAAATATTCTTCTAAAAAAGTTCTGCATGGTCCAAAACCTAAAGTGCAACCATCAGATGACGATTTGAATTCTGTTGTGACATACAGGGAATCTTACTAAATAACCCATTTATGTCAAGGTGTATTATTTTTTCGGATGAAGTAACATTTTCATCAAATGGGACAGTTTCTAGCCAAAACTGTCGTTGGTGGAGTGATACCAATCCACATTTTACGTTGAAAACTTGGGACCAATATTCGTTCAAAGCAAACGTGTGGTGCAGAATGTATAAAAATCAAATAATTGGACCTTATTTCCGAAAAACCTTGAATGCATGTGCTTTTTAAACAATAAAAAATGATTTTCTTGATAACCTTCCCTTACTTGAACGTTAGCAGATATGGTTCCAGCAGGATGGTGCCCCATGTCACAGCAGATTAGATATACGTCAATACATTGAAAATCTTTTCAATGGAAGAGTTTTTCATCGATTTTCGGAAATTCTTTGGCCACCGCCGTCTCCAGATTTAACCCCACTCGATTTTTTCTTATGGGGTTACTTAAAGCAAAAGGTTTACCTTCAAAGGCCATTTCAAGATGTTGACCATTTAGAGAGAATAATTGCAGAGCGGTTCGTCATATATATATAACTCCCCATATGGTTAGCAATGTCTTAAGAGAATTTTGTAATAGAACTGTTACATGTATGAACAGAAATGGAGGATATGTGGGGGCATTAGTAAATTGAAGATGGAGATTGTTCATTAGTATTTATTGTAACAAATTAAATTGTTATTCGTTTAAATGCATCGTTAGAACATTACAAACTAGTGATTAAGCAACTTAAAGGTTATCAGTGTTCAATAAAAATTAAGAGATAATGGTTTTTAAAAGTTTATTTATAATTATTTTATCAAATTTATAATTATTAAATGTAATGCATTAATATGCAAACTTAAATTTCCGCAGAGAAATGTAGGAAAAAATATTTTTTTAATGTAAATAAATAATGTTGAATATTTCTTTCCCTTAGAACTATTTTCGATATTGTCAAAAATAAAGGTACTTTACTCTGGAGCAAAAAATCACATTTCTTGACAAACCTCGTATACGACTGAAAAAATGTAACATCTGACGGTTGCATTTTAGGTTTTGGACCATGCAGAACTTTTTATGAAGAATAATTTTTTTTCGTAAAATTAATAATAAAAAAGTTTCCCATATGCCGCTAACTTACGTATAGTCACACTGTATAATATATCATTTTAAAGACAAAATACTTAATAAAAAAGCATAATTTATTCGAGTCGATAAAACACACCGTTTACATGTAAAACTGGAATCAAAGTTTTTGCACGCAAAAAAAATTATTGAGTTTTCGACTCTGTTTCATAACATTTATTTTAACATCTTGAAGTATCACGATGTATTATCCGAATACCATGTATATTGATCGCAACCTTTAAACAAGAAGTCAAAGAAAACATCCTAACATAACATGCATATTTCCCATGAAACACGTCGAATACTATCCATCCTTTAAATTAGTAATTACTTAGGAAAACGATGCGAACGCCAATCCGTCACTTTTATTGCCGAAGCGTTCGAAAACACTCTTTTCCGGCATATTTGAAATATTGCAGGGAGGCAAACTTGCAAAACCGCAATATCAATTTCTGTTCACAACAGAAAACGACGGGACCGACACCTGTACCCGTGAGAAAATTGGATTCCGCAATCGCCTGTCTATTTTATTAAGGGAGCGAGTAGTCGGTCTGTCCCTCATCAGGCCCCAGACAGCGTCACGATCGTCCATCACCGCCGACACCCTCGGCAAAAATTCATCAACGTAGTTTCATTAATTATTATTTGTGGGGTTGTCGAGAGCCCAAATCCGTAGAGGAATTTAGAATGATGCGACAAGATTTTTCTTCTCGTCTTGCGTAAATTAAGCTTTTTCTCTCGTCTTGGTTAAATTACCTTCTTTACATTTGAACACCTTAATAATACAAAATTAAATTTTACTCCAGGAATTAAACCTAATAGTTTACGGGTAAAAATAAATTATCTCCACTTAAGCATTTGTTTCAGTTAACAACATACAGGATGTTATGGTTTTCATATATTTAACCTCGCAGATTCTTATATGTAATCAAATTGTTGAAAAATTGGCGCTTTGAGTTTATAGGCATTCATATAATAAAATGTCTATTTAAATATGTGTTAGTGTTTCTCTAGGACATCCAAGGAGTCACCCATTTCAATATAATGAACCATTTCCAAAAATACCCTGTATTATACACACAGATTCAAAAGTTTTGCATCACTCTGATTCTCGAATAAGTAATTACGTCATCGCGAAAATAGACTAAATATTAGTTCATTGATAAGTTTAAAATAAAAATCAATGAGTTTTAAAATTTTTTATTTTACCACAACATTTTAAACCTTCCAAAAAAAAAACTTAACAAAAGTAAAATTTATTTATATTGTATAATTTGCGAAATTTAAAAAAATATAGCTTCTAATAAAGCGTATTTCCTCCTCTGGCCTCAATGCAAGCTTGAAGATGATGCCGCATGCTGTGCGTAAGGTTAGCAATCCTGGAGAGTTCTAGGGGGATTTCTTCTAACGCGAACTGCCCTAGAGAGCATATCCCAAGCATGTTCTATCGGGTTAATGTCAAGGGACAAAGCAGGCCACTCCAGTGATTCCCTCACTTTCTAGGTATTCATCCACAGCTCTAGTACGATGGGGCCGGGCATTGTCGTCCATAAACACAAAATTTTTACCAACAGCCCCTCTCCACGTCCTAACATAAGGATGTAGAATATCCCTAATGTACCTGTCGCCAGTCATTGTGCCTTGAACGTGGACTAACTCAGTACGCCCGTCAGATATAATACCTGCCCAAAACATGGCGCTTCCTCCCGCGAATGGAGGGAAGGGGCGAGCATGGGCAAGTCGAAAAATAGGACAGAATTCCAAAATTCTTCGGGTAAGCGAACGTGCATATCAGCCCACTGCACTCGACGAACTCGGTGGTCATATTGTAGTTGGGGAACTCTTACTGGCCGCCGATATCTTAAACCGGATTCAACAATGCACCATTTTAGTGTATACGGATACGCGAACTCCAATTGCATGCGTAACATCTCTCTGAAGTTGTGGGACTGGCATAGTATGATTTCTCCGAATTGTTAACGTAATATAGCGATTCTGCTGTTCGTTAGTAACAAGCCTTCTACCACTTCGTGGTCTATCTCGCACGTAATTGGTCTCTAGATAGTGATTCCATATGCGAGATGCATCACTTTGAAAAACCTCTATTCTTTCAGCAACAAATCTTTGGGAATGACCTTCCTCAATTAAAGCTACTATTCTTGCACGATCAATTTCAGATATTACTCGTCGATTCATTTTTACACACCGAACCGAAAAATTTAACTGTGGCCAGCGCCAACAAAATACAACACTGAAAATGTTATCTTAAACCAATCTTTAAACCTTTATATAAGTAATTTATTAAAGTGCATAATTTATTTAGGGAATCGTCTATCCGTCATCAGGTCGCAGACAGTGTTACGATCGCCATTACCGCCGACCCCCTTGCTGAAAATTCCATAATTAATATTTGTGGGATTGTCGAGAGCACAAATCCTTGGAGGAATTTAGAATGATGCGACGAGATTTTTCTTCACTCCTTGTGTCTTAAAATTCCGCCTTTTCTCGCATCTTGGTTAAATTACCTCCTTACATTTAAAAAGTCTTACCATATAAAATTAAATAAGTTTTTAAAAATACGGTTCTAGCTAAATAGATGTTATAAAGTGTAGTTTACCGTTCAACTAGTTGCAGAACCTACAGTATATTATTAGGGCTGTGTATCGTCGGTCTGTTCCTCATTAGGTCCCAGACAGCGTCGCGATCGTTGATCACTACAGACACCCTCGGTGAAAATTCATTAGCCTAGTTTCATTAATTATGATTTGTGGGAATGTCGAGGTCCTAAATCCGTAGAGAAATTTCAAATGATTTGACAATATTTCTCTTTTCGTCCTGTATAATTTGTTTTGTGTCACAAAATTACACCTTTATTCCATTTGGGTTTGTTGCGGAATTTTGAAACTTTCAATGTTGTTTTTAAAAAATATATTAGCATAAATATTGAGTTTAAGTATCTCACCTGAATTAGCAACTTTGCTACAGGCAATAGTAAAAAAACAATTAGCCTAGTTCTATACAGAATCAAAATTTTATATCAAAAATAATTTTTTCATATCAAATTTGTTAAAGATCAAAGAAACGTGTGTCATGCCATATAAATGTTGTTAAGATCAAAGAAAGGTGTGTCATAGCATATGAAATTTGTTAAGGATCAATGAAAAGTGTGTCATATCATATGAAATTTATTAAGGATCAAAGAAAGGTGTGTCATACCATATTAAATTTGTTATAGATCAAAGAAAGGTGTGTCATACCATATTAAATTTGTTATGGATCAAAGAAAGGTATGTCATACCATATTAAATAGGTTATAGATCAAAGAAAGGTGTGTCATATCATATTAAATTTGTTATGGATCAAAGAAAGGTATCTCATACCATATTAAATTTGTTATGAATCAAATAAAGGTGCCTCATATCATATGAAGTGACATGTAAATAGGATTTTGTTTAATTGTTCGGGAAACATTATCCTCGTAATTTAATTTTATGACGTTATTCAAAAAGATTTTATAGTCACCAAGAAAATAGGTTTTAGTTTGTTTTCTTTTTTCAGAACAGAATTTACGCCATTTCCTTCCATTTATAAACAAAAATGCACTTCTTTCTAAGATTAAGTTCCTTTCAAGAGACTGTCGGCTGTGGTAAAAGAAATGACTATAAAACTGTGAACCGAGAAAATTTCAGCTTTTTAATGGAATAAATTAGAATATATTAAATGTTATTTTGAGTTCAAAACTGTTATTTATTCAGGTGGCTTTTTCTTAGGTCATCTTCCTAAACAATATTACTTTGCTTCTAAAAAAGTATAATGAAACATAGCTACTCGTATTACTTCATTAAATTATATTCTTGTAGGTTTGATCGGCAATAACTACTAATATTTTAGTCCATCATCTTTATTCCAACAAAGAAATGGTTGGACTGTTGGTCCAGGGTCATATTTTTTTTTACTAAAGTATATCCGACGAAGCTAAATCCGGATTATACGGAGGTGATCCAATTTCCATCTATTTTTGTTCAATATATTTGCAAAAATCTTTTTTTTATATACCTACTTAGTATATAATGTATTTCTTACGACTATGAATGAACTAACAATTTTACGCTGTTTCTTTCTTGTTTATTATTGAAGTTCGCTTGCAAAGTTGAGTAAACAAATTTAAAAGTTATTATAATGTTATAACCGGGCATGCCCGGATGCATTTTTGTGTGCCTAAATTGAGTTGTTTAGCTAACAAAAGTATTTCTGGCGTGTCTGCCATTAGAAAATGTTTATTTCATAAATGAAATATAAATTGAGTTTATTTACATTATCCTTCTTGTGTTTTTGTTGTTTGCAAAATTTTTAAAAGGGAGTAAACAGAGAATACTAAATTTCTCTTGCGAGAAGAACATTTATAGGATTTCCTTTCTAAGCAGTCTAAACATAAAAACAAGGAATTTTTTAGAGAAGAAGCAAAGAAAGATGCAGGTGGACATACTACCAATAGAAAAGGCTTTTTCTTGGTAGTAGTATTTTGATATTTAAACAAGTTATTGCTTATAGTGCAGCGTTCGACAGGGCATATAGCCCGGAGTATCGATTTATTTGCGATTTTTACACATATCAAGGATCGAATATCCATACAGGATAAATAAATGTGATTTATATAATTATATTGTTTTGATATCGTTTTAAGTAAATCCCATGTAACACTTTCATATGTAACAAATTAACGATATTTAACTCCATCTCAATAAATATTAGGGTTAGGTTAGGAGTTTTATTATTTTCCTGGAACGCTATATTTAGTCAAAGTTAAGATTAGTTTAATTTTGTTTTTTTTAAATATTTTAAAAAATCAGAAACTATAGAATTTTAGACACAATGCTATTATTTTTATATAAATCTAGGTAAGTGAGTTAAACAGTGGGCACTTGATTTGAGGTCGTAGAGAATATTGTGTACATTACTTGCATGAAAGTGATTTTCTCAAACATGCCGGATTTCCGCAATCAGCTCGCGTCTCATGTTAAATACCTTCTCGTTGAAATTTACCACTTTGAACAGTCGTTATATAATATTTCAATACAATAAATAATACGTTATATGAAAGAAAGGATTACAATATTTACTAATTAGTGCTAATCATTTCTTTGGGTTTGTTCAATGAACACTCCTATACATGATTAAACTGTGAGTCAAAAAATAATTTTGCAAACACAATTTTTAATGTTTCAAGATAGTGTTAGATGTCAGAAATATTGAATAATTAACCATACTGCTAAATAATTAGTTCCATGTCACTGAAAAACTAACATATTAAAATTATATCTCGTCTCCCCACAGCCTTTTCCAAGCTTCTGAAGTATAAGGTTGTGTCCTTATCGAACTTTGCAAGGAAAAAAGAAAAAACTTGTGCACTGTGAAGTTGTTCAAAAAGGTTGTACAATCTGCATAAAGATGAAAATATTATGTTCGTGGTTTATTTGTTTCGCACACTACGAGAAAAATTTATGTATAGTAAAATGTACAATCATAAAAGTTTTATTTGTAAAGAAAATAACTGAAAAATTTGCGAGGTAGTGAACATAATCATATTTCAGAGGATTTAAAGTGCGTTATAATTAATTAAATAAAGGAAATATGTCTCAAATTATCGTAAGAAATTATACTATGAAATTAGAAAGAACTCTCTATAACAATTATATCAAATACCAATATGGAAAATTATTATTTCCCAGACAACCCGATGAGCCTTATACAATAAGGGTGTATTTTTGTCTACACAGTAACACTTTAAAATACTATTTCAGATTGAATGGTACTACCAAGAAAAGGAAGCCCTCTTCATTGATAGGATGCAACCACCTGCAGACGGGTTTCGAAGTTCGGGTGGTCTGGGAAATAATAATTTTCCATATTGGTATTTGACATTAATACCACCTGACAAGCATAGACTTTTTATTTCTTAAATGATTTTTAAAATTTGATTTAATCAAATAACGTCTGTTCAAATTGTGTGGGACTACTAAGAGATGGCGCTGTGCGCGTATTTTGTCGACTACCGTCGATAGTACGGCATTAAGTTAAAGTCCTCTCTGATGATGGGGATGTACACCTACCCTGTACTGACGAGAACAAATAAGTTCGAAACTGGTCTGTAGGTGGTTGCCTCCTATCAATTGAGAGGGCTTCCTTTTATTGGTAGTACCATTCAATCTGAAACAGTATTTTAAATTGCTACGGTGTAGACAAAAATACACTCTTATTGTATAAGGATCATCGGGTGGTCTGGGAAATAATAATTTTCCATATTGGTATTTGATATTAATACCACCTGACAAGCATAGACCTTTTATTTCTTAAATGATAACAAATATAAGATTTGAGTCTGCGTTCAATTTTCCTAGAAAATATTATCCCTGTTAATTTTATCCAATCAGATGCATTTTGACATAATGCTATGACAACAACTTAATTTTTTCGGAAATCACCCTATCTCTATATACGCAGCTGTAAAATTAATAAGTGGAAACTCCATGGCTTGACAGCTGTAATAAAAGCAGCGATATTTTTAATATAATTTTAATACTATTTTTTACAAATATACATCGGTTATAATTTTCAAATGTTGTAGAAATTCCTTTTCCACCGCAAATAATGATAAAATATGCCATCGATATAAAATCATTAGCGTCCGATGGAAATAGGTATAGAATCTTTTCCCTTTTCTCTAGTACTATAAAAATATGTGAAATGAGTGAAATATTATCTACTGTATTTAATGATTTGAATCACATTTTGCTAGAGCACAAGGAAATTAAAAAAATTTAGCAATTAAACTATATTTTTAATGCTTTTTATTAAGCACTACGTTTCTGAAACTTATCAGACAAAACTTTAAAATAGCCCATCTCAGTTTACCATTCCTATACAATACTGTACTCATTTGTAATCTGTAAAAATGATCAATATTTATACATTTTTAGTGTGCGAAATTTTCCTACCGAGCCCCATGAGCATAAACTAATTACTGGGAATTTAGGCACAACTTTTTCAATAATCACGGAAATGTGCACTGCTCGTACAATTGCAAAATCCTCTATATCTAGAATTAAGAAAGTACTTGTATCACAAGGTCAGAATTACATTTTAAAAAGGACATATATTCCTTGTTACTTCCAGTTTGTATACGAAATCAGTCAAATATAAAAAGTCAAAGGTAGATATTTGTTTTCTAAGAGTTTCCTCTAGACAAATTCACAGAGCAAATAAAGCAAAAACTTTATATTCTCATTTTTATGTAAAAAGCACAACTTTTTACAATCATTCTGGAACAACTTAGAGCTTCTTTCTTTCATTTTTCCTCGGAGATTTTCTCCGACGAAGTCAGTAAGCAAGGTTAATGATGCCATAAAATGCTTTTCCTGGCTAGCTTCCGCTTTTTTGCAAGTGCGGATGCACTTTTTCCTAAGCTTCCGAAAACACCACCATAATATTTTTACCCTAAATGCTCATTAAGCAACAAGTAACGTAAATCTAATTTGTGTTTGCTGTAGTGTATATTTAGTTTTATTCTGTACATGGATATGCCTTGCTATACTTATTTATTCAGAAATTTAAAAATAGGAAAAGGTTTTGAAAAACGCAGTTTTCTACGATGGTTATAAAAGCTGTATTTTTCTACGATCATTATAAAAACTATATTTTCTTACGAAAATGAATGCATAAAATTGGTAATTTTTTAACAAGTTACATAATTATAATATCATGTTGCCATGAAAATAGCATCCGCGTCGTTCGTTGCTTGGGAGCAAAAAAGGAAATAAATAATTCCGATTCCGAAAAAGAAAAGTCATTTCAATGCGCGTTACACGAAATAGTTAATAAAACCAATGAAGCAACACAAAATCTATTGCCTGAAAAATCGAAACAAGCTTATTAAAGGACTATAATACGTTTATTAAATTTAATTTGACTAAAAGCAAGGGACGAGTTTCAGCGAACTGGTATTGTAAACGTATTTTCAAAGAAGGTAAAACATTTTTAAATCTTCGGCTTTATGAACGTGCTAATCCAAGCTAAATTCAACATTTAGTCTGGAAAATCAAGTAGATATCAGAGCATTCCTAAGTGACAGGTTATACACCCAATGTAGCTATATTTTTTAATTTAGAAAAAGAATGTATGAAACTTAGGCATAGTTACATTATGCACTTGTTACAGTAATAAACAATTTTTTAATTTAACCTCTGTTTACAAATTTACAATTATTCCGGACTTACAAAAAAATTACAATTTGCAGCTACATTCATGTTAATAACAAATGGGTTTTGGAATGTTTTTGACTTGAGATCTTTTGATATTTGAATTGGCAATGAACGACAGTGGTAACACATTAAAAGAAATCCTTAACTCGTATTTAAACGTTTTTTTTTTCGGTTTTATTTTGTAAATAAAATAACAATTGGGTTGTTTCATTTGAATAAAAATAAGACAGATGGAGCCAAAATCATATTTTTTGACAATAGTATATTACGTACCGAGGTGGAAAGTGTTTCATTCCTGTTGAGAGAATCGGTAACTAAATATCGAGACAGTAGTGAAACTTTTCACCGAGGTTTGTATACTATTTTATTTACAACCACATCTAACATCCACTTCTTATTATTTTGAATTAAAATTATTAATAAAAGATAAATGTGAGTTTGACTTTTCCATTGAAAAATTAGACAGAAATTTCAAATCACCGCTGGTAGTAAAATAACGTAGGTAATAATACACATCAAGATGGCAAATATCATTTTTTGAATATGGTTTCCATGTCACTAAAAAATATATTATTTTAACAACAGAAAAATGCTATCAGATGAGGAATTTGATTTTGCTGCTACTTCACCAGAAATTCGAGAAGCAACAAAAATAGTAGAAGAAGGTATTCTGCTAATTAAAAGCCGCCCGAGATATGACAAGGCATATAACTGTTTCAAAGAATGGTGTACGGGAAACGAAGTTCAAAATCCTGGTTCTGAGTCGGCGCTACTAGCTTATTTCACTGAAAATGCAAAGACAAAGAAGATATCAACGATTTGGTCACAATATAAGTAGGGATAAAGTAGACATCTCTAAACACGCAAAGCTATTAGCATTTTTAAAAATGTGTGTTATGTGTATATTATTTTCAGGTATCGATTTTTAAAAAAATTACAAAAAAATAATTTATTTTCTACCCGGGTGGAAAGGAAAAGTAAAAAAACGTCAAAAAACGTCACCTTTCAAAGATAGATGAAATGTCATTATTGCAGGCATGGTTGTAAATAAAAAAATTTCATATATATTGTTAAAATAGCGTTTCTTAATTGCCATAATATATTTCAAAATATGTAATTGATAGAGTATTATTAGCCTCATATTTTCGCAAACTCAATTTGCAGCTGCCAAAAACAAAACTCCCTAAGCATTTTCGAAGGATTAATAATTAATATTTAATAAATTGTGTTTGCATAAAATCAAATATTTTTCCAAATTTCAATAACAATTAATCGTCAACCGGGAAAACATTTAATACTGCGAGAGGGTCATGCAATCTATAAAATCCCTGTAAGACTAAAAAAAACTTTTAATTAAAAAAAGATTTTTTCTTGTCCGATCAATTAAAACATCAGAAAAGTTTCGCACAAAAACATGGCCGCAATAAAACCGGGCTCTGCGCTTGCCGAGAATTAATTACCCAGGAAAATTTTTAATTTCGAGCGGAGGAGCAATTAAACAAACCTTATTTATGTTCAACTAGTTGAACAAAGATTTTCTAAGCTTTGAATTTTTATTTTTCTCGCAAGCGACGGAAATTTTTTGTTTAGAAAATAACTCATTTTAAGTGGACAAGTGCATCCGCGTTTGTATTAGTCTGTAATCATGACTCTTACACCAGACAGTAAGAATTACATGTACGACGGTAGATTTTCTAAAATTTCCTTCAAAACAAGAAATAGGGAAATAATTTATTGGGTTGTGGTCAGTGGCGGATCTACTGGGGAGGAGGGCTAGCGGGGATATAGCCCCCCCCCCCCCCCCCCCATCCACACACACACATTACTAACATTACATTGGCATTATTGTACGCAGTCACTGATATGTTAAAGCAATTAACATTGTGACCAAATCGTTGATATCTTCTTTGTCTTGGCATTTTCACTAAAATAAGCTAGTAGCGCCGAATCAGAACCAGGATTTTGAACTTTGTTCCCCGTACACCATTCTTTGAAACATTTATATGCCTTGTCATATCTCTGGTGGCTTTTAGTTGGCAGAAGATCTTCTTCTACTATTTTTGCTGCTTCTCGAAATGCTGGTGGAGTAGCAGCAAAATCAAATTCCTCATCTGATTTTTCTGTTGTTAAAATAATATATTGTTTAGTCACATGGAAACCATATTCAAAAAATGATATTTGCCATCTTGATGTGTATTATTACCTACGTTATTTTACCACCTGCGGTTATTTGAAATTTCTGTCTAATTTTTCAATGGAAAAGTCAAAATGACATTTATCTTTTAATAATAATTTTAATTCAAAATAATAAAAAGTGGATGTTTGATGTCGTTGTAAATAAAATAGTATGCAAAACCTCGGTGAAAAGTTTCATTACTGTCTCGAAATTTAGTTAATCTCGCCGCTTCGCGCCTCGGGTAACTACCGCCTCTCTCGACAGGAATGAAACACTTTCCATCTCAGTACGTAATATACTATTGCAAAATGAAACCTCGTCGTCTAGAAACGTTGATCAAACACAAACACTACGTCATCGTCCAGATGAAAGAAAGTTGTTAAACAATGAAGTTCGAGGAGTACTAAGCTGAATCATACCGCTGTGGTTCGTCGTATATTTCTGCTATTCGTCGATATAGATGAAACTCAGTGGGTAATATCAGTCGAACATTTCTCATGCAAATATCTGTAAAAGAGAGTCAAATCACCAACATGGCTTCGATGTTCTAGGCTGTCGAGGTTCTTCGTCAGCTCGTGGTCTCCGATCAGACCAATACCTCTCCTTCCGATGGAATCCAGTAGCCGCAGAGTATGTTTGGATGCAGAGCTCTAGACATGAGAGCAGTGATGGTCGAATCTGGGCTTTGTATAGTGTCAAGTTATTGAGGTGTGTACAACTTTTTGGTTAGGAAGAGTAAGCTTCTGTGAAGCTGCCTTGACGATTTCCTATCAAATTGACGACGAGATAGACGAAGCCAATATAATTGTGTGACCAGCCATGACTATATCCGGTTCTGCGTTGTTAATCTTTTAGGTCTGTATCATCCAAACCTGCCTTCTTCTCAAATCACTTTAAAAGGTTATGCCTTTAAGATACGAGTAATTAGATTTCTAAATATTCTATGTATAGCGAATTATAATTATTAGCCTCTTAGACTAGAACTCTTGTTTAATCCCGTTTTCATCATGTACCTTGCTTAGCTAAGCCCGGATTATTGATTTATGTATGCGGCTTATCTGCTCTAATGCAGACTTGTAAATCCTATAACGGCAATAAATAATAATGTCGTGTAAATACACTATACATTCTAGAGACGCTGCTGCAACGTATATACATAGCAATAAATTTATATTAAGAAAAGTCAGGTTTTATCGGTAGAGAAAGCCAGGTACAGTTGTCACACTTTTACTGTGGAATATTCTAAATCGTTATCGTATAATAGTCTTAAAATGAGCATATGAAATAAGCAAGTTGCATAAATTTAATTAAAATGCAATGTGGCCGCCTAGCAGGTTCCGAAAAGACAGGGACAAGGAGTTTAATGAAGGTAGATTTTTAATTAATTTTTCGAGATTCAGGTTAATTTTCATATTAAATTTATTTACCGTTGGGCTGGGCAAAGAATGAACATAGCATGAACGTCGCCGACGAATAAGTCAAATTTCGTCGCGTCGCGTGCAATAAAATCTAATGATCTGATCTGAGTGTATTTTTAAAAAACTTGTGCCAGGAGGTATAAAGATAAATACAAGTAGGTAGATAAATAATTTATTTTTATAATTTTATATGGAATTTCAGTTTAGCATTAAGTTTGGCAACATTGCACGTAACACCTGTCTCCTGATATGCCACCACAGGGTGTCATGACGAACAAACCCGAACAAACGCCGGATGAGGCGTGGATTTATGGGGCTGGACCCCGCTTTTAAAACGGTCGATTTGAAAAAAAAATATGTAGCGTTTCTCTAGGACACCAAAGAAGTCACACATTTAAATATAATACGTCCATTTCCATAACACCCTGTATATAATACAAAAGTCTTTTATTTTTAATTATTTTTGTTTTATCAGTTAATGAGAAACAATAAAACGGGCAACATTTTTCTTTGGAAACAACATACAATTCAATTTATTAGACAGAAATGGATAATCTAAAATATTGACATTAACATTTCACCACTTAACAAAAATAACTTTCATAAAGAACTAAATATCATTAAACAAATAGCAGTCGATAATGGTTATTCTTCGAATTTAATAAAGAAAATCTAAAGAAAAAAACTACAAAAAAACTATTGATTTAGTTTTCCCAAATAGTAAAACGTCAGCAGATAAATTTAAAGTTGTTACTTTCATTGGAAAACCTAGTCAAAATGTGGATAAGGTGCTTAATATACTCAACCTAAGGGTAGCTTACAAAACTAACAACACTTTAGGGAAATATATAAAAAATAATAAAACTAAAAATCATAAAAATAGAAAATCAGGGGTGTATTAACTAAAATGTAAAGATTGTCCGAAAACATACATTGGCCAAACAGGGAGACATTTTGGAAAAAGAATACAAGAACATTATAATAGTTACATAAAAGATAAAACAGATTCTAATTATTCCAACCATTTAAAAGAAAAGCAACATAATTTTGATTCAAATTTTAAAATCTTACATACTCAAAATAAAGGCACAAAACTTAATCTGTTATAATCCATGGAAATAAATAAACTTAAATATACCGATGTTTTACTGAATGATCAAATAGACCTTAACAATTCTCCTTTGTTAAATTTATTTCACTAATCCGCTATTACATGTATAAATAAATCTATAAAATAATTTCTATATAATCACTTTACTGACCATTCGGAAAATCCCACTGTTACTATTATATCCCCTACACTCTACACCACCTTTATACCTGTAATAATATTTTAAGAGAAAAACATTCACTCATTCTCAATCTGAAGAAGCGACAGTGATAGCGAAACATGTCATTTTTTTGAGAATATAGGGGAAAAGAAATATAACGTAGTTTTATTGTTTCTCATAATATTAGTTAGGGATTTCCACCAAATATCGGTTGAATCAATTAACCTCCTTAAATATCAAATTTTATTAAGAAACAGCCTGTATATTACAGAAATAATGATTAATAAAAATTAAAATGTTGATTTTACACTCACAGAGCACTTTATGCTAATTGAAGGCTAGTGGTGCGGCCAAATTGTAAGAAAATATTAATTTTACTTAAATTATAAAAATTAAAACAAAAAATTAAGTAACTGAAGAAACATCTAATTTCAATTGGGTTTATTCTTAGATATAACTATATTAAAGAATGATTTAATATAAGTTCAAAATTCGGAATTAATTTCACTTTTTCACCTTAATGTAGCAATTTTATTTGAAACGATATAAAAGTGATATAAATCTTTATAGACAATATATTCTTATACGCTATGGAAATATTATTAAAAATAAAATCGTAAAACGTTTTTTAAATAAAAAACTCAACAAGTTCTTATGCGAAGTGCCTATAATAACTTTTTACGTTCTTTTATTTATTTTTTATCGCTTTATTTTTATTATTTAAACATAAAACGAATATACAGAGTTACGAAGGGTGAATTTTAACACGAGCTTTCTTTAAAAACACCTTTAAGAATATTTCTTGCTCGACTTGATGTTGTGCAGGTGCAGAAATAATAGTCCTTTTAATGCGCGTTTAATAAGCGTCTAAACTGTAAATTTTATATTCTTTTGTTATAGCCTAGTAGGACTGTTTGTCCTCAGCCGACAGTTGTAATTTCATTCATATTTGCTAATATAATTATTTTCCTAGGGAGTGCGGAAAGTGAAACTTCCGCACGCAACTACCATTGATTTAACAATGTGAGAAGACACACTGTGCAAAACCCTAGAACTATCATTAAAATTATGTTTTCTTGTAAAATATTATTTAAGTAGGATATTCTTGGGTTCATTTTCAGAAAAAAACTTCATAAACGTCTTAATTTTTTTAGATACAGTGTGGGCAATTCGATGTGAAGACGGGGGGTTTGTTCGGGTTTGTTCAGCATGCCTTTTAAGTAAAGGTGGCCATTTCCAACAATTTTTATATAATAAAATGTATCATTAATTATTTTATCAATGTTAATAATGATGAGTTTCAATATGAATTTAGTGGTTTTAATCAAGAACGGTGCGTCTGACGAGAAAAACTCAAGAGACCGATTCCATGTAGAATTGACCAGCCTAATCAGAAAAATATCCACATGGAAAAATGTCACTGTCGTACCATCTTTTTTGTCTTTTTTGTAAAAAATATCAGAGGACATGTTTGCAGGGATGCCACTGGTGGAACAATTGAATAACTTTTTCCACTAAAATGTGTGGTTCTATATCCTATTAACACATACCGAAATTGAAAATAATATCTAAAGTACTTTTGGAGATTTAAAAAATAAAAATTCAACCCCCTGTAGCAAAAAATTTAAACCGTTGCGAACATATGTTCATATGAACTTTTTCTTTATAAAATGACCTAAGGAATCACACCCTGAAATATTAGCACGTCATTAAGGAACACTCTGTATATTCACTTACGTGCAAGGAAATCGGTTTGTTACATAACCATGCTTATTAAATATGTTATATTAGTTAAAAACAAACAAGTTTGAAAAGTAAGTGCATCGTTTTTGTGGTTATGGTCAAACAATAGTAAAATTGACAAATAAAACATTCTCATTTCTTGTTGTTTACCATAATATTTCGTTATTCGGCGCGCTTATGAGCGGAGGCAAGTTTACGAAAAATTTTAAGAAGGAATAAAAATAAAATAAATTTAAAAGCGTAATAAAATTCCTATCCGATGAATTTACACATTCTTTTGCTCCTTAGTCTGTGCCGCTTTCTTTTTCGAAATTATCATAAAGATATTCCTCTGAAGAAACTTTCAGCGAGTCGGATGAGTTACTGAAAAGCGTTTCTCTTTTGGAGAGCTTTTATTTTTCCACGAAACTTACATTATCAAAAGTTTCACCAGAGATTTACACGATGATTTAAAATAAATTAACTGAAATCATTGTTCTAGGGAAATTTGGAATGTTATACAGAGTGTTATGGAAATTACTTATTATACCATTACTACCATACCATACATAAATGGAGTTATAATATATAACGGAGAAAAATAAACTTGTCTCATTGTCAGAAAATGCTGCGTTCACTACTAACATCTTGTAACCAATCATGTCATGATTGTTATTGAAGATACGTCAGTCCTCAGAGATGTTGCGAATTTTACCCATAAATTAAAACTAGAAAAAAATTATTCTACAATTTTCTTTCAGAATTTCCATGTGACAAGGAAAATAAGGAAAATCATTTTTTGATAAACGGCTTAAACAATACGTACAACAATGCACATTGGAACAAACCGGAACACTACAGGGCTTTATGGCAGTGAACATAGTGAACAAGACGATGCTGTTAGATTTGTATCTGCATTGTTGAAATAATAACAACTGACGCCATATTTATTGAGAAAGAGCACCTTACACATTTACGCGATCGATGTTAACAGTAATTGACGTACAACTGTATTCTCGTCTCGAACAGTACTGGAGCCTCGCCGTTGAATTGAACCATATCCTACGGAACGAGACGTGGGGGGAAGTTTGATCGCTTAATGCGAACGATCGGAGGGCGGACCCCGCGCAAAACGAATGTCGTGGAACAATTTTAGGGGCTAATACCTAACTTCCTACGCGGTCGATTAAAGAAAGTATATAACTCTAAGACACCCATGTATTGGATATGCAAACTGATCGTATGAAAGCAACATACGATTTCACACAGCCTTTCAAGATTGACTGGGACTTTGATAAATGGACAAACAGTACACCCCCGTCGTTTGACAAGGGTCTAGTTTGGTACACCGATGGATCAAAAACCGCCACAGTATACCAAGCGGAAGTTCATGCCATACAAGCATGCGTACTACAAAATCTTGAAAAGGGATACCACGACCAAAAGATTTATATCCTTTCGGACAGCCAAACTGCTCTTAAGGCTCTGGACTCCAATCGGTTTACTTCAAAACTTACACTGGAGTGCCATACCAACCTAAAAGTGATGGCGGCCAAGGGGAACAAGGTAGAGCTCTTGTGGGTCACTCTGGGATATTAGGAAATGAAAAAGCGGATGAACTAGCGAGAGCCGAATCTGCTCAAAGTCTCAGGGGCCCCGAACCGGCCCTTGGAATATTAAAACAGGCAACAAGAACAACATTAGATAGATGGTCGATAAAGCAACACCTATCTCGATGGTAAGGGTTACCTGGTCAAATACACACACGGGCCGTAATTGGAAAACCATCGAAAATACAATCGAACGCGGCCCCAGCTGAAACAGGGGATGGGTCTGCTAACAGGCCACTGCCACCTGCGAAAACACCTTCAACGGATAGGTATAAACAATGGATCCATTGAATGTAGACGCTGCGGCGAAGATGATGAAACCGCCTCACACATAATATACCGATTCGTAGCGCTGTCTAGTAGAAGACTAAATATCTTCGGGAACATACAACGTGGTGACAACCTCCCACAAGACAAGCTGGGTAGAAGGTTACTGGACCTCATAGTAGGAACAAACATCTTCTAACAAGATCGGGGTACACAATAAGCCGAAAGGCTGCAGTGATTTGAAGTTCGGACCTTTAAACCGACCCCCGCCTTTAACCAACCAACCAACCAACCAAGACACCCATTTAAATAGATTTTCATAATACTAGGTATACCATGAAAACTAAATTGTTTGCTAATGCAAATATTAAACCGAATACGTTCGATGGGCAGGCTTCTATAATATATTACGCTTCAGGGACCTCCTAAACATTTTTAAAAAAATAGTTTTTCTTTTAGGCCCTATTAATCTCATCGCGCAATACTTTGGTTCAGTAAAATGTGAGCTTATCGTATAGCTAAGCTAAAATGAATTTATCAGACACGTCCAAATAGTAATTAATATTTTACACACTAAATAAATTATTCCACAGTATTTTTAAAACCGATAAGGGCCAATTTTCTTTCTATAAAGAGAATAAAACAAAAAAAACTTTGTATGGACAAAAAATATTTCTCTATTCCAAGATATACAACCTAATATGACAAATAGATGTTTTATAACGCCTTGCCCCGTTACACCATTAATAATAATTTTCGAGATCGTATCAAAAACCTCAAAAGACTGTTTTACTGTCCATTTTATTCCCTAACTGCTGCCGTTACATTAAGCCGCCACAAAAACTCTTTTCTCTTCCATTTTCTCCTTTATTTCATTCTGTTTTTGTATTGGCTTTAGTGCGACATACAATTCAGCAGCCGACACCACCACTATTTTACCGACCCATACTTTAATTGTTTCCTTTGCTTTCTAATGGTTACGGATATTATTTTGGTAATAAACTCGAAGAAAAAGGGGCACAATATAAAAACTTAGGTGGTTAGTGAAAACGTTGAGACAATAGGTGGTATGCATAGAACGTAGTACATGCTAATACCTTCCAACGAAGTAGATACTACGTAGTACTTTTCCTTGTATACAAAGTACCTGTCATACTTAAAAAGAATATACTACAATTCTTGGTTATCTACTACTAAATAAAAGTATTTACTACCGCTTGACCATTTTTGACAGAAAAACGTGTTTGTTAGGGTTTGCTCGTATGATATTAATATTAAGGATACAGTACATTGATTTGAACCAATATCAACAACAACTCCTTGCTGAAATCCAGGATCTCTTATAAAGAAAAATGTAGTTTTTTTATATTTCTCCAGGGCCTCATAAAAACACCTAAAGTTCTCAAAAAGACAACATTTTCTCTCGTAAACCTTAAACGCTATACCTACGATACATATCGTCACTATCACTTCTTCTCTGATTGTAAACTTTTATATCATAAAAGCCGCCATTTATTCGAATATATACGGAAATTTGCGATCCCCATAGTTCATCATACACCAATATCGCTTAAACTAAAATAAATATTATTTAAACATCTTATTTTAGAAGATGCTCTACGAAATAATGGAGTAGATACTTCTGAACCTCTTCTATATGCATATTGTTCGTATTAGTATATTCCAGGGGTGGGCAACCCTTTGAGACGGAAGAGCAAAATGTTATATTTTACACAATTTCTCAGTTTTTAAAGAGCTACTAGTGGCCGCAATTTGATATCGAAAGAGACACAACTTGACATCGAAAGAGCCGTAGGTTGCCGACCCCTGATCACAGCCAAAGCACTGGTGAAGACGCCAAATTGTCTTGCGTCGAACAGGAATTAAAACCTACATAGAATCATCCGACGACGGCGTCATTCGAGAGCTTTCGACGGACTGACGACGGTAACGACGCGTGTCACGGGGGAGGGGTGCGGTGAAAAGCGAGTACAAGTGGCTGAGAGATAGAATCGGTGCCTAATCCTCGTTAATCGATTCAGAACGAATTTTTAATGTTTTTTTTCGATAGAAAAATAATATTTGCGTATGGAACTTAAGACCCGCAGCTTCATATCCAAAGAGCCGCATGTGGCTCTTTGGATATGAAGCTGGTATATACTAATGAGCGCAGCAAATACTTCGTTGGTGAAATAGATTATCAATAAGCACCAATACAACAAAAACGCTTACAGAACCATTCTACTGATATTCTTACAGATGTTTAAAGAAAGCTTATATAAAACAATTATATAATTTTGTTGAAGAACCTTTTTATAGCGTAATGTTGTACCCATTTGATCTTAAAAATAAAAAATAGGAGACATGTTAAAGATTAAGAAGGTAACAGTATACTGAAATAACAGAAATGCTGGATGGAATCTCAAAGACGTTTTTATCGTCTTGCAGGTACTTCATTAAAAGCAATAAATGCCTGTAAAACGAATAAACCTATATTCAAATTAGTGTTTTATTGCACCCTTTTAAGATAAAAAGAACATAAAATGTTTCCTATAATCTCGGTGGTCCTAAATTGCTTTTACGTCGCAAATCTTATGAACAAATTTCCCACAAAAGTCTCTTTGATTAAAAAAAGGTATGCTCAATTTTATTAAAGTTTTTTTCGGTAAAGGATTCCCTAAGAAGGTCCTCGGTTCGCATAATGGAACAAAAACGGAAAGATAGATTTTACAGGGTGAAACAGGAGGTCGGTACAATAGCAGCAATTTGATAATTTGGTAATCATTTTGAAATACTGCAAATATTTTCATTAAAACAATGCAAGGAAGCAATAAATAAAAATTACGTATTTTTTATTACTTGCAAATTGTTTTATAAAAAATAATATTTTGTATTTATGTTGTTATTGAACGTTTTAGTTAATCACCATCTCCAAAGAGAAAATGCAAGTTAATTGTTGTTTATATTTTTGGTAATTTCATAATTTTAGGTAGGAATATTATATGATCGGAAGTCGTGATAATATTGCATGAAAATGTATGTATTAGCGTTATTTTTTATAAGAGGCACATACTTAATTATTGAAATGATAATTTTGCTAGTAAATATTCTCACTTTTTCTCTTAATATGAAATATACAGGGTATTCGATAATGCACCAAGATACGTAATTTTTGACATATCTTCTTCAGTTTTGACAGTACTGGAAAAAGTACATGTCATTTTAAAGACCAAGGAATACCTAATAAAAAAGGTAGCCTTCGTTCGATTGATAAGCCACATCATTTAGGCGCCAAACTAGATTTAAAGCTTTTGTTAGCAGTCGAATCAATTGTTCACATGGAAGCAACAAAAACGTATTGAATTTCCGACTTATTGTTACTTGACTTCTTACTTTTATTTTAACATGTAGAATCACCTCTGGTCTGATATATTATTTGAACACAATGTATTAGCATCTAAAAAATTAGAGTGAAGCACATAATTTTTAATAATAAAATTTAAAACATATAATAATAACCTTCGCATCGTTACATAATATAAAAAAATATCCGAATAATGAACGTCTTGGAAATATCAAATTATTCAAATTTTATTAATATTTTTCCAGAGTACACTTTTCATATTTCCTATTAACTCTCACAATTTTGCTGACACACCGTGTAAACAACGATAGGACCGGGTAAGGAATGAGAGTCGGGGTTTTCTAATATCAACACTCCGCAGGCAGGCGTCGAATAATAACAAGCTCTATCAATTTCAGACGACCTGCAGCTCGAGGTTGTTTATTTTTCAGAGCTTAGACCGATTGTCCCCGTATTTTAATCATTTGAATATCTTGGACCGAATACCAATAGATCTTTATTACTTTCTAGGTTTCCATTTTTATTGAGCTTATAGAGATACTTTTTATATTTTTGTATATATCAAAATTTTAAATGTAAGGAAATTATTCCCATTGTTAAAAGGAGGACATAAAATATTGACGCAACTCCCATAGAGATGTAGATTAGGTTAGTCTGTGATCGGGATACAAAATCCTGGTTGTATACAGAATGCTGTAGAAAAATATTGGTATAGAATTTCAGGTCGTGCTAGTAAGAAACATGACCCAAGTGTATTCTAGAAGGACTAAGGTAAAGAATTTTGCAAACTCCAAATTTAGAGAGTGAATAACAATATAAAAAGAGAAGGTAATCTGGAAAATTAAATAATATATTTGCATAAATTGCCTGAGATATCATAAAAACACAGACAATTAAAGCTCAGGTTGAATGATAATTTTCAAAAGTATGTTTTAATTGTCATATGGAGAAACTACATTCGTGCATGAAAATAGCAAGTCTCGTACGGTAAAACGAAAAATACAATGTGGTAACAAGGTAAGATTTTTTAAATAGGTTAAATTTTAACCAAGAAAGCGACAAATCAGATAAAAAATACACGAAGGCGCTTTATGCTACTAGCACTCATTTAAATCATTAAAGAATGCATATTTTGATCTGTTAAAAAAATCAATTAACGACCATAATATTATTCTCAATTTTTATTTGTATTTAATTTAGCCCCATATTAATAGATTCGTTGTAATTAATAAAAACCTATAGAGTTTGAATATAAAAAAATACTATCCGTTTGAACCGCAGCATAAAATGTTTATTCCGTTTAAATTAAGCTAAATAAATCGCTTAAATTTAACGTGAACACATGTTTATTAAATAAATTTAAAATGAACACGCAGTTTTAATATTTTGCACGCTGTGGGTGATAAAATCTATTTTAGTAGACTAATGCTTGTATCGATTTAACAAAAAAATTTAATTATCTGTTCCAAATTGTTTTTAAATTTTTAATATGCACTGTCTTAAGTGCAACGCACCAAAATGACTTCCTTAAAATATGCATCAATATTACTTTCATACGTTAACAAAACTAAATTTGACTGTTGACCAAAAACCTACTGTTTCAGGACAATGTGCGAGTTCACAAAACCGCCAAAGTACCTGTCTTACATTAAATAATAAATAACGAATTTTAAAATAGGTAGATAGCAAACTCGAAATACAACTATTTACAGCTGCCTTTGAGATGCCGTACTTAGCTTCTTATTGGCTTGAATTTAACCCCGTGCACTTCTTAATTTACCTAGATAAGTTGTTGTTAAGCAGTGAGTCGTGCCGTGCAATTAAGGGTGTACCAAGATCTCTAGTACTCTACGGCAAAGAAGTGGTTTCGTATAAGCAAATATAAAACTTAATTTTTTTTTTGAACAGAAGGAATTTCCACGAGTTCACATGTGTTGGGTAGTAAGAATCGGTTTCTTCAGGTTCGGGACAAGCCTAATATTATAAAAAAATTCTCGTTGGTATCCATGTGAGAACCAAATAATTTGGTGCTTTAACTTTTACGAATTAAATAGGACAAAAGTTTATTTTCCAAAGAGTTTGAAAACTAACTGACAACGTCAATTCAATCAAAAGGTCAATGACGCCTGTTGACATCCATAACTAACCTACCACATTGATCGCTTAAACCTCTCGCCTGTGCCTTCCACATGGTTTCATGCAGATAAAACTTATCTATTCAAGGCGTGATTCAAGTAATTTCCATAACACCCTGTATACTATAGCATGAATGAAAAAAACCTGAATACCTGAATATAATATAATAATATATATATAAATATTTTAAATAATTCTAAAAATATATAATTGAGTAAGTACGACACAAATTTTATTATCAGTTTAAACCACAACATAAATGTCAATTTTTTTTTAAATTAAACAAACAACGATTTAATTTAACATAAAAGCTCGGTTTAAATTGTTTTAAAATAGGTAGTGTAAAATGTAGTTTCATTATTTTGCTCTCTGTGGGTGATAAAACCTGAGAGCTCATAAAACTAATTGAGTTTTTACCAAAACACATAGTAATTATCATATTTAATTATTGGTAAATTTTTAAACCACAATATAGACAAGTACATTTTATCATACAACGGGCAACTGTCCGAAAAGCGACAGTGCGAAATTAGATGTTCACAGATGAGACGACATACTACAGGGTGTTCGTATAATGCATTAAGATACTTGATTCTTCTACATGTTAAAGTAAAGGTAGTAACATACATGACATACATGACAAGAAGTCGAAAACCCATGCTTCCATTTGAAAAACTGATTTTACTGCTAACGAAACCTTCAATTTGTAGCAATGCTATAAAAAATAGCCTTGCACCGGTTCTGATACTGTAATAGCTCATTTACCTCACTGAAATAATTAATAAATTCATACTGTTCTTCATATTACATCATTAATTTTAGACCGAATGATTTATTAGTTTACAAGACCGAGAAGTGATGTTTATCAATATTTGCTGAACTGTTGTTTCTAGAAAATTTATTTTTACGGAATATTGTAAATTTGCAAAATATTATTCTTGATTCACAATTGCTGCGACATCGTTTAATGAAACAGGTTTGGTTTTTGGAAACATACATACATGTATTCTAAATGAAGGGGAACAATATCATTTCCTAAAGAAAGCTTTTAATTGGTAATCACTTTGGTTACTTTTACAGTGTGTCTACTTTTAAGTTGGAGCCATATGGGAAACTTGTTATTACTATTATTTGTAAAAAGTTCTGGATGTTCCAAAACCTAAAATGCAATCATCAGATGTTAAATTTTTTCAGTCGTATGCGAGGTTTGTTAAAAAATATATATTTGGCCCAATAGCAGTGGCTCTTCCACAGGAGCACATGTGCACGTACACCCCCAAAACAAAACGAATAAAAAATATTAATTTATATTCATTGAATATTATTTATCGTGTAAGGTCCGACCCTACCTAATATTTTATCGTACCGTCAAACTAAAAAAGTCCGACGCTCCCTAATATTTTATCATCCCGTCAAACCAAACGGTATAGATCCGGCAACCGTGCATCGGTCGAGGTAAATGACGATTATGACGAGACTTGCTAGCACGTGCGATTAAGTAGTGCAGTTTCTCTTTAGTAACAGGTGGCGGGTGGCAGCGGGGGATAGCGGGGCTATGGCGATTTAACATGGAAAAGGCGCACAGTTTTTATGTTGTCTGTTCGTGCATCTAGTTAGAAATTCGAGCGTTTTAATATTATATATTTTTTAAATTAAAATGAATAGTTGACGGTGGACTATTTAAGAAATAACTTTAGCTCTTTGAGTTTTTAGCAAAAAATTGAAGTGAAGAATGCGGGAACACCTAAACCCGAAATTAATTTAACGCAGACCACAAAGGGTAAATCTAGGGACTTTATTAGAAAGTTTAAAAGTGAAATATATGAAAAAAAATTTATAGAGGGTATTCCAAACTTAATGGGGCTGTTATTCATCAATTTTCTACAATTAAGAACCGAAGAATGGACTTTACGTTTAAGCAATATTGTGTAGGGTCGATAAATGTTGTGTATTTCGGTAAATGATACTCGATATGATTTTAAATCATTTTATTTAAGAATTTAAACTAAAAAACACTGAAAATATGAAGAATGCTAACTTGTCAGTCTCGTGGCTCGATTCGTTCTCGTCATAAAACAGTTAACTATTATTCTCGTCTTGGTTGCGCCTAATGACGTAGCCCGTAGATGGCGTAGTGGTATTAGACATCATTCGGTTTTCTTGATAACTCGTAGATGGCGGTAGTAGTATTGGACATAATTCGGTTTTCTTGATAGCTCGTAGATGGCTTTAGTAGTATTAGTAGTGGACTGTATAAATATTGTTACGAGGGTTGCATGCGACGACGTTAAGATCCGACAGCTATACACACTAAGAAAACCTATCTTATTTTCCAAAAGTTGTATTTCCTTGTGTAAAATTAAAACATAAATAAAAATATGTTTTACCTAACGCATTTTCTTATTACTTTTTTTCTTTCTACATTTAATACGCCTAGAAAAATTTCAGCATACTTGTGAACCCCCTCTATCATAGGTCATGAGCCGCCACTGCCCAATAGTAAGAACTTTTTATAAAGAATAATTTTTTCTCGTAAAATTAATAATAACAAGGATTCCCATATGGCACCAACTTAAGTAGACACACTGTAAATAACTCATCTGAGTTTCCACACGATTGTAAAAAATACAAATACAAATCCAATGGCTATACAATACTTTTTAATTTACAAAACTAACCGATCAGATTTAACGACAAAATTGTAAAATGAACGGGACTTTTTTGTAACTCCCATTTAATAATAAAGAGCGGATTTGCCATGTATACATGGTTTTTATGAGGTTCTGTCAAATATATTTCTCATCCCTCTGGGCTGTTAAAAATATTTAATATTTAGATGTGGCTTTGTTTCGCGTTATAAAATGGTTAATAAATTTTTATAATGGAACAAATATATTGCCGTTTATTAAACAGGATTTCTTTTTTATTACAAAATTAGAATTTTTATTCTATAAACGTATTTACTTATGATCGCTACCGTAAATAACAAAAAACCTACTACCTACTGTCTAAATTTTAAGTGCTGAAAAGTTACTTGAGCGGTTTTTGTAAAGTAAATCGCACAGATTTAATTAAGTTAAATTTTACGTAGTACTATAAAGTGAATCGCACAGTAAACAAGACCGCCTTATTTATTTTAACAAAAGTACGCATTATGTAGCAACGGTCTCCTTTGAAGATGGATACTAAGTTTATAAAAAAATTAGAAAGGAGTCGTAACAGTATATTTTCTTTTTAGTTTTAATAAATATGATCGTAATGCAATTCGCACTCAGATTTAATAAGATGCTACTAATTTTTACATTATCTATTATCAATAATTACCATACATGAAAAAGTAATACATGAAATTTAAAATAGTATATTAAGATACAAGTTTCATAAGACATTATCTTAGAGCACGCGTTTAACTTAGAAGACGACCCGCGAAGCGGGGAGTTTTCTAAAGTACAAGTGCTCTAGTTGTCTTATGAACCGTGTATTTTATAATACTTTTTCTATTTGGTTCTTTAAAAAATATAGCATATTTTTCCATTTGAATTGATATTTTCTTTTTGGGTTGGCAATACTTTTACAATTTCATAAAATGTTACAACTATCAAATATGCCATGATAGAAACAATTGAACGCAATAAAGCTTCTTCCCATGCGTCATAATTAAAAATAAATATATTATTAAAGTTAATAAAAATGAGTCAGGAAGAAAGTTGTACTCCGTCAGAAATACGAGAAATTGCAGAAAATAATCTAGAAAAACTTTTTAAAAAAATAAACAAAACTTTGAGTTATGGTGCGAGCAGAACAAAGTTCAAAATATTGAACAAAATAATAAATAATACTATTGAACAAAATATTGTGTCGACACAGAATCTGACAGGAATAACAATTAATGCCCAGGAAATGTCTACAGTATCTAACTATAAATATGTATATATAAAGTAAAATGTATAATACTGTATTGAATTAAAAATAAAAATAGTACTATATTGAATAAAACTTTAGAAATAGAGCATAAACTGGAAGATATTTCTATTATTTTTAGGTTATGTTGTTTTATAGTTGTGACTAGAAATTAGTTGACGGACACCGTCAGCATGTTATATATTTCCTAGTATAGGCATTTCAGATAAATATCTAGTAAAAATGAGCTATTTGCAAGGTTAAATAAAGGTTAGTATTTTAAAGTTTCCTATAAAATATGTTTGTCGAATCCATAATGCCAAGAAAACTAATTTCAACGAAATCAAAGTAAGCCTAAAACTCCAACCCTACTTGCTGCCAACATAGAAAAAAATTCAGTTCCATAAAGTGGCAGGTTATTCAATTTTTTTGCATTTCATAATGTAGCCATTATGAAACCCAAATAGAAAAGAGTTTTTATAGTATACGAGGTATTATGGAAACAGTTTGTTATATTTAATCCTGACATGAAAATAAATTGCAGGCAAATAATCATAAACGGCGATAAAAGCAACAATAAAGGATAAATTCACCATATGTTATTCAGAACCAAACCTGCATTTGCAACACTACTTATCGATTGAACACGTAGTAGCCAGTTTTTAGAGGTTCTTATCCCTTAAAGAAATTCTAGGACTTCCGAGGCGTTACCAATTTATACATATGTATATAATAAACACCCTGTACGTACTACTAGGAAAGGCACTAAAAAAAAACGCAATCGAATAAAAGATGATTTTTCTAGTGCACTCGTAAATTTTGTTCTTGGTTTTTGAAACTTTTCATCAAAATTAATGTGTTAATAAATACATTAGAAGCTGACGTTAGTTTAACGAAACTCTCTGAGCTCGTCACGAGCAAATACGCATCATTACGCAAGATGAGGCAGTTCCAAACGGGTTTTATAAATAGCTCTTTTATTTTAATATTTCATAAAAGCTTACCTTGGAATTTCCAACGAAAAACTCGGGACTATAATTTACCTTAAGCCCGCACCAAATAGTTGTTTTAATAACAGTGACGTGCAATCTAGCTAAATATGGACCATGAACTGTAAAGGAATTTAAATGCAATGGGCTAGAGCCCAAGTAGTATTGCGGGCGGGCTTATGTGACATTTTTCATCAAGTGCCTATGGTCTAGCAGTTACACGGTCATTGGGTGCACTCAGCAGAACCCATCAATTTAAACAATCGCATTTAAAAAGCGATTTGATTCATCGGTTTATTGGGTTAAGAAACAATTTGTTTCTTGAGTTTCTGTTGCTAAAATTTTTGTGCCTTATAGATTTAATTTGTTAAAAATATATTTCCCGTTTTGTTTCTTATAGAACCAGTTTATCTTAACGAATTCGTTAAATTGAACTGTTCCAGGTAGGAGTCCTAACCAAACAAAAGAACTGACAACAACTTTAGATTCAAATGTTAAAGATATGCATTCGGCAGAACTACAAATCGATGCGCATCGTGACGTCACCGCTTTTTTTTATGATCAAACACAAGCACAATAGGAAAAATCATTTAGGGCACTCTGGGAGTGGTGCGTGTGCGCAAAAAGCGATTCACGTTGGTTTTGAATCGTTGGAGGTTATATTCGTTGGGAAAAACGACCTCGGGAAGGTCGGTCCACAAGGATGAGGTCCTTCAGATGAAAGAATTCTTAAATCATGAAGTTCGAGGAATACTAAGCTTAACCACGTATGGATGGGAGCAGTGCTTCGTCGTGTATTTCTGCTATTCGTCGCTCTGGGCGGAATTAAGGGGGCAAGGTCAGCCGAGCACCTTCCATGAGAATATCTGTAAAAGATAGTCAAATCCTCAACCTGTCTTCGATGTTCTAGGCTGTCGAGGTTCTTCGTCAGCTCGTGGTCTCCGACCAGACGAATAGCCCTCCTTTCGATGGAGCTCCAGACATGAGAGCAGTACTCTAGTGATGGTCGAATCTGGGCTTTGTATCGTGTCAAAAGTTGTTGAGGTGTGTACAACTTTCTGGTTCGGAAGAGTACCCCAAGCTTCTGAGAAGCTATCTTGGCGATTGCCACAACGTAGTTATGCCTAGACATATTTCCTCCCAGATTGACGACCAGCAAATTAATAGATGAAGCCAGTGGGATTGAGTGTTCGGCCATGACTATTTCCGGTTCTGTAATGTTCGACTTGGTTACTGTCACCCCAAGCCAAAAATTGTTTCCAGGTCTTTGTTGAGGCGTGAGACTTCATGCTGTCTGCGAAGATGTGCGTCGGCAGCCGATGTTTGCACATTCAAAGAGAACGATGAGATAAGTGTGCTATCGTCAACAAAACTAAATATCGGATTTTTAGTTTTCATCAAATTATAAATATTAAAATGAATAAGGGCTTAACAATCGGAACTATTAATCATTAAGATCTAGTTTTAGCTTTGATCCTTCAGATGTGTCGTGGACATATGGAAACAGATGCAGTAACCCGCTATCATTTTGTAAGTTTTTAAAATTAGATTTTTCGTTTGAATACATTTCGATAATAAAACTGCCTTCTTCCTTTAAATTTTAACGCAAGCCCCTGGGTAATACACTACTCTGCATTATGTATGAGCTCATCTGTCTCTTTTTAAGCGATTTATTTAATTTATGAAAGCTTAATTTTAGCTTCTCAGGAGCAGAGGAATTAATGTAAAAGTTAGAACATTTTTCTCATTCTGGTTGTACTGTACTTACGTTAGTTATGAATTTTTTTTCCTATATCTATTTACCTTAAGGGATAATATAATAACATAATCTGCATGCAAATTCCGTTTATTGACGATATTTTTGTTTTAAAATAGAAATTTAAGAGTCAATTTATAGCGAGTGTTAATTAAATGCAGAGATCTTTTGACTGAGTAATTTACAGTAACTTTTTCCGGTAACTAACAACATTAAAGTTAGTTACCGTGTAACTAACAACAAGGAAATAAGGTAAGTCACTGGATTTTGGATTTTTATAGTTTTAATTTTGAATTAGGTAGTAATTTTTTTGCTCATTTTAGGGGTTTAATAAAAGATTATTACACAAGCTACTAAAAACGGCTGGAGTATATAGTAAATCCATCTAAAAAACGGAGGGCGTTAAAACAATATATCACGCGATATATAAAAGTCAGAATGTTTCTGCAGAGTTGTATTGATATACAGGGTGTTATGGAAATGACGTATTATATTTAAATGGGTGACTCCTGGGGTGAAGAGAGAGGTAGAGAAGCGCTACATATTTTATTTTTTTTAAATCGACCGTTTTAAAAGTCGGATAACAAGCACTCTTACTCACAGGTCAGTCCGCGCTACTGTACAACATTTCACCCAGAGCCAATGGCAATGTTGCAAAACTTAATGTAAAACTGAAATTCCATATAAAATTATAAAAATAAATTATTTTCTACCTACTAGTATTTATCCTTATACCTAAAGAGCGAGGAAATCCATGCACAAACGCAATCAGTTTTTTTTCTTTCTAATGGGAACACTCCTGGAAACACTTTATGTACACACAGTAATAGTGAAACAGAACCGATAGTTAGCTTTTGAAAATACAATAATACAGATTATACTACAGATTATTGGATACACGATACGACCAGTCGCATTGCTTTCAGTTATATCAGTAATGGAGAAAGCTATGAACCAACATCTTCTAAAGTACCTGGAAGGCTTCAACATTATCAGCGATCATCAATATGGTTTTCGGAAGTCCAGATCATCTGGAGATCTTCTAGCCTATGCCACCCATATTTGGAACAGCGCAATCGAACATCATGGGGAGTCTCGGGTTGTTGCACTGGATATTTCTAAAGCTTTTGATCGTGTTTGGCATGAAGGGCTTCTAAGTAAACTGCGATCCTATGGTATGCCCAGTCGATTCTGTGCATGGTTGTCTAGCTTTGTTAAGGACCGCTCTCTGCAAGTGGCGATTGACAGATTTCTCTCAGACACCTTCACCATCAATGCCGGTGTTTTTCAAGGGTCCATATTGTCTCCCACTCCCTTCTTACTCTACATCAACGACCTTCTAGTGAAAACTAAAAATCCTATATTTAGTTTTGCTGACGATAGCACACTTATCTCATCTTTCTCTTTGAATGCGCAAACATCGGCTGCTGACGCACATCTTCGCAGACAGCATGAAGTATCACGCCTCAACAAAGACCTGGAAGAAATTTTGGCTTGGAGTGACAGTAACCAAGTCGAATTTAACGCTAAAAACCCCAGGCAGCAGTTTTCTCTAAAAAGGTTAACATTACAGAACAGGATATAGTCATGGACGGGCACGCAATCCCACTGGCTTCATCTATTAATTTGCTGGGCGTCAATCTGGGAGGAAATATGTCTTGGCATAACCACGTTGTGGCGGTATCGTTCAAAGCTCCTGTATAGCGCGGCAGGAAGACAATAAACGCGTAAATACGTGTCGCTCATTATGTTGATGCCATTTGTTCTTTAGATGGATTTAGTATAGCCTTGTCGCATTCCTCTATAAATTTTCTGGACATGTAATTCCGAATGTATCAACAAAATATTACGTTTGATCAAATAAGGTAAATCGCCAACCATCCGCTTATTGTACCTTTATTTAACTTTTGATTGTCTTTGATACGTTTTACTCCCTTAAACAAATATAAAAGAGAAACAGAAAATAAAAGATAATAAAAAGGAAGCTACGAAAACGGTTCATTAATCTTATTCCGTTACCAAAAAAAACTACGAAACGCGATTGACTCTAAGTAAGACAAAAAACACCCATATAATATCTGATTTGGAGATATTTTTTGAGAACTCCAATTAACTGCCTGGCTTTTTGGAGTCTTGATAAAAAGAAAATGAAATACTGTAGCTGAGGTAATATAAAATATATACATTAGAGTGGATGTCTGCAGGAAAACCGAAAAAAGGTCTGTTGAGTTTTTATACTGTACAATCGAAGAAAGATTCATTATTCTCGTAGTCGTTCGAGAGTAATGAAGTTAATTGAAGTTTATAATTAATGTTACTTATTTTATAAAGTGATTTTAAAGTAAATTATAGCTTCACACGGAATTTTCTTAAGAAGTGACAGCATAAGTTTATTATAAAATGTGAAAAACTATAAAGATAATTTTTAAAAAGTCTCTTTTCATTAATTTTTCATGCATTAAGTAGAATTTTTTAATTAGTGAGGAGAGAAAATATATATATTCTCTTACAAACACTAAAAGGAAGTACTACCAAGAAAGAGAGTCTGCAACTAAGGATTAGAAAGAGACTACTGGAAATTTCCAAGAATTTTCCCTGCATGTTTTGTAAGCAATTGATAATTTTTGTCAAGAAATATTATTATAGTTTAAACATAAACCAATCATATTTGAATTGATATAATTAAAGGAAAATGCCTCAATTACCATTGTAAAATGTAATTTTTATTTTAGTATACAGGGTGTTTTGGAAATGACTTATTATATTTAAATGGGTGACTCCTTGGGTGTCCTAAAGAAAGTCTACACACTTTTTTTTTTTCATCTGGATTCACTCAGCAACAATGTGGGTCACTAGAGTATACTAACAGTGTTGTCAGATCACACCGCTTGTCTCGCCGTAGGTTGAATACCGGCCGCGCGCTGCTTCATACTTCAGTGTTTCGAGACTCGGGAGTGGAACGACGTTGGTTCCACGACGTCGAGGGTGCCACGTGCTTGACGTATACGAATTTTAAACGTTTTGTTAGTTGTATTGTCCGATTTTTTTTTGTTGTGAAATAATTCATAATAATAAATGTTGTGATGTGATTTCAAATTTGTGTGATATTATCTACTGTTGGTTCTGTTGAAAAACATACTTTTTGTGTTTTATTTTTTTATGGAATTTAATTATAAATATAAAAAACGGATTATTTTAAAATAAGATCGAAGGTAAGAGAGTATGTACCTTATAATTGTAGTTTTCTTTGTCTAAAAAGTTTGAAAAAGAAGTGATAGCTAGCGCGTGTCAAAGACGTCTTGTTGTCAAAAACTGAACACGTGCATTTAGAATTATGTGTTGCAATATGACAACATCGCATATAATGCACTAACCTCTTTTGAACCTGGAGACTGCCTCAATAAAATATTGATTGCGAAGGGCCTCAGGAGCGGCCACGTAAATTTTTAAGATTTGATATAAAGTGTATTTGTGTATTTTTTCTATAGTCAAAGTTATTTTAATTAAAGGAAGTTAAAGACTAATCCAATTGTTGTATTTATTATTCCCAATTACCATTACTAGAACATTAATTATCATGTAAAAGTGATCTGGTAAAAAGTAACAAAATATTATTTGCTTGCTGAGCTAACGCACTAAACACTTTAAATGCAAATATCTCCGAAACGGTAACTCTGGGCGACCTGAACTTAGTATACCTTTCTTACGTAATAAATATGAAAAAGTATTATTCTCGTTAAAAACTTAAATACACTGAGGCACAAAAAGTTATGACCTAATAAATGTGCAAAAGATGCCGCAGATATTATACATAAAAATCTACATTATACATAAAAATTTCACCAAAAAATCAGTTTCTCATCCTAAGAAAACCATAATTGCCAAATTTTGTAAAAAACCGTTAGTTTCTGTCAAAGTTATTAGAGAGAAACAAAAATGAAGTTTTAACTTTGACACCCTGTATCTCAGTTAATATCAACTTTCGGATATAGGTAAGTATAATTAAATCCTAATATTTTAAAGTAAGGAGTGAGAGGTGGTTTTTCAATGTTATAGTGTAGCGTCATTTATATATTTATATTTTTCATGAATTGCATATTCACGAGTTTGTTATTCACTTTATTCCTTAGTAACTTTATGCATAAGGAAAAAACCATAGATTTTTATATTATATTTGTATAATTAGCTCTTTCGTAGCTGTTTACATTTTTTCAAACTGTCAAAACTTCAAACGTTGGCACCCTTGTTTAGGGCAAACCCCGGGGGAAAATCTGAAAGTGTCTATTAAATTTACACGGCGCTGGAGCATAAAAAGTGACGCCTTACTCCTAAATTAAGCGTGAAAGAGAGCGCGTCAATTCAGGCGCAACTGAAAAATTGATTTAACATATCTGAATCTATTCCAGCGAAAACAGACAGAAGCAAAATAATATTTTTACTTACTTTATATTGCTTTTAGTTTACCGGAGGAAGGAAAAGACTGCGACAGGCAATTTGTGTTTATTTAAAAGTTTACAAAGCAAGTTAAAATGTAAACTCGGAAGAATTTGCTTTTGAACTTTGACATAACTTGAGAGGTGTATTTTGAGAAATTGGGTTGTACTTCGTTTATTTATTTAGAAAATTTCACGAATGTTTTTATAGCTGAAAAGGCTAAAAATACGACAAAATTCACGTTCTCAAATAGGTATGTTATATTTCGTTTTAGTCCGGGAAATTATATGACTTATATTTGTTTAAGCTATTGAGAATACGTGCAGACAAATATGTATGTATATCTTGTCAAATACCGCCTTCATTAACAACAACAGTGTTTGATCGGGATTGTTCGTTTTCGAATTACCATTATTTACAAAGCTGATCATAAATCAATACCGCAGATGTATCACTGAGAAATATCAGGTCGGCACCGTGAATTAAAACGTCCCTGGAAATCTACCGTGGAATGCGAAGAAAATAGTTCAGCAAGTAAGTTTGCTTTGTCTCCGGCTGTGGATGCTATTGTACCATCGGAACGTGTTAGAGGTGGAATAGTTGATTTGGTAAAATTTTGGCTGACGGCCTTTGCAACTGACCAGAAGGACCTTGTTCCGTTTGGACTGTCAAGAAGTTTGTTTTGATCTTCAGGTTATGGGCTTCTTTGCTTTGATCTATTGTTAGCTTACATTGGTTTCGAGCGGTAAAAAAGATGGTACGATTCTCAGTGGTAGGGTCTTTACGCTACTATCGGTAAGCCAGATTTTTTGATCTGACAGCACGCTGACAATCCTTGCTAAACTAAGGCTTGCCATTGGATGGGCGTTTTATGAAGGAGGGAATAAATGCTTCCATGCTAGTTAGAATGACGTCGGAGACCTCCCCAGCACAGATGGATGGATCATCAGAAGAGAAGCATACGCTCATCCAAGGAAAAGTGCGAAAATGGTCTTTCAGGTCTTCCCACTTGGCCGATGTGTAATGCTATATCTTGCGAGGATTAGGAGGTTGTTCAGAATTAAGTGGTAGTTCGCTGAGAGTTGAAATAAGTTTGTGATCGGAAGATCTTAACGGAGGATGTACGGTGACTGTATATAGATCTGGATTTTATAAGAAAAGATCCAGCTCGGTCTGGAATCCTCGTTGGTTCTTCTACGAGTTGAGTTAGACCAGAAATGATCGCAAAGGATTCTGCCTCGCGGCCTTGCTCATCGTCCGTATTTGAATATTTAAGCCATGACATTGTGGACGTTAAAGTCACCAAAGATAGCAATCTCGGCATTTGGATGGTTGGTTTGCAAGAAATCGATTGTATTGGCTAGTGATGAGAAAAGGGCTCTGTAATGGGTATCACTTGGAGGACGGTAAAGGCAGCAGATAAACTTGACGATTTTCTGCATTGATATTTTAAACCACATTACATCAAAATCTTTCGGTTCAAATGTAAGTTAAGTAAGATTAGGGAATGTTAAAGATGACATTGGCTACCGGCTGGCCGTATAGCCCAAGAATCTCATCAAAATATTTATGGGAGTTGCTGAAATTAAAAGTAAAAGTATTGCTTGAAATTTTGTTCGGGTATGTGGTAAAGGGATGAACACTGAGAGAAGATTTCTTCTACCATTATAAAAATTTTAACTACGGTAGGAAAAGGAAGCAGAGGTGGCAGGAAAAAATAGCCGTGACAGTAGGAGAGACCGAGGAGATTTGTGACAGAGTAGAGTTGTGACAAAGACGATTGCTTTTTTTTACGATCAAACGCAAGCAATATAGGAAAAATCCTTTAGGGCACTCTAGGACTAGTGCGTGTACGCAAAAATCGATTCACATTTATTTTGAATCGTTGGAGGTTATATTCGTTGGGAAAAACGCACCTCGGGAAGGTCGTTCCACAAGGATGTAGTCCTCCAGATGAAAGAATTCTTAAATAATGAAGTTCGCGGAGTACTAAGCTTAACCACATATGGATGGGCTGCAGTGGTTCGTCGTGTATTTCTGATATTCGCCGCTCTGGGCGGAATTAAGAGGCCAAGGTCAGCCGATTACTTTCCATGAAAATATCTGTAAAAGAGAGTCAAATCCCCAACCTGTCTCCGATGTTCTAGGCTGTCGAGGTTCTTCGTCAGCTCGTGGTCTCCAATCAGACGAATGGCCCTCCTCTCGATGGAAGCCAGTAGCCGAAGAGTATGTTTAGGTGCAGAGCTCCAGATATGAGAGCAATACTGTAGTGATAGTCGAATCTGGGCTTTAAATAGTGTCAAAAGTTGTTGAGGTGTATTCTGGTTCGGAAGTTTCTGAGACGCTATCGTGGCGATTGCCACAATGTGGTTATGCCAAGACATATTTCCTCCCAGAGTGACGCCCAGCAAATTAATAGATGAAGCCAGTGGGATTGCGTGTCCGTCTATGACTATATCCGGTTCTGTAATGTTAGCCTTTTTAGAGAAAACTGCTACTTGGATTTTTTAGCGTTAAATTCGAATTGGTTACTGTCACCCCAAGCCAAAATTTCTTCTAGGTCTTTGTTACGGCGTGATACTTCATGCTGTCTACGAAGATGTGCGTAGGCAGCCGATATTTGTGCATTCAAAGAGAAAGATGAGATAAGTGTGCTATCATCAGCAAAACTAAGTATCGGATTATTCGTTTCCACTAGAAGGTCGTTAATATGGACTCTTGAGGAACACCGGCATTGATAGTGAATGTGTCTGAGAGAAATCCGTCAATCAATTGCCACTTGAAGAGAGCGGTCCTTAAGATAGCTAGACAAGCAGCTATGCACAGAATCGACTGGGCATACCATAGGATCGCAGTTTACTTAGAAGTCCCTCATGCCAAACACGATCAAAGGCTTTAGAAATATCCAGTGCAACAGCCCGAAACTCCCCATGATGTTCGATTGCATTGTTCCAAAGATGGGTGATATAGGCTAGAAGATCTCCAGTTGATCTGGACTTCCGAAAACCATACACTCTCGGAATCTATGGCACGATTATTTGTTTATAGACGCGGTACTTGACGCAGTACACGCTAATGGCCCACGACAAGCGGTTGCGTGAAAAAACAACCGAAAAGTACATTTTTTATAAAATTTTTGATTGTATTTATATCATGATATAGTTATTACATTCACGTGGTTTTGCTATTTTTTCTTATATTGTCTGGGTTTGGAGTTTCAAAGCGTGGCATTGTCTTGCTGTGTTTGCACCTTGTTTCGAAATTACGAATCGTTATTCTGATCAGATCGCGATTTTTGGCACCTAGGAGAGTTGTGACACGCTATCAGAACTCTCCTATTAGGGTTATTTTCGGCTTAGCTTATTTTACACGCTTTTTGCAATTTATTTTGTCTGTTTATTTCTGTTCCTGTTCGTTTGCTTTGGTCAATTCTTACAACCTAAGTTTGATATAATGATGCCATAGTTACTTATAAAAGATTTACTGTTATGTTAATGTTTCATGTTATTGTAGTTCTTACATTTATGCCTAATGATAATTAAAGTAATTTTATGCAAAAAAGGTGTGTTTTGTTTATAATTCATATAAGAGTAATTTGATCTATTAAAATGAGTCTAGATACACAGCTATCACAACTTACCTTGGTATCTGTCACAATTTCCCTCGGTGTTAGAAGAGTTGTGACAAAGGGAGGGAGTAGTTTCAGTTTTCGTAAATTTTCTCAGAAACCTATAACTTTTATTGACTTTGATGACTGTTCTTAAAAGAGCAAGGATTGAGCTACATTGCGGCATACAATTCATAATGGTGTTATGTTTGTTTATTGAGATATGTTCTTTTAAGTAAAAATTGTCACCTCCTCGGTCTCCCCTACAATTGATTTTGTAGGTTATATCATTGCGGTAATAATAAAGTCGCTTTATATGATACAAAATGACGGTTTTAAAGGTTTATATATCTATCACTATAAAGTAATTATTTCTAAAACAGCAAAGTTTCTTCTAACAAGAATACAGAATGTTCAGGAAATTGTCACAAGAAATCAATTTTGTTGTTGCAGGTACTGTCCCAGTTAAAATGACCTTAGTAAAGATTTATTGTCTAGAGCTCTTCTCAGTGAAGGTACAAATGGCGTATAGCAGGAAATCCTAGGAAATGCCCTTGAAGATGTCAGTAATGAACAATCTGTAATGATATTTGAATTCGACACAGCAGAACAGAATATTCCTAAACATATTATTTATTTATTCGAGTATAAATAACTTAAATTGTCAATTTACTATTGGCAATTTAACATCATTTTATTAATTCCGCTCTTCGCCTTTTTCCTTGCTTCATTTTCTTAAAACGATTTAACGCTTTAGAGAAAAGCAATATCCAAGATATTTTGCCATTATTTCTTTGTTCTTTATAGCTTTGTAACTAAGAGAGCGATTACTGCGTGACAAACTGCAAACTGCTAAAAATAAGACTAACTTCTAAAGACAAATAAGCAAGATTTCCCAGAGGACGAGGCCAATATTCTTTCGCTTAAGTTTGCTTGTTTGTTGGCTTTGTCAAACGTGAACTGAGTTTCCTATTTTTGCGGGAATTTTCTGTTCTTTTACACTATCGATTTTAATTATTTTAAAAGGTCGTTTGTCAAATAGTTTCCATTTTGAAATGATCCATTATGATTTGCACCGATAAAATTATATTATTGAAAAATATACTATGACGTTCATCAGATGCTTGCGGTGAGATTTGGTAGAAGGGAAGCATTTTTTTTTATTATAATTCAATAATTCTTCTGTCCTTTTCTACATTGCATTTGCATTCTATCCTAAAATTTATAATTTTTACCATTGTACCATTGTATTTTTACCATACAGGGTGTCCGCTAATTAATGGTACATAGAGAACCCACAGACTCTTTACGTAAAAATATTAGGATTTAATTATACTTACAGGGTGTTAAAGTTAAAACTTCATTTTTGTTTTTCTCTAATAACTTTGCAGGAAACCAACGTTTTTTACAAAATTTGGCAATTATGGTTTTTTTAGGACGAAAAATTGATTTTTTTTTTGAAATTTTAATGTATTCGTTAAGTTATTTATTAGGTCATAACTTATTTGTGCCTCAGTGTATTTAAATGTTTAATGAAAATAATACTTTTGTCCTATTTATTACGTAAAAAAGGTATACTAAGTTCAGGTCGCCCAGAGTTACCGTTTCGGAGATATTTACATTTAATTTGTTTAGTGCACATTATCCAATTATTATTAATATGCAATCAAAATTTTTTTCCCTAACGCGCTAACAATTTAAATGCAAATATCTCCGAAACGGTAACTCTGGGCGACCTGAACTTAATATACCTTTTTTACGTATTAAAAATGAGACAACTATTAATAAATTACTAAGGCACACTAAGGCACAAAAAAGTTATGACCTATAAATGTACAAATTCTGCCGCAGGCAGCGCGCCCCCTACATTGTACATTAAAATTTCATAAAAATCAATTTCTCGTCCTAAAGAAACCATAATTGCCAAATTTTGTAAAAAAACGTTGGTTTTCTGAAAAGTTATTAGAGAAAAACAAAAATGAAGTTTTAACTTTAACACCCTGTATCTCAGTTAATTCAACTCTCGGATATAGGTAATTAAATCTTAATATTTTTACGTAAGAAGTGGTGGAGGAGAGTGTGGTTTTTCCATGTACCATTAATTAGCGGACACCCTGTATATATATTTTACGAGGACCATATAATAATATTGTTAAGTTCTCAAATGAAATTATTTTGGAAAATTTCCTCAATTGAGCGTACACGAAGGTCAACCTTATTCCGGTCATTCAAGCAGTAGTAGCATTCCTTTCAAACCTAGCGATAATGGGACTATCCCACCATTTAGTTCGTTAGCAAGCTACTGGACGGGATCCGGAATCCAGAACATGCAAACGCGGTCAGCGATAAAAGATTATGTCCAGTGAGAGGCGGATCTTACGGCCTTTGTCAAAACAGAGTCGGTCGCCCAGCCTGCATGCTTATTGTAAATTGTAATAGTCTAACGGGCACTGCTTAACAGATCGACAAGTTAACGAGCATTGTGTGGTTAAGTGGATATCCGTTAATTATTAACGTTATTTGCAACATCAACTTCTCTCTGTGATAATGTAATGTAGTATGTACATGGTTGAGCCGATGAACTAGCCTGGATCATAGCATAGATTAGAGAGTTAGAAACAATATAATATCTCCAATTTAACTTTTAACCATTGTTAAATATGATACGATTAATACCTAGTATACTATAAATATTACTTTTTAGCAAAACCATGATTGACTCGCAATACTTTGATTAGACTGGGTGGGGAAGCTGAACCACGATTCCACCAAAGCATTATTTAAAGGCGAAATACTTGCTTGGTGTGCCTCGTCCAATATTCCTACTGCTCTCTGGTGTGTATATGTGTAGCATTTGTTCTAAATGTCGCAGTAACTTGATTGTGCATCTGGGTTCATTAAGAGCAGAGTCACAAGCTTAAAATCCGTCAAAAAATTGCTTCCTAAATGCGTTAAATATTGCTTCCTAATGTATTTATCGGATGACGCAATTTACTTCTGGATTCACTTAGCAACAATGTGGGTCACTAGAGTATACTAGCAGTGTTGTCAGATCAAACCGCGTGTCTTGCCCTTACTTGAATACCGGCCGCGCGCCACTATCGTTGCTTCATACTTCGGTGTTTATGTCCAGTATGTTTCGAGACTACGAATTTTAAACGTTTTGTTAGTTGTATTGCCCGATTTTTTTTTGTTGAGAAATAATTCATAATAAGAAATGTTGTGATGTGATTTCAAGGTTGTGTGATATTATCTACTGTTGGTTCTGTTGAAAAACATACTTTTTGTGTTTTATTTTTTTATGGAATTTAATTATAAAACGGAATATAAGATCGAAGGTAAGAGAGTATGTACCTTATATTTGTAATTGTCTTTGTCTAAAAAGTTTAAAAAAGAAGTGATAACGCGCGTCAAAGACCGTCTTGTTGTCAAAAACTGTGCGTTTAGAATTCTGTGTTGCAATATGACAACATCGCCTATAATGCGCTAACCTCTTTTGAACCTCTAGACTGCCTCGATATAATATTGATTGGGAAGGGCCTCAGGAGCGGCCACGTAAATTTTGATTTATTTTTATCTCTGGATTTGGCGGTTTAAATATAATACGTCATTTCCATAACACCCTGTATCATCCAATACAATACAATACTGACGTTAATTAAACGTGAAATTGCTCACGTTATTCGACTAAACATTAAGAGGTCGTTTTCACGTGATATTTACGTTATCCTGCTGGTCATCACTTACCATTGGGTGACGTAATTTTCACGTGCCTCTGCTGTAGCTGGGAAACCACACTTGACAGCGATTCTCCAGTGATCCTCGACTTAACTTTACGAACCCAAATAGTCCAGAAACTGTAAAGGCCGGAAATTTTCAAAACTTTTCTCAATTGATTTAGCAATTTAGTCTACGACCAGGTCAACCACATTACGGTCATTAAAAGTTGCATCATCCGTTTCGCAAGTCGCGATAACGGACCCACCCCGCCATTTAGTTCATTAGCAAGCATAAAGCTGGGCCGGATCCGGAATCCGCAACATGCAAACGCGGTCAGACGACCGCTGATAAAGGATTGCGCCCCGCACCAGGCGGATATAGATCTTACGACCGCATCTGGCCTTTATCTAAACAGCGTTGGCCGCCGGCATGGTTGCTTATTGTAATTGTCCGCCGGCCATTGCTTAACAGATCGACAAGTTAACGAGCTTTGTGTGGTTACGTGGAATGTTCGCTAATTATTAAAGTTATGTGCAACATCAGCTTCTCTCTAGGCGCCGCTGTGATAATACATGTTTGAGTCGATTAGCTGGCCTGGATCATAGCAATTACGTGAAGTGCGCGCAGAGATATCGGACGGAGCGGAGACTTCTCCAATTCAAACTTTTGAGCATTGTTGAATCGTAATTGTCTAAGGTGGTAATGCATTCAAGTTTAACAAAATATGTTTAGGTACAATACGATGAGTTATGTACGTAAGCAAACGTGCAGTGGCGGTTCGTGAAGAGGAGCACGTGCACACCCAAAGATAATAAAACAATTAATAAAATATTAATTTACTTTCATTTAATATTATTGTTTATCACCTGCCAGTACTCACCTATGGGGCAGAGACGTTGATGCTAACCAGGAAATCCGTGAACAAGCTGCGCGTTGGAATTGGGCTGGCCATCTCGCAAGAGCATCGGATGGAAGGTGGTCAAAGCGCATCCTCGAATGGAGACCCAGGCACGAAGCCTACAGAAGCAGAGGCAGGCCACCAACAAGGTGGACAGATGACATAAAAAGAATCCGTACAAATTGGATGCATGCAGCACGAGACCGGGCAGAGTGGCATGCACTAAGAGAGACCTATGTTCAGCCGTGGACGCTAATAAGGGCTGTTTGATGATGATGATCCTAATATTTTACCGTACCGTCAATCCAAACTTACACGTAGTAGCTCTCACCATGGCGCGATCCACGCGCCGGTCGTTAAATTGATGACGAGGAATGATCACAAATGCGCTCATGAAAACGGGACGTAATGCAGTTTCCCTTTACTATCAGGCGGCGGAAGATAACGGGGATATCTCAATTTTTAATGGAACAGGCGAACACTTTTGGAGTGACCGTTAGCATGTATATACAGGGTGTTATGGAAATTACTTATTATACATAAACGGCGCTTTGAATTAATAAATATACACGTGAAATCTGAAAATTCACGTGGCCGCTACTGGCGACGTAGGCAATCAATAATTTATTGAGGCAGTCTCAAGTCTCAAAAGAGGTCAGCGCATTGTAGGCGGTGTGGTAATATTGCAACACAGAATTGAAAACGCACGTGTTCAGTTTTTGACAACAAGACGTCTTTGACCCGCATTATCACTTGTTTTTCAGACTTTTTAGAAAAAAAAAACTAGAATTTTAAGGTACATACTCTCTTACCTTCGATCTTAAAATAATCCGTTTTATCATTAAATTCCATAAACAAAATAAAACACATAAGTATGTTTTGCAACAGAACCAATAGTAGAATATAATATCACACAAATTTGAAATCAAATCACAACATTTATTATTATGAATTATTTCACAACAGAAAAAAATTCAAAAACTAACAAAACGTTTAACATTCGTATGCATCAAGCACGTGGAACCCTCGAGGCCGTCGTTTCAGCACCGATCATCGAAACATACTGAAGCAACGATACTGAAGGTTAAACATATCAATACGCGCGCGGCGATTATCCAAGCAAGGGCGAGACACGCGGTGTGATCTGGCATCACTGTAGTTTACTCTAGTGATCTACATTGTTGCTAACTGAAACCAGATGGATCGGCGTGACAGTATATAGGTAAAATGGGTTTTTACCTTAGTATTTAGATATTCGATTAAACAAAAAAAGTATGTACACTTTCTCTATAGGACACCCAAGGAGTTTAAATTTAAATATAATAAGTCATTTCCATAACACCCTGTATATGAAGTAATTCGAGGTTTGTTTGTACCAATATTTTAAAAAGCTATTTCGTTAAAATGAATAGTTTGATGGTGGAATATTTAAAAAATAACTCTAGCTCTTTTGAATTTTTACCAAAACATTGAAGTGAAGAAGGGCTTATTGATACATTTTCTTCTAATAAGAACTGAAGATTATTTAAGCACTGTACACACTAAAAAACCTTCTTGATTTTCTAAAGTTTTTCTTATATAAACTTAAAAAATAAATAAAAATATGTTTTACCTGACGCTTGTTCTTATTACGTTTTTTTTTAAGTTTAGTACGTCTACAGAAAAATGTGTTTGGTCGTTACACCGAGATTTTTTTTTAAATAATTTCACTCTACTGGTAAACCTCCTCTATCATAGGTCACACAATTTGCTGGAAAAATTACCGACTTTAGCACGCTCTTGTGAAAGCAAATTTACAGGTGTTGTTGGGCTCTTGTAAACAAAAAAAATCAACAAAACTGAATAGTAATTCACTTTATTTGGCCTCTGATTTATTTGATCCAGAAAAAAAGTAGTGGGTCCCGAGTTATTTTGCCCAAAAAACAACAAAGAACACTAGGTGGCGGATTTCAAGCATTGATTGACATGGTGACTTACCTGACCAATCTTGGTAAATATTTATAGAGGTTTGTAACTGTCCTTGCTTAGAACATCTTTAGATTCTCCCGGTGATTGTGTGTTTTTATATCTTAAGAAATTTTTCGTTTACCATAAATATTTTACCAGATCTTTGGAAGTTTTACTCTGAACTCCTCCTTGCCATATCACTGCTCCTTTTTCGGTATCCAATAAAATCTGGATTTGGAATTTCGGAGGTTTGTATATTTAAAACAAAAGGATTCGCGATTCTATTATTAGGACCACTGATTTGAATTAAATTTGTGCCATTTTATTACGGGTTTATTATTGAATTTTTATAGCACTCTATATTCGCCTTGTGTTGCTTTATAGGTCTTTTCAATGAAATTTAAAATATGATTAGGAAACAACGTAGTGCAAGACTCAGAATTTATATTATGAAAATTCCATGCTAAACCAAAAGTTCGTGTCTCGCATACTTAATGCAGTTCCCGCAGAATTTTTCAATATTGAAAACTTTTATCATTTCCTTCTTGAAGTTGGCTTTGTAAAAATGAGCATGAAAATTGTTTTGGCGAAAATAAATGAACGTGTACGGAAATAAATTAGTTTATTTGTATTACATATCGTAATCGTCTATCTTAATACAAAGTCTACAAGTAAAACCAAGGTAACTCAATGACAATTTCTTTATTATTTCTAAATTACGCGATGAGTTCCTTCCAAATAAGGAAACTGGTTGACAAAGAACATAATAAAAAGTCAAGAAACGACGAAAAACAAGGTTTTAAATACTTTCGGATGTCCATAACGAGTTTTGAAAATTTATTAAATCGTCTAGAGAATTCACGTTAACTAATAATTATTAGTATAATACAAATATATACGGTGTAATACTATGCGCTACTGCAAACCGAATACGTCTCAATTCATTCGGTTTGATTGACAAGTACGATGAGTATTTGGTGGAAATATACTTGAGTTTATTCAGGAAAATTAATGCTGCAAAAGAACATGATGTGTATTACCCCGTGAACTCAGCGTTAATGGGAAAAATTAGTATGGTTATAGTTCCTCGGTAAAGGTGCAGTTTCCTCGGGACGACCAAAAATCTAGGTCTATATTTAAAAAATTAAGTTGAGGGTGTTGACTGCACTGACAAAAATGCATTTACCAATGTCGTGGGTTACAAAATTGGAGCTACCTCGACCCACCTCTCTATATTGTTCTAACTGAGCCTACGAATTATCACAAATTATTTAAAAACACTGCGGTAACTCAGGCTCTTTTGGTTCGCCTCAACCCAGAAAGAGATTTCTTATCAACATTTTAAACATATTTGGGATTACCACAATTCCTCATCTTGTAACTATTTTATGAGTTACCTGAACTCAGTTTCTGGGTTGGGAAAACTTACTAATTGATTATAAAGTGTCGTTTTAACCCGGACGTGCATTATTTTAACTCATTACCACGTGTAAATTATTTTGAGTTGGAATAATTCAGGAAACGTGCTCCAAAACCCCATATCGAGGGTAAAACGCAAGATCGTAAGGTCACGGAAAGTTCCGAATTCGTGCTCGTGCAGGTTTGGCGCGGTTCATTCCATTGCTATTCGTCAATTCTCCTTCGGTCGCGCGTATAGACACCTGTTGGCCGTTGCGCCGTTTGTGAGATTTTTTCCAAATGTGTAGAAACGTGACTCATTCTTTTGAAAAACGTATTGAACTATGTGTTCAAGTTAGTGGGGGTCACTATATGAACAAATAATTAGGTAATAATTTACTTTAGAAATTATCCACCAGCTTGAATCGTTAAAATATTTTTGTGTCGTATCCTCCCGTATGAATAAATAATTTTTTTTAAATTTCAACATTTTGTTTTTATTTTGTCATAGGTGACTAGAGAAAGGACAATGGTAAAATGCATCCACTTTTTTTTGCTCGAGTTTAAATAAAAATTGAAATACCACCAAGATTGGTAGAGATAGGCATAGAAAGACCTTAATAAAAATTAGAGAGGATTAAAATATCTACAAGATAAAGTAATCATATACAGGGTGTTTCATTTAAAAAACTTACGAAACTCAGGTTTCAAGTTCGTAATGTTGGCATATCCATAGAAAATACCCTGTATAAAAATATTGATATGTGTTATCATAGGGGACTTCTGTCAACATTCCTCTTTCCGACATAAAAATATTTTATTTCAAATTATTATAAATTAAGAAATATTACACATTTCATTGAACCATGTTTTTGCACAAATTTTAGGAATTTTCCAATCTATTTGGTAACGTTGCAAAAATGTGTACAAATAATTACGGTGCTATGTACAGAATTTTACGGTGAATTCAAATATGTAAAAATATACATAGTGTCCCATTTAAAAAATATGAAATTTTTATCACAGCGCCCTTTTGGAGCACCCTGTATGTTCGAAAATAATTTTAAAAGCTGCACCTCTTAACGCTTATTAACTTTCGTGAAAAAAGTTTTCCGCTATCCCTAGCGGTAAAAGAGATATTGAGCTTTGTCGCACTAATTGGCCACCCTGTATGTAGATTAATGGCTATGCCATAGTATTAAGTGTTCAGTGTTATTATGCAGGGTATTATGGAAATGGTTTATTGTTTTTAAATGGGTGACTCGCATAGTACCCAACCAAAGCAATAATTTTGAGATCGGGACTTATTAAGTTAATATCCCTAAATAAACGATTACATTTATTATTTATAATAATAACAATGATAATAAAAAATTATATACAATATGTATAAAAATAAACAGTTATAAAATAAAATTTATACAATGCAATAGATATAAGTATATGTTTTACAATGTTATAGAAAATACGGTGTAACAATGTTCGCTAGTTCATCCATCATGCAATTTATACAAGAGTATAATGTTCCCTTTCGACACATAATCTACTGCGGATTGTCATCACATGTTTCCCTTAATTGCTATCACCGATACCATTCGGAAATACGAGTCCGAATTGATGAAATCCGTTACGTTGGCGCTGAAATAATCTTCCGCTGTCACATATTTTATTCCACCGAAGAAATCCAATACGCATATTTGTTCGATTTCTACTTTTGCCACATAAAAATTGTGATCTGGAAAAGATAATTTCTTTGTTATAAATATAAAATTATTTCCTCTCTATATATATGTACAGGGTGTTATGGAAATGACTTATTATATTTAAACCGGCAAATCCTGAGACGAAAATAAATTGAAGAAAAATAACCATAAATGGCGCCTTGAATTATAAAGCGAAATATACACTATTTTCTTTTTTTTATGATCAAACACAAGCACTATAGGAAAAGTCCTTTAGGGCACTCTGGGAGTGGTGCGTGTGCGCAAAAAGCGATTCACGTTGGTTTTGAATCGTTGGAGGTTATATTCGTTGGAAAAAACGACTTCGGGAAGGTCGTTCCATAAGGATGAAGTCCTCCAGATGAAAGAATTCTTAAATAATGAAGTTCGAGGAGTACCGAGGTCAGCCGAGCACCTTCCATGAAAATATCTGTAAAGGAGAGTCAAATCCACAATCTGTCTTCGATGTTCTAGGCTGTCGAGGTTCTTCGTCAGCTCGTGGTCTCCAATCAGACGAATGGCCCTCCTTTCGATGGAATCCAGTAGCCGAAGAGTATGTTTGGGTGCAGAGCTCCAGACATGAGAGCAGTACTCTAGTGATGGTTGAATCTGGACTTTGTATAGTATCAAAAGTTGTTGAGGTGTGTACAACTTTCAGGTTCGGTTACTGGTACTATATGAAATCTAAAAATTTACATGGCCGCTATACTGACGACGTTCGCAAACAATAATTCATTGAGGCAGTCTCAAATCTCAAAAGAGATGAGCGCATTGTAGGCGGTGTTGTCATATTGCAACACAGAATTGTAAACGCACGTGTTCAGTTTTTAACAAGGCGTCTTTGGCCCGCGTTATCACTTCTATTTCAAACTTTTTAGAAAAAAGAAACAAAAAAAAAGGTACATAACTCTCTTACCTTCGATCTTATTGTAAAATAATCCGTTTTATAATTAAATTTCATAAAAAAATAAAACACAAAAAGTATGTTTTGCAACAGAACCGACAGTAGGTAATAACATACAAATTTTAAATCACATCATTACATTTATTATTATGAATTATTTCACAACAGAAAAAAAATCGGGTAAAGCCACAACTAACAAAACGTTTAAAATTCGTATACATCAAGCACGTGAAACCCTCGGCAACCGATACTGAAGGTTAAACATATCAAAACGCGCGCGGCGGTTATCCAAGCAAGGGCGAGACACGCGGTGTAATCTGACAACATTGACACATTGTTGCTAAGTGAATCCAGATGGAACGGGGCGACAGCATGTGGGTAAAAAGGGTTTTTAACTTAGTATTTAGATATTCGATTAAGGACATACAAAGAGTCACCCAGTTAAATATAATAAGTCATTTCCATAAGACCCTGTATAATAAAAATTTTTTGATTATTTTAGCTTTTATATAATCCCCCTTAAAGTCAATGTACCCATGCTGTTATTTTTCTTTATTTCAGGATATTTGCCAACTAGAATATTTTTTTCCTAATGATTCTTTGATTTTATTAAAAAATTAAATTATCAAAATCATCGCAGCTTTTGTTTTGTTAACATATAAGAGAACATTAGAACAAAGAACTAACTGAAAAGAAAATGTATAATACTAAAACTATCAATTTTACTTACCTAGGGGCCAGTCTTTCATTGCAGGATGTCTTTCAAAAAGCGATTCCCTGCCAAAATCATAATCGGGCGCTGATTTATCCACCTAAAAGAGAAACTTTGAACGAAACTGCTGTGAACTTTGCGAGACATTTAACACCAAAAGAAAGTGAGTGCATATTTTCTAAGAAGTAGATTGTTCTCTATTTAGAAAACTTTCAGGCTCACTTCCTAAATAGACATGTGTTTTAACATAAAGTCCTATGAAACTTATCAATTACAGTTTCAGCAAATGAAGAGAAGATCTTTCGATTGCCCGCATAGTTCTGCTATAAGGGAGGTAAACTATTAAGCTAAGTAATATTGTTACCTACGATCATTACCGTAAATAGCAAAAAACATACTTGGTATATACTATCTAAGTAAGTTAAATGTTGCGCACTTTAAAGTAAATCGCACGGCGTTTCTAAAGTCAATCAACAAGTAAACAAGGCTGCATTGTTTATATTGAACAAAAGGACATGTTGCGTAGCAACGCTCTCATTTCAATATACTTGAGTTTATTACAGAATGACAAGAGAGTCATAGGCGGCTGCTATCACAAACGCTGGGAAAAAAAGAACAAATGCACTAGTTTTTTCAAACGTCAAATTATCAGAACTACGATAACGATGAAACAGTTGACAAACACTTTGAAAATGTAAACTCGTAACGAAAGTTTAGCTGAAGCTGTGAAGAAAATTACATATGCATTTCGCATTGCTTACTGTACCTTTTTTAGCCTTCCAGTAATAATGACTTTCGCACAGCGTGGATCTTGCGGATCAAATTCTTTTTGTTCACAATAGTCTAATTCAGCCAAAGTCGCCATTATTGTTATTTTATTGTTGATCTAAAAGCAAAAAGTTACCATGACAGTTTATGTTAGGTTTATGAATATTAAACAATATACAAGGTTCTTCTTAATGACGAAATATTTCAGGGTGTGATTCCTTAGGTCATTTTATAAAGAAAAGTTCATATGAACATATGTCCGCAACGGCTTAAATTTTTTGATACAGGGTGTTGAATTTTTATTTTTTAAATGCATGGTTATTTTTTAATATCTCCGAAAGTACTTTAGAATGTGTTAATAGGATATAGAACCACAAATCGTAGTTAGAAAAGTTATTCAATTGTTCCACCAGTGACGTCCCTGCAAACATGTCCTCTGATATTTTTTACAAAAAAGATGCTACACCACTGACATTTTTCCATGTGGATATTGTTTCTGATTAGCCTGATCAATGTTACATGAAAACGGTCTCTTGAGTTTTTCTCGTCAGGCACACCGTTCTTGATTAAAACCACTAAATTCATATTGAAACTCATTGTTATTAACAGTGATAAAATAATTAATCATAAATTTTGTTTTATAAAAAATGTTGGAAATGACCACCTTCACGCTTCCACTCGTCTTCGCTTCGAATGGCCCGCTCCAACAATTTTTATAAAACAAAATATATCATTAATTATTTTATCAATGTTAATAATAACCAGTTTCAATATGAATTTAGTTTCATCAAGAACGGTGCGTCTGACGAGAAAAACTCAAGAGACCGTTTTCATTTAGAATTGACCAGGCTAATCAGAAAAAATATCCATATGGAAAAATGTCAGTGGCGTACCATCTTTATTGTAAAAAATATCAGAGGACATGTTTGCAGGGACGCCACTGGTTGAACAATTGAATAACTGTTCTAACTCAAATTTGTGGTTCTATATCCTACTAACACATACGAAAATTGAAAATAATATCTAAAGTATTTTCAGAGATGTTGATAAATAACCATTTAAAAAATAAAAATTCAACACCCTGTAGCAAAAAATGTAAGCCGTTGCGGACATATGTTCATATGAACTTTTCTTTATAAAATGACCTAAGGAATCACACCATGAAATATTCGCATGCAATATTACCATGATCATAAAAAAAAAATAAGCACGTCATTGAGGAACACCCTGTATAACATAAAATAAACATTATAAAAATACAAATAAGTAATATGAATTATTGTACAGTATTAATAGAACTATATTTCCATAGCAAATGAGTTTAAAAAAATAGTTGTGAGAATTAATACCTACACCTACTCTAAAGAATATTAAATGCTATATAATATATTAGTCGCCCCATCTATGTCTAGATATAAGAGTTATATAAGGGAGGTCCATGCAGTGTAGTAAAATAACTATATCCCTAAATGAAAGCGTATTGATCACTGTGAAAAGGGCTTGAAAAGTTGAAGTTGCAGATAACAGAGTTCGCTAGAATATATTGAATATTTGAAAATCATGAATTTAGCAAAGTAAAAATTTTCTATAGGGATTATTATTTCTGTACTTTCAACAGAGTTATCACAAAGTATGATTACAAGAAACTGACAATGCGTTGCTTGCAGTGACGTACCCAGATATTTTTTAAGGAGGGGTTATTAAATTTGTGGTTTATATAAATATACGGGACAAACAAATGCAAGCAATTTAGGGGGTATCGACCCCCAAAACCCCCCTTGGGTTTGTTGCTATAGCATACAGTATAAAATAAATAAATATCGTAAATAGTTTTTTACAAATTTTACTTACTTCTATGTCCTTTCCTGAAACATCCATCTTAGTCATATAAAGAAATGGAGTTCCCGTTGAATTAGTCTTGGGGCCATCGCTTAGAGATTTCAAACTAACAAAGGGATATCCTTGTATATTATTTTGTGTGGATATAGTAGCAATGGAAACCCAGTCTAAAATTAAATATGTAATAATGTGTATTCTGTGTATCAAACCACGTTTGATCGAGGTAGATAGTCCGGATCGATTTTCTAATCTATAATTTGTTTCTATAGATTTTAAGTAATCAAAGCACCACTGTGTCATAATTAATGGTTGTGATTCCATTAATATTTCTCTATACTCTTCAGACTTCAGAGAGGAAGCAACGTGTGCTCTTCGTAACATATGCAATAAAATTGAAATATGTTATACAATTTAAAAATTTCCCCAAACAAACCCGTCTTACTTCTCCATATACAGTGTCGTTAGATAAAACTTGACTTCACCATAAATTTTTGCTTCAATAGCGACCAAAAATTACAGAATTAAATGGGGCCAAAAAGCCGCAAACACACTATTTTCACGTCACGTGATCACATGCTATCACGCAATGTCACGGCACACCCGAAATATCTGCAAGACGGTTTATGCGTGCTTATAAATAGGTTTAGAAGTAGACTATAGTCACCTCATGCAGCTCACGGCAAGTCATACTTGACAGCACAATTTTATTTCTGCAAATTTACATATTCGGCACGCGTGATAACACGGTGTCAGAATTTAACGCTAGAAGGCTACAAGATTCACTTGCGATCTTGAAAAACACAAAATATGTAATAAAAATGATCTGCAGTGTACGTAGTCTCTTTCCAAGTCGTGACAGAATGTGCTATTTTGCCGATATACAACACGTGACGTGATAATAGTGTGTTTGCGGCTTAAGCCTTTTGTGAACTGTCAAATTTGGCATTTGATCAACAAAATGGAAAGAATTGACATTTATTGATCGAATTTCAAGAAAATTTATTTGGAAAAGTTGTTGGGATTATAATTTCCAGATACCAAATCTGAATCACTTATAATAATTTTTGTTATGTATCTATTTTCATTGAAATCGGTAGTCGACCCGACCACCGTAAATATATTTATTATATAATATTCATCGTCTAAAAATTTATTCTTTATACCACAAAATTCTACCACAATATTAATTTTTCTCGAAAAATTAAATCCAGTTTAAAAATGTGTGGAACAAACTCCTCATAACTTGTTTTGTCATTAAAATAATAAATGGCCGAAAATAGATAAAAAAAAGTAAAATTATCATAAGTGAATCAAATTTGGTATGTGGGCACAAAATTACAATACAAACAAATTTCCCAAATAATCTTTTTGAAAATTCGATCAATAAATGCCATTTTTCGACATTTTGTGAAGAAAATGAGAATTTTGCTAGTTAACAAAAGCAGAATGGTCCCATTAAATTATTCATTCATTTTTGGTCTTCACTGAAGCAAAAACTTATGGTATATTTACATTTTACCTAACTCGAAAAATAAATATTTTCCCCATATTGTTTCGGCACTGTTAGGTACTATATGTTAATTGTTTCCTTTACCATATTTTCTGTTCCTTGTACTTACTGCAGTTATGCATTATATAACGAGCCATGAGCGCAACATCTTTATGTGGTGGTGGTCCCGATGATTTAATTACAGAAAACCTCCTTGGGGTAGATGAAACGCCAAAACACAAAACTGCGCTGCACAACAAAAACATTCTCTAAAAATTAAAACAAGAATAATTAATAGTGGAACCGGAAAATGTTTCCCTCTATCAAAGAAACAGAATAACTAGTCATGCATGTGATTCCATAATATGACAATTAAATTCAAAAATCATAAATTTTGTTTCATGGAAATTGTCGGAAATAACATTACAATGCTTTCAATTTGAATGTAAACGTTTTAATCAAGAACGGTACGTCTAACGAGAGACCGTTTCCATGTAGAATTGACCGGGTTAATCAGAAAAATATCCATGGAAAAATGTCAGGGGCGTACCATTTTTTTTGTAAAAAATCAGGACTTACTTGCCGGGACGCCACTGGACGATCTATAGAATAAGTTTTCTAACTAAAATATGTATGTAAATCCTAATACGTTTATTGTGACCTAAGAAATCACACGCTAAAATATTAGCATAATGAGCACCCGGACTTCTTATAAGTTTTTGAAACAAATTTAATTTAAAATAGAGATTTTAGATATTCAACAAACTTACCGGTACATGTAAACTAATCATTTTGATCTTTCACTTTCAATATACAGACACTACCACTAGAATAACGGTCTAAACTCGGATATCAATAGACAAATATTGTTTCAAATCTTGACCAGGCAAAATATTTAACTTCTAATCATACTGACGATAAAATTATGACAACAAAATGTTTTTGTTTGTTCCCCACCATAAGACTGGATAGGTTAATTTTAAAATCGACGAATTAAACATTCGCGGGAGTCAAAAGGTCTAGCTCATTGTGACGTAGCCGGTTCTAAACAAAGCGAAAATGTATTTTAAATCGCACGTTAGTAATTACTGTCGGGCCAACAATCTTGTAAACATTTAATAAATCTGGACAAGCAAGGTTAAAGGCTATAACGACAATTATGTTTTTGTCAAATCGTACAAATGTAATTTAAAATAGTTACAAAAAAATAACATCACCTAGTAATAAACTGTACGTATGTATATCGTCGCCCTAATGTGAAAATTGCACAAGTCCGAAATGAACAATTTTACAGGAGGAACAAACAACCGATTTACGGCTCAAAATAAATATATGGTTGAATAAAAACTGATTAGCGGATTTTATTAGAAGGATATAATCAGGGCCCCCGCTAGCATATGTGCAAAGTGTGCAATGCACACGGGCGCCATCCTTTAGGGGCGCCAAAACCCAGGGTCAAAAATTGCAAAAATTTCCAAAAAAAAAAAAAAAAAATTAATTTTAAAATAAAAGTTGAGAAATTAAATAGGATTAGGTATAAATACACACGAAATTTTATTATGTTACCAACCTACCTACCTTCAAAAAAATAAATAAAAAAACATGATCCAAAATGCCTTAAGGGGCGCCAAAATCCTTTTTTGCACACAGGCGCCAGTAGCCCTTAGGGGGGCCCTGGATATAATGGTGCTTGTATGATTATACAGCATGTCCATAATAAATAGTGGACTTATGTAAAATTGATTCTCTAATTTAAAATCAACTTGGACTTGTGCAAAATTCGTGAGAGAAAAGCTTGTTCTAATCCAGTTTATTTCACAAAATTTGAACTAGTAACAATAAGAAAGCTATTAACCAACGTCTTCTCAAGTACCTGGAAGGCTTCAATATTATCAGCGATCATCAATATGGTTTTCGGAAGCCCAGATCAACTGGAGATCTTCTAGCCTATGTCACCCATCTTTGGAACAACGCAATCGAACATCATGGGAAGCCTCGGGCTGTTGCACTGGATATTTCTAAAGCCTTTGATCGTGTTTGGAACGAGGGACTTCTAAGTAAACTGCGATCCTATGATATGCCCAGTCGATTCTGTGCATGGTTGTCTAGCTTTCTTAAGGACCGCTCTCTGCAAGTGGCGATTGACGGATTTTTCTCAGACACCTTCACCATCAATGCCGGGGTCCATATTGTCTCCCACCCTCTTCTTACTCTACATTAACGACCTTCTAGTGAAAACGAAGAATCCGATATTTAGTTTTGCTGATGATAGCACACTTATCTCATCTTTCTCCTTGAATGTACAAACATCGGCTGCCAACGCACATCCTCGCAGACAGCATGAAGTTACACGCCTCAACAAAGACCTGGAAAAAATTCTGGCTTGGGGTGACAGTAACCAAGTCGAATTTAACACTAAAAAAAAAACAGGCAGCGGTTTTCTTTAAAAAGGATGGGGGATTTGACTCTCTTTTACAGATATTTTCATGGAAGGTCCACGGCTGACCTTGCCCTCTTAATTCCGCCCAGAGCAGCGAATATCAGAAATACACGACGATCCACTGCCGCCCATCCATATGTGGTTAAGCTTAGTACTCCTCGAACTTCATTATTTAAGATTTTTGAGATTTTTATCAATTTTTTATAAAACGCCCCTAGGTTGTACCTGTGGCACAGACCCTACTGTGAAATTATACGATTAAGTGGGAAAGCTGCACGCAGGGAAAGCAAGTATGCAGGTAATGTCGGCTGTGATTTACAAAAAAAAATTATCAACAAACACTTAATAAGAAGTCAACAAAATTGAATAGTAACAGAGCAAGAGGTGGATTATCATTTCCCCCTGCTAATTCCGAACATTACGCGGGACCTTCGTGGTGCAGGCCCCCCTTTGTGTTGCGGGCCCCTAGGCTGCAGCCTATGTAGCTTAGCACCAATTTAATACGCAATTTTAATGTACTTTTTACATTTGTGAGACTTATGCAGATTTCGTATTAATTTTTTTGGCAATTATCATAAATTGAGAATATTCGGCCACTGTCTACCAGATTACGCAAAAATCGCAATTGCGATCAAATCGGACTTTTTCATATTAGGCCGAGGACATTTTACTTTGTAAAGTATGTCGCTCTAGGGTCCGAATTTTTTATGATTCTATAATAAATAAATCTACACGTACATATGTGTTTAGGTTTAGAAAAAGCAAATTTTCATTAAAATACATTTTATTCATAGCGACTTTTCAGCAAACAATTCTCAGTTAGTATGTAACACTTATGACATATTCTAATATATGTTATACAAACAAACATTCATCTTCATCAAAAACGTTTTTAAAATACAAAATAGAGCTAAACTAAAACAAAATAAATATTTAAAAATACATGTTATGATGCGTCTAACGACAGAGGCGAAGGATGCTATAGACACATGCCCCAAAATTGAGGAACCATCGATGCTTCGAGAATGCACACTCGAAGGATTATACACTAAGCAAAAAGATTATTTTGGTGTTGAACGGTTTCTAATTTTCAAAAACACGGGCTAATTTTTATTACATCCAAAAGGCCTTTTTTATTTCTTTTGACAAATAGATTCGATGTTTTTATTCTAGCAGATTGTCCAAACACTGCGATACTGGATTATGGCACGAAGGATAGGTAAAACATCAAATACTTTTCGAAATAATCCTTTTATCGTATACCTTATGAGTAATTTATAAATTAACATCTTACAACGTACAGCTTATAATAAATCATCAAAAATACTTTCCCTCAAATAGGTACCCCCCCATTTTTTTGTCTTGGCCATGCTAAGCATTTATCAGCAGAGCAAACCTTACAGGGTCCGTATTACTAGTATTTAAAATAGTAGGTACGGTTACGATAAAAATGTCAATATGATTATACAGTGAGTCCCAGAAGAAAGGTCTAAATTCATTTAAAATTCAGCGGTAAGTTTTTTCAAAAAACGCTCGTACCCGTCGATTTTGATTTTTTAATTTTTTTTTTGTGGTAATTTCATGTATACAGGGTAGCTCAAAAATAAGTTACGACCATCAACTTCATTTTTTCAAATGAAAACATATATTTTTTATTTCATTTTTGAAGTTTGCATTGAATTCTAAGCATGTTTTATGTACCATGTCCTATACATAAACTCAACAGTTATTGAAAAAATTAGGATTGAACATATCATTTAGGGAATCCAACGATCTATCAAATCTTCTGGCAATATGGCATTTTGGGCTCCATAATAAGTAAGAGTGTACTGTCTCACTGTCACCGTTTATTTCCATAGAAACTGTATGACAGTTTTATTTCAAATAAGTATAATTATTGTCAAGCGTAGTTTCAAAGTTGCAATTTTCACAATAATGGTGAAGTTAACGGAACGGGAAAAAATTGAAATTCTATGCATGGTTGGGTTTGGTGATAAAACACGTACTCAAATAGAAACAGCCCAATTATTTAATGAAATCCATCCTGATCGTCCTCCCATATGTCAAAAGATGGTGAGTAGAATAGAGGCTAAGTTTAGAGAATTCGGTCATGTTAGAGATTTGCCTAAATCTGGTCGTCCTACTCGAGATGAAAATGAACAACTTGACGTTTTGATTTGGAAGAAAATCCATGTACTCCCCTGTCGCACATTGGGGCCGATTTACACATGCCGAAATCTGTTGTTCACCGAGTAGTTCAAAAGCACAAATATCACCCATACGAAGTTATTCCAGTGCATGAGTTATTTGAAGATGATTTCGATAGGCGAAGTGAGTTTTGCGGACGCATGCAAAATATGTGCAATCTAGATAATAATTTAGTAAAAAATATTATTTTTTCGGATGAACCTACGTTCTATTTGAATGGTAATGTGAACAGACAAAATTGTCGATATTGGGCAACAGAAAATCCGCATTGGATGATAGAGGTTCACAGCCAGTACCCTAAGAAAATAAATGTTTGGTGTGGAATCGTACGCGAAAGAGTAATTGGTCCATTTTTCTTTGAACAGTCTTTAACTGGACAAGTATATCTCGAATTTCTCCAACTAGAATTAATTCCAGCATTAGTGGCTTTATTTCCGAATCCATTGGATCCAGACTCCCCTGACGAAGAACTGATATTCCAACAAGATGGTGCTCCTCCGCACTATGCGGCCACTGTGCGCACATTTTTGGATGAAACCTTTCCCAATCGGTGGATTGGAAGGAGAGGACCTATCGAATGGCCTGCTAGGTCGCCAGACCTAACGCCGCTGGACTTTTTTTTGTGGGGTTACCTCAAATCAAAAGTATTTGTTAACAGGCCAAACAATATGCAGGAGTTGAAAGAAAGGATCCGAAGAGAAGTCTTGGATATTGTCAAGCCGTAAATGGCGCACATTTTCAACATTGAATTTGATTTTGTTGTGTTTTTTTTTTAATAAACAGGTCTTACTTATAGATATGTTCAATCCTAATTTTTTCAATAACTGTTGAGTTTATGTATAGGACATGGTACATGAAACATGCTTAGAATTCAATGCAAAATTCAAAAATGAAGTAAAAAATATATGTTTTCATTTGAAAAAATGAAGTTGATGGTCGTAACTTATTTTTGAGCTACCCTGTATACATAAAATTACCACAAAAAAAATTTTAACAATCAAAATCGACGGGTACGAGCGTTTTTTGAAAAAACTTACCGCTGAATTTTAAATGAATTTAGACGTTTCTTCTGGGACTCACTGTATATGATGATATTATCATATTCTAATAATTTTTTAAAAAAGTATACCCAGGGCCTGATTTAAGCATGTGCATTTATGGGCACCTGCTCAAGGCGGCAAATGTATGGGGGGTGGCGGGGGTCATGGGTAGATTTTGGGAAAGATTTCAAACTTTATCATCATCATTCAATTTGATTAGCTGGTATAATTCCTAAGAAATCAAAATTACTAAGAGAAATCTACTCGGCCTTTGAACATCATTGGACGATGAGTCTGTTCGTTTTTACGCATTTTGATATGCCAAACGACGAATGTTGAAATTGAATTGAACTGAATATTCATTACTATTGTTGTGGCCAATTGTAGCACAGAAATATTGTTTTCTTGTTTGAAAAAAATGATTTGCGTTCCACAATGACAGAAGATCGCCTTAAGATGAGGGTCCCAAACAATCCCAAATTAGCAATCAGAGCCATCTAAGGTGCAATATATCAATTAACCATGCCGCTTCTTGGCAGGTTAGAAAGGGACGAATCATCAGCCGATTAATATTTATTTTCGTGAAGTTTTAGCCGTTAATAATAAAGTTTTACAGTTAATTTATTTATATTTAGATTGTCTGGCATGTTGATTGGGGTATCGAGCAAGTTCCGGGAATATCTGTGACAAAAATTTGAAAATTGTTCACATCTGAAAATGTTATTATTAATTATTCTTATTACATAATATTTTTTAACGCAATTTTCTCATACCCTTTTCCAATCTTTTAAGCTTACGAATCCAGTTTTAGATTAAAAAAAAATTAAGTATATTTGGCTAAACCTTCACAGAAAATAGTGCCTGCTTGGCAACCTGTGATTAAACGCAGCTTAGCAATTTGGTGTATCGAATCTCAGTTATCCAGTTATTTAGACTTCACAGCAAACTATTTCGATACCATTGGTTTTTAGCAAAAACACTACAGAGGCAAGACGGGTTAATCCGACCCTGAGTATACCAACCATTGTAATAACAAAGAAGTGTGGGGTACAATTACAGCCATTCAAGTCTATCACATAATCGAATAAAAATTAACCTAACACTGTTGCTTTTAAAGCCTTTTAGTATATAGTTAGAGAAAATGATAGGTGTTAGCGCACAAGCGTGTGCGTGTAAGTACCGTATTTTGATCTTTTCTATAAAAACCGGATTTAAATCATTTCAGAATGATTTAAATCTTTAAAACTATTTAAATCTTTATAAAACGATTTAAATACTTTTTAACGATTTAAATCTTTAAAAAGATTTTTTTCTTTAAAAATATTTAAATCTATAAACAGATTTAAATCGTTATGAAATGATTTGAATCTTTAAATAGATAGTTCGTACATACTGGGTGTTGCAGAAATTTGTGAAAGGTCAAGCAATCATATTAATCTAGGGCTGGGCAATATTGAAAATCCACTGTGGAATATCGATATACAAAAAACATATACGGTTTCTTAATAACAAGCTAATATTCTTGGCCCATTTTCAGAAAAAATGTCCTACGCGTCTTTACTTTTTAGATACAGACTGTTAAAGATTATCATATTTTTTTAGTAATTTGTTAACGTTAATGACTTAAATACGTGGCCACTAGACTAGGTAGACAACTGTCAAAACTGTTTATGTTTACAAAACAAAATCTGCTCTTTACCTACTAGATATTTGTTAATACCTAATTTCACAACAGAGTGCAAATGAATGAATTTCAATTTTTTATACGAGAATTGTACGTAAACGACAAAAAACCAAATGTCGTTACATTTGCTCAGCAAGGAATGAGAATTTCAAAAATTTTATTTAAAAAAAAAATGAAGTGGCATACCAATCTTTTCTTGAAGAATACCGAGGGCAATTCCCGCATTGGTCGGAATAAAAAAACATGTTAAACATCATAAAATGCCTCTTGATGAAAAGAAAGTGTGTACCAAATTTCACAAAAATATCTAGATCAGTAACACAGATATTAATAAAAAAAGAGAGTTTTGAATGAAAACACCCTGTATCTCAAAAGTTAAGACGTTTAGGACATATTATGTTCATATGAAGTTTTTTTCTGAAAATGGACCCAAGAATAACCTCTTTACATATTTATATGTTATTAAGAATTATAATATAGAATGATGATTTAAATACTTTTTAAATGAATTAACTCTTATAATAAAAAGATTTAAATCTTTCCTAAAATGATTTAATACGTAAAAAAGATTTAAATATATAAAAGATTTGTTATTTAAATATTTCTTTACATATAGAGCGATCTTTGATTTAAATCACTTGTGGAATGAAAAATATTTTTGATTTAAATCTTCTTTTTAAATGATTTGAAACAGCTCTGGTGACCGCATTGTTAACTCTTTATTACTTTCCAACTTTGACAACGTTGCACATGATTAAGCTAGTTGAATAGGTGACATCTAAATAGCTTATCTTAGAAGGCATCAGTTGGCAACCATCTTCTCGTTGCTAGGGGCATGATTATGGCAGATTACTCGAAGACCCTTGTGCTTCGATGATGAAGTAAAAGGCTTTAGTTAAGAGTACGGCCACTCAACAAAATGAACTTAGTTTTTTTAACAGGATGTAAACAATACCGGCAATATTTAGCAAAGTTAGAGTTATGTTATGTTATCTATTTTTAATAAAAACATATGTCATATAACATGTAAGCTACATATGGTATATTACACCGCATCCTTATAAATAAACACTGGGAACGTGACCTTTAAACTTTAAAAGCTATTTAAAATAAACTCTATACATCTATAAGTAATTATGCTAGATAAAATTTATATCACATGATAAAGAAGTCTCTTAAGAAGTGCATTTAAAGAGAGTAGATAATTTCTAAAATAAGTACCTTTACAATATGAGTTTTTCTTCAAAATACTAATAACCGTTAACAAACAAGTTTGCATTTTTCTTCATAACCCAAGAGATAATTTTCGTTTTAAAATCGTTGCATATCTATATTTTTTTTATTATTTTAACTACAGCTAAACAATTAGTTTTTTAAATATAATCTTGAAAAACCTAAGAAAACGTAGTTAAATAACATAATATGTCAAAAAAAAACAAGAGAAACCCCCTTATACATGATGTTCCGCATCCAGAATACGTGTAGGGTAATCTCCAGGATTTAGTTAGAACACATAAAAATAACATTAGCATATTTATGTCGGATTCACTCATCTCGCTCTACTAAGCATATTAATTTACATATACCTATTTTTTATCCTAATAATAACACACAGAATTCACTAAATTGTTTCGGAGAAAATTTTTGCCCAAATGTTTTTTAGGCTAATTTTTTTCGATTTTTGCTGAATACACTTACCTGCAATTCTCTTTTTAAAAAAAAAATAATTTCCATGTTAAGGCAATCAAATCTAAACAAGTCTTGCTTTAAAATTAAAAAAAAGCATAAGTGCAAGTGCCTGTTCTCACCAAAGCAACTGGCAACCGCAACTTCAGTTGAGTTGCTCGCTTGTTCTCGCCAAAGCAACTTGCAAGCAATACAACTGCAATGCGACCGCAACTTCAGTCGAGTTGCTCTTGCGTTCCCACTGGAATCAACTGGTTTGAAGTCTCTTTTGACGTGAGCAAAATGTCGTCTTCGTCAGATGAAGATATAGCCGCAACATACTTGCTCGTTAAAAAGCTTAAAAAAAACTGAGCGATAATTTTGGGTTAACCCTTTTTATACCATAGTTCGTATATAGTGGCACAGCAATTAAATAATGACCCTGTTAAATTCCATGGGTTTTACCGAATGAGCCACAAAAGTTAAATATTTTGCTGTCTCATCAGCCATGACACCGCGATTGGAAGCAACTGACAACGGCGACGCGGTATGCCAGGCAACTCATAAGCAACTGCGTTGCAGTTGAGTTGCCTTAAGTCAGTGGGAACACGCGTATTTAAACATTAGTGCTTAGTCGCGTTGATGTTGCGTTGCAGTTGCGGTTGCCAGTTGCTTTGGTGAGAACAGGCACTTCAGTTATACAACAAAGAAACATTTAAAAGTGAAAAAACATTTCTGAATTTAATTATCATATACTTACATAAAAAATTAAAATAGTTGAACTGCTACATCAGAGAGTACCTAGATGGCGCTTTATTTTAACTAATATTATATCACAAAAAATAATCTACCTAGGTCTATAGAAATAGATTTCTTATTGTCAAATCAAAAAGTAACTTTTAACATACACTTACAAATACAACAAGATTACTTTTTGTGCGTTTAGCTCTACAAGACTTCAATTTTTGAGCCTTCAGTTACCTTTTTCATTACAGTCACTTACTTTACTTCTAACATTATGTGTTACTCTCGCATAAAGTAAAGTACATATCACTGTTACTACAGTTGCTCTGAAGACAATGGTCTATCTACACACTAATGGAGCAGATCATTCAGACTTTAAGCATCTAAAAATCATAGGTATATTGGCTCTTAGAGGGCCAATATGTTCAATTTTGTCTTCATAGAAATCTAAACAACTACGCCATTGATTTTATTAGATTAGGGATCCGATTATTTTCATCATTTTAAAATTTTGAAACCAAAATTTAAACTACATTACAAATAAACTCGATCATAAAAAAACATTAGTACAATAAAATTGTACATTCTTTTTGCATCGTTAGCATAAGTATCTAAGATGCTTAAGACTACTTCAATATGTACTTATTCTGCAAAGACAGGTGTTAGTTCATGTCAGCTTGTGGGATTTCTATCAAATTATGATTAAAAATTACTTACATACTTTGGGTATTTCATTTAAAATATCAAAGTATCAGACAAGTTCTATACCATATCACATACACAATTAGTCATTTATGTAGATCACATAGCTCGATAGGGGCCTTGCATTTTCAAATACTGTATTACAAGTGATGGTCCACCAGCGACAATTTCAGCAGGAATTTGAGAAAGTGGACAATTCTCAATGCTCATGATTTGAAGATTAGAGCACAGAGCCAGTTCAAAGGGAAGATTGTGGAGAGTAGGATTGTCATTGACATACAGGGACTCCAAGTTTTCCAAAGTGCCTATTTCTTCTGGAAGATAGCCCAGGTTATTTTCACCAACGCTTAAAAATATTAAGTTGGTAAGGTGACCAATTGCACGTGGTAGTTGTGAAAGTTGATTAGATTGAACAATAAGTCTTTGAAGCTCTCTTAGGTAACCAATTTCATTGGGAAGTTGCTCCAGACGATTTTCTTCTAAATCTAATACTCTTAGCTTCCTTAAATTTCCAATACTTGGAGGAATTCTTTTAAGTAGATTGTTTGAAAGAACCAAAACTTCCAAAGCTTGAAGACATTGAATATCATCTGCTAGTTTTGTTAGTTGATTCGTACCCAGATTTAATTCCACCATATTAACCCATGTTCCCACATCCAATGGTAGTGATGTCAACTGATTTTCTTTCATATTTAGTTTTGTTAAATGTTTAGCTCTTGAGAATATTCCGTAAGGAATTTTATCAATCTGGTTATGTTCTAAGTTAACCGAATCTACATCAGTAAATTGTGACGGTCCACCAGAAGGAAATGCAGAAAAGTTATTCCTCGACAAAGTAATACTTCTTAGTTTACTTAAGCTTGACAACAGCCCATCTGGGAGCTGTGATATGGCATTGCCTTCTAAATTAAAGTCATCCATTTCATGACACTGACTAAGGCTTGCAGGTATAAGAGCAAGTCTATTGTATCTTAAACCTAATCTGTTTAGTTGCTGAAGATTACCAATAGACTCTGGAATATCAAGCAATTCATTGTGTTGCAAGTCTAAAGTGGAAAGGTTAACACAATTACCAATTTCTTCAGGAAGATGCTCAAGATGGTTATGGGATACATCAAAAGTTAACAAGTTAACTAAGCAACCTACTCCAGCAGGTAGTTCTTTAATTTTATTTTCTCTTAAACTAAGCATCGTTAATGCTGTCAGATTACTAATTTCCTCACCAACATACCTGATTCGATTAAATCTAAGATACAATGTTGTCAAAGAGGTCAGCTTATATACAACATCGGGAATATCATTCAACTTGTTATGCCTCAAATCAAGCACTTTTAAATTCTTCAGGTTTTCCAAAGAGTCAGGCAAACTTGTAAGGGAGTTTTCACTTAATGCTAACATTTGTAAACTGGTCAGACAACCAATTTCAGCCGGCAACTGTACTAATTTGTTACCATATAAATAAAGTTCTGACAAGTGATTTAAATCTCGAATAGTTTGTGGCAGTTGAGTTATATTTGATTTACTTAAATCTAGCCTTTTAAGGCATTCTTCTTTGCACCTTATAAACTCCTTTGACACATCTAAATCGGCCTGAATGGGGTGCTTATTTTTCTTTGCCGTGGGCTTTAATTTATTTGATTCAGGATGTTTCACTGTAACAACTTTCGGTCTGGACATATCGCCGCTAATGGATCCGGAGCTAAATTTCTTTTGCTTTCCATGCTCTAATGTTGTGTCTGTTTCTACCATATTGTCTTGGTCTGACAAATAGTTACTTGCTTGACTCATTTCGTGTCTTGTCTGGTACAAAATATAACACTTAATTTCTCATTTTCTTTGTATTACGTCTCTTCTAAGTAAAATTTAAATTTTCTGCTTAGAACGTTCACCTGATATGCATATTTCCCATAACAGCAAAAGCACGTAGAAAACTGGAGCTATATATTTTCTATTACAATCAGGTTGATGATTTTATAAAACTTTCATAATCACTTATTTTTCGTTGGAAAGAAATTTTCAGGAAAATCTATTTGTCTCCGCCCAACAAACCAAAACAAACTTCAGATTGACAGAAAACTGGACAAAACAAAACACATGGATTGATGGCCACTTCACACTTGACAGGAATGTAGTACTGCCAACTTGAAAACAGTTGAATTTAAGGGCTCGTCTACGAATCCGAACACCCAATGATTTGTTTTATGGTAAAGCAGAAAAGAAATGTTTATCCAACTGCCAAGATATAGGGGCTAATTTAAGTCAGTCATTGTGCACTGATTTTACAACTAAAAGTACAGTACAATATTTATTTGTTTTGTGCAATATTTTATACACCCCCATGAGAGGGAGCTCTCCCAGATTGTATCTTACCAACTATTCTTCTGTGACAGAGAAATTGAGACAAAGGAATACAGCTCATATATGTGGCGCCATCTCTAGGACATTGTTTTTGATGACGCACCTTTTTTTTAATTTGTGGTGTTGGCGCTCCTGAATTTTGACAAGAATAATTTTTCTAGGGAATTTACTTTTACGGTATAGCGGGAGTGGTGTCTGAGTGGTGCTAGATTGGTGACTGTACGGAATAAAGTAAAGGTTTTTTCGTGTTTTGTTAAATATTTTTAATAAAGTGACCTATTTAGTGAATATATTTTATTGCTTGACTTTTAAATATGTACTTGAATAAGAGTTAGCCGCAATGTTTCGCTGTATTCCAATATTTAAGGGCTGTAATAGGCAAGTTGAGTATGTTGATAAAAGGCATTGCTCTCTTCCTAATGTTCCCGAGGATATTTTACGGTATTCGAGAAGTTTAGAAGAGCTCCTACTAGACGCCAATCATATCAGAGATCTTCCAAAGGTATTTGCCACATCCGTTTTTTTTTTGTTCACAAGTTGATTTTTTAATGTTTTGCAGAATTTCTTTCGGCTCCAGAGATTGAGGAAGCTAGGCTTAAGTGATAATGAAATACATAGACTACCTCCTGATATTCAAAATTTTGAACATTTAGTTGAGTTAGATGTCTCTAGAAATGGTAAGTACAGATGTTTTACTCATTATATTATGTATACATTCAAGGCCCAATTAAACAACATGAAAGCTGAACTATTCACTATATAAAGTATATGCACTGTTGTATTTAGATATCATTTAAATGTTGTAGTCCAAATGAAAATAATAGCAAGCAGTAAGCTTCCTTATATTCTTTGTTTTCTAAGTTAGCTTTTTGCAACACACATAGAAATAATGAATAATGTAGGATTGTTAAAAGCAAAAACCAAGTTATGCTCAGTAGAAGGAACATCTAAAATAATTTGTGTCAATTTTTTAAGTGGGTGAATCCTTGGTTAAATAACCTTTACTTTAATGTTTTGATAATGCATGGTCATTCTACAATGTAGCATTTTTATTGCAGACTCCCAACATGGGATTTCGCTAAATTCATACACAGATTTAAAATAAAAATACATTTAAATAATAACAACTTTTATAGACATAATTTCAAATTCATAAACAATATAATATCGTTTAATCATCTTTATCAACTTCTGCACTTGATTTATCTTGTCTGGAATCATTTATATCAGTTGTAAAATAAACTAGCTTGAGCATTTTTTTTAAATCTGTGTACCCATACCTATATTTTGAAAAATATTGCCAGTAAACAATGCATAAATACCACTAAAGCCTTACCTCTTCTTTTTGCTTAAATGAATTGATACTATTAGGCTGCTGTCTCTCAATTTGGCCTCGATAAAACTCTTTTGACCTATAAAATATGGTAAAAGAAAATTGATTCAGTAAAACGTTTGCCTGATTAAAGTTTAAAAAAGTATCTTTAAATGAAACAGGTATTACATTATTAACATAAACTAAAGTTTATATGTCACCATCTCTTGGTTTTTCATTCATTCAATATCTTTTATTAAATGATGTATATATAAAAGTACTTGGCATATATATAGGTAGGTACTATAAGAAAATTTTTATTAGTTAGTGCATAAAATATAATATTTTTGCTACAGGAAAACTCTTATAATAATATAGAGCAGAAAATAATTTCATTTATTTGGTTCTTCTTAAACTTAATTCAAACTTCTACGTCAGTTAGCATTGGCTCTAACAAGACTCTGCAATTCTATTGTTTTCCTTGTCTGTGAGTACAGTTATGATCCATTATCTTATCTATTTAATATATTTTTATTGCAGTTAATTCAAGGTAAATAAAATTATTACAGGACTCACATATAGGTATTAATGCTTTTATTTCCAAAAAATAATATACCTACCTACTTAATAAAGTATCATTGACAGGAAAATAATAATAATACCTCCTTTCTCATATTTTTATGGATTTTCTATTTACCGTTTTATTACCTAGGGTCAAGTAGACCTATTTTTTGTAAAAAGCTGAAAATAACCTAACCTACCCATCAAAAAAATTATGAAAGACTCCTCTAAATAATAGACAGACAGTATAAGCAGGTACCTAGTACCAGGTTGTCTGTCACCTTGGCTTATTGTTTATTTTAAATGTTTCGTTTAGGAATAAACAACTTTTTAATTAGCACATTCCAAACTGGTAAGTATCACTTAGTTTTATCTCTTATCATTTATTTATTTTTACTATTATCATCAACTACCTATCTATTTTAACACAGGTTAAATAATTATTAATGTTTAACATGGTTAGTTGTCTGTATTTTTAATACACTTCACGTTCCATAGCCTATTAAATAAAACATAATGCCAGTATACCTACATAGGGTGGGCATTCGAAAGCAAAACTGCGTTATTTTTGAACAGAAATAACGTTATTTCGTTACGCATTGGCCACCCTGTATATACCTTACTATTTATATAAAGATTTGCCAAATGGCTTTGTAAACAATGATAAACAATATGACATTAAGAATATAAATCAAAAGTGATGACGCAATTCTATACACTCAGTGTCAGAGAATGTGATAGGTCCCGCCCACCTATGTATATATTGGTATGAAGTAACAGTTCAAGCTTTTGGTATTCTTTGCTTAAGGGGACAATAACTTGATACTTTCTATATACACGATGACCCAACTGCACTTGAAAATAAAACATCTTTGTAAAATTCAAAAATAATTAATAATAATGAAAGATTTATCTGTGACAAAACAATACTAACCGTCGGATAATAAGCCTTATTGTTTTCAGATGGTCAATAGTCGGGGCCAAATCTAAAACCACAAAACAGTTTTCAGGAAGTTCTTTTGACGTTTATTATTAGACACCGCAAAAAAATTGAAAAAATGCGATAGATCCTGGAATACTATTTGTTGCAGCTTCAAAATTTATAAAAACGTTCACGGATTTCTAACGGTAGCTGCTGTTTTTCTAAAAATTGAATATTCCGACTTTAAATTTAAAAGATCATTTAATGAAAGCCAAATTGTGTGCAAGTTGGGGTATTTCTAAAACTTCCTGACAATTGATTTGTTTCCTGTACATTCAAATTGTATCAAGCTTCTAAATTCTCTAAATTTATCGGCATAGTACATGGGAGCATTTAGCCAAGTTCTTAAGACAGGTTCTCGGGGTAGATGGAGTTTTTAGAAATATTTTCTTGTCATATTTTATTAATTTTACACGCATAGTCTAGCTCTCGACGAAAACCGGGAAATTACCTACGAGTAAGCGGATTATTCGGAGAATCACGCGATTTATGATCAAATACAAGCACTATAGGAAAAATCCTTTAGGGCACTCTGGGAGTGGTACGTGTGCGTAAAAAGCGATTCACGTTGGTTTTGAATCGTTGGAGGTTATATTCGTTGGGAAAAACGACCTCGGGAAGGTCGTTCCATAAGGATGAAGTTCTCCAGATGAAAGAATTCTTAAATAATGAAGTTCGAGGAGTACTAAGCTTAACCACATATGGATGGGCGGCAGTGGTTCGTCGTGTATTTATGCTATTCGCCGTTCTGGGCGGAATTAAGAGGGCAAGGTCAGCCGAGCACTTTCCATGAAAATATCTGTAAAAGAGAGTCAAATCCCCAACCTGTCTTCGATGTTCTAGGCTGTGGAGGTTCTTCGTCAGCATGGAATCCAGTAGCCGTAGAGTATGTTTGGGTGCAGAGTTGCCGGATATAATATGACCTTTTAAGTTAAAATAAGAACGAAAGAAAGAAAAAAGCAGATAACAGAAAAAAAGCAAAAGAAAGCTATAAAAACAACTTCTTCTCAATAGGTATACTTAGTTTTGCGTAGTTCATGTAGAAATTAAATAATCTCATGGTTTGTCGGGTTTGTTTGTTATAAAATTAACTAGGCTAATGAAAACTGTATGAAAATTATCCATAAACGTTTCTTCAGATGACAATATTTACAGAAAAACGTCGATATTTTACTTAAAAAGCCGGCGATAAGGGGCTCTCGGGGTTGCTTTGTTCGAATGAAAACATGCCATTCGGATGGCCCCTGAAACATGTCAATCAAGCTAGCAGACACACAACGAATTTATACTTTTCTTTTTATGCCATAATTTTTGGCTATTTTATTGCTAATTTATTACCCTATTTTTGATTTTATTGCTCGTCGTTTTTTAAAAAAAAACCATGTGTCTGCTAGCTTGATCTCAAGCTAGCAGACACACTTCATCTTTTTGAACTTTTTCTTGCGCCATTTTTCTTGGCTATTTTATTGCTAATTTATTACCCTATTTTAAATTTTATTGCTCGTCGTTTTTTTAAAAAAAACCATGTGTCTGCTAGCTTGATCTCAAGCTAGCAGACACACTTCATCTTTTTGAACTTTTTCTTGCGCCATTTTTTTTGGCTATTTTATTGCTAATTTATTACCCTATTTTAAATTTTATTGCTCGTCGTTTTTAAAAAAAAAACCATGTGTCTGCTAGCTTGATCTCAAGCTAGCAGACACACTTCATCTTTTTGAACTTTTTCTTGCGCCATTTTTCTTGGCTATTTTATTGCTAATTTATTACCCTATTTTTGATTTTATTGCTCGTCGTTTTTTAAAAAAAAACCATGTGTCTGCTAGCTTGATCTCAAGCTAGCAGACACACTTCATCTTTTTGAACTTTTTCTTGCGCCATTTTTTTTGGCTATTTTATTGCTAATTTATTACCCTATTTTAAATTTTATTGCTCGTCGTTTTTAAAAAAAAAACCATGTGTATGCTAGCTTGATCTCAAGCTAGCAGACACACTTCATCTTTTTGAACTTTTTCTTGCGCCATTTTTTTTGGCTATTTTATTGCTAATTTATTACCCTATTTTAAATTTTATTGCTCGTCGTTTTAAAAAAAAAACCATGTGTCTGCTAGCTTGATCTCAAGCTAGCAGACACACTTCATCTTTTTGAACTTTTTCTTGCGCCATTTTTCTTGGCTATTTTATTGCTAATTTATTACCCTATTTTAAATTTTATTGCTCGTCGTTTTTTTTAAAAAAACCCTGTGTCTGCTAGCTTGATCTCAAGCTAGCAGACACACTTCATCTTTTAGAACTTTTTCTTGCGCCATTTTTTTTGGCTATTTTATTGCTAATTTATTACCCTATTTTAAATTTTATTGCTCGTCGTTTTTTTAAAAAAAAACCATGTGTCTGCTAGCTTGATCTCAAGCTAGCAGACACACTTCATCTTTTTGAACTTTTTCTTGCGCCATTTTTTTTGGCTATTTTATTGCTAATTTATTACCCTATTTTAAATTTTATTGCTCGTCGTTTTTTTAAAAAAAACCATGTGTCTGCTAGCTTGATCTCAAGCTAGCAGACACACTTCATCTTTTTGAACTTTTTCTTGCGCCATTTTTTTTTGGCTATTTTATTGCTAATTTATTACCCTATTTTAAATTTTATTGCTCGTCGTTTTTTAAAAAAAAACCATGTGTCTGCTAACTTGATCTCAAGCTAGCAGACACACTTCATCTTTTTGAACTTTTTCTTGCGCCATTTTTCTTGGCTATTTTATTGCTAATTTATTACCCTATTTTGAATTTAAAAAAAAACATGTGTCTGCTAGCTTGATATTAAACCAGCTGACATACTTCGCCTGTTCAACTTTTTCTTGTGCAATTTTTCTTGGCTATTTTATTGCTAATTTATTACTCTATTTTGAAAGTTATTTTATTGCTAATTTATTACCGAGGCGTCATCCACTATTCGAAAATGTGTATCAGTAATACAGATTTTCTGTAAATTTTTCGTCATGCAGAATAATGCAGAGAGAATAAAATAACATCCAGCATTTTGTTCAGTTTACTAGGAAGGTCGGTTTCTAATTTGCCAGAAAGTCCCTATGTTTTAAAAAATGATTTCAGATATTTTCCAGTATTTTAATTACATTTGCCCACTAAACATACTTTGAAATTTTAATTTATTTACTACAGCAATTTCACAAATATGTTTTTATACTGTCAACCTGCGAGATTAAACTTGATTAAAATCGGGAATTTGCTATATTATTTTTTATACCGCTTATAGTTCCAATGCAGAATGATTTGAAGTTTAGCAATTGCTTTTGTAACCGATCAGGAAATCAGTTCTTTCCATTCTGGCCAGATTCGGATTTTACCAGACTAGACCAGAAAATGACCACTACTTAAAGAAGGAAATGAACAAAAGATGAACGATAAAAGATTAAAAGAGGAAGCTGCTAGCTTGAGATCAATACCAAGTATGTCAGCTGGTTTGATATCAAGCTAGCAGACACATGGTTTTTTTTTAAAAAAACGACGAGCAATAAAATTTAAAATAGGGTAATAAATTAGCAATAAAATAGCCAAGAAAAATGGCGCAAGAAAAAGTTCAAAAAGATGAAGTGTGTCTGCTAGCTTGAGATCAAGCTAGCAGACACATGGTTTTTTTTAAAAAAACGACGAGCAATAAAATTTAAAATAGGGTAATAAATTAGCAATAAAATAGCCAAGAAAAATGGCGCAAGAAAAAGTTCAAAAAGATGGAGTGTGTCTGCTAGCTTGAGATCAAGCTAGCAGACACATGGTTTTTTTTTAAAAAAACGACGAGCAATAAAATTTGAAATAGGGTAATAAATTAGCAATAAAATAACCTAGAAAAATGGCACAAGAAAAAGTTCAAAAATACCAAGTAAGTCAGCTGGTTTGATATCAAGTTAGCAGACACATGGATTTTTTTAAAAAAACGACGAGCAATAAAATTTAAAATAGGGTAATAAATTAGCAATAAAATAGCCAAGAAAAATGGAGCAAGAAAAAGTTCAAAAAGATGAAGTGTGTCTGCTAGCTTGAGATCAAGCTAGCAGACACATGGTTTTTTTTTAAAAAACGACGAGCAATAAAATTTAAAATAGGGTAATAAATTAGCAATAAAATAGCCAAGAAAAATGGCGCAAGAAAAAGTTCAAAAAGATGAAGTGTGTCTGCTAGCTTGAGATCAAGCTAGCAGACACATGGTTTTTTTTTAAAAAACGACGAGCAATAAAATTTAAAATAGGGTAATAAATTAGCAATAAAATAGCCAAGAAAAATGGCGCAAGAAAAAGTTCAAAAAGATGAAGTGTGTCTGCTAGCTTGAGATCAAGCTAGCAGACACATGGTTTTTTTTAAAAAACGACGAGCAATAAAATCAAAAATAGGGTAATAAATTAGCAATAAAATAGCCAAAAATTATGGCATAAAAAGAAAAGTATAAATCCGTTGTGTGTCTGCTAGCTTGATTGACATCCCTGAAACCTTAATCAACCGCACTGTGACACAATCGACTACTTTCATAAACTTTTAGCTCCACTTGAAATTTTGTAAATGTTTTAATTTTTATAAATAAATATTTTTTAAAGATTTGCGTTAGCTCCCAGAAACTAATTTTAATAAATAATGCGCGATTAAAAATCTAAAAATATTTTATTTCACCTTCATGGCTGGTTAAGAAATAACCCGTTGAACATGAACATTTAAACGTATTTTGAAACAATCTGTTAGAAGAATATGTTAAAAACATTTAGCTTTTATTTTGTAATATTTACGCATTCATTGTGCAATATTCTTGTGTCATTTTTTGTAGAAAGTTATTAATTTTAGCTTTATATATCTCGCCGACAAATAAAATTGAATTGGTAAAGACAAAAATATATAATATATTTAGTTTATAATCCCATAAATACCTTTAAAGATTAGATTATACATACGGTAAATAAAATTACCCTGCTTACTCATGTTCCTAGACTTTTGTTGGGTAACTTTCTGGTATATTTTTGCTTTTCTGTATGTATGTAGATCTACAGGGTGTCCATTTGTCGCGCATAAAAGGCCTTGTGGCCATCACTAACAAGCCACTTTCAGAATTAATTTTGATATTTATAGTCCACGTATCGATAGATTATTAATATCGTTACATCCCTACGACTGATTTCGGTTCTGGACGGTCGTCGTTGGTTGGCAACCAAACCGGCACCAATGCCGGCGGGGTTGCCTATATGACGGCGACAACATTGGGCGCAAGACAACCGACGAGCCACCTTTAAAAATATGCGCACTACCCCATTTTTTCGCTCATAAAATTTAACTTTTTTACTGCGCATCCCAGTTGTACGTATCCATAGTTATAGCTCGGTGTTTAACCCCCTGGGAGTGGTGATGATCAGTGGCGGTTCTTCCACAGGAGCACATGTGCACGTGCACTCCCAAAATAAAACGAATAAACTATATTAATTTATATTCATTGAATATTATTTATCGTATAAAGTCCGACCCTCCCTAATATTTTATCGTACCGTCAAACTAAAAAAAGTCCGACCCTCCCTAATATTTTATCATCCCGTCAAACCAAACTATAGATCCGGCAACCGTGCATCGGTCGAGGTAAATGACGATTATGACGAGACTTGCTCTCACGTGCGATTAAGTAGTGCAGTTTCTCTGTAGTAACAGGTGGCGTGTGGCAGCGGGGCTATGGCGATTTAACATGGAAAATTCGAGCGTGTATGTTTTAATATTTTAATATTATATATTTATTAAGTTAAAATGAATAGTTGACGGTGGACTATTTAAGAAATAACTTTAGCTCTTTGAGTTTGGAGCAAAAAATTGAAGTGATGAATGCGGGAACTCCTAAACCCGAAATTAATTTATCGCAGACCACAAAGGGTAAATCTAGGGACTTTATTAGAAAGTTTAAAAATGAAATATATAAAAAAAAAACTATAGAGGGTAATTCCAAACTTAATGAGGCTGTTATTGATCAATTTTCTACAATTAAGAACCGAAGAATGGACTTTACGTTTAAGCACTATTGTGTAGGGTCGATAAATGTTGTGGATTTCGATAAATGATACGATATGATTTTAAACCATTTTATTTAAGGATTTAAACTAAAAAACACTGAAGATATGAAGAATGCCAACTTGTCAGTTTCGTGGCTCGATTCGTTCTCGTCATAAAACAGTTAACTATTGTTCTCGTCTTGGTTGCGCCTAATGACTTAGCCGCAGATGGCGTAGTGATATTAGACATCATTCGGTTTTCTTGATAACTTGTAGATGGCGGTAGTAGTATTGGACATCATTCGGTTTTCTTAATAGCTCGTAGATGGCTTTAGTAGTATTAGTAGTGGACTGTATAAATATTGTTACGAGTGTTGCATGCGACGACGTTAAGATCCGACAGCTATACACACTAAGAAAACATTTCTTATTTTCCAAAAGTTGTATTTCCTTGTGTAAAATTAAAAAATAAATAAAAAAATGTTTTACCTAACGCATTTTCTTATTAATTTTCTTCTTTCTACATTTAAAACGCCTAGAAAGTAATTGTTTGGTCGTTACACAAAAATAAAATTTTAAAAATAATTTCGCCATACTTTTGAACCCCCTCTATCATAGGTCACGAGCCGCCACTGGTGATGATACCTTTAAAGCCTTAACCCCCCCCCCCCCCTCCCAGGAGGTTAAACCCCTAAAAGGCTACAAATATTCTGTAGCACTGTAGTGCAGAGCTAGAAAATATCTAATTTTTAAAGGAACTTCCCAAATAATTTAAGACCAATTAATTAATTGACGAATAGTATTGGCCATGTTTATCGGCACGAGTCGCCACTGTGTCTGATCCGTCGAATATAAATTGTTAAAGATTGACAAGTTTAGTGAACTCGCTAACATCAAAGACTATTTATTGTCACATTTTAACGAGAAGTTAAAGAAACCTCTTTTGGTTATTCCAAATGTAACTTCTACCAACAGTAAAGTTGCATTCGTTCGTTCAACTTTATAGTTTTCATCGTTGGCGTTACACCTGAGGCAAGGTCTCTCCGAGAAACCTTGAATTGGCGATAATTAATTTTTCATCGTCATTCTCGTTCGGATTGTAAATAAGAAGCCCAGTGAACTTTACGTTTAAATTTCTCGTAAAATTATTTCGTAACTTGTTCCGACACCTAAATATTACTAAATTAGGAGCTAACGAACGGTTGGTACCACCGACTTGAATCAAGCATGGACCCGGTATTTCTATCTGCTTTGTACACGTCAATGTTATTACGAAAATAAGCACAACAAAAAAGAGACTGTTTTAATTCTCTAACAGGTAACCGGTTTGACATGTCTTTGTTAGGAAAAACAATCGACGGACGTGACTCAAAAGTCATATTTTATCCAGTTTACGGCACAGTCTTACCATATTGAATTACGAATTACTATTTTTTTCACAAACAATACTTAAATTTAACACAGAAGCATAGAATTTTATTTAACGATGACGACAAATAAGACAGTTGTTAATCTGGTAGTGTCAAACGGGAAAGCAGGTATGAAAGACGGGTTTGTTCAACAGAAAAATTATACTGCCTTTACCGTCCTCCAAGTGATACCAGATACCCTTTCTCATCACTAGCCAATACAATCGACTTCTTGCAAACCAACCATCCAAATGCCGAGATTGCTATCTTTGGCGACTTTAACGTCCACAATGTGAACTGGCTTAAATATTCAAATGCAGACGATGAGCAAGGCCGCGAGGCCGAATCCTTCGCGATCAGTTCTGGTTTGTTCGTAGAAGAACCAACGCGGATACCAGACCGAGCTGGAGATTTTGCTAGTCTTCTGGATCTTTTCTTAACGTCAAATGATGATCTATATACAGTCACCGTACAGCCTCCGTTAGGATCTTCCGATCACAAACTTATAAACGAACTACCAATTAATTCTGAACAACCTCCCAAACCTCGCAAGATATGGTATTACAGATCGGCCAAGTGGCAAGACCTGAAAGACCATTTTCGCACTTTTCCCTTGGATGAACGTATGCTTCTCTTCTGATGATCCATCCGTCTGTGCTGGGGAGGTCTTCGGCGTCATTCTAACGAGCATGGAAGCATTTATCCCCTCCTCGCAAAAACGCCCTTCCAACGGCAAGCCCTGGTTTAGCAAGGATTGTGAGTGTGCTGTCAGATCAAAAAATCTGGCTTACCGACAGTGGCGTAAAAACCCTTCCACTGAGAATCGTACCATCTTTGTTACCGCTCGAAACCAATGCAAGCTAACAATAGATCAAAGCAAAGACGCCTATAACGTGAGGATCAAAAACAAACTTGTTGACAGTCCAAACGGATCAAGGTCTTTTTGGTCAGTCGCAAAGGCCGTCAGCCAAAATTTCACCAAATCAACTATTCCACCTCTAACACGTCCCGATGATACAATAGCATCCACAGCCGGAGACAAAGCAAACTTACTTGCTGAACTATTTTCTTCGCATTCCACTGTAGATTTCCAGGGAAGAAACACCACCCGACATTCCTGTGTGTGACCATAATTTGTGTTCTTTGGGCGACGCTAGTCTGTTTTTCGTCTGAATCTTTTGCCTAGAATTATTGAGTTAAAAACGAATAATAAAAAAATAATTTAAGCTTAACTTGTAAGTTTTAAATTCCAGTTGTTGGGCAGTTCTGTGACAGTTCTTGTTCTTGAAAACTTTTTTGTGCTTGCCTCATTCAATAATATTTATATACAGTGATGGGCTAAAATATGGAACAAACTCATTTAAAAATCAGGTATTAATTTTTTGTAAAAACGCTCGGACACGTCGATTATAATTTTTTCTTCCGGATTTTTTGCCTCAAAAAGAAATTATACTGGGTGTGTCAAAAAGTAGATATAGGTGTAATTTTGAAAAATTATTTTATTAAGTGTTGAAAATGCAAACCATTAACTTCTTGACAATATGCCAATCTACTTAAAAACCCTTCTAAAACATTTTTTACAGTATTTTCATTAATTTGCCTAATTTCATATCTAATTTTAAATTTTAAGTCTTCCAAATTTTGTGGCTTATCCTTATACACTTTTGATTTCAAATAACCCCAAAGAAAGAAATCCATTGGTGTAAGATCGGGAGATCTTGCAGGCCATTTTATGGGTCCTCTTCTACCTATTCATCGTTCGGGAAAAATAGTATTCAAATACTCTCATACTTGTCGAGCAAAATGAGGCGGAGCACCATCCTGCTGAAACCAAATAGACGCTTCTGGTAGATTAGGCTGATTCGGATTTGGAAAATCCGCTGCTAGTGTGGGAATTAATTCATTTTGAAGAAATTGTAAATACCGGTCTCCTGTAAGATTTCCATCGAGGAAAAAAGGTCCAATAATTCTATCATTTAATATCCCTGCCCAAACATTTACTTTTTGTGAGTATTGCGTATGCTGTTCTCTCATCCAACGGGGATTATTTGTACTCCAATACCGAAAATTTTGTCTGTTTACCGAACCATTCAAACAAAACGTGGCTTCATCGCTAAAAAGTACGCTGCGATGGAAAAATAGATTTAAGTTGTAAATTTCCATCATAGTTTCAAAAAACTGTAGTCGGCAGTCGGGATCATCTTCGTTTAGCTCGTTCAGCAACCTAATTTTATACGGATGGTACTTTTCTTGTTTCAATACCCGCAAAACAGATCGTCGACTAACATCATTATTAAGGGCTACTTCAGTGGATGCACTATGGGGATTATCTTCAACTTCTAACAAAATGTTCAATTTTGTGTTTTCACTAATTTTTGGACGACCTGGCCGTAGACGATCCTTTACATTGCCTGTTTCCCTGAATTTTTTCTCAATTTTACTCACTGTAGATCTTGTAATCCGTCGTTCTGGATACTTAGCGCTAAACAAGTTACAAACTTTTTCTTGACTTCTTGTTTTGTCTCCACATCCAATTAAAATTAAAATTTCGATTCTTTGAGTTTCATTTAAATGCACCATGATCACCGTTTTTTCAAAATTTTACTTAAAATTCTTTTTGATTGACACATGACTTGCTATCGTAGTAACAATTAATTTAAATTTACCTGTTTACCTTTAAGTAGGTACATGTACCTTTTTTTAAAGAAATTTCTTTTTAAGATGTAATTTTTCTCTAAAACCGTTAGAGATAAGGATAGAGTATGCTACATGAATTATGCTCAGAATTTGACGTAGAATTTATGTGATAAGTAAAAATGGGGTGGTTCTATTTAAAATATAAAAAATTTTTACAACATCTACTGTTTGACACACCCAGTATAATTTCTTTTTAAGGCAAAAAATCCGGAAGAAAAAATTATAATCGACGTGTACGAGCGTTTTTACAAAAAAATAAAACCTGATTTTTAAATGAATTTGTTCCATATTTTAGCCCATCACTGTATAATACGGCTGCAATTCGTTATAATTAGCACGCCGATTTTCCTTAATAATCCGTTTTAAGGCTCTAAAGTTGGTATTGGAATAACGCGGGCGACTTTCAGTTCTGGGTTTTTGAGCCACAGATCCAGTTGTTTTGTACAATTTAATAATATTTCGAACTGTGTACCTAAATTTGTTAACACTCAACACTCTCGTGATTTGAGAAGCAGTTTGGCCTTTTAAAAGTACTTTTCTTATAAATTCACAAATATCATGTTTTGGGGCGTTGGGTCAACTTCACCGAGACAGGGCTCGTATAATAAACGTATTTCCATAACACGCTGTAGAGGTATATCGATAAGACGTAGATGACGTCTTCACTCAAAATAACTTTCGACTGGTTTCCATTTAATAATTTCATCCCATATAGGGAGCTCTTTTGTCCAATTCCATTTATAATAATTCTAAGGAGTAAATTAAATCTTGTTCATCAATACACCCCACATAGGTATAGGGTATTTTCATTATACGAAAACGGCTATATACAGACCCTCAAAGGCACGCTTCTAAATTATGTTTTACCAGCATATATTGCGGCCGTATTTAAAGCGTTCAAGATGAAATAAAATGTGATATGTAGGTATATTTAAGGATGGGTGTTGTAGCAAGAAGTATATTTTATTGGATATACACTCGCCCACAAAAAAAGTGATGAACCGAAAATTTACTACTGTGTGGCGAAATTCCATTCTGGTATTGCCACTTTCACCTTTCACCTTTATTCATTCATTTTACGAATCCCATAGACTTTTTTTGGGGGGGGGGGGGGGGGCTGTACTGGTATGTCAACAACCTGTCCCCTTCCCCTTATCAATGGCGGTGTTGCGGACATATTCTCGAAGTCTAGTTTTGAGTTGGCCCATGTTTTGAGTTGGATACATCCCATCCTTAAGGCACAGTAACAGTTTATTTAACGACGAAATATTAAATGTAAATACTTCGCCAACTTTGTTTCTAAAGAATGGACAAAGTTCCTGTTTTCCGTCCTATCCGGCGTTATTCGAGGGTACAAGCGACCGATTTTATTTATTTGGAAGGCACATTATTTTCGTCTATCGTGGATTCTATACGATTCACTTTTATAAAATATTAGGTATTGTATATTTTTCATTATTGTACATTTTAAATAAAATTACATTATATGTACATACAATAACCACCCCATATCTATGGATAGCCAAACTCTAAAACCAAAGTTGCAAATTTATGGCCTCCCGCATGTAAACAAAGCTGGTCGTCAGATGTCATGCGCAATGCCGTCTGATAAACTATTTACCTTAACCGAAGTACCACTAATTTGAAAAAAGACACGGTCAAGAAAACAAAAGTCCCTCACACCAAAGATATCGGGGACCAATTATTACTAGTTATTGTTATAAACAAATAAACTTTAGAATTTAATATGGAGTAAAGCTAACATGCATTGTGCATGTCCATACATTAAATTACTGATAGTCACGTCATGTTTGAAGTTTTACGAATTCGAAGGTCATTCCGGGAGAAATATTTTACTTAAAAATAATCCTCCCGAATTCAAATAGTAGATCCAATTTTTGACGTAATCTTTTTGACAAGCACTGATTTTCATCTGGTTGTTGAATATGACACAACCGAACAAACCTATGTAAGCCAAACAACTTTGACTGTTGTTTTATATTTATAATACGTGAGTTTCTGCTCGAGAGCATAAGTTGAACCGATATTTTCGTTATTATTATTATAATTTTAGTGAGTTTTATGGAAAAAAAAATACTCCCACAAAGTATTTGCCTCGGTGTATAATTAAATTTAATCGGCAATTTTAGTTGTAAATTAGATTTAAATTATGTAAGTAGTAGTAAAAATAACATGTGTAATGCAAGCGGGAATTACTTACTACCTTCTAAAAATAAAGAAAATTTCGTTACCATCGAACGGTTAAGGTAGATGTTAAGGTTGGATTCACACCTGACGGTTTATGCGGTTACTACCATAGACATATAATATAAAAGGGGAGACGAAGCATTCCATTCATAAAACACCATTTATTTACAATCATGCACCGTTCTACAGTTTCAAATAAGTTAGAAGAAGATGGCTTTAAAAAATGGCAACGCTGTAATAAAGTACGCGTTTAGATAATTTCGATCTAACATTAGTTATAAATATGTAATCGTTGTAGGTATTTTTTACAGAAATTACAGAGAATATAAAGAAATGATCCATATTTTTGCAATATTTACTTAAAATATAGAATTAGCTACACCACTGCTTTACCTAAAAAAAAACATAACCTCATTATTCTCATTTACCGACGAAATATTAATCCGGGGTTAGAATAGTCGAATTTCTTATACACCACGCACTGACAAACCATAGTAGATGGCTAGTAAATAGCTCTAAATAGTTTTAGTTCGAAAAAACACTAAATATTAATCCAAAAACAAAATAGATCACAAAAGCAGCACCGCCGGCGAAAACGAGTGAAATTAGTAAACTTCCGGGTCATTTGTACACTAGCAAGTAAAAATCAGCATACAGCGTTGCCCCTGTGATTTCCTTAAAACATTATTGCAATTTGTTGTTCTTGGGATATACAGGGTGTCCGGGAACATGTGGGAAATCTCCCGGATATGAAGAAAACACGTGAAAAGAATACTATAGGTTCATATAAACTTCTTTCGTATCTTCCTCCTCTTCGGAGATATGGGCTCCCAAAGAGCACCAATGGAATGAAGTTTTTTACACATAATTATTGAACCACCCGGTATATTTCAATTATTTTTTATTTTAATATGATGTATACCAGGTAAGACCCGTCAAATTACTACCCAAGAAACTGTTGTGAATTACTCACAGCTGCAGGGACGGACTAGCTGTAACACTCACGGGCCCATTTTTTTTTACGCCCTGTATGATGAGAACTTTGGACAATGTTTTTTACATACCTTTAACTATTGGCTAAAAATTAAGTACTCTAAGTTAATTTCCTTCGTCTGGCATGGAATATAATCAAGCAACATATGAATGATATGTAAAGTGAAGGAAAATGGTGAAAGCGAAGCGTCCTCAAATTCTAAAATAATTTCACGAGAAACGTAGTTCCCTTTTTGGTGCAAGTGAGTAATTTGTAATTGAAATATTCATTTAGTCATCTTTACTGAGAGTAAGCATCAATAATAATTTCTTTTCATAAATCATATGGGGCCCAAAAATATGCTCGGATTGAAGCCTGAAATATTTGCTAGGACCTAGAGCCCAGTTGAAGAATGTAAAATATTTTATGTAAATTATGATTTACTTCCTATTTTTTAATAAAACTACTTACAAGCTTATTCCTGAATTTTAATTTTTCATTTGTAGTTACGTTACTAGTTCAATAAATGATATAAGAGTGTGTAAGGATTATTTTAAAGTGATATTTACAGCTTAAAACATGTCAGAATCCTAATATTTGATTTTCACCACTTAGTAAATCAAATAAAAGGGTTTTAAATGTTTTTGTTGGTTAAATGTCGCTTTAAAATATTGACAGTAAAAAAAATTTTGACAAAAGTGACATTTGAAAAGCACGTGCGTTTGTCAGCTGATGCCATACTTAATGGATGCCGGGTTTGTTCGTTTGTTCATGCGCTTCGATTTTTTAACACGGCTGTTTGTTTTCTTCCTGTTTATAAGTATTCGTTGATGTCAAGCTTCACATCAATTTTTGGCAAAACCCTTGTCTAATTGTGACATCGAATATATTTTCGTAAAATATATTATACGCTATGCATCCATAGAGATTAAACCAGAAAAATATTTCGTAATTAAATTTTTATCGCCGCGCACTTCGATTAGATAACATTTTGATCAATTATAATTGGCCGCGCTTATGCAGTTTTGTTTTATAGGAAAGTTGCAAATAGTTGTTCTTAGAATCTGGCAAATAAAAATACGGCTTGTTTTTGTAAGAATGACTGGATCCCACGATAGAGAAATAATAAAATAATCGTAAATTCTCCGTAATCAGTTGCTTCATTCCGCAGTTTGTTCGAGTTTGTCGTTATTATAATATCACCAAATTTTCCTACAAATTCAAAAAGCATTATCTGGTCAGGGTACATGGAAAGAAAACCTTTGTTAAATTTACTATACAAATAATGAAACTACTGGAATAACTTTTAGTAAGAAATGCCATTATATTATACAGGGTGTCCCAGAATATGTGGGCAATCTCCCGGGTTGAGATAGAACACTTAAAAATAACAGGAGAGGAGTTCATACATTAAATGCATGTCGGCATATTCAGTATACGTAAATTCCATTTCTAAGTTAGTAACTAAGAAACACCGCAAATTTCAGGACACTACCATAAACTGACACTGGCATTTTTTCGAAAACAGTTCATTTTATCGACATTGATCAACAGTATCTTTTTTTCATCTTAAGGTTGAGAGTATTCAAACGCACGCTTTTTGTTGAGTTTAAAATATATTTACGTCTTAAATATCCCAAATTCTTAATTACAGTTTCATTAAAAATTACAATTACAATTCTATTCGTTTTTCCTTTTAGCGGACGCCCCTCTAGAACGGACACTTTCGATCGGACCCGTTGGTGCCCGTCCAAGGGAGATTTCACTGAATATGAAAAGTAAAATTCACTTAAATCTTTTGTAAAATTTACTAGAATCTTTCGTAAAATTTAGTAAAATCGTTTGTAAAATTTACTAAAAATTTTGACTCACTCGGTATTCAAGCGGTCACCCATTCAAGTGAAACCTCGCGTTATGTCGCTTGGCTTCTCCGATCGATGGTATGTTCCCTGTATAAGTTCACCACCCATTGTTTCGTACGAAGATCGAAATCCCAGGGATCCGTTGCATCTGATTTAGCCTTTCATTCTTGTTAAAAAGCATTTTTACAGCACTTAAACTTGATAATTTTTACAATAAAAAATACTTAAAGAACAATAATAATCGTCAGTAAAATCATCATAATTCATAAATTCTCATAAATCATAAATTTTAAAATATTTAAGTACCGGAGTTATAAATAAATTATTTTCGCTACATTCGTTGTAAAATTTAAAATATGTTTTAGTATTTACTAAATTGATTAAAAATGCTAACTATAGTAACACAATATGCACAATATTATTTTGTTACGAATTAATAAAGGAAAATGTAATTAATAATTTATTTTATAGGAAATCGTACAATAAAATATTTACTATGATAATTTGACTATAGTCCAATAAGCGGGGGCAACGTGAGCTGATGAGCGTTTTTCTACGCGCCTATGATTTGTCAGAAATATGTGAACCGCGAAACTGAAGCAGCGGTAAATCTCTAAGAATACTCAATAGAAAGAAGATGAAGCTATTATATTCTTGCCACTGAATTGCAGTAATTTTGCCATCGAAAGGATAATAAAACGCTTTCTTCGGGTCGATGGCCTTTAGACTAGCTCACGTTACTATGCTACTTTCGATTTATGTTACAGTTTAAATGCCACCTGTTATTTTATTATTTGAATACTTTGTGTTCCATAACACATCTTGTTAACTCACCTTCTCTCAATTCTGGGTGTTTCTGGTACTTGCATGAATGGTATTTGTGTTTGCCTACAGACCTTTATTTTCTTCGAAATGAAGCAGTATACAGGGTGTTATTAAAATGACTTATTATATTTAATTCCTGAGGTAAAGACAAATTGAAGAAAAATAGCCATAAATGGCGCTTTCAATTCATTCAGCGGTAAAAGTGACCTGACGTCAAACCAGAAAAACACCTGTGTGGCACTGCGATACATGTAAGCAATCAAGGAATTCTGGCCGGTGTTGTCATATGTACACCTTAAACTCTTTAGACAAAATAAAATAATTTAAACACTTTTCCATTCTGTAATACCTTTTTGTACAATTAATTGAAGAACCTTGACGACGTACTATGTTTTAAACAACCCGAAAAAGCATATGGAATAGTAATAGCCATGTACCTTACTAGGTCAAATGCTAATGACCTCTTGACGCCTTACATCGGCTGAGCGAAGTAGTTTCATATAGCGCCGCACGCTTGCGTCTGTTAGTTGAAGACTAACCAGCGGCCGGATACGTTGTGTCTCGTCGATCAACAACACACCCTCAGCAATCCGCTCTGTTTCTTCGGTTTACGCGTGTATCTTGCCCGTCCGTAAATAATCTTGGATATTGTTTTTATTGACGCGTTTCTTCTGGACGTCAAATTTTTTCGCGTGTAATAAAATCTAATAATCTGTAGTATAATCTGTATTATTGTATTTTAAAAAGCTAACTATCGGCTCTGTTTCACTATTACTGTGTGTACATAAAGTGTTTGCAGTAGTGTTCCCATGAAAAAGAAGAAAAAACTGATTGTGTTTGTGCCTAAAGCCTCTTTAGGTATAAGGATAAATACAAGTAGGTAGAAAATGATTTATTTTTATATTTTTATATGGAATTTCAGGTTTACATTAAGTTTGGCAACATTGCCATTGGCTCTGGGTGAGTAAGAGTGTTTATTACCCCCCGATTTAAAAAAAATAAAATATGTAGCGCTTTTCTAGGACACCCAAGGAGTCACCCATTTAAATATAATACGTCATTTCCATAACACCCTGTATTTAGGTCACTACCATTATCCCTCTCTTCGGTCGTATTATTTTCATTTTTGTATCGACAATTATTTAGCACGGTACCGTTAGATCCAAATTCTTTAATTATTTTTCTTATTGTTGATCTGCCTGGAATGAGTCGATTAGGAAAATCTAGTGAGAACAAGTTGGATACCATTTGAGAACTCTTTTACCATTTAATCATTGGTTTTTCCTCAACTGAATAGCCCAAGTTTTCTTTAAACTCCATACGGGAGCAAATATTTGACCACCTCGAAATTTACATGGGAAATCTCATGTGTCCTGTTCGGACGCACCACCCGGTATATGTTACAATAAACCGTTACTTCGCTCCGCATTGTCACTAATATAATTACATTTTTCATATTATCATCTGCACTTGACTTGTACTATGCCATTAACAAAACTAGTATTTCCACTTTATATCGATTCGAATCGACTTTAAAACATTTAACGACAGCAAGCATATTTCTGAAAATTGTTTACTCGAGGAGTAATTACGTATTGAAGGTCGTCCTGCATGTATCAATAAACCAGGAGCTGCGTAACCTCGAGCCTTACAGTTAGTTCGATTACAGTTGAACGAATAAAAAAGAAAATGTTTATTTATAGGTATAATTGAAGTAATACCTATTAAATAATAAATATAGTTATGGGAGAAATTGGGAGACCAACAGATATGGAAAGAATGATACTGACTTGAAGTAATACCTACTAAATATTAAATGAAGTTGTGGGACAAAGTGGGAGAGGAGACCAACAGATATGAAAGAAATGATACAGAAAGGCAACATTTGTCCTGAAAGGACAAGAAAAGATATTGAAGAGAAAGGACAACTATAAGACGGATCCTTGATTCTATCATGCCCTTAAAATTGTATGATAATAATTAACATAAAACTCCTTTTTTACAAAATAGGCATATTAAAATTGTTTAGTAAGAAAATTAATATAACATCAGATATAGTTGTATACACAAAGCCCAGATTCTTCCATCCCTACAATGCTGCTCTGCATCCATCTGGATTCAATCGAAAGGAGAGCAATTCGTCTGATCGCAAACCACGAGCTGACCAAAAACCTCGACAACCTTGAACATCGAAGATATGTGATTGACTGTCTTCAACAGTTTAAGAATTCTTTCATCTGGAAGACATCATCCTTGTAGAATGACCTTCAAAACAAACGTGAATCGGTTTATTCGCACACGCACCACTCCCAGAGTGGTATACACTAGTTTTCTATTCCGCTTGGTATAAAATTGCAAATTTTAATCAGCTAATTGCAAAATACGCCGGTGACATAAATTAAATATGATTATGATAATCCGGGTGCAATCTTGATTAGAATGAAATTATCATTAACTCTTGGCATAAATTATTCGCTCTAGTGACACTAGACATTTTCATCTCGAGGGCCTTGGGCCTTTTTATAACTTTTATTTCACAAAAGGTTATGGGGTTGGGACGCTACTCACTGAAAATATGACATTGTACAGGTCGATGCCACATATATATAAACAGTATATTGCCAATACGAGCGTTCCAAAATACAAAAAGTGTCCCCGCTATGGGAGATGGCGCGGGCCTATTGAGTTTGCGCAGTAGGGTGGCAATTTTATCGATCGCGTCAGAGCCGGCCCGACATTATTTGTTTGTTGTTATTCGTCGCCATCTTTGGTTCTGGATGCTTTTTCAAATTACAGAATAGAAAGTGGTTCATCCACATTGTTGTCGGTATATTAGTGCTTATAAACTTTCATTACCTAACAACAATTTTTGTAAAGGAGTTTTTAATTTGTGGTGATTCGAGTCGCTGTTTGGTGGCTTGTTTTGTTTAAGATGAAAGGACACGTGCATGGTGCTTTTTTGCAAAAGTCGTGGATCAATACCAGGTATAAAGTATTTCACATATATACATATACAGGGTCCGCAAACGAAGCGTGGACGGAAGATTAAATCGTTATCGAAGAACTTATCAACAATACTGAAACAGCTTGAGATATTGGATTAAAAGCGGCATGTTTTAAAAATATTTTACATTATACAGGGTGGCCCAAAAATGTGTGACAGCATAAAATTATATTTTTTTAAATGGGACACCCAGTATTTTATTGCATATTGAGGTTCGTATTACTATCGTTTATAAGTGCCTCAAATTTTATTTAATTTGGTTTTGTAGTTTCGGAGAAATAAATTAAAAACTAAAAAAAAAAGTTTTGCAGTCCTGAATAAAAAAATCAAAAAAAAACAATCCAGAACTATTTTTTTAACCTCGGCATTGAGTGAAATTTATGACAAGAGGTCTAGAGATACATGAATGTAATTGCGTTTATTTATTTTATACAGGGTGTTCATAATAAGCTTTCAAAAACACCACATTTTAAAACATTTTTTCTCAAGTTTTTCAAATGGAATACCCTGTATATTATTTGGCTATTTGACGTAGAATTCATAGACAATTTTTTTTTGTAATACAAGCATATAAGTTATATCCAACCGTTTTCGAAATAATTATAAATATCATAAATTATGTTGTTTAAATAGAGTTTTTATTGGGATATTTTGTTATAGGCGACTAGACTAATAATTGTAAACTAAAGTAAAAGTTCAAAATAGCTTCCTTTTACTCTAGAGTTTACCGTATTTTAGTTATTTCGATATAAATTCTAAAAGCATACATTTTTGCTACTTTTATTATTTAATTTTATTTTTTATTCTTAATCGAGTTGCCATAATTTCTTTTTGTTTAGATTGTCACTATGACAGTTAAATAAAATTATTTACATTTGTTCAGTCGTCGAAATTAAGTACTAACTTACACAAAATGTCGAATTTTAGAAATGGTAAATATGATTTTTATACTGGATGAATGTGCAAGAAATTGCCTTCTCGCGAGCCGAGTGTATGCTGAAAGATATCTAGATATTGAGAGAAAGCCGATAGCAAAAACCTTCGAGAAGTTGTTGCAAAAATTTGTAGCAACAGGAAGCACTGTGTACACAAAAAGGATAATAATCAATAAACCCGTTATTAATGAAGAAAATGAATTAAGAGTTCTGTTGGCAGTAGATGAAAATCATTAAATTAAGTAAAATGATGCTATTTTGAACATTTACTTTAGTTTACAATTATTAGTCTAGTCGCCTATAACAAAATTTCCCAATAAAAACTCTATTTAAACAACATAATTTATGATATTTATAATTATTTCGAAAACGGCTGGATATAACTTATATGCTTGTATTACAAAAAAAAATTGTCTACGAATTCTACGTCAAATAGCCAAATAATATACAGGGTGTTCCATTTGAAAAACTTGAGAAAAATTATTTTAAAATATGGGGTTTTTGAAAGATTATTATGAACACCCTGTATAAAATAAATAAACGCAATTACATTCATAGTATCTCTAGACCTCTTGTCATAAATTTCACGCAATGGCGAGGTTAAAAAAATAGTTCTGGATTGTTTTTTTTTATTTTTTTATTCAGGACTGCAAAACTTTTTTTTTTAGTTTCTAATTTCTCCGAAACTACGAAACCAAATTAAATAAAATTTGAGGCACTTATAAACGATAGTAATACGAACCTAAATATGCAATAAAATACTGGGTGTCCCATTTAAAAAAATATAACTTTATGCTGTCACACTTTTTTGGGCCACCCTGTATAATGTAAAATATTTTTAAAACATGCCGCTATTAATCCAATATCTCATGCTGTTTCAGTATTGTTGATAAGTTCTTCGATAACGATTTAATCTTCCGTCCACGCTTCGTTTGCGGACCCTGTATATACGAAAATATTTTGCTTATGACATTATCCGATCTTCGGAACCAAATTTCATTAAAAAGCTTGTAAAAAAAGAAGAGAGTATACAATATAATATATATGTGGTCACTACCTAACCTTAAAATTAATGTATTTTTAATTTGGTGCATTAGTAGTTGATAATAATCCCAAAATAGTCAATATAGTCATTCATTCTTAATTTTTGGTTTAGAAAAAAGTGAGGTTAAGAAACATACGACGTCGGATGGAAGTTAAAATAAAGTTCATCGTGTCGATTGTTACAAATATTGGCACCAAAAGTTTACACCAATCAGGGCACCGTCGGATCATCATATCGGCAGAAATCGTATGCATGGAACGCTGTCTTAAATCGAACTAACCGAAATTTTGATTTCAATATTTTTCCTAACTAACCAGTGAATTTTACATTAAAAAAGTTGAAATGCGGTCCTGTCGAAAGTTTATTTTCACAAGGAAATTTCCTAACTGCGCAAACTCACGCCCCCTTCGATACAATTGCATACAACGGCATAATTGAAGATGGTATTAGCAATATACTGTTTATAAATACAGTTCGACAAACAAGTCTATAGCTACGCGGTATCGGTAATGGGGACGCAATATCTTTTAAAACATGGCCGAGTCATGGGCGTGCTATTATTATCTTAATAATGTAATAATATATATTTTTTCATAGCATCAATATATTTGTATCACCAGTGCAATATATTAGGCCTTTTCATTAATATTCCTCGCTTATTTTGGCATTTCCGCCAATAAAATCCATTTTATTTCAACATGCACCTCAAAATTTCACGGGAAAATGGAAAGTTTATGTCACTTCTCAGCTGTTGTAGCAACTTTTTAAGGTTGGAAATACTTTTAGTTGCAAATAAAACTTTTGTATTGTTCTCCTAACAATGCCAAAGTCGAAGCCTTCGATTTTTTCGACAGCAGAGAGACGGTCCCTTTTTTGACAGGAGATGACAACAATTGACTCGGGTTATTTTCTTCCTTTCAGTATCTTCTTTGTGCATGTTTTTTACTGCACCCACGCTTACTCCCGTATACATTCTAGCTTTCGCTTAAGTGGCAATTTAAATGTATTAATTTGTCATTCCTCTTCACACACCCTGTACACATTGGCAATAACTTCGCGGGTTTGACTATGAAAGGTTTTACCATGTATATTCATTCATTATCACAGTTTTAAAACAAACCCTATCACTACGCAACTGGATGAAGCATATTGGACATCGCCGAACACGCACGCTGGCACTATAGGCGTGTCACCAGGCGCGTGACGTCATCCTCTGTCTGGGATATAATTTATCAAATTAGCTCTAGCCACCAGTTACCCATGGTTACCGTTGATATTGTACCATGTTGCCCTATTTTTAGATTAGAAGTACTTTAATGAAAAAATTTTTTAATTTGCATTTAAATATTAAAATAAATAGTATGAAAAGAAAGTTTTAAGAACATTGAAACTATAATAGAATATTAGTTTCTTATATACTTATGACAATTTACTTTAAATGGGTAAATTTTATTTTAGGGTTTACTTGGTAACATGTTATTAAATTAAAATTTAATATATGTGACAACATTGTTATCCCAAGAAATTTTTTTGCCCGCATTCCTTTTGTAGCTACAGTTAAAGTTGTCGACCTGTATGTGGTCGATACTGAGAGTTGTGACTGTTCCAGTCCCCCTCGTATCAACCTGTAGCTCGTTTTCCTTTGACATACGGCCAAAGTATATTAAGCCGAGCGAGAATAGAGGATTCATTTTAAATGAAAACACACGAACACAGTACAATAACGGCAGTAGCTGGTTCGGTGATTTTTGTAATTTATGTTCACAAACATAATATCATGCACCCATTTAGGACTGGATTCTAAATAAACTCGGTTTAAAGCCACGACTTTGAAGTTTGAATGAATCGTCGGTATGCGGGAACGATAAACGTTCTGGTTTTGGAATTTGGTTTTGATTGATTTGGAAATCACCGGTCTCGAGCCAAAAATAAAATTAACGAAATTTTGGCGGAATACAATTAGGTGTGTTGTAAAACTGTACGACTACTAGGAAATCGTGCAATTGATAAGGAAATTTTTCTATTTGGGTTTCCTAATGGCTACATTATGAAATGCAAAAAAATTGAATAATCTGCCACTTTATGAAACTGAATTTTTTTTATGTTGGCAGCAAGTAGGGTTCGAATTTTAGACTTACTTCGACTTTTGAAATTAGTTTTCTAGGCATTATGGATTCTACAAAAAATGTTTATAGAAAATTTTAAAATACTAACTTTAACCTTGCAAATAGATCATTTTTACTAAATATTTATCTGAAATACCTATACTCCGAACTATATAATATGCTGACGGTTTCTGTCAACTAATTTCTAGTCACAACTATAAAACAACATAACCTAAAAATAATAGAAATATCTTCCAGTTTATGCTCTATTTCTAAATTTTTATTCAATAAAGTACTATTTTTATTTTTAATTCAATAGATTTTCTTAAATTTCTGCATATTTCATATTTTTTCTACATATTACTTTATATATACATATTTATAGTTGCTGTAGACATTTCCTGGGCATTAATTGTTATTCCTGTCAGATTCTGTGTCGACACAATATTTTGTTCAATAGTATTATTTATTATTTTGTTCAATATTTTGAACTTTGTTCTGCTCGCACCATAACTCAAAAGTTTGTATATTCTTTTTAAAAGTTTTTCTAGATTATTTTCTGCAATTTCTCGTATTTCTGACGGAGTACAACTTTCTTCCTGACTCATTTTTATTAACTTTAATATTATATTTATTTTTAATTATGACGGATGGAAAGAAGCTTTGTTGTGTTCAATTGTTTCTATCATGGCATATTTGATACTTGTAACATTTTATTAAATTGTAAAAGTATTGCCAATGTAGAGTAAGAAGAAAGTGGGAGACAATATGGACCCTTGAGGAACATCGGCATTGATAACGAAGGTTTCTGAGAGAAATTTGTCAATGGCCACTTGCAGAGAGCTAGACAACCATAGAATGGTTACTGGGCATACCATAGGATCGCAGTTTACTTAGAAGTCCCTCATGCCAAACACGATCAAAGGCTTTAGAAATATCCAGTGCAACAGCCCGAGACTCGCCATGATGTTCGATTGCGTTGTTCCAAAGATGGGCGACATAGGCTAGAAGATCTCCAGTTGATCTGGACTTCCGAAAACCATATTGATGATCGCTGATAATGTTGAAGCCTTCCAGGTACTTTAGAAGATGTTGGTTAATAGCTTTCTCCATTGAAAACTGACTACTTTTTTCCATCTAAATAACTGATTTTACTGCTAACAAAAACTTTTCCAGTGTTGCGCCTAAACGATTATCGACTCGACTAAACAGTGCCTTTTTTGTTAGGTAGTGCTTTGAAAGATATCTATGAAAATTTCAGCCGTTTTGGACGTATTGAATGGTAATAAGGCCTGTATGGGAACTCTGCTCCATCATTTCTCAGCTTAAAACGTTGGGCAGCTGAATTTAAACATCGTTTTACCAGCTGGTCGCAGGAACGCCAAAAAACGCGAAACCACCACCGATAACCTTGACAAAGTTCATGGAATGGTACTGGATGGCTGTAGTAGTGTAGAGAATCTAATAGCACGATTTTTGCAGAAAACGGTCGCATTTGACGAGGAAGTAGTAATATTTCTTCAAGGCGTCATGGCTAAAATTTGCGAATTTTCACTTCCAAATTGATTGACCTCCCACTGTATTCACCAGATCTGTCTTGCTCCAGCGACGTTTTCCTGTTTTCTCAGCTTAAAGTTTCGATGCAATACATTAGTTAAATGAAATTACTACAGTTGTTTTGCGTCAGATATCGGTTTTCAGTATTAAACTTGCCAAATAACACTGTCCAACATTTCGATACTTTTTTCTCCTCTCGTGTACTGTATCCAGCTCTGACCTTGGAATTTCGGCCTCCGATGATGAGGGAGGCGAATATATTTTGAAATTAAAAAATATGTATTGCTTAATATACAGGGTGTTATGGAAATGGCGTATTATATTTAAATGGGTGACTCCTGGGGTGTTCTAGAGAAGCGCTACATATTTTTTTTTAAATCGAACGTTTAAAAACGGGTAATTCACCCATAAGCCCACAGGTCACTCCGCGGCACAATCATATTACACTGCCCAGCTGTGTAATAAACACATGTTCTGGCGCAATGTTGCCAAACTGTGGAAAATTGTAAAACTTTAGATTCTTATAAAAATAAATATCTAGCTTACTTAGAAATTAAATCCAGGCCGCCGACACGAGTAAGGAATCCAGGGCACAGACACCTTCAGTTTTTTTTCTATGGGAAGGTTTATGCTCATCACGTGCCCTGATGATAATGCGGGACTGCATAATAAGCTTATACCCACTAAACTCCATTGGGCCTCTTATTTCCAATCTCGGAACATAACCGGCATATCGTCGAGAGAGAAAAATATATAGTGAAACAGAACAAATTACACTTAAAGAAACACACAGGCACCCACGAGTTTCAAATTAGTTTTTTTGAAGATATGCACCTATTATCAGATTACACAAAAGCACTAAACACTAACGCATAATTACACTATCGTACACATAGAACAACAGCACACCCAGAAGATAGAATACAAATTATTTCGCAATAGAAATCAGAAATAATAAAAACGCTAATTTCTAATGGGCCTAAAACAATTTTTAATCCTTTAATGAAGAATGATGAAATAATTATGTTGATAGCAACAGGACCTCCCCTTCAGTCTTAACATAGACGAGTCCAACCAAGGGTCGAGTGCTTCGTACATATTCGGAAAAATAGCGCGGTTGCCATTTCCGAGTCAATAATTATACAGGAAGTATTATTACAGAAGGAAATTCCGCACTTTATGAATATAATCTTATAAAACATCGAAAGTGGCATCGCTGTATTTTTAGATATTTCCAAATAACGCAATATCGATCGACCGAATAAACCCGAAACAGACTGAAACGTGTAGGTCTACACAGTAGCACTTTAAAATACTAATTCAGATTGAATGGTACTTAAATGTGTTCATGAGATGCATACAAATTTACGCGAAAACTAATGTGAATTTGTGCTTTTGTTTTTGTGTTTTGTGAGGTTATTGTGCCGGTTTTTGTTTGGATTACCTACTTGGTGTTTTTTTTATAAATTAAGTTGGTTTTAAATAAGGCCGAAAAGGTAAATAAAATTGCAGTTTTTTTTTTCTAAAGTTTAAAGTGGCATTTAAGTTGCTCAGTTCCGACGGGTGTCGTTCGAATTGAACAAATAAGAACATACCTGACCATTTATAAAGGCCGCGGCGGTTGGTTCGAGTCCGTTCAAGTTTATAAATCAGAGATTGTTTCCCAGCGAACTGAACTGAATGTAAAAGTTTATAATAATGTACCCTGAAAAATAAACAACTTCCAGTCTGTCAAACGGTTATTGACTTTCTAAAGAGTAACAACACTGCTCAAAATTCAATGACGTTTTCCGCCATATGTTGTTTTGTTTATCTTTCTCCCAGTGTCACCACGTGCTTAATTTTGGTTTGACGTCAGGGCATATTAAATTAAAGCGCCATTTTTGGATACTTTTCTTCAATTTGTTTTCATCTCAGGAATTGCCGATTTAAAATAATACGTCATTTCCATAACACCCTGTATATATTTGCTTATATAGACTTGATTATTCAGAATTAATGTCGATTTTTAGCTTGGAATAGTAGAACCATTAAGTCGAAGATTTAAAAATGTTTTTGGAAATACGTTAACAAGCCACGCTCGCTAAACAGTATTCGCTTGCCTTTGGCCCCATTCGATTTAATAAACTTATTATATTCCTTTTTGTAAATTTCTTTCGATTTTTCAGGCAATACATTTTGTGTGTTGCTTCATTGGCTTTATTAATTATTTCGTTTGGAGCGCGACCGTGCGCACCAACCCATTTTTTCACTCGTAAAATTTAACTTTTTACTGTGCTTCCCGTAAGCTGTACGTATCCATAGTTATAGGGCGGTGATTTAGACCCAAACTTTACAAAATCCTGGTTTATTATATGGGGAGGATTTTTCGGTTGAACAGTGTAATTATTCCAGGTTTAATTAACTTAGCCAGCGTGTTTTTTTATTATTATTGAGGCGTATTCTAATGGCACATACTGGCTACAATTAGTTTACTTTACGTGTTTACCATTATTTATAAGATGGGACGTTCAATATACCGCCCCGTTGCGCAAAGCTAATTAAAACAGCTAAACTGTGGCGTATACCAAGCAGGACGACATAGAGGATGTTAGAAAATAATAGGTTTGTTAGCCGAGCAGTCCGAGATAGTTACAAAGTGCTCGAGCGGTCACAAAAGCAAAATCTGTGACCTCTGACCAAACATTCGGTGCTCGTAAAGCAAATGTATCGATTGCCAACGGATTTGCCACTTGAAGGTTTGGTATACAACGTGTCCAAGATAAGGAGGGCCAGTACAGAGATCTCGGAAACCGTAAGAGGTACGAAGTCGGTTAAATGGAGGGAAAGTTGCGCATTTACGTGCCTAATAATATGCCGTTTAGAAAGTTTTAAAATTCCGAGTAGTTCCGGAGATATCCGGAAAAAAATCGAAATTCTGAAAAATCCACCATACAATAATGTAGTAAATTACAGGCCAAATTGGTAAATATTCCTTCAAAATAACTGGATAATTAACCACCATGTCTTATGTTGACGGCCATTTATTTCGTACAACATTGGGGCAGGAGACTAAAAGAGAATATCGGCCATTTTAAGAAAATTGATAATTTTTATTTTTGCTTTTTAAAAACAACAAAATATTAACGAATAAAAATTAGCACATTATTACAAAATTTATTGAATTTTCTAAGATATAGGAAATAAATGAAGCCAGTGAAGAGGGAAAAGCTACCGTACCCATATTTAACGATAAAACTACCTTCCCACATTCATTTTGTTGTCCGAGAAGTTCGAATAACACTCATAAATAATACCGCCTATAAATAACTAATACTATATCGCCATTATGCTTCGTAAACCATCCAAATCTATATAGTAATCTAAATATTGGCGTTTTCTAACCTAAAAAAATTCTGCAGCCATATGGCTGTAAAATCCATTTAAAAGCCGGAAGGAAAATGTTGTACCATTTCGGCTGTCACAGAGTTTTAAGGACGTCATAAGAGTGTCTAGGCAGCTAAAGCTAAAATACTCTAAATTTTGGTATAACGTTGCCACAGCCTATTTGAAGCCTTCGGTGTTACTTGGGTATTGTCGGTAATATTTTAAAAAATTATAAACTTTCCAATATTCATAGCAAAATTCGATCGATAGCGTTTACCCTTTATTCTTCCACTTCAGTTGTTTCTCCTTTTACGGACAATCGACTGAGCAACAAAAAAGTGTTAATTAAGCCGCGTAATTTCTTGTTATTTTACGGTAGAGTAACTCTGTGTGAATGAGTTCGAAGATCTCTTCGTTAGTTAAATGAACCAATTGTTAAGAAATTAGCTCTTGATCAGATTTTGCAACAATTATTTATGCTAAAATATTTTAAGTACGAAATATATCCATCGGAGTGTGTCCTGCGTGATAATGATTTATTATTTTATATCCGTTACTTTATCGAACGATTGTTTTTTCAGTATTGAATTTTTCCTGCAGGACCGCATTTTTACCTTTAGCCTCAATTTTTTTTTAATCACGTACCTGGACAAAACCGCATTCAGACTCTTGTGAAAGTATTGATATCAGCAGCGGCAAGCTGGTAGACAATGTCATCTCGACTAATCAAAGCAAGGACTGAGATCAATCGATTTGTACTATTTTTTACCTGTCATGCATGTGAATGATATCATTCCCCTTTGACTTTGGCGCATCCAACCCAACCTTTCTTTCTTTATAATGGCCGTAAGAATATTCTTACAGCTCACAAAGCTTCAAGCTGATTAATTTTTCCCTGAGAACGTTCTTACAGCCATTAAAAGCATGATACACACACAAGACAAGCGAGTCTATAGCTACGACGTATCGGTAAGGGGAAAGCAATCTTTTAAAACATGGCGGAGTCATAGGCGTGCTATTATTATCTTAATAATGTAATAATATATATTTTTTTCATGGCATATTTGTATCACCAGTGTAATATATTAGGCCATTTTTTCGCTTATTTTAGCATTTTCGCCAATAAAATCCATTTGATTTTTTGACAGGAGATGACAACAATTGATCCGGGTTATTTTCTTTCCTTTCAGTATATTCTTTGTGAATATTTTTTACTGCACTCACGCTTACTCCCGTATACATTGCGACCCTTTCTAGCTTTCGCTTAAGTGGCAATTTAAATTTATTAATTTGTGATTCCTCTTTACACATCCTGTCCACATTGGCAATCACTTCACGGGTTTGACTATGAAGGGTTTTACCAGGGTATATTCATTCATTATCACTGTTTTGAAACAAACCCTATTACTACGCAACTGGATGAAGCATATTGGACATCGCCGAACAACCACGCCGACACAATGGGCGTGTCACCAGCCGCGTGTCGTTATCATCTGACTGGGATATAACCTATCAAATTAGCTCTAGCCACCGGTTACCCATGGTTCCCGATGATATTGCACCATGTTGCCCTATTTTTAGTTTAGAAGTACTTTAACAAAAAAAAATTAGGGGGGGGGGGGGATTAGAGAACCGCACTGTACAACAAATTTGCAAATCGAGAACTATCAGCTTGATTACGCCAAATTGAATATTTAATGGTTAATCGCGTTGTTGACGTAATTTAATAAATGGAATTTAAAAAATAATCTAATGTTTCCAATCAATATTCGAGTAGTAAATACCGGTACCATGAAACTAAAATGATATTTGGCCAGGCCGAAAATATCACGAACTAACAACTATTTTCTTTTGTCCCAAATAATCATCAATAAATCCGAATTGGTATTTTAGTCACCCATTCATCGTATCACCGTCGTCTTTCTATATTAGGTCTCCTATTCGAAAAAGGGCCTCACGGTTCACTTAATCGAAACGGCCATTTCCATGTGTAGTTTGTTGTGGCTACTGATGCATACCGAATTGAGCATTGAACAGGTGGAGTTCGATAACGTGGCGGAATTTAGATCGGCGTTTACCATATCGAGTACGTACACGACTGCAACTTATGACATTTATATTTATAGTTGCGTTATTTATTTATGTCGGACTGTACCGATCAATCTGACTCGTTCTTTTGTTCAGTCCGGATGCGGGGGGGAGGTAATCTGGTAATTTTATTTAAATCGAGATTTAACAGATCGAGCTCGATTGGCTCGAACCTTTCGGACCGACGACTGCGAGCGATTCGAAAATAAGGTTTAGTTTATTAACCTTAAATTGTGTTCCCGTTTATATATAGTCAGTTTATTTTGATTGTTTGTTTAAAAAAATGAAGAAAATTTACTTTTTTACGCTGAAAGTCAACAAGCATATAAATTAAACGTAACTGCAAATCGTCGAATGAGGAAGTAAGGAAAACAATATAGCTTCCATTATATCTTCTTACCAATGTTATGAAAATAAGAATCTAAACAAAGGAATTATATATTTTTCCACGCTGTCATAGCCGACTATACTATATCCAACGAACGAACGGAGAGCGTCACAACAATACAGGGTGTTATGGAAATGACGTATTATATTTAAATGGGTGAATCCTGGGGGTGTCCTACATAAATTTTTTTTTTAAATCGAACGTTTAAAAAGTGGGGTAATTCACCCCTAAACCCACCGGTCACTACTCGGCACATTCATATATGATCATATTACATTGCCAAGCTGTGTAATCAACAGATGTTCAGGAACAATGTTGCCAACTGTGTAAAAAATGTAAAACTTTAGATTCTTATAAAAATTATATTTAGTTTACCTAGTATCCAAATAGAAGTGAATCCAGGTGCCAGTACACTAGCAAGTAATCCAGGGCACATACATCTTCAGGTTTTTTTTTCTATGGGAAAAGCTTTATGGTCATCACGTACCCTGATAATAATGTGGAACTGCATAATAATCTTATACCCACTAAACCCCATTCGGCCTCTTATTTCCAATCTCTCGGAACATTTGCACTAAATCACTTAAAGAAATACACAGACACCCACGAGTTTCAAATTAGTTTTTTTGAAGATATGCACCTATTATCAGATTACACGCAAACACTAAACAACACTTAATTATTTCGCAATAGAAATAATAAAAACGCTAATTTCTATGGGCCATTAAGCCTTTACTAAAGATAAAATGAAGCAATTATGTTGACAGGAACTACCCTTTGAAATAAACGGTCTTGTCCATGGTGCTTTCATTGTGCACATTCAGAGAACTAACTTGAGTTAGCGCGATTGCCATTTCCGAGACTATAATTATACAGGAAAGTAATATTATAGAAGGCAATTCCGCAATTTATTTATAAAACATCGAAAGTGGCAACGCTGTATTTTTAAATATTAACCCCAGCCGGCGAAAAGAACAGGCAACCCGTTATTGTCCATAATCAGCTGTTTAAAGAAGCCGGCCGATTTTCACACTCGTTATCGGTTTCCTACTGTTTTTAGTAAGTTTCAAGCAGATTTGTGTGTTAATACTTAATCTTAAATCATTATAAAGAAACTTCTGTATAAAACATTTTTCCGTATCTCTTTTAACTAAGAAATATAGGGTAATTTTGAAATTGTCAATTTATTGATTTTCCCCCGTATCTCTTAAACGAGCGAAAATTTTCAAATTTTGATTTTATCATTTTAAATTTGCCCCAAAAAGAGTACATGACACCTACATTACTATTTTGATAGCACCAACAGTTACGGAGTTACTAAAAAAGTATCGAATCATATCTATCATCAGAGCAGACTCTAATACTTCATGATGTATCATCAACGGTAGTCGAGAAAATACAGCGCGCAGCGCCATCTCTTAGCAGTCCCGCGCAATCTGAACAGACGTTATTTGAATAAATCAAAAATAAAAAGTTTATACTTTTCAGGTGGTATTAATATCAAATACCAATGTATGGTAAAATTGTTATTTCCCAGACCACCCGATGATACCTTATACAATAAGGGCGTATTTAGTCTACACAGTAGCACTTTACAATACTATTTCAGATTGGATGGTACAGTACGTTTCACGAAAATTGGATACGACTTAATGATTTCGTGGGTCGGTCCCATTGTGTGGACAAGAGCTTGGCAATAAACAAGTGAAGTATGAAGGGACGGACTAAGGAAAACAAGTAATGATATGATTATATTAATATAATCAAATGAAATAACATTTTTTTTAAATATTACTAGTCATATTTATTTATATTTATAATGTCATTCTATAAATAGTTCTGTTTCGCTATCGCTATCCTCATCAAAATTAATTATAATTGGATTAATTATACGATCCAGACTAATATACGAATTTTCTACAGTTATTACGTGACGGACTGAATTTTTCCAACTACCTGGGGGAATATCATTAAAGCATTTTCGTATTAATTCTACAACACTAGAACTTAAAGTCGGAGAAATATTTTCAGACCTAACCAGTGATTTTAACTGGTACCACATATGCTATATGGGGTTAAAAATGCAATAATAGGGTGGGAGCCGTAACACTGTATGTCCAATTTCTTCTGCTAATGTGTCACAAACATATACTTTTTTTATACAAAATGTCTTCTAAAACTTGTAAAAGATCACTTTTTTTATAACTTTCTTCTAAATATATATCATTCGCCGCCATGTAGTTCTGAATCTCCAATTTTGTATTATTTGAGCTTGGAGCTTTATGTAATTGGCGACTGTGATAGCTCGCATTGTCCATTACTATCACGCTATTCTGAGGAATGTTTGGTAAAAGACAACAAATTTTACCACAAAATATATTTAAATATAAATTAAGCAACCTAACCTACCTGATGTGCCTATATTTAATTATAATTATTACAATTCGGTCCTTTCCACACAATAATAACAAAGGGTCATAAGTCATAAATAATGGGATGACCCAGGTACTTTTACGACAGTCATTAAGTTATATCCATTTTTCTTGAATCAATCTTTACTAGCAAGAAAAGGAAGCCTTGATATTAATTTCGTTTAAATCGTTTTTTTTGACTAAATTATTCTAACCGTTTAGGTCAGCACTTTCACGAAAATCTACATTATTATGCCTGTATCACGTGTATTATGCAAACTTAACGTGACCTCTTTGATCGTTCACGTATTATCACAGAAGTTTGTTTATATCCGCAAAACGTGGAGGTCTTTTTAAATTTAAAACAGCAAAGTAGGGTACCCGAAACCCTAAAAGGTATTTACAACTTAATCCCCAAATTTGTCCGTCTCGACCTCGGCCTTCCTAATCAGAAATGGTCAAGCGGATTAACGGCGGCTACGTTTTGTGCTTAGATGAAACAGGCTCTAACCGATCACGTTTTATTGAGATCACCGTTCTGTCACGTGCAGAGCAGGAGGGCATTAAAGGTGCCTTCACATTATACAGCTGACCACTGGTCTCTGGTCATGCCTACAATTTCGAATAATGCACCTTAAATTTACCCCGTGACCGAGCAGCCATTTGTTTCATAGCATGATACGATAAACCCAAGGTAAGATATCGCGCAAGAAGGCGTGACTTAGTGACGTCAAGGTGTGAGAAGCTTCTGCGGCCATCAGCCGTACGCTTTCAACGGATGTTTTGAACGTTTACAGGAATTGTTTCTTATTTTAGTGGTATTTTCTCAGGTATTTGTGTATTTATTAAAATAAATATCCTAATATTCATAATATGAGGCGCGCTTGTGTTCGGTTGTAGTGTGGATGGCCAGGAAAAGGATTTTGACATACATACAACGCGTCCAAGATAAGGAAGGCCAGTACAGGGATCTCGGAAACTGTAAGAGATACGAAATCGGTTAAATGGAGGTAAAGTTGCGCATTTACGTGCCTAATAATATGCCGTTTAGAAAGTTTAAAAATTCCGGTAGTTCTGAAAAAGCGTTTTATTGTTTCCTTGGTTTTTTTAGATCGAATTCTAATATAAATTGCACTTTTTTGTGGTTTATTATTAAATTATTTGTTATTTATTGAACTAGTCCAACATAAGTAAAAAAATTAGAGCTTACTTATGAGATATTATTTATAAAATTAGGAGAAATACAGGACGGTATCCTAAAAGTTCCTGATGTTGTTCAAAAAACCCTCGAAACGTCATTACACCACAATGTGTCATACATCGTTGCATTTGGGAGAAAAAAGCTCTCAAATTCCATTATCAGGAAAACAGGACAGTATCTAAAAAAAGAAAGTCTATAATGGGCCTTCGAAGACGACTAGTCGGGTTACAAAACTATTAACGCTGTTAGATAGAGCGGAAAAAGTGGCAATGAAAAAGTGCAATTTACTTTAGAATTCGATCCCAAAAAAACCCAGGAAAACAATAAAACGATTTTTCAGAATTTTAGTTTTTTCCGGATATCTCCTGAACTAGTAGGAATTTTAAAACTTTCTAAACGGCATATTATTAGACACGTAAATGCGCAACTTTACCCCCATTTAGCCGACTTCGTATCTCTTACGGTTCCCGAGATCCCTGTACTGGCCTCCTTATCTTGGACACGTTCTATATGGTTTTTCTCATTTCCTAGAGATAAAAAAAACAATTAGACACACTGTGCTCTCTTATTTAGAAATGGCCCTGTATCACTTCGACTAGCTAATATTTTAGCTTTAATCTGTTTATTTTTATGAAATAAATATACCATTATATTATCCTTTCATTTCACCTGCTATTACGCATAAAACATTTTAATACCTTTAAAAGGGAGTCAAAAATGCTAACAACAGCGTTAATCTCCATAAAATAACACACCTTGACGTCACTGCGCGCACCTGACGAAATTGGAACAGCTAGATATCATACCTTGTATCTTGATTTCATAGTTATCTTTAATTTGTTTAAGCGCACCGCACCAGAATTAATTGAAGACTATTCAACATAGGTCTCACCGAAACTGAAGTGAACAATAAACACTCTATCTGTTCTATTTATTTTAAAATACCATTGCTTTGCCTCATCCTTCATACAGTAACAATGACATTTTATTTTTAACCATGGCTGTATTATGTTTATTTACACATCTATTTCATGTTGTTTTTTTTAAGATTTTTAAACTCATCACTTAGCACATATCTGAATCTGTATTTACTTTAAAATCAAAACATGCTGCTAACCACTATAAACCAAATTAAACGTTACTTTTTCGAAGGCGGTTTGAATTTGGAGAAATAAATATAGTAGGAATTATTTAAAAAGACAGAAACCCCAATAAAACGTGCAACAGAGAACGCTACAGGGTATTCTTTGTTTTCATACAAATCAAAAGCAAGACTAAATTAAAGGGAATGTCCAGTCAAAAACAGTAAAATAATAAATGACATAAGTCTTAGTGTTCTATCTTTTGCCAGGTACACAAACGTGTAATGTAATAATGGTATCTGTGGTCAGATCCGGAATGTATTATTTCAGAAACGTTTAATTGTTGTTAATTGTTTTACTATTTGTAGCAATTCGGGGTTGAGTGCGTTCTCCATAACATTGATATTTTTGCTTTTTAGCCAGGAAATTATATCAGCTTTTCCGGTTGAAGCATTTTTCTCACTAATCTTACAGGTTGCTGCAGTGCATTTCACAGCTGAAATTGGCTGAAGGCTATTTTCTTTTTCATTTTGAAAATACTCCAAAACGTTTAAAATAATTTTTGATGTCTCAGTGTTGAACATTTCGCACCAAATATTGTAGTCTAAGTCTAATGTCGAATAAACCCCAAAATTCCTCGGCCGTACCTGCAATTTTGGGGTACCTGGAAAAGGTTCTTTGTTCCGCTTTAATTTCTCATATCTGATAAAGATAGGCAATTGAGGGTTGGTACTTGCTGATTTCATGTCTATGATTTGTTCAGAAGAAAGAAAGAAGATTAGACCCTATAGCGTTCTCTGTTGCACGTTTTATTGGGGTTTCTGTCTTTTAAAAGAATTTCTACTCTACATGCTAATGGAAATAGGATCATTTTTGTGGTTAGCAGTGGTAATAGCTGGTGTTGGAGAAAACCGAAGATTTTAATAATCGAGTACTTGATACTCTGGCGATTTTAATAATCGAGTGATTCGCTCGAGCGATATACGAGCATGTTTTTTACCTCGATCGTTCACACTACCAAGCAGCACATTTCGGTCGGCGTCAAGCGAGGCTCGGGTATCGAGTGAAAGGTAATAAGTAACAAGCGACGATTTTCGCTTGAATTTATAACTCGAGCGGTTTTTTTAATAATCGAGTACTCCAGGTGTTTTTCGCTCGAGCGATCACAACACTAGTAATAGCCTCGGTGGAATAGCCTGGGCGTCATGATCAATAGTAACGGCGTTTCATAACAATGCCATTTTTTTTACTTCCAACATTCCAAAATATAAAACAGCAGATAAAATTGCAAGAACTATAAACAGGATGGGCCTATTAAAATAACAAATAAAATGATAATTATATTAAAACCGTTCAGTTTGTATATACAGGGTGTTTCGAAAAGCTCGTGTGGTGATTCCTCACCCAAAAATAAGACAAATATGTGGTTCTATACAACATACAGGGTGTTAAATTTTTTTTGTATTTCCAAGATATTTCCCAAACGGCTTTAGCAATTTTAGTGAAATTTGGTTTACTAAAGGCGTGAATGCGATCAGGCGCTGTACTAATTTTTAACAAATAATATAAAATAAGATCGAAGGTAAGAGAGTAAGTAGTTTTTTTTGCTAAAAAGTTTGAAAAAGAAGTGATTACGCGGGTCAAAGACGTATTGTATTGACGTGCGTTTACAATTCTTTGTTATGTCAATATGACAACACCGCCTACAATGCGCTGACCTCCTATTTTGATACTTAAGACTACCTCAATAAATTATTGATTGCGAACGTCACCAATAGCGTAAATTTTCAGATTTCATACAAAGTGTATATTTCGCTTAATAATTCAAAGCGCCATTTATGGTTATTTTTCCTCAATTTATTTTCATCTCAGGATTTGCCGGCTTAAATATAATAAGTCATTTCCATAACACCCTGTATACGTCTTATCTGTTGTCCCTGACAACCTGCCTTCTCGATGACCATTTAACGTAAATAACTGCAATTTGGATATAATGATAGTAAACACAAATATAAAGTAGAAGTATGAATGTAAAATTTTAATTTAAATTTTAAATCGATGCATGTGTTTTCACTTTTATTCGTCATTTCAACCTATTTTTTTTTCAGACATTCCAGACATCCCGGAAAGTATAGGTCAGCTACGCTCATTGCGGGTAGCTGACTTCAGTTCGAATCCCATCGCTCGTCTGCCGCCGGCGTTCGCGCAACTGCGATCGCTGACAACGCTGGGACTCAATGACATGTCGCTGACCAGCTTACCGGCGGATTTTGGTCAGCTAACGTCGCTTACCTCGCTAGAACTTAGAGAGAACCTGCTCAAGGAATTGCCCGGATCTTTTAGTTTGCTGGTCAACTTGGAACGGCTGGATTTAGGAGACAATGAAATTGACGAGCTGGTAAGTTGCGGTTACTGATAAAACAATTGATTCGACAGAATCCACGGATGCAGTTCTGTGGATTTATTTGGTTAAAAGTCGTTAGCGTCAATTATAAATGACAGGGGGCCCGAAACAGATACCTGTGGGGGGGACACCGGGTCATTAGTTAGAGCGCTGGGAATATTGGAACATATTTAGTAAATTATTATTAAACCTAAAATAAAATTTATTATTTTTTAGCCACCGCATATAGGCAAGCTTCCCGCTCTTCAAGAACTCTGGTTGGATCATAACCAACTACAGTCGTTACCACCGGAAATTGGCCAACTTAGCAATCTCACTTGTCTGGATTTGAGCGAAAATAGGTTAGAATTTTTACCCGAGGACATTGCAGGTCTCGAGAGCCTGACTGATCTCCATCTGTCTCAAAACGTCTTAGAAACATTACCGGATGGAATTGGTAAATTGGAGAAGCTCACTATTCTTAAGGTAAGGTAATTATACAGAGTGTTGCGTTTTACGGATTTTTGTCCAATGCTACAGTGGCATTATGCTATATCCAACGAGCGGAGGGCGTCACAATAATATCACATAACCTGTAAAGGTTAGAATGTTTGTGCAGAGTTGCATTAATGGTCGACCGGACCTATGTTAAAGTATGAACTGCAGCAACGAATACTTATAACCAGGAAGAAGACAAACTGCCGTGTTAAATAATCGAAGCAGGCATGATACGACGGCATCCCTTATGCCTGGCGCGCACGTGCTTTTCAAATGTCACTTTTGTCCAAATTTTTATTACTGTCAATATTTTAAAGTGACATTTAAGCAAAGAAAACATCGAAACCCTTTCATTTGATTTACTAAGTAGAGAAAATCAAATATTAGAATTTTGACATAGGTTTTCAGCTGTAAATATCACTTTAAAATTGTCCTTACATACTTTTATATTATTATTGAACTAGTAACGAAACTAGAAATAAAGAATTCATAGATTGAAGGTTGTAATTAGTTTTATTAAAAAATAGGAAATAAATCATAATTTACATAAAATATTTTACCATCTTCAACTTCAAACAAATCAAGGTAAATACAATACTATATGTACAGCTACTAACCAAGTAAATATATGCACCATCATTATGATTATGGGCTTCCAATTTGTTTGTTTCGTAGCATACTCCTGGCAACATTAGTGATCGAAGTCCTCTTTAATATTCAGTCATTATGGGATTCTCAATTTAACTATGAAAAGAAAGAATTATTATAATAATATATTACCGGACAAAATTCTGGCTATGGGTTAATATAACTAAGCTGTAATTATTATGTTGTAGCTTTTGACTTCTGGATTGTAAAATTTAAGTAAAATTCTTTAAAAATGTGTTTGTTGCTAGTTTCCGTGACAAGTTTGGGACATATTGGGACAATTTTATAATGTAAAATAACAATAATGAATAAAAATTAGTAAAAAAATATTTCAATCATAAATTACTTACCTGCAACAAAACGAGAAGGTCCGTTTTCGTGAAAAGAATAGAAAATTAAAAATTATTTTAGAATTTAATGACGCTTCCTCCACCATTTTCAATCGCATTATAAATCATATGTTACTTGATTTTATCCCCTTCCAGACGAAGGATGTTCGGTTGTGAAATAATTTAAGAACGTGTGCTGCTCGCATTCTATGTCTGTCTCTGTCTGCATCAACCTTCTCCGATTCAATAAAGGGAGACAAATGTGGCCTAGATTAAATCGAACAAACCCAAAGTTTGATATTGACACAGAACGATCGACACAAAAGGATAAACGTATGGAGTAACCTGCCTGGCTGTGACGTCACTTGCACGGCCTACTTATATGCTTCGATTCCCGCCATAAGCGGTCTCACCGGGCTGAACTGCAGGTTGGTTATGCGTTTTTATAAAAATTGGAACATAAACTACATGCAAGTATGTAAGAATTAATGAAAACTTGAGTCACCAATAAGAAAACAAACGAGTCTTACGTCGGTGGCTTTCAACCTGTCTTAATGCTGCTTATGTCCTGTACATCTTCTCTGCATTGCTGACTTAAATTTTCATTAATTTTTCAATCCTTGCATGTCGTTCATATTCCTATTTTTATACAAATGCATAAAAGATATATAATCAACAATTTTGCAGCTTATACGAGCCCAGACGCACATGTATTGGACCAAAGGAATATATAAGGTAGTTTCTAATTTCTCACCTAGTATTTATTGTGTATATAATAGGTTCAACAAATACAACTAAGTTTATTTGATACTACATGGTATTAACAATCAATCAACAAGTAGGTACCGCTTATTTATTTTACTCACAATAATAATAGTAAGACGAAATTATTTTTGTTATATTTGGCGCATATTAATTGGACCAAAAGTATTTAAAATTTTATCGTCCGTTACCACCGGGTGCAGTGTCCTTTTTGTTTTATAACAGCATCAAGTCTTGCTCGCATGGTGTTCACTAATGTTTTACAGTAATCTGGTCCAAAGTTATTCCAGATTTCCTGAATTTTGTCCTTTAATTCAGGAATGGTGCGGACTGGACTGGCTCGTAGAGCTTTTTTCATTTGATGCCAGAGGGTTTCGATAGGTGACAAGTCGGGGCTACTTGAAGGCCATATTAAAACTTGAATCTTCATTTCTTGTAACCACGATGTTACCGTTTTGGCAGTATGGTGCGCCGTCCCGTTGAAATATAAATTCTCCATCTGGCAGCTGAATCTCATTAATTGAAGGCAACAATTCTTCTTGCAAACTTATTTTATACTTTGCAGCATTGACGGTACCATTAATAATAAGAAGACGACCAACCCCTGAGGACTTTTGTGGACAAAGGGGCATAAAAACTATATATAACTATATATGGAGCGATGAATCCAAATTCGAGATATGTGTTGGTGATTCACGAAGTAGAATTATACGAATGCCGGGAGAGGAATATCATAGAGATTGCCTTAAGAGAAAAGTTAAATTTCCATCACCTGTCATGGTATGGGGCTGTATGTCCTCACAAGGGGTTGGTCGTCTTCTTTTTATTAATGGTACCGTCAATGCTGCAAAGTATAAAACAATTTTGCAAGAAGAATTGTTGCCTTCAATTAATGAGATTCAGCTGCCAGATGGAGATTTTATATTTCAACAGGACGGCGCAGCATGCCATACTGCCAAAACGGTAACATCGTGTTTGCAAGAAATGAAACTCCAGTTTTAATATGGCCTTCAAGTCACCTATCGAAACCCTCTGGCATCAAATGAAAAAAGCTCTACAAACCAGTCCAGTCCGCACCATTCCTGAATTAAAGGACAAAATTCAGGAAATCTGGAATAACTCCTCGACTAGATTACTATAAAACATTAGTGAACACCATGCGAGCAAGACTTGATGCTGTTATAAAATAAAAAGGAGACTGCACTCAGTGGTAACGGACGATAAAATTTTAAATACTTTTGACCCAATTAATATGCGCCAAATATAACAAAAATAATTTCGTCTTATTATTATTATTGTGAGTAAAATAAATAAGCGGTATTGTTGATTAATTGTTAATACCATGTAGTATCATATAAACTTAGTTGTATTTGTTGAACCTATTATATATATACACAATAAATACTATGTGAGAAATAAAAAACTGCCTTATATGTTCCTTTGGTCCAATACATGTGCGTCAGGGCTCGTACATTTTCAAAAATTTGATAAAGTTCCGGTCGACCCTTAATTCAACTCTACACAAACATTCTGACTATGATAGATCACGTGATATTTATTTTGACGCCCTCCGTTCTTTCGTTGGATTTTGTATTGTTCTATTTTTTTTTAATTTTATTTGGTAAAATAATTATTTTATAATCATTTGTGTTCCAGGTTGACCAAAATAGACTTACGTCATTAAACTCAAACATAGGCCACTGTCACAATTTACAAGAGCTTATCCTAACTGAAAATTTTCTTAGTGAATTGCCTATCGAGATAGGCAAATTGGTTAAGTTGACTAACTTAAATGTAGATAGAAATAGTTTGACAAGTATACCTGAAGAAATAGGTAAGTAAGTGCACAAAATAAATTTGCATGCATTTTTTTTTTAATTGAATTAAAACAATACAGTAAAAAGAGGTTACAATATTTCCTCAACCCCTCGTCTATGTGTATGGTCCCATTATCCCTGTGAAACTTAGGACGATTCTTTGGATTATAACAACTTTTAAGCCTTATTATAGCAAGAGTGGCCCAATTTAAGTCATTTGATTTGAATCTCGATTTAATTTTAATCAATGATTTAAATCGAAAAATAAAAAAAATCCATTTATTTTGAATGAAACAGCTCACGAATTGTCTCTTTTATATTATGTTGCGAAGACAGTTTTCGACAAGATTTTTACAAGAAAACACGCGCAAGAACAAAAAAGTACCGAGTAGATTTTGGAGAATTTAACAAGACAAAAATGAACCCATACGAGAATTATTATCAAAACAGAAAACATTATTTCTAATTGTTTTTACTTGTAAAATACTTAAGAAGCCATACAATTCAACATTTAGTAACCACAATGTTTCGATATTTTGTAGAACAGGGACACTTACCTAGACAGAAAATAAAAATAATGCTCCGATTAGACCTGCCTGATTTATTAAAAATAAAAATGTTTTAAATATTATTATCTAATCAAGTAGGCCTAGATCCCAAATAGTCAAATTTCAATTCGAAATTATTGACATACTGTATAAGCTTATAAGCTAGAGAGATTCTTGCGTATATGAGGTTATGTTCAGTTCTGCATCTTCTTTGCTTTACCACAGTACATATGTTGCGGTATAGTTCAACATAACCTTACTTTACAACTGAAAAGTTACACTGTCGTCCCGTTTTAGTTTGGAAAATTTCAATCGTAGATTTGCGTTAGTTTTTTTTATTAAGTTGCTATATGGTAATATTATTTTTTAGGTAATTTATGTGAATTAGGTGTATTAAGTTTGCGAGACAATAGACTGACAATGTTACCCGATTCTCTGGGCGACTGTAAGAGATTACACGTGTTGGATGTATCAGGCAATAGGCTGCCATATTTGCCTAATACCTTACTTCAGCTTAGCCTTAAGGTTAGTATTTGGCATAGCGATTATTGACTCTGATCTCTTTCTACAATATAGCTTGTGTGAGTCACTTCTAGTTTACGTTACTTTTGTAATTTTTAGGCTGTTTGGTTGAGTGATAACCAAGCACAGCCACTATTAACGTTCCAGACTGATACTGATCCAGATACAGGGAAAACGGTGCTTACTTGTTTCCTCTTACCACAGCAGGAATACCAACCTACTATAAGTGAGTATTATCATAAAGGAAACATTATTTATTTGACTAGTCCAGTAAGTGCCTTGTTACAGTAGGAATTTCTCAAAGAATACTGTAGAACTAACTTAGCAGATATGTATTTGTATTACTTTATCAAATGGCATGCCTTCCAGGAAGCAGGTCATTGTAATTAATTGACATTGTGTCAATTAGTTGACAGTTCTTCAGTTATTGATCGATAAATATAAAAAAATAATATTCGGTTCAATATTCATGAACCAGTCACCTTTGACTGTGACATAAAGACATTGGCGCAGATGTTTTTCTCACAATCAAAGGAGCCCGGTTAGGTAATATTGATTTTTTTGACAACTTTGAATGTGAGTATGTCATGCCAATGTCATTTACATATTATGTCACAATCAAAGTTGTCTGGTAGTTAATTATTATTTAAAATCTCGCTCTACCACCCAACGTATTATAATGTAACAATAATTCTTTAGTAAACCTATTGATAAAATGCGAGTACCATTTTTTTCTTTATACAACTACATCAAAAATATTTTATACAATAATTTAAATTATTTCATATTTTTTTAACAATTATTGAAGGTTTATATAACAGAAATCTTGTTACATATTTTTCCTTTTTATCCCCTCTCTAATTTCCTTGATATACAGTGTTTTTAAGTTATATATACAGGGTGTGATGAAAATTGATTATTATATTTAAACCCTCTAATCCTGATATAAAAACAATCACAAATGACGCTTTGCTTATGCGAGAAAATTCACCATAATATGTTCTTTCCAGCAGTGCGTGCCGCTGCTGGATTTGTAATTATCGGCAACACTGCTGAATCGGATCTTTGCCACATTTTTTAGACCATCGATTTTCTCTAGAACACCCAAGTAGTCGTCCATTTTACTATAATAAACCATTTCCATGACACCCGGTATATACCCTATCAGCAATTTAATCAAAAAGCAAATCCTAACATGGCTAGTCAAGTTAGTACTTTATGTGTTACATTTTTACACCGATTGTAATAATTCGGTTAAAATCGTTCATATATATACTTTATTTAGCACTTGGCTAGTAAAAAGAACAAAATAAATACATATTTACATACATTGTTTACAAATACAAAATGCTAACATAAGCTCTGTCCTCGCAAATACACAAAAAGTTTTCTACAAAATACAGTCAAACTAGGTGAGCTCCTTATCACATCGGGAAGCGCATTAAAACGGCGAAGTCCCTCATAAAAAAGAGTTTTTTGTAGACCAACAGATTTTACATAGTGAATGTTGTAGTTTCTTGCTGATCTGATACCATAATTGTGACAGTCATATCTTCTCTCAAGATATGAGTTGAGATAATGAGGCAATAAATTGTTTTCCATTTTGTATATTAAAATGAGGTTCGCCCTTCCAATCCACTGCCCGACGTTCAACCAGCCCAACTCTGTTAACATACAATCTATTGGTGTATATTTATTACATCCGAGCAAAATCCTCATGACCTTATTTTGCTGTACCTGCAATCTACCAATCTCCTCCCCCGTACATGAAATTAACAAAGACGTACAGTAATTAAAATGCGGCAAAATAATTGTTTTATAAATTAATCTTTTTGTCCATTGCGACACACAGGAAGATACTCGATAAAAAAACCCAATCTTTTTTGCCAACTTTTTACAGAGATAGTCAACATGAGCAGAAAAATTGAGCTGCGGATCCAAAATTATTCCGAGATATTTAATTTCACTTACATATGTGATTGGAGTATTATTTATGTACAGCGATAAATTTAACTCATTAAAAGCATTACATTGTGTCTTTGAACCAATTATCATACAATTCGTTTTTGTTGCATTTAACTTTAATTTATTCTGGCATAACCAGTCATATAAAATGCTGAGCTCACTATTAAGAACAGTAACTATTTCTCGCCAATTCTTACCAGAAACAGAAATTAGGGTGTCATCCGCAAATAAACTGACAAAACATTTTTTTAAAGACTTATAAATGTCATTTATATATATTATAAATAAAAGTGGACCCAGTACGCTACCCTGCGGGACACCTAGTCTAGTAATACTATTTCCAGACACTGTATTATCTATTTTTGTCCTTTGGAACCTATAATTTAAATAGTCACCAATCCAGCTTAATGCGCTCTCTCCTATCCCATATGATATCAATTTTTTTAACAATATGTTGCGATCTATTGTTTCAAAGGCTCGCTTTAAGTCCACAAAAACACCAATAACTATGTCTCATTCATTGATTTTTTTCCTCCATTCTGCACAAATATATTGGATGGCCGATTCACATGAATGATTACTTCGAAATCCGGACTGTCCCACGAATAGCAACTGATTCTCTTCAAAGTACTGTTTAAGCTGATTGCACACAATAGTCTCGATAATTTTGTCCACTACTGGCAGGAGATTTATTGGTCTAAATTGCGCGGCGGTCTCCGGAAGAACAGTTGACCGAAAAAAATTATATCAAAAGAAATTTAAGAAAGACGTATGTCGTGCCAGCCTTCTGAGCGTCAAACTCTAACGTCGCCAATCGGCACATTTCGGGTGACGTGCGAAGATCGGGTATCAAGTGAAAGGCAATAATTCGATTTTTCGCCTGAATTTATAACTAGAGTATTTCCTATCGAGCGAAAAACTGCTCGAATATACTTCGGCGTCAAGCGCAGCTCGGGTATCGAGTGAAAGGTAATAAGTAGCAAGCTACGAGTTTCGCTTGAAGTTATAACTCGAGCTTTTTTTTTAATAATCGAACGATGTCGGTTTTGTTCGATAATCGAGTACTCAAGCGGTTTTTCGCTCGAACGATCACAACACTATGTAATATTATGATTATTTTGATATTAATTGCTGATACGGTATTTATGTTTAGTTTTTATATTGTCCTTTTGGGATAACACCTCTTGCTTTAATTGTGCTTGCCGGTAGAATATTTCCATTTGCTTTCTATGTCACATTCAGTTTTTTTTTTAGTAGTTTTTTATTTATTGATAATACATGCAAGTATGGTCAAATAGCTGATTATACTCTTACACTCTTTTAAAGCACCCTGTATATTCGAAGCTGTATTGAAAATATGAATCTTTCAATGTCATGTAATTTTTGTATATAGCTTGAAGCTCAAAATATTGACTATACAGGGTGATTCACGACGAGCGTGCATTAGAACTTTATGGAGAACTACTGAATATATGTTCCTGAAACTTTGGGGATTTGGGTTTATCGATATGCTCTCTTTAACTAAAATATTGACATTTTTCTGTCATTTCCGGTTATACCGGAAGTAGCTGCCAACTTTCGTTTTTTAAATACAACATGGTAATTTTTATTACATTTTTCGATTAAGCATTAAATACTAAGCACATTTTATAGAAAATGTTTTTGTCAGACTCCATTAGTTTTTGAGATATCTGGACTTTTTGTAATTATTTGGCAAATGCATGACGATGAAATAATCCATATAATTTTTTTACCTTAGCGCTTGGACTAAAAATTTTTTCTCACCTAATAGCTAGAAGATCATCAAGTCTCAAAAACATTTCAAATTCGGCATAAAATGTACAGGGTGGTCACAATTCAAGCCTCATTGTGAAAGAATTCAACCATTAAAAACTTTCTTATTTTAAATGGAACACCCTGTATATTTTTATTTAATTTGATGGCAAATTAGTTGTTCTTTATAAATAGTATTTACTGTCCTATACCTATATCAAAGCGTTTTCTCAAAAAATCCAATTTTATTCCGAAAATATCATTTGTTCAAGTGTGCTATGAAAACAATTGTACTTAGGGGCTGTATACTGATGTCTATACGGAGGGAGGAAAAGTGATTGGTATCAAAACGATGGGGCTCCAGCACACAACGTCCAAGTTGTTAAGACTGCCCTAAACAGACTTTTTCATGACCAGTGGATCGCAAACCAAGGTCCCTTCCACTGGCCAGCTCGTTCGCCAGACTTAACTCCACTGGACTTTTCATCTGGGGAACCATTAAAGATAAAGTTTACGAGCGTCCCATCACCACGAAGGAAAATCTAATTGAAAGGGTGAAGGCAGCATTTCAATCTCTCACAAGAAATTAGGAATGCTACAAGAAATAACATGATGAAAAGAATACATAAATGCTTGGAAGTAAATGGCAATCATTTCGAACATATTTTAAAAATATAATCAAAAGATATTAGGTATAATTTTCAAACACATTTTAAATTAAAGAATTTAAAGTTTATAAACTTGTTTCCTTGCTATTTTTAAAAAAATAATATTGAAACCATTAAATTTAAAACAATCAACTGCATTTTATTTATAAATTATTAAGAAAGACTTTAGAATATTGTATTTTCAAGCAATCAATCACTTTTCCTCCGTATAGACATCAGTATATAGCCCCTAAGTACATTTGTTTTCATAGCACACTTGAACAAATAGTATTTTCGGAATAAAATTGGATTTTTTTAGAAAACGCTTTGATATAGGTATAGGACAGTAAATACTATTTATAAAGAACAACTAATTTGCCATCAAATTAAATAAAAATATACAGGGTGTTCCATTTAAAATAAGAATGTTTTTAATGGTTGAATTCTTTCACAATGAGGCTTGAATTGTGACCACCCTGTACATTTTATGCCGAATTTGAAATGTTTTTGAGACTTGATGATCTTCTAGCTATTCGGTGAGAAAAAATTTTTAGTCCAAGCGCTAAGGTAAAAAAATTATATGGATTATTTCATCGTCATGCATTTGCCAAATAATTACAAAAAGTCCAGATATCTCAAAAACTAATAGAGTCTGACAAAAACATTTTCTATTAAATGTGCTTAGTATTTAATGCTTAATCGAAAAATGTAATAAAAATTACCATATTGTATTTAAAAAACGAAAGTTGGCCGCTACTTCCGGTATAACCGGAAATGACAGAAACATGTCAATATTTTAGTTAAAGAGAGCATATCGATAAACCCCAATCCCCAAAGTTTCAGGAACATATATTAAGTAGTTCTCCATAAACTTCCGATGCACGCTCGTCGTGAATCACCCTGTATGTACTCTTTAGGAAAATGTTATAAATGTTAGTTTGGATACGTACTTTTTTATGTTTTGTAGTATCTTTCACATTCGGCGTTTTGGATAATAGTGGACGAACATTAATATATTTGTTGGTAAAATGAACAATTTTTTTAAACCGCCATAAACGGTCATATACATACATAAAGTCTGTACGGTATATCTTTACCCGTGCGTCAGCACTTATACGTCATTGGAATCACACGAATCAATCAAAATTTAGCGCAAGAATAATATCAAAACAAATACTGATTTCATAAACATTCGTTCCGATATACGTATTCCGAAAAATAATTTATAAATTGTCATAACAGTTTATAATTAAACCTCGGTCGCCATTTATTTCGCTTTCGAAATTCGATGTTTTCATAAATCATGAATACATACATTCATTTAACGGACTTTTCGACATTTTATGACATGACTTTACAAATCAAGATCATATTCAGTTAAATTAGTACATAAATACTTACCGAAAACACAAAAGTACGATGAAATAGCTCAAAAAAGAACTGTATTTAGGATTAAATTCAACTTGAAGGTACAAAAACTTATATATGTCGAACACGTATTGCGCAGACGGTCTATTATTTACTTGTGTAATAAATACAGATGGGGAGTTTTAAGTCACGATGGGTCTTGATCCTTGGATTTGTGACGCACGTGTAAAGATATAACGTAGAGACTTTAGGTGCCCGTTTTCCTTATCTCACTAATAAGAATCTTTCAATAAAGCATTTGTGTATTTTCAATTAAATTTGATAATGTTCAACTCCTGTCATTAAATAAAGTCCTAATTAATTACCAATACACGTAAAAATCTGTGTCTAAAACCACGACTGTAAACTGTATCCATCGTACAATAGATTTCTGTCCCCTTTCTCCAATGACAACGATCTGACACTTTTTTCACCTGCTCTTGTATTTAGCACCACTGCACATTCTTTGTAGTAAAATATAGAAAATATCACAGACATTTTTATAACAAATTGAATGGAATTTCAGACAAAAATACCGTTATTTTACTGTAAAGTAATTCGCCTATAATATTTAAAATTCTTTGATCTATTACTTATTTTAAGGGTATAATTTAGATTCTTGTTTGTGTGCGTTTAAAAAAAATATACAAAAATGATCTATAGATTCATGACAGCTATAAAATAATACAGGGTGTTATGGTGAGGACAATCTAATAAGGTCTGTTCGGGTTTGTTCAAGTCTCAAAAGATGTCAGTGGATGCTGACCGTTGTTCTCATATTTACATGTCAAACATTTTAGAAAAATACTATATTTTTAACATTCTTTTTGAAGAATTCTTTCCACAATTTGAAATGACGGAAACAAATTATGTTACATACAACACATAGTAATATCACACAAATTTTAACTCACGCCACAACATTTACTGATTTGCTTGGAGTACTGTATAGTAGAATTGCGGTAGGAACGAATATTTGAAATAATAATTTGCGTTATAAAAATATACGTTTTAAGTCACTCGTATTTATTTTTATTCAAAAAACAATTATGGTTATTTTTATTAAACATACACCACCACTTTTCATTTTCTTGTGCTTTTGTGTGTCGTTGTTGTGCACCCTATCCACTTTCTTTCTATGTGTGCACCCTCGTTGCTGCTGTTGCCTTTTTTCCTGCCACGCACAGCTTCCGATGGCCGCTTGTACCGCTGCGACATCAACACTGGTCTTAGTAACGGTACTTTATCTCGCATCACAGCTAACACCAGGGAGGACAACATATCGGACGACTGGCAGGAGCACGAAGCCAGCAGGACGCACAGTGTGAAGTTTACGGACGCGCACGATCAGGAGAACAAAGAGGTGAGTGATGTTACGTGGTAATTTAGACCTTGGCGGTGTTTCTAAAGTCTGCGACATATTGTTCAATGCCGTATTTGAAAAGTTTTGATTACGGATGTTTCCAAAATTTTAAATCTTCAGCGACTGTTAATTCACATCTTGATTTATCAACGGCGGTGTAATGTGCATACTTTAGAAGCTCCGTCAATCTCTATATCTGTTAAATTATGGTGGCGGTCCTGGAAGTCCTCGGAAGAGTACTAACATCGTCTCCACGAAACCATTGAAGCTTCAGATTTTTTAAGAAGGTATAAGGGTGTTTAATACTTCCAAAATGTCCCTCCATGGGTTTTGAGCACTTCCCAGCCTTAATATGTCACTTCCAGTAAGTAATATTAAATTTTATTGTGAAAGGGCCAGAATATTTGCAACCTTCCCAGGGGGTTAAACTACAGGGTTAAGGGGGGTTAAATGGGAAGGGGGCACGTCGTTTAAATCTAGTTATTATTATATACAAGGTGTTATGGAAATGACGTATTATATTTAAACCGGCAAATCCCGAGATGAAAATAAATTGAAGAAAAATAACCATAAATGGCGCTTTGAATTATTAAGCGAAATATACACTTTATATGAAATCTCAAAATTTACGTGGCCGCTCCTGAGGCCCTTCGCAATCAATATTTTATTGAGGCAGTCTCCAGGTTCAAAAGAGGTTAGCGCATTATAGGCGATGTTGTCATATTGCAACACATAATTCTAAACGCACGTGTTCAGTTTTTGACAACAAGTCGTCTTTGACGCGGGCTATCACTTCTTTTTCAAACTTTTTAGACAAAGAAAACTACAATTTTAAGGTACATACTCTCATACCTTCGATCTTATTTTAAAATAATCCGTTTTATAATTAATTTCCATAAAAAAAATAAAACACAAGAAGTATGTTTTTCAACAGAACCAACAGTAGATAATATCACACTTTGAAATCACATCACAACATTTATTATTATGAATTATTTCACAACAACAAAAAATCGGACAATACAAATTCGTATACATCAAGCACGTGGAACCCTCGACGTCGTGGAACCAACGTCGTTCCAAGGTTTAACATACTGAAGTATGAAGCGGCGCGCGGCCAGTATTCAAGCAAGGGCGAGACACGCGGTGTGATCTGACAACACTGTTAGTGTACTCTAGTGACCCACATTGTTGCTAAGTGAATCCAGATGAAACGGCGCTACAGTATGTGGGTAAAAAGGGTTTTTACCTTAGTATTTAGATATTCGATTTAAAAAAAAAAGTATCTAGACTTTCTCTAGCACCCAAGAAGTCACCCATTTAAATATAATAAGCCATTTCCATAACACCCTGTATATTAAGGGTGGGAAGTTTTAAGTTGACACCCTGTACCTTTAGAATTGTAATATTTTAAGAAACGTGTTTGCATGACTGTTCGCCAAACAATATTCTAAAAATATCTACATTTGTTCTGATCCATCGGTTATTATAGTGATGATTCATTACTTAACGGATAGGTTATTATTTTTTTCATGTATGTATAATGCACTTTTCTTAAACACTAACAGACAAAATGGGAATATCCAAAGAATAGATTCAATTTAATTTGACATTACATTATTAACTCCATCCCTATACCAGAACTTAATTTTTAGGTTAGTCTTTATACATCTTCTACTTCCACCTCTTCAGTATATTACGTCACACCTTTAGAGTGGTTATTGACAATGTACGATAGGGTCAAGGAGACGTTTGAAAAGTGGTGCTGCTCACGTCGCAGGGCGAGACCGCTTAGCAGAACTAACAGTTATTATAGCTTGAATACGTTGAAAGACATTGATGACGTTTATATCAGCGAGGTTTAAGGGTAATTGAATTGAGGTTGGAAATCGTTGGCCGGCTTTTGCTATAACAAAACTAATGGTGGTCAAGAAGATAATCACATTCGTTACTTCAAGCAGGAGATAAATCAAATCGGAAAAGTCGAAGATAAGCGGGGCTAACACTTTTATAAAAATAAGTCCATGAATAATTTCATAATGTCTTTCTTCCAAAACTCTCCAAGTTTTCAAATAAATGTATCTGAGTTTGTTTACCGACTGACGCCAGTACATCTCATGATACACTGAACACAATGTAGATATGATATCTAGCCATTACAATTTGGTTTGGCGCGTGGACTGACGTCATGGTGTGATTTTTTTAAAAATTTCTTATGGAGATTCACGTTATTGTTCGTGTTTTTAATTCTCTTTTAAAGGTTTTATGCATATATAGGGTGTTGAAAAAAGGTCGGTACCCCGGAATAACTCCGCTGCATCGCATTTCAGCGGAAAATGTCTGGGGAAAAAGTTGTTGGGTTTTGAAGGTGGAATAGACCAGACAGTTTCCGCTGCAATGCGATGCACCGGAGTTATTCCGGGGTACCGACCTTTTTTCAACACCGTGTATAACTTTTCCACTCTAAATGCATTAACAATATTTTCTTACTTCTTATGGGTTTTGGGTCGTGTTTAGAATGATTTTTTTTTAATTGGTAAATTTTACTATAAGAATTTGCGGTTCCATTTTTACTAAATTGGGATAACCACAGCGTTTGGGGGTACCAATACTCATAAACCTACTGTCTCTCCAGTTTATTAACTAAGTAGCTGAGCTACCATAGCTGATAATTTGCAATATTCTTACGCTTACCATTTAAGGATGGTGCTTCCACGAGTTTTCCTCTTTCAGCAAACGTCTCCAACCTCAATTCACTTTAAACATTATTTTTTCTAGATTTTGCTGTTGTTAAAACTTCTCCGGTTTTATTTTTGCATCGTTTAAAAGTACATCTAAACTAGATTGGAAAATAGGAGGTCTTCCTATAATTTACCATGCTTGAAAAATAGGAAACATTATCAAAGGATTTTTTGCAATAATTATTTTTCCCTTATTGCAAATTAAAAGGTCGGACTAGGGAGATATTCTATATAATTTCCTTTTTGGGCCATTTCACATTTTTAATCGGAATGAAACTATTTAATTCTTAGATTCTGGCCAAAAGTTATTCTTCCAAATACACAAACAAGTTAAATCTAGAAAAACATACACGCTATAAAACCATGCAAAAATATTGTTACGCCCTAAAAAGTTATAGTATTTTTAAGTTCGAGAGCATTTTTCACTTCATCGCTTGTCATAATAACAAATAATATTCATCAGAAAATAAGCACCAAAATTTAGTGTTCAATTTTTGCTATATCAAAAGAAAATTCTATAAGACTGAGCTCGTTAATGCAGCATATCAGGCTTTAAAATGACTGTTTCGTCATTTTTTACCAGTATTTACCTTTTAAAACATAATTATAAATATAGTTATATATATATATATTTAAAAAGAAAGATCTCATATATCAAGTTTTCCAACTTTTAATAGGACAAATGCACAAAATTCACTTTAAAAAACAGAAATTACATGTTCTTTGTTGTCTGTTTTAATGGTTTAAAAAAATGGTTTTGAGAAGTTTTTTTATTAAACGTCCATGTAATTTCTGTCTTTTAAGGTTTTTATATATTTTATATATATTTTATAGTCGAAGTGGTAGCTCCAAGTTATTTATGTCATCGAGTACAGGAAGAGTTCCCAATTCTGGCGTAATTGTACCTACATATACAAACAACCTGGTACATCTTCATGCAGCTTGTATATGTCATCTGAAACTGATGTGGGGCAACAAAATAGAACATATTATGTTACAATAGGATCAATCTCTGGTGGTAGACCTTTTTTTCGAATAATTTTTACCCATCTCCTGTTTTAAAAGTTTTCACACTACCTGCTGTATCACTGGACTAACTCAAACTAGTTTACTATTTTGAGTCTTCGTACTACTACTCCTATGTTGTCTAGAAGCTGAATTCCTTCAACTTGTACAGGGTATCCAATTTTCGACATTTTCTGGTGATATTCGAGTTATTATCAAAGATAGAATGTTGCTGTTTTCACTAGTCTCCCACTGTTTAACGGAACGAAAGGCTCCGGTGTCAAGTTTGTCATGGTTCTCTTGGTTTCTAATCTACAGGGTGATTTTGCAAATCCTCGCTTTTTAGACACCGCTCCTAAGTCCGTTACTCGTTAGTAGTAGTTTTTCTTAAAAGGTTATTTTTTGAGATATTAACAAAAGTAAAAAATTTTAAGCGGGGCACCCTATATATTATTTTTTAAATTAATTCAGCATACTTTGGGCCTATGGGTTACTATTTCCTACTGACTACACGAGAAATGAAATGGGAATTTTTTTTGGTACTCAGTGACGTAAGTAAATGTTGTAGTCGTCTCTTGCACTATTATATAAAAATGTACCTAACCTAACATTTTTTGTTGGAAATGTATACTGTGAATACATTTTATTTATTTACATGCATGTTCATATATGGTTGTGGCCATTTGTTATTTTATATTGTAACAATTACTTTTATTATTTAGTTCATCACAAATCAATTTGTTTATTCATTTACTAACAACTTACGTAGTAGTATTAATTGAATCAGTAACATTTTTCTTGCAGTCTGTTTAGTATTATTATTATTTTAAAAGTACTTCCATTCGAATATTTGTTTAAGCTATGAACTTATATGTAGTACATAAACTAACACTTTTTGTATATTTTTTAATAAATTATTTATTTGCATGACTGTTTTTTTTTATATGGTGTCTTGTGGTACTTGCTTTTTTGGAATATTGTGTACATTGAACATGACGCATGATAATAAGTAATAATTGCCTGAAAGTACTTAGGTGTTACGAAAAGAGCAAGTATTGTTATTAATCATTCCACTTTCCTGTAAATAGAGAGCACTTCGGTGGTGGTTATTATTTCCAACAAAAAATGCTTTGGTTAAGGTATTAATCTATTAATTAACCGAGGTTAGAATTGCACGGGTTTTATAATTCAATATTAAATTAAAGTCGGAATGTATAAAGGCCGTATTACACTCGGGAATTTTTATGGCGCCAGCAATGGCAATTATAATTCAAGGATTCAGGCGCAGTACACCGTTCTCCGTACTACAGTCAGAAATTCTACTCTTCTGACAATTAAAATGACACGGATTCATGCGCAGTACACTGTTCCCGATCAGCTGTCTCTCATTACCAGAAATGGGGCATGCGCCGTTTTAATTGCCCTTGCCGGCGCAATTGGGTAGACATGGATTATTCTGTTATTTTTAACTGTTTATTATTTGGCCGAACCAGGTATGAACAGGTAATGTCCATTTAAACCCACTGGTACTTAAATTAGCAGTTTACATTCTTTATTAAACTTATGGACTGCTAATTCAGCAACTTTTCGCACCTCCTATTTGTAAATAGCAGTAGCTGCTTTAACTGGTAATCAAAACGAACAGGTTTGCACATCTCTAATTCTGGGGATATTTTAGGGATTTCGACAGTACCCACTGCTGTTCTGACCGTTGACAATGCTCCAGCTTATTGAAAACGGTTTACTGCGCATGAATACGTGCCATTATAATTGCCGGCGCAAGAGAAAAAATTGCCAAGTCTAATACGGCCTTAAGGGTGTCTTGTTTCTTGGTTGCTAATGTTGCACCTTTACAATTATCTCGGGTTACCTCAAAATAGCTTAGGAACAACTAGAGCTAAACCTTTGTTACTACACAGGGTGTTATAAATTCGTCTTTCACCATTGGGATTTCGGAAACGCTAAGGGCCAAATAATCTGGCGCAAAAAATCTAAAGTAAATTCAAATTATTTGCAAAAATCTAAAATTTTCCGTTTCGGTTTTTAGTCTTTATTCGAAGAGATGTGCAAAATTTCACATCCTCATTGCTACTTTTTATTCTCCACAAGATAGCATCGTCAGATTGATTAATGCGACGTTTCGTCTTTAAGTCGCCATCATCAACTTAGTTTTTTTAAATACGGGCCTGGATTTTTTTGTTTAAATTCATCAAGAAAGTTACTGTAGGTTTGTACTTTGGCATCTATTCAACAAGAATAATTCCGGCTTGGCCCCAAAAGACCGTTACCAGGAACTTTCTAGCTGATAATAACCAATTGAAAGAGGATATTGATGCATATTTTGAAGGCTTTGTTGAGATAGAGCAAGTCCTTGAAATTTAACGTTTATGTTAACACCAATTAGTTATTGAGCCTCCTTTCATAAAATGTAATTTTGGGATTTGCATATCTGGATTTGTCAGTTTAGTGCAATATTTTTTTAACATATAAAGTATGTCCACGGATGGAGTTTACAAGAAGACAAATGAACTAAAAATTGAAAGATACGAAAAAAGGCCACTCTTAATAAACGGGTTTGCTTGTCTAGAAAATACGATTCATCATAAGAAACCTCAATTTTTTATACAGGGTGGGTAAAACTGCAAAAATGTTATTTTGCTTAAGAGTAAACATACTTTATTTTGAAAGATACGAAAAAAAGTCACTCTTAATAAACTTTTTACTTGAATAATGAATAGGTGATACTTGTTGTCAATGTCTTTATTTAATGAAGTAATAATAATAATAATAATAATACGAACATTTTTATTAACATGAAAAGAATACGATAACGATTTCATAATTCAAAAACTCCATCCCCATACTCGACGCATTTTTCTAATTGCTTTCTCAAATAAGTGAAAGAATTTCGGATTTCTTCCTGAGATATCGATTGGACAGCCTGGATAATTCTGCTCTTCAGCACTTCAATATCAATTTGGTATTGCGGTTACAAAAACAATTTGTTTTAAACGGCCCCATAAAAACATATCGGCCAAGGTTAAGTCGGGACTTCTGGGGGGCCACAAAACTGGGCCATTCCTGCCAATCCACCTTGGACCAAATCTGCGGTCAAGCCATTCTCTAACCTCACGAGCGAAATGGGCTGGACAACCATCTTGCTGAAAATACATATTTTGTCGAAAATTTAATGGTAGATTTTCGAGTTCATCATTGAAAAATGTATCCAGCATTTCTAAATATGATAATCTATTGCACGTGTTATTAGAAATATGGCATTATGCCATGGATGGATATCGCACACCACACGTTCACTTTTGTGAAATATTGTCTTCTCGTCATAATTCTGAGACATGATACATTTATAAAAGTCAACATTTCCACTTAAGAATTTTGTCTCCTGTCCACAGGCAAGAATCAAGTCGTTTCGCATCGTCTCCCTCTTCCAATCTTTGATTAAAGTACGGTTTATACGGATACAATTTATTTGCTTTAAGGGTCTTCTGAATTTGACTTTTTTTTACAACTTCCAAGTTCAAAACCGAACCAGTTCTCTTGAACTTTTTTATTAACTTGCAGATTGCTTGATCCTAGTTATTGAGATTCCTACAAATTTCTCGGTAAATTGTTCCATGACGTAGCGGTATGAAGCTTGACCATCCCCATAACATTGTATTATAAAAACTCTTTGTGCAGTAGATAGCATTTCTACTTAAATAATAACTTGATTAAATAAAAACATCGACAACAAGTACCTCTCACCTTAAGTATCATTATTATTTTAACTAGGTTCACCAGTCAGAGGCGTGCCAGAGAATACTTTTTGGGAAATAATTTTTACATAGGTAAACCTTTTAATGAATTGTTCTACTTCTACTACTACGGTTTGTTGTGTAGAAAACACATTCGAGTGACTTTTTTTCGTATCTTCCAATTTTGAGTCCATTTGTCCTCTTGTAAACCCCATCCGTGGACATACTGTATACAAATTAAAGTACATTCAATGATTACATATAAACAATTTCTAAGAATAAACTGCTATCGTGCATTTTAATAATCTAAATTAAATAACCCGATGTGTATGTGTGTGATATCTACAAAATTACCTTACAAAGAGATTAAAACAATAAAGTACCTAATTATTTCTAAAATCGCTTTTTTTCCTTTTTTTATACGCAAAATCGTTCTGGAAGGTTAAACGAATGGTAGGTAAACATTTCTTTACTTAACGATTAGTTTTACTCGAACCCTTTTATTCATACGCGATTTTTAATGTTCTAGACACCATTCGTAAGACAAAATACGCCGCATCCGCGAGAGTTGAAAGCTAAGGCTCACAAACTTTTTGGCAAAGGAGGTAGCCACGCTCACAGTTCCATGGAAGAATCTGATGCACAGCAACCTGATGGATTGGCCAATGCAATATCACACCCACCTGGTAGGTAATGATATAAACTACTATCATTTGTTGGTATGCCCGAAGTTATTGCCTCAAATCTTTGGTAATCGCTAAATTAATATGAGTATAAAATAATTCTTTGATAAAGTTAAATGGTGTTGCAAGCACTGTCTCTTGGTAGTGCAGCAAAATAATGGTAACTGGCACGTTTTCTGCCACATTATTCGTTTCGTGATACAATGCACGCGAGGTATGATATCTAGCCGTTCCAATTTCGTTTCGCGCGCTCAGTGACGACATGGTGCGAGTTATTTTTAAATTGCTTATGGAGATTCACGATGTTGTTAGCGTTTTAATTCTCTTTTAAAGGTATTAGAAGGTTTTATTTGGAAGTAGGTGAAATGAAAGAATAATATCATGGTATTTAAGTATGTTTATTTCATAAGAATACAACATAGATTAAAACTAAAATAGTACATAGTTAAACAAACAAGAGTATGGCAAAACTTACATTGTTAACAGCAATTTTCAAGTGTTGAACCAATTAATTTAAAGCATGAAAGTTCGTAAAACACGTGTCCGTTCTAATTGATTTTTAATCTCTAGGAGAGGATAAAAAAGACCTTATATTCTGGATATCCACACCACAGCCTGACACAGTGCACCTCATATTAGGAATAAACACGAGTACCTACCTGAGCAAATACCACTAAAATAAGAAAAAGTTGCGGTAAATTTTCAAAACATCCATTGAAATCATATGCAAACGCAAACAGCGTGCACATAATGACGTCACTAAGCCACGCCGCTTCCTGCGCTATATCTTACCTTGTCTTTATTGTATCGCGGTTCCATTTATACTAGAAGCAGCTGAATAATAATAATTAATATTTTAAATAGAAAGTGGGTACGTTCCATTTTTGGATTGTACTCGATTAAATTCTATTAAAATTAATATACTACCCATCTTGTACAGTGGCAGTTCTTCCTCCCTAATATTTTATGGTACTGTCAATTATCGTATAAAACCCGACCCTCCCTAATATTTTATCGTACCGTCAACCAAATGGTATATTATAGGCTCTCGATCCGGCAACCGTGCCTCGGTCGAGGTTAATGACGATTATGACGAGACTTGCTCGCATGTGCGATTAAGTAGGCGTAGCATAATGCAGTTTCTCTGTAGTAACAGGTGGCGGGAGACAGCGGGGCTATGGCGATTTAACATGGGACAGACGCACAATTTTAGTGTGCGCCGCGCCGTTGTCTGTTCGTGCATCTAGTTAGAAATTTGAGCGTGTTTTAATATTTTAATATTATATATTTATTAAGTTAAAATGAATAGTTTGACGGTGGACTATTTAAAAAATAACTTTAGCTCTTTAAGTTTGGAGCAAAAATTGAAGTGAAGAATGCGGGAAAACCTAAACCCGAAATTAATTTAACGCAGACCACAAAGGGTAAATCTAGGGACTTTATTAGAAAGTTTAAAAATTAAATATATGAAAAGAAAATTATAGAGGGTATTCCAAACTTTAATGAGGCTGTTATTGATCGATTTTCTACAATTAAGAACCGAAGAACGGACTTTACGTTTAAGCACTATACACACTAAGAAAATCTTTGATATTTTCCAAAAGTTGTATTTCCTTGTGTAAAATTAAAAAATAGATAAAAATATGTTTTACCTAACGCATTTTCTTATTACTTCCTTTCTTTCTACGTTTAAAACGCCGAGAAAGTAATTGTTTGGTCGTTACACAAAAATAAAATTTTAAAAATAATTTCACCATACTTGTGGTATGGTAGGTCACGAGCCGCCACTGGTCTTGTAATTATTCTGACATAATATAAATTTTTCAGAAAAAGAACAAATAGCCCCCACTGAAGCTATTAACATGCATATCCCGCAGATTGGTAATCAGACTCCGCCTCCTGTCAAAGTCATTACTCCTCCTGCTAAAGTGATCACTCCTCCTGCTAAAGTAATTACTCCTCCTGCCAAAGTTATTACGCCTCCTGCTAAAGTTATTACGCCTCCTGCTAAAGTTATTACGCCTCCTGCTAGAATGATTACTCCTCCTCCTCCTCCACCCCCGGAGGTGATTTCCGAAACAAGTGTGGTAGAAGAGGCGACCCCAGTGGTCGTAGGCAACGGCCATGAAGAAACCAGTGACATTGACGCCAGTCAGGACGAGGATCTTGATGACGTAAGTAGTCCAGGGGAAGTAATAAAGAGGGTGGTGGTAATTTTGTTTACAAGTATTTACCAGGTGGTCGGTAATGAATGCGCCATAGAGGAACCACAGATTCTACACATGAAAATAAAGGTTTGAGCTAAACATGCCTAAAGTAAAAATGTTTGTCGTTAAATAGAATGGTAATTTTTAAAGAAAAAATGTATACTTCATTTGTTTGGTTAACGAAATTTTTTACATTTATTGAAATGATTTTAATTCATAATTTTCATTACATTCTTATCTAATTTTTCGTCAAAACTAACTTTTTTTTTAATTAACACGTTGTTGTGTCAAGTTGTTTAAAAATGCAAATGTCTTGGAAGCGGATTGATTTGATAAAACAAATGAAGTATTAACCTTTCTATTATTAAGTTTTAATCTGAATCTCAATAAATTTACCCACACAAAATGTTGGGCGTAATATACAGGGTGTTATGGAAATGACTTATTATATTTAAACCGGCAAATCCTGAGATGAAAATAAATTGAAAAAAAATAACCATAAATGGCGCTTTGAATTATTAAGCGAAATATACACTTTATATCTCAAAATTTACGTGACCGCTCCTGAGGACCTTCGCAATCAATAGTTTATTGGGGCAGTCTCGAGGTTCAAAAGAGGTTAGCGCATTTAGGCGGTGTTGTCATATTGCAACACATAACACGTGTTCAGTTTTTGACAACAATACGTCTTTGACACGCGGTATCACTTCTTTTTCCTACTTTTTCGAGAAAAAAAAACTACAATTTTAAGGTACATACTCTCTTACCTTTGATCTTATTTTAAATAATCCCTTTTATAATTAAATTCCATAAAAAAATAAAACACAAAAATTATGTTTTTGAACAGCTCAACGGTAGATAATATCACACAAATTTGAAATCACATTACAACATTTATTATTATGAATTATTTCACAACAGAAAAAAACGGGTACTGCTACAACTAACAAAACGTTTAAAATTCGTATACGTCAAGCACGTGGAACCCTCGACAGCGTCACTCCACCCCCTAGTCTTGAAACATACTGAATCAACGATAGTGGCGCGCGGCCGGTATCCAAGCAAGGGCGAGACACGCGGTGTGATCTGACAATACGGTTAGTATACTCTAGTGACCCACATGGTTGCTAAGTGAATCCAGATGGAACGGCGCGACAGTATATGGGTAAATACGGTTTTTACCTTAGTATTTAGATATTCGATTTAAAAGAAAAAGTATGTAGACCTTCTCTAGGACACCCAAGGAGGCACCCATTTAAATATAATAAGTCATTTCCATAACACCCTGTATAGTGGACGTATAGAGCGTAACTAGCGTCCTCTACAAGTTATCTGAAGAACAGGAATGGATTCATGTTTCTTGCCGTAAAAACACCCTGCACCGCATTAACGACCAACATTTTGATGGTATATGTGATCATTTAATTTCTTCTGGCTTCTAGAAGGTGGAAAATAACGTTTTGTTGACTTACTAAATGGAAAGAGATGACTTTTTTTCGCAGCAGGAAGTAGCTTTAGGTGTTAAAGGGTTGGTAGATCGTATAGCCTACTTTTATAATATCCTGTATGCCAATAAGGAAATCTCTCATCGTTTAAGATAATTATTTAAACAAGAATACACTCGCTAATGATTGTACTGTCGACATTCTCGATAATAAATTACCGCGAATTTTTTCGAAAATTGCCTTTAAAGACTCGCGGCCAAATAATTACATCGTTTTCTAACAGTACAACTACGATTTTTCACGGTTGTTATTCTTATTCTGCATCTTGTGGTGCACTTTAGATCGGCGGATAACCCGTTGAAACAAAGGAAAGACGGTATTAAACAAAAGATGGATTGCGTTTCCTGGACGCCTACACCACTGCTTTAACTACACTGGTCAACGGGATTTTTGTCCATGTGTAATGGGTTCTATACAGGGTGTTATGTAATTGCCTTATTACATAGTTTTTTCGGATAATGTATCAGGATATTTAAAGAGGTAATTCTACATGTTGAAATAAAAAATTAAAGACAAAAAAAGTCATATAACAAACAGAAATTCAACTTTTTTTATTTCCATTTGAAAAACTGATTTTACTGCTAACGAAAACTTTTAATTCCAGTTTTTCGTCTAAACCTGTGGTTTATCGACTCGAAGAAAGAAAGTCATATAACAAAAAGAAATTCAACTTTTTTAGCAGCACTCTCCTGCATCTCACCTCCCGTCTTCTACAGCTCAGTTCTTAATTAAGTTAGGATGTTGATATTTTGCAGACTTTTCCCGCATCTTAGGGTGCGTTTCAGGAAAATATTTTCCTTTATACAGGGTGTCCCAAAAAAGTGTGACGTCATGATGATATATTTTTTTAGATCACATGTCATATATTTTGTTACTTCTTTGGATGCCTCTTGTGGTGACTTACATACCCCTAAAATTTTATTGAAATCGGTGCAGTAATATCCGCGAAAAAAAATAAGAACGAAGAAAAATCAGTTTTGCACCATTGGTTTTAAAAATTAATTAAAAACGGAAATAGTGCCTCATTAATAACATTATAGAGGGTGCGCATTAAATAAGGTCTAACAATTACTTATTAATCAAGTTTGATTGATAATAATTTACAGGGTGTCCAAAATTTCGTGTCAAACCTAAACTTTAAAGCATTTTATTTTTCTTATTTTCCACTGTTTTAAATTACTAAAGTCAAAATGGGCTCCTCTCACTTTGATACACATGTCGATAAATTGCTTTTCAAATCCCCCTTCGTTTTTTATTCATTAAACTATAAAATGAATTTATTTAATTCCGCATCGAATGATATAAAAATATACAGGGGCTCCAATTGAAAATAAGAAATATAAAGTACTTTAAAGGTCGGAAGGTTTGACACGAAATTTTGTACACCCTGTAAAATTCTTGTCAATCAAACTTGGTTAACAACATTATTGGACCTTATTTAATAAGGATCCTGTATAATGTTATTAATGAGGCACTATTTCCATTTTTAATTAATTTTTAAAACCAGTGGTGCAAAACTAATTTTTCTTGGTTTTTTTATTTTTTTCGCGGATATTACTGCACCGATTTCAATAAATTTTAGGGGTATGTAAGTAACTACAACAAAGACGTAACAAAATATATGGCTTCTAATCTAAAAAAATATATCATCATGACGTCACACTTTTTTAGGACACCCTGTATAAACGAAAATATTTTCCTCAAACGATAAGATACAGATAAAATCTGCAAAATATCAAAACCCTAACTTAATTAATAACTGAGCTGTATAAGACGGGAGGTGCGACGCAGGACCCTGTATATGACTTACTACCTTTATTTTAATCGGCTCTCCAAATATCATGATGCATTTTCCGAACACCCTGTATTTAAGTGCAAATCCAGGCAACTTGCAGAAAATTAACCGTAGTTAATGAGCGAGTTTAAGTTTAACCTCTAAAAAAAAATTATGTTCAATTTTAACTAATTCTTGGCTAAATAATTTTTTCCACAATTTCAATAAAAATGACAACAAAAATAGTAGATAAGCGAACGCACATGTTGCTTTGACGCGGTTTCTAGCCACTGTATTGTGTCCATTTCGGAGTGTTGCCTGGAAAATAAACCGCCAAAAAAATTGGATATGATAATATTTTTAAATTCTTATTTTTGCGTTTTTTAATAAGAATTAAATATAATTATTAAAAATTAAACAGCAACGTCTGATCCATTCCTGCTTTCACTCAGCTTCTTATTCAGATGCAAAAACAGTTTTTGTTTTGCAAGTAAACTGGTTTCAAATCGAATCGACCTAGCTAATCTAACTCCGTACTCGAATACCGTACTCGATTCTAGTATCCGAGTACCGCGAGTACATTAACGAATCAATTCTTGTACTCGAGTAATAATTATCGAATTAAAATTAAAATGTACGTTAAAATTTTAACTAATTGTAATGAGACGCTCGCGTGCTCAATAAATATCTAGAAACAATTCACGTTTCAAATAGCCGTATACTTAACTCGACAGCCTGTTATTTGCTTTTCAAGTTTGAATAGGATTTGTCCTCAAGTGAAAGACATTGCATATAATTAGTTCGTACTTAAACGTAGCTGTTAACTCCTATTTACAAGTGAAAATACAAATAGGGAAATAATTATCTGCATTTCCCTAGAGGAACTTCTTAAGGAATGTGCATACGTACCTGGTGTTCCCATAATACAAAAAAGTATTTTTTCTCTATATTAATAATTATCTTGTATTTTGGAATATTCTTGGATTCTTCGGACCAAACTTAATTGATCTAAAAATTACCTACAGGGGACCGAGGGAAGAATGGACGTGCTTCATCATCTAAGAGTATAATTTAAATAGAAATTATATAACTCAAATACGACATAACCACATTAGCAGCCAATGATCATGATTAACATTATGAAACGAACTTGCTTTATTGTACTCAAGTCAAAAATTACATTTTAAAATGGTCGTTGATCATCATCAATCATGATACGTATTTTAAATTTTATTAAATGATATCCACTCGAATATTATACAGGGTGGTGCATCGTTGAGTCGAACATAGGAAATCCAATGTAATTTTTGAGGTGGCTGAATATTGGCTCCCGTGTACATTTTATAGAAAAACTTTATTATAACTTCTTGAAGAGGTCGAGATGGTAAACTGATGTGCCGAGTTTTAATACATTTTGGGCGAGCCAATCTTAAACTATTTAATAAAACGCGAAACCCACAGAGGTAATACAGCAAACACCAGCAAATTAAATTTTGACATTGACACAACGAAAGTTAGCGTTAGTGACAATATTTTCATTGATCGATAGCGATAGCGTCATAGAAATTATTTGCTGGTGTTTGCTGTATTACCTGAACTATGAGAATTTCGTGGTTTTGCCATTACGTTTAATTGAATAGCTTTGGATTGGTTCACCAGAATGTATTGAAACTCTACACGTGGGTTTACCACGTCGGCCTCTTTTTTTTTTTTTATGATCAAACACAAGCACTATAGGAAAAATCCCTTAGGGCACTCTGGGAGTGGTGCGTGTGCGCAAAAAGCGATTCACGTTGGTTTTGAATCGTTGGAGGTTACATTCGCTGGGAAAAAACGACCTCGGGAAGGTCGTTCCACAAAGATGTAGTCCTCCAGATGAAAGAATTCTTAAATAATGAAGTTCGAGGAGTACTAAGCTTAACCACATATGGATGGGCGGCAGTGGTTCGTCGTGTATTTCTGCTAATCGTCGCTCTGGGCGGAATTAAGAGGGCAAGGTCAGCCGAGCACCTTCCATGAAAATATCTGTAAAAGCGAGTCAAATCCCCAACCTGTCTTCGATGTTCCAGGCTGTCGAGGTTCCTCGTCAGCTCGTGGTCTCCGATCAGACGAATAGCCCTCCTTTCGATGGAATCCAGCAGCCCAAGAGTATGTTTGGGTGCAGAGCTCCAGACATGAGAGCAGTATTCTAGTGATGGTCGAATCTGGGATTTGTATAGTGTCAAAAGTTGTTGAGGTGTGTACAACTTTCTGGTTCGGAAGAGTACCCCAAGCTTCTGAGAAGCTACCTTGGCGATTGCCACAACGTGGTTATGCCAAGACATATTTACTCCGAGATTGACGCCCAGCAAATTAATAGATGAAGCCAGTGGGATTGCTTGTCCGGCCATGACTATTTCAGGTTCTGTAATGTTAACCTTTTTAGAGAAAACTGCTGCCTGGGTTTTTTAGCGTTAAATTCGACTTGGTTACTGTCACCCCAAGCCAAAATTTCTTCCAGGTCTTTGTTGAGGCGTGATACTTCATGCTGTCTGCGAAGATGTGCGTCGGCAGCCGATGTTTGCGCATTCAAAGAGAAAGATGAGATAAGTGTGCTATCGTCAGCAAAACTAAATATCGGATTTTGAGTTTTCACTAGAAGGTCGTTAATGTAGAGTAAGAAGAGCGTGGGAGACAATATGGACCCTTGAGGAACACCGGCATTGATGGTGAAGGTGTCTGAGAGAAATCCGTCAATCGCCACTTGCAGAGAGCGGTCCCTAAGAAAGCTAGACAACCATGCACAGATTCGACTGGGCATACCATAAGATCGCAGTTTACTTCGAAGCCCCTCATGCCAAACACGCAAGCTTTAGAAATATCCAGTGCAACAACCCGAGACTCCCCATGATGTTCGATTGCGTTGTTCCAAATATGGGTGACATAGGCTAGAAGATCTCCAGTTGATCTGGACTTCCGAAAACCATATTGATGATCGCTGATAATGTTGAAGCCTTCCAGGTACTTTAGAAGATGTTGGTTAATACCTTTCTCCATTACTTTTGATTCAAGAAGCTATAATACAGTTTTTCTATAAAATGTACAGAGGATCCAATATTCAGCTACTCCAAAAATCACATTGAATTTCCTATGTTCAACTCAACGATGCACCACCCTGTATATTGTTTTAAAAATATTTCTTGACAAAGGTAACCAGTTGCTTACAAAACATGGCAAGAAAATGTTTCGTTACCCTTGGAATAGATCCACGTTTCATCTATAAAATTAATTTACGTGTTACTATTGTCATTTTCAAAATATTTTCGTAGAAACCCAGCTTTAATAGATGAAATGTTTGTCCGTACCGATTTGACATTAGACACTCCCGGTTCCCAGCACTGATTGTTGTTCAAACAAAATGCAATTTTTATAACTAAATATAAAATATTTAACACTACGTACAGAAAAGAAAGCAAATATGTAACAACAGTTTTTTAAACTGATTTAGATGATTAAATTCTATATAGCAAAAAGTACTTTCCTTTATAAAGTTGATCCACCACAACAAACCCGGAACACAAAATATAAATGTCAATAATGCCAATACTATTTTAATTTTGCTATTTCCGTCAGTACATTGAATTTGTATTTCCTTTTTAAAGGAAAACGTTGTTTTTGTCAATAACTGATACAACAATACAACATTAAAAATAACTAGAATTCTTTGGGTTTTCCATCAATTTATTAAAAAAAGTGTTTAGTTATTTGTGACGTTTCGGATTATTTAGTTACTAAACCATCATCACACTACAATATAAGAGAAAAAATTGGTTTTATTTTAACATGATTAACGATTGATTAAAACTGTTATTACAATCTAAAAAACGAAGTAAAGCGCTAGTGCAATTGCTTATAAAGAATGTTTTGTGGATTGTAATAAAAGTTTTAATCAAGCGTTAATTTTTGTACCGACGAGTCGTCTTCGCGGGGCCATTATCAACTTTATTTTTTTAAATACGGTCCTGTTTTTCTGATATTGGAATTTGAGAGCTTTTTTTCTTCCGAATGCAACGATGTTTGACACATTGTGGTTTAATGACGTTTCGAGGGTTTTTTGAACGATATCAAGGGATTTTAGGATACGGTCCTGTATTTCTCCTAATTTTATAAGTAAGCTCTAAATTTTTACTTATGTTGGACTAGTTCAATAAATAACAAATAATTTAATAATAAACCACAAATAAGGGAACAAAATACAGAAACATTATTTCAAACTTCTGTTGTTTCGGGATTTAAAAGAAAAGTAGGCGTTTGAAACAAAAAAATTAAGATGGTGACGCGTGATTTGTTTCACTTGACATTCCCATTGTGATCGTTTGAGAGCGTTTTAAGAGGTTCTCTATTTTCCAGAAAATATGGAAAATCACCTGATGTTGTTCAAAAAACCCTCGAAGCGTCATTAAACCACAATGTGTCATATATTGTTGCATTCGGAAGAAGAAACTCTCCAAATCATCAATCAAAATTCCAATATCAGAAAAACAGGACCGTATTTAAAAAAAGAAAGTTGATAAGGGCCCTTCGAAGACGACTCGTCGGATTACAAAACAATTAACGCTCTTAGATAGTGGCAATGTAAAAGTATATTGCACTTTTACATTGCCACTTTTTCCGCTCTATCTAAGAGCGTTAATTGTTTTGTAATCCGACGAGTCGTCTTCGAAGGGCCCTTATCAACTTTCTTTTTTTAAATACGGTCCTGTTTTTCTGATATTGGAATTTGAGAGCTTTTTTTCTTCCGAATGCAACGATGTTTGACACATTGTGGTTTAATGACGTTTCGAGGGTTTTTTGAACGATATCAAGGGATTTTAGGATACGGTCCTGTATTTCTCCTAATTTTATAAGTAAGCTCTAAATTTTTACTTATGTTGGACTAGTTCAATAAATAACAAATAATTTAATAATAAACCACAAATAAGGGAACAAAATACAGAAACATTATTTCAAACTTCTGTTGTTTCGGGATTTAAAAGAAAAGTAGGCGTTTGAAACAAAAAAATTAAGATGGTGACGCGTGATTTGTTTCACTTGACATTCCCATTGTGATCGTTTGAGAGCGTTTTAAGAGGTTCTCTATTTTCCAGAAAATATGGAAAATCACCTGATGTTGTTCAAAAAACCCTCGAAGCGTCATTAAACCACAATGTGTCATATATTGTTGCATTCGGAAGAAGAAACTCTCCAAATCATCAATCAAAATTCCAATATCAGAAAAACAGGACCGTATTTAAAAAAATAAAGTTGATAAGGGCCCTTCGAAGACGACTCGTCGGATTACAAAACAATTAACGCTCTTAGATAGTGGCAATGTAAAAGTATATTGCACTTTTACATTGCCACTTTTTCCGCTCTATCTAAGAGCGTTAATTGTTTTGTAATCCGACGAGTCGTCTTCGAAGGGCCCTTATCAACTTTCTTTTTTTAAATACGGTCCTGTTTTTCTGATATTGGAATTTTGATTGATGATTTGGAGAGCTTTTCTTCTTCCGAATGCAACAATATATGACACATTGTGGTTTAATGACTTTCGAATTCGATCTCAAAAAAACCCAGGAAAAAAAAAAAGATTTTTCAGAATTTCGATTTTTTCCGGATATCTCCGGAACTACTCGGAATTTTAAAACTTTCTAAACGGCATATTATTAGGCACGTAAATGCGCAACTCCAGTTAACTGACTTCGTATCTCTTCCGGTTTCCGAGATCCCTGTACTGTACCTCCTTATCTTGGACACGTTGTATTGTATTATGATGATGGTTTAGTAACTAAATAAACCGAAACGTCACAACGAAGTAAACCTTTGTTTTAATAAATTGACCGAAAACCCAAAGAAAAAAAGAAAAAATAACAGGTCTTTAATATTACTAGAAAGTTATGACATTCTTTCCACGGCCGAACTTTCTGTTTTTGAACCATTAAATTTTTTCACATTGCATTTAGTACAACTTGAAACATTGGCTTACACATTTCCCGTCTTAGTTTATGTATTTGCTTGCCAAAACCCCCCCATAACGATTTTATTTTGTCCCTTAAAGCATCTACTTATCTCCTTTTTTCTTTGCCCTTCTACTTACGCTTTGGTGTCTTGGTTATTCCCTAGGAGTACTTCGAACGACGAGTCGGATTTGTTCGTTCCGAAGACCCGAACGCGTTCTTCAGGGACGATGGGAAGCACACCAGGTTACACCGGCGTGACACCCCGCACCACCTCAAAAATAAGAGGGTTACGTCACAAATGGACAGGGACAAGGTGGCCAACATCATTGCACAGGTCTTTATTAACACGTTTTGTGTGTGTTGTTTGTGTTGTGGTAGCTTTTTAAGCCAAAAGCTAGCAAAGTTTCGTTGATTTTTATAAATTTTTGTCTATTTAGTTTTTTTTTAAAGCGTTTTTGCAAAGAAATTCGTCGCGACCGCATCTAGCAACTCGTCAACTTTTCAAGTGGTTACAAATCTCGGTCTGCGCCTTAGACTGGAACGAAAACTATAAAAAAAATTACACACTGCAAAGGCGGGACCCAAAAAACTTTGTCTTCAGGTTCCTCAAGGGGGTTCAAATATATAAGACAATTTTTTGTCAAATCTGAATTATCATTATGAAATGTTTCTTTCACTATTTTACTGTGTATTCCATTTTAAAAAAAGTCAGAATCAATAAAATGCATGCATAAACCTCAGTGGAATTAGCGAAATATTTTATGAAAATTTTCGACACTTTTATAGGTTATCTCCGTAATTGTTAGTTCTATCAAAAAAGTAATGTGCTCTTTTTGGGTCAAACTTAAAATGGTAAAGTCAAAATTCGAAAATTTTCGTTCGCTTAAGAGATACGGGTAAAAATCAAAAAATTATTAATTTAGGTCAAGAATAACGGGAATCTTCGCAAATGTTCGGAATATGTCTTTAAATGGTTACCGTCTTTCCGGATAGCGGACAAAATATATGTTTTGCGCCATTTCTTCGTTTTTTCCACTTTCAATATAAACTGATATCATATCAAATTTTTCAATGTAAAAATGAAATTGACGTTAAATGTCAATAGTCAACATAGTTGTTTCTAGGATATTAGCTTTTGTTTCATGGTCTACTGTCGTTTAAAGTCACAAATCGCTTAGGAAACCAATATCATATCGAACAAACCCATGGTGTGTTATATATTTGAAAGGAGAATTTAATATAGAATATTTTTAGAGTAAAATATACAGGGTGTTCTATTTTAAAAAATGAGGTTATGTCCGATAACTTTTTACCTGACCCCGTATACTTATTCTGAAAAATCCAGATTATTCAATAATCAATATAAAGAAACTTATGTATAAAACATTTTTCTGTATCTCTTTTAACTAAGAAAGTATAGGGTAATTTTGAAATTGTAAATTTTTTGATTTTTCCCCGTATCTCTTAAGCGAGCGAAACTTTTCAAATTTTGATCTTACCATTTTAAGTTTGACCCAAAAAGAGCACATGACACCTACATTACTTTTTTGATAGCACTAAGAATTACGGAGATACCCTATAAAAGTGTCGAAAATGGATCACCCTGTACAAGAAAGTCCACAGACATTAAAAAAAATTAAATTAACTTTTTATGAAATAATATACAAAAGATAGTATAAAAATCTGGTTTACTTACAATAATCTGCCTTTTTTTAAAATATTTACAATTTTTGCAAAAAAAAATTATAAAATCCACAGAATTTTTTTTTGTTCCACCGCATGTTCGGTTTTTACCGAGTTTCTAATTGTTGGGTGCTTTCTGTCTCTGTGAACGTGTACAAATGCCAGACCTTCAACTGACAAATCTGAGAATTGACGTCTTTTCTTAACCTACAAATATTTTTTTTGTTACGCTTTTCTGCCTTGTTCAAAATGGATATTTCAAGAATAATGGAACAAAAGTTTCACCAAAAGATGTCGGAACTAAAGAAAATTAAACGGATCGGTAAAAACAACAAGACAAAAGTAAACAGCCGATCGAGCAACTGTGCAGTATCCAAACACACAATTCCGTACCAGTACGCGGATTTTTTCGACGGTTGCAAATCAGTTAGCAATCGATACATTGTGCTCTATAAACACCGAATTTTTGGTCAGCGGTCACAGAATTTGCTTCTGTGGACGCTTTAAACAAACTGCAACATGCCTCTGTCATTTTTCGTCGTAATCTTGGAAGTGTAGCCCCCGCAGGCTTCCTGTAACTGCATTCAATTGAAACAGACGCCGTAGATTATAGTAGATATTCTTCAAAAGATAATTATGTTTGTTTTGATGAGCATAGTAAGTAGGATTCACGATACAACAACAGGATGAGAACATCAATCAGCTTAAATCGAGTGACCTTAAATCTGACTTCATATTCATATTAAATTTTCAACATGGAAAAATGAGAAGCTTTATCAGATTTAATACGGACGCACGTTTTTTTTTTAATGTTTATTATATGTTTTATACAGGGTGTCCGGAAAAAGGAGGTCAATCCGTTAACCAAATATTCCTTGAGCAAAAATAATATTACTTTTATAATGCCATTTTTCATTCTTGACCCTCATGTGCGATATACAGGGTGTTAAAGTTTGAAATTAAAAACTGATTTTTTTGGATAGTTCGAGTATTTAATGAGATATTAATTTCAAATTTGGTACATTGCGTCAGCCTAAAAAGCTACATCTTTTGAGAGGAACAAAACAAGAAACTTTTGTCAAATACTCAAAATAGGGGGGGTCCAGTTCCCGCTGACCACCCCTATTTTTTAGTGTGTGCGCCAGTGACTTCTAAACTATATTTTTTTAAGTAATCATTTATTTTTGATTATTTTTTCTCCCTTATAAAATTTCGATCAAATCATGTGTTTTGGAGATAATTTGAAAAGCATGGATCCTTACCAGATGCCAGCGCGGCTGACGGTAATCCAATAATTTTCAAATGCTAAATCAACTCAGCCGTTGTGGCATTACCATGGATACAAGATATAATTAAGTAAAACTTTGCAATAAGTGACAATACCGAAAACAAAAGACTAACCAAAAATAAGGACAGTGGCGTACAGATAAAAACCTGTAGTACTAATTCAGTTAAATGAAATTAGTTTATTGACCTACTAAGAACTTACTATTGCTAATCTTCATATAACAGTAAACACCATTGTTATCATTCGTTCTTAAGACAATAATTTACTATTACTTATTAAATAAATATATCATATCGAGCAATTCCTTTAGACTATTTTTTTTGTTTGTTTTTTTGTTACTAGTTTTTCCCAACGAATATAACCTTCAACGATTCAAAACCAACGTGAATCGCTTTTTACGCACACGCACCACTCCCAGAGTGCCCTAAAGGATTTTTCCTATAGTGCTTGTGTTTGATCATAAAAAAAAATAACGTTAATTTAAATAATATTTGAATATAGAAATTTGTTTCCATTTTCCTTCGTCAGACTAATACCCAGACGCGTTTCGCCGTTTTTATGTACCACCGCGAGATGTCGCGACGATTATTATACTCCTTTCGATAATAATATGTTTTGAGTATTTGCTATCTTGTTATGATGTTTCAAATTTATTTAATAAGTAATAGTAAATTATTGTCTTAAGAACGAATGATAACAATGGTGTTTACTGTTATATGAAGATTAGCAGTAGTAGGTCAATAAACTAATTTCATTTAACTGAATTAGTACTACAGGTTTTTATCTGTACGCCACTGTCCTTATTTTTGGTTAGTCTTGTTTCGGTATTGTCACTTATTGCAAAGTTTTACTTAATTATATCTTTTATCCATGGTAATGCCACAACGGCTGACTTGATTTAGCATTTTAAAATTTTTGGATTACCGTCAGCCGCGCTGGCATCTGGTAAGGATCCATGCTTTTCAAATTATCTCCAAAACACATGATTTGATCGAAATTTTATAAGGGAGAAAAATAATCAAAAATAAATGATTACCTAAAAAAATATAGTTTAGAAGTCACTGGCGCACATACTAAAAAATAGGGGTGGTCAGCGGAAACTGGACCCCCCCTATTTTGAGTATTTGACAAAAGTTTCTTGTTTTGTTCCTCTCAAAAGATGTAGCTTTTTAGGCTGACGCAATGTACCAAATTTGAAATTAATATCTCATTAAATACTCGAACTATCCAAAAAAATCAGTTTTTAATTTCAAACTTTAACACCCTGTATATCGCACATGAGGGTCAAGAATGAAAAATGGTATTATAAAAGTAATATTATTTTTGCTCAAGGAATATATGGTTAATGGATTGACCTCCTTTTCCCGGACACCCTGTATAACTAGCATGTCAAAAATGACATAATATTGTAATTTATCACACTCCGAGTATTTTTACCGTACCTAATTGTAAGAAAATTTGTTATTTTGCAGCTTTTGGTTTAATTTTGGTGCATGGCTTTTCATGGTGTTGCATGTTTAAAGCAGATATATTAGAATTCTCTTTACAGGTTAACTAGCACTGTGCGATGTAGTTAAAGATAATAACTCGGTTGAGTACATATTAGCAGACATCGCAAAGAACAAATTGCATTTATATTTGTCCATTTAAAATTAAATGTCATCTGTTGATCGGAATTTGACGATACAAACGATACCTACTCTTCTCAGAACTTGACAATGTTTACACATACGTTGGGGTAGGTATTTTGGCAATTGAAAATAAGGTTTTTGAAAATTTGTAATTTGATTTGATTTGATTGTCGCCGTTATTTGTAACTTCTTGTTCATTTATTATTATGTTGTGTGTTAAAATTACGCGATAAACAAAATTTAATCGCCGGAAAAATGGAAGAATCCGTATATGTAATTTATTTTGGTCAATAACTCCGGTTCTAAAAAAGATACAAATTTGCGTTTTTTACTAAAATCTTAAGGATTTAATTCTCTTTTATATCTGGTTAAAATGAACTTATCATTGCATTTATCTTTTTTAAGAAAAAAGAAAGAATTTTTGCTTATATTTCAGTTAACGCCATCTAGCGGTGACGGCAAAACCCACGGACGCAAAAACAAAAACGTAATTTGTAGGGTAGATAAAGCACTCTTAAACGAAACCAAGTTTGATAAAATCCGTTAACCCAAACAGGAGTAACTATAGTTTAGTTTAAAAAAAACAATTAAATTCCCCCCACCACTTTATTTTACTATATTGGAGAATTTGTGTATGTTAAAAAGTATTAGGAAATATATAAGGATTAAAATACAGATCTTTTCTAATCAAAACACAAAGAAAATCTTCATTTTAACCTTGGTAATATTTTACAACTCTTGTGGTTACAGGGTGTCCCATTTTCGACACTTTTATAGGATATCTCCGTAATTGTTAGTGCTATCAAAAAAGTAATGTAGGTGTCATGTGCTCTTTTTGGGTCAAACTTTAAATGGTAAAATCAAAATTTGAAAATTTTCGCTCGCTTAAGAGATACTGGGGAAAATCAAAAAATTTACACTTTCAAAATTATCCTATATTTTCTTAGTTAAAAGAAATACAGAAAAAAAGTCTTTTATACAGAAGTTTCTTTATATTGATTGTTGAATAATCTGCCGTTTTCAGAATAAGTATACGGGGTCAGGTAAAAAAGTTATGGGACCTAACCTCATTTTTTTAAATGGAACACCCTGTATATTTTAATCTAAAAAGATATTATTTTAAATTCTCCTTTTAAATATATAATACACCATGGATAATATTGGTTTCCTAGGCGATTTAATTAAACTTTATTACTTTAAACCACATTTAACGTCAATTTCATTTTTACATATTTATCTGCTAAAATAACCTATCAACATTTTGAAAAATTTGTTATGATATCAGTTTATATTCAAAGTGAAAAAAGCGAAGAAATGGCGCAAAATGGATATTTTGTTCGCTATCCGGAAAGACGGTAACCGGACATATTCCGAACATTTGCGATGATTCCCGTTATTTTTTACCTTAATCTGAAACTCTTATTTCCTTTCAAAGCAATAAAGTTTGAATAAATCGCCTAGGAAACCAATATCATCAATGGTGTGTTATATATTTGAAAGGAGAATTTAAAATAATATATTTTTAGATTAAGATATACAGGGTATTCCATTTAAAAAAATGAATTTAGGTCCGATAACTTTTTTTACCTGACCCCGTATACTTATTCTGAAAATGGCAGATTATGCAATAATCAGTATAAAGAAACCTGTATAAAACATATTTCTGTATCTCTTATAACTAAGAGAATATAGGGTAATTTTGAAATTGTCAATTTCTTGATTTCCCCCCGTATGTCTTAAGCGAGCGAAAATTTTCAAATTTTGATTTTTAAGTTCGACCCAAAAAGAGCACATGACAGCTACGCTTCTTTTTTGATAGCACTAACAATTACGGAGATAATGGTATAATAAATCCAGGTATTTCTCATTTAATGGTCGAATTTTCCCAAACATTAAGGGCAGGCAGGTAATTATCATAAATACAAAACCGGAGAACCTGACTGAGTACAATAAAATAGTAAGATTTTGCTATTTTGGTATCGGAAACATTTTTGCTGTTTCCCAGTGTTATTATTCCCTCTTTTTGTACCATGGAAGAAACGCATGAGAATTTATTTATCGGTTAGGTTAATTAGTTTTTGATAAATTTACTTTTAAGTATTCAATAATCAATGTGAATGGGCACAATATCATTTTAAACCGAATCAATAAGTTTAATAGCATTAGAAAATAAGGTCGTTTCTATAAACGAATAAAATACAGCCACAGTTATCCTTTCGCTCTAATAATAATTGATTTTTGGTTCACCGTCTTATTTCATTTCTCTTCTATCTAATTATGTGGGCGGACAACACTCAATAATCATTTCTTGCTTAGTTGTCGGCTGACTGATATTTTACAATGCATCCGTATCATTATTCACTTATACAAACGAAGAATGGCCACCGAGAATGATCTCTAGACCATTATTTTGATATCATGATGCGATGCAATCATTTTTAATCAATTCTAACAGGAATTCGGTTTTTTTTTAAATTAATTAAATGTTAGAATTGGCTCTTCAGTTACTGTTCGATTGCAAATTATAAATTCCGGGGTGATTGAAGGTGGTGATCGGCCGATACCGATATACGGGTGTTATGGAAATGACGTATTATATTTAAATGGGTGACTCCTTGGGTGTCCTAGAGAAAGTCTACATACTTTTTTTTTAAATCGAATAACTAAATACTAAGGTAAAAACCCTTTTTACCCACGTACTGTTGCGCCGTTCCATCATTCACTTAGCAACAATGTGGGTCACTAGAGTATACTAACCGTGTTGTCAGATCACACCTCGTGTCTCGCCCTTGCTTGCATACCGGCCGAGCGCCACTATCGTTGCTTCAGTATGTTTCGTGACTCGGGGTTGGACGAGGGTTCCACGTGCTTGACGTATACGAATTTTAAACGTTTTGTTAGTTGTAGAAGTACTCGATTTTTTTTCTGTTGTGAAATAATTCGTAATAATAAATGTGATTTCAAATTTGTGTCATATTATGTACTGTTGAGCTGTTGAAAAACATACTTTTGTGTTTAATTTTTTTGTGGAATTTAGTTATAAAACGGATTATTTTAAAATAAGATCGAAGGTAAGAGAGTATGTACCTTAAAATTGTAGTTTTTTTTTCTAAAAAGTTTGAAAAAGAAGTGATAACGCGTGTCAAAGACGTCTTGTTGTCAAAAACTGAATACCTGTTTTGTGTTGCAATATGACAACACCGCCTATAATGCGCTGACCTCTTTGGAACCTCGAGACTACCTCAATATACTATTGATTGCGAAGGTTCTCAGGAGCGGCCACGTAAATTTTGAGATTTCTTATAAAGTGTATATTTCGCTTAATAATTCAAAGCGCCATTTATGGTTATTTTTCTTCAATTTATTTTCATCTCAGGATTTACCGGTTTAAATATAATAAGTCATTTCCGTAACACCTTGTATATCAGTATCGTATCGGCATTTTTAAGATTAGGTATTTTATTAATTGGTAAGTGAACCCCATTTTTAAGAGGCTTCAGCGGATTTATCTTTATCTAGTAATTGTGAGCTATTTTATACTTTTGATTTAAAAAAAAAAACTGAGCTTGTGCCCTAGATAGTTTTAGAGGGTACTGGGATGGTTGTACACTCTATAAGAATATACAGGGAGGGTTCTTAATAACACGCTGACGAAGAACCTCGACAGCCCTCTTTTACTGATATTTCCATGGCAAATGTTCGAATGACGTTTCCCGCTTCTTTCCTCCTAGAGCGGCGAATAGCAGAAATACACGACGAACCGCTGCCGCCCATCCATATGTGGTTCAGCTTAGTACTCCTCGAACCTCATTGTTTAAGAATTATTTAATCCGGAGGACGCCATCCTTGTGAAACGACCTTCCTGAGGTAAAAGAGGGTCAAATCACCAACATGTCTTCGTTGGCTGTCGAGGTTCTTTGTCAACGCGTCATTCAGAAACACCCTGTATATTCTTCATAGAGAGTGTACAACCGTACCGTTAGATACACCCATTTTTCTTTCAAAACTACTTATTTGTGAATTTTATGCAATATTATTACAGAAATTATCGGCGAAATCGTGATGTTTGCATTTAAGAAGCATATTCGGTGCTCCTAATCAATTTTTGAAAGTAGCGTAATTGTTTTTAGATTTCAAGGAATAAGGTGCCGTTAGTGATTTCTTTTCATAAAATACGGACCGTTATTTTTTTTTTAAATTGGTTTTTATAATAAAAATTTTAACTATGGTTCGTTGACCTTTGTACAGAAACCGAAATATATTTAATTAGGTAATTAAACCAAATATAATGAGCCTAATAAGTTCATGAGAACATTATTAAATGTGCGTAATGAGAACGGTCGTAGATAAGCGAGTTTCTTGCGGTTTGAATTTTTGTTGCCGATGCGATGTTCCTGAACTGTAAAAAGGATTTAACGTTGAAATTTAATTAAACAGTTAAAATTCTAATCGAGTAATGTACCGTCATTATAAGCTACGGATTAGGGAGCAACATATACGAGATGCCCAGGCAAAAAAATATCGTATTGGGAACATTTAGCATTTGAAATCGGTTGAGACCGGAGATACTTGTGCCTAACCGTCATGTTGACATCAGGTTTGTTCCAACACCCTATTTTTGTATCGTTCTAGAACCGTCACGGGATCGGTTTTGTGCGCAGGCGTTAATTTTGCACTGTTTGTTGCCGATGCACAAGGGAGGCAAGGTTGGTACGTTTTTGTGATCCATTATCTGTAAAGATCTCATGGCTGACCGCCTGTCTAATTAGTTCGTTGAATAAGAAAGAAAATTAGTTAATGAGAAGTAATTAAATGGTTTGCCGTTATTAACAGTCGAGCTGCGGAATGATTACTTGATCAGCAAGATTTTACAACTGGTCACTAGAAGAAAACATGTATAGAAACAGTTTACTTCAGAGATCCCGGGCACTGTCAATTTATTTAACTTTCTTTTCACTTGTTTTCCCTGGGCACTGTCACGATTCAGAAATGTTTGCTGTCCATAAGTTCCTGACCAACTAGCCATTTTGGCTGACCGATTACATTTTTCTGTTCGCAAAAATAATAATATTTTTCTAACCAGTTAAATGATACCCTTAGTTAATTATCATAACATTCATAAATCATAACCCTACTTTTGTTGCTTAATTTCGGCAGAATGCGGAATCGCCAAATACACCGTTTTTGGTCGGTTGGAACGGCTTTCGACTACTACGCATGTGCGTGACCGTACATTATACGTTTTTTAAGGTGGTTGGAACCTATCACCAAATTATATGTTTTATAATGTTTTTTGTCTAATATTAGCAGCACAGCATTGCTCCCGCTATTATAACGATGTGTTCATCGCTTGTAATCATATGTTACAGTTATAAATAAAGATGTGTCATGTGAAAAACAAAATCATAACCTACAAATTCTTAACGAAACCATGAACGGGTATGTCCTTACTGCTTACGTTTTATCGACTACGGCTTATGTCTTCCGTTACGGCAACTATGAACCCAGCTTTATTGTATTGGCACTCGTTTTGAGGGCTGTTCCTTAATACATTATTATTGTGATTGTTGGTTGGTTGGTTGGTTGGTTGGTTGGTTAAAGGCGGGGGTCGGCTTAAAGGCCCGCACTTCTATTACTGCAGCCTTTGTGCTTATTGTGTACCCCGATCTTGTTAGACGATGTTTGTTTCTTCTATGAGGTCCAGTAACCTTCTACCAAGCTTGTCATGTGGGAGGTTGTATGTTCCCGAAGATATTTGTCTTCTACGAGATAATGCTACGCAGCGGTATATTATGTGTGAGGCGGTTTCATCCTCTTCGCCGCAGAGTCTGCATTCAATGGATCCGTTGTTTATACCTATCCGTTGAATGTGTTTTCGCAAGTGGCAGTGGCCTGTTAGCAGACCCATCACTTGTTTCAACTGGGGCCGTGTTAGGGCTAGCATCTCATTCGATAGTATTTTCGATGGTTTTCCAATTACGGCCCGTGCGTGTATTTGACCAGGTAACCCTTGCCATCGAGATAGGTGTTGTTTTTTCGACCATCTATCTAATGTTGTTTTTGTTGCCTGTTTTGTTATTCCAAAGGCTGGTTCGGGGCCCCTGAGATTTTGAGCGGATCCGGCTCTCGCTAGTTCATCCGTTTTTTCATTTCCTAATATCCCAGAGTGGCCAGGGACCCAGAAGAGCTCTATCTTGTTCCTCCTGGCCGCCAGTACTTTTAGTTGTGATTGTTGCTATGTCTTTAATTTCTAACAAAGAGGTTTCGCAGACGAATAAACCCCAACCATAAAATGCTATGTTGATTTCTTTATTTCTGTTTTTGTTATCGCCGTCTATGGTAAAAATGGATCCTTTTGAAGAAAGGAGGACATCGATTTCTATTGTATTGTATCATAAAGCTCCTCAAATATGTTTTATCCTTTTACTAATCTTCAATATTGCATTCTACTTTTGCTATTATTAGATCGTCAGGCATCGATTTTACCTAACTGTTCATAAATTTTGTTTCTTTTTTTCCCGTAACTAAAACCACTTATAAATAGGCTAGATTGTAATCTGTTAATGGAACATGGTACATTATGTCTTTGCAAAAAAAAATTTATAATGTCGTGGCATTAATTGATATCCAAGAAATTGCAGATTCCACATATAATGTGGTCGTTATTGCTTTATTATAGAAAACGATTATCGCGACCGATCTCGGAAATAATAAACCATGAAATTGGACTTTCGGCTTGGAGAATGCAATGTCTGCGGATATGTCTTAAAGGTGCATCTGATCGCATCGATCTGTTGGAGATTCGAAGGATCTTTGAATTTCGACATTATAAATCCACATTTGACAATGGATTGAAAGTTATGATCAATCACTGATATCCACAAATCATGTCTGATAGATCGAATTCCAAAAGCAGGCTCAAGATTTTTGTTATGTTGTACCGTTGTTTATAACGATCTAACTTGAAAGATTGCTATCTAAAAAATGTTTTAAACTAGAAACTACCGTTGCCTACGTTGCCTTTTTTTAAAGGTTTTGGTGAAATTTCACCACTTGGCAACACTGTTTGACTGTCAGGTAAGACGTCAGGTAAAACCTTATAGTACGGCCGCCCGGACTTAAGAAGGAAATTAACAAGAACGGACATTGGCAACGTTGCGAAATCATTGAGAATAATCTTTACATATGTAAAAAAAGTGGTCGTAATAGTTATCGCGCCTCGTCCGTTCTTTTTATTTTTTGACTCAGAGTGATGTTTTTGAGGAGATGAAAATAGTAACTGACATTTTCCGTGCTGTGAATGGTTTTGGTTTGAGAAAATCGAAATTTGTTTACAGCGGAGAATTCAACTTATCACGCCTCGTCCGTTTTACTTGTCGGATGTTCTTTTTCGTTCTTCGTGACCGGAATAAAATTAGAACGGACATTTTCATCGACGCGCAGCCGCAGTGTTGGGTCTTAGGTATGTAATTTTTTAACGCTGTTCGAGTTATCGCGCCTCGTCCGTTTTCAAGCTGAAATCGTGTATTGCGGCTCGGAAAATGGGGGAAAAATAGCTCTTGGAAAGTGAAGCTGTGATTGTGTGAAATGTTATTGAAAATCAGTAATGGGTGGATGAGAGAACTACGTGTTTGTTGGCTGAATGGCAACAATGTTGACGTCTGGTTATATCAAATGGTTAAACCATATGACCGATGAAAAGATAAATCCTTATTTAAATGATCCACTCTTTTACAAACTACACATGAATGCACCATGATTGTTTATAATAAAGACTATTATACCAATAATCGCAAAAAAAACACAAATCAACCAAAATATATAAATAATCTGTTAGATCACAGCGTCAACGTTGTAATGTTTTTCGAGATTAGTATTGATTCATATTTTGGCTCTTGGATCGAACCGCAGTAGTAAAATAGAAATAGATGTTGCCAGAGTGCAGCTGGATTAGTTAAGATTCGTTTGATAATTTTAAGTATAATAATATTTTTTTAAAGAATCTCTCATCGCCTTTTTACAGTTTATAGTAAAATTATTGGGAAATAAATTTATTTTAAGAGCAATTGCAGATTAACCTTAAACAAGTTGCAAAGATACCTTTGCGATAAATATGTCAATCTGGCTGTGATGCAATAATGACGGAAAGGGGTAGAAAAGACTGTTTCTATCTGTATGTAATATCTTTGGTTGCAACCTTAAATGTCATTAATGATATTGTAGTCCATGCAGTTCCATACATCCGTGGGTTCATACAAAATACAAAGCATCAATTCTTAATCAATTAACCTTTCTGCTGGAATGATTGATGTCGTGACTTGAGTTTGGCTTATTTCGTGCTCGAGATACACTTTAAATTTTATTTTACTTTCTGTCAAAGTAATTGCATTTATGACACGTTGCCGGTTTCTTTATGGCGCTGTTGGTACATAATTCACCAATAACAATAGCTTCTAACGTTTTTATTTTCTAATAATAGGTTCATCATAAAACCTTCCGGCGTTAAAATTAATAATACGTCAGTAATGAAAATAGTTTTTACTTAACAAGGTTAGAATTGTTAATGAGGACCGCGCTTAAAAAACATTGATTATGTGTTGGTAACTGAAACACAACACAATTACTTCTTCTTACATTTTTCTTAATTCCTTATCATTTAAAAAAAGAGACCGTTTCCGTTTCTTTGAACCATCTTGGATGAAGCGTTAAGATGAGGATTCCAAATTAATAATATAATCAGAGACATCTACGATGCAACAATTCAATTAAAAAATATGCCACTTCTTGGCAGGATGGAAAGGACAAAGTCATCAAAATCAAGAAGACTAAACTCCCTATGCACTTTTTATTAGAACAAATTAATCTACATTACCCCTCTTATCAAAAAAATCAATCGGTTATAAGTGGCACGCTCTCTTCAAATATTAATTCTTCGATAACCAGTTTCGGCAACACACTCAAGAATGACGTAATGGGTTATTTTTAAACGTTGCTTCATGCATCGTCCGTAAGCATTATGTGCGAGTGTGCTTTTATTTACCAACATTTCCGTTCTTTAGGTCATTATTCTTCTTTTATTGGCCGGCTCGATTATTCTTCTGAAGGTGAACTAGGAGGAAAATGATTTATTTTATAGAGGTCAATGTCGTTTCGAAATTAATTTATGTATGGCTTGTTATTATGGGCACTAAGCGCCACTTTTGAGTTCCATTCAACTATTATAACATTGAAGTGTCCTAGATGGTTTAGAAAAAATTTGCTTCATGTCGCACATGTTAGCTTCAATCGTTGGTTCATTTTTTGCTGTACTTGCTCCCATCGCTGCATCTGGTAAGATAATATTTTGGAAATACTCAAGGATGTGTAGACGTGCGTCAATATCGAAGCAGCTAGATGTCAAATTTGGTGTTCCGCAAGGTTCTGTGTTTGGGCCCTGTATTGTTTTTGTTGTATATAAATGATGTAGTTGATATTGACATCACAGGATCGTTTACACTCTTTGCGGACGACGCAACAATATTTTGGTATAATAAGGACCCGGAACAGCTGTACAGGGAGGTAAATGCCGATCTTGTTGAAGAAGATTTAAACCTCCCAAAAGAGTCTGTCGAGTTACTTGCCTCCAGACTAAATGAAAAGAATCTTCTTTATCTAGGAACCAAAATTATTTATTAGTTTAGGTTAATTTAAATTGATAACTTAAGTTAATTTTGTTAATGTTATTTGTATTTGTTGTGGTGTACAATATTTTTCTCCCATTCCTGAGTTGTTTTTTTGGTGGTAGCAGTAATACAGATATAATTATGTGATATAAAATACCCTTAATCTCGAAAATATAGCATATGGCCCTAGTTTTTGAAAACTTTAGTAAAATCATGTAAAATATATTTTAATTTTACAAATGTAAGTGAAAATAATTTATTTATAACTCCAGTAGGTAAATATTTTTAAATGCATGCAACATTTTACGGGCGACTATTATAGTACTTTAAGTATTTTTGGCCTCGAGTGAAAGCCGGCCTGCAAATAAAGCTGATTTTATTACAAACTGATGTCAATATTGTGGGAAGCACATCATAACATGCAGATCACGATCACACCCGCTCACTGCATGAGTAGGTACTATAATAATTATCGGTTCTAAATTTAACTTCGCTTTAAAGTATAATTTAATTGCTGAAAGGCGTACTAATTGTATCCTTAGTTAATTTCTAGCTCATTAAAGATGATCAGTGTTAAAATTGCTACTTGCAAGAGACGGTATAATTTATTTCGATGAATGTTAGAAAAATGTTTAATACGGTTATTTGCCGGAAATACGATATACATATCAAATCTTCCCCCGAGGCTAGTAATTTTTGACAATGAGAATAATCAATAATAATTACATTATTTTCTTTGTAACAGCAGATGCGTAATCGATAGGTTTACTGAAAATAAGGTTTTTAGCTTGCACGCATATATAATTTTGTTAATAGGTAATAGATATACGAGCACTAAATATCACTATAGGGGACTCCGAGATAAAGGAGATGCATATGTACAAATACCTCGGACACGAAATACAAATTCGAAAGAACAATCAAACACACGAAATACAGCGTAGAATAGGTTTAGGTTGGGCTGCTTTTGGCAAATTGCAAGAGGTATTTAGAAGTAATATACCCATGTGTCTGAAGAGAAGAGTGTATGACATATGGAGCAGAAACCCTGACATTAACAAAAAAGTCAGCAGAAAATCTAAGAGTGGGCCAAAGAGCCATGCTTGGAATCACTAAAAGAGACAGAATGCCTAATAATACTATTAGACAGAGAACTAAAGTTAAAGATATAGTTGAGTGTATGATTAGAATGAAATGGAGATGGGCAGGTCATCTGACGAGAACATGAAATGATAGGTGGACTATAATAATATTGGAATGGCGACCACGAGAGGACAAACGTAACAGAGACAGACCACCGACGCGCTGGAGTGACGATGTAAGAAGAATAGCCGGAAATTGGAAAATTATGGCTCAGAATCGAGAGACATGGAGAAATTTAGAGGAGGCCTATGTCCAGCGGTAGATGATAATGCTGCGTGATGATAGTGATGAATAGATATCCGAGTTAATTGGCCTCGTACGCATTGAAAACAGAACATTCGTCTTTAAAAGGCTGAGATAAAATAAATGTGGCAACGTTCTTTTGAGCGACATCTGCTGATAAACTTACCAATATGCCAGTTAAAATCCATAGTTTAAAATTATTCCATTTGTCGCCAGTAATCGGACTAGTTTCACTTATCCCACAAAGAGGAAATCGGATTTTATATGCTTGTTAGTCAGTTGTTACTCTTTATCCTTAAATATCTTTGGTATTATGAAAATTTCCCAGCCTTAATATCGCAGTTCCAGTAGATAACATTAAAAATTGGAAAGAATATTTGCAGCCTCCGTGGATTAACAACCTGGGAGGGGTAAATGTTGCCCTTAAAGTCTTAAATGGGAAGAGGGATTAACTGGCACATCATTTTAAAGGTCGGTTAAATCTCTTTCCAATATTACCATTATTTTTTGAGTAGTAGTTTCCAAGAAATTGTTGAAATCTTCGCTCCATCGAAGAAGAGCAAGTATTCACTTTATAAGGGTTAAAAGAAGAAGAAAATTACGCCTGTTGGTCTTCAAACTAGACATCATTATCCTCCTTCAATCTTATTAAATTTAAAAGGTCGTAAAGTTCGTATAATTGTGCCCCACAAACATCGTGATGGTCTCAAACTTCTTTATCCGACGGTTATCTACCTAAATGCTTACCCAAATACATCACGGAATTTGACTTTGTTATCATGACCTACTCACGAATTTTAAGTTGCACCGTAACATACAATGTTATGAAAATATAATAAGATTAAATGATATAAAGATTAAATACTTTCTGATAAGATCACAGTTTACTTCTAACAAGTTCGTGTAAGTAGCTTAAGGCTGTGTTTGGTTTCTCCACGAAGCACTATTAGGAAAGATTCTTTAAAGGCACTCTGGGGGTGGTGCGAATATAGCGATTCGCGTTGGTTTTGAATCGTTGGAGCTTATATTCGTTGGGAAACACTACCTCAGGAAGTATGACGTCCTCCAGTCGTCCCCCTAGGTGGAATTAAGCTGACAATATCAGTCGAACATTTGCCATGGAGATATCTGTCAAAGAGAGTCGAATCACCAACCTCTAGGCTGTCGAGGTTCTTGTGCAGCTTCAGACGAATGGCTCTCCTTTCCATGGAATCCAGTAGCCGAAGAGTATGTTTGCAGAGCTCCAGACATGAGAGCAGTACTCTAGTGATGGTCGAATCTGGACTTTGTAAAGTTTCAAATTTGTTGAGGTTTATACAACTTTCTTGTCCGGAAAAGTACACCAAGCTTCTGCGAAGCCGCCTTGGCGATTGCCACATCGTGGTTATGTCAAGACATATTTCCCCCCAGATTGACGCCCAGCAAATTAATAGATGAAGCCAGTAGAATTGATTGTCCTGGCTATAGAATTACTACCCCCGGTTGTCCACGTGACGATCACTTTGACTGTAATAGCAAATAAAAATTTACATTTTTCAGTTTAGGGGTAGCAGCGCTCAGTGCTTTCTAATCTAAAATCGGATGCGTAAAGTTCAAGTTATAGGATTGGAAAAGGGAATGAGAAAATTGCATCAAAGAAATATAATTTAATAAGAATAATATTAACAATTTTCAAATTTTCGTCACCGATATTCCTGAACTTTGTCTGATACCCCAACCAATATGTCAGACAATCTAAATATCAATAAATTAACTAAAAAACTTTATTATTAGTTAATTATTATTATTATTATTATACTTAAATGAGTATTTAAAAAGAACTTTTGTATTTTAAAACCGGCATTTAGAGACTTTGTGATTTAATTTTTCTGGTAGTATGTCACTTTTGTAAGGCATTTAAGTAGTGAAGTTGCGCCAGGGCAAGGGGACGAGCACCGCTCCCGTGTGGCTACCACATATATATATAAACAGTATATTGCCAATACGAACTTTTCAATATACAAAAAGTGTCCCCGCTATGGGAGATGGCGCGGGCCTATTGAGTTTGCGCAGTAGGGTGGAAATTTTATCGATCGCGTCAGAGCCGGCCCGACATTATTTGTTTGTTGGTATTCGTCGCTATGTTTGGTTCTGGACGCTTTTTCAAATTACAGAATAAAAAGTGGTTCATCCACGTTGTTGTCGGTATAATTAGTGCTTATAAACTTTCATTACCTAACAACAATTTTTGTAAAGGAGTTTTTAATTTGTGGTAATTCGATTCGCTGTTTGGTAGGCTATTGGTGGCTTGTTTTGTTTAAGATGAAAGGACAAAAGTGCATGGTGCTTTTTTGCAAAAGTCGTGGATCGATACCAGGTATAAATTATTTCCGGTATGTGAAAAGCATGTAAAAACAGAAGAGAGTGTCACTCGCATACAATATAATATATATGTGGTCACTATCTAACCTTAAGATTAATGTATTTTTAATTTGGTGCATTAGTAGCTGATAGTAATTCCCAAAATAGTCAATATAGTCATTCATTCTTAATTTTTGGTTTAGAAAAAGGTGAGGTTAAGAAACATACGACGTCGGATGAAAGTTAAAATAAAGCTCATCGTGTCGATTGTTACAAATATTCGGACGGAATTTGGTCCCAAAAGTTTACACCAATTAGGGCACCGTCGGATCATCATATCGTCAGAAATCCGTGGAACGCCGTCTTAAATCGAACTAATCGAAATTTTGATTGTAATATTTTTCCTAACTAACCAGCGAAATTTACATTAAAAAAGTTGAAATCCGGCCCTGTCGAATGTTTACTTTCACAAGGAAATTTCCGAACTGCGCAAACTCACAACGCCCCCTCCGATACCCATGTGGTGACTACGCCCCTGGCAGCACGTATTCGTACAGGAGGTGGCCGACTGTTCCCTCGTATAAATAGTTTAAGAGACATGAAATACAGTTCAACAATTTTTCGGTCATCCAAATTTGGGCCTGCTATTCTTTTCCGTTGCAGTTAAGGTTACAGTTAAATTATGTTACATTTTATCACAATAATAAAAACCACTTACAAATAACGGAATAATTATTATTATGTATATTTTAGTTTTAAATCAGGTATTTTATAGGGCAGTGGGCCTGGCCCGTATTGTTTTGTACTTTTTATTAACTTGTAGGAGAGTGGAAATACCAAATAAGTGGTTATTTATCGGTCGGTTTAATGCGGTAATGTGATTGTACGTACATCTTTATTTTCTGCACCATCTATTGGATAAACGTTTCACGGTAATGTTTTAGAAAGTAAAAATATACCGAGAAATCTAATACGTAAGTAAAAAGGAGGAAAATAAAAATGTTTAATCGGGTTTTAGTATTCTATATATGTTTTTAGTCATAAATCTATTTAATATATTCTATAACAGTGGCGGCTCGCGGGTGTGCGTCCATTGATATAATAATACATACAGGGCTTCAATTTGTCCTACCCTTAATATCTCGCGTCCAGTATACAGGGTGTTATGGAAATGACTTATATTTAAATGGGTGACTCCTAGGGTGTCCTAGAGATAGGTATGTAGAGAAGTCTACATACTTTTTTCTTTTTTTAATCGAATATGTAAATACTACGGTAAAAACTCTTTTTACCCACATACTGGATTCAGTTAGCAACAATGTGGCCAATGTGGGTCACTAGAGTATACTAACAGTGTTGTCAGATCACACCACAGGTCTCGCCCTTGCTTGGATACCTGCCGCGCGCGACTATCGTTGCTTCAGTATGTTTCGAGACTCAGGGGTGGAATGACGCTGTCGAGGGTTCCACGTGCTTGACGTATACGAACGTTTTGTTAATTGTAGCATTACCCGATTTTTTTTCTGTTGTGAAATAATTTATAATAAGAAATATGGTGATGTTATTTCAAATTTGTGTGATATTACCTATTGTTGGTTCTGTTGCAAAACATACTTTTTGTGTTTAATTTTTTTATGGAATTTAATTATAAAACGGATTATAAGATCGAAGGTAAAAGAGTATGTACTTTAAAATTGTAGTACTTTTTTTCTAAAAAGTTTGAAAAAGAAGTGATAACGCGTGTCGAAGACGTCTTGTTGTCAAAAACTGAACACGTGCGTTTACAATTCTGTGTTGCAATATATGACAACACCGCCTCAATAAACTATTGATTGCGAACGTCCTCAGTAGCGGGCACGTAAATTTTCAGATTTCATATAAAGTGTATATTTCGTACAATAATCCAAAGCGCCATTTAAGGTTATTTTTCTTCAATTTATTTTCATCTCAGGATTTGCCTGTTTAAATATTATAAGTCATTTCCATAACACCCTATATAACGGTATTATTGAGAGATTTGAACAACCTTTAAAATGATGTGCCATGTGACTCTCCCCCTTCCCATTTCAGATTTTAAGTGTATCATTTACCCCTCCAACAGCGTCCCCTTCACCATAAAATTGACTTTTCTCTGATTTTTAATATTTACGGCAAGCGAGATATTAATGGTTTAATACCCTGTATATATTAGAATTGCGGTACAAAGGAATTTAGGAAATAATATAAATTTAGTTCTTTATGATTTTTTTCCTTTTTGTTCTTTTGTTCGTCAGCCCGCCACTGTTCTCTTAAAATTAAAGATTTAGAATTGCAGTAACAGGCCATAAATATGTGCATATGTTACCAGCCCTATACGGTAACATTTAATCGTCATTTTAATGTACTACTTTGTATAATTTGGCATGGCATTTAAATATTACCACATATAATAAATGTGTACCGAAGAAGTACATTTTCCAAAAACCTAACCCAATATTAATTGTCTTATTTGAAGCATACGAGACTATTGTACCTAATGTTCGGTTTTCATTATTTCCCTCATCCTCCATTACTGTTAAAATGGTTCTAGTTAACTGCAAAAAGTTACAAAAATACTTATCGTTTATATGTATTTTATACTCACTGTAAAAGTAAGCATACTTATCCTTTGATTTATTTCCAGGCTTTGAAACGTAAAGAAGAAAATAGTGAATCTGACCGAGTTAGCGTCTCGACGAACCCGGAGTCTGTAGGTGACCAAAGTTGTGCCAGCAGTCAAGGTAAGCAAAGTTGAGTAAGACGGGTAAAGGTTTATTTTTAATTTAAAAGTATCTTTTATATAATTTAATAAAAATACAAATGAAACCCTGATAAAAGCGTTTTAGCTTTAGTTTTACCATTATTTCGTCCCCTTAAAGCTATTATATGCTCCAAAAATGTCTTGTTTTCGTTTTTGTATCCTACAGTATTATTTTTTCTCCGATCGTTATAAAAACTATATTTTTTTACGCAATGAATGTATAAAATTGGTCATTTTAACAAGTTAAAAAAAGTTATTTAGCATTGAAGAAGGTGCTGTAACGTGTAATTTCTTCACTTCTCTCTGAATGCTGATGTCAAGTTGCCATGAAGACAGCATCCTCCGTCGTTCGGTCCATAATATTTGAAAACACCAAACGTGGAAAGAAATAATTCATATTCCGAAGAAGAAAACGCATTTCAATGCGCTCCAGACGGGTTAATTAATAAAGCACTAAACACTAAATTTATTGCCTGAAAAATCGAACGAAGCTTACAAAAACGAATTAATACGTTTATTTCATTAGACCAAAGGCAAGTGAAGAGTTTCAGCGAACGAGTATTGTTAATGTATTTTCAAGAAAGTTACTTTTTTTCACATTTGTTACATAGATCACTATTTGTTATTTGGCAAAAAAATAATTATGACAGCATAAAGACAATTTTAAAAAATTCCCCTGTAAGATTTGTGTTTTTCCGACAAGAATAATATTTTCCTGGTGGAATAAAATTATTCCAGCACAGGTGTCGTAGGTGCAAGGTTTTTTATGACCGGGCTTAAAAAGAATTTTTATATTTATTTCTCTGCACGATGTCATAAAACATATCTGCTCGCTGATAAAGAGAAGAGAATTCTGGTTTTGCCTGTGGTTTTGCTGTAAGTTTTTCTTAAATGTGTAAAAAAACAGTTCCCTTGCAGACACAACGGTGATTTTGTCGTATATTATACGCCGCAAAGTGTTCGAGGAAAAAAATCAATATTACATGCGTTTCAACCAAAAATTAGGTTACAAAGCTTATGGCAAGCAACAGGGAAGGACTGGGTATCCGATAAATTCACATAACCGCATTCCGACGTACACAAAATATTTTTAATTAAGCAAAAAGCTCATGTACAGGGTATCCCATTTTCGACACTTTTATAGGGTATCTCCGTAACTTTAACAGAGCAATCATTTTCTTTTTAAGTTGATTTATAACGGTTTAAGCCAGTTACGGTAACGTCGAGGTCCGATAATAAAAGAAAATATTACTTTTCTTTATCCCTATGTACCGGGTGTCCTATTTTCGACACTTTTATAGGATATCATATAGGATATCATCGTAATTGTTAGTGCTGTCAAAAAAGTAATGTAGGTGTCATGTACTTTTTTGGGTTAAAATGATAAAATCAGGTTTTGAAATTTTTCGCTCGCTTAAGAGATATGGGGAAAAATCAAAAAATTGACAATTTCAAAATTATCCTATATTTTCTTAGTTAAAAGAAATACAGAAAAATGTTTTATACAAAAGCTTCTTTATAATGATTTTTAAATAATCTGTCGTATTTAGAATGAGTATACGCGGTCAGGTAAAAAAGTTATCGAACAAACCCGATATCTTTCTTTCCTGACCCCGTATACTTATTCCGAAAACGGCAGATTATTCAACAATCATTATAAATAAACTTCTGTATAAAACATTTTTCTGTATCTCTTTTAAATAAGAAAATATAGGGTAATTTAGAAATTGTCAATTTGTTGATTTGCCCCTGTATCTCTTAAGCGAGCGAAAATTTTCGAATTTTGATTTTACCATTTTAAGTTTGACCCAAAAAGAGCACATGACACCTACATTACTTTTTTGATAGCACTAACAATAACATATTTGCCAGCTAATTTTTATTTTTTTTTTGATGGTTTTATGAATTAATAAATGATCGATGGCGCGACTATCCGTAGTTCTCAATCTCTACCTGTCAGTGCTGCTGTGTTTCGTTTTTATATTTGTTTTACTATGTATAGTTGATATTTGAATCTCTGATCGAATTCCCACGGAAATAAAAATTCTCTCTTAAATCGTTTATTTTAAATATTTTTGTTGGCGTCGGCTTGTTTCAAGCCCGACACCGCTAGGACGGCATCGGTCCAATTAGTTCAGAAGGCGCCGTCTTCTTCGTTATATCTGCTCGCAAAAAATAATATTTATTAAGTAAATAATTCAAGAGAGATTTTTTTATTCCTTGGGAATTCGATCACAGAATTGAATATCAACTATACATACCACACCTGCAGTGTTGCCGGAAATAAGATCAGACTAGGAACCCTTTGATGTTTACCGCTCCGCGACAGGAAGACAATAAGTTGCTAAAAAACGAAGTAAAACATAAAATGTTGCCGATTGGTTTCCAAATTGTTGAAAAACATTGTGTTGCTTTATTGTTTTGGTTTGTTTGGTGTGGACGCGGCATTGTACTTTTATTACTCGAATTGTCAGTTGCCTTGTCAGCGCCATTAATTTGGTCACAATTTAGCCAGACTGCGTGATGCGGTTGCTAAAATGCTAAAAATATCACTGTGCTTGTCCACCCACGATAAAAATAACTGTACCAGACCGCTCCAATTCGCGGAAACCCTCAATAAAAGTTGCAATTTTTCTTCTCCCTTCCATTTAGTGATAGTGCTACCAAAATCTTCTTTGCTTCATTTCTTTCTTCGATCCCGCGGCTGTTCGCGGCCTTCGCCAGGTCTGCTCCGCTCAGTCCGCACGTTACCTGGCCAGGTGAGCGCGACTCCGCGATTACTCCAACTAGTTTATTAAAGTCTCGCAACCTGCACATTTTATCGAAATTATTCATTGTTTTGGTCGTTGATATTGCGCGATCTCTGTATTATTAGTACGCGCGATAAGAACGCTGTTCATGGCAATGTGTTATCTCGAGATAATGCCACCCTAATTCTAGTTTTTTACGTCAATTTCTATTAGTTTGTTCGTGTCGTTTGTTTCGGTTCGCGTCGCGTTTTCCTTTACGGCCAAAATGAGTGCGTCCACGTTGCCGCGAATTCGGGTCGAGACGCGAGGGGGTAAATTGCATATTAGGGCCGACACTCTTCCCAGACACTATAAAAGATCGGCGACTTTAATGCTGCATAAAAAGGAACCTTCTATGGTGGTGGCAACTGCGAAGCCGACGTTGGCGAAACAAATTTTCGCGAAGCAAACGTTGGCGAAACCGAAAACGCCTAAACCTCAGCCGAAAAGTAAAATATTGAAGTATAGTTCGGGTAAGTTGCTAACACCGTGCTTGGTTCTTATCTTTATTGTCTACTACATTGATATTGTAATAACATAATAAAAATTGGTAAACAATAAATATTGTTCCTGCAACCAAAGTATTGAGGACAGTGCATTATATTTCGGGTATATCAACAAGTTTAACGGTATTTTGGGTGTCCACCTACCTATACCATACCTGTACTGGAAACGTTGTTCCCCCATGTTTTGAAGCAAATTTGTAAAAAGAGACAAAATACAAATAAATAGTGATAAATCTGTTTGCTCCTTAGGTCATTGCCGTGGAAATGAGTATTAGCTAATATTGCCACACTCGGCATAATAGTCAATTTAAAACACAAGGATCATTTATTCACGGTGTTACTTGTGTCAAAGGCAACTTTCAGTAAATCGGATTTTAAAAATAAATAATCTCAAAAACACCTGTTAATTTTTTAGTAGGTTTCAGTATCTAATTAGAGGAATTATATATGTCAGCGCAAAAGATCATCGTCACAAAGATCTTGGTCTATAGCATCGATTTTATAATAATTTAACGCCCGTCACATGGCTAATTTTACTCTTCTGAATCATATAACGCCAATATTTGGAACTGAGTTATTTTAATCAGTCACTATAACCTTTTTCCTATTATTTATAACAGCCCTGTCTTATATTGGCTTAAAGTTTTGGAATGTTCCTTATAGAATGTTAAAATACTAAGAAAATTAGTCATATTTTTGATCTACCTAAGGTTTAAACGAAACTTGCACCTCAAAATATATTTTTCCTTAATGGTTAATAAAAATATATTGTATCGTCACATCAATTTATCTCCGGAAACATTTTCATGCGTGACCGGTGTTACTGTGACCACATTTGTGGATAACAGCTAATACTAACTATTTCTTAAACTTTTTTAGACTGAAATGAGTATCTGTACTCAAGAGAATGACTTCGTGTAGTATTTTTTCCTTAAATAAGTTCTGAGTTAACCCTGTGACCGGCGATACAACATAAAAACATACGCCTGGTAAAAAGTAGGCAATGTTCTAATTTATACTTAAATAAACATAATAAGGAATTTACCTAAACAGGAGCACGTTTTACACAAATTCAAACACATACCCTCATATTTGTAAAACTATTAGGTCGCCCTGTAGTGACGTTATTTATAAGCAATTTTTGCCGTGACCGGCGATACATGCAGCTGCCGGGACGGAACTTCTGGTTAATAATTGCGTTAGAGGAACTAAACTGTTGATCTTTGAACATTATTTTGTCAATACAAATTATAGTAGGAGTGTAAATTATTTTTATATAAAAGTAACTTTAGTAAAATGACGTGAAATATAAAAGGGTAAAGTAAGAAATTATTGACTGGGGACACGTGACCGGCGATACATTTTTAAACTCGAACTTTAATACTGCACCTATAATCAAAAACAAAAACTTTTAAAAATTGTTTCCAATGCAGGAAGTAACATATATCTCGCAAATTATACTCGTTTCTACAGGCAACTAGTTTATTTTAGTAAGTTATATGTTAAGGGCTGAAAGTTGTGTAAAAATTTTTTCACCCACTTAATGATAATTATGTTTTTATCAAAAATCTCGACACCAGTTTAAGATATTACACAAAATTTTGGTATGGGCTATTATGATATAAAACCGCACCATAATAAGTTTTTTCACAAGCCAGTGGCGTAGATAGATACACCTCCATACAATTTTCAACAAGAAATATGTCGCGCCACTGGTATTTTCGAAACAATTATTCTATTATTAATTATTATAGTTCAATTCTAAACAAAAAGGTATCTTGCTCTTTTTCCTAAAACTTATTGTTTTGAAAAAAAATAATATGATAATAATTATGCGTCTCTTTTCCTAAAAATGAATTCAGATTGTTCAATCGTGTGTTAAATTTTAAGAAGCTGTCCGTAGACTGATTATTCAGTATTGGTACTGAGTTGCGAAAATAAGTAAACCTGCTGAACGTGGTTATATGTTACAACAACAGGAAACCACTGTTATTCCTGATAATTTCTGTTGTAACTTTTTTTACCTGAATTTAACATTCAATTGTCAGCGATAAATTAAAAAGTAAATCAAATCAACGAAACTGCTGTGGTTGGGATGCAATCGACATTCCTTTTAAAAACACAATAAGTGGCGAAAATTAATATGTCGAGTCATAATAATAAAATATTGCACACCTTATTGACCACTCAAGGTCAGGCCTACACGGTAATATACACTTTACCTGAAATTCAAGTTTAAATTTTGACTTATCTTTTTTATTTTGACAGTTGTTAGAAAAAAGCTCATGCCGTTGGAGAGACAAGAGAATATCTAATAAAAAGCCTCTTTATACGACTCGAAAGCCACACCGTTTAGACGCAAAACTGGAATTAAAGTTTTTGTTAGCAGTAAAATCGGTTTTTGGAAGCAAAAATAGTACATATTTCGAATATTCTGATGCATTTTTTTTTATGGTCAAACATAATTAAGCATTATAGGAAAAAATCCTTTAGGGCACTCTGGGAGTGGTGCGTGTGCGCAAGAAGCGATTCACGTTGGTTTTGAATCGTTGGAGGTTATATTCGTTGGGAAAAACGACCTCGGGATGAAAGTATTCTTAATTAGTGAAGTTCGAGGAGTACTAAGCTTAACCACATATGGATAGGCGGCAGTGGTTCGTCGTGTATTTCTGATATTCGCCGCTATGGGCGGAATTAAGAGGGCAAGGTCAGCCGTGCACTTTCCATGAAAATATCTGTAAAAGAGAGTCAAATCCCCAACCTGTCTTCGATGTTCTAGGCTGTCGAGGTTCTTAGTCAGCTCGTGGTCTCCAATCAGACGAATGGCCCTCCTTTCGATGGAATCCAGTAGCCGAAGAGTATGTTTGGTGGACAGTGATGGTCGAATCTGGGCTTTGTATAGTGTCAAAAGTTGTTGAGGTATGTACAACTTTCTGGTTCGGAAGAGTACACCAAGTTTCTGAGAAGCTATTTGGCGATTGCCACAACGTGGTTATGCCAAGACATATTTCCTCCCAGATTGACGCCCAGCAAATTAATAGATGAAGCCAGTGGGATTGAGTGTCCGTCCATGACTATATCCGGTTCTGTAATGTTAACCTTTTTAGAGAAAACTGCTGCCTGGGTTTTTTCGCGTCAAATTCGATGATTATCCAAACCCTTGTATAATAAACCACGCTAGTGGGTCTAATTTATTTTAATTTAACTGGACCTGCACCTAATTAGTAAATTATATAATAGTATGTACATTTCGCCGGCTAATTAGAGCCTGATTCATCAGCTGGTCAAATGGATCCGGCATTTCTGTTTTTTCGACATGACGATTTTAAATGTAGGGTTTCAACTCGGACATTATTTCGATATTTTCTTGCGTATTTTTACAATGAAATTACAGAACTTAAGTATTGGAGCTGTAAAACATATTTTGCCTCTTAAAATCCTAATTATTTCCTAACCAGCATACCAGTTTCGAACTGCTTTGTTCATCGGTATATACCCAACCAAGATTTCTTTCTTTATAAAAATTTTAACAATATTGTCACTGCAATTATTTTGAGCTTCAAGCTGCTCTATAAATTTGTCGTTCTGTCTACCATTAAAGTGATCTATAAATGTAACGAAAACACGCGATATTGTAACTATGTTACCTTTAAAGAGCTTTTATAAAACTATTATAGATCATAGATTTCCCTTAACCTAATATCAGTTTAATTTTAATGCATTCTGTCATAGATAATGAAACCTTTTGAAGTCACACAGCGATACGTGGATATTCTGAATATATGCTGGTCACTTACCTTATTAAAAATAACATCTGAATTCCTTATGAGTCGATGACTATCCCAAATTATGTTGCAACCCCAACATAACCTTGAACGTTGTTTCATATTTTTTGTTCGCATTCCGTTTTCACTTTTATGTTGTACAGTATGTACTTCTACATACACGTACGCTTCAAGAACTAGTGAAGTAATTGTTTTACGGGGATCTCTCGGCAAGTTTTCACCCTATATACAGCATCCGGATCGTCGCGTTGTTATTGTTACCTTACAAATGTCAATCATATTTGAAAACATCAAAAATGGAAAGAAATAATTCCGATTCCGAAGAAGAAAACTCATTTCAATGCGCTCCAGACGGAATAATTAATAAAGCCAATGAAGCAACACAAAATTTATTGCCTGAAAAATCTAAGGACGCCTACAAAAAGGAATATATGTTTATTAAATTGCATTGAACCAAAAGCAAGTGAAGAAAAGAACATCGGCGATCTTATTTTCAAGAATGTTAACACATTTTCAAATCTTCTACTTTATTGTTGTGCTATTCCAAGCAAAAATCAACATTCATTCTGAATAATTAAGTCGAAATAAGCAAATATCCCAGACTTGAATTCCTTAGTGACAGTTGATTCATATAATTAAAAGTGTTTTAAATTTTATTTAATTATATATATTAATTAAAATATGATTTATTGTTTAAAATATAATAATATTTCTTAATAAAGGTAACCAATTCCTAATGAAACATGTCAAGAAAATGTTTTATTACCCTTTTATCACTTTTCAAGTATAAATTTTACCTCCTCCTCAATAATGCCTTTACTCGTTCCAATCTGGCAAACCTATTCTATTGGTCTTATACCTGTGAGAAATATGTAATGGTAACCCATATGGTACATGTGAAAGGTCACCCACGCTTGTAAAAGTAATTCACATTCTACATGCATCTGTATCATGTTCATAAGTTCATTATAAAGACATTAACGAAAGAATAGGTTAGTTACATTTCCTTGTAGGCGGTTTTCATGAGCAATTTTATTAATCGTGAATACCCATAGCTATGGGTTTTGTATATAGCCATAAAGATGAAAAAAATGTGTAATAATAATTCCCAAAGGATTTTTATCTATGATTCATCGAGATTAAAGTACTGCATTAGCTGGGTCTACATATCGATAACGGCATTTTTAATTTCTGAAAGCCTTTATATTTTAATAATATTTAGAAATTTTAAAACATCACTGTTTTAATAATATAGAAATATCCATCATCAATACTCCATATTTACAGTCATTCAAGCTAATTTCCGGCTGTTTTTTGCGGTTGTATAGGCACTTGATCAGCCGATGGTAGTTTTGGTTGGTTTACAGAAACGGAATGTTGATTGTGATTATTTTGAACAGTTTCCATTCTGGGTATTTCTCCAAATAGACCTGCTCAATCAGCCATTTTGACAATGACGGTTATTCAAAGTTATAGATCTCTGTTTCGCATCTCCAATTCACCCTCATAGACATATAAAAGGGTAGATAAAACATTCCATTCATAAAGCACCATTTATTTAGAATCATACACAGTTCTACAGTTTCCAATAAGTTAGAAGAAGATGGCTTTTAAAAAATGGCACCGCTGTAATAAGGTCCGCGTTTAGATAATTTCGATCTAACATTAGTAATCGTTGTAGATGTTTTTTACAAAAATTCAAATAATATAAAGAAATAATCCATAGTTTTGCAATATTTACTTAAAATGTAGAATTAGCTATAGCTTGTCGTTTGGATCTGCGGCTACGCGGTATCCGTAAGGGGAAGGGAAGGTAACAGGCCGCAAGGACAATCCATGGTCGTGCTTATATTGTAAAATTAAATATAAAAATATTAAAATGTTAATTTTTTTGTGAATATAAATGAGTAAGTAGGTACTAAATGTTAAAATAATAAGAACGAAAAGTATTGGGAGAAACAGGAATGCAACAATTTATTTCTGAGAAACTCCCAAATTAGAACGTCGTAAAGTAGGTATAAAATAACAAAAAAAAAAACGATATAATCATTGATCTCTACTCTATGTCGTTATCGTCTTCACTATCTTCAGAGTCGGACTCAATGTCATCATTGCCGAGTGTAATTATGATGGGTTCTATTTCTTCCATCATGTAATCTGTCTCCCAAAATTTATTTTCAATACTAATAACATGCTGGCAAAATTTCTCCCAGTCAGATGGTGTAACTGACCTTATGGCCTCATCTAAGACCTCTTTCAGCTTGGTTAAACTGAAATCCCCTGATGTGTTTAGGTTCCGTATGTACCTTTTGACTTGAGCCCATGCCAACTCACTTGGGTTTAGCTCACACATGTAGGGGGGAGTTATAAGGGGATATGGCCAGCCTGTTTTATGATATTGTCAATGACATAGCTTTTTTTATCACCTCGAGGCTTGTGCAATTTTACAAGTTCAAAAAAGTCAAATTTCCTAATACCACATACCTATATCTCATATGTAAAATATTTGGTTTTTCAACCAACAATTTTCGTTTATTTTGGCATTTGCGAAAATAAAACCCATTGGCTTTTAAAAGTTTATGCAAAGCGTCTTTTCCATATGGAAAATCATTTTTTTACTATTTGATCTATTAATTATACTATACGTGTAACATCCACAACGCGCTGTCGCTGGTCAAAAATCAAAGCGTGTCTGGAGCATGGCAGTGCCATGTGTCTGGCGAATGTCTGCGGAGGCGTGTCCAAATCAATCGCATATTATATTTTCATCTCTGTTTAATGCCGTGAAACAAAATAGAGGCGGAAGTGATCCTATTAATCGACTAAATGTTTGGAGTAAATGGATATTCACATGTTGTCAGATTTGCTAGGAAATAGATAATTCAATTAATATTTTAATTTTGGCCGGCAATTAAAATTAAGCAGGTGTGAACATATTACTTAAAACTCAAAATACCTCTCAGTTTTTCAGTCTGAATAATAATATTTTCTAATTTTTTAACAATTAGGGGAAATTCTGTATTCAAGGGAGGTATAAATAATAAATTTCATAAAACCTACTAGATTTTTGGTAAGTAATTTGACAACATCGATAATATTTCGTCTGCATTCTTTAAATAGTTTTGGTAGCCGCAGAACGAAACGACCTGTTTCTGTACACCACTGCTTTACTTAAAAAAACATAACCTCATTATTCTCTCTTACCGACGAATCTGGGGTTAGAATAGTCGAATTTTTTACACATGCGAAAGGAGGTGCTGATGGCCAGGCTGATATAATCTTGGGGTGTGTTACTGTAATAGGGTGTTCAGGCTTGTTCGTGTGGTGTTCCTCATTACACCATGATTATTTGATTTAGTGACTGTCGTGATATGCTATGTGGGTTTGTTTGCCTTATTACAGACCCTAAATGCCAACAGTTCAACAATATCTCTGAAACAAGAAATAACTCAAAGAAAATATAAAATGTAATAAATAATGCATTATTAAACTTCACTGACCTTTGCGTTCTTCAAATAAAGATAAACAGCATAGCGGGAATCTGATCACGGTATGGTGCAATTTGCCACGTTAGATAAGAATAATAATTCTTATTCGGCATGCATCTGTATCATTTACGAAAACATTAAAATGGCATCAAAGAAATGACAGCTTAAATGCATTTGTAATTGCGTGCACAAATAATAAGATTCCTCGTAATTTTACCTGGGGCTATAATTTATAACGTTTGTGTATGAATGGATTGTAAATGTTTTTAGGTACTTTACTGTGATTAATTTTCATTCAAGATTCGACGTAAAGTCGAGTTTGATTTGCAGGATGTTACACTCCCCGACGATATATTCTGGACAAAGATAATGATCATTATACAGGTAGTAACAAAAGTGACTTTTCTTCTCGTAATTTTTTGGCGCCCAGTGGATAACAATGATTTGGGCGAGTTCATTAACATTAATAGCAATGTGCTATTAGAAGATGATAGTGACCCCATTCCTAGCGATTATGTAGTCCAAACTGAAACCACATCACTATCTGACAACTCTGATGAAGAAGTTGAATGAAGTAATCAAACAAATGTCACCAATTATCAACAAGCCATCAGTATGGTAAATAATTATAAGAATATGCAAAGAATAGAGGTGACTCTACAGCAATGGAATTGTTATCAGACTTGGAATTACGTTTTCTAGATTGCAAGTATAAACCGCAAACACGTCAAACTACGTTATTAGATTTTTTAGTACTACATCCTAACTAAAACTAGTGTATTTTTGTTATGTTATGTTTATTTGTACATACATATACATAGTAATAATTTTGCATTTACCTAAATATTACCTAATAACAAATTTCCCATGGGCGGACACATTTAGACGGTCCCGTAGACTGTATCACCTTTTCTTAACACAATGTTTTTTAGTATACGTCATTATCTGCTTTTTAAAAGAAAATAAAAGTTTTTTAAAAAAATATTGCAGTTTTTTCAATTTTATTCACAATTCAGAACATTTTATCGAATAGCATAAACAAAGAGAAGTAATAAATGGTTTGGCATTATTAACAGTCGAGCTGCGAAATGATTACTTGGTCAGCAAGATTTTACAATTGGTCAGTAGGTCCCAGGGCACTGTCAATTTATGTAACTTTCTTGTGTTTTCTTTTGCCGAATACAGAGGTAAATCGGCTACAAAAGGTGTAGTGGGGTCGGGCTTTCACTTGTTTTCCCAGGGCACTGTCGCGATTCAGAAATGTTTGCTATCCATAAGTTGCTGACCAACTAGCCATTTTGGCTGACCGATTACATTTTTCTGTTCGCAAAAATAAGAATATTTTGCTAACCAGTTAAATGATACCCATAAACAAATATCCAAAAAAAATGCCACGTCACATTGTATACGCGCTATTAATTTTTGGATATTTGTTTACGATGCCCGATAAAATCATATAATGTCCTGAAGTGTAAATGAAATTGAAAAACTGCAATACTTTCTATGGAAATTCGTATCTTTTAAAAAACAGATAATGCAGTAAATCATAAAAACATTGTGTTAAGCAAATGTCACACTTCAAAACCAAGCATAATAAAGCTAAATTATACCGCTCAATTTATTATTATTTACAGTAATTTTGTTACTGCCTGTATAATGATCATTATGAACCCGAACAAACCCAACATGAATAGGAATTTTGCTTCTAACCCCATCAAAAAATGTTGCTTCTTTTTAATTTTGTTTATACGCCTTTTTTATTTTTGTTCAAATAGTTCTGAGGACGGTTTAAATAAAATGAACCGAAACGTTAACTGAAAATTACTACCTGTAATTTAATAATAAATTTATTTTTAATTATGACGAATGGGAAGAAGCTTTGTTGAGTTCAATTGTTTTTATCATGGCATATTTGATACTTGTAACATTTTATTAAATTGTAAAAGTATTGCCAACCCAAAAAGAAAATATTAATTCAAATGGAAAAAAAAATCTACTATATTTTTTAAGTTTTTCAGACTTTAAAGACCCAAATAGAAAAAGTATTATAAAATACACGATTCATAAGACAACTAGAGCACTTGTACTTTAGAAAACGACCCACGTGCTCTAAGATAATGTCTTATGAAGCTTGTATCTTAATATACTATTATATTAGAGTGACGCAAATCACCATAACTCAAAAGGGTAATTATTATTTTATCCGATTTTAAATGTAAAATGTAAAAAGTTTTTTCTCTCGTCGTCGTTTTTTAGCTTTTAAAACTTTTTAAAAATGTCAAACGAAAGAGTGAGAGAGAGTACAGACAATAGTTACAATTACCTTATATTTCGGTGAAGCCGATTGAAATATTTTTGTTACCGATTCCATTACGACTTAATAAAAATTCCTTAAAAATATTTAATCCATATTTTAATCGACACATTTTTTTCACCTAAATAATTATTGCAAAAAATCCACGGTTCTCGTTTTAGATAGAACCGTGTAATGATTGCAATGATTTGCATGTTTCGTACAAAATCACTTTAACAGTAAATGGTAGTGTCACATTTATTTAAAATTTCCTCTTTTATGCGAACTGCGGTGTCAGTGACTGCTATTAAAATCGCATCAACGGTAAATTCAATATTCCTGAACGTCTTAAAATGGGAATATTTTCAATGTATGTAAGTATCCATAAGTAAAGTACGTTTCGCACTCGTTCGATTACCTGTAATATACTACACATAGATTCAATAGTTTTGCATCACTCTGATTCTCGAATAAGTAATTACGTCATCGCGAAAATATACTAAATATTAGTTCATTGATAAGTTTAAAATAAAAATCAATGAGTTTTAAAATTTTTTATTTTACCACAACATTTTAAACCTTCCAAAAAAAAATACTTAACAAAAGTAAAATTTATTTATATTGTATAATTTGTGAAATTTAAACCGGATTCAAGAATGCGTCTTCTTAGCGTAGAGACGGATACGCGAACTCCAATTGCATGCGTAACAGCTCTCTGAAGTTGTGGGACTGGCATAGTACGATTTCTCCGAATTGTTAACGTAATATAGCGGTTCTGCTGTTCGTTACTGACATGCTTTCTAGCACTTCGTGGTCTGTCTCGCACAGACAGACATGCGAGATACATCACTTTGAAAACCCCCTATTCTTTCAGCAACAAATCTTTGGGAATGACCTTCCTCAACTAAAGCTACTATTCTTGCACGATCAATTTCAGATATTACTCGGCGATTCATTTTTACACACTGAACCGAAAAATTTAACTGGCCAGCGCCAACAAAATACAACACTGAAAATGTTATCTTAAACAAATGTCTTGATAATATTTTTTTTGCTACAAAAAATGGTATCGTTTTAACTGATAAACATATATAACAACATTTATAAAAAAAATTAATTCCTGAAATTATCTTAACATGCCGATGTACGGGATAGAAAGTTGGGGGTATGATGTTTTTATGAGTAAGAAATATGAATTTGTAACAGGGTGTTTAGTGCAAATGCAATTGCAGAAATATCTCGGATCAATGTAAAAATCTAACAATCTTACCGTCTTTTTTATAGTTCGAAATTCAAAGGTAAAAGCAAAAGTTAGAGAAAAAGAATACCTTAAACAAAGAAATATTATTTTTCTTTCACTCCTAAATACATATATCGGAACATTTTTAGGACCTTTAACTTTGTTTCAGCTGGAGATTCGACGAACAGCGATCCTGCAGTCGAATTACGGGAAGAAAAATATGAAATCCGCATCGAACGATCCAATGCCGGCCTCGGTCTGTCTATCGCTGGAGGCAAAGGTTCCACTCCCTTCAAGGGCGACGATGAGGGCATCTTTATCTCCAGGGTAACGGAAGGAGGACCGGCGGATCTGGCGGGATTGAAGGTGGCGGATAAGGTGCTGAAGGTGAACGGGTTCGATGTTAAAGATGTGTCACATTACGAGGCGGTGGAGGTGTTGAAGGCATCGGGGCAGACGTTAGTTTTGGAAGTGAGTAATAATTGGTTGTTGAAAGATGGATAACATAAATCCTGTTCAATGTTCATATGATTATTATTAGGATTAGCAGTGAGCTCATTATTATTTAATGATTTGATTAGATTAGAGTTTAAGTACATATTATCTGTTTAAAAATAAATTGAACATCAGACTCATTTTTGTAAGGGTGGTCATAGGAAAATTATATAATTTGTTCATTACGATTGTGGTATTAGTTGAAGGTAGTATCTGGGAATCTTGTTGGTGGAGATAGTAAAAATCTATTATCATCAGCTGAACGGTTGGAAAGCTTCCCCTAAGTTGTCTGCTTTTCTTTTAGATAACCAGGGAGGTAACCAGATTGGTCCGCATCAAACCGGATATAACAGGAAACAAGCCGGAGACTTATCACATAACGCCGCCTCCTCCTCTGCCGCCCATCAATACATCCGTGGACACGAAGAAGGTCCTCATCCATACCACGCTCATTCGTGACTCGAGGGGCTTGGGATTCAGTATAGCCGGGGGAAAAGGTAGCCAACCGTTTAAGGTAAGCAAATACATTTCTTTCGCACAAATATAATTTCTGTTTCATTTTATAAGACGGTGATATTCAGTTGTTCATTGATTAGAAGCATTTGGTCAGATATTAAAACAATTAGTCATAAATGCTAATCCGGCTTTAACATGTCTCAATTATTTAAAAAAAAGAACTTATTTTTACGACCTGTTTAAAGTAATTTCATGTTGACCTATCCTGGAATATAATTTAATTTAATCTTATTACTTTTAAATTAATTTTACGAAAACGTATGCTCTCGTAAATAGTTTCGCAAATTTAGTTTAAAAATGATTTTAAACAATGAAGTTATACGGAAAAGACCAATGTGGTCACTTTTTTTTGGAGTATTTTAAATTCCAAAGGAATAAAGTCATCTTAATAGACACGGTACAGTATTTTTAAATCAAAGATAAATTAACTTTATTTACGTCCCTGGATGCGCCTCCACTGTACCGGGAATATTGGGACGGCGCAATGTCCTATATTGATTTCTGTTCAGTGCAGTAGACAAAAAATATTTTTATTAATTTAATCTTGTGATTCGTTCCTAAAGGTGCAAAAGGAACGGCTTTAATATACCGGAAATATCGTGATCTATTGGTAAAAGGCCTGTGTTAATATACATACAGTTGGAGAAGTTTAGAACGCGTAGTATTTAGTTAATTAAAATCACTTTGCCTAAATAATAGTGGCTGTTATATTGCTATTTTTCTTTGTGATTAGGAAGCTAACGCCTGGTTGAAGAAAATTAGGTTACTTTTCCATATGGAGTCCTGAGAACAATCTATATCCTGATACTTTTTTCTCCATATGACTCTTGATTTTCAGCTGCCACAAGGGGTGTAAGGTTTGCTTAACCTCAATGATTTCAACATATTTTTGTGTGTTTTTTTTTCTTTTAGTAAATGTGATTATTTTTCGTATTTATTTCTGGAGAAATAAGCGGATAAGTATTCTTGGAACTGTTAAATATTATAAACACGTAACCAATTTTTGTAAAATTATGAAAATGAATGTCAATAAAAAAGCTGCTGGCCATACGAGAAATTTTTAGATAAATTTCGAAGTGAAATATTTTTTATACTAATAGAGATAGACTCGTGCGGTTTTTAAGAGATTCTTCCAAATTTCATGGGCAAGAGTTTGTTTCGATCGTGAGACCTATATGAAATTGGAACTGTTGCATACAGGGCGTTTAGTAAACACATTACAATTTGTCAAAATTGCATTGCTTTCGAAAACTTGCGAAAATTTTTTTAGCTGTTGGATCACCACACGCGGATGAACACTAGACAAATTACAAAAACCAATCTGGGTGATTTGATCGAATCTTTAATATTCATCAAAATAAATTAGTTTTTTTTACGAAAGTGTGAATTAAAACCTCTACACAACGCTTGCTCGAAACCACATTTATAAGGTATATCTTTTGTTTTAAAAAATAGCGAAAAACAACTACTGTTAAACAAAATTACGGGTACGAACTGCTATACATTTAAATTCTACATTAATTCCTAATTTATGAAATAATTCTGCAGGCCTCTCAGAAGTTAAAAGGGTATCTGGGAAACCAATTCTGAGCATGAATAGTTCTATACATTTTTTTTTGTCAAAGATTCGATAAAACCATCCAAGTCGTTTTTTGCAATTTGTCTAGTGTTTGTTTGCTAAAAAAATGCGAAGTTTTCGAAAGCAAAGAAATTTTGACAAATGGTAATTGCTTTAATAAACATCCTGTATGCAACAGTTCCAATTTCATTTAGCTCATGATCGAAACAAACTCTTACCGATGAAATTTGCAAGAATCTCTAGAAAACCGCAGAGATAAAGATCTCTATTGATATAAAAAATATTTCACTTCGAAATTTCTCTAAAAATTTGTAGTATCCATTTCGTCTGGCCAGCAGGTTAGTAGCAGCATTGCATTTTCTGGCTCTTTATGGAAAAATATATACGTGTAATTTTACATTAATGTTTGCTGCTTTTTCTCATCTGCAAAATTTGTCCTAATTTTGTGGATGTGGATCATTTTCATACCGTTTACGGTTAATATAGAATCCTGTATTATCGTAATTTAATTGATTCGTTGCACACAATTTATGGCAAAACCTGTATTTATGCCGTTAAAAATAAACATGCAAAACTAGTATAATTTAAGCTATATTTATATATAAGTTATATTTTATGACTAAACGTATTATACAGGGTGTTCCTTAATGACGTGCTAATATTTCAGGGTGTGATTCCTTAGGTCATTTTATAAAGAAAAGTGCATATGAACATATATCCGCAACGGCTTAAAAGAGGATGTTGAATTTTTATTTTTTAAATTGTTATTTTTTAATATCTCCGAAAGTACTTTAAATAATATTTTCAATTTTGGTATGCGTTAATAGGATATGGAACTACACATTTTAGTTAGAAATGTGATTCTATCGGACCACCAGTGGCGTCTCTGCAAACATGTCCTCTGATATTTTTTACAAGAAAGATGGTACGCCACTGACATTTTTCCATGTGGATATTTTTCTGATTAGCCTGGTCAATTCTAGATAAAAATGGTCTCTTGAGTTTTTCTCAAGGAATACGCTGGGAATGTTTGAAGGAGTGGACAAATCGATGCGAAGACAGGCGTAAGCATGCCTTTTAAGTAAGGTGGCCATTTCCAACTATTTTTATAAAACAAAATTTATCATTAATTATTTTATCAACGTTAATAATAATGAGTTTCAATATGAATTTAGTGGTTTTGATCAAGAACGGTGCGTCTGACGAGAAAAACTCAAGGGGTCGTTTTCATGCAGAATTGACCAGGCTAATCAGAAAAATACCCATATGGAAAAATGTCGGTGGCGTAACATATTTTTTGTAAAAAATATGAAAGGACATGTTTGCAGGGACGCCAGTGGGGGAACAATTGACTAACTTTTCTAACTAAAATTTGTAGTTCTATATCCTATTAACACATACCAAAATTGAAAATAATATCTAGTAAGTACTTTCGGAGATATTAAAAAATAACCATTTAAAAAATAAAAATTCAACACCCTGTAGCAAAAAATTTAAGCCGTTGCGGACATATGCTCATATGAACTTTTCTTTATAAAATGAGCTAAGGAATCACACCCTGAAATATTAGCACGTCATTAAGGAACACCCTGTATATTAAAGAACTATATTTTATAAAATTTTCAAGTCTAGAGAAAAATTGAATATAAGTGAGAATTCGAATAAAAATTTAAATGGGTTATTTATAGAGTTGTATTTTTTTTTCAGGCCGACTCGGACGCCATCTATGTCTCTCGAATTACAGAAGGTGGCGTTGCCGACCGGGATGCCAAGCTCGCACTAGGAGATCGTGTCATCTCGATCAACGGCGTCGATCTTACCGGGGCGTCGCACCAGCAGGCTGTCAATCTTCTTACCGGGCTCGAGCGCTTCGTGCGCCTAGTTGTTGAGCGCGAGGTAAGCTATAATTTCAAGCTTCTGAAGCCGAATAAAATTCCGTAATCGTAATAAAATGACGAGTAATAACGCTTGGTTTCTTTATTTCTAGGTACCAGTCGATGAACCAGTACCGCCTGGCGCGTCGCCATCCCCCGGTGCCCAACAGAGTCCCCGGCTGTTCGGATTACCCAAGCCCTATACAGGGTTATACAGTGCGAATAGTTATATGGCAAACCGTCCCTTCAGTTACAGGAGATCCGTAGAGAGCGATATTAGTAAAAAGGTAAGAAAACCCCGATTTGAAGGGTAGGGGAATGGATGATTCTCTTTTGGGTCTCGTAGAGGAAGCCTACATGTCTTTTTTTTTAAATCGACCGCCTAGAAACTTGGAGTAACCGAACACCATAAACATATGTTAACAACTGTAATGTAGGTCAATCCTGCCATTGTTTTGCGATGTTGCCAAACCATTGCGCGTGCTCCGACTTACCGTCGTTTGTTACAACGATGAGGTGCGATGGAACGCCTCTTCACGTTTGATCAGGATCGACGCGGTAGCCTTGTTCCCTTCAAATCGCGTATGTTAAACATTTAAGGTGCTCTTACTCAATAAATATGATGGAAAACCATTGACTTGAAACAAACATGGACCGAGTATTTCTATCTACTTTGTACACGTCAATATGACGCCTGTTATTACGAAAATAAATACAACAAAAGCGAGATTAGGATCTGTAGAACCCCATCTCTTTTTATCTTCTGTCTGTTTCTGTTTTCATTGTGACAGGTGATCGGTTTGATTTGTTTTGGTTAGGAAAAACAAACAACCGACGGACGTGACTCACAAGTTTTTTATCCAGTCTAGGGCAGAATTGGCACACTGTTGCCATATTGAGTTAAGAATTACTGTTTTTTCCACAAACAATACTTAAATATAAAACGCAAACACTGAAAAACTACAACAGTGTTAATCCGGTAGTGTCAGCCGTGAGAGCAGATATGAAAAACGGCCACTTCAATAATGACTTTATAAAAACTAGGTCCCGAACGCTTTGGTTTGTCTAATTAATAAACAACGACGAAGAAAAATTGTTAAAATTGATATAAATAAAAGTAAGAGTACTAGTCTGGCTTAACTGCAAGTTGAAACTCGACGCCTTTTAAGTAGAAACTAATACTTTGGAAATATTCGATACTAAACCGATGGGCTCGAATTATTATATTAATAATATTAGATATTGATAAAGAAAATTGATACTTATAGTTAATAATCCAGATCACTGGATTTTGATGCTATCGGTTTTCAATAGTTGTTACCAAGAGATTTTAGAATATTCTACTTTCGTGGAAAGTTGGTTAAGATTTTACTTTCTAGTATTGTTTGTCCTATTTTATGTGAACGTTTCTGTGTGAAGAGCCAGGGGGGAAAATGTATAAAAACCATAGGCGTGCTCAAGCAATAATTTATTAAGTAGAAATAAATAAATACAATGTGTTGATTCTGCAGTTGGGATTCTCAAAACTATAGTTTTTTTCTCAAAATTTCCTTCTGACTGGTATTATTATTTAGTTACTAGTCCTCTCTCCTTTACATACGTAAATATTAGCCACGATTTATTTTGCTTGACTGTTCAAAGGTTTATTACTAATTATTATCTGATCTATCGCGTAATTGATAAAAAAAACTAACGCCGGTATAATAAACAAACACAAAATTTCTCTCCGCTTTTGACACCACTATAGAGACAAATTTCTGTGCGTTTTAACGGCGCTAGGAAGAGCGGAACTACATAAGAAATAAAATTAAAGCAAATGTATTTTTTGTTTGAGTATAAGATCTCAAATTTGATAAAACGCATTTAATGATATATTTTATGAAATATATCTTGAATTTATTTGGATTTGAGTCAATTTTGATCTAATTATCTCTTGTCAGCTTAACGAAAGGCTACGAACAAATCTTACATGGTTTCACCCCTTAGCAGGAAACAGACTAAAGCTACAGCGTTGCCATATGTCTGAAGACAATGAATAGAGTTTTATTATTTTCATTTTAATATTATGGAAAATGATCATTTTGACACATCTTCACGTTTGCCTAGATGGATTTGATATCACTATGCATAATATTATGTTAAAATGTATATTACTGACGTTTACTTATTCTAATTGGAAATTACCACATATATATAACCATTATATTGCCAATACGAACGTTCCAAAATATAAAAAGTGTCCTCGCTATGGGAGATGGCGCGGAGTTTGCGCAGTAGGGTGGAAATTTTATCGATCGCGTCAGAGCCGGCCCGACATTATTTGTTTGTTGTTATTTGTCGCCATCTTTGGTTCTGGAAGCTTTTTCAAATTACAGAATAAAAAGTGGTTCATCCACATTGTTGTCGGTATAACAATTTTTGTGAAGGAGTTTTTAATTTGTGGTGATTCGATTCGCTGTTTGGTAGGTTAGTACTTGTTTTGTTTAAGATGAAAGGACACAAGTGCATGGTGCTTTTTTGCAAAAGTCGTGCATCAATACCAAGTATAAAGTATTTCAGGTATATACATATATACGAAAATATTTTGCTTATGACATTATCCGATCTTCCGAACCGAATTTCTCTAAAAAGCTTGTAAAAACAGAAGAGAGTGTCACTCGTAGATAATATATATGTGGTCGCTACCTAACCTTAAAATTAATTTTTTTTTTATTTGATGCATTACTAGCTGATAATAATTCCCAAAATAGTCAATATAGTCATTCATTCTTAATTGTTGGTTTGGAAAAAAGTGAGGTTAAGAAACATACGACGTCGGATGAAAGTTAAAATAAAGCCCATCGTGTCGATTGTTAAAAATATTCACCAAAAGTTTACACCAATCAGGACACTGTCGAATCATCATATTGTCAGAAATCGTATGCATGGAACGCTGTCTTAAATCGAACTAATCGAGATTTTGATTGCAATATTTTTTGCCTAACTAACCAGTGAAATTTCCATTAAAAGTTGAAGTCCGGTCCTGTCGAATGTTTACTTTCACAAGGAAGTTTCCGAACTGCGCAAACTCACTATTACCCCTTCGATGCCCATAGCGGCGACATAATTGCAGTTGGTATTAGCAGTATATGTGGAAATTACATGATTCTTTTCTGTTAACGATTTTACTCGACTAACGGCAGCGCGCAAGTAATTTTTTGCTCGCATTCCTCTCAATGTTCAGAAACGGCCGGACATGCAATATGTGCTATTTGGAGACGGTAGTATTTTTTCTCCCTGTGTTTTACCCACACCTAACCTATAACAACAAATCATTTTACTGTATTAACTGGATGGTTAAAATATCACATTGGTCAATCAACGACGGCAATCTTAAAAGACATTGAACTTGAAAAAATAAATAAATAAATAAATACTTTTTAATGGTTGGTCACCGATCGGCTAATTGACTCGCTTAACTTAATAGACCTTAACCATGATAATGACATTGGGTAAGGACGAGAGCAATTTAAATCATTTTAAATTGGATTTATCTGCTCTATAAAATCTGATAACAGGACGAGATAAATCAGATATCGTCGCGGAACGATTCAAAATAGATCCGCTGATATTTTTATTTTATTGTTGTAATATTAATTATCATTTATAGATGGCAACGAGTACTGTTATCGTCAATGGACCATATTCTACCCCAATTAATTGTCGAATATTCACTAATGCACGACCAAATTAATAATGAACCAATCTTGAGGATTTTGTTAACTGACAGAGAACAGATTTTGTAGTTTATGAACAGAGTAGTTTACGTCCTGATAGTACGGGGTAGTTCATAAAATCTGCATGGATGTAAATTTCCTAAAATTTATGTTTGACATATCTCACATAAAAATTGGGGGGCCACTGGCCCAAAAGTATCGCCATGCCACACGAGGTAACAAGCAAATTATCATTTATTGAGACTTTATTTGGGGAAATGATTTTTATTTGTAATTTAGCAGAAGCCAAAAGTGATAGAATGTCGCATTGCCTGTTTACGAAATATTTTTTCGACAATATATTTGTTTGTTACCTCGAGTGGCATGGCATACTAGGGAATCCATTCCTCGAAATTCGCGGGATTTGCGGGATTCGATGTGGGTGCTGTATGTTAATAAAAAGTTGTTTTATGCAATTAGAAACAAAGTAGAGTAGCAGGAAAATATTTATTGCATATAGGTACAATACAATAGTACGACTAGTTTAACGGTTACATGTTACATTGATTTTGAAAGTATTTTCGGAGAAAATATAGCATGTTTAATGTTTCATCTTTTGATCTTATTTTATTGCATATGTATCCTGCGGCTGAAAACGCACGTTCAGCTTGGACACTTGTCGGCGGAATAGATTTTACACAATTTGTGGCCCTCTGATTCGAATAGTTGGCGCATATCGGTCGATGTGATAAACTTTCCAATGGGTATACCATCTTTAGCTACCATTCGAGACACTCTTTCCTCCATCGAAACTTTTTTCTCAGATGAAAAAACATCTGTAATTGTCATTTTCTTAGGTAGCACAGAAGAACATCTGAGCGCTTAGTAATAGAACTAAACGAACTACCTGTTGGTACTAGCTTTCATTTCTTGTGTTATTTTATCAATATCAACACTACCGCTGCTGCCCTGGACTTTCAAATTAATATTATGCTTTGTTTCTAAGTTGGTGTGAAGACCTTTGGTGGAACGAACAGAGATTTTGATAATGTCTACTTAATAACTTACATTTAGCTGTAAGACCATCTTCAGACTTTAAAAAATAATTCCAAACTAAACTTGAACCTTTATTGTCTTTGTAAACTACACTGACACTAATTTTTGTGATTGCTGTTTAAATTCCATGTATTATATTCAACCACTTGATAAATGTCACTAGATACTAGTAGAACAACGCCCTTACTTTCGCCCGTACTCAAGAAAACTGTTCTGTTTAACGTATTTTCAATAGCACGACATGGCGGGAAAATCCCCGACGCGTTGACAAAAATACCGCCGATCATTGTTTGCTATCCCGCAAATCCCGCGGATCCGCGGGATCGATGGGCTCAGTTTTGCGGGATTAAAGTTTGGGTGCGGGATTGGATTCCCTAGTCGATACTTTTGGTGCAGTATCTAACCCAGATATGTCTCAATTGGTTGTGTTTTTAAGAAATAAATTGAAATCAATTTTATGTAAGAAGAGAAAAATAAACTAGAGATGGATGATGGATGGTTACTATCCAAAAATCTAGTTAAAAAATTATGATTTTTTTTCTCTTTTATCTACATTTTTTCTTTTTACAAATTTTTCGTAATTAAATTTAATTTATTAACGTAATTTTCATATTTAAAAACTTTTTTTCGGCTACAATGCTTATGTATAATTTTTTTTCGACTGAAGACGAAAGTATGTGCCTCTGAACTATTTTATTACGCTAGTGGGGCAGACTATAAGTTGCTTTTCCTCTTCATAATTTATCACAACTGAGAGATGGGCTACTTTAAAAAAATGTATATAAATAAGACGTCAAATTTAAATTTTAGGAAATTTACATGCATCTAGATTTTATGCGCAACCCCGTACAATTAGACCTATCAGGACCTAAGATGCAGTTTAAAGTTAAATATGTATTAATAAATTTATAAACGTTTTGTTCGTTTCTGACAGAATAATTATTTTATAGAGAGGAAATGGACATCCGATACACAATTATTGCTACTTTTGGCTATAAATTAATGCGGGCAGGTGTTTCTTTTGTATAAACTATGCGTTTAAAAGTGCCTCATTTGCATTAATAAATTGAACTAATGCTACCGGAATGACAGTCACTGTACAGTTTCCTTTTCCTTGTCATTAATTTGTCATAACTCTTTATACTTGGCGATTTTTTGTATCCACACCTATGTTTCCTGTTTGGTAACCATGAATCTAACTATGAGAGATGAATCTTCGGGAATGTACGTGGTGTACTAGAAATGTTTTTCCCTAACCGTGTACATATTTTCCCTTATGGCCTATTTTTGAAGAAAACTTATCTAGTGCCCTTTGTATACAGGGTGTTGTGGAAATGACGTATTATATTTAATTGGGTGACTCCTGCAGTGTCCTAGAGAAGCGCTACATATTTTTTTTCCAAATCGAGCGTTTAAAAAGTGGGGTAATTCACCCATAAACCCACAGGTCACTCCGCGGCACAATTATATTACACTGCCCACCTGTGTAATAAACACAGATTCTTATAAAAATAAATATTTATCTTACTTAGAAATTAAATCCAGGCCGCCGACACGAGTAAGGAATCTAGGGCAGAGACACCTTCAGTTCTTTTTTCTATGGGAAGAGGTTTATGCTCATCACTTGCCCTGATGCTAGTGTGGGACTGCATAATAAGCTTATACCCACTAAACCCCATTTATTTCCAATCTCAGAACATAACCGGCGTATCGTTGAGAGAAAAAAATACATAGTGAAACAGAACAAATTACACTAAATCACTTAAAGAAACACACAGACACCCACACACCCACAAATTAGTTTTTTTTGAAGATATGCACCTATTATCAGATTACACAAAAGCACTAAACACTAACGCATAATTACACTATCGCACACATAGAACAACAGCACACACAGAAAATAGGATACAAATTATTTCGCAATAGAAAGTCAGAAATAATAAAAACGCTAATGGACCTAAAACAATTTTTAATACTTTAATGAAGAATGATGAAATAATTATGTTGACAACAACAGGGCCTCCCCTTCAGTCTTAACATAGACGAGTCCAACCAAGGGTGGAGTGCTTCGTACATATTCGGAAAAATAGCGCGGTTGCCATTTCCGAGACAATAATTATACAGGAAAGTAATATTACAGAAGGAAATTCCGCAATTTATGAATATAATCTTATAAAACATCGAAAGTGACAACGCTGTATTTTAAAATATTTCCAAATAACGCAATATCGATCGACCGAATAAACCCGAAACAGACTGAAACGTGTAGCTACTAGAAATTTTTAGATGTTAAATACCAATGTATAAAAAAATTATATTATTTCCCAGACCACCGGATCAAGCTTTATACAATAAGGGCGTATTTTTGTCTACACAGTAGCACTTTAAAATACTAATTCAGATTGAATGGTACTTAGATGTGTTCATGAGATGCATACAAATTTACGCGAAAACTAATGTGAATTTGTGCTTTTGTTTTTGTGTTTTGTGAGGTTATTGTGCCGGTTTTTGTTTGGATTATGTACTTGGTGTTTTTTATAAATTAAGTTAGTTTTAAATATGGCCGAAAAGGGAAATAAAATTGCAGTTTTTTTTCTAAAGGATAAAGTGGTATTTAAGTTGTTCCGTTTCGACGGGTGTCGTTCGAATTGAACAAATGAGAGCATACCTGACCATTTATAAACGCCGCGGCGGTTGGTTCGGGTCAGTTCAAGTTTATAAATCAGATATTGTTTCCCAGCGAACTGAGCTGAACGTAGAAGTTTATAATAATGTACCCTGAAAAATAAACAACTTCCAATATGTCAAACGGTTATTGACTTTCTAAAGAGTGACAACACTGCTCAAAATTCACTGACGTTTTCCGCCATATGTTGTTTTCTCCCAGTGTCACCACATGCTTAATTTTGGTTTGACGTCAGGTCATGTACAGGGCATATTAAATTAAAGCGCCATTTTTGGATATTTTTCTTCAATTTGTTTTCATCTCAGGAATTGCCGGTTTAAATATAATACGTCATTTCCATAACACCCTATATATCTGTTTATAGAACTAATAGCTTCCTTATTTGTTTCAGAGCGAATCTCCTGAACCGATTAAACCGACCCCGTTGAACACACCTTCCCCGCTCACCGCGAAGAACAATCCCGTCACCGAACTTCCGAAAACAAACGGAATCGACCATCGGTACACCGCCAACAACCAGTCCGCCACCATCACGCCCACCAACTCCGAGGTTCCGAAGCCCGCGCCTCGTCGTCTAACCAGCCAAAGTAGTTCGGAAACTTCGATTCCACCTAGTAACGCGCAGAAGCAACCGTCCCCCACGATGACAAATAATAATCACAAGAAGGCGACTCCGACGTCATCGCTCGATAACGACGAACAGGTACTGCCAAGGCCTATCACCAACGAGGATTTTCAAGCCATGATCCCTGCCCATTTCCTATCCAAAAACCCTCCCTCCAACAGCTCCCCCACGTCCGATTCGGCCACTGGCAACGCCGCCGCGTCCGTTACCACGGTAACGATACGGAAACCGGATCCGATCGAACTACCCCCCTCGCCGACCGGCCCGGGAAGAGTGACTGAGACAATCACAAAAAGCACGTTCACGGAGACGGTGGTGACGCGCATCACGGACAATAAGTTGATGGCGGCACTGATCATTGAGGTACGCAGGGGGAGGGGTGCATGCTCTCCCCCTCTGACCCTTATCCACATTTATTTACTTTTGTAGTTGGTTGGTAGTAGAATGCCCGCACGGTAAGGTAACCTTTGGTGGCTTTTTAATTTGAAGCTGAGTATTTCTTCAATTTGGTTTCTTAACCATCTTTCGTTGCATGGAATAACTAACTTGGTAAAAAATTTTACATAACAATCCCACTTACTATTCCCGAAGAACCGTGAAGCATAAGGTGTTTTTAACAAGGTCGTTCTAACTTATTTTCGTCGTCATTCTACATTGAACTTTATACCGCGTGTTTGGTTAAGGGTGTACAACGATCGTGTATGTATAGTGAAGTTTTCATTATACCATTTTTATACAATTAATCCATTACCTAATAAAACCCCATTATACAGGGTGTCCGGGAACATGTGGGAAATCTCCCGGATATGAAGAAAACACGTGAAAAGAATACTATAGGTTCATATAAACTTCTTTCGTATCGGCCTCCTCTTCGGAGATATTGGCTCCCAAAGAGCACCAATGGAATCAAGTTTTTTACACATAATTATTGAACCACCTGGTATATTTCAATTATTTTTTAATATGATGTATACCAGGTAAGACCCGTCAAATTACTACCCAAGAAACTGTTGTGAATTACTCACAGCTGCAGGGACGGACCAGCTGTAACACTCATGGGGCCCATTTTTTTACGCCCTGTATGATGAGAACTTTGGACAATGTTTTTTACATACCTTTTACTATTGGCTAAAAATTAAGTACTCTTCATTCATGTCGCTAATCCTAACCGTTTTCGGAAAAACGTCATTTTATTTACACCAGTCCCCTAAATTCTCACGGGTTAAATATGAAAAAGCGGAATTTTGAAGGTTGAACATTTGATCGGAACAAAGATGTATCTTTTACTGAAATACGCCAAATACATGATGTATATGAAATGCCATTTTTTCGAAAACGGTTAGGATTAGCGACATGAATGAAGAGTACTTAATTTTTAGCCAGTAGTTAAAGGTATGTAAAAAACATTGTCCAAACTTCTCATCATACAGGGCGTTAAAAAAAAATGGGCCCATGAGTGTTACAGCTAGTCCGTCCCTGCAGCTGTGAGTAATTCACAACAGTTTCTTGGGTAGTAATTTGACGGGTCTTACCTGGTATACATCATATTAAAAAATAATTGAAATATACCAGGTGGTTCAATAATTATGTGTAAAAAACTTGATTCCATTGGTGCTCTTTGGAAGCCCACATCTCCGAAGAGGAGGCCGATACGAAAGAAGTTTATATGAACCTATAGTATTCTTTTCACGTGTTTTCTTCATATCCGGGAGATTTCCCACATGTTCCCGGACACCCTGTATAGGTCCCAACATCGTCACTAAATGAGTGCAGGATTGTCTATGAAATGTAGCTATCTGCATATTGATTTATTTTTATTTTGGGTATTTATGCCTACTTAAAATAGTATAATAAATAGGAATACAGGTAAATAAATTTTCTACTCCTGCTCTGCCAGAGAAGATGTAAGTTTGGGACATTTTACGATCATAGGGATAATTAGGTTTTATGGCAGTCAAAAAATCAACGGTATAATATAAAATATACATTTAAACTATTTTGTAACATTGTTTTCTGTAGTTGTTGTCCGCCGTAAACTAAACATGCAGTATATAGAATATTATACATAATATACATCTTATGGTGTGTATCCAAACTTAAATTTATAGTGCTAGTTGGAATAAATTTAGAAAATGCTTTTTTTTTGGAAATGGCTTAAACACGATATTTTTGACTGTAAAAAAATAAACTATACATTTTTTTAAAGCTCAAAGTATGCTTTATTAATTTAAAAAATAATATTATATCTATATAGGATGTCCCATTGCAAAAATTTATTTTTGTTAATATCTCAAAAACGGTACTTTAAGAGAACCGTGCCAAATTTAACACCTGAAGCTTCCGTTTCGTTATAAAGTAGGACCCTAAAATGAAAACCGCAACATTCTATCGGTGATAATAACTATAACAGCCACAGAATGTGTCGAAAATGGAACATCCTGTACTGTATTTACTGAATTTATTCCTCCAAGTTACAATCTCGTATCTACTGTAAATATCCAAATTAAACACAAGATAAAGTTCAATGTTTATTAAAAATTTTCGGAAAATATTATTTTTGCTAAAGAAGTCGCGACAAGGCGTGTGGTTGAACAGCTGCTAGTACGATGGTCCGATACCTTCAGGTGTTCACCTAAACGCCCGGGCGCGTCGTCTTCGTTATTCATTGCAAAAAAGAGATTTTATATTTCAAGAGAATTTTTATTTCTAAACTCCTGGACAAAATTAACGCAACATCATAAAATTGCCATATTTTTGATGCTATTTTTTTTTCTGAATTTATGATCCGATTTGAATGATTTTTGTTTGCATTGTAGGTTGGTTCCTTGACAATGTCATAGTTTTCGCTGCTTATGATAAAAATTTTATTTTCGATTTATACTGGGTGTACTAAAAATGCTACGTTTTTTTCCGAAAATTCGCATCACCCTGTGGAGTATATTAGCAACCATATTGCAGTTTACGTTAAACGGTAGGTCCATCTTTCCCCAACATTTTCTTTTTTGGTTTACTTCATTATCTCTGTTATTAAAGGAGATACACCGTTTTATAGCGTAACATGTTTTTATAGACTTTAATATTCAACACATTCATTGTTAAATGTTTTCAAGTAGACTATGGACTTTTTCGGACATTGCAAGCGATGTGTCAGCAAATGTTGTGTTTTAAAGTTACAAAGGTGAAATAAAATTCGCCATACTGATAAAAACTGTTCGGAAACTACTTATTAAACGTTCGTTTCGTATGCCCAGTTGCCCGACGAGTATTTTAATCTTGAAACCTACTTGAAAACATTTAACAATGAATGTGTTGAATATTAAAGTCTATAAAAACATGTTACGCTATAAAACGGTGCATCTCCTTTAATAACAGAGATAATGAACTAAACCAAAAAAGAAAATGTTGGGGAAAGATGAACCTACCGTTTAATGTCAACTGTCAATATGCTTCGGTTGCTAATATACACCACAGGATGATGCGAATTTTCGGAAAAAAACATAGCATTTTTAGTAAACCCAGTATAAATCGAAAATTAAATTTTTATCATAAACAGCGAAAACTATGACATTGCAAAGGAACCAACCTACAATGCAAAAAAAAAATCATTCAAATCGGATCATAAATTCAGGAAAAAAATAGCATCAAAAATATGGCAAATTTATGATGTTGCGTTAATTTTGTCCAGGAGTTTATTTAAATTCGATCGAAAAATTAAAAATCGAACTTTATCAGAAATTTTCGAAATACATACGCTCCTCGACAATAAATCCCTCACAACGATAATGTTAGTATTTTTTATAGTCCTGTAACTTTTTTAATTGACGTCCGATCTTGGTGAAATTTTTAGCAAAGTGTAGACTTGTGTTTTGGGATGATATCCTGAATTTTAGTTTTCAAAAAATACTGATCTCTTACTCATTATACAGGCAGAAACAAAAGTTACTTTTGATCCTTAATTTCTTAACGCCCTGTGGAAAAATTGAGCGGTAAAATTTATCTGAATTGTGTTTTGTTTTGAAGTGTGATCTTTTCTTAACACAATGTTTTTTGATTCACGTCATTAACTGCTTTGTAACAGAAGATACACATTTTTAAAGAAAGTAATTGCAGTTTTTCAATTTTTATTCATAATTCAGAACATTACATTATTTTATGGAGTAGCATAAACAAATATCTTCATTCTCTTCTCATCACTTCTACCATGGTGACGAGGCATGCTTCAATACAATACGGACTATTAATTTTTGTATATTTGTTTATGCTACTCGATAAAACAATGTGATGTTCTGAATTGTGAATCAAATTGAAAAATTGCAATTTTTTCTTTTAAAAAATACATAATGACGTGAATCAAAAAACATTGTGTTAAGAAATGGTCACACTTCAAAACAAAATATAATGAAGCTAAATTCTACCACTCAATTTTTCCACAGGGCGTTAAGGAATTAAGGGTAAAAAATTTACTTTTGTTTTTGCCTGTATAATGATCAATAGATGATTATTTTTTGAAAATTGAAATTCAGGATATTATCCCAAGATACGAGTGTACAATTTGCTAAAGTTTCAGCAAGATCGCACAACAATTAAAAGAGTTACAGGATGAAATGTGATTATAATTAAAAAACTGCAGCTCTTTCTTTAAAAAATTGTATCTTCAATTTTCTTGAAGTAGTCCATCTCAAAGTGGAGTGAAGTTATAAGGAGGTAAAGAAACTCACAGTCTGCTCCACTAGTTTAAACTAAGTGGAGCAGACTGTGAGTTTCTTTACCTCCTTAATTGTATCTTCTTTTAAAAAGCAGATAATGAGATCAACCATAAAACATTATGTTAAGAAACAGTTATGGCAAAACAAAGCACAATAGCTAAATTCTACGGCTCATTTTTTGCAGAGAGTTAAGAAATTAAAATTAAAACAGTACGTTTTGTTTCTGCCTGTATAATGATCAAGACTCAAAAACTTAAAAACTAAAATTCAGGATATCCCAAGACATAAGGATAAAAAATTTCACCAAGATCGGACAACAATTAAAAACGTTACAGAACTATAGAAAAAACTAACATTATCTCCGATTTATTATCGGGGTGTGCATAAAATTAAAATAATAATTTGAAAATTGACATGGATATGGTTTTCCGGGATTACGAGCGTTTATAACGAAACATGACTTTCAAGAGTACACAGCAAAATTGATATCGAATACATTTAACTTTCCATAGCAGGTTGCAAAGGGACCTTAATGAGGAACAGGGACCAACATACGAAATTATTTGTCCCAGTTTTTGATTTTGATCCCTTTTTGCTTGGATTATTTAGAATTCAAAAAGCAAGTGTCAAATTATCTGTCGACAAGATCTGAAATCTACTTTAGGAGTGAATGCATTCGCATGACATTTAAAAGCTAAGACCTCGCCTGATCTATAAATAGCTAGAAAGTGCATGTTAATTTTTATGCCATAACTGTTGTGTAAAATAAAAGTTCTTAGTGCAATGCTAAAACGGGTCCCATTTTTACGCATGTTTCTGATTTGATGAGAGCTTATCCAGGGTCGGAGTGACAAGAAAATGGTTCTTATTAATTAATGAAGTAGATGATGCACTGATTCACGATGGATTGAATTTTGAATTTGTTCAAGTCGATAATTAGTGGTTAATCCAATAAGACAACTATGTTGCATATCATAAATGAGTTTTTAGGTAAAAACATTACTTATATTCTACAGCTTAAACATTATTTATAAGGGAGACCATAGTTTTTTTTAATGATCAAACACAAGCACTATAGGAAAACTCCTTTAAGGCACTCTTGGAGTGAATTCACGTTGGTTTTGAATCGTTGGGGATTATATTCGTTGGAAAACACGACCTCAGGAAGGTCGTTCCACAAGAATGACGTCCTCCAGATGAAGGCATTTTTAAATAATGAAGTTCGAATAGTACTAAGCTGCACAACATATTGATGGGCGGCAGTGATTCGTCGTGTAACATTTACCACGGAAATATCTGTAAAAGGAAGTCAAATCATCAACATCTCCTCGATGTTCTTGGTCTTCATTTAGATGAATGATTCGATGGAACCCAGTAGCCGAAGAGTATTCTTATGTGCAGAGCTCCAGACACAGAGCAGTTATTTCAGTGACGTACGAATCTGGGCTATGTAGAGTGTCAAAAGATGAGGTAGTATTTTTCTAACCTAGATCCACTAGCACTATAGCCAGACGGACTATTTTTTCCTGATTACTGAATTTCATCTTGTTAATTTAATACAATGACTTGACAACTTTGACATAAGGAAAGCGATGTATTTTAATCTAAGCTTTTACTTACTAAAGGAGTCATATGTAAGGGAAATATGTACCCTTGATGGCTCTAATCAGTCCCCCAGAATAGGGGCCCACTAGAATAGCATGTGCTATAGGCCAGTCCTGCCCTGGGCATATCTACATAACTGTTACGGATAAAAATCTTAAGCATCTATCAAGTTTAATACCTTGTTGAAAATGGTGGCGTACATAAATATACATATACTGTGCCCTCTTATTTAACAGGTTTTATAGTGATGGAACTTTAACAGAGCAATCATTTTCTTTTTAAGTTGATTTATAACGGGTTACGCCAGTTACGGTAACGTCGAGGTCCGATAATAAAAGAAAATATTACTTTTCTTTAACCCTATGTACCGGGTGTCCCATTTTCGACACTTTTATAGGGTATCTCCGTAATTATTAGTGCTATCAAAAAAGTAATGTAGGTGTCATGTGCTCTTTTTGCGTCAAACTTAAAATGGTAAAATCAAAATTTGAAAATTTTCGCTCGCTTAAGAGATACGAGGGAAAATCAAAAATTGCCAATTTCAAAATTACCTATATTTTCTTAGTTAAAGGAGATACGGAAAAATGTTTTATACAGAAGTTTATTTATAATGATTTTTGAATAATCTGCCGTTTTCAGATTTAGTATACGGGGTCAGGTAAAAAAGTTATCGGACGGTCATTGGTCTGGAAGTGAAAATTCCCTTCATATAAATATTTTGGAACTGAAAGCAGTTTTCTTCGGATTAACATGTTTTGCCAATAATCTTAATTCTAAAAGCATTCTTATAAGGGTTGATAACACAACGGCTCTATCATACATAAATCGTATGGGGGGTGTACAATTTCAGGAATTAAATAAGCTAGCAAAGACTATTTGGAGATGGTGTGAAGAAAGGGACCTCTGGATACAAGCCTCTTATGTTAAGTCTAGCCTAAACAAGGCAGATGAGGGTTCCCGATTACTTTCAGAGGATTGTGAATGGGAATTAGCTAGCTATGCTTATACCCAAATTGTATTGAAATTTGGTGCTCCAGATATTGATATGTTTGCCAGCCGAATTAATCATAAATGTAGGAGATATATTTCCTGGGGAAGGGACCCCCGAACAAACCCTCACTTTTTAAATGGAAAACCCTGTATATTTGCATCTAAAAAGATAGCATTTTAAACTCTCTTTTCAAATTTATAACACACCATGGATGATAGATATCATATCAAATTTTTCAACATGTTGATAAGTCATTTTCACAAATGAACATGTAAAAATGAAATTGACGTTAAATGTTAATAACAACTAGAATGTCAACATAGTTGCCTCTAGGATATTAGCTTTTGTTTCATGGCCTACTTTGGTTTAAAGTAGTAAAGTTTAAATAAATCACCTAGGAAACCAATATCATGCATGGTGTGTATATATTTGTAAAGAGAATTTAAAATGCTATCTTTTTATAATAAAATATACAGGGTGTTCCGTTTAAAAAAGTGAGGTTAGGTCCGATAACTTTGTTGACTCTGTATACTTATTCTGATTATTCAACAATCATTATAAATAAACTTCTGTATAAAACATTTTTCTGTATCTCTTTTAGCTAAGGAAATAGAGGGTAATTGTGAAATTGTAAATTTTTCCATTTTCCCCCGTATCTCTTAGCCATCGAAAATTTTCAAATTTTGATTTTACCATTTAAGTTTGACCCAAAAAGAGCACATGACACGTACATTACTTTTTTGATAGCACTAACAATTACGGAGATACCCTATAAAAATGTCGAAAATGGGACACGCTGTACATAAAATACTGAAATAATTGTATACATATGTATAAAGTTGTAGGATAAACTAAAAAATTATTCATTTTAATGACAATTTATATATGTAAATATTTTAAAGATTATCTCAGATACAATATACAAAACGCTCTAGTATACAAAGTGTTATGGAAATTACTTATTATATTTAAACCCGCAAATTCTGAAATGAACACAAATTGCAGAATAATAACCATAAATGTCGCTTTGAGTTATTAACGGAGGAAAACACATTATATCGTTATCATAAAAAGCCGCGTGCACCACTGACATTTTGTAAACATACACATGTGATTGTTACTGGAGATACATCAACATCAGTCATCAGCTATGTTGTCAATTTTACCTCTAATTTGAAACCCTAAAGAAATATGCCGGGTGTTCGGATAATGCATCCCGGATACTTGGAGAGGGTTTACTACATGTTAAAATAAAGTATATAAAAAGTCGAAAACTCAATACATTTCGAGTTAGAGTCACCGACTTTTATCTATCGCTAGCAAAATTGGCAATTTTATGGCCTCGCGCATGTAAACAAAGCTAATCGTCAGATGTCATGCGCAATGCCGACTGTTAAACTATTTACCTTAACCGGCGAACAGGACCGTACTTCGCCCTTAATGAATATTATTACTTGGCACATCAAGATCTTCTTTACTAGGCAATAAACAATCTATTTTCTCGCATAAAAGAAGACGTTCTGTCCATCACTGAAAAACCACTGTTAAAATCAATTTTGATATCTATTGTCCACGTATCGATTTTATTAATATCGTTACATCCCTACGACTGATTCTGGACGGTCGTTGGTTGACAACCAAACCGGCACCAATACCGGTGGGGTTGCCTATATGACGGTGACAACATTGTAGGCATGACAAGCGACCTTTAAAAACATGACCGGTAAACCGTCCGCACCAACCCATTTTTTCACTCGTAAAATTTTTACTGCACATCCCATAAGTTGTACGTATCCATAAATATAGGTCGGAATCGGAAATACCCATTTAAATATAATAAACCATATTTATATAACACCATGTATGGATAATAATAAAATTACATATCACACCATACAAGTAAACGTAGAAAAAATATCGAAAGTTTTAATTTTGACGACAAAATTTTGTAACACGATTTTATTTACTTTCAAAATTTCCCCAAAAGATCATAAAAATCGCCTCGTCCTTGTACAGAAAAAAAAAATTGAACACATCTCTGTATATATTTGCTATCAAGATAATTTATGAATGTGGAAACTTTCTGTTATCAGTTTCTAAGGTTAAGGTTTTACTACTACTTTTCAACCGTTATAAATACATTTTTTCGTGTTTGATTTTGCAACTTCAGTAGTTAGTTACTTAAATAGATTATCTGTTCGGAAGGTGTGCTGCTTATTTTAAAACAGGTTGTTCTGTCACCTAAAGATAGTGGAACTTAGATGTATTCGCTGTAAATGTGCGGTTTCCAGAACAATTAAAAGTGATGAAATTATTAAACTCGGTATTTCCATCATGATAGCCTAAGTTTCTCGCCCTGTCGTCAAGCGTGCAATCTTTCAGTGATAATTCGATGAAATGTCAAAAAGACAGCCGTAATTCAATTCACATATCCATAGAAACCCAATTGTTGTTGTCAACATAACGCTTGTTATTTACGATAAACTGTCAAATGGTCAAAGTCAGTTTATGGTTTGTTTTCTCGTCAATAGTACATGGAAAAGTTACGAACGGAGCCCCGTAGCGGCGACTGCGTATTTCCAAGAGTACATAATTACATTACAACTCGAAAAAGTATTTTTCTATTTGGGTTTCATAATGGCCACATTATGAAATGCAAAAAAATTGAATAACTTGCCACTTTATGAAACTGAAATGTTATTTTTTTCACGTTGGGTTAATATAGCAGAAATATTATTTCTCCTAATATTAGATTTTAATTGGTGCCATATTAGCTCAATAGGATTGAATATACAATAGTACGGAGGAAGACGCAACACTGTATGTCCATTTTCTGCTGCAAGTTTGTCACACTCGTATTCCTTATTTATTTTAAAAGCTTTTAATACTTCTAGCAGTTCTCGTTTTTTGTAAGTTTCTTCAAAATATAAATCATTTTCAATCATAAAATTTTGAATTTCTGCTTTTGTATTATTAGAATTGGGAATGATTTTTGCTTGCCGACTATGATAACTAGCATTGTCCATTACAATGACGCTATTTTCAGGTATATTTTTAAGGAGTTTATGTTTAAACCAATCTTCAAAAAGTTGTGCGTCGGTATCTTGATGGTAATCTAAAGAAGAATCTGCTATGTTTTTAGCTGAAAGCATGTAATATTGTGATTCTTTTGCCTTTATTTGATGGTGCCTTGGTTTGACATTTTTTGGAACAATCATCCCAACCTTTTTTTGGAAGAATCATCCCAACCTTTTCTTGGAGTGTCATGGGTATCGAACCATGTTTCGTCAAGGAGAATAATTGGATGATTTTCTTCTCTAAATTGTTTAACAGCTGTTAAATATTTAAGTCTCCATTCCCGTAAACGTTGAGAATCCATTAATGTTTGTCTTTTATCAATGCTTCGGTATTTAAAACCCATTTTACGCAATATTTTCCTAAGGCTTGAAAGGCTACAAGAGATATTTGTTGCGTCTTTAATCAGCCGCTCTTTGAGGGAAATCAAAGTGGGTACATTTGGTAAATCTTTCTTCTTAATAAGTCCATGTCATTTTCGTCAATGCTTCTAAATGTGCCAGAATCACTCCGATTTTCTCTAGGATTAACAGGTTTAAGTACTATGTCTCTTACCGAAGATCAAGGAGTTTTTGTCGAAGTAGACGTCTCTGCTAAAGCATTCATCGAAGTACGATTGATACACATTTTTAATTATTAGTTTGGGATCGGTAGATAAATGCTTTCTTTTAAAAATGACACTTGAAGATGCCCCCCTATCAGCACAATTCCAAGGACGCCACATTCTACCACTAATAAGCCTAACTAAAAATTACTCGCCGGAAAACCACTAAAGATTAAAATTATTAAAAATCACTTTGTATTTATAATGCATAAGTTGAATTTGTATACCTGGTCCTGCTCGAAAAGGTTTTAAAATTTGGGATTTCCTTATTTATTTTATGGTCGAAGGGATAATGAGGTTTTATTGCAGTCAAAAGATCAACGGTATAATTCTGCAAATACTATAGCTCAAATGTCGCTCGTATTTCAAAACAAAACTTCGCTCGCTCGACAGCTCGTATCTCAAATAACTCGTATATTAGGGCACTCGTATCTCGAGGTACCACTGGACTGTCAAATTTGTGTTAAGGATGACTTATGTCATTCTGTACCTTAAGGTGACTTTGAAATATCGGCCTATGAAAATAAAATCCCATTACTTGTATGTATAAAATTACATAACATAGGAAAATTTACGATTATTGTTGTAACTGGTAACATTTACCTTTATTAACATTTTTAACATTACTACAAAATACTTATTGTGTAGCACGTCGATTTAGATAAATCGCTCGCTTTTTAATTAGTTTTCACATGACGGAAACATATTTTTAGAGTTGAACGAAAATTGTTAAAAAACATCACATTTGTTTCGATAAGTCGGCGTTGCGTGTGACAAAGGAGTACAAAATAATCATAGAACATAATCGTATGTTGTTGAAATGTTCGGTTTTGGGTTTTTAACATCGGTCTCGTCTAAAGATGATTATTATCAAAGACTCAATAAAAAGTATGACGATCGCATGAGGAATATAGATGATGAAGAGATAGTGCTTATAAACAAATCGAGGAGTAGAGGAAGGAGAGTTTCCATGGTTCTAGTAAGTTTTTACATAATTTCTAATCCCTAGGACATAAACATAAAATGTTATCAATGAGTATTAACCACTTTAGTCCATTTGTTTCGCATAAATATTAATTACTAAAAGTGTGAGTCGGACGAACATCGAAATATTTTCAGCCGAAACAAAAGTACCTCTCACCCCCGTTTTCGAGGATGCTGAACACGATGGCGGCGTCAGAATTTCTCTTTTTGGATTGCGCAACCCCTCAAAACGGCCAAAAACCACCCCCCAGAGGGGTTAAACGCGCTTCAAGAGGTTTCCCTGCAGAGAAACACACTTTCCCCCCATTTTCGAGGATGCTGAGTAAGGTGGTGGTGTTGGATAGCGCGTCTGACCCCTTCCAACCCCCTCCATCGGCCGATACTCGCCCCTGAAAGGGGTGAATTTTTTTTTTTAAGTAATAAATAGCGCGGAAAAACGCCAATGCGTGGTCAGAATTCTTAAATAATGAAGTTCGAGGAGTACTAAGCTTAACCACTGGGCGGAATTAAGAGGGCAAGGTCAGTCGAGCACTTTCCATGAAAATATCTGTAAAAGAGAGTCTTAAAGAAAAATTGTTTAATTTTTTTGTATTAAAAGGTAATATCGTTCCATAATGGGGGGCGAGTATTGGTCGGTGGAGGGGTTGGAAGGGGTCGGACGCGATATCCAACACCAACAACGTGTTTAGCATCCTCGAAAGGGGGGGGGGGGGGGGGGGGGGGATATATATTTGCCGCTGATACTGGAAAAAAAATCACCCCTTTCAGAGGCGAGTTGGACGCGATATCCAACACTACCTCCTCGAAAACGGGGGGGAGTGTGTTTCTCTGCAGGGAAACCTATTAAAGCGCGTTTAACCCCTCTGGAGGGTAGTTTGTGGCCGGGGGGGGGGGGGGGGGTTTGGGGGGAGGTACTCTTGTTCCGGCTGAAAATATTTCGATTTTGCGGGGTTTTTTCCGACTCACAGACGCCACTATATTGAAAAACTGTTATATTTTGTAAGGTTGAATTTTTATTTTTTATTGAATTTAAAATATAACGAAGATTCCACTAGGGCGGCATCGGACCATTTATTTTAAATTTGAACAAAGAATACAAATTCAACAAGGAAGATAATGCGAGCTGCCAAGCAAAAAACGCTGGGTTTTGAACGAATTAAAATACATATACTTATAAACACTTTTTTTTTTGTATAAAATGGCATCGTCAAAGTTTGATTCTACAGAAACTAGTCGAGTGTGTTTCTTAATTAGTTTTAAAATGATGTAAAATGATCCCTTAAAGATTTTTAACAATGTGATGAAATTTTAAACGTAACATAAATGGATAGTGATAGTGTTTTTGACGATCCGGGCGCTTACAGCCTGGAATACAAACATCTGATTTCTTTTAAAACGGGAACGGCCAGTGTTGTTTTAAAATCGATACAGGAAAAACGACTTAATGATTTCAAAATAAGGGATCGTGCTGGTTTAGAAGAGGTAAAGTGATGAAAATATATAAATAAATATTAGTGGATGAATTTTATTTACAAAATCTCACGACACATCAACGTCAAAATGAACAGGCTAAAAAGCCTTTACAGATAAGGTCACAATAATCCTCATCTTTCAATAGATTAGTGAAATAATACAATTTAAAATTGTTAAAAATATTTACAATTCTGATTGTTGCAATCAAATTACTGTTTTACATGTAAAATAGCAGATTTTGTTTAGTAGAAAGAAGCTTAATACTGTTTTTCTTCAAAGGTAGGGTTAATACAGTTTTGCCCCGAGGTTTTCGTAAATATCAACGAAATTTTTAACAAATGAGTGGATCTAAAGAGAAATTGCCTGATTCCTTTTACTGCAAAACTATCTTTCTCTAACTTTCTCAAACTTTGCATTACCTGGTAATTTCGGAATTGCTAGTTATTACCTGTCTTACCTATTCCTGTATTTCTTACATTGAATTGCATATTAATACACTCGCAAACAAAAAAGAAAACTGGCAAGTTTGATGTTTAATAATTTTTAACGATTTTAATGAAATTTTCGTTGAAATATTGACGCCTTTATCGATATTATCACCGCTTTTCTATTTTTATAATATATCTTATACCAAGGTAAAGCCAAAACAACATCATATTGATCGCGCATGTTTTCTTTTCGGGCTAGTTTTTCTATGCGAGTGTATTTTATTATGCGATACTTATTTTTTTTTACTTTGCTCGTTTGTTTTAATTTTGGGAATCGCATGACATTTAGCCACTTACTAATCAAGGATATGGGTCAGTCATATTTAGGTGCCACAAGAAAGCAGGTAATATTTTCCATATAGTGATCCCCATACCCCTTCCCCTATGTCAGCTTAAAGTCCTCTCACACCACTTTTCTCTAGTAAGTCATAAGCTGCCAACCGCTATAAACGTCTCTAGATTTAGATTTTAAGTTATAAGTTTAGTAATAAGTATTTTCACAATTGTTTTAAGTCGTAAAATTGGAGGTTGGCCAAAGAAGTAAGTCAAAAATGGTTTTTGGAAAATTATGGTAGTATAAGTGGGAAAAGAACCTAAAATATTGTTTTCTTACCTGAATAAGTTAAATTTTGCACATGTTTTATACAGGGTGTTCCAATACTTATGTACCATAGAGCAACTGGAGATATTAAATATCAAACTGGACCGGTTAAGTCATAAGTTTTTGCGAAATGTTTATCGTTATATTTTCGAAAATAAGCCATAATTTGAGAACGATTGAATGTATCGGATTGACAGAAATTGAGCGATATGTTTTTATGACTAAGAAATAAGAATTGGGTATCATTTAACTGGTTAGCAAAATATTCCTATTTTTGCGAACAGAAAAATGTAATCGGTCAGCCAAAATGGCTAGTTGGTCAGCAACTTATGGACAGCAAACATTTCTGAATCGGTCAGTAATTAATGTCATACTAGAGTGCTCTAAATTATTTTGGTACGCAAATTAAATATATAAGCTGCTATGAGCGATCCACTTTTAATCAGATATTGGTAAGCAATCAGCGGGTAAGCAAAATATTTATTCTTGGTCATCAAGAAAAAAGCAATAAAACGTGAAATAGTGACAGTGCCCTGGGAAAACAAGTGAAAACCCGCCCCCGCTACACCTTTTGTAGCCGATTTCCTTATGTATTCGGCAAGAGAAAACACAAGAAGTTACATAAATTGACAGCGCCTTTGGAAAACAAGGGGGGATTTTTTTTTAAGTTTCATATTAGAGGGCGCCAGTTACATACAACTGGGTTTAATAAATCTTTGATTTTTTCTTACCTGTTATTATTTTTAATCCAAGATTCGTAAAGAAGGGCAATTTCTAAGCTAAAAAGGTATTCTTTGCTCGATCTGAATCTAACCGTTTTCGAGATATTTCCATTTAAATATCACAATGCATCAAAAAAATTAAAGTAAAAATGGAAATATCTCGGAATCGGTTAGAGATTTCAGAGCGAGCAAGTATACCATTTTAGTTTAATTGCCCTTCTTTAAGAATCTTGGATTAAAAATAGCCCCTCTATAGCTAATAAGTTTTGGGACACCCAGTATAAGAACTTTTTTAAATTAATACAAATTTGTGCTCGTGCAATATTATTATGGATTATTTTTTTAGGCTTTAAAAATCCTCCAATTTTACTGTTTAAAAAGCTATTTTTAGGGATTATCGATATTATTATTATTATTATTTAATATTATAGGTACATAATGTGCAACAATGGTTTTGAGCGATTTTGGCTTAGTTTAAGATTTGACAGTTTCATAATGATTTTCATTCAACTATTACGGGGTCTTTCACTTGTTAAAATTGCCAATTGCATTTTGTGTTTCAATAACAAAATACAGAATTCTACTCGGTAAGTAAAGCACAAACCCGTGCGAGTCGTTATATTCCGTTCCATGGTCGGATAGCTTGATACAACTATTGTGTTATTGGAAAATAAAATGCGCTTGAGAACTTTTTATTAGTATCCTTAGAATACAAGCCAGAATTGCTGAAAATGTCTGAAAAGTTGATGTTCGAAAATGAGGTACTACAAAAAAAATAATTTTCAAAATATTAGGTTTTAAATTTCAAACAGTTTTTATTTTCAAAAGGTCCACTTTCAAGAATCAAATTTATTTGTTCCCTCTATCTCTCTCGCTCTCTCTCTCTCTCTCTCTCTCTCTGTCTGGCGGTAAATATATTAAATATCGAATCATAAATGCACCCTTTCAAGAATGCTATTAAATTACTTAAAATATTTATTAAAGCATACATATATTTATACCAAATAATATGGAAATATACGGAAACAGTTAAAGCAAACAAATGTTGTGTATGAACAAATGTTAAAAATTAAATGTTGAAACCAACGTCAAGGTATTCCACTACTGAGGACGCATGAGATACCATAGTAATGGTACATTTTCTACTTATAACATCTAAGAAATATAACTGAAATGTTGGTATATAATATGTCGGCGTCAATTAGTGAAATCCGTCATTCCCAGAAATGCCTAGTCATTTCACATATTGCCGGCAAATAGTGTAACTCTACGTTTGGTAAACCGTTTGCCTAAGAGTATCAGGCATTCCCTGTAATGACGGAATTATTTCAGTCACACGCTGTACTTAACTAAATGATTTAAGTTACCCTGTTTGCCGGTTTTAGTCAATCATTGTAATTAGGTCAGTGTTGCCAGTAATGTATGAAAATAAGGTATTTTACATTAAAAGGTTTGTAAATAACTGATTATTATCATGAATTTCCTTAAAATTGAAAAGAATTTTCTTACCTCCGTCAATTCCGTAATATTCCACGGTTTTGTCTTACTTTGATTGGAGTAATAGTCATCTAACTTCTTATAAAACAATTCTGAATGCTTCAACATTTCATTTTCAAAAAAAAAATCACTAAACAGATGGTAACAACAATTACAGCGTTCGACTAAAACCGGCAAACAGGGTAACTTAAATCATTTAGCTAAGTACAGCGTTTGACTGAAAGAATTCCGTCATTACAGAGAATGCCTGATACTCTAAGGCAAACGGTGTACCAAACGTAGAGTTGCACTATTTGCCGGCAATACGTGAAATGACTAGGCATTTCTGGGAATGACGGATTTCACTAATTGACGCCTACATATACATACAAACAGTTGAACCGGGAAACAATGAACTTCAATTCAAGATTATGTAGATCAAATAAGACAAAACCGCGTCAGTAGCTATCAAACGTGATTAACATTATGAAGGCCATAGATACAGAAAACTTCTTTATTGTACTAAAGTAAAGGAATTACATTTCATCATGGTAGTTGATGTATTATGCATATTTTAAATTTTAGTTAATTATTTCGATTCAAATATGATTTATTGTGGAAAACATGTCAGTAAAATGTTCATTACGGGTTTGGATTATAGATCCCTACAAAAATAATTTCACGTTGATGAATACTATTGCGATTTTTAATTTAATTTGTGCTGATGACACGGCCCTTTAACTCACTTGCGTTCAGTAAGCTTCTAGTCAGTGGGATCGAACTGACTATCTATCTAGCAAGCAGGAGGGAAACATATGTATTTTAACTGCGTTAATGTTAAGTACAGTGATACATGACTGTCAGTTGTCGAGACGAGAGTAGAGTTATAAATTTATTGAAACTATTCTCAATAGTTTCTGCTAACGCAAACTTTTTTTTTAGTTTTTGCTCTCGGAGTATTACGGACGAAGAATCATATAATAAACTAAATAAAACGTGACTATTTTTAATTTTTAGGATGTTACTCTTTCCAAAGAGGAAGGCTCTCTAGGCTTCAGTATAATTGGAGGCATTGACCATTCCAGTATTCCATTTGGTGGCAAAGAACCTGGCATTTTTATATCACACGTAAGTATATGAAGCAACTAAGTTAATTATTCACCAGTTGAAAATGTGCTTCATCCACTTTTCTTAGTCTTATAGTTGATTCTACGTTCCTAAAAAAAGATTCGAGAAATTCCATGCATGTTCGCGTTGGAGACCCCCGCTTCATTTCAGAAAATGCTCATCGCGTTGCTTTTGTTATATGTGAAGAAAATCTCGGAATTACGGAAACTGTATTTTTTTTCAGATGGTGCCTGGAGGAACAGCATCTAGCTGTGGCAAGCTGCGAGTAGGAGATAGGATTCTTAAGGTTAATGGCGACGACATCACCAAATGCACCCACCAGGAGTCGGTCATGGCTCTACTCAGGCCTGGTGACAGTATAACGTTGACAGTACGGCACGATCCCCTTCCCGACGGATATCAGGTAGGGGAGAGGGAATTTTGGGATGTGTTTTATGAGAATATGAGTTATTTTTTTCCTATTTAAGTTCATTACAAAAAAATTTTTTTTTTAAAGTGTAGTGTATAATGATTAAATTAGAAAGTTGCAATGCTTTTCCATAAACCTTCGGGTTAATAATAAGAAGGTAGGAATTTGATGAATGAGTCTTACGGGGCTGGAAGCTAAAGTATCCATGTCTGGCGGGCCTCTTATCGCCGCCAGTGTATTGTACACGCCACTGTGTTTTCAAGGAGGCGGGGCCAAGAAAACCGTCAAGCGGTGTTGTCGGTTTAGAAATAACCCAAAAATAAGTGTCCCATTCTCGACACTTTGGTAGGGTTTCTTCGTAATTGTTAGTGCTATCAAAAAGGTAATGTAGGTGTAATGTAATTTCTTCGTTTTTTTCCACTTTCAATATAACCTGATATCATTATCAAATTTTTCAAAATGTTGATAGGTCATTTTTGCAAATGATTATGTAAAAATGAAATTGAGGTTAAATGTGTTGTTTCTAAGATATTAGCTTCTGATTCATGGTCTACTGTGGTTTAAAGCAATATACTTTAATAAATCGCCTAAGAAACCAATATCATCCATGGTGTGTTATATATTTGAAAGGAGAATTTAAAATGCTATCTTTTTAGATTAAAATATATATAGGGTGTTCCATTTAAAAAATGAGGTTAGGTCCAATAACTTCTTTACCTGACTCCGTATACTTGTTCTGGAAACGGCAAATTATTCAACAATCAATATAAAGAAACTTCTGTATAAAATATTTTTCTGTATCTCTTTTAACTAAGAAAATATAGTGTAATTTGGAATTTGTGATTTTTTTTGATTTTCCCCCGTATCTCTTAAGAGAGCGAAAATTTTCAAATTTTGATTTTACCATTTTAAGTTTTACCCAAAAAGAGCACATGACACTTACATTACTTTCTTGATAGCACTAACAATAATTATGGAGATACCCTATAAAAGTGTCGAAAATGGGATACCCTGTACTTACCCAGAGCAATTTGTAAAGCTTTGTAAATATAAATAAGTTCGAGTTCCTATCCCTTTCTATAATGCAACTGTTCTTACTTATATTAAACTATTTTTTTTTTCGAAATTTTCTCCCATTTGTCTTTTATTTCACTGTTTGATGATAAAATAAAAAACTTAAGTTATTTCTATTATTTAAAAATGCATATAAGCGAGCATTTTCTAGCTAATATAATACCCTGTTAATGGATTCAGCTTTTTTTTTAAATGTAAGTCTGTACTAGATGAGGTGTATATCCTAAATAGTAATACTAAATTGTTTTTGTTATTTAAATGTATGCAAATTTCTGTATAGTCGATGTTTTACATCAGTTGTTTTTGTTGCAAGCAACTAATGGTTACTTACCTAGACACGATGGTAAGTGTTAGTTAGGTTGTCCGAGTTTTGTGAGTGTTGCTCTGTAGCTGTTAATAAAACTTAACAAGTTTAATCTTTTTTTTATTATTATTATTTTGCATTCACGTAGTCCTTTGTCTTTTTTTGTGTAGGGGAGTTTATCGAGTACCTTATTAGATTTATTTATTATTGTATTGTAAGAAAAACAGTAGGCTTGTTTCTATAATTATTGGTACAAGTTGATTTGCAAATATATAAATATATACAGGGTGTTATGGAATTATCTTACTATTTTTAAACCAAAATCTCCAAAAAGTTACAGTCACTGGACAACGAGCGAAATGGAATCATTTGTTAGCTCCTGTATGCTGTTGCGCTTTCGTAATAGGGATATTATTTTTCCTTGTTGCTCGGTGACTGTTGTGTTAGAATAAAAAGTACATTCAAAAAAATGGTGTTGAACCGATTTCAGTTTGTTATTTCCTATTTGATTTACAACAGTTGCTTGGCTATGCTATTCTAAAATATATATATTTAATTGAAATTGATTTTATTTTTGCGTAATCTTCTTTATAACTAAACCTAACAAAAAAACATGCTATTCAACTTTTTGGCATAAGCGATATTTTATACAGCATTGAATTAAAATAGTTACCTCCAGTTACTCTACAGATTTGTTCCAGCTATGTGCTTATGTGTGTCTAGTGCCTAGTAATCTGCTTTTACTGCTAAATATTATACGGTCTAGAAAAAAAGGATAGCGTGACAGTGTTTCGGTCTCGATGGGACTCAGCAGACAGCAACAACCTGAACAATTGTCAACAACAGCGTATTAATAATAGATGCTCTTATACAATTACAAATTATTCAGGGTGTTCCATTCAATAACTTTTAACTACCAATTTTGTACTCGACGGGAAACCTTAAACAAGACGGCTATATTTTAGAAAAAATACGGGGAAGTCAAAAATAGACCAATGTTCAGTGTAAGTTGGATGACCCTGTACAATATGTACCGTGGCCTAGTGTGGAAATGTATTATACCGGGTGACGCATCGTTGAGTTGAGCACAGGAAATTCTATGTCATTTTTGAGAAAAACTGCATTGTAGCTTCTTGAAGAGGCTGACATGGTAAACCCACGTGTCGAGTTTGAATACATTTTGGTGAGCCAATCCTAATCTATTCAATTAAACGTGATCGCAAAACCACGAAACTCTCATAGTTCAGGTAATACAGCAAACGCCAGCAAATAATTTCTATGCCGCTATTACCCAAAATTGACGTAAAGCTGAACATAACGAATAATGAAAATATTGTCACTGACACTGATTTTCATTTTGTGCATGTCAAAATTTGCTGGTGTTTGCTGTATTCCCTGAACTATGAGAGTTTCGTGGTTTTGCCATACATTGAATGTATTCAAGCCGCGGCACACAGGTTTACCGTGTCGGCCTCTTCAAAAATTTATAATGCAGGTTTTCTATAAAATGTACAGGGGAGCCAATATTCAGGTACCTGAAAACATATATGGGATTTCCTATGTTCAACTTAACGAACAAACCCAAACAAACCCGGTATATTTGACGTTCCCTTCGTAATTCGTAACGCAAAAGTTAGTACACGTTAGTACGTTAGTCGCTATAGCTTTTTTCTAAATTCCTATGACGGATTTTAAAATATTCTGACGTAAATAATATATTTTAGGAATTAGTAATCGAAAAAAGTGACCATGAAAAGCTGGGCATGCACATTAAAGGCGGATTGCAAGGACAACGGGGCAACCCCTTGGACCGATCTGACGAAGGTGTTTTTATTTCGAAAATTAACACTGTTGGTGCTGCTCGCCGAGACGGACGACTTAAAGCAGGTAAGTCACATTCTCATGAGGGATACGAAACCTGGTTGTGTCCTTATAATAAAACAATAAGTTTTTCCCGAAATCAAAGTCCAAGTGACAGATTTCTCTTAGTAATTTTGATTTCTCACGAATTTCATTAGATTCAAGCTTCTGCTTAAGTATTATATTTATAAGTTTATCTTCACCAGGTATGCGCTTGATAGAAGTAAATGGAAAATCCCTGCTAGGAGCCACTCATGCAGAAGCAGTAAACGCTCTACGATCGTGTGGAAACGTGATTCGCCTCATTGTATGTAAAGGTTACGATAGAGCGGAGGTCGACAGAGCTATCCAGGAAGGAAGATTGACGCGAGGTGGATCCGTTAGCAGCAGGTCGCAGAGTGTCAGCAGTTTGGACGTACCGGACGAGGAGATCCAACAGGTTATTATTAATGATTTAAATGGAGCGTTTCTTTAATTAATTGCTATTTAAGACTCTGTTTGCATGAATTATGCTTTTAAGTAAATAATAATTACCTCTGAATTAATATAAAGGTAGGAAATCATATAACAAGAAGTCGAAAACTCAATATGTACTACTTTTTGTGGTTTTACGCTAACTAAAACTTTAATTTCAGTTTTGCGCCTAAACTGTGATTTATCGACGGGAATAAAGATGGTATTTTTTATTAGGTATTCTTTTGTCTTTAAAATGGCACGTCCTTTTTTCCAATAACTGTTGAAACAAAAAAGATATGCCACAAATTAAATTTGCATTTCAGGTAAAGTGACCTCTGGTGGCACAGTAGAGAAACATTTTTATAACAGAATGGCAGAAGTCGTTAAGCACAGTCCCTGTGCCAAATATCAACTTTATCGTTTAAGAACTAACCACAAGAAGTATAATTTAAATTTGACAGGGTGTAACTCGAACTCGAACAAACCCGAGTTTTCGACTTCTTGTTCTATGACTTGCTACCTTTATTTTAACATGTAGAATCACCTCTCCGACCATCCCGAAATACCCTGTGTATTAATAAAAATAAATATATGCAGTACACACTCGATAATGTGAACATCGCCTAACGGAAACCTCGCCTAGTATGAACAAGATATTAATTATACAAGACCACCGTATACCGTGAACAAACTAAACCTTCGCTGATGGATACAAAGTCATTAACCCCAAAAATGTATATTATAGGTTCGTTCCAACCACCCTAAAAATCGTACAATGCGGTCACGCACATGCGTAGTAGTCGAAAGGCGTTCCAACCGACACAAAACGGTGTAGCTGGCGATCCCTTTGGTGTTCCAACCAAATTGTGATCGTTCGCAAACCAGTTCCTGAACGGTAAAAACGATACATGGCCAAGACCAGGAACCGCTTGTACTGACTTGCGCCCTAAGAATTTTAACCGTTGTTTTTGTATTCCTGGCATTCATGCAGTTCTTTTAACCTTGTTTTGTAGGAGTTGTTGCTTAATATTTTGATTATTTAATTTATTCTTATTAAATTTGTATAATCCGGTTCCCAAACCATCAAGATATTCTTAACATTAAACGTTATTCTCTTTCATGATTATTAAATACAACAAAACGGAACGAAAAAAGATAATACTCAAGCTTAGACGAAGAAATCAAAACAACAAAAGTAGGGTTGTGATTTATGAATGTTATTAATTAATTACTAAACTTCTTTCCTAGAATCAGACAGGCGATCAGCTGAGATTTTTACACAGAATGGTCACAAAAACGTACCAACCTTGCTTCATTTGTGCATCGGCAACAAACAGTGCAAAATTAACGCCTGCGCACAAAATCGATTCCAACAGTTTCGTGACGGTTCTAGAACGATACAAAAATAGGGTGTTGGAACAAACCTAATGTGGCAGTCGTTGTTCCGCGGTGCTGTAAATCCCCGATATATGCGGTACTTCCCCACCGCAGGCGCTGTGTTAGCTAGAAATGCATACGTTACAACAACAAAAAAAAGAACTGATTTCTAAAGCTGTGAAAGAACATGGGCCCAGGTAAAAGACAAACAATAAAGAGTTCGGGATTTCCCAGAATGGAGAAGAAAATTATATAAGTGGTTTCTGGAGCAAAGAAGTAAACATTTTATTTTAAGTCGGGATATGATCAAGCAAAAAGCGAAGCAAATCTATTTACAAATTAAAGAAAATGATAAGCAATTTACGGCCAGTGAGGGATGGCTACAACGCTTAAAAAAGAGATTTGGAATCAGCTTTTTGAAAATTTCTGGAGAGAAATTGTCCTCACAGCCAGAACTGCTACTAGATAGAGTTATAGTAGAGTCTTTAAATGCAGTAAACCAGTGGGCTGAGGAAAGTGACATTGATATTAATGATCTTGTAGTTATAAAAAGGCTAAGAGACAAAGCCATTATGCACAAAATTAAAAATCCCCGAAAACAAACAAAAATTTCTGACTTTTTTAACAGAAAATAATTCTTTATCCCTTTTTGTTTGTTACTGTTTGTTTTAATGGGTATTACTAACTTATAAGCAGGGTTCGAAAATATCATGATATTTATATAAATATCATATCACATGATATATATCCGATATATATCGGATATATATCCGATATATATCCGATATACAATCACGTTTAAAATTTATTTTCTTAATTAAAAAACGGCATTGTTTCTGCACAAACTATATTTTAACACAAACTCATTAACAAAAACCTATATTCTATATATCTCTCTCTCTAATTAAGCAGAAAAAACAAAAATCATTATTAAAAATATTAAAATAAACAGATTTTAGTATTATTTTATTAACATTAATATTTCAATACAATCACAAAATTAAAAACTTATATTGTAAACAAAAAAACTTTTTATTCTAACATTTGCTCATAACTCCAATTAGGTAAAAAGAAAAGAATTAAGAACAAACAGATGTTAACATTATTTTATTAACATTGATATTGGTATATCATCCTCATCTGATGAATCATCATTATTATCGATATCAATAATGTTATTCTTAGTGACCATAACTTCAGAATCTTCCGATAATGCTGGTTCCCATGCCCAATCAAGGTTGGTTTTCTTTTTGTCTGTATTTTGGTTCATATACTTGAACATAAAAACCAGCTTACTGGCTTTTTGGTTTCCTAAGCGGTTTCGTAAATCTGATTGAACCAAACCGAAAGAAGAAAAGGCCCTTTCAATCCCAGCTGTAGAGGCCACTGCAGTGTGTAACTGTTCACATAATTTCAAAAAAGTGTCCTTGTCTGGCCAGTCTGAGTCCAATACAGGGATCGATTTCCACCACGTTACTGGTGGAGTAAGTCTAAAATGATCCCCAAAAAAGTACTTTGGAAATGGGCTAACTTGTGATATAAGAGACATCACAAATGGAACAAAAGAACTATTGATATTATTCAAATATTCAAAAGCCTCTCCTTTTTGAATAGCTGTTAAATGTCGTCCCAAAAATCGATGATCAATAATATTTGCTAGATAATGCATTGCCCCAAGTGCCATATTTTTTCTTTTAAAGAAACTTTTTTTCACCAAACAAATCGTCGCGTACCTGGGAATCCCGAAGTCGGCGGCGTCGGCGCGGTGATGCTTGCGCGGTAGCCAAGTGAATCCCTACAGTAATTATAATTTTGTACAGAGGCGTATTGAGACATTTTCGGATGTTTAGAATGGTGGAAAACATTTTTAATTTAATAAATGAAATTGTCGAATATATCGGATATATATCAAGTTATAAATATCATGATATATATCGTGATATATATCATGATATATATCACTTGATATATATCCTCCGAACCCTGCTTATAAGTGTATTATGTTGGTTATAAAAATAATAATAATATAAATAAAATAAAATATTAACCTCCGTTAACGTGAATCAACACTATCGAGTGTCTACTGTGTTCAATGTTGTTTAATAACAAATTTCTTCAAACTGATAATACAAAATTGGAGACCGAAATTTTTAAATATAAATATTTTATGGTACGAAACTTTTAGGAACTTAAAATGAAATCTGAACTGTTACAGTTTGAAAAGGAAGAAGCGGAAAGGCGACTTCAACCCGTTTTCCAATCTGAAGAGGATCTTTCGCTGGTCGAAGCGAAACCGCCGACCCCTGCCGAAAAGGTATGTAAGAAGATATAAATGTAATATGCCTTATATTATAACGAATAAATAATACTTTTAAAGAAATATGTGGTTTGCTCACATTTTTCCTTTTTTCAGGTATTGGATGTCGTACATGCAGTAGAGACGCTTGCGAAAGGACCGCAAGAGAACGCAGCGCCACCCAAATCTCCGGGCGGACCAAACTCGGAACTAAAGACGACCACGGTAGTGATGAGTAAACATACATTAGCACAGCAACCAGCAACAGTAAGTAAAATTTTTGACATTTTTTTTAAAATTACACGATACCTTGGAGTTTTTTGGATAAATAAATTCTGAAATTATTTTTGGATATGTATCGCAAGTACTGTCTGGTTCTATACAACGTGTCCAAGATAAGGAGGGCCAGTACAGGGATCTCGGAAACCGTAAGAGATACCAAGTCGGTTAAAAATGTTTCTGTATTTTGTTCACTTATTTGTGGTTTATTATTAAATTATTTGTTATTTATTGAACTAGTTCAACGTAAGTAAAAAATTTAGAGCTTACTTATGAGATATAAAATTAGGAGAAATACAGGACCGTATCCCAAAATTTCCTGATGTTGTTCAAAAAACCCTTGAAACGTCATTAAACCACAATATGTCATGCATCGTTGCATTCGGAAGAAAAAGCTCTCAAACTCCAATATCAGGAAAACAGGACCATATTTAAAAAAAGGAAGTTGATAATGGCCCTCCGAAGACGATTCGTCGGATTACAAAACAATTAACGCTGTTAGGCCCAGTTGTATAGCTATGAATTAACCCTCGAGTTAAACCGAAGGTTTACCCTAGAGTTAATCCTGGAGCTAACCCAAGGTAAAATGTAATTGCCCGTTGTATGGGTGTGTGTTAAAAAATGTTGTTTTAGCTAGCTGCTAACTTCAGAATGATATAAGTTATCGAAATTTGTTTCAAAAGTGTAATTATTCTAACCTTATTTTTCAATTATTACTTTGCTTGTAAAAAAAGTTGTAATTAATGTGCTTGCGACCTAGTAATTTTTTTTGGTTTTGTCTCATTCGTGCTGATTTCCGCGATGCCGGTAAGCCGGTAAAAATGGAAGATCCAAAAAGATTTGCCAATTTTAGCCACGCTGAAGTAAATTTATTAATAAACGTTTGAAGTAATAATGCCACTGAAGCCTTCGACAGTCTAAATCTTGCAATTAATTCTTGATCTATCCAGAAATCCATATTTTCAATTCGAGGTCTAAAAACTCGAAGCCTCCTTACGTTTTCTACTATATTAATAATATCTAAATCATCTTCATCATCGGAAATAAAATCGTAAATAATGTCAAAAGCATCCATAATTAACTATTTTTTATTATTTTATACAAAATTTAACACCATGTAAATAAGTTAGGTTACAATTATTAAAAATACACCATTTAAACGCGTATTTCCTTCCTGCATTTCATATTGGATTGCATCTGTTAAAGTTTGAGGACGCATGCTTAGGCCTTTAATCCCAAGATTGTAGGTTAACTCGTACCCGATCCACGAGTTGAGGGTTTATCCTAGGGTTGGGGATCACTTCCGCTTATACAATGTGTTTTTATACTAACCTTAGGATTAACTCCGATTTTTGAGTTAACTCAAACCTATACAACTGGCCCTTAGGAAGAGCGGCAAAAGGGCAATGTAAAAGTGCAATTTACTGTAGAATTCGATCTCAAAAAAAACCCAGGAAAACAATAAAACGATTTTTCAGAATTTCGTTTCTTCCGGATATCTCCGGAACTACTCGGAATTTTAAAACTTTCTAAACGGCATATTATTAGGCACGTAAATGCGCAACTTCACCTCCATTTAACCGGCTTCGTATCTCTTACGGTTTCCGAGATCCCTGTATTGGCCCTCCTTATCTTGGACACGTTGTATTCACACATACTGGATTTTAATCGACGCTAGTTTTAGTTATAAGCTTTTCCCCATGTATATCAGAATATCATACATCTACACGTTTCGACCTTTATAAGTCATCATCAGGGCAATGTACTATTTACGTTATTATAGTGATTTTCTTTTTCTTATTAACTAGATGCTTTATTTTGAAATTTTAATATTTAAAAAGAAAATCAACTGTTTTCAAAATTTTTGACGTAACCGACCAATTAATCTTAGGACTAAAATTTACCTACCTACGTTAAGTATTATTTATTTATCCAAATAACTCTGGTTAGTTACCTATCAAAATAAAGATGGCACTTAGATTTCCGTTTATAGGTTATAGATAAATTCTACCGTTGGTGCTTGTGATTGGTTAAAGTTGATCATGTGGCACATAAGTTTAAACCAAAGATATGTACTTTTACCATTTCTATACACTTTGATCATATGTGTTTTTTTTTTTGTTTTGATGGGTCCTACTTACAGTCAGTTCAAAAAGTCTCCATACGCTACACGCTTTTTATGTTATTTATTAATTTTAACCAGTTAATTGGAACTATGAAATGCAAAATTTATATTATTATTTCAGTCCTAACCAATATAAAAATTAACAGAAATATTTTACTGAAATGTTACCTCAAAATATGTATGAAAGGCGTATGTGTATCGAGACTTTTTGGACTGACTGTATATTAACGTGTAAAAATTATAAAATGTAAGATTGCAAAATATGCAGATTGTTACTTATAGTAACTGTACATTTAATATAACGTTTCCATTGAACTTATTTATCCTCATTTTTGTTTGCTCAATTAAATAATTCTGAATTTTTTGCAATCTTGAAATATCGATATCTTTCGGCATGAGCGTTGATTGAAATAGATGTGCTTCTTGTTCTCTTGAGTTCGTTTACATTCGAGGCTTTATTAATTGTGGTTCGTGATTTACTTAACCAGGAGAATCGTACCAAACCCACCAATGAGCCTTATACCCCGAAGGTTCGAGCTTCCGCTTAATATTTTGTTTGTGTTGCTGCTGTCCGATTGGTTGTCTTGTATCTGCCTTTCCAAAGTTGTTGATGTTTTGTTTTGCAAAATAACTTCCCGTACACCCCCCCCCCCCTAAATGCTTACTTTATTTAACATCAAATATATTGCTGTATATGTGTAGTCTACTGGATTTTTTATTTGTTAATGACAGTTTATATAGTTACCTGTAAATACCAAACATTTTTTTATTTGTTTTTCCCTTGCTATAAAAATTGAATGAGGCGATGACAATTTAATGTGGTATTATTTACGTAGTATTATTGTGAAATATATAGAGTGTCCAAAAGCTTAAAATAAAATCCATTTTTTTAATATTAGCGAGTTAATAAATTGATGTCTCCCAAAACTAGTGAAATACGATTTTGCGTAATAAGTAGTGATGCAACCCGATCCACTTTTTGAAAATGTCGGATCTTGCATTTACAACAAAACGTTCTAGAAAGGGATCAAATTCCATTTGACTCGTGGAAAGAAACATGAAGAAATTCTTTCATTTTTGTCAAAAAAGGCAAAAAAATACTTATCTGCGCCTGCATTAAGTGTTTATACTGACATACTTGTTTATCATCGAAAAAAAAAGAAATAGACTCTGCAAGCAACGGAGAAAAATTAATTTTTCTGCACCATAATCTCCCCATTATTAATTACAAATATTAATGTGACAACTTATGCGGTGCGCATTAAAAGGTTAAATTTTACCAGTGAAAAAATGGAGGGGTGCGCACGGTTTTCCGATCCTATCTTTAAAGGTTGGTCGTCGGTTGTCTTGCGCACAATGTTGTCGCTGTCATATAGGCAACCCCGCCGTATTGGTGCCGGTTTGGTTGCCAACCAACGACGTGAAGCAAGGACGACCTTCCCGAACCGAGATCAGTCGTAGGGATGTAACGATATTAAAAATCTATCGATACGTGGACAATAGATCAAAATTAATTCTAAAAGTGGCGTTTCAGTAATGGCCACATCGCCTTCTTTTATGCGAGAAAAATTACTTGTTTATTTCCCAGTAAAGAAGGTCTTGATGTGCCAAAATATTGCCATGTAATCATTTTCATTAAGGGCAAGGTACGGTCCTGTTCGTCGGTTAAGGTAAATAGTTTATCGGTCGGCATTGCGCATGACATCTGACGACCAGCTTTGTTTACATGCGCGAGGCCATAAAATTGCCACTTTTGCTTTTAGAGTTTGGCTAGCGATAGATAAAGGTTGGTGACTCTGACTCGAAAAGTATTGAGTTTTCGAATTTTTGTTATATACTTCACTTACACACGCTGCTTTTAATTATAGCGCTATTAGTTTTAAGCTCTCAAAAACATTGTAATTAGCTTGAACCAATTTTTTTTTATTTGCCATTTGCCAATTGGAATGGCCAACAGCATGACGATACCATTGTGTAGCATGGGCATGTAAAAATAACTCAAAAATGACAATACTGATTGAACTTAATATTGTTGCAGATCAAACAAGAAAACTGTAAACAGTAACGTTTTTTTTATTAATATAAGTATATGTAAAAATGTGTATCTCTGTAAATGTATGTCTATAAGAGAAAAGAAAAGTGACTTTATTTATATAGAGAGTTAAAATGGACGCGTACACTTTATGAAACGGTTTAATATAGTTATTATAGAGGTTTTCATATATATATTATATGTATATATCGGAACTAGTGGAAATCAGTTTTATTAGGCGGATTCGTATCTTTATTAATTTTTAAAATAATGGGCTTCTTCGCAGACCGATCTTTTCAATCGGTTGTAAATTTCGTTCCGATTGATACGTTTGCCAAATAGGACCGATTTTTACTGCGATTAATTTAGTTCTCAACGCGTGCGTTGCTCGTGCGTTATTTATTCGAAAAGCAAATAAATATATGATGTGCCCTTTTTTTAAATTTTTTGTTTAGATAAGCATTTAAATAATATAGAGTATGTTAGGTAAGACAACCAATTATTGACAATTGACATGTTTTATAACTTGCCATAATTTAAGAAATCTCGATATTTGACCTAAAGCTATATCCACCTGCCCTTTGGGACTTCAATATGGCAACCTCGTCCATGTTCACATTTTTTAAGAATATGGAGGAATGACTGCTAAGACTTTTTTTTGAAGCTTAGTTCGTGCCTATCTTTGATTCCTAGGATGATGTTTCAAATAATTTACTGTACTACCAATATTCACCCTTTTCTTTGGTTACTGTCCTTAGGATTCTAGTTCTATATACTTTGTAAATTACTTAGAAAACGACAACTAATCCTTTTTCTTTAATTTAAATTTTTTTAAATATGGGTGATTTTTCAACATTCTATGATTGGCATAACGTTGATAAATTCTTTATAAAATAAGAAACTTTCTCAGGATGATCAATTTGGTAAGAAATGTTTCTAGAACCTGTCAATCATTGGGTGTTTACCTTATGCGTCACTAGAGCAACATTCCATTTATTAACTCCGTTTTAGTAAGTATGTATATTTCTAATAGATTCTAAATTAAATTAGCATTCTTCCTATTATTTTTTAGTGTAAATTTAGATGTTTAATATGTCTGGATACAATCTTTCAAAGCAATATTTAGATACACGGGTATACACAGTAATCATTTTTTTCCGATTGCCTTGTATGCCTTCAAATGACTATTATGTCTACTAAGTATGTATAAAAAGGGCATATCATAGACCGAAGTCTGTAACGAAAAAATTGCGATAGGAATTTCTATATCTTTCTGATTTTGCCCTAGAGATGTTAGAAAAATATATTATATATCCATTTCGGTTATTATTGAAAGAAAACTATGATTACGAAGGATCGATGTGTCACAAAGTGAATTAAAGAATTTTACAATTTTACAATTATTATGTGATAACATGTTAATTATACAGGGTGTTATGGAAATTACTTATTATATTTAAAGGGGTGACTCCTGAGATGAATCCAAATTGAAGAAAAATAAGCATAAATGGCGCTTTGAATTAATAAGCGAAATACATATACACTTTATGTGAAATCTGAAAATTCACGTGGCCGGTACAGACGACGCGCACAATAAATAGTTTATTGGCAGAGGCCGAGTCTCAAAAGAGGGCGCCGCATGTTAGGCGGTGTTGTCCTATTGCAACACAAGAAATTGTAAATGCTAATAAACAGGTGGTATAAGTTTTTGCCAACAAGACGTGTTTGGCCCGCATTGTCAGCTTTTCAAATTCTTTAGAAAAAAGTACAAATTTAAAATTCGTGCTCTCTTACCTTGTAAAAGTATTTAAAAAATTCCATAAAAAAATACAGCACGTATGTTTTGCAACACAAATCACACACATTAATTATTATTATAAATTATTTGACAAAGAAACGTTTAAAATTCGTATCAACATGTCGGAATTGGAATCGGAATGCTGGATGGAAATGGACTGAAGCCGCCCGCCACGTTGGCGAATGATCAACGTTCTCGTTCGGCCGAGGTGGAAGTCCCGCGTTTCGATCTGGCAACGTTGGTTCTACGTTTGACCTAGAAACGGTTGTCGGTTGAAAACAAATATGTAAGGCGTTGCACTGGAAATCACGTCGGGTAACGTAAAAAAGTATATAGTGTTTCTCTAGGACATCCAAGGAGTCACCCATTTAAATATAATAAGCCATTTCCATAACACCCTGTATAATTTTGATAATATATTTCGCTAGTAGTACCTACACAAATCAACGTTTTCAATACATGTGTAAATATATTTGCAATTGGTTTATGAGTCTTTACATTAACTGTAATTCCAATGCAAAGTTTGCAATTGCAAACCGGTTGCAAAGTTTCCTAAGAAATTAACATAACCCTCAAGCAATTGAAATAGGTTATGTTGTAGCACAGAGAAAAGGTAAGGGCGATAAAAGCGCCGCACTGACTAAATATAAGACTACGTTGTCGCGGCACCAGAAATGGGTACTTTGCTTCTGATCGATCGATCTCGATGTTTTTTTCAATATATCTCGACGACAAAATAAGGATTATATGTAGAGTGCTATCGCAATAAATTGTACAGAGGTCGTGCCCAGATTGTGAAAGTGCATTTATCATTTTAATATACGTAGAATTCAACTCCTAGGAGTTCCTAGGAAAGAGTTAATGAAAAGCTGGAAAAATTTATGAACTGTTATTTTTTTGGTAGACGACTCTTTCCTTCCCCCCCTCTCATTGGCTCTCCAGTTTTATGGATTAGAGCTTTAGCTCGGGTGGAGGATATATGCAATAATAAGGATATTTGTACACAAGTTCTACGTATATTAAGTATTCTAATTATTTAAGTAACGGTGTTTTAGCTTGATTAAGAAAGTATCCTTTATTTTTGCAAAATATAAGTTATTTTAGCTTGGATTGTACAGGAGGTCATATCAGTACCTAATAGACATTGTACAAATTATATCGTATTGAGTGAATGGTGATTTATTACAGTTGAGCCGAGGAAAGAGCGAACATGCGTCATTACCTGTAACGGTATGATTCAAATCGAGATTATGTACATTTTCGATACTTTTATAGGGTATCTCCGTAACTCCGTTAGTGCTATCAAAAAAGTAATGTAGGTGTCATGTACTCCTTTTGGGCCAAACTTAAATAGATAAAATCAAAATTTGAAAATTTTCGCTCGTTTAAGAGATACGGGGGAAAATCAAAAAATTGAGAATTTCAAAATTACCCTATATTTTCTTAGTTAAAAGAGATATGGAAAAATATTTTATACAGAAGTTTCTTTATATTAATTGTTGAATAATCTGCCGTTTTCAGAATAAGTATACGTGGTCAGGTAAAGAAGTTATTAGACCTAACCTCATTTTTTAAATGGAACACCCTGTATATTTTAATCTAAAAAGATAGCATTGTTGAATAATCTGCCGTTTTCAGAATAAGTGTACGGGGTCAGGTAAAAAAGTTATCGGGCCTATCCTATTTTTTTTAAATGGAGCACCCTGTATAAACAGGGTAGAACAAACCCGAACAAACCTCTCCCCCCCTGGGATTCGCCCTTTGTTGTAACGCATGGTCATTCTTTCCCTGTCCAACTTTTGCACACAAAAATCACACGTAATTTATTTCTATTTCCTTTCTGAGATAATTGCTTCGTTTGTTTAGCCCAAAGCATTTATCTTATGTCAGAATGGAGATCAGATGTTCCTACTGCCACGTTTGTTTCCTACAGGAATACTTAATTTAAATATTTAAACGCAATATTTTAGTTTTTACGATTAAATGTATTTTTAGTAAGATATAAAAAAAGTAAGTGTAAAAATAGTAGGCTAGACCCAAAAATTTTAAAATAATTACCCAATTGTGAACGAGCGAACTAAGGCAATAAAAGTTTTATTTCAATGTATACATTAGCTAGAGCGATATAAATACTTACAAATTAACCTGCGCAGCATCCTTGCTTACCTTCTATCAGAAAGTAAGGAATTACATTTTTTTATAGCTATTGGTACTTATTTTTTATGTTTCTATTCATTTTAGCTATAGTATTCGTATTGTAACGTCACCAATTAAATCAAAACGGTTGGAACTTGTTATTTCTTATACTTGCCGACCAGGTCTCTGCCTTCTTCTAACAATTACCCTGAGGTCGTTCATCTTATACAGGGTGCTCCTTAATGACGTGCTAATATTTCAGGTTGTGATTCCTTAGGTCATTTTATAAAGAAGAGGTCATATGAACATATGTCCGCAACGGCTTAAATTTTGTGCTACAGGGTGTTGAATTTTTATTTTTTAAATGGTTATTTTTGCATATCTCCGAAAGTACGTTAGATATTATTTTCAATTTTGGTATGTGTTAATAGGATATAGAACTACAAAATTTTGTTGGAAAAGTTATTCAATTGTTCCACCAGTGGCGTCCCTGCAAACATGTCCTCTCATATTTTTTACAAAAAAGATGGTACGCCACTGATGTTTTTCCATACGAATATTTTTCTGATTAGCCTGGTCAATTCTACATGAAAGCAGTCTCTAGTTTTTCTGGTCAGGCGGCACCGTTCTTGATTAAAACACTAAATTAATAGTGAAACTCATTATTATTAACATTGATAAAATATTAATGATAAATTTTGTTTTATAAAAATTGTTGGAAATGGCCACCTTCACTTAAAAGGCATGCTTCCGCCCGTCTGCGCATCGAATTGTCCACTCAGCAAATATTGAAATTTTTATAAAACAAAATTTATCATTAATATTTTATCAATGTTAATAATAACGAATTTCAATATGAATTTAGTGGTTTTAATCAATCGTCTGACGAGAAAAACTCAAGAAACCGTATCATGTAGCATTGACCAGGCTAATCAGAAAAAATATCCACATGGAAAAATCTCAGTGGCGTGCCATCTTTTTTGTAAAAAAATATAAGAGGACATGTTTGCAGGGACGCCACTGGTGGAACAATCGAATAACTTTTCTAACTAAAATTTGTGGTTCTATATCCTATTCAAACATACCAAAATTGAAAATAATATGTAAAGTACTTTCGGAGACATTAGAAAACCATTTAAAAAAAAATTCAAGAAATTTAAGCCGTTGCGGACATAGTTCATATGAACTTTTTTTTATAAAATGACCAAAGGTATCAACCACGGAATATTAGCACGTCATTAAGGAACACCCTGTATATAGAGTGTTTCGGGAGGAAACGGAAATATTTTAATGAGGTAGAGTTCTAGAGCTCAATATACGTAGGTATAATCGAGGAAACGTAAACGTATCGGCTGGTGATATAGTTAACTAGCGACATTTTGAGTGTTGTTGTGACGTCTTTTACGATATAGCTAAGTTTTATATAGCGGAAAGGTTGTTTTCCGATCTTTTCCATCACGTTTTTACGAGCACGTGATTTTCAGCTCATCTGATGGGAATATAAATTATTTTTTGTTCTCCGAAAGTGAGCAAGTAATAATTCCAATAACTTGTATTTTTTTAAATCATACTTTAAAGGTATTTTTTGTGTACACAAAACCTGAACGAACCTTTTCATATACAGGGTAGCCCATTAATGTCACTTGTTCAGTGATTTTGCTATAATACAACAAACATTTGCGTATAAAATTTTTAAATTATTTACCTGTTTTCAAAGACTAATAAGGAATATTTTTAAGGTATGATTTAACCCTTCTATAACTGTCTCATATTCTTAAAAAAATAACTATTAAGGTATATTTCAATATAATGGATAAACTGGTAAAGGATATATATATCAATATTTCTATAAATGTTATAAAGTTATTTGTATGTAAAGTTATTCCAATGTAAGAAAAAGTATTTCCTTACAGTGCTGCTTGTCTCAAACGTAACGGTATATCTGTATGCAATACTCGAAATTTCATAGTAGATTAATGTCGGCCGATATTTAAAATTTTAAGGCGGGGTTTGTTCGGGTTTGTTGAACAAATCTGAACAAACCACGAAGGTTGTAAATATTCTTTAAAAGCGTCCCACCCCACAATAAAATTGATTTGTCTTTCCGATTTTTAATATTATTTACTAAAAGCTAGATAATAAGGGTAGGAAGTTTTCAAAAAGCAGCAAAAAGTTGTTCAAACTAATAATCTACTCGATAAAATAAATAAATTATGGAAAATTCATTAATTTTGACGTGACTTTGCTATGTGTGTGCTATACAGGGTGTTATGGAAATGACTTATTATATTTAAACCGGCAAATCCCGAGATGAAAATAAATTGAAGAAAAATAACCATAAATTTGAATTATTAAGCGAAATATACACTTTATATGAAATCTCAAAATTTACGGGGCCGCTCCTGAGGACCTTCGCAATCAATAGTTTATTGAGGCAGTCTCGAGGTTCAAAAGAGGTTAGCGCATTATAGGCGGTGTTGTCATATTACAACACAGGACACCTGTTCAGTTTTTGACAACAAGACTTCTTTGACACGCGTTATCGCTTCTTTTTCAAACTTTTTGGAAAAAAAGCTACAATTTTAAGGTACATACTCTTACCTTCGATCTTATTGTAAAATAAAACACAAAAAGTATGTTTTTCAACAGCTCAACAGTAGATAATATCAAACAAAATTTGAAATCACGTCACAACATTGATTATTATGAATTATTTCTCAACACAAAAAAAATCGGGTACTGCTACAACTAACAAAACGTTTAAAATTCGTATACGTCAAGCACGTGGAACCCTCGACAGGGTAACTCCACTCCCGAGTCTCGAAACATACTGAAGCAACGATAATGACGCGCGGCCGGTATCAAAGCAAGGGCGAGACACGCGGTGTGATCTGACAACACGGTTAGTATACTCTGTTGCTAAGTGACTCCAGATGGAACGGCGCGACAGTATGTGGGTAAAAAGGGTTTTTGCCTTAGTATTTAGATATTCGATTAAAAAAAAAGTATCTAGACTTTCTCTAGGACACCCAAGCAGTCACCCATTTAAATATAATACGTCATTTCCATAACACCCTGTATATGCAAGGTGTTTGGTAAATTTAATTAGGGCCGATATTTTAAAGTCACCTTAAGGTACAGAATGACATAAGTCACCCTTAACACAAGTTTGACAGTATATTAAAGTTCTTCTTAACTCTACGTAGTAACCCTCCACTTAACTCAATTGACCCTCTAATTAAATTAAAACATAGTTTGTTTAAAGTTTACCATAACGTTAAGGCTACCTTAGCTATGGTCTAACTTAAGGTTACATTCAAATATCGGTCCTTAGACATAACGCGTCAGTTATGTCAAACTTATGTTAACAAGTTTGACAGCGTATTAAAGTTCTTTTTAACTCTTATCTAAAGGAATAGATCTTTAAGGACGTGGTAATCTTAGACTTAACGCGTCAAAAGTATTAAAAGGTGACGTGTGTCAAAAAACGCCATTGCATCAAGCCTACTATGTGAATTGGAGTATAACTCACATCACATTTTTTTAAGTTTAAGTACCATTTTCTGGTATTTAAAGGGTGGAAAAACATATTTTAATAAATAAATTTTTGCTACATTGGATAAATTTTACTTTTATATAATTACATGATCTTGTGCCTTTTTTAAAGTATAACTTGCAATTTTACATACAATTTACGTTAACACGGTTGTAAATTTGATTTGTTAATACTTAAAGCAACAGTAAGTGTTCAATAATAAATTTAGGTATATGTTAGTCCCATCAGGATTCTTGTGCTGGTTTTTGATTTTGTTCAAGAAACAACAATTTATTTTTTCAGCCGAGCGATTGAATTACTTTTTTATATTATAAATGTATGGTTGTTTTTGACCCGCTTATACAGGATGAGTCGACAGGAAGCGGCCAAACTCCAGGAGTGCTTTGTATAAGTGAAAATAATGTAAAAAACTCATTATTTGTTTTAGTATAAATATGATTTGTAAGTTTAAAATTTTTAACTGGTACATGTGCCCTGATTTCGAGATTTTCTTGCATCCTTTAAAATAAATTACAAAAATTAAGAATGGACTCGTGCAATAATGACAGATCATTGACATGACCCACAATGTATGGGTAAGGAAAAACATATTTTAAGCGGAAAAATGTAATTTTTCAAAATACTTACTTGGAGTTTGCAATATGCTACACTTTGACATGCCACCGCTCCTCCCTTGTACAATGTACTGGGTGTGCCATTTTCGACACTTTTATAGGGTATCTCCGTTATTGTTAGTGCTATCAAAAAAGTAATGTAGGTGTCTTTTTGGGTCAAAGTTAAAATGGTAAAATCAAAATTCGAAAATTTTCGTTCGCTTAAGAGATACGGGGAAAATTGAAAAATGTTTTATAGATATATTTGATTGTTGAATAATCTCCCGTTTTCAGAATAAGTATACGGGGTCAGGTAAAAAAGTTATTGTACCTAACCTAATTTTTTAAACGGAACGCCCTGTATATTTTAATCTTAAAATATTCTATTTTAAATTCTCCTTTCAAATATATAACACACCATGGATGATATTGGTTTCCTAGGCGATTTATTAAAGTTTATTACTTTAAGCCACAGTAGACCGTGAAACAAAAGCTCATATCATAGAAACAACTATGTTGTCATTCTAGTTGTTATTAACATTTAACGTCAATTTTATTTTACATATCCAATTGTGAAAATGACTTATCAACATTTTGAAAAATTTGATATGATATCAGTTTATATTGAAAGTGGAAAAACGAAGAAATGGCGCAAAATGTATATGTCGTTCGCTATCTGGAAAGACGGTAACCATTTAAAGAGATATTTCGAACATTTGCGATAATTCCCGTTATTTTTTACCTAAATCTGAATATTTTATTTCGTTTCAAAGTAATAAAGTTTAAATAAATCGCCTAGGAAACCAAACGAATGTTCCATTTTTTAAAAATAGGTCAGGTCCGATAACTTTTTTACCTGACCCCGTATACTTATTCTGAAAACGGCAGATTATTCAACAATCAATATAAAGAAACTTATATAAAACATTTTTCTATGCCGCATCTCTTAAGCGAGCGCAAATTTTCAAATTTTGATTTTACCATTTTAAGTTTGACCCAAAAAGAGCATATGACACCTACATTACTTTTTTGCTAGCACTGACAATTACGTAGATACCGTATAAAAGTGTCGAAAATGGGACACCCTGTACAGTGTACTACTGGTTTTATAAGCTTCACAGTTAAACCGAAACTAGTCATTTTCGAATAAAGAATTTTAAAAAAGATAGAAATATAACAGCCACTTTTTTTTTCAAGTTCTGCTTTAAAGGAACTGTTTTTGTATATTTCACATAACAACAGCTATTTTACTAGACTGAACAGGGGGGCTATTTTTGACTTTCCCTATATATATATTTTTTTTTAAGTGAAGTAGTCATAAGTTTTCCCGTAGAGTGTGAAATTACTAGGCGGCTTAGCTTAAATCAAAGGAACTTACACGTAGAGTTGTTGTTTCTTAATGAATACCCTGCATATTTTTTACTTTTACTAGAAGTCTTTCTTTCCTGATTCCAGAATTATAATAGATTAGCTCAAACTGCTTTTAAGATACGAACGATTTCGGATTATCATACTGTTTACAAATAGAGACAATTGCGGAGATATTTAGCTAAAGTTAATAGAAAAATATCAGTAAACAATTTTGACTTTAACGACCGCAAGCAGATATATGGAAGTGTCGAAGATACTAAATTATTTAAGTAGGAAGCAGTTAGAGACATCCTTCCTGTAAGCACGAAGAAGAGTGAGGTTTGGTACCGTTCAGAGCACCTTAAGTCATCAAAAATTCATTCCATTTCGAATTAATAAATAATTTGTAGTAAATTTTTAACTAAATTTTAACATTTTATCATTTACACGGTTTGGTTTTCAAGGCATTCTGCACGTATTAACCTAAAGAAATGGACCCCCTGTTCACTCTAGGTTGGAAGCGACCACCATGTATATCAAATAATGATCCCACACTTTAATTTTAATATTTGTTTAATAAGTGAAAGAACTATCAATATTGGACCTTCTCGATTTTTACTAATAAGTGCGATAGTGCATGTTAAGGTTGAATGGAGGAAATATTTCTAAGCCAAACTTATATATCTCCTGTTCCGCAAAAGAAAATATATTTTTTGGGAAAGGGAAGAACTCAGTCTGCTCCACTAATTTAATAAAAACATCAAAATGTCTCATCAAGACTTGATGGCAAGGGCCAACTTGGTTTGGGTTTTAATTAGCTTGAACTGCTGATGATGAGTGACATATACCGTTAAGGGTGGGTATTATAAAGCTTTATTGACAGATGAACGAAGGTTAACTTGTGGTTTGACGTCACAGGTAGGAGTTAAGTTGACAGTCTGCATGTTAACTTTATTGGGTGGAAAGGGTATCAATTAAAGTTAAACCTCAAGTTAATTGCAGAGAAATTACGGTTTTTGAAGGCTTTTGTTGACATAACCTATAATTCCACGCTGTATAGAAGAATAATAATGTCATCATCTGAAAAATTGACCATGACTGCAAAGCGTAAAAAAATTAACACGGTAAACCCTTGTCTAAGATAAAGAATGATGAAATACTTAAGGTTAGGTTGTTAAAGATTCTTCCTTTTGTAATTCTTTTGAAGATTTTATAAAACCATCATTTTTTATAGGGAAGTTAACTTGACCGTTAAAATCAAAGTTAACTTTTGCCATTTTTATAATATCCACTCTTAGACATTTTGATGTTTTTATTAAATTAGTGGAGCAGACTGAGAGTTTCACTTCCCTTCCTATAATTTTTCCCGTTCTATAATTTCACTCCACTGTGAGATTTCCGTAAAATATATTTTTTGTTAAAACCCACCTAAAAAGAAGATCGTTTTAATAATTGCAAATAACTATATCTTTTTAGCTGAAATTTTTAGTATGTATAACAACCCGTTATTTTCAAATCGGTCCAGTAGATTATACAGAATTTTTATATTTGATGTTGAAGCTGTACATTACCCTAAGTATTTATTTTATGTAACATGTTTGACAAGGTAATAATGTCTCGTCGACAAACTAACCAATATTCCATGTGATTCTCGATGGCAAATATATTTTTGGTATAAAAGAGCTTCGTTGTTTTTGTCCCTTTTCGTTTTGTTGTGTCGTCGCTGAGATATAAAGGTATAATTTACAAGTAATCCAATAAGAAAAGGTTGTTTACTTCGTAAAAATTAAAACCGACTCCTGTTGTTTTAAGCTGCACGAAGTAAAAAGTCAACAAGATATTCGCAAAATAACAATTTATGTACACCGCAATAAAGATTTGTGTACCTAAAATTGCAACGGGGTTTAAGTTTCACTAAAATACCCCTTTACTTTGTCTTATTGGGCTATATTGTTGTGTTGTCTCGTTGCTGAGGTCGAGGGCAGTTTATACGATCCATTTTATGTTTTACTAATGGAAGTGTGTTGTTTCCATGCAGGATCATGCGGCCACTCTTCCGAAACAAGCCAAACCAAACTTGGAAGTTGACAGTGGAACACTTCAAAATAAAATAGCTAATAAAATAAGGTCCTTGTCTACAGATGGGCTGGATACTTTACACAATGATAATACCTCCGACATTTCGAAATTGTACCATTCGGAGAGAGCGTCTTACAATAGATCGCATAGCGTAGGCTCGCTACTATCTGACGATGATTTATTTGTACAGCTTTCTCGGGCTCACGAGAATATAGCTAAGTCTTACAAAGATCGTGATACGGACAGTCAATCGAGCGTAGAGCCAGTAGCATCCAAGCATTATCAAGGCACTGTGGATTTTTCAAATACAAACCAGTATGTTAATGATAGATTAAGACGCGACACATCTAATATTCCCGGGGAAGTTATTCCACCACCACCGGACTATTCTTTATCCCAGAAAGCTCCCTCGTCCGACACTGTCGGTTATGAAACTTACAATTCCATTATAAACAACAGTGACAATATATTCAGATACTCGCACCTAAGTCAGACGGTGCCTCGAGCCAACATGGGATTCCCTAGTCGCAATCCTCCTGCTGATTCATCATCTGCAAATAGGTATTCGTTACAGGCCATGCCAATTCCACCGCCACCACAACCAACTATTAACGTTTTCAACCAGTTTCCTACTCCGAATAATTATGCGGCTTTTCAAGCGATGCAGCCAACGTATGTTCATTACGGGTTACCTCCTGTTAACGCTTTTGCCCCAGAAAATCAATACGCAATCCCTCCCATGAATGCATTTAATAGTATCTTATCTCCGCCTCTCCGGGAAACAGACAATCCTTACGCATTGCCTGTTATTAATACGTTCAATAGCCCTTTGTCTTCACCACTGCCTCCTATCAATACGTTTACCAGCCCCGTATCTCCACCTCCCCCTGACGTTACTCAATTGTTAACTGATAAGGATATAATAAAAGTGCCTCCCCCACCACCTATAGATTTTGACATTGCGCCCGTAAAACCCTCTGCGTCGAAGTCGATTCCTCCTCCATTACCCAAAACATCTCCTCCGCCTTTAGAGACCGTGGTACCTAAACGAAAGTCGTTAATAATGAAGCCAAAAACTCCCCCTCCTCCCGTGCCTGGAAAACCTCAGTTACGTACTTTCCACAGTGAGGAGACTTTACTCAATTGCAGTCCTGAATATTTCGAGTCGGTAAGAAAGGGTGTGGATGATTCTTATTCGGCGCGTCCTGTTTCGATGATTTTTGGTAATACGCAATTTAGTAGCACGACCACAACAAAATACCGGACTTTTGGAAAGGTACTGAGTTTTTTTCTTTGAGTTTGTAGTTACTAATTAATACTAATCGTGTTATTTTGCTATTAATAGCCACCGCAGAGTCCGAGCAACCAAAGTACTAAACAGTCCGTAAGCGATAGAAAGAAATTCTTTGAAAATGCCATGGAGGAGAGTCAAAAGCCGTCAAAAAAAGGTAAAGAAGTTCGTAGTATTGTTTTTTTTTTTATTAACATTAGGAACGATTGATAATATAGACAGATATTTGGCATACAGGGTGTTATGGAAATAATTTATTATATTTAAATAGGTGCCTCTTTGAGTTTCCTAGCGAAAACCTATATACCATGGTAAAAATAACAACCGGTAAGATTACAGTTTCGTCTAGCGCGCAGTGACGTCACGGAGAGAGTGATTTTTACATTGCTTATGGAGATTTACATTGCTGCTAACGTTTTTCGTTCTCTTTTAAAGGTATTAAAAGGTTACGCATTTAATAGTAGGTTAAATAAAAAAATAATATCTATAAAATAATAGACGTCTTCGCGAGAGTTATAAGCCATGCCTCCCTGTGTGGTATTGTTGTATAAACTGGGTTTATACAATAAAAAATCACCATAAATAATCAAAAAATTAAGAAACAAATAGGGAAATCAACACGCGGTATTGATTTGGGTTTTGTTAAATAGAGGGTGAAATGATATTTCATAATAGGAAGGTATAAAGTCTATTTGTCTGAAAGATTTAAACGTCTGCATAGCAAAATAGATTTCATAGAACCATAAATAAATAATTTTATGTAATACAATATCTAGATATCTCGCCTTTCAAAGGGCCCAGAAATCTAGCAGCGTTCACTCGCCCGTCCGTCCGTTCAGACCCAGTCTTAAAAATCGGGGCGTGGCCAAGCGCTGCTGCGGCACGTGGCGCGAAGAAAAAACTCGATGCAGGGTAATAATGTTTCAATTACAAAACAAAATACAAATTAAAGATTAGTAAATTTTGATAATATGATAGGCAGTATTATTACCTACAGTTCGAGGTATGATTTATTATTTTAGGACTGACCATTAGTTAGAAAATCTCATTTTGAAAATTGTCGTCATCCTGAATTTTACGCAAAGAGCTGTAAGGTTATTCTGGCCAATCAGAAAGCTTTTGCGGTCCATAAATACCCCGGTGATGGAAATTACAGGCAAGTTTAGTGAGAGCCCTCGACAGGTTAAGTTGTAAGATACAGGACACGGTTCCCTCTTGACAATTAACTGAAAAACGCTCCCTCGTTTTTAGGCTTCGGTCAGGAGACCCCCTAAAGCGACCCCGGAGTGGTGATACGGTGTTAGCTCTCAACTATTCTGAATTCCACTTTGTTTTGAAAGTAGCAACCACTTGCACAAAGGTTGTGAAATCGAAAGAAAGGCTAGTCCAAAAGTCGAATAACCTAATCTCCAATAAATTACGAAATTAGGGGACTTCGGCCAATGGTGAACAATTGTGAAAGTTTTTACTCAACCGCGTTTAGGGTGAACGTGCTTGCACGGCGTGTATTGTCAGTGGGGGAGGTATAAATGAGACTATCTGTTTACGAAGCTCGTTTGTAAGTAAGGCTGGTTTCTGTCGTCAGCCAAAAAGCTTAGACAGTTAAAAGAAATTCGTGCCCCCTGACAAACCGCCATAGTTTATAACCGCAGATAGACGAAAACTATAGATATTGTTCAAGTTCAAATCTATAGTGAGTAACTATATAGAACTTTACTTAACAAAAACTTTGACCTTTAAGATTCTGTCGGGAGTTTATAAAACTTTGTGTGTCAGTAGTAACAACTATTCAAGTAATACGTTTGGACTATTTAGTATGATAGGGCGTACGAAGTGTCCGCTGGGGACATTATCCTTTTATTAGGGATTTTTACGATTTGTGAATTCTTGGAAGAAGTATAAAGTTTTTGCCGTCCATAGAAACTGTCTAGTGATTGTTTCTTGGGCTACTTATTCAAATTTTTTGTTTTAGTGTTCCGCAGGAACAAGATTTGTTGTGAAACAAAAGGGACTTTCTTTTGTTTTTGTTTGTGAATTTATTATCCTTGGAAGAAGTATAAAGTTTTTGCCGTCCATAGAAACTGTCTAGTGATTGTTTCTTGGGCTACTTATTCAAATTTTTTGTTTTAGTGTTCCGCAGGAACAAGATTTGTTGCGAAACAAAAGAGACTTTCTTTTGGTTTTTGTTGGTTGAATTTTTATAGACGACAGCGTCGATAAAATTATTTATGATAATTTTGGGGATCTGTATTAAAGTTATAAGCTTTACTTATAAAAAATTTTGTAAGGATTAGACATAAGTAAATTTAAGAAATCTTTTGTAATTCGGATCCGAAAAAAAAAACTCCAACTACCCCGATGTGTAAATCAAACTTAAAGGCAGGCCGTAGAAATATTTTTTCGGTTTTCTTTTAAATAAGTAAAAACAAAATTGTGAGAGAAATAAGAAGTTTTCTTTTTAAATAAAAGCTACAGGGAGTAGTTTCAAAATAAAAGGCCATTACCTATTCAAATAAATTTTAATGTTTTAAAAAAATTTATTTTTATATTATCACCCGTTGTGATAATAAAAGAATTTATTTAATTTCAATAAATAAATTTAAAAGTCAACTAATCTCTGAAAATGTCTGACTCCTCAAGTCATAGTCAAGTTGAGGCGTCAGATCTGACAAGTCTGGCGGGTGGCAAGGTGGGTCCTCACAGGCCCCCTTCAGGGGCCGTGCTTGATAACTTGTTTGACGAAATTATTGCCAGTCCTAATTACATGTGGGACAAGGTAAATAACTCTGATACTTTAAAAAAGTCAAACAGCCCCTACCCTGACAGTATTAGCTCAGGTGGGGAATCCAGCATTATCTTCAACGCAAAAAGGCCTCTCCCGTCTGAAAAACTTTTTATGAATAACCAAAATCCAGAAGTTGTAGGCATAGTTAGGGGATATAATCTTATTGACTTAGGTAATAGGGATCGCTTAGATTCTAATTCTGATCTAGGCGACGCGACAATGGATTTCCGCCATCCCCCAAACAACATGCTTTTACAAAAGTATATCATACCTGGTGTTATTGATACCATGCCTATATACTGACTGACGTCTCTTGACTGATTATATGGGTTTGTTTACCAATTTTCAGTACTGCACTCGGCTTTTTATGTCAACATAAGGTGATTTTTCTTGCTTGCTAACTCAAAGTGCCATTTAAGGTTATTTTTCGGCAATTTGTTTTAATTAAAGGATTTGCGGGTTTAAATGTAATAAGGCAACTCCATGACGCCCTGTATATGCAAAATTATAGATCTCGGTAATTTTCTCCAGTTTTGTGATTGAGTTTTGAGGAAAGAATGCAAGTAGTATTTCCAAGATTTATTATTTATTTTTATTACAGAAAAGGTATTCAGCTATTTAAATGCCGATGAATTAGAAAAACTGAAGGCCGAAGAAGACCGAAAAATATCTAATTTCTCGGATATAGGCTCGTTACATGCTCTTAGTCATTCTGACAACGAATCCATAGAATCTCAACCTACAAGGTAAGAAAAAAGGAATGCGTGAAGATGCAAAATGAATTAAAAAAATCTCTCATAAAATGCTGTTCAATAATTTGTAAAATCAAAATATTGATGATTTACACGTTTAATCAATTTAAATATGTTTTTCAAAAAATTAATATTAAACTCCAGGAATTGAATTATCTTTCTGAGCCCTTTTTAATCCACAAAATCAAATTTTTTGCCGTATAATAAAAATTATTTTATTTTCCCAGTCGCCCTTCGAGCACTATCGGTGTAGTGCGCACGGCAAAGGCAGAACGTAGGTTACGCGATCGACTACGCGAAGAGGGTCTTCTCACTGACGAGGACGAAACTGGTTTGTCACCAGCCGAAGAGAGGGCGCTGCGAGCGGAAAAGAGAGCAGCATGGCGTGCAGCTAGACTTAAAGTAAGTTTCTATTGTTTATGTAATTAAATTACTTAAGTCTTAAGGTGCGTATCCACCAAAAAAATCAGTTACAGCAAACATTTGCAAATGTGCACCTTATATCAAACCCGAAAAGCCACGTGGTAGGCACTGGCGAGATATGTCAACGATCTATTAGGGTGGGTCAACTCTCAAAGGACCGGTGTTGTCATATTTACACACACTTTGGAAAAAATTTACTAATACTTTCATTCTGTCCAGTGGCCGTTCTTCCACAGGAGCACATGCGCACGTGCACCCCCAAAGCAAAACGAATAAAAAATATTAATTTATATTCATTGAATATCATTTATCGTATAAAGTCCGACCCTCCCTAATATTTTATCATCCCGTCAAACCAAACTGTATAGATCCGGCAACCGTGCCTCGGTCGAGGTAAATGACGATTATGACGAGACTTGCTCGCACGTGCTATTAAGTAGTGCAGTTTCTCTGTAGTAACAGGTGGCGGGTGGCAGCGGGGGATAGCAGGGCTATGGCGATTTAACATGGAAAAGGCACACAGTTTTTGTGTGCACCGCGCTGTTGTCTGTTCGTGCATCTACTTAGAAATTCGAGCGTGTATGTTTTAATATTTTAATATTATATATTTATTAAGTTAAAATGAATAGTTTACGGTGGACTATTTAGGAAATAACTCTCTTTGAGATTGGAGCAAAAAATTGAAGTGAAGAATGCGGGAACACCTAAACCCAAAATTAATTTAACGCAGACCACAAAGGGTACTTCTACGGAACTAATTAGAAAGTTTTAAAATGAAATATATGAAAAAAATTTATAGAGGGTATTCCAAACTTAATGAGGCTGTAATTGATCAATTTTCTACAATTAAGAACGGAAGAATGGACTTTACGTTTAAGTACTATTGTGTAGGGTCGATAAATGTTGTGTGTTTCGATAAATGATACTCGATATGATATTAGACCATTTTATTTAAGGATTTAAGAGTAGAGTTACATGAGATTTCTGTTGTAAAGCTATACGCCATTATAACCAGCTTAAAAACTATTTAGCTTTGGAGACATGTGGAGGCAGTTATTCAAAGATAAAAGATTAGGCTCGGTATTCATACATTTTTTATTGGAAACTGTTGCTAAATAGCCTCGTAATAAATAAACAAAAATTATAACAATTTCAAAATTTTTTACACAAAATCGAAAAATATTGTTTCTTGTACAAGGCAATATTATTAGTAATGTTTTGCATAAGTTTTAGGCAAAGAAACGCGCTATTAAAGCAATGGGTTATATTTATCGAAATATTTTATCAGCTGGACGATGTTTGTCAGCCATATTTGCACTTCGCCGCTTCGTATAGCCGAGTTACGAACCAACTAAAAGTTCAGCTACTGTGTCACTGAGGGCGACGAGTAGCTCGACTCGGCTGTGTATATTCGTGTGAAAAACCGATTATGCGTAAATATACAGTGTACCAAATATAAATTTTATGTAGAAAGTTCTTTAAAAATTGATATTATAAAATGATACTGCTGCCAAGTTGTGAAAATCAGGAACCATTAAAAGGTTGCTTTTTCTGGTAGTATTTAGGGTTTGCCAGATGGACAAAGTGTAATAGTAGGACAATTGTATAAATAAGCCTGAATTTTTTTATAAAAGGCCGGACATTTTTTTTTAATATATACAATAAAAGTTTGTATCTTTAATTTTTGCCAGTCCAATCACTAAAAAAAAGCGAAAAATCAGTCCAATCACTAAAAAAAAGCGAAAAAATTAACACTGTTTATTAATAACGACAAAAACCAACGAAGCTATTTAAAATAAATAAACATCTCCTCTAATCAGTAAGCACGACTAGGCCTAGAAGCCTTTCCTGATTCTGCAATAAAAAATAACCAAACAAAAAACATTATTTTCATATAAACACCATTTACATTATGAAATCTAAATGCGAAGAACTTCCAGCCTCTGGTTTTGGGAGAGCATTATTTTTCAGAAGAACAAAGATTTATAAAAATCAGAGATTGACCGGTTGCTATAAAAAGCCATATTCATAATTCACCAAAAATTATGACATGTCCGGCTAGAGCCGAGAAATATTTCAATTAACCGCTCGGCCTGGTTAAAGATCACAATACGGAATGTAGTTTTAACTTACCTTGTACATTAGATACCATATACAAACATACGTAATTAGTTCCTGTAAAAGTTACGTGTAGGTCTAAAATATCATGCAACTTCGTTCAATACTTTAGTGTATAGCTTAATAATTAAAAAAAATATAAATATGTTATTTTACTATTAAATATTATAACACAATTATTAAAAAAGTCTCGTTATGTAGTCTCAAGCGAGTCTTTAGTTAACTAGTAAAAGTTATTTACTCGTACATCTTATATTCTGCCCTTCGAAACATATAACCCACAAATAAAATAATCAATAAAAAATTCTAACTGTCAAAATTTACTTTACAAAAAAACATTTAAATAGTTTCCATTTTTATAAGGTATAATTATTTATAGCATACTGCAATGCCTGATGAATAAAACACGTATGGTTTTCCTTTATTCTAAAATACTGTGCTATAGAAATAAATAGTGTATTATATTAACAATAATTAACATAAAATGATAATTAATAATAACAAATTTCATTAAAGTTCAAAAAAGACCTAGCTATTATATCATCTGACTCAGTTAAATTGATGAATCCACATTGTAAGCTTATATACGGAGAGGCAGAAAGTATGCACCATAGCTCGGATCCTTCCTCCCTACAAAGAAATCGTTATGGTAATACGATATTCTCGTTTGCAACATTAAAATATTTAATGCTAATAAAAACATTATCGTGAAGGTATATTTCAGTTATTATTGTTTAATTATATAACTCACCTACCCGTAAGGTTTTTCTTCACAAAATAACCATTCAACAAAATAATGTTGTAGTGACGACAAAAGTCACTATGCGATAGCATTTCATCCCATTCATCCCATTTTAGAAAGCACATATTGCCGACTAAATATGTAATATAGTCTGAAATATAGGTAAAGCTTCATTAAAAAATATCATAATCTAAAACATACTCGGCTTACCTCAATATTATAGGTAGTATCCTCTATACAGCATATATTTTCCCTCTACTAAAACCTTTGCCAATGGTTCAGCAAATCAAATTGCATTTTTGCAAATAAGGGGACTCTTAATAGTATTTTCACCTTCTTTCATGATTGTATTATCTTGTGCAAAGAAGTAATTAATTCTGGACAGCTGAAGAACATTTTTTTAATCCATTTTATTCACAAAATCTAAAAATAATATAAAATATAACCTCACAACATTTTAAATAAAATAAAAATAGAATCCGTTCACTTACATAGCAAGCAATTGTATCCTGTCAGCTGTTCCAAATCTTGAAATTTTTATGCGTATTACCTAATTTCGTATAAATGTAACATTTTTTGATGATATTGTTCAACCGTGTTTCAAGCAGTTTTATATCGAAGTCGAAAGTCGAAGTGAAAGCGAATCCCTCGTCTCGATATGACAACCAGTGATGCCAGATCGAAAATGAGAAAGAGGGTAGATTTGACATGTAAAAAACTGTAGACGGTCTGTGTGGTACCACATAAAATAGATTTTTTTTTTAAATAGTAAAAAAAGAAGGTAAAATTAAACACAAATAGAAAACGTTAGATTGAGAGTTAAAAACGGTAGACGGTATGCAGCCAGTCTGGTACACCTTAAAGGAAAATTACTAAAAACAAAAAAGGTATTATAATGATAATATCAACTAAATTCAATGTTAATACTACTCTCTCTGCTTTTCATTATTACGATATATTTAGGTGTCTCTGCGGTAGAACGTTAACTTTGAAAACGGTATATCTACCGTAAAAGCGGTAGATCTGGCAACACTGATGACACCAGAAGGTCAAAGGTCAACTTATTGTTCCTCTTTATTATAATACATTTGAGTTGGGAAATTTATGTTTTGGTTTCCTGGGTAATGGCTCACTGCACCAACACTTGCGTATATCTTAAAATGCACATGTTTTAGAGAAGTAATTAAATGGTTTGCCGTTATTAACAGCCGAGCTGCGAAATAATTACTTGGTCAGCACGGTTTTTACAATTGGCCAGTAGAAGAAAACATGTCTAGAGCAGTTTACTTCAGAGGTCCCAGGGCACTGTCAATTTATGTAACTTTCTTGTGTTTTCTTTTGCCAAATACAGAAGGAAATTGGCTACAAAAGGTGTAGCGGGGGCGGGTTTTCACTTGTTTTCCCAGGGCACTGTCACGATTCAGAAATATTTGCTGTCCATAAGTTAACTACTACTGACTCACTATACTGACCAACTAGCCATTTTGGCTGACTGATTACATTTTTCTGTTCTCAAAAATAAGAAAATTTTGTTAACCAGTTAAATGATACCCTAAGTTTTATGCAAAAAAGTCAACTTGCTTATCTGTCATTTTAGGGAATAGAAGTAGTGTTGAGTCGCTTCCCGATAATTCTTCGATAATATACCTACCAGCCTTAGCTTTTTTCGTCCTCTTCCGAGTATATGTCAATGATTTTGGCATTTTAATTTCAATAAGATCACTAACGACAAAGAATAACTGAAAACACTAAATTCGTACGACACAAGACGGTTAGGAAACAAAAGGAAAATAGCCCGGGATTCTACGTGCAGGGTACAGTACCTAGCAAGGTGAAGGGGGGTGGAAGATCGATAATTGCTACCTAATAAAGTAGATGATTTTTACCTGCAATATTATGGTTTTAGGGATTTTCAGGCATCAAAACAAAATACAAATAATATTTTTATCGGAATTTTACCACGTTTAGGATTACTGCAATAATAGATCATTAAGACAATCCCAGGAAAGAGTGGCCTTTTCAGGTAATATTTAAAGGTGTACAAAGAGTAATTTAAAAGAAGATTTTACAGCCGTATTTATGCTATCACACAATCTGAAGAGACGTTATTTGAATAAATCAAAAATAAAAAGTCTATACTTTTCAGGTGGTATTATTATCAAATACCAATGTATGGAAAAATTATTATTTTCCAGACCACCCGATGGCAATGACGAGAACAAATGAGTTCGAAACCAGTCTGCAGGTGGTTACATCCTATCAATGGAAAAGGCTTCATTTTCTTGGTAGTACCATTCCATTTGAAATAATATTTTAAGTGCTACTGTGTAGACTAAATACGCCCTTATTGTATAAGGTATCATGGGGTGGTCTGGAAAATAATAATTTTTCCATACATTGGTATTTGATATTATAGTATTATATACTATATAGAAAAATATAGACTTTTTATTTTTGTTCATTTATTTGTCTTTTATGGCTTGGTGCAGATCGCCCATATATTGTATTTAATTTGGTACACTGTATATCTGCCGATACAGATTTATTACGAACGTCGCTCCATCTCTAAAGAAATGAAAGATACACATGGGTCAGTAAATTGCAAATATGTAAAATCAATATTCAAATAATTTCATAAATTAGTACAGTAGGCGCCATCCGATAAATACATTAGGAAGCAATATTTAACACATTTTGGAAGCAATTTTGTAGACGCCCCAGGGCTTGGGACTCCGCTCTTAAACTAAAAAACACTGAAAATATGAATAATGCCTAAATGCGTGGCTCGATTCGTTCTCGTCATAAAACAGTTAACTATTGTTCTCGTCTTGGTTGCGCCTAATGACGTAGCCGTAGATGGCGTAGTGGTATTAGACATCATTCGGTTTTCTTGATAACTCGTAGATGGCGGTAGTAGTATTGGACATCATTCGGTTTTCTTGATAGCTCGTAGATGGCTTTAATAGTATTAGTAGTGGACTGTATAAATATTGTTACGAGGGTTGCATGCGACGACGTTAAGATCCGACAGCTATACACACTAAGAAAACCTTTCTTATTTTCCAAAAGTTGTATTTCCTTGTGTAAAATTAAAAAATAAATAAAAATATGTTTTACCTAACGCATTTTCTTATTACTTTTTTTCTTTCTACATTTAAAACGCCTAGAAAGTAATTGTTTGGTCGTTACACAAAAATAAAATTTTAAAAATAATTTCACCATACTATCATAGGTCACGAGCCGCCACTGATTTTGTCATATCTTTTTTTAATTCTTAAATACTAAAATACTGAAGCAGCCCCGTCGCGTATGTTCAACATTTTCTAACGGCCTAAGTCGAGGCCCGCGTTATGATCTGGCATATCTGCACGCCTACTGACCTACATACATTTGTTAACTGAAAACAGAACGGGGGTTTTACCTAAATATTTAGACATTCGTTAAGTAGAGAGTGTCGAACGAATCGAAAACTAACAATGCCGGATGACATTGAAAATCTCGACAGAATGAGAGTGGAGATTCGGGTCGATAATAGCGATACTAGGTTGGAAACAAACGTTTATTTTGTATTTTAGTCTTTGGAACAAGATGCAGTACAAGCCCAAATGGTGATAAAATCTATGACTGACATGGTGGGTGCTGGAGAAATTCCTGCACATAGCTCAGTAGCTGAAGATGTTGATGGCAAAACTGAGGTGAGAATACAATAAAATTAACCCCAACTATATTTTGGAGATGTAGATTGCTTTCTGGTTTATCAAATTTTGCAGCATGTAGAGAATGTTGGAAATTTTTTATGCCATAAAGAGAGTAGATTTTTTTTACACTAAACCTTTTCTTTATGACGATTTCAGGTTTCCGTAAACCTTAAAAAGAAATGACAATGGCATGTTGTTACTAACCTCCATGCTCAAAAAACATGCCTTTTACTATATCTTTAAACATTTTGGTTATGGTCACCACCATGTTACATTTTTAAACTTATAAGGTTATATTTTTCTGTGTGTTAACTCGTACTATTATTATATGTTGTTTATAAAGTTTTTTATTAAATTACTGTCAACTAAAGAATTATTGTATTTTCTGTAGGGACTGTTTGTCAGTCGAACAACTGCCGGAAAAAAATGGTGGGCGGAAAATAGCGGATAAAAAAATTAATAATTTAACAAATAATAAAATACAGTAATTTAATTATAAACGCATAATACTTTTTAAAACAAAAATATGACAAAAATATATTTTCTTTAATGCAAAGTATTTCTTAAATACAAATTTCAAGAGATGGTTGAGTAATACTTTTTTTTTGAAAATTTACAATTTTTGCTAATCCATTCGACCTCAGCTTAGCTTACAGAGCGCTAAACGGACTTGATATCAAATTTTCATTGTTTTAAGTATTATGCAGGTCGTTTAATTTCAAATCCATTATGCCCCTAATATTAAAGTTACTTAAACCCACCGCAATAATTAAATCATATTTTTTTTCATTTTAAAAATAACATTCCTTGGTGATTTTAAACTCTATAAAATTATATGGTGTTATTAACAATATTTTGTATCATTTTTGTCATTTCTAATATGAAACGTAACATTCCTTTGGTGAACATATTAAATATCTATAATTTGTTGTTCAATTTAGTCCATTTTTATTCACTCATATTCGATATACAGGGTGTTATGGAAATTACTTATTATATTTAAACCGGCAAATCCTGAGATGAAAACGAATTGAAGAAAAATAACCATAAATGGCGCTTTGAATTATTAAGCGAAATATACACTTTATATGATATCTCAAAATTTACGTGGCCGCTCCTGAGGACCTTCGCGATCAATAGTTTATTCAGGCACTCTCGAGGTTAGCGCATTATGGGCCGTGTTGTCATATTGCAACACAAAACACGTGTTCAGTTTTTGACAACAAGACGTCTTTGATACGCGTTATCACTTCTTTTTCAAACTTATTAGAAAATAAAACACAAAAAGTATGTTTTTCAACAGCTCAACAGTAGATAATATCACACAAATTAGACATCACATCACAACATTTATTATTATGAATTATTTCACAACAGAAAAAAAATCGGGTACTGCTATAAACAACTAACAAAACGTTTAAAATTCGTATACGTCAAGCACGTGGAACCCTCGACAGCGTCACTCCAGCCCCGAGTCTCGCAACATACTGAGTGGCGCGCGGCCGGGCGAGATACGCGGTGTGATTTGACAACACGATTAGTATACTCTAGTGACCCACATTGTTGCTAAGTGAATCCAGATGGAACGGCGCGACAGTATGTGGGTAAAAAGGGTTTTTACCTTAGTATTTAGATATTCGTTTTTTAAAAAAAAGTATGTAGACTTTCTCTAGAACCCCCAAGGGATCACCCATTTAAATATAATAAGTTATTTCCATAACACCCTGTAGATATACCGAAAGTATTCCTTAATGACGTGCTAATATTTCAGAATATGATTCCTTAGGTAATTTAATGACACAAAAATCATGTCACCATTAAAGTTGGAATCATATGGGGAAAATATTTCTTTTTCGATTTAGGTAAAATTTAAATTTACCATAAGTTTTTGCCTCAATAAAGACCAAAAAATTACATAATTAAATGGGACTTTGCGGCTTTTGGTAACTATCAAATTTCACATTTTCTCCACAAAACGTCGAAAAATGGCATTTATTGATCGACTTTTTAAAAAAATTATATTGGGAGAAGTTGTTTATATTGTTTATTATTTATTTATGCCCATATACCAAATTTGAATCACTTATGATAATTTTTGTTTTCTATCTATTTTAGCCCAATATCTTTCATATGAAACATAAGTCGCCCTACCACCGTAAATCTATTTATTCACTGAATTATAAACAACTCATAATATTTCCATTTTTTTCAACATATTTCTTATTTAAAAACAATACTCTCATCTTCATTGGTTAAATCTTTGTTAGTTATGAGGAGTTTGCTCCACATATGGCATATTCAAATAGTTTCTCGAGGAAATTAATAATTTCATAGAATTTTTAGTACAAAGAATGAATTTAGACGATATTGTAGTATTGTATAATAAATAGATTTACAGTGGTAGGGTCGACATTTTCAATGAAAATAGGTATTGGCCAAAAATAGATGGGAAACAAAAATTATCAATTTTGGTATGTGGACATAAAAATACAACTATTTCAAATACATTTTTTAAAGATTCGATCAATAAATGCCATTTTCGACATTTTGTATGGAAAATGTCAAATTTGACAGTTAGCAAAAGCCAATACAAAAAAATATTATTTTCAATTTTGGTATGTGTTAATACCATACGAAACCATATATTTTAGTTACAAAAGTTATATGGATCCACTGGTCCATGCAAACCTCCACTGATATAAATATTTAATAAGAAAAATGGTACTCCACCAACATTTTTCCATGTGGATATTTTCTCTGATTAGCCTGGTCAATTCTTAATGAAACGGTCGCTTGCAGGTGCACCGTTCTTCATTAAAACAATTAAAACGTAGCAAAAATATATTCCAACACCCTCCAGCAAAAAATGTCAGCTGTTACGGACATATTTTCATATGAAGACTTCTTCATAGACTAGCCTCTGAAATACCCATTAGCACGTCATCAAGGAATACTCAGTATGTTTGGTAATTTGGTCCCATAAGGCGACGTTGATGCATAATCATGATATAATAAACACAAGGTAAGATATTTAGCTGTTCTAAGTTGGTCCTTGCACGGTCTCTGCAAGATATTTTCGTCTGGAGAGCGAGGTGGCGCACCTGGAGAGTTATTTGACAACGCCTCCTTGCGCGGTATCATACCTTGTATTATTGTATCATGGATGGACACTTGAATAAGGGACTAATACTGAATAATAAACCAACCACTGAGAAAATTACGGTCATTCTAACTTTATTATTAAAATAATATGGTAATGCTTCTTAAACTTTAAGGTTAAGGTTTATGAGTAATTCTAGTCATTCAAAGTACATATTATAGTAACGAACTAATATCTGAAGGCTATTTATTAATAAGTCCAAAGTAAAACCTGTCATACTCGCATGACCGACTAGCATTGGTAACTAACAAATTCTGGACGCAGCTTGCCGGCGTCCGGCCTGACACCAAAACTAACAGCATGCAGTCGCCATCTCCGCCGGACAATGCCACGTCCGAGCCCCTACGACCGTCCTCGGCCGACTTCCCCCGACTCGCAGTTCGTGAGAAACTGGGCGGCACTCGCACCGTCCGAGAGAGCGAGACTATACTGGGCGAAACGACTACGACGAAGACGGAAGAATACATCGACGAGACGACTGGAGAGAAAATGGTGCGGACGGTTGAAGTTGTGGAGAAGCTGATCGAGCGAGAGGTATAGCGCAGTACGGGCGCGCTGCATGACGCTCTCTCTCTTGCACACTTACACTGGTTAGTTTAAAGGGGGGCACATAGAATGGAGTAGAATTATTTTTTTGGTTTGTGGTCGAGTGAACAGCAGGTTACTAAGATGAAATTCCTTTACATTGTAGGGTTTAATATCGACGCTGTTGATCCTGTTAATAAAGCGCTGATCGATACCACCATGTAGTCGCCTAATTGCCGATTTGAAAATGTACTCTATTTACATGGACGATATTTTTTCAATGTATTTTCTTATTGAGGTATCCAGGGCGTTAAAATCAATTTATTTGAGTGTCAATACAACGTGACCAAGATAAGGAGGGCCAGCACAGGGATCTCGGAAACCGTAAGAGATACGAAGTCGGTTAAATGGAGGTAAAGTTGCGCATTATATTACGTGCCTAATAATATGCCGTGTAGAAAGTTTTAAAATTCCGAGTAAAAATCGAAATTCTGAAAAATCGTTTTATTGTTTTCCTGGGTTTTTTTGAGATCGAACTAAAGCAAATTGCACTTTTGCATCGCCACTTTTTCCGCTCTATCTAACAGCGTTAATTGTTTTATAATCCGACGAGTCGTCTTCGAAGGGCCATTATCAACTTTCTTTTTTTAAATAAGGTCCTGTTTTCCTGATATTGGAATTTGAGAGCTTTTTTCTCCCGAATGCAACGATGTATGACACATTGTGGTTTAATGCCGTTTCGAGGGTTTCTTGAACAACATCAGGAAATTTTTTGATACAGTCCTGTATTTCTCCTAATTTTATAAATAATATCTCATAAGTAAGCTCTAAATTTTTTACTTATGTTGGACTAGTTCAATAAATAACAAATACTTTAATAATAAACCACAAATAAGTGAACAAAAATCATTCCAAAACAGTAATAAAGCGAACAACGAAAAAAGTAAGGAACTACATAATCAGGTGTTCAAAATGATTTCCGTTATTCTCTAAGCACAAATAACATCTTCTAACTGCCACATAACAGTTTTTTTGAGATAAAATAAATCATGCGATAGAATATCAAACTTTTCAGCATTTGTAAAATTATGTTCCATATTTTCTGGAAAATAGAAAACCTCTTAAAACGCTCTCAAATGATCACAATGGGAATGTCAAGTGAAACAAATCACGCGTCACCATTATTTTTTTTGTTTCAAACGCCTACTTTTCTTTTAAATTCCGAATCAACAGAAGTTTGAAATAATGTTTCTGTATTTTGTTCACTTATTTGTGGCTTATTATTAAATTATTTGTTATTTATTGCACTAATTCAACATAAGTAATAAAAATTAGAGCTTACTTATGAGATATTATTTATAAAATTAGGAGAAATACTGGACCGTATCCCAAAATTTCCTGATGTTGTTCAAAAAACCCTCGAAACGTCATTATACCAATGTATCATACACCGTTGCATTCGGAAGAAAAAAATCTATCAAATTCTAATATCAGAAAAACAGGACCGTATTTAAAAAATAAGTTAATGGTTAAAAAACAATTAACGCTGTTAGATAGAGCGGAAAAGTGGCAATGCAAAAGTGCAAGTTACTTTAGAATTTGATCTAAAAAAAAAAACCAGGAAAACAATAAAACGATTTTTCAGAATTTCGGTTTTTCCGGATATCTCCGGAACTACTCGGAATTTTAAAACTTTCTAAACGGCATATTATTAGGCACATAAATGCGCAACTTTACCTCCATTTAACCGACTTATTATCTCTTACAGTTTCCGAGATCCCTGTACTGGCCCTCTTTATCTTGGACACGTTGTATAGTTCTTTCGACATGCATCATGATTTTACTACTTTGATAAAAAAAAGATAGAAATAATATATAGTGTTTCCCAGCCTAATTGAAATTGCTTTGCGCATTAAAGTACATACTTTATTTATGTCAATTTGCTATAGTAAGACTATATAATATAATATCACTTTATTTTAGTAATACGTATTTTGGGCTGGCCCTATTTTAGCCCACGTAAGCTTAATATACTAAGCTACTTTTCAGCCTCTTTGTATATTATTGTTTTATTACCTTTTTTAGCTTACTTTGCTGCTTTAAAAACCAATAAGGACTTGGTGCGCACAGGTTTCTTTTGTAATATATTTCCAGTAGAAATGCTCGTTCGTAGGTTAAACAGAATAGAAACAAGGACCTCCGGGCATATTATCTTTTACAATAATTTAAATTGTTAAAATATGGGGTTATACTTGGGGGGGAAAAGATTATAAACTTTGTTACGCCAAGAAATATAGTTTATCATACGAATCCCCGGTCATTTTTGCCGTGGCTGGTTCACATCTTATTTTGACCTAAAGGATTTTCTGACGTTTCACGATTTTGTTAATTATTTATTATCTTTTTGTCCAGAATACGGCCAAAAGTGTTTAACAACAGGTGGAATGTCATAAGAGAACGCAAAAATAAATTAGTAATAAAATTATTATTTTGGCGATTATAAAATATAGCAATCTACTTTCTCGTTATCCGCATTGCTACTGCACTTTCGATTCCTATAGCATTGCAAATTTAAGACTACGCTCAGCTTATTGCATGTTTTGACAGTTATAGCACTTTGTTTATTATTTTCTATTCTGTCGTGTACAGTTAGATACATGCACCAAATAACATTGTAAGTGACATTTTGATCCATTTCAGAGTTCAAAATAAATTTCAATGTTTAAAAACTAAAATTGGGTTTTTTAGCTTGATTTTTTTTTAAATGCCTCTTTCATCCCATTTGTATCTGATTATTTTGGTATTTTGCCTGTAGTATCATGGTAAAGTAATATACCCGAACCTGTTATGTCTTCTCCTGTAAAACACGATTTGTCACTTACAATGTTATATTAACGAAAAGTACACTCCGAATGGTATTATAACACAGGATGATATGGAAAAGGTTTATCATATTTAAATGGGTGATGTAAAACGGAAATATCATATTTTTCACTGTTGTTATAGTTATTTATCTAAATCACGACAAATTACAGTCCGAATGGTGTTATTATACTATAATGAATGTAATTCAATAAATTTCAAAAAACTTAAAATCCACCACTAACCGGCAATATACGTATATACATATGTATACCGGGTGATACATCGTTGACCATAGGAAGTCCCATATCATGTTTGAGGTGACTGAATATTGGGCCTCCTGTACATTTTAGACAAAAAACGCATTGTAACTTCTTGAAAAGGCCGACATGGTAAACCCATGTGCCGAATTTGAATATATTTTGGTGGGCCAATCATAAGCCATTCAATTAAATGTGACGGCAAAACCACGAAACTCTCATAGTTCAAGTAATACAGCAAACATGGTGTACATTTCCGAACCAAAAAGTTGTACAAACCTCAACAACTTTTGACACTATGCGAAGCTCAGATTCGACCATCACTCTCATGTCTGGAGCTCTGCACCCAAACATACTCTTCGGCTACTGGATTCCATCTAAAAGAGGGTCATTCGTCTGATAGGAGACCACGAGCTGACGAAGAACCTCGACAGCCTAGAACATCGAAGACATGTTGGATTTGACTCTCTTTTACAGATATTTTCATAGAAAGTGCTCGGCTGACCTTGCCCTCTTAATTCCGCCCAGAGCGCTGAATAGCAGAAATACACGACGAACCACTGCCGCCCATCCATATGTTAGTACTCCTTAAACTTCATTATTAAAGAATTCTTTCATCTGGAGGACTTCATCCTTGTGGAACGACCTTCCCGAGGTCGTTTTTCCCAACGAATATAACCTCCAACGATTCAAAACCAACGTGAATCGCTTTATTCGCACACGCACCACTCCCAGAGTACTCTAAAGGAATTTTCCTATAGTGCTTGATCATCAAAAAAAAAACATCAGCAAATAATTACCATGACACTATTTCCAAAAATTTACGTAAAGCATAACAAATAATGAAAATATTATCACTGACACTAATTTTCGTGGTTTTGCCATCCCTTTTAATTGAATAGCTTAGGATTGCCTCGCCAAAATGTATTCAAAATCGGCACATGGGTTTAACATGTCGGCCTCTTCAAGAAGTTATAATGCAGTTTTTCGATAAAATATACAGGGGAGCCAATATTCAGCCACGTCAAATATTACATGGAATTTTTTATGTTCGACTTAACGATACATCACCCGGTATACATTATTAACACTTTTTAATTTTTTTTTAACGAAGACAATGGTAGGTACCGATCATCTGAGTAACATGCTGTTTACTTTTGCCTGATTTTTTTAATAGTTTAGCATGCCTTTATTTTGGTATTATAAAGAACGTTATTTTATAGTATTTACCTAATTCTAATATTTTTTATCGTTTGACGTCAATTCGTCTATAAATTGAACTTAGGGGAAACAAAATTATATACAATGAAACTTTCCTTAATGGAATATGCCTCCTTTATACGCACATTTGGCTTTTACTTGCAATGCTTTATATTACATTGTCCTTTAGAGGGAATTCCCCTATTGGATGGACACTTTTTTAGTCTCATTAGTGTCCGTCCAAGAGACATCGGGGTAATAACATCATCAAAGGCTCTTGACCTTATTCTAATCCAAGTTTTTGTCGATACAGGTTGAAACATTAGAAGAAAAAATATTATCCCTAGAACTAACGAAAACACAAGAATCGGAAACGGTTAATATAAACGCAGATGATCCGCTGAAAGAAGAAACTGAAGATTACGACACAGAAACGACCGCTTCCGAACCTCCTACACCCACCGTTGAAGAAAAACCGATAATAACGATTAGTGATAGCGGTTTGAATAATAAAAAGAAGCGACGTAAACGATCGAAAAAGGGGAAACACTAGAAACGTTATAAAGATGCAACGTTTAGGTTTTTAATTGTTTTATAATATTTGTAAACGTTTTCTGTACTTTGCCAGACTGGTATTGATCCAAGGTAGCCGAAGAAGCAGTGATTGTTTCTTTATTGCGATAGTTATTATTGTTGCAGTACTCTTTGATCGTCAATATTCGAGCTGTCATCTTGACATATTATTTGTTGCCAGTGATCTTGTGTTATAAAGATGACCGGTTCGTTTACCGCAAACTAATAATTTTATTTTTAATCCATATTTAGTAGAAATGTTTTTTTTTTATTAATCTTAGTTAATTAAAACTTCGCCGCGTATCTGACTGTCCCCTCAAACCTGAACTGATTTTTAAAACCGGACCTCGATAAAGGAAAAGTAAGATTTATAATCTTGTGTGTTTAAAATACCTTTTCCTTTATGTAAAAGTGTGTGTGCAAAATATAAAAATGAGTGATGCAACGATGACGATTAACCGCCGTGTATTGAATTTATACGATTAATCGTAATCGTCAATATCAATGCGACTATTTTACGATTCATTAAAAAAATATATTTTTTTAACACTAAATTTTTTTTTATTTATAATATGTTTTAGCCATGAAGTTTTAGTTTTTGTGATTTTGAAGTAAGGGTGCGATATACAGTGACCGGTGACCGGCAAAAAGTTGGTGACATATTTGAAACTTTAATATTATCTAAATATTTTTATATACTATAAACTTTTTGGCTGGATATTTGAAAAATACAAGGTGTCCCATAACTAATGGTACACAGGAAAACTGCAGATTCCTTGGGTAAAAATACTGCGATTTGGCCATACTTAGTTTAGTTTAATAGCTGGTAATAACCGAGATACAGGGTGTCCAAGTAAAAATTAAATTTTCAATTTTCCTAAATAACTTATTTCTGAATCAATATTTTTGCACAAAATTTTGTGACTAGGGTTTTTTTGGGGAAAGGAATTTGAATTTGTTAATAATTTTGATGTAGATTATAGGGGGCGCTCTCTGCGGTACTCTGAACACAAAAATAAATATAACTCTTTTGTGCGTTAGTATAATTATATTTTTATTAAAAATATCAGTTTTTCCGTCATTTTTAAGCAATAAAGGTATACTTTGTAAATGTCGCTCCGACTAACCGTTTTCGAGATATTTTCAATTACAATTTCTAATGCGCCCGTTTAAATTTTGATTTGTAAATGTGAAATTTGTCACAGTAGGCTTTGGTACAAACAAATTCAATGAAAGCACTTTGAAACCTCATTTCTGTCAAAGTTTATTTTCATTTGTCAGCATTGTGAGTGTTTTTAAGGAGTTTCTGAAGATACTGTTATCAAAAATTAAACTAAAATTGCCGCGACATTTTAAGTTTTGGACGCAAGGATCCTGTTTCTCGCAGTCTGTCGTATAGGCTTCTAAAAATTTTAAAATCTGGCTGCCTTCTATTTGGATACATTTCCAAATACCGCCGATGTGTCTGTTAAAATTTTCTTGTGCGTATAAACATACCATGTCTCGCATTTCTCCGTTGAAAACAGTTATGTCGCGGCATTTTTAGTTTAATTTTTGATTACAGTATCTTCAAAAACTCCTTAAAAATACCCACAATGCTGACAAATGAAAATAAACTTTGACAGAAATGAGGATTCAAAGTGCGTTTATTGTATTTGTTTTTACCAAAGCCTACTGTGACAAATTTCACATTTACAAATCAAAATTTAAACGGGCGCATTAGAAATTGTAATTGAAAATATCTCGAAAACGGTTAGTCGAAGCGACATTTACAACGTATACCTTTATTGCTTAAAAATGACGAAAAAACTGATATTTTTAATAAAAATATAATTATACTAAGGCACAAAAAAGTTATATTTATTTTTATGTGTTCAGAGTACCGCAGAGAGCGCCCCCTATAATCTACATCAAAATTATTAACAAATTCAAATTCCTTTCCGCAAAAAGACCCTAGTCACAAAATTGTGTGCAAAAATATTGATTCAGAAATAAGTTATTTAGGAAAATTGAAAATTAAATTTTTACTTGGACACCCTGTATCTCGGTTATTACCGACTATTGAACTAAACTGAGTATGGCCAAATCGCAGTATTTTTACCCAAGGAATCTGCAGTTTTCCTGTGTACCATTAGTTATGGGACACCCTATATATATTTTGTCATGGAAAACTGGTATTAGATGACGAGATATCGAAAAAAGTTATTTGAAAAAAGTGTTTAGATATTAAACTTATACTATTTTGCAAAATTTAGAGACAATATTCCGAAAATTATATTTTTTCAGAAAAATACTAGTATTAGAAGATTCATATTTATACGAATATAAATGATCGAAAACCAAAACAACATATTATGTAAAAATATTTGTTGTTTTTATAAATTGTTATTGCAAAAATTTTGAATTTAACTTTTCACCATGTAAACTGGTCGTGTCGGGGCCCTGTTTCTGGCAACCATATTTACCATTTACAGTTATTTCTGGAACAATATGCTTACGAAAATTTTGAACAAACGAAATAAAAAAATTCGTGGATCATTTCATTATAAAAAATATAATTTTTGGAATTTTCGCTCCTGCAAAACAGCATAAGTTTAAAATTTAAACACTTTTTCAAATAACTTTTTTTGATATCTCGTCATATAATACCAGTTTTCCATGACAAAATAAATTTTCAGGTTACCAATCATACAATCGGCGTAAATGTTTTCTTAATATTTCGATATAAAAAACAAAGAACATGATACCTATACAGGGGGTGTTGCCTAACCTCTCTGAAAAAATGAAGGAGGCGAATCCTCACCTTATTTTAAGACGAAAATGTGGTATAAAAGTTTTTCGCATGTCGCTTCGTTTTCGAAATACAGGGTTTAAAAAAAATATTGTATTTTTCATTTAATTAATTAATGCCAATGATTTTATAATGCATATTTAAAAACTTTGAATAATGAACTTAAACAGGAGACAAATATGTCATAGAAAAAACAATTGTGGTTGCCATAGAACGAAGCAAAGCCTACTTGTATAATTTGACTATAAAAATACGAAAATAACCAAAAAATTAAGGTACTCTTTTACCCAAATCCCCGCAAATGAATGAATTGTAAAATTTAAATTGACCCAAAGTAAAGTGCTCTAATCCTTTATGTTTAACAAATATCATTAGAATATCGTTATCGTTGAATAAAATGAAAAATATAATAATTTTTTTGAACACCCTGTATTTCGAAAACAAACCGACATGCGAAAAACTGTTATACCACATTTTCGTCTTAAAATAAGGTGAGGATTCACCCCCTTCATTTTTTCAGAGAGGTTAGGAAACAACCTGTATAAATAAAAAGGTACGTGTTTTTTTAAATTTTGATAATCGTAATCGTACGATTATTTAGATCACTAATCGTAATTGTATAACAACAATCGTTGCATCACTAATAAAATTAGACATATAAAAAGTAATTCTATGAAAAATTAAGAGGCTTATTTTTTTTGGTATAAAAGTAGATCTCGCCTGTACCAAAATGCGAAAGGCCTTAAGCTCTGTTGAAAGATGAATATAACTAGTTAAATTCTGGGGTGCATGGGTTAATTTTTATGAATTTTATGCATACTTATTTAAGGTTTTTAATTTATTTGTTGTATTCTATGTAAAAAGTATTTTATTCTTGTTTAACGCAAATTTTATGTAATTTTAAGTATTTTTTTTTTTAGTGTAGTCATACATTATTTCTGCTTGGAAAGTGCCCACGATAAATCGATCGACAATTTTAAGACCATCTTGAGTCGAAAGTATGATTTTATTTAATATATGTAATTGTTATTTTTCTTTAAGTATTTATAAGTATTATGTTCGGACAGGTAGTATTTCTGACATTATAAAAAATTAGTGCAATTTAGAGTCTCACAGTTTTGTTATTGTTTTTAAAAATTATCGGCACAAGTATTTTGTAAATTTTTAAAATACCAAATTAAAAATTAGTTTTTAAGATTTCATCACTCATTGCCTCGATCACTGCGTATTCGTTTTCCCTTTTAGACCATTTTTTAGACGAGCAAGAGCACTGCAAAGCGGCCATTCTCTCCAGAACGAGAACACGTGACCTTTGTACTACAATGTACTGAAAATTTTATATTTAACAATTTTTCAGTACAAGAACTCGTAGTTTTAGAACCGCGTATACCTCCGTTTTCACCGTTTTATACGATTATAAAAGAACGCAAATACATTTGGTGCAGATGCGTGACAAATACCATGATGTACGATCACTGATCTTTCTGAATAACCAGACATTGGTCTAATGATAATGATAAATTGAACACCTAAAAGAATGAACAAGACCGTACATAATTTTTATTTACAATTGACTATTAAACACTATTTTTTTAAAGTTTTGGTAACTGCATAAAATCTTAATAGCGCACGCCAATCTCGGAAAAATGTGCTCATCTAGTAACATGCAAGGAAAATACAAAATAATATGCCTCCACGATAATTTCGATTGCATCACAGCTATGAAAAGGACTGTATGCTTTTTACCTACAGATTTCAATGTATCTATAAATTTTTAATATCAGGCATCAATACGACCGATTCCGTCTCTGGACGACCCCTTTTATTTGAGCAATATGGGTTGCCTAAGACACGACATATCATTACCCTAGCCTTACGCACCAACCCGATTGCTCATCCATAAACTTTAAATTTTACTGCTCACCTCGTATGTTGTAATTTACATTTCTGCAAACTCTACGCCATCATGATACAATAAGCTAGTCGTTCCAATTTCGTCTGGCGCACGTCAAGTGGTGATCAATTTTTTAATTGCTTATGGAGATTCGCGTTGTTGTTAGCATTTATAATTCTTTTAACGGTATTAAGGTTTTATTCATTTGATAGTAGGTGAAACGAAAGAATAATATTATGGTATTTAGGTATATTACAGCGAAAATACCACTAAAATAAGAAAACATTCCCCTGAACTTATAAAGCTGAAACATATGGGAACTGGTCGACGACTGCAGAAGATGCTCTCCACTTAAAGCCACGCCTCCTTGCGCGATATCATAACTTGCGTTTATTGTATCATGCTCCGCCGCGCTTAACTTCCTGGATAGACGGTCGTTTCGCAGTTGCACCTTTTGTCTGAAGCTAGGCTTAGCTGTGGAAAAACGCACTTATGGAGGTGACTTCATTTCTTATAGGGAGTTTGAGAAAATTGTAAAATACAATTTTAAAATTCCGACTTTATTGCAAAGTATATCGGAACTGCCGTCCAAATAAAACAAAATCATTAGAATAGACTTTTGCAAATTTGGACGGCAAAAAACGATTAGCAGACTTATAAAAATAGCTAGTTTATCGTAGTGAATATACCCATGCATTTATTTAAGATGTTTTTATCCTTAAAGTTGGTAATATATAGTAACATATAATTTCTTAGTATTATCGATAAACTGAGATTTATTATAAAGAATTGTAATTTTAATAATACAAGTACTTGTTAATATTTTATATACTTTATATTATGTAAAAATTAAATGTAAACCAAGTGCTTTGGAAAAGACTTTTAATATACTTATACAAAATACCTGTATGCGGTTTTGTTTCCTTCTTAATCTCGAATTCGTTTATTTCTTGGGCGCTATAATTCCTTCGAGTTGTGTCTGTAAAAGAAATAAAACGAATAAGTTTCACCGAACTCGATAGTTGTGGTCTTTTGTGCGATGAAAATTGAGTTATTACCGATATTTTATACAGCGTGTTATGGAAATGACGTATTATATTTAAACCGGCAATTCCTGAGATAAAGACAAATTGAAGAAAAATACCCATAAATGGCGCTTTCAGTTCATTCAGCGCTAAAAGTGACCTGACGTCAAACCAGAAAAACACCTGCGTGGCACTGCGATACATGTAACCAATCAAGGAGTTCTGGCCGGTGTTGTCATATGTACACCTTAAACTCTTTAGACAAAATAAAATAATTTAAACACTTCCATTCTGTAATACCTTTTTGTACAATTAATTGAAGAACATTTACGACGGACTATGTTTTAAAGAACCCGAAAAAACATATGGAATAGTAATAGCCACGTGCGTCACTAGGTCAAATGCCAATAACCTCTTGACGCCTTACATCGGCTGAGCGAAGTAGTTTCATATAGCACCGCACGCTTGCGTCTGTTAGTTGAAGACCAACCAGCGGCCGGATACGTTGTGTCTCGTCGATCACCAACAAACTCTCAGCAATCCGCTCTGTTTTTTCGGTTTACGCGTGTATCTTGCCCCGTCCATAAATAATCTTTGAATATTGTTTTTATTGACGCGTTTCTTCTGGACGTCAAATTTCTCGCGTGTAATAAAATCTAATAATCTGTAGTATAATATGTATTATTGTATTTTAAAAAGCTAACTATCGGTTCTGTTTCACTATTACTGTGTGTACATAAAGTGTTTCCAGGAGTGTTCCCATGAAAAAGAAAAAAACCGATTGTGTTTGTGCCCGGATTTCCTCGCTCTTTAGGTATAAGGATAAATACTAGTAGGTAGAAAATAATATTTTATACGGAATTTCAGTTGTACATTAAGTTTGGCAACATTGCCATTGGCCCTGGGTGAAATGTTGTACAGTAGCGCGGACTGACCTGTGAGTAAGAGTGCTTATTACTCACTTTTAAAACTGTTGATTTAAAAAAAATAAAATATGTAGCGCTTCTCTAGGACACACAAGGAGTCGGCCATTTAAATATAGTACGTCATTTCCATAACACCCTGTATAAAGATTTAATTTTTCCATTATTCTAGCATATTTTACTAATTTGACTTATACCTCAAAATCGAGGGGGTCCAATTTCGCAAGCATCTTGTTTATTTTTAAAATAAAATCGAAGTGTATAAGTATACAGGGTGTTAATTTAGAAGCTTCCGACCCTTAATATCTCTCTTCCAGTAAATAGGAAAAATACGTCAACTTTATTGCAAAGGGGAGCGGTTTTAAAGAATATTTACAGCCTTTGTGGTGTAACCCCCTGCGAGGGTAGATGTTACCCTTAAAATCTTAAATGGAAAGAGGGTTAAGTGGCACATCATTTTAAAGGTCGTTATTTTATTATTTCCTGAGTAGTAGTTTAAAAGAAATCACGTTCCATAATTCATGTAAAATTTTAGGCGATGACTCCGAACCCTTAATCAATCTACTAAAAATGGAGGCGATACAGTGTTTTTTTTAAAATAGTAACCTAAGAACCATAAATCTCTAACAACTACTAATCAAAAATTTATAAATTATGGTATTATTAGAAAGAGATTTAATCGACATTTAAAATGATATGCTACTGACCTTCCCATTTAAGATTTTAGGGGTGAGGATGGGCGGTAGCGGAAGAAAATGTCGTAGGCGAGCTTCGACTAAAGCACGGCCAAAAAAATCCAGATCGTACCTTTAACTGTTGATTTGTTTTCTTCAAAAATGCAATTTCTTCGGTGTGCTTTCTTTCTTCCGCTAGCCGGGTTTCCGCGGCCCTCCGGTCGGCCTGTTCGGCCCTTTGTTTTAATTCGGTTATCTGATGTTCTAGGTCTAGTTTTTCGTTTTTAAGAATATCCACTTCTTGATATAGATCGGACTTACCTACAAGGGGATATTTAAACGAAGTTATTAAGTAGCAACTGCCTTTATAACCGCTCTCGATTTGCAAATTTGTTGTATAAAGGTCTCGAACATTTTTGATTTTTGGGTCAAACAGCAACATTAGTAAATTATAAAACAGTTTTATAGAATAAAGGTATGTCTAAACCACAAAAATATTGAATTTTTGCCCTTCTCCTTAAACTTAACCAAGTTTTATAGAAGTTTTTCTCAATAGAACCTACATTAACAGCAAAATGATCCTGTAATCTGTATAACTTTTATATAGCAAATCTGGGGTTTTTGCGCTATCACTTCCAATGATTGTAAACGTTTTCAGAGAAAACTTATACAGCTTGAAGTTCAAAATGTTGGCTGTATCAACATTCTTATAAAACCGTTACAAAGAAATGTTGGTTGTCCAGACCATATCAAAATCGAAAATTAATACAAAAATATAGGCAACCAAATGGATCAAATAAATTGATCGGAGTTTTTTCTTAAATCTTCCTTTGTCTTATTGCACAGATAAGTAAAGTAAGTTGTAAGTAACAAAATAGATATCTCCAGTCTTACCCTGTTCAGCTTGCAGCGCCTTCCTCATACCAAATGCTACGCTACTACAGTACAATGCTTGATAAGCTTCTATCGTCATTCTCATTTCGTCTCTTACTCTTAATAATAAAAGACCTCTTTCGGCACAATTTATGGTAACTTGTCGTATTATTTCGTCAAAACATTGGGTGTAGAGCTCTCGTCTTACGGGACAGATACCCGTTTCTCTAGCCTAAGGCATACATATTTAGCTTGTAATCCACTGTGTGTATGTATATGCATTTTTCATATACGAAAAAGGAGATTTTGAAAAGATATGTCAATTTTTATTTTATATAATAAAAGTCAAAGAACTGTAATTATATGCTCCGAGGCATTTATTAAGGATATTTCATCAGGACCGTAACCAGCAGATGTTAAACCCCCGCCCACTTCATGGCGAACTCTCTTAAAAAAACAGAAATACGAGCGCCCCCCTGGGGGATTTAATTCTGGTTACGGCCCCGTATTTTATGATTTTGTAGTAAAATGTCCAGGGGTGGCCGCTTTATTTATTTGTTATCTTTGAAAGCAAAAGTATTAATAGAATAGGTCCTCGAAGTGGAGAGATAGAAAAAGGTTAACCTGTCTTTGTTGCAACCTCATATCCAATTGTTCTTGTAAATTGACAACGTCCAATCTTGTCGCTGGGGTGGTCGACACTTGCTGTCGCCACAACTGTTCATCTTCCTCCCACTCTTTCGGTGGCAAAATAGTATTTAATATCTCTTCTGTTTCGCGTTTTTGTTCGGCTGTTAGTGGCCCCTTTTTGGAAGATTCGCCTTCCTAAAAACCGTAGGGCATTGATAAGTTTCAATGGTAAGTGCTAAAGTGGGAAATGGAATTTTTTTCTGATGTAACTAGTATTTTGCAAGGTAAGCTATAGCCATGCAGTAGCAATATTTCCACAAAAAGGTTGTTTTCCAGTTTAATACAAAAGATATTTTCTAATTTTATCAAATACAACCCCAAATCATCAAAATAGTATGATGAGTGAACTTCTTGTAGCCAGTTTGTAAAAGTAGCTAACATTTAACACTAAAAGTATGTATTTTAAAATTTTCTCATGACACAAAAACGTTGCTAGAAACATACATTTTTTATGCCCAAGAGACGAAAAATAATTGATATGCCTTATTGATCTTCTAACGGCATAACTTACCTCAGCTACTGCGGCCGGTGCCTCATGTTTAGATACTAATATAGGATTATCATATTTGACTAACGTATTTGTAGATGGAAGAAGTCTTTCAGCCATTTTTTGTCAATTTATTTTTTCAAGCTCTGGCAGAATTGTCAGTGATAAATGCGGTTAGCAGGCGTCACGTAGAAAACATAGGTAACTTCTCAGGGTGTTGCTTGTTGTGTACGTTGCTAACCTAAGTAAATCAATAAATCTGTTTAACGACCGTTTCGATGTTTAATAGTTATTTTTCTATTAAGCGCGCAACGGTACATTACGTAATGAGTTGTAAATAGCATATTACGCACGAATGGAATAGTCACGTATTGCACGAGTGCGTAATTGCATTACAACTCGAATTACGTACTTACCATATTTATTAAACCTAAAAAGCTTTATCTTTAATGTTTCTCATCAAACTATTTAATTCTCGTCGTAGTTTTAATAACGTGACGTTTGAAAAAGTTAATACATTTGCCTTTACCCCGGCGCTTGTGATAGCAGCCGCCTACGGATCTCTTGTTGTTCTTTAAAAAGTGTACTTTTGTTGAAAATAAACAAGGCGGCCTTGTTTACCGTGCGATTTACTTTACAAGGACACCTCAAGAAATAACGGATGCGGCAAGTGCTGTATTAGAAAATCTTTTGATTTTTTTTAGGAATAAAACCATATTTTTTTCACGGTGAAAAAATGATACGACGTACGTTCTTCCCATCTATTAAAATATAAAAATTTCAGGTTTTTTTTTAGGTTGTACAAGAGATTTTTCTCGTTCGATTGAAAATATGTTACTGTATTAACCTGGACCTAAAATCTAATTGCATAATTATCTTATCTTTCTCTGTTCGTACAACAGGCAGAAAGATAGACTCGTTTACGATAATCTAATTTATTTAAAATAGATTGCATGAAAATCTGATAAAATCTCGAAAATTTATGTTTCTCATAATTACAACGATACTTTTCTTCTGGTGACGGAAGGTACCAGCACAATTATATCCGATTCTCAATCAAATGGCTTAAGGATTTTGATTTAATGTTAAGATGAGAACTTTGCAGTGCCCTAATATATAAATTGGTAGAAATGAAAAACGGAATATCGCGTTATTTTTTGGACGTAGGCCTTTTTTTTTTGGACAACACAGATCAATGTAATTTATCAAAATAAGGAGCATGTTCTAATGCATAATTTTTTATTCTTTAAGTAGATACAACACTAATAAGCAACAACAAGGAATCTAAAATTTAAATAACAACAAATAAGAAGGGTTTCCATAAAACACTTGTTGGCTACAGCTGTCATTTTGAATTATATGTGGATTCGATATCTTTAGGAGTATAAGGAAATGTTATTGTCAAAAAGGATCCGCTGCTAGCATTATAAGTTTTTTTAAATTTCTTAGAATCATAATCATAGACAGTTGTATGATGCCCTTTCCTCAACATCTCTTTAAACTGACTTACATCCCTTTAAACAATAGGTCATTCAACTATTATAACTATCACATTTTTTTTCTACAAAAGTACCACTGCCTTTAGGTCATCATAGGTAACATAAAACAATTATATAAGAGTATCAAAAAATCTTTGTCTATGAAGAATATTAAACAAAAAATATCTTTCCTAACAAAAAGTACACAGCAAGGCACTTGGATTCATTTAAATTAAAATGATTTTAACTTTTTGAGTCACCATACCACATCTTCGAATATTTTTAACAACAATATTGTACTTGCGGCATCAAATTGACAATTTATATTATGTATGTCACCATGTACTTCAACGATAGTTTTCTTGTTCATGGAAGCAAGTAAAAATTAATATAACATTACAATATTTAATGTTTGTGTTGTGAAAAGAAAGGAAAAATAAAAATATTTAAAGTTTAAAGAAATATTATTTGGGTAAGTTCTAATTATACAGGAAGTCGATTTCAAAATTTCCTACACTTAATATCTTTTCCAGTAAATAATATTAAAAATCGGAGACACGTCAATTTCATTATGTAGTTTTTAGAGGGTTAGATGTTACCCTTAATATCCTAAATGGGAAGGGGTCAAGTGGCATATCATTTTAAAGGTCGTTTAAATCTCTGTCCAACACTACTGGAACCCAGTCTTAAGGGTAACATCTACCCCTCCAAGAAGGTTTGTTGGCCACAAAGGCTGAACATATTCTTCACAAGTCCCCCTCTACAATGGAGTTGTGGTTTTAATAGTATTATCTGGTTTATTCGGATAGTGAGATATGAAGGGTAAAAAGTATGTACCATCGTGCCGATAAAGAACTAGGACCGCAAAATCTCAAAACTGGGAACGGAAATACATATTATCTCATAGACTAGAAAAGGCGCTCAACAGCTCTAAAGGTAAAAACACCTAAATTTTGGAAAGTAACCTCGGTTACATAATTTAAGGTTTGTATTTTGCGATACGAGGTGGCATCAAAATATGTTACTTGTTTTATAAAGTTGAGCGGAAGTTTATATGGAGGAACTAAATGTATTACGCATTTCTTATTAAGAAAAAGTCAAATGTTTTATTTAAAGTAGATATATTTAATGTCGCCAAAAAATGAAAATAAAACTGAATAATAAAAGAAATTTAACAGAAATTAAAAAAAGATACAAACACAAAATTTGTTGTAGCAACAAATTTTTTTAAATATTTAATCATAGAATATTCCTGTTTATTACTTCTCGATAATTAGTATTCTTCTATTTTCATCTTTAGCAAACGTTTAGGGAAACCTGAAACTGCTCCTAATAATAGTTCAATGCCTTGCTATTTGTTGTTTTGACAACAACACGGTATTTCTGTTTATTCCCAGTTCGCCTGCAATATCACTACTAAAAGCACCATCTCGCAACTGACTGCATATAATAGCCTTTTGCTGGGGGGTTAATTGTGGCATATTTAAAAAAAAATGTGCTTGACAAGTTAATGATAAAGTGACTATCTATGTTGACATTAAAAAATTGTATATGACATTTTACTGATACCAGACTCGACAGTAAATAATTCCTAATAGTCGAGGAGAAAATAAGAAATTTTGTTGTCCTACTTTTTTATCGGCACGATGGTACCATGTATATTGCCGTCCAAACAAACGAAACGATGTTGATATTTGAACTACATTTATAATTTTTTTGGTAACTATATAAAAATAAATAAAAAAATAATTTATGTAGCATTATTTTTAGAGTTAAAGCTTTCAGACTAGATTTTTGTAAGTTCCATTTTCTCTACTCAGAAGACCACAATCTTCTGGGTTCAAACATATTTTCTACTACTAAATTGTATGGAAATTTTAAGTTATAAAATAATAATTTATATATTTCTAACCACCTAGTGCCATTGTGTAGGAACTATTTATTTTATAATCTATAAACTACATAGACAGTGTGTTTAGCTTTTCGTGGCACCAATTTTATGACTGACTAGAGTACAGGTAACCCTAATACCCGATAATAAATTTTCATCTTCATTTGTCCAGCACATTACATATATAGGACCCCCAAACTCCCAAATTCTGATATTGAATATAATCAATAATTGCCATAACACCCTATACACATGAGAAGCAATTAGATTTACTGTGTAATTTCTCATAATGCCATGCAATCAACCAGCTAGATAGGTGATCATGATGTCATGAAAAGTAGAACACACTGGATTTTACTAAAATATTCACTCTATAACCCCCATGTTAAATTCTACTAGTTTAAAATAAAATTATTAACAAATATTAGCATAATTAATTTCAATATTTACCAGACTTTGCAATGTTAGTCTATATAATCTAACTAAAATGCTTTTAAATTCATGACTGTGAGAATATTTAGTCAGAATTGACATGATACTAATTTTCACGATTTTACATCCATTTGCTAGTGTAGTGCTTACAAAGTAATTTTTATCGCATCATCTTTGCAGTTATCATGAGCAATGACTAACTATATTTTTACTAATATTATTTATTATTAAAATGATTTTTATGTTATTTATGTCAAAAGCTAGAAAGCTGAACAACAAATAAGCTAATATTTGTAAGAATATGGCATAATTTTTATAACCAAATATAATAAATTAAAACTTTAGAATTAAACTAAATGTGCTTTAAAAATAGGTACGAAAGCATTTGTTATAACATTGACATGCTGCCTTCTTTAACCATAGGCGCATTATATTTTTTTAAACTTCATATGAAGGTAAACCAAACCATTCAGGTTTAAATTCCTCTAGTGAATTTAGAACTAAGGTGGCTTTTCTTAGGTTCTCGTCAACGTCTTTCGCTGGAACCAGGACGGCTTGCATTCCTGCTGCTAGTGCTCCCTTAATACCATTTGGAGCATCTTCCAGTACAATGACCTTAAATAGATCGGGTTACATTTACCTGACTGGATAATCAGAAGCCAAAGAGGCAACTTTAATGGCTGTGCGCATGTAGATAAAGAATTATTAAAATAAAAAAATGTTAATAAGTTCCATTTTTTACTCTTAATAATTAATTAATTATACCAACCTGTGAAGGATCAGGGTTATCTGGAAACCTGGAGCAACACACCAAGAAAATATCCGGTGCTGGCTTCCCATGTTTCACTTCTGGGTCAGTGCTCCCACAGACTACATGAAGAAATAACTTGAAAATAGCCTGATGATTTTTCGTTTTTATGTCAAAAGAAGGTTTCGACGAGGATGTGGCAACAGCTATCGGAATATTGTGCTTGGCTAGATGCTTGATTAGTTTTTCAGCTCCTATAAAGGAGACATATTTTTAAAACTTTTATTAAAAATTAATCACAAGTTGTGGTTAATGTGCATACTGCACTTGAATTTAAAAAAATGTATTTTATCTATTACTTAAAATCATAGTGTAGATACAGATAGAAGCAAAACTTACCTGGCATTAAAGGAGGATTTTGTAATTCTTCAGCTATTCTTTTATGATACACTTCCATAAATGTTTCAATTGACAATGGAATATCAAGTTCTTGAAGAAATATCCTTGCTGTGTCCTGCTCTGGAGTTCCAAGGACTTTAAGCTTCACTTCATGAGTATATTCCTTACCATACTGATTTGCAATGCCATTTAAGATTCTTTCATATGCTGATTCGGACTCTAAAAAATCAGAAATATATAATCTCATAACTTCATGATATTGCAAGTATTTAATTTAAAGCCAATAAATAAATATAACGTTTTACCTAAGATTAGTCCGTCCATGTCAAAAATTACGTGGGATATCTTCTTAAATTGCATTTTCGTAATTTCTCTGATAAATTGCACCGGCCTGTATCACTAAATCAAAAAGATATTGATAGCTGCGAAGATTGAAAAACAATAAATCAATTGCAACCGTACGGTTTTTAATAGCACTCCACTAAGTAATACAAGGTAGAAGTTACATTAAAATTGCATCACATTACACAAAATTCGATTTTTTTACGCTTCTATCAGTTGAAGTAAAGGTTGAAGTCTTGAAGTTTAAAAATAAAAGGTTAGGTTATGATTACGTCATAGGTCAAGAAATGACAAAAAGGACTTTTGTCACAGAGGATTGTTGTTGTTGTTCGAGGATGGAATGGTCCTCTAGCTTTACCCCCTCTAGCCAATTTTTTTTTCGCAGAGGAGACTTGATGTTGTATGAATTTTGGTTTTCACGCCACACGATTAAGAAAAGCCATGGTATATGAAGAAAAGCCGCTCGTGAAATGTCAATTGACAATTCTGACTTTGACATTCTAAATGAAAATTTTTGGCATTTTCTTGGAATGATTTGTAATTTCTGTGGGTATGCCGTTGTGTATCTAATTTTTATTATTTTATAAACTGTAAGAAAGTTGTGTAAGCAGAAATTTCTTAAATATTTTGAGTAAACCGATTAAAACCGCGTAGAAACGTTAGTACAAAAATATTTCAAAGGAAAACTCGGGTTTCTAAAAAAGGGCCCAACCCAACCCATAACTAAAATAAGAAATTATATTTTTGAAAGGTTTATTTTCTTTTTCTATTTTATATATTAATTTAGAATACCGATTTAACATGTCTTCTGGACGTCCTATCAAATGTGTAGTTGTTGGAGATGGAACAGTGGGAAAAACTTGCATGTTAATTTCGTACACAACAGACAGCTTCCCCGGTGAATACGTTCCTACAGTGTAAGTACTACTTATATTTTAATCTGTAAATAGAAAGGATCAATCTCAAAAATAATTCCATATTGTGACAATCATCCAATCATTTAAAAGTGAGCTAGGGTCCAATTCTGACAGGTATTAAATCTCATTATGCATGCATTAACTAAGTTCTTAAAAAGTGCATAGTTTCTTTGGGTATATTTGTTTTCATATTACCATTTGTAAATTCTTGTATTTGTTAGCTTTGGCATATTTCTGTTGAAACTAATTTAAATGTAAGGAAATGAGATGATAATACCTATTACTATATTTGCTGTAAGATGTAGAGGCATTTTCAGTCTCTTTTTTATTCATACTATAATTTTACAATATAATTGTTTTTCAGATTTGATAATTATTCAGCTCCTATGGTAGTTGATGGAATATCAGTTAGTCTAGGTTTATGGGATACAGCAGGACAAGAAGATTATGACAGACTGAGGCCGTTGTCATATCCTCAGACAGATGTTTTCCTAATATGCTTTAGTGTAGCCTCGCCATCATCATTTGAAAATGTGACATCAAAATGGTACCCTGAGATTAAACATCATTGTCCTGATGCCCCAATGATATTAGTTGGTATGTAGAAATGCCCTAAATTAATTTCTATATTAGAATTTTATAAAGTTATTCGGAAAACCAAATCCTTATTAAATTCAGTTCTGCCTTATAGATGCTAAATAGAGGTAGAAAAATAATTGGGCATATTCAGTAGAGTTCAACAGAGCCAATCGATTCGTAAGCGATTAGTAATCATCTGCTGAATGCACTAAATCAGCGTTTCTCAAACTGTGGTCCGCGGACCCCTTAGGGGTCCGCGAGCCACAAAGTGGAAATAAAAAACTAAAGAAAATTAGTTAGGCATGACTTCCTCTCCTAGAATCAATGCTGTAGTAATGTAGCGAGCGGCGGGGGGGGTCCACAACAAAATTCTATAATCAAAAGGGGTCCGCGGTCAAAAATGTTTGAGAAACGCTGCACTAAATCAATGGGAAATCGGACGCCTTATTTGATGATGCTATCTTGTGGAGAATAAATAGTAGTAATGAGAAAGTGAAATTTATTTTTGGACATCTCTTCGAACAAATAAAAACTGAAAACCAAAATTTTAGATTTTTCCAAATATTTTGAAAGCCCCTGTATTTATTTTTGATTTTTTTGCGGCCCATAATTACGCAACTTTACCCCAATTTAACCGACTTTGTGTCTGTTACCATTCCCGAAATCCCAATGGTGAAGGCCGAATTTGTAACATTCTGTATGGAGGTTGCAGCTTCGAGAAGAGCCCCCATGCTAATTTGATTTGCTAATTTCTAATAAAAAATGTACCATAAACCAAATCATACCACTGCTAGTCCTAAACAAATTATTTGTATGGAAACCTCAACAAACCTAGACATCTTTATTGATTAATATTATTATATAATAATATTTATAGAAACTGTCTTTTGTCATATAGGTACGAAAATAGACTTAAGGGATGATAGGGAAACATTAAATAATTTGGCAGACCAGGGGCTAAGCCCGATAAAAAGAGAGCAAGGACAAAAACTAGCAAATAAAATAAGGGCTGTTAAATACATGGAATGTTCAGCATTGACACAACGTGGATTAAAGCAGGTCTTTGATGAGGCGGTTCGAGCTGTACTACGACCTGAACCCCAAAAAAGACGTCAACGCAAGTGCATTCTCATGTAATTTTAGATTTTTAAAATTTTATATTTATTATTTTCATGTAAAGCTTTATTTATAGTTTCGTGTAGTGGGTGTTTCTCTTGTGCACTGAGCACAGAAAGATAATATCCACTCAAATGTTGGGATATTTTAAACATTAAGAAATTGTTGAGTAATTTTGTCCAAGGCAAAAGGATAGAAAAAAAAAATAACATGCTGACAATTTCCAGCAGACTGTATTTTTATATAGAATAAATGTTTATTTTATATCTTTACTGATAAAAAAAAGGATATTGAGAAGAGAAATGCCCTTGTGTACCATTACTTTGTATTGCGCTTGACCATTTGAACATCTTAAAATTCATTCTTTGGGATTTTTTACAACGAATTTATTTTAGATTTGAGTATTTGAAAGATATTTGTTTAGTATTTATAGTCATGCAATTTACAACCAAGATTTTAAAATGTATGTAACTACATATTTTTAAGCAAATGCACATACACAACCAAATTCTGGCAGTGCCTAGGTAAATGTAAAATAATGAAGAAAATTGTAACACCGTTTAATTCTAGAGCCTTGAAAAATGAATTAACGTCATACTTGTTATGTCCCCAGTCCAACAAACACTACTTGTTTGCACAAGGGCCATAAACAGACATTTTATAATCTCACATGAACCAGAATGTTCCCATGTAATGAACATTCTTTAGCTTTGACGAGTGTTGTCTGTAAATATTGGTTACTTCAAAAAGTATATTTTTAAATCGAACAACATATTTTTATAATATAACTCCGTCCTGAAAGATATATTTTGGTTGTATTTTGTATAACTTAGGAATATTAACTGTGGTTGCAAGAAACATAACAAGAAAATATACTATATTTATTAATATACTTGTAACTGGAGAACACACTGGTGAAAATGGGAAACTAGTACATAGTTATAAAAAAAATACCACCTCACTTTCTTTTGTGGAAATGTTTCATGCAATCCGCTATAGTTTAGTCTTTAATCTGTTTCATTTCTTTTTTAACAAAAATATTTTAAGCATCTATTTACAACATACTTACCATAGCAACTGATATTACATTTTTATCTATTTTATAGCATAGAAGGTTGTTACATTTAATAGGTGAAAATGAAGAAACAATCATTCAAAGAGCCCAGTGTATACTATCACCGATTTAAAGTACCAGTTAGTACCACAGTTATCCTTTTTTTTACCTTAAAGTTAACCAAAGGCATCCCTTTCTGTCATGTCACACGTAAGATAAGTCAAATAATAACCGTAATCGCTTTTATAGCTGTGGTAAATACCAATTTGGAATGGTACTAACTGATAGATCACTTTTAATTGGTTTATTGTTAGTGCCTGTTCTCACCAAAGCAACTGGCAACCGCAACGCAACATCAACGCGACTCAGCACTAATGTTTAAATACGCATGTTCCCACTGACTTAAGGCAACTCAACTGCAACGCAACTAGTTGCTTATGAGTTGCCCGACATACCGCGTCGCCGTTGTCAGTTACTTCCAATCGCCGGTGTCGTGGCTGACGAGACAGCAAAATATTAAACTTTTGTGGCTCATTCAGTAAAACCCATGGAATTTAACCGGATCATTATTTAATTCCTGTGCCACTATATACGAGCTATGTCTCAAATTTATAGTATAAAAAGGGTTAACCCAAAATTGTCGCTCAGTTTTTATTTAAGCTTTTTAACGAGCAAGTATGTTGCGGCTATATCTTCATCTGACGAAGACGACATTTTGCTCACGTCAAAAGAGACTTCAAACCAGTTGTTTTCAGTGGGAACGCAAGAGCAACTCAACTGAAGTTGCGGTCGCATTGCAGTTGCGTTGCTTGCCAGTTGCTTTGGTGAGAACAGGCGAGCAACTCGACTGAAGTGGCGGTCGCGTTGCGGTTGCCAGTTGCTTTGGTGAGAACAGGCACTTATAGGACAAATTTCAAGTTTGAAAATGATGTACTCTTTTAACTAAAAAAAAAAATAAAGTGATAATCCATATTTTGTACAATTTCCAATACAATAAAATTTTATAAGATGGCAGCTTATTTTGGTTGAAATTTTTATTGGAATCGATTTTGAGTGATTTTTACTAAATTGTACACTATTCTCTTTGGATAAGTCCATCATTGTTTAAAATATAAACTTAGAACATATTATACAAAAGTAAGTGATAACTTTTTTTATATGAAAATCATTGCAAATATACTATTATTGATATTTCTTAACTTTTTAAGCGTTTGATATTTTAGTTAGATATAATTTTTATTGATTTTTTAACAGATTTTTTTTTTAAATTACTTACTACACAGTTGCAGCTCTTGACAGACTGAAGTAAATGTTTAGGTAGTTGTTCATATGTTTCTAAGTGAGTTTTGATACCTCCAAAATTGATGTTGTAAATGTTGAGCTGCAGAAACGAAACTTTTAATATATTTTCTTAGCATTTAACTCTTTTTACAATATAAGTTTGTTTTATCAAATACTGCATGAAAAATGAGGGTTATGTTAAGTGTTTTTTATTCAAAATTTACTCTCGACACAAAACTATCCAATATCTCAATAAATAATTGTAAATATTTATTATCAAAAGTTGTCAGATTTTGTATAGTGTACAAATTTTTCATTTTTATGCTAGATATTTTGGAACACAGTTATGTCAACCAAAACACTGTAAAATACTATTTAAGGGATACAGATAGATTACTTTTCCCTTGTAGATTTTTAATATTTAGTATTTCTTAAGCGAATTTTATAAGCTGCAAGCGATCTTAATCGGATGCATGCGCTGTTGTGAAAGTAGATCAGCTGCGCATGCTTCTGGGTAAGATGGCTTGCAGGTAATCTTACAGCATGTAATATCCGCTTAACACGAAGTCTTAAGTCTGAGTTTATACCCGGTGAATCATAAGTTTTAATATTATGTATTTTATATTAACATTTATACTTTGTGAATTAAACAATTACATTATTATGTAATAGGAAACGAATATCTAACAAGTGGCCTCTTAAATAATAGATCAAACATAGGGTTTTATCTAACGTTTTAGTTGTTCAGGCAAGCGAAGAGGTCCGTCTTATTACGAATCTGTCTTGATAGCGCTGTTCCAAAACCGAAATATGAGTGCGTGAGATACGGGTTTTAAACCCGTTTTGCCTGACAGTTTTACTTGGACACCTAAAACGTCAGGTAAAACCTCACGTGTAGACCGGGCTATTATAACCGTTTTTCTAGACAGTCTTGCTTGAAGACCTAAGACATCGGGTAAAACCTTATATGATGATGACTATTGTCACAACAGGAACATAAAGTTTAATCCTCTGTTTCATGCCAGAGGTAACTGCAGCAATCTAATTAGTGAAAAAAATACACTTTATGCACCAGTTGTATTCAATATTATCTTCTACGGTTCTAATAACTTATATTTTCTAGTAAGATTTATTGTATTTCAATACCTTCATTGCTGCCTGCTTGCTCTCAGCAATCTTATTCAACTTATTATAATTGTTTTAATTCCTCAGGCTATACATTTTGCCTCGTGCTGATTTTTCTTAATAATTTTATCAGGAATACACTGAAAAATGGTAATTCGATGTAAATAGTTTGATGTTGCAAACGTGTCCAAGATAAGGAGGGCCAGTACAGGGATCTCGGAAAGCGTAAGAGATACGAAGTCGGTTAAATGGAGGTAAAGTTGCGCATTTACGTGCCTAATAATATGCCGCTTAGAAAGTTTTAAAATTCCGAAATTCTGAAAAATCGTTTTATTGTTTTCCTGGGTTTTTTTGAGATCGAATTCTAAAGTAAATTGCACTTTTGCATTGCCACTTTTTCCGCTCTATCTAACGGCGTTAATTGTTTTGTAATCCGACGAGTCGTCTTCGAAGGGCCATTATCTTCGTGCTTTTTTTAAATACGGTCCTGTTTTCCTGATAGTGGAATTTGAGAGCTTCTTTTTTCCCGCATGCAACGATGTATGACACATTGTGGTTTAATGACGTTTCGAGGGTTTTTTGAACAACATCAGGAAATTTTGGGATACGGTCCTGTATTTCTCCTAATTTTATAAATAATGTCTCATAAGTAAGCTCTAAATTTTTACTTATGTTGGACTAGTTTAATAAATAACAAATAATTTAATAATAAACCACAAATAAGTGAACAAAATACAGAAACATTATTTCAAACTTCTGTTGATTCGGGATTTAAAAGAAAAGTAGGCGCTTGAAACAAAAAAAAAAGATGATGACGCGTGATTTGTTACACTTGACATTCCCTTTGTGGTCATTTGAGAGCGTTTTAAGAGGTTTTCTATTTTCCAGAAAATATGGAACATAATTTTACAAATGCTGAAAAGTTTGATATTCTATCGCATATTTTATTTTATCTCAAAAGAACTGTTATGTGGCAGTTAGAAGATGGTATTTGTGCTTAGAGAATAAAGGAAATCATTTTGAACTCCTGATTATGTAGTTCCTTAATTTTTTCGTTGTTCGTTTTATTACTGTTTTGGAATGATTTTTGTTCATTTATTTGTGGTTTATTATTAAATTATTTGTTATTTATTGAACTAGTCCAACATAAGTAAAAATTTAGAGCTTACTTATGAGATATTATTTATAAAATTAGGAGAAATGCAGGACCGTATCCCAAAATTTTCTGATGTTGTTCAAAAAACCCTCGAAACGTCATTAAACTACAACGTGTCATACATCGTTACATTCGGGAGAAAAAGTTATCAAATTCCAATATACGAAAAACAGGACCGTATTTAAAAAAGGAAAGTTGATAATGGCCCTTCGAAGACGACTCGTCGGATTACAAAACAATTAACGCGTTAGATAGAGCGGAAAAAGTGGCAATGCAAAAGTGCAATTTACTTTAGAATTCGATCTAAAAAAAAAAAACAGCAAAAAACAATAAAACGATTTTTCAGAATTTCGGTTTTTTCCGGAACTACTCGGAATTTTAAAACTTTCTAAACGCATATTATTAGGCACGTAAATGCGCAACTTTACCTCCATTTAGCCGACTTCGTATCTCTTACGGTTTCCGAGATCCCTCTACTGGCCCTCCTTATCTTGGACACGTTGTATGATGCATTCTTTTTTTCATCCGCATTGACAAGACTGTCATATTGGTTTTTAATTCAATAAAGTCTTAAGGAGTATTAGTTTATAGGAACCTATAAGTAGAGCAGATTTCTTAATAAAGTAGCCTCTGAAGTAGTAGATTAGGTAGGTCTGGAATATTTATATACAACGTACAAAAATTGTAGATGTTGAGGATTATAGTAAAAAAAGTAACTTCATATAAACTTCACTTAGTAATTTGATACTTCCAGATATACTTCTCAGTTTTGGACACTATGGGCGTTTTAGTGATCAATTTTGGACACTGTATGCTTTCTTTTGGAGCTCTAACACTTACCTATATGAAACTAAAATGACATTACATAGTGACTTCCTTAGTAAGAAACCTGCCCTGTTTAACAAACTACATTTTTCAAACGAAATAATGTTTTACGTACCTATATGAAACTAAAATGACATTACATAGTGACTTCCTTAGTAAGAAACCTGCCCTGTTTAACAAACTACATTTTTCAAACGAAATAATGTTTTACGTCAATTACGTCTGTTGCTTTTTGCAATTTATAATACTTTAGTGCCATTTAAAATTTTTGATTTTTATATTATATAGTAACTTTTCATCAATTAGTGAGTTTCTTTATTAGAGTAGATACGTATAATGTATGGATATTTCAGGACCATTTGAATAATTGATGACGAAATGTCACGCCTTACTTTTTTTTAAACAAAAATTAGATTGACAATCTTTTATTATTTGGTTACAAGATGGTAGCAAAGGACTGATCGAGAAAACTAGGCCTTGTATTTTTTTCCTAAATTATACAGTATATCCGCGCCCTAAGGCCCGATATTTCAAAGTCGCCTTAAGGTACAGAACGATCCTTGACACAAGTTTGTCAGTACCATTAAGAACCTGGTAAAAATTAATTAAAAACATTTTTTTAAGGTTTACATTAACGTTAAGGCTACCTTAGCTAAGGTCTAACTTAAGATAACATTAGCTTTAGACCTCAGCTAATGTAGCCTTAACATTAAGTTAAACCTTAAAAAATTATGCTTTAAATTAATTTGAGGGTCAATCAACTCGTTAGATGAGGGAAACTAAGGATGACTTATGTCATTATGTAGGTACCTTAAGGTGACTTTAAAATATCGACCCTTAAAGAACACATAATATGTAATCGTTATTCTACATGGTCCTATCTATAGCTTGTGTAGTTTTTTAAATGCATTTAAACAGTGATCTTTTGTATATTATTTATACTAACCCTTATTTTAGTCAATATTTTTTGTACTGATCATGACAGATTTTGTTAAGACCAAAGTAATATATTGTTCTAGTCACATAACTTAAAGTAAGAATCTGCACAATAACATAACAGTTCTGTCTCATTTAAAATATTATGATCACCTATTACATTTTCATGTAAATCACATTTACTATATTACTTTAATAAAAATATATTGTAATTTGCTATTTGCCGATGTTTAATATTTCTTTTTGGGTGGGTTTCAAGTTGTTATCCAAACTGACAGGGGATGATACTGGTACAGTGGCTATCATTTCAATGAATGGTTTATGTTAGGAATACAGATGGTAATATTGAAACTATTTGGTTGTAAATAAGACTATAATGACATTTGTACGTATACGTTTAAAAAATAGATTTTTATCTGATTTATCATTCGTCTAAAATTAACAAGTTTGTTGCCAAATGGTAGTGAATTCGAACGTTGATATCTGATGGTCAGGTATGATCACCTACCTACCCTGAAACCCGGGTCAATGCCTCCTGCAGGGGGTAATGCCCGGGTTCTTTTAGAAAAAGCTTTATTTCCTTGGTAGTACCATTAACTTTGAATATTATAACAAATACATATAGTAGTTTCTAATGAAACCCAAAATCGGGTAAGGACGTAGAACTAATTATTGTAATAATCCAAAAATGCCGCGTTTGGACGAGTGTGACAGTGACACCTATCCACAGAGGAAAGGTGTGTGACTTACGAATGGAAAGTGTAAGAAAATAACGCTAACTCGCTAACCACGCACCAAAAGTCAACCAAGCTGACTACCCTGGCAACGCTACCAAAAATGAAAAACGACTTCACGACGTGACGTCACGAATAAGCAAGCGTCGCGTCCATTTTGTTTCGATTCGTGTGAATCGGTAGTTTTTGAGAGGCGTGTTTTAAAAATAGTGTCTACTAAATAAGTTTTACGGTTCAAAAATAGTTAAAATACTGTTTTCATATTAAGATACGTAAGTTTTTAATACTTTTGTACCTCCTGCTTTCTAACATAACTTGTTTTTTTAGTATTTCAGAAGAATGAGCCAAGATAGAGATCGATCCCGAGACCGGTCCCGTCGAGATAGGTCTACACGGTTTTCGGAAACTAGCAGAGATCGCAGCCCGGATAGAGGACGGGACAGGGGGGGCTCCAAGTCCTCAGTAAATAGAGTGTATGTATCTAATATTCCCTATGAATACCGTTGGCAAGATATGAAAGATCTTTTTCGTGAACAAGTTGGCGATGTTGCATTTGTAGAGATGTTTGTTGACGAAAATGATAAACCCAAGGGTTGCGGTATTGTTGAATTTTCTGACTCATCTTCGGTTAAAAAATGTCTTGAGGTTATGCAGAGATATGAGGTTAAAGGCCGTAAGCTAGTCGTTAAGGAAGATAGTGGCAATATGAGGGATAAGCATGGTAGTGTCGTCGGAGGAGGAGGAGGTGGTGGCGGCGGCGGAGGTGGCCGAAGGCAGCGCCACGATGATGGTCCTCGGTACAGAGATGACAGAGACCGTCGTAACGGTAACAATTCCAATCTACATCAGGATGGGGACAAATGGGGAAATACGTATGGTCTAAGTCCTCATTTTCTTGAATCGCTCCATATTGATGCACCTCTTTCTAACAGAGTTTTTGTAGCTAATGTAAGTATTCCTTTATTACTTGTTGATTTGAGAAGTATTAGTGTTGTTGGTTGGCCTTTATCCAGATCTGTAATTAAGTAATTGTGTTTTGTGAGAAATCGGACTCGATGAGATTTTCTATTATAAACACCAGTAGATTAACTCTGGATTTTTAATTTTGGTATATTTAAAATGATGCCATGCAGTTATGAATTTATTGTCCAGGACTGTGCTTTGATTTTTTAAACTAATAAGCATAAATAATTATATTTGGTTTCAAGTATATTTCTAAGTGATTAGAATTTACCAACTATTTTAAAGAAAGCTGTTATTTTGATATCTTGTATTTAATAGTGAGAAATACTTCAGCAAAGTTTGATTAGGTCAACCAGTTTTTATTTTAAAGAAATCTAACCTGTCATCTTCTAAAATGCTTCTCAAGAGTCAATTATGAGTGGTTTATAATCTCCAGAAAAGTTTAAAATGCTTGTCTGTGTGAGTTATTTTTGTGATTGGGCAGAAACAAAGTCATTTGTCTCATCTTTAGATATCTAACGAAATTGTAGCTCAGCTTATAATATGGTAGATGGTTTAAAAATTGAATCTATCAATAAACCCTAATCTATCTTAATGAGGATTATTTTGTCTTTGATCTACAAAAATGAATGGACAGTATGCATTATATTCAAAACGTAATTTTCTAACAACATGACAATATGATTTTTGTTTAATACTAATATTAAGGTTTGAAAATACTTGTTTAGAGAATTGACAATATTTGAGGAAGGAAAGTAATCTCTGGCATTTTACTTTTGAGTCATTGCTTAGCTATGTCTCTTGGGAAGAGTGATTTAACTAACTGTATTCTTTGAGTTATTTTTCGGTTATCGGGCAACATATATATATTTTTTTTGTCAATCATACAGTCGCTAATTCTTGTTTTTAAGTTTAAAAAATATTCCAGAGAGTCCATTTTAGGACTTAGAAACTGTTGAGGGTTTGTTGACTTTCTTTTTTAGATAAAAATTACAATAATTCTTTGTTTTTTATTGTCATTGTTGAAATACTAAATAACATACTTATGAGTAAAGAAATAAGAGGCAGAACCTGCAATTTGACATTTTAGATTTGTTGTTGAAAATTTTTCTGTTACAAGGGGCCCACCAGAAAGCACTAAGAATTGTCAAATTATTGTTTGTATTGTAATTTGCAGAATTAAGTTACATTAAAATCTTGATGTACAAATGTGTACTTAATCAGCAGTTGTCAAAAAGCAAATTTTGGAAACAGTACCTCGAGGTTCTTTTTTAGAATTTTCGTCGGTGGTCAAAATTGTTTCAGCAAGGTTTATATTACTATGAGTATGTAACTGCCATCCTTGCTTTGGATATAATTTTGTTTGTCATGAATTTTTCCATCACCCAAAAGTATATCCCCTATACTTTTCTCTTTCTTCAATTGATATACTATGAAAGAACTGCATATTTATTTCTAGAGGTGTTTTAATACATTGTGGGATGTTGCTTCAACACTTAAAAATTGTTTGTTTTATCATTCTTTTTATACGATCGTTCTACACAAGGATTTTGCATAACTACGTAAATGAGCTGGTCTGTTCTTTTGGATTTAGCAATAGACAGAAAAAAAGAGACCGAGTTGTAAGCTAATAGGTCAGTGAAAAACAGACCATCAACTATATTTGCATAATTCACCTAGAAAGACAGGTATGATATAAAAATCTAAGTTCTTGCAAGACTGGAGATGTATACGGTTCATTCAAACTAGCGTCGGAAACAGTTTCTTACAGTCGGGGTTCTGCGCGAAACCGTTCGCTTTTACGTCAGTGCGCAGAATATTGACTGAAGGAAACCGTTTCTGATGCTGGTTGGAACGAATCTATTGACATGGATTAGAAGTGGTTTTCCACTTTACCATTTCTACATCAATTTCGTTCTTTATTCTGCATCTTACTATTATTAAACATATCAAATAAGCCTTAGTACTGGAGTTTGCTTAAATTGCTTTACTGCTAGTTATTTTCCAAAAAAAAAATTTGATACTTCAGGGTAAATTTTAGATTTTGTTCATTAATGCGCATTTATCTTCATTATTGAGGCTCTCAAATTCAGTAAAAGCAGTTGAGAGACTATCCATTAAAAATTTGACAGTAAAATGCAATAATGTTTATGGTGGTAACAACTGATTTTATAGAATTAGAAAAATGTTTTTGGAACTTTTGTAATACACCAGCTGCTAAATTGGTTTTCTTTAGTTTTAATAATATCAATATACTAGCTAATTATAGATTGCTTTAATAAATCACTATTGCAAAATAAGCCAAAAGCAATTTTTTATATAATATTTGTAAAACATTACGAAATACAGAAACAATTCAGTGTTTGTTCTGACTTGGTCCATGTTTCTGAATTTCTAAGTTTACAAACTAAGCCAAGATTAAGGATACTTAGTTACTTATTGAAAATCATTTTTTAGCTCGAATACAATGTGGACAAAAAGAAAGTTAAAGATGTATTCAGACTGGCGGGAAGAGTTGTAAGGGTTGACATGTCTTTGGATAAAGATGGCAGAAGTCGAGGTTTCGCCGTCGTTGAATATGATCATCCTGTAGAGGCGGTACAAGCTATATCTATGCTTCATAATCAGGTATATTGGCAAAATATGTAACATGTTTTTTTGGGGCACAGTCACTTGTAATTTGTATTTAAACATTTTTTGTTTTAGGTTTTGAATGATAGGCAAATGACTGTCCGAATGGACAGAGTAAGCGAAGGTGTTAAATTACCTGATGGCTTGAAGTCTATTGGAATGGGGCTGGGACAGAATGGAGAACCTTTGAAAAATGTGGCTCATAATTTGCCAAACAGCAACAATGCACAGTCAGCTGGTGCCGGAATTTTAGGGGCTGTACCCAATGCTAATGCTCTGCAGGTAAAGTATTACAATTTATTTAAAAAAAACTTGTTTTTCAAATTTAAAAATTTACCTACAAAATGTTTTAGCAGTAATCTCTGCGAAATAATATTGCTGTGAGGAATATAAAAAATTTAATTTCTTGGGCTGACATTTTCGGGAAATTTTGTGTTATTTCATCCCCTTTTAACAAGTTATGATAAGGTTGAATGTTTTTTTAGGTTGCCAATGCGCTCACTGGATTTGGTAATGTCTCTGCTTTAACTGGGTTAAATCAATCTGTTTTGGGGGCCTCCGGTTTAAGTGGTCTCACAACGAACCTGCTTCAGAATGGCATAACAAACGCCACAGATCTTCAGTCGCTGATGGCATCAAACCCGAGCTTCTTGGCTACACAGTCTCAACAACTCTCCGCGTTGCAAAATGCAGGTAAGAGACCGATTTGGTCTTAGATTTGTTTGTTCTTTAAGGAATAAATAATATTTCATAATATTCCATAACAAATTTGGATGTAGTTAATGTAGACCTTTTTTTTATTTTACATATTGACTGTCCAATATTATTTTATAAATGTTGTGTATTAGATCTATGTAAACCATGGTAGCAGGAGGTATACTTTATAATAAAATTATTTAAAATAAACTCATTTGGCTAAGGCACAAATTCTGTATTGTACAAATTGTCCAATAATCTATATAATAATGAAGACTATTTGACATAAAGACTAGTTGCAATGGCGAAAGAAATAAACAAGAAAATGTGAAAATAAAGAAATTATCTGAGAACAAGACAAATCCACAGTGGCAAAGTCTAGCTAAGAAGACTACTCTTACTCGACCACTTTCCGAACTTACTCTGTCTCAAAATATACAGGGTGTCCCAAATAATAGTACACAGTAAAACTGCAGGGATAGACACTCTAAAAAGCAAAAGTGGCAAATGTATGGCCTCACGCACATAAACAAAGCTGCTCGTCAGATGTCATGCGCAATGCCGATTGATAAACTATTTACCCTAACCGGCGAACAGGACCGTACTTCGCCCTTAATGAAAATGATTACACGGCAAGCAATATTTTGGCACATCAGGCCTTCTTTACTGGGAAATCAACAATCTGTTTTCTCGCATAAATGAAGGTCTTGTGGCCATCAATCCACGTATGAATAGATTTTTAATATCGTTACATTCCTACGACAGATTTCAGTTGTGGACGGTCGTCGTTGGTTGGCAACCAAACAGTAACAATACGGCGGGGTTGTCTATAAGACTGCAACAACATTGTGCGCAAGACAACCGACGAGCAACCTTTAAAAAAAATGACCAGTAAACCGTGCGCACCAACCCATATTTTCACTCGTAAAATTTAACTTTTTACTGTGCATCCCATAAGTTGTACATATCCATAGTTATGGGTCGGTGATAATAACCGAGAAAACAGTGCTTTGCAACATTGACAAGGTACACCTTTTTCTGGTAAAATTGATGACACAATTGATATAAACATACAGTGAGTCCCAGAAGAAATGTCTAAATTCATTTAAAATTCAGCGGTAAGTTTTTTCAAAAAACGCTCGTACCCGTCGATTTTGATTTTTTAATTTATTTTTTTGTGGTAATTTCATGTATACAGGGTAGCTCAAAAATAAGTTACGACCATCAACTTCATTTTTTCAAATGAAAACATATATTTTTTATTTCATTTTTGAATTTTGCATTGAAATCTAAGCATGTTTCATGTACCATGTCCTATACATAAACTCAACAGTTATTGAAAAAAAGTAAGACCTGTTTATTAAAAAAAAACACAACAAAATCAAATTAAATGTTGAAAATGTGCGCCATTTACGGCTTGACAATATCCAAGACGATCAATAAACTCTCTTTGCACATTTTCAACATTTAATTTGATTTTGTTGTGCTTTTTTTTAATAAACAGGTCTTACTTATAGATATGTTCAATCCTAATTTTTTCAATAACTATTCGTTTCTATATACTCGGAATGCCGCAGCGAGGGCCCTCTACAATCTACATCAGAATTATTAACAGATTCAAATTTCTCGGCCCAAAAAACATCCCATCAAAAAATGTAATGCAAAAGTAAAGTAAATTAATTAGGAAATTAGAAAATAAAATTTTCACCCTGTATCTCGGTTATTATCAACTTTGCAGGTTTACTGTGTACTATTCGTTTTGGGACACCCTGCATGAGAGAAACTTAAAATAAATGCAACAAGTGAACAAGTGAATTTTGATTCGCAAAACTGTCTTATATAACCTGTACTTGTAAAAGAATTATGTTGATACAAAATTTAAGATAATGGCAGTTGGGCCAGCATAATAACAGACTTCGTTCAAATCAGTTTCTCCTTTTCTAAACTACCAACCTACATGTAAAATTGATCGGGCAACAAACATTGTTTCTTTGATCAACAGATTATTTTAAGAAAAAAACTTGTGGTACCCCAAAAATGTGTTTTCGTTATGTAACGTTTATTGTGCATTTTTCTATCTAAATAAATATGAAATGGTGTAATAGAGGCTTTTATTGGACCATCCAAAATAATCACGATACATTTTGTTTCAACATTATTACCACCATCTTAGGGTCCGCTAATCTTTCTGGCAACTCATCAAGTGGATTAAACATGGCTCCACCATCAGCGAACAATTCCAATCAAGGCGCTTATGGCCGCTCCTCAAACGATAGCTACAATCCTAACGCGCCGGTGACTTATCCAACCAACTACTCGAGTAGCACAAGGTGAGTTGTTGACACTAATGTACATTGGCAACAGATTAATGGCGTGGTGAAAGGAGGGAAGTATTTTTTCATCGCTCGATTTATTCGTCACCCACATAATAGCATAAGATGGATCTGCGTGGATAAAGGTGGATTTGACACAATTAAACTAGTTTAGGAACTTATATCTTATTGGGAAGTCACAGAATGTTGGCCCCGGCTATAATCCAATTGCAAGCAAACAGTTGCAAGTTTACCATAAATATTAATTACTAATAATTACAGCTATTATAGTTTATTTTTTTTGGGATTGTTATATGATGGAATCAAAAAAATCGTCTTCGTTTCATTGGTTCCATTTGTTTGACTGAACTATAATAACATTGTGGTTTTCGGGTTTTCAGAAATTGTTTCTGGAGAAGGATCGGCACCTACTACTTTGTATTTTTATTAAATCGTTATTAACTCAATATGCGCCAGTTAAAGTCGTTTTTTGTAGTTATCTCTTTGTGATTTTCTCGTGAAGGGACCCGAGGATCTGACGAAGCTTTTTATTGGATATGAGGATTATCGAAATTGGTATCTCTTTCTTCTACATTATGCATTTAAATCATACTTCAATAAAAATTATTGATTCACATAATTTCAGTTGATTTGGTCAAATTGGATTGATTTTCTAAAATCTGTAAGGTTTGTTTTTGGTGAACCACTGAACGGATTAAATCGTGATTTGAATAATTTAGTTGTTATTTCTTATTTGAAATGGATTGATATTGATGTTTTAAATTGGCTATGCTGCTTCTAGTTTTTGTTTCTGTGGCCTATTTCCAGTTTATTATTATCCATGGTATTCATACCATTTCCAATACTAGTGTAGTGTAATATCTCTCCTATTGGATGAATATTATCATAGAAAATGGAAATTCTACTCCTATTGGCTAATCGAAAATGGATATTCGATTCTGTTGTCTATAATAAGTTTTTCTGAAAGTGCCGATTATAACCCGAAGTTGAGTATTGCGCCTGATTTAATCTATTTTAAATGTTCTAGGATCAAGAATGGGCTTTTTTGTCATAATTGTATCGGTTAATAAGTTTCTAACCTCTAATATAAAAAGGGGTTTTCTGAGCATGTGCATATTCTTAAATCATCATATTTATAAAATGATTAATTTGTAATTATAAAGGGAAAACTTCTTCAAAATAAAAATAAAACATTTTTTAGTAGTAAAAATTACTAAAACCGCTTAAAAAATGGCAAGCTGATAATCCAAATATTGGTTTGAATTTTTTAAAATTCTTTTGATATGCAATTTTGTCTTGTTGACTTGGTCTGTTCTTGTAGGGGTAACAGCAGTTACGGCCAGATGGATATCAGGAGCAATATGTTGAAGTCTTCATCGACGGACAACAAAACATTTTCCAGAAAAGTTTTGATTTCTAATGTAAGTAAAACTTTTTTAATACTTTAAAGATTTTTAGGATAAAATAATTCAGTAGTTAAAAAGTATGAGGGAATTATGCCGCATGTTTCCTGGATCAATATCAAAATAATTTGATTTATAGGTTGTGTTTGTTCGGCTTGTCTTGAAAGCATTTTCCTACGATTTTTAATTAAGTGTATAAAACACATAGACAATTGTTATAAAAAATGCCTTGATGCTTAATTATTTTATTACTAATAAACTGAGTCTTTTATGGATTGAAAACTTGTAATAATCATGTTGTCATAACTACATATCGATACATGCATCGAATAACATTGTAAATGACATTTTGACCAATTCCAGAGTTCAAAATAAATTTCAATGTTTCAAACCTAAATTTGTTTTTTTAGCTTAATTTTTTTTTAAATGCCTCTTTCATCCCATCTGTATCTGATTATTTTGGTATTTTGCCCGTAGTATCATGGTAAAGTAATATACCCGAACCTGTTATGTCTTCGCCTGTGAAAATACGATTTGTCACCACTTGCCATGTTATTCGATGCATGTATCGATATATCAGGATTCAATTTAATATAAATTTAGGAGGACATAACGAAATACTGATTCGATTTATTTGATAACAATTTGGTTCTTTTTAGTTTTAAAACCGGATATCAGATTTTAAAAAAATTTAGCAAAAAAATTAGTAATATTTTAAGTAATATTGTTGTATCGCTAGTAAGTTTAGGCTTCATATTAGGATACCTAGCACTTATTTACACTGCAATATTCAAATTATTAGATATGGTTATTTTTGTTATAGTTACCACCTTCCGCACCGTTCAAACTATTACAAGAGAAATTAAATGAGTTTGGCGAAGTTTCGTACTGGGAGGAAAAAGGTACTGGAAGTTACCTTGTGGTTTACGCTAACGAATGGCAAGCCGAAAGAGCAATTAAAAACTTGGACAAGGCACGAATAGATGGCCGATACATTGAAGCAAGGACATACTATTAGGTTAAGATAATTTAGTTTTGATGATGATTGAATTATACGTTTTCATTTGGTTTTTAAAAATCTTTTATATAATTTTCGTATGAAATTGTCTGTAATGTCGGATATGCAATGTCACGATTAAACTTGGAACCATATGGGGAAAAATTTATTTTTCGATTTAGGTAAAATTTGAGTATTTGCTTCAATAAAGATCAAAAATGGTGTAATTAAATCCGCATGATCGGATTTCGTTAGCTTTTCTCCACGAAAAATGGCATTTATTGATCGAATTTTAAATTATTTGGAAGAGTTGTTTGCATTGTAATTTTATACCGATATGTCGAATTTAAATCACTTATGATAATTTTCGTTTTCTAGCTATTTTGTGTCAATATCTATTTTCATTGTAAACAGAAGTCGATCCTACCACGGCAAATCTATTTATTTATACAATACTTATGGTCTAAATTCATTCTTTATACCAAAATGTTCATTTACCTCAAAAATCAAATTGCAGTTTAAAAATGTTGCCATCTGTGCAGCAAACTCCTCAGAACTTTAAAAATTTAAGAGCTGCGTTTAATCACAAGTTGCCAAGCAGGCACTATTTTATGCGAACATTTAGCCAGATATACTTTGTTTTTTTTTAATCTAAAACTGGATTCGTAAAGTTAAAGGATTGGAAAACGCTATGAAAAAATTGCATTAAAAAATATAATGTTATAAGAATATTAATTTCAAATATGAACAATTTTCAAATTTTTGTCGCAGATCTTCCTGAAACTTGTTGATACCCCAATCGACATGTCAGACAATCTAAATATCAATAAATTAACTAAAAAACTTTATTATTAACGGCTAAAACTTCACGAAAAGAAATACTGATCAGCTGATGATTCTCGTCTCTTTCTAACCTGCCAAAAAGCGGCATATTTTTTAATTAAATTGATGCAACATAGATGGCTCCCATTGACTAATTTGGGATCCTCATCTTAACCGACGAAGAGGAGAGTCTTGTTTTTTAAATAATAAATACGTTGAAAAAATTGGGCTTATTAGAATAATAGCGCCGTTCTTTATAATTACGGTGGTAGAGTCGACACTGTTATCAATGAAAATTGGCCAAAAATAGATAAAAATAAAATTATAAGTGATTCAAATTTGGTGCAAGCAACTTTTTCAAAATACATTTTTTTAAAATTCGATTAATAAATGCCATTTTTCGACATTTAGTGGAGAAAATGTAAAATTTGACGTTTACAAAAGCCTCATAGCCACATTTAATTGGAGCCTAAGTTGTTTTTAATGAAATAAAGTTTCTTTAGAATATTTTAACGTTTTGGCTAGAAGTTGAAACTCTTGGTAGATTGCTTTCGTAATATCACACCATTTGTGGTATTAACTGAAACAAAAACTTATGGTGAAGTCCAATTCTACCTAAATCGAACAATACAATTTTCCCCATATGGTTCCAACTTTAATGGTGACTCTGTATTTTAAATTAATGATGTTATTGACACAACGCTAGGAAGCTAAAGTTCCATCCAATGAAAGAGATATTATTTGATATTTATTAAAAAAGTAGAGGCAATTTCATACTTGCATGTTATTCGCTGATCTATGAGTTGGGTAGATGCAGTTTACACCTAGTTTTTATTATTCACATATTTGGTAATTTGAAAAGATAGAACTGTGACATTCTTATTTAGCATATGTAGGTACTGTGTTTTGTGGATTCATGTCTCTAATAAATATAAATGAAGAAAGGAATTTATTTTCATTTCAATTTATTTTAATATATAACAAAATGTAGAACTATTACTATAATGAATATTTAACACTCAGAAAATCACACTCTTTTATAAATAGTACTTTAAAAAAAATCATAAGCATTTTGTAACTGAAAGAAATGTACTCGACTATGCGATTCAAAAATTTAGAATTCGGAGTTTGTTTCCTTTCGCTCGCTGTCGAGGCCGATCCCGAGGGGACATACAGGTTAACGTGGGCTGCGAACCACGATCCTCGGTCGTACGCTGCTCCGCCAAGGGCTGTCGACCCTTGGTTTCACGCATTGCGGCATCTACCGATTGGGAAGTACGTACCGTACTTCACCATTGTTACCGGCACTCTTCCTTATTTTTTGCAAAGTGCCAGATTTATTTAATTATACAGGGTCCGCAAACGAAGCGTGGACGGAAGGTTAAATCCTTATCGAAGAACTTATCAACAATACTAAAACAGCTTGAGATATTGGATTAAAAGCGGCATGTTTTAAAAATATTTTACATTATACAGGGTGGCCCAAAAAAGTGTGACAGATAAAGTTATATTTTTTTAAATGGGACACCCAGTATTTTATTGCATATTTAGGTTCGTATTACTATCGTTTATAAGTGCCTCAAATTTTATTTAATTTGGTTCAGTAGTTTCGGAGAAATAAATTAAAAACTAAAAAAAAAAGTTTTGCAGTCCTGAATAAAAAAATAAAAAAAAAACAATCCAGAACTATTTTTTAACCTCGGCATTAAGTGCAATTTATGACAAGATGTCTAGAGATACTATGAATGTAATTGCGTTTATTTATTTTATACAGGGTGTTCATAATAAGCTTTCAAAAACCCCACATTTTAAAATAATTTTTCTCAAGTTTTTCAAATGGAACACCCTGTATATTATTTGGCAATTTGACGTAGAATTCATAGACAATTTTTTTTTGTAATATAAGCATATAAGTTATATCAAGCCGTTTTCGAAATAATTATAAATATCATAAATTATGTTGTTTAAATAGATTTTTTATTGGGAAATTTTGTTATAGGCGACTAGACTAATAATTGTAAACTAAAGTAAATGTTCAAAATAGCTTCCTTTTACTATTAGAGTTTACCGTATTTTAGTTTTTTCGATATAAATTTTAAAAGCCTACATTTTTGCTACTTTTATTTAATTTTATTTTTTTTTCTTAATCGATGATCATGATTTTTTTTGTTTACATTGTCACTATGACACCCAAATAAAATTATTTACATTTGTTCAGTCGTCGAAATTAAGTACTAACTTATACAAAATGTCGAATTTTACAACTTTAGAAATGGTAAATATGATTTTTATACTGGGTAAATGTGCAAGAAATTGCCTACTCGCGAGCCGAGTGTATGCTGAAAGATATCCAGATATTGAGAGAAAGCCGAGACCAGAAACCTTCGAGAAGTTGTTGCAAAGATTTGTAGCAACAGGAAGCACTGCATACACAAAAATGATGATAATCAATAAACTCGTTATTAATGAAGAAAATTAATTAAGAGTTCTGTTGGCAGTAGAGGAAAATCATTAAATTAAGTAAAAGGAAGCTATTTTGAATATTTACTTTAGTTTACAATTATTAGTCTAGTCGCCTATAACAAAATTTCCCAATAAAAACTCTATTTAAACAACATAATTTATGATATTTACAAGTATTTCGAAAACGGCTGGATATAACTTATATGCTTGTATTACAAAAAAAATTGTGTATGAATTCTACATCAAATAGCGAAATAATATACAGGGTGTTCCATTTGAAAAACTTGAGAAAAATTATTTTAAAATGTGGGGTTTTTGAAAGCTTATTATGAACACCCTGTATAAAATAAATAAACGCAATTAGATTCATAGTATCTCTAGACCTCTTGTCATAAATTTCACTCAATGCCGAGGTTAAAAAAATAGTTTTGGATTGTTTTTTTTGATTTTTTTATTCAGAACTGCAAAACTTTTTTTTTAGTTTTTAATTTATTTCTCCGAAACTACAGAACCAAATTAAATAAAATTTGAGGCACTTATAAACGATAGTAATACGAACCTAAATATGCAATAAAATACTGGGTGTCCCATTTAAAAAAATATAACTTTATGCTGTCACACTTTTTGGGCCACCCTGTATAATGTAAAATATTTTTAAAACATGCCGCTTTTAATCCAATACCTCAAGCTGTTTTAGTATTGTTGATAAGTTCTTCGATAACGATTTAATCTTCCGTCCACGCTTCGTTTGCGGACCCTGTATTAAAAAATAATAAATTCAGTATCTAGATCGTGTTTTCGTTTCAGTTACAAAAAGCCTTTGTTACAATTCAAAAGAACTTAATTAAAATATTCAGTACGGTTGGGTGTTAATAATTTACTAAAAATTATTACTAAATAGGACTAACATTGCTTAAAGGTATTTCCCTAAATGAGATACTGTTCTTACGCTAAACAGGACATAGTTCCCATAGTAACACTAATAAGTAATTCATCTTTGTACGTATTTCAATAAAGTTAAGATATTATAGACAAACTTCATAGACGCAATGTAAAAGACAAAAAATATCAGTATTTTGTGTTTTTTAATTGTCCTTAAAAATATTTATCACATTTTAGTTCGTTAAAATATGCTCACAGGCAAAATATAACTCTAAATATCCGTGTAAAATAATGACGTGGTCTGAGAACAAGAATATACTCGTCCCTGAATATAGGAGTTCTCCCTGTTGTGGCGTGTAGCTTGCACATTTCAAATTGTTTCCCTTGGTAGGGAGCGAACAAACCCGATAAGACGTACCTCCAGCGTGTCGAAAGTGGGACACCCTGTACGGTTCATAAGTATATGCAAATCACAGGCCCCAAAATTGGAGAACCCTCGACAGTCACGGGGACACGCCTTGAGATCAGTCACTGACAACCGGGGTAGCGCGTACTGTATGCATAAATTGGTAACTTTGATTCATTTAGGCTATACCATTTATTAATAATCTTTGATAGGTTTCAATGAGGAACCTTCGATTTTTAATAACATTGTAAATATCAACGGTTTAGCCCCATTTTAGACGGATATACTGTGGTATTGGCAGTCACCATAGTCTATTTGAAGCAGAATTTACTAAAGGGTCCCCCATCTAACGTTTTTTTTTTCAACTAGTGCTTATTTCGTGAATGGTAACACTTAGCTCATGTCTGATTTGACAGATAATTAGTTTTATCCTTCCGCTGAACGAATATGGTTGTGTATACGCTTGAACAACGCTGGGAAATATTGCGACATTACTTTGAAAATCATGGTAATGTTGCAGAATGTGTGCGAAAATTGCGTACGGATTTTGGAAGAAGAGAAGCACCGTCAGCTCCGTATGTTCGTTATCTCGTGAAAAAAGTGAAAGAAACTGGCATCCTCATCGATAAACCAAAGCGTGAAAAGCCAAAAACAGTGCGTACACCCGAGAATATTGCTGCTGTGGCAGAAAGTGTGCGTGAAGCGCCATCAACATCACTTCACCGTCCTTCTCAACAATTGAACATTTCGGAGACATCATTGAGACGAATGAATTTTGCATAAAGACCTTGGTATGACGCCATACAAAGTCCAATTGGTTCAGGAGTTGAAGCCAACTGACCATCCAATGCGTTTTGGCTTCGCTAAGTGGGCCTGCGATCGACTTACAGAAGATGCCGATTTTGCCAAAAAAATCATATTTTCAGATGAAGCTCATTTTGATCTTGGCGGGTATGTAAACAAACAAAATTGTCGCATTTGGGGCACAGAAAACCCGCACGCATACATTGAAAAGCCGACGCACCCAAAACGAGTCATTGTTTGGTGCGGATTTTGGTCCGGAGGCATAATTGGGAGATTTTTCTTCGAAAATGAGCAAGGAGTGGCCGTTACAGTCAATGGCGATCGTTATCGGGCCATGTTGAACGAATTTTTGTTCACAAAAATTGAAGAGGAGGATATTGGCAACATTTGGTTTCAACAGGACGGCGCTACGTGCCACACAGCCGAAGCTACACTCGATGTTTTGCGCCCTGTTTTTGAAGATCGCATTATCAGCCGCAGAGCTGATGTCGTTTGGCCACCTCGGAGCTGCGATTTGACACCGTTGGACTCTTATTTGTGGGGTGCCGTCAAAGATAAGTGTTACGCCGACAAGCCAGAGACAATTGACGCTTTAAAGGACAATATTCGTGAAGCCATTGGTGAAATACAGCTGCACACAATCGATAATGTGCTTAAAAATTGGACCGATCGTGTAGGCTACTGCATGGCCAGCCGAGGAAGCCATTTGAATGAAATTATTTTTCATTATTAACCGGAAGGATTGTACTTTCAAATAAAAAAAGAAATTTGAGAAAATATTCAGTAGTTTTTTTTATATAGCATTTTCAAAAAAAAAAAAGTTATCTGGCGGACCCTTTATTTACAATGATGTGTTATGAAGCACTGCGAGCTGCATTTTATTTCCAAATAACAAATTAATTCCTAATGGCTTAGTAGCCATTGATTACTTTAAGTGCTTCACAACGAGCACTGCCCTTGAATTATTGACACGACTGAAGCTGTTGCTCAGGCATAGCATAACGCAAATTACAGGCATAACTTGTTCAGTGCAAATATTTTACTGCTCATATTTGAATTGCACATATCTGCCGTTTCTTTGGACGGTGATTAAATTGGTCCTTCATCGTATTAGGCCGCCCATTCCACAGTATTTCCGCACATCTGAAACACGGCTTACTGGTCAAACATTTTTCATAATTTAGCAGCAAGAGAATGAAAAGAACGAGTGTTTAAAGCTTCGTAAAAACAGGTCGCTGTATTAAAAATAAAACCTCCTATGTATAAATGACTGAATATAGCAGGATGCTTCTGGATAGTTCCCATATCTAACACCAATTTTCCAAACAAATACATTGAACTACATACATACATTTAGTATTTCTGGGAGCATTCAGACGGCTTTTTAAAACAAAGCATTTCATGTCGGTGGCACAGTCGCCATATTCTCTCTCGGCCAGGTTTTGTTGTTCAGCAGTAAACCTAAAACGGAACTATAAAGGTAGCTGTGGAGGGAAACATCACAAAAAATAAAGTATACGAGTTCAGTGAACTTCAATGAAAGCTTCTAACGCTTGAGGTACGACTCTTTTATAAGGAATCTTAAACTGTTTAATAACTTTTGCTGCAGCACACTTTAGACTAGAATTTTTCGTAATATCTACGAGTTCGTGGGCTTGCTGGCATTTTAATAAGGTTAGGAACGTTTCGCCGTTATTGTTCACTTGATCTAAATGTGCGCCACCGTCCAAAAGGTATCTGGCTACCCTCGACGGACAAGGGTTGGCCATGGCTGCTAGGTGAAGTGGTGTATTGCCCTCGTCGTCTTGCGCTGTCGGATCAGCACCAACGGTTAGGAGGACTTTAATGAGGTGGCATGAGGGGAACCCGCAGACTGGGTATCTGGAAAATACAACATAATCGTTAAAATAGAAACTATTGATAGATACGTTTTTTACCGATATTAAACAATATCGGTATAACATTTTCTATACAGGGTGTCCGCTAACTAATGGGACATGGAAGAACCACAGACTCCTTACGTAAAAATATTAGGATTTAATTATACTTACCTATATCCGAAAGTTGATATTAACTGACATACAGGGTGTTAAAGTTAAAACTTCATTTTTGTTTTTCTCTAATAACTTTGACAGAAACCGACGGTTTTTTACAAAATTTGGCAATTATGGATTTTTTTAGGATGAGGGAACTGATTTTTTGGTGAAATTTTAATGTACATGTTGTTATTTGTTTGTTGATTATTGTGTTTCGGCATTGTTACTTAACTTGGGATAAACTCAAAATGAAACTTTTTTTTACACTGCTATTTTACAATAATCAACAAGCAAATAACAACATAGAGGTTTCATAGCAACTGCATCTCTAAATTTCATTTGTTTACTGATATGTTACTTTAAAAAAAATTTTGTTTGCAAATTAATAATAGGAACTAAACAATATAAATGCATATATCTCCGAAACGGTAACTCTGAGCGACCCGAAATTAGTGTACCTTTTTTACGTAATAAATATGAGAACAGTATTATTTTCATTAAAAACTTAAATACACGGAGGCACAAAAAAGTTATGATCTAATAAATGTTTGTTTGTACAATGTTTTAATTGTACATTAAAATCTCACCAAATAATCAGTTTTCCTCATCCTAAAAAAACTATAATTGCCAAAATTTGTAAAAAACCGTTGGTTTCTGTCAAAGTTATTAGAGAAAAACAAAAATGAAGTTTTAACTTTAACACCCTGTATCTCAGTTAATATCAACTTTCGGATATAGGTAAGTATAATTAAATCCTAATATTTTTACATAAGGAGTCTGTGGTTTTTCCATGTCCCATTACTTAGTTAATAAAAGCCTGGTAGCAACTCATTGATAATATGGGGATTTCCCGAACACTCTGTGGTTCCCATGGTCATTGCTTAGTGCTTCTCAGGCTTCAAATTTAAAAATGTACTCTTACATTTAAGTACATGCATATGTGTTTGTAGGAGTTTAAATAAATAAATACTGAATTTTTAAAAAACCTGTGTTTAAACACAGCTCTTACTGTAGCTCCTAATCTAGTCAATACGATCATAGCTTTTACACTTTACTAACTTAAAGTTCCATAACCACTATATTTTTAACGTAATTTTTTTATTATTATTTTCTTGACAAAAGTACACTGCGTAGAAAAAAAATTCAATATTTATGTAGACTTTAGCCCTTTATATCATTCTTACCTTACTAAAAGCGCAACATCTCTGCAACACGCCAAATGCAGTAACGTCCTTCCAAGTCTTGTTCTTAGTCCTAATTTATTTAGATTGTAAATGGCTCGATGAATATCTTCTTTAATTTCTTCAGTTGTAGATTTATGGCCCAACATTCTTGTCAATAGGCAGGCTAGGTGTAGGGTGATAACTGTAACCTAAATAGAATGAATCATCTATTAGGGTAATTTGAGAAATATACGTTTAAGAATCGATTTTCAAAAATTCTTTGATATCTCGTGCCTAGACCCAGTTCAAAATATCTCTGTTCACATATCACATTATGGTAAATTTATTACTTACCCTAGTTAAATAAGTCATATCTCTCTCTTGATTAGGCATTCTGTCCAGCATTTGGTTACCAAGGTCCACCTCTTTTACGGCCTTCTTAAACACCCTAAGAATTTCTAATACTTCCACGGGCGGTACCAAGCGCCCTCTACTTGTATGTTTTCCTTCTTCGCCCATCATAAATGAAAATAATTCCGTAAAGCTGAAAAGGCTGCTCTGGGTCATTGGATTAAGACGTTCTAACATCGTTTGTTGCATATCCAGAGCATAATTCCACAGCTCAATGCATCTGGAAAAAAGATAATATGTCGTGCTGATGCCAAGTATGTACTGAAAGTCCTAAATCTACCGCCTGCGTTTCAAACCGAGAAGTATAATATTATCCCAACATCACATTGCAATGTTTTAAGGAAATCACAGTGGCAACGCTGTATGCTCAATTGTTAAAATGACCCTGAAGTTTAATATTTTCGTTCATTTTCGTCGGCCGACTCGGCAGTGTTGTTATTGGTTTATCGCTTGTGCTATTGTGGTCTATTGTGTTTTTGGATTAATTTTTAGTGTTTTTTCAACAAACCCGAACTAAAACTATTTAGAGCTATTTATTAGCCATTTACAATGGGGTATCATTAGGATATCATTTAACTGGTTAGCAAAATATTCTTATTTTTGCGAACAGAAAAATGTAATCGGTCAGCCAGTTGGTCAGCAACTTATAGACAGCAAACATTTCTGAATCGGTCAGTAATTAATGTCATACTTGAGTGCTCTAGATTATTATGGTACGCAAATTAAATATATAAGCTGCTATGAGCGATCCGCTTTTAATCAGATATTGGTAAGCAATCAGCGGGTAAGCAAAATATTTAATCTTGGTCATCAAAAAAAGCAATAAAACGTGAAATAGTGACAGTGCCCTGGGAAAACAAGTGAAAACCCGCCCCCGCTACACCTTTTGTAGCCGATTTCCTTCTGTATTCGGCAAAAGAAAACACAAGAAAGTTACATAAATTGACAGAGCCCTGGGAAAACAAGTGAAAACCCGCCCCCGCTACCTTTTGGGCCTTGACTGCTACACCGATGAAAACACACGCACGCAATTAGCTACTCGTATCAAGCGACTGCTTTCGCTCCGCCCACAATAACGAACATTGCCGATTATTCAAAACAAACGCAATCCAATGATGTATATTGATAACCATTCTTTTAATATGCAAACCTCTGACGTAAACTGCTTCTAGACATGTTTTTTTTCTACTGACCAATTGTAAAATCTTGCTGACCAAGTAATCATTTCGCAGCTCGACTGTTAATTAAGCGAACACATGATATTACAAGCGGACTGATATCTGATGTGTTGCATCGAAATTATCTAAACGCATACCTTATTACAGCGTTGCCAGTTTTTAAAACTGTAGAACTGTGCATGGAATGTTTGGTCTCCCCTTTTATATTATATGTTTATAGTCACAAGCAAGAGTCAAACATTTAAACTACCTAACAAGAACTAAATAAATTACTCACCTATTAAATTTACCGGCATCTGCATACACAGCGCCTCTATATCTAATATAATAACTAGTGTCCGGATGTGCCGGTCCTAGAATGCGTTCGCGCATAACCAATGCTTGCATTCGCATTTCGTCTGGGTCTGCCATGAGATCATCTAAAGCTTGAGGATCAGAGATTTCCACTACATAATCATAAGCGGCTACTTTTTGCGTTTTTAATTTGAGCATTGGCGCCCCATTCCCATGATACCTAAAATATGATTGAAAATTAATAGAAAAGATGTAGATTTTTCAAAGATTCACGGAACGGTAACAAAGTTCTTTCCGGACGCGTTTTGGCAGGACAAATGTGAAGGTTAATTACCTTTCATGCATCGCACGTTTCCATAATTCTAACGCTCCTATCATATCCCGCTTCTTATCAACACACGTTGCCCCTAACAGTTCCAAAGCGTCCACGCGTTCTCGTCGGGAAACTAGGTGAGGAAGTTTTATTAAATATTCTACTATGTGATTGTGGCCAGTCACTGCAGCTGCTAACAACGGCGTCATTCCTAAAATAAAATAGGGTTTGTTTTGAAATTTTTTTGAAGGTGTGGGGGGGGGGGGGGGGGGGGGGGGTGTAAATTAAATCCCCCCACTCCTCAAAAAAAACTCTATGCCAAACCGTCCTGACGAACAAACTTACTAAGTTATCAAAAACCCGCATAAAAATAGCTTCAAAAATCACATAATTATTGAATTTACGCGCATTTCTGTAAAATCAACTCTTAAAGTCGTATTAGAGTCGGCAATTTTTGTCTCTTACGCCAGCAAAATTATAAATGTACGTATTCATGCGCACTAAACCGTTCTGGATCAGCTGGCCAAATACTGCTCGCATTGCTGGCGCAATGCGAGAATGGAATCCATATTACAGTAGGCCATTCTAGTCTTCTGGCAATTAAAATTGCACGGATTCGTGCGCAGCACACCGTTCTCGATCAGCTGTCTCGCATTGCCAGAAATGGGGCACGCGCTATTTTCATTGCCATTGCCGTTGCAAGTCTGGGTAGAGATGGATTATTCTGTTGTTTTTAAACGTTTATTAGTTGGTTGAAGCACCTATGAACAGCTAATGGCTATTTAAACTAACTGATACTTAAATTAACAGTTCACATTCTTTATTAAGCATATGTACTGCTAATTCGTAGCAACTTTTTTGAACTGCCATTTGTAGCAGTAGCTGCTTTAACTGCTAATCAAAACGAACAGGTTTGCCCATCTGTAATTCTGGGGGTATTTTAGGGATTTCGACACTAACAACTACTGTTCTGGCTGTTGGCAATGCGCCAGCTGATCGAGAACGGTTTACTGCGCATGAATTCGTGCAATTATAATTGCCATTGCGCCGAAAAATTTTATTGCCGACTCTAATACAGCTTTTGTCGACTTAGTCAAAATTTTATGTTTAACAATTTAAAAAAAAAATTATTTTTAAATTTAGTTCGGTCCACAGAATAAAGCAGCTAAGTTTATTTAATTCACAAAAAATATGCATGGGGGGGGATCCAGGGGTCTGGTGACACGCCCATTGTGCCGGCGTGGTTGTTCGGCGATTTCCAATATGCTTCATCCAGTTGCGTAGTGATAGGGTTTGTTTTAAAACTGTGATAATGAATGAATATACCCTGGTAAAACCCTTCATAGTCAAACCCGTGAAGTGATTGTCAATGTGGACAGGGTGTGTGAAGAGGAATCGCAAATTAATACATTTAAATTGCCACTTAAGCGAAAGCTAGAAAGGGTCGCATTGTATACGGGAGTAAGCGTGGGTGCAGTAAGAAACATTCACAAAGAAGATACTAAAAGGAAAGAAAATAACCCGGATCAATTGTTGTCATCTCCTGTCAAAAAAAGGGCCGTCTCTCCGCTGTCGAAAAAATCGAATGCTTCGACTTTGGCATTGTTAGGAGAACAATACAAAAGTTTTATTTGGAACTAAAAGTGGTTCCAACCTTAAAAAAGTTGCTACAACAGCTGAGAAGTGATATAAATTTAATTTTCCGTGAAACTTTGAGGTGCATGTTGAAATCAAATGGATTTTATTGTCGAAAATGCCAAATAAGCGAAACATATAATGGAAAGGCCTAATATATTGCACTGGTGAAACAAATATATTCATGCCATTAAAAATATATATTATTACATTATTAAGATAATAATAGCACGCCCATGACTCGGTCATGTTTTAAAAGATATTGCTTTCCCCTTACCGATACGTCGTAGCTATAGACTCGGTTGTCGAGCTGTAGTAGAGGCTGTGTTATTTAACGACACTAAGATAAAACAAAACACAAACTCTATACCAAATGACATAATAAATAAAATCTATAATAACACATTAATATTTACGAGTACAGAGTATAATGGGCAGATTATGGTACAGAAAAATTAATTTATCCCCGTTGTTTGCAGAGAGGTCTATTTTTTTAATTTTTGGTAGAAATCACCGGCCTCCGAAAACAGTATTTCACTACACCAAAAATGTTGGTGTTGGTTTCGGTATCTGGCATTTTCAAAAAGTGTACCGGGTGGCATCACTAATGTTTACAAAGGACGCTACATTCAATGAACGTTAGAACCCAAGGCGTTGACGAGTTCCTAGGAAATCGATTTTTAAGGTCGCCATATAACATAAAGAGTTTGAAACTTTAAAACGGTGTCCTGTAAAAATGGACATAGAACCGTGGTTCTGGTTGTTATGGGTACATGAGTTCCATAACAACATGTTTACGATTATAATCTAAAAATAATTGAGATCGTTTTTCTTTATCAAATTATATTGAAATTACCTATGTGCGAACATCAGGATGTCTAGCCAGGGGATCCATACAAATACAGTTTGCAGAACCTAAACATGTCCCTTGTTCGTGATCAACCGCAGATAAAATTATGATAAATTAAAAAGTTGACTAACCCGAACAAACGACACAAATAAATTAGGTGAACAACAATTATTAAATATTAATTACATCCGCGCCTGTTAATCTTTTTTTTTTATAGACATTGGAACAGAAGGAAAAAATCGCTCGATCAGTGTGTCGCCATATGCGATATTTATTCTCAGTGTTTCAAATAGATATCATTCTACAATATATATGTACATACAGGGTATCCCATAACTTATGGGCCACAGGGCAACTGGAGATACTAAACATCCAACTAGGCCGATTAAGTCATATAAGTTTTTTCAAAATGTTTCTCGTTCTAGAAAGTGAAAGTTTATTTTCGAAAATAAGCCAAAATTTGCAAACGGTTCAATGTATCCGATTGAAAGTTGACGGTATGATGTTTTTATGAGTAAGAAATAAGAACTTAATAGAATTTTCATATTAGAGGGCGCTAGTTACATATACAGGGTTTAATATAATTTTATTCTTACCTGTTATTAAGTATTTTTATTCCAAACTTCTCAAGGAAAGGCAATTTCTGAAGTAAAAAGGCAGCTTCTCTAATGGTTTTCGAGATATTTCCATTTTTTACTTTGATTTTTTTGATGTATGGTGATGTTTAAATGGAAATATGTCTAAAACGGTTAGATATATTAACATGAGCCAAGCATAAATTTTAGTTTAGGAATTGCTGCTTCTTTGAGAATCTTGGATTAAAAATACATACTTAAAAAACAAGTAATAGTACGGCAATTTCAGACTGATCACGACCTAATTTTTTTTAGTTTTTTGGTGATTTTATAAGGACTTGAGAAGGAAATTAACAAGAACGGACATTGGCAACGTTGCGAAATCATTGAAAATCATCTTTCCATATGTAAAAAAAATGGTTGTAATAGTTATCGCGCCTCGTCCGTTCTTTTTATTTTTTGACTCGGAGTGATGTTGTTGAGATGAAAATAGTAACTGACATTTTCCGTGCGGCGAATGGTTTTGGTTTGAGAAAAATCGAAATTTGTTTACAGCGGAGAATTAAACTTACTTTACTTGTCGGATGGTATTTTTTTTAGATAACCCGTTTTCAGTCAAGAAAAAATGTGTATCAATAATAATCCAATATGGGGACATAGCTGATGCCGAGTTGTTATAAACAACCAAGCCACACAGCAAGCCGTCCCATGCACGCGCCGTGTACCGCGATCATGAATTGAGGCGTTGAGAATTAAAGTGGCCTAACCCACAAAATCTCAATATTGAGTTATAATCACAGAATGATAGCCCATAATTCAAAGTTCCAGTAGCACACCGGCCTAACTCTGAATAAGCATTGGTTTCCTGATACCAGTCATAAATTCTACTTTAACATTACGACTTTTCTCATAAGTCTAAATACAAGACTGGCCTATTGTGGGTTAGGCCACTTTTATATTTTAGTTAGCAGTTGTTTACATCTTGTAAGGTTAAGACGTGTTTACTATTTTACAACTTAAGACTGATTTTCCGTTTAAATTAAAGTGCAGTTACCATAGAAACTCAAGGTATGTATTTTTTATTATATTATTATTAATATTTTTAGCAATTTTCACTTAATTTTTACAAAATCTTTAAGTTTTTTCTAATTGCATGATCTAGCCAGTAATACTGCAGTAATGTATGTTTGGAACGAGTCTGTTGGATCAAGAGGACCTTAAGAGATCGGATCATGCATTATTCACTATTGCAAAAATTTCGTTTCTAAGAAAAAACTAATCATGTATAGTGACCAATGTGGGGGCGAAAATTGGAATATTAAGATGGCGCTGATTTGTGATTTCATTACACGTTCAAACCATTTTATTTTAACTGAAATAAATCACAAGTTCCTCGTGTCAGGTCATTCATATCTGCCATGTGATCAGAACTTTGGCATAATAGAAAAGGAAAAAAAATTTCATAAAGATGTGTTAATACCTGATCACTGGATAAAAGTAATAAAGTTTGCGCGTAAGAAAAGACCATTTCAAGTAGTTAAAATTAGCGAAAATGATTTTTTTTCTACTAAAAAACTAGAGGGCGAAATCACCTATAGAAAAATCACTCCAACGGGATCAAAGGTCGAGTGGATGAAAATTCAGTGGTTGAAATACACGTCTGATACTAAACATTGTTTTCAGTTTAAATATTCAAACTCAAAAGACGTGATATTCGATACAGTCAATCTAGCAAAACATAATACCCCTGCTCCAGCAGAATACTTAGATTTACTTTTTGCACATGGGCGTCTAATAGAAAAGAAGAAAAAAGAAGACCTTACACAACTTCTCCCTTACGTCCCCCCAATATTCCATTCCTTTTATAATGATTTGAAGACTTCAGCAACAGCTATTGACGAACTAGGAGATGAAAACATAGAAGAAGATGACTAGTTGAATAAAAAATATATTTAACCATTCTTTGTTTCGAAATTTGTTGGTTGCTCTTTAAATTAAACATATGTACACTAAAGTATTACGCTTTTTATTATAAAAATATTATATGTTAAAATTAGGCCAAAAATATATTTGCAATTATTTAAAATTTCATAGTGGCCTAATCCACATCAAACTCTCTTTTTTCGATTTGTGGAGATAAACTGCATCTATATTCCTGATTAATAACCAAAATTGAAACGTTTTAAACATTACTATAGGTGCTAAAGTACATGCCCTTCCAGAAAAATAAATAATAAAAAGATGCAAATTTTAAATTTGCATTTCCTCATTTATATCATTTTGGGCTTAGGCCACTTTAATTCTCAACGCCTCAATTATACAGATACGAGATCCGACTCCGCTGCCTTCCCTGCAGCTGCGCAACAGGGAAAATGTCCGTTCCACTCGATTTACTATTTTTTACAGTGATATCAACAATTAAAAAAAAATTAACCCGGGCGCTGTAACCTTTTTATACCCCTTTTCTTTAATTCTTTTATTTAAACTATGGAAGTTTTGCAACACTCAAAACGTCTGTTGTCGATGAATTCACGTTTTTTTAATATTTTTAATATGATTTCATCAAGAACGGACAAGGCGTATTAACATAATGACGATCTGCTTTCTTACGGACTGAAACCACTCTGACCGGTAAGCCGAACTTTTTCGCTCGAGCAAAACTTTCTTATTTTTGAATAATCTAGCGATTAGTCATTGACTAGATGAAGGCGTGATAACAGGACATTTTGGTAACGGGCTGCCGGACTATAAGAAAAATGATGGATTTATTAAACCCACTGTATGTAACTAGTCCCCTCTAATGTGGAACCTAAAATTACAAATTCAATCGGATACATTGCGATGACCGTTTTCAAATTATTGTATTTCTAAAACATTTCGAAAGAACTTATACGACTTAATCGGTTTAGTTTGATCTCTGGTATCTCCACTTGCTCTATGGCCCATAAGGGATACCCTGTATACCATGTGATGCATCGCTAAGTTGAAAATAGGAAATCCCATGTAATTTTTGAGGTGGCTGAATATTGGCTCCGCTATGCATTTTATAGAAAATGATCGTAACTGCCTTATGACTTCTTCATGCGGCCCGAATGAAACAAAATAACTCATTCGTCAGGAATACTGATTACTATCCTCATAACAGATCATTAATTACCAAAGTATCTTACCATAAGAATCTACATCCATCGTCGCCCCATGGTCTATAAGTAATTTCAAAATTTCTAAACTACCACTTTCCGCACAGTCATGTAACGCTGTATTTCCTTTAACACTTTTCCTATTTACACTGGCCTTTAGACTTAACAAATACCTAGCTATTTTGATATGTCCTTTATAACACGCTATCATTAAACAAGTATGTCCATGTTTATTGGCTACCTAAAACAGAAGGAAAAAAATGTTTAAAGTTGTGATTGTCTAAAGGCAGAGATAAATGTAAAATTTATTATTTCACAAAGTTTACCTAAAGTAATTAGGTAATTAATAGCAACATTCCTAATAATACCAGTAAATCACCCGCAACCAAAAATGTTCAGCTTCAAGTTGTAAAAATTTTACCTCGTACCATTCTTACAACCCTTAAAAGTGTAAAAACTCTAAGTTTGCTAAATAGAAGTTGTGTAGCAGCATTTAAGCAACATCAAGAGAGATTTATTATTAAATTATAACATGTTTATAAAACTGTTTCATAAGCCTTTTTGAAATAGAAGTAAGAACATCACCAGAACTGACAGTATAGAGCAAGTAAGTAAGTAAGTAAGTTTTTTGGTGTAAACTTGCTTCTTGATGTTTCCCCTAATTGTTATTGCGTCATTCAATTTACGCAGCTTGAAGCAAAATATATGCCGTAAGAATATTCCGATTTATTTGCAAAGTTGCGTATCCACCAAGAGTGGGAAATGTTTGTTAAAACCGTATAGGCCTTATTACACTTGGGAATTTTTAGGGCGCCAGCAATGGCAATTATAATTCAAGGATTCAGGCGCAGTACACCGTACTACAGTCAGAAATTCTACTCTTCTGACAATTAAAATGACACGGATTCATGCGCAGTACACTGTTCCCGATCAGCTGTCTCTCATTACCAGAAATGGGGCAGGCGCCATTTTAATTGCCCTTGCCGGCGCAATTGGGTAGACGTGGATTATTCTGTTATTTTTAACTGTTTATTATTTGGCCGAACCAGGTATGGACAGGTAATGGCCATTTAAACCCACTGGTACTTAAATTAGCAGTTTACATTCTTTATTAAACTTATGGACTGCTAATTCAGCAACTTTTTGCACCTCCTATTTGTAAATAGCAGTAGCTGCTTTAACTGGTGATCAAAACGAACAGGTTTGCACATCTCTAATTCTGGGGATATTTTAGGGATTTCGACAGTACCCACTGCTGTTCTGACCGTTGACAAAGCTCCAGCTGATCGAAAACGGTTTACTGCGCATGAATACGTGCCATTATAATTGCCGGCGCAAGAGAAAAAATTGCCTAGTCTAATACGGCCTTATTAGAGTCGGGAATTTTTGTTGCGCCAGCAATGGCAATTATAATTGCAAGGATTCATGCGCAGTACACCGTTCTCCGTATTACAATCGGAAATTCTACTCTTCTGACAATTAAAATGACACGGATTCGTGCGCAGTACACCGTTCCCGATCAGCTGTCTCTCATTGCCAGAAATGGGGCACGCGCCATTTTAATTGCCATTGCCGGCGCAATTGGGTAGACATGGATTATTCCGTTACTTTAAATTTATTATTTGGTCGAAGCAGGTATGACAGCTAATGGCCATTTAAACCCACTGGCGGTTTGGGGGCAGATGCTTGACTGATTCCACTTAAAACACTGGTTAGTATGGTTTGTGGCGCTTCATTAGTGCTTTTAGCTTTCGTACGAATAAGATCAAGAAGTTTTGAAGCTTCCACTTCAGATGCGTCGGCAACATGGTTATGATCCGTCCCCATTTTAAAAACTGTATCATTAAGGGTGGTTACTCTGGCTGGACACTTTGTTTTTAAAAACTGTTGACATTTCCAATGAATTTTTATGTCTATTTTCTTATCTTTATATAACAGATGTCGGTTCAGAAGTAATTTTTTATTTCCTTTCTCAGATTGTATAAACTCTAAGGACATTTTCGGATACGAATATACGATACAAGCACAATATAGCACACTCTAATTCAAAGTGATATTCCTTTCATAAAATCTTGGATACTTATACAGGGTGCCCAAGAGATAATCCTAACTAATTGGTAATCAGAAATTAAGTAAATATTTAAAATTTAAGGATTAGTACTTAATCCTTAATAATTATTCACAGAGGCATCAATTGTAATGAGCTTTTAATATTTAAGGATTAGTACCTAACATAATAATTATACTTTATCATTGTAAGTATTTTACGACTAATATTTACCACAATCACACACACAACTTATTTTATTTTTCCCGGCGAAAAATATTCTTCTCGAAAAATTGTGAGCTAAGAACTGTGTACTGAATTGTGCTGTCGGAAAACTGTAGTCGATAAATTGTGGGAATAGAATTGTGGTCGAAGAATTGTGATCGAAGAATCTTCCGGATCCCTTGGAAACGTACACTTCTCTGCGAATATTTGACTGATGGAGACGTTTATACGAATGTCAAACATACAATTCCAAACGTATTTGATGGATACGTGCCCTAACGTAAACTCAATCGTTTGTGGTATTTAGGCGTGCAGTTTATACCTACATACGTTCATTGACAGGGTAATTTTCTTACCTCAACATCTGCCCCATGCTGTACTAAATATTTTACTATTTCTAAGTGACCATCGAAACAGGCCGCCCTCAGTGGCGTCGAATTCGTCCTTGTTGTTGTGTTTACCTTGGCGCCGTGGCTAATTAAAAGTTTGACTATATCTAGGTGTCCTGCTGCCGCTGCGCACCATAATGGTGGGGCTCCTTCTATCGTTTCTCCGTCGAACATTACTAAAATAAAATTAGAGGAATGTGTATAAAATAATTACTATATTATGTGTGCATTAATTTAACCAATTTTTTTGAACAGATCATTTAAAACTTAAAAAAATTTGTAGTATTTCTGTAGTACTGGGGTTTATTGGACTGTAAAGAAGCCGTCGTCGGCTCATCAAACAAACTAATAAAATAATAAAACTTTTATATTTTTGTTAATATTGGAATTCGATCAGATAGTAAAATATTAAGTATTCAGGGTATCCCAAATTCGAGCATTATTAGCCATCATAAGGAGGCTTAATGCGGAATAATGAGGAAGATTACAAATTCAGAACTGTGAGCCACCTTATACAAAACTTACCAGATCCCGGTTGTTCAATGTCGGCATGGCACCTTTCAATCAGGTATTCTGCAACGTCATAGTGTCCGTTGCGACAAGCAATTACCAACGGCGTGGCACCAGACGTCTTCGCGGCGACAAGCATGGACACTTCGTCTTTACCTTTGTTACAGTGCAGGTAAATCTGAAAAAAATAATTAAATTGTACATGTTTGTCTACAGACAGAAGTAGGGAATCCAATCCCGCAAATGCGGGATCCCGCGGTGATTTCGCGGGATTTGCGGGACTCGATGTGGGTGCTGTATGTTAATAAAAAGTTGTTTTATGGTCTAGTTTAACGGTTACATGTTACATTGATTTTGAAAGTATTTTCGGAGAAAAGATAACATGTTTAATGTTTCATCGTTTAGATTTGATCTTATTTTATTGCACATGTATCCTGCGGCTGAAAACGCATGCTCAGCTTCAACACTTGTTGGCGGAATAGATTTTACACAATTTGTGGTCCTGATTCGAATAGTTGGCGCATATCGGTCGATGTGATAAACTTTCCAAAGGGTATACCATCTTTAGCTACCATTCGAGACACTTTCCTCCATCGAAACTTTTTTCTCAGATGAAAAAAAAACTGTAATTTTCATTTTCTTAGGTAGCACAGAAAAACATCTGCGCGCTTAGCAATAGAACTAAACGAACTACTCGAACTGCTGATACTAGCTTTAATTTCCTGTGTTATTTTATCAATATCAACACTGCTGCTGGTCTAGACTTTCAAATTAATATTATGCTTTGTCTGTAAGTGGGTTTTTGATAATGCTAGGGCATAACTTACATTTAGCTGTAAGACCATCTTCAGACTTTAAAAAATAATTCCAAACTAAACTTGAACTTTTATTCTCTTTGTCAACTACACTGACACTCATTTTTGTGATTGCTGTTTAAATTCCATGTATTATATTCAACCACTTGATAAATGTAAATGTAGATACTAGTAGGATAACGCCCTTACTTTCGCAAGTACGCAAGAAAACTGTTTAACGTATTTTCAATAGCCCAGCATGGCGGGGAATCCCCGACGCGTCGACCAAAAATATCGCAGTTCATTGTTTGCTATCCCGCAAATCCCACGGATCCGCGGGATCGATGGGCTCAATCCCACAGGTTTGCGGGATTAAAGTTTGGGTGCGGGATTGGATTCCATAGATAGAAGTGCATAGGCCTAAAATTTTTATATACTGTCCTGCTAAGACTATTTTTTTTAATATTATTTACTGGAAGCGTTTTCAAATTGACACACCCTGTATTACTACAAATATAACAAAAAGTTTAACATTGCTAAATTTAAATCGCTTTATCTAAAATTCAAGTCTAAACAATTTGCAAACAAGTACACATGGTTATCAATATTTAAACAGTACGTACTAAATAATCGGGGAAAAAAATGTATCTATAGTTGATATTTGTTTCTCCGATCGAATTCCCACGGAAATAAAAATCAATTATTTTAAATATAATTTTTTGCTGGCGACGGCTTCGGTCCAATTAGTTCAGGAGGTGCCGTCGGCTTCGTTATATCTGCTCACACAAAAAAAACATAAAATATCAAGGATAATATTTATTTGAATTCAATCACAGCATAGAATATCAACTAAGTGCATATATAATGTTTTATTGTTCATTATTTTTGCTTAAGAGTATCATAATTATCTAGTACTAACTGGTTATGGTTTTCATTATCACATTTGTAATTTTTCGATTAGTTAAGGCCGCATTACCGTCGGCAAGTATTTTTGCAATTGCAATAAACTTGCAGGAAGGCATACGCATTAAGGCCAGCCAGCTGATTTCGTTTAGCAATATTCTTGCAACTTGCATGACTTGCCATGTTACACATGCTGTAGTGACAGTGTATGAAACTAAAGGACGAACGTCATATGGCATATAAAAACAATCGACTCGACATGGTGAAGACAAAACTAGAAGCCCCCCCATCCGTGTAAAGCTCTTGATTGGTGCTAATTTAAAGTAGACGTTCTATTCTACCTCGCGAACATCTGAAGCCCGTGCAGTTTTGCTACTTTCTAAGCCTTGCATTGGCGAAAGGAGGTCATTATCAAGGGTCATCAACCACTGTTCGCACTTCATTACTTAATACCACTCCAACACAGCGCTGTTACGAAATGTGCATTAAATATCACATTGCCCCTAGCTAAATTTAAATTTAGTTTTCCAAGGTTGACGAATTATTTGGTTCGTTCGCAAAGCCAGTGAGAAATGCCCGAGGCATGCGCAGTTTGGTCTAAAGTGTTCACATGGAGGCAAAATTTGTGATCGCTGATGAAAAATTCGGTGTTTGTAGAGCAAAATGTAACTGAACAATGCGCCGCGAGCAATCCGGCGGGCACAAATATATTCTAAAAAGATATTATTTTAAATTCTCCTTTCAAATATATAACCCATCATGGATAATATTGGTTTCCTAGGCGATTTATTAAATTTTATTACTTTAAACCACAGTAGACCATGAAACAAAAGCTAACATCCTAGAAACAATTATGTTGACTATTAACATTTAACGTCAATTTCATTTCTACATATTCATTTGTGAAAATGACTTATCAACATTTTGAAAAATTTGAGATGATATCAGTTTATATTGAAAGTGAAAAAAAGGAAGAAATGGCGCAAAATATATATTTTGATCGCTATTCGGAAAGACGGTAACCATTCAAGGACATATTCCGAACATTTGCGATGCCCGTTATTTATTTTTATTTTAATCTGAATATTTTATTTCGTTTCAAAGTAATAAAGTTTAAATAAATCGCCTAGGGAACCAATATCATCCATGGTGTGTTATATATTTGAAAGGAGAATTTAACATAGTACCTTTCTAGATTAAAATATACAGGGTGTTCCATTTTAAAAAAATTACGGTCCGATAATTTTTTTATCTGACCCCGTATACTTATTCTAAAAACGGCAGATTATTCAACAATCAATATAAAAAAACTTCTGTATAAAACATTTTTCTGTATCTATTTTAACTAAGAAAATATAGGGTAATTTTGAAATTGTCAATTTTTTGATTTTCCCCCGTCTCTTAAGCGAGTAAAAATTTTCAAGTTTTAAGTTTGACCCAAAAAGGGTACATGACACCTACATTACTTTTTTGATAGCACTAACAATTACGGAGATATTATATGAAAATGGGACACACCCTGTACAAAACACCTTTTAATTCACTTTTTGATGGAGTTTAATTTTGTTAGGAACAAATTGTATCAACGCGAGCGATCCGGCGGGTACAAATATTTTTCCCGCAATTCGACACTCATTTTACATAAGTATGCCAATTTTGAGCCAAATCGGTTGAATAACTTGAGAATTATCCTGGGGAGAGACGTGCAAAACACCTTTTAATTCATGTTATTAAGTATTTTAATTTTGACACGGAACAAATGGCATCACCGTGAGCGATCCGATATTTCCATTTAAACATTACAATGCATCAAAAAATCAAAGTAAAAATGGAAATATCTCGAAAACGGTTAGAGATTTAAGATCGAACAAGCAATCATCTATTAAACCCAGTGTATGTAACTAGCGCCATCTAATGTGAAACTTTAAAAAAAAATTCTACCAATTCTTATTTCTTACTCATAAAAACATCTTACCGCAAACTTTCAATTCGATACATGGAACCGTTTTCAAATCAATTTTCGAAAAACTTTCACTTTCAACACCCTGTATTTCTAAAACGAGCAACATTTCGAAAAGACTAGATAAAGACTAGTTTGATGTTTAGTATCTCCAGGTTGCTCTATGGCCCATAAGTTATGAGACACCCTATATAGTTCGCAGTCATGTAATCGGTTAATATAATAGTAATTGTTCTTCGATTAGTTAATAAGGTTTCCTTTTTAATTGATTCTTTCACCTGTGCTGGAGAGAGAACTACAAATGAAAATCCTTTGTCTTGCTAAATTTCTTATGCCAATTAAAAAAAAATAGAAACTGGAAGGTTGTACTCTACAAACTTTAACACATAATAGACTAAAAAAACACCCGGTTTCACGGTTGATCTATTTTATAATAGGTTTCCTTGGTTCAACGAACCAACAACCGTTACCTGTGCAGGGATTACAAAGACAATGATTGTGCTAATTTTGGAAAAGTGAAAGATCCATGAGTATTTAAATGATCATCTAAATTTTGTGAAAAGGGAGTAAGACCCGAAGATTTATTATTATTTATAAGGGTCTCGTAACTAGAGGAGGTCGATATTGAGAATCGAATCATATGGAAAACTTTTTTATTGTTGGTTTTATAAACAAAATATTCTTGATAAAAAGTTGTGCATGGTCCAAAACTTAAAATGCATCAATTTTTTAAAGCCGTATACGAGGTTTGTCAAAAAATATCAATTTTACTCAAGAGTAAAGTACCTTTTTTACAATACAAAAGAATGTTATAAAGTAAAGTTATTTTCTGCTCTTAAGGCTCTGAACTCCAATCGGGTTACTTCAAAACTTACACTGGAGTGCCATACCAACCTAAAAGTACTGGCGGCCAGGGGGAACAAGGTGGAACTCTTGTGGGTCCCTGGTCACTCCGGGATATTAGGAAATGAAAAAGCGGATAAACTAGCGAGAGCCGGATCTGCCCAAAGTCTCAGGGGCCCCGAACCGGCCTTGGGAATATCAAAACAGGCAACAAAAACAACATTAGATAGATGGTCGAAAAAACAACACCTATCCCGATGGCAAGGGTTACCTGGTCAAATACTCGCACGGGCCGTAATTGGAAAACCATCGATAATACCATCGAATGGGATGCTAACCCTGACACGGCCCCAGTTGAAACAGGTGATGGATCTGCTAACAGTCCACTGCCACTTGCGAAAACACAATAACCCGAAAGGCGGCAGTGATTTGAAGTTCGGGCCTTTAAACCGACCCCCGCCTTTAACCAACCAACCAACCAAAGTTATTGTGAATTATAAGTTATATTCAGATATGCAATTACAGCCATTTAGCATAAAAATAAAGGTTTGGTGATTATTTAAGTTTTGCATTATAAATTATTTGTAATTATAAATTTCAATACTGAATTCGTCACACTAAAAAATTGTATTTTCTGAGGAAACGCGTTGATATATGTATAGGTACAGCAAATACCATTTAAAAAGAACAACTAATTTGTCACCAAATTAAATAAAAATATACAGGGTGTTCCATTTAAAATAAGAAAGTTTTAATGGTTGAATTCTTTCACAATGAACCTTGAATTGTGACCACCCTGTATATTTTCTGCCAAGTTTGAAATATTTTTGAGACTTGATGATCTTCTAGCTATTCGATAAGAAATTTTTTTAGTCCAAGAGCTAAGGTAAAATAATTATTCACTACCATGTATTTGCCAAATAACGACAAAAAGTCCAGATATCACAAAAACTGGCAGAGTCAGATCAAAAGATTTCCTATAAAATTTGCTTAAAATTTAATGGTTAATCGAAAAATATAATAAAAATTACCATGTTGTATTTAAAAAACGAAAGTTGACAGCTACTTCCGGTATAACCGGAAATGACAGGAACAGGTGAATATTTTAGTTGAAGGGAGCGTATCGATAAACCTAAATCCCCAAAGTTTCACAAACATGTGTTCAGTAGTTCTCCATAAAGTTCTAATACACGCTCGTCGTGAATCACCCTGTATATATCGATATACACGGTGTTGAAAAAGGGTCGGTACCCCGGAATAACTCCGGTGCATCGCATTGCAGCGGAAAATGTCTGGGGAAAAAGTTGGTTGGTTTTGAAGGAGGAATAGTTTGCAATTTAAACCACCTCCTACCCCCCTCAACCCCCGGGCGCGGGTGGGAGTAAGTTAAATTTTCAAATGGAATCCCATATTTTTTTAATGGCGTATCGTGTTCTCCGATCAAAAATAAACATCTTTTGTCCGAAAATTTTTTGTTATTAGGGCCCATCCTTCACCAATAATCACCATGAAAAAGACAAAATCAGAACCGTGCGAAAATCAAGTTCTGATTTTGTCTTTCTCGTGGTGATTATTGGTGAAGGATGGGCACGAATAAAAAAAATTTCGGACAAAAGATGTTTATATTTGGTCGGAGAACACGATACGCCAATAAAAAATAGGGGGTTCCATTTGAAAATTCTAACTTACCCCCACCCGCGCCGGGGGGTTGAGGTGTGGTTTAAATTGCAAACTATTCCTCCTTCAAAACCAAACAACTTTTTCCGCTGCAATGCGATGCACCGGAGTTATTCCGGGATACCGACCTTTTTCAACACCCTATATAATAAACTAGGAAATATTGGGGTTTGCAGCAAACGAAAATGCACTCTTTAAAGTTGGACCAAGCTTTCGGAAGTCTTTATTGCCATCTTCAGGGAAAAAAATTTTTAAGTTCCATTTTTGGAACGTCATTTCTTGGAAAGTACTACTAATTTAATGATGTGCCACTTGACTCCCCTTCCTATTTAAGATTTTTAGGGTAACATCTCCTACCACCGGCTAGTGACCAAAAGCGTCCAGATTTGCGTTGGAAAAACACGCATTCAAATTTAGAATATCCTTTCTGTTTACCAATATCTATAACCAACGTTTCACCACATACTCCTCCGCTTTAGTAGAATTATTTCGTCACCATCTCGCACTACCTTAAACAGGTTTTAAGATTATGATAATTTTATTATTTAGTTTGAATAATTTAAATACAATTTTTCACGGATCACCTTCACTATAATAGTGTACAGTAGATAAAAATAATAATGAATTCAATAATAAATACTTTTATTTGTTTACCTGCAAAAAATGTGTTCATTGACTTGTATATTACCGTACATTTATTATGAATAATCGGCGGAGTAACAGGTAATTTAAGATATACTTTTGCTAATGATATATACCATATATGGAATAAGGAAGGCTGCATAAGTGATATTTCTTTAGGTATATCTTGCATGCGAAATACTATACTCCGCTCCATACTAGCCATGATACAATAAGCACAAGGTATGATATAGCCGTTCCAATTTCGTCTGGCAAAATACAAATTGCTTATGGAGATTAACGTTAGAATTTGTAATTTTCTTTTAAAGGTATTAAAAGTTTTTTTGCATTTGATAGTAGGTGAAATGAAAGAATAATATCATAGTATGTGAAGTAGTATTTATTTCCATAAAAATAAGTATAGTATTTATTTCATAAAAATTATGTTTCCTTTTTCGGCAACAACTCAAATGTAGCTCTACTATTCTCTATTTATTTTACCAATTCAGGAGCATAAACCAACATCAGCGCCTGATAGTTACATGCTCGACGCATAAACTCATTGCTATTGGTCAAACGGCGATAAAACTTCCGATGTTGGCGAGAACAGGGTCGTTTTTCAGTGTAGGCTATTATTTCAGGTATATTCATGAGTGGTTCAAGATTGTACTGTTATATTGCTCTTAATGAGACCCTGTGGGGTGTTCACATGCTCGTCGCATGTATTTGTTTTGGTCTCTGAATTGGGAAAATTAATGCTTCATTTATTTCCACATTTAGATTGTTTTCTTCAAAAACGTCCATCGAAAATCGCACAAATTCCAAAAAGAAGCGCTTTTTATAGTTGATATTTGAGTCTCTGGTCGAATTCCAATCCAAATAAAAATTCTCTCTTAATATTATTTTTTGCAGATAAAGAAGTCGCCGTCTCGTAAAATAATTGGACCGATGCCGTCGTGGCGGTGTCGGGCTTGATCGAACTGTAAAGAAGCCGCCGGCGGCTCAACAAATAAATAATAAAACCTCTATATTTCTATTGGAATGCGATCAGAGAATAAAATATCAACTATACAAGTTATTGACGGTGAGTTTTTTCGTAGCTAACGACAATACACATTCTTTTGTTCGTTTTAGTATCTGGTTAACTTATAGTGTTTGCATATTGTATGATGCGCGTGTTAAAAGTGTTTGTTTATCTAACATCATAAACAACTATTAAAACAGATTTTAACAGATAATGTCAAATTGTCCTTCTTATGTCAAGTGCAAACCGAAAAACTGAAAATAACTTTTATTGAATTGGCTCTTCTGAACTATACTTTTGTTTATAACAGAAGAGCTATTTTTGTCGCGTCGTTATTGTTATTTTTGAATACTAGCTGATGACTAGTTAATGAGATACGTGCGAATCAATTGTTTACATTTACGTTACCCAGTTAATTTATTAAAAAATAATGCATAAACATTGATCAAATGCCACATGTTGACCATAAAACTATCGGAATTTAAATATAAATGTATTTTTTCTATGGAATCCCGAACATGACGTTTTGCGTGGATTTGCGTAAAAGCCTATGTAGCAATGAAACAAGCGTGATGATGTTAAATAATTCAGTCTCATTCGCCAAATTACGTCATATCGACGAAGTGTGGATTCAATGAATCCCATATGAGCGGCTTCTTATTTTATAATTAATACAACAAAGCGGAATTCAAGGGAGTCCGAAGCCTAGCAATTCAAGTGAAGTTCAATTTTTATTCTTTGAAATTAAAAAAATTGTCTTCGAAATTAAAATCTTTATGAACCATTTTCAGGACTGAGTTAAACCGACTAATCATCAGTCGTGTCCATAGACGTATAACATAAAAGGGAGACAAAACATTATATTCATAAAAGACCATTCGTTCACGATCATACATACTTCCACAGCTTCAAATAAGGTAGAAGAAAAGAAGATGGCTTTAAAAAATTTATCCAAAAACCCAATAGATCACAAACACAGCTCAACAACACTGTGGAGTTAGAAATGAATGATTATGACAAATTCCTAAAATTCACTGGCGCCCGTCCGTAATAGAAACGCTCGTACAACGTTGCCACAGTGATTTCCTTAAAACATTATGTAGAAAATTTAAAAAACATACATACATATAAGAAAACACCAACGTTTACAAAAGAATATGTATTTTTCGCCAATTAATTACAAAAAAACACGTCAAGGAAAGCGACATGCACTCAGTGCATAAGTGTCCCTCCTTAAAATAATCTGTCTATAATCCTAACAAAGTTGACTAAATATATTTTCTAAGAACCACCCCAATAGCCAGTCAGGTCGTAAATTTATTTCCTTATCGGCTATAACATAACTACCTTCTCAAACATGGGGCCATATACAAGTGCGTTTTGTTATGGTGGTTCCATCCAGCTTAAAGGTGGACGGAACCACGATAGCCAGACGCACTTGTATATGGCCCCATGTGTTAGCAGGTAGTTATAAGTTATAGCCGATAAGAACATAAATTTATGACCTGACTGGCTGTTAGGGAAGAACAACGTACTTTTATTTTAAGGAGTTTGTCACTCGGAGTGCATGTGTTTTTTTGAAATTAATTGGCGAAAAATAGATATTTTTTTGTAAACTTCGGTGTTTTCTTACATACATATATTTAGTCAAATACTTAATTTTACTTAATAGGTACTTAGACATGACAAATGCATTCAATATAATGGCATTTGACTTTCAGTTTCAAACGCAGGCGGTAGATATAGGGCAATCAGCAGAAATTTGTCACGATTCTTGATGGAAACAAAATGTAAACAATTCTCGTCTATGGTCGTGTCGACACCGCTCTAAGGCTAATTTCATACACGCGTTTCTTCCACAGGAGCACATGCGCACGTGCACCCCCCAAAACAAAACGAATAAAAAATATTCATTTATATCATTGAATATTATTTATCATATGAAGTCCGACCCTCCCTAATAGTTTATCGTACCGTCAAACTAAAAAAGTCCGACCCTCCCTAATATTTTATCATTCTGTCAAACCAAACTGTATAGATCCGGCAACCGTGCCTCGGTCGAGGTAAATTACGATTATGACGAGACTTGCCCGCACGTGCGATTAACATTTTATCTGTAGTAACAGGTGGGGCGGCAGCGGGGGATAGCGGGGCTATGGCGATTTAACATGGAAAAGGCGCACTGTTCGTGCATCTAGTTAGAAATTCGAGAGTGTATGTTTTAATATTTTAATATTGTATATTTATTAAGTTAAAATGAATAGTTGACGGTGGACTATTTAAGAAATAACTTTAGCTCTATGAGTTTGGAGCAAAAAATTGAAGTGAAGAATCCGGGAACACCTAAAACCGAAATTAATTTAACGCAGACCACAAAGGGGTAATCTAGGGACTTTATTAGAAAGTTTAAAAATGAAATATATGAAAAAAAAATTATAGAGGATATTTCAAACTTAATGAGGCTGTTATTGATCATTTTTCTACAATTAAGAACCGAAGAATGGACTTTACGTTTAAGCACTATTGTGTATGGTCGATAAATGTTGTATATTTCGATAAATGATACTCGATATGATTTTAAACCATTTTATTTAAGGATTTAAACTAAAAAACACTGAAAATAGGAAGAATGCCAACTTGCCAGTCTCGTGGCTCGATTCGTTCTCGTCACAAAACAGTTAACTATTGTTCTCGTCTTGGTTGCGCCTAATGACGTAGCTGTAGATGGCGTATTAGACATCATTCGGTTTTCTTGATAACTCGTAGATGGCGGTAGTAGTATTGGACATCATTCGGTTTTCTTGATAGCTCGTAGATGGCTTTAGTAGTATTAGTAGTGGACTGTATAAATATTGTTATGAGGGTTGCATGCGCCGACGTTAAGATCCGACAGCTATATACACTAAGAAAACCTTTCTTATTTTCCAAAAGTTTTTCTTTATGTAAAATTACAAAATAAATAAAAATATGTTTTACCTAACGCATTTTCTTATTACTTTTTTTCTTTCTACATTTAAAACGCCTAGAAAGTAATTATTTGGTCGTTACACAAAAATAAAATTTTAAAAATAATTTCCCCATACTTGTGAACCTCCGCTATCATAGGTCACGAGCCGCCACTGTTCTTAGGCCCCTTTTATGCACGCGTTTCTTGTCGTGACGTTTTCTAAATACATTAGTCTTATGACTCTTCTGGACGCTTTTGATCCCTTGTATGCACGCGTTTCTTGTCGCGGCGTTTTCTAAATACATTGTTCTTAGGCCCTTTTACGCACGCGTTTCTTGCCACGGCGTTTCCGGCCATAAGAATATTGTATTTAGAAAACGCCGCGACAAGGAACGCAACGGCAAGAAACGAGTGCATGCATAAAAGGGCATTATGGGACACTATATTTTTTTGTCTGGTATATTATTTTAAAGTATGCGCGAAAACGCGGAACAAAAATTTCCATTTAACATTCTATAATAGTGCTCAATTTGTTATTATTTATATATTCAAATTAAGATTTTTAAATATTGAAAGGTTAACAAGTTAAAATTAAGCAAAGTTGTAAAACACATTGCACACAATATTACAAACAGCAAAGGTTATCTATGGCAGATAGATTATTTGTTTTATTTATTTATACTTAGAGATCGCACGATACCGATATTTATATCGGCAGTTGTTGCCGATTATCGGTAACGTATCGGCAGAAAAATTGTCGATATATCTGGAAACATAGAAAAAGAATAATTGTGTTGTGGATTGGGAAGTAAAGGCAATGCTGTCAAAAGTTTCCAAAAATGTATTTTTAGAAGAATTTCGCACAGCAATACTGAAAACATCCCCGAACAGAAACGTTTTACCGCGTGACGGAATGATAAACCGAAACGTCTCCGATTTTCATTATCGCCCATGTACAGGCTTTAACGAATTGGACGGTAAGAACTGAACGATATGACAAGCAGGGTTGGCAGGAATTAATTCAGTGATTTAAGTAACCCTAAAATAACTAAATGTTGTATTTGCCGATACGATATATCTGTAAGTAAACATCAGTATCGGCAGATATATAGAATCGGCAAAAGAAATCATCTCTAATTTTAATTGACGTTATTTTTGGTGTAAAAGCGCTACATATTTTTTTTAATCGACCGTTTCAAAAGTGGGATAATAAACCCTCTTACTTACAGGTCAGTCCGCGCTACTGTAAACATATATCACCCAGGTCCAATGGCAATATTGCCAAACTTAATGTAAAACTGAAATTCCATATAAAATTATAAAAATAAATTATTTATCTACCTACTTGTATTTATCTTTATACCTAAAGAGCGAGGAAATCCAGGCACAAACACAATCAGTTTTTCTTCTTTTTCATGGGAACACTCCTGAAAACACTTTATGTACACACAGTAATAGTGAAACAGAACCGATAGTTAGCTTTTGAAAATACAATAATACAGATTATATTACAGATTATTAGATTTTATTACACGCGACGAAATTTGACATCCAGAAGAAACAACCGGTCTTAAACTGAGCAAATTCGTTTCGTCAATAAAAACAATATTCAAAGATTATTTATGGACTGACACAAGATACGCACGTAAACCGAAATATCAGAGCGGATTGCTGCGACTGTGTTGGTTATCGACGAAATACAACGTATCCGGCCGCTGGTTGGTTTTAAACTAACAGCCCGCAAGCGTGCGGCGCTTTACGAACACTTCGTCTCAGCCGTTGTAGGCCGTCAAGAGGTCATTGGCATTTGACCTAGTGACGTACGTGCCTATTTCAAACTTATTTAATACAATTCTTTATGGTTGTTTAAAACATTTTTTAACGTACTTAAATTAATTGTACAATAAGGTATTACAGAATGGAAAAGTGTTTAAATTATTTTATTTTGTCTAAAGAGTTTAAGGTGTACATATGACAACACCGGTCAGAACTCGCTTTTTGTTTACATGTATCGCAGTGCCCCACAGGTGTTTTTCTGGTTTCACGTCAGGTCACTTTTTCCGCTGAATGAATTGAAAGCGCCATTTATGGGTATTTTTCTTCGATTTGTCTTTATCTCAAGAATTTCCGGTTTAAATATAATACGTCATTTCCATAACACCCTGTATATTCATATCGGCAAAAAGTCATATCGTGCAATATCTACTTTGTACCCACATTATTTTTTTATGACATTTTCTGTTGATGCTTAGGTGTAGGCAAATATTATAACATATCGACATTGTAATTGTACAAAAAACTACACTTTTAACTACTGTTTGATGTAATAACAACTTGGGAGGTCATTCCTTAATTTTTCTTCAAGCAATTAACGACTTAACTAATTAGTATTCTATTGTCTTCCTTGACCTACCAAAATAAACATTAATAAAGGACCAAACAAACAAAATTAAAAAATTATGTTAATTGAAATGAATAGCCACATTTTTAATTAAAACAATATTCACAAATATAGTTACACGCAATACTGAATTACCAGCCGGGACGAAAATGAAAATAAATAAAAAGTACAGTTTCCCGCTCTTTCTTCATATTTTTCATTTACTAATAATAGCGGGCGATGCAACGTTGAATTGAACATAAGAAAACCCATGTAATTCTTGAGGTGGCTGAATATTGGCTTCCTGTACTACATTTTGGTGAGCCAATCCTAAGCTATTCAATTAATCGTGATAGCAAACCCACGAAACTCTCATAGTTCAGGTAATTTCTATGAAGCTATTGCCAAAAATTGACGTAACGAATAATGAAAACATTATTACCTCTCAGACACCTTCACCATCAATGCCGAGGAACACCTCAAGGGTCCATATTGTCTCCCATTCTCTTCTTACTCTACATTAACCACATTCTAGTGAAAACGAAAAACCTGATATTTAGTTCTGCTGATGATAGCACACTTATCTCATCTTTCTCTTTGAATGCACAAACAACGGCTGCCGACGCACATCTTCGCAGACAGCATGTATCACGCCTCAACAAAGACCTGGAAGAAATTTTAGCTTGGGGTGACAGTAACCAAGTCGAATTTAACGCTAAAAAAACACAGGCAGCAGTTTTCTCTAAAAAGGTTAACATTACAGAACCGGATATAGTCATGGACGGACACGCAATCCCACTGGCTTCATCACGTTGCGGCAATCGCCAGGATAGCTTCTCAGAAACTTGGTGTACTCTTCCGAACCAGAAAGTTGTACACACCTCAACAACGTTTCACACTATACAAAGCCCAGATTCGACCATCACTAGAGTACTGCTCTCATGTCTGGAGCTCTGCACCCAAACATTCTCTTCGGCGACTGGATTCTATCGAAAGGAGGGCCATTCGTTTGAATGGAGACCACGCCCTGACGAAGAACCTCAATTGCCTAGAACATCGAAGACAGGTTGGGGATTTGACTCTGTTTTACAAACATTTTCATGGAAAGTGCTCGGCTGACTTTGCCCTCTTAATTCCGCCCAGAGCGGCGAATATCAGAAATACACGACGAACCACTGCCGCCCATCCATATGTGGTTAAGCTTAGTACTCCTCGAACTTCATTATTTACGAATTCTTTCATCTGGAGGACTTCATCCTTATGAATGAATATACGTGAAACCCTTCATAGTCAAATCCGTGAAGTGATTGCCAATGTGTACAGGGTGTGTGAAGAGGAATCACAAATTAAAACATTTAAATTGCCACTTAAGCGAAAGCTAGAAAGGGTTGCAATGTATACGGTATACGGAGCGTGGATACAGTAAAAATCATTCACAAAAAAGATACCGAATGGAAAGAAAATAACCCGGATCAATTATTGTCAAACAATCTCAAACTCCTATCAAAAAAGGGCCCGTCTCTGTGCTGTCGAAAAAATCGAAGGATTCGACTTTGGCGTTGTCAGGAGAACAATACAAAAGTTTTATTTGGAACTAAAAGTGGTTCTAACCTTAAAAAAGTTGCTACAACAGCTGAGAAGTGACATAAACTCTCCGTTTTCCCGTGAAACTTTGAAGTGCATGTTGAAATCAAATGGATTTTATTGGCGAAAATGCCAAAATAATGGAAAGGCCTAATATATTGCACTGGTGATACCAATATATTCATGCCATGAAAAAATATATATTATTACATTATTAAGATAATAATAGCACGCCCATGACTCGGCCATGTTTTAAAAGATATTGCTTTCCCCCTTACCGATACCGCGTTGCTATAGACTCGCTTGTCGAGCTGTAGTATCATAGAAATGTGGGTTGATATAATTAAACAATCACATGGAAGCTATTCAAGATAGAAAGGTAAAAGTGACAAATAACCATTGCATCTCATCAGGTCAAGGTTAGTAGGTGTAGCTAGTCACTCTACTTTCCATACTAAATATGCCTACAGTTCTATCAAAAACAATATACGTCAAGTTTTAACCGACTAACCTAAAATATAAGTTATGTTCCCACCTGGAATTTGTGTTTTCAATGTTCGGAAACTGAACCGATGGCAGAAAGCAAAACAAATTATTAAGAAGTTGTATAATTAGGTGGTTTACTTAGAAAAAATTACTTGGCAGTAGTTCAGGTTCAACGCTAAGATTAAAAAATGCGCCTACAAATAACTATGATGGTATTTTAAGTTTTTTAGATTATGGCAAGCTTCAAGTCTTATGTTTCCAAATGTCACAAGACCAAGGGTCTAGAAATCCATTGTCTATCATTTAGTCTTTTGAGCGGGCATTTCCATGCATCTGGAGGACAACGCGGAATGACTTATTGCTGTTTCTTTTGTCCACATATACAGGGTGGCCCATCGAAAACAGAACCAGCAAGGTTTACGGCTGTGTACGTGAAAATATTAGTATATTAGGTATATTAGTGCTTATAAACTTTCATTACCTGACAACAATTTTTGTAAAGGAGCTTTTAATTTGTGGTGATTCGATTCGCTGTTTGGTAGGTTAGTGGCTTGTTTTGTTTAAGATGAAAGGACACAAGTGCATGGTGCTTTTTTGCAAAAGTCGTGGATCAATACCAGGTATAAAGTATTTCAGGTATGTATATACCGGGTGGGGCAAAAGTCCCGCAACGGCCAAATATCTCCCGAGGGGAATGTTTTTTAAAAAAATGTTTCGGGCAAAAGTTGTATGGCTTTGAAAGAGGAATCATTTGCATATAAAACCATCTCCCACCCCTTCATCCCCTCCTGAGGGGTGGGGGTAACTTGTAAATTTTAAATGGCCAACCCTATTTTCTTTTGCTGATTAATATTCTCTAAGAAAAAACAAGAAACTTTTGTCCGAAAAATTTTTTTTAAAAAGACGAATTTCGCGATTGACCCAACGAACAATTTTGAATATTCCAAAATATTCCGACTCTTTTACGCGAAAATGACGGGGTTTTCAGAAAAATTACAAGAGGTAAAAAGGCTTAGCTTCGCGTTGGATCAATCGCGAAATTCGTCTTTTTAAAAAATTTTTTTCGTTTTTTTAAAAAAAATTTTTCGGACAAAAGTTTCTTGTTTTTTCTTAGAGAATATTAATCAGCAAAAAAAAATAGGGTTGGCCATTTAAAATTTACAAGTTAACCCCACCCCTCAGGAGGGGGTGAAGGGGTGGGAGATGGTTTTGTATACAAATGATTCCTCTTTCAAAGCCATACAACTTTTGCCCGAAACATTTTTTTAAAAAACATTCCCCTCGGGAGATATTTGGCCGTTGCGGGACTTTTGCCCCACATGGTATAATACGAAAATATTTTGCTTATCACATTATCTCTTCGGAACCGAATCGAATTTCACTAAAAAGCTTGTAAAAAAAGAAGAGAGTGTCACTCGTATACAATATAATATATATGTGGTCACTACCTAACCTTAAAATTAAGGTATTTTTAATTTGGTGCATTAGTAGCTGATAATAATTCCCAAAATAGTCAATATATTCAATTCATTCTTAATTTTTGGTTTAGAAAAAAGTGAGGTTAAGAAACATACGATGTCGGATGTTGGCACCAAAAGTTTACACCAATCAGGGCACCGTCGGATCATCATATCGTCAGAAATCGTATGCATGGAACTTTACCTTAAATCGAACTAATCGAAATTTTGATTGTGAAATTTACATTAAAAAAGTTGAAATCCGGTCTTGTCGAATGTTTACTTTCACAAGGAAATTTCCGCAAACTGCGCAAACTCGATGCCCATTGCGGGGACATAATTGCAGATGGTATTAGCAATGCACTGTTTATTTATATGTGGTTGTGTCCCAAACACATGGTTTTGTTTCTATAAGTTCTATTAGAGAAACCATATTATACGTAAATAAAATACGGCAATCTCGACGACAACTTAGGCAGGCAACGGCACCGACAACGACAATTTCTGTCGGTGAGTCTGAAAGCTTCCCATTTGATTGCCAAACTGGATAATGAGCTGGCCAACGGTCCAAATTGATGAGTCAAACAGTGAATACCAAGTGCCCTTCAATTGCCAAATGCACCTCAATGAATGAAGCCGTAATATTGCCTTAAAATCGCTGAAACCGATTTACTATAATCCTTTTAAATTATAAATAATAAGGAATACAGTATGTTCAGTTGTGCGAAGGACAAAAGACACACCTACCAGGAACCAGACTGTAAAATCGCATGCTCAATTAAAAAAAAACCTTCGGCCTTATAAGCATACATACGTCTTTATGCCTACCATCATAAAACGCTGACGACAACGATGATGCTAAAAGAAACTGAACGAAACAAAGAAACTCCCGACGATCTCTGGCGGGTGTTTTCTTTATCCAATCGTGTTCTTTATTCTGGCTTGTTCTTTACGACAAAGGCGTCCTTCGCAGTTCTAAATATGGCACCTTTTTAGCACTTTCCGCATTACTTCAAGCTTATTTGTTATTCATTTATCAAGCTTTTTCTATACGGTAAAAGTCAAGATCATCGGAATTATCGTATATCTATCTATTGCGTATTCTTTCTTTATAATTTCAATTTACTGTGCTGACGTGCATATTAATGATAATGTAACATATTACCTGTTACTTACGAATCCTAAAAATACAATAGGTAAGTATACGAATGTCCTTAGGAATACGTAAATTCCAACTCAAACGTTGGTTTATTGCGTACTTTTAAACACAGCACCAAAATAAACAAATAATGACAAACAACTAGTGTTGTGAATTAGAGAATCCAATCCCGTAGGTACCCAAACTTTAATCCCGCAAACCTCGAAATAAAATACAAAATCGGCATAATTTTTCTAATTTTGTAACATACGTCTAGTGAGCGGCAAACACAAACTGATTAAAATCAAACGTATATGTAGTGGTGGGTCATTTAAATCTCTTTCCAATAATACCATAATTTATTATTTTTTGAGTAGTAGTTTCCAAGAAATGGCTGTCCAAAAACGGAGGTAATTAGAACTTACTTGCACTGGCGATTAGGTTATTATTTAAAAACATAATTGTATCGACTCATATTTTAGTAGACTGATTAGGAGTTCGTAGATAGTCACCCCAGGTGACAGCTTTTCCAATTCTTCACCAAGAGCAAAGTCACCGACAAAAAGAGAGTATAATTACGCAATTTCTTGGAAACTATGTTCAAAATATAATAAATAACGGCATTATCGGAAAGAGGTTGAAACAACCTTTAAAAATTATGTGCTACTTGACCCTCCCCTTCACATTTAAGATTTAAAGATGTTAAACAATGAAGACTGTAAATTTTAACATTCAATAAAAGCGTCCCCACTGCACAATAAAATTAACGTGTCTGACTGTGAATATTTATAACTATATACTTACTTACAATATTGATTATGATCTGAGAGATATTGTGGGACTGCTTACCTGAAAAAGAAGAATATTTTTAGATTTTTCGTAAAAAAACTATAATACACGTTAGGAATCAAAGAACAAAATTATTTTACCTAATCAGCTTGTTATTCAAAATAATCATTTAGCACTGATTTTTACAGTTTTTTCCGTATTTTTAACCAGGTAAAATTGCAGGAACTGTTAATCCTAATAGTGGAGTCGTCCTGGCGAAATAAACGGCTGGAAAATCCCTTGACGAAATCGAGTAATTTTTTTTTCCCAATCGATACAGTAGGATCCCCTCGGGCGCCGCAGGGGGGGGGGGGCACGCCCCGTAAATCTAACCTACAACGGGAAATGGAAAATAACTCAGCCGGTTTTGATGCTACAAAAAAAATGTGAAAAGCAAAATTGAAGAGCTTGACAGAGAACAAACCCGACCCCGATATCTCAATGAGTTTGCGAATTAACGCGATTTTCAACTGCAATAACAAATTTTAGTTAGAAGATATTCAATTGTTCCACCAGTGGCGTCCCTGCAAACATGTCCTCTGATATTTTTTACAAAAAATATGGTATGCCACTGACATTTTTCCATTTGGATATTTTTTGATTAGCCTGGTCAATTCTACATGAAAACGATCTCTTGAGTTTTTCTCGTCAGACGCACCGTTCTTGATTAAAACCACTAAATTCATATTGAATCTCATTATTATTAACATTGATAAAATAATTAATGATAAATTTTGTTTCATAAAAATTGTTGGAGTGAGTTCGATGCAAAGATGGGCGGAAGCATGCCTTTTGAGTGAAGGTGGCCATTTCCAACAATTTTTATGAAACAAAATTTATCATTAATTATTTTATCAATGTTAAAAATAATGAATTTCAATATGAATTTAGTGGTTTTAATCAAGAACGGGTTTGTTCGTCTGACGAGAAAAACTCAAGAGACCGTTTTCATGGAGAACTGAACAGGCCAATCAGAAAAAATATCCACATGGAAAAATATTAGTGGCGTACCATCTTTTTTGTCAAAAAAAAAATCAAAGGACATGTTTGCAGCGACGCCACTGGTGGAACAATTGAATAATTTGAGGTTCTATATCCTATTAACACATACCAAAATTAAACATAATATCTAAAGTAATTTCGGAGATGGCAATTTCTTGTATGCCGGGCCCAGCGCGCATTTGGGAAAATAAAAACTTTTCACTAATCCCACCTCGTAGCTGATAAAAAAATGAACAAATTGAATCCGGCCTGATCCCCGTAGCTCGATTAATAAACTACTTATTAGCATTTATGTAAAAAATCCCCCTAACTCCCCTCGTAATTGCCCCAGCCTCCGGCCCATCAACGTACTCGGGATCACCCGTTGATTCGCGAAAAAATGATGCCCCAACTCCGCCCCTTTTCGAGATATAATTAATTAAATTTTATTGTTTTTGCAGTTGAAAATCCCGTTAATACGCGAACTCATTGAGATATCGGGATCGGGCTTGTTCGAGCTTACGCGCTCTGTCAAGCTCTTCAATTTTTGCCTTTCACATTTTTTTTGTAGCATCAAAACCGGCTGAGTTATTTTCCATTTCCCTTTGTAGGTTAGATTTACGGGGCATGCCCCCCCCCCCCCCCCCCTGTGGCGCCCTACACAAATCATTTCAGAATGTCGAGGGGATCTTACTGTATCGATTGGGGGAAAAAAAATGACTCGATTTCGTCTAGGGATTTTCGAATACGACTCCACTATAATAAAAGAACAGATAAAAAGATCCAGGAATATTTAAAAACATTTAATATTAAAATATTGCGATTTTACGGTTTTGTCCATGTTACTGTATTTTAACCAGGTTTTAATTTCTCTTTAAGAAACTTGGAATATTTACATTTATTCAGGCAATTGCCATTTTGCTGAAAGGAACAACCTTTAAGTAAGGTCCTGTAAATCATTTTAATTTGATAATGAAATGTTCCTTTGCGCAAGCCCGAACCTGATTCGCTTTGTTTAGAATGTTCCCTTGCTTATGTCTGATTATCCAGCCAGATCACTGGTTCAATGTCGATGTAGAACGTACTTCGTTGGTAAACATCATAATAACACAACATCACAAATTTGATTATTTAAATGCTAGGGTTATTTTTTTTTAAATGCGTAGAATTTTACAATTAGGTATCTGCAAATAAACTGATAATTATGTATCTTTTTATAACTAGATTTTTAATAATTTCGAGGGCATGATAACTGTAATTGTCTTTTGCAATGCTAACCTATTAATGTTATTGTTTTCACTTCAAACAAAATGACTTGCAGTATTTTATTATATCATAGGTGTGTTTTCACGATATATCCCTGGCTTTCGGTTAGTGTTGGGAAAACCGATGATTTTAATAATCGAGTACTTGATACTCGAGCGATTTTAATAATCGAGTGAATCGGTCGAGTGAATCGCTTGAAATTCCAATTCACCACCAAGCGATGACTTCACCGACTGCTCGACCGGCAGCCTAGCCGTTTACATGTGATCAAGTAAGGTATTTAGCAGGCACGTAACTACGGGTGGGCATAGGTTTAGCTAAAAAATTGTAGTAGCCACCAAAAAAATTCCAGAAATTTATTTATTTGTGAATAATGAATTTTTACCACGTGTCTCGATACCAAACAAAAAAACTGCAAAAAATCACCCAAATATGTATTTATTGTTCGGGTTTATTCTTGTGCTTTTTTAAAACAAAAAGTATTACCAAGAGTTATTTTTCTTCGCATCTTTCTCAATCTACGAGCATAAAATAAGTAGATAGTTAAAATGGCTCGTCAAATTCTTCCACTTTAAATTATCAGGTGCCCACTGTGTGCCCTTCAAAAATTTAGGCTTAGTTACGAGAATGGCACAATAAGAAAATAGGTGATTATTTTTTTTTAAATTCATGTTTATAGTTACCTAAAAGTTCCTGTTTAAATATAAGAATGTTTACTTTTGGTTACCAATAAATTTGTCGATACCTATGTTTTGTTAACTATTTTGCTCGTTTTCTTATTTTCCATTAACATTTTCTATAATGTATGTTATTTTTAAGAAGTCTTCTTGAGTTTAATAATAAAAAGTTCCTGTTGAGATTTAAAAATGTTTACTATAAGATTACCAACGAATTTTTCTATATAGTTTGTTAATCATTTTGTTCGTTTTGTTATTTTTCATATACAATTTCTATTATTATGTCATTATTGAGAAGCTTTCTCGAGTTTACAGTAAATAAAATTTTTAAAATTATATCCTTTAATTTTTTAATATTTACAATCGGAGACCTAAATTACGCAGCTGGCTAGCCTAAAATAAAACTTTACAAAACCCATGTCGCGATGACTCCGCTAAGGGATTTGCCATACTTTTTTATATGCACCTTCTCGTTTATGTGCCTTTAAGAAAGACGTATGTCGTCTTACCTGCTCAGCGTCAAACTCGAACGTCGCCAATCGGCATATTCCGGATCGAGCGGCGCGTAGAACGAAGGTCGGGTATCAAGTGACAGGAGATATTTTTCGGTTTTTCGCCTGAATTTATAACTAGAGTATTTTCTATCGAGCGAAAAACTGTTCGAATATACGAGCAGTTTTTTAACTTGATCACACTACAGCGGTACATTTCCGTCGGCGTCAAGCGAAGCGCGGGTATCGAGTGAAAGATAATAAGTGACGAGCGACGGTTTTCGCCTGAATAGATAACTCGAGCGGTTTTTTTAATAATCGAGCAATGTCGGTTATTTCAATAATCGAGTACTCAAGCGGTTTTTCGCTCAAGCGATCACAACACTACTTTAGGTCATAAATCTAAACATTTTACATTGAGGCAAAAAAACACAACGTAACGAATCCCGATAAGTAAAAAAGTAATGAATAAATAGAAGAACAACATTAAAAGTTAATTTCCTGGCTACTTATTACCTTAGAGCTGCGCAATACGTGCGCAACACCTTGCGATAGTTGCGTTATTGGCTTTAGTTTTGTAAACAAATATCATGCCACTTATAATACCAACTCTTATCTAAAAATAATTCATAAATAATTAATATTTATTAAATATATGCCTATTAAGTCATTAAGTGAAGGTGGCAATTTCTAACAATTTTTATGAAACAAAATTTTTCATTATCAATGTTAATTAATAATAATGAGTTTCAATTTTAAATGTAATAATTATTTTAATCAAGAACGGCGAGAGGTGACGAGAAAAACGCAAGAAACCGTTTCTATGTAGAATTAACCAGGCTAATCAGAAAAATATACACATGGAATAATCATGGTGGCATACCCCGTTACAGTAAAAAATATCAGAGGACATGTCTGCACGGACGCCACTGGTGGATAGATAGAATAACCTTTCTAACTAACATATGTGGTATAACGCGGGTCAAAAACCTCTTGTTGTCAAAAACTGAACACGTGCGTTTACAATTCTGTGTTGCAATATATGACAACACCGCCTCAATAAACTATTGATTGCGAACGTCCTCAGTAGCGGCCACGTAAATTTTCAGATTTCATATAAAGTGTATATTTCGTACAATAATTCAAAGCGCCATTTAAGGTTATTTTTCTTCAATTTATTTTCATCTCAGGATTTGCCGATTTTAATATAATAAGTCATTTCCATAACACCCTGTATTTAAACCCACAAATCCTGATATGAAAACCAACTGAAGAAAAATAACTGTAAATGATGCATTGATTGAATTTATAAGCAAGGTAAGACACCTTATGTGAAATCCGAAAAACCACGTGGAGTGCACGGGCGAGAAATGCACAAAATCAATTGCTGTAGGTCAAGTTTCAAAAGAAGTCAGATGGTTGAATCACGAAGATTGCAAATATTATTTAAAAGCGTCTCCTTTCACATCTCTTTCTGATTTTTAATATCATTTACGAGCAAGATATTACGGGTGGGAAGTTTTCAAATTGACACCCTGTATATTCGATGAAGTCAACCTAGTAATTAACTGAAATATCGATACATCACCTAAAATAATTAGATAACATAGTGCTTTCACTTGCGATCTAGAAATTTATGGTCTATTGCTGCATTTCGTTATGCAACTGCAATTGCATATATGGCTAATATAGCAACGACTCGACCGAATAATTGTTCTCAATAAATCTAATAGGAATTCGAAGTTCTGGTTAAGAGATACGGGGGAAAATCAAAAAATTGACAATTTCAAAATTACCCTATACTTATTTTCTTAGTTAAAAGAGATACAGAAAAATGTTTTATACAGAAGTTTCTTTATATTGATTGTTGATTAATCTGCAGTTTTCAGAACAAGTATACGGGATCAGGTAAAAAAGTTATCGGATCTAACCTCATTTTTATAAATATCAATATATTTTAATCTAAAAAGATATTATCTTAAATTCTCCTTTCAAATATATAACACACCATGGATGATATTGGTTTCCCAGCCGATTTATTAAAACTTTATTACTTTAAACCACAGTAGACCATGAAACAAATATCCTAGAAACAACTATGTTGACTATTAACATTGGGTATCATTAACTGTTTTTTTGCGAGCAGAAAAATATAATCGGTCAGCCCAAATGGCTACTTGGTCAGCAACTTATGGACAGCAAACATTTCTGAATCGTGACAGTGCCCTGGGAAAATAAGTGAAAACCCGCCCCCGCTACACCTTTTGTAGCCGATTTCCTTCTGTATTCGGCAGAAGAAAACACAAGAAAGTTACATAAATTGACAATGCCATTGGACCTCTGAAATAAACTGCTTCTAGACATGTTTGTTTCTACTAAAAAAATTTGATATGATATCAGTTTATATTGAAAGTGGAATAAACGAAGAAATGGCGCAAAATGTATATTTTGTTCGCTATCCGGAAAGACGGTAACCATTTAACGACATATTCCGAACATTTGCGATGATTCCCGTTATTTTTTACCTTAATCTGAATCTTTTATTTCGTTTCATTTAAATAAATCGCCTATGAAAACAATATCATCTATGGTGTGTTAGATATTAGAGAGGAGAATTTAAAATAGTATCTTTGTAGATGAAAATATATAGGGTGTTCCATTTAAAAAAATGAGGTTAGGGCCGATAACGTTTTTACCTGACCCCGTATACTTATTCTGAAAACGCCAGATTATTCAACAATCAATATAAAGAAACTTCTATATAGAACATTTTTCTGTATCTCTTTTAACTAGGAAAATATAGGGTAATTTTGAAATTGTCAATTTTTTTATTTCTCCCCGTATCTCTTAAGCGAGTGAAAATTTTCAAATTTTGATTTTACCATTTTAAGTTTGACCCAAAAAGAGCACATGACACCTACATTACTTTTTTGATAGCACTAACAATTACGGAGATACCCGATAAAAGTGTCGAAAATGGGACATCTTGTACATAGTACTCAGGACATCTTTAATTAAAAGAACCATTTTTCTCTTACAGTAAATGATCATTATATTTAAGAGTATAAATCAGTGTTATTGAACAATCAGTCAACATCGCCGTTTCAAGACACGACGCTGGCCGGGCTATATCGAGGGTGTAGCAGACGTTTTTCCTATTCTTCTGCCTTTGATCAACCGTAGCGTTGCCCAATCACTTTACAGTACCGATTTTAAGGAATTTTTTTGAAAAACTCGGTTTGACATTTCTTTGCACTAAAACTAAGCTATAAGTGGAGGAAATAGTTTCATAATGAGTGTATAACCATATTTTTAAAATTAATACGTTATTTACCGTTCTGAAAAAAATAAAATTATTTTTCGAAAAATCAAAATAATATACCAGTTCACTGATAAGTCAGTGCTCTTAAATACAACGCTGCTACGCCTTCAATAAAAAAAAATCACTAATTGATGAAACAAGAGACAATTTTTCAAAGAATGTAATTTTACAATAGGTCAGGGAGTTTCACAAATTATTGCTAAATGAGTTAACAAACAACTGCATTGTTTTTAAAGTAATATTTCTCAAGCAAATTGAATAGAACGGGCAAGCCGCGATTGCAGAAATTTTAGTAATGTCGCAAATTAACTTAATTGAGTTGTTTAAGTTGCGAGTAATACTGAACACAAACGTTTATTGCTCTTGTTGTTTTTTTTATAAAAGGATCCGACCGAATTGTCTTATTTCTTTGTTTTTATGGTTGCGATAATTCAAAAATCTTTTTAAAAATTAAACAATATGAACTAAGATGATTTTAGTTTAACGCCTCCTGAGTTAAGAACACTGATCAGTGACCTTCATTAAGGTAAAAAGGTGTGACAAACTACAAGAAAACTATTGGATAAATTTGGTAAAATTTTGAATTTAGCTTCGAAATATGGTACTACATGACTACAGGATGTTATGGAAATGACGTATTATATTTAAACCGGCAATTCCTGAGATAAAGACAAATTGAAGAAAAATAGCCATAAATGGCCCTTTCAATTCATTCAGCGGTAAAAGTGACCTGACGTCAAACCAGAAAAACACCTGTGTGGCACTGCGATACATGTAAGCAATCAAGAAATTCTGGCCGGTGTTGTCATATGTACAACACCTTAAACTCTTTAGACAAAATAAAATAATTTAAATACTTTCCATTCTGTAATACCTTTTTGTACAATTAATTGAAGAACATTTACGACGGACTATGTTTTAAACAACCCGAAAAAACAAATGGAATAGTAATAGCCACGTACGTCACTAGGTCAAATGTCAATGATCTCTTGACGCCTTACATCGGCTGAGCGAAGTAGTTTCATATAGCGCCGCACGCTTGCGTCTGTTAGTTGAAGACCAACCAGCGGCCGGATACGTTGTGTCTCGTCGATCACCAACACAGTCTCAGCAATCCGCTCTGTTTTTCGGTTTACGCGTGTATCTTGCCCGTCCGTAAATAATCTTTGAATATTGTTTTTATTGACGCGTTTCTTCTGGATATCAAATTTCCTTGCGTGTAATAAATTCTAATAATCTGTATTATTGTATTTTCAAAGCTAATTATCGGTTCTGTTTCACTATTACTGTGTGTACATAAAGTATTTCCAGGAGTGTTCCCATGAAAATGAAAAAAAAACTGATTGTGTTCGTGCCTGGATTTCCTCGCCCTTTAGGATAAATACAAGTAGGTAGAAAATTTATTTTTATAATTTTATATGGAATTTCAGTTTTACAGTAAGTTTGACAACATTGCCATTGGCTCTGGATGAAATGTTGTACAGTAGCGCGGACTGACCTGTGAGTAAGAGTGTTTATTATCCCACTTTTAAAACGGTCGATTTAAAAAAAAAATAAAACATGTAGCGCTTCTCTAGGACACCCAAGGAGTCTCCCATTTAAATATAATACGTCATTTCCATAACACCCTGTATATTAACTTGAATTTTTCCAAAAAGAATTTTATTGTTTTCAAAACGGTAAATAGCCTTTAAATTGAAAAAATATGGTTAACTGTCATTTTTGAAAGTATTGCATGCACTATCAATAATCTCAATTAATTTCATAGCTTAGTTTTAGTGAAAAAAAAAATGCCAAACCGAGGTTTTCAGGAGAAATATCTAAAATCGCAACTATCCGAAGTGATTTGGAAATGCTTCGGGTGATCAAAGGCATAAGAATAAGAAAAACGTCTCCTACTCTCTCAAACAGCCCGGCAAGCGCCCTGGCTCGTCGTGTCTCGGAATGGCGATGTTGTTTCATTGTTCAATAACAATGACTTATGCTGTTACGCGGCGAGATCCCAAATCGGTCCACTCATAAATACTCTTAAGGGAAATTGCAAGCTTTAAATTGATATATTTGTAAATTATTATAGTGTCATGTTCAGCTTTAAAAATAAACTAAGCTGGACAGGTTTGAGGTTAGTTTACTTAGTAATGGTTCCTGCAACTAAATATACATGATCACCCTTTAAAAAATAAACAACCGGTTTCATAAAAAGATTATTAGGACGCTGAATCGAATTAGCTTTGATATAAAACCAGAATAGAAAAATTAATTAGGAGTATTTTAGGAAAGGCAAAACAAAGTCAGGAAATGGGAATGTGCCTTTATCCTCGCTGCTCGGTCCGCGTGCCAATAACGGCATATTTTGCATTTGAATCACAATGTTGAAATTCCAGTCTCGTTTTCATACGACGAACTGTAAAATCTAAGAATACCTCGTCAAAGCGAAGACGCGTATTTGAGTTGCATCTTGTCAACCTCGTCAGTCATATAATCAAAGAAAATGATGTTATACTCAGTGGTGCGCAAACTAAACTGCTGGCCATTTGCTTTCGAGCAAGAAAAATTTCGCCTAAATTTAAAAGTTAATATTTTCTGAACCAGATATGACATCGATCTCCGGTTATTAATGGTTGATAGATTTGTCCCTTAGGAAACAATTGCCAAAGTTGGATTGTCTTAAACTGTCAGAAATTTTATATACAGGGTGTTAAAGAGGACGATGATTTTTGCTCCAATTTCAATAGCATGTAACTTTCACAATAATATTTTTAAATTTTATCACTGCACGTCAATTGAATCACTGGTTCATAGCAAAGAAAGTGATCTGTCAAATTTTTTATATCTGCTATATTTTAAGAGATACCGATTTTTTTGAAAAACTTTGCTTTTTTCCAACTTTTTGTTAGCTAGATCCCACTGTGCGTTGTATCGTGCAAACTTTGCAAGTGATTATTATACCTTCTGAAAAGCATGTTTATGTTCAGTAACAACAATTGTACCTAAATGTTGTGATGTGCAGTGGCGTACTTATAATCACTTATGAATATCTCACAATTTTTTTGTATTGGCAAGTACTCGCCCCTAGATTACGCAAGTTTGTCCTTATTTTTTAGTTTTTCATATCGCGCTACAGGTATATTATACAGTATCTACAAAATTTTAAAAAAGATAATTTGTTAAAAAAAATTGTGTGAAAAAATTTATTTATTATTTTCTAACTTTCTAACACGACACTATTCCTAAAATTAAACTTACATTGAAAGGCACTTTAATATTAAATATCGCTAGCTGCCGTCAAACCAAACAATTAAATAAAAAAATTATCTTTTTTAAAATTTTGTAGACACTGTAGCGCGATATGAAAAACTAAAAAATAAAGAAAAACTTGCCTAATCTAGGGGCGAGTACTTTCCAATACAAAAAAATTGTGAGATACTCATAAAGCATAGACATATAAGTGATTATAAGTACGCCACTGCACATCACAACATTTAGGTACAATTGTTGTTACTGAACATAAACAAGCTTTTCAGAAGGTATAATAATCACTTGCAAAGTTTGCACGATACAACGCACAGTGGGATCTAGCTAACAAAAAGTTGAAAAAAAGCAAAGTTTTTCAAAAAAATCGGTATCTCTTAAAATATACCAGATATAAAAAATTTGACAGATTACTTTCTTTGCTATGAACCAGTGATTCAATTGACGTACAGTGATAAAATTTAAAAATATTATTGTGAAAGTTACATGCTATTGAAATTGGAGCAAAAATCATCGTCCTCTTTAACACCCTGTATATAAAATTTACAGTTTAAGACAATCCAGCATTGGCAATTGTTTCCTAAGGGACAAATCTATCAACCATTAAAAACCGGAGATCGATGTCATATGTGGTTCAGAAAATATTAACTTTTAAATTTAGGCGAAATTTTTCTTGCTCGAAAGCAAATGGCCAGCAGTTTATTTTCATTTGCGACCCCTTATTTTGTGTAAAATTTTGTCGCGACTCCTGGATAGACAGTAGTCGTGAATTTCTTTGAATTTGGCAACCCTCAAAATTTTCTCGCGACCCCTCCGGGGGTTTGTTCGACCCACGATTTGCGCATCGCTGAAAAGTTATACTACGGGGGAGCATTCGATGAGCTTTCGTCATACCAATGAAACGAATTATCTACGATTTTCCTCCTCTACTTTATTCCATCACAGATAAATGACTCTTCGATACAGAGCAGGTAGTACCGTTTAAGTCGTCACTTCTGCTAACTTCGGCATTATTAGAGCTACGATGTTGCTTAAATGAGTAAACTAGTAACATTTTTTCTGTTGATTAAAATGGCAAAAGCGAAAATTCATAAGAAAAGAAAACTTTATAATATATGAACATAATGTTCGAAACGTGTTAAATTTTTTGCTACAGGATGTTGAATCTTCTTTAGTATATATTTTTTTAAATATCTCCGTAAGTAATTTAGATATTATTTTCAATTTTGATATGTGTTATTAAGATATAAAACCACATATCTTAGTTAAAAAAATTATTTATCGATCCACCAGTGGCACAAAGTGGTACGCCACCGACATTTTTGCAAGCTTAGTACTCCTCGAACTTCATTTTTAAGAATTCTTTCATCTGGAGGACTTCATCCTTATGGAACGACCTTCCCGAGATCGTTTTTCCCAACGAATATAACCTCCAACGATTCAAAACCAACGTGAATCGCTTTTTGCGCACACGCACCACTGCCAGAGTGCCCTAAAGGATTTTTCCTATAGTGCTTGTGTTTGATCATTAAAAAAAAGCGGATATTTTTCTGATTAGTCTGGTCAATTCTAGATGAAAACGATCTCGTGTTTTCCTCGTCTTTTGATTAAAACTAGGGTTGTGATCGCTCGAGCGAAAAACCGCTCGAGTATCTACTTGATTATAAAAAACCGCTCGAGTAATAAATTCAAGCGAAAATCATCGCATCACTCGATACCCGAACTTCGCTTGACGTCGACGTATATTCGAGCAGTTTTTCGCTCGACAGGAAATACTCTAGTTATAAATTCAGGCGAAAAATCGAATCATTGCCTTTCACTTGATACCCGATCTTCGCGCGCCACCCGAAATGTGCCGATTGGCGACGTTCGAGTTTGACGCTCAGAAGGCTGACACGACATACGTCTTTCTTAAAGGCACATAAACGAGAAGGTGCATATAAAAAAGTGTAATAAATCCCTTACTGGATTCAGTAACAGATACAAAAACAACCCCTGGTGTTTTATCAACACATTCTTCTTAGTCATAAAAATTTCAAGTGATTAATCGCTCGAGCGATTCACTCGATTATTAAACAACGGTAGTTTCAAACGCTAATTAAAACCAAATCCAAATTGAAATTCTTATAAATTCTTTTGAAAACTCTTGAAATCAGTGGCTAATGGTTGAAAAATGTATCATTTCAAATTCTATTCCTAAGACGTATACCTGTTTCTTAGCATTCCGAATTTGTTTCCAAATAGGTAAAATATAATTAATATGCAGGCCGGTAAACATAATCACTAAATAATCCAAATCTCTCTTCGCCAGATCGAACACAAACCAAACACAACGCACAATAATAATTAAAACTACGCCATACTCTATTTATTGTTTTATAGGAGGAGGAGGAGGGGAGGGCGCAACACTTTTTGTCGAGTTTTCGGAATTTCGACACACCTTCCTTTTATATAATAGTTCGGAAAGCCCAAATTTTTAATAAAACATAATTTGGCGGAACGATTTTTTACCACAATTTTATTTAGGAACTGAGAATTCAATTAGTTAATCTGCACCAATTTATGGCTAAAAAAAAATTCAAAATCAGGATTAAATGTTTTTTTTTTTGGGATTATATACTCCTTATCCCAAAAATTCCGGGATTGCAGCAAAATTTTCGGGACTGACACGCCCACTTTCTATATTTTGAATAAAGGGACACCTACGTAAAATGGTATAATAACACAAGTCGACATAATTTTTGTAACATCGTGCTTATTTTGCGTGTGATTTAGGAAGTATTAAAACACTTTTTCCCAGAAATGGACTAGCACGTCTCATTTTCAAGTACCTGCTTCTCTTTTACATAATGCGATTTTTTAAATCATTTTTACCTGTCTTAGAACCGGAAAGTACAACAAGACCGCAGAGGGGTTATTTTCACAGTATTGTATGAACCTTTAAGAGTTTTATTGTTTTCTGCAGTTTAGTTGGTGTCTGTCTCGTTTACAGTACAGTCAAGTGTTTAAGTCGATTTTGATATAAAATGGCAAGTTCGAGTCGTCGATGTTGCAAAAATTCAGCCGATAAGTTTTGTTATATATGTGGACGATTTATTATAAAGTCCCAAGTTAGATCTATATCTGAGGAAGTCAAAAAAGCCTATTTTTTATATTTTAAGTGCCAAATTGTGGATCAAGATAAAAGTTGGGCCACTCATGTTGGTTGTGTGAGTTGTCACGTAAATTTAGTGCAGTGGATGTATCGCAAGAAAAATTCTATGCCGTTTGCTATTACTATGGTGTGGAGAGAACCTACTGACCATGTAAGTGATTGCTACTTTTGCATAACTAACACAGAGGGAATTTCAAAAAAGCATAGAGACAAAATAGAGTATCCAAATGTGCCTTCTGCGCTAAGGCCAGTTCTTCATTGCCAGGAACTACCGGTACCGATAGCGCCTTGTTGATGACTTGGTACGTGACCTAGGATTGTCAAAACAAAAATCGGAACTTCTTGGTTCCAGACTTCAACAGTGGAACTTGTTAGATAAAAAAGCAAGTGTTTCACTTTACCGAAAACGGAATGTAACATTATCCAGTTTTTTTTTTAATGGAAGGGTCGCTATGTTTCTGTTGTGATATTGAATGAGCTTAATATGGAACATGACCCTAACGAGTGGCGTTTATTCATAGATTCGTCGAAATACAGCCTAAAAGCAGTCCCGCTTCATAATGGAAACAAAAAACCATCCATTCCTTTAGCCCATTCAGTGACAATGATAGAAACGTATGACAACTTAGCAACCATATTAAATCGTGTTAAATATGAACAGTATCAGTGGGATATCTGTGGAGATTTAAAAGTGATAGGTATATTGCTAGGACTTCAAGGGGGTTTTACAAAGTATTGCTGTTTTTTGTGTCTGTGGGACAGTAGGGCAACAAAAGAAAACTACAGTAAAAAGGATTGGCCTCATAGAACTTCTACTTCAAACATTAAATATGCCCCCCTTGTTAACCCAAAAAAGGTGCTGCTACCGCCTCTCCATATTAAGCTTGGACTAATGAAAAACTTTGTCAAAGCCATGGACAAAGAAGGTAGTGGTTTCCAGTACCTAAGAGAAATATTTCCTCATATAAGTCATGCAAAATTAAAGGAAGGCATATTTATTGGACCTCAGAAAGGAAGCTCCTAGATAATCTCCGTTTTCAAGAACAATTAAATGAAAAGGAATTGGCAGCTTGGACGTGTTTTGTACGTGTAGTGAAAGGATTTCTGGGCAACAAGAAAGATGAAAACTATAAAAGACTCATAGATGAACTGTTGAAAACCTATGAATTACTAGGGTGTCGCATGTCTCTACAAATACATTTTGTGCACTCCCACTTGAATTTTTTCCCGGAAAATTTGGGTGCAGTAAGCGACGAACAAGGAGAGAGGTTTCACCAGGACATAAGGACGATGGAAACAAGATACCAGGGACGCTGGAACCCATCTATGTTGGGCGACTACTGTTGGTTTTTAAAAAGGGATGATGCTACAGAACACAAAAGGAAAAAGTGAACGTTTTTGTCGCCGTATCATATCTTGTTCAATATATTTTTTATTAACATAACAACCAATCCTCAGTAATGTTTTTGCATAGATGCCACATGTCTTATATGTTTATATTAAATAAATATATTAGATTGTAAAAATATGTCGTATCCTCCTTTTTCTCCACCACCCACCCCTTATAACAAAAAAACTGTACGTGTTACAGTAAGTAATTAGCTTATCATTTTCGGATTTAGGACTCTAAAATACTTCGGACAAACATATTTTCATCAATGTTACTTTACAAAAATTTAAATTTGTCGACTTTTGTAATTAGGCACTGGATATTTCTAAAGCTTTTGATCGTGTTTGGCATGAGGGACATCTAAGTAAACTGCGATCCTATGGTATGCCCAGTCGATTCTGTGCATGGTTGTCTAGCTTTCTTAAGGACCGCTCTCTGCAAGTGGCGATTGACGGATTTCTCTCAGACACCTTCACCATCAATGCCGGTGTTCCTCAAGGATCCATATTCTCTCCCACTCTCTTCTTACTCTACATTAACGACCTTCTAGTGAAAACGAAAAACCCGATAGTTAGTTTTGCTGATGATAGCACACTTTTATCATCTTTCTCTTTGAATGCACAAACATCGACTGCCGACGCACATCTTCGCAGACAGCATGAAGTATCACGCCTCAACAAAGACCTGGAAGAAATTTTGGCTTGGGGTGACAGTAACCAAGTTGAATTTAACGCTAACAAAATCCAGGCAGCAGTTTTCTCTAAAAAGGTTAACATTACAGAACCGGATATAGTCATGGACGGACACGCAATCCCACTGGCTTCGTCTATTAGTTTGCTGGGCGTCAATCTGGGAGGAAATATGTCTTGGCATAACCACGTTGTGGCAATCGCCAAGATAGCCTCTCAGAAGCTTGGTGTACTCTTCCGAACCAGAAAGTTGTACACACCTCAACAACTTTTGACACTATACAAAGCCCAGATTCGACCATCACTAGAGTACTGCTCTCATGTCTGGAGCTCTGCACCCAAACATACTCTTCGGCTACTGGATTCCATCGAAAGGAGGGCCATTCGTCTGATTGGAGACCACGAGCTGACGAAGAACCTCGACAGCCTAGAACATCGAAGGCAAGTTGGTGATTTGACTCTCTTTTACAGATATTTTCATGGAAAGTGCTCGGCTGACCTTGCCCTCTTAATTCCGCCCAGAGTGGCGAATATCAGAAATATACGGCGAAGCACTGCCGCCCATCCATATGTGGTTAAGCTTAGTACTCCTCGAACTTCATTATTTAAGAACTCTTTCATCTGGAGGACTTCATCATTGTGGAACGATCTTCCCGAGGTCGTTTTTCCCAACAAATATAACCTCCAACGATTCAAAACCAACGTGAATCGCTTTTTGCGCACACGCACCACTCCCAGAGTGCCCTAAAGGATTTTTCCTATAGTGCTTGTGTTTGATCATAAAAAAAAAGGCATGCAGATAAATAAAATTATTCTGCGGTTATGCCCGACAAGATGTAAATTTGGGGCACTTTATGGTCATAGGGATAATTAGGCCTTTATGGCAGTCAAAAGATACTCTGTACTATATTATGGGAGCCGGTACAGTCGAAACATTAGGTGTGTTGCTGGTTTAAACTGCATGAACTTAGTTTTTTATGTAAAAATTACGTTTTTATTTAGAAGTAGCAACAACAAGCAGTCAATATTTAAAACGCACAGCAAAATAGAGGGGTTACTAATCTCAATTAACACAAACGAACGGTATGTTCTTTAAAAAATTAAAAGTACAATGACTCTAGTACTGTTACGCTTGAAAAATTCGTGATGGTAAAAAAGTTACGCTTAATATCTTCTGTTGCCAATAAGCCCGATAGGCACACGGTTATTTGAGGACAGGTATTTTATCTAAGCGAGAAAAAGTCGATTAAAAACCTGTGTTTACATGTTAAAGATTTGCAATTTAAATGGTGTGCAAAAAACTGAATTAATTTATAAAAAGATAAGATCGGGCGTGCAAATGCTAATTTGTTTTATTAATAAGTCGGTAAGGACTTTGGACTCGTGGTCCGATAGATGTAATTTTTTCTTATTGCATGGGAAAAGTACGCTTATATATGTATATCGATGATTAGATTGATTAAGTGGATTCATGAAATATTTCTAAAATCCTCGTGAAGGTCTCGGTCTCCTTACTAAGATTTGGTAATGATTTATAACAATTTTAATTATAAATCTCTTGATTTACAAATTTGTTGTACTTGAGCACACAGGAAGATGAGATTGTTCTCTTTGAATGCACAAACATCGGCTGCCGACGTACATCTTCGCAGACAGCATGAAGTATCACGCCTCAACAAAGACCTGGAAGAAATTTTGGCTTGGGGTGACAGTAAGCAAGTCGAATTTAACGCTAAAAAAACCCAGGCAATAGTTTTCTCTAAAAAGGTTAACATTACAGAACCGGATATAGTCATGGCCGGACAAGCAATCCCACTAGCTTCATCTATTAAATTGCTGGGCGTCAATCTGGGAGCAAATATGTCTTGGCATAACCACGTTGTGGCAATCGCCAAGATAGCTTCTCAGAAACTTGGTGTACTCTTCCGAACCAAAAAGTTGTACACACCTCAACAGCTTTTGACCCTATACAAAGCCCAGATTCGACCATCACTGGAGTACTGTTCTCATGTCTGGAGCTCTGCACCCAAACATACTCTTCGGTTACTGGATTCCATCGAAAGGAGGGCGATTCGTCTGATTGGAGACCACGAGCTGACTAAGAACCTCGACAGCCTAGAACATTGAGGACAGGTTGGGGATTTGACTCTCTTTTACAGATATTTGCATGGAAAGTGCTCGGCTGACCTTGCCCTCTTAATTCCGCCCAGAGCGGCGAATAGCAGAAATACACGACGAACCACTGCCGCCCATACATATGTGGTTAAGCTTAGTACTCCTCGAACTTCTTTATTTAAGAATTCATTCATCTGGAGGACTTCATCCTTATGGAACGACCTTCCCGAGGTCGTTTTTCGCAGCGAATATAACCTCCAACGATTTAAAACCAACGTGAAAAAAAAAATAATGGTCTCCCGTGATATATTTTCTATAATATCTTGAAGACAACAAAATCGGACAACTTTGCGACCTCTTGACCTGAATCCAGACCATGTTTATTATTAGATTTTAAAAATATTTTTTTATTCGAGCTCTATAATATTAAAGGGGAAACGTGGGAGTTATTTCTATTAAAAAAAATCGTGTCCTTCCGCATGGGACAATGTCAGTGTGTAAAAAATGCAATATTTTACTAGTTTTGTTTGTAATTTGTGACGAGAAGACGGCTAACAACACAACACTGGCAGATTTTTAGCGTGGTCGAATCCTCTTGATAGAACTAGCCTATAATCTATTCCTTTAACCAATTCAGGAGAATAAACAAATAATAGGGCGTGATAGTCACATGCTCGATGCATAAACTTATTGCTATCGGTCAAGCGGCGATAAAACTTCCTATTACGGCGACATGCATTTCTAGCAAGGTCGTTGTTTAGTGTAAGCTATTATTTCAGGTCTATTCATGCGTGGTTCCAGATTGTACTGTTATAGTCTTCTTAATGCGACCCTGCGCCTACTGAATTGGGAAAATGAATAGACTTGCATGCTAGAAATACCTATCTGCTTACTGCCAAAAAAGATATTTATAAATAACGCACGAAAATAGATTTAAAAAAGTAGCTATAATGTATAATTTATTATTTTTTTTATGAAAAAATAACTACACATTGTTTCCGATCTATGGTATTCAATTATTGTTTTCGGCAAATGACAAACAAATAATTTAATTAATTAATTATGGTAATCGACCAAATAACCTAGCTGGCCGTTTTGTTGAAAGTCAATTGGTCGAGGGACATTTTTGACTAGAAAAAAAATTGGAAAAACCCCACTTAAACGAATTTGCGGGAATAGTATGGCTGCTTCTTGCAACCTAATTTCCTTGCATAAAATATGCCCTTATAGAAAAATATATTTAGCGTATAAGGGTGTCCCAGAATATGTGGGAATCTCCCGGGTTCTGATAGAACACTTAAAAATAACAGGAGAAGTTCATATAAATGTTTCTTCCTACCTACCGGCAAATCCCGAGATGAAAATAAATTGAAGAAAAATAACCATAAATGGCGCTTTGAATTATTAAGTCTCAAATTACGAAATCTCAAAATTTACGTGGTCGCTCCTGAGGCCCTTCGCAATCAATATTTTATTGAGGCAGTCTCCAGGTTCAAAAGAGGTAAGCGCATTATATGCGATGTTGTCATATTGCAACACATAATTCTAAACGCACGTGTTCAGTTTTTGACAACAAGACGTATTTGACGCGCGCTATCACTTCTTTTTCAAACTTTTTAGACAAAGAAAACTACAATTTTAAGGTACATACTCTCTTACCTTCGATCTTATTTTAAAATAATCCGTTTTATAATTAAATTCCATAAAAAAATAAAACATAAAAAGTATGTTTTTCAATAGAAGATAATATCACACAAATTTGAAATCGCATCGCAACATTTATTATTATGAATTATTTCACAACAAAAAAAAAACGTTTAAAACGTCGTTCCACTCCCGAGTCTCGAAACATACTGAAGAATGAAGCGGCGCGCGGCCAGTTTTCAAGCTACGGCGAGACACGCGGTGTGATCTGACAACACTGTTAGTATACTCTAGTGACCCACATTGTTGCTAAGTGCATCCAGATGGAACGGGGCGATAGTATGTGGGTAAAAAGGGTTTTTACCTTAGTATGTAGATAAACGATTTAAAAAAAAGTATGTAGACTTTCTCTAGGACACCCAAGGAGTCACCCATTTAAATATAATAAGTCATTTCCATAACACCCTGTATAATAAGTAATTTCCATATCGCACTGTATAAGCAATAATCGGTGCTTGTTGTGTTGTTGGAATTACTTCAGATTGTGTCGAGTCCCAACAAGGATGAAACTATTAATAGACTCATGCCGATTCGCCAAACGCATCCTTCTCTCCAATTTATTATTACACCAGTTAAAATCGTCTAAATCTCTATTATTTCTTGAATTTCAGTAATTTGGGAAACAAGCCAACATTAAATACAGCTGTGTTGTGATTGAAAAGCCCGGAAATAGAATTTTTGGATGGAATTCAGACAAATAATGGCGATTATCTTTTGTAAAACCATATAATTTTATTTTCGGATTACGAATAATCACAATGGACAGTTTTTGCACACTTCTGCCGATACCTTAAAGGAAATTACGCGAGAACGCTGGTTCCTGAAAAAGTATGTAAAGTGTAATTTGTGGTTTTGGAGATATTTGCGTTGTTTAAAAAAACCGTTTGCAAAAACTGTATTTTTATATACGCGTTTACATAATATCGCAATTTACAAAACCAAGCCAGTGAATTACTGAACTGCTTATTTAAGTTAATTATCTAATTAAATAGCAAACATACACTGACAACACAAGGAATTGGTTTATGCTCAGTTCTACTAAAAACACTATAATATATACAGGATGTTCCTATAATGCATCAGGATATTTGGAGAGGTGATTCTACATGTAAAAATATAGGTAGTAAGTCATGTAACAGAAAGTCGAAAACTCAATACTTTTCGAGTAAAGCCTGTCAAGTTAATTTTTTTCCCTTATTTTTAATATCTTGCAATTAGTTTTTAAACTATCAAGTTGATATTTAGCACAGGGACTACGCTAAACAACTTCTTCATGATTTTATAGTAGTTTTTGTCTCAAATTCTTGTTGTACAGTATACGTATTCTATGATCAATCAAAGAAATCTACATAGATAAAAAATTATTTGAACCTTTATTTACATACAAAAAAACTTTTAATTTCATTGGGGTTTGAACCAAGGACCTTGCTCGTGGAAACCGCGAGCTACACCACTGAGCTAATGGGACTACACATTTCCAACTTTTGGACTAGCTTATAAACTAACTATAATGATTTCGACAGGATTATGCACTATTAATTATTGACATTTAAAAAACAAATAGTTGCCTGGGTACGTAACGCTAACTGTGATTGATCCTTTTCATATCGCAACTAGGATGAATATGAAAATATATCTGTTCAGTTAACTGAAATAGCCTTCATATCAGTTCTGTAGATTGTGAAGGAAATAAAAAATATACATGTGAGAGTAGAAAATAGTATACAGGGTGTTATGGAAATGAAGTATTATATTTAAATCGGCAATTCCTGAGATGAAAACAACTTGAAGAAAAATATCCAAAAATGGCGCTTTAATTTAGTATGCCATGTACATGACCTTATGTCAAACCAAAAATGACCATGTAATGCCCCTGTCAGGAAGGTAAACAAAGCAATATGTCAACAGTGTTGTCATATCTTCATGGTAAACTCTTTAGAAAGTCAATAACCGTTTGACAGATTGCAAGTTGTTTATTTTTCAGGGTACATTATTATAAACTTTTACGTTCAGTTCAGTTCGCTAGGAAACAAACTCTGATTTATAAACTTGAACTGACTCGAACGAACCGCCGCGGAGTTTTAAAATGGTCAGGTATGTTCTCATTTGTTCAATTCGAACGACACCCGTCAGATCTGGACAACTTAAAAGTTTATAAATGCAACTTACCCTTTAGAAAAAAAATGCAATTTTATTTAGCTTTTCGAACTTATTTAACACCAACTTAATTTATAAAAAACACCAAGTACCTAGGTAACTTGAACAAAAACAAACCGGCACAATAAAATCACATAACACATCTAAGTACCATTCAATCTGAATTAGTATTTTAAAGTGCTACTATGTAGACCAAAATACGCCCTTATTGTCTGAGCGGTCTGGGAAATAATGTATTTAACATCTAAAAAATTTAAAAATAAATAACATATTCATCATAAATTGCCGAATTTCCTTATAATATTACTTTCCTGTATAATTATAGTCTCGGGAATGGCAACCGCGCTCTAGAGAGCGGAGATTTCTCGGAAAGGAAAGTTTGACGACTTGTCCGAAGACAGACTAGACCATTATTTCAGAGGGTAGTTCCTGTCAATTTTTAACATAATTGTTTCATTTTATCTTTAGTAAGGGGTTAATGGCCCATAGAAATTAGCGTTTTTATTATTTCTATTGCGAAATTATTAAGTGCTCTTGTTCTATGTGTGTTATTGTAAAGTGTAATTATTCGTTAGCGTTGGGGTTTAGTTATAAGCTTATTATGCACTCCCACACTATCATCAGGACACGTGATGAGCATAAAGTTTTTCCTATAGAAAAAAGAACTGAAAGTGTCTGTGCCCTGGATTCCTTAATCGCGTCCTGGATTTACTTTCTAAGTAAGCTAAATATTTATTTTTATAAGAAACTAAAGTTTTACACTTTTAAACATTTTGGCAACATTCTGCTTGAACATCTGTTGATTAATCAGCTGGGCAATGTAATATCTTCATATATGAATGTGCCGAGGAGTTGTGTGTGGGTTTAGGGGTGAATTACCCCTTTTTAAACGTTCGATTTAAAAAAAAAATATGTAGCGCTTCTCTAGGACACCCCAGGAGTCACCCATTTAAATATAATACGTCATTTCAATAACACCCTGTATAATATACCGCTACACTACACACTACTGAAAATTTGTAAACAATCCCACATTATTAGTCAATCGGCGCACGCGCAGTTGTTTGGCAACATCGCAATAACTTGCATCATTGCTCTACATTGCACTTTTTAAGTGAACACAAGTCTATATCGTCGCCGCATGGGGGGGATTTTAGGGGTTTTTACCTAAGTTTATCGACGGTCGATTTAAAAAAAAACATGTAACTGAATAAATATAATTTCATATTCACCCTTATTAGGATATTGAAATGACCCAAACACACTTACCGTTAAGTACTCAGGTAACTGGTCGTTTTTAAATGTCAATTATAGTGCATAATCCTGTCAAAGTAATTATTGTTAGTTCATAAATTATTGCAAAATTGAAATATTTCTAAAGGCCCTATTAGCTCAGTGGTATAGCTCCCGGTTTTCACCGAACAAGGTCCTTGTTCCAAACCCCATTGAGGGCAAACATTAAATTTTGTTTTTATTTTGGATTTAAATAAAAGCTAAGGTATTTAAAATAGTTTTTTTATCTGTGTAAAGCTTCTTTGATTGGTCGTAAAAAAAGTATACTGTACAACTGGAGTGGAATGTCCATAGGTATCACTTTAAATGTGTGATTATTGCAATATTTATTCTACCGAAGCCCATCAGTATTATAATTTCGCTGTTTTATTTTACACTTTAAAAAAGACAGTTTCAAATTATTGTTATTGATGACCCACTTTTAGTCAGAATCTATACAACAAGAAACGAACCAGAATTAGGTACATAAAACATTTTTTTCCACTCCTAACCATTTAATCACGTGTTATTAACCGATTTTCAGCTTGTATTATTTACGTCTATTATTGACATAAGTCAATAATAGAGGCATCTGCCAAAATAAACTGTCAAACTCTTAAAAGCAGGCAACCCGATTACTGCAAATTATAATAAAGTGACAGCAAAAATTTTGTGAAACGTCAAATCATAGGTAACTTGATTGAAAAAGGAAGTAAAATTAATAAATTAATAACTGCAGCAATATTTCGTACATGTATTAGTAGTGGAAAAAGGTTTCGAAAACTATTATTGCCCGATCGTCGATATTAAATCTATCGGTGCTTCGCGCCTCATGATCCTAATTCTAAAACTATTATTATACAATGTTATATTACAAAAGAATTGTTAGGTACCTGATTAACGAGGCGACTCCTGTTTAAAAAATTAAAACAGCCTCCAAAAGACATCAAAAAAACAGATCGCAAAAAACACTTCACTATGACAATTTTACTTCATTAAATCCTTTTTACAGGAGTTTCTATAGAAAAAAATGTGTTTGGCACATAGATACTATATAATCGAGCACAATGAAAGGAGAAATTTCACTATTGAAATTATTCAACCGTCGACGACCGACTGTGGTCCAAACGGAGAGAAATTCTAGGTTTGCCGCTTACTACTTGCTATTTTTTACTTCCTATATTTAATTTCACGGAATCATAAAATCGAGGTTATTATGTAATATTTTTGATGCCGGAGTGGGTCAGATATCTAATTTATACAGAGTGTGCGCTATAGTCCTTTACAGCGATGTTGCTCTATCCCATTGTTAGGGATTTGGCAACAATTAAAATAACCCCATAAAGAATTCAAAGCAAGTCAAAAAAAAAACACACAGCCGCGCTCTTAAGCTGAACGTCTGATTCCGGATAAAACGTTTGAAAATGCCGGGTACCGGAACCACTGCCGACAATTTTGGCCGCATCCCGCACCGGATCCTGTATTTATAACAAAACATTCTGAAAAGAGATAGACAAAGATTTTTTCGGGGGCGAAAAAAAATATACCCTCTGCAAGCAACGGGGAAAAATTAATTTGTCTGTATTATTAACTATAGTGGTTGCAGAATTATACCGTTGACTCTTACTGCCATAAATAAACTACCTGATTAAACCTTATTGTATACGCCTTAACCTTTTCAAAGCTCAATAAATGGGATCAGGGCCGGCTGGAAAATGTTTACTGAGTCAAGTCCGTCGATTGTTTGGATTTCCTAACAATGAAAACAGAAACGGACAGAAGATAAAAAGTGATGGGGATTCTACAGATAGAAATACCGGGTCAATGTCTGTTTCAAGTCAATGGTGTGTCCAAAAGTAGGTCATAAAGGAAATCCATAGTGCGTTACAGAGAAATGATGGGTCGGCGCAGTGTATTCGTCCGCAGAAAGCTTCTTAAAAATCTACACTCACGCCATCTAGAGGGAACCTACCTAGTCATGCAAAAGGAAATACACTCGGAAAGTAACCACATGTCAAGAAGAAACTACAGTAAAGGAGCACCACGCACCTAGATATTAATAATTATTAAAATAAAATAAAATTTACATATATGATTTCAAATAATGAGATTTGTAGGAAACTATGTGCATTGGAAACGGTACCAGCCGGAAAGTACCTAGACTAATTAACCTGTAACCTGTACTTTTATTACAACAAACTATGGGAATCGTTACACAGCGATTTTCAACATAACAGCTTGAAATTATTCTCTTTAAATCAATTTGGTAATTATAAATTCTTAGTACCGACATTTATATAATAATGAAACATGAAAAAACCTTTCGAAAAAATAAAAGGGATTCTTAAAGTTGTGGTAATTCCAATAATTAAAACAATACATTTATTACGTGAACAAATCAACAAATCAAATATAGAAGAAAGAGTGCTGTTCGAATTAGTCTATGGAATTAACTGTGTTGAGTTACAATCTAAACGGTTCTGGTGGCTCCGTGGTAGCAACAGTCACTGGGAACTCTAGGAAGAGAATTCCCCTCGGCCAATAAACCGATTCGCACTCGGTGAATTTTAATGTACAAGTGATGGCGTTACTCTCCGGCGTCCCCATTCATGCCAGTAACGTAGGTACAACCCCCCCCCCCCCCCCCCCCCCCCATAGATAGGTAATGTGAGGAACGAAGGGTTGACAGCCCTTGGGGGAGCACCATAAGGCCGGGTTTGTTCGGGAAAACCCTATCAGGCGAACGAAACGAAATTACAAAAAAAAAAAACGGTTAGAATTACATGATTCACATATCGAGTGTCTATGACCTCTTTTTTTCTACTTTTTCTTTACAAGTATATGAGAAGATCGACTAAATATACATATATTTTAACCTACCGTTTTACAAAATTGTAAATAGATGTGTTAATAAGTTCGGCCAACAAAACACCAATTAATAAACCGTTTGCAAACAACTACACCAACAATCTCTAGATGTCTGACATATTGTCAGGTGCTTATATTATTGGCGAAATAAAATGCAAAAATATTAATACAATCGATGAATAATGAACCATTGTCTAAAAGAAATTATAAAAACTCTATATGGTGGCTCACAATACACACAGTGCAGCGAGGCAATGAAAAAAAGGGACAAAAATGTATTTTAGCGTCTTGAAAATGTATACTTAGTTATACTACGAAACGGCCGTAACGTCAAAACTTAATAAATCAATGGGAAATAACCAAAGATATTGCAAGCTACAGATAGAAAAATGTACATATCTAGCCTACGCAACGAATGCAAACAGTCTTTCCCACCTCTTTCGTTCATTATTGCAGCACAGCAAGATTGACATATTTATCGCAAAGGTATCTTGCAAAATCCCAATTAAAGATTTGTTAATTTGGCAATTACAACTGGGTTTAACATTAATCCCCAATTGCTCTTAAAATAAATTTATTTCCCAATAATTTTACTATAAACTGTGAAAAGACGATGAGAAATCCTTTAAAAAAATATTATTATACTTAAAAGTATCAAACGAATCTTGAACTAATCCAACTGCACTCTGGTAACATCTATTTCTATTTTACTTCTGCGCTACGATCCAGGAGCCAAAATATGAATGAATTACTAATCTCGAAACATTGCAACGTTGGTGCTTTGATTTAACGGATTGACGATTATTGGTGAAAAATCGTCTTTATTATAAAGAATCATGGTGCATTTATGTGTAGTTTGTGAAAGAGTGGATCATTTAAATAAGGATTATCTTCTCATCGGTAAGTATGGTTTTACTTCTGCGATACGATCCAGGAGCCAAAATATGAATGAATTACTAATCTGGAAACATTGCGACATTGGTGCGGTAACGGCCAAGTCCATCAATTCTTCCATTATAATGAAGCCGCTGCCACCGAGGCGAGTGGCTGAATACTTGCTATAATAAATATTACTTTTGTGAGAAACTATAAAGAAGCAGTCGCCGCCGAGGCGTAAGGTGGATCGATACATGCACGTACTAAACGCCCGGGCTCACAAAAGATTATTTTCATTTAAATTTGATCAAGGAATAAAAAGCGAATTTACAAAAATATAACAAGATACATGCCCTCACATCCAAAGTTGCCTCTCTGCACCCCAATGAGGATCACCTCGACCATGTAACTGCCTGTGGTCTAGTGGCGGTGAGAAGTAGTTTAATGGTAATCCCAAATAATAGTTGCAAATGGAAAATAATTGGTAGGTAGTTGGCCAGTGGGTTGGAATACCTCTTTGCTATCTTTATAATATTTAATTAAATGGTCACTTTTTGACTTCAGGTCACTGCACTGTGCACTGTTTCTGTTCATACGCATTTTCAAAAAATATATTCAAATAGACATGTCTGAGCGATGATAGTGGGTTACTAGACCAAGGGCAAGACGACCTATATTGTTTGTAATTAAATCAAACAGAATCATATTTATGAGTTTTATGACTAAACATCGAATGCATAAGTTTAGGTTTTTTCAACATGACTTTTTATTATGTATAGGTAAATTGACCGATTATAAATGAAAATAAAAACGAAACAACACCCCCGAACGAACCAACTCAAAAATAATTATATTTTTAGTAAAACGTAAACCCAAATTTTTAATTTACAAACCTGGTACATTTCCAATATTGGAAAATTTACATTTTTGCATCGCATTACATTATTGCTTAGTAAGGTAACCATTTCCAACAATTTTTATACAACATAATTGTTGGAAATAATCACACATTCATCGACCTATAACTATGGATACGTGCCACTTATGGGATGCGCACTAAAAAGTTAAATTCTATGGGCGCACGGTTTAACGGTCATATTTTTAAAGGTTGCTCGTCGGTTGTCTTGCGCACAATGTTGTCGCCGTCACATAGGCAACCCCGCAGCATTGATGCAGGTTTGGTTGCCAACCAACGACGGCCGTCCAGAACCGAAATCAGTCGTAGGAATGTAACGATATTAAAAATATATCGATACGTGCACAACAGATATCAAAATTAATTATAAAAGTGGATTTTCAGCGATGGTCGCTTTTATGCGATAAATTTGATTGTTTATTTCCCAGTAAAGAAGGTCTTGATGTGCCAAAATTTGGCCGTGTAATAATTTTCATTAAGAGCGAGGTACGGGCCTGTTCGTCGGTTAAGGTAAATGGTTTATCAGTCGCCATTGCGCATGACATCTGACGAACACATGTGTTTACATGCGCGAGGCCATAGGTTTTAGTAAGTTTTAGCATATTTTGGTTATATTTACTTTCCATTATTTTTTAGAAATCCATTACAAAACGAAAAGCTGGCTCTAAAAGCAGAAATAAGCAAGAATAAGAACACAGGCTAATCAAAAAATATCCACAGGGAAAAATGTCTGTGGCCTAACAAAATTTAAAAAAATATCAATGTTTTCTCGCAGATATTAAAAAAATTACATTTCAGCAGCCTGCAGGAAGAAATGTAAGCCGTTGCTGACATATGATCATATCAAAGGAATAATCTGAAATATTAAAACGTCATTAGACCCTGTAATGTACAGTGTGTCCCACTTTCGACACATATAGGGTATCTCCGTTATTATTAGTGCTATCAAAAAAGTAATGTAGGTGTCATGTGCTCTTTTTGGGTCAAACTTAAAATGGTAAAATCATTCCTCAAATATTAATCAGTTTTTAGACGAATTAGATTTATACCTGCGATTAAATAAGGGTTCAAATAATTTTGATATACTAGTGGGGGACATAAATATTAATTTATTAAGGAAGTCTGAACAGTATGTAATTAAGTACTTGGCCTTGATGAACGCAAACGGTTTTGCCTCTATGAGTGGATGTGTTACGAGGGAGGCAACGGCCGCTTGCCTGGATCACATCTTTGTAAGGAAAAAAATTAAATCTGATGAGATAAATATGAAATCGTTTATAATCAACCATGACATAACGGATCACTTTCCAACTATGTTAATTGTAACAAAAATAAATGATAGGGTACAAAGGATTGATGAAAAAAGGAACCATTATAAAAAAATAGACTATAATAAGTTGGTGAAAATATCTGACTCATTAAATTGGCAAAGTGTTCTAACAATGACACAGTCTGAAGACGCAACTAAAGTCCTCATTGACAACATAAATATATAATGAAAAAATCTGAATATGACGTTTACCCCAGGAATATAAGTAGAAAGATTAAACCGTGGATATCAAATGCTCTTATTACTTCAATAAAAAAGAGAGATAAGTTAAAAAAAGAGCTTAATAAAAACTACACGGAACAAAAATTAACAGAATATAAAGAATACCGCAACATGCTAAATAAACTCATAAAAGCTACAAAAAACAACTACTACAGAACAAAAATAAATGAAAATCATAAAGATATAAAAAAAATGTATGAACTAATTAATGATGCTACAAATGTAAGCAAAATTAAAACTCCCCTTACTCAAATAAAAAATAACGGAGCAGTTATAACCACCCAGAAAGAGATTGCTGATATTTGTAACGACTATTTTATAAATATAGGAGAACAAATGTCTGACAATATAAATAAGCCCCAAGCTCCTTATAAAATTGACAGCAATGCAGTTTCATCCATGTATTTAAAACCAACCAGCTCAAATGAAATAGTAACTCTCATAAATGACCTAAAAACTAACTGCTCGCCTGGCGGAGACCATATATCTGCAAAGCTAATAAAATTAATACATCAGAAACTTAAAGACCCACTTGCACATATTATCAATCTCATATTTAAATCAGGTAAAGTTCCATCTCAATTTAAAATCTCACTTGTCACCCCAATTTATAAGGCGGGGGATAAACTAAGCATTGGTAATTATAGACCAATAAGTGTTATTTCGAATTTGGCTAAAGTGTTTGAAAAATGTTTGAAAATAAGGTTAATGGATTATCTAAAAGTAAACAATGTCTTGTCCAAAAACCAGTTTGGGTTCATGGAGGGAACAAGTACAGAGCATGCAATGTTTGAATGTGTTAATAGCGTCACAGAAAATCTAGGTAAAGGAAATAAGTGTTTAGGTTTGTTCCTGGACCTTGCGAAGGCTTTTGACACGGTCTCTCACTCCATGCTGCTTGACGTTCTGGAGGCCTATGAGGTGAGGGGTATTGTGCTGGAGGTTTTTGCCAGCTATCTAAGGTACCGAACCCAGCACGTCAAGATGGGAGATGTAATTAGTGACCCAAAAATAGTCAAGCATGGAGTACCTCAAGGTACAGTTCTTGGTCCAATTTTATTCAATATATATATAAATAGACTTTGCTCACTTGACGTGGGGGGTAAAGTTATAGCCTACGCTGATGACACAGTCATAATTTTTTGTCACAAATCATGGAATGGTGTAAAAGAACAATTAAGATCTGGATTCTTTAGAGTAAAAAACTTTTTAGACACTTTTAAACTTAGTCTAAATATGAGTAAAACTCACTATGTCGCCTTTTTATTAACGGAAGCAAATAGACCGGGTTTTGAATCGATACAATTAGAGAATATAGGTGAACCTCTTAAAGAAAGTAATTCAACTAAATAACTTGGTATAACGATTGATAAACATCTTAAGTGGGACCAGCATGTTTTGTGTCTAACAAAGAAGATAAGATGCCTGATCTTTAAATTCTACATTCTAAGAGAAATTCTACATAAAAAAACTTTTAGTTATGACATATACAGCATTGGTTGAGCCACTATTGAGATATGGTATACTTGTTTGGGGGGGGGAGCCTATAACACTCATCTAGAGCAACTCAAAGTATTACAGAATTATATGGTCAAGATTATATTAAAGAAACCAAAATTGTATCCAACAAACTTAATTTATTCTGAGAAAGTAATAAATCTTAAGGGTTTGTATATTCTTGCAGTTTGCAACTTTGTTCATTCCACCCATCATTTTCAGAAATTGTATATATCTCATAATTATAAAACCAAAGGGAACATAAATCAATTATTTAACATAAGCTATAGTACAAATAGTAATGCGCAGCATTTTATATCGTATTTGGGCCCCAAGCTATATAATCTTATACCGGCTAATATAAAAAATTTAAAAGAAAAAAAGCGTTTTAGGATAATGTTTAGGGAACATTACCGTAATTGTGAAGACTTGTTTCTGGAATTGCTTTGATTGTACATAATATCTACTGGTACCTCTAGGTGATTATATTCTATCTTAAAGTGACTTCTCTATTTTAAATATATTTATATAAAATTAAATTAAATATGTTGTTATATAACTTAGATTTAGAAAATATGCACATACAGGTATTCCATACCTAGGTGCAGTAAATGTATTTGTGATTTTATTTACCAAAGTATTTTGGTTAGGAATTTAATTTTTTAATTGTTCTTATAATTATTTTGTTTGTTTGAATAAATTTGAATAAAATTTGAATAAAATTTGAAAATTTTCGCTCGCTTAAGAGATACGGGGAAAAATCAAAAAATTGACAATTTCAAAATTACCCTATATTTTCTTAGTTAAAAGAGACAAAGAAAAATGTTTTATGCAAGTTTCTTTATATTGATTGTTGAATAATCTGTCGTATTCAGAATAAGTATACGGGGCCACATAAAAAAGTTATCGGACCTAACCTCATTTTTTAAATGGAACACCCTGTATATTTTAATCTAAAAAGATACTATTTTAAATTCTCCTTTCAAATATATAACACACCTTGGATGGTATTGATTTCCTAGGCGATTTATTTAAACTTTATTAGTTTGAAATGAAATAAAAGATTCAGATTAAGGTTAAAAATAATGGGAATCATCGCAAATGTTCGGAATATGTCCTTAAATGGTCACCGTCTTTCCGGATAGCGAACAAAATATACATTTTGAGGCCATTTCTTCGTTTTTTCCACTTTCAATATAAACTGATATCATATCAAATTTTTCAAAAAGTTGATAGGTCATTTTTGCAAATGAATATGTAAAAATGAAATTGACGTTAAATGTTAATAGTCAACATAGTTGTTTCTAGGATATTAGCTTTTGTTTCATGGTCTACTGTGGTTTAAAGTCATAAAGTTTAAATAAATAGCCAAGGAATCCAATATCATCCATGGTGTGTTATATTTTGAAAGGAGAATTTGAAATAGTATCTTTTTAGAGTAAAATATACAGGGTGTTCCATTGAAAAAAATGAGGTTAGGTCCGACAACTTTTTTACCTAGCCCCGTATACTTATTCTGAAAACGGAAGATTATTCAACAATCATTATAAAGAAACTTCTGTATAAAACATATTTACGTGTCTCTTTTAACTAAGAAAATTTAGGGTAATTTTGAAATTGTCAATTTTTTTATTTTCCCCCGTATATAAGCTAGCGATGCACTAACAATTACGGAGATACGCTATAAAAGTGTCGAAAATGGGACACCCTGTACATGGAGAATAGCTATCATTGATACAGTACACAATAAAGGTATGCACTGAATTATCTAGTTTTTTTTGGGTTTGCGTTAAAAAATTCTTATTCCTGATTGTGATTGCGGCGAGTGTTTTATCCGTAAAAATAGGAAAATTCATGCCGCCTTAAATGGTTCTAATGTGAAACGAATTTATGGAAAACTAAATCACTTAGTCACTAATTTTTTTCGCTCAATAAATAATAATTAGGCTATTAGCGGTAACCGGGTTTACAAATACTTAACTTGATGATTAAATCTGAATAATTTATTTAAATTTTTGGTTGCCACTCTTGAATTATGGAATATTTATCTATATCGTTGTTATTTATGACGAATTACGAATTACGCAAGTGTGTATGTAGTATAATAATTATTGCACGTATTTTAGTTAGTTTTAAGGCCGCGTTTTTTATCGTAATTTGATAATTTATATCCCCCAATCAGGACCAAGCATTTTTCAAAACAAGCAAAAAAGAACTAGACTGCATAATATGGGTCACAATGAAATAGTATAATTTTTCTCGCCAAGGTGATTTCGTCGTTAAAATCTAAAGAGCAAGTGGACAAGAATGGCGAAATATTTAATACATTCTCATAAATTATACATTGACTACATTGTATACCTAGGAGGAAAGCCTGAATATTCCCGGACTACCGTAAAGATTGCCTGTCGAGGCGCTGAGCCAATACAGAGTCTGGGAATGTGACTTTTCCGACGAGGTCGACAAGTTTATCGGTAGCTACGAAAGGAATGCGGGCAATAAGATTTCTGGGGTTAACAATGTTGTCACATAAATAAACTCCTGGACAAAATTAACGCAACATCATAAATTTCCTATATTTTTTATGCTATTTTTTTTCCTGAATTTATGATCCGATTTGAATGATTTTTTTTTGCATTGTAGGTTGGTTCCTTGACAATGTCATAGTTTTCGCTGTTTATGATATAAATTTAATTTTCGATTTATACTGGGTTTACTAAAAATGCTATGTTTTTTCCGAAAATTCGTATCACCCTGTGGAGTATATTAGCAACCGAAGCATATTGCAGTTGACATTAAACGGTAGGTCCATCTTTCCCCAACATTTTCTTTTTTGGTTTACTTCATTATCTCTGTTATTAAAGGAGATACACCGTTTTATAGCGTAACATGTTTTTATATACTTTAATATTCAACACATTCATTGTTAAATGTGTTCAAGTAGGTCCCAAGATTAAAATACTCGTCGGGCAACTGGGCATACGAAACGAACGTTTAATAAGAAGTTTCCGAACAGTTTTTATCAGTATGGCGAATTTTATTTGACCTTTGTAACTTTAAAACAGAACATCTGCTGACACATCGCTTGCACTGTCAGAAAAAGTCCATAGTCTACTTGAAAACATTTAACAATGAATGTGTTGAATATTAAAGTCTATAAAAACATGTTACGCTATAAAACGGTGTATCTCCATTAATAACAGAGAAAATGAAGTAAACCAAAAAAGAAATTGTTGGGGAAAGATGGACCTACCGTTTAATGTCAACTGCAATATGCTTCGATTGCTAATATACTCCACAGGGTGATACGAATTTTCGGAAAAAACATAGCATTTTTAGTAAACCCAGTATAAATCGAAAATTCAATTTTTATCATAAACAGCGAAAACTATGACATTGTAAAGGAACCAACCTACAATGCAAAAAAAATCATTCAAATCGGATCATAAATTCAGAAAAAAAATAGCATAAAAAATATGGGAAATTATAATAGTAGGAGTTTATAATAGCACGCCCATGACTATACCATGTTTTAAACGATATTGCTTCCCCCTTACCGATACGTCGGAGACACAGGTGCACTTGTCGACCTGAAGTTGATATTTGATTCTCTGCTAAATGGCAGTGACCTGTATAGGTTTATTTAGTATATGCTGTAGATATGGATATGGTAATTGGATGACTACATAAATTTGACTTGGCAAGTAAAAAAGGCGTGAAAATATCAGACAATATCGATAACAATTTAAATGAAATCCTTTGATGACAATCGAGATGACGATATAGCGAAATGGATGATACATTCACCAATGACAAGTGATTCATGGAAGGGTGATTTCTTCCTTCCGTTTAGAGTCCTTCGGGTTATTTTGCCTGAGTTGTTCCTATTAAACCCATCACACTGTATAACCTCTGTCTATAGCATTCCGTTTAGACTACTCTCTCTAATAGTAGCAATATTTTACCCCTGTAGTAGCTAAGTGTTTATAAATCTAGAGCAAAAAGTTATTGTTTAGTTATTAAGTTTAGTTATCGCAGTGTTTTGTATATTTTTTACTTCTATGCATACTGTTACCCGAGCTGTTACCCTACTATTAGCTTGCTTTGTTTAGATTTAACGTTAAGTCCTATGCAATTAACGAAATATGTAGGTATAATAAATTGTCTACAATAGTTTATTTATTGATTATTTTGCGTTGCAAAATAGAGGAGTTTGCACGGAATGGTAAAGCTAAAGCAGGTAACTTTTCGGGTGCCAGGGCCCAAGGACTCTAATAGGATAGGATTATAGGACTCTATATAGGAAGGTCTAAAAGGAAGAAGAAACCCATGGAAGGAACAGAAGCAATACTTCCAGGAGTGATTTCTTAAAATATTGAGCAGTGAAGCAAACAATTTTTAAATTATGAATGTGATAATTTTATTTTGTTCTTATTTTATTTGGGGATTCTAGATAGAGGAGAAAATGCTAAGGAAGAAATTGATAAACCGTTTCACTTCATAATGTAAGAACAACAGTCGCTATTTCGTTTCTTAAGATGTTGTGTACCTGGCACTCTTAAGCTACAAAAGTGTAATATTATAATTAATGATTATTATATGCTTGCTACCATCTGTGCAGGGGTTGTACCAATACCTCCTATAACATCTACATATGTTTTAGGGGTGTTGGTTGTAAACTGTATGTTAAATTCAGTTGTTGGCGAAGCGCAAAGGTAAAGGCCAAGCCCTGCTTGAGGGTTCTTTATTATATTGGTCTTAAACAGAGTCTTAACATAAACACTCCTTGTACCTCATCTACTAGAAAAATTTCGACATGTCCATATCTCAAAAACGGCAATGCATTTCGGCAGCCAAAGAGTTATTTAGTATGCTCTAATTTGTAAAATTGAATTTTTTTTTCCAAAATGTTGTAGTTTGGGAGCATATCTACATAGAATACGAATATGGGAACATGACACAGTCCAAAAACAAATGAACAAACAACACGCCGGTATAATAGGTAAGTATAAATTTTGAAATTGTATTAATAGGTAGGTAGGATTTATGTTATTGTTGATAATTGAGAACCACACAAAATTGACCTCTTTCTGCTTTCTAAGAAAAATGGGTACCTAATATAAAAATAGTGATAAAGAAAAATGCTAAATTAAGGTCCGAAACCTAACCTCTTGAGCCTAAAATTTACCACCAATTCATCTGAACCTTCGTTTTAATAACATATGGTCTAAGATCAGTCAGTGATATTTCTAATAAAATATTATTAGGAAGCTTTCGCACCTTGAATGATCAACCAAGAGGTAAAAAAATTATCGGTATGGTCGCCGGCGTCGCCTAAATTACCGGTAAATAAGAACCTCGACCATAGGTACTACCTACCGATATGTTTGTCTACACAATCGTTCGGTTATTTATCTGATAAAACACACCTAAACTTATTTAAATTAGGATTTAAGTGAAGCCAACTCACACATACTTTTGTATGATAGATAAAGTCTCTTACGAGTTACGATAATAATCCTTTATTGATCTCCCACAAAACCACAATAGAAATAACTTAGATTAAAACAAAGCAAAACACTTTTAGAATGAAAGGCCTTACCTTCAATCTATTTAGGTTGCCATCTCTGGCGGCGTTGTACACTACACTTTTATAATCCATTTTAAACCTTTTCAATATATATAGCACACGAGTTGTGGAATCGACTGACTAAGCCGCCATATCGCTCAAAACACCTCGATATTTATGCGTCTCACGAAATACTGAATTTCCTCACAAACGGCAAAATAAAATCAGAGTGACCGAGATGTAATTTTCATTGCAGTTGAAGGACGAATCTAGTTGACAGCCGAATCGAATAAACCGAGTTCGGTCGACAGCGACAGCTGTGAAGTTACCGGCGTTGCCAGCTTGGAACATTTTATGTTTTGTGTGTCACCATGTTGTGGTTGATACAATGTTAAGTGCTGAGCAAATACTGGTCAGCGCATTTCTTTTACTGATCTAGGTAAACCTAAAAAAATTTATCTGAGGTGAAACGGGGACGGGTGTTAGGTTTTTAAGGTAACGGAGAAAATTATGTACAACAGATTTGGATACAATTTTCATTTCTCGAAATTTGGCAACCATGCAATATGTATTTTTTCATTTTGCTGTGTTGCCGTGTTAACGCTGAATCCTGGATCAGAACCAGAAGTGTCCGTACTGTCTTTCAGCCTTTGTTCTCCATATCTTCTTGTGATGTAGAATTGAATAATCTATTTTCTTGTTTCTTGTTAGTGCCAGTATTTAGTTTATGCGAGTTTCCACTTTTTATTAATTTAAATGTGTCTTTTGTTCTTAGCTTAGATTATTTAACCGTCCACTAATATTTAAGCTAGAATTCAGAGCCAATAGTCGGTTATTATTACAAATCTCCGGAATTTCTGGAGTTTTCAGTAATAAATTCATAATTTGACAGGTAGTTGTGAATTTTCATTACCCTGATCATACTTATATTTTATGCCATTTGGCAATATCGCAAACTATTTACAGGCTTCTTGATAGAAGGAAGCGGGAATCGGCAATGCAATGTAGCGAACTTGCCGATGATTATCGATTTTTTGATATTTAAACAAATATAAACTTTATTTGGCTCAAATATCGTCCCAGATATTGAGAAAATTATATGTAAATCAACTAGTGCAGCTTCTAGCCGTCTACATCCATTTTGTTTCGAGCTAACTTGATGATTTGCTGTTGCTCCGATATTGGTAGTTATTTATTTGCATCCCTTACCTTTTTATCGAGTTCATAAAAGAGAGAACTGAACTACATCTTCATTGAAGAAATGAAGCTGTAAGCGACTTGGGTATAAATAATTAATATTGATATTTATACCTTCACCATTTTATACGGATAATCATCATCGGATAATGCTGGACACACAGAAGAAATGGGATATATAGGTATATACGCGATCATATTTTTTTTACGATGAAATGTTGACCCACCCCTTTGAATATAAAGTTCGTTTTATATTCAAAGGCTGGACACATTGCCTAGACCCAGCCCAAAGGTCGGTGCCTTTTTCCAAAATATGATTTAGGAATCTCTTAATATGTCCTTTCATAAATAGATGGCGCCACCAGTTATACCTTACATAGTTGCCTATTTATTAATCTTAGGTCACGTTTTTTCGTTTAAATCTTGGACAAGGGTTAAAATAAAGATGTAACTTGAAAATTGACTTATTATAAACATAGGTACTACTGTACTACTGTATATGTAGGGTACGTATAGCCTACCATTTGGTACCATACTCCCATGCTTATAGGTATGTATAAAAGTTCATTAATATGTTAATATTATGTTGTTCATATTCCTATACCTACTGTGACAAATCAAAGAAAATTAGAATACCTGGAAACTTTAATATTTTATCTAATGCATTATGCTGTTTCTCATAATCGCATTTGGCAACATTTCTAATGCAATTGCCTGTAGTCTAAGAAAACCCTTAAAATATAGAAATTTATGGACAAATTAATGCCTTGACAAAGCCATCTATATAGTTTATTTTATTACTTTACGGACTAGAAAGGTTAATTAACACCTATTAAATGCCGCCTCTTCTCCATTCGTCGACGTATAAGTTCCTATTCCTATTCTACCCAAAATAATTAGGTATTTGTTGGATATAATTTTTAAGAATAAGGCAACATCGCAGTCAACGTGGACTTGACAAGTCTGTCAAGGAGGCTTAGGGCGGAGTAAGGAAATTTTAGCCAATAGTCTATACGGAATCTCTGTGACGTCGGCATGAAGCAACCACGTGGTGCAATATTCCCGCCGCCGCCGCCGCGCCGATAAACATTCGTTCGTGTCTCCGGCCGCTGCTCAAGAGAGAAGAGATGAGGGATGAGGTGAAATTTACGGAATGGATAGTGCGTATTTGTGCCGTTTGTTGGAAAAATGGATTGTGCGCGCAATGGAAACTCTAATCGGTTAAAATTTTTGTAAGACTATTTCTATTTCCTGAAATTATCGTCGGCTCCAATCAAAAACACAAGCGAGGTGCAATATTTTAGGTTATCTACCTACTAAATGAAGTGAGGTTAGGAGATCGTGTTTTGTTTTGTTGCTTTTCGATTCGTGGCAGACTGGATTCGGAAATATTTGAATAAAAGTGAAAAAGATGTTGAATTAATAGTGGCACAATTTGTGAAAATCGAAATTACAGGACTTTACGGTAAAAATGTATCCGACTCCAAATCGGCATCCTTCCGCAGCGGTAAGTGCAAACAACATAGTTATTGGTATATTTGGTCATATTTACCTACGCTTCATTTTGCCATACAACTTTTTCGTATATAATATCAAAAAACACGTCCAAAAAGAAATCTGTACAACCTTTTATCCTCATTTTATGATATTGTGAGTTTATCTACTGTGTTCGTTCAGGGCCGGATTTAGCTTCCCATGCGCTCACGTTCCGGCGTCACGCTTTGATATACCGTAAAAAATGATAAATGCAGATTGTCTTGTCGATCAATTATTACTATACAGGGTGCAAGTCCAGCTGGAATAAATTCTGTAAATGAAACGCCCATTTTATTCCATAAAGCTAGGTGTTGAGTTTTTGTTGTTTTGTTGCAACCTAGGACGAATGGTCTGGGTCTGAGGTTGCAACGAATTTTATAGGAGGTTGATATTGCTGACATAAGATAGATAATATGTAGAATATTTTTTATAGTTAGCATTGTTACTTTTAACACTAAAATATATAGGGTGTTCTTTAATAACGGTCATATTATGAAGAAAAGTTCACATAAAATATGTCTGCAATTGCTTAAATTTTTTTGTTCATGGGGTTGATTGTTTTTAAATCGTTAGTTTTTAAATATCTCCAAAAATATTTCTTATTATTTTCAATTCTGATGTGGTACGCCACTGACATTTTCATGTAGGTATTTTTTCTGATTACCTAGCCTGGTTAATTCTAATAGAAAACGGGTTTATTCGGGATTGTTTGTTTGTTTTTGCGTTTTTTTTCATCAGACTCACCGTTCTTTCTTTGTTTTATAAAACCTAATAATGAGTTTCAATGTGAATTTCATTATTTTATTGAAGACTAGAAAAAAAAATGTGGAGTGCCTCAGGGGTCAGTCCTTGGACCTTTTTTGTACTCTTTGTATGTTCTCAGCCTGAAATGTCGTAACACCTCAGTATTTTGCATTCGCTGATGATACACTGCTACTTTACAGTGTGAATTTAATCTAGAACAAATTATAAGCCTTGATCTACTCTCTCTACTCTTCTAGGTAGTTATTATGTGATAAACTTAAAATTAACTTATCAAAAACTAAATATATGTTATTTAAGCAAAAAAAGAAACTAATTCAGGAAACTACAATTAAATTAAATAATGCTAATATCGAGAAAGTCACATCAATAAAGTACCTGGGATTGGTTTTAGATGAAATCTTGAACTGGAAAGGGCATATCAATCATGTGATCAATTAAATTACTCCTATGGTCGATGTAGATTTTATCTATCGCAAAAAACCAAAACGAATATATATAACGCTTATGTCCTATCGCACCTTAGATACTTGATTCCTGTATGGGGCTGCTGTGGTATTGTTGAGTTTAAAAAAATACAAATTAATATTACAAAACAAAATATTAAAGGTATTATACAGTTATGATCGACTAACGCACGCAGAGGTCTTGTATAGGGAGTTGGGTGTCAGACAGCTGGACAAATTGAAAGAATTAGAACAATGTAAATATATAAATTGATCCATAACAGACAGAGAACAAATGTAAATATATTATTTTTGAATAATATTCATGACTATTGTATTAGATCTCTGGGGAATGTATACCAAGGAAATGTTCGGACAAACAAGGGATTATGTAGCCCCATATATCGGGCGGCAAGTGTATACAATGAATTAAAGATTGTTCCACGAAAAATGGATATAACTTAATGACTGCAGTAAAAGTACCTGGGGCGATCCCATTATTAATGACCGTTTGTTATTATTATGTGGAAAGGACCGGATTGTAATAATTATAATTAAATATAGGCACATCAGGTAGGTTAGGTTGCTTAATTTATATTTAAATATCTTTTTGTGGTAAAATTTGTTAGTTTTTATTTCTTGCTGGAAGAGTTGGAATTGTATTACCGATATTATTTTACCAAACGTATAAAAATACAGTATGTGGCGTCCATGGAAAAACATTGATGGTGCTTCTTCTAGTGTTGCAGTGAAGAAAATGCAATTATCTCTCGATGCTAGGGAAATTGTAAAAAGAGTATATACTTCTTTACTCAACAAAGGACTTTATGCTGGTGCTGCTGCGACTGAAACGTCTGATTTGACCAAGATACCTCTGACTACAGTGAACAGAATCGCGTCAAATCCCATTAAATCTAGAAAGAAGCGTAAAGATGCCGGTTTCACCAAATGTTTCGGCGAAAGCGACAAGGACTTGATAAGGCGAAAAATCTACACCATGTACGAAGAGCAACGCGTACCTACATTAAATTCTCTGAAGCAACGGCTCACCAATGATGAAACCCAAATAAGTTATAGCCGCACTAGCCTTTGGAGAGTTTTGTCGTAAATGGGATTCAGATACCGCAAAATTGACAAAAGGCAAGTACTCATGGAATCCCACCGTTTACAAAAATGGCGTCATGAGTATATAACTTCTGTAAGGAAATCCCGTTCTGAAAACCGTCCTATAATTTACCTCGACGAGACTTGGTTTGACACGCATGAAACATCATCCAAATGCTGGTCTGATTCTTCCGATAAGTGTAAAACAAAAGCTCCGTCAAATAAAGGAAAAAGAATAAGCATTTTACATGCTGGGTTCCAAATGCCTTGTGGCTTTCTGCAAACAACATTAGACTCTTGTGTGGACTACCATGAAGATACAACGGCCGAACTTTTTGAGGAATGGTTCAAGAATTGTCTTTTACCAAACATTCCTCAGAATAGCGTGATAGTAATGGACAGTGCGAGCTATCACAGTCGCCAATTACATAAAGCTCCAAGCTGAAATAATACAAAATTGGAGATTCAGAATTACATGGCGGCGAATGATATATATTTTGAAGAAAGTTATAAAAAAGTGATCTTTTAGAAGCTTTAAAGACATTTTGTATAAAAAAGTATATGTTTGTAACACATTGGCAGAAGAAATTGGACATACAGTGCTACGGCTCCCACCCTATTATTGCATTTTTAACCCCATAGAGCATATGTGGCGCCAGTTAAAATCACTGGTTAGGTCTGAAAATATTTCTCCGACTTTAAGTTCTAGTGTTGTAGAATTAATACGAAAATGCTTTAATGATATTCCCCCAGGTAGTTGGAAAAATTCAGTCCGTCACGTAATAACTGTAGAAAATTCGTATATTAGTCAGGATCGTATAATTAATCCAATTATAATTAATCTTGATGAGGATAGCGATAGCGAAACAGAACTATCTATAGAATGACATTATAAATGTAAATAAATATGACTAGTAGGTAATATTTAAAAAAAAAGTTATTTCATTTGATTACATTAATATAATCATATCATTACTTGTTTTCCTTAGTCCGTCCCTTCATACTTCACTTGTTTATTGCCAAGCTCTTGTCGACACAATGGGACCGACCCACTAAATCATTAAGGCGTATCCATTTTTCGTGAAACAATCTTTACCAAATTATGTAAAATTAGAAATCTATGTCATTAAACACCTAACCAACTAACGGTTTAAATACTATTCACCAGCTGATTGCCCTCCGTGTCTTTATAACCAGCCGAGCAGCGTCATATTTTTTAATTTCATTTTTACAACATAGATATCTATATCTACTTGTTTATTTCTTATTCTTAGAGATTACTTAGATAACCAGAAAGTCTAAAGTAAAGGAATAGCTACTTTTGAAGTCATTGTTAAAACTTACGATCAACTTTTATAAATCTGCCGAGATAAGGGTTCCTTTTTCCGCGTCTTAGTATGTATATCCCGATGCAGATACTTCGATAGAAACGTAACATATTCATGTTTCGAGTTTCAGCTAATGCTCCCCATTCGTTCCCTTTTTATTTTTTGTTTTTCTTTCCAATAGGTAATTTGCATTTAGATACACTGTTTGTTGGGACTCCCAATACGAAACTGGTGTTGCATCGCAATTGATGTATAGACGAGGGTTGCTTTTATTAGCTTGTATTCCTCCCGATATTTATTCCTAATCTCGTTTCTAATATCTAGGCAACACTATTTGTTACTAAAAAGTCCAATCACGTTTTTATTTTGGTTCTCAGCTAAATATGTTGCTTGAGTGGAGTTCGTCGTCGTGGATCTATTATTTTAATTATTTTATGAGTAATAACTTAATTAAATTATGCGATATGTTTAAAATATTTAGTAAGACAGGTAATATGTTAGAGATTATTCTAGTCTAGTCTATACTCTATAGTCGATCGAAAAGTAAGATTCCACCCTGCTCTTGTGGTTCAGTTGTTTTTTTCACATATCGATGTCTCTGATCACAAGCAGTTAGGATCTGGAAGACTTCCACATTTTGGTCGTTCAGTTTAGAAGAGGTCACAATACCATGAAATGGAAGGTTACCTCCTATAGTTCTACTGGATTAAGTCTCCCCGGGAGTTGAAAACGCAGGCATCTGCTGAAATTATAACAAAATATATTGGGAATCCGTATATATTTTGCTTATTTGTTACCTAGTGGCATCGATAATGCAGCTACCACTCGACCTGGCAACATCAATAGCATTGCAAAGCTGACTTACCCCTATAATCCAGACGTGACCGGACTAGAGAAGTTCCCCGCTCTATGCCACGGCCTACTGTCAAATTTCAAATATTTGAAATGTTCTGATAGCACCAATTGCATGATTTGTAGGGCTCGAGAAACCCCCATAGAAGAAAACTTGTTTGAGCTATGATTGTAGCCAGAGTCGTGGTCGCCTCGAGGAATTTGTACGTATTGTATCTTCTTTTCATTGCAGCCTCATTGCCTATAACATAACTTATCACGTAGCTTCGTAAGATGACACTGATATAATAACGATCTAATTACACCGAGTGTCATCTGATGAAGCTACAGTGATAGCAAAAGATGTTATGTTCTTTTCTTATATAGTGGAAAAGTTTTTATAATATACGAGATGGTCGTGATTCCTATTTTTTGTAAGTGTGTTTGTTAAATGACAGTCTGCCAGTCAGACTGTCAGACCAGTCATCACTTGTCGTATTCGGGTACTCTAATATTGGCTATTGGTGACCCCAGCATGTATTTGACCATGGGTTGTATTCTATTGTTGTGCCATTAATTCATTCACGTCTTTATCACCTGTTTCAATATTCCAAAAGCAGCTGCCTCAGTTCTTGAGCAGCTTCAGCTCTGGTTAGTAGTAATGAATTCATTCAATGTTTAAGTAAAATAGAAATAAAATAGATGCCTGGTTTAGGGTACATCTAAGTGATCTCAATAATTTATATTTATTATATCAGATAACGGTCTGGAAGTAAAATGAACCACCGGGTTCGCGATATCATTTTTACGACGGATAAGATGTCACTATGCCATTGAATCGATGATCACGTCCTTGTCGGTTTTTACCCTCGGATCCACCACTGTCTGACCGAAATTAAAACGATATTTTATATTCTCGCGACTGTGCTGGGACATACGATGGCGGCCGTGTGAGCGCGAATCAATAAAAACTGACATATTTTTCCAAGTGCAGCCGCCCCGCACTTGACGTCGCTTTGTCTGATGGCGCGGATGACTTTTCTAAGCAAATGTCGCTCTTGTAATGGTTGGACTTGGAAAGAAATTGATTGTAGATTAGCCACAGGCTATGAAACCGAGTGTGAATGAGGTTGTTTGCAAATAAAAGCATGGTATCTACTTTTAAACGATTGTATACAGCGATGTAATTCAGTTTGTAGGCTTTGAGTGATGATTTCCAAAAAATTATTTACAGCAAACGTTTGTATTGCGAGCAAATTACGCCAGGAAGACTGTTGCGCAACGATTTAATAGTGTATGCCGTCGATTGGCGTGTTGCGCAATCGTTTGAACAAAATCGGAAGAGTCCAAAACACGACAAACGAGAAGCATTACAAAACGAGTTGCAATCTCGCGAACAAATTTCAATTTTGAAGTACCGTGGCGGCGTCGACATCGAATAAACGCAATTGTAAAAACGGCTCCCAATGTATTCTGGAAAGAGTTAACAAGTATTGATGGCCAGTTACCCCTGTTGAATAGGAATATAAAAATTGCATGTTGAAAAGTAATGGTTTTAAAGGGCTCGTCAAGAAATTGAGGGAAATCGATCCAAACGCAGACGAGATAAACTTCGCCATTCTTTCATCCAAATTCGTTGGTTTGTCTTTCTTTTCCTCTGAACAGGATCAATGTCTAAAGCACCAGCAATTACAACGGCAAAACAAGCAGTTCCTAATGTCATATTAGGTATCACCACGACGCGACTGATGTTTGCGTTACATTATGCTTAGTGCACGGAGAACAACTATCTAGTTGTACAATGCGACTTTACACAACCTGTTGTATAGTGTATGGGTCCCTTTAATGTATCGATCGTTTCAACCGTCTCCACCATCCAAATATTCTCAAACAAGTGCAGACTAGAAAAATATGTCTACGAACTCGCTGCGCTGCGCATGGCCACGTCTCCACTAAGATAGCAGAGCGCACACACAAACAACAAATCCCTTTGATGTACCGACGTCAGTCGGAGCACGAACAAACGTTCGCGAATGCGCGTAATTGACGTCTCCACACAACAAATATTGAGTTTGAAAGTATTTGCTAACAAACACAAACATTTTGTGCGCTTGCGCCAACTGAAACAGTTTTTTCTCTCTGAAGTACTGCCTTCACTGGAACAGTGAATCATTTGTTTATTATCGCACCCGCACAAACCCTCTGGTAAAGAGGTCAACCTTTGAAGATCTGTCAATTTAAGTGTCAAGTGTCACTTTACGTTAATATATGCGTCCTATGATAACCAGCCGAATTGTGTTGTAGCTATTCCGCCTTAACTTACGTGGTAGGAAATGTGTTGTCAATTTGAACACATTATCTTAAGTCCCTGAGTCTAGGTATCACTCTGTAAACATCGTTGAGCTTCCTGTTTGCGCGAGCTCTAAAAATATTAAATCTTGATTAAAGTATAAGTTGATTATCCGAGTACTAATAATAAGGCATTTTCAATGAATAATTAAGAACGCTTCTGTATGCACCTAAATAATCGTAAGCACGCTTCATTAAAAATTCTATTAAAATCCACTTAGTATAATGAAAAATGTAATGAAACTTAACGATTTTTTATAGTCTTTTCTTAGAACGCTGTTAATACGCACCTATTGTTTACATTTACTGACTCTTGGTAGTGAATAAGGGTATAGGTTTATTTATATCGGATTGGCAACGGAGTCGATCTCAGCTAATATATTTGTGCTCACTTACACTGAAATCAATATATTTATTTACTACAATATTTAAATTCAAGAATGCATTCAAAAATACAAACCATGTTGGCATACAATACCAAAAACCCTACCACCGGGTACGCCGGCTTCTGCACGGTGATAATTTACATGATAGCGTTAGTTGTGTCTTTTGATTGAATATGTGTTCTCACCACGTGTATACAGGGTGTTATGGAAATGACGTATTATATTTAAACCGGCAATTCCTGAGATGGAAACAAATTGAAGAAAAATATTCAAAAATGGCGCTTTAATTTAATATGCCCAGTACATGACCTGACGTCAAACCAAAATTAAGCACGTGGTGACACTTGGAGAAAGATAAACAAAACAACATATGGCGGAAAACGTCAATGAATTTTGAGTTGTCACTCTTTAGAAAGTCAATAACCGTTTGACAGATTGGAAGTTGTTTATTTTTCAGGGTACATTATTATAAACTTTTACGTTCAGTTCAGTTCGCTGGGAAACAATCTCTATTGCTTTTGTGTAATCTGATAATAGGTGCATATCTTCAAAAAAACTAATTTGAAACTCGTGGGTGTCTGTGTGTTTCTTTAAGTGATTTAGTGTAATTTGTTCTGTTTCACTATGTACTTTTTCTCTCGACGATATGCCGGTTATGTTCCGAGATTGGAAATAAGAGGCCGAATGGGGTTTAGTGGGTATAAGCTTATTATGCAGTCCCACACTATCATCAGGGCGCGTGATGAGCATAAACCTCTTCCCATAGAAAAAAGAACTGAAGGTGTCTGTGCCCTGGATTCGTTACTCGTGTTGGCGGCCTGCATTTAATTTAAGTAAGATAAATATTTATTTTTATAAGAATCTAAAGTTTTACACTTTTCCACAGTTTGGCAACATTTCGCCAGAACATGTGTTTATTACACAGCTGGGCAGTGTAATATGATTGTGCCGAGGAGTGACCTGTGGGTTTATGGGTGATGTATACAGTAGATTTTATTTCGGTTCTTTTGTACATGACTATATAGTCAGTTTTGATTCCTGAGTAATGTCAAATGTTATTTACGTAATGCTGACTCATAAGGTTTAAGCTGGATTCATAGTGCATAAAAATTAAGCAGTAAGATATGGTTCCATTTTTTACGTTACGGCTTACTGAATGAGATTGTGAACGGGTTAAGACGTAAGCAGTAAGGACAAACCCGTTCACAATCTCATCCACGGCTACGGCATACGTTACAGTAACTATGAATCCAACTTAACCCTTGAAAACGTTGCTTGCAGGAATCAACGTCGATCAAAGAATTCATACTAGTTCAAGCAGGGGTCAAGCTGAGTCGAACCGCACTCTTAAATATTAATTCTCGCTTTCTTGACCGTCACACCATCCCCATCCCCAACACGTTAGGGCTCTTTTATCCCTAACTTTGATGTGCCCCAAGTTAATTAAAAACTTTGCGAAAATTTCTTTATCAGTGGCCGTGCCGAAAGCATTACTGATGGCTGAGCCGAAGATCAAACTTTTCGGCGACAAGTTACGTCTCCTCTACTTTGATTATCCAATTCATCCTTTCTTTTTCCTTAACTTTTCGTTACGGGCGTCGATATTTTATTTTTGAGGGTTCAGCCCTAACTCTTGTAAATAGGATATTTTTAATTAGGAAATCCCCTCCTTATGGCGGAGTAAAGTTTATGGGGCGTTCTGGCAGTATCTCAAAATGGAATTTTAAAGAAAATTGACTGTCTTCGACGTACCTGGATCCTTGTAGCCCGTCCGTCGCGTCGGGCGACATCGTAACCATAGGAATAAATAAACCCAGAATTAGCACCAATGTCGATGACGTGGCCTGGTGAAAATCGCCAATATCTAAGCATAAATTAAGCCCACAGCGTTAAATGACAGTGAACAGCAGCCCGGTGAGACTGCGTAAGAAGGATGGAAGTGATGCTAAGCCTACTCTGCTCCATGCGCTCACAAGTAAACTACGTTAATCTTTATATATTAGTATGCATTAAGTGTCAATATCAGACTTACGTCGTTATATCTGGAAGCCATAAAGTGGGCGTGGTTAATGAAGGCGATTTTTCTTGGCCATATTTGTCTCACTTTACCGAATCGGGAAAGGTTGATGCAGACAGAGACAGACATAAAATGCGAACAGGCCGAGTTGTTAAATAATTTTTCAAGTCAATTTTCTTCGTCTGGCATGGAATATAATCAAGCAACATATGAATGATATGTAAAGTAAATGAAAATGGCGAAAGCGAAGCGTCGTTAAATTCTAAAATAATTTTTAATTTTCTAATCTTTTCACGAGAAACGTCGTTTCCTTTTTGGTGCAAGTCATCTTCACTGAGAGTAAGCATCAATAATAATTTCTTTTCATAAATCATATGGGGCCCAAAAATATGCTCGGACTTGAAGCCTGAAATATTTGCTAGGACCTAGAGCCCAGTTGAAGATGGTAAACTATTTTATGTAAATTATGATTTACTTCCTATTTTTTAATAAAACTACTTACAAGCTTATTTCCGAAGATTAATTTTTCATTTGTAGTTACGTTACTAGTTTAATAAATGATATAAGAGTGTGTAAGGATTATTTTAAAGTGATATTTACAGCTTAAAACATGTCCGAATCCTAATATTTGATTTTCACCACTTAGTACATCAAATAAAAGGGTTGTGAATGTTTTTTGTTCGTTAAATGTCACTTTAAAATATTGACAGTAATAAAAATTTGGACAAAAGTGACATTTGAAAAGCACGTGCGTTTGTCAGCTGATGCCATACTTAATGGATGCAGGGTTTGTTCGTTTGTTCATGCCTGCTTCGATTTTTTAACTTGGCTGTTTCTCTTCTTCCTGTTTATAAGTATTCGTTGGTGAACAGTATAGGTTTATTTAGTATATGCCATAACTTCAGTAGGTTGTTTATGCCCCCGTCCCCCTCCGTACGAATCTACGTTCTTGTATTTTTCTAACAAAAAGCTTTAAATCTTGACATTTTATTTTCGCCTCATCGAACAGCGGATAATCCCCGACCCCAAGTTTTCGAGCACTTTGATTGAAATTTAATTTAGGACTAGGCAAAAAGAACAGAAAATTTTAATGATGCCGCCTCGGTGCCGGTGTATTTTATAATGAGTTTTTATTCCCTTTTCATTATTACTTCTTTATTAATTTAAAGGGCTTTAGCGAGCGCTAAGCTACTCTCGGGCTGTCAAGTGTCGAGAAATTTTCATCTTATCGACGACTACGTTTGTTTTTGGCTTTTGGTGCTATTGACACTGCATCGAGCTGAATAAATACCAATTAAAATTTCTTTTGTGGAATATTTTTTTTTATATAAAATTTAAATTTGTTCACTACAGGGTGTTGAATTTTTATTTTTTAAACGATTATTTTTTAATATCTCCGAAAGTTCTTTAGATATTATATTCAATTTTTAGTATGTGTTAATAGGATATAGAACCACAAATTTTAGTAGTAGTCGCTCCAAACATGTCCTCTGATTTTTTTTACAAAAAAGATGGTACGCCACTGATATTTCTCCATGTGGATATTTTTTCTGATTAGCCTGGTCAATTCTACATGAAAACTGTCTCTTGAGTTTTTTATCGTCAGACGCACCGTTCTTGATTAAAACCACTAAATTCTTATTGAAACTCATTATTATTAACATTGATAAAATAATTAATGAGAAATTTTTTTTATAAAAATTGTTGGAATGGGCAATTCGATGCGAAGACGGGCGGGACGCATGCCTTTTAAGTAAAGGTGGCCATTTCCAATAATTTTTATAAAACAAAATTTATCATTAATTATTTTATCAATGTTAATTATAAGTAATGAGTTTCAATATGAATTTAGTGGTTTCAAGAGACAATTTTCATGTAGAATTGACCAGGCTAATCAAAAAAAAGATCTAAATGGAAAAATGTCAGTGGCATTGCGCATGACATCTGACGATCAGCTTTGTTTACATGCGCGAGGCCATAAATTTGCCTATTTTACATATTTGATAAAGCCATATTCAAATTATTATTACAACAAATATAATTGCATCAATCAATTTTATGCTTACCCTGTTTGGATAATTGTAAAAATAAATCGGTACTTATTAGGGGATCCAATCCCGTTACATATTCCCATCCCGGGATTTCGAGATTGCCATTCTTGTATCTCGGGATCCCGGGATTAAAATGAACTAAAAAGTCTTTTTTTCAATTTTATTGATTGAAATCAGATAAAAACAACATAAAATAAAATTCATTTACACGTAAACAGGCATTAATTGCCGTATCAAAAAGATAAGTTGGGTACATAATTAAGAAAAACAAACAAAAATGCTGGTTAAATGACATCTATCTCTAAATATTACTTTTTTTCTTTAAGAAAATAAAGCAAAAAAATTAAATTTTTCAACTTAGTTAAAATTAATCCTGCGGCAGAGGGACATCTTTCAGCTTCTACGCTGTTTGGAGGTATGGTGCACATGATATCGTATGCTAGCTGGAGATTGGGTCCACGTTGGCCTCCATTTTGAAACCTTTCCATTTCCTGTTGGAACAACTTTACTTCCAAAGTTTGATTTTTGGAAACTAATGTAGGCAACACCTGTTTCTGTAATGCTTGATTTAGTTGTTCTGCTAATGACAATGTTTTTTCTTGTGTTTCTTCAAGAGTAAATATTCTGGCAAGTGGTATATCATCTTCGTCATCGGAGCTAATCGATGTTTCTGGAGCTGAAAGTTTATAGTTTTGAAGGTGTTCCAGTAGAGTTCTAATTCTTGTTTCACGTATTTTGGCTTTAATGGCTGAAATAAGTTGTTAGTTTCTTTTTGAGTGGGGTCTTGTAAGTAACGTAAAACCCCTCTCGATAGAAGTCTTCAGGTCCCTTACTCAAAGGTGATGGATGTTTGTCCTCCTCATCAATGTTCCAACATCCCAAGTTACTCCGAGAGATTGATCGGGTTTATTTGGGTATTTTATGCATTAAAATGTAATATTTTAACTCTAAAATGAATTTTTTCAACACGCGTGTGATATAAGACACTTTCTAGGCAAGTTAGTCGTGCTTCTATTATTTCAATTACATGGCAACGTTGTAAATAAATTGATGCTGTACGTTTTCTCAATTATTCCCCAGCGATTCACCACAAAGCTTTTTAAAACACTACAAGGCGCAACAAAACGACGGAACGCATTACGTCATCGAGACTATATTGAGGGACACCCCATTAGACTAGTCGTTACTAAGTGTATAATAGATCCCCCGCCGCAAAACCACCCTTTTTGAGGTTACAAATTGCGATCGGGAAACAAAGCAGCGTTCCATCATCATGGATGTTTTGTCTGAAAATGACACGGAACTATGGTGCTAATGGATACTGAAAAACACGGCTGCTGAATTGTCTGAAGGCATTGCGAAAAATATCAATGTTTTATCCCTACTCATCTGAAAATACCAAATATTTGCGATTTTAAATACATAGGTCGAAATATTTCCGAAAAGAGCAAACAAACAACTCTTCGCGGGTTATTTTTATTCGGTTTCGTTATAATAGTTTTGTGCAAGTATTGTGATTTCCTGCATTTGTGGTTTTCTTGCCATTTTTAACGGGTCTTTAGTCAAGTTTATTGTTTTGTTGGTATTCGCAAGTCAATATGGAAATGGATACCATAGAAGAAATTTTAAATTCGTGGGGTATAACTGCAGATATTGGAAATCAATCGGGAACAGCCATATACATATATATAACCATTATATTGCTAATGCCATCTGCAATGATGTCCCCGCTATGGGCATCGAACGGGTAATAGTGAGTTTGCGCAGTTTGGAAATTTCCTTGTGAAAGTAAACATTCGACTGGATCGGATTTCAACTTTTTTAATGTAAATTTCACTGGTTAGTTAGGAAAAATATTGCAATCAAAACTTCGATTAGTTCGATTTAAGACAGCGTTCCATGCATACGATTTCTGATGATATGATAATCCGACGGTGATTGGTGTGAACTTTTGGTGCCAAATTCCGTCCGAATATTTGTAACAATCGACACGATGAGCTTTATTTTACGTTCACCCGACGTCGTAACCTCACTTTTATCTAAACCAAAAATTAAGAATGAATTACTATAGTGGGAATTATTATCAGCTACTTAATAATAATAACTTTATTCAGAAATTATGGCTTTACAAAATTATATGATTTCTCAAACAGTTATACAATATACAAAATATGTGTGTTATGGTACCTAAGTAACATGTTTACTTGTATGTACCAGATTGTACTAATTCACCAAATTAAAAATACCTCAATTTTAAGGTTAGGTAGTGACCACATATATATTATATTGTATACGAGTGACACTCTCTCCTTTTTTACAAGCTTTTTAGTGAAATTCGGTTCCGAAGATCCGATAATGTGATGTAAATGTATATACGAAAATATTTTGCTTCAGGGTGTTATGAAAATTCATTTCCATAACACCCTGTATGTACATACCTGAAATAGTTTATACCTGGTATTGATCCACGACTTTTGCAAAAAAGCACCATGCACTTGTGCCCTTTCATCTTAAACAAAACAAGCCACTAACCTATCAAACAGCCAATCACCACAAATTAAAAACTCCTTCACAAAAATTGTTGTTAGGTAATGAAAGTTTATAATCACCAATATACCGACAACAGTGTGGATGAACCACTTTTTATTCTGTAATTTGAAAAAGCATCCAGAACCAAAGATGGCGACTAATAACAACAAACAAATAATGTCGGGCCGGCTCTGACGCGATCGATAAAATTTCCAACCTACTGGGCAAACTCAATAGTACCAGGCCATCTCCCATAGCGTGGACACTTTTTGTGTTTTTTTGGACGTTCGTATTGGCAATATAATGGTTATATATGTGGGAACAACACAGTTTTTGAGTAGTTCTACACAAATATGGTTATTTTAACTCAAACGCTGCCAAGCCACATTGATTTTAGCACGAACAAGAACTAGGCTGCGTTGGCTCTGCCGGAATCTCGTTCAAGTTACTGCATAAGTGGTGTTCCACAGGGAAACCATTTGGGCCCATATTTGTTTAACATCATTATGACAATGATCTGCTTCGGGAAACCCTGTTTTTAGTTTTTTTTTTACAAATTACTTATATTTATTCAAAATGTATACTTTTATTAATTCTAAAGTACAACAACTGGTCTGATCCGTCTAATATTTAATTTATGTTTATCGCGAATACCCAATTAAGTGCGCCGGCTTCCCTCCCTTTTCGGCATAAAATATAAATCCCTGCTACTCATTGCAATATTCATCTCTCTTAAAATGTCACAATTACGCGCGACTAAAAATTTCGTAAAACGAACAACCACCGAAATTAATTAATCATTTACACGGGAAACGGCGGCCCTCTCCACGGAATTTGCCTTCTCTTTGGGCACCCTTAAAATATTGTTCGGCCAGTGTCGTCCGTCGAATGAGAATCACAAGAGCATTGATGTTGACAGAAAACATTTTTTTTAAGCACGTTTACAGTGGGATTTTGTTAACTGCAGCAACATGCTTAATCAATCTGTCAATCGATAATTCATTATTTGATTAGTATTACCTAAACCTAAAGTGACAGTAAATTGATTTTTAATCCTTTAGTGCAAACGGCATTGACGTCATCAAACTTTGGGTTTCTTCTATGATTGGTCGGACGTAGACACGCCACGCAGTTACGAGAAAATGTCTGACAACGGATGTATATTGCTGCATTGGTGGCAGCGTTAGTTTAAGTACCTGAACTATTCTAAGCGAAGCTACATATTACATATTCTAATATACAGTGAAATCTCTCATAACGGACAACTCTAATAAGCGGACATCTCTATTAAGCGGACATTTTTTCATAGTCCGGAACTAGGTATATGAAATTCCATGAAAATGAACCTCTCTTGGGCGGACGCGGACAGGCTGATTTACATATACATACAGAGAGTGCGAAAACCCTCCTTTAAACAGACATACAATTTTTTAAAGTATTTAGGAGACGAATAAGTACGGTGCAACTGGTACTTCGCCGAATGAAAGTATGTGTGATTCCCCGACAGCAGTCCGCCGTTTATTTGTGAGTTGTAAGGTTAAAATCGTAAACAATGGCACAAAAATGTCCCGTTTTGAATCTGAAGGAGAATATTGACGTTGTGGAAGTTTGTAATTTGATAACAATGATTTGGGCGAGTTCATTAACATTGATAGCAATGTGCTATTAGAAGATGATAGTGACTCCATTCCTACCGATTATGTAGTCCAAACTGAAACCACATCACTATCTGACGACTCTGATGAAGAAGTTGAATGCAGTAACAAACAAATGTCATCAATTATCAACAAGCCATTAGTATGGTAAAGGAATTATAAGAGTATGCAAAGAATAGAGGTGACTCTACAGCAATGGAATTGTTTTCAGACTTACATTTTCTAGATTGCAAGTATAAAACGCAAACACGTGAAATTACGTTATTAGATTTTTTTAGTACTACATCCTAACTAAAACTAATGTATTTTTGTTATGTTGTGTTTATTTGTACATACATATACATAGTAATAATTTGGCATTTAATAACAAATTTCCCATGGGCGGACACCTCTATTAGGAGGACACATTTAGACGGCCCCGTGTCCTCCTAAGAGAGGTTTCACTGTAGTTTCCTGGATAAAAATTTTTTTTTTGAAATCTCGAATTGTGACGAAAAAGGCAATTCTAGCGAACATTTCCTAATGTTCAAAACGAAAAATGAAGGTAGTTTGCTCTTAGATAGAATCAATATCTAAATTTTCTAATGACAAATCTTAATTTTTTGACCAGCAAATTTTTTTTTATAAAGAATGACTTTTTGTCGAAAAATTAAAAATTAGGTCCATTTGTGGTATAGGTACCCTCATTCCGGGACACCCTGTACGTAAATGAACATGTTTAGCAACTCTATTATCTAATAAATTATGGTACGCTACTGTCGGACCCCAGCATTCGGCCGCCATCACCTTTGCCTGTTCGAATCGTGTGGTGGCAAAACGGGGATGGAAAAGAATTACTTTGCGAGGGGTAGATTATCATCCCTTTTGGCAAACACAGGCAGGTCAATGCCTATAAAGTTGAGGGCTGCCTCACAGATGTACCTAAGCGTAACACTACTCAATTAAAGATGAAATCGAAGGGTAAAGGGATGTAGGGCGGGATAATGTCCGTCCATGGCCAAAAATTCATCTTCATGCGGATATAGGTTACTATACTTCTCAAATAAAATTATAACCTCTGTGGTTGCCTTGCCCTTGCCTTAAGAGCGGTATTGGAAATACTATAGGAAATTCCAGATATTTAAAGTAAACAATTGTTTAAGGGATAGATCATACAGTGTCACACAAAAAGTCCATATCATAGATATTTTTTTGCCTAATTTGATAAGAAATATTTGGACTTTACTAATTTGCCCAAAAACAATTAATTAATAAATAGACAGAATTGTTTTTATTCTGTAAGAATCATACAAAGTTTTAAACAGTAATCAATGATGCTAAGTCTGTACTGAGAGTCCTAAATATACCGCCTGAATTTGAAATCGAAAAGTATAATATTAATTATATTGAATGAATTTGTCATGTGTACCTATTAAGTAAAAATATTGTACTAAAAATGTGTATTTTTTAAATTTTCTACTCGTAAAGTTATTTATCAACAACAACAAATCCGAACAAACCCCAACAACATCAAATTCCAATGTCTTATGAAAAACCCCTTGGCAACGCTGTACGCACGTGCTACCGATTATGGGTACTGCCTGTGTAACCCTGAAGTTTAGGATTTTCATTAATTTTTTCGGACACAGTGTTTGTGTTTATTCTCTACTGCGTTTGTTATCTATTGTATTTTTGAATTAATATTTAGTGTTGTATCGAACTAGAACTATTTATTAGGCATCTACAATGGTTCTTCAGTGCGTGGTGTGTAAGAAATTCGACTATTTTAACCCCGGATTAATATGAGATGAGATCAATGTGTGGTAACATAATGCTGTCTTTTTTTAAATGGGACACTCATAAATGCCTAAAGTTTTATTTCATTTGGTTATGTAGTAGATACTGTGAATATAATAGCGTTTATCTATTTTATACACGGTGTTCATAATTAGGTTTCAAACACCACACATTTCAAAATAATTTTTCTCCAGATTTTCAAATGGAACATCCTGTATATTATTTGGCTATTGGATGTAGAATGCATACGCATTCTTTTTTTGTAATGGAAGCATATAAGTTGTTTCCAGCCGTTTTCGAAATAATTGCAAATATCATAAATTATGTTGTTTAAATACAGTTTTTATTATTAAAATTAAGTATAGGCGACTAGATTAAGAATTATAAACAACAGTAAATGTTCAAAATGCCTACCATATTGATCTGAGTACAAGTTAATACGCTCTTCAAATGATCTATTTACATTCCTCAATATTACAAAATTATTTTGAAATGTGTCGTATTTGAAACCTAATTATGAACACCCTGTATAAAATAGATAAACGCTATTATATTCACCGTATCTCTAGACCCTTTGTCTTAAATTCCACCTAATGCCTTGGTTAAAAAAGTTATTTAGGTAGATTTTTTAAATTTTGTTCTACGACTCCAAAACTTTTTTTTTTAATTTTTAATTTCTTACTCTTAAACTGCATAACCAAATGAAATAAAACTTTAGGCATTTATAAAGGACACTAATACGAACCTAATTATGTAATAAAATACTGAGTGTCCCATTTAAAAAAAGACAGCATTATGTTACCACACATTTTTGGGCCACCCTGTATAATTAAAAATATTTTCCTGAAATGCACCCTATAATACAGTATATACTGGCATATGAATGAAATCCCTAAGTTAATTCATATAGGAGCTATGGAAGCCTGACACACTATTGCAGGACCTTGTAAGTACATATAAAAAATATTTATTTATTTTATTTATTTAACATTCTAATTTAATACATAATCAATATAAAATTAGTTTTAAATCCATATTATAATCTTGTAAAAGTAATACGATTGGCCAAATTAAACATTACGTTGATAAAATTTTAATATTCCCATTATTTTCTCCCCCCCTTAACTAAAAATCTCTTAAATATTGTTGCAATAACAAAAAAGCCCATTATTTTTTAAGGGGTTGTCTGTTCGTTCTCATTACAAACACAAAATAAGGGTAGCGAGGTGACAAAAAGTGCTGTTCGGAGACCGCTGGGGTGGCTGAGGGACAAGGGTGGTATCCAGTGGCGTATCTGTTTTATTTCAATTAAGTAACCGTATAATTAAATAGCAATGTATGGAAAAATTATTATTTCCCAGATCACCCGATGATACCTTATACAATAAGGGCGTATTTAGTCTACACAGTAGCACTCAAAATACTATTTCAGATTGAATGGTACTACCAAGAAAAGGAAGCCTTTTCCATTGATAGGATGCAACCACCTGCAGACCGGTTTCGAACCCTTTTCTTCTCGTCAGTACATACCTATCATCAGAGACGACTTATAATACTTCACGCTGTATTATCAACGGTAGTCGAGAAAATACAGAGCGCAGCGCCATCTGGACTCTCGACTACCGTTGATAATACCGCGTGAAGTATTAGAACTATTCTCTGATGATAGGTAGGTATGTATGTACACCTATCCTGCACTGACGAGAACAAAGGAGTTCGAAACCGGTATGCAGGTGGTTGCATCCTATCAATGGAATAGGCTTCCTTTTCTTGGTAGTACCATTCAATCTGAAATAGTATTTTAATGTGCTACTGTGTAGACTAAATACGCCCTTATTGTATAAGGTATCATCGGGTGGTCTGGGAAATAATAATTTTTCCATACATTGGTATTTGATATTATTATCACCTGAAAAGTATAGACTTGTTTTGAAAAAACAATCTTTATTTTAAGACAATAATGTACATTCACCTGAATGCTATACTCTAATCAGTGCCTGATAGCACTGGCCTCGAGCATCAAGAAGTAATAAATTCACAATGCTGGACGTATCCTAATTAAATCCCTAAATACAATTTCAATCGTTTAACAAATTGACATAATTTTCTAAGTCTCTAATGTCCTCTGGTATTTTATTATAAGCCTTAGCCGCTCTTACTATTGGGTTACATTTGTCCTGGTAGTTACACAATATATATTATTTTGAGATCTAGTTTCGTGACTGTGTATGTTATTGGACAATAAGATGTCTATATTACATCTTTGGTTATTTTTTAAAACTTTATAAACTAAGTTTACCTGTTCTAATTCTAGAAGCATCTCCAATTTTGGTATTTTCAACTCTCTATATAAAGTTTCTGAACTTGTCAACCAATCATAATTAAAGAGAATTTTTAATTCTTTATTTTGGAGTAGGTACTTGGACTGCGTTAAAATTAGTTTTCCCACATGTTCCCCATATTGGCATTAGATATCTAAAGTGTGACGGGAAGAAGGCATTGTACACTATCAATTTAGTTTTATTGGCAAGATAGTTCCGACATTCTTATTCTTACCGTATAATTGTTTAAAAGATTTGGGAAATCCCCTTAGGGATGTCATTTTGCAATTTTTTCTGCTCTTATTGTAACTTTCTAACTCGGTTTTAACTCTGCATCGATTGCATCGACATTAACAAGCTGATTAAGTCTCTTTTCGTCACTCTCGGCGATCTTCCTAATTGGAAAAATGAATACACTTCAAATAATATAAACTCTGTTTGTTTATATTTAAATCCTCGATATGACGACCACTTGTCCTGTCTTGACCTGTTACCGGCACGCCCATGGATAAGTTAACGGGATCCGAGAAATCGACAAGGATCCAAGAGGATCGACAGCCCTACGAATTGAATACTGACGCAAATTACAAGGGGGAACTGAGCCATATTATGTTACGAAATCATGCCAATTACCGGACCGAACCCGATTTTAGCAAGGCCCTTCTGGCGCTCCGAATGACATTAGGGGTTAATTTTAACGATGGACGAAAAATAGCTCGTAGTTAGATGGCGGTTGAAAGGATTTGCGGAACTTGATTGTGTTTAATGAGGTGTATACAAGTATAACATTATCAAGTTTCGTACTGAGGATATGTCAAAAGGGATGTTGAAATCGGGTAAATTGAGTTAGCTCCAAAAGAGTTCTTGAGAACTACAAATCAAATAGTGTACCGGGTTGTCGCAAAGTTTTGAGCTAAAAAACGTTATTACGAAATCAACCGGAAATTATTTTCCAGTTCCTAAATTTATCGCTAGAGTGCGTTCAACTTATGTCTAAGAAGATTATCGGTTATTTATCGATAATATGCCTAATAAAGTTAGGATATCATTTAACTGGTTTGCAAAATATTCTTATTTTTACAGAAAAATGTAATCGATCAGCCAAAATGGCTAGTTGGTCAGCAACTTATGGACAGCAAACATTTCTGAATCGGTCAGTAATTAATGTCATACTAGAGTGCTCTAAATTATTTTGCTACGCAAATTAAATATATAAGCTGCTATGAGCGATCCACTTTTAAACAGATATTAGTAAGCAATCAGCGGGTAAGCAAAATATTTAATCTTTCTCATCAAAAAAAAAACGCAATAAAACGTGAAATAGTGACAGTGCCCTGGGAAAACAAGTGAAAACCCGCCCCCGCTACGCCTTGCCGCCCACAATAACGAACTTTGCCGATTATTCAAAACAATCGCAGTCCAATGATTTATATTGATAACCATTCTTTTAATATGCAAACCTCTGAAGTAAACTGCTTCTAGACATGTTTTTTTCTACTGACCAATTGTAAAATCTTGCTGACCAAGTAATCATTTCGCTGCTCGACTGTTAATTAAGCGAACACATGATATTATAAGCGGACTGATATCGGTAAAATTGTTGACAATTTGTAGCATTTTTTGCAGAACAAGTGTGATGATAGTACTGATTTTTATTTATTGCAAGCAAAATCTTTTTATGCTGACCAAATGATTTAATGGCTATTTTTTGTTGCGAACCAATTTTAATAATGGCTAACCATTTAAGTACTTCTCATAAAGTTATATCAAAAATTAAGTGTTGTATACGTTGAAATTTACATATTTTTTTTAATTTTTTTTTTATGATCAAACACAATATATAACTTCAGTTTGCTTTAACCACATTCGAAAAACTTGGTTTGTTCGAATCCGATACATTGACCCGTTTTCAAATTATGGCTTATTTTCGAAAATAAACTTTGACTTTCAACACCCTGTATTACTATAACGAGGAACCTTTCGAAAAAACTTATCGAACTTAATGGGTCTAGTTTGATGTTTACTATCTCCAGTTGCTCTAAGGCCCAGAAGCTATGGGACACCCTGTATATAATAATGAAAAAGTAGAGTGTGTCCCATTTTCGACACTTTTATAGGGTATATCCGTAATTGTTAGTGCTATAAAAAAAGTAATGTAGGTGTCATGTGCTCTTTTTGGGTCAAACTTAAAATGATAAAATGAAAAAGAGATACAGAAAAATGTTTTATACAGAAGTTTCTTTATATTGATTGTTGAATAATCTGCCGTTTTCAGAATAAGTATACGGGGTCAGGTAAAAAAGTTATCGGACCTAACCTCATTTTTTTAAATGGAACACCCTGCATATTTTAATTTAAAAAGATACTATTTTAAATTATCCTTTCAAATATATAACACACCATGGATGATATTAGTTTCCTAGACGATTTATTAAACTTTATTACTTTAAACCACAGTAGACATCAAACAAAAGATAATATCCTAGAAGCAACTATGTTGACTATTAACATTTAACGTCAGTTTCAGTTTCATATATTCATTTGTGAAAATGACATCAATATTTTGAAAAATTTGATATGATCAGTTTATATTGATAGTGGAAAAAACGAAGATATGGAGCAAAATGTATATTTTGCGCGCTATCCGGAAAGACAGTAGCCATTTAAGGACATATTCCGAACATTTGCGATGATTCCCGTTATTTTTTCCCTTAATCTGAATCCTTTATTTCGTTTCAAAGTAATAGTTTAAATAACTCGCCTAGGAAACCAATATCATCCATGATGTGTTATATATTTGCAAAGAGAATTTAAAATGCTATCTTTTTAGATTAAAATACATAGGGTGTTCCATATAAAAAAATGAGGTTAGGTCCGATAACTTTTTTACCTGACCCCGTATACTTATTCTGAAAACGGCAGATTGTTCAACAATCAATATAAAGAAACTTCTGTATAAAACATTTTTCTGTATCTCTTTTAATTAAGAAAATATAGGGTAATTTTAAAACTGTAAATTTTTTGATTTCCCCCGTATCTCTTAAGCGAGCGAAAATTTTCAAATTTTGATTTTACCATTTTAAGTTTGCACAAACAGAGCACATGACACCTACATTACTTTTAAGTGTCGAAAATGGGACACTGTACAGCGCATTGATGCATCGAACAAACTCCAGGTGATCGCTGGATGAAAAGTGCGGTTATTCGTTTTTTTTAATAAATGAAAATATATCGTGTGAATATCCCGCTGTTTGTTCGATTAAATCCGAATAATGTAAAATACGTGCCGTGTGAACTCAGCCTTAGTTTGCTGATTGTCTTCACAATAACTTTTAAATGCATTATTCGCATATTTCGATTAATATTAATATTAACGCTAGCGGAATGTCTCATTCTCTATGTTGTTATTACATATTCGAATCTTACTTGTGTTTCCATAAAGAAATTTTACATAAATCACTAAACCACAAAAAAGTAAATCGACAAGAATAATTAAGTTAATAAAGCGCGAAAAAAAGAAAATTAAATTATAAGTGTTTATGAAGTTCGCGTTTCGTTAACTTTTAATCGAATAATAAATGAGTGGAAAAGTTCGAGATGAACTTTAAAATATTCTGGATATTGGCCAAACTTGCGGACGTAAATTGGCGTTGTAACCGGTGCCCAGTGTGGCAAGTAAATGAAATGGGACAAAAGTGTTAAAACGTTAAATATGATTAATACATGCGTTTGTTGGTCGGTTAAAGACGGGGGTCGGGTGAGTGTTCTGGCTTATTGTGCACCCCAATCTTGTCAGAAAATATTTGTTCCTTCTACGAGGCCCAATATCCTTCTACCGAGTCTGTCATGCGGGAGCGCTTCGCAGCTGTGTATGATTTGGAGGGCATTTTCATCTTCTTACGGTATGTACACACCGAAAAAACATACAAGAACAAACATTCGTTCTTGTTCACCTTCTATGTCTGTGTTCATTGTTCGCTTTTCTGTCTAAAATAGACACAAGCAAACATTTGTTCACTCTTGTTCCACTAGGTAGATCACTTTTTTCTGTACGAATAGACAATAGTAATTATGGATGACCATGAACAAAATCTATTTGCGAGTGCGGCGTTTATTATCTTGTGTGGTTTACTGAAAAATAATAAAAAAAGAAGAAAAAGGCGTTTGGTGGCAAACATCTTTATTCAGAAGTAGAGAGATATAGAGACCAATGAACAAAAACCAGAAATAGGAACAAAAACAAGACCAATTAACAGTTATTTCAAATTAAATAATAATTTTAGAATTTTTAATACAATAATTGTGTAGATCTTTACCTTTCGTAGCACAAACTTAAATTAAAAGAATATTCCGTCCACACGAAAACTAGATAAACAAAATTTATCTTTGATGTACCGACGTCTCCTCGAACATTTGTGAACAAGAACAAACAAACGTTTGTTCGCTATATTTACCGTCCACACAGAACAAAAACATTTGTTCGCTGATGTTTGTTCTTGTATGTTTTTTCGGTGTGACTTTAGGAGTAACATTCCATGGATATAGTCATGGCAGGACACGCAATCCCACTGTCTTCATCTATTAATTTGCTGGGCGTCATTCTGGGAGGACATACTATGTCTTGGCATAACCACATTGTGGCAATCGTCAAGATAGCTTCTCAGAAACTTGGTGTACTCCGAACCAAAAAGCTGTACACACCTCAACAACTTTTGACACTATACAAAGCCCAGATTCGACCATCACTAGAGTACTGCTCTCATGTCTGGAGCTCTGCACCCAAACATACTCTTCGGCTACTGGATTCCATCGAAAGGAGAGCCATTCGTCTAATCGAAGACCACGAGCTGACGAAGAGCCTCGACAGCCTAGAACACCCAAGGCAGGTTGGGGATTTGACTCTCTTTTACAGATATTTTCATGGGAAGTGCTCGGCTGACCTTGCCCTCTTAATTCCGCCCAGAGCGGCGAATAGCAGAAATACACGACGAACCACGGCCGTTCCATACCAACTTCATTATTTAAGAATTCTTTCATCTGGAGGACTTCATCCTTATGAAACGACCTTCCCGAGCTCGTTTTTCCCAACGAATATAACCTCCAACGATTCAAAACCAATGTGAATCGCTTTATTCGCACACGCACCACTCACAGAGTGCCCTAAAGGATTTTGTGCTTGTATTTGATCATAAAGAAGAGCGGAAGGAGTTTAAACGGAATGATCCATAATTTTGGCCAGAATTTCTGCCAAATACTCCATAGTGCGGCGGCGCTTTTCTTATGAAAGATAACTGAGTAACGCTCGAACTAATGATTGCTAATTGACACACCTTATTACTTTCCACACTTGTAAACAATATTTCTGGGTTATTTTTAAAAATTCTAGCCTACTTGTGAAATAATTCAAGCTTAAGTTATTTCTGTACAAGAGGTTTAAATTCCTTTGGCAGCGTTATTAATATGCTTTAAGTTTCTGGTCTATCAACAATGCCTGTGAATGAGAATAACAATTATACAAGCCGTTCATTAAATTTCTATTACTTCCATCAATTTCTGAATCGATTCACAGAAAGACAAATTGTATAAGGGGTGTTCTGTTCTAATAATGCATCAGGAGTGCGGGCAAAAAAAATTCTGGGTTTAACATCGTTGTCACTTATTATTAAATTTTAATTTAATAGTCTCTTATTGAGAAAATCCAAAAATTACATTTTCGCATTTAAAATAATCTGTAAAAGTATATAAGCAACCAATATTCTATTATAGTTTCAATATTATTAAAACTTTCTTTTCATACTGTTTATTTTGATATTTAAATGCAAAATAATATATTTCTTTGATTAAAGTACTTTTAATCTAAAAATATGGCAACATCATGCGTTGTCGATGGTCACACATCTGTAGACTTAACGGCTTCTATCATTCTGTATTAAAATGTTTTTCGACTGTGCCATTAGAGACCACTTTACCTGAAATTCAAATTTCATTTTTGGCATATCTTTTTGTATAACAGAAAAGTTTTGGACGTGCATTGTGTTGTGAATACTGTATTCACCTGAAGACGACTGGAGATACTTACCAGTTGAAACGTTGTGATATATAACAAATAAAGACAATGCAAGTCCAAAACTTTTCTGTTATTCAAGAAACACCATTGTCTACAACCTTCAAACAGACAATATCTTTTTGTGTTGACAGTTATTGAAAAAAGACATGGCATTAAAAAAAGATTACCTAATAAAAATGGTACTCTTTATTACAACAATTTTTGTTAGCGGTAAAATCAGTTTTTCAAATGGAAGCAAAAATAAAAGTATTTAGTATTCGACTTCTTGGCATATGACTTACTATCTTTATTTTAGAATTAACTCTCCAAGTATAATGATGCATTATCCTAACACCCTGTATATGTCGGTATATTTGACGTTTTCGAGATGGTTGACATAACTAGGTTGATTTATATCTGGTTGGCAACAGATAAAGCAGTGGGATTCAACGAATACTTATAACCAGGAAGAAGACAAACTGCCATGTTAAATAATCGAAGCAGGCATGATACGGCGACATCCATTATGCCTGGCGCGCACGTGCTTTTCAAATGTCACTTTTGTCAAAATTTTTATTACTGTCAATATTTTAAAGTGACATTTAAGCAAAGAAAACATCAAAACCCTTTCATTTGATTTACTAGAGAAAATCAAATATTAGGATTTTGACATAGGTTTTCAGCTGTAAATATCGCTTTAAAATTGTCCTTACATACTATTATTACTGAACTAGTAACGAAATTAGAAATAAAGAATTCAGAGATTGAAGGTTGTAATTAGTTTTATTAAAAAATAGGAAATAAATCATAATTTACATAAAATATTTTACCATCTTCAACTTCAAACAAATCAAGGTAAATACAATACTATATGTACAGCTACTAACCAAGTAAATATATGCACCATCATTGTGATTATGGGCTTCCAATTTGTTTGTTTCGTAGCATACTCCTGGACGTGCGGAAAAAGGACGTTGAACCCTTTTTTGTCGGTGCGCCGGTCAGAACTTCCGCACGTGATTGGAGCGTGTCGACCGAATACGGCAACAGTGATATACTTTTAAAATAAAAAATTATAATATAACGTGGTATATGGCTCTCACATAAAGATGGGGCAGAAATTCCAGTCGAGAACTTAAGATCTTAAAAGAGCGTTCTGTAGCTTCGGAACTTATACTTTCTCTCATCTTTGTGTTTTGTTTAGAAATAATAGGTGAGATCAAAATTAATAAAATATTAAATGTCTCCGAATTCATACGTAGATGATTCTTAAAATCGTCCGGAAAATTTTGTCTTAGTTCATTTAATAGTAGCATGTGGTCATATTTCTTCCGATCCTCCGTCCACCTCTTTTCCCATATTGTTCTTTTTGTTTCGTCCATCAAATTTATATGTATGGCCATGCAAAGGGCCACTTTTAACTTTACTTTTTTTCCTAATCTTGTACATTTTGCATCAAAACCGTCGTCAAAACATTTTAAAAATTCTAAAATGCCACGAGCCGCGAAAATCACCTGCGAGAGCCAACGGTTTTCGATTTACACTTTTTCCTCACACGTTCATTCGCCTAGGCAAATTTTGCGATTCGAACGTTGCATTTCTAGCGACACACTCTTGGAACGCCACATACTTGGAGCGTCGCTTTCACGCGGGATTGGCACGTACAGTTTAAAATCGCGCGAAAAGATTGTAAGTGTAAAGGTACCTATTGACTTGAGGAGATGAATTGCGAGATCTTACAAACATTAGACTATACAGAATAGCATAACAAAACTACCAATTTCCCAATTATTACATGTACCTACTGGGTTGTTTCAGAATGTGCTGTAATTTACAATTTATCATTGTTTTCCGACTTGACGTGATAGATCATCCATCCAGAATAAATCTGTAATGGAATTCTCGTCGGTGGAAAATATAAACGATAAAAAGGTGACGTAGCATTAAACCTCGGAATTAAATTTGTTCTAATATTTAGGACCTGTTTAGTGGAAGGTGGTAATATTTAAAGTATAGAATAGAGAATAAACAACGTAATGCTATATACAGGGTGTTATGGAAATGACGTATTATATTTAAACCGGCAATTCCTGAGATGAAAACAAGTTGAAGAAAAATATCCAAAAATGGCGCTTTAATTTAATATGCTCTGTACATGACATTATGTCAAACCAAAAATACCACGTGGTGCCCCTGCCAGGAAGGTAAACAACAGTGAATCTTGAGCAGTGTGGTCATACCGTCAGGGTCAACTCTTTAGAAAGTCTAACCGTTTGACAGATTCCAAGTTGTTTATTTTTCAGGATACATTATTATAAACTTTTACGTTCAGTTCAGTTCACTGGGAAACAATCTCTGATTTATAAACTTGAACTGACTCGAACAAACCGCCGCGGAGTTTATAATGGTCAGGTATGTTCTTACTTGTTCAAGTAATTGCTGAGAGTGTGTAGGTGATCGACGCGACACAACGTATCCGGCCGCTGGTTGGTCTTCAACTAACAGACGCAAGTGTGCGGCGCTATATGAATCTACTTCGCTCAGCCGATGTAAGACGTCAAGAGCTCATTGGTATTTGACCAAGTGACGTACGTTACTATTACTATTCCATATGTTTTTTCGGGTTGTTTAATACATAGTCCGTCGTAAATGTTCTTCAATTAATTGTACAAAAAGGTATTACAGAATGGAAAAGTGTTTGAATTATTTTATTTTGTCTAAAGAGTTTAAGGTGTACATATGACAACACTGGCCTGAATTCCTTGATTGCTTACATGTATCGCAGTACCACACAGGTGTTTTTCTGGTTTGACGTCAGGTCACTTTTACCACTGAATGAATTGAAAGAGCCATTTATGGCTATTTTTTTTTCAATTTGTCTTTAGCTCAGGAATTGCCGGTTTAAATATAATACGTCATCTCCATAACACCCTGTATAAGGGCTTTTGGTACTGCGTTGAAAGCAGACGGCCATCATTTAAGATGCTTAAGTTTTTAACTGTATTTTGTGATTCTCCGCTTAGGAAAATTTGATCTTATACGTAGCTCTAACTTGTTCCCCGGATGCTTTTTGTTCATGTGATTTTCTCTGATGAAAACTGGATTCGAGTGAACCGTCCACTCAGCTTCGAACATCAATGGTCTTCCGTATATTGCATTGTTGTCTAATTTTTATTTTCCCGGTAGAAAACATTTTCCCGGCAAATCCGCGACTGAATAATTGCCATCGGGAAGAATGAAGATTGAAATCCTTCCCGGTGATGCTGACGCGTCTGACGGGCACAATGAAAAACATCATTTCTATGCGCGATCGAATTATTATCATCTAGTGCGTGACAGTCACAAATGTTTCTTCCATGCTAGGAACTATGCTTTGTTGCCACCTCCGCTGCTATTACGTTGGCGGTGAAATCTGGAAAGTCAAGTAAAATGTTTACCGTCAGTCGTAGCCCTAACAAAAGTTTATTTTTAATTGTTCATCTCCGTGTTTTTAGAGTTCAATTTATGATAAAACCTAGTGTTTGACGGTTGACAACCACAGATAATATCAACAGCTGATATCGATCGATTTAAAAAGTTCCTAGATCAGTAGTGATCAAGATAGGTCTCGTCCTATGATTTGTGTGCGATTAGTTTCTAGGACCAATAACCTATCTACTTGTCACATTCTTTATACAATTTCACTTTTCATTAGAATTAGATATTTTTTACAAAATTTGGCAACGCGCAATATTGTCACGGTCTTGACGCAGACGCTTCTGATCGAGTTCTCCTGTTGTAATACTTTTAAATGATGAATTGTTTCATATATCCAGCAGGAGCGGGCACCGATGGCAAAAAAGAAAAACTTTATAACGGTGATCTATGAATGCCTAAGCGCCATTTTTAGGTTTGACACCTTTCAGCTTTTTCAGACGAAATACGGTTTTGACGGTAGGGAATGGATGTTTTTTTTTTAACATAAAAAAGGAACGGGTAGTTTTATCAATCATTTGATTTCCGCATTGTGAATGATTGAGTAAATAAACAATAAAAAAATATCATGTTAAATTTTATTTATTTTCAATATAATTTCATATGTACATGGCCAGTCCGTTATCTAAAATACAAAAATTCTTGGAGTTAACAATGTTGTCACATATATTAGATTTTAATTTAATAATCTCCTACCTAGAAAACACTAAAATTACATTTACGGATATAAAATGAATTGTAAAAGGAATATAAGAAACCAATATTCTATTATAGTTTGAATATTATTAAAACTTTCTTTTCATACTGTTTTTTTTGATATTTAAATGCAAAATCATATATGTTTTTCATTAAAGTACTTTCAATCTAAAAATATGGCAACATCGTGCGTTCTACAGGTAGCTAGAGCTAATTCGATAGGTTATATCCCAGACAGTTGATAGCGCATGCTTCTCGTAAGACACCCGATGGGCCATCGAGCTTGTTCGGTGATGTCCGATATTTGATGGATGTACCCACCCAGTTGCGTAGTCATAGAAAGGGCAATAGTTATTGCATTGTATTTTATAAATAAGTGTTCAACAAAGATCTGGAAGAAATTTTGGCTTGGGGTGACAGTAACCAAGTCGAATTTAACGCTAAGAACACTCAGGCAGCAGTTTTCTGTAAAAAGGTTAACATTACAGAACCGGATGTAATTATGACAGGACACGCAATCCCACTGGCTTCATCTATTAATTTGCTGGGCGTCAATCTGTGAGGAAATATGTATTGGCATAACCATGTTGTGACAATCGCCAAGGTAGCTTCGCAGAAACTTGGTGCACTCTTCTGAACCAAAAAATTGTACAAACCTCGACAACTTTTGACACTATACAAAGCCCAGATTCGACTATCACTAGAGTACTGCTCTCATGTCTGGAACTCTACACCCAAACATACTCTTCGGCTACTGGATTCCATCGAAAGGAGGGCCATTGGTCTGATCGGAGACCATGAGGTGACGAAGAGCCTCGACAGCCTAGAACATCGAAGACTGGTTGGGGATTTGACTTTCTTTTACAGATATAACCATGGAAAGTGCTCTGCTGACCTTGCCCTCTTAATTGCGCCCAGAGCGGCGAATTGCAGAAATACACGACGAACCACTACCGCCATCCATATATGGTTAATCTTAGTACTCTTCGAACTTAATTATTTAAGAATTCTTTCATCTCACCTCCAACGATTCAAAACCAACGTGAATCGCTTTATTCGCACACGCACCACTCCCAGAGTGCCTTAAATGATTTTTCCTATAGTGTTTCACCATAAAAAAAAAATGGAAAATTTTCTAAATTGATACCCTGTATATTTTCATCTGACGTACTTTTATAAGATTATTCCATGAATATTGACCCAAAAATGGCAAACATAAAACATAAATTAATACGTTTAATTACGTTCTAGCAATACACGTGATTAATAACAATTACCGTTGCCCGACTATAATGAGTTAATTTATTTAATAATATGTAGCGCAAAGTTTTCCGCTCCACTATCTATCGGGCAGTCCATTAAACTGCCCACATTAACACTTTGTTCCCGACAGATTATTTAATTATGCATTAAAACGGGTATTTAAAGCTGCCGATGCCGGCCATAATTTACATTCAATATTTAACCTACGCCGAACAAATTAAATTCGCATTTTTGGGAAGGAGAATCAGATCAAGGATCGATTGTGGTCAGTTTTTGGCGAAACTTTTCAAATAATTGCAGGTGGGAAGTTACTGGTGTCGGACAAGAATCAAAATTTCGTTAGATTCAGAAGTGGGATAAATATTTAAAATATTTTTTATGATTCCCTTGTATTTTAAAATTGCGATCTAGTCATCCTGACTAATGAGCAATTGAAATTTGATATACTTATACAGGGTGTTATGGAAATGACGTATTATATTTAAATGGGTGACTCCTTGGGTATCCTAGAGAAACCCTACATATTTTATTTTATTTCAAATCGACCGTTTTAAAAGTGGGGCCCAACCCCATAAACCCACACCTCATCCGGGTTTGTTCGTCATGTCACCCTGTGGTGGCATATCTGGAAACAGGTGATACGTGCAATGTTGCCAAACTTAATGCAAAACTGAAATTCCATATAAAATTATAAAAGTAATTTATCTACCTAGTTGTATTTAGCTTTATAACTCCAGGCACAAGTTTTTTAAAAATACACTCAGATCAGATCATTAGATTTTATTACACGCGACGCGACGAAATTTGACTTATTCGTCGGCGACATTCCATTTTTCTGTCAAGTCAAACGTCCAAAACAAACTACTCGTTTTAACTGAGCAACTTAGGTTCGTCTATAAAAATAATGTCAAATAATATACAAAGTTTGGACGCGTAGCACGAAAATCATTTATAACTATTATACGCGTACCTTCTGAAAACAAAGCGGATAGCCGAGAGTGTAAATTGTTATCAACAGAAGCGACCGCACCCTATCGCTGTTCTTCTATTACTGACACTTGCAAGTCGCACGCTTGTACCCATAGACCTACGTCGGCCCGGCGCCCAGTGGATGGTGTGAAAGAGATGGAGAGATGGCCGCGTGAGAAAGAAAATAAAATCTTTGTCGGTCTTGTCATTTGGAGTAGAGCTGAGCTAGTTTAATTTTTTAAGCTTCTCAAAAGAAAAAGTACAGTCGCAGTATTATCAGCTGCCACTATCATTTTATCCAATTCGGTCGAAATTCCATTAACGCCATATCAGTTAAACGCCTTGCAAGAAATCTCGCGATAAATAGCCAAGTAATAGAGAAGAATCTCGTGAAATATCAAACTGTCAAATATTGCCCATCTCTATTCCGAGTTTTGAATCCCATTAAATCTAGAAAGAAGCGTAAAGATGCCGGTTTCACCAAATGTTTCGACGAAAGCGACAAGGACTTGATAAGGCGAAAAATCTACACCATGTACGAAGAGCAACGCGTACCTACATTAGATTCTCTGAAGCAACGGCTCACCAATGATGAAACCCAAATAAGTTGTAGCCGCACTAGCCTTTGGAGAGTTTTGTCGGAAATGGGATTCAGATACCGCAAAATTGACAAAAGGCAAGTACTCATGGAATCCCACCGTTTACAAAAATCGCGCCATGAGTATATAACTTCTGTAAGGAAATCCCGTTCTGAAAACCGTCCTATAATTTACCTCGACGAGACTTGGTTTGACACGCATGAAATATCATCCAAATGCTGGTCTGATTCTTCCTTTGTTCTTCAAATTTTCTAAAAACTAATTGACAAAACATATTTTAACGGACGTCAGAAAGAAATAAACTGAATTTTGATTTGCATAGTTTCTTGAAGAGCAAGACAGGATTAAACTTCTCATACCTTCAGTTCATACTAAGAATTCATAATACTAAATAAAGTTGTTTAATTTTACGACTAAGATACTAAATTAACTGCAATTTAATTTTTATCATGATTACAGCTGCTACAGTCTAATACCTTTTGTCACCAGAGTAATGATACCTAGAAATGATATATTCTCCACATAATGATATTACACATTTTTGTAACATCATTTCGCACGGAACTGTGCAAGTTTCGACGATTTAAGATAATATAAATAAATAAAATAATATACGTTTTACTGAAGGATTAAGTCTTATTTCTAAACAGATTGATACTCTTTGTAACGACTGTAAATATAAATAGGGGTAACTTTTTCCCTAAATCGTTTTATTACTTGCAACTGTCGACGACAAAACCATATTATTACCCCGTTGCGCATAATCTAATACACTAGTAAAATAATAGGCCAAACAGGGTGATTCAGAGCGACGGTCCATGCAGTTAAGTTAGGGGATGATGCGAATTTGAAATACAAAGAGGGTGATACTGCGTGTGTGTATGCATGTGGTTAATAGAGGACTTTTGCATTGGTGCTCGGTTATATTCAAGGGGAAATAGCGTTATATTCCGATCTGAACTTCAGCACGTCCATAATCCTGTCCTGTTCGTACAGACACCTGTATTAAGTACCGACTTGAAACAAACATAGACCCGGCATTTCTATCTGCTTCGTACATGCCAATGTGATGCTTGTTATTGGGTCAACATTTTTTTACAGGCAACTTTCTGTAAATCGGATTTTAAAAATAAATAATCTTAAAAACATCCTGTTAATTTTTTAATAGGTCTCTTATAGTATCTAATTAGAGGAATTATATATGTCCGCGCACAAGATCATCGTCACAAAGATTTTGGTCTATAGCATCGATTTTTTAATAATTTAACGCCCGTCACATGGCTAATTTTACTCTTCTGAATCATATAACGCCAATATTTGGAACTGAGTTATTTTAACCAGTCACTATAACCATTTTCCTATTATTTATAACAGCCCTGTCTTATATTGGCTTAAAGTTTTGGAATGTTCCTTATAGAATGTTAAAATACCAAGAAAATTAGTCATATTTTTAATCTACCTAAGGTGTAAACGAAACTGCACATCAAAAAATATTTTTCCTTAATGGTTTATAAACGGTTAATAAAAAAATATTGTATATTGCTTCGGATAACAAACCGTCACATCAATGTATCTCCGGTAATATTTTCATGCGTGACCGGTGATACAAAAATGCACAAATTTGTGGATAACAGCTAATACAAGCTATTTCTTAAACTTTTTTAGACTGAAATGAGTATCTGTACCCAAGAGAATGACTTCGTGTAGTATTTTCCCTTAATTAAGACTACTAGGTCTGAGTTAACCCTGTGACCGGCGATACAACATAAAAACACACGCCTGGTAAAAGTAGGCAATGTTCTAGTTTATACCTAAATAAACATAATAAGGAACACCTAAACAGGAGCACGCTTTATACAAATTCAAACACATACCGTCGTATTTATAAAACTATTAGGACGACCTGTAGTGGCGTTATTTATAAGCAATTTCTGCCGTGACCGGCGATACATGCAGCTGCGGGGACAGAACTTCTGGTTAATAATTGCGTTAGAGATACTAAACTGTTGATCTTTGAACATTATTTTTTCAATACAAATTGTAGTAGAATGACGTGAAATATAAAAGGGTAAAGTAAGAAATTATTAACTGGGGACACGTGACCGGCGATACATTTTTAAATTAAAATTTGAATACTGCAGCTATAATCTAAAAAAATACTTTTAAAATTTCTTTCTAATGCAGGAAGTAACATATATTTCGCAAATTATAATCGTTTCTACAGGCAAATGGTTTATTTTAGTAAGTTATATGCTAAGGACTGAAAGTTGCCTGAAATTTTTTTTAACCCTATTACGAAAATAAACACAACCAAAAAAAGTAGAGAAATTTATCTGTGGAATACCCATCTCTTTTTATCTTCTGTCCGTTTCTGTTTTCATACGACAGGTAAGGGTTTGATATGTCGTTTGTTAGGAAAAACAAACAAACGACGGACTTGACTCAAGAGATATAAAAAAAAATTAACTTGGACATGCTATAAATCAAATACCAATATGGAAAATTATTATTTCCAGATTACCCGATGATGATCCTTATACAATAAGGGCGTCTTTTTGTCTACACAGTATCACTTTAAAATACTATTTCAGATTGAATGGTACTACCAAGAAAAGGAAGCCCTCTCCATTGATAGGATGCAACCACCTGTAGACCGGTTTCGAACTTATTTGTTCTCGTCAGTACAGGGTAGGTGTACATACCAATCATCAGAGAGGACTTTAACTTAACGCCGTACTATCGACAAAATACAGCGCGCAGCGCCATCTCTTAGTAGTCCCGCCCAATCTGAACAGACGTTATTTGATTAAATCAAATTTTAAAAATCCAGCTAAGAAATAAAAAGTCTATGCTTGTCAGGTGGTATTAATATCAAATACCAATGTGGAAAATTATTATTTCCAGACCACCCGATACAATAAGGGCGTATTTTTGTCTACACAGTAGCACTTTAAAATATTATTTCAGATTGAATGGTACTACCAAGAAAAGGAAGCCCTCTCCATGGAGTACCATTCAATCTGAAATAGGATTTTAAAGTGCTACTGCGTAGACAAAAATACGCCCTTAATGTATAAGGATCATCGGGTGGTCTGGAAATAATAATTTTCCATATTGGCATTTGATATTAATACCACCTGACAAGCATGGACTTTTTATTTCTTAGATGGATGCGATATATCGAAAAATTTTGAGTTTTTGACGTTTTGCTCAATGACTCACTACCGTAACTTTATTTGAACATGAAGAATCACCTCAAGGCCCTGTATATTAACTGTTTGGGAATGTTTCTAGTCACAGAAGACTATTAGTAGAAGTTTTAATAAAAATATAGGAAATACTGTTGGAAATTCTGTACATTAAAGGCCGACTTCTTTTTCTCGTTCTTCAAGTTTTCCAGTACATTTCCTTTTGAAATTTTATTTTTACACCGTTAATGGTGTCAATATAAATCTTTTATATTTCTTCTATTCCGTGTGCTAAAAGTCACTGTACATAACCGGATAGCGCCCTTATTGCCGGAGTCAAACAAGCACAAATGATTGCAATGAGGGTCGGAGGGTCTGAGAGAGTACTTCACTTTTAATTTCACCCCACGGTCTTTTGTGGCAATGTTATTAAATGTTGAAAGAAAATACGGGGATGTGAAAAAGCGTTTTACGCCTTCGCGTATATTTATTCGGGGCGTTATGTGTGCATATGTAGTTTTAAGGGCCCAACGTTTTTGATGATTTAAAACCGTTTCGAGGGTACCGTAGAAAAGGAGCAGCGTTTAAGGATAGAATTTAGCAACTTTAAGTGGATTACGTTATATACACCTTTAAAATGTGATTTTTTCCTACCGGTTCGTTCTGTTCATTTTGTACAGTGTGTCCCATTTTTGACACTTTTATATTATATTTTTATATGGTATCTCCGTTATTGTTAGTGCTATCAAAAAAGTAATGTAGGTTTAATTGTTGCAGAATTATACCGTTGATTCTTACTGCCATAAATAAACTACCTGATTAAACCTTATTGTATACGCCTGAACCTCCTCAAAGCTCAGGGCCGGCTTGAAAATGTATACCACACCACATGATTTATTTTTATAATTTAAAATAAATAGATAGGTATTTTTAGTTTTAGGTACCTATAATAAATGTAAAATAATGATAACAATTAATGATAATTGAAAATAATATAATTTAAAAGTATAACTATTAGGATAACAAGTACAATAAAAATTAATTAAATTCTAAGAAACTATTGATAATTTATTCAAAATTAACTCTGTATCACTATCACTATCTTCATCCAAGCGTTGAACATTCGTAATCATATAATTGTAAGAATTTTCCACCTTAAGTACATGCTCTACACAGTTTTTCCAGCTGTCTGCAGACATTTTTCTTACCTCGTTGTTAATTAATTCTACTACAGATGCATTTAATATATTTCTCCTAACATTGGATTTTAATTGGTGCCATATTAGCTGAATAGGATTGAATATACATAGTACGGAGGAAGACGCAACACTGTATGTCCATTTTCTATTCCATTTTAAGTACTATGTCTCTTACCGAAGATAAAGGAGTTTTTGTCAAAGTAGACGTCTCTGCTAAAGCATCCATCGAATTAAAATTTCTACTCAACAACGATTGATACACATTTTTAATTATTAGTTTGGCATCGGTAGATAAATGCTTTATTTTAAAAATGACACTTGAAGATGTCCCCCTATCAGCACAATTCCAAGGACGCCACATTCTACCACTAATAAGCCTAACTAAAAATTACTCGCCGGAAAACCACTAAAGATTAAAATTATTAAAAATTACTTTGTATTTATATATGCATCAGGCATAGGTATAAATTGAATTTGTATACCTGGTCCGGCTCTGCTCGAAAAGGTTTTAAAATTTGGGATTTCCTTATTTATTTTAAGGTCGAATAGATAATTAGGTTTTATTGCAGTCAAGAGATCAACGATATAATTCTGCAAAAACTATATCATGTGCTCTTTTTGGGTCAAACTTAAAATGGTAGAATCAAAATTTGAGAATTTTCGCTCGCTTAAGAGATACGGGGGAAAATAAAAAAATTGACAATTTCAAAATTACCCTATATTTTCTTAGTTAAAAGAGATACAGAAAAATGTTTTATACAGAAGTTTATTGATTGTTGAATAATTTGCAGTTTTGAGAATAAGTATACGGAGTCAAGTACAAAAGTTATCGGACCTAACCTCGTTTTTTTAAATAGAACACCCTGTATATTTTAATCTAAAAAATACTATCTTAAATTCTCCTTTCAAATATATAACACACCATGGATGATATTGGTTTCCTAGGCGATTTATTAAACTTTATTACTTATTACAGTAGACCATGAAACAAAAGCTAATATCCTAGAAACAACTATGTTGACATTTAACGTCATTTTACATATTCATTTGCGAAAATGACAAAATTGGATATATCAGTTTATATTGAAAGTGGAAAGAACGAAGAAATGGCGCTAAATGTATATTTTGTTCGCTATCCGGAAAGACGGTAACCATTTTCCGAACATTTACGATGATTCCCGTTATTTTTTTACCTTAATCTGAATCTTTTATTTCGTTTCAAAGTAATAAAGTTTAAATCAATCGCCTAGGAAACCAATATCATCCATGGTGTGTTATATATTTGAAAGGAGAATTTAGAATAGTATCTTTTTTCTTTAAAATATACCATTTAAAAAAAATGAGGTTATGTCCGATAACTTTTTTACCTGACCCCGTATACTTATTCTGAAAACCGCAGATTATTCAACAATCAATATAAAGAAACTTCTGTATAAATCATTTTTCTGTATCTTTTTTAACTGAGAAAATATAGTCAATTTTTTGATTTTCCACCGTATCTCTTAAGCGAGCGAAAATTTTCAAATTTTGATTTAACCATTTTAAGTTTGACCCAAAAAGAGCACATGACACCTACATTACTTTTTTGATAGCACTAAGATTAACGGAGATACCCTATAAAAGTGTCGAAAATGGGACACCCTGTATACCTTTAAAACGTGATATCTTCCTACGGGCTCGTTCAGGTCAGTTTGTACAGTTTTTAGAAATTAAAACAATATTTTATATTTTATTCTCTGATCGAATTCCAATATAAAAATCATTTCTTAAATATTATTAGTGTATTACATAACTAGTGTTGAAAGTGGAGGTATTTAGCACGAGACACCAGCCTACAAAATAAAATGGATGTACTCTTTCCGCTGGTCTGCTGTCAGTTCTGGGTTCTTGCAACAAGGAGTTGTTGGTTCTTGTCCTTTCCGCTAAGCGCGCTACCATCGCCGACCAGCGCCGTTCGTGTAAAACTATCCTAGACTATTAAAGTTCAAAGAGCCGAACCGTTTATTTTTAACTAGAACAAAAAAAAATTAAATTAATCTTAACATTAAATAAATATGTACATATAATTTCAAAGAAATCATAAAACCCATAACCAAAGTTAATATTAATAAAGGTGGAGTTAAATGTCGTCAATTTGTCAATTATGAAAGTTTTAGCTAGAAATTTATCATGAATACTGTAAATACAGATAGCTACCGAGTCGTCCAAAAAATATGTATATGAGTCAATAAACAGGACATTTTTGACAAATTATTTGATCAATTTTTTTTAATCTAATTATTATAAAAATATCTCCATGTATCAGTCTCCGTGACGCCTGTCACTATAAATGCTTAATATAGCTATAATATTAACTTCGTATTCATTTTATAACACATTAATAACGTGTTTGTTATTAAAATTAATAATTGCATTGAATTAGAATATTTTAATGAATTTCAAATAGTTCCAAAATATATATTTGCATCAAAAAACTATATGTCGAAATTTTCCATCGATAATGGTAATTAACAGGGCTAATATGACAGCTTATTTTTGTTGTTGTTGGGAGTAAAATTTTAATAAAATGCTGCGGCATATAAAAACTTCACAAATAGCATTACTTAATTTTTTTTCCAAAACTAATTACTATTAAAACATCAGAATGCAACTGCATTATCAGCAGGATGAAACTCCTGCACATTTCACTTATCAGGTCATGCATCGACTTGAAACCCGGTATTTCTATGTGGTTTGTACACGTCGATGCGACGCCTGTTATTACGAAAATAAACACAACAAAAAAGAGATGAGGACTCTATCGCCATCTGATCGGTTTGATATATCTTTGTTAAGAAAAATAGACAATCGACGGACGTGACTTAAAGTCTATATTTTTATCTAGTTTACGGCAATTCATTCAGCGGTAAAAGTGACCTGACGTCAAACCAGAAAAACACTTGTGCGGCACCGGAATTCGGGCTGGTGTTGTCATATGTACACCTTAAACTCTTTAGAAAAAATAAAATAATTTAAACACTTTTCCATTCTGTAATACCTTTTTGTACAATTAATTGAAGAACATTTACGATGGACTTTTAAACAACCCGAAAAACCATATGGAATAGTAATAGCCACGTACGTCACTAGGTCAAATGCCAATGACCTCTTGACGCCTTACATCGGCTGAGCGAAGTAGTTTCATATAGCGCCGCACGCTTGCGTCTGTTAGTTGAAGACCAACCAGCGGCCAGATACGTTGTGTCTCGTCGATCACCAACACACTCTCAGCAATCCGCTCTGTTTTTTCGGTTTACGCGTGTATCTTGCCCGTCCATAAATAATCTTTGAATATTGTTTCTATTGACGCATTTCTTCTGGACGTCAAATTTCGTCGCGTGTAATAAGATCTAATAGTTCTGTAGTATTGTATTTTCAAAAGCTAACTGTCGGTTCTGTTTCACTATTACTGTGTGTACATAAAGTGTTTCCAGCAGTGATCCTATGAAAAAGAAAAAATACGGATTGTGTTTGTGCTTGGATTTCCTCGCTCTTTAGGTATAAAGATAAATACAAGTAGGTAGAAAATAATTAATTTTTGTAATTTTATATGGAATTTCAGTTTTACATTAAGTTTGGCAACATTGCCATTGGGTCTGGGTGAAATGTTGTACAGTAGCGCGGACTGACCTGTGAGTAAGAGTGCTTGTTACCCCACTTTTAAAACGGTCGATTTTAAAAAAATAAAATATGTAGCCCTTCTCTAGGACACCCAAGGAGTCACCCATTTAAATATAATACCACATTTCCATAACACCCTGTATATGTTTTTAAGCAATATTTTTCGGTCTATAGTTATCAGGGGTCACTCTCGTTCCAGCTGTGGCTTTGAGCCTCTTTAGAAATGAAAGACGCCTGCCGCCACTGTCTTAAATACGCATCACTATAGCACCGATGGTGTTAAACCAAAATTACATGTTTGCTATAGTACTGGCCGTATTAGCTGGTAGTTATAAAGTAAGCTGAAAGAAACAGAAACTAATCAGTTTAAGTTTCCTTCCAACCGATAAACATGACATTGACGGTGCGGTAATCTTTATCAATTACTGTGCAGAATACCATCGTTTCAGTTCACTGGCGGCGATTTAACCGAGTCCAAACGATTTGTACAATAATTTTTCTTGATTACTGTATTTTAAAACGGTTGTCGGGTTTAATATTTTTATAGCGTTGTAAATTTGCGGCCGCGTCGTATTTGAAGTTGAATGTAATTAAACGTCGGACGGATCGATGGTCGAGTTTTCTGGGCCGCTCCGATTGGCTTTGGTCGTGATGCAAGGCGGAATGGTAATGTAATAAAAAAAAAACGACCGTCCTCATTTCAAATATAAAGTTATTTGATTTTCGTTTAATTTAAATCGGGACGAAAATCTGGCGGAAATGAAATACTGAATGACGTTAAAATTGAAGTTTTTAATTGGCAAATATGAACCCGAACAAGTTTTTCACTGGCGGTTAAACGATTTTAATATTCATTCATGTAAACCTAAATTTACTATTGGAACTGAACCAAAAACTATATTGGAACTAAAACAAACTTAATGTATGTTGTACTCAATTGTCGAAAATGACCACTGCCCGAAACTTATACCCACAACCATTGGCGTAACTAGAATGATTTTGTAGGGGGGGGCTGGCCCTTAGTCGCGTAGGATTTTAATGGCAAGTGTCACTATGACGTATGTATGGCTTCGAACTTCGGAAATTCTGGGGTGGGCACCAGAGCAGTCTGGGGTGGGCATAGCCCACCTGGCCCCCCTCTAGTTACGCCTATGCCCACAACGCGATGTGGATTACACTAATTTTCAACATCGCGTTGCGGGTCTATTCTCCAGTATGTCCACGGATGGGGTTTATAAGAGGACAAATGGACTAAAAATTGAATGATACGAAAAAAAGTCACTCTTAATAAACGTTTTTGCTTGTCTAGAAAATACGATTCATCATAAGAAACTTCATTTCTTTTATACAGGGTGGGTAAAAACTGCAAAAATGTTATTTTGCTTAAGAGTAAACATACTGTATTTTGAAAGATACGAAAAAAAGTCACTGTTAATGAATGTGTTTTCTACGCAACAAACCGAAGTAGAACAATTCATAAGGTGATAGGTAGCTGTTGTCAATGTCTTTATTTAATGAAGTTATTATTTAAGTAGAAATGCTATCTACTGAACAAAGAGTTTTTATAATACAATGTTATGGGGATGGTCAAGTTTCATGCCGCTACGTCATGGAACAATTTATCGAGAAATTTGTAGGAATCCCAATAACTAGGATGGCAATCTGCAAGTTAATAAAAAAGTTCAAGAGAACTGATTCGGTTTTTTACCGCAAAAAAAAAAAAAAAATACGACCATGATGATGCTGCTACAGTCTCAGTTCTTCATTCTGTTGAAGAAAATCCTATGACGTCCCTTAGAAATCGTGTTACTCAGTTGAAAGTTGTAAAAAAAAGTCAAATTCAGAAGACCCTTAAAGCAAATAAATTGTATCCGTATAAACCGCACTTTAATCAAAGATTGGAAGCGGGAGACGACGCGAAACGACTTGATTTTTGCCTGTGGATAGGAGACAAAATTTTAAGTGGAAATGTTGATTTTTATAAATGTATCATGTTTTCTGATGAAATTACATTTTCAACAAATGGAACCGTTGCAACCCAGCACGTTAGGTACTGGTCTTTAGAAAATCCCGAATTCAGAATTATGACGAGAAGACAATATTTCACAAAAGTGAACGTGTGGTGTGCGAGATCTATCCATGGCTATAGGGCCATATTTTTTTGATAACACGTGCAATAGATTATCATATTTACAAATTCTGGATACATTTTTCAATGATAAACTCGAAAATCTACCATTAAATTTTCGACAAAATATGTATTTTCAGCAAGATGGTTGTCCAGCCCGATGGTTGTCCAGCCCAATGGTTGTCCAGCCCAATGGTTGTCCAGCCCATTTCGCTTGTGAGGTTAGAGAATGGCTTGACCGCAGATTTGGTCCAAGGTGGATTGGCAGGAATGGCCCAGTTGTGTGGCCCCCAAGAAGTCCCGACTTAACCTTGGCCGATGTGTTTTTATGGGGTCGTTTAAAACAAATTGGTTTTGCAACCGCAATACCAAATGATATTGAAGTGCTGATGGGCCGAATTATCCAGGCTGTCCAATCGATATCCCAGGAAGATATCAGAAATTCTTTCACTTATTTGAGAAAGCAATTAGAAAAATGTGTCGAGTATGGGGTGGAGTTTTTGAATTATGAAATCGTTATCGTATTCTTTTCATGTTAATAAAAATGTTCGTATTATTATTAATATAATTACTTCATTAAATAAAGACATTGACAACAAGTATCACCTATTCATTATTCAAGTAAAAACGTTTATTAAGAGTGACTTTTTTTCGTATCTTTCAAAATAAAGTATGTTTACTCTTAAGCAAAATAACATTTTTGCAGTTTTTACCCACCCTGTATAAAAAAACTGAAGTTTCTTATGATGAATCGTATTTTCTAGACAAGCAAAAACGTTTATTAAGAGTGACTTTTTTTCGTATCTTTCAATTTTTAGTCCATTTGCCCTCTTGTAGACCTCATCCGTGGACATACTGTATATATTTACCCCAAACGCGTTGTGGGTAAATTAGAAAAATCCATGATGCGAAATAGCAATTCAAACAGAATGAGCTCTCTGTTAGGAGAAAAGGTGGGGACAACAAGAAGAAGCGTTCCATCGATCACTGGAATCGAGCGATGTTGGGCACGTTTAGTACTTGGATGGGTGATCGCTTGGGAATACCGCATGTCGCCAATCTTTTTATAAAATATTTTAGTGAATTTTACAATAGTTTATAGTAAATGTTACAAAAAAAATTTAGTAAATTTTGCAAAAGATTTAGCAAATTTTACAAAAATTTGGCAACGAAGTCGAGCGACGTTGGGCACTTTTAGTACTTGGATGGGAATACCGTGTGTCGCCAATTTTTTACAAAATATTTTAATAAATTTTATAAAATACTTATATGTAAATTTTACACAAAAATTTGGTAAATGTTGCAAAACATTTAGCAAGTTTTACGAAAATATAAATGGTTTACTAAATATTTTGGAAACTTTTACTAACAATTTTTGTTAAAATTTAGGTATAGTGGCAGTTCTTACTAAAACTTATTCCAGTCATATATAGAGCTAGAGATAGTTAGTTTTACTAGTTTCATGGTAAATTTAACGTTTTTCTTCGGTGTAAATTTTTCTTGCATATTCGATTTTAATAATTCATCGTTTCTAGTGCCGCTCGAAAAATGCGTTATAATACAACTGAAAAGCCCAGTAAATCGGTGTTATCAACATTTTCCTTGATTTTACTGCTAATTATTTACATTGGCCAAAAATCAATCACAATAAAATAATAAAGATAAAATTTTTAATTACGGTTTTACAGGTAAAAATTATCTTTTGAAGTATTTATTAATTTACACAATGGATTAATTTTCTAATGATTTACCAAAGAAATGCTATTGATTTATGTGAGAACATGAGTATCTAATCAAACGCGTATGTTTTATTATTATGTTTGTTTAGGCATTTCACCAATAAACCGGGTATTTTATTTTATCTTAATCTGTTTGCAACACTGAACAAAAGCTACATTTTATGGATATAAAGGAACGTATATATGGATACAAATCAGTAGAGGGAAATTCATTCCTGGCGAATGACGCGTAATATGGCACTCACATGACCTCGTGACATTCACAAGGATTGGACATTGGACATTTTAAGATTACTACAGGAAATATATGTATTTATAAATAATAGACATTGAAAGTAAGATAAGAGGGGGGGGAGTCGGTTGTACGCTGATTTATCGTACCGTCAAACCAAACTGTATATTATAAGCTCTTGATTCATCCGGCAACTCGGCAAGGATAATGACGCGATATACTCGCATATGCGAATAAGTGGGCTGGGCATAATGCAGTTTCTCTGTAGTAACAGGTGGCGGGGGATAGCGGGGCTATGGCGATTTAATTTTTGTGTGCGCCGCGCTGTTGTCTGTTTGTGCATGTATTTAGAAATTCGAGCGTGAATGTTTTAATACTTTAATATTATATATTTATTAAGTTAAAATGAATAGTTTCACGGTTAGCTCTTTGAGTTTGGAGAAAAAAAATTGAAGTGAATAATGCGGGAACACCTAAACCCGAAATTAATTTAACGCAGACCACAAAGGGTAAATCTAGGGACTTTATTAGTTTAAAAATGAAATATACGAAAAAAATAACTGGATTTGTGGATGCAGCACAACTAACCGTTTTTTTTTCCTGTTTGTTGTTTGGTCGCGGCGTTGCGGAACCTGCCTGGACAAAAAGTGGAATAGCCGACTAGGGGCACTTAACACAATAAAATTTTAAAAAATTAAAACACTCAAACTCATATCAATGCTCAGTTGGAGATACAGCTGTTGTTTAAAATAATTTCACTACTTGTAAACCCCCTCTATCATATGTCACGAGCCGCCACTGTACCAACGCCTAGCGCTTTCGGCCTCTAAAAGGACATCATCAGAGCTTCGTCAAAGTCACCCCAGGCACATAATAAACATACCATAAAAGGTATTAAACTATCTATTTAAATAATAATTATAAACTGCCTATCCATGCTTGAGCTCCTTTTTTTTCTTTGACGCGACCAAAATGAAAGTTGTCGCTTCATGCTACGTATGAGTAGATAGGTAGGTATACATAGAATGTAATGTTTGGAAAAAGCGGTATAACTGTAAAACTGTTAGAGATGAAAAGACAAATAAAGTAAGAAAATGTTGAGAGAGACTAACCTTTTTACCCTCGTTCGTGTGTGATTACTTAGATATAACTGAGAAGTCGCAGGTTAAATTTTATTACAAAAATAACACTTCATATTATCCCGTATATTCCATATAAAACTTTGCTACGCCAATGTGTATAAAAAGTTTTTCAATATCCATTAAGCGGATCAAAAGATAAGATGTCACAGAAAGTACTTGAAATTATAGTGAATCGTGTGTCGTATGTTCATCAGTGTACTAGGTCTTGGCAAGACTGAAATTACAAAATTTTCCCTCAGGAACTGATATTGGCCCTCGAATCGTTCTACTTAATTCTTGTTTGACACAGACCTGTTGACGATATTCACAACAGTACTGTTGTACAATATATTCAATATTTATTGCTTTTTAATAATAAATTGTATATACAGGGTGTTCCGTAATGACGTTCACATGAACATATGTCCGCAACGGCTTAAATTTTTTGCTACAGGGTGTTGAATTTTTATTTTTTAAATTGTTATTTTTCAATATCTCCGAAAGTTATTTAGATGTTATTTTCAATTTTAGTATGTGATGATAGGATAGAAAAGTTGTTCAATTGTTCCACCAGTCGAGTCCCTGCAAACATGTCCTCTCATATTTTTTACCAAAAAGATGGTACGCCGCTTATACTTTTCCATGTGGATATTTTTTCTGATTAGCCTGGTCAATTCTACATGAAAACGGTATCTTGAGTTTTTCTCGTCAGATGCACCGTTCTTGATTAAAACCACTAAATTCATTGAAACTCATTATTATTAACATTGATAAAATGATTAATTATAAATTTTGTTTTATAAAAATTGTTCGAGTGGGCAATTCGATGCGAAGACGGACGGAAGCATGCCTTTGAAGTAAAAGTGGCCATTTCCAACAATTTTTATAAAACATAATTTATCATTAATAATTTTATCAATGTTAATAATAATGAGTTTCAATATGAATTTAGTGGTTTTAATGAAGAACGGGTGCGTCTGACGAGTAACACTCAAGAGACCATTTTCATGTAGAATTGACCAGGCTAATCAGAAAAAATATCCACATGGAAAAATGTCAGTGGCGTATCATCTTTTTTGTAAAAAATATTAGAGGACATGTTTGCAGGGACGCCACTGGTAGAGCAATTCTATATCCTATTAACACATACCAAAATTGAAAATAATATCTAAAGTACTTTCGGGGATATTAAAAAATAACCATTTAAAAAATAAAAATTGAACACCCTGTAGCAAATAATTTAAGCCGTTGCGGACATATGTTCATATGAACTTTTCTTTATCAAATGACCTAAGGAATCACACCCTGGAATATTAGCACGTCATTACGGAACACCCTGTATTTAACGGTTGAAAAGTATTATTGTTTAAAGTTGTTAAATAACATTTTAAGTACGGCCCTGTCCATCCTTTGATATCGAAATTAAACGGGTTGCGTATCAAAAAAAAGTACACTTAAAAAGAATACCACTTAAAACTTTTTTATCACTTGTTTATTACACATATTATAACGAAGTACCTGTCAATACTATAGTTCAATACATATATCATTCATTTTATAGAGTATTGATTAATCCATCAGTGGCAGCTCTAAAATTTAAAATATACATACTTCCTTCTTTGCCATTTTCAATACCGGTTCATCAATTCACATTGCATTTGGTGCAATACCGATCATAAGGACTGAACATCGGTCCTGTGTGAAACCGCTTTATGGTCAGTCCTGATAATCGGTACGGTATTTTTAAAAATATAAATAGAATATATTTGTTTGATTTTGGAGCAAAATAGAAGATAACGTCACTGTTTATGATGCTCCCGACTTATTTAAGCAATATATCGGATGATCACAAGCATGTTGTACATATTCCAATAATATAGCGGATGATCACATGCATGATATAGATATTTCCTACACATTTCAAGAATCTATCGGGTAATCACATACATGGTGTACGCATGTCTTACTTATTCCAACAATATATCGAGTTATCGTAAGCATAAGGTACATAAGTCCTATTTATTCCAACAATATGTCCGGAGATCAGAAGCATGAAGTACATGTGTCCTATTTATTCCACCAATATGTCATATGCTCACAAATATGAGGTACATGTGTCCTATTTATACCACCAATATATCGTGTGATCACAAGCATGAGGTATATGTGTCCTATTTATTCCATCAATAAGTCGGGTGATCACAAATATGAGGTAGGGGCGTTCTATTTATCTCATAAGCATGAGGTACATGTGTCCTATTTATTCCACAAATATGTCATATGCTCACAAGTATGAGGTACATGTGTCCTATTTATTCCATCAATATGTCATGTGATCACAAGCATGAAGTATATGTGTCCTATTTATTCCATCAATAAGTCGGGTGCTCACAAATATGAGGCAGGGGTGTCCTATTTATCTCACAATCATGAGGTACATGTGTCCTATTTATTCCACCAATATGTCATATGATCACATGAGATACATGAGACCTATTTATTCAACCAATATGTCGGGTGATCACAAGCATGAGCTACATGTGTCTTATTTATTCCATCAATAAGTCGGGTGATCACAAGTATGAGGTAGGGGTGTCCTATTTATCTCACAAGCATGAGGTACGTGTCCTATTTATTCCATCAATATGTCATATGATAACAAGCATAAGGTACATGTGACCTATTTATTCCACCAATATGTCGGGTGATCACAAGCATGAGCTACATGTGTGCTATTTATTCCATCAATAAGTGGAGTGATCACAAGTATGAGGTAGGGATGTCCTATTTATCTCACCAATATGTCGGGTGATCACAAGCATAAGGTACATGTGTTCTATTTATTCCACCAATATGTCGGGTGATCACAAGCATGAGTTCCATAATGCCCTAACAATTAATTATTGCCCCCACACTGCCGCCTAGTTATCTTCCTAAATATATCCAAAATCGTATATTTGTAGTTAGTGAAATTACTGCCGTAATACTAAACCAAAAGAATAACAGGTAGGAAGGATAGGTGCCATTATGTACTATGAAAGAAAGAAGAATGCAAGGTTATATTTTGAAGATGGCATTGTTGCAGTTAAGAAAGACACACGAACGATCGCGACGTCTGTACGTGAACGAAACTTTTATAATGTATCCATTCATTTAAAAACTATCTAAACCAACTGTTCGGTGCCGTGCTTCACATTAAAATAATTCACATTAACAAGGTCCATTATTTTCACCCAAGAAACCACTACAACATCAAAATGTAAGCTTTTAACAACAGTTATAACACCTTTTAACTCCGCGGGAGTTCCAGCGCCCGGGCCCTGGTTTATAGGCCTTTATGAAAAAGTAATTCGAACCCTCCGTGAAATATTCACTTGTTTCGCTTTAAAACGAAAAATAGATAATCCGAGAGACGACGCGATGCGAGGATGTTTTTATAAAGCCTAATTTGCCTGGTGCACGATTCTTGGAAGGTCGCAAAGACCGTATAAATTGCATCGGATACGGTCCTGCCCTTTCGTCCCTAACGCCCTGGGTATCCGACAATGTTGCCGATAAATCTAATCTTTGATTAAAGAAGAGAAGGTAAAATATAAAAACAAAAAGATTTTTTAAAGTTTCTTGAGATTTCTGCCATATTTAAGAAACAGGAAGTAATTAAATGGTTTGCCTTTATTAACAGTCGAGCTGCGAAATGATTACTTGGTTAGCAAGAGTTTACAATTGGTCAGTAGAAACAAACATGTCTAGAAGCAGTTTACTTCAGAGATCCCAGGGCACTGTCAATTTATGTAACTTTCTTGTGTTTTCTTTTGCCGAATACAAAAATCGGCTACAAAAGGTGTAGCGGGGGCGGGTTTTCACTTGTTTTCCCAGGGCACTGTCACGATTCAGAAATGTTTGCTGTCCATAAGTTGCTGACCAACTAGCCATTTTGGCTGACCGATTACATTTTTCTGTTCGCAAAAATAAGAATATTTAGCTAGCCAATTAAATGGTACCCTTTAGGAAATTAGTATATTGCTGAAGCTATATCTATATTAGAGAAGAACTGTTCAGCATTACTTGTTTATCGTTATTGTATAAGGTGTCTCAAGGTGGTTGGGAATAGTATATTACATAACGAGTGTCGCAAGGTAGACAAATAAGCTAGAAGCACGAGGCGCTAGCCGAGTGCGGAAATCCACCGAATTTGAGAAAATCCCTTTAATACAAGTTATGTAAGTACACAATTTTTCCTACGGCCACAAATGCAATGTCCAATTATTTTAACTTATGGCTTTAAATAAAAATATTACCTTTTCTCGTATTTGCTAACGCCAAACTTTATAGTTCCTGATTTTACTGATTGATACCTGAAACACAAAATTAAACTATCTTGAATAAATACATCGTTTCAAGAAAAATAACAAAACTCTTATCCTAACCTCAATATTTATATAGAGATGACGTTAGATATCGTTAAATAGGAATGGAATTTCTTTACATCAATATTCAAATTATTATTAAAACAAACCTAATTACATACTTACCGCGTCCTGTATAGATTTGATAATTTTAAAACTAGAAAATAGATTGGCACTTAACCCATTTCTACTTTACCCGGGCAGTTATTAATGTTAAAAGATCCTCACAATTGAATAAGAAGACAAGTATATTTACTTATGCGCATTTTCTATTTGAGGCAGATTACTTACTGTAAAGTAATAGATAGATGATTTTTTTCCTGTAGTACTTGATCTAAGATTAGGAGGTTGTGATCATTTCTGCTTGATGAAGCTTGTGAAATTTCGAAGAAGATAATTGTACAGATTTTTCCCTTTTATTTTAACAACCATTTGTAAAGACGCAATAAGACTAATGGAGAAAAAACCTGCTGCACGATCATGATCATTAATCAAATTTTCTTCAGTTTCACCTTCACCGTTCGATTTTTGTTATAATAAGATTATAATTTCGTCTTTCGTTACACACGGGCTTACAAAGAGACTAGGAATGATATCAGCTTTTCCGAAACTCTTAGAGACGTCGTCATAGATCAATTTCACCGACCTAGATCCATTTTCCTGTCTTCTACTGATTTATCTCTCGCTTACATGGCAACACCGTATCGGTAAACTTGCCACTGTTGTCGGTTTTGTGCGCTTGCCGTTTAGTTTCCGTTTGGTTGTCCGTCGTTTTTCATCGCTTTCGAAGCGTCGTCTGTTTCGATACGACGCTTTAGAGGCGACGCGCTTATCCAAGCGTCGTTTATCGGTGATTAATAGCTGATATTGCTGGTAATAAGGTCAGGAGAATTTGGAAGTTGCACAATTTACCGGATTCCACAATCTTCGACCATCTAATACTGGCGTTTTTAATACTGGGGTGTTAATAGTTTTCGATAAACACAAAGTAGGCGATGATTTTCCGGAAATAAATTAGAAAGTGCTTTTTCTGTGTAATGCGTCGAGCTTAATGGTTTGGAGGTGTTAACGCGAGAATTTTATTTTTAGACTTAAATTAGTTAATGGTGTTAAATGGGGTGTTCTAAAGTGTTGCGAGGTTTTTTCCCATTTGGACAGAGGAATTGATTTAAAATGCTTATATTTTAAAAGGATTTTGGTTATATAGTTCGAGATGTTTAAAACCGTGAGTATTTTATCTAATGTGTGGGTTTTAAAGGATTAATAAGTCTGGCTTTGAATTTCGTAGTTAAACAGAATTGCTTTAAATTTTAAGATGTTTCGTTAAAAATATAAGGTAGATAGGAGCGTGACTCTGTTTATTTAAATCACCGCGTTTTTGATGTGCGATATACATAAGTACAAGAATAATCAATTACTATTACACGGAAAATAAATGTTCATCGCGCCGCCGGCTCAATTTAATTTATGTTTATATTACTTACTTTTAAAAAAATTGTTTTAAGCAAAATAATTTAGAACAAGATATGTTCTTAGAGAGTTCAATGGAACCCTAAAATTCTATTTGAAACAAGAAATCTTAAATATTTTGTATTAATCCAGATGGTTTATTAATTTTAAAATTTACCTGAAATATTCTTGTTTGGTACACCGAATTAATTTATCCATTTTCGGCTTCTCGTTTCATACACAGGCCATTATGATGGCCCGAAGGGTGAGGATCCCAGGTAACTTAGGTATACCTTTATGGGTAGGTAATTTCATAATGTTTATTTAATAATGCTATTAAAATAATCCTATATTGGCAGGTGTCATCCTAATATATTTGAACTCTTCAAAGTAGTTGCAGAAGAGATGCATTAGTATGCTATATATATCGTACAGTAGCGATATGACTCACATATCTCTACACCGAAACGTTATAAGAAAAACACTGATTTGAACCATATTTACATAAAAAATGGAAATTCGTGAGACTCTACATCGTTTAATATATATTCTGAAACTTATTTTAATGTCAATTTCTATAACAAAACATATAAAAACTTACAAATACAACACTGAATTAATTAATACAATATAATAAACAAATAATTCCTAATTTAATTATGCTAAATACATACTTGTTTTAAGCGGTGATTATTTTATAAGTTGTTAATGCAAATATTTTAAAATAAGTTCTCGTTTTGATGTGGCTCTTTGTTATTTGTAGCCAGTTGGTACTCCCGAACAATTTAGGCCAAGAAATGTTCATTCTTTAAACTAAATGGCAAAGATTCAGCAGAAATCAATACGTATATTATATTTTTTCTATTTGGGTTTCATAATGGCTACATTATGAAATGCAAAAAATTGAATAACCTGCCACTCTATGAAACTCAATTTTTATTTTTTTTATGTTGGCAGGAAGTAGGGTTCGAATTTTAGGCTTACTTCGATTTCGTTGAAATTAGTTTTCTAGGCATTCGACAAAAAATTTTTATTGAAAACTATAAAATACTTACTTTAACCTTGCAAATAGATCATTTTTGCTAGATATTTATCTGAAATACCTATACTCGGAAATATATAACATGCTGACGGTGTCCGTTAACTAATTTCTAGTCACAACTATAAAACAACATAACCTAAAATTAATAGAAATATCTTCCAGTTTATGCTCTATTTCTAAAGTGTTATTCAATAAAGTACTATTTTTAATTTTTAATTCAATATAGTATTATACATATTACTTTATATACTATACATATTTATAGTTACTGTAGACATTTCCTGGGCATTAATTGTTATTATTGTCAGATTCTGTGTCGATACAATATTTTGTTCAATAGTATTATTTATTATTTTCTTCAATATTTTGAACTTTGTTCTGCTCACACCATAACTCAAAGTATTGCATATTCTTTTTAAAAGTTTTTCTAGATTGTTTCCTGCAATTTCTCGTATTTCCGACGGAGTACAACTTTCTTCCTGACTCATTTTTATTAACTTTAATAATATATTTATTTTGAATTATGACTGATGGGAAGAAGCTTTGTTGTGTTCAATTGTTTCTATCTTGGCATATTTCATACTTGTAACATTTTATTAAATTGTAAAGGTATTGCCAACCCAAAAAAAAATATTAATTCAAATGGAAAAAATCTACTATATTTACTATAAGACCCAAATAGAAAAAGTATTATAAAATACACGGTTCATAAGACAATTAGAGCACTTCCGCTTCCGCTTCGCGGGTCGTTTTCTAAATTAAACGCGTGCTCTAAGATAGTGTTTTATGAAACTTGTATCTTAATATACTAAAATGCGTTTTTAAGTTTTTAATTGAAACTGATTTGTCTTTGTGTATACAGGGTGTTTCTTAATAACATGCTAATATTTAAGTAGGTTATTCTTGGGATCTTTTTCAGAAAGAAACTTCATATGAACATATGCCCTAAACGTCAACTTTTGAGATACAAGATTTTCATGTTTTTTAAATAATTTGTGAAGGTTAATGACTTAAATACATGACAACTAGACTAAGTAGACAACTGTCAAAACTTTTTATGTTTACAAAACAAAATCTGCTTCTTACCTACTAGATCCCGATTGCATCTGATTTAAGTTCTTCATTCTTGTAAAAGAGCATTTTTACAACACTTTATCTATTGGTCATTTTAAGAATAATAGTCATCAGTAAAATGTACCATACATTTAAAAATATTTACCAACGGGAGTTATAAATAAATTATTTTCACTTAAATTCGTTGTAAAATTTACATACCTATATTTTAGTTGATTTTGCTAAAGTTATTAGAAAAAAAATAATAATTTTACTATTGTGTTTGTTAAAATTTACTTGATTCGACTAAATTATATTCTAACTTTTATAGAAATTATGTTGACAATATTATTTTGCAGATAGACAGATTACTAATAAAAAATGTAATTAATACTATATTTCATAGGCAATTTTACAATAAAATCTTTACTATAATATTTTTTCCGTGTTGGTACATTGTTTCTAGACTTTAATGTTCATAGGCTAATTGTTGTAATTTTACCAGTGCCAGTGGTTGGTATTCAACATCTATATTTATGTAACAGTCACAGTTGATAGGTATTAATTACTATGATTATACATTACGCGTATGTTGAGGAGATCATAGACACACAATTGTAGAGGAAGCTAAAAAAACATTAACTTGCACTATATTTAAAAAAATTGATATAAATACATACATTATGTTTAATTTGTCAAAAATATTCTCAATCAAAAAAGCTTTTAGAGAGACCATGTAATTAGGCAATGGTCAGCGTTATGGCCCCCAAGGGGGGAGGGGGGAAGGTTCAAAATATTCCCAAAAGCTATAAAAAAATCATAGTGAGAAAACTAGCAGGAACGTTTAGAATATGTAAAAGAAGAAGACAAAAATATTTGGGTTTGTTCGGTATTTGGCAACCGGTAATAGACACCATATTGGGAACATGAGCAATAGTGATCGACTGATACCGATATTTTAGTTACCGATGCCGATATAATATCGGTATCGACATCACATTCTAACTATTCAATATAACAGCCAGGCCAATGTTGATGGGGGAAACTCGGCTACAATATTAGGGCACTTCCCGTTATACCGGAAGTCGGTGTCAACTTGCTTATTTTAAACGGAATACCCTATATATTATTACATTTTCATTCACACAATACTCTAGGCAGATTTCATATATCATGTCTTATACAATATATTATATATTATACAGTCTTAAGCATGTTTAACATATTTAAGGTTAGAACTTAAGTGAATTATTGATTTTTCCTATTAGGAAACCTTTATTACTTAATTTGAGTTGGATTTCTTGTTGAAGAGGACCTGCTTTAGTTGGATATGACGGCTTTGAAAAATAGTCAACTGCTAAACAACCAAATTTGTCACATGTTATTTTTATTACTTTGTCACATTCTCCATAAATAATACACACTTTAAAATAATCTTCGTTTCTATAATTTAAGCGCCCTAGCATAATTTTCAAATAGCAAGTGACAGGTGAAATGTGTACCGATATTTATGTCGGTATCGGCCGAACACTAATAAGCAAGCAAATATAATTTTTCTTTAGTTACAACCAGTTACCTTCCAAAATTAATACCGATTGTTTCTATTTTAATAAATAAGCCAGCGTCATTCGTTTGAAATGGATTCGATAGAATATTATATTAGATTAAAATCAATATATTTTTTTCATGGAATTGTCCAGAAGCAAACAGTTTTTCTGCTATCTTGCCCTATAAATTAGTGAGCGGGCAAGGTGGTTATCGGTGAATAGACGGAAAAATCAATGTTTAATAAATTTAATCCAAATTTGATCCGGCTTTAGCTGCAGTAACTTGCAAGGGGTAAAACAATCCAGATCCAAAATCCATTATAATTTGTCAAAATATAATTACAGTTTCAGATTATAATCAAAATGATGTTTATTAAAACACGGTTCGCGTGGGTTTTATTACCAGCGATAATAATGCAAAAGGCCGAAAATTATATTAATTATTGATTGATTGATCGAAAACATTACGTGTATTTGAGCTGTATGTAATATTTTTGCGTAATTAATTAATTACAAAAAAATTGAACAACCATCATACATACCTCTGCATACAGAGCCGAAGTTATCCTTCCTGCCGACAAAAACCAATGCCGATCGTTTGTTGTTTAGCTTTTGCATCCAAACCTGTTCGCTACGTTATTGGTTGGAAAAAGGTTGCGAATCCCTGCTATAAGCAATCTCAACATTCGGAAACATACAAGACACGGGAAAATTTTAATAATTCTAATGGATACTATTCTGAATTTGTTTGGCCTTTGAATATCGAAGGTTAAAGAAAAACGGATCACTGAAAATCTAACAATTTTATATTGGGAGGCAAACGGCTGGATTACACGGATTTCGGTCTATCTCAGACATACGGCGTTGAATATCCATGCGCTATATTTATGTCGTTTTGGGAGTTCAACGCATTATGATTTGGTCATATCTATCGGTCTTTCTTAAGGTGCGTATAAATATGTGCAACTGAAAATAAATTAAGTTCGTGGGAAACTTGAGGCGAAAGGGAAAAATTTGATAGAGGCTCGCAGCAGGCTCGTGGCAAAGTGAAGAAAACTCATCGTCCAATGAAAGTTCGAAGTCCGAGTGATAGATTTCTCTTAGTAATTTTGATTTCTCACGAATTTTCTTAGATTTTATCAAATTAAATGATGATGCCAAAGTTCTTCAAATCTTTTTCCAAAAATTTGCCGCTCTAAATGCCCATGCTTCAATCCGGCCCTGTATACTACTTGTTTTTAATGACATCACGTAGTTATTGTTGAAAAAAGATCTTTTTCATTCGGCGATACGTAATTGGTTACGACTTACCTATTGTTCGAATCAAAATTAAGTATGTTAAAAAGGTTCAAACATAAAAACATTTAAATTTTATTGCGTGCTAATTAATCTCTAATTTTATTATTAAATAGGAATTTATGAAAACACGTTCTGTTATAACCGATGATTTTCGTGGTATTAAACGACATTCCTTATTTATGGAATGTCCTGCTGCACGATATGTTGCTTTCATCTTTAATTAGTCCTGCTATTTGTAAATAGTCATAGATTTTCTCTTTGTCGATCGTATTATAAAATGTTTAGGTAAATAATATAACATCGCCGATCAAATAATAAAATGTTGCGGTAAAAATATAATCGTCAATCATATTAAGTATGAAATGTTGTTGTATAAAATAACAAATCATCGATTATTATAAAATGTTTCGATAAATAATATAACATCATCATCAATCATATGACAAAATGTTGCGATGAAGACAAAAATCATATGGTATAAATTAACAAATCGTTTATTATATTATAAAATGTTGTATAAATAAGAATTCGTCAATCATATTATGAAATGTTTCAAGTAAATAATATAACATCGTCGATCATATAATAAAATGTTGCTTCAAAGAAGTAATCGTCAATCATATTATGAAATGTTGTTGTATAAAATAATAAATCGTCAATCATATTATGAAATGTTTAAGTAAATAATATAACATCATCGATCATATAATAAAATGTTGCTTCAAAGAAGTAATCGTCAATCATATTATGAAATGTTGTTGTATAAAAAACAAATCGTCAATCATATTATGAAATGTTTAAGTAAATAATATAACATCATCGATCATATAATAAAATGTTGCTTCAAAGAAGTAATCGTCAATCATATTATGAAATGTTGTTGTATAAAATAATAAATCGTCAATCATATTATGAAATGTTTAAGTAAATAATATAACATCATCGATCATATAATAAAATGTTGCTTCAAAGAAGTAATCGTCAATCATATTATGAAATGTTGTTGTATAAAAAACAAATCGTCAATCATATTATGAAATGTTTAAGTAAATAATATAACATCATCGATCATATAATAAAATGTTGCTTCAAAGAAGTAATCGTCAATCATATTATGAAATGTTGTTGTATAAAGTAATAAATCGTCAATCATATTATGAAATGTTTAAGTAAATAATATAACATCATCGATCATATAATAAAATGTTGCTTCAAAGAAGTAATCGTCAATCATATTATGAAATGTTGTTGTATAAAGTAATAAATCGTCAATCATATTATGAAATGTTTAAGTAAATAATATAACATCATCGATCATATAATAAAATGTTGCTTCAAAGAAGTAATCGTCAATCATATTATGAAATGTTGTTGTATAAAGTAATAAATCGTCAATCATATTATGAAATGTTTAAGTAAATAATATAACATCATCGATCATATAATAAAATGTTGCTTCAAAGAAGTAATCGTCAATCATATTATGAAATGTTGTTGTATAAAAAACAAATCGTCAATCATATTATGAAATGTTTAAGTAAATAATATAACATCATCGATCATATAATAAAATGTTGCTTCAAAGAAGTAATCGTCAATCATATTATAAAATGTTTAGGTAAATAATATAACATCGTCGATCATATAATAAAATGTTGCGACAAAAAAATAAACGTCAATCATAATATGAAATGTTGTTGTATAAAATAACAAATCGTCGATCTATAATAAAATGTTGCTTCACAGAGGTAATCGTCAATCATATTATAAAATGTTTAGGTAAATAATATAACATCGTCAATAAAATGTTGCGACAAAAAAATAATCGTCAATCATAATATTAAATGTTGTTGTATAAAATAACAAATCGTCGATCATATAATAAAATGTTGCTTCAAAGAAGTAATCGTCAATCATATTATGAAATGTTGTTGTATAAAATAACAAATCGTCAATCATATTATGAATTGTTTAGGTAAATAATATAACATCGTCGATCATATAAAAAAATGTTGCGACAAAAAAATAATCGTCAATCATAATATGAAATGTTGTTGTATAAAATAACAAATCGTCGGGCATATTATAAAATGTTTAGCTAAATAAAATAAGATGATCAGTCATATTATAAAATGTTGCTATTAAAACATCAGTCAAACTATTAAATCGAATATATTATCATCCATTTTCCAAAAGACACCGATTGAGAAACTTTTTATTGTTATAAAAGATAACTGGTTGCCAATAATATTATACAGTGTTGTGGTAAAATAAAATAACAAATCTTCATTTATATTATTTATAATTAATATTCCCTAGACTTGATTTTTACGTAAGTAATTAATTAATTAAAGTTTAATACATTCTTCAACGATCTCGCATAAAAGTTAAAATACATTTAAAGGTTTCCAATTTAAACGTGCATTTTAACTTCATTCTATATTTAAAAAACATGCCGTCGCCAAACAACTCTTTTCGAATAGGCACCACTTTTTTACCTGAACATTTGGGGTTTCATTCCGTATTGTATTATTTAAAATATTTAGTCGGAATTTTAAGGGATAGGAACGACTCCGCTTTAATAACACCCCTCCAGCTGTTTGATAGAGTCGAATCCTATTAAGGAGTCACATTAAATCCGAATAAACTTTTATTGGCTCAAAATGCTAATTTAGGTTAAATTAAATGTGAAAGCAATGGAAATAAGTGAGGTCTTTGGTTCGATTCGTTTTTTTATAAATTAGTGTCTACCTTTTAGAATGTCGCGGACATGGATGCAAAGCAAATAAGTTATTTGAGTTTAAATCGCGTATAATTACATATTCAACAAAAGTCATCATTGTTGCGTTGATCTTTCGACTGCCGTAAATCCTAATTATCCCCATGACCATGAAATATCCCAAATTTACGAGTTTTATATACTTTACTTGCATCCCTTTTGTACCATAAATACCCAATAATCTATAAATAACGAAATGTATCTTTCATTCAAAATAAAAATAAATCAATATGTAGGTAGCTTATTTTCAAGCAGACCCTGCACCCATCTATTGCGGTTTGAAGATGTTAGAATTTATACAAACCCGAACAAACCCGAGTCTTGAATAATACATCAGGATACATGTTAAAATAAAGGTATATACAGTGAAACCTCACATAACAGACACCTCTAATAAGCGGACATCTCTATTAAGCGGACATTTTTTCTTAGTCTGGAACTAGGTATATGAAATTCCATGAAAATCAACCTCTCTTGGGCGGACGCGGACAGGCTATTTTCATACAAAGAGTGAGAAAACCCTCCTTTAACCGGACAAATATTTATTTAAAATATTTGGGAGACGAATAAGTACGGTGCAAAAACTCTCCGAAGACAGACCGGCAACCAATCGCGTATGCGTGCCAGAGCGATAGGACTTCGCCGAATGAAAGTATGTGTGATTCCCCGACAGCAGTCCGCCGTTTATTTGTGAGTTGTAAGGTTAAAATCGTAAACAATGGCACAAAAATGTCGCGTTTTGAGTATGAAAGAGAATATTGATGTTGTGGAAGTTTGTAATTTGATAACAATGATTTGGGCGAGTTCATTAACATTGATAGCAATGTGCTATTAGAAGATGATAGTGACCCCATTCCTAGCGATTATGTAGTCCAAACTGAAACCACATCAATATCTGACGACTCCGATGAAGAAGTTGAATGCAGTAATCAAACAAATGTCACCAATTATCAACAAGCCATTAGTATGGTAAAGGAATTATAAGAGTATGCAAAGAATAGAGGTGACTCTACATCAATGGAATTGTTATCAGACTTGGAATTACATTTTCTAGATTGCAAGTATAAAACGCAAACACGTCAAACTACGTTATTAGATTTTTTTAGTACTTCATCCTAACTAAAACTAGTGTATTTTTGTTATGTTATGTTTAATTGTACATACATATATATAGTAATAATTTTGCATTTACATATTACGTAATAACAAATTTCCCATGGGCGGACACCTCTATTAGGCGGCCACATTTAGACGGTCCCGTAGGTGTCCGCCTAAGAGAGGTTTCACTGTAGTTGTAAAAGGCCCATATTCCACAACGATACGACAATATAATACTTGTAAAATATTCTAATTGATCACCCTGTAACTATCTATAAACGCCCACTCGGGCAATTAAGATTTATTCGCAGCGATTAAATAAATGCAGAGATATCTAATTATATTGTGTCGGAATTCACGCTGGCATCTTTCCAGGCTCGGCCGGCTCTCTCAATTTAATTTTAATAATGACATAAAACATGGCCGGCGCGGCGTAAATTCACGCAAGGTAATTTCACGCCAGTTATTGGACTCACTATTAGGTTAATTCGCAGATTACCATTAGATGCCATGCGCAGTTGGTATAACGTGTTCACATAACCAAAATCTGTGAGCTATATTCTTTCTCTACCCCATGTACATGACCTGTAGCAAAAAACAATTGTCCCCATATTCAATAAAGAATAAATATTTATTTTGTTATCGATTTTAGAGACCGAAAAACATTATAACCTCGTGACCGGAATCCTAGCCATATTTGTTAATCGATTTTAAAAAACTTATTTGATTTGAACTCTATAGGAACTGAAGAGTGTGAGAATGATATTTATATTTAAATAAAATAATTTTTAATATTTTTAACAGGACAATGAAGTTTCCTAATTTAAAGGGGTATATTTATATATTTTTTCTTGAAAAACGTTCCGGTTTGCGTCGTCACAAAAAGGTGTGCCGTCCTCACGACAATGCGCGAGTTTCCAAATCTGTATTTGATATATTTTGCTAATGTAGGATCGAATTTTCCATCTAATGATATTAAGTGTTCCTATACCTATCTTCAGTATTTTCGGACTTATAGCGAAATTTAAAAATTATCTTATAAAAATATATTTTTTGGTAGTTGGCTCTGGATTCATAGAAACAAAATAATGAAAAATCCATGTGACGTTATGTCTGTGTTATTGTAATAAAAATTAACTAATTCACATTATTCGAGCTTAGATATTTTAAGTTTATTATATATTCATGGGGAGTGCGGTAGAGTTTTATCTAGAACTTGCAGAAAATTTAATGAACTGCATCCTGATGCAGCTCCTATGACTCCAAAAAAGATGATTGGCCGAGGCGGTCCATGGAAATGGCCCCAAGGTCTCCGGATCTTACCCCCCTAGATTTATATCTATGGGGTAGGATTAAAGAAATAGTATACAAGACACCCGTCACAACAAGGGAAGATTTAGAAAATCGAGTACGAACAGCTTTGGGGTCTCTAGAAGGGAAAGAAATGAAAAAGGTGACAAATGAACATGTTATAACCACAATTTATGAATGTTTAAGAGCCAAGCATTTTAAACAATTTAGTTATTAGTTATTTTATTGGTGTTGTTGAGTAATTTTCATTTGAACAACACAGACATAACGTCACATGGATTTTTCATTATTTTGTTTCTATGAATCCACAGTCAACTACAAAAAAATATATTTTTATAAGATAATTTTTAAATTTCGCTATAACTCCGAAAACTGAAGATAGGTATAGGAACACTTAATATCATTAGATAGAAAATTCGATCCTCCATTAGCAAATCCCATTTAAAAAAAAGAAGATTTTTGCAATAATTCATCTGCCTCAGAAATATTGTTATGGAGACGCCCTGTATAAAACTAATTAAATACTGTTCAAAATTATAAAATTTCGATGATCTTGTGGAACTATTGTAAAAATTTCAGCTTTCTAGCTGTCACCGCTAGAGAGATACATTTTCTTTTCAGGTCCCGATACGGCGTTAAAAAATCACAAAATTATTTATAATTCTAAAACTCTTAAAGATAGGTATATGATATTATACAGAAAACTGTTCTAGATTTTTACCTAGATTCCAAAAAAAATATAATATATAGGGTAATTCATTTAAAATTCCGAAGTTGCTACCACTTTCGGTATAATCCGGCAACATCGCACCATCGAAAATATTTTATAAACATAGAAAACCATCTCTTATATAGCCACAGTCAAATATTCAAAATAAAATCTCATTTAGTTCTCGAGATACTTCTAATAGGCCATTTTACTTGGGGCACCCTGTATATGTGATCCATACTTATTTATTTATTTATTTATTTACATATTACATATTATTTTACAATACTTATCAACTCAAATAACTTAGGATAATAATATGCATCATTATATAGTAAATACAAAGGCACCTAGGTGTTTCCACCTGTATGTGCATATTAAAATAAACTGTATATTTAGCTCGTAAATATTCGTTTAAATCTGAAATTATCTATATAAAAAATCAAAAAAAAAACTAATTCGGGTAGTAAAACAATTACATTGAAGCCATAGAAACACTAAAACTGCTTCATAAACAGTTCCATATTTGAAAATAAAAAATTTCTAAACAGCGCATTGAAACTTTTTAATCTTTTAACATTTCTTATACTAGATGGAATTAAGTTAAATAATTTTGGTGCAAGATATGTTATGGAGTGTTGATTTATATCTCTCTTTGAAGAAGGAATGTTCAGCATATGTGCAGCATTACCTCTGGTCATATAATTATGATGGATACAGTCCATTTTAAGTCTTACATTCGAATACACGTAACCACAAACCGCCAGGACATACAATGTTTTAATATGACATAGATCTGATGAGTAGAGCATATTAGACGAGAACAGTCTAGGTCCTTTTAGGATTACCTTCACAACATAATTTTGGGCAATATTTAACTGTTCTAAATGACTGCTGTACATTCCTCCCCAAGCGATGATTCCATATCTCAATAAGGGCTCAACCAGTGCTTTATAAGATCATAAGAATTAATTTTTTATTTAATATTCCTCTAAGGATATAAAATTTATGGATTAGACATTATAGGTCGATGTTGGCCCTCATAATTATTACTACCAAATTTACCATAATAATTGTGCCGGACGCTTGTACCGTATTATTTCCATTGCCATTTTATTTATGGCGAGATTTTCACTGGCTAATTTAGTTCCGACGAGTGTGTTTATAGTTTTGTTCTAATGAATAAATAATTATTATTTACACGCTCTAGCACGCACACCTGTCAGAAGCGTATAACATTTAGATTTCGTAGGTGATTTCGACTGTTAAGCGGTAATGATGTTTTTGTTTCTAAACAAAGGTTGGTTTGTCGGTTACGATAATACTATGCACGTATGCAGTTGTAGTAATAAATTTATTAATATCTCATTATAGAGCGTCCGATAATCTAAATAATGTCATATTATTTAGGCAGTTAATAAATTGTTATTTTATTACCCGTTAACTTTAATTAAGTATTTAATTTTTGTTGTTGTTTATTATACAGGGTGACGCGGGCGAAGCGGACCAAACTCCAGAAGTGTATTGTACAGTTGTGTTCATAATAAAGTTGTACGACATTAAAATGAGAAGAGCGAATTGTCGCATATTTTTTCATGTGTCATGTCACCCGCTCCTTTACTAAATACGGTTTTTTTTATGAAGAAAACTGTCCCATTTTCGCCACTTTATAGGGTTTGTTCGGGTTTGTTAGTGCTATCAAAAAAGTTATGTAGGTGTCATGTGCTATTTTTGGGTCAAACTTAAAATGGTAAAATTTCGCTCGCTTAAGAGATACGGGGGAAATCAAAAAATTGACAATTTCAAAATTACCTTATATTTTCCTAGTTAAAAGAGATATATAAAGAAGTTTTATACATAACTTTCTTTATAATGATTGTTGAATGATCTGCCGTTTTCAGAATAAGTATACGGGGTCAGGTAAGGAAGTTATCGGACCTAACCTAATTTTTTTGAAATGGAACACCCTATATATTTTAATCTAAAAAGATAGCATTTTAATTTCTCCTTTCAAATCTATAACACACCATTGGTTTCCTATTCGATTTATTAAACTTCATTACTTTAAACCACAGTAGATCATGAAACAAAAGCTACTATCCTAGAAACAACTATGTTGACTATTAACATTTGACGTCAATTTCATTTATATATCTTCATTTGTGAAAATGACTTATCAACATTTCGAAAAATTTGATTTATCAGTTTGTATTGACAGTGGAAAAAACGAAGAAATGGCGCAAGATGTATATTTTGTTCGCTATCTGGAAAGACGGCAACCATTTAAGGACATATCCCGGACATTTGCGATGATTCCCGATATTTTTTACCTTCTGAATCTTTTATTTCATTTCAAAGTAATAAAGTTTAAATAAATCGCCTAGGAAACCAATATCATCCATCGTGTGTTATATATTTGAAAGGAGAATTTAAAATAATATATTTTTAGATTAAAATATACAGGGTGTTCCATTTAAAAAAATGAGGTTAGGTCCGATAACTTTCTTACCTGATCCCGTATACTTATTCTAAAAACGGCAGATTATTCAGCAATCAATATAAAAAACTTCTGTACAAAACATTTTTCTATCTCTCTTTTAACTAAGAAAATATAGGGTAATTTTGAAATTGACAATTTTTTTGATTTTCCCTCGTATCTCTTAAGCGAGCGAAAATTTTCAAATTTTGATTTTACCATTTTAAGTTTCACCCAAAAAGAGCACATGACACCTACATTAATTTTTTGATAGCACTAACACTATAAAAGTGTCGAAAATGGGACACCCTGTACAGTTGTGTTCATAAAAAAGTTCTACGACATTAAAATGAGAGAAGCGATTTGTCATATATTTTTTCATGTGTCATGTCACCTCTCCTTTACTAACTACCGTTTTTTTATGAAGAGAACTGTACAAGCGAAAATTATGGAAAAAAAATCATGTCATTCGATTTTCATTTGTTTTCAAGTCACAGCGTAATTACAAATATACAAAGTTTCTTACTTTTTTATCATAGCGTTCTTTTTAAAAACGAAAATATCTTCTTTTCTACTTCCTCTCCGAAGGCCGTCTGTTGCTCTCCTGATAGCTTCATGTCTTTTTTTACCGAATTGAATTTTTAAACTATCGACACTCATGTCGATCGGTCTTTGAGAAAAACGCAGCTATAGACAGACGGACGGACATATAACACCGAAGTGATTTTATAAGTTGAAATGCTTCGATAAACTATATATTATTGCGAGCAAATATCTCTATAAAATTTTAACGCATTAAATCTCGGCGCTCTCCACTTAAGAGCTCATGAAACCTAATTGCCAACGTCCCTGCGGCCGCCCTCCCAGATCGCGTTACAATGGTTTACCCCGGGCGTCCTTATCCCCCCCGTTCCCCTCGTGTTTCCCGAACACGCCGAGGACCGGTCTGGAGCGCGAGCGATTGCCTTTTACTTTTTGTTCGTGTCATCTGTGAAAACGGCCATTAGCGTAGAAGAGGGGAGTGTTTTAATTGATCGAATAATATGTTCCGTTCGCTTTTTCAGATCGACACCGTTCTGTGAAAATTGTCGGAACCTCGGGGGGCTTAGGTGTCCCAGTCACCGACCTATAGCTATGGATAAAGTCGGTACGGTATACGAAGTCCGCTAAGCAATAAAACCTCTTTGAGCAGGGTAGTCGGTGGCTCTCAAACAATAAATTATATTTTATATATTTTCTAAATAAAATAATTTAAGCTAAATAAAAAATTAGTTTAGGTAAAGAAAAATAATTATTTTTTAGCTTTTATTGGCAATAGGTTTGTTCCAACACCCTATTTTTGTATCGTTCTAGAACCGTCACGAAACTGTTGGGATCGATTTTGTGCGCAGGCGTTAATTTTGCACTGTTTGTTGCTGATGCACAAGGGGAGCAAGGTTGGTACGTTTTTGTGACCATTCTGTGTAAAAATCTCAGCTGATCGCCTGTCTGATTCTAGGAAAGAAGTTTAGTAATTAGTTAATTATCATAACATTCATAAATCACAACCCTACTTTTGTTGTTTTGATTTCTTCGTCTAAGCTTGAGTATTATCTTTTTTCGTTCCGTTTTGTTGTATTTAATAATCATGAAAGAGAATAACGTTTAATGTTAAGAATATCTTGTAGGTTTGGGAACCGGATTATACAAATTTAATAACAATAAATTAAATAATCAAAATATTAAGCAACAACTCCTACAAAACAAGGCTAAAATAACTGCATGAATGCCAGGAATACAAAAACAACGGTTAAAATTCTTAGGGCGCAAGTCAGTACGAGCGGTTCCTGGTCTTGGCCATGTATCGTTTTTACCGTTCAGGAACTGGTTTGCGAACGATCACAATTTGGTTGGAACACCAAAGGGATCGCCAGCTACACCGTTTTGTGTCGGTTGGAACGCCTTTCGACTACTACGCATGTGCTTGACCGTACATTGTACGATTTTTAGGGTGGTTGGAACGAACCTAATTTAGTTTTACGTATTCTTTTTTTATAAAGTTTTGGTTCTAAAAATTACCCATGTTGTAGTCTTGCGATCTTTTTCTAAAGTAAAATAGCGTTCCACTTGTAATACCGAATGGCGTTCACCTGGAGATAAATACCTTCTACGCGTTGTATCACCTTACTGAACATTTTCCATAACTGCTTTTAATTCACACCCAATGAGAAACCATGGTATAAGTAACTATAGGTATGATTGCACGCAGATGATCACGTGGCTTGGCGAGTAAGTTTTAAATCTCTTATGGAAGTTTACATTGCTGTCATCTTTTTTAACTCTTTTTTGAATGTATTAAAACGTTTTAAGCATGTAATGATATATGAAATGAAAGAATAATATATGACGAGTATTTACGTATATTAATTTCATAGAAATATAACCCACAAATACCACTAAAAAAAGAAAAGATATTAGACAAATTCTTCGCGCCATTTAAGCCGGCCATATGGCCGGCCATGGTACCGGCGACGATAGCCGAAGCATGCCGAAAGCTGCTCGCCGACCCTGCTGGTTTTGAAACAGTGTTGCCAGACTTTTACAATTGTAATAGATCCACTACTATTTAAGATTCTTGTTGTGGGGCTCCCCCCCTCATATGAAATTTATGTTCAATCTGGAGGGACCACCTCCAGATTGAACATAAATTTCATCTAATAGGAAAGTAACGACCCTTTTTTTTCGTACTCTTTTTACTCTGACACCGTTTTTTACTATTCCTAGGTTTCGAACCGGCACTCTATTTCTTTCGATCACGGATTTCTGGCAACACTGCTGCATGGTTGCCGTAGTTTTTGGTGGACATTTTGTAAGTTTACCAGAACGTTTTATTATAGTCTTGTGTTTATTAAAAAAAATATCTGAATTTTCATAAAATGAGGTGCGCTATGTTCGGTTGTGATATGGATAACCAGGCAAAGACATTTAATAGAAATATAAGGTTTTTCCGCTTTCCTAAAGATAAAAACAAACAATTAAAATGGATACAGTTGTGTAAGCGGAAAGATAATTAGGTCGTATTTTAGCTTTAATCTTTGTTGTATGTTCATGAAATAAATATTCCTAAATACCATGATATTATTCTTTCATTTCACATACCACTAAACGTAAAAACTTTTAATTAAAACGGCGTCAGAGTAATAATAGTACGAAAAAAAGGTCGTTACTTTCCTATTAGATGGGGGACCACCTCCAGATTGAACATACATTTCATATGGGGAGCCCCACAACAAGAATGTTAAATAGTAGTGGATCTATTACAATTGTAAAAGTCTGGCAACACGCTTCGGCTATCGTCGCCGGCTTAAATGGCGCGAAGAATTTGTCTAATATCTTTTCTTTTTTTAGTGGTATTTGTGGGTTATATTTCTATGAAATTAATATACGTAAATACTCGTCATATATTATTCTTTCATTTCATATATCATTACATGCTTAAAACGTTTTAATACATTCAAAAAAGAGTTAAAAAAGATGACAGCAATGTAAACTTCCATAAGAGATTTAAAACTTACTCTCCATGCGCACGGCAGACGAAATTGGGACGGTTAGATATCCTACCTTATTGTTTATTGTATCATGATGAGAAACAAACTAAAAGCAAAACGCATAACTACTTATTTAAAAAACCTGCCATCCTGGACTTGAGCAAATTTTAATTATTTCTTGGAAAATAGTGATTATATAGATTTAACTATAATGATCCCAAAATAATTAAATTCTGGGAAAAAGTACCTGAGAAAATCTTGAACTTATTGACGCAAAATGTTTTTCATTTGATAAATAAAAAAACTATGAGCGAATAATAAACAAAATAAAAATATTTATCGCAGTACATAATTCTAAGATAATTTTGTTTTGGAACCGCTGATTTCGCCCAGTAACATTTAGCCGAATACAGTGAACCAGTGGAATGTTCGGTACGATCAAGTTTAGCGAAGGTACTGTTAACTTAACCGCCTTACTGTTGAAAATGCGATCACATCCTTTAATGATTTAATCCGATATCGGATTTCATAAAACGAACCGACTTTACGTAGAACTTAAGGGATGCGCAGTAAATAGTTAAATTTTATGAGTGAAAAAATGGGTTGGTGCGCACGGTTTACCGGTCATATTTTTAAAGGTTGCTCGTCGGTTGTCTTGCGCACAATGCTGTCGCCGTCATATAGGCAACCCCGCCGGTATTGGTGCCGGTTTGGTTGCCAACCAAAGATGACCATCCAGAACCGAAATCCGTTTTAGGGATGTAACGATATTAAAAATCTATCGATACGTGTACCTAAGATATCAAAATTAATTCTAAAAGTGGCTTTTCAGTGGCCACAAAGCCTTCTTTTATGTGAGAAATAGATTGTTACTAGCTAAGCGAGAGAATAATCCCTAAAGGCCTTATTACACTTGGGAATTTTTATGGCGCCAGCAATGGCAATTATAATTCAAGGATTCAGGCGCAATACACCGTTCTCCGTACTACAGTCAGAAATTCTACTCTTCTGACAATTAAAATGACACGGATTCATGCGCAGTACACTGTTCCCGATCAGCTGTCTCTCATTACCAGAAATGGGGCAGGCGCCATTTTAATTGCCCTTGCCGGCGCAATTGGGTAGACATGGATTATTCTGTTATTTTTAACTGTTTATTATTTGGCCGAACCAGGTATGGACAGGTTTAAACCCACTGGTGCTTAAATTAGCAGTTTACATTCTTTATTAAACTTATGGACTGCTAATTCAGCAACTTTTTGCACCTCCTATTTGTAAATAGCAGTAGCTGCTTTAACTGGTGATCAAAACGAACAGGTTTGCACATCTCTAATTCTGGGGATATTTTAGGGATTTCGACAGTACCCACTGCTGTTCTGACCGTTGACAATGCTCCAGCTGATCGAAAACGGTTTACTGCGCATGAATACGGGCCATTATAATTGCCGGCGCAAGAGAAAAAATTGCCTAGTCTAATACGGCCTTTAGAAAGTTTGCGAATGCAAGGAAACCATCACATTGAAGCAACGGCATGCCGAATTGCAAAGGTACAAAGGATAAAGGTCGCAGTACAGTAGGCAAGCATATCTGCAATTGCAATAAACTTGACGGAAGGCATGCGTATTAAGAAGCCAGCCGCAATATTCTGACAACTTGCAAGACTTGCTAAGAGCGGGTCTGTTCGATTTTTGCTACTGTTTCTGCTGCAGATCTGGTGTAAAACATAGTGATTTTTACATTATCAACCAAAAATAAAAGTTACTAAATTTTAACCCCAAGTACGCCTCGGCTGTTTATTGTTGATCGTGTATTCGTGCTTATTTATAGTCTTATTAAGTTTTTAGTTGTGTTTTGCGGAGTTTAATCGTCGTATTTTCACGGTACCTACTTCCTTTTTGCTGGGTTGGCAGCCCTCGCCCTTGAAGCCGCAACTGCAATAGAATTGCCTACTGTAAAACGATTTGCATGACGTATTGCTTGCAACTGTCATGCCAAAAATTAACTTGCGGTAAACCCGAACAAAACTGCAAGAGTATTGCAGACTCTAATGCGGACAAAAAAGGAAACAGTTGTAAACACAGCGAAATAACGTGAAGTAAACGGAAAACGCACTACAAAAGTACAAAGCAGTACTGCAAAAGTATACAAGTAAAAGTAACATGAACAGGCGATAAAGACTGAAACCCTTTTTTTAGGTATAATAGAAAATGTAAACTAGACTATAAAATTATTCGAGTAAAGAGATCGCGCGTGGTGCTGCGATAGGACCATTTCGTTTTAAAATTAAGTCCAGACTCATAAAAGACGTAACAGTAGGTTCGGTCACAGAGCAGTTAGAAATAGCCACAAACTGCCCGAAGCGTGCGCAGTTGATTTCAAGTGTTCACAGAAAGAAAATATGTGACCGCCGGCCAAAAATTCGGTGTTCGTACAGTAAAATGTATCGATTTCCAGCTGATTTGCAACCCTCAGAATAATCCGCGTACTGGTACGGAATTGGAGTTTGGATTTCTTTAGTTTTGACATATTCTGGTTAAACTCATTTTCCATTCCAAAACGAAAGACTATAGCAGAATGAGAATACTTGTAGGTTTAGTTAAGAAGTCAAGTTTCAGATTGGACAGATGGTTTGGTATTTATACCCGTTCATGGAGACAAAAAGCAGCAACCAGTTAGAAACTTGTCCATAAGAACATGCACAGAACGAAATTTGTAACTGTTTTTTTTTTTTTTTTTTTATGATCAAACACAAGCACTATAGGAAAAATCCTTTAGGGCACTCTGGGAGTGGTGCGTGTGCGCAAAAAGCGATTCACGTTGGTTTTGAATCGTTGGAGGATATATTCGTTAGGAAAAACGACCTCGGTAAGATCGTTCCACAATGATGAAGTCCTCCAGATGAAAGAGTTCTTAAATAATGAAGTTCGAGGAGTACTAAGCTTAACCACATATGGATGGGCGGCGGTGGTTCGTCGTGTATTTTTGATATTCGCCGCTCTGGGCGGAATTAAGAGGGCAAGGTCAGCCGAGCACTTTCCATGAAAATATCTGTAAAAGAGAGTCAAATCACCAACTTGCCTTCGATGTTCTAGGCTGTCGAGGTTCTTCGTCAGCTCGTGGTCTCCAATCAGACGAATGGCCCTCCTTTCGATGGAATCCAGTAGCCGAAGAGTATGTTTGGGTGCAGAGCTCCAGACATGAGAGCAGTACTCTAGTGATGGTCGAATCTGGGCTTTGTATAGTATCAAAAGTTGTTGAGGTGTGTACAACTTTCTGGTTCGGAAGAGTACACCAAGCTTCTGAGAGGCTATCTTGGCGATTGCCACAACGTGGTTATGCCAAGACATATTTCCTCCCAGATTGACGCCCAGCAAACTAATAGATGAAGCCAGCGGGATTGCGTGTCCGTCCATGACTATATCCGGTTCTGTAATGTTAACCTTTTTAGAGAAAACTGCTGCCTGGGTTTTTTTAGCGTTAAATTCGACTTGGTTACTGTCACCCCAAGACAAAATTTCTTCCAGGTCTTTGTTGAGGCGTGATACTTCATGCTGTCTGCGAAGATGTGCGTCGGCAGCCGATGTTTGTGCATTCAAAGAGAAAGATGATAAAAGTGTGCTATCATAAGCAAAACTAACTATCGGGTTTTTCGTTTTCACTAGAAGGTCGTTAATGTAGAGTAAGAAGAGAGTGGGAGACAATATGGACCCTTGAGGAACACCGGCATTGATGGTGAAGGTGTCTGAGAGAAATCCGTCAATCGCTACTTGCAGAGAGCGGTCCTTAAGAAAGCTAGACAACCATGCACAGAATCGACTGGGCATACCATAAGATCGCAGTTTACTTAGCAGTCCCTAGTGCCAAACACGATCAAAAGCTTTAGAAATACCCAGTGCAACAGCCCGAGACTCCCCATGATGTTCGATTGCGTTGTTCCAAATATGGGTGACATAGGCTAGAAGATCTCCAGTTGATCTGGACTTCCGAAAACCATATTGATGATCGCTGATAATGTTGAAGCCTTCCAGGTACTTTAGAAGATGTTGGTTAATAGCTTTCTCCATTACTTTTAATATAACTGAAAGCAATGCGACTGGTCGAGTTGTTAGGCAGGGTTCTCTTACCTTTCTTTGGAATAGGCTGGGCTCGCGCCGTCTTCCAGCAAGATGGAAATATTCCTTTTTTGTAGGATAAGTTGAAAAGTCTACAAAATACTGGTGTTAGTTCATCGGCGCATTGGAAAATTCGCTCTGCAAACAAACCAACGATTAACCACTAATGAACAAATACCACTTATATGGGTTTGTTCCGGTTTAACACCAAGTGAAGTATAGAAATATGTCTGCTAAATTTTGAAATCGTTGTTCTAGTTAAACTAAAATTGTTCGTGTATACCAAGAACGGTTTAAGCAATCATTTCTGTTATTGACATTTCCTCTAAGCAAACTTGAAAGTTATAACGCAAAATTAGCAGGCTTGCCAGTCCTCCAACCCCTAAAACCCCGCGCTGTTTAACTTGAAATGCCAGATTTCATTAAATGTGGATTAATAAATTTACACAAGACATGCAGCCATGCAATCCGCTAAAACTTAAATCCCAAATCCGACAGTCAGTAGTGAAACTCCATTTAGACGTTTCCTTGTCGGTGTTTACTTGGGACCCGGGCTTACGCTGAACAAACAGCAATCTTGTAAACCCGCCAAAGCAATAAACTAACCTCGGCCAGACCCCGATACCGGGAAGATCAATAAAATTTTAACCGGTCGTCTCGGATCTTTTTGTTATTTTTTCTCTCGCTCTATCGGCAGGAGGAGGGCCCCTCCGTCACGGAGATTAGACACACGATTTTGATAATACACGGGGAAACGGCTGTGCACGAGAAGAAGAGGGTAGATTTCGAGGCGAATTCCAACGTTGACGTTTGGATTAATGGGGGCCAGTGACGGAATAAAGGGAATTTTAGTTAGTTGAATGTAATCTTGTAAAATTGTACTGAACAGGGTTGTTGGTCTCATCGACGGTTGGTGTTAATTGAGCTGTAGTGGGTAGGTCCCTTGCTTGTTTGTGTATGATAGTGCGCAAGGTTTTGTGTTAGTCAACTGAAAAGGCTGAATTTTTTTTATGATCAAGCACTATGGGGAACATCCATAGACATATAAATAAAAGCGGAGACAAAACATTTCATTACCATTTACACTTCTCGTCAAAATTAGCGAATAATGTAAAATGTAACAAAAGTTCGTTGTTCAATATTTTTGGAAGTACTCAATCGATTTTGAAGATCTTCTTTAAAAATTGTAGACCAATATTGCGGAAATCTTACAAACATTCTAATGTTCTTTTATAAAACATTTGTGCAGCTATACAGGGTGTTTTTTGTAACAATGATTTTTTCCCAGATATTCAGAACACCCTGTAGAGTGAACTGGTGATCGCTGCAAATCCCGGAAGAGGTACCATCCTAGTAGCATCCTTTATCAGTATTTTCTTTTTTGATTCGCCTTTTTATTGCCATTTTTAGTGGAGATATACGGCTTTTTGCCCGTACATGTTTTTGAACGACCAAAAAAGCTACGCAAGGTTTGAAATTTACTTTTATTAAAGAGGTTTACAAAACCAAGAAAGACAGAAAACAAGTACAAACAGTGCATGAGAAAGAAATGATCGAACGGAGTTAGTGGTTTTAAATCATGGTAGATTAACAGCTGAGAGGTACATTACTGATGTCCTGGATCCTCAAGTTGTGCCATATGCGTTATTTATAGGGCAACAGTTCATGCTTATGCATGATAATGCCCGGCCTCATGTAGCTAGGGTAGTGCAAAACCATCTTCAAGAGGTCGGCATTGACACAATGGATTGGCCGCCACGGAGCCCGGACCTTAACCCCATTGAACATCTATGGGATATGATGGGTAGGAGGGTAAGAGCTCTACAACGTCAGCCTAGTGACTTACATCAGATGGCAGAAAGGCTTGATGAAATTTGGAGAGAGTTTGACCAAGAAGAAATCCGAAGGCTAATTATGAGCATGCCACGACGTTGCCAGGCTGTGATCTCCGCAAGAGGCGGAAATACTCATTATTAAGCGGACAATTTCTTTTTCATGCACTGTTTGTACTTGTTTCCTGTCTTTCTTGGTTTTGTAAACCTCTTTAATAAAAGTAAAATTCAAACCTTGCGTAGCTTTTTTGGTCGTTCTAAAACATGTACGGGCAAAAAGCCGTATATCTCCACTAAAAATGGCAATAAAAAGGGAATCAAAAAAGAAAATACTGATAAAGGATGCTACTAGGATGATACCTCTTCCGGGATTTGCAGCGATCACCAGTTCACTCTACAGGGTGTTCTGAATATCTGGGAAAAAATCATTGTTACAAAAAACACCCTGTATAGCTGCACAAATGTTTTATAAACGAACATTAGAATGTTTGTAAGATTTCCGCAATATTAGTCTACAATTTTTAAAAAAAGATCTTCAAAATCGATTGAGTACTTCCAAAAATATTGAACAACGAACTTTTGTTACATTTTACATTATTCGCTAATTTTGACGAGAAGTGTATTTACAATCGTGCACAGTTCTACAGTTTCAAATAAGTTAGAAGGAGATGGCTTTAAAAATGGCAACGCTGTAATAAGGTACACGTTTAGATGATTTCGATCTAACATTAGTCATAAATAGGTAATCGTTGTAGGTATTTTTTACAGAGATTCAGATAATATAAGGAATTAATCCATATTTTTGCAATATTTACTTAAAATATAGAATTAGCTACACCACTGCTTTACCTAAAAAAACGTAACCTCATTATTCTCACTTACCGACGAAATATTAATTCGGGTTTGTTAGAATAGTCGAATTTTCTTACACACCACGCACTGACGAACCGTTTTAGATGGCTAATAAGTAGCTCTAAATAGTTTTAGTTCGAAGAAACACTAAAAATTAATCCAAAAACACAATAGATCACAAAAGCAGCAGCGATAAACCGGTAACAACACCGCTGGCGAAAATGAATGAACTTCACTTCAGGGTCATTTTTAAACTAGCAAGAAAAAATGAGCATACAGCGTTGCCGCTGTCCTTAAAACATTGCAATTTGATGTTCTTGGGATATATACAGGGTGTTCCTTAATGACGTGCTAATATTTCAAGGGTGATTCCTTAGGTCATTTTATAAAGAGAAGTTATATGAACATATGTCCGCAACGTTCTTTGGTACAGGGTGTTGAATTTTTATTTTTTAAATGGTAATTTTTTAATATCTTCGAAAGTACTTTAGATATTATTATTTTGATATGTGTTAATAAGATAGAAAACCACATATTTTAGTTAGAAAAATTATTCAATTGTTCCACCAGTGGCGTCTCTGCAAACGTGTCCTCTGAAATTTTTTACAAGAAAGATGGTACGCCACTGACATTTTTCCATGTGGAATGTGGTCAATTCTACATGAAAACGGTCTCCTGAGTATTTCTCGTCAGACGTGATTAAAACCACTAAATTCATATTGAAACTCATTATTGTTAACATTAATAAAAATAATTAATGATAAATTTTGTTTTATAAAAATTGGAGTGGACAATTCGATGCGAAGACGGGCGGAATCATGCCTTTTAAGTGAAGGTGACCATTTCCAACCATTTTTATAAGACAAAATTTATCATTAATTATTTTATCAATATTAATAATAATGAGTCGATATAAATTTAGTGGTTTTAATCACGTCTGCCGAGAAAAACTCAAGAGACCGTTTTCATGTAGAATTGACCAGGCTAATCAGAATCAAAATCCACATGGAAAAATGTCATTGGCGTACTATCTTTTTTGTAAAAAATATCAGAGGACATGTTTGCAGGGACGCCACTGGTGGAACAATTGAATAACTTTTCTAACTAAACTGTGTGGTTCCATAACTTATTAATTCATATCAAAATTGAAAATAATATCTAAAGTACTTTCGAAGATATTAAGAAATTACCATTTAAAAAATAAAAATTCAACACCCTGTAGCAAAGTACTTAAGCCGTTGCGGACATATGTTCATATGAACTTTTCTTTATAAAATGACCTAAGGAATCACACCATGAAATATTAGGTCATTAAGGAGCACCCTGTATAAATAACTTTACGAGTAGAAAATTTAAAAAATATAAACATAGGTACACATGAGAAATGCATTTAATTTAATATGTAACATAAAAAGTGATGACCAGGGGGATTGCACGTATATCTAAGTACTCATATACTCACAAGAGTAAAGGTTAATCTTTTCTCTACATTTTTTTTTATTTGTCTTTTTATCTTTAATAGTTTAATCGCTTTTTCCAGAACATTACATTTCATTTACACCTACTTACTCATACGTAGTATACATGATGCGACAACTTACATTTTTGTTGCGTATAAAACCATAGAAGATTTATTAAAAACGATACGATTTAGGAATATCCCTGCAGACAATATAATGAACTAACAATAAAAATACATATTAAATTAAACAATACGAATTAAAAGCCAAGATGGAATAAATAAATAATCATGAACCAACCATCCAATAGTGTGTTGATTATTGTTGACCCTCTTGAATAATTGAAATCTTTTTTCCTTTGACGCGACAAAAATGTAAGTTGTCGCATCATGATTGTATACCTAACCTACGTATGAGTAAGTATAACTTTGAAACTGTTATAACTGTGGCATTCGATCAGACGAATGGATCTCCTTTCCCCTTAAAATATTGCGAGGCATATTTATTTTTCCTAAAATGACAATACCACAAACCAAAATGTTTCGTGAAATAGTTATTATCATTTTTTAATTTACAAAATTGTACAACGCCATCATCAGTTTATTATACCGATTTTATCAATCATTTTTCTACTCAGTAATTGAAGTAGATATAGTCACGCGATGTTTTCCTTTTCCTTTGTAGTTATTGCTTTACAAACTTTATTTATTATTGATGAATTAATCGCATTATTATCAGGTATAAAGCCAGTAGCGTAGCATAATGAATGTTATTAATCATAGAGCGAATAGCTTACGTTGAGTTTATCTCATTCTAATTATAACGTTGTATTATACGCATGCTTACATTGTTATTTTTATGTCAATTGACACGGTACCTATGACCGTACAATGATAAATTATACCATCTCGTACTAGCAAGTATGCGCATAAAGAACTCCGTAATCAGAATAAGATAAACCGGTATTTAAGAAACACTAGAAATAAAAGAAAACTTTTATAGTATTATATTTGAGAAAACAATGGTCAGATTTGACAGTCGAAAGTTTAGGATTTGTACACGTTCACAGAAACAGAACTTGGCCACGACCGAACAAATTTTACAAATCTGTTATAAGTTTTAAATACCTGGTAACGAAATCTTATAAGGGAACAACGCAATTTTTCGGTATGTTTTGTTTAATTATAGTCAATTAATAATAATTAAACATTGATGAATTTTATTAGAAAACTTTAGAAAAGTACGCCACTGTGTGACATTACATTTACTTAATGTTGTTTTATTCGGCTACATTGTGTGTAGTTAATTTAGCATAATTGTTTTTTTAATGATTCATTTTATTTGTTAAAGTTGTAATGTGAAGATTATGTTAAAGAAAAAAAACGACAAATTTTTATCGATTGATGTTGTAAATATATAGTTAATAGTACAGGAGAAGGTACTAATAATAGTATATTAAGATACAAGTTTCATAAGACAATATCTTAGAGCACGAGTTTAATTTAGAAAACGACCCGCGAAGCGGGGAGTTTTCTAAAGTACAAGTGCTCTAATTGTCTTATGAACCGTTATATTTTATAATACTTTTTCTGTTTGGGTCTTTAAAGTCTGAAAAACTTTAAAAAATATAGTAGATTTTTTCCATTTGAATTAATATTTTCTTTTTGGGTTGGGTTAAAGTTGATAAAAATGAGTCAGGAAGCAAGTTGTACTCCGTCAGAAATACGAGAAATTGCAGAAAATAATCTAGAAAAATATTTAAAAAGAATATGCAAAACTTTGAGTTATGGTGCGAGCAGAACAAAGTTCAAAATATTGAACAAAATAATAAATAATACTATTGAACAAAATATTGTGTCCACACAGAATCTGACAGAGTAACAATTAATGCCCAGGAAATGTATACAGTAACTATAAATATGTATATATAAAGTAATATGTATAATACTATATTGAATTAAAAATAAAAATAGTACTTTATTGAATAAAACTTTAGAAATAGAGCATAACTGGAAGTTATTTCATTATTTTTAGGTTATGTTGTTTTATAGTTGTGATTGGAAATTAGTTGACGGACACCGTCAGTTTTCTATAAAAATTCGAACCCTACTTGCTGTCAACATAAAAGAAATAAAATTTCAGTTTCATAAAGTGACAGGTTATTCAATTTTTAGCCATTATGAAACCCAAATAGAAAAGTAAAATGAGGACACAACGATTTAAGGTTTATAGTGGTTTCCGCGTTGATTTTTAGTTAGTATTTTAATAAAATTTATTCAAGGTATTTTCTTTATGAGTGGTCATAGTGACATTGCGTTACGGAGTTTAACCTCTCTTCAGATCCACCGGGAAAGGTTTTATTCTGTAATTCGATTATTTTCATCGACTTGAAACAAATATGCACCCGGTATTTCTGTCTGCTTTGTACACGTCAAAGTGACGATTACGAAAATAAACATAACAGAATTCTATAGCTAGAATCTCCGTTTCTTTTTCTTTTTAATTTTCAGTCTGTTCTGTTTTCGTTCTAACAGCTGATCGGTTCGATATATCTTGGTTAGGTTAAACAAACAATCTACGGACGTGACTTAAAAAGTCTATATATTTTTATCCAGTTTACGGCAGACTTGGCACAGTCTTACCATATCGAGTTAAAAATTACAATTTTTCCCACAAAAATTTGACACATAAACACTGAAAAACCACATAGAATTTTCTCCACAATATTGACAAATATGACAGTTGTTAATCCGGTACTGTCAAACGTGACAGCCGGTATGAAAGATGGTGATTCCAATAAAAACACTTTCCGAACGCTCAAAGGCGACTTAATGTCTTTGTCTAATTACACAAGGAAAAATTGTACTAAATTTCCCCCGATTGTTTTTCTGGAAAGTTGTTAACAACCTACCCAAGAATGTGAATTGTTTATTTTTCACAGACTCAGAACCAAAGCCGTATCCTCCTTGTTTTAAGATCCTTAATTATTTTAATATAATAAAAACGGCTCTGATGGCGGAAGCCACTGGCAACTCCAGTACGGGAGTGAGTACGTTGAAACCCCACGTATACAGAGTGTTATGGAAATGACGCATTATATTTAAATGGGTGACTCCTTGGGTGTCCTAGAGGAGCGCTATATATTTTATTTTTTTTAAATCGCACGTTTTAAAAGGGGGGGTAACAAACACTCTTACTCACAGGTCAGTCCGCGCTACTGTACAACATTTCACCCAGAGCCAATGGCAATGTTGCCAAACTTAATGTAAAATTGAAATTCCATATAAAGTTATAAAAATAAATTATTTTCACCTACTTGTATTTATCCTTATACCTAAAGAGCGAGGAAATCCAGGCACAAACACAATCAGTTTTTTTTCCTTTTCATGGGAACACTCCCGGAAACACTTTATGTACACACAGTAATAGTGAAACAGAACCGATAGTTAGCTTTTGAAAATACAATAATACAGATTATTAGATTTTATTACACCCGACGAAATTTGACTTCCAGAAGAAACGCGTGCGGCGCTATATGAAACTACTTCGCTCAGCCGGTGTAAGACGTCAAGAGATCATTGGCATTTGACCTAGTGACGTACGTGGCTATTACTATTCCATATGTTTTTTCGGCTTGTTTAAAACATAGTCCGTTGTAAATGCTCTTCAATGAATTGTACAAAAAGGGATTACAGAATGGAAAAGTGTTTAAATTATTTTATTTTGTCTAAAGAGTTTAAGGTGTACGTACATATGACAACATCGGCCAGAATTCCTTGATTGCTTACATGCATCGCAGTGCCACACAGGTGTTTTTCTGGTTTGACGTTAAGTCACTTTTACCGCTGAATGAATTGAAAGCGCGATTTATGGGTATTTTTCTTCAATTTGTCTTTATCTCAGGAATTGCCGGTTTAAATATAATACGTCATTTCCATAACACCATGTTTATGGGCTAGGATCGTGATTCAGAACCCACGTTGTCATGCGAAATTAGGGAAAATATAATAAAACATTTTTATTGCATCTTGTATAGACAGTCACCAAGAATATAACTTAACCATTAACTACTGTATTGTCTTATTTACATATCCAACGAAAACACCACCCAGCAATACAACTAAATCCGCATTAATGCCAACCCTTTCCTCGTTTCCTCGTTTCTTGCGGTTGGCTGCATTTCTCGTGTTTATACGTTGGCTGTTGCACGGCCTCGACGACAACAAAGGGAATTCACTGCACACTGTGCAAAGCGTATGTCTGTATTATTAAATCGACTGTCGGGCAGCGGCGGATTGATCGTATTTTTATTTTGGGGTGCAGAGATCGGATTGGATTAGTTCTTGTCGCCGACGTCAAAATTGCCCATAATAAATTCTACGAGTTCAAGCGTCAAGCGGAATTTATACCCTGTATAAGATGTATGTAGTATTTTTATGAAATTGAAAGACTCATGCTTTTTCTAAATTATTAAAATCCTTAACTGTATTAGTTACCAAGTAAAGGAAAATTAACTTTTAGATATTTTTTGTTAAAATTCCTTTGAAAGAATTTTATCTCAGAAGCCGGTGGAGATGGTGTAAGAATATTATTAGAAGTTTTCCTTCAAATTGCTATAAGAACATCATTGGAACTTCATTCACCTTCATTATACAACAAAATGGTTTTGTGAGCTTTTTTTGCTGATGTATAACTAGGTTGTTGATCTTTCCAAAATTCTGTTACATGACTTTTATGTAGCAAATTTGGAGTTTTTATACTTACAGATCTCTTTTGATTAAGGCGTAGGACCGTTCTCAGGAAAAATCTATACAGCTTAAATCTCAAAATATTTGCTGTAAAAATATTCTGATAACCTTTATAAAGAACAAAATATTGGTTGGGCATTACCCGGCTTTTTAATAAATACTTGTTGACACATCTCTATTAACTTAAGAATGATTCTTCCAACGAACAAACCCGGCTTGTTAATAAACACTTGTTGGCACACCTCTATTAACCATAAGAATTATTCTTCCAACGAACAAACACCTGCATTTTAATGAGAAGTAATTAAATGGTTTGCCGTTATTAAAATTGGTTCGCAGCAAAAAACAGCCATTAAATCATTTAATCAGCATAAAAAGATTTTAGTTGCAATAAATAAAAATCGGACTGCAACACTTGTTCTGCAAAAAATGCTACAAAATGTCAACAATTTAACCGATATCAGTCGCTTAATTAACAGTCGAGCTGCGAAATATTTACTTGGTCAGCAAGATTTTACAATTGGTCAGTAGAAAAAACATGTCTAGAAGCAGTTTACTTCAGAGGTTTGCATATTAAAAGAATGGTTATCAATATAGATCATTGGATTGCGTTTGTTTTGAATAATCCGCAAAGTTCGTTATTGTGGGCGGACCGAAAGCAGTCGAATGCTGCCGAATACAGAAGGAAATCGGCTACAAAAGGTGTAGCGGGGGCGGGTTTTCACTTGTTTTCCCAGGGCACTCTCACTATTTCACGTTTTATTGCTTTTTTTTTTGATGACCAATATTAAATATTTTGCTTACCCACTGATTGCTTACCAATATCTGATTAAAAGTTGATCGCTCATAGCAGCTTATATATTTAATTTGCGTACCAACATAATTTAAAGCACTCTAGTATGACATTAATTACTGACCGATTCAGAAATGTTTGCTGTCCATAAGTTGCTGACCAACTAGCCATTTTGGCTGACCGATTACATTTTTCTGTTCGCAAAAATAAGAATATTTTGCTAACTTGTTGGCACATCTCTATTAACCATAAGAATTATTCTTCCAACGAACAAACCCCTGCTTTGTAATAAACACTTGTTGGTACATCTCTATTGACCATAAGAATTATTCTTCCAACGCCCATGCAAATATCTCGAAATTATTGACCGATAAATATGTACCTATCTTCTCGACATTAAAAAGTCAACAATATTTTTGCGTTTTAAGAATGCTGCTAATCGTAATTGTAAACAAGAATTTAAAACTGTTTATTCTGTTAATAAAACATCTAATGTGCCTTTTCTTTTCCAGGGTCCGCCACCTCAGGGTGGTCAAATAAAGTTTACCATAGCCGATACGTTAGAAAGGATAAAAGAAGAATTTAATTTTTTACAAGCGCAATATCATACGTAAGTATATAATTAATTTGTTAATTTACTAATTTGTTAAAGGATGTGTGCCAAAACACATATGGTAGATAAGGAAACCGCTTCACGAATTTGAAAACGGTTTGCAGATTTCGACGAATTATTCTTCGTAGATTAATTGAATGATCTTATCTCTTCAACAATAGTAGGTGGTTTAGGTTTAATTATGGTTAAAATATGCACAGTAGTTTTATGTAGATGTATGTACCATACAGTGTCACGGCTAACGAGAATTAATAAATAAAATTCAGGTAAATAAAAACCATATAAAAATTTAGGAATGATACTAAACTTCTATAAAGAGACCGTAAAATTGCACATAAATTACTTGCGTGCTCAAGACAATATGCAATAAGAAGAATCCACCGCTCAACTCTCTCCTTCGGCATTTTTTGCGGAAATAGCTGAGAAACAATCGGACTCGCAATTACCTCAAAATAAGCCGAAAGAACAAAAGCCGACCGATTAAATATTTTATTTGCCCGTTCGCAGAGATCGCTGTATAATTACCAGTGGTACAGCGAAAGACAGGCGAAAGGCGATGCATGATGATGTCGAGAACGAGTTGGAACAATGGGGAGGCATTCTGAAGACAGAGACGGAATCGAGGAGGTCTAATCGGAGAGTTCTACCACATATTAAAATTTACCTACCTATGACTAAGAAGCAGAATCCATCTGGCAGTAAACACTGTGGCAATTAAGTTGCTATTTTTATGCAGAGTGTGGCTACATTCTACAACCATTCAAGTACCGCGTACGTCGATTACTTTACATCAGCAGGTTAAATCATGTAATTGACCTAACTCTCTCATCCCATATATATTCAGATAAATCGCTAGCTCTCTAACGTTCCCTATTTCTTTGCCTAATTCAGACTGTTAAGCTGTGTCCACACATGAGGTTTTACCTGGCGTTTTCTTGTTCAAGTATAACGTACCAGTTAAAACATTAGGTGTGGACATGGTTTAACATAAGGTTTTACCTTACGTTTTACTTGTTCAAGTAAAAAATATTGGACGGACGGCCAGTAAGAAAACTGAAGGGCACGGGCTTTGTTTTCAGGCAAGACGTCCGTCTCACGAAGCATGTAGACACGTTTCTATAGTTTGCCTGACAGTCTTACTTGAAGACCTAAAACGTCAGGTAAAACCTCATGTGTGGATGGGGCTATTAAAACAGTTTTCCTTGACAGTTTTACTTGAAGACCTAAAATGTCAGGCCAAACCTCATGTGTGGACGGGCTATTAAAACAGTTTCGTCCGACAGTTTTACTTGAAGACCTAAAACTTCATGTGTGGATGGGGCTGTTAAAACAGTTTTGCCCAACAGTCTTACTTGAAGACCTAAAACGTCAGGTAAAACCTCATGTGTAGATGAGGCTGTTAAAACAGTTTTCCTTGACAGTTTTACTTGAAGACCTAAAATGTCAGGTGAAACCTCATGTGTGGACGGAGCTATTAGAACAGTTTCGTCCGACTGTTTTACTTGAAGATCTAAAACGTCAGGTAAAACTTCATGTATGGACGGGACTATTAAAACAGTTTTGTATGATAGTTTTACTTGAAGACCTAAAATGTCGGGTCAAAACTCATGTGTGGACGGCGCTATTAAAACAGTTTTGCCCAATAGTCTTACTTGAAGACCTAAAACGTGAGGTAAAACCTCATGTGTGGACGCGGCTATTAAAACAGGTTTGAAGACCTAAGACGTAAGGTAAATCCTCATATGTGGACACAGCTTTAGATATGCGACATCGATGACTCGGTAGAGGAATATACTTGACGCCAGGACCTAAAATTGAACGCGGATTCCGACATTGAAACGTTGCAATTCATGTGTAATGTATGCGGCAAATAGTAGGGAACGAATCAATTCGGACCAATATTTAACGGTGGATGGAAACGAACTTTGTACAAGTGAGATCCCATCGAGATCTTTAAAACAGAATTTAACACAGACTTTTATATTACCCGTTCACCTCCAAATAAAAACTTGAACGCCGATTTGAATGTGTTAATTATACGTTTAAAAAAAATTATTATCATGATTAACCGAATAATTAGCTATAAAATTATAAAACAGAAACTTAAAAAGATATCCTTCGGACATAACAATAAACGTCGCGGCGAAATACAAAAACTAATAACGTCAATATAAGCGTATATAATGGTGCTCATAACTAATTTTCGCAAGACGCCATTACATGCGTTTCGCTTTCTCAAATGGTAAAGTTTATGTGTCTATGTTGATTTAAAATAGTATTTTTTTTACATGTGCCGCGAAAGTGCCTCTTTTCATGCATGTTCTCTTCACCGAAAGTGGCGTTTTCCAAGAGAGCGGGCGGGAAAGTATCGAAGCGGGCGGGAAAGATTTTTCCCGCCCTAGTTTAGTTTATTGATATATGCATTGCACATCTAAAATCGATTTCTACCGTTTAAACGAGATTAGTCTCCATATTGTGAAATGTCCCAAGAGAAGAGATCTTACAGGTCATTGCCATCTAAATGATTCGCATCGAAGTAAAAAACTGCTCATAATCAAAGGCGGTGGAGTTAAAGAGGCTGGCTGATCTGACGTTGTTTTAAAACGCAGTTTAAAATTGTCTACTGTTAGATATTTTCGAGGATTTGTTTTGCCATCAATTGTAACTAAGATTGAGCTAGACTTACGACCTCCTCCGTATTCGAGCTTTGCCCCCAACATATATATAATAAAAAGTTCCCGTTAACCATTTCAGACCCTAGACGACTATAAAATATATGAAGCTAACCGTGACTTTTCATTCATACCTCCATGGCTCCGCTATTTGATGCCTAATTATTTTAAAATAAAGCCACTCGACTAGGGAGCAGGGGATAAGGAACATTTTCTCCCCTCTGTCTTTAAGGCGGCGGTTAATACAAAGGAATTACAAGGGGTAAACTTCAAGGCAGATGACGTAATAATTACTTTTTGTCATGTGTTAACTATTATCTACCCCATGTTTTAATGGGGATTGGTGCCTAAGGCCTTCTGTTTTATTGTGTCAGTCATATTGTGTTCTTATTTTGCTGGGCGTCTATCTCTATCTGGCTGGGAGTCTTGGCATAACAACGTTGTGGCACTCGCTAAGGAAGCTTCGTAGAAACTTGGTGTACTTTTCCAGACCAAAAAGTTATACCTCAACAACTTTTGATACTCTACAAATCCCAGATTCGACCATCACTAGAGTACTGCTCTCATGTCTGGAGCTCTGCCCCCAAACATACTTATCGGGTACTGAATTCCATCGAAAGAAGAGCATTGCCTTTGATCAGGCACCACGAGCTGACCAAGAACATCTAGAGCGACGATTACTTACAATTCAGAAAAGTTCAGTTATATTATTATTTATTACACTTGAAAAGAAAAATAGCGCTTGATTGAATTATTAATTCCCACACAATTTTCATTAACATCTTCTAAAGTACCTGGAAGGCTTCAACATTATCAGCGATCATCAATATGGTTTTCGGAAGTCCAGATCAACTGGAGATCTTCTAGCCTATGTCACCCATCTTTGGAACAAGGCAATCGAACATCATGGGGAGTTTCGGGCTGTTACACTGGACATTTCTAAAGCCTTTGATCGTGTTTGGCATGAGGGACTTCTAAGTAAACTGCGATCCTATGGTATGCCCAGTCGATTCTGTGCATGGTTGTCTAGCTTTCTTAAGGACCGCTCTCTGCAAGTGGCGATTGACGGATTTCTCTCACCATCAATGCCGGTGTTCCTCAATGGTCCATATTGTCTCCCACTCTCTTCTTACTCTATATTAACGACCTTCTAGTGAAAACAAAAAATCCGATATTTAGTTTTGCTGACGATAGCACACTTATCTCATCTTTCTCTTTGAATGCACAAACATTGGCTGCCGACTCACATCTTCGCAGACAGCATGAAGTATCGCGCCTTGACAAAGACCTGGAAGAAATTTTGGCTTGGGGTGACAATAACCAAGTTGAATTTAACGCTAAGAAAACCCAGGCAGCAGTTTTCGCTAAAAACCGGATGTAGTCATGGCTGGACACGCAATTCCACTGGCTTCATCTATTAATTTGCTGGGCATCAATCTAGGAGGAAATATGTCTTGGCATAACCACGTTGAGGCAATCGCCAAGATAGCTGTTCAGAAACTTGGTGTACTCTTCCGAACCAAAAAGTTGTACACACCTCAACCACTTTTGACACTATACAAAGGCCAGATTCGACCATCACTAGAGTACTGCTCTCTTGTCTGGATCTCTGCATCCAAACATACTCTTCGGCTACTGGATTCCATCGAAAGGAGGGCCATTCGTCTGATTGGAGATCACGAGCTGACGAAGAACCTCGACAGCCTAGAACATCGAGCCACGTTGGGGATTTGACTCTGTTTTACAGATATTTTCATGGAAAGTGCTCGGCGGACTTGCCCTCTTAATTCCGCCCAGAGCGGCTAGCAGAAATACACGACGAACCACTGCCGGCCCATCCATATGTGGTTGAACTTAGTACTCCTCGAACTTCATTATTTCAAAATTCTTTCATATGGAGGACTTCATCCTTATGGAACGACCTTCCAGAGATCGTTTTTCCCAACGAATATAACCTCCAACGATTCAAAACCAACGTGAATCGCTTTTTGCGCACACGCACCACTCCCAGAGTGCCCTAAAGGATTTTTCCTATAGTGCTTGTGTTTGGGATCATAAAAAAAAAGTTTTGAATTTATATTAAAAGAACACTTTTTCACGTACGATTTTATGCAAAACATGATTATTGCAGTTATTTTGTTTTATTGTTCTTACTATTATGGGTACCTAACAGACGAGCTTGCATCAAAACGGTTAAAACGAATAAGTGCACACTTAGTTCTCTCACGGAATACAATGGCCGATGCAGTTCAATAAACTGTATGGTTATTATTATTTATTATTATTTTCTTTTGCAATATTCCTATTCCATTTTAATAATAGACAGTTTCTAGATAATTAGGGTTCGCATTGGCAGTGGAAAAAAACTTCCTTCAATATTGTTCAAGGCGTTGAGTGTATCATCATGTTGTTTGTTGATGGTAGTCATTAGGCTCAATTGGACCAAAAGAGAATATCAAATCGTTATGTAAGATGGTGGAATGGTAAAGTGTGTTTTTAAAGGTGAATCAGCACATTATTGTTCTCATTAATATGGCTATACGAGGTAAAATAATCGTCAGCTAGTGGTCTCCGATCAGACGAATGGTTCCTTCCGATGGAATCCAGTAGTCGAAGAGTGTGCTTGGGGGGTGCAGAGCTCCAGATATGAGAGCTATTGACGGTCGCTCTAGGGTTTTTAAGGTGTCAAGAGTTGTTGAGGTGTATACAACCTTTTGGTCAGGGACAAGTACGCCGATTTTCTGCGAAGCTGCTTTGTCGATTGCCGCAACGTGGTTATTCCAGGACATTATTTCCTCCCAGATTGATGCCCAGCAAATTAACAGACGAAGCCAGTGTATCCTGCCATTACTATATCCGTTATTGCAATGTTAATCTTTTTCGAGCAAACTGCTGCCTGGGTTTTCATAGCATTAAATTCGACTTGGTTAGTGTTACACCAAGATAAAACATCTTCCAGTTGTGCGTCGGCAGCCGATGTTTGAGAATTCAAATTTAAAGACGAGACATGTCAGGTCAGCTTTATATTGGATTTTTGGTTTTGGTTCAGATACGATGATTTGAGAGCCCTCATAGGGTTCTGAGATGAAATCGGGGATCGCTCAAATTATTTTTGACCTCGACGGCTATTACATTGTGTTAAAATAACGTATTTCGTGAATGGTTTCACATTGACACCGTATGTGTTCCTACTTTATGTTTATCTAATGGTTTCTTTTGTTCGCAGGTTAAAATTGGAGTGCGAGAAACTAGCTAGTGAAAAAACCGAAATGCAACGGCACTACGTCATGGTAAGTTGTCAAAAAATTACCATTGTAATTTGCGAGTCACGATAAGATCTATTCAAAGAGGACCATACCAATTACGTATTGTTCTTTTTCTGGTGAATGTCGGTCGGTATTATGGAATTATGTTTAATCTATTACAAAGGAAGAACAAAACATTATTAGTCCAGTAAAGTGTTGTTAGGATGAACAGAATGTAGGGGTATGCCTTTTTAAGTAGAAAATTTGTCCGTTCATGAGTTTATGACTGACAAAATTTACCTAAATATATTTATATGATTTATCACACATATATCTCTGATATTAATTAACAGAAATGTTTTTAAACGTGTTTTCTTGTTCCTATTTTTAAAATATTTTGTCTAAGGTAACGTGCCTCTAACTCTACCAATTCTGCTTCGTTAAGAATTCTGGGATCTTCGTTTTTTGGGAGATTTATGCATGGTATTCGCTCAGTGGTTTATTTGGGGGGGTCTTGACTAATTCTGGCAATTGAAACCGGTGTTTTGGATATTCGCACGAAACACGTTTACCTTAGTTAACTTTACTATAAGAATAGTAAAACTAACCATAATTTATTGCTCTATATGTAACCGGAATAACTTTTTTTTTTTAAAAATAGTTTTTGTAAAAATTACCAAAATAAAATCCATTTATTGTTGTCATAGCTAACTTGAAAAAATGATTTTTTGAGAAGACGCATTGATGTAGGTATAGAATAGTAAATACTATTTATAAAGAACAACTAATTTGTCATCAAATTAAATAAAAATATACAGGGTGTTCTCTTTAAAATAAGAAAAATTTTAAGGTTGAATTCTTTCACAATGAACCTTAAATTGGTACCACCCTGTAGATTTTCTGTCAAGTTTGAAATATTTTTGTGGCTTGTTGATCGTCTAGCTATTCGGTAAGAAAAATTTTTTAGTCCAAGAGCTAAGGTAAAAAAATTACGTGGATTATTTCATCACCATGCATTTGCCAAATAATTACAGAAAGTCCAGATATCTACTGGCACAGTCAGACAAAAAGATGTTCTATAAAATTTGCTCGGAATTTAATGGTTAATCGAAAAATATAATAAAAATTACCATGTTGTATTTAAAAAACCAAAATTAACAGCTACTTCCGATATACCCGGAAATGACAGGAACATGTGAATATTTTAGTGAAAGAGAGCGTGTCGATAAATCTAAATTCCCAAAGTTCCAGAAGCATATGTTCAGTAGTTCTCCATAAAGTTCAAATGCAAGCTCGTCCTGAATCACTCTGTATATTTTACTATATTTATAGCAATTTTTCAATATTTATAGCAATAATCTTTTATTTCTTAAATAGATTTTTTAAATTTCATTTAATCAAATAACGTCTGTTCAGATTGTGTGAGACTCTTCTCTGATGATAGGTATGTATTGTACACCTAGTCTGTACTGACGAGAACAAATGAGTTCGAAACCGGTCTGCAGGTGGTTGCATCCTATCAATGGAGAGGGCTTCTTTTTCTTGGTAGTAATTCAATCTGAAATAGTATTTAGAGTGCTACTGTGTAGACAAAATACGCCCTTATTGTATAAGGATCATCGGGTGGTCTGGGAAATGATAATTTTCCATTTATTTGATACTAATATCACCTGACAAACATAGACTTTTTATTTCTTAAATACAATAAAATCTTTACCATAATAATTTTACTGTAGTGTTTGTGTTGTAAAATTTACAATATATTTGAGCATTACTTGATTTTACTAAATTACTCAGAAATCCTAACCTAAATAAATAGTTTTTTTGTAAATTATGTTTACTATACAGTGAGGACGTAAAGTAAGGAATAAATTCATTATCTCGCAAACTACAATTTTTTTAAAAAATCGCTCGGACCCATCGATTTTGTTTTTCGAACGCGCATATTCTGACATAAAATGCAGATATACAGGGTGTTGCAAATAAGAGTGACACAAAATTTTTTTTCTTAAATAGAACCCACTGTATATTATTGCATGTACGGATTCTTCGGAAAATCCTAAACATTTTTCATGTAGCATGTGCTATACCTTAGCCCAATCGTTTTGGAGTTATTCTCATTCAAAATTTGAAAAGTGGAAAAAGTCATGGAGAAAACAAAGAATAAAATTATTTTAAAAATGTCTTATTTATCGAAAAAACAGTTAGGTGAACTTAAAAATAATTTTTCTAAAGTAAATGTTCGAAGTGTCTTCCGTTGGTCAACTGACAATAGCGTAACCGATCTACAAATTCTCGCTGAACATTTCGAACCATTTGGGGTGTAATTTGCCGAATTTCTTGCCGGATGCGATCTTTTAAATCATCTAAATTTGCAGGCTGGCTTTTGAATACTTTTCCCTTAAGGTATCCCCATAAAAAAAAGTCGAGTGGTGATAAATCGGGTGACCTTGGCGGCCACTCAATAAAACCACCTCTTCCAATCCACTTGTTTGGAAAAGTATCGTCCAAATATGTACGAACTCCCACACGAAATGTGGGGGAGCACCATCTTGTTGCAACCAGATATTATGATGTGGCAAATCGGGACGTTCTAAGTCAGGAAAAAGGGTGGCCAGGGCTGGAACAAGTTCTTGTTCTAAAAAACTCAAGTATCTCTCGCCTGTTAAATTTCCGTCAAAAAAGAAAGGCCCTATAACAATGTCATCGACAACGCCAGTAGTCATAGGAAATTTTATAATAAAGTCTTTTCTATAATAATTTTATTTCCGCGCGGCTAACCGGTTTCGGATTATTCGTTCCGCGCGGCTAACCGGTTTCGGATTATTCGGTTATTTTATAAAACTGAAAACCGGTTATCCGAAAACCGTTTTTTTACGATTTGCTTTTTTACGGCTTTTGGCAACACTAGGATGGACGTCAAACCCCCGCAAAACTGTTGAGGTACGTTATAAGCCAGGTACAGATTTTACCAACAGCGAGCAGCGCGCTCCTCTGAACTAAACGGATCCCTTAATGGGCTCGAAATTGATTGTCTCGGATCAACGAACTACCCCTATAATTATACCTTACCGGTAATACAGTTTGGAGATTGAGGATTTCGCACAGCTCCGGACTAGTTTTGGTAGGAAATGCGTAATTTATATACTTGACACATGGAAAAACTTTGTGTTTATGTTTCGAGAACATAGATTTTCTTGCCAATACTTGCTTAGTCCAAATGCGACCGTAATTTGGTTAAATAATTGTATACAATAATTTTCTAATAAGATTACTTTAAGAAAAATCATTTTGGCGATATTTTTTAATGTTCAATCTGATGGGGCCCCTCCATATGAAAGTAACGACCTTTTTTTGGGGTCCTCTTATTAATACGCCGGGAACGCGACCTTTTTTTATGTTAGCCTAAAACATGGGTGGGCAACGTCCGGCCCGCTGTATGATTTGATCCGGCCCGCGAGACATTTTGAAAAATCTTAAAAACTATATTAAAAAATTAAAAAATAAAATTAAAATTATTACACGACTTACTCATACTCACGGAAGCAAGTGAACGAGCAAGCCGAGTGGCGGCGATCATCAAAGAGTGAGGCGGCAAACAAACATCAAAGCCTTTGATGTTTGCCGCCTCACTGGCGGCGCAACAAAAGAATGTTCTACACTAGACAATTCTAGATCATTCCTTCATTTTGTCTATATAAGCGGGTGGATGGCCCGAACTTTAGTTCAGTTCTATTTGAGCTACCGAGGTGATAACTTCGACAAGCGATATCCTAGCGAACTGCTAGTGACGTCAATTTGCTTTGTGACTGTGTGCATCTTGAGTGCTTACTAATTATGTTTTGTCTAAATTTGAAGACGTGGAGTTGTGCGATTTCTACAAAAAATACCTAGAAGAAGACCATTTTCCGTAGCTTAGAAAATTCGCAAGAAGATTGATTCGTGCCTTTGGCAGTACTTACAAATGCGAACAGTTCTTTTCAATGATGAAAGTTAATAAGTCAAAACATCGTACAAGGCTGACTGACGATAATTTGGAAAATTCCTTACGTCTTTGTATCATTGGAATTAATCCAAACATCGATGGATTAGTTTCCCAAATTCAAGCTCAAGTGTCTCATTGATTTCGGTGTCGCTATTTAACATTATATATTTTTTTATAATATATTTATGTTTCTTTTATATTTATCTATTTATTTTAATAAATAAAATTAAATAATTTTGTATCGCAATTTTTTCACTCATCTCGGGGTTTTTTTAATTTATTTATTTACGGGACTAGCCCATTTTCGTAATAACAATATGTTTTTCAGAAAGTTTGCTGGATGAAACCTCTTTTTCGGAGAAAATATTTTTGTATCGCAATTTTTTCACTCATCTCGGGGTTTTTTTAATTTATTTATTTACGGGACTAGCCCATTTTCGTAATAACAATATGTTTTTCAGAAAGTTTGCTGGATGAAACCTCTTTTTCGGAGAAAATATTTTTGTATCGCAATTTTTTCACTCATCTCGGGGTTTTTTTAATTTATTTATTTACGGGACTAGCCCATTTTCGTAATAACAATATGTTTTTCAGAAAGTTTGCTGGATGAAACCTCTTTTTCGGAGAAAATATTTTTGTATCGCAATTTTCTAACTTTTCATTAGAGCGCTTGACCTTGAAAATTTCAAAAAAATTCGCCTATGGCGCTAATTGGAAACGGCACGCTTCGCTCGCCTACGGAGGGTGTATGATGTGCCACAGAAATAATGCCGTGTGGCCCGCTACCCATTTTACATTTATTATGTGGCCCTTTAGCCCAAAAGGTTGCCCATACCTGGCCTAAAAGATTACAAACCATTGTAGAACCGACCATTTTTAAATGGTGGATAAACTAAGGAGTAAACTAGAATTGAAGCTGCAAAATAATCTTTAAATTAACCATATATTGTAACAGCGGCCCTAAGTGCGCCGTGATGACCAAAAGATCACAGTTACTTGACATACGTAAAGTCTGGTCACGGGGCCGTTGCTGTCTGTACCCGAACTTGCGACTTGAATAACCAGAGTAAAAGTCAATTAGCAATGTTAGCGTAATTAATGAACCAGAAATTATTATTATGTTTAGCAGACTTTTACGCTGGTTTTTCCGGTCGGGAGCCGTTAGGTTAGAGTCATTGTATCGACGAGTGGGAAAGAAAGCTATGTCGTCTGAAAAGATACGTTTATAATTACAATGCTTAAGAAACTTAAAAGATAACCGACCGGAACGCTTTATTAATGACTAAAAATGACAATGAATATCCGACCAACTCGGTTGTTTGATGAATAATAGCTGAAGAAGCAAGGGCGGATCCAGAACTTCCGTTTGAGGGGGGGGTCTCAAATTTCTTTTTTGGGGGGTCATGCATGGAAAAGTTGCGAAAAGTAATACCCTGCCGCGTTAGTCACACCGGTATATGGTATTTTTCGTGTTAAATTGATGGTTTGGGGGATCATGACCCCCCCCCCCCCCCCATGACCCTCCCCCTGGATCCCCGCTTGTAAAGAAGAACATAGCAGTACAATTATCTATATTTTCGGTCAATTTAGTAAAAGATTATTTTAAAATATACCGGTTCCCTCGTTTCCTATTTTTTTTATAATGAAACAAGCACTATAGGAAAAATCCTTTAGGGCACTCTGGGAGTGGTGCGTGTGCGCAAAAAGCGATTCACGTTGGTTTTGAATCGTTGGAGGTTATATTCCTTGGGAAAAACGACCTCGGAAAGGTCGTTCCATAAGGATGAAGTCCTCCAGATGAAAGAATTCTTAAATAATGAAGTTCGAGGAGTACCAAGCGTACTTTTTATTATCAAACAAGATGGCATCGTCAGATCTTTAATGCGACGTTTCGTCTTTGGGTCACCATCATCAATTAATTTTTTTTAAATACGGGCCTGGATTTATTTGTTTAAAATTACGTTTTCTCGAAAACGGTTAGGATTAGCGACGTGAACAAAGCGTACTTAATTTTTAGTCAATAGTTAAAGGTATGTAAAAAAATGTTGTCCAAAGTTCTTATCATACAGGGCGTTAAAAATAGGGGCCATGGAGTGTGACAGCTGGTCCGTCCCCGCAGCTGTGAGTAATTCACAACACTTTCTTGGATAGTAATTGGAAGGGTCTTACCTGGTATACATCATATTAAAAAAAAATTAAATATACCTGGTGGTTCAATAATTATGTGTAAAAAACTTTATTCCATTGGAGATTTTTGGGAGCCCATATTTCGACGAGAAGGCCTATAGGAAAAGAGTTTATATGAACCAGTAGTACCCTTTTCACATTTTTTCTTCATATCCGGGAAATTTCCTACATTTTCCCGGACACCCTGTGAAAGTATATATAGGGTATTGAAAAAAGGTCGGTACCCCGGAATAACTCCGGTGCATCGCATTGCAGCGGCAAATGTCTTGGGAAAAAGTTGTTTGGTTTTGAAGGAGGAATAGGTTGCAATTTAAACCACCCCGCACCCCCTCAACCCCCGGGCGCGGGTGGGGGTAAGTTAAGATTTTCAAATGGAACCCCATATTTTTTATTGGCGTATCGTGTTCTCCGACCAAAAATTAACATCTTTTGTCCGAATTTTTTTTTATTTGGGCCCATCCTTCACCAATAATCACCATGAGAAAGACAAAATCAGAACCGTGCTAAAATCAAGTTTTATCCCCTAAATACTCTTTTTCTCTGTCTTGTCTAAAAAATGCCCGTGGAATACAAAACAAACAACAAGAACCCCCCACCCGCGCCCGGGGTGGGGGTGTTTTAAATTGCAAACTATTCCTCATTCAAAACCAAACAACTTTTTCCCCAGACATTTTCCGCTGCAGTGCGATGCACCGGAGTTATTCCGGGGTACCGACCTTTTTCAACACCGTGTATAATCATTAAGTGATTACCTTCTTTTTCCAGATACTCTGTATAATAACGGCCCTACTTTATGCTCGTTTTGCATCTTTATTTTTTAACAAGGCATATAAATATGTTCTTGTAACAAATTTTACATCACGTCATTGATAATACGTTCCTATAGCATCAATCTATATGTTTTGTAATTTCCCATAAAAAAACTCGGAAGAATTCTCGAGTAAATGTGCCCATCTGCTAAATCCTAATCTGCCTTTTCTCCACATTTCTTCGTTAAATTGTGGTGCAGATACAGTCGTTTGTCACCCGCGACATCGACGTCGCGGCGTCTCCTGAGAGACGGACGGGGTCGATAGCGAAGGAGATCTGCGAGACGTGAGAATAAACGGATTGATTACTTTCAGCAGTAGACAGACACTGCCATAGTGATGAGCGATATTTCACGAACTGTGATTTAATCACTGATATCAACACAATCACAGTCACAGTTTCTCAGCAGCAATAAGAAACGTGATGTGATCACAGTTTAAACAAATCACTTGTGGACGACGTATTTCACTTTTACTAAACATTAAGTGCACTGATCAGTGACCTCCGTTAAGGTAAAAGGTGTGACAAAATACAAGGAATTTGTTAACATTTTAACTTTAGCTTCGAAATATGGTACTACATGACTATATTATCTTGAATTTTTCCAAATAGAATTTTATTTTTTTCAAAAAACGTTTAAATTGGAAAAATATGGTTATACAGTCATTTTTTAAAGTATTCAAAGCTTAGTTTCCATTCAAAAAAATGGCACACGGAGGTTTTCAGAAAAAATATCTAAAATCGCAACTATCTAAAGTGATTTGGCAACACTTTGGGTGATCAAAGGCAGAAGAATAAGTAAAACGTCTCCTACTCCCTCGATACAGCCGGCCAGCACTCTGGCTCGTCCTGTCTTGGAATGGCGTTGTTGTCTCATCGTTCCACAACAATGACTGTCCAAGATAAGGAGGGCCAGTACAGGGATCTCGGAAACCGTAAGAGATACGAAGTCAGTTAAATGGAGGTAAAGTTGCGCATTTACGTGCCTAACATTATGCCGTTTAGAAAGTTTTAAAATTCCTAGTAGTTACGGAGATATCCGAAAAAAAACCAAATTCTGTAAAAAAATTATTGTTTTCCTGGGTTTTTTTGAGATCGTGTTCTAAAGTAAATTGCACTTTTGCATTGCAACTTTTTCCGCTCTATCTAACAGCGTTAATTGTTTTGTAATCCGACGAGTCGTCTTCGAAGGGCCATTATCAACTTGATTTTTTTAAATACGGTTCTGTTTTCCTGATATTGGAATTTGAGAGCTTTTTACTCCCGAATGCAACGATGTATGACACATTGTGGTTTAATGACGTTTCGAGGGTTTTTGGAACAACATCAGGAAATTTTGGGATACGGTCCTGTATTTCTCCTAATTTTATAAATAATATCTCATAAGTAAGCTCTAAATTTTTTACATATGTTGGACTAGTTCAATAAATAACAAATAATTTAATAATAAACCACAAATAAGTGAACAAAAATCATTATATATTCTCAAAGCACAAATAACATTTCTAACTGCCGCATAACAGGTTTTTTTGAGATAAAATAAAACATGCGATAGAATATTAAACTTTTCAACATTTGTAAATTTATGTTCCATACTTTCTGGAAAATAGAATACCTCTTAAAACGCTCTCAAACGATCACACAATGGGAATGTCAAGTGAAACAAATCACGCGTCACCATCTTAATTTTTTTTGTTTCAAGCGCTTACTTTTCTTTTAAATCCCGAATCAACAGAAGTTTGAAATAATGTTTCTGTGTTTTGTTCACTTATTTATGGTTTATTATTAAATTATTTGTTATTTATTGAACTAGTCCAACTTAAGTAAAAATTTAGAGCTTACTTATGAGATATTATTTATAAAATTAGGAGCAATACAGGGCCGTATCCAAAATTTCCTGATGTTGTTTAAAAAACCCTCGAAACGTCATTAAACCACAATGGGTCATACATCGTTGCATTTGGAAGAAAAAAGCTCTTAAATTCCATTATCAGAAAAACAGGACCGTATTTAAAAAAAGAAAATTGAAATGGCCCTTCGAAGACGACTCGTCGGATTACAAAACAATTAACGCTGTTAGATAGAGCGGAAAAAGTGGCGATGCAAAAGTGCAATTTACTTTAGAATTCGATCTCAAAAAAACCCAGGAAAAAAATAAAACGATTTTTCAGAATTTCGTTTTTTTTTTCGGATATCTCCGGAACTACTCGGAATTTTAAAACTTTCTAAACGGCATATTATTAGGCACGTAAATGCGCAACTTTACCTCCATTTAACCGATTTCGTATCTCTTAGGGTTTCCGAGATCCCTGTACTGGCCCTCCTTATCTTGGACACGTTGTAGACCTATTCTTATTTAAAATGTGTTGTCAAGTCCTTACCTGCAAAGTCCCCTACACGCCTCCGCCTCTGGATGATCATATTTTCTGCACTCGAATCGGGAACTAAATCAATATATCTCACGGGCATATTCCATGTATTGTATATTATAAAATACCAATAATGTGTCCTGTTCCGGAGCTTGTTAGTGTTCCAGCCACAGCATAATAGCCAGGAAGAATTTATCCTGAATACGGAAAATGCCTTCGACCATCCGGGTCCCTTATAGAGCCATGTACTTAAACGAACGACCCACGGACAGAGAGGCGAGGCGCCCAGTTGCGAGAGTCCGCAATTAGCGGTTTTTAATGAGCCATGTTCGATCGGCATCGTCATGATCACGACCACGATTTCGAATGATTGAAATTGGCCGATTCGCCGTTTGACCGCAATATATTTACGATGTTGCCGCGGTTTAAATTTAATATTATAGTTTACCGGTTTTTTTATTTCGTAAAGGGACGCCAGATATTGGTTTTCCCTATAACAGTAAAACAAAATATTCGTTTTGGCTTCAAGCCAATATAGAAAATTTGCAAAAGAGGTTTAAATAAGTTTAAAATCTTTACACTTTACAAAATATACTTTTTCAATTTTCCAGCCAAACGAGTAGTCACGTAACAAATGTCAAAATACGTTTTTAAGTTACCAATCATCCAGAAGCAATCGGCTATAAAAGTTTTTTTAATAATGCAATAGGGTGAAAAAAATTTTACAGGCAACTTTCAGTCTTATAACTTACTAAAATAAGCTATTTGCATGCAGAAACGATTATAATTTGCGAAATATCTGTTACTTCCTGGATTAGAAAGGAATTTTAAAAGTTTTTTTTTTACATTATAGCTGCAGTATTCAAATTTGAATAAAATGTATCGCCGGTCACGTGTCCCCAGTCAATAATTTCTAACTTTACCCTTTTATATTTCACGTCATTTTACTAAAGTTACTTTTATATATAAATAATTTACACTCCTACTACAATTTGCATTGAAAAAATAATGTGTTCAAAGATCAACAGTTTAGTTTCTCGAACGCAATTATTAAACAGAAGTTCCGTCCCCGCAGCTGCATGTATCGCCGGTCGCGGCAGAAATTGCTTGTTTTACAAATATGACTGTATATGTTTGAATTTGTGTAAAGCGTGCTCATGTTTAGGTAAGTTCCTTATTATGTTTATTTAGGTATAAACTAGAACATTGCCTACTTTTTACCGGGCGTATGTTTTTATGTTGTATCGCCGGTCACAGGGTTAACTCAGACCTATTAGTCTTAATTAAGGGAAAAATACTACACGAAGTCATTCTCTTGAATACAGATACTCATTTCAGTCTAAAAAAGTGTAAGAAATAGCTTGTATTAGCTGTTATCCACGAATTTGTGCATTTTTGTATCGCCGGTCACGCATGAAAATGTTACCGGAGATGTGACGGTTTTTTATCCTAAGCTATATACAATATTTTTTTATTAACCGTTTATAAACCATTAAGGAAAAATTTATTTTGATGTGCAAGGTTCGTTTACACCTAGGTAGATTAAAAATATGACTAAGTTTCTTAGTAGTATTTTAACATTCTATAAGGAACATTCCAAAACTTTAAGCCAAAATTAGACCGGGCTGTTATTAATAGTAGGAAAATGGTTATAGTGACTGATTAAAATAATTCAATTCCAAATATTGGGTTATATGATTCAGAAGAGTAAAATTAGCCATGTGACGGGCGTTAAATTATTAAAAAAGCGATGCTATACAAAAATAGACCAAGATCTTTGTGACGATAATCTTTTGCGCGTACATATATAATTCCTCTAATTAGATACTATAAGAAATCTATTTAAAAATTAACAGGTGTTTTTGAGATTATTTATTTTTAAATTGCGATTTACTGAAAGTTATTTGCCTGTAAAAATTTTTTTACCCAATAATAAAAAAAATTTCCCACCCCCTTCAGACCGGACCCGGTATCCGGTGAATCCGGCATTATTTCGGTTCGGTCGGATTTTGTACCGGATCCGGCCGAAGCTGAATTTAAAAAAATGTGTTATAGAAATTATGATCAGAACCGCAGTGACACGATAAAGCTGTTTTATGTAACGAAACTAATATAAAAACGTTTTGTAATGTTATGTAATTTGTTGTTGATTCGGGTGTCCGGCATTTCAAAAAGCGGATCCGGTAACATCACTAACTACAAGTAATTATTATCAATAATACTGGAGATTATATTATAATAATTTTTTCAAATTATTTATTTTTGTCTCCAAGCTACACGGCACTGTCTCCAAAAAAACGAATCCCCTGTCTACACGACAATAACGTTTTATTGACATGCCAAACAAACGGCAATTTAAAGTTTCTAGAAAAGCATTTTTAATATCAATAAATTTCGTGAGAGACATAAAACCCAAATAACTGTATCGCAATATATCGGAAAATAATTTGTTAACGTGGGTAATAACATTTGTAATCCAACTCTAAATGAGTTTCTTTAAAATTCGTGCCAGCATGCAAATAAATAAATGCGATTTTGGCATCTGGCCTAAACGAAAAGGAAGCTTTTTATTTTATTTTCGACCGTTATTTATTTTTCATATTAATGTCAATATAATAAAATCACGAACGAAAGCAGAACCTAATTCGAAAACCCAACATTTGGCTGGTTTATAGAAATAAGTAATTTGATCTTGTTGATGTCTTGGTAATGCAATGAGGGACATACAAAAGACCTAACGGCACGAATTAGGATTAGGATCCACACGGAAAAAGACTATAGTAAAGATTATATTGTCAAATTTCCTATAATATACAGGGTGTTAATTACGTATGTGCAGTGATTTTAAGAGATTCCTTGTATGATTCTAAGACGAAAAGTTCATATGCATGCGCAAATGCTTCGTTTTCACGGTACAGGATGTTTAAAAATAATTTTAAATCGGGTTTTCGTAAATATCTTAAATATCCTTTTGTCGATATTGTTGAAATTTGGAAGTTTTACTTGTAGTGTTAAGGGGCTAATTTAGCCCTAAGTAGATTAAATTTATTGAGTCCAGTGGCGTCCCGGGCGGCACCTTAACGAATATTATTGGGAAAGAAAGTAAGCCACTGACTTTTCTGGAATTTTTTATATTTTTCTCGAATTAAGCAACTAAAAATACAACACTTTTGTCTCTTGAATTTTTTTCGTATTTTACCTTGTTTTCGAGAAAAAAAATAATAACCACTTTGATGTATGTCCCTGGAGATGCATGGACATTTTCTGTTTTAATCAAGGTTAGCTTGGGAAAATAATTGGTCAGTCAGCTTATTCATAAGGCATTAATTTGTTGTGTTTAGAAAGTATTTTTGTTGATTATTTTTTGTTCCATATGGTTCAGTTTACTGATAGTGAAATGGCAGATATGCATTTATGTTATGGAATGGCTCATGGAAATTCTTATGCTGCAAGACGTATTTATCATGAAAGATTTCCTCAACGTGTAGTGCCCAACGCAAGAACTGTTGTAAGTCTCCATGCACGACTGTCTGAAACAAGCAATTTTGAAAGATCGACAGTTGTCATCGGAAAGCCTGCAACTATAGATTCTAGAGTCTCTCTTTGATTACTGTTGTGATACCTAAAAGACAAGCAGGGGAAAAATCTTTTTTTAACACCCTGTATCTTGAAAACGAAGCATTTGTTTATACGCATTAGTAATGCGTACCAGAATAATATTGTTTAATTGGTAATTTACAACAAACTGTTAAGGATTTCCGATAAATTTAATACAATCATTAAAATATATTATATTGTAAATTAAATAACTAATGTAAGTGAAAATTTGAAATATTTTAAAATATGAATTCCTTGCTACGAGATTAAGTGCTCAATTCATACTTGAAAATATATTTCTTCGAGTATTATATCTTTTTTTGTGTGTACCCTTGGAATATTTTGTTACCTACTATCTTAATTCAACTAAGTATTTAGATACTTCCACTAAACGCCTCTTATTATAAATTCCTGGCAACATATTTGACCCAAAATACCTTTTACTTCTGGGGAAATTCAACACTAAACCCCACCATTAACAACATGGGCCCGATAGAAGGAATTCCCCCCCTAAAAAGGATAAGGTAATTATAGGGGTAGTTCGCACAAGCACCGATCCAAAGCAATCAATTTCGGGCCCCGTTAAGGCCGATGTTGGCACGATGTGTTCATGTTTATAAACTGGCTTTAACTAACTGAACAACATGAAATAATTGCGGCGGCACTTTGGACGGCAATTTGCCGGGATTGTGGCGAATAATTTTGACTTTAATGTTTACGAGCGTACAGGGCGTTTTAAAAATAAGATATTTATGTACGAAAGTTCTTCCTAAATGAACAAAACAACCCTCCCTTAACTATAACGCACTTGCGCCTCAATTTTTTTTATGATCAAACACAAGCACTATAGGAAAAATCCTTTAGGGCACTCTGGGAGTGGTGCGTGTGCCAAAAAGCGATTCACGTTGGTTTTGAATCGTTGGAGGTTATATTCGTTGGGAAAAACGACCTCGGGAAGGTCGTTCCATAAGGATGTGGTCCTCCAGATTCTTAAATAATGAAGTTCGAGGAGTACTAAGCTTAACCACATATGGATGGACAGCAGTGGTTCGTCGTGTATTTCTGCCATTCGCCGCTCTGGGCGGAATTAAAAGGGCAAGGTTAGCCGAGCACTTTCCATGAAAATATCTGTAAAAAAGAGTCAAATCCCCATCTTGTCTTCGATGTTCTAGGCTGTCGATGTTCCTCGTCAGCTCGCGGTCTCCAATCAGACGAATGGCCCTCCTTTCGATGGAATCCAGCAACCGAAGAGTATGTTTTGGTGCAGAGCTCCAGACATGAGAGCAGTACTCTAGTGATGGTCGAATCTGGGCTTTGTATAGTATCAAAAGTTGTTGAGGTGTGTACAACTTTCTAGTTCTGAAGAGACCAAGTTTCTGAGAAGCTGTCTTGGCGATTGCCACAACGTGGTTATGCCAAGACATATTCCCTCCCAGAGATTGACGCCCAGCAAATTAATAGAAGAAGCCAGTGGGATCGCGTATCCATCCATGACTATATCCGGTTCTGTAATGTTAACCTTTTTAGAGAAAACTGCTGCCTGGGTTTGTTCGTTGTTTTAGCGTTAAATTCGACTTGGTTACTGTCACCCCAAGCCAAAATTTCTTCCAGGTTGAGGCGTGATACTTCATGCTGTTTGCGAAGATGTGTGTCGGCAGCCGATGTTTGTGCATTCAAAGAGAAAGATAAGATAAGTGTGCTATCGTCAGCAAAACTAAATATCTGATTTTTCGTTTCCACTAGAAGGTCGTTAATGTAGAGTAAGAAGAAAGCGGGAGACAATATGGACCCTTGAGGAATACCGGCGTTGATGGTGAAGGTGTCTGAGAGAAATCCGTCAATCGCTACTTGCAGAGAGCGGTCCTTGCCTTAAGAAAGCTAGACAACCATGCACAGAATTTACTTACCATACAATTACTTTCATTTCGTTCCGGTTATCCTTCAAAATAGCAATAGCAAATAACATCCTCTTTCAAAAGTCCAACCTATCCTCCACGAGGGTAACCCAAAAATCCAGCCCTTCTTCATCAAGTGCAACTTTCTTAAGCTGGACCATCCGCCGTATAGGCCGGGCTTGGCTTCGCCGGACTCCTCTTTAGTCAAGAAATTTTAAATACGAGGTGCGTTAGCAGAGCTTTCTAACTGGTTCCTGCTTTTTTTCTGTGAACGGGTACAAATGCCAAACCTGCAACTGTCAAATTTGAGAAGTGACTTCTTAACTTAACCAACAAGTATTCGTATTCTTGTTAATTTCTGCTGTGTTCGTTTTGGAATGGATATTCAAAGAATAATGGCAAGTAAAGGCATATCTCATTTTGCAGACAATTATTACCAATTGAAAGACGGATTGGTTGATTGATGCCTATTTTGATAGCCAACCGGGTGTCATGTTCCGGACGGTTTAAAGTTCTTGTCGCTTAAACCAATTAAAAGAAAATTAAACATTTTATGGCCAGAAGTATAATTATTAGGGTTTTATGGCAGTCAAACGATCAACGGTATAATATAAACTTTACTATACAGGGTGTTATGGAAATGACGTATTATATTTAAACCGGCAATTCCTGAGATAAAGACAAATTGAAGAAAAATCGTCATAAATGGCGCTTTCAATTCATTCAGCGGCAAAAGTGACCTGACGTCAAACCAGAAAACACCTGTGTGGCACTGCGGTACGTCTAAGCAATCAAGGAATTCTGGCCGGTGTTGTCATATGTACACCTTAAACTCTTTAGACAAAATAAAATAATTTAAACACTTTTCCATTCTGTAATACCTTTTTGTACAATTAATTGAAGAACATTTACGATGGACTATGTTTTAAACAACCCGAAAAAACATATGGAATAGTAATAGCCACGTACGTCACTAGGTCAAATTCCAATGACCTCTCATGACGTCTTACATCGGCTGAGCGAAGTAGTTTCATATTGCGCCGCACGCTTGCGTCTGTTAGTTGAAGACCAACCGGCGGCCGGATACGTTGTGTCTCGTCGATCACCAACACACTCTCAGCAATCCGCTCTGTTTTTTCGGTTTACGCGTATATCTTGCCCGTCCTTAAATAACCCATCCATAAAACCGGTCCTTAGTTAATGTTTGAATATTTTTTTTATTGACGCGTTTCTTCTGGACGTCAAATTTCGTCGCGTGTAATAAAATCTAATAATCTGTAGTATAATCTGTATTATTGTATTTTCAAAAGCTAACTATCGGTTTTGTTTCAATATTACTGTGTGTACATAAAGTGTTTCCAGGAAAAGAAAAAAAATTATTGTGTTTGTGCCTGGAATTCCTCGCTTTTTAGGTTTAGGATAAATACAAGTAGGTAGAAAATAATTTATTTTATTTGGAATTTCAGTTTTACATTAAGTTTGGCAACATTGCCATTGGCTCTGGGTGAAATGTTGTACAGTAGCGCGGACTGACCTGTGAGTAAGAGTGTTTATTACCCCACTTTTAAAACGGTCGATTTAAAAAAAATAAAATATGTAGCGCTTCTCTAGGACACCCAAATAGTCACCCATTTAAATATAATACGTCATTTCCATAACACCCTGTATACCGCTATAATTGTTTTTGCTGTAAAGATGTTTTGTTCGATTACAAAATGTTTGTCCTTTGTTACGCCGCTGGCAAATGGCGCCCACCCTCCGTTGCCGTTTAGCCGCCCCCCGGTTGACACATCCGCGAGTGCCGCGCCCGTGCAGCCACCATAAACAGCCGTTTCACTTGCGTGTATCAGACGTGACGAGCACCTTGTCGTGTGCTTGGCGGCGGTAATCGATAGGCGCCGCCCCCACGTCGTTGGGAGAGAAATGACGAGGGGGATGTGTCAATTGGTCTGGATAAATGGGATAGTGCGTCGGTATATGGACACAAAAAGTCTATCGTAATTTTTTCTTATAGGTTTTTATTTGTGTACCTTGTATCGGTTAAACGCCACTTAGGAGATTTCGTAATGTTCCCCCTGGCATTTTTTATAAACGGCTGTAGGTTGTCTTCAATACAGGGTGTTCCTTGATCCTTAAGTATCCATTCCAAAACATCTCTCATCTATGTCAGAATAGCAGTTGGTGGTGTCGAAATTCTTAAAATACCTCCCACAATTTGCTGGGCGTCAATCTGGGAGGAAATATGTCTGGGCACAACCACATTGTGGCAATCGCCAAGATAGCTTCTCAGAAACTTGGTGTACTCTTCCGAACCAGAAAGTTGTACACACCTGAACAACTTTTGACACTATACAAAGCCCAGATTCGACCATCACTAGAGTACTGCTCTCATGTCTGGAGCTCTGCACCCAAACATACTCTTTGGCTTCGAAAGGAGGGTCATTCGTCTGATTGGAGACCACGAGCTGATGAAGAACCTTGACAGCCTAAAACATCGAAGACAGGTTGGGGATTTGACTCTCTTTTACAGATATTTTCATGGAAAGTGCTCGGCTGACCTTGCCCTCTTAAATCCGCCCAAAGCGGCGAATAGCAGGAATACACGACGAAGCACTGCCGCCCATCCATATGTGGTTAAGCTTAGCACTCCTCGAACTTCATTATTTAAGAATTCTTTCATCCGGAGGACTTCATCCTTATGGGACGACCTTCCCGAGGTCGTTTTTCCCAACGAATATAACCTCCAACGATTCAAAACCAACGTGAATCGCTTTTTGCGCACACGCACCACTCCCAGAGTGGCCTAAAGGATTTTTCCTATAGTGCTTGTGTTTGATCATAAAAAAAAAATTAAAATGGCGCAAGACCCATTTGTGGTTTGCTCTGCGCCAATCGCGAACGCTTGCTGCGCACTGAAACTTTTATTGCTCCAAGAGTAGAGTTTCCGACTGTAATACGGCCTTTAGGCCGAATTTAAATCTGAACAGCATGAGCTCTTACTAAGATTTTTTAATTCTGCAATTTTTAAAGTCGGTTTAATTTAGTTTAATTTTTCGCAATGTATGTAGGCTTATGGGTACTATATAAATTAATTAATTAAATTATACGTTTAAAAATATGTAATTAATGCCGATGCAGATTAAATTTTTAGTACTTTAATTAAATTTAATGCGAAAAAGTAATCGATAAGTGATTGTTCCTAATTATAAATATTTTTTAATTATTTTTTCAACATAATCTCCCTTAACTTCAACGTGCTCCAGTCAGTTGTGCTGTAACGACTTAATAATATTTGAAATGGACGTTGTCTACCAGCCTGCTGTATAGCCCAAGATCTGGAGGCCAATATTCTTAAAGCCGTATTAGAATCGGCAATTTTTGTCTCTTGCGCCTGCAATGGCAATTATAATTGCCCGTTGAAAATATTAATTTAAACGAATTGATGCTGTGGCACTTTAACAGTTTTGTGCCAAATACGACTCTGTAATCTGTTATCGTCGAGGGACGAGATTTGTGCCGGCATAATCCGCGGACGGAGATGACACCCGGCCGGTGGTGGTGGCAAGGGTAGCGGCGGAGGGGGGTAGATTCCCGAGGGGAAACGGACGTGACACGGGTACAATATTCCCGAATTAGATTGTTACACAGAAACAATATTAGCTCGTCTTCGTACTTTGTTGTAAGCGGTTTGAGTTAGATGTTTAGATAATGGAGTAGGGGGAAATTAGTCTCATTAAGCTTGAAGTTGGTCTCGCGCCTTACCCCTATTGAATATGTTGTTAAGGTTTAAGGATTAAGGGCGGGCTTCGGCAAAAAGTTTCATGAGGGGGGTTTAGTGGTCGTACTAGATTTTAATTTGAACTAAAGATGACGGGATACTACAAATTTTCACATAAATTTCGAAGTGAAATATTTTTTATACTAAAAGAGATAGGCGCCTGCGGTTTTTAAGAGATTCTTCCAAATGTCAGCGGCAAGGATTTGTTTCAATCGTGCATACAGGGTGTTTATTAAACCCATAACAATTTGTCAAAATGTTGACACAATTTTTAGTAAAAATTACCAGAATATTTACTAACCATTTTTTTTATAACATTTTTTGTAAAATTTACTAAAATCTTTTGTAGAATTTACTGAACTCTTTTGGAACAAACCCAAGCGCTCACCCATCAAAGTACTAACCTTGACTAACGTCGATTGACTTCTCTATCGACGGTATTTGTTCCTGTTAAGTTTTGTTTTTTTACAACAAAAATGCAATAATAGTAGCCAGTAAAATGTACCATACATTTAAAATTATTTAACTACTGGAGTTATAAATAAATTATTTTCACTATACATTCGTTGTAAAATTTAGAATATATTTTACTTGATTTTACTAAATTTATTAGAATACTTTTTTATAAATTATGCGAATCTATCAATATTATTTTGTAATTAATACTATAGTTTAAATGCAGGGTGTTATGGAAATGACGTATTATATTTAAATGGGTGACTCCTGGGGTGTCCTAGAGAAGCGCTACATATTAATTTTTTTTAAATCGAACGTTTAAAAAGTGGGGTAATTCACCCCTAAACTCACAGGTCACTCCGCGGCACAACCGTATTACACTGCCCAGCTGTGTAATAAACACATGTTCTGGCGCAATGTTGCCAAACTGTGGAAAAGTGTAAAACTTTAGATTCTTATAAAAATAAATATTTAGCTTACTTAGAAATTAAATCCAGGCACAGCTCTTTTTTTATTGGAAGAGGTTTAAGCTCATCACGTGACCTGATGATAGTGTGGGACTGCATAATAAGCTTATACCCACTAAACCCCATTCGGCCTCTTATTTCCAATCTCGGATCATAACTGGCATATCGTCGTGAGAAAAAAATACATAGTGAAACAGAACAAATTACACTAAATCACTTAAAGAAACACACAGACACCCACGAGTTTAAATATTTTTTTTTTTTGAAGATATGCACCTATTATCAGATTACACAAAAGCACTAAGCACTAACGCATAATTACACTATCGTACAGATAGAACAACAGCACACACAGAAGATAGGATACAAATTATTTCGCAATAGAAAGTCAGAAATAATAAAAACGCTAATTTCTAATGGGCCTACAACAATTTTTAATCCTTTAATGAAGAATGATGAAATAATTATATTGACAACAACAGGACCTCCCCTTCAGTTTAATATAGATGAGTCCAACCAAGGGTCGAGTGCTTCCTACATATTCGGAAAAATAGCGCGGTTGCCATTTCCGAGACAATAATTATACAGGAAAGTAATATTACAGTAGGAAATTCCGTAATTTATGAATATAATCTTATAAAACCTCGAAAGTGGCAACGCTGTATTTTTTAGATATTTTCAAATAACGCAATATCGATCGATCGAATAAACCCGAAACAGACTGAAACGTGTAGTTACTAGAAATTTTTAGATGTTAAATACCAATGTATGAAAAATTATATTATTTCCCAGACCACCGGATGAAACTTTATACAATAAGGGCGAATTTTTGTCTACACAGTAGCACTTTAAGATATTAATTCAGATTGAATGGTACTTAGATGTGTTCATGAGATGCATACAAATTTACGCGAAAACTAATGTTAATTTGTGCTTTTGTTTTTGTATTTTGTGAGGTTATTGTGCCGGTTTTTGTTTGGATTACCTACTTGGTGTTTTTTATAAATTAAGTTGGTTTTAAATAAAGCCGAAAAGGTAAATAAAATTGTAGTTTTTTTTTCTAAACGGTAAAGTGGCATTTAGGTTGTTCAGTTCCGACGGGTGTCGTTCGAATTGAACAAATGAGAACATACCTGACCATTTATAAACGCCGCGGCGGTTGGTTCGAGTCAGTTCAAGTTTATAAATCAGAGATTGTTTCCCAGCGAACTGAACGTAAAAGTTTATTATAATGTACCCTGAAAAATAAACAACTTCCAATCTGTCAAACGGTTATTGACTTTCTAAAGAGTGACAACACTGCTCAAAATTCACTGACGTTTTCCGCCATATGTTGTTTTGTTTATCTTTCCCCAAGTGTCACCACGTGCTTAATTTTGGTTTGACGTCAGGTCATGTACAGGGCATTTTTGGATATTTTTCTTCAATTTGTTTTCATCTCAGGAATTGCCGGTTTAAATATAATACGTCATTTCCATAACACCCTGTATAGCAAATCGTATAATAAAATCTTTACTACAATAATTTTACTATAGTGTTTGTTCCGTGTACATCCATTTGTTGTAAAATTTATCATATATTTTATTAATTACTTGATTTTATGAAATTTCTTAGAAATCCTATCTATAGTTTTTATAAATTATGTTTATACATAGTATTTTGTTACGGATTATTAATAAAAAAATACTATATTTTATAGGAAATTTTACAATAAAATCTTTAATATATTAATTTTACTATAGTCTTTTTTCCATGTATCGAATATTTTAGACTACGGTCCTGTTTCTGCGACATCATGATTCTTTACACAGAGAGGTTTAGGGTCAAATACGACAAAAACTTTATTATTTGTCCGATATAACCATCATAAAGAGGGGACCGAAAGTTTATTTTAGACGGGGGATTTATTATTTGGTCAACGTGCTTAAAGTTATTAAAGGGAGAGGAAGCGAGGGGTGGCGATGTTGTAAGGGGTTCGTTAAGCATCATTTTTCCATCCCCCATAATTTATTTATGTTATAATTGCTTTTGAACTGAACACGATACACGCCAGCGGAGTCTTTGAGGTTTTTTTTTTTCAATTTTCCCCGGATTCTGAATATTTAATTATAGGTGTTTGGTGTTCTGACAGATGGGCAAATATATAATTACTGTTGTAAAACTGGCGATGGCGTTTCCAATTCAAGAAAATTATAAGGATTTTCCCGTCAAATTAATTTGTAAAAATGTAACATAGAAATAGGATTATTTCCCTACATGTTACACTTAAAAAAGGAATATTTTTTAAATTTCATATAAATGGATTGTTTTTATGTGTTCGCTGGAGAGGAGAGGACAACGCTTTCGCGCGGATATTTTTGAGACAACCAGCTCCCTTAGCAAGCGCCCAAACGCGAACAAACCCTACCATGTAAAATCAGAAAAGGTATCGATTACCAGAAAATTTCCGTCGCAAAAGTAATAGTACGTAAAAATATCCGATTGTGACAGAAAAAAACATTCAAGTGTGGAATACTTTAAAGAATGAACTATCTTAAGTTAATTTTAGTTTTAGAAGCCTCTACCGTATTTCTGAATTTCGGACAGTATAGGGTAGTTTGAGTTCTCTTTAATTGAGAACACCAAAATATTAGCAATAAATTTCTCATTGTACATACTGTAAATAACCAAAATTAAAGTCGAGAGTTCGTGATAGGATGAATGCTAGGACGGTTTGGTTTTCTATAGGAGAAAAGAAAAATGTTAGTTTAGGTAATTCTAATTGTAAATACAAATAATTAACCCACGAGTAGGTATTCCGCTTTCGCGTTACTCGACAGACGAAAGGACTAACCCATTAAAGTAAAGCAACCCTCAAAGACAAAAGACTTAAAATTAAATAATAAAAGCCCCTCCGTCTTCAATACGGACGTGTCCGAGCCAATACTAAGCAAGTAATAGTAGGAACATTAAATAGACTTCGTTCTAAGTTCAGCTACTAATACTTATTCTGAATAAAAGTCATTATTAGACTCAAAATTTTGCCCTCATTTCTTCAATTGCGCTGGTGGGCTGCTGACAGCTTCCAGGTGGCGGGGAAAGGATGGTGGGCCCACCTAAGACCGGCAGACTTTGTCGTCGGCTGGCATCCCTGACTAGAGATGTAAAGGTAATATTACCGAGGTAATGTTACCGTAATATTACGTAATATTACCGCAAGATCGGTAACATTGGAAATATTGTTTTTTTTTTTTTTTTTTTTTCCATAAGCCAAATCCAGTTGAACAAAACGGGGCGATACATCTCTTTAAAATTGCCGGTGAAAACAAGATGGGGTTCCTTTGTTTCTTGTATAAAAAGCTTTTTGGAGACTAAACATTCATTAAAAAGTTTAGCATTTGATGATAGCCCAGATATTTCTGATGTTCTTTCATCAAATACAGTAAGACTTCTTCTTCAAAACGAATTTTGGTTGCAAATAGAAGCAACTTATGACTTGTTCCAGCCAATGTCTAAGTGGATAACGATTTTTGAAGCTAACGGGCCAACAATCTCAAAAGAGTTTATCTGCTTTTTTGAAATAAGGTCTATATTACGTGACAAAGTATCAAATTTATCTATTACTATGTTTGAAAACCAGAAAATGTGTTCAATTCTTGAAAAACGAGAAAATATATGTTTAAAACCCGTTCATCTTGCTGCTTACCTATTAGAACCAAGTCAACGCGGCGAGAAGTTAACTGAAGCTGAAATTTTAATTGCAACGGAGTTCATCTATGAAACTGCAAGGCGTCATCCAAAGTATTCTTCACAAGTAGATCTTATTATGGAAGCACTCGCACAGTACAAAATTAGAGGTAATATTTTTGCTAAGGAATTCGTCATTTCCAGCGAAAAATCTATGTCTGGATCTGTTTGGTGGGCAGGAATTTGCTCCAGTTCTAAAATAAGTAGGTTAGCTGTAGACATTTTAAATTTACCATCGTCAACAGCCGCAACCGAAAGAACCTTTAGTACTTATGGATTTATTCATCGGCAAAAAAGAAACAGACTAACCGTGGAGAGGGCCGGAAAACTAACTTATATTGCCCATAATTATAATTTACTAAATGAAGAAGATCATTCGAGAATAGTAGAAGATACTGAGGAAGAAATAGAAAAAGAAGATATCGGTTTCGAAGTTATAGACTTGACTCAATTAACGAAAGAGAAAGAAGAATCAGATGACGAGGTTGGGGATGATGATGAGGATGATTTACCATTATCCACTCTATTACGTAGTCCATTCTGACTCTGACTAGTTTAAAAAACGTTCTTATTGTTTTTCGTAATGTTTTTACAGTTTTGAAATAAAAAAAACTAGTATTACTTAAAAAGCTGTTTTTTTTATAAATTACCAATGTTACCGTAATATTACGTAATATTACCGGTAATATTACCGATTTTTAAATTACCGGTAATTTTACATCTCTATCCCTGACATTAAACAAATAAACGAAAATTGCCGATAGGAATAGCGTTCGAAAAATAATTAATTAGGAACGGCTTACATTATGATGATTTTTTCATTAATTCCTGAGATTGGCGACATTACCAATAGTGTCGACCAGTTCCCTTATCTTCAACTGACATTAAACAAATAAACAAAAATTGCCGATAGGAATAGCGTTCGAAAAATAATTAATTAGGAACGGCTTACATTATGATGATTTTTTCATTAATTCCTGAGATTGGCGACATTACCAATAGTGTCGACCAGTTCTCTTATCTTCAAAATTGCCGTTAGATTAAAATAATTCCTGGGTGGGGGATTACACCTTCTGGACGAAACCAAAATGGGGACAAATTTCAAAATTAATAAATTGCCATCTAATTGACAATCAGATCTAATTACACAAATAAAGTTAAGGGGTAAATTGGTTATACGGGGGTTATTAAAAACATCTTACATGAAACGCGCAGATAAGGAGAACTCTTAGAGTTGTTTATCATTTATTAAGCGCAAAATGGACGGACGTTTCGGGCTACGTACTCCATTCATATCATTGTATAACGTACGTACGTTCCGCTTTTTTTAAAATTAGGCGACATTAGCTTTGGCGCATGGGACTGGTATTGCCCTTTACTTTACGGGGTAAATAAATTATCCAAAAAATCTTAGACTTTTTCATTCCCCGAGGAAAATCTTTTCGTATCCTCGTACAGTGTGTTTTCAAACTTTTATCGTCTGTAAAGACCGTATTACACTTGGGAATTTTTATGGCGCCAGCAACGGCAATTATAATTCAAGGATTCAGGCGCAGTACACCGTTCTCCGTACTACAGTCAGAAATTCTACTCTTCTGACAATTAAAATGACACGGATTCATGCGCAGTACACTGTTCCCGATCAGCTGTCTCTTATTACCAGAAATGGGGCAGGCGCCATTTAATTGCCCTTGCCGGCGCAATTGGGTAGACATGGATTATTCTGTTATTTTTAACTGTTTATTATTTGGCCGAACCAGGTATGAACAGGTAATGGCCATTTAAACCCACTGGTACTTAAATTAGCAGTTTACATTCTTTATTAAACTTATGGACTGCTAATCCAGCAACTTTTTGCACTTCCTATTTGTAAATAGTAGTAGCTGCTTTAACTGGTAATCAAAACGAACAGGTTTGCACATCTCTAATTCTGGGGATATTTTAGGGATTTCGACAGTACCCACTGCTGTTCTGACCGTTGACAATGCTCCAGCTGATCGAAAACGGTTTACTGCGCATGAATACGTGCCATTATAATTGCCGGCGCAAGAGAAAAAATTTCCTAGTCTAATACGGCCTTAATGAAACGCGTATAGTCAATAAAGCTGGGATATCTCGCTGTCGAGTTAATTATCCCAAACACACTTGAACATTTTTTTTTTATTTGTGCTACAATTAGTACAAAATTGTGATAAAAATATCCTAATTCGACCCAAAATCATAAGCGCCAAGCCCGTAAAATTGATAAAATCTTTAAAAACGTATGTAATGACCGAGGTATACCTTTATCTGGGAGAATAAAACATTATATTGTCTAAAAAATATTATTTTAAGAGTTATAAAATCTGATGCTTTTACTGCACGCAATAACAATAAAAAAAAGCAATAATTTTGCTATATCGCATTATTTAACGGGCATTGACCATTTATGAGAAAGGATGACATAGAATTTCCGAGAATATAAATATGTTATGCGGGCAAAATTGCTTTTAAACTTGCATAAAGTTCCATTTTATTATAAATATTTTACGCTTATATACACACACACAGGCACCTGTTTTAAGAATATGTACTTTACCGTTTTCTTTAAAATAAAAATTGGACTTTATCGCGATCTGCTGGAACTACTTTCTATCACAGAACACTAACTAAAAGAAACGCTATCAACGTGCTAATTGTTTGACACGACATTATCGTTACGCTACGAAACGTGGTGCTCCCGAATTAATAAATCTAAGGCCGAGTTCACACCACATATATATAACCATTATATTGCTAATACCACCTGAAATTATGTCCCCGCTATGGGCATCGAACGGGTAATAGTGAGTTTGCGCAATTCGGAAATTTCGGATTTCAACTTTTTTAATGTAAATTTCACTGGTTAGTTAGGAAAAATATTGCAATCAAAATTTCGATTAGTTCCATGCATACGATTTCTGACGATATGATGATCCGACGGTGCCTTGATTGGTGTAAACTTTTGGTGCCAAATTCCGTCCGAATATTTGTAACAATCGACACGATGAGCTTTATTTTAACTTTCATCCGACGTCGTATGTTTCTTAACATCGCTTTTTTCCAGGGTTCGAAAATATCATGATATTTATATAAATATCATATCACATGATATATATCCGATATATATCTGATATATATCGGATATATATCCGATATACAATCATGTTTAAAATTTATTTTCTTAATTAAAAAACGGCATTGTTTCTTGCACAAACTATATTTTAACACAAACTAATTAACAAAAACCTATATTCTATATATCTCTCTCTCTAATTAAGCAGAAATAACAAAAATCATTATTAAAAATATTAAAATAAACAGATTTTAGTATTATTTTATTAACATTAATATTTCAACACAATCACAAAATTAAAACTTATATTGTAAACAAAAAAACTTTTTATTCTAACATTTGCTTATAACTTCAATTAGGTAAGAAGAAAAGAATTAAAAACAAACAGATGTTAACATTATTTTATTAACATTGATATTGGTATTTAGTAATAATATGTATAACAATGACCTACGTACCTGATGTGTTGACACTTCTTTTCGTAGTAGTGGAAGTGGAAGGCAGAACATCTTCAGGAACAGAATGATGCTGTTGTGTTGTTTCACGACTTGGCGTATCACTGGGCATATTTTTTTGGTGTGTTAAAATATGTTTTTCCATTCGCGATGGTATACCCTGCATCTCCTTTAAACACTCTCGACATTTTGCCCATTTTCCAGTACTGTTTTTGTTTTAATTATACAGTCAAAATATCGCCAAACAAAATGTTTTGGTTTTGGCATATTCAATAAAAATCACAACTAACTTACAATCAAGTCAACACAGAGTGAAAACACAGAAATAAAGATTATTTGGGAAAGCAAGAGCGAAACAAATCGTCGCGTACCTGGGAATCCCGAAGTCGGCGCGCGGTGATGCTTGCGCGGTAGCCAAGTGAATCCCTACAGTAATTATAATTTTGTACAGTGGCGTATTGAGACATTTTCGGATGTTTAGAATGATGGAAAACATTTTTAATTTAATAAATGAAATTGTCGAATATATCGGATATATATCAAGTTATAAATATCATGATATATATCATGATATATATCACTTGATATATATCCTCCGAACCCTGCTTTTTTCTAAACCAAAAATTAAGAATGAATGACTTATTGACTATTTTGGGAATTATCAGCTACTAATGCAACAAATTTAAAATACATTAATTTTAAGGTTAGGTAGTGACCACATATATATATATACGAGTGACACTCTCTTCTTTAACAAGCTTTTTAGTGAAATTCGGTTCCGAAGATCGGATAATCTGATAAGCAAAATATTTTAGTATATATGTACATACCTGAAATACTTTATACCTGGTATTGATCCACGACTTTTGCAAAAAAGCACCATGCACTTGTGTCCTTTCATCTTAAACAAAACAAGTCACTAACCTACCAAACAGCGCATCAAATCACCACAAATTAAAAACTCCTTTACAATAATTGTAGTTAGGTAATGAAAGTTTATAAGCACTAATATACCGACAACAATGTGCATGAGCCACTTTTTATTCTGTAATTTGAAAAAGCATCAAGAACCAAAGATGGCGACGAATAACAAAAACAAATAATGTCGGGCCGGCTCTGACGCGATCGATAAAATTTCCACCCTACTGCGCCAACTCAATAGGCACACGCCATCTCCGATAGCGGGGACACTTTTGTATTTTGGAACGTTCGTATTGGCAATATAATGGTTATATATATATATGTGGGTGCTCCTGAATTAATAAATCTAAGGCCGAGTTCACACTGTTATATACTGCACGTTTTTTATATTAGTCGGTTTTAACCGAATAAACAGCGGGCGGTTTAGACGATACGTTTTCATTCATATAAAAAAAAACGAATAACCGCAGTTTTCGTTCAGCGATCACCTGAAGTAGAAAATTTGGGAACCATTGGACTAGCAGTTTTCTCTAAATAGGTTAACATTGCAGAACCGGGTATAGTCTTGACAGGACACATCAATCTGGAAGGAAGGAAGGACAATTTCTCAGAAGGGGGCCCTTCCCAGGGAAACATCTTACATTCCCCCCCCCCCCCCCCCCCCGGGTATGGATACGGAGACGTTCGAAGTTGATCTATGTTAAACTTTTTATTCTGATGGTACAATACGAAAATGAAAAACAGTTCATTGCCAAGTTTTCGAAATTTTCATATTCAATTTGGCATTCGTACAGTTCTTTTAGCCTGTTTTGCAGCAGGAGTTGTTGCTTAACACCTCGTTAATATTCTGATACAGCGCTACTTCGGCACCGTTCGATGGTGGGGATAAGGGGTAATGACGTAAACGGTTCTGATTGGTTAGGTTGGTGTCGCGGGCGACAGTACGTAGCTCTGAGAACGCGGCATAACTTGAATACCTAAAACGTCAGGTAAGACGTCAGCTTAAACCTTAGATATGGACGCCGCTTGATAGTGTGCTAATTTGGAAACACCATTTCCATTAATTTTGTACCAGGAGTAAAGTCTGCATAAAAAAAGGTTTCAATCACGCTTCTAATAATATGTGCACCTGATCAGATAAAATAAACACGTTTCGATTCAATATAATATGTGGGTAGGCACCTTCGGAAAACACAAATATAATAGTCATTATTTACTGATCAATTTATTATTAATCAATAGCAAGTCAGGCGACTGGTAATAAGTTACACTAAAATCAGTCATTATTTGTTTTCCATTTAATAAAACATTCAAGTATCTCCTAGGAATTTGATATTAATAACAATTTACTAGGTATTATTGTTAAGTAAATATGTATTGGCAACTACTTATAATTTAAAAACTTAGATAAGAAAATTTTTACTTCGGTGACAGAATAACCACTTCAAAATGGGTAAGATGGACGTATTTAGACCTAACCCGAGATTCATGGTTTATTAAGGGTGGGAAGCTTTCAAATTGACACCCTGTATACTGTGCTAATATTTCAGGGTGTGATTCCTTAGGTCATTTTATATAGAAAAGTTTATATGAACATATATCCCAACGGCTTAAATTTCTTGCTACAGGGTGTTGAATTTTTATTTTTTAAAGTTATTTTTTAATATCTCCGAAAATACGTTAGATATTTTTTTCAATTTTGGTATGTGGTAATAGAATATAGAACCACACATTTTAGTTAGAAAAGTTATTCAATTGTTCCACCAGTGGCGTCCTTGCAAACATGTCCTCTGATATTTTTTACAAAAAAGATGGTACGCCGGATATTTTTCCATATGAATATTTTTTCTGATTAGCCTTGATTCTTGATTAAAACCACTAAATTCATATTGAAACTCATTATTATTATTAACATTGATAAAATATTAATGATAAATTTTGTTTTATAAAAATTTCAATATTTGAACTAGTGGCCATGGTGGCCATTTCCAACAATTTTTATAAAACAAAATTTATCATTAATATTTTATCAATGTTAATAATAATAATGAGTTTCAATATGAATTTAGTGGTTTTAATCAATCGTCTGACGAGAAAAACTCAAGATATCGTTTATGGAAAAATATCAGTGGCGTACCATCTTTTTGTAAAAAATATCAGAGGACATGTTTGCAAGGACGCCACTGGTGGAACAATTGAATAACTTTTGAAAAAAATATCTAACGTACTTTCGGAGATATTAAAAAATAACCATTTAAAAAATAAAAATTCAACACCCTGTAGCAAAAAATTTAAGCCGTTGCGGACATATGTTCATATCAACTTTTAATTATAAAACGACCTAAGGAATCACACCCTGAAATATTAGCACGTCATTAACGAACACCCTGTATATGTATTTCACTGTTTATAACAACGTTCTCAAGGAAAATTTATACAGCACTATAAATGTCGCTAATTTAAACCATGAAACGGACATGATTAAATAACTTTATTATTTAACTTTAAATTAAACTCAATAATAGCCGCCATCGGACTAACCAATTAAATTGACCCTTAATTTGTATAAGGGCTACTTAACTGTACTGTGGACTGTGGTAATCGACTATTATAACTTTCTATATATTTATAAAATGGCCACTTAAAAAAAATAAAATCCCATCCCAAGTACTAATCGTAATTAATATTATTAAGTACATTTAAGCGAACAAATTGATAAATTTGGAGTGTAAAATACAAGGTTTGAATTTATTTTTCAAAACGCATATTATATTATCTATCGTGCCTACTCGATAATGTCTCGTCTCGTCTCAAAACGACAACACTCGGCAAAAGTGTTTTGATACTTGATTTTTTTTTTTTAAACTACATACGATGGCACTAGAAAATTACAACACTAACGATGATACGGCAGGTATTTTTGTGTCATCGTTGGTGTCAACGTCATTATATAGTATATTTATTACATAACGAGTGTTGAAAGTGGTAGAAAGTAAACGAGAAAGTACTTAGCACGATGCGACAGCCGAGTGTGGTAACCTGCGGAGCACAGAAACCCGCCTACCGCGGAAATCCGCCTGGTATGGAAATTCGCCTAGTGTGGAAATCCGCCTGGTGCGGAAATCCGCCTTGTTGTTCAAATTATTATTTAAACAATTATAAATATCTACATAAATCACGTTTAGTTACCCTGTATGGATATTCTATCCTTGATAATTGTAAAAATCGAAAATATTTTTTTTTTATGATCAAACACAAGCACTATAGGAAAAATCCTTTAGGGCACTCAGGGAGTGGTGCGTGTGCGCAAAAAGCGATTCACGTTGATTTTGAATCGTTGGGAAAAACGACCTCGGGAAGGTCGTTCCACAAGGAAGTAGTCCTCCAGATGAAAGAATTCTTAAATAATGAAGTTCGAGGAGTACTAAGCTTAACCACATATGGATGGGCGGCAGTGGTTCGTCGTCTATTTCTGCTATTCGTCGCTCTGGGCGGAATTAAGAGGGCAAGGTCAGCCGAGCACCTTCCATGAGAATATCTGTAAAAGAGAGTCAAATCCCCAACCTGTCTTCGATGTTCTAGGCTGTCGAGGTTCTTCGTCAGCTCGTGGTCTCCGATCAGACGAATAGCTCTTATTTCGATGGAATCCAGTAGCCGAAGAGTATGTTTGGGTGCAGAGCTCCAGACATGAGAGCAGTATTCTAGTGATGGTCGAATCTGGGCTTTGTATAGTGTCAAAAGTTGTTGAGGTGTGTACAACTTTCTGGTTCGGAAGAGTACCCCAAGCTTCTGAGAAGCTATCTTGGCGATTGCCACAACGTGGTTATGCCAAGACATATTTCCTACCAGATTGACGCCCAGCAAATTAATAGATGAAGCCAGTGGGATTGCGTGTCTGGCCATGACTATTTCCGGTTCTGTAATGTTAACCTTTTTAGAGAAAACTGCTGCCTGGGTTTTTTAGCGTTAAACTCGACTTGTTACTGTCACCCCAAGCCAAAATTTCTTCCAGATCTTTGTTGAGGCGTGATACTTCATGCTGTCTGCGAAGATGTGCGTCGGCAGCCGATGTTTGCGCATTCAAAGAGAAAGATGAGATAAGTGTGCTATCGTCAGCAAAACTAAATATCGGATTTTTAGTTTTTACTAGAAGGTCGTTAATGTAGAGTAAGAATAGGGTGGGAGACAATATGGACCCTTGAGGAACACCGGCATTGATGGTGAAGGTGTCTGAGAGAAATCCGTCAATCGCCACTTGCAGAGAGCGGTCCTTAAGAAAGCTAGACAACCATGCACAGAATCGTCTGGGCATACCATAGGATCGCTGTGATTGAAAATAAATTGGTACTTATCCCATTTATACTGTACCCAAGCAGTTATTTTGTTTAATGGATTGTCTAACAATTCTCTGTTACTTATTTTTTTATATTTTTCATAAATAAACCTAAAAGGATCCCCATAATTAAAAAAGAACACAAGTATGTGAATTTTTTTAACGTACAGTATTGCCCTATTGCCTTTTACCCCACCTAGTACCCCAATTTACTCCACGGGTCCCGTGGTTATTTTGTAAATAAACAGTTTTATTGTCAAAATGGCACCACCGTCTGTTCAAATTCAGGTGATTGAAAAGTATTTTTTAGCGCTCATGTGCACACTTGCAAGCCAAGTTAGCCCTAATTTTTTCCCGTTTTCGAAGGTCGTAGGAAAAATCATAATTGTTTCTTCTTTAGTTTTTTAATTTAAATACGATATAACCTTTAATTTGCATTACAGGTTTTTTTTTAAATAATACCTGGTGACGTGGTAACTTTGACAGCAATCCTATCTTGTAAGCAGGACATAACTACCTATCTTTGATGGCTATATAGCGTTCCCTCTTGTTTTTTTGCTAGGTGAAGGTGCTGTCCATGTAAACAAGTTCAAAAAGTGCTCATTATATTAATTAATTTTCCTATTGTGTTTAAAAGCTTATTCACTTTCTTTATCACAGTATTTTCGTTCTAGAAATAATAATGGGTACTTATTTCCAATACCTGTCCCTACTTAAGATAGGCACTTTAATTAAGTAGTTTTTCAATTTCAACAATGTATGTATGTATGTTTTATTAATAACTTTCTATACAGAGTGTTAATCAATGCTATGCACATATTTTAATGGGCAATTTATATGTTTATATGTTAACGTATCATAACTAATATCGGCATACCCGAATTTATTACCTATATTTAGATTGAAAACCCTTTTCGTCATTGAACACTGCCGTGTTCCACAACTTATAGTCGCGAAATATATAATTTAAGGTGAAAATTAGCCGAGACTGTCTACGTTCATCTGTGAGCATTATTTTTTAAGCAGCTACACAGTTTTTTTAGCTCCGATTTTTTGGTACCAGTTTTTCTTTTCAAATACCCCTCTTGCCCCCAAAGTTGGTTGACTCTTAAAATTATGTTCTTGCCTTTTCCGCACAAATTTGGCTAGTGCCCTTATTGACCACCCATCTTCAATCATTCTGGCTATTATTTGAAGTTTTTCAAGTTGTGTTAAATGGCGAGGCATTTTGACAGTGACAGTCTTGTCGACCATGAACATTTGATAAAGTTAAAATCAATTATTAAGACATTAAGATTTACATTGTAACAAATTCAGTGTATCCAGTGATTTGGCAACGCTTCGGGTGATCAAAGGCAGTAGAATAAGGAAAACGTCTCTTACTCCCTCGATACAGCCGGCCAGCGCGCTGGCTCGTCGTGCCTTGGAATTGGCGATGTTGTCTCATTGTTCGATAATAACGACTTATGCTGTTCCGCGGCGAAATCTCAAATGAGACCACGCGGTCCACTGATAAATACTCGTAAGCCTCACGATATGCTGTGTAATGTATAATAATCTATTATTTTATTTTTTTCAGTATTATGAAATGTCCTATGGCCTTAATGTTGAAATGCACAAACAGGTAAGATTTATTAGTTTAGCTCTGAAACTCGAGCTAATCCAGCTATGATAAAGTTAGAATTAATATGCATTTTTGACACACTGTATATATTTCTTTTAATTTAGACTGAAATAGCCAAGCGACTTAATGCAATCATAGCCCAAGTAATGCCATTCTTAGCGCAAGAACATCAGCAACAAGTGGCCAGCGCTGTAGAGAGGGCGAAGCAAGTTACCATGACAGAGCTGAATGCCATCATTGGGGTAAGCGTAAGTTGATGTTTCTGTTTTTATGTTTGCTTATTTTAGATTAGATTAGGAGATTAGTGATTAATTAGTAACTGGGTCAATCTACTCGAGTAAGAACAAAAAACATTTGGAATTAACGGTTTTTTTTTTGTTCTAAGTTTGAACTTAATTTTTTTTAATTAAATTAATTTTTCTACGATAATGTCGGAAATAATCATTATCATGTCATTTTTAAGTAATTAAAATAATTATACATAACTTTGAGGCTGTAACCAATTAGATAGAAGCATTTTTATTACATACGGTTCTCTAAAGCCAATAAGAAGTCATTCTAATAACATCTTTAAAAATCATAGCTAGCTAATAATATCTACTAACAAACCCAAACAAACAATATATAAATATTGGTTATGTTATGCTATATATTAAATATTCTTCTTTTCTTTTTGGTGGCGTACTGAACGTGCTACGTCAACTACCAACTATACACAAAGGAATATTAGGTCGGCATTTTATTTATGTATGTTTTTGCTGAACTACTTGTAGAAAAAGTATAACACGTTTATAATAATGGGAAAATGTGGTTGACATAGGGTTTTACTAAAGTATCTACGCTCTTTTATTTGTTGCTCCCCCTCCCTCAGTACCAAAGAATTTACACCCTTCGTTTATATGTATTACCAATGGCGGCTTGCGGGTCGGGAAAGAAAGTACCGGAAGAAATGCTCCGCAGGAGAAAAATTTTCAAAAATCACCCAACAATTATCTTATTTCGTAAATTAAATGAGATTAAATTTGATTCAATTTAAAAACAATTCTGTTTACTCGGATAGCACTGTACGTATAAATATACTATAGAATTATTAATCGTAAATATTTTGTAAAAAATAATAAAAAATATTCTGCACGTTTCCCTCCATTTCTGTTACAGATTATTGAAACTCTCAAACTTACCTTTATTAAATATAAACACCACCGTAACATAAAATACACACCACACAAGTAATTTTAACACTTATATAAACAATTTTTGGAAAATCGTCCATATATCTCGAATCGAAAACAAAAAGAACCAATAATGGCCGAAATTAAACACTGATTATGTCCGAAATTTACCGCCCACGATAAACGTCATCGTGCGCCGCTATTACGTCACATTACGGTAGGAATAAATTTGCCAGTGACCTTGGAACCGGATATTTAAATTCAACGTTAAATTAGTTGTATGTTGAGTTGCATATCGTCAACAGAATGACAAACTTAACTATTATTTCGAGGTTATACTGCAGAATACGACTGGCTAATCCGATGTACAAGGGGGATTTGATTATTCTGGTGTATTATATTATAATAGTAATCCTATCGGGAAAATTTGGAAACGGTAAATTTATTAAATTGTATTGTTGCATTAATAAATAACCTTTATTAATCGGCACTGCTTACCGTGCCGCCCTTGACGTGCCACGCCACTGCATATTTGCGGTATAAAATAAACCGAATTTATGGATAGATTAACCCAGCTACATTTCTGTAGTGGAAATGCCTAATATTGTTGAAATATTGGGAATTTCTACAGATACAAAACATTGGTTTTGTAACTGAAAAATGTATATTTTAAAATCGAAATAAGTTAATGTGTGTAGTATGAATTTCATGAATCTCATTTATTTGGGTCACATAATAATATACAGTGTGTGTGGCAGAAAGTGTAACAAATAATAAACTCTTTTTGCACATTTTTTAAAATTTTATCGAAAAAAGTCACTCTTCCTAAAAAGTTTTGAATGGTTGAGCATGTTTAGCAATAGTCGGATGAGGCTCAGCAGAAAATTGACAATTGTTTTTACATTTTGATGTACCATCGTGCCGATAAAGAACTAGGACAGCAAAATTTCTTATTTTCTCCTAGACTATTAGAAATTATTTACTGTCTAGTCTGGTACCAGTAAAATGTCATATACAAATTTTACATGTCAACATAGATTGTCACACTATCATTAACTTGTCAAGCACATTTTTTTTAAATATTCCACAATTAACCCCCCAGCAAAAGGCAGGCGAACTGGGAGTAAACAGAAATACCGTGTTGTTTACAAAATAAAAAATAGCAAGGCATCGAACTATTATTAGGAGCAGTTTCAGGTTCCCCTAGAATGTTTGTTAAAGATGAAAATAGAAGAACACTAATTATCAAGAAGTAATAAACAGGAATGTTCTATGACTATATAATAAAAAAATTTTGTTGCTACGACAAATTTTGTATTTGTATATTTTTTTAATTTCTGTTAAATTTATTTTATTATTCAGTTTTATTTTCATTTTTTGGCGACATTAAATATACAGACTTTAAATAAAGCATTTGACTTTTTCTTAATAAAAAGTGAGTAATACATTCAAAAAGTACTTTCTAAAAGTTAAGTGTTTTTACCTTTTCAGCTGTCGAGCACCTTTTATAGTCTATGAGATATGTATTTCTGTTCTCAGTTTTGAGATTTTGCTGTCCTAGTTTTTTATCGGCACGATGGTACTTTTAGAAATAAGAGTATTTCATTCTTAGATCAATTTCGCATTCTTTGACCGCTATGTACGATATTTCGAATATTCGGCTATTGCTAAGAAGATTTTCAACCAAGCAAAAGTTTTTAGCAAGAGTAACGCTTTCGATAAAATGAAGTACCTATTAAAAAGTTACATGCAGTTTCTACCACACACGCTGTATATTATTCAATTTTTATGGTAGTTATAGAATCTGTCGAAATTTCAATTGAAATGATGTCATTAAGGGAAATGAAAATTAGGAACTATTTTTTTCTTGCATCCAACTTCTTTCGATTGTTAAAAAAAAATTTACTGCACGCCAATAAAATATTTTTCATTTATTAAATCCTGCTTATATTTTGGAGTAAAAGTTTTGAATGAATGCAAAAGACTATTAACTTAATAAACATTTATCATAAGTTGTCTATGACAATTACATCTGATACAAACTAAATCTTATTTTAAAATTATTTAGAAAAGCAACTAACTAGGGACATTCTGACCGTGGATTTTTTTTGTCTATGCAATTCTGTGTAAATCAAAAATTTAATGAAAATGGCCATTACATCATTTGTATATATATTCTGGTAATTTTCATTTGATGGTCTACCAAGCATTTCTTAAAATTTTAATATTATAAGAACTATTTAACGTTACAGAAGTAGATCATTAAAGCCCACTTAAATTCCAAATTTATTGCGAAATATTTACTACTGTATTAACATTAACTGGATTGTGTTTAGCAATAAGGTTGTGTTTACGTACAAATTTTAATGGTATTTCTCTGTAGCTGATTTACGATTACGGCTTTAAAATTCTAATGAAACTAGTCCGGCATTATAGTCCATAATTGTTTAAAATACCAATATCTAAAATATCCAAAGGTATTGTAAACTACAGATCCCATAAAACTCTTGAAAAGTGAAGCTGTGATTGTTTGAAATGTTATTTAAAATCAGTAATGGGTGGAAGAGAGCACTGCATGTTTGTTGGCTGAATGGCAACAATGTTTAAGTCTGGTTATATCAGATGGTTAAATATTAAAACATAACCATACTTACTGATGAAAAGATAAATCCTTATTTACGTGATCCACTATTTTACAAACTACGCATGAATGCAGCACCATGATTGTTTATAATAAAGACGATTTTTCACCAATAATCACAAAAAAAAACTCAAATCAACCAAAATATATGTATAACAATCCGCTACAACACAGGGCGAACATTGCAATGTTTACGAGATTAGTATTCATTCATCTTTTACTCACTTTTGGGTCCGAATCGTAGTAAAATAGAAATAGATGTTGCCAGAGTACCGTTGGATTGGTTCAAGATTCGTTTGATACTTTTAAGTATAATAATATTTTTGTAAAGAATCTCTTATCGCCTTTTCAGTTTATAGTATATAGTTGGGAAATAAATTTATTTTAAGAGCGATTGCGGATTAACCTTAAACCAGTAGTCAAATTAGCAAATTTTTAATTGGGATTTGCAAGATACCTTTGCGATAAATATGTCAATCTGGCTATGCTGCAATAATGACCGAAAGAGGTGGGAAAGACTGTTTTCAGTCGTTGCGTAGGCTAGAAATATACATTTTTCCATCTGTAGTTTATAATAACTTTGAAAATATCGCATTTTTAGGTTATTTTTGAATATCAACACAAAAACTATACATTTTTGTAAAGCTCAAAGTATGCTCAATTCATTTAAAAAATAATAGGGTGTCCCATTTAATTTTTTTTTATTTTTGTCAATATTTCAAAAAATAAGAGAAAAACTGGCTATGCCACTGAGCTTTACGTAAAAATCTCTAACAAGATCAGTTTTTATCTTTTTGATAAGTTGACGCGTAACGGAAAAAAACCCTCTGTAGCTGAAAATGGAAAAGAGCCATGACAAATTTGGCACCGGAGCCTTTCGTTTCGTTAGAAAGTGGGACGGGACGGACAGTAAAGTGAAAATCGCAACATTCTATCTTTCATAATAACTCTAAGTGTATGGCCTAAACGGAACACCGCACAGCGCCCTCGCCCAAAGTCTGGTACCATAGCACCGCACAGTAGTGTCCACAACGGCGCACCGAGCCTAGCTCATGGCCTTGCCTGTCGATCAGTTTTCTCTCGACATCGAGATATAAACATGGACTGTGCGTTGTCATCTTCTTCCGATGAAGAAGATGACAACGCGAAGACGCTAATATAACAAAGTGGTAAATGTTCAGAATTTGACGTGAAATTGGAAAATCAGTTAATATACAGGATGTCACATTAAAAAAGATGTTTAAACAGGGTCGTAATTAATTAATTAAAAAAAAAATAAGGTATACTGGAATAATTTTTAACATTTGAATTATTGCTATTTTAAATAGTGTTGTCCTACATAAAATCCAAGTAGTGATATAATGAAAAATATCTATATGCATTCTCATATACGCACAGTCCATGTTTATATCTCGATGTCGAGGGACTACTGTGCGAAGCTCAAGGGAGGCTGTGCGGTGCTATGGTTCCAGGCTAAGGGCGAGGGGCGGTGCGCCGTTGTGGACACAGACTAATACCCCCAGAAAGGGACGACACCCTGTACCATGTAATCAGGCATTGTGATTATGCACATATGTATAATTATTTTTAATGAAAAGCTGGTAAAAAAATATTGTACTCGCGGTAATAATTACTATTTGCTCGGATATAACTTTTATGACCGCTCGTAAATAAAATACTATAAAACTTTTTTTTTAAAACTTCGCCGGCCAAAAGTATCCGATTAGTTCGGCAATCGCCCATGTATATTGTCGTAAAATTTAAACGGTACATTGCAAAAATGTTCGAATGTTTATTGTTTGGACGGTGTGGGTGTCGAGTTTAACGATTTTTGGTAGTTTAATATTTTTGATTATACTATTTGATGGTGTTTGAGTGGTAGTTTCGTTTTTCATCGTAGCCAGACGGTTAGAAAAAATAAACATAATAAAATTTTACTTTTGTGATGTTTTTAAAGTAAATATGTGTGTATGATGTAGCGTGTTATGAAATTTATTAAAATTTAAAATTTATTCGCTCGCTAAATCCATTAAAGTTAATTATAAATGTGTGTTATAGCATCGATATTTCCATTTGCCGTCGTGGAGTAGATTTGACGTTCTGTGGCGCATCCAGAAGTATTACGAAAAGGGCGAACATGGTGGAACTAGATTTCTTTTTTGGTTTTAAATTAGTGTTGGGGAAAAACGATGATTTTAATAATCGAGTACTTGACTTGATACGCGAGCGATTTCACTCGAAATTCATATTCATCAAGCGATGACGTTTACAGGTATTATAGCTAGGGTTGCCAGGTGTCCGGGATATTCCCGTAGTGTACATATAATCCCGGAATTTATTACCTTTTTACTTTCTTTTACTTTTTTTTTGCTAAATTATAAAACTCTGAAAACAATCTGGCAACCATAACCGATTTTCGCTTAAATTTATAACTAGAGCAATTTTTTCAATAATCGAGCGATGTCGGTTATTTCAATAATTGAGTACTCGAGCGGTTTTTCGCTCGAGCGATCCCAACATTGGTTTTAATTCACAACTTGAATTCATTCATTTTTCTCAGGGTACATATTTTTTTATTGGCAAGAAATGTTGTCAGAGTATTACATAAACTTATCCTTTATTTTAATATGTCGAGGATACTTCTTGATGCCTACATCACAATTTTGTATTTTGGTGTTGGATTTTTTTTTATTTGATATTTGTTAGATATTGAATTAATTGTAATTCTGTTGTTGTTCCAGCAACAGCAACAGCAGGGTCTTCAGCAGTTGCTTGTAAGTAATTCCATAGTTGGTATGCATGTTTTTTTTTAAATTTAGATAAATATAAAGTTATCGCAAAGTTCCATATATATAGGTATCTAACAATTTTGTTATCCATAAGGAAAAATACAACATAATTATGCTGTATATACCCAGTGTTGCCAATTAGCGGGTAATTACACGATTTGCGTGAATTTTCATTGCCTTGTGTGTAATTTTAGTGCAGCACAAGGTGTGTGTAATGTCAGTGCCACCACCTAAGTGTGTTACTATTCAGTTTTGTTGACAATATAACCTGTAATACTCCAGTTAAATTGTGTTTTTGCCTGGAAAGTTGTGGGGTAGTTTTGATTTTTTTCATTCTATTTGCTGAATCCAAATTTGAGTTTTGCTAACAAAATTTCGTGGCGCAATTATTAAAAAACGTCCAAAAAAAGTAAAAAATCTAATTTTTTGTGGTTTTTTTCTTATAACTCGAAAACTATCAACTTCTCGTAAATAACCTTCCTTAGTCATAATGATGTAAATAAAATTTCCGACAAATTATATCATTTAAGTTTTTTTCTCCGACCAACCATTCGGGCTCAATCGATATACTTAGTTGAAAATTGACGGATTTCAGATATCTCGGCAAAAACCCACTTTTTACACTCCAAAACTCGAATAATGAAAATTTTATGTGCTTTCTTTTTGAATAGGAAGGTTATTTACGAAAAGTTGACAGTTTCCTAGTTATAATCAAAAAAGGCGAAAAAATAAGATTTTTTTTACCTTTTTTGCATTACGAAATTTTATTAGTAAACCCCAAATTCAGCACCCCAATAAAAATAAAATTGAAGAAATCAAAACTATCCCAGAGGGGGGCCCCGTAGGGGCCTTTGTGAGCACAAATTTACTGTATTATAAATTGTGTTGTAAAAAAACGTGTATTTGTGGGACTAAAAACATGTAAAAATGTGTAATTTGTGCAGCTAATTGTGTAATTTCACAAATTCAGATTGGCAACACTGATTATATACCGAGCAAATCCGGTATAAAATTTCGTCAATTTTGGCTAAGGTTCAGTTTTATAACTTTTTTATTTTTAATCCGATTTTCATGATTTTTTTAACTAGTTTGGAAATTGGGATTATTCCGTATTCTTTTCATAATAAAATTAATATTTTTCGCTTAGGTGATCTTATACCGCGGTGAATTAAATTGTTTTTTTTATCACAATTCCGACACACACATTGTAGAAAAATTGAGGCGGATAATTTGTATATAATCTTTTTGCTATAATCTTAGATTCCTAACGTTTTTTAAATAATATCCCATTATCTCATTTCTTGTTTAAGCTACACAATTTTAAATAAAGAAAACGCTAATTTTAAAGATGTTTTTATTGACAAAACTGAAAACTAATAGACGTAATTAATAACAGAAACAAAAATGTTAATATCGTTTATATGTTCGTCCACCTAAGAATAGACTTCCTAAAAACAAAACCCGTGCCCTTCAGTGTTCTCACTCGCCGTCCGTCTTCATTCCATTGAAGTATAACGTCTGTTATGCTGTCCACACCTAATGTTTTAACTGAACAAGTAAAACTACTTACTTGAACAAGTAACATTATCACAATCATTATCAGCGATCATCAATATGGTTTTCGGAAGAGATCTTCTAGCCTATGTCACCCATCTTTGGAACAACGCAATCGAACATCATGGGGAGTCTCGGGCTGTTGCACTGGATATTTCTAAGGCCTTTGATAGTGTTTGGCATGGGGTACTTCTAAGTAAACTGCGATCCTATGGCATGCCCAGTCGATTCTGTGCATGGTTGTCTAGCTTCCTTAAGGACCGCTCTCTGCAAGTGGCGATTGACATCGTCACCATCAATGCCGGTGTTCCTCAAGGGTCCATATTGTCTCCCACTCTCTTCTTACTCTACATTAACGACCTTCTAGTGAAAACGAAAAACCCGATAGTTAGTTTTGCTGATGATAGCACACTTATATCATCTTTCTCTTTGAATGCATAAACATCGGCTTCGCAGACAGCATGGAGTATCACGCCTCAACAAATATCTGGAAGAAATTGTGGCTTGGGGTGACAGTAACCAAGTCGAATTTAACGCTACAAAAACCTAGGCAGCAGTTTTCTCTAAAAAGGTTAATATTACAGAACCGAATATAGTCATGGACGGACACGCAATCCCACTGGCTTCATCTATTAGTTTGCTGGGCGTCAATCTGGGAGGAAATATGTCTTGGCATAACCACGTTGTGGTAATCGCCAATATAGCTTCTCAGAAACTTGGTGTACTGTTCCGAACCAAAAAGTTGTACACACCTCAACAACTTTTGACACTATACAAAGCCCAGATTCGACCATCATGTCTGGAGCTCTGCACCCAAACATACTCTTCGGCTACTGGATTCCATCGAAAGGAGGGCCATTCGTCTGATTGGAGACGAAGAACCTCGACAGCCTAGAACATCGAAGACAAGTTGGGGATTTGACTCTCTGTTACAGATATTTTCATGGAAAGTGCTCAGCTGATCTTGCCCTCTTAATTCCGCCCAGAGCGGCGAATATCAGAAATACACGACAAACCACTGCCGCCCATCCATATGGGGTTAAGCTTAGTACTCCTCGAACTTCATTATTTAAGAACTCTTTCATCTGGAGGACTTCATCCTTGTGGAACGATCTTCCCGAGGTCGTTTTTCCCAACGAATATAACCTCCAACGATTCAAAACCAACATGAATCGCTTTTTGCGCACACGTACCACTCCCAGAGTGCCCTAAAAGAATTTTTCCTATAGTGCTTGTGTTTGATCATAAAAAAAAGTAAAACTTATAAACCCTCTGCCTCTGTCAATAATAAAAAGATCATAAAAATAATCGCCTTAATTTTTCCACACTGTGTTTTGAAATTGTGACAAAAGACAACATTTTAGTTTACCCTGGTATAACGTCACGTAAGCCAAAAATATTAATTATTAAATGATGACGGAATAACCATATTCATTCAGTACCCACATAGTGGTTGTACTTAAACTAATAATATTTATCACTTATCATTGAGTTTTCTTTGTATTGTCATTTTTAAGAATTATTTGACAATATTAACCTTTGGAAAATTAAATAGTTTTTGTTTATTTACATTCGTGAAACCTATCGATGTTTTTTAAAATTTTTCATTGTTAAATTTGCGATAATTTTCTATTATTAGATTAGGAGCCTAAATTTTTGAGTTGCAGAAACAAAATTAAGTGTTTTAATCATTATTTTTTACATTGTTTTAATGCGATTCCATTATAATCTCGAGGGTTTACTTGCTGGTACTTACGGCAAAAATAATACACGCACTTGGCGGGTGTACAGTGTTACCATAAAGTTGGAACCTCTATGGGGTAAAAATGTATTATTTGATTTAGGTAAAATTTAACATCACCATAAGTTTTTGCTTCAATGAAGACCAAAAATTACACGCTGCTTTTGTTAACTTTCAAATTTCACATTTTCCCAGCAAAATGTCGAAAAATGGCATTTATTGATGAAATTTAAAAAAAAATTATTTGAAAAAGTTGTTTGTTTTGTAATTTTATACCCAAATACCGAATTTTTATCACCTATGATAATTTTTGTTTTCTATCTATTTTTGGTCAATATTTATTACTCCACCATCGTAATTAGGAAATCTAATCCCGCAAATGCAGGATCTCACGGGATCTCACAGGTTTGCGGGATTAAAGTTTGGGTGCGGGATTGAATTCCGTAATCGTAATTATAAACAACGGCGATATTATTCTAATATGTCCCTTTTTTCCAACGTATTTATTATTTAAACAACGAGACTCTCCCTTTCGTTGGTCAAGTCTTTAAGTTTATGAGAAGTTTACTCCACAGATGGCAACATTTTTAAACTGTAATTTAATTTTTGGAGGAAAATTAATATTTTGGTATAAGGAATGAATTTAGACGATGAGTATTGTATAAATAAATAGATTTACGGTAGCAGGGTTGACTTCCGTTTTCAATGAAAATAGATATTGGCCAAAAGTAGGTCGAAAACAGAAATTATCATAAGTGATTCAAATGCGGTATGTGGGCATAAAATTACAATACAAACAACTTTTCCAATGCTGCTTGTAGCCAAGCGCGAATGTGCAAACATGGCTAATTTGACTTTGTCTTACAAATTTAACATAATTTTAATAATACAGGGTGTTATGGAACTGACTTATTATATTTAAACCGGCAAATCCTGAGATGAAAGTAAATTGAAGAAAAACAACCATAAATGACGCTTTGAATTATTAAGCGAAATATACACTTTATATGAAATCTGAAAATTGACGTGGCCGCTACTGAGGACGTTCACAATCAATAGTTTATTGAGGCGCTGTTGTCATATATTGCAACACAGAATTGTAAACGCACGAGTTCAGTTTTTGACAACGAGACGTCTTTGACCCGCGTTATCACTTATTTTTCAATCTTTTTAGAAAAAAATACTACAATTTTAAGGTACATACTCTCTTACCTTCGATCTTATAATCCGTTTTATAATTAAATTCCATAAAAAAAATAAAACATAAAAAGTATGTTTTGCAACAGAACCAACAATAGCTAATATCACACAAATATCTTATTATGAATTATTTCACAACCGAAAAAAAAATCGGGTAATGCTACAACTAACGAAACGTTTAAAATTCGTATACATCAAGCACGTGGAATCCTCGACAGCGTCATTCCACCCCCGAGTCTCGAAACGTACTGAAGCAACGATAGTCGCGCACGGCAGGTATCCAGGCAAGGGCGAAACATGCGGTGTGATCTGACAACACTGTTAGTATACTCTAGTGCCCACATTGTTGCTAACTGAATCCAGATGGAACGGCGCGATAGCATGTGGGTAAAAAGGGTTTTTACCTTAGTATTTACATATTCGATTAAAAAAAAGTATGTAGACTTTCTCTAGGACACCCTAGGAGTCACCCATTTAAATATAATAAGTCATTTCCATAACACCCTGTATAACCTTGTAATATATTCCAAAAACCTGTGGCTTTTGTGACTTGTCTTCAATATATAACCCATTATAAATGATTAATAATCACCTTCGAGACAAGTATTTGGGGCATTGTTCGAATTGCAACCAAACTTAATTTTACATCGCTCTAAGGTTATGGGTGTTCTTAGAATGAATGTGAACGTGACAGGTACGTCAGTTAGTTATCACAGTCATACGTCGTAAGCTTATTGCGATGTAAAGTTCGTTACGGAATCGCCACATAAATGATTCTGATGGTTTGGTTATTAATTTATTAATTTTAAGTATATGTTAGTTTTTAACATCATCATTATCATTTTATGAATTCAGTTTCTAATAGAACATGTATAGATTTTTTTAGGTATATTTATTTCCCATCGGCAATATCATTGACTGACATTAATTACAGTTATTAACTTTATTTAATATAGGATTATTCATCTCTATTTTTATAACAAATAACAAAATATCCACATATTTTTCGTACAGTAGCTTTTATAATAAACCGTTATCTATAATATCCATAATCCATTACATTACCCACTCAATTTTGGTTGTACATTGTTTGAACAGTTAATCTTTAACTACAGGCATTTACGAGATAGAGATAACCTGTAATAAAAATAATGTATTTCTAGTTCGCGGAAATTAAAAGATGTCTATAGTTTTCCACAAGAACTATTTCCAATCCGAGCAATCTGCTGTTGTTATGGTCAATAATTAAACTAATCACTTAACTTAAACCCCCTGTTGTAGTCATAGATAGTTAGCTTAATAAATATTTGTCAGCTTTACTCTAATAACAAATGCCCTAAATCATTTAGATCTCCAATGGACTCATTGTACTTAAGGCGATCTTCTTTCAGAAATGTCTTCTTGATTAAATCCTATTAACAGATTCCGAGTACAAAAGTATTGGATATTCTAGATACGTTCTTTATGCTCATTCTCATAAGTGGATGGAGTGTAAGATTCATAGTCTTCCAAGCACCATCTGCAATCTGGACCATGTTTAACAATTCACTGGTCTGTAAGAATCTCTGTACACATCCAGCTAGCCCTCGAGCTAGCCACATGCTATCAGGTTCTTCATTCGCTCTCCAATCGTTCAACTAGTAACTTTGCTTAGTTTTTGACAAAATGAAGAATAGGAACATTTACTATCCGATAGATATATTTATTTGTACATTCCTAAACTGGCAGTAGGTTGCTTGGAATTGGTTATTATTGATATGGATGGATATTGTTAATATTTTTCTAACTTTCATTTGGAAATCTTGTTTCTGCAGCTACATATCTCAATTTTTTTTGTTCCTGTAGAAGTGTAGGAGGTAAAATGTTTTTGAATAATTGATAGATCGAGTTTAGGATAGTATTATGAACATGCCACAGTCGCCCAAGGGCGCCTTAATAACATCGTTATTAAGGAACCTTTATAAGTTTTTGCAATCTGCATGCAAACATTCTATCAATATATCATGAAGCGTATGAGTTATCTAGTAGTTCATCTAGAAAAGCTATACTACAGTTGTCAGTGTACGTTGCTTACCTAAAAGAATCATGAAAATCTTATAACTTAAACTTGTATGAAAACATTGCACTAACCCCTAACTAAAGCGCAATATATGTTCGTAGCAGCAGATCCATGCTCAGCAGTTGCCACACGCAGGTGGTCCAGCTGGTCTGCCCATGGGACCCCATCCAGGCCTCCCCGGTATGGGACCTGCAGCGGCAGCCGGCCTACTAGGATTTGGAGCTGGTTTACCTCCAGGGGCGCCCCATCCGGCAGCTGTGGCGGCCGGTGCTCATCCATTATTGAAGGCTGCCGAGTTACACCCCCGGCCTACCGAAGACTTGAAGCGGCCTAGTAGTACGAATGCTTCTGAGGAAAGACTGGTAATGTGCTTTAATTTTTTTGTAGTTTCTTGATATAGACAGATATTTTAGTACTAAAATCCAGTACTTTATGCCCTAACGTGGTGAGAAGGAAAAAAAATGTGTTCGAAATGTACTTAGAGGGAGCTGCTAACAGTTTTTCCTTCTCATTTTATTTATTTTACTTTATCACTTTTTTCATATTTATTAATTAATATTTTTTCTTAATTAACTAAGTTTTTCTCTTTCTGCTGGTTAAGTTTTCTTGACAATGTCTTCTCATGTATAATTTTCCACTGATGATGAAGGTATATGCATCGAAACCTGTATGGAATAATTATGTAAACAATATTCTCTAAACTAGTGGAGCATACTGTGAGTTTCTTTACCTCTTCATAATTTCACTCCCGTGAGAGAGGGACTTCTCCCACAAAATCAAATAAATGAAAAATCAGATTCCTTTTCGTTGCCATTTGGGAACAATCGAACATAAAATCTGTATGATATACGTACATAAACGAACATGTACATATAACATACACCGTGTTCAAGATAAGGAGGGCCAGTGCAGGGATCTCCGAAACCGTAAGAGATACGAAATCGGTTAAATGAAGGTAAAGTTGCGCATTTACGTGCCTAATAATCTGCCGTTTAGAAAGTTTTAAAATTCCGAGCAGTTCCGGAGATATCCGGAAAAACGAAATTCTGAAAAATCGTTTTATTTTTTCTCCCGAATGCAACGATGTATGACACATTGTGGTTTAATGACGTTTCGATGGTTTTTTGAACAACATCAGGAAATTTTGGGATACGATCCTGTATTTCTTCTAATTTTATAAGTACTATCTCATAAGTAAGCTATAAATTTTTTACTTATGTTGGACTAGTTCAATAAATAACAAATAATTTAATAATAAACCACAAATAAGTGAACAAAAATCATAGCACAACAGTAATAATACGAACAACGAAAAAAGTAAGGAACTACATAATCAGGTGTTCAAAATGATTTCCGTTATTCTCTAAGCACAAATAACATCTTCTAACTGCCACATAACATTTTTTTTTTGAGATAAAATAAAACATGCGATAGAATATCAAACTTTTAAGCATTTGTAAAATTATGTTCCATATTTTCTGGAAAATAGAAAACCTCTTAAAACGCTTTCAAACGATCACAATGGGAATGTCAAGTGAAACAAATCACGCGTCACCATCTTAATTTTTTTGTTTCAAACGCCTACTTTTCTTTTAAATCCCGAATCAACAGAAGTTTGAAATAATGTTTCTGTATTTTGTTCACTTATTTGTGGTTTATTATTAATATATTTGTTATTTATTGAACTAGTCAAACATAAGTAAAAAATTTAGAGCTTACTTATGAGATATTACTTATAAAATTAGGAGAAATACAGGACCGTATCCCAAAATTTTCTGATGTTGTTCAAAAAACCCTCGAAACGTCATTAAACCACAATGTGTTATACATGGTTGCATTCGGAAGAAAAAAGCTCTCAAATTCCAATATCAGGAAAACAGAACCGTATTTAAATAAAGAAAGTTGATAATGGCCCTTCGAAGACGACTCGTCGGATTACAAAACAATTAACGCTGCTAGATAGAGCGGAAAAAGTGGCAATGTAAAAGTGCAATTTACTTTAGAATTCGATCTTAAAAAAAAACCAGGAAAAAAATAGAACGATTTTTCTAAATTTCGTATTTTTCCGGATATCTCCGGAACTACCCGGAATTTGAAAACTTTCTAAACGGCATATTATTAGGCACGTAAATGCGCAACTTTACCTCCATTTAACCGACTTCGTATCTCTTACGGTTTCCGAGATCCCTGTACTGGCCCTCCTTATGTTGGACACGTTGTATAGCTATTATGAAACTTTAAAACCATACATTACATATTATCTTAAAAAAATTACTATAAGAACACTGTTTTAGTTCAAAATTGTAAATGCAATTTGTATCTTTTAGAATTCAGTGTCGCCCGGCGATAGAGATAAGTACCGGTCGAGATCATCCCCCGAAGTCGATCACGGAGTTAAGCGACGAAAAGAAGATAAATTAGGTCACGTAAGTAATCACCTTCATTTATTTTTTACGTCCTTTTAGCACTCTCCTCAGTTTCCCAACTTTTATCCACATTTCCCTCGGTTTTTGTTCTTTCCGACAGGGCTAACAACACTTTTATTATTTATCTGGATTAATGATTCACATAAAGGGCATCATTTATCATGTTTATGGCACAAAAGTCTTTGTATTTTTTAAGGTTTCAACTTTTATTTTCTCTTTTTGTGATAATATAGAAAATAAATCATGTTTATTTGATTTGTAATAATCCTTTGTGCTTTGCTGACATACTAATTAAATCTATACATGGCACATTAGGTTAAGATCGTAATTGAACGATATAGGTACTATACTTAAAAATAGTAGTGTAGTGTAAATAATAGAAATATACAAAATAAACCTATTTCTGTACTTAGAAAACTTTATTAAACATTCAAAATGAGATATACGCTAAAAATAAAACTTCGTTACAGTAATTCTGGTTGAGAATTCGGGAAGTTAGTGGTTCCAAGCAATTTTTTTAATGATTGCTACGTTTGGTTTTCCCCCGTATCTAATTTACTGACATGCCCTTTTTACGTGTTGATCAGCATTGAATTTTTCCCAGCGTCAATCTATAGAACAATGGAAACCACCATTATTTTTTTCCCCTTAAGAGCTGCGTTTAATCACAGGTTGCCAAGCAGGCACTAAAACTGGATTCGTAAAGTTAAAGGATTAGAAAACGGTATGAAAAAAATTGCGTTAAAAAATACAATGTAATAAGAATAATAATAACAATTTCAAATATGAACAATTTTCAAATTTTTGTCACAGATCTTCCTGAAACTTGTTGATACCCCAATCGACATGTCAGACAATTAAACATCAATAAATTAACTAAAAAGACCTTATTATTAACTGATTGATAATTGATCAGCTGATGACTCTCGTCTCTTTCTAACCTGCCAAAAAGCGGCATATTTTTTAATTAAATTGATGCAACATAGATGGCTCTGATTGCTAATTTGGGATTGTTTGGGATCCTCATCTTAATTAAGCAATTTCTTAAGTGTTGTTCGTAATTTACCAATTTTCGTTTTAATCTAATTGAAAAAAAATAAAATAAAAAATAAATGACTTTGTTATAAAAATAGGTAAAACTCATTGACTTCAAACAAACATGGACGCGGTATTTCTATCTACTTTGTACACGTCAAAAATAAACACACCAAAAACAGATCCCTGTAGAATCACCATCTCTTTTTATCATCTGTCTGTTTCTGTCTTCATTCTAACCTTTGATCGGTTAGATATGTTTTGGTTAGGAGAAACAAACAATCGACATACGTAACCCCAAAGTCTATATTTTTATCCAGTTTACGGCAGACTTGGACACAGACACAGTCTTATTATAATGAGTTAAGAACTACTATACTAATTTAACACACAAACACTGAAAAACAACACAATTGTATTTAACAATAACGACAAATATGACAGTTGTTAATCCGGTAGTGTCTAATTAACAGAAACCACCAAAGAAAAATACTAATTTTCAGAGTTGCCCGATTGTTTTTCTGTGGAGTTGTTTCCAACCTGCCTAAGAATGTGAATTGTTTATTCTTCAAACACTGAACCAAAGCCATATTCTTCTTGGTCTTTGGTAAAACTATAATTTTTGAGCATGCAGTGCAAATAAATCGCTATAGATGTTTGATCCACGTTGGATTACCTGGGTATAAGCCCTTGCGTTTTGTCCGGTTTGCATGTACCGAAATCGGATACCTTCCTGAATGGCCTGGATAGTTTATGAATATCAAAAGCAAACCGACTTTTTAGTTTGCAAATATTTCAGGAGTAATATTAATCTAGATAATAGAGTAACATGGATTACAATTTCTGTTAGCATGACATATGCAAATAAATTCACCAGGTATTTAAAAAATGAAAATTTTTCTGTATTTAACGTGAAAAGCAGAAATTGAATTAAAACGCAACGTGCTATCTACCGTTGAGTAATGGACTGGTGACTTCATAAACTGTTGAGTAATGAGAGCGTGTGGTTTTGTCAGTGGTGGGGTTTCAGGGGTTGTTTAAATATACCTTTCCTAAGGTCAATACCATTCTATATATATGAGCCAATTATTTCAGAACAAATTGGTCAATTTTTTCACCTCTGCTCCATGCCATAAACCGCGAAATTCCGGCCTGTCGACCCATCTCGAATGCCAGAGTCAAACAACTTTGAAATCGGAAATATGGCCCCGCGCGGGCTTACAATAACACCCGTAATGGGGAATAACTTTTGTGAGACAGCAAACAAGGGTAGTCGGGGCGCCGGCAGGGCAAAGGGGCGGAGAGCTTGATATTGGGAGAGTTTTGGCATATCGGGTTTAGGAAAAGTAGGCCTGGATCAAATAAAATATATTTTGGACATATCAATCGTTTGGCAAAGGACGACGCTGCTACGCTTAACAACTTCTGTCACTTTTGAAGAAATGTTTCTCTACAGACTTTACAAGATCATTGTTGCAACATATAATCAAAAAATATAAATTTCTGTCCGCAAAGACGCGATACCGACGCATTGTTCTTCTGTGATTCTGCTACGCGTCTGCTGTTTTTGTTGCGCCATCTTGTTGATTTATAATAGACCAACAGTTTTTTAGAAATATATTTTCTTTCTTAAGAGCTGCGTTTAATCACAGGTTGCCAAGCAGGCACTATGTTATGCGAACGTTTAGCCAAATATACTTAGTTTTTTTATAATCTAAAACTGGATTCGTAAAGTTAAAGGATTTGAAAACGCTATGAAAAAATTGCGTTAAAAAATATAATGTTATAAGAACAATAATGAACAATTTTTAAATTTTTGTCACAAATCTTCCTGAAACTTGTTGATACCCCAATCGACATGTCAGACAATCTAAATATCAATAAATTAACGAAAAAACTTTATTATTAACGGCTAAAACTTCACGAGAAGAAATATTGATCAGCTGTTGACTCTCGTCTCTTTCTAACCTGCCAAAAAGCGGCATATTTTTTAATTAAATTGATGCAGCATAGATGGCTCTGATTGCTAATTTGGGATTGTTTGGGATCCTCATCTTAAATAACTACTTTGACTTTTTTAAACAATAAAGTTGTCAACGAAATATCACTCAATTTTGTAGTTTTTTTTTTGATTGCTTTGAAAAATTCTCAATTGCGTGAGTGTGTTGTCAAATTTTCTTTATCCATAAAAATATGATAAAAAGCATCGCCATACATAATATAGGCAAATGATTTGCGAATAACAAAGAAACGAAATCAATAATGAAACTGAAAGACTCCCATTTCCGATGATATCATTTAAAGATGTTGGGGGGTGAGATGTGCTAAGAGTGCCTATTAAAGCGTTGCCAGAAACGTCGTTGTCGATTTCCCAACAGATTTATGGGGTGAAAGGACATTGTACCTAAATAGGGATGATACTCTTCTCCGGCGGCAAAAGAGGGTGAATTTCATTTATATAATTTGTAATCTTTGGGAATTAATAAAGAAGCTCTTTTATAACTCGGAAATCAATATCGTACCTGCTACTTTAATTATAAGCGAATGACATTTTAAATTTATATTATATAGTGAACGATTAGTTGTATGACGTCTACTGATTGAAATATGACTAGATAAAGTTGATGTAAATCCACGACAAGCTTCCAAATCAATATATGCGCAACATTAATTATTTATTATTGTTTTTCTATTTGGGTTTCATAACGGCTACATTAGGTTTGTTCCAACACCCTATTTTTGTATCGTTCTAGAACCGTCACGAAACTGTTGGGATCGATTTTGTGCGCATGCGTTAATTTTTCACCGTTTGTTGCCGATGCACAAGGGAAGCGAGGTTGGTACGTTTTATGACCATTCTCTGTAAAAATATCAGCTGATCCTGATCGCCTGCCTGATTAGTTCTTAGACTAGTTAATTATCATAAATCATAACTCTACTTTTTTGTTGCTTAATTTCTTCGTCTAAGCTTGAGTATTATCTTTTGCCGTTCCGTTTTTTTGTATTTAATAATTATGGCAGCGAATAACGTGTTTAATGGTAAGAATATCTTCTAGGTTTAGGAACCAGATTACACAAATTTAATAAGAATAAATTAAATAATCAGAATATTCACGAGGGGTTAAGCCACAACTCCACAAAACAAGGCTAAAAGAACTGCACGAATGCCAGGAATACAAAAACAACTGTTAAAATTCTTACGGCGCAAGTCAGTACAAACGGTTCCTGCTCTTGTCCATGTATCGTTTTCACCGTTCAGGAACTGGTTTGCGAACGATCACAAATTTGGTTGGAACACAAACGGGATCGCCCAAAACACCGTTTTGTGTCGGTTGGAACGGCTTTCGACTACTCGACTACTATGTGCGTGACCGTACATTGTACGATTTTTAGGGTGGTTGGAACGAACCTATTATGAATAACTTGCCACTTTATGAAACTGAAATTTTATTTTTTTCATGTTGGCAACAAGAAAGATTCGAATTTTAGGCCTACTTCGATTTTGTTGAAATTAGTTTCCTAGGCATTATGGATTCGACAGAATCTTTTATATATAACATGCTGACGGTATCCGTTAACTAATTGCTAGTCACCACTATAAAACAACATAACCTAAAAATATCTGCCAGTTTATGCACCATAACTCAAAGTTTTGCATATTCTTTAAGTTTTTCTAGATTATTTTCTGCAATTTCTCGTATTTCTGACGGAGTACCACTTTCTTCCTGACTCATTTTTATTAACTTCAATAATATATTTATTTTTAATTATGACGGATGGGAAGAAGCTTTGTTGTGTTCAATTGTTTCTATCATGGCATATTTGATACTTGTAACATTTTATTAAATTGTAAAAGTGTTGCCAACCCAAAAATAAAATATTAATTTAGATGGAAAAAATCTACTATATTTTTTAAAGTTTTTCAGACTTTAAAGACCCAAATAGAAAAAGTATTATAAAATACAGGGTTCATAAGACAATTAGAGCACTTGTACTTTAGAAAACTGCCCGCTTCGCGGGTCGTTTTCTAAATTGAACGCGTGCTCTAAGATAATAATATGTCTTATGCAACTTGTATCTTAATATACTATATTGCGAGTTAATTTACATTAATTATTACATGAAAAGAAATAATGTTTTAAACTCAAGAAGAGTTTTTTACATTCTCATTTTCAGAGGTAGAATATTTTTGTACCCATGAATTCTATTATCTATATCATTTTTGTAATTTATTTTAAAAGTACTCGAGAAACTCTCGAAATGTTTGAGTTGAGATTTCCAGTGCTAATGTGAAATAAAAATAAACAATGATATCTATTCGCCCCTACAAGACGATAATCAAGGGCTTGTCAAAAAACAGTATAGCGGTTACGTCAGAAAGTTACAGTCAAGATAGTAAATTAAAGCGCTAAAGCATAGGTGTCCACTACCCACTACATTTTCTATTGAATTAGACTTAAAGGTAAGGCCTTCCTTATGCACTAGAACTTTTTGATGTCGATCCGTCAGATATCAGAGTATTTAAATTAAAACCGAGATAAAGTACAAGGGCCACTTTTTCACATAACCTATTTCTCTTTTTTGACAAACTCTTAACTATCCATCTTGTAAACGGAGCATAATATATAGACCATTCTGATAATGCATCTAATACTGATACTTGAAAAGGGGATTCTACATAGTCATATAACAAAAGGAACAGTTGACTAACTTTTCTAACTAAAATTTGTGGTTCTATATCCTATTAACACATACCAAAATTGAATATAATATCTAAAGTACTTTCGGAGACATTAAAAAATAACCATTTAAAAAATAAAAATTCCACACCCTGTTGCAAAAAATTTAAGCCATTGCGGACATATGTTCATATGAACTTTTATTTATAAAATAACCTAAGGGATCGCACCCTGATATATTAGCCATTCAGGAACACCCTGTATAAAGGTCATATTATTAGTATCATTATATCAATTTAAAGCTTGCTTATCCAACTTATAAAAAATAACCCCATATTATGGACAATAGACGAATGCCCTCCTCACTGTCTACATATTTATTGTTTTTTTCACCATTGCACCTCGTAGTTTTCGACAGCAATATATGAACCGGATTTTTATTTCCACCACACAGCCGTCGGTTGTTTGTTTGATTTTGTTTTCATCGTTGTATAATCCGGCAAACGTTTATTTTTACAGCTTTTCAGCCTTTTCTCTCTTTCCCGGTTACATCCGTCTCTTTCATCTCTTTCGAATCCCAATAATATGGTGCCACGCGTGTTTTGTGCGCTTTAAGAGATCAGTGGTGGGTAAGAAAGGTTTCTCTTTGTTAACAACATCTTCATAAGCCTGATCAGCTTCATTACCTGTAACAGTACGATTCAAAAAGATTATGTAAATCAAATAAGACCAAACCACGTGTTTAAAAAATAAACAAAACTCGAAATTATACCCGCCTGAATTGGAGTATCTATAAGTTCAATTAGTGGTCTTTTGGCCCCAACATACTTACTGAACTAATTTAGTGCATTTTTGTCATAAACGAGTTTTACTAGATCTTTGGATAACTTATAAATTGTCAAAAAAAAGTTATCCTACTTCTGAATTTCCTGACATGTCTGTGCGGGCTACACCACACAATAACGATGAAAGGACTAAAATATCAATATGCTAAATGGCGCAGAGCAGTTTTTTAGGCAGAAGGGAATGTGTTTTGTTAATAAAATATCATCATTCTAATTTTTATTTATTTCCACTATATATTCTAGAAATAACAGATATTTTCTTTTACAGGAAAGTGATGGAGAGAAAAGTGATCAAGATTTGGTTGTTGATGTTGCGAATGAGGTAAGCCATTTGATTTGATAGCATTTGTGATTATTGCTAATGATTCCACATTCAAATAAATAGTTATCCAATGTCAGTCTTTCTATCTTTATGACATCGGCAGCAATACAGGATTGCGATGAGCTTTCCTCCTCTTTCATAATTTATACAAAAAAATCCATTCCCGTATTTAAAAATATTGAGCTGATGATGGTGACTTAAAGACGAAACGTCGCATGAAAGATTTGATGATGCCATCTTGTGGAGAATAAAAAGTAGCAATGAGAAAGTGAAATTTGTTTTTGAACATCTCTTCGAACAAAGTCATGAAACGAAAAATTTTAGATTCTTCCAAATATTTTGAAAGCCCCTGTATTTATTTTTGATTTTTTTACGGCATATTATTGGGCCCATAATTACGCAACTTTGTCCCGATTTAACCGACTTCGTATCTCTTACCGTTTCCGAAATCCCGATGGTGAAGGTCGAATTTGTAACACCCGTATACTAAAATGCCGGCTCGATGCGGCCGGATAATTAATTTCCTATGAATTTCAATTATATTTGGAAATTCTATGCATACAGTTTCCAACTTGATCTAATCGTATTTCTTTTCTTTTCCAGGAAGCGTCGTCACCTCACACCAACGGCGAACACGTATCCCTCGGGAACTCCGGAGATATTCGTGAAAATGGCAGCTCGAATGGCGACAAAATAAAAGCGGAAAGACCGCCGAGCCGAAGCGGGTCGTCCTCGTCGAGGAGCACCCCATCGCTCAAAAGTAAAGATGTAAGGCTGGGCGTTTTAACAGAAAAGAAAGAATAGTTTTATGTAGATGGTGTATTTTTATAAATTTTTCAGAATTATTTTCGTCACCTACTTCATATAACTTATTCAATTTTTATGTTAGTTGCGATTTCAAACCGGGGCGGGGTTATTAAGTGGAAGGGAAAATCACTCATGGCCATCATTAAGATACGTTTTATCTTTCATCCAGTTGTTTCGTCGACATATCGTCCACCTTGGAGTTGCAGTATTGTATGTTGCATTGTTTTCCCCTAAGACAGGGGTCGGCAACCTATTGAGACGGAAGAGCCAAAAGTTATAATTTACACAATTTCTCAGTTTTTAAAGAGCCACTAACGGCCGCAATTTCATATCGAAAGAGACACAACTTGACATGCAGGTTGCCGACCCCTGCCCTAAGACGTACAATAGTGTAACTCTAAAGGTGACGATATAGCGACATCTGCAGGATTTCGATTTCACTTTGGTGACGGTAGTAAGCATTTTAAAACATAATTTATTATAAATACAGGATGTCCAGATAATACATCCGGATACTGGGCGAGGTGATTTTACATGTTAAAGTAAAGGGTAGAAGTCATAATATAACAAAAAGTAGAAAACACTATACAGGGTGTCTCTAAAAGGTCTGTACAAAATCTGAGCACATAGTCCTGAGACCAGATAAGGCGATTTAAAGCAACTTACCTCGGTCCGAGATTCCTCCGTTTCCGAGATACAGGGTGGTAAAGTTCAAAAATAAAAATGGAATTTTTTAAAAGTACTGAACGTTCTTTAACGTATTACGTTAAAACTTGGTACCTGGGTGTTTTTTGGGATGCGAACCCCGAATACGGATACCTTTTCACTGTGGCCATTAGAGGGCGCTTCACAATGCTCTTCTTATGGTTTAGAATGGCCATAATTTTTTTTATCAGTGCAGGTTTTTCCTTTTCTTGTGAAGGAAATAATTTCCTGAACATTTTGAAACAAAAAAGGTACTCTTGTGAAAATCCGCTAAAGTAAGCCGTTTTTTAGATATTTCTATATGTTTACTTCATTTTGATTTTTTCCCGACAACAGCGGAATGTTTAATTCGAAATAATTTAAACATTCCGGTGCGGCATCGAACACTAAAAACCGAAATATCTAAAAAGCGGCTTACTTTAGCGGATTTTCATAAGAGTACCTTTTTTGTTTCAAAATGTTCAGGAAATGATTTCCTTCACAAGAAAAGGAAAAACCTGCACTGATAAAAAAATTATGGCCATTCTAAACCATAAGAAGAGCATTGTGAAGCGCCCTCTAAAGGTCACAGTAAAAAGGTATCCGTATTCGGGTTTTGCATCCCAAAAAACCCCCAGGTACCAAGTTTAAACATAATACGTAAAAAAAATGTTCAGTACTTTTAAAAAATTCCGTTTTTATTTTTGAACTTTACCACCCTGTATCTCGGAAACGGAGCAATTTCGGACCAAGGTAAGTTGCTTTAAATCGCCTTATTTTTGCCTATATATGTGTTCAGATTTTGTATAGACCATTTAGAGACACCCTGTAATTTATTTTACTTCCATTTGCCAACAAAAACTTCAGAGCTAGAAGCTATTAGAAAGCTATTAACCAACAACTTCTCCAGTATGTGGAAAGCTTCAACATTATCAGCGTCTTCTAGCCTATATGTCACCCATCTTTGGAACAACTCGATCGAACATCATGGGGAGTCTCGGGCTGTTGCACTGGATATTTCTAAAGCCTTTGATCACGTTTGGTATGCCCAGTCGATTATGTGCATGGTTGTCTAGGTTTCTTAAGGACCGGTCTCTGCAAGTGGCGATTGACGAATTTCTCTAAGACACCTTCACTATCAATGCCTGTGTTCCTCAAGGGTCCATTTCGTCTCCCATCCTCTTTTTATTCTACATTAACGACCTTCTAGTGAAAATTAAAAATCCGATATTTAGCTTTGCTGACGATAGCGCCCTCTCTTTCAATGCACAAACATCGGCTGCCGACGCACATCTTCGCAGACAGCATGAAGTATCACGCCTCAATAAAGACGTGGTAGACATTTTGGCTTGAGATGACAGTAACCAAATCGAATTTGACGCTAAGAAAACCCAGTAAAGAATAACTTTATTATTAGGTATTCTTTTGTCTTTAAAATGACATATCTTTTTTCAATAACCGTCAAGACAGGAAGGACATGCCAAAAATTAAATTTGAATTCAGATAAAGTGGCCTCTGGTGGCACAGTAGAGAAAGAACTAACCGCATGATAAAAAAAAATAAGAAAAAATTGAACTTTGACAGGCTGTATTTTCGAGTTTTTGTTATATGACTTGCTACCTTTATTTTAACATGTAGAATCACCTCTCTAACTATCCTGATGCATTATCCGAACACCCTGTATTTATTACAACGCACAAAATTTTCATTGCTATTTCCACAAGTTTTTTTAATAAAGAAAATGTGCAATTATTTAATTTTTTATGCATTTTTAGCGTTTTATTAAAAATACACACAAATACTGTTATTTTTAAGCAAATATGATTTGAATTTACATATGTCAAACAGTCAATTTTCTTGCAGGAAAAACCCCTGACGCCAGGTTCGAAACCCCGTTCGACGACGCCTAACCTGGGCGCTGGCGCAGGACCGCCAGGTGGTTCGAAAGCAGCACCTGGTGGTCCTCTTGGCCCTTACCCTCCTTACCCTGGCTTAGGAGCGCCCAGGACGCCCGAGCACCAGATACCTCCGTACGCTCAGGCGCCGCCTTATGCACGTCCACCACCGCAAGCGATCCCCGGTGCTTATGACGGTCATCCGCACACCAGGGCGCCACCTCTGGCGACGAACGGTTTGGGTGCGGTTCCAGGAGGCAAACCGTAAGTCATTTTGTAATGAGTCATTATCATTAGGGCGCCTCGAGAAGCTCACTATAAAAATACATAACATCATTGTTCTTTCCTAGGGCGTATTCCTTTCATATGAACGGCGAAGGGCAACTACAACCGGTACCTTTTCCGACGGACGCGCTAATAGGGCCGGGTATTCCCCGGCACGCCCGACAAATCAACACGTTGAATCATGGAGAGGTGGTGTGTGCCGTAACGATCTCCAATCCCACCAAGTATGTCTATACGGGAGGCAAAGGCTGTGTCAAAGTGTGGGATATTAGCCAGCCCGGCTGTAAGAGTCCGGTTAGTCAGTTAGATTGTCTGGTAAGTATTTGTTTTATAAGTAAATAAGTATATGTCGACACACAGGGGCGGATTCGTCCTTCGTGCATCTCCTGGGCAGTAGTGAACTTATCCACTTTTCTTATTTCAGTCCAGAATTTTTTTAAAAACTAAAGTCATCGAAATTGTTTGTTGTTCAAGTCTAAAGAACGAGGAAACTATCAGATTCAATACACAATATTGCTAATATGCGATCTTCTGTCATTGTGGAACGCATTATTTATTATTTTTATTATTTTCAAACAAGAAATCGATCTTTCCGCTTTACGGAGGAATATTAATAATTCTAAAGGAAACTTTTTCTGAATTTGTTTCGCTCAACAACAGCTTATCAAATCGAATGATGATGAGAAAGCTTCAAATCTTTTTCCCAAATTTTTACTCTCCCTCATATTGGCCCCCCTAGGGCAGGGGTCGGCAACCTTTTGAGACTGAATAGCCAAAAGTTATAATTTACACAATTTCTCAGTTTTTAAAGAGCCACTAAAGGCCGCAATTTGATATGGAAAGAGACACAACTTGACATTGAAAGAGCCGCGCAAGCCTCAGGTTGCCGACCCCTGCCCTAGGGCAGTTGACCTTGCCAAAATCCGGCCCTAATGACAAGGATATAAATTTAAATATGTTAGTAGTGATAGATGAGGGGTTTCACGCCACTCCGCTCCACAGATCATAATTCTGATGGTTCTGCTGGCACCCTCTTTTACCACAACAACAACAAACCCGAACAAACCTATGTTATACAATTTAATATGACTAACATTCAAAATAGAAATCACTTTATTTCGTTTTTCAGCAACGAGATAACTATATCCGTTCGGTCAAACTTCTACCCGACGGCCGAACTCTTATCGTTGGTGGAGAGGCATCCAACCTCTCTATATGGGATCTAGCTAGTCCGACGCCGAGAATAAAAGCGGAATTGACCTCGTCAGCGCCCGCGTGTTACGCCCTAGCGATAAGTCCCGATTCGAAGGTCTGCTTTAGTTGTTGTTCCGATGGCAATATCGCCGTTTGGGATTTGCATAACCAAACGTTGGTTAGACAGTTTCAGGTAAGTTTTACTTTATCTTACTGCTAAATTAATCGAACGGAACAGTGATAAGTATTTCCGTCATCCGAAAATTGATCTCGTCCAGTATGTTATCAATATTTGAATATTCCTACAAAAATGTATTTAAGCTTGTCGTCATATTATGTACCATGGAATGCCTTTATCTCGGTAAAAAGTTTACATTAACTCTAATTTTTCCACACGACGTGGGTGACAAAATGAATTAACCAATGAGACATGCCAATTGTCTGAATAGTCAACATTGAAGTTTCTATATTTCGTCGGTATAATCTATGTATGTACAGTGATGGGCTAAAATATGGAACAAATTCATTTAAAAATCAGGTTTTATTTTTTTGTAAAAACGCTCGGACACGTCGATTATAATTTTTTCTTCCGGATTTTTTGCCTCAAAAAGAAATTATACTGAGTGTGTCAAAAAGTAGATGTTGTAAAATTTCTTTGTATTTTAAATAGAACCACCCTATTTTTACTTATCACATAAATTCTACGTCAAATTCTGAGCATAATTCATGTAGCATACTCTATCCTTATCTCTAACGGTTTTAGAGAAAAATTACATCTTAAAAAAGAAATTTCTTTAAAAAAACGTACATGTACCTTTTTAAAGGTAAACAGGTAAATTTAAATTAATTGTTACTACGATAGCAAGTCATGTGTCAATCAAAAAGAATTTTAAGTATAATTTTGAAAAAACGGTGATCATGGTACATTTAAATGAAACTCAAAGAATCGAAATTTTAATTTTAATTGGATGCGGAGACAAAACAAGAAGTCAAGAAGAAGTTTGTAACTTGTTTAGCGCTAAGTATCCCGAACGCCGGATTACAAGATCTACAGTGAGTAAAATTGAGAAAAAGTTCAGGGAAACAGGGAATGTAAAGGATCGTCTATGGCCCGGTCGTCCAAAAATTAGTGAAAACACAAAATTGAACATTTTGTTAGAAGTTGAAGATAATCCCCATAGTGCATCCACTGAAGTAGCCCTTAATAATGATGTTAGCCGACGATCTGTTTTGCGGGTATTGAAACGAGAAAAGTACCATCCGTATAAAATTAGGTTGCTACACGAGCTAAACGAAGATGATCCCGACCGCCGACTACAGTTTTGTGAAACTATGATGGAAATTTGCAACTTAAATCTATTTTTCCATCGCAGCGTACTTTTTAGCGATGAAGCCACGTTTTGTTTGAATGGTTCGGTAAACAGACAAAATTTTCGGTATTGGAGTACAAATAAAGTAAATGTTTGGGCAGGGATATTAAATGATTGGACCTTTTTTCTTCGATGGAAATCTTACAGGAGACCGGTATTTACAATTTCTTCAAAATGAATTAATTCCCACACTAGCAGCGGATTTTCCAAATCCGAATCAGCCTAATCTACCAGAAGCGTCTATTTGGTTTCAGCAGGATGGTGCTCCGATTTCTTTCTTTGGGGCTATTTGAAATCAAAAGTGTATAAGGATAAACCAGAAAATTTGGAAGACTTCAAATTTAAAATTAGATATGAAATTAGGAAAAATTAATGAAAATACTGTAAATAATGTTTTACAAGGGTTTTTAAGTAGATTGGCATATTGTCAAGAAGTTAATGGTTTGCATTTTCAACACTTAATAAAATAATTTTTCAAAATTATACCTACATCTACTTTTTGACACACCCAGTATAATTTCTTTTTGAGGCAAAAAATCCGGAAGAAAAAATTATAATCGACGTGTCCGAGCGTTTTTACAAAAAATTAATACCTGATTTTTAAATGAATTTGTTCCATATTTTAGCCCATCACTGTATATGTTTTGCTAGTAGATAGCGATTAGTAGTGTGTAATTATTATTAACTTCACTTATGTACATTTTAAAATTATTGTAGTAATTTCCATGCCTATGACAAAGGGGGTTAGACTGTAAAAATCAGTATCTATTAATCAATATTTATGTGTTTCTTTCACTTAAACAAAAATTGGTTTCAAAACAAGGCATAGGGATTCACCTTTACCGTTATAAATCAAGCTTGATCAAAACAAGAAAAAAATGACCAGAACCACGACACTCCAAGAAATTGTTTAGATTTTTTTCTTAACACTTTGGTCTATTTGCAGTAAATTGTAATCAGTTTTTGAGTTACGGCTGGTGAAGATCACAGTTTTTTTCCAGACCACCTGATACCTTATACAATAAGGGCGTATTTAGTCTGCACAGTAGCACTTTAAAATACTATAAATACTCAGTATTTTCTCGACTACCATTGATAATACAGCGTGAAGTATTAGAGTATTCTCTGATGGTAGGTATGTACACCTGCCCTGTACTGACAAGAACAAAAGAGTTCGAAACCGGTCTGCAGGTGGTTTCATCCTATCAATGGAAAGGCTTCCTTTTCTTGGTAGTACCATTCAATCTGAAATAGTATTTTAAAGTGCTACTGTGTAGACTAAATACGTCCTTAATTAATAAGGTATCATCGGGTGGTCTGGAAAAATAATAATTTTTCCATACGACATGTTATTTGATATTAATACCACCTGATAAGTATAGACTTCTTATTTTTTAAATAGATATAAAAATATAACAAAATATTTAATCGAAATCCTTTACAGGGCCACACTGACGGTGCCTCCTGCATAGATATAAGCTCAGATGGTACAAAATTGTGGACTGGCGGGCTAGATAACACAGTGCGCAGCTGGGATTTGAGAGAGGGTAAACAGTTACAACAGCACGACTTTAGCTCTCAGATTTTCTCGTTGGGATACTGCCCGACCGGGGAATGGCTTGCCGTTGGCATGGAAAACTCACACGTTGAGGTAAGTTTTATATACCGATAAGTTTTGGCACAAATTTCAACCAATTTTTTTTTTTATAATAAAATATATTTAAATAAAGTTTTGTAATGCATAGTAATTAATTGTTTCATAAACAACAAAATTATGAACTTAAATTAAATATAGAGGACCATGGTCTTCCACTAGACGCAACTTTCTGCGCACACCTAGCATTATATTTTGGCCAGAACATAATATCGTCTCCAGCATATTCTTCTTCAATAAAATTAACCAGTTTCGTAAGACAATTATCGATATACCTTTGACTATCCAGGGCTTCACCTCTTACTCGACTCATATAAGGCCTGGATACACCCCTGGTGGAGATAGGGTTTGTTCTAACACCTTATCAGCGAATTTGGCCTTTTGTTTAAATTTGACATTATCAGGTACCTCTGCAATATTGTCAGTATAAAAACCATCATTTCCCTTCATTTCGGAGTTGCTACTGTGAAATACTTTTCATCATCCATAATTATCACCCGGTTGTTAGCAAAATATACTCTTCTTAATGCACGGCAGCATCTCGGGATTCTGACTAGTTGGTTGGTTGTATATTTTGGAGACTTCCTTCTCGTTCGATATTTCTGGCTATTCCGTGATTAACCGTTCTTAACATTTTTTCATGATATTACTCTGGTAAAAATTCTAGGCTTTCCACTTTTTGGAAGGTTCATACAAGGAATATCTTGCTCTCATACAGCAATTATCCGATAAATGCTTCTACGCGATATAATTTGATTTTCAAAAATGCGTATTATTTCTGATTTAGGGTATCTTTCTTACCTATGGAAAAATATTACTCATATATTTGACAAGTTACTAGATTATATATAATATTGTACTATAAGGAGCGTGTATTTCTAGAAAGTGCTTTAAGGGGGCGAGCGTCCTAATAAAAAGACCGGGCAATTTAAATAGCAGGGGGTTTGTTGTCCCCTGCTATTTAAATTGCCCGGTCTTTTTATTAGGACGCTCGCCCCCTTAAAGCACTTTCTAGAAATACACGCTCCTTATAGTACAATATTATATATAAATTGATCGTAATAAATTTAATTGTCTTTTTGCGCCCCCCTAAAGCCAGTTTCTGGATCCGCCCCTAAACCCTGCACCTGCATAAAAAAAGAAGGAAAAATTCGTATTTTGGTCGTCAAAATAGACAACAATATCATATATTAATTGTAGCATCTATTTCCAGGTACTTCATGCAAATAAACCGGATAAATACCAGTTACACCTCCACGAAAGCTGTGTCCTAAGTTTAAGGTTTGCAACTTGTGGGAAATGGTTCGTCTCTACTGGAAAGGATAATCTATTGAACGCCTGGCGGACGCCTTATGGAGCCAGTATTTTTCAGGTAGGATAATTTTTAAAAAAATTTATTTTAAAAAAATGAAAGACATTTATACAACAAATTTGCAAATCGAGAGAAGAGGTATTTTTATTTACAGAAAATCATTGAAAAACATTGGAAAAATAAATCAATCTATATAGTAGCTATATAATATCTTTTCACATATTCGACGTTTTGCATAATAACAAACAAAAAGCAATATATTTACAGATATAAGTTTTGCCCCCTTTTCACTATTACACCTTCAATAAAAGTATTTATTTTTCGATCTCAAAGACGGAAGGTACTTTGCCAATTCATTAAAAGAACAGAATCAAAACCAAATTTGTGTATTTTCAAATTTAAAAGAGCCGTAAACCACAAATATTTTTAACTAAACTTTTGATTTTGAGTTGTTACAAACACTTGTAACAAAATTTGTAAAAAATAACAAGTCGGCGTCACATGAAATTTTTTTTGATTTTAAAATTTGTTAACATATGTTTTGCCCTTATATGTTACTAGTTTTTAACTGTAATGTATATTACTTGTTTTTAACGTTTTGATTGTAATTTTTTGTTTGTATGTTAAGTATGATGATCTCCATATAACGGCGAGACATATATTGTCAATTTTAAAATAAACCAGCAAATTGATAAGACACCGACTTTGTGTTATTTGATTGTTTCTTACTGAAATCAGGTCTCTTCGAGAAATGGACCGCTTCTTTGAACATTGTAAAAGGGGATTTCTGTCAACAGTATCATCAACTTTATTAATTTAAAATGATCTTTTCTCCAATTCTCCATCATGTCAAAATAACATGATCATCAAAGAATTTTCAGTTAAAAAACATCTTCTGATATTTTTTAGTAAAAAAGTGGTACGCCATAGACATTTTTCCATGTGGAAATTTATTTTGTTAGCCAGGTTAATTCTACATGAAAACGGTCTCTTGGGTTTTTCTCGTCCGATGAACCATTTTTGATTAAAACAATTAAATTCAAATTGAACGTATTTTATTAACATTGACGTTGATAAATATTTATTTAAAAAAATTATTTCTACGCATACAATAAACACAGTTATTAGTATAGTAAAGTTTGTATTATACCGTTGATCTTTACTGTAATATCAGGTACCGGATTAAACCCCATTGTGTAGGTCTTCAAATTTTTATAAAAGCGTGCAGGGTCGGCCTGAAAATGTAGCTATCGACATACTGATTTATTTTTATTCTGAATTAAAAACCTACTTAAAATGGTATAATTATTAGGAATGCAGGTAAATAAAATTTGTACTCCGACTCTGTCCGAAAAGGGGCATTTTATGATCAGAGAGCTAATTAGGGGCTGAAATACTTTGCAGAAAATCACCATGCACTTGTGTTCTTTCATCTTAAACAAAACAAGTCACTAACCTACCAAACAGCGCATCGAATCACCACAAATTAAAAACTCCTTTACAATAATTGTAGTTAGGTAATGAAAGTTGATAAGCACTAAAATACCGACAACAATGTGGATGAACCACTTTTTATTCTGTAATTTAAAAAATCATCCAGAACCAAAGATGGCGACGAATAACAACAAACAAATAATGTCGGGTCGGCTCTGACGCGATCGATAAAATTTCTACCCTACTGCGCAAACTCAATAGGCCCGTGCCATCTCCCATAGCGGGAACACTTTTTGTATTTTGTAGCGTTAGTATTGGCAATATACTGTTTATTATATATATATGTGGTGTCAACGGTATAATGTAAACTTTACTATAATCATAGAGAAATATTTTTTCTAATTAATGTTTTTTCTTTTTCAGTCCAAAGAATCTTCGAGTGTTCTCAGTTGTGATATCTCAACGGACGATAAATACATAGTGACAGGCTCAGGTGACAAAAAAGCGACAGTTTATGAAGTGATATATTAACTATTTTAGTGAATTAAAAAAAAAGATATAGACACGCGTAGTGGGACCAGACTAACATAATCGATAAACATCAGTGTGTGCAACGTCACAAATTTTAGTTTGTTACAAAAAAAGGACTTTTTTAAAAAGCACAGGATCGTTATTTTATGTCGATGTTTTTTTCCACAGAATATTTTAAAATTTTATTCTGACAATGAAAATAAAACTTTATGTGACAAGTATAATTTTGTGTTTTATTTATTCCCCGTTTTGAAGTTTCTGGTAAAGTTTGAACGTAAAATTTAAGTTAACAAATTAATTGGGTAATTAATTTAACGAAGTTTTGTAGCTAAAAGTTCATATCATTAGGTACAAGGCCAGTTTTACTTTGATAACAACAATTATATTCTGTGTATAAAGGAACTTTCAAAGTTTCTAATTAGCCATCATTCAAAAATATACATTTTTTGCTGAATAATGTCATCTATAAAAACGAGGGAGAAAGATAATAATCACTTCTCTCAATATGATCGTTCTCGTAAGTCAACGATCATTTCGAGAGAAGTGACTATTCCCTCCTCTTTAAGGAACGCAGAGAAAGAGAGAGGAAGGAACGCAGACGTGCTTGACGCAAGCGCGGATCCCAAACAAACAATGGGACACGAAAAATTACATACCCAGGGTGTTTTTAATTGTGTGCCGTCACTCTTAGATATTTTTCCTTAATGATTATTATTAAATGTAGAAAAAAATCTGAGTACGTCACTGGATTCTACGTAAAAAACTACAAAAGAAACATTTTATTTCTGTTTGATAATGGTGTGTACCAAATTTCATAAAAATATCTAAGAGTGATTATTATTATGATAAAAAGTTATTGTTTAAATTTTAACATTCTGTAGCTCAAAAATGAAGAGCTTCAGGACGTATGTTACTATTAACTTTTCTTCTTAAAATCGCCCAAGGATTCACAACCTTAAGTATTGGCACTCAATTAAAAAACACCCTGTATGCTACCGGTTTCACTAACGCGGCAGCGTATTACTTTTAGTAACTTTTCCTTGTATGGCCCTCACCCCACGGAAGTTCTGGATCTGTCCTTGGCAGGACGTCTATTATTTACTTTGGAAAACGATCATATCGAGTCAACTGATTATTCCTCTCTATCAGGAACACAGAGAAAAAGAGACAAGAATACTGACTTCTCCCGATATCATGATTCTCCTCGATCAAGAATACGTCTACTTTACTCGGTCTAGCGCTCAATCGGACCCTAGCTGCCCTAGGGGATGAGTTCCATGTCCTCTGGTTTTAGTGACTACTAAACATATACTTCTCCAATTTTTCTGTAATGCATAACAATCGGTTTCTCGGCCAAGTGACTTTCTCTGGCATGTTGCGTTTGAAGTTCACACCAATCTGGTGTGATTTGTTTGACTATGATATTTTCTTTCAGCACTTTCGCTCTACCATTCATTCTTATAGGCCAGAAAAACGATTGTTCGGGTTTGTTTTTGAATTTTGGAAACCTCCTTTAACGGGTAGTAAATTTTGGAAACCTCCTTCAATCGTGACAGACACTATTTCTATCAGCAGTGCTTACCGCGGAGCGTATTGAATTATAGTGTACTACATGCTTGCAGATCAATATTCAATCTGCAAGAATTTGGTAATCTTTATCTGCAGCAAGAATAATGGCTCTAATAATAGTAAAATAGAGGAAGGGGGAACCTGCTCTTATTTTCATTTTAAAATAGCGGCATGAGCAAAACTTTTGAAAAATTGATCGAAGAAGTAAAAAATAGTCAGAGGAATCAGGAATTTGTACTGAACTCTTCGTAATTTATTCAAACGTCGCAGGAATTATCTAAAAACTAAATTTTTGGCACTCTATCTCAAAAACAGTTCCGGATTAACGTTTATGCCAACAAGGCCCAGGTCTGGGGCGGCAATTTGCGTTGTTGACCTTTTTTTAAATATCAATATGTAGTATGGGTGTCCCGGGTAATTTACGTTGATGAACTTTTTTTTAGATATCGATATGTGTGGGTGCCCCATTATAAATATGGCACTATTAATACCAAGTTTCGGGCGATAAATTTCTTAATCCGTCACTGCTCAAGAGCAAAAACCTACAAAGAATTAAAAAATTCCTCAAAGATAAAGTGATAATTTTCTTTGTCATAGTTAAACAAGCAGTGGATGCCTGGGTGGTATCAATTAAAATATTGTGGACAGGGTCTAACATCATGTTTTACCTGACGTTTTACTTGCCAAGTAAAACGTATCGGTTAAAACATTAGGTGTGGACTATGCAGTGGCGGTTCTTCCACAGGAGCACATGCGCACGTGCACCCCCAAAACAAAACGAATAAAAAATATTAATTTATATTCATTGAATATTATTTATCGTATAAAGTCCGACCCTCCCTAATATTTTATCGTACCGTCAAACTAAAAAAGTCCGACTCTCCCTAATATTTTATCATTCCGTCAAACCAAACTGTATAGATCCGGCAACCGTGCCTCGGTCGAGGTAAATGACGATTAAGACGAGACTTGCTCGCATGTTTTTTTTTTTTTTTTTTTTTTATGGTCACTATAGGAAAAATCCTTTAGGGCACTCTGGGAGTAGTGCGTGTGCGCATAAAGCGATTCACGTTGGTTTTGAATCGTTGGAGGTTATATTCGTTGGGAAAAACGACCTCGGGAAGGTCGTTCCACAAAGATGCAGTCCTCCAGATGAAAGAATTCTTAAATAATGAAGTTCGAGGAGTACTAAGCTTAACCACATATGGATGGGCGGCAGTGGTTCGTCGTGTATTTCTGCTAATCGTCGCTCTGGGCGGAATTAAGAGGGCAAGGTCAGCCGAGCACCTTCCATGAAAATATCTGTAAAAGAGAGTCGAATCCCCAACCTGTCTTCGATGTTCTAGGCTGTCGAGGTTCTTCGTCAGCTCGTGGTCTCCGATCGGACGAATAGCCCTCCTTTCGATGGAATCCAGCAGCCCAAGAGTATGTTTTGGTGCAGAGCTCCAAACATGAGAGCAGTATTCTAGTGATGGTCGAATCTGGGCTTTGTATAGTGTCAAAAGTTATGCCAAGACATATTTCCTCCGAGATTGACGCCCAGCAAATTAATAGATGAAGCCAGTGGGATTGCGTGTCCGGCCATGACTATTTCCGGTTCTGTAATGTTAACCTTTTTAGAGAAAACTGCTGCCTGGGTTTTTTAGCGTTAAATTCGACTTGGTTACTGTCACCCCAAGCCAAAATTTCTTCCAGGTCTTTGTTGAGGCGTGATACTTCATGCTTCATGATGTTTTGGTTGGTGAACGCAGAAAACAGAAAACCAAATAAATGCACATTTAAAATATTGGCAACTACGATTCACTTCACACATACTTATTTTCGAAAACAATGAAACATTGATCAACCAACACTGATGGAAACCTTAAAATGATATTTTTAAACTAAATATTACCTTAATAAACTATCGCAGGCTGCTCTAATCCAGCTTGTGTCCCGAATGTTTAGCTTGCAGGTTTAAGTTTCCATGGTCGCAGTCAATTGAAGCCCTCGGACCGATCCAAAAAACAACAATTTTTTGCAGCAACTGGTCCTTAGGGAATCGGCAATTAAACAGACACAGAAACAAACGGAGTTTGATTGGATGAATCTACTTCAAATACTGCATATACATTTTTATGAAGTTACGATTGCTTATAATAGCTGCTTAAAAGTTATGTCATCATAACGCGATAAAAAGTTCATTTTGTTTAATCATTCATACCCCATTTTGAAATTGTCAATACGATCAGTCAGATCCTTCCTCTACGTTAGACTAGGAGAAGTCGGACCGATTTACCAATCAGATTTTTTCTGTACGTTAGACTAAAACAAATCGGATTGATTAAGGCGCGATGGGGTTCAGCAAAACGATCAATCAGGTATCATTCCTGTACGTTAGACTAGGAAAGACCGGACTGATTTATCAGCCAGATTCTTTCTGTACGTTAGGCTAAAAAGAATCGGATTGATTTGACCGCGCGATTGGTTCCTGTGTCTTCTGCTACCCTGGAAAATTCGCGTGCCGGATTTTATAAATTTTCTTTAGTGCCCATGACCATGATCCTAAAACAAAGTAAAATGCGTTTAGTTTTCATATAAATAGGCAAATTTGAGTAAATTAGCAAAGTGTAGGTCATAATCGACACGAAGGCTTATTTGAGAAATTGTACATTTTGACATGAACAAGTGATTGAGTAAAAATATTAGGTCAATGCTAATGAGCATATATTATTAAAAATAAATAGCCAACACTAGCGAACTCCAGATGAGTTATGAAATAAGAAATACCTGTTCAGGGAAGAAGGCTTGGGGGAAGCCAAAGCCAAAAAATAAAATTAATTTCAGTTCACATTAGTTGGGAGGGAAAAAAATATTTTCTTGAAAAAAATTCTAGTTCTAATCACAACTAGCTATAATAAATTCATTAACTAATTAGCTAACTTAGCTTAGCTGATTCTTGCTATTCAGGGTGTAACAAACACGTCCCTCACCATTGGAATTTCGGAAACGGTAAGAGATACGAAGTCGATTACATTGGGGCAAAGTTGCATAATTATGGACCCAATAATATGCCACAAAAAAATCAAAAATAAATACAGGGGCTTTCAAAACATTTGAAAAAATCTAACATTTTGCGTTTCGGTTTTTATTTGTTGCTGACTTTGTTCGAAAAGATGTCCAAAAATAAATTTCACTTTTTCATTGTTACTTTTTATTCTTCTCGAGATGGCATGATCAGATCTTATTTAATACGACGTTTCGTCTTTGGGTCACCATCATCGACTTAATTTTTTTAAATACTATAATACAATAATAATTTTAAAATCTTCAGTTTCGTCGAAACAAAAGTTAATTACAGGAACGGACTAGGGTTATTTTAATGAAGATGGCCAATTTAAGGAACAAAACGTCGGAAAACCAGTAAGTCTTATATTCCGACGAACGTAGATGATTTAGTTCCTCTTTCATAATTTAAACAAAGTTAAGTTGATGATGGTGACCCAAAGACGAAACGTCGCATTAAAGATCTGATGATGCAATCTTATGGAGAATAAAAAGTAGGAATGAGAAAGTGACATTTATTTTTGAACAAAGTCAGGAAAAAATTAAAACCGAAACGCAAAATTTTAGATTTTTCCAATTATTTTAAAAAGACCCTGCATTTATTTTTGATTTTTTTGGGGGATATTATTGGGCCCATAATAATGCTTAACGGAAAAATAACATTTAGTTATACAGGGTGTTTTTTAATTGAGTGCCGAGATACTGAATGTGAATCTTTGGGTTTTTTCGGGTTTGTTCGAAGAAAAGTTAATACAGTTCAACCTCGATAATCCGGACTAATTAAAACCGCGGTCATCCGGATTAGTAAATAATCCGGATTATTGAAGCGAGACAGATTTTTTATTGAAAAACGAAACATTTAATAGAAAACAACTAGAAAATAGTACATAAACAAAAATTATTTAAAACAGAAGCATACTTTTAAATTTTATATTATTTTGTGAAGTAATTTGTAATTTTTGTTTGCTTGAATTACCGAGTACTATCAAATGCTGATCATAATGTATACAATGCAGTGGAAATGTTTGGCCGGATTATTGAAGAATACGTAAATTCCATTACTAAGTTAGTAACTAATAAGACAAAGGAGAAAAACCGCAAATTTCAAGACACTACCATAAACTGACACTGGCATAAATATTCTTATTTAAATCGGTACATGTGAAAAAAACCATAGCAACAATGAGTGAATTTTATGAACATAAAACAACAACTAATGCAAAACACCATATTGAACAAAAATATTTTTTTTCGAAAACCTTTAAACCTTTATCGACATTGATCAAGAGTACCTTTTTTTCAGCTTAAGGTTTAGAGTATCCAAAAATATTATTGCCGTTCCTTCATCATACAAGGTGTACAAAAAAAACATTTTTGTGTTACGTCTAGTCCGTCCCTGGCAAACTAAATAAGCCAAATGTGTTTAAAAGAGCGAATTTTAAGGAGACTCATCTACTAACCAATATACTAAAAAAATATTAAATTACACCTAGTACTTAATAAATTATTTAAAAAATAACGATTTCCAGGGACGTCCGTAGGGGAGGCTGTAGGAAAAAAAGTTATAAGAACTTCTCCTGTTATTTTTAAGTGTTCTATCTGAATCCGGGAGATTGTCCACATATTTTGGGACACCCTGTATATTGTATATTAGGAGCAAAGCTCGAAAAAAAATAACCAACAGTTTTGCTCAATTTTGGGATTTTATAGCGAAGTTTAATATACTTTCGGGCTTTGACCTTCTCCAAACAGTCAAACCTGGAATTGTGCAATTATGAAACGACCAAAGCGTGGCAACAATTTTTAGTAGATCGATACGTAAATTTTAAAACTCAAAAAAAGTATGTGGGAATCATGTTATTTAAATTTGTAGGATAGTTAATTTAGTCAATTCATAGAAACATTTAAATAAATACTGGATTGAGTATGCATACCTTGTATTAATATCCTCTAAGGCCTCAGCAACTGTTTCGGCCTTCCATGGCCATCGTCAGTGTTGTACGGCCCTGAACCAGGGGGGGGGGGGCAACAACAGACAGCTGCTTACCCATTAAAAACAACAACCTAAAATGCAAACAGCTGCCAAGAATATATAAGGACCATTCAAGTTTGACCACTTATAATATATTCTTAAATCCTAAAAAAAACTGTTAATTAAAACACAAAAAGGGTGGTTTTGTACATCAATATTCGAAAATATTGGACAAAACCTTTCCTAAAAATAAAATCGTTAATTAAAACCTAAAAAAAATGTATAAAATTAATATAAACCGGTGGTTTTATATATCAACATTTGAAAATAGTGGACAAAACCTTTCCTAAAAGTAAAATCGTTAATTAAAACCTAAAGAAAATGTATAAAATTAATATAAACCGGTGGTTTTATATATCAACATTTGAAAATAGTGGACAAAACCTTTCCTAAAAGTAAAATCGTTAATTAAAACCTAAAGAAAATGTATAAAATTAATATAAACCGGTGGTTTTATATATATCAACATTTGAAAATAGTGGACAAAACCTTTCCTAAAAGTAAAATCGTTAATTAAGACCTAAAAAAAATGTATAAAATTAATATAAACCGGTGGTTTTATATATCAACATTTGAAAATAGTGGACAAAACCTTTCCTAAAAGTAAAATCGTTAATTAAAACCTAAAAAAATGTATAAAATTAATATAAACCGGTGGTTTTATATATCAACATTTGAAAATAGTGGACAAAACCTTTCCTAAAAGTAAAATCGTTAATTAAAACCTAAAAAAAATGTATAAAATTAATATAAACCGGTGGTTTTATATATCAACATTTGAAAATAGTGGACAAAACCTTTCCTAAAAGTAAAATCGTTAATTAAAACCTAAAAAAATGTATAAAATTAATATAAACCGGTGGTTTTATATATCAACATTTGAAAATAGTGGACAAAACCTTTCCTAAAAGTAAAATCGTTAATTAAAACCTAAAAAAAATGTATAAAATTAATATAAACCGGTGGTTTTATATATCAACATTTGAAAATAGTGGACAAAACCTTTCCTAAAAGTAAAATCGTTAATTGAAACCTAAAGAAAATGTATAAAATTAATATAAACCGGTGGTTTTATATATCAACATTTGAAAATAGTGGACAAAACCTTTCCTAAAAGTAAAATCGTTAATTAAAACCTAAAGAAAATGTATAAAATTAATATAAACCGGTGGTTTTATATATATCAACATTTGAAAATAGTGGACAAAACCTTTCCTAAAAGTAAAATCGTTAATTAAGACCTAAAAAAAAATGTATAAAATTAATATAAACCGGTGGTTTTATATATCAACATTTGAAAATAGTGGACAAAACCTTTCCTAAAAGTAAAATCGTTAATTAAAACCTAAAAAAAATGTATAAAATTAATATAAACCGGTGGTTTTATATATCAACATTTGAAAATAGTGGACAAAACCTTTCCTAAAAGTAAAATCGTTAATTAAAACCTAAAAAAAATGTATAAAATTAATATAAACCGGTGGTTTTATATATCAACATTTGAAAATAGTGGACAAAACCTTTCCTAAAAGTAAAATCGTTAATTAAAACCTAAAAAAAATGTATAAAATTAATATAAACCGGTGGTTTTATATATAAACATTTGAAAATAGTGGACAAAACCTTTCCTAAAAGTAAAATCGTTAATTAAAACCTAAAAAAAATGTATAAAATTAATATAAACCGGTGGTTTTATATATCAACATTTGAAAATAGTGGACAAAACCTTTCCTAAAAGTAAAATCGTTAATTAAAACCTAAAAAAAATGTATAAAATTAATATAAACCGGTGGTTTTATATATCAACATTTGAAAATAGTGGACAAAACCTTTCCTAAAAGTAAAATCGTTAATTAAAACCTAAAAAAAATGTATAAAATTAATATAAACCGGTGGTTTTATATATCAACATTTGAAAATAGTGGACAAAACCTTTCCTAAAAGTAAAATCGTTAATTAAAACCTAAAAAAAATGTATAAAATTAATATAAACCGGTGGTTTTATATATCAACATTTGAAAATAGTGGACAAAACCTTTCCTAAAAGTAAAATCGTTAATTAAAACCTAAAAAAAATGTATAAAATTAATATAAACCGGTGGTTTTATGCATCAACATTTGAAGATGTTGGACAAAACCTGAGCTAAAAATAAAAGGTTATTAGTAAAGGATAATGACGGTTATGCATCAAAATTAATTCGATTCCATTTCTTCCTTTTTCTGGATTTTATTGGCCATGGATTATAGATTCCCCATCGGTTCCATGTTGGCTAGTATAATGAATAGTGTGGCTAAAACAAATGTATTAGTAGACGGCCGATTTATCTTAAATTAATTTCGGTATCTATATTTAAATAGTTCACCAAATATTGTACATTTATACCATACCAGAAAGCCGTCCTCCATAATTTAATAGGCTTGTTTCTTCAGTTGCAGCTTCTTATTTTCACTCACTTCACTAACTTACCAGAATCGGCAACGTGTCCCATCCTTAAGAGCAATAACAAAGCTCCTTCACCATATTTTAGTGATTATAAAGAGATGCGCACAGCCCGATTTTTAAAAACTATTATAAATATCTTAATAGTGTCCAAAATTTAATGAATGAGAAAGAAGAAACAAAATGGTGCGGACCTATACATATATTGCTATTGCTCTTAACCCTTCATTCTTTCACCTGTAGCAACAGAAAAGGAAAGAAAACTATCTTACCTTTCAATCATGATAGAAGCGAAGGTGATGGTATTAACAACGGTGCCAATTGCAGCAAGACGGATCAATCCACATTCAAGCAAGCACTTGAGTGAGGAATGACCCGTAAAACACTAAAGGTAGTAGATAAGCTACAAGAGTTCGGGGCCAAATACCACCACTTTTACATGTTATTTCTTATGGGAAAATTTAAGGTTCGATCTGCATTTTTTGTACCGACGCCCAGAATGAGAAGAACGTGAGGAGTGTGGAGATGAATGGAGAGCAAATATCGTCATTTTTACATGTATTTTCCCATAAGGAAATTTAAGGTTCGATCTGCATTATAAATCTAACGACGCTTAGCGTCGCGACGCCCAGAATGAGAAGAATGTGGGAAGTGTGGAGATGAATGAAGAGCAATATCATCATTTTTACAGGTATTTTCCATAAGGAAATTTAGGGTTCGATTTGCATTTTTTTTACCGACGCCTACCGTCGCGACGCTTAGAATGAGAAGAACGTGACGCAATTTACCAGTGTCTGTTAGCGTCTCCACCATAACCATCAAACTTTAATATTTGATTTAAATTTTACTTTTTGTGTGTGTGTGTGTTTATCGCAACCATTTCAGGATGGCTGATAAATTTTCTATTTCATTATAAGTAATTAATGATTAAATACAGTTTTTTTTACTTCTAAATTATCCAAAAAATAGTTGATAAATCACATTCAAAGTAAAAAAAAATCTCTTAATTCTTACATATCAGTTTTTAACGTTTGTTGCTTTTAAATTTAAACCCCTAATTAAAAAAAAATATTGAAGGAAAGACACATACAAATTTAGAAAATTATAATTTCCCATCATAACCCTTTAGAGATGGCCGATAGATGATTTGTTTAATAGCCAACAGGCAACAATTTTCCCTGATCGTGTCTATAAGACATATGGAAAACACTGTATATACCTAACTCTTTAAAAGTGTCAACCTCTTTTGTAGGGAGGGATTATCGATCACCAGAGTCGGTACGTCTCCCCTCGGAAGGGTACCTGTCGTGTTTCCATGCGGAAAAAAGTCGATCATCCCTTTATATCACAGAAGCCAAATCGTATATAAAATATTTAAGTTTTAACTCAACCTCATTATCCCTTCGACCATAAAATAAATAAGGAAATCCCAATATTATTTATCGCAACCCTCTCAGGATGATTTAATAAATTTTCTATTTCATTATAAGTAATGACTGAAAATTTATCAGCCATCCTCAAATGGTTGCGATAAACACACACACACACACACACACACAAAAAGTAAAATTTAAATCAAATATTGTTTGATGGTTATGGTGGAGACGCTAACAGCCACTGGTAAATTGCGTCACGTTCTTCTCATTCTAAGCGTCGCGACGGTAGGCGTCGGTAAAAAAAAATGCAAATCGAACCCTAAATTTCCTTATGGGAAAATACCTGTAAAAATGATGATATTGCTCTTCATTCATCTCCACACTTCCCACATTCTTCTCATTGTGGGCGTCGCGACGCTAAGCGTCGTTAGATTTAAAATGCAAATCGAACCTTAAATTTCCTTATGGGAAAATACATGTAAAAATGACGATATTTGCTCTCCATTCATCTCCACACTCCTCACGTTTTTGTCATTCTGGGCGTCGCGACGCTGGGCGTCGGTAGAAAAAAATGCAGATCGAACCTTAAATTTTCCCATAAGACATAACATGTAAAGTGGTGGTATTTGGCCCCGAACTCTTGTAGCTTATCTACTAAAGGTCACTGTTCACTTATTCCAGGTTGTAACAACAGTCGAAGACTTGTTTGCCGACAGCGCGAAACGGACGCTTCCAACACCAATCATGCTCACTTACCTGAAACAATAGAGAACATTTTTAGTTACACAGTTTACATCAATAAAAGTTTAATCAATTATTATAGGTTTGATAAAATTTGATTTTTGTTCTTATTAATTTATACGTTAAATAATGATATGGCGAATGCGTCACTACCATTAGCTCTAAAAGCGAATATGATGTATCTAAATCTAAATTACATTGTGTTATGATTAGTACCAACCCTGTTTTATCCTTACTTATTTATCGGTGAAAAATTTTTCGACGACACAATTTGTTATCAACTTTGACGTAATAGTTATAAAAGTCCAAAGGATATAAATTCTTAACCAGAGCAGTACTAAATATAACAAAAATCAATTTTTATCATCATCCTCACAGTTGGTACAGTCATTATTCAAAATTTTTTTACTGCCCATCACAATAAATGTTTAGTCATTCGTTTGAAACACCCCCCCCCCCCCCCCCCCAAACGGATAAGTTGAAATTTTTTAAACGTTTTATGTCATGCTCCTAAGTAAATAACAATGGCTTGTTTTAACTATTTATGTCAAACGAAACGATCCCGAGGGAAACGGGCTGCGATAGACAGACGGACAAACAAACACGCATACAGACATCAAGACAACTGGTTTAGATTAATCAGCAATTGCTCTTAAAATAAATTTATTTCCCAATAATTTTACTATAAACTGTGAAAAGGCGTATCAAAAGAATCTTGAACTAATCCGACTGCACTCTGGCAACAACTATTTCTATTTTACTACGATTCGGACCCAAAAGATAAGCAAAAGATGAATGAATACTAATCTCGTATATATTGCGATGTTTGTTCTTTGATCTAACTAACGGATTGTTAGTTATATTTTGGTTGATTTGTGTTTTTTTGTGATTATTGGTGAAAAATCGTCTTTATTATAAACAATCATGGTGCATTCATCTGTAGTATGTAAAAGAGTGGTTCATTAAAGAAGGATTTATCTTTTCATCGGTAAGAATGGTTATGTTTGAATATTTAACCATCTGATATAACCAGACTTCAACATTGTTGCCATTCAGCCAAAAAGCATGTAGTTCTCTCTTCCACCCATTAATTATTGTTCAATTACAGCTCGAAATCTTTTGATTGCCAAACTGCTTTGCATATAAAAATAAAATATTATTAGTTTCAAGCTTCCCCAGTAAAATTGATTTTTTGGTTGGTGAACGCAGAAAACAGAAAACTAAATAAATGCACATTTAAAATATTGGCAACTACGATTCACTTCACACAAACTTATTTTCGAAAATAACGAAACATTGATCAACCAACACTGATGAAAATATATTTTTTAACTAAATATTACCTTAATAAATTCTCGCAGGCTGCTCTAATCCAGCTTGTGTCCCGAACGTTTAGCTTGCAGGTTTATGTTTCCATGGTCGCAGTCAATTGAAGCCCTCGGACCGATCCAAAAAAAAACAATTTTTTGCAACAACTGGTCCTTAGGGAATCGGCAATTAAACAGACGCAGAAACCAACGGAGTTTGATTGGATGAATCTACTTCAAATACTGCATATACATTTTTATAAAGTTACGATTGCTTATAATAGCTGCTTAAAAGTTATGTCATCATAACGCGTTAAAAAGTTCATTTTGTTTAATCATTCATACCCCATTTTGAAATTGTACGATCAGTCAGATCCTTCCTGTACGTTAGACTAGGAAAAGTCGGACTGATTTATCAATCAGATTTTTTCTGTGCGTTAGACTAAAAAAAATCGGATTGATTAAGGCGCGATGGGGTTCAGCAAAACGATCAATCAGATCATTCCTGTACGTTAGACTAGGAAAGACCGGACTGATTTACCAACCAGATTCTTTCTGTACGTTAGACTAAAAAGAATCGGATTGATTTGACTGCGCGATTGGTTTCTGTGTCTTCTGCTACCCTGGAAAATTCGCGTGCCCGATTTTACAAATTTTCTTTAGTGCCCATGGCCATGATCCTAAAACAAAGGAAAATGCGTTTAGTTTTCATATAAATAGGCAAATTTGAGTAAATTAGCAAAGTGTAGGTCATAATCGACACGAAGGCTTATTTGAGAAATTGTACATTTTGACATGAACAAGTGATTCAATGCTAATGAGCATAAATTAAAAATAAATAGCCAATACTAGCGAACTCCAGATGAGTTATGAAATAAGAAATACCTGTTTGGGGAAGAAGGCTTGGGGGAAGCCCAAGCCAAAAAATAAAATTAATTTCAGTTCACATTAGTTGGGAGGGAAAAAAAAATGTTTTCTTGAAAAAAATTCTAGTTCTAATCACAACTAGCTATAATAAATTCGCTAACTTATTTAGCTGATTCTTGCTATACAGGGTGTAACAAACAAGTCCTTCATCATTGGAATTTCGGAAACGGTAAGAGATACGAAGTCGGTTAAATTGGGGCAAAGTTGCATAATTATGGGCCCAATAATATGCCGTAAAAAAATCTTAAATAAAAACAGGGGCTTTCAAAATATTTGGAAAAATCTAAAATTTTGCGTTTCGGTTTTTATTTGTTGCTGACTTTGTTCCAAGAGATGTCCAAAAATAAATTTCAGTTTTTCATTGTTACTTTCTATTCTTCTCGGGATGGCATGATCAGATCTTATTTAATGCGACGTTTCGTCTTTGGGTCACCATCATCAACTTAATTTTTTTAAATACTATAATACAATAATAATTTTAAAGTTTTCAGTTTCGTCGAAACAAAAGTTAATTACAGGAACGGATTAGGGGTATTTTAATCAAGATGGTCAATTTAAGGAACAAAACATCGGAAAACCAGTAAGTCTCATATACCGCCGAACGTAGATTTAGTTCCTTTTTCATAATTTAAAGAAAAAAATCCAAGCCCGTATTTAAAAAATTAAGTTGATGATGGTGACCCAAAGACAAAACGTTGCATTAAAGATCTGATGATGAAATCTTATGGAGAATAAAAAGTAGCAATGAGAAAGTGACATTTATTTTTGGACATCTGTTCAAACAAAGTCAGGAAAAAATAAAAACCGAAACGCAAAATTTTAGATTTTTCCAATTATTTTGAAAGACCCTGCATTTTTTTTTGATTTTTTTGTGGGATATTATTGGGCCCATACAGGGTGTTTTTTAATAGAGTGCCGAATCCTTGGGTGATTTTAAGAAGAAATGTTAATACAGTGCAACCTCGATAATCCGGACTAATTAAAACCGCGGTCATCCGGATTTGTAATTAATCCGGATTATTGAAGCGACACAGTTTTTTTATTGAAAAACGAAACATTTAAAACATTTAATAGAAAACAACTAGAAAATAGTATAAACATAATACAAAAATTATTTAAAACAGAAGCATACTTATTAAATTTTATATTATTTTGTGAAGTAATTAGTAATTTTTGTTTGCTTGAATTACCGAGTACTATCAAATGCTGATCATAAAGTATACAATGCAGTTGAAATGTTTGGCCGGATTATTGAAAAATCCGGTGTAACGAAGGTTCGGATTATCGAGGTTACACTGTATTAACATACAGGGTGATTGATGGTGGATGGCCTATTAGATGTTTATAGAGAACTAGTCATTGGACCACTTTGAAATTTTGGGAGGTTATAGAAGCGGACATGATCTATCTTTTAAAAATATTTTTAGCCATGCAGTGTTGCCACTTCTACTTGAAAGTATTAGCAACTTTGATAATTTAAACGAAACACCCTGTGTATTATTTTTGTTTTAGAATCCTTATGAATTTCTTAATAACTTTCCTTAATATTTTCCTATACCTATTTGTTATAGTTCTCGAGATAATAATTAATTTCGCTTTTTTTTTCGGATAACATCTTCTACAAAAAGTTATGATATTTTTAAACTCTTTCACCCTCTTTCCAAATATTATTTATAATAGTACAGGGTGTTTCAAAATACAAATATTTTGATGGTTTGGAAAAATGGTAAATAGTACCTTTTATTTAAATGAAATACCCTATATTTTATCTGTTGTCCTAAAAGCTATTGAAATTGTCTATCTTTATATGTATAATGTTACTATACCTATTTTGAACAGTTTTTGACTTATGAGCATTTATATAGAAAAATTAATTATTACAGATAACAATCACACTTTCTAGACCAATTTGGCAAGTAGCCTATGGAAATTGTTTTGTAATGGGTGACATTTTGCTGTTATTCATTCAGTCTTGTTGTCAGTTGGTCTATTTAAATATTTTAATTTTTTAAAGTTAAATTAAAGTTAAAAAAAAAATGGAAGAAAACAACAACTATTCAGATGTAGTATGAATTTATTTATTTTACATGGTCAGTATAATAAGATCATCAGCCGTACATTTAGAAGATTAATTGAAATGTATCCAAATTTACCATCAATGAGCAATAAGAAATTTAGACGAATTCAAAGCAATTTCGAAAATTTTGGATCATGCTTGAAACATACAGAAATTTACCTAGACCTATAACGTCCAATGAGGAAACTGAAATCAATGTTTTGGCTTATTTTCATGCCTATCCGCATGTTTCAATAAGAAGTGCCAGTTCTTCTTAAAATCACCCAAGGATTCACAGCCTTAAGTATCGGCTTTCAATTAAAAAACCCCCTGTAGTTACAAATATTGTTATCACAAAATATTTTCTCTTGCCAAAAAACTATAAATAATTTTTTAAATATTAATTAAACAATTGGGGTATACTTTTAAAATTAAATAAATAGTTACCTCCTTATATGTGCCCATTTGCCCGACGACATCATCTTCATTCTTCCAGTTCCACTCTCCAAGGGACGAACAAAAAGGACATCGCCCTGGACAGGCCAGGTTGCCCATCAGCCTTTTTCAGACATGCGGGAGCCTTGAAAAGGGTTATCTCTACCACGCTCTAAACTGCGACGATGTTTAGGCAAACCCTTGAAGAGCGGAACCCTCACACCTCACACGCGGTACCGCACTCTATTTTAGACCCGTCAAGTATCTGAAACAAATAAAAGTAATTGTTAGGGAAAGGTTTGTTTGGATTTGTTCATTAACTTTCCTATTTTTATTTTAAACAAAAACAAACTATCTATAGTTCTTGGTATTATTATGGCCATATAAAAATATAAAATTGGCAAATTTTTGGAATCGACAACCTTATATAAACTTACCCTTATTTTTAACGCTAAATAGAAAATAATTATAATATATGATTTATATCCAGTATACGTAAATTCCATTACTAAGTTAGTAACTAATAAGACAAAGGAGAAAAACCGCAAATTTCAAGACACTACCATAAACTGACACTGGCATAAATATTCTTATTTAAATCGGTACATGTAAAAAAAACCATAGCAACAATGAGGAAATTTTATGAGCATAAAACAACAACTAATGCAAAAAAACCATATTGAAAAAAAATATTTTTTTCTCGAAAACAGTTCACTTTATCGACATTGATCAAGAGTACCTTTTTTTCAGCATATCTCGTATCAAAACTATTATTGTCGTTCCTTCATCGTACAAGGTATAAAAAAACATTTTTGTGTCCTAGTCCGTCCCTGGCAAACTAAATAAGCCAAATGTGTTTAAAAGGGCGAGTTTTAAGGAGACCCATCTACTAACCATTATACTTACTAAAAAAATATTAAATTACACCTAGTACTTCAAAAATTATTTAAAAAACAACGATTTCCAGGGACGTCCGTTATGGGCCCGTATCTCCGTAGGGGAGAGGCCGTAGGGAGAAAAATTTATAAGAACTTCTCCTGTTATTTTTAAGTGTTCTATCTGAACCCGGGAGATTGCCCACATATTCTGGGACACCCTGTATAGGGTGTGCCATTTAAAATAAAGAAGTTGACACCGACTTCCAGTTTAACCGGACGTAGTACCTTAATGAAAATGTTTTAGCCCAGTGCTCAAATCAACATTAGCATACTATCAAAATTTCAATTTCAAAATTAGTGAGAGAGAGCAACAGGGCCCGCGCAAGACGCCTTAATCATTTTGTGCTCTTATTAATACATATTAATAATATTTCTGAAAAGAAATTAAAAAAATGTGCTATGCTATTCTAACTCATTAAAATAATAACTATCAACAAACCACCTTGTAACTCTGTAAATTTTTTTATTTAAATCTATTTTATTAGCTATTTCGTGCTCAATAGATATCATAGTAAAGCTAGCCCGTTTCGGGCTTGTTCGTAACATGCCGCCCAGTTTACCCCCTCCTCAGTGGTGTTGCCCCCCCCCCCCCCCCCCACGAAATGTAATGTTTTAACCAATTTATTCAAAGATGAATTCGTTAGGAAAAATATAAATCTTGATTTTACTAGATGTTTGTTTTTAGTAGATGATTGATGATGGGTCACTTGACCTCCCCCCCCCCCCCCCCCCTCCTTCCCAATTAAGATCTTAATGGTAACATCTACCCCTGCCAAGGGGGTTAAACCACGAATGCTGCAACAATTCTTGTGAAGGGCGGGACCTTCACAATAAAATTTTATTTTTATTTACCGAAAGCGACCTATTAAAGGTGGGTAGTTTTCAAATTAAAACCCTGCATAACTGAAAACTGAGGGGGCCCATACACTTGCGAGCAAAAAAAAAGAATTGTGGAAAGAGTTTATAAGTATTTATCGCCAGTTACTACCCCAGTTATGGAAGGTAAAAAGCGAGGAACCCGTTGCATAATAGCGCATGGGCCCCTTGTGATGTGACTTAAATACTTCTTCTCTATTATAAAATAATTTATGGAACTGTGAATGCTGCTAAACGTATTTTGAAAAAAAAAATGTTTAAAGACTCACCTTACAGGGAACAGAGCAAAACTTCGTTTTAGGATGACACTATTACCCGGAATTCCGACAACTCTTTAAGCAGTGGCAGGAGCACCCTGTCCTGGACGTCGAATTATCACGCGGGATAATTTTCCAGAAAAAATAAAACCGGCGAATACGCGAGCTCCTTTCGAACCGACCACTGCAAATAAACTAACAAAGTAAAGCAAGGCAAAGGTATTTTGGTGCAAAAAATTCGTTTGTTTTTCTAACGATTACTCGCTTACATTGTAGAAAAAACGGCATGATTCATGTCGATTCGTTATGTCCCGGAGGATCCTAAATTTTTGTATGAGGCGGTAACCCTTTTGTCATTTGACTTGTGTTTCATAACGTTCTTATTAGCAAAATTACAATTACCGGAAAATTTAACGCGGAAAATTGGGTTTTCTGAAATAAATAAAATATTTACTAATACAGGGAGTCCATTTAGTGTGTAATTCTTCGATATCTCCTATATCGTGGATAGAAGGGAAACTTTAAAAATAAATATTAGCGGACTGTTGAAGACGCATATTTTAAAAGTATGTTTAAGTATACAGGGTGTCCATTTTTGGGTAGTTTTACGGGGTATCTCCCTTATTAGTAAAGATAGAAGGATGCTGTTTTCGCAGCACTTTGCTACTTTTTTGTCAAACAGAAGATGCCGTAATCATTTTGGGACACCCCCCCCCCCCCCCCCCCCATATCTCGGTTACCCCGTAACGTATCAAAAAGAAATAAAAATGTTCTTTTTGTAACTCTTTATGTAGAATACAGTGACGTACTCAGATTTTTTCTACATTCAATAATTTTCAAGGAAAATAAACAAATTTGCTTCTTTAAATGGGTCACCGTATATAAAAAAATGGTATATTTTTGAAAAACGTATATTTCGGGCCTAATACTAAGACTAAAAATAAAGTGTTATATATTTGAAGCTTGTTACAAACTAAATTATATTATTAAAAATATAGGTATAGGGTACGTGTGAAAACAAATATAACGGAGATACCCCGTAAAACTACCCAAAAATGGACACCCTGTACAGTGTGTGTCATAAATGAAATGACCTATATTTTTACTCGGAATCAGTGCCCCTCCTTATCGTTTATGTAACCCCAATTTTTTTCCCCAATCTGTTGCGGTGCCACAAAACCCCTACTCTTCAATATCTTTACTTGTGATATCCCAATGCATCCGTCTTGCGAAAAATTCATATACGCTGATGACACAACCATAGCAGTGACATCAAGAAATCCAAAACAAATAATGCTGGCGCTAAAAGAAAACATCATTACTCTGGAAAAATGGCTCAGCAAGTGGAAAATAAAAATCAATCCAGAAAAAAAAAACAGACAATTTACTTTACCAAGAACTCATCAAGGTTCAGAAGACCGGACTGTAGGAAACAAACCAATCGATTGGAGCCCAAGCGTAAAATACTTGGGACTTCACTTCGACAAACGCCTCAATTGGAAAGTAAATACAGCCCACAGGAGAAAGATGGCTCACGCCCAACTGAGCACTCTATACCCGCTGCTCAACAGTAGGAGCAAGCTAACAACCAGGACAAAAGTCATGATGTACAAAGTGCTCATCAGGCCGGTGCTCACATACGGAGCACCGACATGGTGCACACTGGGTAAGCAGGACTTACAAAGACTACAGGTAATACAGAACAAGGTACTTAAAATAATACTGAATACACCTAGATATACCAGAGTTTCTCGATAATTGTGCGGAAGGTAAAAAAGAAGAACTACTTGTTATGTTTCACAGTTTTTATTTCAGTTGCCTGATACGCGTATTTCGACCTTTTCAGGGCATTATCAAAGGAGTACCTACTCCCATGGTATTTTGTTAGCCCTGTTGGTATTTTTGTAATATTATCTAAAAATTAGTTTTGTACCTCTATAGATCCCTAAATCTTATAATATAAATATTTTTAAATTATTGTAGATACAGATTACAAAGGGCAAGTATGCTCTGCACAAAGATGGCTTTGTATCTGCTTGGAATGAAGATATACAGGAGATACAAGCTAGTGACCACCACAAGACATAGGGTATGGAATGATGAGGAGACACTGTCAGAACGCCCATGTCTATGATTTTAGACTTCCTTATTGGAGGAATGAAATGGTTCTCCTTAAAAACTACCTAGCTAGCTATTTAGTCTTGAAGAATAATCATATTAAAATACACTGCCAGATATTATTCAAATATTTCATTGCTTCGCCGCTTTCATTATCAAAGTCTCAGTCAGTATGATAAATTATTCAAAACGAAATTTGTACAAAACAAATTGTTTTCATTTACAAAACAATAACAAAATATTGTAAGGTTAGGTTACATCCGAATGACAAGTGACAGACGTCACCCCCTACAAAAAGAGTGGGGGACTGTCGCTGCGACACGTCGAAGCTCTGAGAACGCGGCTTCATACTTAAGACCTAAAATGTCAGGTAAAAGTCAGGTAGAACCTCATGTGTAGACCGGGCTATTTTAACCGTTTTGCCTGACAGTTACTTGAAGACCTAGCTAAGACGTCAGGTAGGTAGGTAGGTGGACGGCGCGGCGCATTGATTTATTTCAACTAATTATTATCGTTGCAAGATGCACGTCTAGGCACCTATTATTAAAATTTTAGATTTTTTGACAATTTGCGCCTCAATTCTCGCTTTTCCTTAAATAATTTCTAATGAAAACGTATAAAAATATGTATTTTATTTTCAAAATAAATCTATATACGTACTTACGTGCATCCGACCTGGTCCGTCCCTGTGTTATGGATTTAATTCCATTCCTGTCAGCTACGTCCCTGTCCCTGATATAAATAAACTAACCAAGATCAAATAATAATAAATGAGAATGCAAGTTTATCATTGTTTTAATTTATCCTCAGTTTAAATGAAAATGAGTAATAGCAACGTTTAGCCGGAATTAGATTACATAAAAAAAATGTCGGTCGAATGTTGCCGGATCAAAAATCCTGATTCATACTTGGCGCGCAAGCCACGTGACCTGGCCTTGATATGAGAGAGCTCCGCCCCCTCCGCTAACCCATCGTTTTCTGTAATGTCAGCCGTTGAAGTCTAGTTTATAGAAAAAAAAATGGTAGTTGCTGCGTTCTTTTCGCGAAATTTACCCCATAATCGCGAAATAAAGTGACTTAAACATTAAAAAACCGGTTCTAAACGTAGTTAATGTTCAAAATTGAGCGGAGTATCCATTTTTAACTTGCAAAGGTAACAGTTCGTTGTCGTATGGGCGGGTTCGGAAACGGTGGATGATGTCGATATATTCTCTTGTTTATTGCCAATGTTTCACATATTCGCTTACTGGATGTAGAGTGGTCGTTTTATGAACTCATGATTCGTTTAATTAGCCTCAATTAAATTTTTGTCGCTAATAATTGCAAAGCATATAACGGAATAGTTGAGCTCTTTCCTCAGTTCTTTGCCGAAGAAGAAGCAACATGTGACCCCAATCTGACATTTATCCCTTGTGAATCAACCCTTGCTTTGTTGTTCCACAAACTGAAAATAGTTGACCGTGAAAGCGAGTGAGAAAACTTGAATGTACTTTAAAGAAAGCCAATATTTTTGTGTGTGCCAACATTTGTAGGTAGGTAAGTATTTGGTTTACAAATTTTGAAAATTAAATTGCCCCCCTGAAGCTTTTTATATTGTAAACAGTCTAAGTGTAGATATATAGGTATTGAACAAAAAAAAATAATTAGTACTCTGATTAGTCCGTAAGTACAGATGGGCTTAAAAGAATCATCCTTCTAGACCTCAATCAAGGGACATTATCTTGAGGAAGCCACTTGATTGGAACTTAGATTAATCCATAGGCGATTTTTTTAACCACAGACTACAATAATAATTATAAAATGTTCATTGTGACTTATCTATCTATAATTCGGGTTTATGTTTATAAGTACTTAGTATCCATCCACTATTCTTCCCAAAAAAATATTGTTTGACCAAAAAAATATGCTATTGATTAACAAAGCATGGCTAAAATTCAAGTCAAAGGTCTGTATGCAGAAAAAGCAAAACACAATTACAGTTAAAATTCCTTAGTCATCATGTAGTAGTCATCTACACAGCCCAGTTTAAAGATACTGTACAAATATAAAAATACAACTCAAATCAGTGATGATACCCCAAAATAGTAATTTATGGAATGGAAAGCCTTCCATTTCAAACAGTAGTATTTTCAATTTAAACTTTCTATGCATAAGACATGCTCTTTCAAGAATAAGAAGAGAAGCAAACCAAAGTGCTGAGTTAGAACCCTCATAAAACCCTAATAGAAAAATAAGACTCCCTAACAGATGATTCCTATTTCTGATATGCTGAAACTTTTAGCACAAAACACAATTTTCGTTACAATTCAACAACAAGGAATATGGAAACCATTTTTTGTTCCTACCTCCTGTCATATCTTATCTGGCAGTTAATGTTACCAAGTTATAAGTAGAACAGTCAAAACATCAATAAAAACTAATCATGATCAAATTGGATAATCATGTATCGAATCTACCAGCACTTATGCCTGGTTACGGATGGGACAGCTGGTTTAAATCTAGTTGAGTAGAACTGAGGCATTTCAAATTGATTGCATTCGATTTGGAAACTGTTTTGCTCCACTCTTTATTTAGCCATGCGCCTTCTTGTAGGTACTAAATTTATCCCTCGTGAGTTATTTTACTTAAAAAAAACTGGGAATACTGTAGAAATACCTATTTTTTATGAGAAATATAATTTGCATACTTTGTAAGTAAATTACAAGAAGTGTGTTTTATCCTTTGAAAAAATGTTATATCAACCTATTAAAAATTTTAATTGTTGATTGTGAACTATTAATTCTTGATTACTACATAAGTACTTATTAAAATAGTAGGTATGAATTTTATCATTAGATTAAATAGGAATTAAGGTTTTCAACGATAAAAAATTTAGTTTGCCTATAAATAAAATTAACATCTACATTTTTGATCTAAATATATTTTAAGAAATATTAAATCCTTGAATAATATTTTCGAAAATATTAATCGATGTTATACTTACCTAACATCTAATAATATTTTGATTAGGTACATCCGTAACTCGTAACCATAACATATGAATTTCAAATTTTGAAAATAAACATCTGAGGTATTTTGATACTCGCTAACGCCTTCGACAAAATTTATTTTCTGCTCCTTTTAATTTATATCTATTTGCCAAGTAAATTTTGTGTTCCCATGATATAATGTTGTTATAGAAATACTTATTTAATTTTACAGTTTAATTACACAATAGCATCTGGTGGATAGTCATCCTCTACAAAAATAAACAGGATTCGAGACAGAAAAAGCTACCAGGAAATGTGCCTGCTGGGACAGACATGTTTAGTTTGAAGAAAAAATAGACCAAAATATAATCCTGCATGGGTAATTGTGATTGCCATGGAAAATAACAGATATATTTTACAGGTAGGTTTATGTGTTAAACTTAGGGATTATATTTCGTTTTAGGAACAGATAGTTCACTTACAAGTATTTTATCCATATTTTTCAGATAATTAGCTTGGCTTCCTGGTATTGATTAATGGTATTTCAATAATAATTTTATATTTATTTTAAATGTTAATAAATAATATAGAAAATTGTAGAGCCGAACCTTTTTAGGATAGAGTAAGAACGTAGGTATCTAAGCGATGCAGAAAGTTGATCAATAGATGATATAATAAAAAAATTGCAGTATAACTTGAAGAGGTCGACATGGTAAACCCATTTATTCAGTTTGAATACATTTTGGTCAGCCAGTCCTAAGCTATTCAATTAAACGTGAAAAAAACCACGAAAATCTCATAGTTCAGGTAAAACAGCAAAGACCAGCAAATTAAATTTTGACATTGACAAAATGAGAAAGTGTCAGTGACTATATTTTCATTACTCATTATGTTTAGCTTTACGTCATAGAAAGTATTTGCTGGTGTTTGCTGTAATACCTGAACTATGAGAGTTTCGTGGTTTTGCCATGTTTAATTAGGATTGGCTTACCAAAATGTATTCAAAATGGGCACATGGGTTTACTATGTCCGCCTCTTTAAGAAGTTATAATGGACTTTTTCTATAAAATGTACAAGGGAGCTTAGTAATGTGGATGTGCATTTTTTAATATTGAATTTGAATTTATTGAAGTTTGACACATTTTGTTCACTTTATAGCTGTTTGCATTGCTAACTTTAGACGTTCATAATTAATCTAAGGTTGAACCTTTGCTGATAGCTGTTCTACAGAATAATGAGTCAGAGCAGTATGAAAATTATCTACAATGCTCTTTGTACCTCAATTAGGGTCCAAGTAATGACGTAAATACGGGTTTGTTGTCCCTTTTCAATGTTAGGCCAAATGATTTATACAGGGGGCAAACGAAGCGTGGGCGGAAGATTAAATCGTTATCGAAGAACTTATCAACAATACTAAAACAACTTGAGATATTGGATTAAAAGCGGCATGTTTTAAAAATATTTTACATTATACACGGTGGCCCAAAAAAGTGTGACAGCATAAAGTTATATTTTTTTAAATGGGACACCCAGTATTTTATTGCATATTTAGGTTCGTATTACTATCGTTTATAATTGCCTCAAATTTTATTTAATTTGGTTTTGTAGTTTCGGAGAAATAAATTAAAAACTAAAAAAAAAAGTTTTGCAGTCCTGAATAAAAAAATCAAAAAAAACAATAAAGAACTATTTTTTTAACCTTGGTATTGAGTGAAATTTATGACAAGAGGTCTAAAGATACTACGAATGTAATTGCGTTTATTCATTTTATACAGGGTGTACATAATAAGCCTTCAAAAATCCCACATTTTAAAATAATTTTTCTCAAGTTTTTCAAATGGAACACCCTGTATATTATTTGGCTATTTGACGTAGACTTCATAGACAATTTTTTTCTGTAATACAAGCATATAAATTATATCCAGCCGTTTTCGAAATAATTATAAATATCATAAATTATGTTGTTTAAATAGAGTTTTTATTGGGAAATTTTGTTATAGGCGACTAGACTAATAATTGTAAAGTAAAGTAAATGTTCAAAATAGCTTCCTTTTACTCTTAGAGTTTACCGTATTTTAGTTATTTCGATATAAATTTTAAAAGCCTACATTTTTGCTACTTTTTCTTAAAATCTAGCGGTAACTTTTTAATGGTTTACATTTGTTATGCATAAGTTCATTTACAACCACTTCTCGAAGGTTTCTTTCTGGTCTCGGCTTTCTCTCAATATCTGGATATATTTCAGCGTACACTCGGCTCGCGAGGAGGCAATTTCTTGCACATTCTCCCAGTATGAAAATCATATTTACCATTTCTAAAGTTGTAAAATTCGACATTTCGTGTACGTTAGTACTTAATTTCGACGACTGAACAAATGAAATAATTTTATTTGGCTGTCATAGTGAAACAAAAAAAAATCATGGCAACTCGATTAAGATTAAAAAATAAAATTAAATAAATAAAAGTAGCAAAAATGGCATTTAAAATTTATATCGAAATAACTAAAATACGGCAAACTCTAAGAGTAAAAGGAAGTTATTTTGAACATTTACTTTAGTTTACAATTATTAGTCTAGTCGCCTATAACAAAATTTAAACAACATAATTTATGATATTTATAATTATTTCGAAAACGGCTGGATATAACTTATATGCTTGTATTATAAAAAAAAATTGCCTATGAATTCTACGTGAAATAGCTAAATAATATACAGGGTGTTCCATTTGAAAAACTTGAGAAAAATTATTTTAAAATGTGGGGTTTTTGAAAGCTTATTACGAACACCCTGTATAAAATGAATAAATGCAATTACATTCATAGTATTTCTAGACCTCTTGTCATAAATTTCACTCAATACCGAGGTTAGAAAAATTGTTCTGGATTGTTTTTTTTGATTTTTTTATTCAGGACTGCAAAACTTTTTTTTTAGTTTTTAATTTATTTCTCCGAAACTACAAAACCAAATTAAATAAAATTTGAGGCACTTATAAACGATAGTAATACGAACCTAAATATGCAATCAAATACTCGGTGTCTCGTTTAAAAAAATATAACTTTATGCTGTCACACTTTTTTGGGCCACCCTGTACATTGTAAAATATTTTTAAAACATGCCGCTTTTAATCCAATATCTCAAGCTATTTTAGTATTGTTGATAAGTTCTTCGATAACGATTTAATCTTCCGTCCACGCTTCGTTTGCGGACCCTGTATAGAAATTTGTGATGGAGTTAAGACTAAGACGAAGAGTTAGAATTTGTGATCGTTGTGAGGACACGCTTTTTTAAAATCTGGTTTCAGTCAAATATTTACAATTTTTCTCTAATCCAAAACCGGATTTATAGAGGTGAAATTTCGGAAAAGGGAACGACTAAATTGAAATGCTAGTAAACATATTCATTCAACAATTTTAAAAAATCACACTTTTTAAATTTCTGTCACATCCCAACCAACACTGCTTTCTTTATAAAGCTCAATCCTAATGTATTATCAAAAAATTAATTAAAAATTTACCTCGTCGGACAGTGTAAATATGTCACTCTTCCTCAAAAATCTAGCTTCCGGTTGATTAGGCGGCAAAACGATTAAACCTTTCTGTTTATTGTAAAATTATCTTTTAAATGGAACCTTAAGCATATTTGTATGTTAATTGGTATGCAAGATAAAGATTGACGAATGTTAATTTATTTATTTACATGAACTATCTGGCGAATGTCCCTTTTGACGGTAGCTAAAATTATTTTTGAAGTATACACTCCTAGCATCCTGTAAATATCCTACTTCGCTTTTCTTAAGATAAGCAAAATATTGTATATTATGTTAGACACCAAATACAGTTTGTAATATATAAATTTGTTCTTTCTAGGTCTATGTAGGGGCACTGAGCAGCCTCTACGAGGCTCTATCTGTCGAAGCTAGCAAGCAAACCACTTCAGAAGAAATAGTATCTTGCATTGTTGAGCGTCTATCCCTCAATGAAAATGCTTCCTATGAGCTGGCCGAGGTAAATTTTTCAATAATTTAAATAAAAACGGTATAGGTACATGCATTTATATTCTTATTTATAATCCTTATCACCCTTGGCTGTAGTCAAGAGACAAAGTGTGTACTTACCTTGTTATGAAATTTTTTTTAACAAGGCATAATCAATTCAGTTTGATAGTTATTTGTTGAACCAATAATAACATAACTAAGGTATGTGAAAAACTGTGTAAATTGGTTTTTTACACACTTTATACAACAGTTTATATAATCCTGCAATTTGTAACAATTAGCTTAAATTGTGTGCAAAATGTTTAGGGATCTGGCTTATTTGTTTTATAAAATGAGTAGTCACAAATTCAACATGTAGTGTGCTACCCTAATAATAGATACATAAAGTATGTCCATTATATCTTTACCCCTGCATCACAGATCTAGGGATCGAGGGCCATTGTGGCTTAAAGCTCCATCTTTATTTACTATAGACTTAAAAGTGAATAAAAACATAATAGGGCGTCTAGAGTTCCACAGTACGTTGTGAATTCAATAACATTAGTTGAATATTTATGAGAAGTAATTAAATGGTTTGCCGTTATTAACAGTTGAGCTGCGAGATGATTACTTGGTCAGCAAGAGTTTACAACAAACATGTCTAGAAGCAGTTTACTTCAGAGGTCCCAGGGCACTGCCAATTTATGTAACTTTCTTGTGCCGAATACAGGAGGAAATCGGCTACAAAAGGTGTAGCGGGGCGGGTTTTCACTTGTTTTCCCAGGGCACTGTCACAATTCAGAAATGTTTGCTGTCCATAAGTTGCTGACCAACTAGCCATTTTGGCTGACCAATTACATTATTCTGTTCGCAAAAATAAGAATATTTTGCTAACCAGTTAAATGATACCCAATATTCATTTGCAGTTATTATAAATTTATCAGCTGTTTACTCAGGGTTGCTGTTTTGATATGTCAATCAGGTATCTACTGCTTCAGAACATAATAATTCTGTAATAATAATAACTTCTTTCTTATATAGTATGGTATATACATATATACATTAATGTCTTCAGGTTATTGGTGATGATTTTGGCCAGGAGTGCAAAGAAAGAAGTCTTTCAAACCATGAAAGTCCCGTACAGTTAATGATGCTATGGCCAAAGCATAGGCCGGACAACACTTCGTATCGATTCTACCTTAGAGAAAAAGTGTTAGACTATGCGTGGAGGGACCAATTTGTTATGGATCCACAACTTATTAAAGACTATTTTCACAGGTAACTAGATATGTGTCAGTTGAACTGAATTTAGTTGGTCATGCATTTGCATACCAATTTAACTAACAAACACCAACGCGTTTCGATCGCCATGGTCATCATCAGGAGGGTATACAGGGTTTTAAGGAAATGATTTATTATTTTTAAATGGGTGGGCACTATTGTATTCTGTTCTGTTTTGACTTTCATGTGATTGTGTGTGATATTTTGCCGTCATTGTTATGGAAAGAATTGTTCAAAAATGTATGGCAGAATGAAAAAATGTTAAAATTATAGTATTTTTTTCTAAAGAGTTTAACATGTAAGTATAAAACCAACCGCGAATGATGTCTTTTGAGAGCTTAACTGACCAACCACATTGACTGTTTACATCTCTCGGCAGTGCCTACCACGTAGTTTTTCGGGTTTGACAGAAGGTGACTTATTTCGTTTATTAATTCAAAGCGCCTTTTACGGTAATTGTTATTCAATATGTTTTAATGTCAGGATTTATTCCGGTTTTAATATAATAAGTCATTTCCATAACACCCTGTATAATAGAAAAAAAGAAAAACTATTACATTTAATTTAGGTCATAAAATTAAAAAGAATTATATAACAATTACAAGCTTAATAATGAATTGCTTTTCTAAAAAGTATCAAATTATAAATAATTTTCTTTCTTTCCCTGTACCATTCCCTTTATAAACAAAAGCCATCTTGAAAGCTAGATGTCATTAGAAAAATATTATCCAAATTACTCAAGTTCGACCGGCACTTGATCAATTTTAGGTGGAAAGCGTCTATTGGATAGAGTCCATAATATGTCATTTTATAGGTTGGGTAATTTTTGTTTAATACATAGTTTCAAGAAATTTGAACGATATCAAATTTTATTCTTTCCTAGGTTTTTATATCAGCCAAAAGATAGAGAATACCCAGACCTCTGCCAGCTACCAGATCTTAACGAACAAACTCTACTGGATAATCTCAGAGCACGTTTCGTCGCTGGGCACATTTACACCTACGTAGGCTCCATTCTGATCGCCCTCAATCCGTTTAAGTTCTACCCGATATACAATCCGAAGTATGTGAAGCTCTATCAGAACAGGCGCTTGGGACCGAACTTGCCGCCGCATATCTTCGCGGTGGCCGATACCGCTTATCATTGTATGTTAAAAGACAGGAAGAACCAATGCATAGTCATCAGTGGCGAGAGCGGTTCGGGAAAAACGGAAAGTACCAATTTTTTATTGCATCATCTGACGGCGCTCAGTCAGAAGGGATCGCATGGGAGCGGAGTGGAGCAGACCATTCTTAGTGCTGGGCCTGTATTGGAGGCGTTTGGTAATGCGAAAACTGCCCATAATAATAATTCCAGGTGAGATAATGGTGTATGGTGATTAATTTTTATATGTTTGGCTTCTAGGATCATCATTTACTACTAAAATCACATTTTAATTAACAGTCGCCTGCGAACAGAGGTGGATGAGGTGACCTCTTGGGTTTCATTACACTATCATACATACGAATGTTTTTAAATACAATTAGATGCGGAAAACACCCAAACATTGTATTTAAATGTAAAAATGCCCCAAAAATGCATTGATTGGTTTAAAAGTTTACACATAGAAAAGTTTGCTGCAACACTACATTTCGGTTGTTTTTATATTGACATATTTTCGAAGTTTTATTGTAATAAAAAGGTGTATCGGGGCGGGTTTGCGTCTGGGGTTTCCCAGGGCATTTTTTTCCATTCCTTTGTCTACTGATGTGAGGAAACAAACATCAACATTTTTACTGTCCTATGTAGAAAATAAATGACAAGTGGCAACTTTGTCAATTTTCAGGGAAATAAAATTTTGACGTTACATTGCAGAGTTGCAACGAGCAGTTCTATTTTGTTGTGTCGTATAAGACAAGAGGCGAATCCTTATGTGGGGGATGTCTTTAATGAGATATGCCGAACGTAGCGAGGTCCGTATCACCACGTTCAATTTCTACAAAACCTTTACTTTCGTCGAAAATCCGGCAACATTGGAAAGATTTTTGTTGTCGACACCATGAAATCGCTATATTTATTAAAACTACTGTGTATCCCGCATATTTTTTTAAACGAAAATTACTGTAAAAAATGGACACTTTTAGAAAAAAAAAATTCATATACAGAGTGTCCACTTAAGTTCGCACCATATGGAAAACTTTTTATTATTAATTTTACGAAAAAAAATTATTCTTTATAAAAAGTTCTGCTTGGTCCAAAACCTAAAATGCAACCATCAGATATTAATTTTTTCCAAAAAAATCTTTTTTTCTTTTTTAACTACAATAACAATGCAAATGTAACTGTAGTTACGTGAAATCTAGGATGCACTGATAAACAAATGATTTCTTGTTAGCAAGAATTGTTTGACAGTGAACGTCAAATAAAATTTGTTAACATGCCAGTGATATTTAGTGTGGAAGAAAAAATTGAAATTGTGTTAATCGTTGGTGATAATTATAAAACTTATCGTGAAGCAGCTGAAATATTTGACAACAGACATCCAGGGAAAAAATATACACCATACATCAGTAATGAGAATTATGGAAAAATTCAAATCATGTTGAGATGTTAATAATAAATTCAGGAACAAGCGTCAAAAAACCGTTACAAGTGAAGAGATGAAGTTAAATGTAATGCTATCTGCAGTGGAAAATCCTAAATTGTCTTTGAGAAAAAGGGCATCTTCGCTTCCAGATAAAATTGGTAAAACCACAATATCAATAATTTTTAAAGAGATCAAGTTTCATCCATATAAACCACAATATATCCATACTTTAAAACCTGGAGACTACGACAGACGACTAGAATTTTGTTTTCTTATCCAAGGAGAGCTAGAAGATGATCCTTTTTTGCTAGGAAAATAATTTTTTCTGACGAAGCTACATTTACGTCTAATGGAACAGTGTCTTCGCAAAATTGTCGATGGTGGACTGACTCCAATCCTCACTTTACGATTAAAACTCGCGATCAATATTATTTTAAAACTAACGTTTGGTGCGGCATTTACAAGGATAAAATAATTGGCCCTTTTTTTTCGACAATCTATGACTTCTCAACGATATTTAAATTTTTTTAAAAATCAGTTGCATGATTTTCTTCGTGACTTTCCAAAACATGAACAACAAGTATGGTACCAGCAGGACGGCGCAACATGTCATAGGACGATGGAAGTAAGGCAATAGCTTGAAATATCATATTTTCTGACATACCTTGTATACGACTAAAAAAATTTCTGATGGTTGCATTTTAGGTTTTGGACCAAGCAGAACTTTTTATAAAGAATAATTTTTTTTCGTAAAATTAATAATAAAAAAGTTTTCCATATGGTGCGAACTTAAGTGGACACACTGTATATGAATAGTGTAACGGACCTCTCTTCTTGCTCGGCTTTTAAAAAATTGTGAATATTATGGACTTTGCATAGAATTGCACAAAGTTTATAAAATTTCGTTGCAAAAACATATTTGTAGAACCAAAATATACTAATATTAAATACATATCTCTTGTACCTACATGCTTGTGGCGTGCATGTTGGTTTCAAAAATAAACAAAAAACGCATAAAAGTTGGTGTTTAAAAAGTGTGGTGTGATCTGATAAATTTATTTGCACGTTAACAGTATATTGGAAATCATAAAATTGTGGTGTAACCTAAAACAAAATTTTTACTTTAAAATAAATTTAAATTCCAATAAGAATTTATTGTTCTAAAAATGGATTAACATTGTTGTTAGCAAAGGGATTTTGGGTATGATCGTTATTTTTCTACTATAAATATTTCTTTTATCGTTTCAGATTAGGTATCTATTTTTCCCAATATAGTTATGAGTAACTGACATTTTGGTACTTTTTTAAATTTATATTTTTGTTTCATGACTTTGGTTTAACATAAGTATATTTATTATTTTAGGCATGTATTAATTGACCATTATTTGGGCTTGGCTGCTCATCCAACCGAACACACTAAAATACATTAAAAAAAATTAATTATAGGCACACATACATTACAAAAGATTAATACTTATTAAGTATCGAGCAATAAACAACTAAACAAGCCAAATATTTTTAACTTAATAAAAATTTAAAAAAACACCAGCATTAGCTTAATATCGTTGGTGATATAACATTAATTCTTATATTCTGCCGTAAAAAGGTACCTATTTATGATTCCCTTGTTATGATAGATATTTTTTAGGTTCATAAATTTTAAACAATTAGCTCTACCTGAATTTTAAAGCGTCGATATTTATTAGTTACTGTTTGCATTCTAGAATTGCCTGATCTACATACGTTGACGTTCGGATCAGCATCAGCTCCTTTTTGAAAGGATATTTATACCCCTTCTATTTTTATAACGCTTTGTTTTTGTCGCATTACTGGCCCAGTAGTTGATTCATTTGGATTTAGTGGAAGAAATTTTATTAAGTAGCATTGGCATAGCTGATTCACAACCGGGTGTTATCAGCCAACCGATTAACTAAACAATCATTAACCAGCTTATGTAGATCCATAGTATATAACACATCATACATCAATAACGGTCCCAAAATTGAGCCCTAGGGGACTCCTCTACTTACCAGCTTCGAGTTTGATAACAGTTTACCTAAAATTGTCCGAAGGTTATATTATGTAGTTATAAAATGACTGAAGAATGTAGAGTTAGTTAGTTATAATTTCGTTTCCAATTCATTTACAGTCGTTTTGGAAAATTCATTCAAGTAAACTACAAAGAAAATGGAATGGTACATGGGGCTGTAGTACAGAAATACCTTCTAGAAAAATCCCGGATTTGTTCCCAAGGGCGATATGAGCGCAACTATCATGTGTTTTACTATCTGCTAGAAGGAGCCAACGATCAAGAAAAACAGCAATTGCACCTTATGAAGCCTGACAAATACTACTATTTAAACAAATCTTGCGCTGCCTTGGATAATGTCGATGAAGGTTACGAATTCTCAAGGTATGAATAATAATTCTACTGTAGCTAGCAAGATGCAACCTGCTGCGACATGTAGTGATCTTTATGTTTTTATTCTTTCTTTCTCAAGAAACCTTAATTCGTCTAAATTATTTAATTATTAGAGATAGCAATTGCTTAAATACCAACCACCATTTAAAACATCCATTCAGTGATGATATCTCTATAATATAAACTTATTTTAGGTTAAAGCAGTCAATGGAGATGGTAGGTTTTACCCCCGAAAAGCAAAGACGCCTTTTTTCGGTCCTCTCGGCAGTTCTTCTTCTGGGAAATATCGAGTTTCAACCTAGGAAGTCGGCGTATCATCACGACGAAGCTGTCGGCGTTAAGAATCCCGAAGTAGTTGCCCTTATTTCGGAGTTGCTTAGGGTTAAGCAGGAGACGTTGATGCAGGCCTTGACTGCTAAAAGGGCGAGGGCTTCCGGAGAGACATTAGTAATAAATTATAGGTAAATATTTAAATGTAGTATTTTTGATAAATTAAGAGGATGCCGGAGTCGGTGAAAACCTTCAAGATTGAGATTTAAGTTCAGAACTTTGCTATGTCGAGAAACATCTCAATGGTGCAGACCAGCATTAAAATATTAGTAAATTCACAAAAATAAACTTGACTGGTCGGAGCGATTCTTGATTAAGTGGACTGTATTCTATGTAAAAGCCTGAATCATAACCCCGTATGTATGTATACAGTGGTTTACAGGCTGATATAGGAATCGTCAATAGAAAACCTTTAAATGGGTACAAAGTTTTGTGTATTACCACAAAGTAACCAGAACATTTAATGATTTTGAACCTTTTTTCCATTTAGGTTACCTGAAGCAATAGCTAGCAGAGACGCCATGGCAAAGTGCCTTTACGGAGCTCTATTTGATTGGATCGTACTTCAAGTGAACCATGCTCTTTTGTCTAAAAAGGACACTCTAAGGTAATATAATAAAACGATAATCTTTCCTCTTATAGGCTTTAAAACCAAATTATTAAAATATTTTATCACAATCCGTTGGATCTTTCTACTTCTATCATTTTTCAGTGCAGTGTCTGAATAAAATTCAGATACTCATTCTCTACTCTGTTACCGAAATCTTCGGTAAAGTGGCTCTTGCGTGGATTCTAAGGTTCCGAGGAGATGCGCACGGATGAAGTTTGAAATTCTTCATGTAATTACTGAACACTGACTGTGTGATTGCTTTTAAGATTTAACATCGGTCTCTATTTATAAAAGGAGTTCGGCCGCTCGTAGTTAAACTTTACTCGTTATAATTTATTTTTAGAGAACACCAGGGCAATTCCATAGGCGTTTTGGATATATTCGGTTTTGAAGATTTCGGTTTAAACAACAGCTTCGAACAGCTGTGCATCAACTACGCCAACGAACATTTGCAATATTATTTTAATCAACACGTTTTCAAATACGAACAAGAGGAATATAGGAAGGAGGGCATTCGATGGACGAATATCGATTTTATGGACAACACGGGGTGTTTGCAGCTAATCGAGGCCAAGCCGAACGGATTATTGTGCCTTTTGGACGACCAGTGCAAGTGAGTAAATATTTTTTTACTACTATTAGCTATCTAGAAGGTGTTATGGAAATTACTTATTATATTTAAACCAGCAGGCAAATCCCGAGATGAAAATAAATTGAAGAAAAATAACCTTAAATGGCGCTTTGAATTATTGTACGAAATATACACTTTATATGATATATGAAAATTTACGTGGCCGCTACTGAGGACGTTCGCAATCAATAGTTTATTGAGGCGGTGTTGTCATTTATTGCAACACAGAATTGTAAACGCACGTGTTCAGTTTTTGACAACAAGACGTCTTTGACCCGCGTTATCACTTCTTTTTCAAATCTTTTTAGAAAAAAAATACTACAATTTTAAGGTACATATCTCTTACCTTCGATCTTATAATGCGTTTTATAATTAAATTCCATAAAAAAAATATAACACAAAAAGTATGTTTTATAACAGAACCAACAATAGGTAATATCACACAAATTTGAAATCAAATCACTATATTTCTTATTATGAATTATTTCACAACAGAAAAAAAATCGTTTAAAATTCTATACATCAAGCACGTGGAACCCTCGACAGCGTCATCCCATTACCGAGTCTCGAAACATACTGAAGCAACAACAGTCGCGCGCGGCAGGTATCCAAGCAAGGGCGAAACATGCGGTGTGTCAATGTCAAAATAGGCGCACTCACTAAATAATCATTAATCACTGGTAGTTCGTGCCAGTGACTAATAAATTTATTGTTCACAGTTGCAACCAATCACATAGAAAATATGTCATTATTCATTTAAATCAATCAAAGAGTCTCCTATTCAGACTACTTAAGATAACATATACATTTTTTTAGTTTTCCCGGAGCTACAAACGAAACTTTACTGCAAAAATTTAATACGGTCCATAAAGAAAATGGGTTCTACAAGAAACCTCAAAAGAAAGAAGCTGCTTTTATCGTGGAGCATTACGCTGGGAAAGTTAAATATCAGGTAATAAACGGTTTGTGTAAGAAGAATGATTTATTATCTCATAAAAAATTCTTGATTTCTTGATGAGGAGTTCTGTAGTTATAAAGGAAGAGTAATATTATTTGTTTTATTCCTATTAAGAAACGGCTGGCATACTTTTTATTGGACAACAGGTTTTCTAGTTATGACTGGATGGTATTGTAAACTACAGATCCCCATAATCTATTCATTAAACTCTTGGAAATGTTATTGAAAATCAGTAATGGGTGGAAGAGAGAACTACATGTTTGTTGGCTGAATGGCATCAATATTGAAGTCTGGTTATATCAGATAATCACAAAAAAACACAAATCAACCAAAATATATAATCAATCCGTTAGATCAAAGCGCTGACGTCGCAATGTTTACGAGATTAGTGATTCATTCATCTTTTGGGTCCGAATCGTAGCGCATTTGTAAAATAAAAATAGTTGTTGCCAGAGTGCAGTTTTTGCAGTTTTTTTGCAGGATTAGTTTGATACTTTTACTTAATTTATAGTAAAGTTATTGGGAAATAAATTTATTTGATGGGCAATTGCGGATTAATCTTAAACCAGTTGTAATTGCCAAATTAACAAATTTTTAATTGAAATTTTGCAAGATACTTTTGCGATAAATATGTCAATCTGGCTATGCTGCAATAATGATCGAAAGAGGTTGGGAAAGATTGTTTGCAGTCGTTGCTTAGGCTAGAAATGTACATTTTTCTATCTCCTCGTTGGTTAAAATTAAAAAATCACTTTATTAAATTACTGATTTAAATCGTGATGTATACATCAAATGATTTCAATTGGTCGAACCCTGGTTATTACTAAACATTGTCGAATATCCTCTTATTATCAATTTGAATTTTAGGTAACCGACATGCGAGAAAAGAATCTCGACCTAATGAGACAAGATATAGTGGGGGTACTCAAAAACAGTTCAATGGCCTTCGTAAGGGAATTGGTAGGAGTCGATCCGGTTGCCGTTTTTCGATGGGCAATCGTTAGGGCGTTTTTCAGGGCGCAGTTCGCTTTTAGAGAGGCGGGAAAACGACATAGGCAAGGCAGAGTAGACGGCAATCGCAATAATATTCAGCAGCGCTACAGAGGAGGACACGTGCCAAATGATAATATTATAAGGTAAGTTCTTTAACGTAATATGAAGTAATTAATAGTCCAAGTGGAGACTGCAGTTACTTCCTTTATACAAGGGAGGTTCCGTGTGGTAAATTACTAATTGATGATATATTTCCACTATAAACTAGAGCCTTTCTTGTATAGTAAAATTTGCAATCCCACTTGACCAATTAAAATATTTGTGTGGTACTAAAACAGGTCCGTAATTTGGTTACATAATAAAAATCGTTTAACGTCCTAGAGGATCAAGTTAAACGTTCGCAATGCAAGTTACCGTAACGCTTTAGGTACTAATGAATAACTATGTTGTGAAGTCCAGACTTCTGTGCTTAAACTGCTTTATTATGTAGCAACATGCATCTTATACATCGAGTCCTGTCCGGAAATTCGCAGGCTAATCGTCGACTAAAGAGGAGTTGCGTTGTAAAGCGCCGTCTACACAAGGTTTTACCTGACGTCTTAGGTCTTCAAGTAAGACTCTCAGGCAAAATGGTTATAAAGCCCGGTCTACACACACACAGTGTAGTCATATTTCGGATCAGTTTTCTAAGGTCGTTATGGAGGAAACATTGTTTTTAGGTTTTTATTCTCTGTATCAAGACAGATTCGTAATAAGACGGACGTCTTGCCTGAACCAGTAAAACGTCAGGTAAAACATTATGTTAGACGCTGTCCAAATGTTTTAACTGATACGTCTTACTTGAACAAGTAAAACGTCAGGTAAAACCTTGTGTGTGGACGGCGCTTAACGGATCGTGGTTTGGCCATCGTTCATTGATGTAACTTGCAGGCTTTTAAGGAAGACTTGGTACGAGGTTACAATAGGTTTTTGTTTATAAAGCTTGTCGGGTAGTAGTATATCATATTAATACAGGGTGTTATGGAAGTGACTTATTATATACAACGTGTCCAAGATAAGGAGGGCAAGTACAGGGATCTCGGAAGCCGTAAGAGATACGAAGTCGGTTAAATGGAAGTAAAGTTGCGCATTTTCGTGCCTTGTAATATGCCGTTTAGAAAGTTTTAAAATTCCGAGTTATTTGTGGTTTATTATTAAATTATTTGTTATTTATTGAACTAGTCCAACATAAGTAAAAAATTTAGAGCTTACTTATGAGATATTATTTATAAAATTAGGAGAAATACAGGACCGTATCCCAAAATTTCGGGATGTTGTTCAAAAAACCCTCGAAACGACATTAAACCACAATGTGTCATACATCGTTGCATTCGGGAGAAAAAAAGCTCTGAAATTCCAATATCAGGAAAACAGGACCGTATTTAAAAAAAAGTCGATAAGCAGCCTTATGTCAATCCCGAAAAACTACGTGGTAGATACTGATGTCGACAATCGAATAGAGCAGATGAACATAACCAATAGTAATATCAATAATATTTATTATAAATTGTTTCACAACAACAAAAAAATGGTTAATACTAAACTGGTAAATTTAACATCTTATTTAGAAATATCAGGAATACCTTTACGTTTAAAAGTCGTATACAACAAGTGGCTCGCGCGACGCATATGATAACATACTGCTGCTGCGTTGCTTTTGAGCAACGTTTTGCAACGGCCTACGTCGTGGTTGCGTTATGATCTGGCACCACTGCTCGCCTACTGACCTATATACACTTGTTACCTGAAAGCAGAAGAGTATCGTGCGGTAACACTTGGGATTGACGGATTTAGACATTTGATTTAAAAAGAAAAGTATGTAGAGGCTTTCGCTAGGAAACTCATCCATTTAAATAGAATAAGCCATTTCCATACCACTCTGTGAACATGGAAAATAATTGCCTTATCATCTTGATGATGATACTACAACAAGGAATAAACAAATAATGCTAAACAGATATTCTTTTGGACTATATGCCTCGTCGAGCGCTGAACCAACAGAAATAACCTTTAATAATTTATGGTATTTTTCAAATTTTTTCAAGAAACTGAATTAAAAAATTTAGAGGCAATACAAAGCTTACATGATTATTCTGTGCTTGCTTAAATTGATCAAAATTGCAATGTCTTTGGTGTAGCTAATGTTTTCATGTTGCTATATTGTAAAGACGATTAATTACTTGAAAATTATTTTATTAAAGGCCGTATTACAGTCGGGAATTTTTATGGCGCCAGCAGTGGCAATTATACTTCAAGGATTCAGGCGCAGTACACCGTTCTCCGTACTACAGTCAGAAATTCTACTCTTCTGACAATTAAAATGACACGGATTCATGCGCAGTACACTGTTCCCGATCAGCTGTCTGTCATTACCAGAAATGGGGCAGGCGCCATTTTAATTGCCCTTGCCGGCGCAATTGGATAGACATGGATTATTCTGTTATTTTTAACTGTTTATTATTTGGCCGAACCAGGTATGAACAGGTAATGGTCATTTAAACCCACTGGTACTTAAATTAGCAGTTTACATTCTTTATTAAACTTATGGACTGCTAATTCAGCAACTTTTTGCACCTCCTATTTGTAAATAGCAGTAGCTGCTTTAACTGGTAATCAAAACGAACAGGTTTGCACATCTCTAATTCTGGGGATATTTTAGGGATTTCGACAGTACCCACTGCTGTTCTGACCGTTGACAATGCTCCAGCTGATCGAAAACGGTTTACTGCGCATTAATACGTGCCATTATAATTGCCGGCGCAAGAGAAAAAATTGCCTAGTCTAATACGGCCTTAAGAAACTTCCTGTTGTACTAAATATTGTGAATGCAATTTTAAAAATAGTTTTACAATTCTAGAGTGTTTTTACTCTTTATCTTTTAAAGCGCATTGTTCATTTATTGCTATTTTTAGTAAGAAAATATTTAACAATACACATGAGGAAAATAATAAGTTTATTCTATTCACGTATTCCGAGAAAGATGCCAAATCTACTTGATTTTAAAAATATGATATTTGCTGTCGTAACGTGATGTTTCTATAAATAAAACGTCACTTTGTGATGGCAGGGTCGCTCTTTGGTACTATTATTTGCATTTGTGGGTAAATATGCTATTTCAACAATTTGTAATTCTGTAGCCATCTGGTGACAGTTTCCGCTGTGAACCTCACAATTAACAGAATTGCGTAAGTCCCATGAACGGTTTTCGTTTACATTATTGACGTTCTTACATTTTTTTCTAGTTTCATGTTACCATTTGTTACCCCCGCCTCCCCCCTATTTGAGAGATTACTTGCTAGTAAATTATTTGATTTCATTCTGTACAACAAAATCAACAAAGTTAATTTATCGAGGTTAAAAAATAACGAACTGATAAAAACTATGGCATTGTGCAAAATAAATGTGCAGAATTTCACCAGTATCAACCTGAATTAATTAACATTGATTTTTGACCCTCGAGCTACTAAGGTAAATAACTAAACACGATTTTTGAATAGATTGTATGCTTGTTCTTATCCAAAAGTAAAAATAACGTTGATTTCTTGCCTTCTGTACATATTATAATAATATCCATAATATGTCTACAGCATATGGGGAAAAAATTTATTGTTCGATGTAGGTAAACTTTGACTTCACCATAAGTTTTTGCTACAATAAAGACCAAAAATTACATTGGGCGCATTCAGCAGAACCCATCGATTTGTAAACGATTAGTAATCATCTGCTGAATGCACTAAGACAAATCGATGGGAAATCGGACTCCATTTTTTCCATCGAATTTAAAAAGCGATTTATGTCGGATTTGCTTATCAGGTTGATGAGTAAAATGTATAAGAAATGACGAAAGAAGTGAATTATAATTATAAAAACATATTATACACGAACTCCGCATTTCGTAGAGAAAAAGACATAATATTTGATGAAAATATTTAGAAGGGATTCTAACCAAACAACAAACTGCATTCAGCAGAACTACAAATCGATGCGCATCGTGACGTCACCCATTAAAAATCGCTTATAAATCGACGGGTTCTGCTATTAAATAATGGTACCATGCGGCTTTTGTTAACTGTCAAAATAGATAGAAAACAAAAACTATCATAAGTGAATCAAATTTGGTATGTGGGCATAAAATTACTATACAAACATCTTTTCCAAATAATAGTATATTAAGATACAAGTTTCATTTGACATTATCTGAGAGCACGTGTTTAATTTAGAACACGACCCGCGAATCGGGGAGTTTTCTAAAATGCAAGTGCTCTAATTGTCTTATGAACCGTGTATTTTATAATACTTTTTCTATTTGGGTCTTTAAAGTCTGAAAAACTTAAAAAAATATAGTAGATTTTTTCCATTTGAATTAATATTTTCTTTTTGGGTTGGCAATACTTTTACAATTTAATAAAATGTTACAAGTATCAAATATGCCATGATAGAAACAATTGAACACAACAAATGTTCTTCCCATCCGTCATAATTAAAAAGAAATATATTATTAAAGTTAATAAAAATGAGTCAGGAAGAAAGTTGTACACCGTCAGAAATACGAGAAATTGCAGAAAATAATTTAGAAAAACTTTTAAAAAGAATATGCAAAACTTTGAGTCATGGTGCGAGCGGAACAAAGTTCAAAATATTGAACAAAACAATACTATTGAACAAAATATTGTGTCGACACAGAATCTGACAGGAATAACAATTAATGCCCAGGAAATGTCTGCACTAACTATAAATATGTATATATAAAGTAATATGTATAATACTGTATTGAATTAAAAATAAAAATAGTACGGACACCATGTATGTTATATATTTCCGAGTATAGGTATTTCGGATAAATATCTAGTAAAAATGATCTATTTGTAAGGTTAAAGGTTAGTATTTTAAAGTTTTCTATAAAAAATTTCTGTCGAATCCATAATGCCTAGAAAACTAATTTCAACGAAATCGAAGTGGGCCTAAAATTCGAACCCTACTTGTTGCCAACATGAAAAAAATAAAATTTCAGTTTCATAAAGTGGCAAGTTATTCAATTTTTTTGCATTTCATATTATATTATCATTATGAAACCCAAATAGAAAATTTTTTTTAAATGCCATTTTTTGATGTTTTGTGGAGAAAATGTCAAATTTGACAGTTAACAAAAGCCGCATAGTCGCATTTAATTATGTCCGTTTTGGTCTTTATTGAGGCAAAAACTTATGGTAAATTTAAATTTTACCTATTCGAGAAATACATTTATTCCTCTTGGTTCCAACCTTAAGGCTGACACTTCTTTTGGAGTTTGTCTCTTAATAGTATCATATTTATTATTATTTTCTTATATGAAATCATATGCTTATTAGCATTTAGTCTCGACCATTTAGTTAGTATATCAGTTCTTTCAGTTTACCTTGAATTATTGTTACCTGGAATGTTTGAATGTTGATTAGGTTTTAAAATTAAGTTACGGCTTGCAAATTACTATTGCATATATTCTCCGGCTTCGACTAGTCTTATTTCAACTCCACATCTTTGGGATTGAACTGAGACCTTTATTGATTTATCTTTGGGATCTACAAACTACTCTCAAAATGGACGATACCATTTTTTACAAAATTTGTAATCGAAATGCCTTTTGTTTATTCATGTCGCCCCATATGCATGAAATATTGATTCTCAATGTGGTATGCATGGCTGCTTTGATACTAACTCGGGTGTGAAATAATTATCAACTATTATACCGACTTGACATATTTGTACGCGGGTTTCAATGTCGTATGAACTTATCAACAGACAGTTAAAATAAATTGATCATATTCTTTTACTTGTTATTGAATGTGCTGTTTTTATACGTGTGTAGATATTTTTAGTTGTCGAGTGTTATAAGGAACAAACGGTTTATTTCTTGCGATTTTTATTTTTTACATTTTAAATCTGTTTTTTTTTTGTACATAGGTTTAATAATTTTTGTCATCTATTTATTACAGCGATAAAGTGAAACAAAATGACCCTGTTACAAATTATTGTTATGGTCTTGTTGAGGTATTTGAAAGTTTTAAAAATGTTATGTACTTGATTCTAATACAGGGTTTTTGACTTAAAACTCCGCGGGCCTATATCTCGAAAACGAATGGATATATTTTGATTTCGTAAAAAGCCGTGGGTAGGTTGGATCAATTAGAGTTTTTTAAAGATAACATGGATGCGACGCTTACGCCGCTTTTGAAATGTAACGTCGGTTTAAATAAAACCGAGTTAAAAGTTTTGAGGTGTTTAACAGTCATAATCCTTAACAGGAAAAATTCATTAAATGTCTAAAGCTATTCGGAACGTACCAGAGAATAGCTTTAGACATTAAATTTTTCATGTTATAGGATTATGACTGTTAAACACTTCGAAACGTTTAACTCGCTTTTATTAAAAATTAGTTTTTCTTTTAAACCGACGATAAATCGATTGCTGGAACTTCGAAAGTAAGTACATTTGAAAGTCCTATAAATTTTACCCTAATTCGATTACTTTATTTGTTTTTAAGTAACACAATTTTTTTTAAAACTAACCCTTAATTTCTATTAATTTGTATTAATAGGTACCTGTATCTCGTAAAAGTAAATACTTTACCTTCCTTAAGGTAAGTGAATGTGAATTATGACTGTGGATTCATTGAATTTGTGACGTCATTTATAAGAATTGATATTTTAGGAAATAAATAAAAGTTACCCCGTACTTTCGAAGTCCCTGCAATCGATTTATATTTCTGAAGCGCCCAATGCTTGGAAGGCGTCGCATTGATGTTGCCTTGCAAAATCAAAATATATTCGTTTTCGAGATATACTTAGGCCCCCGGAGTTTTAAGTACAAAACCCTGTATATATCGAGCAATAGCAGACATTTTTATACAGGATTGCCCAGAAGTCCGGAATAAAATTAATATAGCCTTAACCTCTAATTTTTGGAGAAAACGCTCGGACACGTCAATTTAGTTTTATATATGCTCACATTTTGAGGTTATTTATTTGTTTCTTTATAGACATTTTAAATAGAAACATACAGCTTGTGATACATCATTTGAAAGCTAATATCTCGTACAGTATGCTCATAAATTTAAGCGCGATTCTGTCAAGCTATTTCAAAATGGCGACTGTTAAAAGTTTTTACAAAATCTATATTTAAATAAGCAGAAATGATAAATCATTGATTTTTTTTTTATCTTTCAAGGTAAGAAATCTTCATTGTTTCACGTTCTGACATTTTGTGACATTGTGAACTTGTAAAATTAATTTAGGTATTTCCAAAGTATTATTTTACAATTTTCTAAACAAAATTGGTTTTGTCGGAGCGTATATAGTAGCGTAGTCTTGATATTGTTATTGATAGGTAAAAAAACCATCAATGATTTATATTTCCGCTTATTTAAATAGAGATTTTTAAAAAACTTTTAACAGTCGCCATTTTGAAATAGCTTGACAGAATCGCGCTAAAATTTATGAGCATAATGTACGAGATATTAGCTTTCAAATGATGTCAAGCTGTATGTTTCTATTGAAAAAAAGATCGATGTCGTCATATCTTTGACGAATGTATATAAAAAACAAACGAATAACGTTAAAATATGAGCGTATATAAAACTAAATTGACGTGTCCGAGCGTTTTCCCCAGAAGTTACAGGTTAAGGTTATATTAATTTTATTCCGGACTTCTGGGCAACCCAGTATATATATTGTGTATTTCTATTGATCCGTAGATACAGGATCCAATAGTATCTCATTACTGTGGATAAAAAGTAAAACACTCATCCAAAAAATGGATTAAAAAACAATTATTCCCTATTTTATATTTATGAAAACTTACAGAGTTCCCAATAAGTTTTATAAAAACTCGTCTGATATAATTTACCCATTCCCATTCCTTTTAACCGTTTTTATTATAAATATGTTTTTATGCATAAAAGTTTCTCCAGACCATGGTGTAAAATTAACAGTCTTTATACGTAAAATATAATTTTTTAATTTTTCAATCGGCGGGGTATTTGGTCAAACTGGCCAGGTTTGTTTTAGTGGAGGTATCTTTAAATTTGCTAACGTTCTAACCATTATTTTAAAGATAACCTAGATTTTTTTCATAACTTTTATTTTTGCGCCTCTTAGCAAACAACGACACACCATATCGACGTTTAACCGATCAGGTGACGAATCTCCATCGAATCGATTATCCTGGCCGCAGTTTTATCAACGAAATAGATCGGGTAGTTCATCCACAACGAAAAACAACGATGACGAACGGAGGCGCAGAGATTCATCAAATTCTCAAGGCGCTTCGGCTTTGGAAAGAGTGCTTTGTCCAGATGAAGCTAGGGTTATCCATCGAGCCAATCAGATTGTGATGTATGATTTTTTTTTGTTTTTGGGCTGGGATCGGTGTCGGTCTGCCAGGTGGCGGTGGTTGTTGGCGTCTCTTGATATGGTGGTGGTTTAGCGTCGTTTTTGTTGTTCAGGTTTTAAATACTGTCGGGTTTTCTGTTAGGAATGATAAATATCTGAAAATGTGTTTTTGTTGTCCCACTTGGAATTGGACCCACAATTTCTGGGTTTCCCGGAAAACAAAATGGATTCAAGTGTGGATGGCGCTACCACATTGTCAGTTATTATTTAAAATCATTTTGTAAACGTTTTTATATGTATGTTAAAGTTTAATACAGGGTGTTTGCATAATGGCATCAGGTTACTTGGAGAGGTGACTTTACATGTGATTCCATTTGAAAGACTGATTTTACTGCTAACAAAATCTCCAGTTTTTTTCGACTCGAAAAAAGGGTACCTGGTTTATTAGGTATTCTTTTGTCTTTCAAATGGCATGGCCTTTTTTCCAATAACTGTCGAAACAAAAAAGATATGTCAAAAATTAAATTTTAATTTCAGGTAAAGTGACCTTTGGTGGCACAGTAGAGAAAAATTGTTACAGCAGAATGATAGATGTCGTTAAGCATAGTCCCTGTGTAAAATAACAACTTGATAGTTTAAAAACTAACCGCAAGATATTGCAAATAAAAAAGAAAAATGTTAAATTTCGACAGGCACTCGAAAAGTATTCAGTTTTTGACTTCCCGTTATATGACTTACTACCTTTATTTTAATATGCAGAATCACCTCTTCAAATATCGTGATGCATTATCCAAACACCCTGTATATTAAAAAATATAATTTGCTCTCATGTTTTATGAAGGATCACCTTGTATATTCATGGATTTTTGAATTATAAAAATTCGAAACTTAGGATTTATGGCACCTTTACAGTCCCATAGTATATTTTAGAAAAAAATAACAGTTTTACATTCTCAGTCCAACACTTCGCTGTACTTTTAACAGACAGATTGACATATGTATGTATTTGTGAATGTAGTTTAATACAAGCATTATATATCCACCGACCTATATCTATGGATAGGTAAACTCTAAAGGCAACAGTGGCCTCGCGCATTTAAACAAAGCTGATCGTCAGATGCCATGCACAATGCCGACTGATAAACTATTTACCTTGATCGACGAACAAGACCATACTTCGATCTTAACGAAAATGATTACACGGCAATATTTTGGCACATCAAGACGTTCTTTACTGGGAAATAACCAATCTATTTCCTCGCACCACTTTTAGAATTAATTTTGATATCTATTGTCCACGTATCCATAGATTATTAATATCGTTACATCCCTACGACTGATTTCGGTTCTGGACGGTCACGTCGTTGGTTGGCAACCAAACCGGGACCAATACGGCGGGGTTGCCTATATGACGGGGACAACATTGTACGCAAGACAACCGACGAGCACTCTTTAACGGTAAACCGTGCGCATCAACCCATTTTTCACTCGTAGAATTTAAGTTTTTACTGCGCATCCCATAAGTTGTACGTATACATAGTCATAGGTCGGTAAAAATACCCCAGTTAAATTTTCTGATGAAATGAAGGTTATGGAAATAGATTTTTTGACCGTACGTTGTATCGAGGGTACATTCCTCAATTTTGCTTGTTAATACTGCTAATTTTGTTAACCAGCATGTGATGTGTGCACGATCAGTTCCTTTCTTTCAAATTATAATGTTAAACCCCATATGGCACCTCACATCTTTCTTTCCCAATAGGAAGAACAAATCGTTTAGACCACGCGAGCGAGGCAAGAAAGGACTGAAGAATCTCCAATCCGTCAAGACTCTGGCGGGTAGAACTGGTATTACTGCCTCGAACCAGGGCCAAATAGGTAAAGCCAGGAAGCAACCGATGACCGTCGCGGCCCAATTCCAGCAGAGCTTACATTCCCTGATGGATACGTTGAATCAGGCCAATCCGTTTTTTATTAGATGTATCAAATCAAATAGCAACAAAATTCCGAATACTTTTGATGCTGAGACTGTTCAACGGCAATTGAGGTAAGTTTTAAAGCAGCGTGGACACTATTCAGGATTCTTTTCCTTTATCGTCGCATTTTTACATGCCATTTTGTTTTGTGTACGAATAGAGACACAATATTCTGGGATCGTAAAGTACTTTATCTGTTGTATTTTTTTTTTAGGTATACAGGTATGTTAGAAACCGTAAGAATAAGGCAAGCTGGTTTTAACGTTCGACTGTCCTATGATGAATTTATTCAGCTCTATAGAATATTGCTTCCCAAAGGATTGTTGAGTTCGCAATCTGACGTGAGAGATTTTTTGGCAACACTAAATTTAAACAGGGACAATTATCAGTTGGGAAGCACCAAAGTGTTTATGAGGGAATCGGAAAAACACAAACTCGACTGTAAGCTGCATCAACAGATTATGGCTGGCATCGTAACGCTGCAGAGATGGTTCAGATCGTGTCTCGAGAGGAGGAAATTTTTAAAAATGAGGGTAATTATATGTAATTTTATATTAACATTAAAACAGTTTTTCGAGCGAAAAAAGAACATTAAGAAATTCATAATTAGCAAATACTCTAAAGGCAAAAAAAATATTTTTATTTGGGAACATGTGTTCACTTGACAAGTATTTTAACCTGTATAGAATAAGATAATATCCGAACATATGATAAGCATATAATGTGTTGCAATGTTGCCTAAACTACTGCGGAATCATTTCAATTTGAAAATTAAGAAAAATAACGTACTTATCAGTTTTGTATTATTTTTTGACAGATTTTTACAATTATTATTTTTTTTAGGCTGCCGTAATACTATTACAATCGTACTGTCGAATGTTTTTGGTTCAAAAGACCGTTAGACAACTGATGGCGGTAATCAAGATACAAAAAGTTTGGAGGGGCTACAAGTGTAGAAAATGGATAAAAATGTTAAAATCCGGTTTACTTATGTTCCAAGCGTGTTGCAAAGGCTTCAAGGTTAGGCAAATGATTGCTATGGGACAGTTTAACAAAAAAGCTCAGGTAAGAGCATGTTTTATTCATTTTGTTTGCAGAAATGTATCGGACATAGATATCGAAATTTTTTAGAACTTACTAAAATTTAAAAAAAATTAGAAAGCATTTTCTATAAAACTCGTTAAAAATAATCTTTTATATCTGTATATTGTGCCATTTTGTGCGATCATAGAGCTGTTGTTCTTTGTACCATTAGTTATATAATTATATTTTAGGTGGTAAAAATGCTTCCGGTTCACATTCAAGTTAAAAAAGTCAGTTCAGATGAGGCGTTTGTCAGTAAAGAATCTAGTCAAGAGGAATTAAGAGTCGATCCTGCGGAGAGGAAATTTTTGGATTCAGACGAGTAAGTTCCTTCAATTCCACATTAAAACGGTCCCTGCGTTTTTCTCGTTAGAGATAAATTGTGTTTTATTAAAATTATTGAAAGCGGCGCCAAAATTTAGTATTCATAGCCTAATCAAAAAAATGACGACGTGGAAAAATGTCAGTGCCGTACCAATTTTTTGTTGTAAAATGTTGTATATGTGGGGTCCCAAAATTTTCAATGTCCTTCCAGATATATTTATGGTACTTTCTTTTTGATAAATAAATATTATTATTACATTTTAAAATACATTTTTATTTATTATATTTTTTCTGTAGGAGTAGCGGTATTCAAGAAGACGATTCGGAAAATACAAACCCAAATAAGTTGTTATTAAGGTCAACGGTTTCACTGCCTATGGTTTCACCAACACATCCTTTTTATTATTCTTCCTATCTTAACAATGCCACTAATAACAATAGGTAAGCCAATAATTCTTTATCGATAAATAAAAACGCACCTTGTATCGTTGCCTTTTGGTATTTTTAGTGTCTAAACTAAAATTGGAGTTCAGTGTTCGTCGGTCTATCGCAGCTCTTTTCAGATATTGTCCGACTGTAAGAAAACATCCCGAAAGTTCAAAAAGTTCAATTCGGAATTTCAGGGATAGTCAATAGACAACTCCTCTTTCGGCCAATTAATTAAAATATATCTTATTTATTAGTGACGATTATTTCAATTTATTACAGGTCAGAAGAGCTACAAATCGAACAGAGAAGAAAAATCAAATCCCATCAGACCATAGACTATTCAGACCTCGAATACTCCCCTCAAAGAAAAGGCAGCGGCGAATCTCTGGACTCGCAAAAAAGTTACGAATCGCAGCAAAGCACCGATTCTCATTTAGGCAACACCATCAGGGAAGTGATTCGGCCCGAAACGACGTCACTGGGAAAGCAGTGGTCGAGCACGAGTACGACCAGCGAAACTTTCTCCGAGCCAGGGGCAACTCAGTCCGCTCCGCCTCACGTTTCCGAAAAGTTCAGCAAGTTCCAGTCGTCTGAGGAGGAGCAAAGTCCGTCGAAACCTCAGCTTACGAGAACTCAGGCTGTGAATTGGGCTGCGCCTTCGGTTAGACGGGACTCACGGTATGTATACTAGCAATAACTAGACTGATTTGATTTATGTTAAGAAAACAGTACGTTTATGTTGACAATTACTCAAGTTCTCTACAAAATATTACTTACGGTGTTCCTCAGGGATCAATTTTAGGACTTACTTTATTTCTTGTTATACAACGTGTCCAAGGAGGTGGGAACTTTTTATTATGCATTTTATGAAAAAAAATATCTCCCTAAATAGCTCTGATTGGCAAGAAACTAAGACTTGCGAAGAACAAATGTATTATATTATACAGGGTTCTCAAAAAGTACAAGAATATAAGAAGGTCCAAAGGGAACTACCCCTATTTTAATTTTTGAGCAAAACGACAAATACGAAATTTGAATGAAATATTATTATTTAAAAAAAATTTAAAGCAAAGAATAATTAATATATTTTTTGTAGTTTATATTAATTAGTTCGTTGGGAATTAAATGAATATCATCAGTAATTAACTTTTCCTAATTATTATTATTATTATTAGGTATGTCAACGAAAGTATGAGAGGAAGTCTTGCGAGGAATTTCCCGAGGAGACCGAGCAAGGGTTTCGAGGATCGACCTGATGTTTATCCGTTCGACAATACGCCAAATAAGTTGGAGGAGATCCTAGGACGACCTGAAGCGCCAGTAAGAAGTATACGCAAGTCAAAAAGGGGCCACGTTAAAAGTTTAGGGGAAGAGGTCAGTAAGGTAGTGTTCAAAATTTACAAATCCTACATAATTACAATTTTTGTAACTTTGCTTCCCTGTAAAGGTTGGTATTGTTATACCGGATATTTCCTCCTCTCATTCAGCTGTTTATTATGTTGTGTTCCCTTTTTTCATTATAAAAGTTTATTCACTTATATTCGGTTTAAACTTTATTCATAAAATTATTCCTTAACGTAGAACCTCATTTCTAAATCTATTCTTATCATTGTAACTACATAATTAGTATTTATAATGATACAACACATTTCAAAACATTTTTTTACTTACTACTTCTATTTTGTAGGTTACCGACTCTGGAAGCATAGACAAAGGAGTATTACTAGGTACGATAGATGAAAGAAAGGTGCATCCCGATTTCAGTAGAGTCTCGGCTACGTTCGTTACGCAAGAGGGCTCGAACAAACAATCCCTAACTCCCAAACGACAACGGCAGAATCTCCCGCAGTTAGATTTACGACGAAGAAACAGCGATCCCGCAACCAAAGTACTTATAAACGAGCATACGGGTAGCATAGAGACCAGTCCGGCGATTAAAGGAAACGACAAGTGGGGCGATATTAACACTTTATCCCTTGCCGGTCACACGTTCAGGAAAATCTCGAGGATATCCAAAGACGACTGCTGTTCCTTCTGCAAAGAGAAGTTGGATATGTTTTACACCCAAGGTTACAAGTGTACGACGTGCAAGAAACTCTTTCACACGAAATGTATTCAGAATAAAAGCGTGTTTGAAATGCCTTGCGAGAATCAACGATCGGGCGGCGAACCGGGAAAATACGGTCGAAGGAAACATAGAAAACATTCGAGAACGCCTTACGATATTCATAAATCTGACGAAGCGAAGTTTAATCTCACAGGAACGTCGGAATTTACCGATAGAACTGATCAAATTATCACCGGAGCGGAAGAGCTGACTTTAATGCAAGAATTTATAGCGGAAAAAATAATGAAAATAGAGAACGACGGAGGGAAATCTAGCGAGGTTGACAAGGTGTTCAAACAGGCTCTAAGGGAGTTTAAAGACAACTTAGTGCAGATGTACAGTGCCGTAACGAAACACAATGGCATTGAGGCGTGCAATATTAGATATAAGGACCTTATTAGTGTTTTTAATCAAGCTATGGAAACCGTGTGTCAACGAGAGCTCAAGAAAAACGATACCAAGGATTTTCCGATAACTTTAGGTGTAAATGCGTTTAGGTAAGTTAAATTTTTAAATAACTGAATTTAAATATGTCACTCAAAGAATTATGTCCAAGCGATATTCACGAAATTTTGGTACAATAATATAATATGGAGAGAGGGGACACAGTTAGGCATATTTTTTACATTTACCTCTCTCACTCTTTTGAAGGGGGGAGTAACGTTGGAATTTTAAATTGGATTATGTACTTTGGTTTTGTTTGGAGTATAAAAAATCACTTATGTGTAATTACTATACTCCATAACGACTTACTGACTGACTTACCTGGTTGTAAATAAAAATAATACCCTTCCTTCTATTTTCTAACGCTAATTATTATATACTGTGTATGAAACTTTATAGTTTATGATTTTTTAATTATATTAATACCTAAAAGCAACAAATTTAAATTAATCTTAACTTTGAATGAATACATCATTCCAAGAAAAAATTAAAACTCATAACCTAACTTCAATACAGTGTGTTATGGAAATGACTTATTATATTTAAAGCGGCAAATCCTGAGATGAAAATAAATTGAAGAAAAATAACGTTAAATGGCGCTTTGAATTGTTGTACGAAATATACACTTTATATGAAATCTGAAAATTTACGTGGCGCTACTGAGGACGTTCGCAAACAATAGTTTATTGAGGCGGTGTTGTCATATATTGCAACACAGAATTGTAAACGCACGTGTTCAGTTTTTGACAACAAGACGTCTTTGACCCGCGTTATCACTTCTTTTTCAAACTTTTTAGAAAAAAAAATACTACAATTTTAAGGTACATACTCTCTTACCTTCGATCTTATAATCCGTTTTATAATTAAATTCCATAAAAAAATAAAACACAAAAAGTATGTTTTGCAATAGAACCAACAATAGGTAATATCACACAAATTTGAAATCACATCACAATATTTCGTATTATGAATTATTTCACAGCAGAAAAAAAATCTACTAACAAAACGTTTAAAATTCGTATACGTGGAACCCTCGAGAGCGCCAATCCACCCACGAGTCTCGAAACATACTGAAGCAACGATACTTAAACGATAGTCGCGCGCGGCAGGTATCCAAGCAAGGACGAAACATGCGGTGTGATCTGACAACACTGTTAGTATACTCTAGTGACCCACATTGTTGCTAAGTGAATGCAGACGGAACGGGGCGACAGTATGTGGGTAAAAAGGGTTTTTACCTTAGTATTTAGATATTCGATTAAAAAAAGAGTATGTAGACTTTCTCTAGGATATCCTAGGAGTCACCCATTTAAATATAATAAGTCATTTCCACAACACCCTGTATATATAAAGATGCAGTTAGATATCGTTAATTTTTTAATTATGATAGTTTTACATGGGATTTGTTTGAAACATTCATATCATTATTACAACAAATATAATTACATAATTGACGTTTCCTTATCCTGCATGGATGTTCTATTCTTGATAATTGTAAAAATCGAAAATAAATCTGTACTTTCTACATTTCTACTTTACCCAAGCAGTTATTATGTTTAATGAGTTGCCTAACCAGTCTTTGTTACTTTTTTTTTTATATGTAACATAAAATAAAGTAAAAGGATCCCCGTAATTAAAGATGAAGACAAATATATGTAATATTTTGAAAGCGTAGTATTGACTGACTAATTATTAAACTTGATTTATTGATAAAATTTACTTATTTTTGTTGTTGTCATAATTTATGATTCATCAGATGATTACCGTTTGAATTTTGTTTATATTTCAGGGGGTTTATGAACGAATTTATGTCGACAAAATCGGAAGAGAAACCCAGCAAAGCCAAAAGGAAAAAGGAGAAAAAACGCAAAGTCGAAAGTTATAAATACAACGGACACACGTTCTTGCAGACAATCATCAATATTCAAACTGCCTGCGAAATATGCAATTCATTCTTCATGTGGCCAATAGAAAGGGGTCTGGTTTGCCAAAGTTGTAAGCTCACATGCCATAAAAAATGTTATGGCAATTCCGGTCTGTGCCAAAAAGAGCCGGGAACGCCTGGTGATAAAAATATCTTCGGAGTAGCCCTGGTAACGCTCGTCACCGAAGAACACAAAATTCCATTAGTTATAGAAAAACTTATTTATACAATAGAAGTGAAAGGGTTGTATACGGAAGGGATCTATAGGAAGTCGGGAGTGAGTTCGAAGATAAAGGAGCTGAAGGCGAGAATGGATGAGAATCCGGATACTTGCGAGTTCGAGAAGTATCAGGTTCATGTTTTGGCGTCAGTTTTAAAGGTACAGTTTTTTAATTTTTAATTGGTTTCCTAAGCTGTAGTTTCCATCGTTCGTTATGTTGTCTTTTTTCCCTTTTGGGGAGGCCGTTTAAACCGGGGATACTTTGGCCAGGGTTCCTTTGTTGCCTTACAATTTATATTTACTTAGGCATTTGATACAGCATAACATTTAATTAAAATATATGTTTAAAACGAGAATAAGGGGTACTAATTTATTTTCGGTTTTAACATTATATGTAATATAAACATGTATTTATTATATCAAACCAGAAGTTAAAATCTTTGAAATACCCTGTATAAAAAATGTTTAGTATTATTTCTCAAATTTTGCAAACTAACTGTATTAGTACAAAGTAAGGTCAAATGGGTATCATTTAACTGGTTAGCAAAATATTCTTATTTTCGCCAACAGAAAAATGTAATCGGTCAGCCAAAATGGCTAGTTGGTCAGTAACTTATGGACAGCAAACATTTCTGAATCGGTCAGTAATTAATGTCATACTAGAGTGCTCTAAATTATTTTGGTACGCAAAATCAGCTGCTATTAGCGATCCACTTTTAATCAGATATTGGTAAGCAATCAGCGGGTAAGCAAAATACTTAATCTTGGCCATCAAAAAAAAAAGCAATAAAACGTGAAATAGTGACAGTGCCCTGGGAAAACAAGTGAAAACCCGCCCCCGCTACACCTTTTGTAGCCGATTTCCTTCTGTATTCGGCAAAAGAAAACACAAGAAAGTTACATAAATTGACAGAGCCCTGGGAAAACAAGTGAAAACCCGCCCCCGCTACCTTTTGGGCCTTGACTGCTACAACGAATGAAAACACATGCACGCAATTAGCTACTCGTATCACGCGACTGCTTTCGCTCCGCCCACAATAACGAACTTTGCCGATTAGTCAAAACAAACGCAATCCAATGATTTATATTGATAACCATTCTTTTAATATGCAAACCTCTGAAGTAAACTGCGTTTAGACATGTTTTTTTCTACTGACCAATTGTAAAATCTTGCTGACCAAGTAAGCATTTCGCAGCTCGACTGTTAATTAAGCGAACACATGATATTACAAGCGCACTGATATCGGTTAAATTGTTGACAGTTTGTAGCATTTTTTGCAGTCCGATTTTTATTTATTGCAAGCAAAATCTTTTTATGCTGAACAAATGATTTAATGGCTATTTTTTGCTGCGAACCAATTTTAATAACGGCAAACCATTTAATTACTTCTCAGGTCAAATTACCTTTGACATGGTTTTTTATTAAAAAAATACTTTAATGAAATTTATCTCGGAGACGGGTATAGGAAATTGTTAACAAAAGTTACTTGAATTTTTGCATAGAATCGGAAATGACCGACAGTGGTAGGTAGTTACGTCAAAATATAATATATTCATTAAAAAGATCGATATATTTCATACCAAGTACCTAAACATCTTTTTCAGTTCCTGAAATCTTTTCATAGGCCACTCACCGCGAATGACCCCAGTATAAGCAGGTTATGCTAGTTATCGAGCTCGACCGCTTTTTTATGTCAGATATTTTATTTTCAGAGCTTCCTCCGAGAAATGCCGGAACCCCTCCTCACTTTCGAGTACTATGAGAACTTTATAACGGCAGCAATATTAGAGAACGAGACTGATAGGATTACAACGTTATATGACATATTGAAGAAACTCCCTTCGCATAACTATGATCTGATGGAACGCCTAGTTTTCCATTTGGCCAGGGTGGCGTTGCACGAAGAAACGAACAGGATGAGTGCCTCCTCGTTAGCTATAGTGTTCGCTCCGTGTGTGTTAAGGACTAATAAGCGTGTACCTGCTCAAGAAAGTTTGCACGATATTAGTAGTCAGACTCAGTGCATCGAGACTATCATTAGGTAAATATTTCGACGTTTAAACACTCTATAGATATGCTTTGGTTTAATTTAAAGGGATTGTAGTTGGATTTTTATTATTTGATCGAATTTATATAGATATAATGGATAATGCATCAGAATACTTGCAGAGGTGATTCTACATGTTAAAATAAAGGTGGTAAGTCATATAACAAAGAGTCGAAGTTTCCTCTTATTTTTAACATCTTGCGGTTAGTTTTTTAAAAATTATCAAGTTGATATTTGGCACAGGGACTACGCTTAACGATTTCTATCATTATCTTATAAAAATGTTTCTGTACTGTACCACCAGAGACCACAGACATTTTATTTTTGGCATATCTTTTTGGTTTTGACAGTTATTAGGAAAAATGATATGTCATTTTAAAGACGAAAGAATACCTAACGAAAAATATACTCTTTATGGTGGTTTAGGCGCAAAACTTGATTTAAGTAGTGAATTTTCAACTTTGTGTTATATTACTTCTGGCCTTTATTTTAACATGTAGGATCACCTCTCCAAGTAGCCTGATGTATTATCTGAACACACTATATATATATTCAAGTAGACTATGGACTTTTTCTGACATTCCAAGCGATGTGTCAGCAGAGGTTGTGTTTTAAAGTTCCAAAGGTGAAATAAAATGCGCCATACTGATAAAAACTGTTCGGAAACTGCTTATTAAACGTTCGTTTCGTATGCCCAGTTGCCCGACGAGTATTTTAATCTTGAAACCGACTTGAAAACATTTAACAATGAATGTGTTGAATATTAAAGTCTATAAAAACATGTTACGCTATAAAACGGTGTATCTCCTTTAATAACAGAGATAATGAAGTAAACCAAAAAAGAAAATGTTGGGGAAAGATGGACCTACCATTTAATGTCAACTGCAATATGTTTCGGTTGCTAATATCCTCCACAGGGTGATGCGAATTTTCGGAAAAAAACATATCATTTTTAGTACACCTAGTATAAATAAAAAAATTATATTTTTATCATGAACAACGAAAACTATGACAACCTACAATGCAAAAAAAATCATTCAAATCGGATCATAAATTCAGACAAAAAATAGCATCAAAAATATGGCAAATTTATGATGATGCGTTAATTTTGTCCAGGAGTTTAGTATTAATATTAAAAGTACTTCAAATCTGTAAGTACAGATTATGCAAAGTTGCAGTTTTGATGCAAATTTGGCCTGATTTGAGGTGTATCATAACACCGTGCCCAGCAGGGGTTCACCAAACGCCTGGACGGCCACATTTCGTCGCAAAAAATTATATATATAATAATGATTATTTTAAGAGATTTTTATACATTTTAAAATTCAACTTTATTAACTTTCAGAAAATATCCAAAATAAAAATGAATTCCATCATTACTAACTTAATTTCCTTTAGGGTGCAACTGAGAAAACTCCGATTAACTCTCGACGACATCGACACGCTGGACACCGCCTGTCAAGCGGCCACCAATCGCCTGTCATCTCTCCGAAGCTCGAAAGTCTTCAGTCCCGACGAGCTGTTACCGAACAGTCAGCCGTCGCAACAGCAAACGGACGACGAGGAGCATCTGCTGGTCGGCCACATCCAGGAGATTCAGAAGGAGAAAGAGCATCTGACCTCTACGTTGCCCACGTTGACTCACGCGACGTCAGACGACGACATGTTGTCGACCGACGGTGATGGCAGTTTGGATGATCTGTCGTGTTTAGGTAATATACGAGTGATACTAGAAAATATTTTTCTGTGAGAATGCTTCAAAAGATTTTATTTTTTTAACAAAATCTACGCTCAGGCTTTAACCCAAGTAGCATTTTTAGACATAAATTGGACACTCATTCTTTGCTGAGAAACGTTTCCAAACATTTTCGATTAAAATTATAAAGTTGTATCAAGACACATATGTTACGAAACTTTTGCGACACATTTTCGAATCCAGTTACTAGAAACACTTAATGACGTGTTTGATTCCAAATATTTTACAAACCATAGTGTCAATACATTAACGACACGCGAAGATTAATATTTTTCGAAACATTTTTAGTTAAAATTGTAAAGTTTTGGTAAGACACAAGATTGCATTGAATTTCCCATAAGAGACTTTTTATATCATCGGTGTACGTTTATTAGCGATAAATAAGCAACTTCTTGATATTATTTATATTTTAGGTGTTATTATTGATCCATTTTCAACCACAGATTGAGGTAAGTGTTTTAGGTGGATTTTTAATGACCATCCGAACAAGTTTGAGGTTATGTTATTATTTAGCGAGATTTAAATTGTTATTTTTCTGTAAAAAAAGCTTACTGTACTGTATTTATCAACATAAAGTATGCCGCTGTTTTTAACAGAAAAATAACAATTAAAATCTCCCTATGCAAACAATAATAACATAACCCCTAATAAGATGGCGATTAAAAATATTCAAAAAACACTAACGTCAATCTGTTTCTGAAAATTAATCAATAATAACATCTAATATAAACATAATATCAGAAAATTGCTTATTTATCCCTTATAAACGTGTACCGATGCTTTACAAAATCTCTTATGGGATTCTAGTTTATTTGGAAAGGTTTTTCCTCTCGTGACGTTAGACTTAGGCTGTCCATACCCAACCTTTGTTTTCTGTGCATACAAGAGAACCCTTTTTTCTGTGGCATTCACCCCTAATAAACCTTTTATTTTTCTGGGCATACGAAACATTATAGAAGCCAAAGACTAGAAATTGTGTGTCGAGTCCATTTTGGACCTGAATAATTTATTGCGTTCTAGCGGCCGTTTTGTGAAATGAATTTTTACTTTGTTAAAATGAGTTTTAATGAAATTCCTGCATCTTTTGAAAAGCCAAAAGTTGTTACATAAGTTCCATTTTCCTAGCTAAGTCGATTTATAAAAGAAATAAATAAAATTTTGAAAATATTTTAATTTTAATTTTTTTGTCAAAGTATATTTTTTTCTGTAAATGCAAATAAATCTAGGGCACGTTAAAAATATAAAGCCAAAATACTAAACTGCATGATAAAATTTACTGCGACAATGATTTTTTGGTTCTTGTGTGCAATAACTAGGTATATGAAATAAAATAATTTATAGGAAATATACTTACTTACTTAACGAATTCATCATGGCGAAATTATTGTTTCATATTGTTTTCTTTTATTTTACAACAGTGAAGGTATCCTAATTGTTTTGCTCATGGTTTAACATAGCCCCGCCCCTTTATACTGTCATTTTTGAATAAACAGAAGTAACAGTTTAGAAATATTTTCGAAACATTTTCGATAAAAGATTCGATTGTGCATCGAAACAGCGAAAGCCACAGCTAGTACCAACCACTTGGAAACACGTGTAAATGTCCCATTTAAAATATATATGTTTCGAAAATATTTCCATTTTTGTTGCCAACAGTTTCCAATTTTGATCGGACACAGAAACGATAGTTACGATGCATTGACCATAATGTGTCTAAAAATGCTACTTGGGAATCTGAAAAACCATACTTGTAAACGACTCGACTCGACATTTATGTGTATTTTTTTTTAATTTGGAAAGATTCTAAATTCGGTTATTTTAATGTTTATTTTCTTCTAGGAACCGACAGAAATAGGCAGAGACCTGTTATAAGGTCAATATCGACGGGAGATTCCAGACAAAACGTTCTTCCCAAGCTCAAAAGGCAATCGTCTTCGGAATCGAGCGGAAAAATGTTGGATGACTGTGAGGATCCGATCATGGTATAATATTATGTAGAAATTAATAGGTATCTCATGTGCCTACCTTTTATTGGGTTCAGTTCGTTTTAAACGTTATAGTATTATACAGGGGGGTACTATAAGAAAATATTAACGGGGTTGATTCTAACTTGAACTAAAATTCGCATTATTAAAACTATTTTTATTTAATTTTGGTTCGCTTAACCATTTTTGCAATGTTCGTAAAGGTATGAGTGATATTTTTCCTCCGTTAGGTACGTTTTGATACATATTATTCAAATTTTTAGAATAGTTTAAATCAAATATGATCAGTATAAAAACTATAAGGAAAGTTAACTTTGAGGCTTACTATCTCGAAAACTTGTTACCGTTATTGGAGCATAGTTATACTGGGTGCCCCAATAGTAAATAGACTCAGTAAAATGGCTCTGTTGTGGTTATCGAGACGAGATCTATGGCTAAAATTAGATGTAGAATCACCCCCTTTAATTTTTTTAAATTTTTAGTACTCGCCCTTTATGAATAATATAAATTATAATAATGACTTTTGTTGAGAATGTTCTATCACCTACACGCCTTTGAGACGTCTTTGGCAATAAGAAAGATCTTTTTGGCGTGAATTGCCTTTAACATTAAAGAACACAGGAAACGACAAAAAATAATGATTAGGTCAGTCGGACGATATTATGGGAATTTCTAAATTTTTCTATATTAGCGGGTTTTGAGCAATAATTTTTTATTATCTGCAAAAATAGTCGGTGGTTAGCCACAGAGACTTGTGAGGGGATGTGGGTTGGACCCCACCAGGCTGAATGAGATCGGATATCTCGTGGGGTACGGTATGCACTCGCCAATCAGTAGGGCATACCGCAATGCGAGAAATCGAGGAGGGTGGATAGCCCTTAGGGGGAAGCAGTGTGTGACCTAGGGCCTTAGTTGTCTGTAGGTCCCCTCGGGGCTCGGGGAGGGCCCTGCAGCGGACAAAGGGAGACAATTGAATTTTTATGCCTTGATGACGTGTAGATGATAGAACATCTTAAAGCGAATGTTTTCGATTATTGTGGCATATATCATAGCCTCTCAATTTTTTGTGATTGTAAAACAGTGTAAATAGAATGTGGATAGGTGTAAATATATCGGCAGACTGTGTATCTTAGCAGATAACTCTATATTTTTAAATTATTGTAATATACTTTTTTTTGTATGTCAAATTCAAATCTATACTTTTTTATCCTTTAAAATAATTAGTTATTCGTAAGTTTATAATATATACCAAAATCCATAGAAACCATGACAGTTAAAAGTTGTATTTTTTTAAAGAAAATTTTAATGTTAGTTATAAATAGTAGATAAAGTTTTTATCGTTTAGAAATATTTGAGTGTTAAATTATTTGGAAAAGTGCCATGACAAAATTTCCGATTTTTCATTAAAAATAGCGCTGTTTTAACAGGTTTACTTTTAGTATTTGTCGCGATTGACATATGACGGTGCTAGTGCAAGTTAAGCTTATTAGGTACAGTGTGGTAAAGTATAAAATATACAGGGTCTCCCAGCGGGAACCAATTCGTATATTTACAACTATACATAGGAAAATATTGACAATTGGACACTATGTTAATGTCGATGGGGGCAACTTGGCAAAATATTTTCAATATGGTCACACTTCTGGATATAGTAAAACTCGGTGTCACCTAAACTCCTGGACAAAATTAACGCAACATCATAAATTTGCCATATTTTTTAAGCTATTTTTTTTCTGAATTTATGATCCGATCTAAATGATTTTTTTGCATTGTAGGTTGGTTCCTTGACAATGTCATAGTTTCGCTGTTTATGATAAAAATTCAATTTTCGATTTATACTGTGTTTACTAAAAATGCTATGTTTTTTTCCAAAAATTCGCGTCACCCTGTGGAGTATATTAGCAACCGAAACGTATTGCAGTTAACATTAAACGGTAGGTCCATCTTTCCTTAACATTTTCTTTTTTGGTTTACTTCATTATCTCTGTTATTAAAGGAGATACACCGTTTTACAGCGGAACAGACTTTAATATTCAACACATTCATTGTTAAATGTTTTCAAGTAGGTTTCCAGATTAAAATACTCGTCGGGCAACTGGGCATACGAAACGAACGTTTAATAAGCAGTTTCCGAACAGTTTTTATCAGTATGGCGAATTTTATTTGACCTATGTAACTTTAAAACACAACATCTGCTGACACATCGCTTGCAATGTCAGAAAAAGTCCATAGTCTACTTGAAAACATTTAACAATGAATGTGTTGGATATAGTCAATAAAAACATGTTACGCTAAAAATCGGTGTATCTCCTTTAATAACGGAGATAATGAAGTAAACCAAAAAAGAAAATATTGGGGAAAGATGGACCTACCGTTTAATGTCAGCAATATGTTTCGGTTGCTAATATACTCCACAGGGTGATGCGACAACTACAATTTGAAATGAAAACCCATAACCAGACGGCATTAAAAAATAGTCCTATGCTAAAGAAATGTATGAAGCTGTCACTTACCATTTGTTTTTCAGCAGCAGAACCGCCATATAAAAATATTAAATAATATTTCGAAAACTACAAATTTTCGGATAAAAAAATAAAACCTTAAATATCTCAAATACGCTTAGACTTAGGTATAGGATATGACATACGAAATCTGCCTACAATCTTGGGTAGAATCCAAAAGTATATAGGGAGTTTCATTTAAAATAAGCAAATTGACACCGACTTGCCACCATATTGAAAATATTTTCTCTGACTTGCCCCCATCAACATTAGCGTACTGTCCAATTTTCAAAACTTTCCTATGTATAGTTTTCCATATGTCGATCGAATTGGTTCCCGGTGAGACACCCACCCTGTATATCTACCCCTCAAAGAAGATATGTTGAAGAATGATGTGCTTGCACGGCCGAATTCCAACAAAAATCGGTAAGAGATCGTTTTAAAAATTACATATTCCGAACTAAATTTCTGTTGTTAGAGCTGCCAATTTCCTGCCCGCCTGAAAGTGATTCTCGATATTTTTTCCATTTTGAAACGCACGTTGTGTTGGCAATACAATACCAAGAAGCATTAAAGTTTTATCAAAGTAAATTATTTTGTGCCTTATGTCGTATTAGAAGCAATCATAGGAGAACTTCGTATTTATAAATACATTCCAAAATATATTGTTGATCTTTTGACTGCAGTAAACCTAATTTTTTTCCCTATTGATTCGAACAAGGAAAAATTTTAAAAAGAATATTAAAATATGACCACCGTCAATCTCTTCTTTCCAAATCATCTATAAGAATTATGGGACTTCTTTAATTTTTCTAATGAACCATAATTTTTCCTAGACGATTGATTAATGCTGGTCCAATTTTTATTTTAAAACCGAAATATCATCGAAGAATTGAATTCTTATGTCCCTTAATGTCGAGGTTTATACCGGCGATTGATAAACTTAATCGTTTAATTTCTCGTTTAAGTGGAAGATCTTTTAAATTACTAAAAGGTTTCAATTCAGAGTTGAAAAAAAAGGTAATCGCCTCATACTTCTCAATTTTTTCTTTCAGCTATTGAGATAGTAAATGTTAAACATTTTTTCTTGATCCGTAAAACTAATTCTCGAAATGTCAATATAATTGAATGTCGTTTGAGTGATCAGTGTGGTTACTAATGTATCTAAGTATATAAAAGTTCGGTATTCTCTTTATTTTAACTGTGTGGTTTCTTGTAAATATGTAAGTATATTAAATAAAGCAATTATTTATCAACAAAAATGTGATTTTCAGGTGCAAAAAGTGCAAGTCTCATTTCAACTTACGTAAATGATCAATCATCATACAGGGTGTCCTTGGATGGGGTTACCTATACCACCAATGGACCTAGTTTTTAATTTCTTTACAAAAAATCGTTCTTTATCAAATTTTTCTTGTAAAAAAATTAAGATTTCTCATTAGAAAATTTAGTTTTTGTATACGGGAGGTCAAAATCTTAAAAATTACAAATTATTTATTTTACCTTAATTTCTTGTCTTTAAGAACAATGCCTTTAGGAAATGTTCCTTAGAATGTGAGTCATAATTCCAAATTTAAAGGAAATTTAGTTTAAATCGATTTTCCCCCATGCCTAAGCTGTTTTCCGAATATACGGATTCCAACCAGAATACCTGTCTGCCACTTGCAGTGAAGTATCAGTCGGTGTAATTTTGTCATTGAATTTTGAAATTGCAATAATGCTTATTTATGTTTTGAAAAAATCAAAAATTGTTGACCTGACTGTATACATAAAATTAATTCTCTTTGTATCTTGAATTATGACGAAGAAGGTAATTCTAATAACGAACATGTCCTAATGGTATTTTTCTTAAAAACGATAAATTAAGGTAGTTTGCTCTTGCCTGTATACAAAAACTAATATTTCTAATGACGAATCTTAATTTTTACGAGCAAAATTTTTCTATGAAGAATGGCGTTTTGTTGAGAAATAAAAATTCGGTTTACTTGTGGTATAGCTAACCCCATCCAGGGACACCCCGTATTGCCGTAAAACAATTTTTGATTTGACCATTTTTACGACAAATTTTACTTGTCTAGTTTTACACATTTTTAAACTGTTTTTTTTTTGTTCACCGCAAAATAGGCTTTTAAATTCTGTGTACTTTAGGGTTTGTTCGTTATTTAATAATTCGTAATTATCTAAATGAACGCAACAAAGCTTTTGGACACATGTGGAAGTTTATGTGAATGTCGAGACCTTTACTGAACTTGCCCTCAGAGTTTTGCTCAATTTCTTGATTAAATTGAACTATAAGTATTTATTCGATTTAAGTAGTCGGTACTTGACGATGATCCATTATAAAACTATAAGTAAATGATATAATATACAGGGTGTTACTTTATTTTAATGGGCGTTTCCTGGATCAATTTTAATTCGAAAAGTTCGAATACACATTTGTCCCGAAATGCTTTGTTTTCGATATACCGCCGCGTTAGGTTTTTTTTTGGTTTTCATTAAAAATCTCGAAACCAATTTTAGAGATTACACTACATTTTTGTTTAGACTACTATGATATAAAACCCATAGACATATAATATAAAAGGGGAGACAAAACATTCCATTCATAAAACACCATTTATTTACAACCATACTTATACAGTTCTACATTTTCAAATAAGTTAGAAGAGATGGCTTTAAAAAATTGCAACGCTGTAATAATAATTTTGGCAAAATTTACATAAAACATAGAATTAGCTACAGTTTTACCTAAAAAAAAAACATAATCTCATTAGTCTCAATTACCGACGAAATATTAATCCGGGGTTAGAATTGCCGAATTTTTTACACACCACGCCCCGAAGTACCATTGTAGATAGCTAATAAATAGCTCTAACTAGTTCTAGTTTGAAAAAATACTAAAATTATTTCAAAAATACAATATATCGCAACCGCAGTAGAGAATAAACACAAACAACACCGCGCCCAGGATTACACACGTACTATAATCCGTAGCACGTGCGTACAGCGTTGCCACTGTGATTTCCCTAAAACAGCAATTTGATGTTGTTGGTTCACACTACGGTTATTCCGTCTCTTTATTATATTAAATGTTTTTGATAAAACCACACATTTTTACCTCAAAAAGCTTTTTTTCTCTAGCCTTCTCTAGTGGCATAGGTACAGACGCATCAATACAATTTTAACCAAAAATATGTTACGCCACTGATATTTTCGAAAGGATTGTTTTATTATTAATTGTCATTCAATTCTAAACAAAGGGGTATCTTTATCTGTCTCAAGTTACCGTTTGGAATTATTTATTAAGCAAAAACTGTTTTAATAATTAATATTATAACAAAAAGGGAAGCATAATTATTGTTATGTTATTAAGTTTTAAGAAAAATATGAAAGCGACGTTTTATGTTTAGAATTGATTGATAATTAATAATAAAATAATTTTTTCGAAAATATGTGGCGTAAGATATTTGTTGTTAAAAATTGAATCGAGGACTAGCTGTGTCTACGCTACTGGCTTGTATGGGGTAAAATGTGGTTTTATACCATAATTATCTATACCAAAATTTATTGTAAAATTTCGAGATTTTTGACAAAAACAGAACAAAAAAAACTTAATCGAAAACAAATGATTTTAAGACAACGTGTATATGAACTTTTCAACTTAAAATTGATCACCCATTAAATAACATATACTAGTACCATGACGATTTTTTGGATACGCCAACGGTATTTGGATAATTAGAAATATTTTTTTAAAATGTGTTTTACGGATTAACTACAATAGAATAAAATCATGTCAATTTTATCCGTATCAAGCTCTGTTTATGCTTTACACATGCAGTTTATAAATGTTAGCTCTCTAAAAACAAGCATTTGTATTCGACAGTTTCATTGAATGGTCACATCAAAATAAAAATTGCATTAATACATCAATAAACAAAAATTATTCTGTTTCTCTAAAACTAATTACACTTGTAACTAAAACGCTTATTTGTAAAGACTATTATCTCGCGTTGAATTTCGGAAAATACCTCTAAATTTATTATAGAGTAAGTTAGATAATTCCCATTTTTGTGATCCCTTAGGAATATTGATATTACTATTTTTATGTTAAATTAAAATCTTTGATATTAAACTCTGTAGATATAGGAATAGGCAATATGGTTTGGCTCAATAATATTTCATATATTTGTTCAAAGTGTTGAATTTTGTTTTTAAATCCTTATTTTTTAATATCTCCGCAAGTTCTTCTATATATTATACTTTTTGCTAATCTATTTTAGTACGTGAGAAAATTATTCCTACAACTGACATATGGCGGCGTCAATTAGTGAAATCCGTCATTCCCAGAAATGCCTAGTGATTTCACGTATTGCCGGCAAATAGTGCAACTCTACGTTTGGTACACCGTTTGCCTTAGAGTATCAGGCATTCTCTGTAATGATGGAATTCTTTCAGTCAAACGCTGTACTTAACTAAATGATTTAAGTTACCCTGTTTGCCGGTTTTAGTCGAACGCTGTAATTGTTGTTAACGTCTATGTAGTGATTATTTTTTTGAAAATGAAATGTCGAAGCATTCAGAATTGTTTTATAAGAAGTTAGATGACTATTACTCCAATCAAAGTAAGAAAAAACCCTTGGAATATTACGGAATTGACGGAGGTAAGAAAGTTCTTTTCAATTTTAAGGAAATTCCTGATAATAATCAGTTATTTACAAACCTTTTAATGTAAAATACCTTATTTTCATGTACCTACTACTGGCAACACCATCCTAATTACAATGATTGACTAAAACCGGCAAACATGGTAACTTAAATCATTTAGTTAAGTACAGCGGTTGACTGAAAGAATTCCGTCATTACAGGGAATGCCTGATACTCTTAGGCAAACGGTGTGCCAAACGTAGAGTTACACTATTTGCCGGCAATACGTGAAATGACTAGGCATTTCTGGGAACGACTGATTTCACTAATTGACGCCGACATATATAAGTACAATTTTTATTAAACCTGGTTATGTTTGAGCCAAACAAGTTGTCTGTATTCTTCTACCAGTACTAATTCTGTAGGTGTTAAATTTTCAAAGGTTAAAAGATTGAATTGGGACAATTAACTTTTTTGCTGTCGAATTTTTTTTATTTGAATAATTTACTTTAAATCCACGTATTAGTGTGATGCGTTCAGCTTTAAGAATTTAAAGTAAATGTAGTTTTTTTCAATGTCAAGTTAAAGAGCTAGATGGAAATTTTAAAATTAAGATACGACATTAATTAGATCTTAAATAGGAAAATTTAACGGCAAAAAGGTGTAGAGCCCTCATAAAAGTTAATAATTGTTGGTGTATTAAAATTTTTGTCGTTGTTAGACACTTTTTGCATATTATTTAAAAAATAATTTATCTTGTACCGTTTTAGGTAATAGCTTTTAAGAATAAGTAATCAAAATTTCTATGTGTCTTAAAGTTTACTAGTAAACCATATTTTCTTTAGGAAAAGGTATAACAGGGTGGCCATTTTCGGCAAAAGTTATTTTAAATTAATTTTTCAAAATCGAGAAATTCGCCTTTTTGGAAAATAAGGCATCTGGGTAGTATTTTTTTTTGGAAACTTAAACTTTAAGACTCTTACGTTTTGTTCATTTATTTTTTTATACGAAAAAATTTGAAATACTCATACTTTTTGTATAACCTCTTCTTCTTACAATACGACGTTGTATGAAAAATCGCAATAAGTTTGTCAAAAGTTTCGACAAAGTACTTAGTAACTTGCTTGTGTAAGATTTAAATATTTAAAATTTATTTTTAATTTACTAACCAATTCTATCGCTTTTTACCATTTTATCGTTTAAATGATTTGTTTTTAGTTTAACTATCATTCCAAATTTGTATGTATCCATTTACGATTCGTGCTCAAAGTTAAAAGTGATTTTTTTTGTACTTTGAAAGTATATACGGCGTCGCAGTAATAATGTATTTTTAGTTTTTATGTGTTATGTACAAACCCCTTATTCGTTATATTTTAAAGGAACCTATTTAGTTAAAACAGGCCTGTATACTTTCATTTTGCAGTTAGATATAAAAGAGTGTTGCCAAACGTCTGGACAAGTTACAGTTAAGGACATGTTACTGAATAAGTGCCCACAATTGATGTCATAATAGGTGCCAAATTTAAATTAAAAATATATAATATTACGGACCAAAGGAATATATAAGGCAGTTTCTTATTTCTCACCTAGTATTTATTGTACATATAATGGGTTCAACAAATTCAACTAAGTTTATTTGATACTACATGGTATTAACAATTAATTAATAATACCGCTTATTTATTTTACTCGCAATAATAATAATAAGACGAAATTATTTTTGTTATATTTGGCGCATATTAATTCGACCAAAAGTATTTAAAATTTTATCGTCCGTTGCCACTGAGTGCAGTCTCCTTTTTGTTTTATAACAGCATCAAGTCTTGCTCGCATGGTGTTCACTAATGTTTTATACAGTAATCTGGTCGAAAGTTATTCCAGATTTCCTGAATTTTGTCCTTTAATTCAGGAATGGTGCGGACTGGACTGGTTCGTAGAGCTTTTTTCATTTGATGCCAGAGGGTTTCGATACGTGACAAGTCGGGACTACTTGAAGGCCATATTAAAACTTGAATCTTCATTTCTTGTATCCACGATGTTATCTTTTGACAGTATGGCATGCTGCGCCGTCCTATTGAAATATAAATTCTCCATCTGGCAGCTGAATCTCATTACTTGAAGGCAACAATTCTTCTTGCAAAATTGTTTTATACTTTGCAGCATTGACGGTACCATTAATAAAAACAAGACGACCAACCCCTTGTGAGGACATACAGCCCCATACCATGACAGATGCTGGAAATTTAACTTTTCTCTTAAGGCAATCTATGATATTCCTGTCCCGACATTCGGATAATTCTACTTCGTGAATCACCAACACATATCTCGAATTTGGATTCATTGCTCCATATAACCGAGTCCCACTGACGGTCTGACCAGTTTTTATGCCCCTTTGTCCACAAAAGTCGGTTTCGCTTTTGTTTTTGTAACAGAAGCGCCTGAAATCAAAACAATAACAGCCTGATTTTTAAAATTTTGTCATCAACTTACTTTGTATAACCCATATCTCAATTTCTTCATATTCCTCAAGCAGGTATCTTTTAAAATGTGTTTGCCAATCGCATCTGTCCATTTTGCAGCTAATTCACGTGACGCAGCTCGACGATCTTATTTAATGAGTGCACGGAGAACACGCTTATCTCTTTCTGTAACCTTCGAATATTTAGCGTTTATCTGAACATTTCCATTTTGCTTGAAATGGGAAATAATATCTCTTACTGTCCCTTGAGTAATGCTTAATGCGGTAACATCGTGGTTGCAAGAAATGAATATTCCAGTTTTAATATGGCCTTCAAGTAGCCCCGACTTGTCACCTATCGAAACTCTCTGGCATCAAATGAAAAAAACTTTACGAACCAGTCCACTCCGCACCATTCCTGAATTAAAGGACAAAATTCAGGAAATCTGGGATAACCAGATTACTGTAAAACATTAGTGAACACCATGCGAGCAAGACTTGATTCTGTTATAAAACAAAAAGGACACTGCACTCGGTGGTAACGGACGATAAAATTTTAAATACTTTTGACCCAATTAATATGCGCCAAATATAACAAAAATAATTTCGTCTTATTATTATTATTGTTAGTAAAATAAATAAGCGGTATTGTTAATTGTTAATACCATGTAGTATCAAATAAACTTAGTTGAATTTGTTGAACCCATTATATGCACAATAAATACTAGGTGAGAAATAAGAAACTGCCTTATATATTCCTTTGGTCCAATACATGTGCGTCAGGGCTCGTATATATTAAGATTACCATTCCATTCATAACAGAGTATCCCAAAGTAAAGTAACTCCACTGTGGTTAGATATAAGAAAAAATATCATACACTGTGAACCAATTATACTTTTAAAAAGTATTTCGAAGAGAAAAAAGTTATTCTTCATCAAACTATACCGATTACGTCATATTAGTTTTTTAAAATGATTCTCGTTGTAGAAATACAGGGTGTTGAAAGTGAAATTTATTTTCCAAAATAAGCTATAATTTTGTATAGGATTAAAAGTTGGCGGTATGATTTTTTTTTGTGTAAGAAATGAGAATTTGTACAAATTTTTAAGTTTCACATTAGAGGTCGCTAGTTACATATATACTGTGTTTAATAAATCTATGATTATTTTCTTACCTGTTATTAAGTATTTTAAATCCAAGATTCTCAAAGAATGGCATTGCTTACCCGATCTTAATATCTCTAACCGTTTTCGAGATTTTCATTTAAACATCACAATGCACCAAAAATAATCAAAATTAAAATGTAAATATCTCTAAAACGCTTAGAGATTTAAGAGCAAGTATACCTTTTTAGTTTACAAAATGGCCTTGTTTGAGCATCTTGGATTATAAACACTTGATAACAGGTAAGGAAAAAAATAATAGATTTATTATCCTCAGTGTATGTAATCAGCTCCCTCTAATGTGAAATTTAAGAAAAAAATTCTACAAATTCTCATTTCTTACTCATAAAAACATCATACCATTTCCAAATTATGACCTATTTTCGAAATTAACAACAACGAGAAACATTTCGAAAAAACTTATGATCTAGTTTAATGTTTAGTATCTCCAGGGTATCTATGGCCCATAAATTATGAGACTTAGACCTATTATGGCATCTTCAGTCCGCCACAATTAAAATATATATTTGCACACCCTGTATATTTCGCAATAATTTTAAAATATGCACTTGATGGTATCGTGCAATGCCTCCATTTACATTTATCTTTCTATTTCTTATTTCAACGGAGTTATTATTTTGTTACACTTTTGGGACATCCGGTATGTTGGGATAGATTGTTGAGGATTCATGAAAAATCATTTGGGCGTTCTTTACATTAGCCTCATTTAGTTAGGCTACAAAATTGCAAGTGCGCTTTTCAAACATGTCTCTTCAAACTAGTAATTATTATCTCCAGACGAAGATTCTAAGATGCGGACGCATTCGGCAACATTAATGTAGAAAAAAGATCTTATATTGTCTAATTCGTACGGGGGCATTTAGTGACTGATTTAAAACAAAAGTACGTTTATTAATCTAAATTATTAATAACTGTATACCAAATGTTATAAGACATAATTACTTATGTCTAGTTGGACAGAAAAAATTATAAATAATTTGTAAATAAATAAAAATGTTCAATATTTATAATTAATTTCGTTTTATTTTGCACACAGAATTAACGCAATTAAACATTTTGACTTCAGATAGGCAGGAATTCGTGGCTTTTTAGCCTAAAAAAAGGACATCAAATATTATTAGAGAATTAAAAGCCTTCTTAGTGCTTTTTCAAGAGTTTTATTTGTATACTAAAGTTTGCATTTCGTTTTCAATATTTATAATGTCTATCTTATTACCTAGTCTATTATAAACCTTATTTAAATTTATATTATGCTAAAGGTTTGGGAAGTCCGGGCTGTAAAAATTCTAAATATTTATCAATTATTGGGCTGTTGTGGAAATTTTGTTGGTCATTAGTACAGCGAATAAGATTATTTTTCATGGATTTTTTGACTTCAGGTTGTTCTAATAAATCCAATCTTTTACCTTTGTTTTCAGCGTGAAGCAATTGAATGTTACTTACAAAGTTATTGTTTTCTATACAGTGAGCGGACATCCCTGAGTTTTTTATATTGTTTAAAATAGCTGTTTTGTGTTCTTTTAATCTTGTCGTCTTAATACTTCTGCCGCTTTGATCTACATATATAGCATTACAATCTGCACAACTGGAAATCAAGAAATCCATGAGAAATAATCTTATTTACTGTACTAATGACCAACAAAATTTCCACAACACTCCAATAATTGATAAATTCTTAGAATCTTTACTTCCCAAACATTTAGCATAATATAAATTTAAACAGTGGCGGTTCTTCCACAGGAGCATATGCTCACGTGCACCCCCAAAACAAAACGAATAAAAAATATTAATTTATAGTCATTGAATATTATTTATCGTATAAAGTCCGACCCTCCCTAATATTTTATCGTACCGTCAACCAAACTGTATATTATAGGCTCTCGATCCGGCAACCGTGCCTCGGTCGAGGTTAATGACGATTATGACAAGACTTGCTCGCATGTGCGATTAAGTAGGCGGATCATAATGCAATTTTTCTGTAGTAACAGGTAGCGGGGGATAGCGGGGCTATGGCGATTTAACATGGGAAAGGGGCACAATTTTAGTGTGCGCCGCGCCGTTGTCTGTTCGTGCATCTAGTTAGTAATTCGAGCGTGTATATTTTAATATTATAAGTTAAAATGAATAGTTTGACGGTGGACTATTTAAAAAATAACTTTAGCTCTTTGAGTTTGGAGCAAAAAATTGAAGTTAAGAATGCGGGAAGACCTAAACCCGAAATTAATTTAACGCAGACCACAAAGGGTAAATCTATGGACTTTATTAGAAAGTTTAAAAATTAAATATGTGAAAAAAAAATATAGAGGGTATTCCATTTAATGAGGCTGTTATTGATGAATTTTCTACAATTAAGAACCGAAGAACGGACTTTACGTTTAAGCACTATACACACTAAGAAAATCTTTCTTATTTTCCAAACGTTGTATTTCTTTGTGTAAAATTAAAAAATAAATAAAAATATGTTTTATCTAACGCATTTTCTTATTACTTCTTTTCTTTCTACATTTAAAACGCCTAGAAAGTAATTGTTTGGTCGTTACACAAAAATAAAATTTTATAAATAATTTCACCATACTTGCCACGAGCCGCCACTAAATTTAAATAAGGTTTATGATAGACTAGGTATTAAAACAGACATTATAAATATTGTAAACGAAATGCAAACTTTAGTATACAAATAATACTCTTGAAAAAGCCCTAATAAGGCGAAACATATATGTAGAGATAACTCTAATATAACTTGAAGCATTAAAAAGCGATAAGTGTTTTAATTATAAATATTTAAAAAATGTTTCATATAGAACCAAAGGCGGAATCAACACAGTGTATTAAAATAAAATTAACTTTCGCTTTTTTGCTCTATAATTGGGTTGCTGATGTTTCCTAACTAACGTGACCCGACTTTTATGTAGCAAATTTGTGTGTTTCACACAAGTTCAAAAGATTTACTGTAAGAATATTCTAATAATCTTTTTATAACGAAATAAATGTTGGTCGGGTTGTTTTCGGGCTACGGAGCGTTTATTCAGTGATTTCCATAAACCATAATGAAATTAGGCCGCTTGTTTAATGCTTTCAAGTCAAGAACAAGGAAAATTACTCTGATTTTCCGGTGGCCCTTTTAAGCAAGCCACTGGGTCGAAAGGAAATTACCTATACCCGGAATCTTGAAGGAACCGCACAATTAACGCAGATTCCAATAGATGGCCATGTGTGCTTATTTTCATGGATTCGTTCCAGACGCTTGGGATGGCCGTCGCGACGCGCCGCAGTGTTGCCGCACCAAGCCACCCTGCAGCTTCTGCAGTTTGACGTCTCCAGATTGTCAAAACACGCTATTCGCTTATTTAGGCGATCCGATTCGATTTAATCTAAATCTGTAAATTATACTTGCAATTTTTGCGTGCCGGTGTGCCGTTCCGCTATTGGTGTACGCTTCCGCGAAAAAATCGCGAGTGCGTTGGACTTTGATTAAAATCTACAGTGTGACAGCTGACAGTGAACTGGATTCGTTCGGGGTGCAGACGATCGAGCTGGTACTCGATATGCCTGTGAGGAAGCAAGGTAACCTTCGGGAATTCCCCTCCCGAAAACAATAAAAATAAGCATTTGCATCAGGAAAATTAAGTAGGCCACGCCACGGTGCACCTTGTTGCCTATTTTTACGTTCGTGTTCAAGTCGGCATCCTACGTTTGTCGATACCGCGTGCTGTGTCGCGTTGCACGTGCTAGGGAAGGGGAAGGGGGGAAGAGGGTGACACACTACGAGGGATAAATACTATTTCTGTGGCGCTTGTATGAGGGTTATTAGAACAGTTTATACAACAGCTGGCTTTCATTGTTTGGTCCTATTTATGATTTGACCCCTGTCAGGTATTATAGCTTTTATAATTGGATTAATTAATCTTACAGCATAAGTATGGGGTGTTTGTTTGGATTTGCTGGTAGTTATTAATAGAAAAAATTAAATATTTAAAAAAAGATAAATATGTTTACCCTAGACCTCTAGACGAACATGGAGTAGGGATAACGCGAATAATTAAAAAAAGAAAATAATTGCCTTTCGGAATTGACGTAATCGAGTCGACCAATAACTCCCGGCTGTATACACGATGATGGATACAGCGGGCAATAACATTTTGGGCCAGTTAAATAATTGCGGTCAATTAAGTTTTGATTGGTTATTCTTCGTTGACGTATTTCGTCAATTGATTTACGCTAGAACGATGTATTCGGTACCTACGTTTGACTTTAACCCATTTTAGGTATCCCGCCTATTAACTGTCTGTCATTTAATATATTCACCAATTTATCTTCGGATGAGTTCAAGTATTAGACCAGTTGACCTTTCACTTTGACATTATTCGGTCAATTCACTTATGGCTATTTGACACATGGCACATGTGTTGATGTATTCGGCCAATTGACGCATTCGGTTGGCTAGAACTCTTGGCCATTGGTTCATGTATACATGGGCCTATAAAATTTGGGTTAGTAAAGTATTCGGTTTCGATTGATTGTTGCCAATTGACTTATTCGTTCAATTGACTTACCATAAATTGATATATTCTGTAGGTTTCGCTTTCAGCAGGTTAAACGTATTCGCACAATTGACATTCAATCTGCTAACGTTCGCTGGAACTATTGGCCATTTTATGTATACATGGGCCAATAAAATTTGAGTCAGTAAAGTATTCGGTCATTTAAGTTTCGATCTATATCGGTTAATCTATTCGGCCAATTGACATATTCGTTTAACTGACATGATAAATTGATGTATTCTGTAGGTTTCACTTTCAGCCCGTTGAAAGATTCGTTCAATTGACTTTCGATCTTTTAACGTTGGCTGGAACTATTGGCCAGTTTATGTATACATGGGCTAATAAAATTTGGGTTAGTAAAGTATTCGGTCATTTAAGTTCCGATCTCTATCGGTTAATCTATTCTGCCAATTGACATATTCGTTTAACTTTCATGATAAATTGATGTATTCTGTAGGTTGCACTTTCAGCCCGTTGAAAGATTCGTTCAATTGACTTTCGATCTTTTAACGTTGGCTGGAACTATTGGCCAGTTTATGTATACATGAGCCAATAAAATTTGGGTTAGTAAAATATTCGGTCATTTAAGTTCCGATCTCTATCGGTTAATCTATTCTGCCAATTGACATATTCGTTTAACTTTCATGATAAATTGATGTATTCTGTAGGTTTCACTTTCAGCCCGTTGAAAGATTCGTTCAATTGACTTTCGATCTTTTAACGTTGGCTGGAACTATTGGCCATTTTATGTATACATCAGCCAATAAAATTTGAGTCAGTAAAGTATTCGGTCATTTAAGTTTCGATCTATATCGGTTAATCTATTCGGCCAATTGGCATATTCGTTTAACTTTCATGATAAATTGATGTATTCTGTAGGTTTCACTTTCAGCCCGTTGAAAGATTCGTTCAATTGACTTTCGATCTTTTAACGTTGGCTGGAACTATTGGCCATTTTATGTATACATCAGCCAATAAAATTTGAGTCAGTAAAGTATTCGGTCATTTAAGTTCCGATCTCTATCGGTTAATCTATTCTGCCAATTGACATATTCGTTTAACTTTCATGATAAATTGATGTATTCTGTAGGTTGCACTTTCAGCCCGTTGAAAGATTCGTTCAATTGACTTTCGATCTTTTAACGTTGGCTGGAACTATTGGCCATTTTATGTATACATCAGCCAATAAAATTTGAGTCAGTAAAGTATTCGGTCATTTAAGTTTCGATCTATATCGGTTAATCTATTCGGCCAATTGACATATTCGTTTAACTTTCATGATAAATTGATGTATTCTGTAGGTTTCACTTTCAGCCCGTTGAAAGATTCGTTCAACTGACTTTCGATCTTTTAACGTTGGCTGGAACTATTGGCCAGTTTATGTATACATGAGAAAATAAAATTTGGGTTAGTAAAGTATTCGGTCATTTAAGTTCCGATCTCTATCGGTTAATCTATTCTGCCAATTGACATATTCGTTTAACTGACATGATAAATTGATGTATTCGGTCGGTGTCACTCTCAGTCCGTTTAAATATTCGTCCAATTGACTTTTGATCTGTTAACGTGCGTTACCTAGAACTATATTCCAGTTTATGTATATATGGGCCAGCAAAGCATTTGATCAACTTTCGATCGATCGGTTAATCTATCTTGCCCATTGACATATTTGTTCAATTGAGTTACCATTGTATTCGGTAGATTTTACTTTCAGCCTGTTTCATCTTCAATGATATTCTCTTAACATAAGCTATTTAAATAGATGTATAAATACACTCTTAAAAAAATACCAAGTATTCGTCCAATTGATGATATGCTAACGTATTCAGTTTTCATTTGATATATTCGATCAATTACCGAACTCTTTACCAGTTAACATATTCGGCAAGCTCTCGATCAGTTGAAGTATTCGCACAATTGATTCAATCAGGCGATTAACATTTGGCTTATTGGCGTATTCGGCCAGATACCGGTGAACAAACCGACCATAATTGAGGTAGGTTATCGCCAAAAACCGCCAACAAATATTTATCACTGAAAAAGCCTGCCAGTTAAAAAGTTTTTCCTAAATATGGTCTTAGAGGCCGAGAATGATGGAATATAGTTTTCTTTTCCTTACTAACAACCTGCCTTAGGCTAATCTTAGGAAATCTTATTTTTCAGGGCACGAACGCAATCAGTACTAATAAATATCGGGTCCTTAGGGGCCATTCTTTTTTCCACTGAATGAATTACAACATGCCAAATAATGCTTAGGGTGGATGTCGGATTACTGAAAAATAGTTTTTTTTAGTTTTTAATTTAACGCTCTTAAACTACCCAAGCAAATTAAATAGCATTTTAGGTACTTATAGAGGACACTAATATGAACCTCAATATGCAATAATTATGTTATGGCACTTTTTTGGATTTTCCTGAAATACACAGTATAAATCAGCATATGAATGAAATTCCTAACTTAATTCGTATAGGAGCTGTAGAAGCCTGATGCACTATTACAGGACCCTGTATATAATTTTTTTCGTGTTCCATTGTGTGTTTGGGGGGGGGGGGGGGGGGTTGGGAAATCATGACACCCCCGATATACGCGCTTCCTAAAAACCCTTATCGGAAACTGCAACCCTAGCTGCAATAACTAATATTTTTTTACATTCTCTTAATTATCTAAGATTGTATTTGTATCTTTTAACGATGCATCTATCCTCGTACTTCACTCGTTCTCAGTGAAAAACCAACGGCCCTCGACTAATTTTAGAACTTTATTTGTGCAGAACATCAACGTAATCAAGAGGTGTATCGAGCTTTTCATCCAAAACTGCTTCGTCGTCGTCACTGACGTCACCCAGAAGTGCTCTGACCCAATTTTTACGTAATACCTCATCTCGGTGACAAGGGCGTAGATAACAGGGGGGGAGGGGAAGGGTACAACCCCCTTAAGAGTCGACAACAACGATTCATTTCAACTAAGTTTGATCAAAAATTTGATAAATTTATAACTTTAGCTTATTCTTGGATTCATTCTCGAAAAAAAAATCGGTTTTTGTTTAATACGAGGGGTACTTTAAAACACACGTCAATATCCACTATTTTTATTCAGAGCCCGACCCGAAACATTTTACATAGATATTAATTTCCTTCAATGTTAATGCGTTCAACAATAAGTTTCACCTGCGGCGCATTTTTCTTACTGAACTGTTGTAAAAACTATGTTTTATAAAAATAATTTACACCTCTGCTTATTACTACGCCCTTGTTATACGATGACATGAAAATAACTGTGTTCGGGCCAGCCATTCCGTTGAAAATGCTAAGTTGACTGTAAACATTTAAACAACGGCTGAATGAGTTTGAGCTTAATCATGGAATGGACTGCGAGGCACCTCTGGATACCCATACCTTTATAAACACATACGTATTCTACCTTAGGCCTAGCTAGCTGTTGAAAAATGGACATAGTAATAGTTTTTATGCAAAATTGACTAAACTTATAACCACTACCTTTATTTTAACTTGTAAAATCACATCTCCAATTATCCTGATGAATTATCCGAACACCATATACAACGTGTCCAAGATAAGGAGGGCCAGTACAGGGATCTCGGAGACCGTAAGAGATACGAAGTCGGTTAAATGGAGGTAAAGTTGCGCATTTACGTGCCTAATAATATGCCGTTTAGAAAGTTTTAAAATTCCGAGTAGTTCCGGAGATATCCGGAAAAACCCAAATTCTGAAAAATCGTTTTATTGTTTCCTGGATTTTTTTTAGATCGAATTCTAAAGTAAATTCCACTTTTACATTGCCACTTTTTCTGCTCTATCTAACAGCGTTAATTATTTTGTAATCCGACGAGTCGTCTTCGAAGGACCATTATCAACTTTCTTTTTTAAATACGGTCCTGTTTTCCTGATATTGGAATTTGAGAGCATTTTTTCTTCCGAATGCAACGATGTATGGCACATTGTGGTTTAATGACGTTTCAAGGGTTTTTTGAACAACATCAGGAAATTTTGGGATACGGTCCTGCATTTCTCCTAATTTTATAAATAATATCTCATAAGTAAGCTCTAAATTTTTACTTATGTTGGACTAGTCCAATAAATAACAAATAATTTAATAATAAACCACAAATAAGTGAACAAAATACGGAAACATTATTTCAAACTTCTGTTGATTCGGGATTTAAAAGAAAAGTAGGCGTTTGAAACAAAAAAATTAAGTTGGTGACGCGTGACTTGTTTCACTTGTCATTCCCATTGTGATCGTTTGAAGCGTTTTAAGAGGTTTTCTATTTTCCAGAAAAAATGGAACATAAATTTACAAATGCTGGAAAGTTTGATATTCTATCGTGTTTTATTTTATCTGAAAAAAACTCCTGTGGCAGTTAGAAGATGTTATTTATGCTTAGAGAATAACGGAAATCGTTTTGAACACCTGATTATGTAAGTTCCTTACTTTTTTCGTTGTTCGTTTATTACTGTTTTGGTATGATTATTGTTCACTTATTTATGATTTATTATTAAATTATTTGTTATTTATTGAACTAGTCCAACATGAGTAAAAAATTTAGAGCTTACTTATGAGATATTCTTTATAAAATTAGGAGAAATACAGGACCATATCTCAAAATTTCCTGATGTTGTTCAAAAAGCCCTCGAAACGTCATTAAACCACAATATGTCATACATCGTTGCATTCGGAAGAAAAAGAGCTCTCAAATTCCAATATCAGAAAAACAGGACCGTATTTAAAAAAAAGAAAGTTGATAATGGCCCTTCGAAGACGACTCGTCGGATTACAAAACAATTAACGCTGTTAGATAGAGCAGAAAAAGTGACAGTGTAAAAGTGCAATTTACTTTAGAATTCGATCTCAAAAAAAAACAGGAAAACAATAAAACGATTTTTCAGAATTTCGTTTCTTTCCGGATATCGCCGGAACTACTAGGAATATTAAAACTTTCTAAATGGCATATTATTATGGCACGCAAATGCGCAACTTTACCTCCATTTAACCGACTTTGTATCTCTTACGGTTTCCGAGATCCCTGTACTGGCCCTCCTTATCTTGGACACTTTCTTTATCTATATAAAAGGTACTGCAGTTTGTTCTCCAGTCTGTTTTATTTCGCTAATTCCAGTGTTTATACGTATGTTTCCAAAGACAAAATAAATAAAATATAATATCTAATAATTAAAATTAATATTACCAATTTCCTTCAAACAGCTGTGCTAAACCCATAAAGAAAAGTTTTTATTTGTTAATAAAAAGGCATAATTCTTCCTATCATGGAACTCGAAATGTGCTTCAAAAGTGTAAAATTTGCCCCCAAGGATTGATAACGGTCCGTTTTTATGAGCCCTAAAAAGCGCGAAGTGATTTGCCCATTTAGAGTTTGATTTATGAGGGCGTGCGGGTTTCGAAGGTGCTTATTACTCTCTGTTATTTTCTTCGTATTTTTTTTAATAACAAAAAACTTGGGTGAAGTTTCTTGAACGAGTATAAGTTTTTTGCAGCGGTTCGCAGTATTAGACGAGAAGATTACTCTTATCTCCATCGATGTATCGATTTACCTAAATTTTGATTTCCTGCTTTTAATTTTTTTTATGATCAAACATAAGCACTATAGGAAAAATCCTTTAGGGCACTCTGGGAGTGGTGCGTGTGCGCAAAAAGCGCTTCACGTTGGTTTTGAATCGTTGGAGGTTATATTCGTTGGGAAAAACGACCTCGGGAAGGACTTAAGAGGGCAAGGTCAGCCGAGCACTTTCCATGAAAATATCTGTAAAAGAGAGTCAAATCCCCAACCTGTCTTCGATGTTCTAGGCTGTCGAGGTTCTTCGTCAGCTCGTGGTCTCCGAACAGACGAATCCCTCCTTTCGATGGAATCCAGTAGCCGAAGTGTATGTTTGGGTGCATAGCTCCAGACATGAGAGCTCTATTGATGGTCAAATCTGGGCTTTGTAAAATATCAAAAGTTGTTGAGGTGTCTACAACTTTCTGGTTCGGAAGAGTACACCAAGTTGCTGAGAAGCTATCTTGGCGATTGCCAAAACGTGGTTATGCCAAGACATATTTCCTCCCAGATTGACGCCCAGCAAATTAATAGATGAAGCCACTGGGATTGCGTGTCCGTCCATGACTATATCCGGTTCTGTAATGTAGAGAAAACTGCTGCCTGGGTTTTTTAGCGTTAAATTCGACTGGGTTACTGTCACTCCAAGCCAAAATTTCTTCCAGGTCTTTGTTGAGGCATGATACTTCATGCTGTCTGCGAAGATGTGCGTCTGCAGCCGATGTTTGTGCATTCAAAGAGAAACATGAGATAAGTGTGCTATCGTCAGCAAAAATAAATATCGGATTTTTTAATAAACAATTACTATATAAATATGTATGGAAGAATTATTTCCTAGCCACTTGACGATAATTTATACAATAGACAATTAATGTTCAATTAGCTCTGTATGTTATATCTTTACATGTGCGTCGCAAAGCAATGGATCAAGAGCCATCGTGACTTAAAATCCCCCATCTTTATTTATTACAGCCTTATAAGTGAATAAACCCATAATAGAGCATCTGTGGAGTTCCACAATTCATTTAGAATTCATAACGTGTTAGACAAAGACAAAAGTTCATGTTGTTATTGAATTTGTAGCCTTTAAGAATTCCATTGCTGTCGTCAATACAGGATAGGTGTACATGCCTCCCCATAAAAGAGGATTTAACTTGAAGCTGTATTAAATACAGCAAATACAGGAGCAAACTCATGAACAAATGTCCAGAAATTCATTAAGACCAGTATGATGCAAGCACAAAATGCCGACACATTTTCGTATAAAGCTTCTCGGTGAAATTTTTTTATAGTTCGCAAAATAAAAGTATTATGCACGATTTTAGCGAAGGCTCAGAGGCGTTATCAAAGTTTTTCCTTTAGGGGAGTTATTCCTGACGCCAATAGAATAGAGAGCCCTCCCGGGATTGCTCCCCGGTTTTGTTTATTTCCAGCAAGATTTCTTGTCCCAAAAAACTTGTGACAGTGAAGAAGCAAAAATAAAAATAGTACACGGGGAACGCCATCTTGCGTCGCTTTGTTTTTTATATTACCCAGAAAGTCGAAACTAAACAATGATTAATAATCGTTGAACTGTACAGGGTGGCCCATAACTTATAGACCATAGAGCAACTGGAGATATTAAACATCAAACTTGGCCGATTAAGTCATATACATTTTTTTGGTCATTTCTCGTTCCAGAAATACAGGGTCTTGAAAGTGAAAGTTTATTTTCGAAAATAAGCCATAATTTGAAAACGTTGCAATGTATCGGATTGAAAGTTGGGTCTATGATGTTTTTATGAGTAAGAAATAAGTATTTATAATTTTTTTTAAGTTTCACATTAGAGGGTACCCGGGTTTAATAAACCTATAATTTTTTTCTTACCAGTTATTAATTATTTTTAATTGAATATTCTCAAAGGAGGGAAATTTCTAAACTAAAAAGGTATATTTGCTCGATTTTAAATCTTTAACCGTTTTCAGGATATTTCCATTTTTACTTTGATTGTTTTGATGCATTCTGTTTAAATGGAAATATCTCGAAAACGGTTAGAGATATTAATATCGATTTCATCAATCCGATAGATTGAACCGTTTTCAACGCCCTGTAATTTTAGAACAAGGAACTTTTCGAAAAAAACTTAATATTTTTAAATCGTTGCAGTTTGCTCGTTGTTTAATATTTCCAGTTGCTCTATTGCCCATAAGTCATGGGACACCCTGTATAGTACTGCTATCCAAAAGCGTTGAAAACATTACAATTCCAACGAAGAAATTACTGTCAAAATTAGGCTGGTATTGATCTATATTAACCATAAAAACCGTGGATAATCCTCTATTTACAGCGTTTCTCAAATTTAGGGGTTCCCGAGCAACTATTTATGGGTCCGCGAACCACTAGGTGGAAATAAAAAGTCACAAAAACTAAATATCGTAATCGACTTAATGCCGAACTGCAGCTTTCTTCAAATCAAGCCCAACATAAAGTAGCTGTGTGGAAGTAGAAAGCAGTACCATCCATCTCACTAAGACCCCTTTTATGCACGCCTTGTGTGTCGCGCGATAAAAATCGCGGCGTTTTCTAAAGATATTGTTCTTTTATGCACTCATATCGTGCAGTCGCTCGTCCAACATAAAAGCGCACATTTAGAACAACGTCTTTAGAAAACTTACACTTAGCAGCAAAATAATGTACAACAAGAAAATACACAGTTTTATACCAGAACAGATTTTTTTTAAAATTAAAATAGAATAACACTAATTAACAATAAATAGCAAAAAAGTACATTAGTAGCGCGTGTTCCCACCTCTACTTCTAATGACTGCTTCACATCGCCTCGGCATACTCGATATTAAATTGGATACTTTATTTTGGTCAAATATCGGTAACCATTATTTGGACATCTTGCAGGTTGGGTTGATGCTGTCTCCAGTGCCTTATCAATAATATCCCATAAGTGCTCTATAGGATTCAAATCGGGACTGCACGGTGGCCAATTTAGAGTTAGAATATTTACTTCATGTAATTTTTCATTGATGATGCGCATGAGGTCTTGCGTTATCGTGCATTAATAAACAATTATTCCCACTGTACGGAGCGACAGGGACAACGTGCTCAGACAAAATGTCACTGATATACCTCTCGCTATTTAAAGAACCCCGACGTGAATGTACGATATCCGTCCGCGCTGTTAAGGAAATTCCAGCTCAAAACATCACAGAGCCTCCGTTAAATAAAGTTGTTTCACGTATGTTGCACTGTGCATAACATGTTCTGGTATAAAACTGTGCATTTCCCTTGATATTACAGGTATCAGAGAAATTAAAGGAACAAAATGTTTAGAAAACATGAGGCTACAGTATGATTTCATCATACACCCGTTGTTGTTGCTAATGCTCCCTACAGGGGTGTCTCAAGTTTAACCTAAAAAAGTATTCTCATTTTTGCACCCTGTATAAGCCTAAAACTGAAATCTGAAAACAAATTCTATCACAGTGCAATTACCAAAGAAAAAAGCTACAGTTCAGAAGAAAAATTAGCGAAATCGATTTATCGGTTCGCGAGAAAATCAAGTTTGAAATTTTTGGTTGTGCGTTATTTTTGCTGCTAAGTGTATATCGCGCGGCGCAAAACGAGTGCATAAAAGGCGTCTGTGAACATTTGCTGCAGCCAGTGATATATTATTCAGCTTATTACTTATTAATGCCTTCCGATTTGTTAAAAACAATAACAATCGAATAAGAATTATGTTTAACTAAAGGTAATTAATTAGATATGGCAGCCTGTTCTAGAATTAATTCTGAACCAATATAGCTAGCGGCTGGGCCAACAACAGAATTCTAAAATAAAAGTGGTGCGGGTCAAAAAAGTTCGCTGCTCTATGTAACATATTCGTAAATTGTTGATCTTGTCTAATTAGGTGGATATATAAGTAACTAATTTTTTAACAAGTTAGAAATAAATCAAAAAGTCAAAGAAAATTGTAAGGAATGTCCGCCTGCACTTTCTGCAGAATTAAACTTTAAAGTTTCGCAACGTTTAATTGCAAAAAACACTTTTTGAAATATGCCTTCAAGCTTAAAGTAGATGGCAAGGAAAGCAGCAACTTATTAATAATTAGGGTATTCTTTAGCAAACTTCACTGTCATTCCGAGCTTATTTTAAATAGATTTTAAATATTCATCAAAGCTTTTAATAGTTTTCCTTTTCCGTTCCCGAATTATGAAATAATTCCTTTTAGGTCTATTTTTATTGTTCATTCAGAAATTTGTACGTGTGCGTGCATTTTATATGGTCGAATAAAGAACTTGGGGGGGAATTATGCGCCCTTAACCCTTTGAGGCCGATTTTATTTTTCGAACTATATTAAAAACAAAATGTTTAAATATATGTTTAACTGACTGACTACAAATGGGTCACCAAAATGACTATAACTCTAAAAATTGTGGTTAGTACAAGTTTACCTGAAAGACAATATGATTGATCAGATCTTTTGGAAGAAGGTGCAAAAATAAATCTGTAGGAGATTCAATACAATCAAGCAAATTAGGGCCAGTTAATTCTTTGAAAGTGATGGATCTAGTAACAAATGTCGTATCTTCAATCCATATGGTGGGAAGGGTAATCCTTCTTCTTGCCAATGGTATGTCGTCGTCACTGTCCCATTGTAAGTTATTAGTACTTTGTTGATCTTGTAGCGTGGTGGGTTCTTCTACAATAAAATCCATTTCCAAATTAGATTCATGAGTATCATTAATAATTTTCATTTCCATTTCAGCATTTATTATATGTTCTAAATCTTCAACAATTCATTATCGCTTGGAATTTCTTCGATAAGAGCATCGACTTCTGTTTGACTCATTAGTTCCAACTGAGCAAAGCTCCACTTTTTTTTTAAATTTTAAAATTTAAAAAAATATCATTTTTTTTTACATAATATTCCTAGTAGTTAGTGCTAGCGACCACATAACAAAAACATAAAATAGAAACAAATTTCTTTTCGTTTTAACATATTTTTTAAATAAATTGTAAATTAATACATTTCAAGTATTTACCAGACATTTTTGTAGCACGATCTTCACAATGTTAGCAAAACAAAAATCACACTTTATAACCTAAATATTTTTGATCGAAGACAAAGCGTTGTATTCAAATACTCCCACATATCAATAGTAACGTCAAATCATTTGGTCACACTTGCATGTAGGGACACGAACAATACCTCGATACTAGTACGGTATCGATACTTTGTTTCGATTCCAAGTAATTTTATTATCGATACTATTTTATGGATACTTTTACTAATATCGATACTTTTATTTTTAGTAATTCTTCTCCTTCTTTTTCCTTAGAAGTCGGCTATTCATTTTATTACTGTTAACGTAATGAAGGTAACGGGAATTAAGTATCGTGGTATCGATACTTTGTAGGTATCGATATTTCCTTTTTGATACTTAGTAAGTATTGATACTATCTAAACAATACTTATTCGATACCAGGTGTCGATACTTTTCATTCGATACCGTGTCCCTACTTGCATGACATGTCGTGTACATTAGGCAACACATTTAACACTATATTTGAAAGGTGGTTCTTCCTACTAACCAGCAGTTCTCAAAGAGTTAACTTGATAATCGTCAATAAAAATTAGGTATTCCGAATCCCATTAGAACGTTTCCATGTTACTATCTAAAAACGTGTTCATAAGGAACAGCATTTTCAACTGAAACGGCTCTTAATTTTGGCTTAAACTGCAGAATAGATCTTATCTTATTAAATTAGTAGAGTTGTTAGACCACACTTACCCGCCCCATTTCGGGTTTAATAACAAATTATTCCCAAGTAAAAACAAATGGGTCGTTAAGGGAGCCATTACAAAATGTGAATTTAATTTCTTTCTATTATATTACATGATTGAACAACATGTACATTTAAAACGATATAGTCTTGCCGAGAATTGTGTGTCCAACTATACACCAGACAAATTAAATATTAATTAAAAAATTCCTATCCCGTATCGCTCTGAAACAAATCGCTTTAGTTTACCTACACATTATTTCATTAATTTGAATGACCTTTTTCCATTTTCGTTTTATATAGGTCGTCCCAATTAATCACCGCACATTCGATCTATGCAGGTTTATAATAATAATACATTCATCAAAACGTTCATTTCGAACTGTACTGATAATTCAACTTTTTTTGACAAGTCGATGGAGTTTATCGTTTTTATAATAAGTAACCTTTCGAAAACCCTGATATGGACCATATAAAATAAAGTATTTTCCCGTTAAAAGCCACAGGCCCGGAACTTCCGAACGCTATCAATTATAGGGTTTTTGTCACCTCGAAGGTTTTAGTTATTTTTCTGGAAAACTTGGCTTGTATAAAGGATATTCTATATCAAAGTGTTGATTATTTATATGGGGTGTTTTGGTTAACCGACGTATAAACTAGCAAGGGGGTAGGTGCGATGATTTTGAACATATTTAACCGTATACTGGTCTTGTTCGGGTGTGATAAATGAAGGAACTATTGTACAATGAGGAAATTCGAGACGGAGACTCAAAAAATTAATGGGGCAGCAGAAAAAATGAGAATGTGTTGACATTGGTTTTCATTTCGAACATGAAGAGTATTAATAATACTCATAAATCCCTTCTTACAAATTTATTATTTCATTCTCCTAAGATCGGTAGATAAATTAGAAAAGTAAAGGCTTAATTAACCAAGTCTGATATTCTCGTGTTGAGATACCGCAACGCCACTGAATGGAGGACTTTTCTTTAGAGGGCCCTTCTAAAAAATATCTATACTCTCATATATAAAATTGGATTAATTATGGCAGATGGGCTTTTAAAAAAATTGAAATAAGCCACTATAACTTATAAAGTGAATGAAAATACAATTTTAATAGGTCAATTTTGTTCGTGGCACTGCGACTGTGTCCGGTGATATCGCACGTAACAAGATATCAAAAATAAAAATCGCCGTCGAGTTTCATCCGGGGCTTTAGGCGGCTGGCCGACCATGTCGACTCTGGAAGTGACAAAAACAAGCGGATAATTGATAGCGTTGTAAAGTTTCGGAGCTTATTCTGCTCCCAAAGCACTTTGTTGTGTGGTTTTAATACCAGGCTTATGGTCAAGATTAATATCAAATACAATACCGGTAAAATTTTCAATGGGAAATTTCATGCTTCATCGCATAAATTTGTGATTGTCTAATGATTCTTCTTAATATTGCTTCAAGCTACTGAAACCTCAAGGCGTAGTAGAAAACATTTCTTCTTTATGCTCTCAAAAAAAAAATAATTATTGTGATGATAAATACGTATCCAGAACCGGCTCTAGAGTTTTGGCGCATGGGGCAAAACTTAAATTTGGCGCCCTCCTCCCCCTTTTTTCTCAGAAATTACAAATGCTCATTTGAACTTTAAGGTATCTTTGCAAGTGATGCATTATCTAGCTAGCTGCTCCGACTCCGAAAATATATAAAACCCTGCACATACCTGTCATGTTTTTCATTTTCATATCTAACTGTGTGAGACAAAAGTCGATTCTTTACTGTTGAATTATACAGGGTGTTATGGAAATGACTTATTATATTCAAACCGGCAAATCCTGAGATGAAAATAAATTGAAGAAAAATAACCTTAAAAGGCGCTTTGAATTATTGTACGAAATATACACTTTATATGAAATCTGAAAATGTACGTGGCCGCTACTGTGTACGTTCGCAATCAATAGTTTATTGAGGCGGTGTTGTCATATATTGCAACACAGAATTGTAAACCCACGTGTTCAATTTTTTACAACAAGACGTACGTTTTCGACCCGCGTTATCGCTTCGTTTTCAAACTTTTTAGAAACAAATACTGCAATTTTAAGGTACATACTCTCTTACCTTCGATCTTATAATCCGTTTTATAATTAAATTCCATAAAAAAATAAAACACCAAAAAGTATGTATTGCAACAGAACCAACAATAGGTTATATCACACAAATTTGAAATCACATCACAATGTTTCTTATTATGAATTATTTCACAGCAAAAAAAAAATTGGGTAATGCTACAACTAACAAAACGTTTAAAATTCGTATATATCAAGCAACTTGGAACCCTCGACAGCGTCATCCCATCCCGAGTCTCGAAACATACTGAAGCAACGATAGTCGCGCGCGGCAGGTATCCAAGCAAGGGCGAAACATGCAATGTGATCTGACAACACTGTTAGTATACTCTAGTCACCCACACTGTTGCTAACTGATTCCAGATGACTTTCTCTAGGACACCCTAGGAGTCACCATCAGATCATAAAAAAATAAAAAAAAATATAATAAGTCATTTCCATAACACCCTGTATGTATATTTTTTGTCAAATCGACAAGGGTCGATCTTTCGGGACATAAGTACAAAAAGTTAATCAATTTTTATTTGAACAGTATACAAGAAAGAAAACTTTTCTGTTTCTGTTAACGTTGATCGAACCGGACCCTGTGATAATGTAATTTCTTTTACCGACTCAGGAATATTCTTCGTTTTTTTTAATAGATAGCTTCCAGCTAAAGGCTCTATAAAAACAACTATAAAGTGTTTTTTAACAAGAGTCTAAGTCGGCACTTCACAGCGCAGCGCTATCAATTATCTAGTCGTTTTTGTCATCTCTATAGCTTTCGCAAAATCGGATAAGTGGCGTGCTTGGTTTCACGGCATAAGGCATTCTTATATAACGTGACAGAATGTTCATTATCACACTTGGCTATATATGGGCTGATGCTCATACTAAACTGTAATGTGTAATAAGCGTCACTTTAAACTTAAAATGATTTTGCACGCTCGAAATAAATTGTTAAACACATCAAAATAAAAGTGGTAAAGAACACAAAAGTGTACTTGTATTTCCGTATTAGTAAAATAGAAGCATACGGTTTCCGCATCACTGTGCTACTTTCTTGTGAAACAAAGGATGCCCCAATTAGAGTTTTGCTAGGCCTCTTCGTTTTTGATATACGGGATGTTTCTGAGAATTTTATTATTTTTGGGACACCATTTTTCTTCAAGCTTGCTTTTTTTAAATGAGTCACTCTATATACAGGGTATTATGGAAATGACTTATTATATTTAAACCGGCAAATCCTGAGATGAAAATAAATTGAAGAAAAATACCCATAAATGGCGCTTTGAATTATTAAGCGAAATATACACTTTATATGAAATCTCAAAATTTACGTGGCCGCTCCTGAGGACCTTCGCAGTCCATAGTTTATTGAGGCAGTCTCCAGGTTCAAAAGAGGTTAGCGCATTATAGGCAGTGTTGTCATATTGCGACACAGAACACGTGATCAGTTTTTGACAACAATACGTCTTTGACATGCGTTATCACTTCTTTTTCACACTTTTTAGAAAAAAAAAACACTACAATTTTAAGGTATATACTCTCTTACCTTCGATCTTATTTTAAAATAATCCGTTTTATTAAATTCCATAAAAAAATAAATCACAAAAACTATGTTTTTCAATAGCTCAACAGGAGATAATATCACACAAATTTGAAATCACATCGCAACATTTATTATTATGAATTATATCACAACAGAAAAAAATCGCGTACTGCTACAACTAACAAAACGTTTAAAATTCATATACGTCAAGCACGTGGAACCGTTGACAACGTCATTCCACTCCCGAGTCTCGAAACATACTGAAGCAACTTAGATTCTTTATACCATGCTGACGCAACGATAGTGACGCGCGGCTGGTATCCAAGCAAGGGCGAGACACGCAGTGCACGGTTAGTATACCTTAGTGACCCACATTGTTGCTAAGTGTAAAAAAGCATGTAATGTTTTGATGCTATTAAATATAAAAAACAAAAAATGAACGTTTATGGATTTCTCATAAATATTTCTAAAATTGTTCTCCATTATGCCTTAGACATCACAAATAGTTATTATTTATAATTATAATAGGATTTGGTTCAATTGAAGCAAAATCACATTTATTTCATCAGGGTTTCTTTAAGGTAGATTTTAGGCCGAGGTTTAGAAAATGAACCTTGTTCAATTAAATTTGATTTTATCAGTTAAAAAAATTATTAAAATTGGTTCATTATTAACGAAATAGCTAATTAATTTGTACGTGGCTTTTTGAATATTCGATAATTCATTGGGGTGGTTAAATATCGAACTAATAATTTGGATTGAAAGGTACTACCAAGAAAAGGAAGGTTTTTCTTTTGGTTTGATGTAACCACCCGCATTTCAGTTTCGAACTATGTTGTTGTCATCAGTACAGGTTAAGTGTTGATTGAATAATACCTCTAGGGCCTCTATTTTGTGGTTCAAGCTGTCTAAACTTTCCCTGAGAACGTTATTCTTACAACCATTAGGAGAGATCTATAAGTGTACAACCCACAGATTTGCTACATAAAAGTTGTCTAACGGCATCTAGGATACATCCCAGTTACCAAAATCCTTATAGAACCATTTGATGTATAATTCAATAAGTTCTATTGACGTCCTTACATCTATTAAAAAAAAATTAACAAAATAGTTATATAATTTGTTTATAAAATCGTTCATCAAATCCAACGATTATTTATTTCAATGTATTGTCGTAGAAAAATACATTTCCAATCTGATTAAACTCGCGATATGGTATTTGCAGGTATTTTAACTAAATTAGAACGGGAACAACAGAGGTGCAAACATCGCATTCCGTTCAAGATAAGCCTGTTAGTCTGTTGGGGAACAGTAACAGTCGCTGTGTGCATTGCGCTTATCAAATGAAACTCATTTACAATGCCTTCTGCTGCCGACTGCACTTATCATTTTCCTGCTAACGCATCTCTCTTTGTAGGGAAAGCGGTTTCTGTCAGACAATATTGCTGTTTATAAACACATTGAATTAAGGATTTGCCGCCTTGGTAATTTATTTTATGTTAAAATCCTTTAGTGGACATTCCTAAACCGTTAAGGAACCGTTAAGCAAATCGGTAAACAAATACACCCTACTTAAGTAAATAAATAGAGTTTTTTTGATGGAATTACAATTTAAAAAATCCAATAGTTCCCGTGCATCAACTCCTATATTTTATTTCTTCGTGAGGTAGGTTCTTTACCATTTCACTTTTTTAGTTAATTGTCTTTTTGATTGGAATACATTCATACTAGATGTCGTTAGTGCCTATTTAGTAGGTACTTATTGTAATTTACAATGATGTGAATTTTAGGTTATAGTCTATAGAGCCGTAAAAATGAAGTTTAGTACGGACGTCCTTATCTGGGACACACTGCATATCTTGGCTCTTTTATGTAACCGATTGTTTATATATTTTGGTTGATTTGGGGTTTTTTGTGATTATTGGTGAAAAATCGTCTTTATTATAAACAATCCTGGTGCATCCATGTGTAGTTTATTAAAGAGTGGATCATTTAAATAAGGATTTATTATCTTTTCATCGGTAAGTATGGTTATGTTTCAATATTTAACCATCTGACCTAACCAGACTTCAACATTGTTGACATTCAGCCAACGCACATGTAGTTAGTTCTCTCTTCCTCCCATTACTGATTTTCAATAACATTTCACACAATCACACCGTCACTTTCCAGGAGTTTTATGAATGGATTATGGGATCTGTAGTTTACAATACCTTTGGTTATAAATAAACATTTTTACTGGGTAGATATGTTTACCCTTATCGAAGTTGTAGTTTACAAATTAATTGTTTTAATGGGAGGAAGAAACAGACATTGCATTTAATATTTAACATGCTGCACACGTACGCGGACCACTTAAACGTTTAACGAACGATAAAACGGAGATGACAAAAACGGGCGGATAGTTGATAGCGTTGCGGAATGTCCGACCGGGACTATCAAAGAGACATTTTAGTTGTCGTTTTAAATACTCTATATGGAATGAAATGAGCAGTTTTTTATAAAAGAAGAAATGTGCATAAAAGCTGTGAGGGGGGAGGCGAGATTTTATTTGTTATATTTTTTACCTACCTACCTACTAAAAATTCGGTAAATATGAAAATGTATATGTGTGTATACATGCCGGTTTAGAACGTCTTTCTTCGTTGTCCGACACCCAATTTCCATTCTCTTCTATCATGGCAGTCCTCTGTTGACATATTTCTTTCACTCATGGATTTCCGTATGGACTTCTGCCATTCTAGTCGTGGTCTTCCTCGTTTTCTCTTTCCTATTGGTTTGTTTCCTTTCGATGTCCTGAGTTATCGTGCCTTCTATTCCCATTTGCTGTTTTATGTGGTCGTTTCTTATTCTTTCTCTTCGTGAGATTCGCATCGATCTTCTAATGGCGTCCATTTCCACTGCTTTCACTTCCTTCTTTTGCTTATCTGTAATTCTCCAAGTTTCTGCTCCGTATAGGAGGTTGCTCTTTATCATTGTCTCGTATATATTGAATTTCCTCTTTTTTGTTATTTCCTTGCTCCATAAGATTCCATTCAGGCATCCGATCATTCTTTTCGCTTTCACTATTCGTTTTTCTATTTCTCTTACATCTGTCCCGGTATTGTCGGAACTAATTCCCAGGTATTCTTACATTGTAGAACTTCCTGACCATTATCCACTTCCAAATGCCCGTCCTGGGTCCCTATACATAGATATCTTGTTTTGTTAATATTGACTGTTAAACCCCATTCTCGGTATTCTTCCATCAGTTTTCTAACCATGTATTGCATGTCCTCCTTATCACCTGCCACTATAACCTGATCATCTGCAAACTGGAGAGTGAATAAGCACCCGTCATCCATCTCTATACCCATAAATAGGAAGATACAAGTTAATAATAATTTAAGATTTTAAAAGCAACATCTATTCCTTCTAGGGGGTTAAACCGCCAATGCTGCAAATATTCATTAAAGCGCTTCCTTCACAATAAAATTAACGTGTCTTCCCGATGTTTAATATTATTTAGTGGAAGCGAGATAGTAAAGGTGCATGGTATTCAATATTAATACATTTAATAATATTATTTCACAAATGATGTTTGTGTGACATATTTTACTGAACCGTTGTTGGACCACATTTACGAATTAATAGACGAGAGATTGCCAGCAAGTTTCTCGACTAATAAGGCAGCAGCATGAAAATGATAAATGACGACGCGCTGGGCGATTGTATACAACTTTACACTGACATCTCTGGTGTTTATGGATTGTCTTGAGTGTCGGCCTATCAGGAATCGGACACACTCCTTTGTGTAACGTTTGTTTTTGCTCCTACGCTGCGTTTAGAGCAGCAAGTTCTTGCGGCCATTCTGCCTACACATATTTTAAACATGAAGAGATTGCAGCGTGTTTAAGGCCGTTTTAAATGCTGCAAGATCACCTGCAAGACTATGTTCAAGTCTTGCGCAAAATTCAGGGAACCAGAAAAAACGAGTCGATGATGAATTTGTATGTGTTTTCAATCTGATTTTAACTTAATTTAATGTAAATGAAATAAATCAATCAATTAATTGTTGCTACATCTTCCAATTCGATTTTCAAACGTCAATATTTCGGAAATTGTTATTTCCAGAGGTAATATGATTGGTTATACAAAAAGTTTTTATCATATAATTCCAAATTGATAAATATAATGCGTATTCCATTTGAAAAAAATCCTAGAAGACGCCATACCTCCCACCTGGAACTGTCTATGTACTAAGGTTTTACCTAAAAAAATGTGCAACTAAAAATGTTAATTAAGGTGTCAAAGGGTTTAAAAAATATACAAATCCCTGAATTGTAAATCAATCTGTTATACAAAAAGTGTCCCCGCTATGGGAGAGCGGGCTTATTGAGTTTGCGCAGCAAGGTGGAAATTTTATCGATCGCGCCAGAGCCGGCCCGACATTATTTGTTTGTTGTTATTCGTCGCCATCTTTGGTTCTGAATGCTTTTTCAAATTACAGAATAAAAAGTGGTCCATCCACATTGTTGTCGGTATATTAGTGCTTATAAACTTTCATTACCTAACAAAAATTTTTGTAAAGGAGTTTTTAATTTGTGGTAATTCGATTCGCTGTTTGGTAGGTTAGTGACTTCTTTTGTTTTCGATGAAAGGACACAAGTGCATTGTGTTTTTTTTGGAGAAGTCGTGGATCAATACCAGGTATAAAGTATTTCAGGTATGTACAGACATATATACGAAAATATTTTGCTTATCACATAATCCGATCTTGGGAACCGAATTTCACTAAAAAGATTGTAAAAAAGAAGAGAGTGTCACTCGCATACAATATAATATATATGTGGTCACTACCTAACCTTAAAATGAATGTACTTTTAATTTGGTGCATTAGTTCCCAAAATAGTCAATATAGTCTCATTCTTAATTTTTGGTTTAGAAAAAAGTGAGGTTAACAAACATACGACGTAGAATGAAAGTTAAAATAAAGCTTATCGTGTCGATTGTTACAAATATTCGGACGGAATTTGGCACCAAAAGTTTGCACCAATCAGGGCACCGTCGGATCATCATATCGTCAGAAATCGTATGCATGGAACGCATCTTAAATCGAAATTTTGAAATTGCAATATTTTTCCTAACTGACCAGTGAAATTAACATTAAAAAAGTTGAAATCCGGTCCCGTCGAATGTTTACTTTCACAAGGATATTTCCGAACTGCGCAAACTCACAACGCCCCCTTCGATGCCCATAGTGGGGACATAATTGCAGACGGTATTAGCAATATACTGTTTATATATATGTGATAATTACATGTACAGTTTGTACAAATTAAGAATTTCGATACTTTTTTTCCCGTATTCATTTTCTATTTAACGACTATTTATCATTATCGTATTTTACGGAATTAGAATAATCCTGGAAGCGTATTTACTTAAAACAAACATAATCTCAACAAAAATTATGTTATTTTAAAGACAATTACACCCTCCCTAAAGGGTACTTACTTCGCGAAATTCCGTATATATGTTTTACACAGTTTTACTGGAAAATCCCGTAAACTACCCTCTCGAGACCCTTACCCCATTTTGTGCTGGCGATAGTTTCTTTACAAAGTAGACATGTTATTTCTGGTTATTATTTTAGACAGTGTATTTTGAACGAAAGAAACTAAATTTTTCGTTAATCTGGCATCGGATTTTTAAAGTTAAAGTTTGGAAGAGGAAATGATCAAATTTAGAAAAATCGAATCGAATAATATTCAACCAACAAGGTTATTTATATTTTTATGTTTTACTTTAATATAATTCTTTATCCCACTGAAATACTTAATAAATTATCCTATATTTAATAATTTCTTAAATTTATTGTTTCCAAATGTCCTCTGTAGCGTAACCCTGCCTAACAACTATCGACCAGTCGCATTGCTTTCAGTTATATCAAAAGTAATGGAGAAAGCTATTAACCAACATCTTCTAAAGTACCTGGAAGGCTTCAACATTATCAGCGATCATCAATATGGTTTTCGGAAGTCCAGATCAACTGGAGATCTTCTAGCCTATGTCACCCATATTTGGAACAACGCAATCGAACATCATGGGGAGTCTCGGGCTGTTGCACTGGATATTTCTAAAGCTTTTGATCGTGTTTGGCATGAGGGGCTTCTAAGTAAACTGCGATCCTATGGTATGCCCAGTCGATTCTGTGCATGGCAGACACCTTCACCATCAATGCCGGTGTTCCTCAAGGGTCCATATTGTCTCCCACTCTCTTCTTACTCTACATTAACGACCTTCTAGTGAAAACGAAAAACCCGATAGTTAGTTTTGCTGATGATACCACACTTTTATCATCTTTCTCTTTGAATGAACAAACATCGGCTGCCGACGCACATCTTCGCAGACAGCATGAAGTATCACGCCTCAACAAAGACCTGGAAGAAATTTTGTCTTGGGGTGACCGTAACCAAGTCGAATTTAACGCTAAAAAAACCCAGGCAGCAGTTTTCTCTAAAAAGGTTAACATTACAGAACCGGATATAGTCACGGACGGACACGCAATCCCGCTGGCTTCATCTATTAGTTTGCTGGGCGTCAATCTGGGAGGAAATATGTCTTGGCATAACCACGGCAATCGCCAAGATAGCCTCTCAGAAGCTTGGTGTACTCTTCCGAACCAGAAAGTTGTACACACCTCAACAACTTTTGACACTATACAAAGCCCAGATTCGACCATCACTAGAGTACTGCTCTCATGTCTGGAGCTCTGCACCCAAACATACTCTTCGGCTACTGGATTCCATCGAAAGGAGGGTCATTCGTCTGATTGGAGACCACGAGCTGACGAAGAACCTCGACAGCCTAGAACATCGAAGGCAAGTTGGTGATTTGACTCTCTTTTACAGATATTTTCATGGAAAGTGCTTGGCTGACGTTGCCCTCTTAATTCCGCCCAGAGCGGCGAATGTCAGAAATACACGACGAACCACTGCCGCCCATCCATATGTGGTTAAGCTTAGTACTCCTCGAACTTCATTATTTAAGAACTCTTTCATCTGGAGGACTTCATCATTGTGGAACGATCTTCCCGAGGTCGTTTTTCCCAACGAATATAACCTCCAACGATTCAAAACCAACGTGAATCGCTTTTTGCGCACACGCACCACTCCCAGAGTGCCCTAAAGGATTTTTCCTATAGTGCTTGTGTTTGATCATAAAAAAAAAAAAATCACCAAGATTACTATTAAAATATAATACACCACAATTCAAATTTCCCACGTACATCGGGCCGCGGCGTGCCGTATAACCTTGAAATAACATTGTTCATACCTTGGACTCAATTACTATATTAAATTATTAAAGCATCACAGCGGCAACATTGTCGTAACGTCAAGAAAAAGGACGCCACGTCACGCTGGTGGAGCTGAAGCAAATCAACAGCCAACGCGCACGCATGCGCAAACTTGTTCGTTTACCTGCTCAGACACGCGAGTGATGCGAGTTTCGCGCTTTAAAAACTCTAATTAAAAAGCTGTTTTAAAGATTCATTTATCTATAAAACTCAACACGTAGGTGCGCGAAATATACTGCGGATATTGAGCAGACAATATCGATAGCAACAAACAAGGGTAACTAAAAATATACAAAATAATCCCGAATACCGACCGGCAAATCCGGAACTGCCGGTATGGGACGTTGAGGTTGATGACCTGTCGTTTTTAGTGGTTGCTAATTTTTGTGAAAAGTTTGAAAGTTTCTTAACATTTTGTAACAAAAATCGAAGGACATGTGTAGATGATGGAAACCGAAGCCCGTGCAAATACTGTAAGTAATAATATTGGGGAACAAATCTGATTCTGTTAATTTTTTTCGACATTGCGGATTCTTGCCTTTTTTCGATTCGAAGAACAAATTGAAATAAGAAACAACAACAACGCCCGATGAATAACTTTAGTTAATTTATGTTCAGGGGATAAGATGAATAATAGCTGGTCTTCGGAAAGAAGTGTAGTAGAAAAAGAAGCTTTTTAGGTTTGGTAGGTGTATGTTAATTTTATAAACTTTATACATGATTTTCTATTTTTATTATGCACAAATTTATTGTTGGTCAAAGTTCTATAACTAATCCCGGTCTTATTTCTATACGTCGACAACGCATCTGGGTCAAAGATAAATTGGGTCTTAATGATCAGTAGTCATAAGTAAGTTCCTCTCCTTTAATAACACTCTCCCTAGTTTATAATCGTCAAGATGCAGACTGTATATTCGCTTATACAAAATTGAATAAGTTATATGGGGAAGTTGGCTGATGAGAATTCGGAATTTCCTCGGCCTAGTTAGCTGAGGTGTTTAATGCAACATCCATGTTCGAATCCGGCAACAAAAGTGGAGAAAGATTGCGTTAAGCTAATTAAATTTTCAGGTTATTTTAAAAAGTATATTTTTAATTTGTAACAGAAGAAACACTATTGTTTTTTGATTTTCATAGTTTAATTGTTAACAAGACAAGTAGGTATTTCACCATGCATCACAGCCAGTGGCATATTTAGGGGGGTTTGTTCGGGTGTTTTCTTTCTCTCAGTGGAGTGAAATTATGAAGAGGTAAAGAAACTCATAGTCTGATCAACTAAACAATTTTTTTTTAAATTCTTTTTTCACTCTTTTTTTTCCTTGTTTCGCAGTTTATCCAAAAACAAATAATGTTTTTCCTATTTTTTCCTTTTTTTTCTATTTACTTAATAAATGAATGAAATAAAAAGTTAAACTTTTGTGGAGCAGACTATGTTTTTTACCCCTTCTTAAAAATAGAAAAAAAAATCAAATTCTTGACGAATTTGGGGCGCGGTCCTGAAAATATACATTGCTTTTTCACTTTTTTTCCTAAATTAAAAAATGACTGCTTCTAAATCCTCCACATTATAATAATATCGAGAATAATATGATCAATACAAATGCATTAAAATCTCCATAACCGCCTGTCTAAAAAGAAACCGCTATAAAGCACACGGTGGTCCTTTTCTATCTGGAATGGCAGGTCATTATAAAATTTCACGACAAGCCATTCTTGCCTTCATAAGCTTATGGAACGGAGTATGATTTTTCTTTTTGTTATTTATTACGTAAAATTCGCTCCTGCTAAGAGCATTCTTCCAAGAATCTATCGAAATTTGTAAAGAATTTAGAGACTACCACAAGATCGCAAAGTAGATTATTATACAGGATACTAACTTTCTCATAAAAAATCAAAATACTAAGTTTATTTAAACAACAAAATAAATATAACAAGGGCTTTCCCCCTCACATGTATAAATCTTTAATAAATGGCTTGCGGTATGAACCTCAACTACGTCCTTTAGGATCCCTTAGCAAATGTAGGTAACCTACATGTAATTTAGTTTATATATGTAAGCAACGGCAAGACATATACTTAGTATGAGGTGTAGGATTACACAATTAATTAGTTAATGTATCAAGGCAGTGGCAGCTTTATCTTACATTTGCAAGTTTGTGCAACACCCAAAAAAACAAAAAAAAAATGTAGACATCAGAAGGGTCTGTATTAGTAGCACGATGGTGTTCCTGCACGTTTGGCATTTAGACGAAAGGCTTCCAGGGCTTTTGATTGGTCGCGATGGTCCCATTAGTTGACCTCCAAGATTTCCAGACCTCATACAACTAGACTTTTGTTTATGGGGCTTATTAAAATAACGCTGCGATAATATATTTCATTAATTTATTTGAAAAAATTCTAAACCTCATCTCCTAAATATTATTATTAGGGATGGACCAAATCGGGAATTTGGCCGGACCGAACCGCCGGAATTTCGTATAGACATCCAACAATGCTTGTCAGTAAATGTTCTATTTTGCCGAGCCGATGCCTTGCCTGAGCCGAGCATTGGCCACAAGACTGCTTTTTTCCTACAATCTTTACACAAATAATTAATTAGTGGGATTTTTTTGAAGAAGATTTGCAATTATTGTAAAAAGCCTGTCAAAAGGAGGCAGTAGTAAATCGACATAACCTTTAATAATGCGTTTTAAAAGAGATCATCCTTCTGAACATATGAAAAACTATAAGATAATGAAGCAATATCAACAGTTATACGGATAATTTAGCCGTTAAGGCATATTTTTTTAAATCGCTTTGTTACTTTTGTAGATAAAGGTTGATCATAAGAAATTTTCGATAAAAGGTAAAAGTTCCTCAATTTTTGCTGTTTTTACCTTATTATTTTATCAACAAAATGATGTTTTTAATGGTTTTTAAATTTCAAAATAGATTCGGCCGGACTTAATCTTTGATCCGGCCGGAGCAGTAGATCCGGTGTTAAGGACGGATCGGCCGGACTCAGTACTACTGCCGGATTTCCGGGTTTGTTCGTTTCGTTTCCCTAATTATTATACCAATACGGGTCCAACACTGGCATTTCTATAATATGAACCACTCCTGGATCATTGTACGTGGATGTGATATACATAATTATTATAAGTTCCCTTAATTATAGCATACTTGCGGCCTGATTTAAAATCAGTAACAATGAAACATAGCGTCTCTTAATTTCAAAGCGCTTGCGTCATCTGTCCTACAACGGATTTATTTTAACAGAATGAAATTATTACAATTGGGCAAAATATGTCTCTAATTTCGTTTCCTGCTTCCATTAATTTTTTATTCAGAACTTTCGGATAAAACTAAAAATCAACGAAATATACAATACCTTATTCTTGGGTGCATTTTCAGAAAATAACTTCATACGAACATATATCCTAAACGTCTTGAGTTTTCAAATTTATTATAAGTTCCCTTAATTATAACATACTTGCGGCCTGATTTAAAATCAGTAACAATGAAACATAGCGTCTCTTAATTTCAAAGCGCTTGCGTCATCTGTCCTACAACGGATTTATTTTAACAGAATGAAATTATTACAATTGGGCAAAATATGTCTCTAATTTCGTTTCCTGCTTCCATTAATTTTTTATTCAGAACTTTCGGATAAAACTAAAAATCAACGAAATATACAATACCTTATTCTTGGGTGCATTTTCAGAAAATAACACGAACATATGTCCTAAACGTCTTGAGTTTTGAAATAAGGGTGTTAAAGATTTTCGTGTTTTTTTAATGATTTGTTAAGGTTATTAACTTAAATACGTGAGAACTAGACAATTGTCGACACTGTATAATTGTTTACAAAACAAAATCTGCTTCTTACCTACTAGATCCTTTTTAATCCTTGTTAATACCCAATTTCACAACAGAGTACAAATGAATGAACTTAATTTTTTTTATACGAAAGCTGTACGTTAAACGACATAAAATCACGAGACAAGATTTGCTCGGCAAGGAATGATAATTTCAAAAATAATTTTTATTTAAAATGAAAGGCCATTCGAACTCCACTGGTCGGGATAAAAAAAACATGTTATACACCATAAAATGCCTCTTGATCAATAGAAAGTGTGTACCAAATTTCGCAAAAATATCTATAAGAGCAGTGTCACAGATATTAGTAAAGAAGGGGATTTTTTGAAAATCTGTAACACCCTGTATCTGAAAAGTTTAGGACATATGTCTATATGAAGCTTTTTTCTGAAAATGAACCCAAAAAAAAATCTCCTTAAATGCATGTTTTTAAAAAACACACTGTAGATCAAGAAGCGAAATGACTAAAGCAACCCTAGCTATAACTCCCAAGGAAAAGACCTAGAACAAGATCGTAAGAAAACCTTACTTTTACCTTTATCTGGTAAAAATTACCTTCGCGTTCAGAATCTTCAATCTCTACGGATTGAAAAAGAATGGCCGTATAATTGAAATAATTTCCGGTCGCAAATTAAAAATTTCTGCATTATTCAGGAATTATTGACTTACTTTTGCACTTAATAAAAAAGGTCCAATCTGTTACCGACTTTTCTTTAATAGGACCCGACAGTGATAAAATCTAGCAGTTTTTAGATTATTTTTTGACAAATTATTACAAAAAATTTATTACAAATTAAATTATTAAAACTCATCATTCTACAAATCACCTGACACCGATTAACAAAAATAATAAAGGAACCGCAAGAAAAAAAGGTTCAGTATGGTTTTAGTAGATGTATACAATTCTTTCCAATTGTCCATTTTTGGAACGGGATTTCTTGGAAACTACTACTCAAAAATTAATAAATTAATGTATTATTGGAAAGAGATTTAAACCGACCTTTAACATAATGTACAGGTGTCTCATTTTCGACACTTATGGGGTATCTCCGTAATTGTTAGTGCTATCAAAAAAGTAATGTAGGTGTCATGTGCTCTTTTTGGGTCAAACTCAAAATGGTAAATCAAAATTAGAAAATTTTCGCTCGCTCAAGAGATACGGGGGAAAATCAGAAAAATGACAATTTCAAAATTACCCTATATTTTCTTAGTTAAAAGAGATACAGAAAAATGTTTTATACAGAAGTTTCTTTATATTAATTGTTGAATAATCTGCCGTTTTCAAAATAAGTATACGGGGTCAGGTAAAAAAGTTATCGGACCTAACCTAATTTTTCTAAATGGAACACCCTGTATATTTTAATCTAATACTATACTAAATACTATTTTAAATTCTCCTTTCAAATATATAACACACCATGGATGATATTGGTTTCCTAGGCGATTTATTCAAGTTTATTACTTTAAACCACAGTAGATCATTAGACAAAAGCTAATATCCTAGAAACAACTATGTTGACATTTAACGTCAAGTTCATTTTTATATATTCATTTGTGAAAAGGAGTTATCAACATTTTGCAAAATTTGATATGATATCAGTCTAAAGTGGAAGAAAAGAAGAAATGGCGCAAAATGTATATTTTGTTCGCTATCGGAAAGACGGTAACCATTCAAGGACATATTCCGAACATTTGCGATGATTCCCGTTATTTTTTACCTGAATCTTTTATTTCGTTTCAAAGTAATAACGTTTAAATAAATCGCCTAGGAAACCAATATCATCCATGGTGTGTTATATATTTGAAAGGAGAATTTAAAATAGTATCTTTTTAGATTAAAACATACAGTGTTCCATTTAAAAAAATGAGGTTAGGTCCAATAACGTAATTTACCTAATTTACCTGACCCCGTATACTTATTCTGAAAACTACAGATTATTCAAGAATCATCATAAAGAAACTTCTGTATAAAACATTTTTCTGTATTTCTTTTAACTAAGAAAATATAGGGTAATTTTGAAATTGTCAATTTTTTGATTTTCCCCCGTATTTCTTAAGCGAGCGAATATTTTCATTTGATTTTAAGTTTACCCAAAAAGAGCACATGACAACTACATTACTTTTTTGATAGCGCTAACAATTACGGAACAAACCCTATAAAAGTGTCGAAAATGGGACACCCTGTACCACATGACCCTTCCCATTTAAGATTTCAACATCTACTCCTCCCTGGGGGTTAAACCGCGAACGATGCAATTACTCTTTAAAAACGTCCCCCTTCAGAATAAAATTGACGTGTCTTTCCGATTTTTAATATAGGTGGGAAGTTTTCACATTGACTCTCTTTATACAGGGTGTTCTGGAATTAGCTTATTATAATTAAATTGTTGACTCGTTGGGTGTTGGCTGCCTGCCTTCCTTCAGTAAGTTTTGATATGCGATAGTAATACGCCGCGCAAGAGTGGCTGTCCCTTTAATTTGCACGTGTGATCCCCGAAAGAAGAGTTATAGATGCAAGTCGCTATATAGATCGGTAATCAGGAAAGATACCAATTGGACATACAGACAATATTAAAATGCAGAACAGTCTGCTGCCAAGACAATGATATCTATCCGTAATTACGTACCACACCAAGACTATTTTAAATAATGGTATATAGAGTACTCGGATTACCCGAAGATTATGTATCGTATATCCTATACAGCGAGTATTGATTACCTGTTAAGAACATCTTACCATATTATAATTAAGTTACTTAATCTAAACATGTTGCTTTATCTAATGAGAAATTATGTTTGATAAATTATCCGCACTTATTTTAAGTGTTCACATAATAACATTATACCCAGAGATATGTAAATTTTGCTTAATTTTGTTAAAGCATAGTTGAATTTTCGAAGCGTTACGCTGAAACTGATAATAATAGTTCAATTAGGCGATATACAGTGAGTCCCAGAAGAAATCTAAATTCATTTAAAATTCAGCGGTAAGTTTTTTCAAAAAACGCTCGTACCCGTCGATTTTGATTTTTTAATTTATTTTTTTTTGTGGTAATTTCATGTATACAGGGTAGCTCAAAAATAAGTTACGACCATCAACTTAATTTTTTCAAATGAAAACATATATTTTTTATTTCATTTTTGAATTTTGCATTGAATTCTAAGCATGTTTCATGTACCATGTCCTATACATAAACTCAACAGTTATTGAAAAAATTAGGATTGAACATATCATTTAGGGAATCCAACGATCTATCAAATCTTCTGGCAATATGGCATTTTGGGCTCCACAATAAGTAAGAGTGTACTATCTCACTGTCGCCATTTATTTCCATAGAAACTGTATGACAATTTTATTTCAAATAAGTATAATTATTGTCAAGCGTAGTTTCAAAGTTGCGGTTTTCACAATAATGGTGAAGTTAACGGAACGGGAAAAAATTGAAATTCTATGCATGGTTGGGTTTGGTGATAAAACACGTACTCAAATAGAAACAGCCCAATTATTTAATGAAATCCATCCTGATCGTCCTCCCATATGTCAAAAGATGGTGAGTAGAATAGAGGCTAAGTTTAGAGAATTCGGTCATGTTAGAGATTTGCCTAAATCTGGTCGTCCTACTCGAGATGAAAATGAACAACTTGACGTTTTGCTTTCCTTGGAAGAAAATCCATGTACTCCCCTGTCGCACATTGGGGCCGATTTACACATGCCGAAATCTGTTGTTCACCGAGTAGTTCAAAAGCACAAATATCACCCATACAAAGTTATTCCAGTGCATGAGTTATTTGAAGATGATTTCGATAGGCGAAGTGAGTTTTGCGGACGCATGCAAAATATGTGCAATCTAGATAATAATTTAGTAAAAAATATTATTTTTTCGGATGAAGCTACGTTCTATTTGAATGGTAATGTGAACAGACAAAATTGTCGATATTGGGCAACAGAAAATCCGCATTGGATGATAGAGGTTCACAGAATGCATATAATTTCAATTTTTTTCCCGTTCCGTTAACTTCACAATTATTGTGAAAACCGCAACTTTGAAACTACGCTTGACAATAATTATATTTATTTGAAATAAAATTGTCATACAGTTTCTATGGAAATAAACGGTGACAGTGAGATAGTACACTCTTACTTATTATGGAGCCCAAAATACCATATTGCATTGCCAGACGATTTGATAGATCGTTGGATTCCCTAAATGATATGTTCAATCCTAATTTTTTCAATAACTGTTGAGTTTATGTATAGGACATGGTACATGAAACATGCTTAGAATTCAATGCAAAATTCAAAAATGAAATAAAAAATATATGTTTTCATTTGAAAAAATTAAGTTGATGGTCGTAACTTATTTTTGAGCTACCCTGTATACATGAAATTACCACAAAAAAAAATAAATTAAAAAATCAAAATCGACGGGTACGAGCGTTTTTTGAAAAAACTTACCGCTGAATTTTAAATGAATTTAGACATTTCTTTTGGGACTCACTGTATACTCACCGGCACAAAATTCCGCCACCCTGAAATTTTGGTCAAGTTCGATATTTTGTAACTTTTTTATTTTTTATGCGATTTTGATGATTTTGTTATCAGTTTGGAGATCCGTTTATTGTGTTTTTCCTTAATTACTTTATAAAGTCACATTTTTCGATTAGGCTATATTATAGAGGAGTAAATCAAACTGTTGTTTTTGTCGTAATTTCAAAACACCCTGTAGGAAAATTTAGGAGGATAATTTTATTTACATAGTGTTTCTTGTCATCTTTGAAGTATTCTAAACATTTCGATTTTTGATTCATTCCCTTATTTCATTTCTGCTGCGAGCTGCAAAATTTTAAATGAAACGCTGATTTGAAGCCTATTTTCATTAAGAAAAACAAACACTAGGCATATCATAAAGTTAATTAACAAAAACAATTTTAATATCGTGTATTTCCTCCTCTCGCTTGCAGTCTTCGTGATATCGAACGAATAAGATTACTTATCCTTTCTTGAGGGATATTCTTCGGTCAGCGTCAGTGTAAGTCTTGAAAGGTTTATGGTTGTACAGGACGACGACAAACGGACCTTTTAAAAGATGTTCGATTGAGTTGAGATCGGGGCTACATGCGGGCCATTCTAATCTTGGAAGTCCAACTTCATCCAGATATTCGGTCACTACATGTGCAACGTGAGGTCTAGCATTATCATGCATTAATGTAAATTGGTTCCCAATGAAAGGAGCAAATGGAACAACAACTTCTTGGAGGATTTCCTCAATGTGACGGTGGTCGATTAAAGCTCAACAAAAACAAGATTGGTGCGTGCTTCGGTAGAAATACCAACGACATACATTTTCTAAAAATAACATGCATGCAGCTCGCAGCAGAAATGAGATAATGGAATGAATGAAGAAACGAAATGTTTAGAATACAAGATGACAAGAAACAGTATATAAATAAAATTATCCACTTCAATCCTACAGGGTGTTTTGAAATTACAACAATAAACAACAGTTTGATTTACTCCTGTATTATATAGCCTAATCGAAAAATTTTATGTATATTTTTAGCCCAAAAAATTGAATTTTTATTTTGTGATTTAATAAAAAAATTTAAATTGTTCACTTATTTGAATAATAATATTGTTTGTTGTATACATATTATAAATTAATATGCATTTTTTGGCTAAAAATATATAGGGTGTCCGATAAAATAAGAAAGTTAGATCCGATACCTTTTTGACTTGACCCAGTAGATGCGATTTTTATGCGGCATCATCTACTTAACCCACTATGAAACTTTTATATGAACCATTTTCTTCTATTATCAGTAATAAAAAGTATAGAGGACAAATCTGAAATCGAAAATTTTCCAATTTACCCTCGTTAAACCAGCGAATATTTTAAAGTTCAATATGGATAACCCTGTACTGACATCTAGTTTAAGTCTAAATTATTCAATTTAATACAATAGTTTCGGAGATGTGAGGGAGAATTTCTAAATAGTAGGCCGCTTGCAGCTGCTGCGACTTTGTTATCTACGAATTTATTTTTTGGCAACGTTTCAAAAACCATCGCGAGCTTAAAGAGATGGAACGAACGTTCTAAATGAACCAGTAAATCCATGACTCTAAAACATCACAATTTATAGCTTTTTATACCTATTTTGTTTGAAAACGACTAACTCAAACTTGCTACTATAAAGTTTGACCTCGTTTGCATTCATGGCAGCAACCAGGACTAAATACAAGGGCTCGTATATGGGTTGTTCGTCTATTTCCTAGTAATAAGTTAGAATAATAAAAATATTAAATATCGCAGAGCAAACAGAAATAGGTAGATCATTTTTTCATTTCCCACATTCCATCGCATCGGATCCCGCTTCTCTGCTGTCCTCCTGTCCTGTAAATCCCTCCCGCTGAGTCCCGCTGAGTTCTTTAAATATATGTATCAACTTTTAAAATAAACATTTACATTTTATTGTCATCTTTAGATAAATCATGGGGAAATGAATTTTAAAATGATTTAAAAGCTCAATTTAGCAAATTATTTATTTTCCCCCCATTAACATACTTACATATTAAGGAACAGACAACGTGTCCAAGATAAGGACGGCTAGTACAGGGATCTCGGAAACAGTAAGAGATACGAAGTCGGTTACATGGAGGTAAAGTTGCGCATTCACGTGATTAATAATATGCCGTTTAGAAAGTTTTAAAATTCGGAGTAGTTCCGGAGATATCCGGATAAAATCGAAATTCTGAAAAATCGTTTTATTGTTTTCCTGGGTTTTTTTGAGATCGAATTCGAAAGTAAATTGCACTTTTACATTGCCACTTTTTCCGCTCTATCTAACAGCATTAATTATTTTGTAATCCGACAAGTCGTCTTCGAAGGGCCCTTATCAACTTTCTTTTTTTAAATACGGTCCTGTTTTTCTGATATTGGAATTTGAGAGCTTCTTTTCTTCCGAATGCAACGATGTATAACATATTGTGGTTTAATGACGTTTCGAGGGTTTTTTGAACAATTTTGGGATACGGTCCTGTATTTCTCCTAATTCTATAAATAATATCTCATAAGTAAGCTCTAAATTTTTACTTATGTTGGACTAGTTCAATAAATAACAAATAATTTAATAATAAACCACACATAAGTGAACAAAATACAGAAACATTATTTCAAACTTCTGTTGATTCGGGATTTGAAAGAAAAGTAGGCGCTTGAAACAAAAAAATTAAGATGGTGACGTGTGATTTGTTGCACTTGACATTCCTTTTGTGATCGTTTACTTATGAGATATTATTTATAAAATTAGGAGAAATACAGGACCGTATCCCAAAATTTCCTGATGTTGTTCAAAAAACCCTCGAAACGTCACTAAACCACAATATGTCATACATCGTTGCATTCGGGAGAAAAAAAGCTCTCAAATTCCAATATCAGAAAAACAGGACCGTATTTAAAAAAAGAAAGTTGATAATAGCCCTTCGAAGGCGACTCGTCGGATTACAAAACAATTAACGCTGTTAGATAGAGCGGAAAAAGTGGCAATGTAAAAGTGCAATTTACTTTAGAATTCGATCTCAAGAAAGCCCAGGAGAACAATAAAACGTTTTTTCAGGGTTTTCCGGATATCTCCGGAACTACTCGGAATTTTAAAACTTTCTAAACGGCATATTATTAGGCACGTAAATGCGCAACTTTACCTCCATTTAACCGACTTCGTATCTCTTACGGTTTCCGAGATCCCTGTACTAGCCCTCCTTATCTCGAACACGTTGTATATGGAGCTCAATAATAATTGTTTTTAATATCTAATAGACTGTCAAAAATTTGGCAGTCAGTATAAAAATTAACCATTCTTTGGCGTGTCTTAAAATTATTCACGCCATCATTTTATAGAAATGTGGTTCAATTTATAGCCCAAAATACTTCTAAGTTAAAGCCATCCTCCCTTTAGGAAGCATAGTTTTTGCTCTCGCCAAAAATGGCTATTTCACCGCCGTCTTGTATGCGAAACTTCCTTCCACCGTTTTTTCTAGTTTTCGTCAGGAATTTATGTGAAATTTGAATATTTGTTTTGACCCTTATTGGTGTTGAAATTAAGGGGAATTTCGTTGAAATTGTGTGAATACAATTTTCTATAAACATTATTTGCTCGCACAACATTAACTCTTATACAAAAGTCCGCCGGGAAGCAGCGCTTTCAGACGTTTGTATATTTTATCATTAAGGAGAACAAAATAACCGAACAAATTAAATATTAATTTGGCAAGTATCTAATAAAGAAAAAATATCCTTTGAATGTTTAAATTATTCATTATCACTGGAAACTCCTGGCAAATTTGAATATAATAGCTGTCAAGGGGGACCTCTCTAAACTTACCCAAAGAAAGTAAGAGAAAGTTTATGATAAGGATGAAAATGTTTTTTTTTCTGTACAATTTACACCGACACGGAAGTTAACTAATTTAAAACAGGAAGTAAAAAAATATATTCAGTGAAAGGTTAGGTTAAGTGCCGTACTCACTCTTAAGTATAGTAAGTAAGTAAGTATAGTAAAGTATAGTGCTACAGAAGAATTCAAATTTACTGTGGCCGGTGACGATGGGTTGAGGTATACAGGTATGGAAATGCGTCGTCCGGCCATATCCTACTAACAGTAAAAATATTAAGTATTGCAAATCAAACACAAATAGGTAGATTATGTTTCCCCAATCTATCGTATCGCATCTCGGTCATTGTTTTCCTGGTGGCACGCTTTCCGTTTCGGTTCAATTAGTATTAAATAAATATTCATTCTATCGTATCGTGCAGCCTGGGCGAAATGTTATTTATTTTACAACAGAATATATCTTTTATTTCTTTTCGATTTCAAACAATGTAGGTACTGATAAACAAACTGAAAATAAAAATAAGCAAGGTGCATTATTATTTTTATGTCACTTATTTCCAACACAGTACATCCCCCTTCGACAGCGTAGCTGGCACTAAAATTTAAAATGCAGGCGGAGGGAGGCAGAGTAAGCCACATAACTCACACTATGACGTCACTGCGCAGGAAATTGGGCAGAAATTTGGGCTGAAACGGGTTGGCGACGAAACCCGACGTGAGAACAAAGTATGTATCGGAGGCGGGGTTTATGATGGAACAAAATGTATTCTTAATAATAATATGTTTCAACATAACCTTCTTTTTCACTGACAGGCCCAACGCATAGTACAAACTCCATTGAGCAGCTTCTTTATGTTAATGTCTATCTGTGAGTTAGATAGAATTCCTTGGCCTTACCTCCATAGAGTTTTAGTAATTATTTTCATATGATAAATATATAGTTTTAATAAGGTAAATGTATCAGTAGTCGACACTTTAAGGCATAAAAATTATGTATTACTTTGTATTACAGTACAGAATTCAAATAATGAAAACCTAGGTTGTGTATTTCAAAATTTATTATGTGTATTTTAACAAAAAAAATTTCCATGTATTTTTGAAAAACAACTTTTTGCTCCAGTTGTTAACACCTATTTAAAGGACTGTTCCAGTGGTCGTCACCTAGATAACCCATTTGTCGACACCCAATTATTTTGTAAAAAATGGTTAGTTACTCTTCTTGTGTACATAAATTCTTACATTTTGACTTTTACCTCACTGGGATTCTAAGGTACAAGACCACATATTTTAAAACCGTTCGTAATGATTGTTGGTTAAAGTTTGAAGACAAGGGTTTAATAGGGGAGCAAAATCTTGCTTTCTTAATTGCCTTCCTTCGTTTTCCATTCTACATTCCTGTACTTTTTGCCGCCACTCTGTCTTGAGTGAGTGGAAAACTGCTACATCCATAGGCTGAAGAAGTTGCGTCGCATTTGGGTATAACGCAACAAGTTCTACCCCTTGTTCCCTGCAACACTGAGTCAGTGGTAAGGAAATATGTGACGTAGTTCGTCCATAAAGAAAATAATTGGCAGGGGGATATTGTGCTCATTTACCCACGGCAAGAAAATATTTACAATATCACTTTTTCCCATAGAAAATTCTGGTGGAAATGATTCCGCTATTACTTGGGGTATTCTACTGTATCTATAAACTATCATGGGTGGTGGCAGTTGTCCAGATGCATTAGCAGTTATTAAAACAGTTAAATTAAACTTTTCATCATTACCTGATGCAGTATATACAGTTTTGCAGCCTCTCTCAGCCAAAACTTTACCTGGCTTTGGATTTAGGAAAATGCCGACTCATCCGCGTTAAATACTCATTTAGGATCATCAATCACGTCCATTAAGTTATTTTCTTTTAGATAGCTCTCGACCTCGTTGAACCAACTCGGTATATTCTCCTGAGTTACATTTCTCCGGAAGATTGTCAAATTTTGACTAGTCCGAAAGCTTAATTCCGGATGTCTGGTCAAGAAAAGAAAAAACCATTTATGCCCAGGTTTGTCGTTTTGACCAAATTTTAGCTTTAACTCTTTGGCTAATTTTTCTGCGCTATTTAGGAACGTTTCTTTGCTAACTGGCAATCCCGCTCTAGCCATAGCCTTCACCCATTCAACAAGAATTGGCTCCTGATCCGGAGAGAACATACTGGTTGGTCCCATCTTTGCATTTATTGGTACTTTGCCCTTATGCTTATCCATTAGTGTCACTCTGGGGACACCATGTCCTTTAGCTGCAGTTTTGTAGGCCATACCCATTTTAACATCTTCAAGCGCTGCAGACATGCTTTCTGCAGAATAGTTGCGAAGTTTTGTCCGGGGCATATCTTTAAATAATTTTTTTATGATCTAGTTCTCGACACTTGATGCGCCAGTATTCGAGCTTTTTATTTGTTAAGGAGAGTTCAACTCTGACAGTGCAAGAAGCGGAAATATTTCTTATATCCCATAGTCGACACACCTGTCGATTAAGGGAACTTTACAACTTTAGATACCCAAAAGTCCAGACCCCATATACCATCAAAACTTGGAAATATTTGAGAAAAACTTTTTTAAAATTTACAGTGATTAACACTAAAATAGTAACTTGTTTTTAAGGTACTTAAGATATGCTAAAAAATATTTCATATAATTAAGGATTATTTGTACTTACTTCTTGCAAATATTGTTAAAAAACGGGAAAAGAAACCACATTCGATAACCGTTACCTGAAAACATAAACACAAAAGACGGATTGGCGGGATTTAAACGCAATAAGATAACTATAGTATATGGTGTCTTACGATAATGACCGAGCTGTGATCGCGGTGGCTGCGTTTAGATCGTCTTATTTTCCTTATTTTAGAGATTTGAAGATGACGATGTCCAGAACTGAAGCAGTGTCGATTACTGGTGCATTTACCTTATTACAAAAATTGTGTAGTTTGGTGTTGGGTATATTTTAAGATGAAACTAAGCACAACTTCTTTACGACATACATTTATTTTTAATATAAAACTTTTCATTTTGAACGGCAACATCGTTCTTAAATACGACACCGCTCGGATATCGCCGTCATCATCCGGTCGTTTCCGACGCCGGCAGGCCGCAGCCGTTCCCGGAATCCTCCGGAGTCACGGCGCGGCCGTTTGCCACTCCGGACTCCAACAAGACACGGATTAGCTGCAAGTTGCCACGCTGGCTCACGCGATGTATCACGAGTGCTCGGCTTCGGCGACACGGGGACTGCACCCGTCGCAGCGCAACAGCCCCTGCATGATGAGGGCTCGTCTCTACCGAGTGACAGGTTAGGGGATTTTTCAAATTTTATCGCGTTTCGGCCGAGTGACAACTTTAAGGTTATGTTGACATTGCGATCCGTTCGGGTGTCATTTGCTTATTTCTAAAAAAGTCGGCTCTGAAATCTATACGTCTCTCGAGACGTATTCTCATGTATCTTTCTCTTTTTGTGAGGTTTAGGTCTCAAAAATTAGTTTTCGACTGTGTGTGTGTGATTACAAGTTATCATTTAAGGAATTTGTTTAATATTTCTTTGAAGAAACTTGCTTAGAAGGCTAAATATAAATAAGCAATTTATTAAAATCCAGATACATTTAATTGTAAATTTTAAAATTAAAGTTGATTATTTATATTTAATTTTTGATGGAATTACCCCGTTGACCGTTCAAAGTTCTTTATAATTTCTAAATGACCTCTAAGTTTATAGATATAAAACGATATTTCTTAGTTCCTTAAAATGCATTAAAAACATGAAGAAAAGGTGTAAACATTCCTGTCAAAGTTAAATTAAAATTAACATCATAAACACAACGAAAATTAACAACATATGTTGGCGGTTTATCGTAAAACCTAATTAGTATCACACATTTACTTTAATTAAAAAGATTAAAGTAGAAATTAAAAATTCAACTAAACGTGAATCGTATACGTTAAAGTGATGATACCAATATAACACTGAAACAAAATGCGAGTCGTAACATATACGGTTGAAACTGTGTTACGATTCTGATTAACTTTTTCACAACCATAAATGTCTTGGTGGATTATCGGAGACGATATTTATAACTTGCCTTCCTAACTGCTTTTTGCCATTATATTTATAGCAGCTATAAAATCTTTACATTTAATGTTAACCCTGTTGCTAATCATATATTTTTATGTGCGTTACATGGTTTAATCAGAACGGCGACAGCAAATCATGGTGATTGATAATATTTCCAAAGTTGCTAGTCCTTAATAAAAGAGCGGGGAATAATTTTTATTATTTATCTTCGATAATTATAATAGTATACAGGGTACACCAAGTAAAGTGGCCTATTAGAAGTATCTCGAGAACTAAATGAGATTTTATTTTGAAAATTTGACTGTGGCTATAAGAGATGGTTTTCTACGTCTGTAAAATATTTTGGATGGTGCGGTATTGCCGGATCATACCGAAAGTGGTAGCAACTTTGGAATTTTAAATGAATTACCCTATATATTATATTTTTTTTGGAATCTAGGAAAAAATCTAGAACAGTTTTCTGTATAATATCATATATCTATCGTTAAGAGTTTTCGAATTATAAATATTCTTGTGATTTTTTAACTTTGTATCGGGACCTGAAAAGAGAATCATATCTCTTTAGCTCTTTAGAAAGCGGACATTTTGACAACAGTTTCACAAGACCATCGACATTTTATAATTTCGAACAGCATTTAATTCGTTTTATACAGGGCGTCTCCATAACAATATTTATGAGGGAGATCTTCTTTTTTATAAATGGGACACCATGTATTTGATATGTTTTGCTAATGCAGGATCGAATTTTGTATCTAATGATATTAGGTGTTCCTATCCCTATCTTCAATATTTTCGGACTCGTAGCGAAATTTAAATATTTAACTTAAAAAAATATATTTTTTGGTAGTTGGCTGTGGAATGGATTCATATGAACAAAATAATGAAAAATCCATTGGACGTTATGTCTGTATTATTGTAATAAAAATTAAGTAATTCACATTATTCGAGCTTAGATATTTTAAGTTTATTTTATATTCTTGGGGAGTATGGTAGAGTTTTATCTAGAACTTGCAGAAAATTTAATGAACTTCATCCTGATGCAGCTCCTGTGACTCCCAAAAAGTTGGTTGGCCCAGGAGGCCTATGGGGTAGGATTAAAGAAATAGGATACAAGACACCCGTCACAACAAGGGAAGATTTAGAAAATCGACCAAGAACAGCTCTGGGGTCTCTAGAAGGGGAAGAAATGGAAAAGGTGACAAATGAACATATTTTCTATCACCACAATTCATGAATGTTTAAGAGCCAACAATTTAGTTATTAGTTATTTTATTGGTGTTGATGCGTAATTTTTATTTTGTTTATTAAATTTATTACTAAATTGCTTATTTGTTAACTATTTTTTTACAACAACACAGACATAACGACAAATAGATTTTTCATTATTTTGTTTCTATGAAACCAAAAGCCAACTACCAAAAACCATTTTTTTAAGATAATTTTTAAATGTCGCTATACGTCCGAAAATATAGAAGATATGTATAGGAACACGTAATATCATTAGATAGAAAATTCGATCCTCCATTAGCAAAACATATCAAATACAGGGTATCCTATTTAAAAAAAAGAAGATTTTTGCAATAATTTATCTCCCTCAGAAATATTTGTTGTAAATACTGTTCAAAATCATAAAATTTCGAAGGTCTTGTGAAACTATTGTCAAAATTTCAGCTTTCTAGTTTTTACCGCTAAAAAGATATGATTTTCTTTTCAGGTCCCAATACGGCGTTAAAAAATCACAAGATTAATAATTCAAAACTCAGAACGATAGGTATATGATATTATACAGGAAACTGTATAAACTAGATTCTTACCTAGTTTCCAAAAAATATATATACAGGGTGTCCGGAAAAAAACGTCATTTTACTTACACCAGTCCCCTAAATTCTCACGGGTTAAATATGAAAAAGCGGAATTATGAAGGTTGAACATTTGATCGGAACAAAGATATATCTTTTACTGAAATACGCCAAATACATGATGTATATGAAATGCCGTTTTTTCGAAAACGGTTAGGATTAGCGACATGAATGAAGAATACTTAATTTTTAGCCAATAGTTAAAGGTATGTAAAAAACATTGTCCCAAGTTCTCATCATACATGGCGTAAAAAAAATGGGCCCATGAGTGTTACAACTAGTCCGTCCCTACCGCTGTGAGTAATTCACAACAGTTTCTTGGGTAGTAGTTTGACGGGTCTTACCTGGTATACATCATATTAAAAAATAATTGAAATATACCAGGTGGTTCAATAATTATGTGTAAAAAACTTGATTCCATTGGTGCTCTTTGGGAGCCCATATCTCCGAAGAGGAGGCCGATACGAATGAAGTTTATATGAACCTATAGTATTCTTTTTACGTGTTTTCTTCATATCCGGGAGATTTCCCACATGTTCCCGGACACCCTGTATAGGGTAATTCATTTAAAATTCCGAACTTGCTACCACTTTCGGTATGATCCGGCAACACCGCATAATTGAAAATATTTTATAAACGTAGAAAACCATCTCTTATAGCCACAGGCAAGTTTTCAAAATAAAATCTCATTTAGTTCTCGAGATACTTCTAATAGGCCACTTTACTTGGTGTACTCTGTATTATACAGCAAGGGACTAAACTTATTATTATAATTCCGGAACAAAGGTTGTTGCACGTGGAGCTAATATTAGCTATTTATTACACTTAGAACATTATAGGGGACATAATTAAATCAGAAATACATACATACACGAAATTACTAACGATAATTTTTAATATTGCTGATATCAATATCCTGCAAAGTGTAAATTGCTTATTTTTTTAAATTATAGCTTGTGAGTCGGTTTTGTTTATGCAGGAAATTTGATATAACCCTTTGTAGACGTATTCTCATGTCTCCCTATCTTTCTTGCGAAGTTTCAGGGAGTGGGGTTCATAAAATCCTTTTAGGCTGTCAGAGTACAAGTTTTATTACAGGAGGATGAAATATATTTCGTTAAACAAAAATATTAATACAGTAAAATATAATATTATCTTTCCCTCTTAAACAATGCCTTTTTTAACTGAAAGTAGACGACCTAAATTAAAGTCATTGAATATTCAATTAACTTCATCACGATAATAAAATTGTAGATTTAAAATTGATAATTTATTATTTATAGTTTTGTTCTTGGTTTAATATATAAGTTTGTTTTTAAATTAACCTAAATTAACCATATTAAGGAGCTTCCTTTATTATGGCGGACGTATTTAGTCTTTTATTTTGAACTCCTTAAACCGAATTGATATCGGATGTGCTCTCAATTTATGAAATTGTTCGACTACCGTTGGCTAATCGTTTCAATCTCTATAAATGTCTACCTTTATCCTCATTTCAAGTATTTTACTTCTTCATCAAACATACAATTACATACAAAAACAATGTAAATAAATTATTAATTAACATAGAACAATGATATTTATTGTCACAATCAATTAAAATAATTAACTATAAAAATGTATTATTTTATCTAATCAAGGAAAAATAATTTATGATATAATAAACAATTTATAAATTTTATTAAAACTAAATAAGAAAAAAATATAATATGTTATTGTGTTTTTAAAGGATTTGCAGCCTTCGTGGTTTAACGTCGTGACACGAGTAGATGTTACCCTTAAAATCTGGAATGGATGGAAATTGGGGCTCAAGTGGCATATGATTTTAAAGGGCGTTTAAATTTCTTTCCAAATGCACACATGCATGGATTTAGTGGCGCCAGTGGTCGCGCCAGTTCTATTTGCACGCCAGTAAAGGTTTGTTCGGGTCCTAGTGGCACGCCAGTTTCATTTTTAAAGTGTTTTTCACAGTTCGCGCTATGTCGAGTGAACTTTCCGAAGCCTGTAAAATAGTCGCTGAACTTTTAGTGAAAAAAAAAGATAAAAGAAATACAGAAAAAGAAACGACGAAAAGGCCGTGTCTGGGTTAAACCATGGATTGATCGCTGTCCTGCTTTGGGTGCACATCCCTTAAACACGGATAAGATTCATACCATTCAAGAAATTTGATTGTCAGTTCTGCGCTGACCACCATGTGATTGTCAGTTCTGCTGAGCCATAATAAACTATATAAACTACAATCAACAATAAAGTGGTCAGCAGAACTGACAATCTCTTATCCGTGTTTATGGGATGTGCATCCAAAGTAGGTCGACGATTAATCCATGGTTTAACCCAGACACGGCCTTTTCGTAATTTCTTTTTCTGTATTTCTTTTATCTTTTTCTCCACTAAAAGTTCAGCGACTATTTTACAGGCTTCGGAAAGTTCACTCGACATAGTTCGCACTGCGAAAAACACTTTAAAAATGAAACTGGCGTGCCACTTATTTTTGTTTTCTCAACAAACTGGCGTACAAGTAGAAATGGTGCGACCACTGGTGCCACTAAATCCATGCGTGTGTAAATACACCTTTATTCATGTACATTTTTAGGCGGTGGCACCCGAAGTGACTAAATACGGACTCCTAATCATTCTACTAAAAGAGAAGTCAACACAATAATGTTTTTTTAAACAATAACCCACAAACATAAATCGCTAAAAATCTCTGAATCATAAAATATAATTCTCAGTGCAGATAAATTCTAATTACGTCCATTTTTTTAACGCGATTCTTTTGAAACTTCTTGTCAAAAAATAAATAATTATGGTATTATCGGAAAGATATTTAAATGTTATCTGTAAAATAATGTTCAACGGGGACCCCTTCCTTCCATTTAAGATTTTAAGGGTCACGTCTACCCTTGTTGTCAAATTGACACCCTGTATAGTATATATATATATGTATATACGATGATGTTTTTAAATGCAATATACATTATTGTGTTATAATATCTATTTACTAATATTATTTTAAAATAAACTCATAATGTGAGTAATTCTATAATTTTGTTTAGGTCATTTACAAATGAAATATTAATTATATATATTTGATAAGAAAATTGTATATAATTAAAGAATGACAGAAAGTTGAGATTTAAAAAAAATTCAACTAAACTTGAGCCGTATACTTTAAAGTGATGACACCGGTAAATCAACATACAAAATGCGACTCGAAACACATGACATTGTAACGGGAAAAGGGGGAAAGTTACGAATTTGATTTACTTCTTCCGAACCATAAATGTCTTGGTGGATTATCGGAAACGATATTTATAACCTGCCCGTTTTACTGCCTCGTGCCCTTATATTTATCAGAGCTAAAATAACTTTATATTCAAAGTGCTGTTGCTAATCATTTATGATAAATACTACTACTAGGAATGGAAATCTAATACCACGACTGATTGGGATCAGAGGAACTGATCACTAATCGAGTAATACGGCACGTCCAGACTGAGGCTCTAAAACATCTTCAAATATTCGGAACAAGTATTTTGTTGGATTAGGATCGGTCAACTTAGAATTGATCCACAAGGCTTCGTTGATTACCCAATCTGAGCCTGTTGCCATAACAGTGGCGGCTCTTGATATATATTGAATACTGTATTCACCTGAAGACGACTGGAGATACTTACCAGTTGAAACGTTGTGATATATAACAAATAAAGACAATGCAAGTCCAAAACTTTTCTATTATTCAACATATTATATGTTTTAAAACATAATGCTTATTTGTCAATTTATTCCAAAAACATCGGTTTGGTCCGGAGGCAAGGTGCGTTAAATTAATGAAACAGATAAGGATGTACAGATGTTCCCAGACCTTGAATACTTCGATATTATGATGATTGTGCCCATAGCCTCCTCTAGCGGCGACGGATGTAACAAAAAATATGGGCATTTCTTTCAATTGAGGTTCCGCCTCCTCCCCTAAATATTTTGAGAGTTAGAGCAAAGTTGTATCTCAACGAATACAAGACTTAATTTTTAATATAACTTTATTTGTCATATTATCGATAAAAAAAAAAGCCTCTTGCTGGGACGGTTTATTGTAGAGTTTATATTAAAATAAATGCTGCCTCCTCTGCTGCTCCTTATGAGCCGCCTCTGTATCATACGATGATCACCGAAAAGATATGGCCGATAAACTATGTACACCAACACTTTCTTTATTCATAAGTTTTAACTTGTTGTAATTATCCAAAGTGATAATGCCTTTCCTCATTGTGCCGTCTACTAAAAATTACGTTGACCTAAAATTTCACTACCAGGTCAATTTGCCTACATTTTTATATACAACATTTTTAAGGGCTCGGTTAACTTTGGGTTTTTTATCAACCTAAAATGTAATTATTTAAATGAGAACGATATGAATAAATTTGAATTGGTAACTCGAATTAAGGCTGGAATTAACCGACGCAGTAATTTGGGTCATTTTTTTTTTATCGCTATTCGGAACGGAATATTTTATTGAGTCAAAAAACAATAAATCCATCGAAATATTGAACCAAAATTATAAATGATACAGAAAATTAATGCAAACTCGTTTAATCCCTTTCGAATTAGGCATAATCTGGTCTTGTCATTCCATACTTTAAGGCTAAAGCTGTTCGTGGTTTGAAACGGTTTTTTGTTTAGGTGTAGATATATTATATTACATAACAAGTGTTGAAAGTGGTAGATTCCAAACGAGGAGGTATTTAGCTGAGTTTGAGAAAGAAACTGTCACACAAGTAATGTACACAATTTTTCCTACTACCACAAATACTGTTCCCAATTATTTGAACATTTTAGCTTATTTACTTGGTTGTAAATAAAAATAATAGCTATTCTCCTATTTGCTTGCTATTACTTGGTATTGTGTGCTCTAATGGATGCAGCGAGAAATATGCTGAACAAGTTAAGAATGTCACTGTTGATGCCTTACACCAAAAAATGCAATCATTGAAAAATTGCCTCAATGAAAAAGAAGTCTGTATTACTAATCTTAAAAAGGAGAATGATGAGAGATATGTGGAGATTGCAAATTTGAAATTAGAGCTTACTGAAGCTATCCAACAAGCAATGGATCATAAGTCATGTATAGAGAAGCAGAAGGAACTTAGGGAGAAGTTTGGAGATGATGTGTTGGACGCAGAACAAAGGTATACCGAAAATATCAATGAGCAAAAACTAAAGATCCAAGTCTTAAATGCTGAACTAGTAGCAATTAAGTATGATAACAATAAATTGATGAACCAACTAGAGAGAGGGCTTGAGAAGCAAACTGATCTGGGCAATAAGATAACGGAATTGGAGCTAGTGAATAGAAGAATATTGGAGACCATAAGGATGCTCGAACATGACTGTTTTACCTACAAGGATGAGGTGTGCAAGTTGAGGGATGAGGTGCAACAATTTTTTTTCTTTTAATTTTTATTGTTTCTTATTTGCTAATTAGATTAATACTTCTCAGGCGATGTTTCACATCTTCAACGTAGTGGATTGCTTAATTATAATAACTTTTTTTACTTCTTAAAACTTTTATTTATGTATTAATAGAGCAAACAAAATGGATGTATCCTTTCCGCTGGTTCGCTGTCATTTTTTGGTTCTTCTTCTTTCCGCTAAGCGCGCTACCATCGCCGTTCGTGTAAAACTATCCTAGACTATTAAAGTTCAAAGAGCCGAACCGTTTATTTTTTAACTTTAACAAAAAAAAATTAAATTAATCTTAACATTAAATAAATACATGTAATTCCAAGAAAATCATAAAACTAATAACCTAACGTCAATATTTATAGAGATGGAGTTAAATATCGTTAATTTGTCAATTATGATAGTTTTACATATTTCTTAAAACAATATTGAAATTATTATTACAACAAATATAAGTACATAAATTAGGTTTATACTTACCTGTATGGATATTCTATCCTTGATAATTTTAAAAATCGAAAATAAGTCGATATTTATCCCATTACTCCTGTACCCAAGAACTTATTATGTTTAATGGGTCACCTAACAATTTTCTATTACCTTTTTTGTATTTATCATAAACCATAAGGATTCCCACAAAAATAAGACAAATATATGTACTTTTTTTAATGTTCAGTATTGCTCCAGTGCCCTTTACCAACATCCAACATCCCTGTTTACTCCGAGAGGTTGTTCGGGTATTATATATGCATTGAAATATAATATTTCAACTCTAAAACTTTTCAACACGCGTGTGATATAAAACACTTTCTAGGGAAGTTAGCGGTGCTTTTTTTCTGGTTTTCTTCGCAGGGGTAGGAAAATAAAATTAAAATGCTTAAAGAAGGTACATTTGGAATAAAGTTGCACCTTTTGCTGCAACTTTGACGGATTTGGAACAAATTGGTAATATGTGTGTTTGTAATATTACTAGTTTTATACAGAGTGTTTCTTGATTACGTGATAATATTTGGGAGTGTGATTGCTTAGGCCATTTTATGAAGAAAAGTTCATATGAACATAATATGTCCGCAGAGAGGCTTCATTTTTTTGCTAAAAGGTGCTAAACATTTCCTTTTTTAATATCTCGTAAAGTACTGTAGATATTATTGTCGATTTTGGTGTTCATTGGATATACAACCACATATTTTAATTAGGTATCCTATTGATTCACCAGTGACGTCCGTATAAACTTGTCCTCCTGTAATTTTTATAAAGAAAGTGGTACGCCACTGACATTTTTCCATGTGGATATCTTTCTGATTACCATGGGCAATTCTACATGAAAACGGTCTCTTGCGCCTTTCTCCGCAGACGTTATTGATTAAAACAATTAAATGCGAATTAAAACTCATTATTATTAACATAGATAAAGATTTTATTTTATAAAAATTGTTGAGAATGGCCAACCTTCATTTAATAGCCATTTTAATTTTAATTAATTTAATAGTTGGTTTAATCAAGAACGGTGGGGACTGATAAGAATAACGGATGAGACTGTTTTCATATATAATTGATCTAAGAACATACATTTTTATAGCAAAATTATTCTATAAGCTTCCTTCTTATTGATTTTTAGCAAATCTGTGATTTTTACACTTATAATACAGGGTGTTATGGAAATGACTTATTATATTTAAACCGGCAAATCCTGAGATGAAAATAAATTGAAGAAAAATAACCTTAATTGGCGCTTTGAATTATTGTACGAAATATACACTTTATATGAAATCTGAAAATTTACGTGGCCGCTACTGAGGACGTTCGCAGTCAATAGTTTATTGAGGCGGTGTTGTCATATATTGCAACACAGAATTGTAAACGCACGTGTTCAGTTTTAGACAACAAGACGTCTTTGACCCGCGTTATCACTTCTTTTTCAAACTTTAAAAAAAACTATTTAAGGTACATACTATCTTATCTTCGATCTTATAATTAAATTTCATAAAAAAATAAAACACAAACAGTATGTTTAGCAACAGAACCAACAATAGGTAATATCACACAAATTTGAAATCATATTACAATATTTCTTATTATGAACTATTTCACAACAGAAATAATCGGGTAATGCTACAACTAACAAAACGTTTAAAATTCGTATATTAAGCACGTGGAACCCTCGACAGCGTCATTCCACCCCCGAGTCTCGAAACATATTGAAGCAACGATAGTCGCGCGCGGCAGGTATCTAAGCAAGGGAGAAACATGCGGTGTGATCTGACAACACTGTTAGTATACTCTAGTGACCCACATTGTTGCTAACTGTATCCAGATGGAACGGAGCGACAATATATGGGTAAAAAGGGTTTTTACCCTAGTATTTAGATAATCGATTAAAAAAAAGTACATAGACTTTCTCTAGGACACCATAGGAGTCACCCATTTAAATATAATAAGTCATTTCCATAACACCCTGTAGTTGTAAAGTTCTCGGGGAAAATTTACACAGCTTGAGTCTCAAGATATTTGCTGACAGGATATTCTTATAGGCATTATACATAAGAAAATTATAATAATAATATAAATAATAATATAAAAAAATAAATAATATTCTAAATGCCAAAGTATTTGATTGACAATTTACAAAAACAAAGTAACAGTTCATGCGAATACCTTTTTACTTAGTCAAAAATACATTATATAAAAAACGTACGCTGTATTGAATAATTTCCTAAAATATATCACAATCCTTTTCCCAGTTAAAATCATTCCGCATTGATGATAATAAATATTGGTGGATTATAGCATTCATTTATTATTTATTTTATATTTGAATTTTTGGTTCAAACAATATGTACAATTTTGCGTCCATATACATTAACTAAATGTAATTACAATTATTTATTTAATATGTCCTATTTCTTTATTGTGGTCGACATGTTTAAACTTTTCATTTACCTTTCCGAAAATTGCATGGAACGTGATGTTTGAATGATTATGAGTCCATAGATAGTCACTCCGGATGACACCATTTGCAATTATTTACCAGGGCGGCAAAGTAACCGGCTAAAAATTAAGCCATTCTTAGAATGCGATTTCTTGGAAACTACTACTTAAAAAATAATATAAATGATGGTATTATTGAAAAGAGACTAATACGATCTTTATAATGTTGTGCCACTCCACTCTTCCCATTGAAGATTTTTGGGGGTAACATCTACCCCTTTCAGGGGATTAAACCTACTGAATATTTTTGCAGATGTTATGACAACAGCACATTATAAATTTGATTATATTATTCTTACAGTTCTCATTTAAATCCGCCATCTGTCAATTGAGGAAGGTGTTTAAAACCCTTTAATGACTAGCGCTCTTAAAGTGTGATATAAACGTGAAATAAGCCAGTTGGTACAAAATGAAATATCATTCCACGATTTCACAAAAAAAAACGTGCTGTACAATTTTAAAATTTATTGTAAACGCTACTGGATTTATTGAATTGATTGCTATTTTTATCGCCAAGCACGTAAATGGGGTGACAGGCTTGTAGCGATGCGAATAAAAATAATTTTTAATAAATTACTGTATTCTTTGTAATTACTTTTGTAATTTACATGAATGGGGTCAATATTATTTTCGAATTAAATTAATTTGATATTGACTGAACATATTATTATGTAAAGGTACGTTCAAGGATTATACTGAACTTAACCGAAGTTCCGAAAGGCCTATGGCAAATGGAATTGCTGTGTATAGTACTATAATTTTAATAAAGTTCATATTTTACAATGTTTATTTAAATAAATAAAATATAGGAATTAGAGTCGATGCATATTAAGTTATAAAACAAAATGTATCATTATTAATGTTAATAATAAAAAGTTCCAATTGGAATTTTATTGTTTTAATCACCAACGGGTTGACGAGCCGAGAGACTGCTTTCAAGTAGAATGGAGCAGACTAATCAGAAAACATACAGGGTGTTATGGAAATTACTTATTATATTTAAACCGGCAAATCCTGAAATGAAAATAAATTGAAGAAAAATAACCTTAAATGACGCTTTGAATTATTGTACGAAATATACACTTTATATGAAATCTGAAAATTTACGTGGCCGCTACTGAGGACGTTCGTAATCAATAGTTTATGGAGGCGGTGTGGTCATATATTGCAACATAGAATTGTATACGCACGTGTTCAGTTTTTGACAACAAGATGTCTTTGACTCGCGTTATCACTTCTTGTTCAAGCTTTTTAGAAAAAAATAATACTACAATTGTAAGGTACATACTCCTTCGATCCTGTAATCCGTTTTATAATTAAATTCCATGGAAGAATAAAACACAAAAAGTATGTTTTGCAACAGAACTAACAATAGGTAATATCACACAAATTTGAAATCACAACAATATTTCTTATTATGAACTATTTCACTACAGAAAAAGAATCGGGTAAATGCTACAAGTAACAAAACGTTTAAAATTCGTATACATTTTAGGTCTGTTAATGTACAAGGGGAATCAAAATATATTTTTTAAATGTGACATCCTGTATATTAACTGATTTTCCAATTCTACGTCAAATTCTGAACGTAATTTATACCCTATACCCAAATTCAACCGATTTCGATAGATTGATAAGACCCAATATTCCAAATATCTAAAAATGCAGGAAATAATTGACACTAGCTTGTTGGGTTTATTGAATAAGTGACACAGGTTATAGTTTCTTTGTTTTCTATAGTAACAACCGATTATTATGAATTATATATTTTTCCTTTACAGTTGTTGTCGTATGGTTCAGTAGAGTATAGCTACTAGAGCTGGACTGCCTCATGCGGAAGCAAATACATTCAAAAACATTTAAAAAAAACGTTGTTTCGTAATTTTTCAAACAACTTACGTACTATTTATTTATTTATCATTAATTAAATATCAGAAAATGTTTATTTCAGAAGTTGACGATCGTTTCATTGCGTTATATAAATTAAATTATAATGAATTAGGGTTTTAATTCTTCCTATAGGCGGCAAGATTTAAAACACTGTAATAAGATGCGTAGGAAAATTCTTAGAAAATCAATAGTGTTGTAATTGACTTTAAGTCTAAACTAAATTAAATGACTAAATTAAATAGAGAACGATAGCCAGGTTTTCGAGCATGTTTACGGCTCCTCTCCTAAAACTTAAAACAATTTTCCAGGCCTCAAAGCCTCAAGTCATTAGTTTTCCGTAGTTTCCGACCTCGCAATTACAGAACTCATTTGTTAAGGTTACTTGAAAACACTTTCCTATCACAGTAAATGAGAATGTTTTGCTTATATCGGTTTGAAAATGCCGTTTAAACATTCTTTGGGGATGGTCTTAGTTAATGCTAAGAATTACGAGTGGCACTGTATTTTCCTTCTATTTCGAAACTTTCCGTTAACTTAAGTAAAATAATGAAAAAATTGGGGTTACGGGATTAACCAGTAATTTAATTTTTATTACGGAATAGAATATAATTTTTCTGGTCCGTATATCATCAAATTATACTATTGAAAATTTTATGCACTTTAACTCCAGTATTGCGCCTCATCTAGTCAATAACTAATCGCTAGATTATTAAAAAATAAGAAAGCTTTACTCGAGCGAAAAAGTTCGGCAACGCTGCGCTTACCGAGTGATTTCAGTCCGTAAGAAAGCAGATCGTCTTTTTGTTAATACGCCTTGTCCGTTCTTGATGAAATCATATTAAAAATATATAAAAAAAAATGCGAATTCATCGACAACGGACATTTTGAGTGTTGCAAAAATTCCTTAATTTAAATAAAAGATGCAGAGAAAAGGGGTATAAAAAAGTTACAACGCCCGGGTCAATTTTTTTTAAATTGTTGATAACACTCTAAAAAATACATTTTCCGTGTTGCGCAGCTGCAGGGAGGGCAGCGGAATCGGATCTCGTATCTGTATAATTCATGATCGCGGTACACGGCGCGCGCATGGGACTGCTTGCTGTGTGGCTTGGTTGTCTATAACAACTCAGCATCAGATATGTCTCCATAGTGCATTATTATGGATATACGTGCTGTGTTGATTGAAAACGGGTTTGCTAAAAAATACGTGTGTAAAAATGTCAGTTCATATTTTTCCCCTATTTTCCGAGCCACAATACGCGATTTCTGCTTGAAAACGGACGAGGCGCGATAACTCGAACAGCGTTAAAAAAATTACATGCCTAATATCCAACACTTCGGTTGCGCGTCGGTCCGTTCTAATTTTTTTTCTGTCACGAATAACGAAAAATAACATCCGACAGGTAAAATGGACGAGGCGTGTTAAGTTTAATTCTCCGCTGTAAACAAATTTCGATTTTTCTCAAACCAAAACTATTCACCGCATGGAAAATGTCAGTTACTATTTTCATCTCATCAAAAACATCAGTTTCAGTAAAAAAATAAGAAGAACGGACGAGGCGCGATAACTATTACGACCACTTTTTATTTCACATATGTAAAGATGATTCTCAATGATTTCGCAACGTTGCCAATGTCCGTTCTCGTTAATTTCCTTCTCAAGTCCATATTAAATCACCAAAAAACTCAAAAAACTTTAGGTCGTGATCAGTCTGAAATCTTGGTAACGGGCTGCCGTACTATATTATGGTTTATTGACTTGAATAAAGGGTACATTTTTTAATATGTATTATTTTTTCTATAAAATGACATGTCCTATTTTCTAATAACTGTCAAAACAAGAAAGATATTCCAAAAATGGCCTCTGGTGGTACTGTAGAGAAACATTTTTATAACAGAGTCATAGAAGTCATTAACAGTAGTCTTTGTATCAAATATCAACTTGATAGCTTAAAAACTAACCACAATATTTTAAAAATAAGGGAAAAAATAGAACTTTGACATGCTGTCACTCGAAAAATATTGAGTTTCTACCTTTATTTTAATATGTAGAATCACCTCTTCAAGTATCCCGATGCATTACCCGAACAACCTGTATATTACATATTTTTACACCTAGTCTCAACAAGGTACAAATATTATTTTCGTACTATTTGGAAAATGATTATGAAGGCGTATTATGTTTCACTTTAAAACGTTTTTTATATACTTGTGTACAACACCTTAATATCTCAAATTTCTGTTTTCTTGTTCGAGAAAAACAATCACGTATTCCCAACTTTGAAATCAAGGAAACGGAATAAACTGACACCCACAGCGGCAGATGATGTTTTTAAAAATGAACACTTTTTTATTTTAAATATGACACTTTCTTGGTAAAATTTGTCTTTAGGAAGTGCTGATGAAGCTGCAATCCATTGTGTATGTGGTCCCCTTGATGCAGAACTATCTAATGCAATACATACAATACAATATTTTTCCTACGGTCGTATTAATTATCTTTTTCGAAATTAAAAAATATAATATATACAGGTTGTCCCAGAATATGTGGGCAAACTCCCGGGTTCATATAGAACACTAAAAAAATTAAAAATCGTTGTTTTTTTAATAATTTTTTAAGTACTAGGTGTAATTTAATATTTTTTTAGTATAATGGTTACTAGATGAGTCTCCTTAAAATTCTCCCTTTTAAACACATTTAGCTTATTTAGTTTGCCAGGGACGGACTAGACGTAACACAAAAATGCTTTTTTTTATACCCTGTATGATGAAGGAACGACAATAATATTTTTGGATACTCTAAACCTTAAGCTTAAAAAAGGTACTATTGATTGATTTTGTTCAATATTGGCTGTTCTTTTATGTTCATAAAATTCCCTCATTGTCGCTATCGATTTTTTCACATGTACGATTTAAATAAGAATATTTATGCCAGTGTCAGTTTATGGTAGTGTCTTAAAATTTGCGGTTTTTCTCCTTTGTCTTATTAGTTACTAACTCAGTAATGGAATTTACGTATACTGAATATGCCGACAGCATTTAATGTATGGACAAAATATTTTTTTCTCGGAAACAATTATTTAAAAAAACAACGATTTCCAGGTATGTGCATTATGGGCCAATATCTCCGTAGGGCAGGCCGTAGGAAGAAAAATTTATAAGAACTTCTCCTATTATTCTTAAGTATTTTATCTGAATCCGGGAGATTGCCCACATATTCTGGGACACCCTATGTAACCAACTCACTGTCACTTCGAATGCAATACGTTTGGGATATTTCAAATTTAAATTCAAACAAAATTTATTTATCTGAAATATACAATAAATATATTTGCTTATATCGACTTGATTATTCACAAGTAATGTTGATTTTAGCTTGGAATAGCATCACCATAAAGAAAAATGTTTTAGCTTTCTTGAAAATACGTTAGCAATACCCGTCCTCTGAAATCCTTCGCTTGCTTTTGGCCCAGTGCAATTTAATGAACGTATTGTATAAGGTTCTTTCGATTTTTCAGGCAATAAATTTTGTGTTGCTTCATTGGCTTTCTTAATTATTTCGTCTGGAGCGCATCGCAAGTTTTCCTCTTCGGAATTGTTTCTTTCGTTTTTTGATCTTTCAAATAGTATTGACATTTGTAAGGTAACAATAACAATGCGGGCACAAGCCACGAACGACGCGAATGCTGTTTTCACTGCAAGTTAATATAAGCATTCAGAGAGAAATGAAAAAATTACATGTTACGCACTTTTTTAACGCTAAATTACTTTTTTAACTTGAGACCAATTGTATGCATTCATTTGCGTAAAAAATATATAGTATTTATAAGAATCGTAGAAAAAAGTTTAATTTAGCTTTAACAGGATTCCGGAGTACCTGTAAGCGAGTTTTTTTCCCAAGCGCTTATTCCTATTTCAGAAAAAAAATGTCAAAGGAAAAAACTTTGTAATAGAACTAGAACTCGCGGAGAGTCTATATTTTTTTGTTTTGGAAGATTTTTAGATTTAATTTTTTTTACTGCTCCATATAGAAAAAAATTATGGACTTTCCTCGAGTTGTTTAGATATCTTTCGATACATTTTTTCTTTAAATGTGCCGTTTTCATAGGAAGCGAAAACTCCGTTTTTCAGCGTAGAAAATTGAAGTATAGACCCCGATCACGTGCAGTCTCTTTCTTCCTGTTATCGTTGTTTCTGTCGGCGTACCGATTACGGGCGGACGCTCGACGTATTCTTCTAACTGCAAGGTAAGATCCAATTCGCCCCGTGCCTTCAAAGCGTGAAACGAACAGCGGTCAAATCGGAGATTTCGACCGACTCCGGCATCCTCTTAACTTATATTTAAACATTATTTTTGTTGTTATGTTAAACTATTTCAAACATGTGCTTTCCGGTTTTAACGAAAATTTGTCCTGATTTTGAGGTATCGGACCACCGTACTACCATGTGTCCAGTCACATATGGCTCGGCAGCTATTAAAATGAATCATTGTAAGAGAGGATGTTTATTCATTTTTATATTCGATCAAAGAATAAAAACTGAACTTTACTATCTCGCAAATAGAATGCAAAAATCTGCTCCTACAGATTGTGAAACCGATGTTTGCACTTTTCTCAGACTCAAAAAGCGAATTCAAAACAGGGATGGAAAAGGATAAGGTCCTGTAAAATATTCAACAAGGTTATTTGAAAAGTGTTACTTATCAAGACCCGCAATACCCGCATCTTCCTAACAGGATCCCCGCAGACCTTAAAATCCTTGGGATTTGCCAATTTAAAATAAAATAAGAGGAACGCTTCTATAGAGAGCAATAATATATTCAAAGTTTGTTGTCGCCTTTTTTCTATGATATTTTCAGGGTGTTGAGTTTTTATTATATCTGATATTACGATTCATGTCTGTGAGAGCAATCTGATCTCTCCACCATAGTACCTGTCTGCTCTATACGTATTTGTACAAGTTGTACAGGATACATAAACATGCGGCGTTAACTACTATGCACAGAGGAGTGACAGGGCTTGTAAATGTCATAGTTTTGCATAGTTTTTTTTGTAATTTCGGTGAAAGATGACTGGATTTTAGTTAACCCGGTCGGATCCCCTTAAGAAAATGGATTAAATTCAATTAGGTGGCCCGGCGCCAGAGTTGGTTGAGCAGATTAGAAAGATAAATAGATTTTGTCGTCCTCTATGTACTCTTCGTACAAAAAACTTTCTTCTCATTGATTTGTGAAGCGGAAAAGAGGATAAAGTTAATTATAACGACTCTTTCACTCATTAGAAATACACCAATCACATAATTAATAAGTCGTACAGTGCCTTATAGAGAAATTACAAATAATATACAGTTGCGCCGGGCAAAGAATGAATGAATAAAGTATGATTTAAATCGACATGATATATATCCAATTAAACAAAACCACGTCACAAGCGTGATTAACATTATGAAGGTCGTACATATTAAAATAGTATAATAAGATACAAGTTTCATAAGACATTATCTTAGAGCACGCGTTTAAATTACGAAACTACCCGCGAAGCGTGGAGTTTTCTAAAGTACAAGTGCTCCAATTGTCTTATGAACTGTGTATTTTATGGGTTGGCAATACTTTTACAATTTCATAAAATGTTACAAGTATCAAATATGCAATGATAGAAACAATTGAACACAATAAAGCTTCTTCCCATCCGTCTTAATTAAAAATAAATATATTATTGAAGTTAATAAGAATGAGTCAAGAAAATAATCTAGAAAAACTTTTAAAAAGAATATGCAAAACTTTGAGTTATGGTGCGAGCAGAACAAAGTTCAAAATATTGAACAAAATAATAAATAATACTATTGAACAAAATATTGTGTCGACACAGAATCCGACAGGAGTAACAATTAATGCCCAGTAAATGTCTACATTAACTATAAATATGTATATATAAATTAATATATTGAATTAAAAATAAAAATAGTACTTTATTGAATAAAACTTTATAAATAGAGCATAAACTGGAAGATATTTCTATTATTTCTAGGTTATGTTGTTTTATAGTTGTGACTAGAAATTAGTTGACGGACACCGTCAGCATGTTATATATTTCCGAGTATAGGTATTTCGGATAAATATCTAGTAAAAATGATCTGTTTGCAAGGTCAAAGGTTAGTATTTTAAAGTTTTCTATAAAAACTTTTTGGCTAATCCATAATGCCTAGAAAACGAATTTCAACGAAATCCAAGTAAGCCTAAAATTCGAACTCTAGCTGCCAACATAAAAAAAATAAAATTTCAGTTTCATAAAGTGGCAGATTATTAAATTTTTTTACATTTCATAATGTAGCCATTATGAAACCCAAATAGATAAACTTCTTTATTGTACTAAAGTCAAAAATTACATTTTAAAAAGGTATAGTTGATTTATACGAAATTTAAATTTTATTTAATAATGGCAATTCAAATTCAAATATGATTTAGTGTTTAAAATATGTTAATATTTCTTGACAAAGATAACCAGTTGCTTATAAAACATGCCAAGAAAATGTTGCGTTTCCTCTAGAAAAATTATCTCAGATTTATGAATACTATTGTGATTTTCAAAATATTTTCGTAGTAGTCACTCCTTGTTCCCAGTACTGGTTGTTATACAGGGTGTCCAGGAAAATGTGGGAAATCTCCCGGATATGAAGGAAACAAGTGAAAATAGTACTACAAGTTCATATAAACTTTTTTCGTATATGCATCCTCTTCGGAGATATGGGCTCTCAAAGAGCTCCAATGTAAACAAGTTTTTTACACATAATTATTGAACCACCATGTATATTTAATTTTTTTTTAATATGATGTATACCAGCTAAGACCCTTCAAATTACTATCCAAGAAGAATTACTGACAGCTGCAGGGACGGAGTAGCTGTGAAACTCATGGCCCCTGTATGATAAGAACTTTGGACAACGTTTTAACATACATTTAACTATTGCTTAAAAATTAAGTACTCTTCATTCATCTCGCTAATCTTAACCGTTTTCGAAACAACGTAATTTTATTTACACTGAGTCCCCTAACTTCTCACGGGTTAAATATGAAAGTGTGGAATTTTGAAGGTCCAAATTTCTAGTCAATAGTTAAAGGTATGTAAAAACCGTTGTCCAAAGTTCTTATCATACAGGGCGTTAAAAAAAGAGGCCATGAGTATCACAGCTAGTCCGTCCCTGCATCTGTGAGTAATTCCGAACACTTTCTTGGATAATAAATTGAAGGGTCTTACCTGGTATACATCATTTAAAAAAAAATTCAATATATCTGGTGGTTCAATAATTATGTGTAAAAAACTTGATTCCATCGGAGCTCTTTGGGAGCCCATATCTCCGAAGAATACGCCTATACGAAAAAAGTGTATATGAACTTGTAGTTATACTTGCTTTTTTCATATTCGGGAAATTTACCATATTTTCCCGGACACCCTGTATGTTATTCAAACCAAATACAATACAATTTTTTATAACTAAATATACAATATTTAATACTACCTACAGGAAAGGAAATAAAGTTGCAACTAATAGTTCTTATTAGAACTGATCTTGATTAAATTCTATATAACAAAGCACTTTCGTTTAGAAACTTGAAAAATTTTATGGACCACACGAAACACAAAATATAAATGACAATGATGATATGTCAATATTTTAATTTTGCCATTTCCGTTTAACACACTGAAATTGTATTTCGTTTCCAAAGAAAAACGTTGTGCGTTTTATCCTTTTTCATTAACTGAAAAAACAAAAGAACATTTAAAATAACAGGTCTGTGATATTACTGTAAAATTATGACGTACGTTCATGCGTTTCCCGTTCCAACTGTATATTTTATTTAGTCTAAACGACCTTTTTTTGAACTAATAATCAATTTCCTCATCTGAATTTAAGCAGCAGTTACCACAAAAAATATAAATAAATGGAAAAGTAAAATAAGGGATTTTTTTAATCTATGGAATATACCATATATTATGCATGTATATCTGTAGAATTTTCGACGGTTATCAATTTCTCGTTATTACTTTTTTTCCATTTTTTTCTTCATCCATCGATATTAGAAATCCGTTTCTCCAATACTTATACATAAATTCTGCTGAATAGAAGTATGCGTATGATGTTTCTGAACGAATTTCTTTTTTGTACGGTATTTTGGTTCTAGCCCAGGGGTTCTCAAACTTTTTCAGTTCGCGGCGCACTTAGAGGTTTAGTATTTTCTCACGGCGCCCTAGTCGAAACATATAAACCGCCTTTCGTAATTAGGTATATCGTTCGAGAAATAACTATAAATGGTAAATACTCCTCGAACTTCATTATTTAAGAATTCTTTCATCTGGAGGACTTCATCCTAATGGAACGACCTTCTCGAGGTCGTTTTTCCCAACGAATATAACCTCCAACGATTCAAAACCAACGTGAATCACTTTTTGCGCACACGCACCACTCCCAGAGTGCCCTAAAAGAATTTTCCGATAGTACTTGTGTTTGAGCATAAAAAAAAATATGGTTACCAGAGATAGGACCTAACCACACCCAGTTACCCAGCTAAGCTAAATCTTAAATTTTAACAAATAGACTTTTATAAAACTATCAGAAATGTTTAAATATTTGATTGTTACCTTGTTTCGCGATCTTTTAACACGTTCTCATTATATTTGTGAATATTCGAAATATTCTACAGAGTGGCCAAACATGTGAAATTGATGAAAGAATAAAATATCCTTATTCCTAAAGAATACATCAAAATGTCGATTTGAAGCTCTTTAAGTTTTATTATTTTTATTATTATTATTATTGTATTCATTAATTTTTTTTCATTAGTGGACTACTAATTTCGGAAAGAGATCCATTGGTAGCTCAGCAGAAATTGTTGTATTCATTTAGGACTTTTTTTACGTTTAGTGATGTATTTAATTTCTTATGTAATTCAACTAATTGTTTGTATATTTTGTCTTGAAATAAAATTTTATTTCGTTTTATAAAATGACCTAATTATATCTCATAGGTGGCTGTTTCTCGTCAGCATGTTTAGAGGGAGAGAGAACACAATTCTAGAGAGAACTCCAAAACGCTAATTTGGTGTATTTTTTGAAATAAGGGTATTTTATTCTTAGATCAAATTCACATAATTTCGGCCACTGTGCAATGTTTCGGATATTCGACTATGAATAAGGGGGTTTTCAATGAAGCAAAACTTTCTAGCAATAATTACTCTTTCATTAAAAATAATTATAAAAAAGTTTCCCATTTTCTACCACACACGCTGTATATATACAGTGATGGGCTAAAATATGGAACAAATTCATTTAAAAATCAGGTATTAATTTTTTGTAAAAACGCTCGGACACGTCGATTATAATTTTTTCTTCCGGATTTTTTGCCTCAAAAAGAAATTATACTGGGTATGTCAAAAAGTAGATGTAGGTATAATTTTGAAAAATTATTTTATTAAGTGTTGAAAATGCAAACCATTAACTTCTTGACAATATGCCAATCTACTTAAAAACCCTTCTAAAACATTATTTACAGTATTTTCATTAATTTGCCTAATTTCATATCTAATTTTAAATTTTAAGTCTCCCAATTTTGTGGTTTATCCTTATACACTTTTGATTTCAAATAACCCCAAAGGAAGAAATCCATTGGTGTAAGATCGGGAGATCTTGCAGGCCATTCTATGGGTCCTCTTCTACCTATCCATCGTTCGGGAAAAATTGTATTCAAATACTCTCGTACTTGTCGAGCAAAATGAGGCGGAGCACCATCCTGCTGAAACCAAATAGACGCTTCTGGTGGATTAGGCTGATTCGGATTTGGAAAATCCGCTGCTAGTGTGGGAATTAATTAAAATAGGGTGGTTCTATTTAAAATATAAAAAAAATTTACAACATCTACTTTTTGACACACCCAGTATAATTTCTTTTTGAGGCAAAAAATCCGGAAGAAAAAATTATAATCGACGTGTCCGAGCGTTTTTACAAAAAAATAAAACCTGATTTTTAAATGAATTTGTTCCATATTTTAGCCCATCACTGTATATTCTAGCAATATTTGATTATTGTATAAACCCATAGTTTTTATCGTCAGCAATAAATTGACTTAAACAAAGCGCTTAAATAGCACGTTAAGCTACGCTTAAACGACGGCATTAAATTTTATCCAACGGGAATGGCAAAGCTCTTTAGTGTGCTTTTAGAGAGACCAATAGAAACTAAATATTTGAATTGGCGATAAACGTAAAATGTCACTTGCCTGTGTAATTGGTTTAGATATGCGTATTCTCTTGATTATAACAATTAAATTCATTATTATTAACATTGATTATGATTTTATAAATAATTTTTTCACTTAATAGGCATAGTGGAGGCCGCTTTCATGTACAATTGACCGCGCTAATCAGAAAAAAATTCACTCTGGAAAACGACAATGGCGTACCACATTTTTTGTAAAAAATATCAGGGGACATGCTTGCAGGGACGCCACTGGTAGATCGATGGAGTAGGAAAATATATCAAAACCGTGTATGTATACGGGTGTTCCTTAATGGCGTGCTAATATTTCAGGGTGTGATTCTTAGGTCATTTTATAAAGAAAAGTTCATATGAACATATGTCCGCAACGGCTTAATTTTTTTGCTACAGGGTGTTGAATTTTTATTTTCTAAATGTTTATTTTCTTATATCTCCGAAAGTACTTTAGATATTATTTTTAATTTTGGTATGTGTTGATAGGATGTAGAAGTTAGAAAAGTTATTCAATTGTTCCACCAGTGGCGTCCCTGCAAACATGTCCTCTTATATTTTTTACAAAAAACATGGTACGCCACTGACATTTTTCCGTGTGGATATATTTTCTGATTAGCCTGGTCAATTCTACATGAAAACGGTTCCTTGATTTTTTTTTTCGTCATATTAAAACCACTAAATTCATATTGAAACTCATTATTGTTAACATTGATAAAATAATTAATGATAAATTTTGATTTATGAAAATTGTTGGGGTGAGCAATTCGATGCGAAGACTGGCGGAAGCATGCGTTTTAAGTGAAGGTGGCCATTTCCAACAATTTTTATATAACAAAATTTATTATTAATTATTTTATCAATGAGTTTCAATATGAATTTAGTAGTTTTAATCAAAAACGAGAAAAAATCAAGAGCTCTTTTTGATGTGGAATTGACCAGGCTAATCAGAAAAAATATCCACATGGAAAAATGTCAGTAGCGTACTATCTTTTTGTAAAAAATATCAGAGAACATGTTTGCATGGACGCCACTGATTGAACAATTGACTAACTCTTCTAACTAAAATTTGTGGTTCTATATCCTATTAACACATACCAAAAATATCTAAAGTACTTTCGGAGATATTACGAAATAACCATTTAAAAAATAAAAATTCAACACCCTGTAGCAAAAAATTCAAGTCGTTTCGGACATATGCTCATATGAACTTTTCTTTATAAAATGACCAAAGGAATCACACCCTGTATAGCAAAGATTAAGCCGTTGTGGAAATATGCTCATATTTGTGAACTTTTTTTCATAAAACGGAATGATACTCTGAAATATTAGCACGTCATTGAGGCACACCCTGTATAAGTTGCAGTTTTAATGATATTCTCCGATGATTCTATAATTAATTATTCATGACAAAAAAAAATTGCTATCCTTCTCTCTTTTGCGGTGGAAAAATTACATTAAAGTTTTCTCTTTTATTTGAGTTGACCGAAGGGAATTTTTTCGAATCCTCAGGCAATTACGCCTCCAGATATAAAGTTTTTAGAACGATTTATAATTACTAAACTTTTGCATTTGTGGCATCTTGAGAAATTATTATTTATTAATTAAAGATTTATTTTAGATTGTTACGATATCCTGTAATAGAAATTACTCAAGCAGCAGACATTACTTATAATGAGATATACATATGATTCACAACAGGTTTATGAAAGCTCTCGATTTGGGAACTAGTTCCAGGTGCTAAGGAACTAACTTATTATATTTAAACCATCAAGGTCCTGAGATAAGAACAAATTGATGGCTCCTTATGTCAAACCCGAAAGACCACGTGGTAGGCATTAGCTAGAGTTGTCAATAATCTAATAGGGTACGTCAAGTCTCAGTGATTGTTGGACGGTGTTGTCATATTTCCACATACATATTACATGGAAACTGACACCCTGTATAATTTCTTGCGTACTTTTAAAAGCAAATTCAAAAATGTATGCGAATAGGGATGAATCAATCATGATCAAAACCCATATTTGGCCTCGCAAACTAAACATGCAAAACAAACATAAAACATTTTCAATAAGTCGGGTTTTTGTTTTGTTTACTTATTCAATAAAGAGGTTTAAATTTAGTCCTGTTAAATATTTACATCTTACAGCCACCCCGTTTTGTTTTCACCGTGGCATTGTTTTTATATAAGCCAATTTAATATTTTTGCAGTTTTTCCGGTTAATATTTCGACTAGGCTAATTAGTTCTGTCAATGATGACAGCACATCCTTAACTTTATAATTTTGAAGATAAAACGCATAATTTAACTATAGTACAAAACTTGGTTGATCTATTCTTATAGCTGTCATTTTAAACCGTTTAAATTCATTAGTGATTGACTGGTACGGTTTTTTCCCCATACCGATATAATATCGGTATCGGCACCACGTTCTTAAAAGATCTGTAACTATTCAATATACATTGATTCGAGTGAAAATTGTTAATAGTGGCAACGTCGTAAAGCATCTTTAAGGCAAATGGTTTCGATTCGAATGTGACGTTAACAAATTTCGGTAATTCCCTAACCAACCGATGTGCAGTGATTGTACATTTTACTGGAACCCCCCCGAATCGGCAACTTGCGTCAAAATAGAAGCAAAGCTTGAGATTATGGATAATCCATACCTGAATTACAATTTTATTTAAAAAATAATTCGAGAGAAGTTATCTGAATGTTTTTGCTTAATATCGTAAAGGTGAAGAACGCCATCCCAGTACCCCCTAGAAAAAAGATATCTACGGCAATGGCTCAGTTCTTGAATCCAATTTAATATTAGTGCCTTGCTGCTTCAGATAACGATCGTGTCGTACAATTTTCATTTTTTGCAATATAAGTAAAAATACGATTGGAGAAAATAGCGAGGAAAATAATAATAGAAAAAAAAATATAATGTACAGCTCGACAAGCGAGTCAATAGCTACGACGTATCGGTAAGGGGAAAGCAGTATCTGTTAAAACATGGCCGATTCATGGGCGTGCTATTATTATTTTAATAATGTAATAAAAATAAGAAATTCCTCCAAAATTGTATTTTAAGTTTGAACGTAGGTAATTATTTTTTTTCAAGATTTAATCGATTAATGACGATTTTTCATTTCCATCCATTTGATTTCAACATGCAACTCGAAGTTTCACAGGAAAACGGAAAGTTTATGTCACTTCTTAGCTGTTGTAGCAATTTTTTTTAAGGTTGGAACCACTTTTAGTTCCAAATAAAACTTTGTATTGTTCTCATAACAATGCCAAAGTCGAAGACGGACTTTTGCCAGGAGATGACAACAATTGATCCGGATTGCTTTCTTTCCTTTCGGTATATTGTTTATGAATGTCTTTTACTGCGCCCACGCTTTCTTCCGCATAAATTGCAACCCTTTCTAGCTTTCGCTTAAGTGGCAATTTAAATGCGTTAATTTATGATTCCTCTTCACACACCCTGCACACATTGGCAATCACTTCACGGGTTTGACTATGAAGGGTTTTACCACGAGTATATTCAATCACTATCCTATCACTACGTAACTGGATGAAGCATATCGGACATCGCCGAACAACCACGCCGGCACAATGGGCGTGTCACCTGACGCGTGTCGTCATCCTCTGTCTGGGATATAACCTATCAAATTAGCCCTAGCCACCTGTTACCCATGGTTACCGTTGATATTGCACTAGGTTGCATTTTTTTAGATTAGAAGTACTTCAACAAAAAAATATTTTATTTTGCGTTTAAATATTAAAATACATAGCATGAAAAGAAAGTTGCAAGAACATTGAAACAATAATAGAACTAGTTTCTTATATACTTATGAGAATTTATTTTAAATGGGTAAATTTAATGTTACATTTGTTTTTATGATCAAACACAAGCACTATAGGAAAAATCCTTTAAATCCTTTAGGGCACTCTGGGAGTGGTGCGTGCAAAAAGCGATTCACGTTGGTTTTGAATCGTTGGAGGTTATATTCGTTGGGAAAACGACCTCGGGAAGGTTGTTCCATAAGGATGAAGTCCTCCAGATGAAAGTATTCTTAAATATTGAAGTTCAATATGTTCGGATCGAACATATTGTTAAATTAAAATTTAATATATGTGACAACATTGTTAACCCAAGAAATTTAATAAATACAACCAAATTTATTAAATACAACCACATCGGTTCTTCGGGTGGTCCTTAGAGGTAGATGTTGAGCCTCCTTTGTTGGTACGTTTTTCTCTGGTATTTTGTTTTGTTATGTTATTTTAATTTGTTTTGTTTTGCTTTTATTTTATTTTGTCTTGTATAATATTTTACTTTAGTTAGGCTTATGTCAATTTCTTTACATGTAATTACTGTTTATACAGTGTATGTAAGGAGAAATCAAAATAAACTGCTGGCCATTTGCTTTCGAGCAAGAAAAATTTCGCCTAAATTTAAAAGTTAATATTTTCTGAACCAGATATGACATCGATCTCCGGTTTTTAATGGTTGATAGATTTGTCACTTAGGAAACAATTGCCAAAGTTGGATTGTCTTAAACTGTCAGAAAATTTTATATACAGGGTGTTAAAAAGAACGATGATTTTTGCTCCAATTTCAATAGCATGTAACTTTCACAATAATACTTTTAAATTTTATTAATGTACGTCAATTGAATCACTGGTTCATAGCAAATAAAGTAATCTGTCAAATTTTTGATATCTGCTATATTTTAAGAGATACCGATTTTTTGAAAACCCTTGCTTTTTTTCAACTTTTTGTTAGCTAGATCCCACTGTGCGTTGTATCGTGCAAACTGTGCAAGTGATTATTATACCTTATGAAAAGCTTGTTTATGTTCAGTAACAACAATTGTACCTAAATGTTGTGATGTGCAGTGGCGTACTTATAATCACTTATATGTCTATGCTTTATGAGTATCTCGCAATTTTTTTGTATTGGAAAGTATTCGCCCCTAGATTAGGCATTTTTTTCTTATTTTTTAGTTTTTCATATAGCGCTACAGGTATATTATACAGTATCTACAAAATTTTAAAAAAGATAATTTTTTTATTTAATGGTTTGAAAATTTTTTTTCAAACAATTAAATAAAAGAATTATTTCAAACAAGAATTTTTTCAAACAATTAAATAAAAAAATTATCTTTTTAAAATTTTGTAGACACTGTATAATATACCTGTAGCGCTATATGAAACTTGCCTAATCTAGGGGCGAGTACTTTCCAATACAAAAAAATTGCGAGATACTCATAAAGCATAGACATATAAGTGATTATAAGTACGCCACTGCACTTCACGACATTTAGGTACAATTGTTGCTACTGAACATAAATAAGCTTTTCATAAGGTATAATAATCACTTGCACAGTTTGCACGATACAACGCACAGTGGGATCTAGCTAACAAAAAGTTGAAAAAAAGCAAAGTTTTTCAAAAAAATCGGTATCTCTTAAAATATAGCAGATATCAAAAATTTGACAGATCACTTTCTTTGCTATGAACCAGTGATTCAATTGACGTACAGTGATAAAATTTAAAAATATTATTGTGAAAGTTACATACTATTGAAATTGGAGCAAAAATCATCGTCCTCTTTAACACCCTGTATATAAAATTTTTTGACAGTTTAAGACAATCCAATTTTGGCAATTGTTTTCTAAGGGACAAATCTATCAACAATTAAAAACCGGAGATCGATGTCATATCTGGTTCAGAAAATATTAACTTTTAAATTTAGGCGAAATTTTTCTTGCTCGAAAGCAAATGGCCAGCAGTTTATATAAAAAAATCTAGGTTAAATTAAGCGAATACGGCTGTTCATGTTTAATGGTCACGAATGAATATCTTCCTCGGTTTATAATCGCTGAAAATCTCAAAATCTAATACAAGTAACATAAAAATTATATAAAGTTATGTGGCCGAAGTTTGTTGAGAAAAATTCTTGGTTGCTTGAATCCTGAAAAACATTTTTGATTGATACTAAATTATATCAGTGTTATCTATCAGTGTAAATAATCTTGGTAAAACACCACACATTAGTTCCTGATTTATTTCGTTTCTATATGCCATTGTCATCCATTGTATTTCTTCGGCTCCACGAAACCGTTATAACTAAAGAAAATGATTACAAAGCAACAAAATACTATATATTTACCTCATAGCGGTTTGTCTCTACTTCTTTTTATTAAAACAGAATTAATGATTTTCTTTATGCACAGAGCCGGTAAATTGAATTTTAGTCATTCATTTATTTTCTATAAAATTGTGCTGGGAAGGTTATGCTTTGAACTGGTTTTCGTTTCGAATAAGATTCTAATATATACAGGGTATTATAGAAATAGCTTATTATATTTAAATCGAGAAAGCTTACATACTTTTTTTAAAATTAAATTTCTAAATACCTTTATCCCAAGTGTTGCCACGCATCATATATGTTTTAGAGAAATCACTGAGGCAACGCTGAAGGGGCGTTTTTACAGGTTACAGTGCTTGGTGCTTGGTCGAAAGTCTATTCTAACCTCGGTCTAATATTTCGGCGGTATGTGAGATTATTGAGGTTATGTTTTTTAGCTTAGGCATGTCGTAGCTAATTTTATATTTTACGAAAAGGTTGCGAATTACAGGGTGTACCATTTTCGAGAGGGGTTGTTTGTTCGAACAAACCCGTAACTGTTAGTGCTATCAAAAAAGTAATGCAGGTGTCATGTGCTCTTTTTGGTTGAAACTTGGGTAAAATTTCAAAATTACCCTATATTTTCTTAGTTAAAAGAGAAAATTATTTTATACAAAAGTTTCTTTATAATGACTTTTTAATAAGCTGCCGTATTTAGAAGAAGTATACGCGGTCAGGTAAAAAAGTTATCGGACCTAACCCCATTTTTTTAAATGGAGCACCTTGTATATTTTATTTAAAAAAGATACCATTTTAATTTCTCTTTTTAAATATATAGCACACCATGGATAATATTGGTTTCCTAGGCGATTTATTTAAACCTTATTAATTTTCTTGAAGTAGTCCATTTCAAAGGGGAGTGAAGTTATAAAGAGGCAAAGAAACTCACAGTCTGCTCCACTAGTTTAATAGAAATAAATAAAAAACTATAAACCAAACATGTTTCGAAGACTTAAGTCTTCATCTTCAGTGGGAAGTAAAACATCAACAAAGGGGGTACCTATGACATTGACGTAACTAGTCAAGCAGGAAAATACTTGACATAGGTACCCCCTTTGTTGATGTTTTACTTCCCACTGAAGATGAAGACTTAAGTCTTCGAAACATGTTTGGTTTATAGTTTTTTATTTATTTCTATTAAACTAGTGGAGCAGACTGTGAGTTTCTTTACCTCTTTTTAAACCTTATTACTTTAAACCACAGTAGGCCATGAAACAGAAGCTAATATCCTAGAGACAACTATGTTGACATTCTAGTTTTTATTAACATTTAACGTCAATTTCATTTTTACATATTCATTTGTGAAAATGACTTATCAACATTTTCATAAATTTGATATGATATCTATAATCCATGGTGTGTTACAAATTTGAAAAGAGAGTTTAAAATGCTATCTTTTTAGATTGAAATATATAGGGTGTTCCATTTTAAAAAATGAGGTTAGGTCCGATAACTTTCTTACCTGGCCACGAATACTTATTCTGAAAACGGCAGATTATTCAATAATCACCATAAATAAACTTCTGTATAAAACATTTTTCTGTATCTCTTTTAACTAAGAAAATATAGGGTAATTTAGAAATTCTCAATTTGTCGATTTCCCTCCGTCTCTCTTAAGCGAGCGAAAATTTTAAAATTTTGATTTTACCATTTTAAGTTTGACCAAAAAGAGCACATGACACCTACATTACTTTTTTGATAGCACTAACAATAACGGAGATACCCTATAAAAGTGTCGAAAATGGGACACCCTGTACATATAGGGATTTGTTTATATTATCTGAATTTCTTTGAAAACTACCAAAAACAGTTTCCTATTTTAGATCGAAATTATCTACCGTTATAAAAAAATTATTGTCAAATTCCTAGCCGGGTTTCCCATTTTTAAACAGTAAATAATTTTGTTGCACCTATTTGGAATTCAGAGCAATAAACATTGACTTTGTGAGACAGCATCCATCGACAAATATAATTTTAAATTAAAATAACTAAATTTTTTATGATCCTAAAAAAAACCATAAACCACTACACTGATAAGGATAACGTTGAGTGAAAACGGAGCTTACAGCGTTGCCATTTTTCAAAGTCATCCTCCTCTAACTTATCTGAAACTGTGAAATTATGTATGATTGTAAACAAATGGTGTTCTATGAATGAAATGTTCTGTCTCGCTTTTATATTATATCTATGACACCGATCTTATAATTTTTGGCAACAAAACCAAATAAAAATTAAATTTAATGGCTTGCGCCTTAAAGGAAACACTATCTATTATATTTAACGTTTTCAGGAAGATAAATACATTCTGTCGCCTTGCTTGGCTGTTCTTTTATTTAACAAAGGGCTTTGAGCAATAGGAAAACGATAAAAATGGCGCTGAACCTAACATAATGGGCAAAGTACTTCTCTTTGAATTCAAATACAGCGAGGCTCCGTATTGATGTGTGAAAATCGTATTGGTGCATACATTCGATGTAAAAGAGTAACTAATTTAAGCAGGGCCGGATTTAACGTTGACGTGGCCATGTGGCATTGCTAATGTGGGAGCCTAAGCAAGGGCAGCGACATAAAGTAAAATTTGTTTTCGATGCTGAAGATTTTTTTTTTATGATCAAATACAAGCACTATAGGAAAAATCCTTTAGGGCACTCTGGGAGTGGTGCGTGTCCGATGAAGTCCTCCAGATGAAACTATTCTTAAATAGTGAAGTTCGAGGAGTACTAAGCTTAACCACATATGGATGGGCGAGAGGGCAAGGTCAACCGAGCACTTCCCAAGAAAATATCTGTAAAAGAGAGTCAAATCCCCAACCTGCCTTCGATGTTCTAGGCTGTCGAGGTTCTTAGTCAGCTCGTGGTCTCCAATCAGACGAATGGCCCTCCTTTCGATGGAATTCAGCAGCCGAAGAGTATGTTTGGGTGCAGAGCTCCAGACATGAGAGCAGTACTCTAGTGATGGTCGAATCTGGGCTTTGTATAGTGTCAAAAGTTGTTGAGGTGTGTACAACTTTCTGGTTCGGAAGAGTACACCAAGTTTCTGAGAAGCTATCTTGGCGATTGCCACAACGTGGTTATGCCAAGACATATTTCCTCCTAGATTGACGCCCAGTAAATTAATAGATGAAGCCAGCGGGACTATATCCGGGTCTGTAATGTTAACCTTTTTAGAGAAAACTGCTGCCTGGGTTTTTTTAGCGTTAAATTCGACTTGGTTACTGTCACCCCAAGCCAAAATCTCTTCCAGGTCTTTGTTGAGGCGTGATACTTCATGCTGTCTGCGAAGATGTGCATCGGCAGCCGATGTTTGTGCATTCAAAGAGAAAGCTGAGATAAGTGTGCTATTGTCAGCAAAACTAAATATCGGATTTTTCGTTTTCACTAGAAGGTCGTTAATATGGCGTAAGAAAAGAGTGGGAGACAATATGGACCCTTGAGGAACACCGGCTGGTGAAGGTCCGTCCGTCAACCGCCACTAGCAGAGAGCGGTCCTTAAGAAAGCTAGACCATGCACAGAATCGACTGGGCATACCATAGGATCGCAGTTTACTTAGAAGTCCCTCATGCCAAACATGATCAAAGGCAAAGGCCAGTGCAACAGCCCGATGCTTCCCATGTTGCTCGATTGCGTTGTTCCAAAGATGGGTGACAGTTGATCTGGACTTCCGAAAACCATATTGATGATCGCTGATAATGTTGAAGCCTTCCAGGTACTTTAGAAGATGCTGGTTAATAGCTTTCTCCATTACTTTTGATATAACTGAAAGCAATGCGACTGGTCGATAGTTGCTAGGCAGGGTTCTCCTACCTTTCTTTGGTATAGGATGGACTCACGCCGTCTTCCAGCGCGATGGAAATATTCCTTGTTTTTATGTATTTGTTGTCCTAATGCATGTGCATCTTTTATTAATATAGTCAAAGACTTGATATACCGTTATTTCCTTGGTTGAGTGTATCCCGTTATTATTGAGGCTATACTTAAAATCCGTCAACGTGACTTTATGCTCTAAGCTTCACCGTTTATTTATTCATACGGGTTTTAAATCCAAAGCCAATGACCAACAAGCCGTATAAAGATCTTTCGATTAAAAATTAATATGCCCTTAAAATGCGTTTAAAGTAGCTCTAATGGTTTTCGTAAATATTGGCACTTAGCGGTAAGCAAAAATGGATGAGATTTCTACTGGTTCGGAAAATTACACTAAAGGAAATAAACCATAACAATTATAGGATATTTTAAAGCTTCTAATAATAAATTAGGGAACCGACTAGTCTGTGTGCGTGTCCTGGATCAGGTATACAGGGTGTTATGAAAATGACTTATTATATTTAAACCGGCAAATCCTGAGATGAACGTAAATTGAAGAAAATAACCTTAAATGGCGCTTTGAATTATTGTACGAAATATACACTATTATATTATATGAAATCTGAAAATTTACGTGGCCGCTACTGAGGACGTTCGCAATCAGTAGTTTATTGAGGCGGTGTTGTCATATATTGCAACACAGAATTGTAAACGCACGTGTTCAGTTTTAGACAACAAGACGTCTTTGACCCGCGTTATCACTTCTTTTTCAAACTTAAAAAAAAACTATTTAAGGTACATACTATCTTACCTTCGATTTTATAATTAAATTCCATAAAAAAAAAAACACAAAAAGTATGTTTGGCAACAGAACCAACAATAGGTAAAATCACACAAATTTGAAATCATATTACAATATTTCTTTTTATGAACTATTTCACAACAGAAAAAATCGGGTAATGCTACAACTAACAAAACGTTTAAAATTCGTATATTAAGCACGTGGAACCCTCGACAGCGTCATTCCACTGCCGAGTCTCGGAACATACTGAAGCAACGATAGTCGCGCGCGGCAGATATCCAAGCCAGGGTGAAACATGCAGTGTGATCTTACAACACTGCTAGTATACTCTAGTGGCCCACATTGTTGCTAACTGAATCTAGATGGAACGGCGCGACAGTATGTGGGTAAAAAGTGTTTTTACCTTAGTATTTAGATATTCGATTAAGAAAAAAAAGTATGTAGACTTTCTCTAGGACACCCTAGGGGTCACCCATTTAAATAAGCCATTTCCATAACACCCTGTATATTGACAATTGCTTCGTCTCCATTGGTAATAAATAGGCAGACATTATTGTTTAAAAACCTGAAAATTTTGTGAGACACACGAAACACAAACTATAAATGACAAATAAGCACCTAAGAGACAATATTTAAATGATGAATTTCCGCCCAATACACCGGATTTTTATCTATTTCGTTTCCAAAGAATAACATTGGCTGTTTCATACTTTTTCATTAACTGATAAAATAAAAATACATTATAATGCACGTTCGATCTTTCTCCAGCTCAACTGCATCTACAATAGTGCACCGTAATGCACGTTCTAATATCATAATAGAAAATTTATCAAATTCTACTGAAACCAGCTTTTATAGCTTCAATAAATTTACACTTTGTGGTGGGTAACCAATGGATCGGAATTCTATCGCTCTATTAGTTCTAAGAGATGAATTGAGCTCTAAAAATGTTCTTTATTTTCTCTCTTCGCTCCAGGAAATATTAGATTTTATTATTACTTACTTTAAAAGTAATAAAGAAAAGTGGAGAAATTTGAAGCTTATTAGATCTCGAAAGTCCTCCAAACAAATGCATCGTAAACATTGTGAATTTATTTTGTAAGTTCTAAGTACCGATTTAAATTTCAAATGGCGACCCCAATTCTTTTTCGCGGATTAGGGTAAAAAAGTTGCCTACTTTTGCTTTCTGAACTCGAATCCGCGAAAAAAATTCGCAATTTCAAATTTCAAAGTCAACCCCATCCCCCGCGTGGGGGTGAGGGTTTGAGGTTTGAGGTTTTTCGAAAACCTAACCACCCGGAAGTATCGGACCGTTTCCAAACTTTTGCCGCACCCAGTATTTACAGGGTGTTTCTTAATAACATGTTAATATTTAAAGAGGTTATTTTTTGGTCCATTTTCAGAAAAAACTTTATATGAACACACTTTTTTCACGATAGTTATTAAGCGTTAAGAGGTGCAGCTTTTAAAATTATTTTCGACCATACAGGGTGCTCCAAAAGGGCGGTGTTATAAAAATTTCATATTTTTTAAATGGGACACTATGTATATTTTTACATATTTGAATTCACCGTAAAATTATGTACATAGCACCGTAATTATATGTACACATTTTTGCCACGTTGCCAAAAAAAACATGGTTCAAGGAAATGTGTAATATTTCTTAACTAATAATAATTTGAAATAAAATATTTTTATGTCGAAAGAGGAATGTTGACAGAAGTCCCCTATGATAACACATATCAATATTTTTATACAGGGTATTTTCTATGGATATGCCAACATTACGAACTTGAAATCTGAGTTTCGTAAGTTTTTTAAATGAAACACCCTGTATATGATTACTTTATCTTGTAGATATTTTAATCCTCTCTAATTTTTATTAAGGTCTATGCCTATCTCAACCAATCTTGGTGGTATTTCAATTTTTTACCATTGTCATTTTTCTAGTCACGAAACTCAGGTTTCAAGCTCGTAATGTTGACATATCCATAAAAAATACCCTGTATAAAAATATTGATATATGTTATCATAGGGGACATCGGTCAACATTCCTCTTTCGACATAAAAATATTTTATTTCAAATTATTATTAGTTAAGAAATATTACACATTTCCTTGAACCATGTTTTTTTTTGGCAACGTGGCAAAAATGTGTACATATAATTACGGTGCTATGTACAGAATTTTACGGTGAATTCAAATATGTAAAAATATACATAGTGTCCCATTTAAAAAATATGAAATTTTTATCACACCGCCCTTTTGGAGCACCCTGTATGGTCGAGTAAAAAGCTGCACTTCTTAACGCTTAATAACTTTCGTGAAAAAGTTTTCCGCTATCCCTAGCGGTAAAAGAGATATTGAGCTTTGTCGCACTAATTGGCCACCCTGTATGTCCTAAACGGCTTAACTTACAGGGTGTTATCGATTCAAAAATCTTCTTTTGGTTAATAGCTGTGATACTGCTTTAGATGTTTTTGTGAAAGAAAAGAATGGTAAGCCACTTCTTTTCTTTTAAATAATAATTATGTTTGGAATTCTCATTCCTTGCTGAGTAAATGTCGTCTCTTGATTTTTTGTCGTTTGGCGTCCCATTTTCGACACTTTTATAGTGTATCTTCGTTATTGTTAGTGCTATCAAAAATGCAATGTAGGTGTCATGTGCTCTTTTTGGGTCAAACTTAAAATGGTGAAATCAAAATTTGAAAATTTTCGATCGCTTAAGAGATACGGGGGAGAATCAAAAAATTGACAATTTCAAAATTACCCTTTTCAGAATAAGTATACGGGGTCAGGTAGAAAAGTTATCGGACCTAACCTCATGTTTTAAATGGAACACCCTGTATATTTTAATCTAAAAATATACTATTTTAAACTCTCCATTTGGATCTATAACACACCATGGGTGATATTGGTTTTCTACGCGATTTATTAAACACCCGTAGAAAAATGTTCTTATTTTATTGTTGGGGATTTCATCTACTATTTGCAGATGGCCTCGGTGTATTATTATTCAGACTAGATTGCGAAAAGTAACAAACTTTATTTTTAAAAGCAAAACTTATTACGACCGGAAAATGTTTCTATTTAAAGTTCGGAAAAGTTCTGTGTAGTGTATTAGCTTGGTGGAAGTATAAAAATTTAAGATTATTAAATAAATAAATATCTGTTTTTATTTCTCCTATAGTAAAATAAAACTTTGTATACTCATTTTGATGTGTTTCTGAATATGCATATGATGAATACGCAGAATCATATGGGTAATTTGTTTTTGGAAAAAAAAAGAAACATGATAATGAAAAAGAAATTGTCAGAGGCTGAAATACATTTTTCAGTAAAAAAATTCTTAATTTTAAATATAAAACTAACAAGAAACTTTTGGGTAACTTTTTAAAACAAAAATCTTGGTTAACAATTACCTCCCAAACAAATTAAAACTAAAATTCCCCTTTATCAAGTCAGTTGCCATGAAATTCTAAAGACTTACTGCTACCAACCCTTATTCTGATTAGATTGTTCGACTAAGTCTTGAAATTTCCTTTGATTAGTTCGCGGAAAGAGCGAGTGCACTTATTGTTCTCGGTACGGGGTTTATTACTAAGTTAAAGTTTAAACCATTAACAATAATAAAAATTAATTAAAAAGAAGAAGAAAGAATAGCCGTATAAAGAGCGATAAACATATAGCTCGACGTGAGAAAACGTACATACAAAATTAATATCTTCTCGTAGTTGTTGGGCTCAAAAGTGCCAATTACTTTAAGCTTAATTTTTATAACTACAGTATAATCTCGCTAATCAGGCCAAGTCGTAGTTCGGCACTGTCAATAGTCCGGTGATTTATTTTGGTGATGTCCGGCATTTGTCATTACGGGCGACGATACCTTTATTAACTAATAGTGGCGTCTGTGAGTCGGACAAACATCGAAATATTTTCAGCTGAACACGATGGCGGCGTCAGAATATCTTATTTGGGTTGCGCAACCCCTCAAAACGGCCAACCCCCCCCCCCCATAGGGGTTAAACACGCTCCAAGGGCCTTCCCTGCAGAGAAACACACTTTCCCCCCCTTTTCGAGGATGCTGAGCACTGTGGTGGTGTTGGATATCGCGTCCGACTCCTTCCCACACCTCCACCGGCCAATACTCGCCCCTGAAGGGGGTGCATTTTTTTTTCAAGTATCAGCGGCAAATATATATTCCCCCCCCCCCCCCCCCCCCCGTTTTCGAGGATGCTGAGCACGTTGGTGGTGTTGGATACCGCGTCCGACCCCTCTCCCACCGTTTCCGAGGATGTTGAGAATGGGGAAAATAGTTGTACTTCTCTTTTTGTGGTCATTCCGGTCCAACTGAAAAAATATAATCAAATAGTTTGCGCGAAAAAACGCGAAGGCGAGGTCAGTTTATTTTTAATTTTTTAGAAATTTTTTTTCTTAAATTTTAATTAATTAAAAAAAACATAAAACAGAACGTAATTAAAAAAAAAATTTTTTTAACACTTGTAATTTTTCTTCGAAATTTTTTTTTTATTAAAAGGTAATATCGTTCCCTAATGGGGGCGAGTATTGGTCGGTGGAGGGGTTGGAAGGGGTCGGACGTGATGTCCAACACCACCAACGTGCTCAGCATCCTCGAAAACGGGGGGAATATATATTTGCCACTGATACTTAAAAAAAAATTCACCCCTTTCAGGGGCGAGTATTGGCCGGTGGAGGGGTTGGACGCGATATCCAACATCAACACCGTACTCAGCATTCTTGGGGGGGGGGGGGGGGGGGGGGTTGGCCGTTTTGATGGGTTGCGCAACCCAAATGAGAAATTCTGACGCCGCCATCGTGTTCAGCATCCGCAAAAACGGGGGAGGGAGGTACTCTTGTATATTTCGATTTTTCGGGCTTTTTTTCGACTCACAAACGCCACTATAAGAAAACTTTGTGAATTTTGTCAATACATTACTGTAAAAAACAAAAACAACTTCTTATTTCATGAAAGTATCCTAAGACCAACTGTCTTCTGTACTGTCATAATAATAAACTACATTTGAATATCTGTATGTTATATCTTTACACGTGCGTCATCACTTATATGTCATTAATATCGTACCAATCAATTATTAAAATTACGCATACGAAAAATATCAAAACAAAGACTGATTTCGTAAACATTATCATAGTCGTACCTAGCGTTCCGATATATGTATTTCTGAAAAATAATTTATAATTCCGGGAAAAATAACTTGAAATGATGACGGCCAAAAACTAACGTTCTATTTTTTATCATAAGAGTATTATAATCAAACCTCAGTCGCGATCGAAAAATTGGGGGTTTTAATAATCCACTTTAAAATCATAAATATACCCATTTAACGGATTTCGGACACCTCTTAAATTTGTTATCAAACATGTTTAGGAAACAAGGCTATATATTAGTGCCAAATGTCCATAAATACTTACCGAAAACACAAAAGCATGATGAAATAGCTCTGAAAAGAACGTTTATTATGTTTTTATTCGCTATTAAGTCGATAATAAATGAATATGGAGAGTTTTAAGTCACGATGGGTCTTGATTTCTTTGATTGTGACATACATACTTTATGTATAAATATATAATATCAATAGTAGTATGCTATGTACATAATAAAAGTTACATGGAAAAACATTACATATATACCGTGTGTCCGTAAATGATGAGCAAAAGATTTATGGGATAATTGTAGACCGAAAGTAAATGCTCTTCCTATAACAATTTTCGAAAATTGATTATTAACGGAGGAGTTACAGGGTGTTAAAGTTAAATATTATTTGCAGTTCTTTTTGCAATACCTTTTGCCACGCTCATAATATTTTGACGAAATCTCGTATATGGGACTTTTTCGAGATGAGGAATACAAAGTTGCCCACCGTTTTTTCCATTCTCTAGAGGGCGCCACATTTTCTTATTGTTCATGCATGCAACTGTAGTCATATTACAAGATTCTCTATCTTTTTTGGAAACGGAGATGGAAACACAAGTAAGGAACCAACAATGGAGCTATATCCAGAAATCTTTGAATTATATTCTATCCAGTTCTTTAATTTGACACTCCATTTGAAAAATATGTTTTTACTTGCTTTGATGTTGGAAACGAAGCTTTAATAGGTGCATCGTATGACTGAGGATCAGCGTTTGGAGTCCACGTTAAGCTGTGGGTCCTTCAGGAAAGGCCTTGGTATCGAGCGAGGAGAATAAATCCGAACACGAAGCAAAAATATATACTTGTTAATCACTTTATCTGCTAAATTTCATCTAGACATGGGAAAACATGGCTACAAACTTCATAAAATGATGTATAATTAATTAAAATATGTTCTTAACTTTCTAAGCTTGTTCGAGCCCGGGCTTTTTAAAAGACAGCTAAATTAAAATAAACTTTTCTTAGAAATTGCCGTTGAAAATAAATTTAAAGTTATCAGAGCACATTACTTTCCGTGATTCAATTGCGAATCAGACATTTCAGATAACGGAAAGTTTTGAAATTACCAACGGGAAGAGCGTTTCAGGAATGTACGATAAAAACTATATTAAAAAACTTATATATTATTGAACATACTAATAGTTGATAGATTACGAAACAAAATCCTGCATTTTAATGATTTTTTAAAATTTGTTTTCAGAAGCCCATCGTGCCTTGGAACTCTTGGAAGACTACCATTCGAAGCTCATCCGGCCTCAGGATCAAACGTTACGGCAGGCAATTGAACGTGTCATCAGGATATTCAAATCACGGCTGTTTCAAGCGTTACTAGGTAAGTTTTACTTTAACGGTTTTTGCAACAAATTATTGGATATTTAGTTTTTTCCAGTTTATTAATTTAGTTCGTAACAGGCGTTTTGTCCTCGGCTGCTGAGAAGCAGCTTATATAGCTGTAATGTAAGTAGCTATTCTCATACAACGTACCACAATATTAATTAGTTGGTAGATTTCGTCATATTTATATATATGACATACCTTGTATGATATTACCCAGGCGAAAAAATATTATTTTATGTCCTATATTTGGGAGAATGAATGATAAATTAATTATTAAAAATGTGTACTACCCTGAGACACTGGGTGTTAAAGTTAAAACTTCAATTTTGTTTTTCTCTAATAACTTTGAGAGAAACTAACGTTGTTTCACAATATTTAGCAATATGTTTTTTTTACAAGAAATTGATTTTTTATGAAAATTTAATGTACACTGTAGGAGGCGCGGTCTGCGGCATTATTTGCACATTTATTAGGTCATAACTTTTTTGTGCCTCAGTGTATTAAGTTTTTAATGAAAATAATACTTTTCTCATATTTATTACGTAAAAAAGGTATACTAAGTTCAGGTGGCCCAGGGTTACCGTTTAGGAGATATTTGCATTTAATTGTTTAGTGCACCCTGCCCAATTATTATTAATTTGCAAACAAAATTTTGTACTTAAAGTAACCTATGAGAAAAGAAATAAAATTTAGAGATCCAGTTGCTATGGAACAGAAAATGTTTCATTTTTGAGTTTTTCGTAAGTTTGTGTTTTCATTGGACACTGGAGCTGACCGAAGAATATCAGGCTATCCCTCAAGAAAGGATAGGTAACCTTTTTCATTCGATGCCACGAAGATTGCAAGTTGGCATTGCTGCGAGAGGAAGAAATACACGATATTAAAAAGGTTTTTTTAAATTAACTTTACGATGTGTCTGTTTATAGATAGGTTTCAAATCAGCGTTTCATTTAAAATTTTGAAGCTAGCAGCAGAAATGAGATAATGGAATGAATCAAAAAAAGAAATATTTAGAATACATCAAAGATTACAGGAAACAGTATGTAAATAAAATTATCCACCTAAATTTCTTTCCAGGTGGCTTGAAATTACGAGAAAAAAATACAGTTTGATTAACTCCTGCATAATATAGCCTAATCGACATATGTTACTTTATAAAATAATTAAGGAAAATCACAATAAACGGATCTACAAACTGATAACAAAATCATGAAAATCGCATAAAAAATAAAAAGTTATAAAATATGAAACTTGACCAAAATTTCAGGGTGTCGAAATTTTGTGCCGGCGAGTGTATATGTCGATTATACTTCAATTTATGAATAATTTACAAATACGTCAACTGTAAAATGAATTAAACAAATGCTACCATGTCCTAAATATCTGTTGTCGCCCAATCTATAAGCGAAATTCCCTGCACCTCAATAATTTCCCGTTCCTTTTTGTGGATTTTCGTTTCGCACGGTTGAGAGCTTTTCTTCCCACGACTCAATGGACACACATCCAATGCAAGGATTTATATTTATATTGTTTAGCAGATAGTCGCTTGATAATAAAGTACATTCCAATTTAGCAAGATAATAGAACTTTGCCAACTTTCTAGAAATCCTGTTGATACATTACGAACGAATGTGATCGTATTTTATATAAAATGATATACTTTATTTAGACCAAGGAATTTTAAGCTAATGATAGAGCATCTAAACTGCACTTTGGTTGGCTTATAATTATTTAAAAAGGTATCAAAGTCATATATAAACCTACAAATATTTTTGGACTATATGACCAACTAAACTGCTGGCCATTTGCTTTCGAGCAAGAAAAATTTCGCCTAAATTTAAAAGTTAATATTTTCTGAACCAGATATGACATCGATCTCCGGTTTTTAATGGTTGATAGATTTGTCCCTTATGAAACAATTGCCAAAGTTGGATTGTCTTAAACTGTCAGAAAATTTTATATACAGGGTGTTAAAGAGGACGATGATTTTTGCACCAATTTCAATAGCATGTAACTTTCACAATAATATTTTTAAATTTTATCACTGTACGTCAATTGAATCACTGGTTCATAGCAAAGAAAGGTGTCTGTCAAATTTTTGATATCTGCTATATTTTAAGAGATACCGATTTTTTTGAAAAACTTTGCTTTTTTTCAACTTTTTGTTAGCTAGATCCCACTGTGCGTTGTATCGTGCAAACTTTGCAAGTGATTATTATACCTTATGAAAAGCTTGTTTATGTTCAGTAACAACAATTGTACCTAAATGTTGTGATGTGCAGTGGCGTACTTATAATCACTTATATCTATGCTTATGTCTATGCTTTATGAGTATCTCACAATTTTTTTGTATTGGAAAGTACTCGCCCCTAGATTAGGCAAGTTTTTCCTTATTTTTTAGTTTTTCATATCGCGCTACAGGTATATTACACAGTGTCTACAAAATTGTAAAAAAGAAATTTTTTTTATTTAATTGTTTGAAAAAAAAAAGCATTAGCATGGCTGACTTGATATTGTTTTTTTTTCGTGATAATCTCGATTCAAATTAATACACTCGGATGGACGGGGTTTGGTTTGACGGCAGCTAGAGATATTTAATATTAAAGTGCCTTTCAATCTAAGTTTGATTTTAGGAATTGTGTCGTGTTAGAAAGTTAGAAATTAATAAATAATTTTTTTCAAACAATTAAATAAAAAAATTATCCTTTTTAAAATTTTGTAGACACTGTATAATATACCTGTAGCGCGATATGAAAAACTAAAAAATAAGGAAAATTATTACTTTCTTTGCTATGAACCAGTGATTCAATTGACGTACAGTGATAAAATTTAAAAATATTATTGTGAAAGTTACATGCTATTGAAATTGGAGCAAAAATCGCAGAACGCCACTGGTGGAACAATTGGATAACCTTTATAACTAAAATTTGAGGTTCTGTATCCTATAAACACATACCCAAATTGAGAATAATATCTAACGTACTTTCGGAGAAAACCTTAACCTTTTAAAAAATAAAATTTCAACACTCTGTAGTAAAAAAGTTAAGCCATTGCGGACATATGTTCATATAAACTTTTCTTTATAAAATGATCTAAGGAATCACACCCTGAAATATTAGCACGTCATTAAGGAACACCCTGTATATGCAATAGATCATGGTCGGTTATCTGGAAATCCAAATTTTCAAAATAAACGTTAAATAAAAACCCGTTTTCCAGAAACGTCTAACGTTCCATCCCCCGTGAATCACCCTGTTATATATGGGCTTATGCGGCCTCCATAATCGATTCAAAACATAATCTTTAAAGATTTCGTGAAAATGTAAAGCAAACTTTTCGCTTATATAAATGTTACATGACAAAAATGGATTTAAAAGATATATGGATCCGTATCAAGTGGTAATTCTTAATCGAGGTTTTCTTTGGCATCAAGCTGCGACGGAACTTGAAGAAAAATTGAGTGGACGACAGGAAAATAAATAACAAAGGCTCGGGTATAACGCAACAAGGCAAATTTACTTAAGCTCCAGCTTAGCGATCTAAAATAAACTTGTCGATAAAGGAAAATAAAGCGACTTCTTGTGAATTAATTTGTAAGTTGATTGAAAATTATTTATTGTCGAAAAATATAGGAACGGCTCGGGTGACCCCGTGGTGAAAGCGGCAATCGCTAGGATGAGAGTTCGCAGGTTCAAATCCCACGGCCGGTGAACCGCTTGGCACTCGGTTGATTTTAGTGGTACAAGTCGTGGCGTTACTGTTCGGCGACATGGAAAAAATAGGGAAGAATAAACAATATATCATTCTCCATCCCTAGCCCCTTCAAGTCGGTAACCAGGCCGGATGAGATCGGATATATCGTGAGGGACCGTACGCACTCCCCACTCGATGGGCCATACCGTAATGCGAGACACCAAAGGTTGACAGGCCTTGGCGGCCACGGCGTATGACCGAGGATCGTGGTTCGGATCCCACGTTAAGCTGTAGGCCCCTCGGGAAAAGCAGCGAACGAGGAGGTAAAAAATAAAAAAAATATATAAGGGGTTCAGTTAAATGTTACAGATATACCGGGTGAGTCGGAAGAAACGGACCAAACTCCAAAAGTGTATTGTATACGCGAAAATAATGTAAAAAACTGATATGTCTACAGGGTGTAACAAAATTCGTTGCTCACCATTGGGATTTCGGAAGCGGTAAGAGATACGAAGTGGGCTAAATTGGGGAAAAGTGACGTAATTATGGGCGCAATAATACAGGGTGTTATGGAAATGACGTATTATATTTAAACCGGCAAATCCCGGAATGAAAATAAATTGAAGAAAAATAACCATAAATGGCGCTTTGAATTATTAAGCGAAATATACACTTTATATGAAATCTCAAAATTTACGTGGCCGCTCCTGAGGCCCTTCGCAATCAATATTTTATTGAGGCAGTCTCGAGGTTCAAAAGAGGTTAGCGCATTATAGATGTTGTCATATTGCAACACAGAATTCTAAACGCACGTGTTCAGTTTTTGACAACAAGACGTCTTTGACGCGCGTTGTCACTTTTTTTTCAAACTTTTAAGACAAAAAAAAACTACAATTTTAAGGTACATACTCTCTTACCTTCGATCTTATTTTAAAATAATCCGTTTTATAATTAAATTTCATAAAAAAATAAAACACAAAAAGTATGTTTTCAACAGAACCAACAGTAGATAATGTCACACAAATTTGAAATCACATCACAACATTTATTATTATGAATTATTTCACAACAAAATAAAAATCGGGCAATACAACTAACGAAACGTTTAAAATTCGTATACGTCAAGCACGTGGAACACTCGACAACATCGTTCCACTCCCGAGTCTCGAAACAAACTGAAGTATGAAGCAACGATAGTGGCGCGCCGCCGGTATTCAAGCAAGGGCGAGACCCGCGGTGTGATCTGACATCACTGTTAGTATACTCTAGTGACCAACATTGTTGCTAAGTGAATCCAGATGGAACGGCGCGACAGTATGTGTGTAAAAAGGGTTTTTACCTTAGTATTTAGATATTCGATTTAAAAAAAAAGATGTAGATTTTCTCTAGGACACCCAAGGAGTCACCCATTTAAATATAATAAGTCATTTCCATAACACCCTGTATGCTGCAAAAAAAATCTAAAATTTTTCAAAATATTTGGAAAAATCTAAAAATTTTTGTTTTGGTTTTTATTTTTTCCCGACTTTCTCATTGCTACTTATTATTCTCCATAATTACCAGATCTTGAATGCGACGTTTCGTCTTTGGGTCACCATCATCATGAACTTAATTTTTTTTAAATACAGACCTCACACCACTAGACTGGGGATGGTTCAAAAATAAAGTTTACAAAGTAAAGCTCAACAGTGGAGACGCATTCGACATATTAGAAATACTGCAGCTGATATTTACATGAAGCTGGAGAGCGGCAGCAGCGACGAACAGAAACTTTTTAGAGGTTAGGCGATATATATTAAAATAGCTTCGGTAGGAATCCAATATGAACAATGTTTTTTGGCCTCAATAATTTATAAATGTTAATCCTTGTTGCCTGCATTAAATACAACTGAGAAATATTCAGTTATGTTGACAAGACATACTGCCAATTAAAACTTGGTCAGGTATCAAAGTGGAACTCCCTAAGTAAGCAAACTTTCGCGATGAGTAAAATATTTTATTAAAGTTTACTACGGACGTGTCGGTTATCACACATTAAGGTTAAGTTTTGAAGTTATCCGTAAGCTTAGTGCTTACCATTACAGGTAAAATCGAAATTTTGAAGTTTAATGTAGCAGTATGTTAAATCCGTTGCGAGTTTTATCTATTGTAGTTTTGACCGTTGTTGCCAAGATTGGATTTAAGTTTCAAGCACTAAACATAAATGAAAAGTTGGTTTTGATTTTTAACTGCGAAGACGCCTGCCGAACAAATAACCGAATAAAATGGTAGAAAGTGTAAGTCATAAAACTTAAAGTTGAACATAAAAAGACAAGTTCTTCTTTAATGACGACACGTAATATTTCAGAATGATTCCTTAGGCTAAGTTATCAACATATTCCCGCAATGGCTTACATTTTTTAGTTGTTAATTTAAAAAAAATAATTTAATGCTCCGAAAATACATATACCTATCATATATACAGGGTGTTATGGAAATGATATGGTATTATATTTAAATGGGTGACTCCTGGGGTGTCCTAGAGAAGCGCTACTTTTTTTTTAATCAAAGTTCAAAAAGTAGGGTAATTCACCCCTAAACCCACACACAACTCCTCGGCACATTCATATATGAACATATTACATTGCCCAGCTGGGTAATCAACAGATGTTCAGGCACAATGTTGCCACCCTGTGTAAAAAATGTAACACTTTTCATTCTTATAAACATAATATTTAGTTTACCAATAGTATCCAAATAGAAGTGAATCCAGGTGCCAGTACACTAGCAAGTAATCCAGGGCACAGACATCTTCAGGTTTTTTTTTTCTATGGGCAAAGCTTTCTGCTCATCACGTACCCTGATGATAATGTGGAACTGCATAATAAGCTTATACCCACTAAACCCCATTCGGCCTCTTATTTCCAATCTCTCGGAACATTTGCACTAAATCACTTAAAGAAACACACAGACACACAAGTTTCAAATTAGTTTTTAGATATGCACCTATTATCAGATTACACTAAACAGCACTTAATTATTTCGCAATAGAAATAATAAAAACGCTAATGTCTATGGGCCATTAACCCTTTACTAAAGATAAAATGAAGCAATTATGTGACAGTTTGAAATAAATGGTCGCGTCCAAGTGCTTTCTTTGTGCACATTCAGAGCGCGGTTGCCATTTCCGAGACTATGATTATACAGGAAAGTAAAGGAAATTCCGCAATTTATTTATAAAACATCGAAGGTGGCAACGCTGTATTGTTAACTATTAACCCCAGCCGGCGAAAAGAACAGGCAACCCGCTGGATTGTCCAAAATCAGCTGTTTAAAGAGGCCGACCGATTTTCACACGCGTTATCTAATCTGAACTAGTCATTTTTGGTTTGACATAAGGTCATGTACAGGGCATATTAAATTAAAGCGCCATTTTTGAATATTTTTCTTCAATTTGTTTTCATCTCAGGAATTGCCAGTTTAAATATAATACGTCATTTCCATAACACCCTGTATTTAAATTTGGTATTTGTTAATAAAATATAAATCTATTGGCGTTCCTGCAAACATGTCTTCTGATATTTTATACAAGAAAAATTGTACGCCACTGACATTTCTTCACGTGGATATTTTTTCTGATTAGCCCGATCAATTCTACGTGAAAACGGTCCCTTGCGCTTTCATCGGCAGACGTACCGATCTTGATTAAAACAATTACAATCAAATTGCAATTATTATTAACATTCATAATGATATATTTTGTTGTATAAAAATTGTAGGAAATGCTATCAACAATGAAGTTCAATTAAAATTCTTTTTTTAAACAAAGAACGGTTCAAATTCAATCTAAAATTGACCAGGCTAATAAGAGAAAATATTCACATGGAAAACTGTCAGTGGCATACAAAAAAATATATCATAGGTTTGCAGGGACGCCACTGGTGTATCGATAGAATAGCTTTTCTAACTAAAATATGTGGTTTTATATCCTACACATAGCTAAATTGAAAATAATACCTAATGTATTTTGGAAAATATTAAAAAATAAAAAATTCAACATCCTGTAACAAAATATTCAGCTGTTTGGGGCATATATTCATATGAAATATTTCTACATAAAAATAACACTTCATTAAGGAATACCCTGTATAAAGAAATGTGTATCATGTTGTAAAAAGTTGTGAAGGCCTTTTAAAGATGGTTACAAGCGGCTTTAGTAAATTTTTAAATTTCTATAAACTTTAACAATATCTGAAAGTCCGTTCAACCCAAGCCTACATCAGCAATCGTACATGTACCTAGAAATTACGAATGTTTTATTAAACGAACTGTGGGTTATATCCTATTAACACGTACCAAAATTGAAAATAATATCTAAAGTACGTTCGGAGATATTAGAAAAAAAGTATTTTCGGAAATATTAAGAAATTAAAAATTGAACAAATTATGGGTTTTCTACATAAAATTAATACATACTGTGTATAAAAAAATGTGCATCATGTTGTAAAAAGTTATGACGGCCTTTGGAAATGGTTACAAGCGGCTTTTGTAAACATTTAAATTTCTATAATAAAAAATAAAAAGTGGTATTAATTACAAATACCAATGTATGGAAAAATTATTATTATTATTATACAATAAGGGCGTATTTTGTCTACACAGTAGCACTTTAAAATACTATTTCAGATTGAATGGTACTACCAAGAAAAGGAAGCCTTTTCCATAGATATAATGTCACCACCTGCAGACCGGTTTTGAACTATTTTATTCTCGTCAGTACAGGGTAGGTGTACATACCTATCATCAGAGAAGACTCTAATACTTCACGCTGTATTATCAACGGTAGTCTTAGCAGTCCCACACAATCTGACAAACAGACGTTATTTAATTAAATCAAAAATAAAAAGTCTATACTTTTCAGGTGGGATTAATATCAAATACCAATGTATGGAAAAATTATTAGTTTTCCAGACCACCCGATGATACCTTATACAATAAGAGCATCCTATCAATGGAAAAGGCTTCCTTTTCTTGGTAGTACCATTCAATCTGAAATAGTATTTTAAAGTGCTACTGTGTAGACAAAATACGCCCTTGTTGTATACGGTACCATCGGGTGGTATGGAAAATAATAATTTTTCCATACATTGGTATTCTATAATAAGTTTAACAATATCTGAAAGTCCGTTCAACCTAAGCCTAGATCAGTAATCGTACAGGCACCTAGAAATCACGAATGTTTTAGTAAATGAGTGGAGCGAACGGTGAGATTTAGTTTCCATTCTTTACTTTTACGCCACTGCGTAGTAGACATAATTAATTAATTTGAAAAAGTATCTTTATAAAGTTCGTGTAAAATCTCGGCTTCAATACGAAATAATTTCTCGAGCTTATATGAACATTTATCTTACTTTAAGACGAATAGACTTATTCGGTTGTGAAAAAATGGCTTTTGCGCTGGCAGATAAAACAAATCGGCGAAGAGGGACACAATATTCGGTGTATAAAAAAAGGGGAACAAAATATGGCTTTCGGGTTAGCGGGACGAGAACAATTCTCACCCCATTGTTCTTAAAAATAAGCAAAAACATATCATGTAAAAGATGGTTTTAAAAGCGCTAAATTTACATACTGGAATCAAACGTGTTGGTTGGTCGGATGATTTATTTGTTTTACTACAGCTTTTATACGATAGCTTTATTCATTTATATTTTATTAAAGTCCATCACATTAATTAAACACATGTTAATACTTGCTCAGTTTTATTTGGACGTTTCCACATGAAGAGCGAGAGGGTGAAATGTATAAAAACCATGCGCTAGAAAGCATCTTACCATTGTCGTGCACAAACAATAATTTATTAAGGGGAGAATAAATAAATATACTGTGTTGATTCTGCAGTTGGATTCTTCCTGGAAATTCAAAACTATAGGGCTTTTTCGCAAAATGTCTTTCTGACTGGTATTATTATTTAGTTACTAGTCCCCTCTTCTTTACATACGTAAATATTAGCCACGATTTATTTTGCTTGCCTCTTCAAATGTTTATTTCTAATTATTGTCTGATCCATCCACATATAAACAGTATATTGCTAATACCATCTGCAATTATGTCCCCGCTATGGGTATCGAAGGAAGCGTTGTGAGTTTGCGCAGTTCAGAAATTTCCCTGTGAAAGTAAACATTCGACAGGACCGGATTTCAACTTTTTTAATGTAAATTTCACTGGTTAGTTAGGAAAATTATTGCAATCAAAATTTCGATTAGTTCGATTTAAGACGGCGTTCCATGCATACGATTTCTGACGATATGATGATCCGACGGTGCCCTGATTGGTGTAAACTTTTGGTGCCAAATTCCGTCCGAATATTTGTAACAATCGACACGATGAGCTTTATTTTAACTTTCATCCGACGTCGTATGTTTCTTAACCTCACTTTTTTCTAAACCAAAAATTAAGAATGAATGACTATATTGACTATTTTGGGAATTATTATCAGCTACTAAGGCACCAAATTAAAAATACATTAATTTGAAGGTTAGGTAGTGACCACATATTATATTGTATACGAATGACACTCTCTTCTTTTTTACAAGCTTTCTAGTGAAATTCGGTTCCGAAGATCGGATAATGTGATAAGCAAAATATTTTTGTATATATGTACATACCTGAAATACTTTATACCTGGTATTGATCCACGATTTTTGCAAAAAGCACCATGCACTTGTGTCCTTTCATCTTAAACAAAACAAGCCACTAATAACCTACCAACCAACGAATCGAATCACCGCAAACAAATAATGTCAGGCCGGCGCAGGCGCGATCGATAAAATATCCACCCTAACTGCGCAAACTCAATAGGCCCGCGCCATCTCTCATAGCGGGGACACTTTTTGTATTTTGGAACGTTCGTACTGGCAATATACTGTATATGTGGATTCATCACGTAATTGATAGAAAAAAAATATTAGCAAAACGCAATACGAATATTCATTTTAAGGTTAAAGCCAAAAATGGTCCTGGATATACAAGACCTTATTTGTTACCGATAATAATTTTTTTTTGTATACTTCCAAGAACAATCGTAAATCCACACCGAATGTATTTATAATAAAATTAAACCCTTGCTCTTTAATATAATTCAACTTTCTAACATTGTTTTGTAATTCAAAGTTCTGATCTTGTCTACGAGCCGAGAACATATTATTCTAAACTTTCGCACAAGTGTGTTGCTTACTAAAACTTAACTTCTGCCATTATTACGTACATTTGATTAAATTATGATGAAGGTTCGGTACGTTAAACTTATAATTTCAGCTTTAATAACTCATCTAATGTGAACATTAAAAAAACATAAGTAAATACATGGACAAAATCATCGTTAGAGCAAATTTACAAGGTCCTAAGCTATCGACAGTCGGATGAAGCGAAAGGAAGAGAATATTTTTTCCACTACTAAACCCGATTTTCAGCTTGAGTAATTATTTTTCTAACCTCCTACTGGAAATCATTATTATTTACCTCCGTTATTTACCATGGTCCATAATAGAGGCATCTGGCAAAACAAACTATCGAACTTTTGAAAGCAGGCAACCCTATTTCTTCTTCTTCAGGTACCTATCTGTTCCAGACGTTGGCTATCATATGGGCTAATCTAACTTTGTTTACAGCTGCTCGGAATAGTTCGGTGGTTGTCATAAATATTTTTCTCTAAAAAGGTTAACAGTACAGCACCGGATATAGTCATGGACGGACACGCAATCCCACTGGCTTCATCTATTAATTTGCTGGGTGTCAATCTAGGAGGAAATATGTCTTGGCATAACCACGTTGTGGCAATCCCCAAGATAGCTTCTCAGAAACTTGGTGTACTCTTCCGAACCAGAACGTTGTACACACTCAACAACTTTTGACACTGTACAATGCCCATATTCGACCATCACTAGAGTACTGCTCTCATGTCTGGAGCTTTGCATATCATACTCTTCGGCTGCTGGATTCCATCGAAAGGAGGGCCATTCGTCTGATTGGAGACCACGAGCTGACTAAGAACATCGACAGCCTAGAACATCGAAGACAGGTTGGGGATTTGACTCTCTTTTACAGATATTTTCATGGAAAGTGCTCGGCTGACCTTGCCCTCTTAATTCCGCCCAGAGCGGCGAATATCAGAAATACACGACGAACCACTGCCGCCCATCCATATGTGGTTAAGCTTAGTACTCCTCGAACTTCACTATTTAAGAATACTTTCATCTGGAGGACTTCATCCTTATGGAACAACCTTCCCGAGGTCGTTTTTCCCAACGAATATAACCTCCAACGATTCAAAACCAACGTGAATCGCTTTTTGCGCACACGCACCACTCCTAGAGTGCCCTAAAGGATTTTTCCTGGTGTAGTGCTTGTGTTTGATCATATAAAAAAAATACACTTTATATGAAATCTCAAAATTTACGTGGCCTTTCCTGAGGACCTTCGCAATCAATAGTTTATTGAGGCGGTGTTGTCATATGTCATAACAAGACGTCTTTGATCCGCGTTATCACTTCTTTTTAGAAAAGAAATACTACAATTTTAAGGTACATACTCTCTTACCTTCGATCTTATAATCCGTTTTATAATTAAATTCCATAAAACAATAAAACACAAAATGTATGTTTTGCAACAGAATCAACAGTAGGTAATATCACACGAATTTGAAATCACATCCCAATATTTCTTATTATGAATTATTTCACAACAGAAAAAAAATCGGGTAATGCTACAACTAACAAAACGTTTAAAATTCGTATACATCAAGCACGTGGAACCCTCGACAGCGTCATTCCATCGCCGAGTCTCGAAACATACTGATGCAACGATAGTCGCGCGCGACATTTATCCAAGCAAGGGCGAGACATGCGGTGTGATCTGACAAGACTGTTAGTATACTCCAGTGACCCACATTGTTGCTAACTGAATCCAGATGGAACGGCGCGACAGTATGTGGGTAAAAAGGGTTTTTACCTTAGTATTTAGATATTCGATTTAAAAAAAAAGTATGTAGACTTTCTCTAGGACGCCCTAGGGGTCACCCATTTAAATATAATAAGTCATTTCCATAACACCCTGTATTTAAGTTGAAATTTACCATTACCATGCTATTATTAAAAGTGTTAGTTATCATATAATCAGGTCTTGTTTCCAGACTTGATATTATGCAAATTAATTTAATGGAGTCCTATTACAAAAGTCGATATTTAACATAATGAATTTAAATTATTACCACGTCCGTTAACTAAATAAGGTCCATCTAATATCTAACACCCATTTTTGTGGTTAGAATTGCACACTAAATTTATTAACGTCTTATCTTAAAATTTACATCTAAATGCAAATACGACTAATAGTCGTTATTAGAAATGTTAAGTCACCCTATAATGACTTTTTGCACGAATAAAATTTCCATGGGTTTCCGTCACCTGAACAGGTCACAAGGAAATTAAATCCATTTATCATCTGTTTCTATGATATAATTTTTTTTATGTGGAAATTATTTACGCAATTAGCGACATATATTAACTTAAATGTCAAAGAACTTTTTTTTTTAATTTGCAATAAATTAAAAAAAAATTAATGAGTAATATGTTTTGTTATCAAAAATAAATGATTAACCATAAACAACTAATCATTAAAATTTAAAAATAACACTGGACAACAAATTTTAGGTTATTGGTAGTATCTTGTATCAAAATGCATTTTTGTTGCTAATTTTGAAATGCTGAATACAAAAATGATAATGAAATTAAAAACTTAGTTGCAGTTTTGCAAAAAAAAAAAATTTCATTTTTTTTTAACAAAATTATAAAAACTAGATAATTTTACACTTTTAGAGTCACTAAATGCGCTGTCGTTTGGCTATTCGTTTGTGAATTGTTTCTGGAGCATCTCTAACAAGAGTCAAACAGTAGTCGGCAACCGTGGAAGCATTCCAGTTTCCCTGGTACCTGTTCTCCATTGTTGATATATCCTGATGGAAGCGTTCGCCGTGCTCATCACTTACAGCTCCGCAGTTGCCATGGTTGTCAATAGGAACTTCATATTGTCGTATGATTCTTTCATGTGAACAAACCCGAACAAATCCGACAAGAATAGACGGAAGAATATTGCCAATATGCAATAGTACTGCCTTTAACTCAATGTTGAACTGTCTGAACAATCTCCATTCCACTGGTTTGTAGTTTATATTTAAAGCCGCCAATGTTATTGCAGAAAAAGTTATTTTCCATGTCACAAATGGTGCTAGGCCTTTATGGCGTTTACGAAAAACACTTTCAGAGACATCCTAGTAGACAATATCCCTATTTAGGTAAATTTAATTAAAACTCATTCTGCCGCTGTCTTATTTATTATTTTATTTTTTTATTTTTATGTGTGAATTATTTGTTAACAGCTTTTTATTATACAGAGACTGTTCAGTACAAGGCAGACATGAAAGTGAATTTACATGGCTTTCGCTCTTATTTTAAGCAATAGGACTTCACATATGGCGGATCATCCCAATGGCAATGTAAGATCCTTATATTGTTATTACAATACAAATATACCACGTGCATTCTTGCGATTACAGTATTAATATATTAAGGGCGCATGACGTCACGTATCTCTTAAACGTAAACTAATATTAAAAAAAAAAGTTTATTATCGGTTTTAGCACACCTAAAATAGTACGATTGAGTAGATTTTATTTTAGATACATTTTTGTTGTTGTCCAGTGTAATTCACCATGGTAATTTACCAAATTTGACCAAAAATTGCAATTACCTATCAAATATACAGGGTGTCCCATATTTTATGGGCCATAGGCCAACTGGAGATACTAAACATCAAACTAGACCGATTAAGTAATATAAGTGAGGGTGTTGTACAGGGTGTTGAAATTTTTTTTTTCGAAAATAAGCCATAATTTGAAAACGTTTCAAAGTATCGGATTGAAAGTGGCCGGTTGTTTTTATGAGTTAGAAATGAGAATTTGTGGAAATTCTTAAGTTTCACATTAGAGGGCGCTAGTTACATATGGGCTTAATAAATCAATTATTTTTTTCTTAATTGTTATTAAGTATTTTTATCTTAAGATTCTCAAAGGCGGGAGGGGATTTCTAATCTAAAAATGCATACTTGGCTTGATCTTAATATCTCTAACCGTTTTCGAGTTATTTCAATTTAAACATCACGATGCATGAAAAATATCAAAATAAAAATTTAAATATCTCGAAAGCGGTTAGCGGAAGCGGAAAGCGGTTTTAGGTTAGAAATTGCCCTTCTTTGAGAATCTTCAACTTGATAACAGGTAAGAAAAAATATCATAGGTTTATTAAACTCAGTGTACTCATAAACACATCATACCGCCAACTTTGAATCCGATGCGTTGAACCGTTTTCAAATTATGGCTTATTTTCGAAAATAAGCTTTCATTTTCAACACACTGTATTTCGGGAAATATTTCGGAAAAACTTATATGACTTAATCGGTCTAGTTTCTTGTTTAGTATCTCCAGTTGTTCTATGGTCCATAAGTTATGGAACATCCTGTATACAAAGTGTTATGGAATTACCTTTTTATGACAAATTTGACACCGGAATCTTTCTTTCTTTCTTGTGATATTAACTCTAATAATCCTCATAAAGTGTCGAAAAAGGGACACCCTGTACATATAAAAGGGAAAATTTCTTTAAAGTTCTTAAAGTTAATTTGCCAATTATAATAATTGTACTCTGAAAAATAAATTCTCTTTAATTAGTGTAATAGTACTAATAAAAAAGTTATTAAATATAGAATGAGTGGGGAACTCCGGCAGTCCCAAATTCCCCAATTGCATTACACTCGGGTCGCTACAAAGATTAAAGGGACCTCTTCAAATAACCCACATCACTGTAATTTGTCCTCATTTAATTAGTCATTTTACCTATCTTAAATGTAAAATATCTTGTAAATTGAATTGCTGTAATTCGGGGAAAATAAATAATTAAGAAATAAACACCCATCGAATTATTATCATATAACTTTTTTCGGTTATAATTTATAATGATCGGAATCTGTTCCTGTTATTTTAAAATAACTTGTAGTTACGGTGTATACTCTCCCTATATAATGGCCAAAAAATTTTGCGGATAACTTTATTGGGATTCCGATTAAGTTTTGTAATAGAATGGTAATTGCTAAAAAAAAGTATGTACATTATTTATTTTGTTAAATCAATCCGTTTCCGAGATATTTGTAATTTTACCACATGTATATAAACATATAAACAGCATATTGGCAATACGAACGAACGTTCCAAAATACAAAAGGTGTCCCCGCCATGGCAGATGGCGCGGGCCTACTGAGGTTGCGCAGTAGAGTGGAAATTTTATCGATCGCGTCAGAGCCGGCCCGACATTGTTTGTTTGTTGTTATTCGTCGTCATTTTTGGTTCTGGATGCTTTTTCAAATTACAGAATAAAAAGTGGTTCACCCACATTGTTGTCGGTATATTAGTGCTTATATACTGTCATTACCTTAACAACAATTCTTGTAAAGGAGTTTTTAATTTGTGGTGATTCGATTTGTTGTTTGATAGGTTAGTGACTTGTTTTGTTTAAGATGAAAGGACACAAGTGCATGGTGCTTTTTTGCAAAAGTCGTCGATCAATACCAGGTATAAAGTATTTCAGGTATGTACATATATACGAAAATATTTTGCTTTCAGTTTTTTCGATCTTCGGAACCGAATTTCACTAAAAAGCTTGTAAAAAAAGAAGAGTGTCACTCGTATACAATATAATATATAATTATGTGGTCACTACCTAACCTTAAAATTAATGTATTTTTAATTTGTGCATTAGTAGCTGATAATAATTCCCAAAATAGTCAATATAGTCATTCATTTTTAATTTTTGGTTTAGAAAAAAGTGAGGTTAAGAAACATACGTCGGATGAAAGTTAAAATATATTCGGACGGAATTTGTCACCATAAGTTTACACCAATCAGGGCACCGTCGAATCATCATATCGTCAGAAATCGTAGGCATGGAACGCTGTCTTAAATCGAACTAATCGAAATTTTGATTGCAATATTTTGCAATGACATAATTGCAGATGGTATTAGAAATATACAGTTTATATATATGTGAATTTTACCAAATAACCCCTTAGTGTAAATGAAGTTCCTTTTTTATTTTGAATTACGTTGGATTTTGGGCATTGGGCATTTTTAACATTTGTTAAAAAATTATATTAATCGTAATTGCCATTACATTGTTATCTACTTTTTGTCAAAACTGAATTGAACTGCTTTTTAAAGAAAAACTTAAATGCGATGTTCTTTAAAAATGCCAATATCTCGGAAACGGATTGATTTATCAAAATAAATAAATTATACATTTTCTCTTTAAAAATTACCATTCTATTATAAATTTTAATCAGAATCCCAAAAAAATTACCCGCAAAATTTTTTTAGCGTAATATAGAAAGTGTGTAGGGTGTAACTAGCGCCCTCTGCAAGTTATAAATAGGAATAGATCCATATTACGTTACTCGCCCTTAAAACCTCCCAATTACAAATTTTCATATCTGTATCTCAAAAATAGATTGAGCCAATTTAGAATTAAACTTTAACACCCTGTATCTCATTAACAGTCAACATTTTACTAAGGCAGGTTTAGCTCAAACTTATTACTTTTATATTGTGTTTACTCTATGGTGCATTCATTACAGACCATCCTGTATGTTTAATGCTTAAGGGACAAATGATAGTGATTGATGATTCCACTTTAGTTAAAAATTGTTAATTTCCAAAAATTTCAATATTGTCCAATACCGGTTCAACCGGAAATGACCAGTAATCAGGAAGTACTTAAGTTACATCTAACGTTGGAATTTCCAGTTTAGTAAATATGCAATCTTTCTTGATGCGTTAAAAATATTTTTCAAACGGCGACGGCAATTTCAAGACTCTTTCAGAACCTGTTGTTTTCTTGTATTATTATTTTGTGACAGCTCAGACAAAACCATCGTCGCGTATAATATACGTTTGTTTTTATATTCCAGTCTAAACCAGGAAGTAAAAAGGGCGAGAAAATCATATCAACACATCAAAGAAGATTTCTTGTAAAATATAACACAAAGCATAAAAATTACACGGCCTTTACAATATAATCTGGAGAAAATATACAAAAGCATAAAACTGTCATTTTTAGGATTAGAAGATCCTAGAAGGGACTGAGCTCTATTCCGTTACGAGAATAAATCATTTTGTAAGAAAGCATTGGTGCGAAAGCAACTCGGATGGACAACTAAAAGGGACATAAATAAGAGTTCTTCTGTTAGCTAAAAAAACTATTTATATCTTGTGTATGATTATGTTGGAATTGAAAAAAAAATTTCAATAAATTAAAAAAAGTTCCAAATCAAGACTTTCGTGTTTAAATTTAAATTTTTTGTCTAACTAATATGCCATCTCAGTCGTCCACTGATGCTCTCTGTTTGTTGGAGCCCGGCGCAGCTACGGAATCCTTAACTCGCCGCTATTGCTAAAAATGGAAATTTAATTTTAAAATAAGTACAATTAAAAACTAAAAATATGCGATCAGAATAAAATAGTATATTACGTATCAAGGGCCGAAAAGAGGCTTTTACGTACTTGTACCGTCTTTTTTTTACAAGTGCTCCGAGTCTTTGATGTCCAACAAATAAAGAAATTCTTCAGAAGTTTTTCTGTCTACATGACATGAAAACATTCGCGCATGGAGAATGTAAATATCTATTTATTATCGTTGATATGTATGGCTCAGTGGCCTAGTGGCAGTGTACGTCTGGCGATCTGAGGGTCGCGGGTTCGAACCCCGCACTCGGCATCTCTGGTTTTATTTATTTATAAGTTAAAAAAAAACTATGAGGAGCACATGGTGACTCGCAGCGGGTGGAAAAAATATTTCCCGCCCGCTTCGATACTTTCCCGCAAAGTTTTTTGAAAATCCTTAACACCCTGTATATCAAAAGTTAAGACGTTTAGGACATATGTTCATATCAACTTTTTTTCTGAAAATGAACCCAAGGAAAATCGAACTCAAAACTGTACCATCTGTATTCCCCATTTAGTCCTCAAATTCTAAAATTAAAACAAACTCCCTTTGTGGCTGAAAATAAACGTTATTTATTTTCTTCTTCATCGCCCGTCGGCGTCCTGTCCTAATATAACGAAAGAGAGAAAATGGTTTTAGCGCCAATGTATTCTCGCCGAATGATTTATAATGGGTCTGTGCTTGCTTTTCTAGGTCTATTGATCTTATAATCTTATAAAAGTCGGTTTTCCGACACTGGACCTTTTGTCACGATATTATTATTGGACGCGCTGCCATTTGTTTTTATACATAAAAACTTTTTTATATATAAATTTTGAAGACTTCCTTCTTCCTTCCCCATAACAAAATTTTTATTGGTTTACCGGTTTCGAGCAGTAAGTGTTCTTCCTCAGAACCTAAATTTCCTCTAATAAGTTGTTAAAAACATACTCCACCAGACGTTTAATTACATAATCTGGTATAGTGTCACAACTAAATGCAGGTCCAGATGAAATTCCTATTATAGTTCTCAAGAGATGCGCCGATGAACTAATACCAGTATTTTGTAGACTTTTCAACTTATCCTACAAAAAAGGAATATTTTTATCTTGTTGGAAGACGGCGCGAGTCCAGCGTATTCCAAACAAAGGTAAGAGAACCCTGTCTAACAACTATCGACCAGTCGCATTGCTTTCAGTTATATCAAAAGTAATGGAGAAAGCAGCTATTAACCAATCTTCTAAAGTACCTGGAAGGCTTCAACATTATCAGCGATCATCAATATGGATTTCGGAAGTCCAGATCAACTGGAGATCTTCTAGCCTATGTCACCCATATTTGGAACAACGCAATCGAACATCATGGGGAGTCTCGGGCTGTTGCACTGGATACTTCTAAAGCTTTTGATCGTGTTTGGCATGAGGGGCTTTTAAGTAAACTGCGATCCTATCGATTCTGTGCATGGTTGTCTAGCTTTCTTTTAAACTAAAAATCCGATATTTAGTTTTGCTGACGATAGCACACTTATCTCATTTTTCTCTTTGAATGCGCAAACATCGGCTGCCGACGCACATCTTCGAAGACAGCATGAAGTATCACGCCTCAACAAAGACCTGGAAGAAATTTTGGCTTGGGGAAACAGTAACCAAGTCGAATTTAACGCTAAAAAAAAACAGGCAGCAGTTTTCTCTAAAAAGGTTAACATTACAGAACCGGATATAGTCATGGCCGGACACGCAATCCCAATCCCACTGGCTTCATCTATTAATTTGCTGGGCGACAATCTGGGAGGAAATATGTCTTAGCATAACCACGTTGTGGCAAGATAGCTTCTCAGAAGCTTAGGGTACTCTTCCGGACCAGAAAGTTGTACACACCTCAACAACTTTTGGCACTATACAAAGCCAGATTCGACCATCACTGGAGTACTGCTCTCATGCCTGGAGTTCTGCACCCAAACATACTCTTCGCCTACTGGATTCCATCGAAAGGAGGGCTATTCGTCTGATCGGAGACCACGAGCTGACGAAGAACCTCGACTGCCTGGAACATCGAAGACAGGTTGGGGATTTGACTCTCTTTTACAAATATTTTCATGCAAGATGCTCGGCCGACCTTGCCCTCTTAATTCCGCCCAGAGTGACGACTAGCAGAAATACACGACAAACCACTGCCGCCCATCCATATGTGGTTAAGCTAGTACTCCTCGAACTTCATTATTTAAGAATTCTTTCATCTGGAGGACTTCATCCTTGTGGAACGACCTTCCCGAGGTCGTTTTTCCCAACGAATATAACCTCCAACGATTCAAAACCAACGTGAATCACTTTTTGCGCACACGCAACACTCCCAGAGTGCTCTAAAGGATTTTTCCTATAGTGCTTGTGTTTGATCATAACTAGGCGTTAAAAAAAATAAAAAATTTGAACCTATTTCTTTACCGACTTCTCAGAGAGAAAATTTAGGTTTTTTTTATTATTTTTTGAGCAATATTTTCCAACAAATCGCATTTCAAAAATGGAAGTTATTAGAACTTTTTTTCGGTGGTGACTTTGCCCCTTATAAAGAGTATGAAAAGGTGTCGCCCGGAGTACCTACGGATCCATAATCATTCTATCATATGAGGAATCGACACAATATGGCCACAACGAACGGAGCACCGCACATCGCCCTCGACCATAGCCTGATGCCATAGTACCGAACAGTAGTGTCCACAACGGGGCACCGAGCCTAGCTCATTGCCTTGCCTGTCGATCAGTTTGTCTCTCGACATCGAGATATAAACATGAACTGTGCGCTGTCATGTTCTTCCGATGAAGAAGATATTATTTTAGACGCTAATATAATAAAGTGGTATATGTTCAGAATTTGACGTGAAATTGGAAAATCAGTTAATATACAGGATGTCACATTAAAAAATATGTCTGAACAGGGCCGTAATTAATTAATTTAATTAGAAAAAAAATAAGTTATACTGGAATAATTTTTAACATTTTAATTGTTATTTTAAATAGTGTTGTCCTACATAAAATCCAAGTAATGATATAATCAAAAATGTCTATATGCATTCTCATATACGCACAGTCCATGTTTATATCTCGATGTCGAGGGACTACTGTGCGAAGCTCAAGCGATGCTGTGCGATGCTATGGTGTCAGGCTAAGTGCGAGGGGCTGTGCGCCGCTGTGGACACACATTAAGTGTCGGTGACGTGGTCTGGTGCAAATCGCCTATATCTAAGCATAAATGAAGCCGACAGCGTTAAATGATAGTGAACAGTAGGAGATTTATTTAGTATATGATATAATATTGATGTGAATTTCCGATGTTTAATACTTTTTATTTACTGGAAACGGGATATTAGCTAAATTATATTGTCTAGGCAATAAAAGTGCACAGTTCCACATGAACCACTTACTGGTAGTCCGAAAAAACATATTTTTTTAACAAATTAGTTTATTACCATTCTTGTTTAATTAGTTAGTATTACTGTTATGTTGGTTTTCAGAAAGAATTTAAACGATAATTAACTAATCGGACAACTTTTAATGACACTGATGACAGAAATCATTATCTCACAATCACAGTTGTGTCTAGTAAGTTAATTATTGATTAAAACATTCGTGCAACCCGACATGGCGGGATTAGATATAAATGTGGCTTATTAATCGACAAATTAAATATTCACCGGTATAAAATGTAAATTAGTCGATCATAACTACAAATATTTTATAGTTTTCTATTAATTAAACATAGTTTTCACTTTCTGAAATAAAATCTGCGTCCTAGTTTGGTATAAAATGTCTGTAATGACGTCATATATTTAACTGTTTCTGGTTATTAATAAATATATTTTAATATAAACATACCGGATGAGACTTATAATGTGGACATAGGCGGTTGGAGCTGTCGGAGAGCCATGTCAAAATTATTCAAATCGGTTGAGCTCGGCTACAAAATTTTAAAAATAAGGGTGAAAGACCCGTTTGCCGATCTTTTCGTTGATCAGTTTATTTCTGATTGCTCTGCGAACAAACCCTGGGCTCCCCCACCGATCAGTCCTAATTATGATAGCCCGTTTAGGTTATTTCCAAAGGTATTGTAAACTACAAGAGATCCTATAATCCATTCATAAAACTATTGGAAAGTGAAGCTGTAATTGTTTGAAATGTTATTGAAAATCAGTAATGGGTGGAAGAGAGAAGTACATGTTTGTTGGCTGAATGGCAACAATATTAACGTCTGGTTATATGAGATGACTAAATATTAAAACATAACCATACTTACCGATGAAAGATAAATCCTTATTTAACTGATCCACTATTTTACAATTTACACATGAATGCACCATGATTGTTTATAATAAAGACGATTTTTCACTAATAATCACCAAAAAAACACAAATCAACAAAATATATAACACAATGACCGCACTGTTTACGAGATTAGTATCTTACTTTTGGGTTCGAATCATAGTAAAATAGAAATAGATGTTGCCAGAGTGTAGTTGGATTAGTTCAAGATTCGCTTAATACTTTTAAGTATAATAATATTTTTTTAAAGAATCTCTCATCGCCTTTTCATAGTTTATAGTAAAATAATTGGGAAATAAATTTAATTTAAGAGCAATTGCAAATTAATCTTAAACTAGTTGTATTTGCCAAATTAACAAATTTTTAATTCGGATTTTGCAAGATTCCTTTGCGATAAATATGTCAATCTGGCAAGAAAGACCGAAAGAGGTGGGAAATACTGTTTGCAGTCGTTGCGTAGGCTATAAATGTACATTTTTCCATCTGTAGTTTATAATATCTTTGGTTATTTCTAATTAAAATACGATCTTAATACCCAATAACATTAAAGCTAATATTCGAGTCTATTCACGTTCCGGAAAGCTGAATAACTTCAAAGCTCCAGCAACATTTGCAAACTAGTCGGATTCGACACATAAAGATCGTACATTATTATGCCAATCTATCCACGTATTTCGCATAACACCGCCAGCTCAGTCAGCTCATTATCAGAAAAAAAGGGAGAATATAAATATAAGGTGAAAGGGTTATACGAGTTCATTATTTAGAGAGCGACGTAAAAAAGGAATCTTAAAAATAAAGCACAGAATCAGCGGCGAAAGAGCTTTTCTGTATTTTTCAAATATTATAGATGATCTATTATGGTAACGTCAAAATTAAGCACAGAAGTTATAGGGCTATTTTTCCGGTTTGGAACTTTTTATTGTTCCGGTAGTTTATTTGTTACAGTTTGGAATTTATTTGGTTGTAATTTCGAACCGGAAATTCACCTTTTTACTTTCAGGTTTACCGATCATATTTTTAAAAGGTTGGTCCTCGGTTGACTTGCGCACAATGTTGTCGACATCATATAGGCAACCACGCCGTATTGGTGCTGGTTTGGTTGCCAACCAACGACGTGAACCAACGATGACCGGCCGGAACCGAAATCAGTCGTAGGGATGTAACGATATTAAAAATCTATCGATACGTGGACAATAAATATCAAAATTAATTCTAAACCTGGCTTTTCAATGATGGCCATAGATCCATTTGAAATTTTCCAGTAAAATAGGCTAATTTTCATTAAGGGCGAAGTACGGTCCTGTTCGCCGGTTAAGGTAAATAGTTCATCAGTCGGCATTGCGCGTAACATCTGACGATCAGCTTTATTTACATGCGTGAGGCTATAAATTTGCCACTTTTATTTAGAGTTAGAGTTTAGTTTGGCGAAATGACTGATGAATAAGACGGCCGTAGCCGCGGGCCGCGTGGTGTCCGTACCTTAGCGATGGTCGCTCTCGCTCTAATTCGTGTACGACTTTTTTATGAATACAACTGTATATTTAAATCTGAATATTTCGTTTCACACGAATGCCCAGTCAAAACCATTAACGTTCTCTCTTGAATATTAATATGTCTTAGGAAGTGAAGTGAACCTTTTGGAGTTTATGTTCTAGCAACAAAGTAAATAAAGTGGGTGACAAATTTAGGTCACTAAAAGTGTATTATAGAGCCTTGATTTTCGTTTTAACGTTTATTAAATTGAAATCAGCAACGTCATTAACGCATTTAGGAATATGCGATGCTGAATACCGGCAGGGCCTGATTTAGAACATTTCCGCCCCTAGGCTGAAAAAATTTTCCGCCTTTTTTTCTTAATGTTCCATTGCAGGAATTTTTGCCAAAAAAAATAGCTATAAATAATAAATTTATCGTATTTTTTAAAATGTAAAATTTAAATAAGTGTATAAATGTAATTGAAGATTATCGAACAAATTTTGTGGAAACATTTAAAAAATAAAACATGTTATGAACAAATCGCTCGACTTATGAATTTTATCATGTGAATAAAATTCTACTGTTTAGGTTAAAAATATTCAAAATAACCGCGACAACTTATCAATATTTACTTTAAGAAAGACAAAAATACTGTATAAACATCGGCCTTTCATCCAAGCCGATCTTTATTTGATTATTAAGATAAAAGAACATAATTAATCATCTTCTCGCTTAAAATATATGAAAGGGAACCAGAAAGTTGTGTTGATAAGGAGTTTTCTTTTGGGGGTCGGATCATTGTCCAGTTTTTTGTTTGTATTCATGTTAAAGAATAAGTTTGTTTTGTCACTGGGCCTGTTTGGAATAACATAATAGGGAAACAAAAAAAATTAATTCTATTTATTCGTTTGACACAATAATTATGACTTTTGAGTAGTAGCTGAGGTAATTGTCCTCCAGTTACGATTAGGACCGATTTAAATTTAATCCGTCTTATGTAATATGGAGTTTATACGGTTGTAATTTATAAATAAACATTGTTCTGTAAAATGTAAGAAACCCCGGCACTGGTGGGTCCGTTTTTAAAGCGTCAGTCATTGGGAACTCTAGGACGACAGTTCGCAGGTTCAAACCTTGAGGCCGGCAAACCGATTCGCATTCGGTTGATTTTTTCTGCACACTGAGCTGATGGTCATAGACGCATAAATGATTTGTTCTGCAGCGATGATTTGACTGGCCTTTAAAAAATCCACAAATGAATAGATTTTCTTCCATTGTATTAGTAGAGTTACCTCGGTGTTTACACTGTGAAGATATAAAGTGATGAATATGGAACACTTTTGTTAAATTACTTTCGTAACCGTAAGAATAAGAAGAGACCTAGGCAATTTTGGGTGCATCCCTGTATCTACAAAAATGGTAGTAAAAGGTTATTTATTGCCGCCAAGAGCCAGAAGGTGACTCTAAATACCCGACATTTTACAGTATTTTACAGTTTCATCGGTCATTCTACAAAGAAAAAGTGTGCTCCTCACACATATATAACCATTATATTGCCAATACGAACGTTCCAAAATACAAAAGGTGTCCCCGCTATGAGAGATGGCGCGGGGCTATTGAATTTGCGCAGTAGGGTGGAAATTTTATCGATCGCGTCAGAGCCGGCCCGACATTATTTGTTTGTTGTTATTCGTCGCCATCTTTGGTTCTGGGTGCTTTTTCAAATTACAGAATAAAAAGTGATTCATCCACATTATTGTCGGTATATTAGTGCTTATAAACTTTCATTACCTAACAACAATTTTTGTAAAGGGGTTTTTAATTTGTGGTGATTCGATCCGCTGTTTGGTAGGTTAGTGGCATGGTGCTTTTTTACAAAAGTCGTGGATCAATACCACGTATAAATTATTTCAGGTATGTGAAAAGCTTGTAAAAAAAGAAGAGAGTGTCACTCGTATACAATATAACATATATGTAGTCACTACCTAACCTTAAAATGAATGTATTTTTAATTTGATGCATTAGTAGCTGATAATAATTCCCAAAATAGTCAATATATCTCGTCTTAATTTTTGGTTTAGAAAAAAGTGAGGTTAAGAAACATACGACGTCGGATGAAAGTTAAAATAAAGCTCATCGCGTCGATTGTTACAAATATTCGGACGGAATTTGGCACCAAAAGTTTACACCAATCAGGGCACCGTCGGATCATCATATCGTCAGAAATCGTATGCATGGAACGCTGTCTTAAATCGAACTAATCGAAATTTTGATTGCAATATTTTTCCTAACTAACCAGTGAAATATACATTAAAAAAGTTGAAATCCGGTCCTGTCGAATGTTTATTTTCACAAGGAAATTTCCGAACTGCGCAAACTCACTATTACTTGTTCGATGCCCATAGCGGGGATATAATTGCAGATGGTATTAGCAATATAATGTGGTGCTCCTCCTCTAAGTGTACTGAAAGCGACTGGCATGGCTGTACGCCCGGCGCATTACAGCTTGACGAATCCTCGTCGCTGATGCACTTCGCTATTAAAACCCAAAGGAACAGCACCAAAGCGTACACCTTCCATATGTCCCATCTAATGCGAGTCTATGACGAGAAGTTCCGTGTATAGAAGGCTTCGTGGGGGACGGTACGCACTCCCAATCGGTAGGTCATACCGCAATGCGAGAAACACATCACAGGGTTGAAGAGCAGCGTATGGCCGAGGATCGTGGTTCGGAGCACACGTTAAACTATAGGGAATGGCCCCATAAGTCGAACGAAAAATTGAGGAAAAAACTCCTAATATATCACAGTTTATAAAACATAATTATAATGTCAGCCCCTTTTGATTAAAAACATTTCGATGTCTGACGGTATCTTAAAGAAAATACGAAAATTCGAAATAAATAAGGTTTATAAGTAAAAATTTCATCCAGGGAATACACGATTTATATTTCCTATACTTCGGAGGTCTTATTCCATAATGATTAATATTCTTGACTTGAATAGCAATATTTCTTGGGCAACGAACCCTTTGCGATTTATATTTTTGCTAGGTTGATAAGATTATTTGTGCAGTTCTGCTATCAGGAAAATTATTTTTAAAGTAGTTCCGCAATCGGGATGTCAGTCCCGAAGCCTTGTTCCAATCCCGGGATTTTCGGGATAAAGGGTATTTAATCACTAATCAATACTTTAGAAGCCATTACTTTTGATATAACTGAAAGCAATGCGACTGGTCGATAGTTGTTAGGCAGGGTTCTCTAATCTTTCTTCGGAATAGGCTGGACTCTAAGCGTGTTTGACATTTTTAAGGTTTTAAATCACTTTTGTTGACCTTAAAATAATGATTAATTTTTCCTATAAGGAATTTATTATTTAATTTGGGTTGGTTTTCCTGTTGAAAAGGACCTGCTTTAATAGATTTTTATAATATTTTGTTAACTATAAACACGGGGTGTTCAAAAAATAAAAGTTTGTAGTTTTCGAAATATTGGCGATATAATATTTTTATATGGCGATTTTGCTGCGGTTTTTAAGTTCAGTTACTCCTAGTTGGCACATTGACTACGCTTAACGACTTCTAACATTCTGTTATAAAAATGTAGATATTTATTTTTTTGCCCTATTGCCTTGACGGATCCAATGTCATGGCCAATCCTGTATACGCTAAATAAATTGTTGCGTTATTTAGAAACAAATGTTTCGCTACCTATAGCTTCCTTGGATGTTTCGTTTGGAAACTTGGAAATAATTTGTTCCTTATTACACGATTATCATGTTTTCATAACGGTCTTTACTATTCAAAGTTCAACTAAGGAATATAAAAACACTGTAAGTTTGGTAACAACTTTTATTTCAATTCTCTCAATCACTCATAATAAAAAATAAATGGTTTAATATTTTCAACTAAAGCTTTGAACTAAAGCCAGGGATACAATAAAATCTATAAGACTAAATTCAGACTAGAATAGGCTACAAAAATATACAGGGAACCAGTGGTTTAGACCCTTTTACCAACCCCCTTGCCAGCCTCCATGATTATTGTCGTGTTGACTGAAAGATACAGCACCACCATGGGCATGTACGCCTACGTGTCCTGTGGTGTGTACACCTACTGGATACGGAACTTTAACAAGTACTTTTACGGGTACGCTTACTGGGTATGGTTTGGTAATAAGAACTGGATATGGTTTGGGTATTCTAATATGAACTGGAGTTGGTACTCTGTGATATACGGGGGTCTTAATTGGTACTGGAATTTGGCGAGGTACGGGAACTTGTACTGGTCTATCAACAATAACTTTTACTGGTACGGGTACTTCAACTCTGACTGGGCGAGGGACCTCGACGGGTCTGGGTACTGGAACGGGAACATTATATGGTTGGTCAACTGTTACTTTTACTGGGACAGGTTGTGGGACTCGCACTTGTTCATATCTGTGGTTGTAGGTGGTACCAGCATCGTTTAGTGGTCCATGATTATCAATATCTCCCCTAAGACTTACTACGGAACTGCCTCCAGAATAGCCTCCGGAATGAGCGCTAGAGAAGCCTTCAGAATGGGAGCTAGAGAACCCACCGGCACCGGCGCTAGAATAGCTATTTCCTAATCCTGCTCCTCCGAATCCACCTCCAAAGCTAGATCCACCTTCAAGACTAGATCCACCTCCAAAGCTAGATCCACCTCCCAAGCTTGATCCTCCAAATCCACCTCCCAAGCTTGATCCTCCAAATCCACCTCCTAAGCTTGATCCTCCAAATCCACCTCCCAAGCTTGATCCTCCAATTCCACCTGAATAGCCCTCTGAGTATGCTCCTGCGCCACCACCTCCATGTCCAATCGATAAGGAACCGCTGATGCCGGAACCGGAGCTATAGCCTCCTAGTGATTGACCGCCACCTTCATAACCACCACTATATGATCCAGATGATGCATACGATCCGCCAGATAAATCTCCTAGGCCTGATGAGGATGAGCCAAGGTCATTATGCGATCCTCCGCTTAATACTCCACAATTTGCCACTGTGGCAATGGCTAGTACAACAGAGATCACCTGAAACGAAAGAAAGTCTTAATAATGTAATAATTGTACAAACTAGTATACAAAGTTATATCTATTATTAATGGATTATTATATGGAGTAGCTGCTTTAAGTACAACTTCGTATGTAGTCGTAATAATACTGAATACACTGTACACAAGAATGACGTTAACCACAATACACACAGAAATAATCAAATTAGACCAAAGTTGCGCATTAGTCAGTCATACAACGTTATCTTTTCAAATTAAAAAAAATCCGAATATTTGCGAAGGCACTTTGACAAAACCGAATTTTTACGATTTTGCTCTTTTTGTTTCCTGATTTTATTTGAAGAGATATGTGAAAATAAATTTTACATTCTTATTACTGCTTTTTCTCCTCTATAAGACAATTTAATTAAAGTTTCAATGCGACGTTTAGTTTTTTCGCAACCATAATCAACTTTGTTTTTTTAAACAACTAGTAATAGTTTTTGCCATGCTTTATGAACTACACTTTAGATTCTGTATCACACCTATTATTGATTATTATTATTTTTGTGAGAAAATTATGTGTTTTTGAAAAATAATTTATATTTCGTTATTATTATTATTATCATAGATAATGTCAAATAAAAAATACTTTTTAATACCAACTATATATACATATATCGTTGGATTCAGAAAATAAGGTGAAGTTCATAAAGCATAAATTAAAATTTTATTTATTTCTCTTTAAAAAAAGTTGATGATGGTTGCGAAAAAATGAAACGTCGGATTGAAGATTTAATTAAAATATCTTATAGAGGAGGAAAAGTGGCAATGAGAATGTAATTTATTTTCACCTATCTCCTCTAATAAAATCAGAAAACAACCAGAATGAAATCGTAATCATTAGATTGTGCCCAAATTTCTTTGTAATTTTTTAAATTTGAAATACTCAAGAATTGTCAAATTTGTCGCGAAAGTTTGACACTTCACCACATTTTTATCATATTATTATTTTTTATTCGTAGCACTGTAATACAATCCATATAACACGAAATTTTGTTAGCATACACTTTATTGAGGCTGTTTAAATACATTTAGATGATAAATGTTTTACGTATTAGAATATTTTCAATTAAGAAGTAAGTTACTTACACCCAGCATTTTAAAAATGGTGCATGAAAGGAAGTGAGAGATGAACTGATACAGTTGACAAAATGCCGAACGTTTTTATATCAAACCACTACTCTTACGGGCATAAAAATTTTACTTTCTCGGGACGGAACATTTCGTATTACAAAATTCAAAGATGAAGATGCGATTTTCATTCAGAAAATTTAAAATTCAGATGCCTAAATAATTATTAATACATGCAAAAGTTTCTATTTTTCATATTCATAATATGCGATCACCTCGTTTTAATAGGTGAAGATGGCCCACGAGAGCAAACGTTATGTGATGAGCGGATTTGCATTCACCAATCTAATTCCGGTGACCTAATCGCTTTTTATATACAGGGTGTCTAATTCATTTCCAGTATTCTCTTATTAGACTAAATCATAGCGATTAACGGATCAGTTGTCAGGAACCGTCGGGCACAAAGTTTCGAAATAATTAAATTTATTGTCATCATCAACCAAGGGAAATTGCTGGAAATTATTTTCAAGATCCTAAATTTGCCGCTAGAAGGCGTTCTATCTGTGACTAAGAAGACTATCGAAATAAAGTTAATATTAAAAATATTCGTTACAACTTTGATTTGATATATTTTTGTTCTAACTCGCGTAATAGACTGAGGAGAGCAGGCGATCAGGGGCGTATATCGCTCCCAGTTACGGGCAGGTGGGGGTAATTTTTCACTTTTGAATCTATGGTTAGCGACCAAAACTGATGGCAGTGACGTAAGCAAGCGTCAAAAAGTGACGTATGGGATATAGTTGAATTTGAAATGGTATTCTGAATCAATACAGTCAAAAATATACTGGGTGTTCCGGTAATTTCCGGTTAAACCGGAAGTGACAACATGGAGTCCGTCATATCATAAATCGCAAAATAATATTGCAAACGAACCTACCAAATTTTATTACTGTAATTTAAACAGAAAAAAAGTTAAAATAAAACCAAAGGGATTTCATAATTTGTAGTAATTAATTTAAATTGTTTTATTAGAGCTACTGAAGTGCATGTAGATAAGTGGTAGAATAGTGTAGTCGGTAGACATAGCAAAATAAGCCGTACTTCTGGCTCTTACCATTTACCCTCGAAATTACATCTGCAAAAATGGTCAAAACTTCGCCCTTCTTAAATTTAGACGGATAGTAAAAAGAAACTTTTTTGTTAACAAACAATTTTTTTTTTATGATCAAACACAAGCACTACAGGAAAAATCCTTTAGGGCACTCTAGGAGTGGTGCGTGTGCGCAAAAAGCGATTCACGTTGGTTTTGAATCGTTGGAGGCTATATTCGTTGGGAAAAACGACCTCGGGAAGGTCGTTCCATAAGGATGAAGTCCTCCAGATGAAAGTATTCTTAAATAGTGAAGTTCGAGGAGTACTAAGCTTAACCACATATGGATGGGCGGCAGTGGTTCGTCGTGTGTTTCTGATATTCGTCGCTCTGGGCGGAATTAAGAGGGCAAGGTCAGCCGAGCACTTCCCATGAAAATATCTGTAAAAGAGAGTCAAATCCCCAACCTGTCTTCGATGTTCTAGGCTGTCGAGGTTCTTAGTCAGCTCGTGGTCTCCAATCAGACGAATGGCCCTCCTTTCGATGGAATCCAGCAGCCGAATAGTATGTTTGGGTGCAGAGCTCCAGACATGTGAGCAGTACTCTAGTGATGGTCGAGCTTTGTACAGTGTCAAAAGTTGTTAAGGTGTGTACAACTTTCTGGTTCGGAAGAGTACACCAAGTTTCTGAGAAGCTATCTTGGCGATTGCCACAACGTGGTTATGCCAAGACATATTTCCTCCTAGATTGACTCCCAGCAAATTAATAGATGAAGCCAGTGGGATTGCGTGTCCGTCCATGACTATATCCGGTTCTGTAATGTTAACCTTTTTAGAGAAAACTGCTGCCTGGGTTTGTTTAGCGTTAAATTCGACTTGGTTACTGTTACCCCAAGCCAAAATTTCTTCCAGGTCTTTGTTGAGGCGTGATACTTCATGCTGTCTGCGAAGATGTGCGTCTGCAGCCGATGTTTGTGCATTCAAAAAGGAAGATGAGATAAGTGTGCTATCGTCAGCAAAACTAAATATCGGATTTTCCGTTTTCACTAGAAGGTCGTTGATGTAGAGTAAGAAGAGAGTGAGAGACAATATGGACCCTTGAGGAACACCGGCATTGATGGTGAAGGTGTCTGAGAGAAATCCGTCAATCGCCACTTGCAGAGAGCGGTCCTTAAGAAAGCTAGACAACCATGCACAGAATCGACTGGGCATACCATAGGATCGCAGTTTACTCAGAAGCCCCTCGTGCCAAACACGATCAAAAGCTTTAGAAATATCCAGTGCAACAGCCCGAGACTCCCCATGATGTTCGATTGCGTTGTTCCAAATATGGGTGACATAGGCTAGAAGATCGCCAGTTGATCTGGACTTCCGAAAACCGTATTGATGATCGCTAATAATGTTGAAGCCTTCCATATAATATAATAATATAAAGAATATAAATAATAAGAATATAAAGAAGTATACAGAGTGTACCGTTTAAGAAAAGTTCATTTTTTGAAATAAAGCAGAAACGCGATGGGCAATTATTTTTCCGTTTTTGCCCTTTTAGTTAACGCTAAATGCTAATAGTTTACTAATTTAACCAACAGCGTAGCTCTAATAATAACGGAATTAGCAATAGTGCCGACCTAATTGGAGACACCCTGTATAGCTTACCGTGATTCTTTGATTTAAGAAAATCATCTTTGCCAGTATTATTTGCCGACCGGGATATACTAAGAGCAGAAAAATATTTTCAGAATATGTCTAAATAACAATATTTAAAATCACAATTTGTATGATTGAATACCTACGTTGTATATACGGCCACGAATTAAAAAGTAATAATTCCTGCTCCTGAAGTGGACATCAATGGAGTGAAAATTTTTAACCCATAACGTCTATTTTTTTTTTTAAGAAAATACATATATTTAAAATAATTGATCGGGTTATAAGTCAGATAAACTCTTCTTCACTGCAAAGAAACTTAAAATATATATTTTGCCGTAAAGCAGTTGCTTTACTGTTGATATGGAGTGGAGGATAATTAATTTACGATTTGTTTTGACCATACAACTAAATTTTATAAGAAAGCATCAAATTTCCTCTCCTCGAGGGCTTACAGCATACTGGAATGCGTTGATGCACGTTATGAGTTGACGATATTCCCGAAATTTCAATTTCACGATGTCTATGGAGTGGACATTGAAAGTGGTTACAGCGATAAATGTTGCACAAAAGCAGAGTTTTGGAGAAACAGCCAGAATCCTTTTATACGGTATGTTCTTGCATATGTGTGCACTATTTAATTAATTTTTTAATTTCTTGCTTTGTAGGGGAGGAACCTAGTATAAAAAAACGCGTTGTTTTATTATTGAGTTAATTCAGTACTGGTAATTCCAGATACCGATGTATCCACTTTAGGTTTGTTGACCCACAACGTAACATATATCACAAAAGTCGCCAAACTTTCATTTTTACAATTCTATAATTTGGAAACGATTTAAATATTTATTAGTAACATTATAGCAATATTATGTAAATTTCCTAACCTAACAAGATCACCTGCTTAAAAGTCTGGTAAAATAGTTATTTTTGTATTAGGTGCGGAAAGTAATTGTTTTCTGGGACATGGGAGCGTTAACTTTTTAAAATTTCGGTCGAATGTCCCATTAAACATGAACTTAAACAACATCTCTTGTAGAACTATATTCAGGACAAAATTAACAACATTTTTAAATTCAAAATTTTTTTGTCATAATAGACGGTCCATTCTTTTCGTTTCTATGCAAATTAATAATATGGAAAGTTATCGAATGTTAGGTTTATATTTTCGTGTGTGTTTGAATCAGAGATAGGCCCCTTTTATGCACACAAACATCCTGGCGTTTCTACACATATTGTTCTAAATATGCAAATATGCATTTAAATGCAAAATAAAATATTTTTTTTTAAGGTACTTATAATCTAAAAATAGGGCAACATGGTGCAATATCAACGGTAACCATGGGTAACCGGTGGCTAGAGCTAATTTGATAGGAAATATCCTAGACAGAGGATGCGACACGCGTCTGGAGACACGCCTATTGTGTCGGCGTGGTTATTCGGCGATGTCCAATATGTTCATCCAGTTGCGTAGTGATAGGGTTTATTTTAAAACTGTGATAATGAATGAATATAACCTGGTAAAACCCTTCATAGTCAAACCCGTGAAGTGATTGCCAATGTGGACAGGGTGTGTGAAGAGGAATCACGAATTAATACATTTAAATTGCCACTTAAGCGAAAGCTAGAAAGGGTCGCAATGTATACGGGAGTAAGCGTGGGTGCAGTAAAAAACATTCACAAAGAAAATACTGAAAGGAAAGAAAATAACTCGGATCAATTGTTGTCATCTCCTGTCAAAAAAGAGCCCGTCTCTCTTCTGTCGAAAAAATAGAAGGCTTCGACTTTGGCATTGTTAGGAGAACAATACAAAAGTTTTATTTGGAACTAAAAGTGGTTCCAACCTTAAAAAAGTTGCTACAACAGCTGAGAAGTGACATAAACTCTCCGTTTTCCCGTGAAACTTTTACGTGCATGTTGAAATCAAATGGATTTTATTGGAGAAAATGCCAAAATAAGCGAAAAATATTAAGAAAGGCCTAATATATTGCACTGGTGATACAAATATATTCATGCCATGAAAAAAATATATTATTACATTATTAAGATAATAATAGCACGCCCATGACTCGGCCATAATTAAAATATATTGCTTCCCCCTTGCCGATACCGCGCAGCTATAGACTCGCTTGTCGAGCTGTAGTTACATAAGGCCCCTTTTATGCACGCGTTTCTAGTCGTCTGTCGCTCGGCGATAAAAAATCCCGGCGTTTTCTAAATGCATTGTCATGTAAACGGTCAAATAAGGTCCAAATTCCGATACTCATGAGCTTGCCAGCATTGAATATCACTCTTTAGCAAAATAATAAAACTCGTTATCTAAAATACAAGCTGTTATAGAACAAAATATTAAAATGCTACTTTTATACTTAACAATCGATATTGAGAATAGTTCGTTAGGCTTTAAAAGTTTATAAATGCAAATTCAGCTCGTTAAAAATATGCTTAGTTGCCAGAAAAAAACCCTTAACACAGCATAATTAATGTAAGTTGTCATAAGCACCAGATCATAATGGAAAAAAAGTAAAAATATATTGTAGGTTTTGCGTGGGTGACACAATCTCACGTGTATTTTCGGACTTGCTTAATTTACATATTTAAACATTTTTCACATCCTACATCATTTGTTACTTTTTTTTACATTTGTTAATTATTTTGGAAAATGGAACATTTCTATTTCTCTGATTATTTCCATCACCTGTCAAATATACTGTTTCGGCTAATCAAATTCTTCCATTTGCACAAGTGATAAAACTGTCTCATTTCTCCATTACATTTTTTAAAAGCATTTGTAAGTTTCGTTTTGGGGAGGAGGGGGGGGGGGGGGTCTTACAAGGAAAAATTACGCAAATAATACCTGTAGGTAGAATACTAGATAATGCGATTTAATAAAATTTTCACTGAACCATTTTTTTTTTTGGAAATTTGACTCAATGATCGTTTGGGCATGTTTATTCATAGATTAAGTCACTCGAGCTTCGCTTTCGGGGATTTAATCACAATAAACATCGACATCTCGTAAATTTCTAAAACAAAACTTATCGTGAACATGAAAAATTTTATCGATATGACACGAGCTCTAGTTATATATCATCTTGGATTAAAACGCATATAGATATCCAAGAGCTGTATACAGCGCTTTGATTACAGGGTGATAGTTATCAGTTAAAGAACATATTTAAACTGAACATTTTAATTTATTACCTGTTGAAAAAATAATATATTTTATGTCTTACCAGTGCATTATTGTGTTTTTATACCTTAGATACCATCTATATAATACCCCCGTGCCCGTGCGGGCATAAAGTACACGTTATGGCCCACGCTGGCATTAAGACGCAAAAAACAGTTTTCGATTAACTTATTCTTTATTAACAAAATAACAAAATATATATATTTGGTTGTATTTACATAGAACTGGCAATTCTGGAAGGTTCCGCTGATAGCCAAATTTCCTGCAGCAAAGGTTGACTCATGATTCATTGTCTGGGTCTCTAGTTTCTGTAAGGAAATGCGAGATCCAGATGGTACGTCTGCCAACATCCTTGAAACCCAATTTTTTGAGGATATAATATCCTCTAAATATCCTTCAGCAACTGTGGTACTCTTCCATCCACCATGGCGCTTCAGCGTAGCCATACTTGCTCCAGCTTTTGCTAAAAGACTTGCCGACGTTCGACGTAAACAATGACCAGTATACTTTTTGGGGTTGTTAAAACCCAAATATATTGCAATAATACAGGGAATTTTCCCAACAGGTTGTACAGTACAGCGACCTTATCTGTAGCTTCAAAATAGTATTTTTTCTGAGCAGCCATGGCCGCAAAGACATATAATCTCTTATAAGTTTCAAACTATTCATTTCGTCTTCATTAATAATGGTGAAAACTCGTTTTTTGTCAGTTTTGGTTTCTGGCACCGTTACAACAAGACAAGAACTGATTTTCTATCTTCTACATGTGTGACTAACATATTTACAAGTTCTTGCCGCCGACATCCACCAAATACACCAAATAATAATGCGACCTTGTTCACTAAAAACGTTTCATTTGGTGCCTCATGAATAAATTTTAGGACATTTTCTCTAGATAACACACTGGATTTTTTTGGTTGGTACCCTTTTGACCTTTACCTTAAATACTCGCATAATTTGTGAAAATTACATATATTATTCTCATCGAATATTTAGCCCACAGAGATCTCGGGGAAAATTTTTCAGATAGATCATTAAAATACTCCAACAGCACAGTTTCGTTAATGTTTTTTACATCATTTTCTGACATCAACTTCAAAAATTGGTCATATTCTTTGTCCTATGAATCTCTGGATTTTCTCGGTAGCAGGTTTTGCGTTGCCTTTTCAGCCTCTTTTGAATTTCGTCGGGAATTTCAAATCTTTGTTCTATTTTTGATTTCTGACTTTGATACATTAAACATTTGAATAATTATCTCCCTATCTACAGAAACGCAGGCTATAATAATGTCGAGGTAATGTCGCAGGTAAAGATATAAAAAATGGTACTTAAATCAAATTAATTAAATTTTAAAAAAATATTTACTATTTAAAACGAACTGGTATGCCATAAAAGTTTGTATGCACCACGGGTACTAATATATATATACCCTCGGGCGACTAACGAACCCTCGGGCCAGGGGCCCTCGGCTTTGTAAGACTGTCGCCCTCAGGGCATAATAATCTACTTAGTACCCTTGATACATAAATAACTATTATATTTGCTTACGATAATTCTTATGTACTGTGTATAAATCGTTATGGTTCCTGATTTTATAATTATATTAACACAATTTTATAATTATATTAGATAAACAAAACAAAATTAAACTAATCCTTACTTTAAATAAACACATCGTTCCAAGAAAATAATAAAACTCATAATATATATAGATTTTATTAATTTGTATAATAATGTAATCAATACTCAAATTATTATTAAAACAAATATAATTACATAAATCATGTTTACTAACCCTGTATATTCTATTCTTGATATGCATGAGTTTCAACAGATGTCTGAGCCCGCTTATTTCATTAGTTATTTCTCACACCTGTTTAGCATTATAGGGTTTAAATGATTTTTAGAATATGCTATTCAATTGAATTCAATTGCGGGTGTAAATGGTTTTTATTTGCATCTAAATGCCATTAACTTTTTTATGCGGCGCTTGTGAATTGCTCTATACGACAGTCCCAGCAAATTAAATTTGGTTTTGCAATCGCTCGAATACAAATATAATTTCATCTTTATAGTTTGTTTTTTCTCAGCTTGCTTTTTGAAAAGTTCAAGAGTTTAATTTAGCAATGCTAAATTTCAACTCGCACATACATATTTTCCGAGAAACCGCCATGCAGAATATATATTCAGGCTTATCATTCTGAGAAGCCCTTACTTGAGTTTTAGGTAAAATCTGATTTTTCTGTAGAAATCTCTTTGGCTACCTTTAGCTCGAAGAGGTCGCTTTCCTTTATATCGTAACTTAAGCAATAAATTGTTTTTGATTTTAAAAGACATTCGGTGTTCGAGATTTAATTGGTGTAGTCTCGTGTGATTCCTACGGAGGTGGTTTTATTTCAGTTGGGAAAGATGGGGACCATTTTGCGATTTAAAGCCTTCAGCGCTCATCCTGACTTCTGATGATCCAGAGCAACTGTAGAGTCACGCGAAGGAACCAGGGAAAGAAAATACTTCCCAACTAGCTTCGGCTTCCCTTATTAGATTCGATTAATAGAGATTTATAACAGTTTTATAAAAGTTCTGGATTTGCATATTTGTTGTATAAAATCCTCCCCTGATACATCTGACGCTGTAAAGATACAACTAAATACAATCTATATCTTTACACAAGCGTCACAAACACAGTCAAGAGCAATCGTTTTATTACAGTCTCAATAGTGAATAAAAACTCAATAGAGCGTTATTTTCAGAGCTATTTCATCGTGCTTTTGTGTTTTCGGTAAGTATTTCCGCAATACATTTTGAATTCAATAGCGTGTTAGACAAAGACAAAAGTTACAATCGTAGTTGAATATTATATTTTGATTATTTTAATGTGTCAATCAAGTGTCAATCTTAATTGGGTTTTTATACAAAATACAAAAGTTACAATCGTTGGTCAATCTTGTTATTTATAAGTTTTTATGCCTACAAGTTGAATTTAACCCTAAAAACAGTCCATTTCAGAGCTATTCCATAGTACTTTTGTGTTTTCGGTAAGTATGGACATTTGTTATTAATAGGTTCGTTCCAACCACCCTAAAAATCGTACAATGTACGGTCACGCACATGCGTAATAGTCGAAGGGCGTTCCAACCGACACAAAACGATGTATCTGCCGATCACGTTTGTGTTCCAACCAATTTTGTGATGTTCACAAATCAGTTCCTGAGCGGTGAAAACGATACATGGCCAAAAACAGGAATCGTTGGTACCGAGTTGCGCCATAAGAATTTTAACAGTTGTTTTCGTATTCCTGAGATTCATGCAGTTCTTTTAGCCTTGTGTTGTAGGAGTTGTTGCTTATCCCATCTTTAATAGTTTGATTATTTAATTTATTCTTATTAAATTATTTGTATAATACAGTTCCCAAACCTACAAGATATTCGTACAATTAGGTAAACACGTTATTCTGTTTCATAATTATTAAATACAACAAAACGGAACCACAACAGATAATACTCAAGCTAAGATTAAGAATTCAAGCTTTCTTTATTCAAAGAACTCAAGCAACAAAAGTAGGGTTATGATAATTAACTAATCTTCTTTTCTAGTTTAAGAACTAATCAGACAGGCGATCAGCTGAGATTTTTACAGAGAGTGGTCACAAAATCGTACCACCCTTGCGTCCCTTGTGCATCAGTTGTGCATCGGCAACAAACCGTGCAAAATTAAGGCCTGCGCACAAAATCGATGCCAACAGTTTCGTGACGGTCCTAGAACTATACAAAACTAGGGTGTTGGAACAAACCTATTCTAAATACCTTGACATGCCCAAAGTTTACGAGGTGGTCAAATTCCGTTAAATTGATTTATTCGTGATTTTAAATGGATTATTTCAACACAGAAATTATAAATTATTTTTCGGAATACGTACATATATCGGAACGCTAGGCATTATAATGTTTATGAAATCAGTCTTTGTTCGGATATTTTTCTTCCCCGAAATTTTGATTTATTCGTGTGATTTTAATGACGTGTGAGTGATGTGTAAAATGATTGATTATGATTTCAGTCAGAATTAATAAAAGTTTGATTATAAAAAAATAAATAGGGGAAACAAATTGCAACATAGAATATCCAAACCGACAGTTTAGAGAAAATCGAAAAGAACATTCCGATGATATTTGCAACGTTTAGAATAAAATGAAGGAGGCGAAATAGATCCAGGAGCAAACAATTTAACACTCCCCCAATTGACATTAAGATAGTATTTTGAATTCAAGCAATGTTACGGTTCCAAAGTTTTATTTCCGCTGGTAGACATAAAAGTAGATAAGCCGATACTATTTTCTGCCCCAAAGTGATACATATTACTTTTATTATCACTGTAAAGTCTGGATTTAGAGTCCGCAGCGACAGTTATGTTCGTTGAAGTTATTATTTTAAAATTTAAGGATTTAATAATGGTAAAAAGGTATGTGGGAAATTATTTCAGATTTTTCTCATAGCGTGTAGATACAGGGTGTCCGGTAAGTACCTCACTCTAGTACATACAGAGGAGATAAAAATAAACCTAACTTGTCATAGAAAAAAATCCTAAAGTGCCCCTTAATGGAGATACAGAGCCCCAAAGGGGTACTTACACAGCGATTTAGTTTTACGGCCCTAACTTTTGAACCGACGGATATACAGTAAAACCTCTCCTAACGGACACCTCTAATAAGCGGATATCTCTATTAAGCGGATATCTCTATTAAGCGGACATTTTTTCATAGTCCGGAACTAGGTATATAAAATTCCATGAAAATCAACCTCTCTTGGGCGAAATCTCCTTTGGGCGGACGCGGACAGGCTGTTTTCATACAAAGAGTGCGAAAACCCTCCTTTAAACGTACAAAAAGTATTTGGGATGACAAATAAGTACGGTGCAAAAACTCTCTGAAGACAGACCGGCAACCAATCGCGTATGCGTGGCAGAGCGAAAGGACTTCGCCGAATGAAAGTATGTGTGATTCTCCGACAGCAGTCCGCCGTTTATTTGTGAGTTGTAAGATTAAAATCGTAAACAATGGCACACAAATGTCGCGTTTTGACTCTGATAGAGAATATTGATGTTGTGGAAGTTTGTAATTTGATAACAATAATTTCATTAACATTGATAGCAATGTGCTATTAGAAGATGATAGTGACCCCATTCCTACCGATTATGTAGTCCAAGCTGAAACCACATGACTATCTGACGACTCTGATGAAGAAGTTGAATGCAGTAATCAAACAAATGTCACCAATTATCAACAAGCCATTAGTATGGTAAAGGAATTATAAGAGTATGCAAAGAATAGAGGTGACTCTATAGCAATGGAATTGTTATCAGACAGGAATTACGTTTTCTAGATTGATAGAAGTATAAAACGCAAACAAGTCAGTCACTCTACGTTATTAGATTTTTTTAGTACTACATCCTAACTAAAACTAGTGTATTTTTGTTATGTTATGTTTATTTGTACATACATATACATAGTAATAATTTTGCATTTACATATTACCTAATAACAAATTTCCCATGGGCGGACATCTCTATTAGGTCCCGTGACTGAAATTTTGATATTTTATAGAAGCCATAAAGATTCATTACACCATACCACAGTAGATGTTTTACATTGTGAGGGAAATTAGGAACGGACTTGCCACTACACTCGTTGGGCCAAAATTTTTACCGTTGTCATTTGACAGAGCTGAAAACTGATTTTTTGAATATTTTGTGCCAAAATATTGTCACGTAATCATTTTTATTAAGGGCGAAGGTAAATAGTTTATCAGTCGGCATTGCGCATGACATCTGACTTTGTTTACATGCGCTAGGATATACATTTGCCACTTTTGCTATTAGAGTTTGGCTATCCATTAATATAGGTCGGTGATTTTATCCCACTAAATTAAGAATCCCTTTTTAAAAGGAATGACTTAAAAATCAGGTTTCAGCTTTGTCAAATAATATGTTCAAAGTTTTTGGCCCAACGAGTGTATGGGCAAGTCCGTTCCTGACTTCCCTGACGATGTAAAACATCTACTGTTATATGATTTTCATTTTCTATGAATAAATATTCAGAAATAGTCAATAATTAATACTTTTTAAAATTGATATAAAAATAAATAAATAATTTAAATTTTCAAGCGTTGCAATTTGAGCGACAGTATTTATTTATTCACTAATACATACAACATTCACGTTTTCTTTTTATACGAACATTTTGAAATATATAAAAACTACCGTAAAATAAACCGACTGCATCAAAAGGAAAAAGTAGCAAAGCTTTCAAATTTCCCTAGAATCAAACAAATTGGAAAACTCGGCCGATCCGTTTCAACACGGGGTTAACCGTGGTTGTCTTTACCTTTTTAGGATTTCATTTTGACTCAAAGTTTAAAGATCCTTTAGGCAGAACAGAAGTAAAACTTAAAACCCGTTTGTGTTTGACTGGAGATGTGTCATTCAAATTGCTTTTATCCATGAGTCCTTTGTTTGGCTTCTAGTCTTGTTTTTTTATATCTGGAGACTTGTTATTACCAACATATTCATCAGTTATTTCAAAAATCGTAATATTTTATTGATACATACAATATCTACCTGTTGAAAATTCATGAGTCGCCTAGAATTAAGATTTCTCAATTTTGCTAATGGAAGGAGATGTATTCATCACATTTAAATATTGTTGTTTTTATTAAGATATTTTTTAAATCGCCAGTCAAGTAGATGTAAGATCAGTACTTTAAATTTAAAAAAAAATGATCAGTAATGTTTTTTAAGTTAACTTGTGTTTAACGGTAATTTTGTACTTGTATAAAATGCCTGTGTTAGCGGTCTTCTTACAAGAACTGGTAGTACGGGAAAAAGGTGATAGTTTGCAAGGTTTTATAGTCTGTGTTTAAAAGACGCGAAGTAATAAATCAATCAAAACCGTATTCTCCATGGGGTGCATGATTTTCTGTGCACATTTCAATAGGCATAGGATTGGAGATTATTCTAGATAAGTTAAAAGTGAAATAAGATGGTATACTGATGTTCTAATGTAAGAAAATAGAAGTCTATCCCGAAGATATGAATGCAGAAGAATTGTTCGAGCAAATGTCGGATCTTATACCAAAAGATTCAATAATTGTATTGGATAACTCAAGCCACCACTCTAGTCTGACGGAAAAATTACCGACACTGCGTGGCGTGGCGCAACAGTGAACTTACAGAATACTAAATTTGAGAAAAATTCAAGATCTATTCGATTCCTTAAAAGGAAAATTTTTACTAACTGGGAATTAAACACGACACATATAATGGTGGATTTAAAAATAGTACATTATTTACCGAGTAGGAAATGCCTAACATTCTTGGACGACTGTGAAGATTGCTAAGTCGAGGCTCAAGCCGAGACTTAGCAACACATTATCACATAATATTACTAAAGCAAGATATATAAAATAGAAACCTCCGCACTGACTTTACTGATAGAAGTCATTTACTTATAGTACATTGTTTATCTCGTAGGAAATGCCTGACATTCCTGGATGACTGTGAAGATTGCTAGCAACACAGAGTCCAGGATGTGGCTGATCCTACGAGATAAACATACTATTTTTCCGGAAACACCAACAATTAAATTTATATGCTTCCAGTATTTGACAATTCAACATTAATACGTTTCCATAGTAACGCAACCAATTTTATTACGAATTTCAAAGTACCATTTATTTGTGAATAAAATTATTCGCGATTTTTTCAAAATTAATCAATATCTGTCGATTTTTAAACGTTTTTCGGGAAAATAAACTCTGTGTTGCTAAGTCTCGGCTTGCACAGTAGTCCAGGAATGTTAGGCATTTCCTACTCGGTAAACAATGTACTATTAATGAATCTGTAAGTAAAGTCAGTGCGGAGGTTTCTATTTTATATATCTTATTTTAGTAATATTATGCAAAATAGTATTATATTAAATTAAAAAAAGAATATAGTTTAGACGCGCAGATCCCCTAATACACGCTCCTGATTAAGGGAATTTCCAATAGCAATTGTAAATCCTCGATTTTAACAATAGGTGGCAATAAAAACAGGGTGGTCCTACCGAAAATAATGTTTATTTTGGTTATTTCATGTAAACACAATAGGTAGTGATACTGTTCACATTGTTGTTGATTCCCCGATATGGGGTTTGAATATTCATTAAGCATATATTACTTCTTAAGTCTTTTGAAAACAGACCACAGTCAGGAATGTTGTGCTAAATAATTATTGAAAGGACCAGCGAAAGTTGTCGTAAAAATAATAACGGTTTTTTGGCCTACTCCCAAAAAAAAACACCACTTTCACGACTGGTAACGTGATATACTGTCCTGTGATATGATAAAATTTACTTGTATACAGGGTGGCAACTCTTTAATTGATTACTATGGATATTTTATGAACAGTAATATTTACAAATTTGGTTAAATTAGAGAAAATGGGCAGTTTTTGAATCCAGTATCGAGGTGGCCGAATTGTTCTTGATTCATGAAATACGTGATTTGTTAAAAACGTCTATAAATTAATTTCTTTAATAACTCGAAATGTTTTGATTTTAGAAAAAAAGCCCTTTAAATCTTTATATTTTTCTCTTTTCTATGAAATGGCGTTATCAGATTTATATGTAATTATTACGGAAATACGGACCTGGATTTTTAATTTTATTTTTTGAGAGTATTTTTTGCCCCAAATATAATGATTTTTAAGAAGGAAATATTTTTACTAGTTATAAATTTATTTCAATTACAGCTAAATCAAATGAAAATATCATGTATGTATTATTTAAAAATCAGTGCCGTAATGAGAAAATTCTCAAACATTCCCTGATGATGTGTAATTTGTGCCGAAACTAAAGTAAATAGAACTGAATGTTATTGTTTAAATAGTTTTAACATGCTCTCAAGCCATCTTAAATTAATTTTAAAAAATAACATTTTGTTCTTCATCCTCTTATCTACATAGCCACTACAAATTTTAGGAAGTGGTACCTCTTTTAGTTCGGAAGTTATTAAATATTTTCGATCGCAAGTCACCCAGCGCGCGACGGTTCGAGGAGCGACGGAACTACGCTTTGGAACGACGCAAGGGATGGAAATATTAATGATTTACACTGCACCGAGCTTGATTGTACACGCCTCGATCCATCGAGCTGGTGCAATTGAAAATATTCAATAACATCCAAACTAAAAAAAACCATTTCATAAAATAGGTTTTGTAGATAAAAGGATAAAGAACAAAATGGTATTTTTGAAAATTAATTTAAGATTGGTTAAGAGCAAGTTTCATAACATTATCTTAGAGCATGTGTTTAATTTAGAAAACAACCCGCGAAGCGGGGAGTTTTCTAAAGTACAAGTGCTCTAGTTGTCTTATGAACCGTGTATTTTATAATACGTTTTCTATTTGCGTCTTTAAAGTATGATAAACTTTAAAAAATATAGTAGATTTTTTCCATTTGAATTAATATTTTCTTTTTGGGTTGGCAATCCTTTTACAATTTAATAAAATGTTACAAGTAACAAATATGCCATGATAGGAACAATAAAATTGAACACAACAAAGCTTCTTCCCATTCGTCATAATTAAAAATAAATATATTATTAAAGTTAATAAAAATGAGTCAGGAAGAAAGTTGTACTCCGGCAAAAATACGAGAAATTGCAGAAAATAATCAAGAAAAACTTTTAAAAAGAATTGAGTTATGTTGCGCAGAACAAAGTTCAAAATATTGAACAAGATACTAATATTATTGTGTTGACACAGAATTTGATAGGAATAACAATTAATGTGCAGGAAATATCTTCAGTAAGTATAAATATGTATATTATATAAAGTAATATGTATACTAATACTATATTGAATTAAAAATAAAAATAGTACTTTATTGAATAAAACTTTAGAAATAGAGCATAAACTGGAAGATATTTTTATTATTTTTAGGTTATGTTGTTTTATAGTTGTGACTAGAAATTAGTTGACGGACACCGTCAGCATGTTATATATTTCCAAGTATAGGTATTTCGGATAAATATCTAGTAAGAATGATCTAGTTGCAAGGTTAAAGGTTAGCATTTTAAAGTTTTCTATAAAAAATTTCTGTCGAATCCATAATGCCTAGAAAACTAATTTCACCGAAATCGAAGTAGGCCTAAAATTCGAACCCTACTTGGTGCCAACATGAAAAAATTAAAATATTAGTTTCATAAAGTGGCAAGTTATTAAATTTTTTTGCATTTCATAATGTAGCCATTATGAAACCCAAATAGAAAAAACTATTTAAACAAGTAAATTGTTATTATTTCTGATTTGTTCCCAATGACAATTTTTTTTTAATACACTTCGAAAGCTAACGTAAATAAGTGTTGATTAAAAAAGATCGATATTGATCAAATCACTACAACTGGAGATATTAAATTTCAAATATAAGAAGATTGGAGAAAATTCAGCAAATTATCAAAAATTTATGTTTGGATATTTTTGAAAAAAAATTTTTCAAAGCAAAATCCTGAAATACGTGTCAACTAATTTTATGTATATAAGTTGAAAAATAAATTCTAAAATGTCAAGGTTATAAAGCGTGCGGGTTGTAAAAGAATGACCCATATACTAAAATAAAAGTTCACACTATAGGACTCAGCCGGCATCAGATAAATTGGGAAACAAACTATTTAATACCGTGCCGATCGGGCAAAATGTGGGTTTTAAACGGAAACCTTCCTCGGGCTTTATTTGTAAAAGAGGCCTATAAAACCAGACAAACTGCTGGTACGAGGATAGTGCTATTTTATTTTACTTCGGTTGGCTACTTTAATTTTCTTGTAAAACTTGTGCTTTTATTGTTGAAATGAAATTACAGATAGCTATTGGTGTTAAGAGTCAAATTTGAGACACATTCATAGTAAAAATGCTAAGGACAAGGGCGGATCCAGAACTTCGGTTTGTGAGGTCAAACTGTTTTTTTTTTGGGGAGGGGGGAAGGAAAAGTTACGGAAAGTAATACTCTGCCACGTTAGTGAACCGGTATACAGGGTGTCCCAGAATATGTGGGCAATCACCCGGGTTCAGATAGAACACTTAAAAATAACAGGAGAAGTTCTTATACATTTTTCTTCCTGCGGCCTCCCCTACGGAGATGATACGGGCCCATAACGGACGTCCCTGGAAATCGTTATTTATTACTACTAGGTGTAATTTAATAATTCTTTAATATAATGGTTAGTAGATGAGTCTCCTTAAAATTCACCCTTTTACACACATTTGGCTTATTTAGTTTGCCAGGGACGGACTAGACGTAACACAAAAATATTTTTTTTGTACACCATGTATGATGAAGGAACGGCAATATATATATATACTCTAAACCTTAAGCTGAAAAAAATGTACTTCTTGATCAATGTTGATAAAGTGAACTGTTTTCGAAAAAAAAATTTTTTTTGTTCGTGAATGTGAGTTCCCCCCTGCCCCATAGCCCTTGCTAATTAACTTATTTAGTATTATCATTATCAACATTCTATTAGTAACTGAACCCACTGCATCCAATATGATTTTACTTTCTGCAAAAGTTTTGTTAAAAAAGATTAACATAATATAAAAGATTAACGATTCGATAAAAAATCACGCTGTAAATTTATTTAAGCTTTCGTAGTGAATAATTATACAGCATAACTGTTCGGACTGTCCCCTATTTATTAGAGAACGCAATTTAAAGTTCACTTTTTAATTAAATAGTGATTAAATACCAATGTATGGAAAATTATTATTTCCCAGACCACCCGATGACACCTTATACAATAAGGGCGTATTTAGTCTACACAGTAGCACTCAAAATACTAATTCAGATTGAATAGTACTACATACCTAGAAAAGGAAGCATTTTCCATTGATAGGATGTAACCTTTTGCAGACCGGCTTCAAACTCTTTTGTTCTCGCCAGTACAAGCCACAGGATAGGTGTACATACCTATCATCAGAGAAGACTCGACTCTAATACTTCACGCTGTATTATCAACGGCAGTCGAGAAAATACAGGGCGCAGCGCCATCACTTAGCAGTCCCACACAATATGAACAGATGTTATCTGAATAAATCAAAAATAAAAAGTCTATACTTTCCAGGTGGTATTAATATCAAATACCAATGTATGGAAAAATTATTATTTCCCAGACCACCCGATGATACCTTATACCAGCGTTTCTCAAACTTTTTTGTCCATGGACCCCTTTTGATACTAGAATTTTGTTGTGTACCCCCAACCGCTCACTACATTAGTACAGAATTAATTCTGGAATAGGAAGTCATTTTTACCTTTAGTTAAAAATAATTTTTATTCGAATCTTATTATTTTTCACAAATTAAAAAGAATTAATAAGCAAAAATCTGAATAATATATCACTGGCTGCAGCAAATGTAGTTAGTGAGATGGATAGTTCTGCTTTCTTCTTCTTCCACGCAGCTATGTTATGTTGGGCTTAATTTGAAGAAAGCTGCAGCCTTATATATCTGGTTCGGCATTAAGTCGATTACGATATTTTGTTTTTGTGACATTTTATTCCCACTTAGCTATTCGCGGTCCCCTAAGTAACTGCTCGCGGACCCCAGTTTGAGAAACGCTGCCTTATACAATAAGGGAGTATTTAGTCTACACAGTAGCACTTAAACGATTGTTCAGATTGTGTTGGACTGCTAAGAGATGGCACGGCGCGCTGTATTTTTTTTTTACTACCGTTGATAATACAGCGTGCAGTATTAGAGTCTCTGATGATAGGTATGTGCACCTACCCTGTACTCTGACGAGTTCGAAACCGGTCTGCAGGTGGTTACATCCTATCAATGCAAAAGGCTTCCTTTTCTTGGTAGTACCATTCAGGTAGTATTTTAAGTGCTACTGTGTAGACTAAAAACGCACTTATTGTATAAGGTTATCATCGGGTGGTCTGGGAAATAATAATTTTTCAATACATTGGTATTTGATATTAATACCACCCGAAAGGTATAGACTTTTTATTTTTAAATAGCGATTAATTAAAAACGGTGTCCTTGTTCAAAACTAGTTCATGTCACAGTATCCCTGTTTGAATTCTATTTTAAATTATACGACTTGTTCAACAAGATTTGAAAAATTTGATGCTTGTTTGGATCTATGCATATTATGAGAGGCCAAAACATATGTTTTGCAATAAAATGTCACGTCATCGATCTCTCCCTATTAATTTTCCTAATTTCTTTAAAATCTATGCAAAAACTAACTCCATCAAGGCCCCATGTTTGAATTACCAAATTATGTCCTTACAATAATTACAATGCCGATTTCTTATTCGTTAAAGGCTTTTTTTTTAATTTTATTTTACCATTGAAAAAACCGTAGCCGTTCGCCGGATTTAATTAAAAAGTCGAAGCTTAAATCTATTAAAGGTGAATAGTGTTGGATGAATTGAAAAAGGAACAACAGGAAATGCTTTTCAATTGGCGACAATAGAGGTTTTAAGGGGGACCCCACATTTCTTTTTTTAGACAAACGTCCGTAAATCTGAACGAATTGGTACCAAATTCCGAGCCATTGTTGACAGAGTTTTCTCGTTTGAAAGGATTTTAAATATACAGGGTGTCAATTTGAACGGTTCCATTAAATAATTTTAAAAAATCGGGAAATTTTACAACTATTTACACAATTTTATTGTGAAAGGGGACATTTTTAAAGTCTATTTGGAGCCTGCGTGGTTTCACCCCCATGGAGATGTTATCCTTAAAATATTAAATGAGAAGGGGGGAGAGCGAGTGGTGAAGGAAGACGGATGCTTTTAAAGAATATTTTAAGCCTGCGTGGTTATGTTTCCTTTAAAATCTTAAATGGGAAGGAGGCGGGGTCCAGTGACTCATAATTTTAAAGGTCGTTGAAATCTCATTCCAATAATACCATAATTAATTAGTTCAGGTAAGAAAGTTATCGGACCTAACCTCATTTTTTTGAAATGGAGCAACCTGTATATTTTAATCTAAAATGATAGCATTTTAAACGCTCTTTTCAAATTTATAACACACAATGGATGATAGATATCATATCAAATTTGAAAATGTCATTTTCACAAATGAATATGTAAAAATAAAATTGACGTTAATAATAACTAGAATGTCAACATAGTTGTCTCTAGAATATTATCTATTGTTTCATGGCCTACTGTGGTTTAAAATAATAAAGTTTAAATAAATTGCCTAGGAAACCAATATTATCCATGGTGTGATATATACTTGAAAAGAGAATTTAAAATGCTATCTTTTTGGATTAAAATATACAGGGTGTTCCGTTTTAAAAAATGGAGTTAGATCCGAAAACTTTTTTACCTAACCGCATATACTTATTCTAAATACGGCAGATTGTTCAAAAATCATTATAAAGAAACTTGTGTATAAAACATTTTTCTGTATCTCTTTTAACTAAGAAAATATAATGTATAATAAATAGTCAATTTTTTGATTTTCCCCCGTATCTCTTAAGCGAGCGAAAATTTTCAAATTTTGATTTTACCATTTTAAGTTTGACCCAAAAAGAGTACATGACCATGACATTATTTTCTTAATAGCACTAACAATTACAGAGATACCCTATAAAAGTGTCAAGTGGGACACCCTGTACAGGTCGACAACTTTATGTGTAGCTACAAAAGGAATGCGGGCAAGAAAATTTCTTGGGTTAACAATGTTGTCACATATATTAAATTTTAATTTAATTACATGTTACCAAGAAACCCTAAAATTAAATTTACCCATTTAAAGTAAATTGTCATAAGTACCTATATAAGAAACTAATATTCTATTATAGTTTCAATGTTCTTAAAACTTTCTTTTCATACTATTTATTTTAATATTTAAATGCAAAATAAAATATTTTTTTATTAAAGTACTTCTAATCTAAAAATAGGGCGATATGGTGCAATATCAACGGTAACCATGGGTAACCGGTGGCAAGAGCTAATTTGATAGGTTATATCCCAGACAGAGGATGACGACACGCGTCTGGTGACCCGCCTATTGTGCCGGCGTGGTTATTCGGCGATGTCCAATATGCTTCCTCCAGTTGCGTAGTCATAGGGTTTTGTTTTAAAACTATGATAATGAATGAATATACCCTGGTAAAACCCTTCATAGTCAAACCCGTGAAGTGATTGCCATTGTGTACAGGGTGTGTGAAGAGGAATCACAAATTAATACATTTAAATTGCCACTTAAGCGAAAGCTAGAAAGGGTCGCAATGTATACGGGAGTAAGCGTGGGTGCAGTAAAAAACATTCACAAAGAAGATACTGAAAGGAAAGAAAATAACCCGGATCAATTGTTGTCATCTCCTGTCAAAAAAAAGGGCCCGTCTCTCTGCTGTCGGAGAAATCGAAGGCTTCGACTTTGGCATTGTTAGGAGAACAATACAAAAGTTTTATTTGGAACTAAAAGTGGTTCCAACCTTAAAAAAAGTTGCTACAACAGCTGAGAAGAGACATAAACTCTCCGTTTTCCCGTGAAACTTTGAAGTGCATGTTGAAATCAAATGGATTTTATTGGCGAAAATGCCCAAATAAGCGAAAAATATTAACGGAAACGCCTAATATATTGCATTGGTGATACAAATATATTCATGCCATGAAAAAATATATATTAATTAAGATAATAAGCCCATGACTCGGCCATGTTTTAAAAGATATTGCTTCCCCCTTACCGATACCGCGTAGCTATAGACTCGCTTGTACATAACCTTAATTTTGGAACGCGATTCTCAAAAAATAATAAATTATTGTAGTTTTGGAAAGACACTTAAATGACCTTTAAAATGATAATGTTTATTACAGTTCACACAGTTTGTATGTGTTAGTTTAGTTCTAAGGCTAAATTACAGCTCTGTTGTGAGCTGATCTCCATATATTCCGACAGCAATTTTCTGGTAAATAGGCAGTGAAGGGCGGAAAACCGACAAGAGCGTTCTTTGGAGTTATTTTATTTTAATACTCAACAATTCAATTTATTTAATTACAAATCAATGTTACATTTTTGCCTAGCCACAAATTGAGAAGCCGCTCTCACCTGATTCTTTTTTCATTCCCAATTTACGGTCATTTAGAGAAACAATTTTTTAGGTAGGTAAGTTAAAATAAAGAGCCATAATATATCAACGTCATTACGGCAGAACAGATAAATGACTGTTTTTAAAGCTCGGTTCTTTTGAAAAAAATAAATGGTGCAAACAGAAAGCTAAAAATTTTTAAGTAATTGCTTTTTAAGGCATTACCTGTTATGGTTATTATACTGCAGATTTCTGGAATAAATGACAGCGTATAAAGTGTAGATACAGAGTAAATTAAAAACAGATTTACTGTAAACATACGATTATGCTTCATGCATCGCGATACCTATTTAACCTCTGAATGGAGACTGATCTCGGTCTCACTAAGACACATGTCGCGGCGCTCTACAAGATTTTTATTTCTTTATCTTCCTATATTTATTATATGATTGTCCTGAAGGGCCACATATTTACGGAATATGTGGCTGCAATAGTATAGCTGGAACTTGTCGGAAACATTACCGGCCATATGTAGAAATATATTGCAATATATTTCGGATGACCCGGCAATATAGCCAAACATGTTTAGTATTGTTAATATGATGCCGGTATCTTGCCATTCGATCGCAATATTGCCGAGGCTTTCTCTATTGTTCTGTAGCTATGACACATGTGCATCTCTTTTTGAATTGTGTTATTGATTCATAAATCGTTCTGGTTTGATACGTTTCTTATATATATATGCTGGTTTAGTCTTTCTTAGTTGTTCGACACCCTCCATCCTCTTCTATAATCGCAGTTCTCTGTTGTTATGTTTCTGTCACTCATGTACTTCTGCCATTCTAGTCTCGGTCTTCCTCGTCTTCTCTTTCCTATTGGTTGTAAAATGTAATATTCTTTTTGGCCACTTGTCATTTGGCATTCGTTCTACGTGTCCGTACCAGGTAAGTTGTTTCCTTTCGATGTCTTGAGTTATCGTGTCTTCTATTCCCATTTGCTGTTTTATGGGGTCGTTTCTTATTGATCTTCTAATGGCGTCCATTTCCACTGCTTCCACTTTCTTCTTTTGCTTATCTGTAATTCTCCAAGTTTTTGCTTCGTATAGGAGGTTGCTCTTTAGCATTGTCTCTAATATATTGAATTTGCTCTTTTTTGTTATTTCCTTGCTCCACAAGATTCCATTCAGGCATCCGATCATTCTTTTGGCTTTCACTAGTCGTTTTTCTATTTCTCTTACATCTGTCCCGATATTGTCGAATGTAATTCCTAGGTATTAATACTTCTGACATTGTAGAATTTCCTGATCATTATCCACTTCCAAATTCCCGTCCTGGCTCCCTATACATAGATATCTTGTTTTGTTTATATTGACTGTTAAACCTCATTCTCGGTATTCTACGATATTGATACGTTTCTTGCAAAATGGCAGGCAAGAAAATCATTGATTTAATTAATAAAGTACATCTACGTCCAGTACTAATGAACAATTTCGTCAGTCATTATTGCCCGGCTGAATAGCCCATTAAATGATATGGGCTATGTTGTTGCGGAAATATTGCCGAGCTATAGATATTTTTCTGCAACATGTACACAGATTGCCGGGCTATAGTTCATCAATATTTCAGCTATATATTGCTGAAAAATGTTGCCAGTTTAGAAGCACCATGAGAAGCCGAAGCTGCATAGACAGCTGACATTTAAAGAGAAATGCCGGATTTCGTCGTTATTATATCATCTTTCAAAGAGTGTAAAAAAATCGCAGTCTTATATCAGTTGTCACATGTCATTGTGGTTGAATTGCTGTAGGTTTTTATTTCCACAGTGCAATTTGGTTGGCTACATATTTTAAATTAGTACAGTTCTTTTTCTTATAAGTTTATTATTGTCGTGATATTACCAACTTAAGGCATCATTAAGTATGTATAAGAACATTAACGTTATTAGGGTTTCAACATTTTATAGAATATGTTAATTAACAATGTAATTCTTTGAGTGTTATGATTATTTTACAAATGTTCCTTCTTTCGATGGTGTTTTTTCTTTTAAAACCTTTTCATTCCTATCTGATTTGATTAACGTTTCTACTGAATCAACGATTACTGAGTCCGTTTCGTGATCAATGTTTTGGTGGTCATCTAATCCTACTGTTGAAATTTGTTCTGGTTGCAGGAACTCAAATCCTTGATTAATGTCGCCAAACCCGAGCAACCCTGTAGAGGAAATTGAAACTAATTAAAATTTATAAATATTGATCATTTTTACGTATTACAAATAATGTAACAAACGAAGATAGTAAGCGAAGATCTGATCAACAAAGATTTACCGTTATCAGCGCTCAAGTCACCTTAAGGTACCTTAGGACGTAAGTCATCTTTAACACAAATTTGGCAGTATCTTAAAGTGCTTTTTAACTCTCATCTAAAGGAATATATCTTTAAAGATGTGGTAAGCTTCCACTTCAGAGCTGCGTTTAATCACAGGTTGCCAAGCAGGCACTATTTTATGCGAACGTTTAGCCAAATATAGGTACTTAGTTTTTTTCTAATCTAAAACTGGATTCGTAAAGTTAAAGGATTGGAAAACGCTATGAAAAATTGCGTTAAAAAATATAATGTTATAAGAATAATAATTACAATTTCAAATATGATACCCCAATCGACATGTCAGACTTTATGATTAACGGATAAAACTTCACGAAAAGAAATATTGATCAGCTAATGACTCTCGTCTCTTTCTAACCTGCCAAAAAGCGGCATATTTTTTAATTAAATTGATGCAACATAGATGGCTCTGATTGCTAATTTCGGCTTATTTGGGATCCTCATCTTCATTTGATCCTCAAATTAATTTAAAACATAGTAACTTAAGATAACATTCAAATATCTGCAATTAATGTTTTTCAAAATGTCACGTTTTGGAAAGGAAAGTGTTGCATATGACATGTTGCATCCTCGAAAAACGCTATTTTATATATTTTTATTTAAAATGGAAATTATTGAGGAACTTACTGTACTACCTCTTTTTACCTCTATTCTAACCTTGTATTTCACTGACTCCACTAATCGGCGGAAATCCCTCGAATCCTTGCGATATCTCAATTGGGTTTGATGGATAAATTTGGGAGATATCAAATATATTTTCACCACTGGGAAATCCTTGCGTTATGCCCGGAAATTCCCCAAAAGGATGGAACGACCCTACAAATTATATTGTTGTTTATTAACATCGAAATCTTTAAATCGATTCATACACTGTGTCCATGCAAAGTGAAATAATTCTGTTATGGTGAAAGTAATGGAACAATATCACATTGTAGGGTGCCTTAATCTGGAACATATAAATACACAGAGTATTCAAAAATTAAAATTTACGAGAAAGTTAAATTTTTTAAAATAATTAAATTTATGTACAATTTTTTTGTGAATACATGAATTTATAAAATGTTTCGCTATATAATAATTATGTAAATAAAGAATAAAAGCAGATCAGTCCAGGGATCTATACATTCACTTCTTTTTTTATATTATGTAACATTATAAACCTACTCATGGTTTGCAGGAAGCCAAAGTATAAAATTCGAATCTTCTTATATTCTAATATCAATAAAAGTGTGAACTGCAAGACATCATCATCTTTTTGTTAGTCTCTGGATGTGTGATCTATTTTAATAAGTCTTCTTTTGTTTGAAAATGATCTTAATAATCAATACAAAAAATCTGTTTAATACTCTTACATTTGAGAAGTTGCTAATGCATTTATGCAATCATGCATTCGTTTTTAACCTCAAGTGTCGTATGCTGTGGTAAGTTTTTAGGATATATAAGAAATGGTACGTAATAAGTCTTGCTGGCGTTTCCTGGTAAAATGTTTCTGGATCCGCCCTTGGTACAGTGCCTTGTGGTGCTCCGTATTCAGTAATCTTTGTATTCACTACAAAGCTTTTAATGTTTGTAAGATAACCAATGGACATTTTTAAATTCTAACAAGCTAATCAAGTTGCCTTTCCCACCGTCATTCAATTAAATAGGGGACATTTTTAAAATTAATTGTAAAATTATCAATACAAAAATTTTTTATAATTGTTTTATTTATTTTGTCCTTCATAACAGAAAAATATTTGAAAGGTAATATTTATTTATTGCCCCAATGAGTTTCTGAATATAGATTATGAATTTAAACGTGTTTATACGGATTATGTTAAATATATTCTAATAGATCTCATAAACTTTTCTTTTTTCTTCTGTTCCATTCTGACGATATCTAAAAACGGCCCTGTAAATCACGTCTACATCCAGGAATGTACGTATAAGTAATGAAAAAGGCTGTATTTCCTAATTTTAACCGGCTGACGTAATTAAGATTAATTATCAAATTATAAAACAATGATTTATGACAAGGGATAGATATAGGCGTATATGGACTACCATTATCTTCATTTATTTTAAATCGTTTCATTTCAGAACTCGGGACTAAATAACATTTTGACCGCCCGATCTTTAAAAAAAAAATACTGAGTTTTGCACCAATTGATTTAAAATTCAGGGATTTCATTTTTTTTAAACGCCCGGACACTACTATTTACAGACGTTGGTATATACAGTGCCACTATTAAAGTTGGAACCATATGCGGAAAAAGTGTAATTTACCATAAGTTTTTGCCTTAATAAAGACCACCAAAAATCACATAATTGAATAGAACCTTGCGGCTTTTGTCAGCTGCCAAATTTAACATTTTCTCCACAAAATGTCGAAAAATGGTATTTATTGATTGTATTTTAATAGTACATTACGTATCAAGGGCCGAAAAGAGGCTTTTACGGACGAGTCCGAAAAAGCCTCCGACAGCCCGAGATATGTACCGTATTTTTTTTACAAATGCTCCGAAGCTTTGATGCCAAATAAATAAGGAAATTCTTCAGACAGTTTTCCTGTCTACATGACATGAAAACACTCGCGCATGGAGAATGTAAATATTTATTTATTATTTTTGACAAATAGGCTCGGTGGCCTAGTGGTATAGCGTACGCCTTGTCATCTAAGAGTCGCGAGTTTAAATCCCGCACTCGGCATCTCTGGTTTTATTTATTTTTTTACAAGTGCCCGAGTCTTTGAGGCCATATAAATAAAGAAATTCTTCAGACATTTTTCTAAAACATCTTTGAAAAATTAACTGCCAATTTAATTTATATATAATCCGCTATTTATTATCGCTTGTAGTATGGCTCGGTGGTTAGAGTGTCCGCCTGGCGATCTGAGGGTCGCGGGTTCAAATCCCGCACCGACAATTCTGGTTTTATTTATTTATGAGCACATGGTGACTCGAAGCGGGCGGGAAAGACTTTCCCGCCCGCCCTCTTGGAAAATGCCACTTTCGGTGAAGAGAACATGCATGAAAAGAGGCACTTTCGGGGCACATGTAAAAAAAAAATGTTATTTCGGAAAGTTGTTTGTATTATAGTTTGATGCCCATGTACCAATTATATTTTACTTTACCTGGAAATGTAGCTCCTCCAAAATGATCTCCATTAACAACAAGCTCTGGTTCTCTTAAAATAATGTAATGAGGGACCCTTATGATATATGGTTCAGGTACTTTTATAATATGAGTTTGTGGGCCGGAAATTGGGAACCCGACCTGGGCCGAACCGTCTTCTTTGAATGATTTGGTTAAGTCCAGAACCTTGATTTTTAATTGGTCGCTTTCAAAATCCGGTAAGCGTTGGTGTAAGATATTCGGTGGTGGTTCTGTTTTATTTTCGGAAATAGCAGTTTCCTTTGATGGGATTTTAGTAGACCCTAAATCTGAAAAAAATAATAAATTTTATTGAGAAAAATAACCAAGTACTTGGAATAGATCCACGTTTCATTTAGAAAAATAATTTCACATATTTATGGATACTATAGCGATTTTCAAAACATGCTCGCAGGAACCAAGCTCTTTCAAGCATTTCGTACAGAAAAAATGTAATATTCGATGAAAATAGTTAGGAGGGATCCTAACCAAACAAAAAACTGATGACAAAATGCATTCAGCAGAACTATAAATCGCTACGCATCGGCTTGCCTTACATTTTTTGCTACAGGTTTTTTCTTTCCTTATTATTTTTTAATATCTCCGAAATTACTTTAGATATTATTTTCATTTTTGATGTATTTATTTATATTTACTAATATTTATGCGAAGAGCATCTTGTTACTGACCTGATTTGGCCGTAGAACTTTCCCCGGGGCGTTTTTCCACGAGATTTCCGGGGGCAGAACCGGGAATACTCCTCTTTTCATGTTTACTCTCTGGATTGGAGGGCAACGCCAATGCTGTCGAAACGAGTAGTTGTATGCACTAAAATATTAATAATACCATTTTTACAATTATTTAGCTACCATTAAATAATTTTATTTAGTTTTTTGTTTGTGACACTAAAAAGTAACTGAATTTTGTACACCCGAAGTTAACACAAATTTTAAAAGGAGTATAAAACTCGTCACGACATCTTGCGGTGATTCGCCTAACCCAAAGCAGCATCTTATAGAATTAAAACTTATGAACAAGAATTTTTGTTTTGGCCCTCGATTAAAAATAATATTTATGGATATCCGAACCAAGCCTTAACAGCTGTAAAGACGTTCTAAGAGAGACAGTTTGACGCACCCTATTAAAAACTCTACCTCGTAAATATTGACTCTCCTAAAGTGGATTTGTGGGGTAAAGCAGACCGAAATATTACAAAATATAACTTATTTTTTTGTACAATAGCTGCAATTAGCGTGTTAGCTGTACATTTCTCCTAAAAACACCAATAAAACATTCGACACTAATGTTGCTATTTCAAAATTGTCAGTGTCGCGGAACAGCATAACTCATTGTTATTGAACAATGAGACAACATCGCTATTCCAAGACACGACGAGCCATTTTTTTCCTGAAACCATCGGGGTAACATTTTTTTACATTAAAACTAAGCTATGAACTTAATTGAGATGCAATACTTTAAAAAATGACTGTATAACCATATTTTTTCAATTTAAACGCTATTTGCCGTTTTGAAAAAAATAAAATCGTTTTTCGAAAAATTCAAGATAATATACAACCTGTCCAAGATAAGGAGGGCCAGTACAGGGATATCGGAAACCGTAAGAGATACAAAACCGAAATTCTGAAAAATCGTTTTATTGTTTTCCTGTTTTTTTTTTTGAGATCGAATTCTAAAGTAAATTGCACTTTTTTTTTGTAATCCGACGAGTCGTCTTCGAAGGGCCATTATCAACTTTATTTTTTTAAATACGGTCCTGTTTTCCTGATATTGGAATTTGAGAGCTTTTTTCTCCCGAATGCAACGATGTATGACACATTGTGGTTTAAAGACGTTTCGAGGGTTTTTTGAACAACATCAGGAAATTTTGGGATGCGGTCCTGTATTTCTCCTAATTTTATAAATAATATCTCATAAGTAAGCTCTAACTTTTTACTTATGTTGGACTAGTTCAATAAATAACAAATAATTTAATAATAAACCACAAATAAGTGAACAAAAATCATTCCAAAACAGTAATAAAACGAACAAAAAACGAACAACGAAAAAAGTAAGGAACTACATTATCAGGTGTTCAAAATGATTTCCGTTATTCTCTAAGCACAAATAACATCTTTTAACTGCTACATAACAGTTTTTTTGAGATAAAATAAAACATGCGATAGAATATCAAACTTTTCAGCATTTGTAAATTTATGTTCCATATTTTCTGGAAAATAGAAAACCTCTTAAAACGTTCTCAAACGATCGCAATGGGAATGACAAGTGAAACAAATCACGCGTCATCATCTTAATTTTTTTGTTTCAAGCGCCTACTTTTCTTTTAAATCCCGAATCAACAGAAGATTGAAATAATGTTTCTGTATTTTGTTCACTTATTTGTGGTTCATTATTAAATTATTTGTTATTTATTGAACTAGTCCAACATAAGTAAAAATTTAGAGCTTATTTATGAGATATTATTTACAAAATTAGGAGAAATACAGGACCGTATCCAAAAATTTCCTGATGTTGTTCAAAAAACCCTCGAAACATCATTAAACCACAATGTGTCATACATCGTTGCATTCGGAAGAAAATAAGCTATCAAATTCCAATATCAGAAAAACAGAACCGTATTTAAAAAAAGAAAGTTGATAATGGCCCTTCGAAGACGACTCATCGGATTACAAAACAACTAACGCTGTTAGATAGAGCGGAAAAATTGGCAAAGCAAAAGTGCAATTTACTTTAGAATTCGATCTCAAAAAAACCCAGGAAAACAATAAAACGATTTTTCAGAATTTCTTTTTTTTCTGGATATCTCCGGAACTACTCGGAATTTTAAAACTTTCTAAACGGCATATTATTAGGCAACTTAACCTCCATTTAACCGACTTCGTATTTCTTACGGTTTCCAAGATCCCTGTACTGGCCCTCCTTATCTTGGACACGTTGTAGTCATGTAGTACCATATTTCGAAGCTAAATTTAAAATTCTATCGAATAGTTTTCGTGTAGGTTGGTCACATATTTTTACCTTAATGTAGGTCCCTGATAAGTGCTCTTAAGAACTTGCTTATCTAGCTAATGGGTGGGTAGCAGAAGCTACTCGCTAGGTAAGTAAATAATCCAAATCTTAATTAAATTATTTTCCTAAGTATAATGATGTACTTATATGCCTTGCTTGTTGCGTAAATATATACCCATTAATATAATAAACAGCCTACAATAATCTACTAATTTAGCGCTTAATTATATTAAAATACAATCTCTTACCAGAAGGATCTTTATTTGGCACACCATTATTTCGTTGTTTTGTTATAATACGTTAAATTAAAATAAAAATTTGATGCTGCTGCGAAGAAGGTCAGGAACGGTCTGCAAGAATTCGGAGCGAATCCACTTATTTCGCGACTAAAAAAAAAATAAAATAAATAATTTTGGTCTAGTTTCTAAAAGTTGACATTGTGGGTACCATTGCAAATAAAAAAAAGTAACCCAGTAGATATTCAAGATCTTATCTATTGCATAATATCTATATTTTAGATATTAGCTATGGTTTCAAAATGGACCAACCGATATTCCTCTAGACTTATTATTATTTAAAAAACATTATTGTGTTGACTCCTCTTTTAGTAGAAATATTAGGTTGGTTGGTTAAAGGCGGGGGTCGGGTGTACGGCCCGAACTTCTATCACTGCAGCCTTCCGGCTTATTGTGTACCCCGATCTTGTTACAAGATGTTTGTTTCTTCTGTGAGATCCAGTAACCTTCTACCAAGCCTGTCATGTGGGAGGTTGTCACCACGTTGTATGTTCCCGAAGATATCTTGTCTTCTGCGAAACAGCGCTACGCAGCGGTATATTATGTGTGAGGCAGTTTCATCCTCTTCGCCTCAGAGTCTGCATTCAATGGATCCGTTGTTTATATCTATCATCTGTTTCAACTAGGAGCGCGTCAGTGTTAGCATCCCATTCTATAGTATTTTCGATGGTTTTCCATGTGTATTTGACCAGGTAACCCTTGCCATCGAGATAGGTGTTGTTTTTTCGACCATCTATCTATTGTTGTTCTTGTTGCCTGTTTTGATATTCCAGAGGCCGGTTCGGGGCCCCCTGAGACTGCGAGCGGATCCGGCTTCATCCGCTCTCTCGTTACCCAATATCCCAGAGTGACCAGGGACCCACAAAAGCTCCACCTTGTTCCCCCTGGCCGCCAGTTCTTTTAGGTTGGTATGGCACTCCAGTGTAAGTTTTGAAGTAAACCGATTGGAGTTAAGAGCCATAAGGGCAGCTTGGCTGTCCGACAGGATGTATATCCTTTGGTTGTGGTAGCCCTTTTCAAGATTTTGTGTAGTACGCATGCTTGTATGGCATGAACTTACGCTTGGTATACTGTGGCGTAGGTCCCCAGAGGAATGCTCTACCTGCTTCCACACCGTTGGTGGTTTTTGATCTGAAAGATTAGGAGTCCGTAGGTAGTCATTTCATATCTACTCAAAAAATAATAAATTATGATATAATTGGAAAGAAATTTAAATGACCTTTAAATTGATGGACCACTTGACCACTATTTTGTAATATTCTTTTTATTTTGTTAAATAGTATTAATTAATAATTAATTGAAGTTTGCGAGTTAGTAGTTCATTTATTATTGTTAATTAATTAATTATTAGAATTTTATAACAGTCTTTTAACACCCTGTAGTTTGGAAACAAAAATCAGTAGGGCAAAAATTTATATGAAAAAAATATAATTTTTTGCCAAGGAAATCACTGCTAAATATACTCCCAACCTTTCTGTTACACCCTGTATACTTATTGGAACTCATAACTTTCCAATTGTATTGAAATTACCTTTTTGTTTAGTAATTTGGCGAAAAATTTCTATTTCCATTTCTTTTATTTGTACCAGGCAGACCGATCGCTTTGTGGTGGGATTTGTTTAAAAAATATGGCACATTTCGTTCTCGCATCTTCATAACACAATAGAATTAACGTGTCTTTCCTATTTTTAATGATATTTACTGGAAGCCAGATATTAAGGGTGGGTAGTTTTTAAATTGACACTCTGTATAACACAATGTAAATGGTGAATATTTTTTAAATGTTTGAACTGGAGTTTCACGTTGTTAAACTAGTTTGTGGTGTGCGAAATTCAATTTTGCAGGCTCGTTCTACAAATAAATTACTATTTGCCATACATGTTAACAGACTATTTAAGCCATTATATCAACAACGGGTGATAATTGCTCTGGACATACTCTAAATCTGTCATTTGGCATAATACCTATTATATTATCATTGAATATCGTATAGCAATGAATAGTAATGATCATAGAATTAAGGTGAAAGCAATTTAGTAGTACCATCAGTGAGGTTTGAAATAGCTATCCGTATAACAGAAAAAATAAACCGAAGGATTAGAACACATTACTTTGCTTGTCACGTGGTAGTATATCAAAATATAACAATTTTGACAGGTGAAAAAGTAGAAATCACCAGAAATGGTTATGAAAAATCACCAGATTTTACCAAAAATTTTAGAATTTTCGACATTTTCGACACTTTTATAGGGTATCTCCGTAATTGTTAGTGCTATCAAAAAAGTAATGTATGTGTCATATGCTCTTAAAATGATAAAATCAAAATTTTAAATTTTCGCTCGGTTAAGAGATACGGGGGAAAATTAAAAAAATTAACTATTTCAAAATTACCTATATTTTCTTATTTAAAAGACATACAGAAAAATGTTTTATACAGAAGTTTTTTTATATTTATTGTTGAATAATCTGTCGTTTTCAGGATAAATATACGAGGTCAGTTAAAAAAGTTATCGGATTTAACCTTATTTTTTTAAATGAAACACCCTGTATATTTTAATCTAAAAAGATACTATTTTAAATTCTCCTTTCAAATAGATAACACACCATGGATGATATTGGTTTCCTAGGCGATTTATTTAAAGTTTATTACTTTGAAACGAAATAAAAGATTCAGATTAAGGTAAAAAATAACGGGAATCATCGCAAATGTTCGCAATATGTCCTTAAATGGTTATCGTCTTTCCGGATAGCTAACAAAATATATATTTTGCGCAATTTCTTCGTTTTTTCCACTTTCAATACAAACTGATATCATATCAAATTTTTCAAAATGTTGATAAGTCATTTTCACAAATGAAGATGTAAAAATGAAATTGACGTTAAATGTTAATAGTCAACATAGTTGTTTCTAGGATATTAGCTTCTGTTTCATAGTCTACTGTGGTTTAAAGTAATAAAGTTTAATAAATCGCCTGGGAAACCAATATCATCCATGGTGTGTTATAGATTTGAAAGTAGAGGTTAAAATAGTATCTTTTTAGAGTAAAATATACAGGGTGTTAAATTTAAAAAAATTAGGTTAGGTCCGACAACTTTTTACCTCACCCCGTATACTTATTCTGAAAGCGGCAAATTATTCAACTATCAATATAAAGGAACTTCTGTATGAAACATTTTTCTGTATTTCTTTTAACTAAGAAAATATTAGGTAATTTTCAAATAGTAAATTTTTTGATTTTCCCCCGTATCTCTTAAGCGAGTGAAAATTTTCAAATTTTGATTTTACCATTTTAAGTTTGACCCAAAAAGAGCACATGACACCTACATTACTTTTTTGATAGCACTAACAATTACGGAGATACCCTATAAAAGTGTCAAAAATGGGACACCCTGTACAGTTGTATATTTTTCGTATTACCAAAAAAAAAAACAGGAAGGGTACAGTATATTTTTATGTTCGTATTAGCCAAAAAAAGGGTACAGTATATTTTCATTATTGTATTAGCACTAAAAGAAAAATTACCTTCAAAAGCCCGCCGATTTTGAAATAATCTAAAAATCGGACCTTCTTAAAAAGTTTTTCTCCGATTACCAGATTATATTCATAAAATCAACAGATTTGGTGAAATTTCATCAGACCTGGCAACATTGAGATATAAGTACAATAACGGGTGTATCCATCATACTATACAAGTCTACTCTTGGAGGTCTATTCTGGACTTAGGAGAACGATTATATCGAGTGAACTCGATTATATCCAGGAACGCCGAGAAAGAGAGAGAAAGGAACCTGTACTCGCCGGTGACGTTGCTAGGGTACAGCCAATCAGAGTCGTCACACCCTAGCAACGTTGCTCAAGCGAACTTTCCTTCAAAGAATAGTGGTGCAGATGAGCGCTGGATGAAAGCAGCTGTTGTTCGTTTTTTTGCATATTATATTGCCGTGTGACTGTGCACCCAGTCTAAGCAATACGTTTTGGAATTCATGGTCCTCTCAATTATAGTAATATTTGGTCGCACGGTATATCATCATTATAATCATTAAAAGCAATAGTAAGCAATAGTAGTAAATATTTTTAACAAATAAAATCGTAACCAAATAATCATTTATGTATATTGATCCAAAACCCCTAAATATTCAAGCTCTTAAAACATCATTATTATTTTTTCCTGTATAAATTCACTGGTTAAGAACGTTAACATTAATTTTATAAATATTTAAATGTGGTGTCACCTGTTTCGCCGGATTTTGGAATAATTTTAATATTAAATTCTTATGTAATGGTATTTCACTAATTATATCATCAAGATCCAGGCACGTTACGATTACGTTAGTATAATATGGTGATGGTTAAAATTACAATATGTTTTTTTTACATGAAAAAAAGTAAAGAGTTTTTAAAATTCAGATAGTTGTCCTCGCTCGGATTCGAACAAGGAATGTCTTGCAATTTGAGAAATATTAATTATTGAGTCAAATATTTTGTTGAGTCAAGTTTGTTTTCTGCCTTTGCAATATTGACTATTGCAATAGTTTGTTTAAATAAAACAATTTCAAGCAAACAATAAACGAAAAGGCATATTTGTGTTATAATTATACAGGGTGTTATGGAAATGACGTCTTATATTTAAACCGGCAATTCCTGAGATGTAAACAAATTGAAGAGAATATCCAAAAATGGCGCTTTAATTTAATATGACCTGACGTCAAACCAAAATTAAGCACGTGGTGACACTGGGAGGAAGATAAACAAAACAACATATGGCGGAAAACGTCAGTGAATTTTGAGCAGTGTTGTCACTCTTTAGAAAGTCAATAACCGTTTTACAGATTGGAAGTTATTTATTTTTCAGGGTACATTATTATAAACTTTTACGTTCAGTTCAGTTCGCTGGGAAACAATCTCTGATTTATAAACTTAAACTGACTCGAACCAACCGCCCCGGCGTTTTAAATGGCCAGGTATGTTCTCATTTGTTCAATTCGAACGACACCCGTCGGAACTGAACAACTTAAATGCCACTTTACCCCTTAGAAAAAAAACTGCAATTTTATTTACCTTTTCGGCCTTATTTAAAACCAACTTAATTTATATAAAACACAAAGTAGGTAATCCAAACAAAATCCGGCACAATAACCTCACAAAACACAAAAACAAGAGCACAAATTCACATTAGTTTTCGCGTAAATTTGTATGCATCTCATGAACACATCTAAGTACCATTCAATCTGAATTAGTATTTTAAAGTGCTACTGTGTAGACAAAAATACACCCTTATTGTATGAAGTTTCATCCGGTGGTCTGGGAAGTAATATATTTTTTTCATACGTTGGTATTTAACATCTAAAAATTTCTAGTAACTACACGTTTGTGTTTCGGGTTTATACGGTCGATCGATATTGCGTTATTTGGAAATATCTAAAAATACAGCGTTGCACTTTGGATGTTTTATAAGATTATATTCATAAATTGCGGAATTTCCTTCTGTAATATTACTTTCCTTTATAATTATTTTCTCGGAAATGACAACCGCACTATTTTTCCGGAATATGTACGAAGCACTCAACGACACTCTGTTGTCAACATAATTATTTCATCATTCTTCATTAAAGGATTAAAAATGGTTTAGGCCCATTAGAAATTATCGTTTTTATTATTTCTGACCTTCTATTGCGAAATAATTTGTATCCTATCTTCTGTGTGTGCTGTTGTTCTATGTGTACGATAGTGTAATTATGCGTTAGTGTTTACTACTTTTGTGTAATCTGATAATAGGTGCATATCTTCAAAAAAACTAATTTTAAACTCGTGGGTGTCTGTGTGTTTCTTTAAGTGATTTAGTGTAATTTGTTCTGTTTGACTATGTATTTTTTTCTCTCGACGATATGCCGGTTATGTTCCGAGATTGGAAATAAGAGGCCGAATGGGGTTTAGTGGGTATAAGCTTATTATGCAGTCCCGCACTATCATCAGGGCACGTGATGAGCATAAACCTCTTCCCATAGGAAAAAAAACTGAAGCTGTCTGTGCCCTGGATTCCTTACTCGTGTCGGCGGCCTGGATTTATTTTTATAAGAATATAAAATTTTACACTTTTCCACAGTTTGACAACATTGCGCCAGAATATGTGTTTATTACACAGCTGGGCAGTGTAATATGATTGTGCCGAGGAGTGACCTGTGGGTTTATGGATGAATTACCCCACTTTTTAAACGTTTGATTAAAAAAAATATTTAGCGCTTCTCTCGGACACCCCAGGAGTCACCCATTTAAATATAATACGTCATTTCCATAACACCCTGTATAATACAATTCTGTGCATAATACATATTGGTTAATATTTTTTTTCAAGTCTAGCCCTTCCTTATTTATCTGGATAATTTAAAACACAAGCCAGTTTTAAAAATACAATTTAATATGCCATTAAATTAATATTGTACACCTGTATCAAAATTTTTATTTTTATTAAGTGATACGAATTATTGATAAGGATATAAAAAAATATCAAGGTGTAACTTAAATTATACAGTAGTAAAAACAAATAAGATAAAATTGGAACTTTCCTATTTTTTAAGGAAAAAGTGGACCCATAAAATTACTATAAAACTAACAAAACCCGTTCTATAAGTTTCTTAAAATCCCGAACAGAATCCGCATTATTATTGGAAAATAAAAAAAATAGAAGTTTAAACATAGGAACACAAATTTAACGCCTTTATCCGCTACATAACATGTCCAAGAAACTGGAGTTGTATAACGGTGAATCCTCTGGCTGTAGTGTACTAGTTTCAATCGTTTTCGTCACCGTTACTGATTCTATTTCTTGAGCAATTCTTGTTTCGACAATACTCTGCTTAACAGGTATAGTGTTTGTAGTTACTTCTGAATCTTCCGTTCCAGTAGTTTCAGTCAATATCTCCTGATGAGATAATGATTCAGATTGTGATTTATTTACTGTTTGGTCTGCTGGTACATTTATTTCCGATGAATTAATTGTTATATCCTGTGAAACCTGATCTACTTTATCGACAATTTTAGAAGAGACAACTTCCGAAATATCTGCTCGTGAGTCGTTAGCATTATTTGCAACAAAAGATACATTATTTTCTTCAACTTTGGATGGATGAACGATTGCCTTAAATTCAGACGTTTCGGTCAAAATTTCACTCGCATTTATAAAATTACTTGCGTTTAGCTTAGGCACTGGTGTGACTATAATTGTCTCATTTGATAAGTTTTCTTGTAAATGATCGGCAGAAGTATCCGTATTATTTTCGAGTTTAGACAATTCTACAATATCTACTATATCATCATTTTCAGATGAACGATATCCGGCAATATCAGTGGAGCTATCTATCTCGTCAGTTTTGTTCAAAACTTTATCCAAGTCGTCGATCAGTATAGAAGTTAAGGTTGTATTTTCGTTGTCCTGTAAATTATCAGATGACCGAAATCCGGTACTACCAGTGGAGCTATCTTGTTCGTCAGTTTTGTTCAAAACTGTGCCCAAATCGCCAATCAGTATTGAAGTTAAGGTTGTATTCTCATTGGCCTGTAAATTTTCCGATTCCGTTTTGTTAATAGAACTTTCACTTATCAAACTATCATTTTTTACAGAATCGTCATCAACTGTCCTCCCTTCAAGAGTGCCACTCTCATTGTTAGTTCCTTTTCGTTTGTCGCTATTACCTATTCTTGCCTGAATAAGTTCCGAAACTTCTTCATCTGATTTTTCACGTTCAATTTTAGCTTCTGAATCCTTTGTAGAATTTCCTTCAATTCGAGACGATGAGTCATCTAAATGTGTTGATTTAGACTCAAATATTTTTATAAGTTCGGGAATTGATGGAATATCTGATGGCACAAGGGGTCCTATTTCGTGATAACTTGCAACTTCTGGTACCTAAAAACACATATAGTTACATTTTCTATACAGGGTATAATAAATTATCCCTTAACCATTGGGATTTCGAGAATGGTGAGAGATACGAAGTCGGTGAATTGGGGCAAAGTTGCGTAATTATGAGCCCAATAAGATGCCGCAAAAAATCAAGGAAAAATGCTTTCAAAATATATGGAAAAATCTAAAATTTTGAGTTCGGTTTTTATTTTTTGCTGACTTCCAAAAATAAATCTCACTTTGTCATTGCTACTTTTTATTCTCCATAATTTAAAGCGACATTTCGTCTTTGGGTCACCTTCATCAACATTGACACGAGCCTGGATTTTTTTGTTGAAATTATGAAAGCTGAACTAAATCTGCGTTCAGCGGTAACAACATTCCCAAGTAACACAAAAGGCTTCAAATAGGCTGTGGCAACGTTATTCCAGCTAAATTTAGACCATTTTAGCTTTTACAGAAATCTGCCTAGACTCTCTTATGACGTCCTTAAAACGCTGTGACAGCCGAAATGGTACAATATTTTCCGGCTTTTAAATAGATTTTTTCAGTTATATGGCTGCAGCATTTTTTTAGATTAGGGCACGTCAATATTTAGATTACTATATAGATTTGGATGGTTGACGAAGCATAATGGCGGTATGGTATTAGTTATTTATAGGCGATATTATTTATGGGTGTTATTCGAACTTCTCGGACAACAAATTGAATGTGGGGAGGTAGTTTTATCGTTAAATATGGGTACGGTATCTCTTCTCCCTTTACTGGCTTCATTTATTTCTTATATTTTAGAAAATTCAATAAATTTTGTAATAATTTAAAATGATATATTTGAAATAAAAATGCATTAAAAATATTCCTGAACAAGTTTGTCTAATTAAAAGTTAGATGTGCAAAAATAAAAATTATCAATTTTCTTAAAATGGCCGATGTTCTCTTTTATTCTCCTGTCCCAATGTTGTACGAAATTAATGGCCCTCGACATTTGTGGTTAATTATCCAGTTATTTTGAAGGAATATTTACCACTTTTTGGCCTATAATTTACTACATTATTGTATGGTGTTGTTGGATTTCCATTTGTTAGCAGTAAAGTCAACTTTACAGCTAAATATTATGACCCAATGGCATTTTCCATAAAATAGCATTGCGTATGTGTTTTAATGAAGATGATCAATATAAGGAAGGAAACGTCGGAAAACCAATAAGTGTTGTATACCGCTGCACGTAGGTTTCGTTCATCTTTCATAATTTAAACAAAAATATTCATTGTGCGGAAGGTAAAAAAGAAGAACTACTTGTTATGTTTCACAGTTTTTATTTCAGTTGCCTGATACGCGTATTTCGACCTTTTCAGGGCATTATCAAAGGAGTTCTTTTTTACCTTCCGCACAATGGAAATTACGTTTCACCAAGAATGCAGCCCAGCTCAAATAAGTTATAAAAAATATTCAGGTGGTTGCATGCATATCAACGTTATTACGACCTTATAAGCAAGCAGACTTTTTTGTTCTTACAATTAATTGATTTTTTACTTACCGATTCTATGGAATAAGAAGATTTTGTAGGTAGTTTCTTCTCTTTCTTTAAGTTTTTGTTTCGGGAATCCAATATATTAAAACCTTTGATTAAAGCTGGATTTTTTGAGCCAAATTGAAAATCATCGATCTAAAATAATAGAAAGTATATTATTTTATCATTTTATACTTCTGGTTTTGTTAATATTATTTTGAAATAACCAAAATACCAATTCTTACTATACTTTTTTAGAAATTATGTGTGTCTAAATTATTATTTTGGTCCGGATTAATAAGAAAATTGTAATTAATACAGTATCTTATAGGAAATCGTACAATAAAAACTTGACGACAATAATTTTACTATAATTTTGTTAAGAGCACATATATTCGTTGTAAAATTTACAATATACAGGGTGATTCACGACGAGCGTGCATTAGAACTTTATGTAGAACTACTGAATATATGTTCCTGAAACTTTGGGGATTTTGGTTTATCGGTATGCTCTCTTTAACTAAAATATTGACATGTTTCTGTCATTTCCGGTTATACCGGAAGTAGCTACCAACTTTCGTTTTTTAAATACAACATGGTAATTTTTATTACATTTTTCGATTAAGCATTAAATACTAAGCACATTTTATAGAAAATGTTTTTGTCGGACTCTATTAGTTTTTGAGATATCTGGACTTTTTGTAATTATTTGGCAAATGCATGACGATGGGATAATCCATATAATTTTTTTACCTTAGCGATTGGACTAAAAATATTTTCTCACCGAATAGCCAGAAGATCATCAAGTCTCAAAAACATTTCAAATTCGGCATAAAATGTACAGGGTGGTCACAATTCAAGCCTCATTGTGAAAGAATTCAACCATTAAAAACTTTCTTATTTTAAATGGAACACCCTGTATATTGTTATTTAATTTGATGGCAAATTAGTTGTTCTTTATAAATAGTATTTACTGTCCTATACCTATATCAAAGCGTTTTCTCAAAAAATCCAATTTTATTCCGAAAATACTGTTTGTATACTCGAATACGAAACTCTTAAAAAAATTTTAGTCCAAGCGCTAAGGTAAAAAAATTATATGGATTAGTTCATCGCCATGCATTTGCCAAATAATTACAAAAACTCAAGATATCTGAAAAACTAATAGAGTCTGACAAAAATATTTTCTATAAAATGTGCTTAGTATTTAATGCTTAATCGAAAAATGTAATAAAAATTACCATGTTGTATTTAAAAAACTAATGTTGGCAGCTACTTCCGGTATAACCGGAAATGACAGAAACATGTCAATATTTTAGTTAAAGAGAGCATATCGATAAACCCAAATCCCCAAAGTTTCAGGAACATATATTCAGTAGTTCTCCATAAAGTTCTAATGCACGCTCGTCGTGAATCACCCTGTATTTTACTATCTATACTTGATTGTACTAAATTTATTAGAAATTCTTATTATACTTTTTTTGAAATTATGTTTGCAATAATATTTTTGTACGGGTTTGTTAAAACAAACTGATTTAGATCGAAAATATTACTATTCTCAATATTCTCACTTACCTTGGTAAATGCCAACTGTGATACAGGCTTTGCCTGTTCAATAGAAATACTTCCTTTTGATCGAACTGGTGAATAAGAAGGTATTATTGAATTGAAACCTAAAAATTATTTAGTCATTTAACGACATAATACGACAAGCAGAAGCTTATAATAATAGACTAAGATCAATCCAGTTTTGTATAGTAAATTAAGTTGTTTGTTTGTCGTCAGATTTATAAAGAAAATTGTATTTGGTTTTGGTACACGCGTATTATAGCACATAATACCAAATATTCGAAGTTGTATAAATTCTAAATCATATCAAGGGAAATTCTAAATGAATCCTTAGTTTTATCTATTGAAATACATTTAACAATGGTGAGTAATTTAATTCTAATTGATAATTTAATGATATGCTGGAATGTTTCAGGTGATTTATTTCTAGGACTACCAAAAAAATTTGGTTCCTGATCTTTGTTTTCAGCATACAAAATCCTAAAATTATCACTATAATAGTTGTGTTGTTCTTGTACAAGATGATTAGCATAAGTTGAATGAGTTTTATTATAGGATTTTGCATATTGAAACTAAATGTCAGGACTGAAATCTTTTAGATAGCCTATAAATAACTCGTTTAAAAAAATACAATTAGTTATAAATGGAATATTTAGATAAAATTAGTAAATATTAGAAATCCGAAGAAGCTACACGTCATAATATGAAATAAAGGCTTTTAAATAAAGTGAAACCTCTCCTCTATGTTTAAAATTGGAATATAATAATATACAAGGGTTTCCATTTAAAGAAATAATAGTATTTTACTTCTAAACTGAAAATCGACCTTATTTTTATATTTTTTTTTATGATCAAACACAAGCGCTATAGGAAAAATCCTTTAGGGCACTCTGGGAGTGGTGCGTGAGCGTGACAAAATACATACTACTAATTTAAACAATTTTGTATCTTTAATAGTAGCAAAGTTACGAGTTACCGTGTGTACAAATAAATATACTTACTTGGTATTTGTTTGAGTTCTAATGGTGCTACAAAAGATGAATCAAAATTTAATATAGGATCGAAGCCAGAACTTTTAGCGCTAATTATTCCGGATCCAATACTATGACTTGGTATTTCTTGTCCAAAATTTATACTTGGATAGTTGTTTTGAAACTCAAAGTTAGATATGGACCCAGCTGGATAGGAATCCAACTTATAGGGACCTACGCGAATTGCATTTTCTAATTCTAAAAATTAAATAAGTAAATCTATTACACATATAATGATATTTTTGTACATATTTGTCGAACCAAAATATACTTATGCCGAACAATTACTTCGGGTGCATATACTTGCAATATCCACTGCATTTGTTATTTCAACAATAAACAAGAATCTTTTCGATTTTGGATGGTAAAACTAAACCCAAGAGGACTCGGTACATCTTTAAAAGGACAATTATCCTCAAGGGTGTATTAATCGATTAAGGAAAAAATATTGTGAATACAAATTTTTAGAAATTAATCAAAGAATATTGGAAAGTCCTTTTTCTCATATATGTATATGTCGGCGTCAATTAGTGAAATCCGTCATTCCCTGAAATGCCCAGTTATTTCACGTATTGCCGGCAAATATACGTTTGGTAAACCGTTTGCCTAAGAGTATCAGGCATTTCCTGTAATGACGGAATTCTTTCAATCAAACGCTGTACTTAACTAAATGATTTAAGTTACCCTGTTTGCCGGTTTTAGTCGATTATTGTAATTAGGACAGTGTTGCCAGTAGTGCATGAGAGGTATTTACATTAAAAGGTTTGTAAAAAACTGATCGTATCTTTCAAAATAAAGTATGTTTAGTCTTAAGCAAAATAATATTTTTGCAGTTTTTACCCATCCTGTATAAAAAAATTGAAGTTTCTTATGATGAATTGTATTTTCTAGACAAGCAAAAACGTTTATTAAGAGTGACTTTTTTTCGTATCAAGTTTTAGTCCATTTGTCCTCTTGAAAACCCCATCCGTGGACATACTGTATATCAAGAGCAGTATCACAGATATTAATAAAAAAGGAGATTTTTGAAACACCCTGTATCTCAAAAGTTTAGACGTTTATGTTCATATGAAGTTTTTTCTGAACATGGAGCCAAAAATAACCTCCTTAAATAACGTGTTATTAAGAAACACCCTGTATGCCTGTATGGAAAAAAATTATTATTGCAACGATGCTGATTTATTTCAATAATTGAAACATAGAAAGTCAACACAACAAAAAAATATTTAGATTATTTAATTACCATACCTACTGCATAATTTTCAAACATCATTATTTCGGAAACCGGTATTTCCAGAGATATGGTTGATTATACAAAGAGTTTAACTTCCATTTAAAAAAATCTTAGATGACGTCATATCTCCCACCTAATACACCCTATATGTAAAGATTTTACTGTAAAACATGCGTAACTAAAAATACTAATTGACGTGTCCTAGCGTTTAAACAAAAAACAAATCCCTGAATTTTAAATCAATTTGTGCAGGACTTTATGGACGCACTGTATGCACCAAACATCCATAACCTTGACCGAATTAGGAACCCATGATCTTTTTGATTGCACCAGATCCCAGAGCCACTTGAACACCTTGACCGATCAACTTACCTGCTTTATTTGCTGATGAAACTGACGGTATCACGAAGGCTTGTGGTATATTTGCTCGTATAACTATTGGTTCAAATGTTTTATGTTCGCGACCATCCAGAACGACGTTATCCAAGCTACGTTTCGAACCTTGGCTGGTGTGTGATTTCAGTTCTTTTAACGGACTAATCGTAATGTCCCTTCCATAGGTCAGCGTTAAACATACAAAGAACTAGAACAGATATGGGTTATTATTTTATTTTAAGCGAACAAAATATACATGAAAAAATATGATTCAATATAAACCCTTGAAAGTTATGAGATTTCATTTTTATGTTAAAAATATTTAAAATTATTTTATTTAAATAAAAATAACTTTCTCACAGTCCTCAGTTTCCAGATTTGTCCCACTGGTCCACTTACCTATAAAGGGCCAGGAAAAAGGGATAACTTAACGTCATTTGGCCATCACGTTGGCATTTTGATATAATATGTAAATTAATCATTTACATCAACTGACCCACACCTCCCGTGGTCCTAATAACTAAATTTTTTTTCGTAGTTTCGGTTGTACGAAAACATTTTTGAATTTTGTTCCATATTATTTTAAAAATTTCAAGAACAAACGCGTTTTCATACAATTATAATGTTATTACAAGTTATTAATACTTAAGCTTAAAATATCGTTCCTGTTTTTTAGAAAAGCCATATTGTTGGTATTTTTTTATTTAATTTAATTTCTGACATAATATTCATTATTTGTGCGTAGTTAATCCATATTGATAAATGTTTATTTGAAATAATTTCTGTATTTTAAATATGATAAAAATATATATGTCGGCGTCAATTAGTCAAATCCGTCATTCCCAGAAATGCCTAGTCATTTCACGTATTGCCGGCAAATAGTGTAACTCTCGTTTGGCACACCGTTTGCCTAAAAGTAACAGGCATTCCCTGTAATGACGGAATTCTTTCAGTCAAACGCTGTACTTAAATAAATGATTTAAGTTACCCTGTTTGTCGGTTTTAGTATGGTAGCGCTGTAATTGTTGTTAACATCTGTTTAGTGATTTTTTTTTTGAAAATGAAATGTCGAAGCATTCAGAATTATTTTATAAGAAGTTAGATGACTATTACTTCAATCAAAGTAAGAAAAAACCTTGAAATATTACGGAATTGACGGAGGTAAGAAAATTCTTTAGGATTTCAAACATAAGCTCAAAACACTGTCCTAATTACAATGATTAACTAATACGTTCAAACAGGGTAACTTAAATCATTTAGTTAAGTACGGCGTTTGACTGAAAGAATTCCGTCATTACAGGGAATGCCTGATACTCTTAGGCAAACGGTGTAGCAAACGTAGAGTTACACTATTTGCCTGCAATACGTGAAATGACTAGGCATTTCTGGGAATGACGGATTTCACTAATTGACGCCGACATATACATACATTTACAGATGTTGTTTGTTTGAGGGTTTGTTCAAACAAAACACAACAAAGCAATCGTAATTCTGAAAACTTGAAAATAATTATAAATCCTTTGAGGTGTGGTTAAGCTATAAACGGCTGTATTTAATTAATTTATCTGGCACAATTATAGACATCTAACGAAATTATTATTATACAATAAGTTTTATAAGTTTCCCAGTTAGATTCACAAAGAAAAGCTGGTGCAAATAGATAACTGGAGACACCGTGATACAACTAAGTTTTGTATTGCAAAGAAAAGTCGATTCGCCAATGGTTAAAATTAATTTGTATATGGAAAAATCGATTTAAACGTGTAAAATTCCTCAGCGAGTTATTTAAGGTTTTGTCCTAAGAGAGGGCAACATTATTTAACTTTTATATCTGTATATAGAGTGTCCGCTAATTAATGGGATATGGAAAAACCACATACTCCTTACGTAAAAATATTAATATTTAATTATACTTACCTATATCCGAAAGTTGATATTAACTGTGATATAAGGTGTTAAAGTTAAAACTTCATTTTTGTTTTTCTCTAATAACCTTGCAGGAAACCAACGTCGTTTTACGAAATTTGGCAATTAAGGTTTTTTAGGATGAGAAACTGATTTTTTGGTGAAATCTTAATGTATAATGTAGAGGGCGCTGTCTGCGACATTTTTTGCACATTTATTAGGTCATAACATTTTTGTGCCTCAGTGTATTTAAGTTTTTAATGAAAATAATATTTTTCTCATATTTATTACGTAAAAAAGGTATACTTTATATAAAGGTTTATAAGTTCAAGTCGGCCAGAGTTACCGTTTCGAAGATATTTGCATTAAATTGTTTAGTGCACCCTGTCCAATTATTATTAATTTGCAAACAAAATTTTTTTTCTTAAAGTAACCTATGAGAAAACAAATAAAATTTAGAGATGCAGTTGCTATGGAACAGAAAATGTTTAATTTTTGAGTTTATCGTAACTTTTTGTTTTCATTGGTGTTGGTTTCTTTCGACACGATTTTTTCTAGTGTCAAAGTTATTTTAATTAAAGTAAGTTAAAGAACAATCCAATTGTTGTATTTATTAATCCCAATTACCATTACTAGAACATTAATTATCATGTAAAAGTGAATTGGCAAAAAGTATCAAAATATTATTTGCTTGCTGAGCTAACGCACTAAACAGTTTAAATGCAAATATCTCCGAAACGGAACTCTGGGCGACCTCAACTTAGTGTACCTTTTTTACGTAATAAATATGAGAAAAGTATTATTTTCATTAAAAACTTAAATACACTAAGGCATAAAAAAGTTATGACCTAATAAATGTGCAAAAATGCCGCAGGCAGCGCCCCCTATACATTGTACATTAATATTTCACCAAAAAATCAGTTTCTCATCCTAAAAAAACCACAATTGCCAAATTTTGTAAAAAACCGTTGGGTTCTGTCGAAGTTATTAGAGAAAAGCAAAAATGAAGTTTTAATTTTTAACACCCTGTATCTCAGTTAATATCAACTTTCGGATATAGGTAAGTATAATTAAATCCTAATATTTTTACGTAAGGAGTCTGTGGTTTTTTCATGTCTTCCATGTCCCATTATTTATGTATAATAAAGTTATTTTACTGTTGAAATATATGAAAAGTTGATAAACGGACTACTCACGTTAAAAATTACCATTATTTCTGACTCAAAGTATAAAAAAAGAATTAGGATTTATCTCTATACAGGGTGTTCAGATAATACATCAGGATACTTGCAAGACGTTAAAAATAAGAAAAAAAAATTGAAGTTGGACAAGCTATAACTCGAAAAGTGTTGAGCGTTCGATTTCTTGTTATGCTACTACCTACCTTTATTTTAACATGTAGAATTACCTCTCTAAGTATCCTGATGCATATCCAAACACCCTGTATACTAAACCAGAAGGCAATTTTAAACTCGTTTTCTATATTATTGTATAAACGTCATCAATTTTATTTATAATAAACGATATAAAATCTGGTTTCCTTTTCCTTAAGAAAACAACTTTGTTCAGGTGTAGAGGTAAAGTGGATCTTATTTCAGAGATTGATTATAAATGTGATGTAATGTATTCATAAAAATTTTCAATTAGGCTTCATAATTATGCGAAATATATTTTTTAAATTGTACACTTTTAATTTAAGATACAAGAAACATCTGTTTGTGAAATCACACGCTCAAAAAGTTACTGTTATTCTAGGCTTTTTGGAAATTTCTCATTTAATAGCGGTTTTAAAATAAAAGCCCTTCAAGTCAGTGAAGTTAGTGTTAGTATTCTATTTTAAAAAATTTGGTACTAACCACTAAAACTTCTTTCTCATAACAGAACCCCTCATATTCTGTAGTACTTAGCCAAATAATAATAATAATAATAATAGTAATGTGCAGTATAGTACCTACTTACTATATAATATTTCATTTTGATGTTGATGAAAACGAACTAAACAAAAAACTAATATTGAAATCATACATTTCTTTGTATATACGAATAATCGAAGGATGTTTGGCTTATAAAATGACGTTACATTTTATTGGTTCAAAATGTTAATCGCTTGAATATATTTTCCAATTATGCATTGAAATCAACTGTTATTAAGGCTATGAAGTTTATATTAGTTTTAATAGGATAATTATGGTGTTTTTGGCATTTTTATATGGGTTTAATTAAGGATTTTGGAATTAGGCTGGAGTTGCCCGTAACATCACAATTTTTGGTTCCAGTAAATTTCACTGAAATATTACACAATAGTACATTACGTATCAAGGGCCGAAAAGCCTCCGACGGCCCGAGATATGTACCGTATTTTTTTTTAAAAGTGCTCCGAAGCTTTGATGCCAAATAAATAAAGAAATTCTTCAGACAGTTTTCCTGTCTACATGACATGAAAAAACTCGCGCATGGAGAATGTAAATATCTATTTATAATTTTTGACAAATAGGGTCGGTGGCCTAGTGGTATAGCGGACGCCTTGTGATTTGAGAGTCGCGGGTTGAAATCCCGCACTCGGCATCTCTGGTTTTATTTATTTTTTTACAAGTGCCCGAGTCTTTGAGGCCATATAAATAAAGAAATTCTTCAGATATTTTTCTAAAACATCTTTGAAAAATTAACTGCCGATTTTATTTATATATAATCCGCTATTTATTATCGCTTGTAGTATGGCTCGGTGGTTAGAGTGTCCGCCTGGCGATCTGAGGGTCGCGGGTTCAAATCCCGAGAACATGCATGAAAAGAGGCACTTTCGGGGCACATGTAAAAAAATATATTCGTACTGTAAATGGGGCATACCGAGTGTTTCAGAAGGAACGCTCACCTCTATAACTTTTTTATTGTTTAAATTACAGAAATACAATTAACTGGGTTTTTGCTGTATCACCTATGAGAGTTTCGTGGGTTTGAAATCAAATTTAATATAATAGCTTAGGATTGGCTTACTGCCATGCATTCAAACTCGGCCTCTCCAATACGTTATAATGCTGTTTTTCTATAAAGTCTACAGGTGAATCAATATCCAGCCACCTCAAAAGATTTTTTAAATGTCCTCTTTCTTTATGATAATGCGCAAGTTTAAAGCAGCCAAAACCAAACCCATCCTCCCCGAGTAAAACTTTCTTTAGCTGGCTTACCCTCCGTATAGTACGGATTTAGTTTGGTTGAACTTGGAATAAGGTTGATGCAGCATTGATGGGACAAGTTTCTTGAAAATCAAATAAAAAAAATCTCAAGTTTTTTTGCTGGGTTGGTTCGTGGGAGAAAATTACAGTGTTCCTGCATCTTACTAAAATAAAATTCTTAAATTTAGTGCATTGGTTTTGGTAATTCTATTTTATTTAATTATTAACATTTCCTTCGTATTTTTCTGGAAACGAACACGCTTCGGGTATCAAAACCCGCGGAGTCCCAATTAAAAACTATGTAAATGTAGTCGGTCTCCAAAAATTAAAACTTGTAATTGGGCACGTTTCCACGTTTAAGGGAATCTTTCTTTATGCAAAAAAATAATTCTTTTTTAAGATCCAGCTAAAGCAGTTCAAAATTTTAATGTAAATACAAATTCCCAGTGTCGCAGTATTATTTTAACAAATTAATGAGGTGGCAGGTTCAAATACATAATTAAGAGACAAACGAACCATTTTCTATTCAACTTTATTTATTTGACAACTATAACAACAATTTTTTAATATTACTTTAACTTTTTTATAATAAAAAATTATGGCACATGATTTCTTTAAGTGAGTTAAGCGTATAAATAAACGAGTGATGTACATCTCTACCAAGAAGAGGAGTATGACTTCGAATTACTTGGAACATATGAATTCAAGAGACCAGTGTCATAATCACTATCGTAGTTTGATGCGTATTCAGATGATCCAGAGCCGTATCCGTATTCAGATCCAGAACCTGTTCCATAATTAGATCCATAATCAGATCCGTAACTGGATTTATAAGATCTAGATGAACCGAGTCCACTATTGTAAGATTTATATATGTATACCGGAGTTATAACCTGAAAGAGACAAACAGTATTTTAATGACCTTTCGTAAAATCAATGGCATTTATTTGCTATAATTTTTAAATTATTAGGTGACTTTGCGCTTGTGAACAATTGAACTTTTGTTAATTAATGCTGTTCGATTAAAAAAAAATAACTTTTTGATTTCGTGGAAATTTGATATACAGGGTATTCCTTAATGACGTGCTAGTATTTCAGGGTGTGATTCCTGGTGCGCCACTGACATTTTTCCATGCGGATATTTTTTCTGATTAGTCACACGCACCGTTCTTGATTAAAACCATTAGATTAATATTGAAACTCATGATTATTAACATTGATAAAATAATTAACGATAAAGTTTTATAAAAATTGTTGGATTGGGCAATTCCATGCGAAGACGGGCGGAAGCATGCCTTTTAAGTGAAGGCCATTTCCATTTATCGTTAATTATTTTATCAATGTTACTAATAGTGAGTGTCAATATGAATCTAGTGGTTTTAATCAAGTCTGAACTCAAGAGATCGTTTTCATGTAGATTCACCAGGATAATCAGAAAAAATATCCACATGGAATAATGTCAGTTGCTTTTCTGTAAAAAATATCAGAGTACATGTTTGCAGGAACGCCACTGGTGGAACAATTGAATAACTTTTCTAACTAAAATTTGTGGTTCTACACATACCAAAATTGAAAATAATATCTAAAGTACTTTCGGAGATATTAAAAAATAACCATTGAAAAAATAAAAATTCAACACCCTGTAGCAAAAAATTTAAGCCGTTGCGGACATCTGTTCATATGAACTTTTCTTTATAAAATGACCTAAGGAATCACACCCTTAAATATTAGCACGTCATTAAGGAGCACCCTGTATATAGATAGATATTTCCGTTCATTAGGAAACTGTCAATTTTCTTTACTTGTAGAACAATCTACTATGTACTTACAGGAACTTTGACATAAACAGGTACAGCATAAGGTTTTGGTACTTCTACGGGGTAAGGTTGTTTAACGGACACTTGTTTTTCAACTGTTACTGGGTAGGGTTGTGGGACTGGAACTTGTTTGGTTATCGTTCTGATTTCGTGACTGTGAGTATGGGTATTTGTTGCGCCATAATTGTTGTAATCTGAACCGTAATTGGAACTCCTACCATAACCGGTACCAGATCTAGACCCGTACCCGTATCCATTGCCGTATGTACTTCCATAATTTTTTGAACCTGTTAGATTTTAATAATTAAATATATTATTTTAGGATGTTGTGGAAATGACTTTTAGATTTAAACCGGCAGATCGTGAGATGAAAACAAATTGAAGGAAAATAAACGTCGGGGTTTGAATTGATAAGCCCGATAAACCATCTTATGTTAAATTCCCAAACCATCAATGTGGTAGGTCAGTTATGCTTTCAAAAGACGTCAGAAATACAGATTTATTGGTTTCAATAGTCGTCGTTATTAAAATTTTCAATATTACGATTTTCTTTCTACAGACTAATACAAGATTAAAATTCTATTTTGTTTTGAAAGTGGCACTACAAGATAGCGCACTTAAACTAAACTATAACGAATATAGCGAAACGTGAATAATATTCGTTTAGATAAAATCGCTTTGCCTTCAGGTCAGTGGCGACTCGTGACCTATGATAGAGGGGGTTGACAAGTATGGTCAAATTATGTTTAAAATTTTATTTTTGTGTAACGACCAAACAATTACTTTCTTGGCGTTTTAAATGTAGAAAGAAAAGAAGTAATAAGAAAATACGTTAGGTAAAACATATTTTTATCTATTTTTTAATTTTATACAAGGAAATACAACTTTTGGAAAATAAGAAAGGTTTTCTTAGTGTGTATAGTGTTTAAACGTAAAGTCCATTCTTCGGTTCTTAATTGTAGAAAATTGATCAATAACAGCCTCATTTAAGTTTGGAATACCCTCTATAAATTTTTTTTCATATATTTAATTTTTAAACTTTCTAATAAAGTAGATTTACCCTTTGTGGTCTGCGTTCTTCACTTCAATTTTTTGCTTCAAACTCAAAGAGCTAAAGTTATTTTTTAAGTAGTCCACCGTCAAACTATTGATTGTAACTTACTAAATATATAATATTTAAATATTAATACATAGGCCCGCTATCCCCCGCTGTCTCCCGCCATCTGCTACTACATAGAAACTTCATTATGCCCCGCCTACTTAATCGCACATGCGAGCAACTCTCGTCATATTCGTTATTAACCTCGACCGAGGCACGGTTGCCGGATCGAGAGCCTCTAATATACAGTTTGGTTGACGGTACGATAAAATATTAGGGAGAATCAGACTTTATACGATAATTGACGGTACGATAAAATATTAGGGAGGGTCAGACATTATACGATAAATAATATTCAATGAATATAAATTAATATTTTTTTATTCGTTTTGGGGGTGCACGTGCGCATATGCTCCTGTGGAAGAACCGCCACTGCTTGAGGTGGCCTTAAATTCTTCGTTTACCCGGAATTTCTTGTCAAATTAAAGCGACGTCTGAGAAACCACGGCAATAGTTGGTAACAATCTTAATAATCAGCACGAGAATTTACTAAAGCATTGTCTCTTCAAAGTGTTACGCATCTTAACTACATGCCTTTTACACCATATTCCCTTATGCCAGCATCTTTTACCGAGGATGTTATACGCTTATTGTTCGTTGTTAAATGTCAATTAATTAAATTACCTTCCCAACGTCTTACTAAACCGTAACTATATTTCCTTGTATAATTTTGAAGAGAATAACCCAAATTTACGAGCTTTTTTCTTATGCCCTGTACCGATTTCGCCAACTACAAATGAATATTGTATTTAAAATGAAAAATAAGAATACTCTGGAGCGACTTCTTAAAATCAATTTTGTTCCTGATTTGTACAAAGACCATTTATTTTATAACTTTCAATAAAAAAAGGCTTATTTTGTCGCAGATTGATCGGTCGTATTTGTCATGAAAAAAACATTAGGGACATTAGAATATTCAAACATGGCTTTTTTGGCCTTCCAATTTGTTGAGCCATTATAATAAGCATCAGATAATAATTCATCAAATACAAAATGGACATGATAACTTAATCGATTCGCGACGTAAGTGATTGAGTGTCATTTTTAAATGGTTTTATTCCAATATACAAACAATCTGAGTTAGTTAATGTGATGCCATTAATAAAATGAACAAACGAGGGATGAAAACCGCCAATACATGTCTATTAAGTACGTGTTAGCCAGTGTATGGATGAGGTACAATAGAAAAAAAATACAATTTTTTTAAAACTAGGATACCCTGAAGTTTATGTCATTTTAAAATTATACGTATCCAACCTTGTATCGATCTAATATTTTTTCAAAATGTTTTGATAGAACGAAGGTATTGTGTTTTGTCGCATTAATCCGCTATCATGTATAGTGTTGCCAGACGCCGAATGGAGAATTATCGTTTCAGCTGTTGAAAATTATCGTACATTATCGTACAATCATTGATTTTGCTATTATTATGGTTACTACGGAAATAATATCTAAAAAAAAATAGGTAATACACTGTGACCCATGCCTAACTTACAATATCTGTATCCAAAAAAAATGTATGTAGTTATTTTTCATTATATCTACAAATATAGATTCTCCATTAAAATCCAAAATTATCGTACAAAACGCCAATATCGTACATGCACTATCGTACAGGGTGTGCCATTTTCGACACTTTTATAGGGTATCTCCGTAATTGTTAGTGCTATCAAAAAAGTAATGTAGGTGTCATGTGCTCTTTTTGGGTCAAACTGATAAAATCAAAATTTGAATATTTTCGCTCGCTTAAGAGATACTGGGGAAAATAAAAAAATTCACAATATCAAAGTTACCCTATATTTTCTTAGTTAACAGAGATACAGAAAAATACTTTATAAAGAAGTTTATTTATAATGATTGTTGAATAATCTGCCGTTTTCAGAATAAGTATACTGGGTCAGGTAAGAAAGTTATCGGACCTAACCTCATTTTTTTAAATGAAACATCCTGTATATTTTAATCGAAAAAGATACTATTTTAAATTCTCCTTTCAAATACATAACATACCACGGATGATATTGGTTTCCTAGGCAACTATGTTGACATTTTAGTTGTTATTAACATAACGTCAATTTCATTTTTACATATTCATTTGTGAAAAAGACTTATCAACATTTTGTAAAATTTGATATGATATCTATCATCCCTGGTGTGTTATATATTTGAAAGGAGAATTTAAAATAGTATCTTTTTAGATTAAAATATACAAGGTGTTCCATTTAAGAAAATGAGGTTAGGTCCGATTTATTTTCTTACCTGACCCCGTATACTCATTCTGAAAACGGCACATTATTCAACAATCAATATGAAGAAACTTCTGTATAAAACATTTTTCTCTATCTCTTTTAACTAAGAAAATATAGGGTAATTTTGAAATTTAGGAAATTACTTTTTTGATAGCACTAACAATTCCGGAGATACCCTATAAAAGTGTCGAAAATGGCACACCCTGTACATTGTACATAAGGGAGAATTATTGTATAAAAACGATAATTATCGTATATCTGGTAACATTGAATTCTGTATAAATATACGATTATAATATGTTCCTTACCTCCTTCTCCAGAGTATAAGCCAGTTGCATAAGTAGTGTATCCATTGTCTATGTAAGTGGTTCCTAAATCAATGTATCCTGCGTGACGCTTTGCAGTAACTTTTGCATCTTTAGCTGCAGCGACATACTGTTCTCCTATATTGGCAGCATTTACTGCAGCAAATGCCAGAAAAGCTACGCACTGTAAATTAAATTAAATAGTGCCATTTTGCTATTATCTACACGCAAAGAAAAATTAAACTAACCATAATTTATGGCTCTATAAAGGGTGTTCCTTAATCACCTGCTAATATTTCTGGGTGTGATTCCTTAGGTCATTTTATAAGGAAAAGTTGATATGAACATATGTCCGCAACGGTTTAAATTTTTTACTACAGGATGTTTAATTTTTATTTTTTAAATACCTATTTATTTTTTAATATCTTCGAAAGTACTTCGGATATTATTTTCAATTTTGGCATGTGTTAATAGGTTATAGAACCACACATTTTAGTTATAAAAGTTATTCAATTGTTGATTTTTTTACAAAAAAGATGGTATGCCACTGACATTTTCCATGTGGATATATTTTTTGATTTGTCTGGTCAAATCTACATGAAAACGGTCTCTTGAGTTTTTCTCGATTAAAACCACTAAATTCATATTGAAACTCATTATTATTAACATTGATAAAATAATGAATGATAAATTTTGTTTTATAAAAAATGCTGGAAAAGGCCGCCTTCGCATCGAATTGCCCACTGGTTTAAATATTCAAATTTTTATAAAACAAAATTTATCATTAATTATTTTATCAATGTTAATAATAATGAGCTTCAATATGAATTTAGTGGCTTTAATCAAGAACGCTGACGAGAAAAACTCAAGAGACCATTCTCATGTAGAATTTATCATGCAAATCAAAAAATATATCCACATGGAAAAATGTCAATGTTTTGTAAAAAATATTAAGGGTTATGTTTGCAGGGACGCTACTGGTGGAACAATTGAATAACTTTTCTAACTAAAACTTGTGGTTCTATATCCTATTAACACATACCAAAATTGAAAATAATATCTAAAGTACTTTCGGAGATATTAAAGAATAACCATTTAAAAATAAAAATTCAACACCCTGTAGCAAAGAATTTAAGCCGTTGCGGACATATGTTCATATGAACTTTTCTTTATAAAATGACCTAAAGAATAACACGCTGAAATATTAGCACGTCATTAAGGAACACCCTGTATGTGACTGGAATAACTTTAATTTAGAACTGCCATAAATTATAGCAAAATTCTAACCTACATTTTTAAACCATTTATATGAAAAGTTTTTGTAAAATTTACTAAAATTTTGTCAAATTTGCTAAAATCTTCTGTAAAGTTTACTACAATCTTTTGTAAAAATGGTATTCCCAATCGGTCACCCATCCAAATATTAACCGTGCCCAACGTCGCTGCTTGACTTCATCGATCGATGGTATGTTCGATGTTAAGTTTTCCTCCTATTAGTTCTCATTCCTTAATAGCGTCCCTTCCCACAGTAACCCGCAGTATATTTCAATGGTAAAAAGAAGTAATAGTAAAATATATAAAATTCTACGAGATGTAGATAAAAGTTTTATCCAACAAGAAATTATTTAAATGATTATTGCCTAAGAAACCTAAAAGTATTCTTAAATTTCTGTATTATTGATTATAATTAAATTTTAAAAAAAGTTATACCCAAACTTTAGAGTATAATAAAATTATTAATTATCAGATTGCCTTTTAAATAAATGAGAATGCCAGAAACCAAAAGGTTCAAGCCGGAAACATCATAAATCTGAGATATATTAATTGTGAATAAATTTTACCAAACAGCAAATAAATGTTGATGAAGTTTGGATCTGATCAAGGATGTAAATTACCTTGTTTTAAAATGTTTTGAATCACATGAAAGGCGACTAAAATCGAAGTAAATCCTAGAAAAGGGAATAAGTTTCGAAATCGGAATAAAATTAAGATAAGATTTCTTACAGGCAAATATATTCGACTATAGGTTTTATTTGTTTTTAAATTAATTTGTACAAATGGTCATTTGGATCCATTGATTTCTGATCCTCTGAAATATATGTAAACTGTATATTTTTTAATTTTCGTTCAGCTGATGAAATTAGGGATGATATTTTAATACTCATCTATTTAACTGATATATAAAATGGTCATATGACCTTATTAATTCGATTCAAATAAAATCCTTTGAGAATCTAACTTAATAAAGCCATATACCGAACAAGTGCATCTTATTTAATGCATGAAAATGTTACTAACATTGACCAAATCTATCCATTTCTATTCTTTTTTCTATTAAAAAAGAATTGTTTTTATGATTCTCAAAAATATTTCTAAATACTGGGTCCCCAGTTAGTAGCCACCTGTAATTTCAAACATATTTAGATTATCTGTACCATAGTAAATAAAAGAAATAATAATAAAAAATATTAGGGAATAACTTACCATAAAAAATTTCATTTTTGTGTCTAAACTTTTCGCCAACTAAACACTAAAAATTCCAAACTTATGATTATATACCAGAATCTTTAATTATTTCTGAAGGACATCCTTATCCTGCCATACTGGTTCCTTTCTGGTGATTTTCATTCAATTAAAGGAAATTGTTACCAAAAATAAGTCTCTTACATTATCAGTATTTTTTCTATTATCGCTTGGAAAATAATTGTATACCAGTCAGTGTTGCCTCTATGTATAATCAAACATTTAAAAAATGTCTCATTAGTCAACTATAACCTACAGGGTGTCCCGTAACTAATGGGCCATAGAGCAACTGAAGATACTAAATATCAAACAGATTAAGTCATATAACTTTTTCCAAATGTTTTTCGTTTATTTTCGAAATGAGCCATAATTTGAAAACGGTTCAATATATCGGATTGAAAGTTGGCGGTATGATGTCTTTATGAGTAAGGAATGAGAATTTGTAGATATTTTTAAATCTTACATTAGTAGGGGCTAGTTGCATACACTGGGGTTAATAAATCTATGATTTTTTTCCTACATGTTATTAATTATTTTTATTACAAGATTATCAAAGAAAGGCAATTTCTAAACTAAAGAGGTATGCTGAATCTTCATATCTCTAACCGTTTTCGAGATATTTCCATTTAAACATCACAGTGAATTTAAAAAATCAAAGTAAAAATGGACCCCCCCCCCCTTGTTTTCGAGGATGCTGAACACGATGCCGGCGTCAGAAATTCTCTTTGGGGTTGCGTAACCACTCAAAACGGCCAAAAACCACCCTCTAGAGTGGTTAAACGCGCTTCAAGAGGTTTCCCTGCAGAGAAACACACTTTCCCCCGTTTTCGAGGATGCTGAGCACGGTGGTGGTGTTGGATATCGCGTCCGACCCCTTCTAACCCCTCCACCGGCTAATACTCGCCCCTGAAAGGGGTGAATTTTTTGTTTCAAGTATCAGCGGCAAATATATAGTCCCCCCCCCCCCCCCCACCCCGTTATCGAGGATGCTGAGCACGGGTTTGTTGGTTTGGTGGTGTTGGATATCGCGTCCGACCCCTTCCAACCCCTCCACCGACCAATACTCGCCCCCGAAAAGGGTGAATTTTTTTTCAAGTATAAGCGGCAGTCGGTATGATCGTTGGGAATTACAGAGATTGCCGGGGCTTCGAAAATTTTATCCGCCACCACGCTCAGAATCTTTGAAATCAGGGATAAATATGTTTCCCCGCTAATATTAAAAAAAAATAAAAAAAATCACCCCTTGCGAGGGCGAGTATTGGAGAGGTCGGATGCGATACCCAACATCACCGCCGTGCTCAGCATCCTCGAAAACGGGGGGAATATATATTTTCCGCTGATACTTGAAAAAATTAAATCACCCGTTTCAGGGGCGAGTATGGGCCTGTGGAGGGTTTGGAAGGGGTCGGGCGCGATATCCAACACCACCGCCGTGCCGTGCTCAGCATCCTCGAAAACGGGGAGAAAGTGTATTTCTGCAGGGAAACCTCTTGAAGCGCGTTTAACCCCTCTGGGTGGTGGTTTTAGCCGTTTTGAAGGGTTACGCAACCCCAAAGAGAAATTCTGATGCCGCTATCGTGTTCAGCATCCTCGAACACGAGGGGAGGGTCTTATTCCGCCTGAAAATATTTAGATTTTTCGGGTTTTTTTCCAACTCACACACGCCACTATTATACCGCCAACTTTCAATTCGATACATGGAACCGTTTTCAAATGAATTTTCGAAAACGAGCAACATTTCGAAAATACTTGACTTAATCGGTTTAGTTTGATGTTTAGTGTATCCAGTTGCTTTATGGCCCATAAGTTACGGGACACCCTGTATATACCCAGATTTTATTAAACGACTCTAAGGTCCGCAAAAGATCGGAAATTCCGGCTTTGCCTTTTAAAAAATGAGTATTCTAATTTTATTACTTTTATTTATATTATATTAAAATACTAATGTTCAACAATTCTTTTTTAAATTGATAATTTATTGTTTTTTTATGTTAAATGTAATTAATTAAAAGGTACATTATGGATTTTAGTTTTTATTGCTATTGCTATTGGTCGTCAGATAATTCATTGCAAAGTTGTTTCAGTTTTTCGTCCGTGTTTCAGCTCTATACATCACAAAGGTCGCATTACATAAAACGTTAAATTTTAAAACGAATATAAAATTTAGTAAATATTTTAAAACAATTTTTAAAACTATTCTTTAATTGACTCGTTTAGAACTAAACCGTGCGACTTTTTAATCCAAAATCCTGCTGTAATTCGAAAAAAAATATTTTTTGTTTGTTCATAAAAAGATGGTTTTGCTTCAGCTAAAATTTCTTTATCCCCACTCCTTTATCTTACTGACCAGGATTTGGGCGTTATTTTTGATTATAAGCTGCTCTTTGACGAGCATGTCGAATCTGTCGTCAATGCCGCTTCTAAAATGTTGGGTTATGTCATACGTAAATGTAAACCTTTTTATAATACTAAGCCAATAATTTGCCTGTTCAATTCCTTGGTTTTAAGTAAACTAAACTTTGCCAGTCTTGTTTGGAGTCCCAAACAGAAAAGCTATGTTAATAGGTTGGAGAATGTTCAAAATAAATTTATCAAGTACCTTTCGATGAAGCAAAAGTTTCACATGCCTGACGGCGATATCTCTTTGGCACGAAAGTATTTTCGTATAGCTTCTCTGTCTGATCGAAGAAGATCTACTGATATACTATTTTTATATAAACTTCTGAATAACTTAGTACAAAGTCCTAACAAAGGTCCATATCAATGTCCCCCAGAGGTCTCTAAGGATGAACGAATTATTTCTCTTGCTATTTAGGCACACTTATGCGGCTCAAAACTCACCATTGTGTAGGATTATAAGAAATAGTAATGCGTTTGTTAATATAGATTTCTTTCCAATGTCTCTACGCAGAGTGAAGAGCATCTTAAAAAATGTGTAAATAATATATTTTGAATATTTGTTTTATAGCCTTACTTCACTCTGTCATGTGCACAATGCTGAATATTCTAAGAATGTATTTATGTTGCTTTGTCTTCATATTTTGATTGTTTTGTTGTATATTTGGGATTTTTTATGTATTTCAATTTTGTTTATATAATTTGTATGAACATCGTGTGGATACTCTTTTGGGTATTTCTTTTACCTGTTTGTATCCCTGATGACAAAAATAAATAAATAAAAAATCCTCGAAACGTCATTCAACCACAATATGCAATTTACTTTCAGAATTTCGTTTTTTTTCCGAAAATCTCCTCAACTACTCGGAATTTTAAAATGTTCTAAACGGCATATTATTAGGCACGTAAATGCGCAACTTTACCTCCATTTAGCCGACTTCGTATTACGGTTTCCGAGATCCCTGTACTGGCCCTCCTTATCTTGGACACGGTGTATAGGTGTATATCTTACACTCTTCTTGATCCTGTTCAGAAAATTTAAATTTTAAATAAGGTTGCATAATTAAAACCTTTATAGTCAGTTTATAAAATCCATCACGCGGATAGATCGCATGAAACTTAGCAGTTTTACCCCTGTCGACACAGTTGGGATTTAATCCAGATTTAAAAGTTAATTGCAAGAAATGTGACAATTAAATTTGAGAAAAGAGGTCACCTGTCCAGTTATTAAACGGTGGTATGGACTAAAAACATCGAAAACTGGACGCTCTATACAGGGTGTCCGGGAACCTGTGGGAAATCTCCCGGATATGAAGAAAACACGTGAAAAGAATACTATAGGTTCATATAAACTTCTTTCATATCGGCCTCCTCTTCGGAGATATGGGCTCCCAAAGAGCACCAATGGAATCAAGTTTTTTACACATAATTATTGAACCACCTGGTATATTTAATTTGTACCTTTAACTATTGGCTAAAAATTAAGTACTCTTCATTCATGTCGCTAATCCTAACCGTTTTCGAAAAAACGGCATTTCATATACATCATGTATTTGGCGTATTTCAGTAAAAGATACATCTTTGTTCCGATCAAATGTTCAACCTTCAAAATTCCGCTTTTTCATATTTAACCCGTGAGAATTTATGGGACTGGTGTAAATAAAATGACGTTTTTTCCGAAAACGGTTAGGATTAGCGACATGAATGAAGAGTACTTAATTTTTAGCCAATAGTTAAAGGTATGTAAAAAACATTGTCCAAAGTTCTCATCATACAGGGCGTAAAAAAATGGGCCCATGAGTGTTACAGCTAGTCCGTCCCTGCAGCTGTGAGTAATTCACAACAGTTTCTTGGGTAGTAATTTGACGGGTCTTACCTGGTATACATCGTATTAAAAAATAATTAAAATATACCAGGTGGTTCAATAATTATGTGTAAAAAAACTTGATTCCATTGGTGCTCTTTGGGAGCCCATATCTCCGAAGAGGAGGCCGATACGAAAGAAGTTTATATGAACCTATAGTATTCTTTTCACGTGTTTTCTTCATATCCGGGAGATTTCCCACATGTTCCCGGACACCCTGTATAACTCATCCCTTTTTTTTTAAAACATTTTTCCATTTATTGTCAGTTCTATGCATTTTTTAATCGAATTGTTCGGGTTGCTGGTATACCGGGCGATGCATCGTTACATTTAACATGTAAATCCCAGTTAATTTTTGAAGTAGAATCAGAATTGTCGGTGCGGGATTTGAACCCGCGACCCTCAGATCGCCCTGCGGACACTCTACCCACCGAGCCATACTACAAGCGATAATAAATAGCGGATTATATATAAATTAAATTGGCAGTTAATTTTTCAGAGACGTTTTAGAGAAATGTCTGAAGAATTTCTTTATTTATATGGCCTCAAAGACTCGGGCACTTGTAAAAAATTTAAAAAAACCCAGAGATGCCGAGTGCGGGATTTGAACCCGCGACTCTCAGATCACAAGGCGTACGCTACACCACTAGGCCACCGAGCCTATTTGTCAGAAATAATAAATAGATATTTACATTCTCCATGCGCGAGTGTTTTCATGTCATGTAGACAGGAAAACTGTCTGAAGAATTTCTTTATTTATTTGGCATCAAAGCTTCGGAGCATTTGTAAAAAAAAATACGGTACATATCTGGGGCCGTCGGAGGCTTTTACGGACGAGATGCGGAGATGGCCGACCGAGCCGAAGATGAGGGAGGCCACCGCACGAGCCCCCCTTGCTACGTAATGTACTATTCCCTGTATGCTTTATAGAAAAACTGCATTATAAGGTCTTGAAGAGACCGACATGGTAAACCCCATGTGCCGAGTTTCAATACATTTCGATGTTATTCAATTAAACGTGGTGGCCAAATTTCCAAATTCTCATAGTTCAGGTAATATGGCGCTATTGCCAAAAATTGACGTAAAGCTGAGCATAACGAATAAAGATTGTTTCGCATTATAAACATTTTCGTATCAATAAGGAATAACTCATCCAAAATAGAATCCGCAATTATGTTCTTCATACTAAGACTCTAATTTAAAATAACACACCTACCTAATAATTATTAATAAATGGAAATATTGTCACTGACACTAATTTTCGTTTTGTCAATGTCAAAAAAAAATTATTTGTGGTATATGCTGTGTTACCTGAACTATGAGAGTTTCGTGGGTTTGAAATCAAGTTTAAGTGAGTAGCTTAGGATTGGCTCACCGACATGTATTCAAACTCGGCACATGGGTTCACCATGTCGGCCTCTTCAGGAAGTTTTAATGCAGTTTTCCTATAGAATCTACATGACGTGGGATTTCCCAGGTTCAACATAGCAATGCGTCACCCATTATACATTTTTGCTTTATCAAAACATTTTTTTAATGTCCTCTTTCCGATACTGCACACGTTCAAAGCAGCCAAAGCCAAACCCATCCTCCCCAAGTGTAACTTTGTTTAGTTGGATTACCCGCCGTACAGTACGGATTTAGCTTGGTTGAACTAAGGTTGATGCAGCATCGATGGGGCAAGTGCCTTGAAATTTAAATAAAAAAATCTCTAATTTTATGGCTGGGCTTGTCGTGGGAGAAAACTACAGTGTTGCTGCATCTTACTAAAATAAAATTCTAAAATTTTGTGTATTGGTTTTGGTGATTTTTTTGGTTATTTTTATTTAGTTATTAAAATTTTCTTCGTAGTTTTCTGGAAACGAACACAGTTCGGGTATCAAAACCCGCGGAGTCCCAATTAAAAACTATGTAAATTTAGTCGGTCTCCAAAAATTAAAACTTGTAATTGGGCACGTTTCCACGTTTAAAGGAATCTTTATTTATGCCAAAAAATGAATTATTTTTTAAGACCGAGCTAAACCAGTTCAAAATTTTAATGTAAATACAAATTCCCAGTCGAAGTTTTATTTTAACAAATTAATGAGGTGACAGGTTCAAATATGGAATTAAATAATAATTCTTAGCATATACCAGATTACAGAGAGAAAAACGAACCATTTTCTATTCAACTTTATTTATTTGACAACTATAGCAACAATTTTTCAATATTACTTTAACTTTTTTATAATAAAAAATGATGGCATATGATTTCTTTAACTGAGTTAAGCGTATAACTAAAATCTTTATTGGCGAGGAGTAATGTACATCTCTACCAAGAAGAAGAGTATGAATTCCAGAGTCCAGAGCCTGAGCCATAATTACGTCCATAGTTTAATGCGTATCCAGATGATCCATAACCATTTCCAAAGTTAGATCCATAACCAGATCCGTAATTGGATCCGTAAGAGCCATCTCCAGATGAAACGAATCCCTGAAAGAGTTCAAATAGTATGTTAATGACCTTTCGTAAAAACAATGACATTTGAAACTTCCCAGACTTAATAACTAGCTTTCAGTAAATAATATTAACAATCAGAAAGACACACGGACGGACAACACCTGCGGACTCCTAATCATTCTACTAAAAGAATACTCAAGCTAATAATGTTTTTGTTCTTTTAATAATAATCTAGAAACCATAAATCTCAATGTAACAAGTCTAATTACGTCCATCTTACAGTTGAACCTAAATCAATGACTATGTCTGACGCTTTGTCAATCTGGTAGATATTATATTGTGTTTTACTCACTGGGTAGGATCTTCCATAACTGTTGTAACCTAAACCATAGTTGGAACCATAGTTAGAACCATAATTGGAACCATAGTTTAAACGATAGTTGGAACCGTAATTGGAATTATAACCATATCCATTGCCGTATGACCGTCCATAATTTGTTGAACCTGCAAAATTCAAAATAAATCTCTCATATACAGGATGTTCCTTAATGACGTGCTAATATTTCAGGGTGTGATTCCTTAGGTCATTTTATAAAGAAAAGTTCATATGATCATATGTCCGCAACGGCTTAGACTTTTTGCTACAGGGTGTTAAATTTTTATTTTTTAAATGGTTATTGTTTTAATATCTCCGAAAGCACTTTAGATATTATTCTCAATTTCGGTTAATAGAATATAGAACCACAAATTTTAGTTAGAAATTTTATTCAATTGTTCCACCAGTGGCGTCCTTGCAAACATGTCCTCTGATATTTGTTGCATAAAAGATGGTACGCCAGTGACATTTTTCCATGTGGATATCTTTTTTGATTAGCCTGGTCAACTCTACATGAAAACGGTCTCTTAAGTTTTTCTCGTCAGACGCACCCTTCTTGATTAAAACCACTAAATTCATAATATATTGAAACTCATTATTATTAACATTGATAAAATAATTACTGATAAATTTTGTTTTATACAAATTGTTGGAAATGGCCACATTCACTTAAAAGGCATGCTTCCGCCCGTCTTCGCATCGAATTGCCCACTCGTTCAAATATTCCCAGCGTATTCCTTATTGTTGCACACGAGGTAACTCTTAAATCTTCTAAAGTATTATACACCAGAGTTTTAAGATGACCTCATGTCTTTTAAGTGAAGCTGACCATTTCCAGCAATTTTTATAAAACAAAATTTATCCTTAATTATTTTATCAATGTTAATAATAATGAGTTTTAATATGCATTTAGTAGTTTTAATCAAGAACGTTGCGTCTGAAGCGAAAAACTCAAGACCGTTTTCATGTAGAATTGACCAGGATAATCAGAAAAGGTATCCACATGGAAAAATGTCAGTGGTGTACCATATTTTTTGTAAAAAATATCAGAGGTCATGTTTGCAGGGACGCCACTGTTTTAACAATTGAATAACATTTCTAACTAAAATTTGCAGTTCTATATTTTGTTAACACATGGCAAAATTGAAAATAATATCTAAGGTACTTTCGGAGATATTAAAAAATAACCATTTAAAAAATAAGAATTCAACATCCTGTAGCAAAAAATTTAAGCCGTTGCGGACATATGTTCATATGAACTTTTCTTCATAAAATGACCGAAGGAATTACACCCTGAAATATTAGCACGTCATTAAGGAACACCCTGTATATCATGAACAACTTTGCTTACATACTTTATCTCAAATTCTTCAAATAAAGTGGTGGGGGTAATTCAAACATTGATTTGGAAAAAAATTCAATATCTCAGTAACGCCTGATCGGAAAATATTAAAATTAGTGCCATTTAAAATAGTTCTTCTTACTCTATCAGCGATGTACGTGTCATTTTTACTGTAGTCGCTAGATGGCGCTAATCGCACTAATCCGGTATCCTTTATAAATATACAATTAAATATCCCTTACCAGAAGAGTATAAGCCAGTTCCATAAGTACTGTATCCGTTGTCTAAGTAGGTGGTTCCTAAATCAATATATCCTGCGTGACGCTTTTCAATAACTTTTGCATCATTAGCTGCAACGACAGGTCTTTGTCCTATATTGGCGGCATCTACTGCAGCAAAAGCCAGAAAAGCTACGCACTGTAAATTAAATTATATAGTTTTAGTTTGCTATTAGCTACCAAATTAATTTCATTAAATAAGGTGCGATAACACTTGTGTCATCTGGATACAGTTCATAGTATATTCAGATATGTATTGTCACACACGGGCAATGGTCGTTCTCTGTATATGGGATAAAACAGTGTAACCAGTAATTTAATTGATATGACATTAATTTTAACAATCTCACCTTTATCAGTAATGCATATTTAATAGATTTTTCCTTTTAAATTTTTAGTAAAATTTTATAACTCAAAAGTCCGCTCCATGGACTGTAACCTTCTTGAGTTAGGTATTATCGTGCTTGATTTTGATAATAATATTTTATCATAATATTTAAAAACAACTACCATATATTTAGTGCATAAATATACAAGAACACACTGTATAAAAAAGGATTCTGGCTGTTTCCGCAAAACTCTGCTTTTGTGTCAACATTTATGGCTGTAACCACTTTCAATGTCCACTCCATAGACATAGTAAAATTGCAATTTTAAATATACATACAGGGTGTGTCAGTAAGGTGTCTGGCTTCGATAGCGCCTAAACTCTTAAAGATAGATAAAAACGTTCCATACAAAAAATGGTTTACTAAGATGCATAACCTGAAAATATTTTGCAATCTACAGGGTGGCCCCAAAAAGTGGCACGGAATATTTTATAATTTTTTTAAATGCGACACTAGATATCTTTTTCCACATTTTGATTTAGCAGACCAAGAGCGTTACAACCGTATTTAATTTTTTGAACTGAAATGCAGCGTTGTCAAGTAATTAATTTTTTTCTGAAATTTTAGTACTTTTTCATGGTACGCTATAAAAATCATAGCAACCCATTGGTACAACCTGAACAAATGCGATTTACATTGTGGGTACCCTAAAGTTCTTTATATCGCTTTATGTTAGTAATTTTTAATTCTCTTATACAAAGCGTTCGTTAGATGTTGGACAATTTAGGGATTTTAAATATGCTTTAATTTAATTTTTTTAAATAGGACACCATATTTATTTATTTATTTTTAGGCATATGGATTTATCTTGCGAATACCGTTATTTTTTGTTAAATATGTCTTATACCTAAATCTTATAATTTCTGAAATATTTTAATATTTGTCTTAATTCAGATAAAAAAAGTTCTCATTACAGAATTTAGTCAAGATTGCCTTGGAACAAGAAGTGCACTTAGGATGCTGGGATAAGCTAAGGCTAAGAAAATCAAATTTAACAATATTTACAAGACCTTGTCAGCATTTCGCTGACAAGAAACAAATAAGAATAATAATAAAAATATTATAAATTATGTTCAATATGACCTCCTAAATTCAAGCCCGAATTATTTTTTCAAAAGATTCGCCTACATTTCTCAACATATCCTTTTGTATACAACGTTTTTATCTATCTTTAAAAGTTTAGGCGCTATCGAAGCCAGACACCTTACTGACACACCCTGTATATCTGTGAACATCGTCAACCCACCCAATGTATCAACGCATTCCTTTCATTATGCTGTAAGCCCTAGAGTATGTATTGTCAAAAGATTCGTTAGTTAAGGTAAGTATTTTTTCATCATCCACTCCGTGTCAGCAGAAACACAACAAGATAAAATAATATTTGAAGTTTTTTGGCAGTGCATGTGAAAGAAGAGTTTATTTGGCTTGTGATTATAATTATCAATCAATTATTTTAAATATATGTATTTCTCTTAAAAATGAAGACATGATGGCTTAAGTTTTCCACTCCACGGACGTTGCTTGTACAGTTTTATATAAGACCGGAATTATTATTTATTTGGGGCCGCTTACTGGAACTGATATTAAATATTTAGACATATTCAGTCATCTCTGATTTTATCCCGTTGTTAAATAATGACACAACGCATTCTAATAAAACTTAATGGCCTCAGAATAGATCCTTAGGGCTAGTCTATAGTTGGCATGAAAGAAAGAAGGTTTATCTCGAATCGGAAATGCTGTATTTTACCTTAAATGTCCAAGTTTGAAATGAGAGCTGCCGCTGGTCATTTGGCTTCCGGAGCCATCAATAATTTATTTATGATATATTCGTTAATTCTACAATTTGTTTTATTTATTTAATAAGTAAAATCGTTATTTCTATTTCGCTAATTGATTTTCATAATTATCTATGAATGTAGTGATGCCATTAACGATCATTACGCTAAATTTAGGTCCACAAATTTTGTCCCACAATATCAAACAAATATATTACCGTTATGAGATTTAAATTTGGAGTTATTGTTTTCCGAACGATAAACAATGATTTTATACAAAGTATTTTCGATAGTGATTATTTCAATATTTCAAAGTGGATATTTCGGGTTCAATTAGCTTTATGATTATTGATACAGGGTGTCAATTTGAAAACGGGGAAAGGGACGAGGGTCACATTTTCTCCCCCCACTCAAGGGATTAACCAACGAAGGAAGCATCCCCCTTCACAATAAAATTGACGTGTCTTTCGGATTATTTACTGGGACAGAGATATCAAGGGTGGGGGAAGTTTTCAAATTGACACACCCTGTATATTGGGTACATGTTTAGGTAGATCCTTCGCTTACACTACCTTGGTCTACATATAGTATATCATTTTAGATAAAATACAATAAATACATTTAGCAACTATAAAGTTTGCAAACTCCTATTTATTTTGCTAAATTAAAGTTTAATGTGTTACATAGCTAGAGATTTATTTTAAAATAAAAAACAACTACCTATTTCAAAAACTATGCATTTTTTTTTAGTGCGGCATTTCTCCCACAGTATATTTTAATTACAGGTTTGTAATATTATGTTTAAAAATAAGTAGTAATAGTAAAATATTAATAATGCTACGGGATGTAGATCAAAGTTTTATCCAACAAAAAATTATTTAAATGAGTATTGCGTAGAAACCTTAAAGTAGGCTTGCATTTCTGTATCAGGTATTATTAGAGTTCGGATTTTCAGGTATTATGCTTATTGTAAATATTAAAAGCATTAATGAATTGAACGAAACATTTGCCAAAAAGCCAGTTTTTTAATGCTTATTTTGCTTTTTTTTAAACTTTATGCTTATTTTAATTTATATGTCTATATATAGATTTTATGTAGAAAATAGATTTACCTTTACCCTAGTTAGTATGTACTTAGTAAGTACTTAGATATCTGAAAACCCCCGTGTCTCAATTTGAATTTTAGTTAAAACATATCACTTTTCATTTTATCCCGTATATTGAAATAAATGAACGGAAAAAGTAAACTTTGCTACGTCAATGTGTAGCTAAATAGTGGGGCTACCCGCTAGTGAAAATTTATCAAAATCCATTAAGAGGATCCAAAGATATGATGTCGCAAAAAGTACTTAAAATTATATTGAGTCGTTTCGTATATCATATGCCATGTCATTGGAGATTATACTGATTTAGATCTGTACCATATCAAATAAAAAAAAATAGTTTTCTACATAAAAAGTACTTACAATTAAGAACTTCATTTTTGTGGCTACACTTTTTGCGAACTAAATTCAAAAAATTCTGAACTTGATTATATACCAAAATTTTAATTATTTCTGAAGGACATCCTTATACTACAATACTGGTTCCTTTTGGGGACTTTTTCAATTCATTTAAAGACAACTGTTACCAAAAATAAAGGCCTTATTTTGTCAGTAGTTTTTCTATTATCGCTTGGGAAATAATTGTATATCAGTTATCATTACTCACTGTTGCATTTATTTGTTATCAAACATTTTAAAAACTGTATCATTACTCAACTATAACATATAAACCAGTGGTTCCCAACCTATGCGCCGTGGAGTGTAAGCAAGAGCTTCATGAGCTGATCAGCTATTTTCTGGTGGAGGTGCCTCCCCAAATGATAGTTCTATCTGTTTTGTACACGTCAAATGTGACGTCTGTTACTAAGAACATAAATAAATAAGATGGAGGTTCTATCTGTAGAACCCCATCTCTTTTTATCTTCTCTGTCTTGCTTAGGAAAGACAACATCGACGGCCGTGACCAAAAGTATATATTTTTATACAGTTTACGGCATACTTGGCACTGCCTTACCACTACCAAGAATGTGAATTGTTTATTCTTCAAAGACTGTGTTTCAAAGCCGTATCCTCCTTGATTTAAAATCCTAGGTAATTACCGTTTTTTTTTTGGTCTCAAGTACAAAATATCACACTAAGTTCGTCGTGAAATGAAAACTGTTGAGAACCACTGCCCTTTGGACGTAAAAGGCTGCAAAGATAAGAAGTTCCGGCTTTGTCTTTTAAAAAATGAGTATTCTAATTTTATTGCTTTTATTTATAACTTATTAATACGCTAATGTCCAAAGATTCTTTTTTTAAATTGATAAATTATTGTTTTTTTATGTTAAATGTAATTGATTAAGGCACATTATGCGTGATAGTTTTTATTGCTATTGGTGGTCAGACAATTCAGTGCAAAGTTATTTCAGTATTTCGCCTATTTATGTTCTAATTATGCATTATTTATACATCACAAAGGTCACAATACATAAAACATTCAGTTTTATTATTAATTATTATTATTATTGACGTCAAATCAACCAATTGTTATTATTTTTTGTGCAAACAATTTTTTTCTATTAAAGAATATTGTCTTTGACTGTTAAGTTTTAAAATGAATCAAAAATTTAGTAAATATTTTAAAATTTTAAGAATCTTGTAAATTTTTTGATAAAGACGATTCGGAACAAAACCGTGCGATTTTTTAATCCAAAACCCTACAGAAATTCGAAAAACTACTGATTATTTTTGCATAAAAAGGCGCAACTTTAAATTAATAAAATATAAAAATTCCTATCATGAATATACAGCGTGTGTGAAAATATTGGTACCATATGGAAAACTATTTTATCTGCGCTTTTAGGAAAAAACTATTCTTCATAAAAAGTTTTGCTTACCTTAAAAACCCCTAATCCCCGAAAAAATCACTAATATAACGTACAGTTTGGTAAAAAATAAGAAAATGTGCAAAAATGCCAAGAGTACGGTAACATTAATTTACATGGTACAAAAAGTTTATTAGAAATAAGTTGTTAAGAATCAAATTTAATGTCGAAATATAAAATAACAGCCATCTACGAAGAAAAATATTTTCATATATTTTTTTCTTGCCGAAAATATCATTATTTCTGAAGGTTATGTTATTATATTTATTTATATAGTATATTTATAAAGGTTAGGTTATTTCTTTTAATGATCAAACATAAGCACTATAGGAAAAAATCTTTTAGGACACTCTGGGAGTGGTGCATGTGCGCCAAAAGCGATTCACGTTGGTTTTGAATCGTTGGAGGTTATATTCGCTGGGAAAAACGACCTCGGGAAGGTTGTTTCAAAATGATGAAGTCCTCCAGATGAAAGAATTCTTAAATAATAAAGTTCGAGGAGTACTAAGCTTAACCACATATGGATGGGCGGCAGTGGTTCGCCGTGTATTTTTGCTATTCGTCGCTCTGGGCGGAATTAAGAGGGCAAGGTCAGCCGAGCACCTTCCATGAAAATATCTGTAAAAGAGAGTCAAATCCCCAACCTGTCTTCGATGTTCTAGGCTGTCGAGGTTCTTCGTCAGCTCGTGGTCTCCGATCAGACGAATAGCCCTCCTTTCGATGGAATCCAGTAGGCGAAGAGTATGTTTGGGTGCAGAGCTCCAGACATGAGAGCAGTACTCTAGCGATGGTCGAATCTGGGCTTTGTATAGTGTCAAAAGTTGTTGAGGTGTGTACAACTTTCTGGTTCGGAAGAGTACCCCAAGCTTCTAAGAAGCTATCTTTGCGATTGCCACAACGTGGTTATTTCTAATGTACTTTTAAAAGTACGAGACGTCAAGTCACCAATGAAACAATCAGGTATCAAAATAAACATAAATATAATTCTTTGCGACTAACCAATAAAAAGTAGACAATATGCTTATTGTGAACAAACAATGAATTAAAAAACAGAATTATATAAGCCTATGCAACGAAGTACAAGGATTTGAACTTGAAAACGTTGTTCGAAGAGTTAGAAAAAACCTCGTTAAATTGGAAATAATGAAGGCTCAGCTGAAATCTAATAATAGAAAACCTTTAATTTTTTTTCTTTTTAATAAAATGTTTTCCATATCGGGCAAGAGATGAAACTATTTTTTCCTCATAGATGGCTGTTATTTTTTGACATAAAATTCAACTTTTTTCTAATAAATTTTCTTGTACCATATAAATTAATATTAATTTAGCACATTTTCTTATTTTTTTACCAACCTGTACGTTATATTTGGGATTTTTTCTGCGATTAGGAGTGTTAAAAGTGAGCAAAAGTTTTTATGAAGAACACGCACGCATATTCTTAATTTTGAATTAATATGGGTTTTTAATTTTATGTACTTTCCGTATCGTATTTTCGTATTATACGACAATAACTGAAAAATGGCCAAAGAAATAATCTTACTACAATAATTTTCACTGACACGTTATATAATTCTTTACAAATGCAAATATTTAAAAATTCTAACAGAAAAGATTAATTCGTTTTCTCGGTTTTAATTTACTTAAAATTTCTTTATCTCTACTAGAAAATATTCAGTAATCCATTGACAATAGCAATCTTGGTTACGATAAAATATATCTACGAAGGTTGACAGCTAAATAAATTATTTAATGCAAGATGTACTCGTATTTTGTGCCAACATTTTAAGAAGAACATCTCCATCCAAACAAGGAAACAAAGTTTTCAACATTGACATAACTTCGCAAAAGTAATCTTGCTTTAAAGTACCAAAATGATTATGTACGCGTCTAGAGTAGACGTCAATCAAATTTTTCAGTGATGCAACGAAATCTAGACAAGAAGCATTATTAGCTTAACAAACCCGGTAGGGTATTACTTTTCCCGTGTATGACCCCCATTAAAACAAAGTTTGACCCTTCCCAAACCTAAGTGCTGGATCCGCCCTTGCATATAGGGTGTTCCAATAATATCTCGGCATACTTAGAGAGGTGATTCTACCTTACAACCCGAACAAAAAATAAAATTCCAGTTTTGCACCAAACAGCTATTCCGAGAAAATGGGGAAAGTGCCACTTTCTTGCCTTTAGCGTGAATTATATTGTCGCGTAACGATAGTCTGCATGTTTAGGAATATTTTTCCTTGGCTTCTTCCTCTATATTAGCACACAAGCTGCCACTGTAGTTAAGTGTTAAAGTTACTTGATATCATGTAATAACATCAACATTTCTGTTATTTATCTAAATTCAAACCTTACCGTATCAATTTTTGTAGTATTATTTACTATAAATTATTTATCAAATTTAGCTATACCTATTTGGGCATGGTCCGTCACTGGTAATTCCTGTGCGAAATATCAACTTTATATCAAATACCAATGTATGGAAAAATTATTATTTTTCCAGACCACCCGATGATACCTTATACAATAAGGGTGTATTTAGTCTACACAGTAGCACTTTAAAATACTATTTCAGATTGAATGGTACTACCAAGGGAAGGAAAAATAATAATTTTTCCATACATTGGTATTTGATATTAATACCACCTGACAAGTATAGACTTCCTATTTTTTAAATAGATCAACTTTATAGTTTAAAAACTAACCATTATCGGAACACCCTGTATATATTTATTGCCTTGCTATAGTATAGGTATTTTTATGTAAGCATTTATCTAAATTTCTTTAATCATGAGTGCTTCATTTAATGTCATAATATGGTTTCTTCATTTGGCACTATCAAAGCTGTTAAGTACTGCTAGCAGGGAATAGGAACGTCTCATGATCTAAAATAAAATAAATTGATCAACATGCTCTTGAATATCAGCCAATGGCATAATATTTAAATTATATCAAAGTACAATAAAATTACTTCCATATGGGAGAAAGAATCTTTGCCGTATAAAGAAAGAGGCAAAATTATTTCCTGCGTACATTTTATAAAAATGAATTTTGTATTTTAATCTCCGATTTTAGTCAAACCCTTATAAGGGTTACACAAAAAATAATTTTTTGTTAACTTACCGTTAGAAATGTTTCCAAGGAAAGGTCTATCTATTATGCCTCCAGCTTTTATAATTAATGGTTTCTTGGAACCTTCCATTATCAAGCAGACGGCCTTTCGCGCCTTAATGTCCATTTCAAGCCAGTTTCCTCTTGTTATATCTTTTCTTATTGATAAACTCTTAAAAAAAAAAAAACTTTCAATACTTGACTTCGCCGCCGTTATTTTGTAATTAGGAATACGATTTTTATTTGCCATTCTTAAATCGCAATACAATTAAAAAAAATCATAATCCTGTATTTTCGAACGATAATTTGATATGATTTCTTTTTATCATTAAAATATTGCATACGTGATAAAACAGAAATTTGTTCCTGTGAATCAATTCCAGATAACAATTTAGAAGCCATAGGAAACATTTTATCAGCCAAAAAGCCCGAATATAGTATACCTTTAGTAAATTCATATTGACACAAATTGTCATCGTAGTCGATTTTTGGGAAGGTTTAAAGTGTCCTTACCTCTTCAGAAAGTTCTTCACCGCAGTAACAGGGGAGAAATATAATAATAACAATTGCAGGCAAGAACAACAACATTTCGAAGAAAATTATTTCCTTTACGCTGACCTAAAATAGACTATGACAATGTACATGATGGGCGCGAAGCTTGAAATTGGCCAATGGTCGATATTTTTGGTTAATCTTAGGATTGGAAGTTTTACAGCGACCAAAGATCGAAGTTTATTTCAATTTCTTGCTTTGGCCGTCTTCTAATAGCCAAACCTGCTGGAATTGTACACTCCCAAAGCTTAAAATATTGTTTAGTTGTTAAGTTTAGTTATCGTAGTATTTTATATTTTTTTATCTAATATTATTTTATAATCAAGCAGGACCAAATGGTCAAATTTCAATTCGAAAATTTTTTTGTTATTTAAACCTATAGGTTCGCTTATCCTGGGACACACTGTATGTGTACTGTAAACCTTACTATTAAAGTATGGAGGTACCTATTTGCTTGTTCTTCAGTTTCCCGTGTATCTCTTATCTGGAAAACTGTCCGTCCGCAATATTAATGCTTAAATAATTCTCTGAATGTTTCTATGAATTGACTTTGATTAAAATACACACTACACAAGCATTTAAATAACACACGGTTCCAACTTATTTTTTAGAGTTTTATAATGTTAACAAATTTCTATCGATTTTTGTTTAAAATGTCTGTCAAGCTTTGATCGTTCGTAATTGCACAATTCCAGGTTTGGCTGTTTGGAGAAGACAGCCCGGAATAGTACGAAATTTCTGATGTTTTAAAACGTCCACCCGAAGAGCATCGATCATTGAGTCTTATCGAGCTTTGCGCCTAACATATAGTAGTTAATATAAATATTTTTAAATCGAATATAATATTTCTTCTTTGACAAATGAATTATAATTAGAATATTTTTCAAATAATAAAGTATACTTACGACGGTTAACTCTAAGAGCGTGAGGCAAATGACGAATACGCTTATTAAAAGTTGAAAAAATAGTGGCGACGAGTAGACAGCTTCTAACTCTCTAACGTATCTAAAACATAAGATATGTGTGGTCACTTTTCGAGTATGTTTTGTTTTGCATTTGAGTAGATTGCCTCTAAATGGCGTGAGCGCGCATGGCAATAACACAACAAGAATAACGTCTGATTACATTCATAAACTTACTCTTTTATTGCATTATGATGCACAACACAGTCAGATATTTTTGCATACATTATTATTTGTCTTAGTTTTTCCTTTTCCACTTCCGAATTTATATTTTTTTCTATTTCCACTATATAGTCATCAACCTGCCTTACCACATCCTGCACAAGTGAGAAAAATGCATTATTTTTTAAGTGGGAATAAAAATCTAAACCTAAATTGGGGAAGTATCTAAGTAAAAGTACATGGTTAGACCTTAGAGAATGCCATCATCAGCAATAAAATATTAAGTTCAGGATATCATTATTTTCTTGACAGTTCACAATCAGCCGACTCATGTATGTTTAAAACTGTGTCCACACATTAGGTTTTACCTATCGTTTTGCTTGTACGTTTTACTTGAACAAGTACGTTTTACTTGAACAAGTAAGTCAAACAGGTCAGTAAAAACAGTCGATGTGGACAGGGTCTAACATAATGTTTTACCCTACGTTTTTACTTGTTCAAGTATGTGGCCATCTTCATTCCGTTGAAGTAAAACGTCCGTTATACTGTCCACACCTAGTGTTTTACTTGAACAAGTAAAATGTAAGGTATAGTATTTGCAGAATTATACCGTTGATCTTTTGACTGCTATAAAACCTCATTATCCCTTCGACCATAAAATAAATAAGGAAATCCCAAATTTTAAAACCTTTTCGAGCAGAGCCGGACCAGGTATACAAATTCAATTTATACCTATGCCCCTGATGCACATATAATTACAAAAGTGTTTTTAATAATTTTACTCTTTAGTGGTTTTCCGGCGAGTAATTTTTAGTTAGGCTTATTAGTGGTAGAATGTGGCGTCCTTGGAATTGTGCTGATAGGGGGGCATCTTGAAGTGTCATTTTTAAAGAAAGCATTTATCTACCGATGCCAAACTAATAATTAAAAATGTGTATCAATCGTTGTTGAGTACAAATTTTAATTCGATGGATGCTTTTGCAGAGACGTCTACTTTGACGAAAACTCCTTTATCTTCGGTACGAGACATAGTACTTAATTCTGTTAATCCTAGAAAAATCGGAGTGATTCTGGCACATTTAGAAGCATTGACGAAAATGACATGGATTTATTAAGAAGAAAGATTTACCAAATGTATGAGGCACAAACTGTACCCACTTTGATTTCCCTCAAAGAGCGGATGATTAAAGGCGAAACAAATATCTCTTGTAGCCTTTCAAGCCTTAGGAAAATATTGCGTAAAATGGGTTTTAAATACCGAAGTATTGATAAAAGACAAACATTAATGGAATCTCAACGTTTACGGGAATGGAGACTTAAATATTTAACAACTGTTAAACAATTTAGAGAAGAAAATCGTCCAATTATTTACCTTGACGAAATATGGTTCGATACCCATGACACTCCAAAAAAAGGTTGGGATGATTCTTCCAAAAAATGTCAAACCAAGGCACCATCAAATAAAGGCAAGAATCACAATATTACATGCTGGTTCAGAGAACGGGTTTGTTCCAAATTGTCTGTTGCTTTCAGCTACAAACATAGCAGATACCGACGCACAACTTTTTGAAGATTGGTTTAAACATAAACTCCTTAAAAATATACCTGAAAATAGCGTCATTGTAATGGACAATGCTAGTTATCATAGTCGGCAAGCAAAAATCATTCCCAATTCTAATAATACGAAAGCAGAAATTCAAAATTTTATGACTGAAAATGATTTATATTTTGAAGAAACTTACAAAAAACGAGAACTGCTAGAAGTATTAAAAGCTTTTAAAATAAATAAGGAATACGAGTGTGACAAACTTGCAGCAGAAAATGGACATACAGTGTTGCGTCTTCCTCCGTACTATTGTATATTCAATCCTATTGAGCTAATATGGCACCAATTAAAATCCAATATTAGGAGAAATAATATTTCTCCTACATTAAATGCATCTGTAGTAGAATTAATTAAAAACGAAGTAAGAAAAATTTCTGCAGGCAGCTGGAAAAACTGTGTACAGCATGTAGTTAAGGTGGAAAATTCTTACAATTGTATGATTACATATGTTCAACCCTTAATTATAAGTTTAGGCTTAGATGAAGATAGTGATAGTGATACAGAGTTAAAATTTGAATAAATTATCAATAGTTTCTTAGAATTTAATAAATTTTTATTGTACTTGTTATCCTAATAGTTATACTTTTAAATTATATTATTTTCAATTATCATTAATTGTTATCATTATTTTACGTTTATTATAGGTTCCTAAAACTAAAAATACCTATCTATTTATTTTAAATTATAAAAATAAATCATGTGGTGTGGTATACATTTTCAAGCCGGCCCTGATCCCATTTATTCAGCTTTGAAGAGGTCGAGGCGTATACAATAGGGTTTAATCAGGTAGTTTATTTATGGCAATAAGAGTTAACGGTATAATTCTGCAACAACTATAAAACCTTATGTTAGGCCCTGTCCACATCTAATGTTTTAACTGATATATTTAACTGACTTGTTCAAGTAAAACGTATCATTTAAAACATTAGATGTGGCCAGCATAACGGACATTTTACTTGAACGGAATGAAGTTGGTCCGTTAGAAAACTGAAGGGCACGGGCTTTGTTTTCAGTCATATACGAAACCTGTAGAAACGTTAACCATATTATTTTACCTTTAAAGTTGCCTTTAAAATTCGTACTTGTCCGGCCGCTTGCCATATTAACCCGGGGATCATGGTATCTATTGCTACGTTGCACGATACACCCTTGGTGATAACTAAAACATGAACAATAATATATTAGCAATAGCTATACCACTGATAGTTAGAGGGACGGTGACAATAGGGGGTCCGTGAAGTGGAATATCAGTAAATTTGGTTTTTCGTGGAGTTTGGGTTCCCCTCTACAACTTTTGTATCTGATGAAATGCCGTAGAGCGTTGCTGAGAGGCGCTGTACCGCTTTAGATAGGAAATTCTCAATAAATTCAAAATTATATCGAGCCATGTCTGAAAATGAATTTGCAGCATCTGCGTGATTCCAAAGTTACGGGAAACACATTTTCTGACAAGTCAACCTTTGCATATACTTTTCCGAGCGTGTCAAAAAAAAATGAAAATTAACAAAAAAAGAAAAAAGCGAATTTGAAGTTGAAACTTTCTAGAATGGAACATTATATGTTAAAGATTATGTGAAAAAAAATTTTGTCGTTCCAGGTCTCGCCCTTTCATTATTGGAATTTTTCAAAAATCTCCTCGAAGGAAATTCGGAAAACGATCGTGACATGTCAGAAAATTATCTCACTACATTCCTTGGCACCTAAATATCGTGGAAAAAGAAATTTCAGAAGAATCGCACCTAGCTAGGCGGAATTCTGACTTTTTTTTTTTTTTTTTTTTTTTTTTTTTTTTTTGGGACACACGATGAGAAATCTGCTTACAGACACCTGACCCTCGCGGGGGTCAGGTAGTGTCAGGTTAGCAACATTGCGGGGAAAGACCAGACCAATGTCAACCTACAGAATGTAGGTTTCGCCTACGAGTGTAGACGAGCCGACTGACTAAAACTCACCGTCAGAGTTAGGTATCATACCTATAACTCGATTTCGCTGATATGACTAGTTAACTGCATATTCTGATTTTGATCTAGCTATGCTATACATTTATGTTGGGTGCCAGCTCTAGAGATTTTTTCACTCGAGATTAATCGAGTGAACAAATTTCGAGAGCTCCGAACGTATAAGGTAGTAGGGTAGGCGTAGTGGTCAGTTTCCACCTGGTTTTTGCAGGTTGTGCAAAGCAAGGCAATCTTTATTGTTTTTGGTTTTATGATTGTTTTGGACTCAAACGCGGTTGCGGGTAAGCCAGTCTTTCGGTAATTTGTATGTGGCGTTAGGTCGAGAATGTATGTGGGAAGCAGCGATCGTGCTATTGTTGGCAATGTTAGCCTTGGAGTGATATTTTGTAATGGTTTTGTCAAGAAACTCCGAAATTGTAGCAATTTCGAGGTCTCTGTGTACGATGTCGTTTCGTGTGTATCGCGGAGTGTCTACTATTATCTTTAATACCTTGTTTTGCATCACCTGTATTTTCTGAAGGCTCGACTTACATAGGGTGCACCAGGCTGGGGCACCATACATCATCGCTGATCTGATGAACGTCGTGTAGAGGTTAACCTTCGTCCTTAGATTGAGTTTGCTCCTTCTGTTGAGCAGACAATATATGGCGCCAAGTTGTTGGTTGGCCTTCTTCATGATGTTAGCTGAATTTACCCTCCAGGTCAGCCTTTTATCAAAGTGTAAACCAAGATACTTAACACTCTGTTTCCAGTCGATATCTTGGTTTCCCACCTTGAGTTTCCCCGTTGGGAGTTTTAGGCGAGCCTTGGAAAAGTAAATTGCCTGAGTCTTATTCGGGTTGATTTTTATCTTCCATTTTGACAGCCACTCTTCGAAGAGGGCGATGTTCCTGTTGAGCCGTAGTGTTAGTATTCTAGGGCTTTTTCCTGATACTGCAAACGCCGTGTCGTCTGCGTATATATAATTATCGTATGTATAATTGTCGCTCATGGGAAACTTCGGCATGTCAGCAGTGTAGATGTTGTAAAGCAGGGGGGCTATTGCTGAACCCTGAGGTACGCCAGCTCGAATGTTCTTTGATGATGACAGTTCTTCGTCAATCCATGTTTGGAAAGACCTGTCTTCTAGATAAGACGCAATCTGTCTTATCAGGTAGTCAGGTGCTCCCATCCTTATCATTTTTAGTAGAAGCCCGTTGTGCCATACTTTATCAAACGCCTTGCTGACATCGAATAGCACGGCCGCTGTGCTTCTCCTGGTGTTGAAACCCCTAAGAATATTAGAGGCGAACCTTGTCGCCTGTCTAACAGTGCACAGATTAGCTCTAAAGCCGAACTGCTCCTCTGGTATACAGTGATTAATTTCGACAAAGGCTGATAGCCTACCCGAGATTAACCTTTCCGCTAATTTGCCCAAGTTAGACAGTAGACTGATTGGCCTATAGCTACTCAGGAGTTTCTTATCTTGTCCAGCCTTCCCTATCATAACGATCTTTGCCTTCTTCCAGGCGACAGGGAAGTGTCCGAGGGTCTGCATTGCTTCTGTTATACAGACTAAGTCATTTATGATGTTATCCGGTAGATTTTTTAAGGCTTTGTTGGAGATGCCATCGATACCGGGTGCCTTCTTTATTTTGGTCTTGGCGATTAGACCTTTCACTTCGTCTGCTGTGATGTGTTGCAGGTTGGGATCGGGGTGGGGATCCATGCGTTTATAGATCTCTACAGTTCTGTTAATCCGGTTTTCTGATTCTTTATTGTTAGCTGGATTTTCGCTGAACTGTTCGTAAAGAACTTCAGCAAATTTCTCAGCTTTCTCTCGAGCGTCTGTCAGAATGACGTTTTCTGCGGTTGTTAGTGGCGGCATCTGTTGGCGTGAGCCCTTCGTTAGAGTTCTTGTCATTCTGTAGAGACTGTTGTCTTCGATATTCAGGCTTTTGACCTTCCTATCCCACATATCAGACTCTAGATCTATCAGTTGTTTCTTGATGCGCTGTGTTGCCAGATTAGCTTGGATTTTGATCGCCGGATCACCAGTTCTGTAGGCTTGATGTAAGAGTCTGTTCTTCTCTCTTATTTCATTCTTTATATCATAGCTTAGTTCACCGTATTTGGAGTAGTTTATTGTCACAGTGCTCGATGCTCTAGCAAGTGCTTGCTTTATGTTGTTGACTAGCACTACCGCTGCCTCGTCAATGTCTGGTTTGTTCGCAATAGGAGGAATCGCATCGCAGCCCTTTAATTCATTTTTAAATTTTTCCCAACTCGTTTTGGTTAAGGCTACGGTGTTTTTCCCCCTCCTGCGAGGGTCACCATATTCCATTATCACGGGCAAGTGATCTGACGTTAGATCGTGACATACCTTAGGCTGAGATACCCTGTCAGTGTTCTTGATCACGAATATGTCCAGGGTTTCCGGTAATCCGATAGGACTTAGATGGGTGTGGTCCTCAGGTGGGAGCATATGGTAGTCAAGAACACCTGAGTTGTTGTATAACAGCTGCCCTCGCTTGTTTGTGGTTCTACATCCCCAAATACGATTTTTGGCATTCAGATCTCCCCCGATTATCATGGTGTTATTGTTGTCAAAAATGTCTTCGATACACTGCCTGTTAAAATCAAAGATTGCAGCAGGACCGCAGTACACGGAACCGAGCACTACGTTCCTTCCGCTCACCCTGATCTTAACGTATGTCCCTTCTATTTTTCTGCAACTATCCGGATTAGGCATAGAGCTCGCCAGAATGTGTTTTTTAACAAGAACCATGGTTCCACCTAATTTAGTTACTCTATCATTTCTAAAAACGTTGTAGTTTGGGAAAGAAAAACGCATTTTTTCCTTTAACCATGTTTCTTGTATCAGAATCACATCAAGGCTGTGCTCTTCTGAGAATTTTGTTAGTTCAAGTTTCTTGCCCTTAATCCCATTTACGTTTATAGTGCAAATCTTTAGAAAGTCCACTGGGCGTGCAACCACTATGGATTTAACTTAGACATTTTCATTACTGGAGTTAGAGCCTGCATGATCTTGGTAAACTCCGCCATCATGGTCTGCATGCTCTGAAGAGTCGCTTGGAGCGCGTTGACTTCCTTTGCAGGCTGCGCTGTAGCTATAAGGTTCTGACTCTGGTTAGTATTGTTGTTAGACAGTTTTTTATTATTTTGACTTCCCCAGACGAACTTGCCTGGGCCTGCTGCTGTCTTTCGAGCAGCAGCAGCCTCCTGCAGGTTCCTGGGGTGCCGAGGACACTCCCTGGAATTAGATAGGTGTGCACCGTTGCAGTTGCTACACCTAGTTTGCGAGTTGCCTGGACAATCCCTTGAGAGATGACTCTCCGCGCATTTCATGCACTTTAATTGTGCAGTACACTTTACTTGTGTGTGTCCGTAGAGCTGACACCTATGACACTGCGTGTCTGTATGTTTTGATCGATGGGTATCCACGCGAACCCTGAGATTGTCCAAGTAACATAGCTTGTATATCTCATTTTGCGTTTTCGGGACTAAAACCGTGCAAAATGGCATGGCGGATCCGTCGCGCCGTTTCCAAGATCTTACACTGGAGGGTGTGAAGCCAAGCTCCTCCAGGTCGGCCTTTATCTTGTCCTCAGACCAGGTCTCGAGGACACCTCGGATAACTACATGCAGCAGCTTCTCATCCGTGAAGCGGAAGGAATTCTGACAATATTACGCAGAGATACCGGAGTTCAGTTGTATGACGGTAAAATGATCCGCAATATTCTTTTTATCAGAAAATTGTTTACGAGTCATCTCCATGTGAATACATATCGAGTAAGCCCACTTGGACTCATGTCACTTGAGACTTTATAATTTGTCCATTCATTTTTTTTTGACACGCTCGGAAACGTATATGCAAGGGTTTACTTGTCAGAAAATGTGTTTCCCGTGACTTTGGGGTCACGCAGATGCTGTAAATTCATTTTCAGACATGGCTCGATATAATTTTGAATTTATTGAATTGAGTTTCCTATCTAAAGCGGTACAGCGCCTCTCAGCAACGCTCTACGGCATTTCATCAGATATTAAAGTTGTAGAGGGGGACCTAAACTCCACGAAAAAACAAATTACTGATATTCCACTTCACGGACCACCTATTGTCACCGTCTCTCTAACTATGAGCTAATAGGGCCTTTAGGAATAATTAAATGTTGCAATAATTTATGAATTAACAATAAATACTTTGACATGATTAACACTACAATTGACCTTTATACCTGGGTACTTACTGTGATTGGTCAATTTCATATCCTAACAAGGGCGGATATGAAATTATATCTATTCAGTTAAATGAAATAGACTTCATATCAATTGTGAAAGAAACTGAAAATATACATGTGGGAGTAGAAAAATACATTAACTGAATTCAGAGATATCAATCCAATATTCACCTGCTAACTGAAAAAGGTGACACGACCAATAGACGAAATCGTTTGTAAAAGGGTCGAATGGTACAATCATCTTGAAGCTAAGTGACCGCTCTTTCCAGAAAAATGGCATCGAGATCCATATTATGTAGCATACAAATGCCAGAGAGAAATACATCTTAAAAACTTGTTGGCAAAAATTGATTGTGCTCCTGACTACTTTTTCGTGTTCCGTATTGTGGGCGTTAAAAATAGGTTTATTCAACCATTCCAGAGTAGACGCTATCCTTTCTGGATACATTTTGAAGTAGAAATGTTTAAAAATGCAGGCGATCAATTGAGAGGTCATAAACAACTCGGCTGAAAATAATATTGAACAAATTAATTGATTTAGCCGATACTTGGCGGAAATCCATAACTAGTACAATCTTAAAATATTATTACAGGTATAAAGAAGGGGAGGGTTTAGGGGATATAATAGTAACAGTTGGATTTTCCAAATGGTCAGTATAGTGATTATATAAATTATTTTATAGATTTATATATACATGTAATAGAGGATTAGTGAAATAAATTTAACAAAGGAGAATTGTTAAGGTCTATTTGATCATTCAGTAAAACATCGGTATTTTTAAGTTTTTTGATTTCCCCCATATCTCTTAAGTGAGCGAAAATTTTCAAATTTTGATTTTATCATTTTAAATTTGACCCAAAAAGAATACATGACACCTACATTACTTTTTTGATAGCACTAACAGTTACGGAACAAACCCTATAAAAGTGTCGAAAAAAAAAAAACAGTTTGAGTTATTAAACTAAATTTTGGAATATACTATTATGATATAAAACCACAGACATTTACCTAAAATTGTTAGGCATAGGTACAGCTATGTCTCAATACAATTTTAACCACAAAATATGGTACGCCCCTGATATTTTTGGAGCAATAATTATTTTAGTATTAATTATCATTGCATTATAAACAACGTGAATCGCTTTTTGCGCACACGCACCACTCCCAGAGTGCCCTAAAGGATTTTTCCTATAGTGCTTGTGTTTGATCATAAAAAAAAAAAAAAAAAAGATATACCTGCTACTCCTTGAATATCTCCATCACTCTTAATACTGACATAACAGGCAGCTAAGTTAATGAGTGGAAGGGGGACGGTAATTATAGCGTACGATATAAATGCGTAAACGTTAAACCAAAATTTGGACCGATTTGGAAACGGGTGGGCTCCGAAATATCTGAGCAGATGCAGTTGGCCGGAAAAGGAATTATAAAGATCGGAGTTCATCATGACTTGGCTTTTAGCTTGCAGTTACTTTGTGTATGCTTTTATAGGGAAATTGAGGTGAATAATTTAGAGAAAATTATCAATTTGGTATGAAATATATACACTCCTTAACAGAAGTATGGGTATATATAAAAGAATCGACAAATTATTTCACCTCGGACCTCGGAGTAGTAGTGATAACTTCGCAACATTATAAAATAAATGTTCAATCACAATAATATGTGATAAAATACATTTAATGATATATTTTATGACACCTATAATGAGTCGGTATAACAAATTAGCTTGCATTTATTTACATTTGAGTCAATTCTTGTTAGCTTAATAAAAGGCTGTGGAAGGATCTTGCATGGCTTCGCCCCTTAGCAAAAGATGGACCCAGCCATAACGTTCTGAATCTGAAGAAAATGAATACAGATTTATTTTATTCATTTAAATATTGTGGAAAATTATCCATTTTATCGTGTTTGTTTGTTTATCAATAATTATTAGATAGATCTGTTATTTTAAATTAAAGGATTAGTAAGAAAAATATAATTGGATACGACAATTTTTATAATGTGAAACACTCTTTAGTCGTTACGTTCAGCTTTACGTCAATTTTTGTAAACAGCGTCATAATCATTTGCTGGTGTTTGCTGTATAACCTCCTCAACTATGAGAGTTTCGTGGTTTTACCATCACGTTTAATTGAATAGCTTAGGATTGACTCAACAAAATGTATTCAAACTCATGCACATGGGTTTACCAGGTCGGCCTCTTCAAGAAGTTATAATGCAGTTTTTTTATATTATTTTCAACTAAACGATGCATCACCCGATATGAAATCCTTTATGTTCGAAATATTCTACAACGTTATTTTCACAACTTTGTATAATTCCCAAACTAATGGAGACTTTCGTGCGTCAGAATTATGTTTCCTGTAATATTTCCAAACAAACGGACGCCAGAACAATTGTTAGTTTCGCTCTTCGTCGTAAATATTTAGCAGATATTATGTAGGTGTAATGAAAGTGTGGACGATACACTCTATAGCATTTTAATATGGTTGCTTCTCTCTCTTTTCTGAATAAATTAAGAACCCGATCGTGAATATTACATAATCATGAACATCAAACCAGATATTTATCTAATAAGTTGGATTATCAAATTATTTTATACTTTTTGACCTTTATAATGTGATTTATCTATAAGAAGATTGATCACTTTGTTACGGGAACCCCATATGTGTCCTAAGAGGATTCGACACTAGCTTTCTAAAGTTCATTTTCAGAAAGATCCTTAATACACATAATTTCTAAAAAAGTATAGTAATTTCTAATAAATTTAGTAAAATCAAGTAATTACTGAAATATGTATATTTTAAATTTTACAACGAATGTATAGTGAATAATTTAGTTTTCTATTTGGGTTTCATAATGGCTACATTATGAAATGCAAAAAAAAATGAATAACCTGCCACTTCATGAAATTGAAATTCCATTTTTTTTATGTTGGCAGCAAGTAGGGTTCGAATTTTAGACTTACTGCAATTTCGTTGAAACTCGTTTTCAAGGCATTATGGATTCGACAAAATTTTTTTATAGAAAACTTTAAAATACTGACCTTTAACCTTGCAAATAGATCATTTTTACTAGATATTTATCTGAAATACCTATACTTCGAAATATAATATAACATGCTGACGTTGTACGTCAACTAATTTCTAATCACAACTATAAAACAACATAACCTAAAAATAATAGAAATATCTTCCAGTTTATGCTCTATTTCTAAAGTTTTATTCAATAAAGTACTAATTCAATATAATATTATACATATTACTTTATATATACATATTTATAGTTACTGTAGACATTTCCTGGGCATTAATTATTATTCCTGTCCGATTCTGTGTCGACACAATATTTTGTTCAATAATAGTATTATGTATTATTTTGTTCAATATTTTGTTCTGCTCGCACCATGACTCAAAGTTTTTCATATACTTTTTAAATGTTTTTCTAGATTATTTGCTGCAGTTTATTGTATTTCTGACGGAGCACAACTTTCTTCCTGACTAACTTTTATCAACTTTAATAATATATTTAATTATGACGGGAAGCTTTGTTGTGTTCAATTGTTTCTATCATGGCATATTTGATACTTGTAACATTTTATGAAATTGTAAAAGTATTGCCAACCCATAAAGAAAATATTAATTCAAATGAAAAAAATCTACTTTTTTTTTTTTGTTTTTCAGTCTTTAAAGACACAAATAGAAATAGTATTATAAAATACACGGTTTATAAGGCAATTAGAGTACTTGTACTCCCCGTTTCGTCGGTCTTTTTCTAAATTAAACGCGCGTGCTCTAAGATAATGTCTTATGAAATCTGAGAGATCTTAATATACTATTATAACTCCAGGAGTTAAATATTTAAAAATGTATCGTGGCTATTATTTAAGTATTTTTTTATTAAAAAAAAAATTACCAAGTTTAAATGTTTAAGTGTTGTAAAAATATTTTTACAAAAATAAAATGCATAACAAATAATGGGAGGAGAGCTTAACATTGAACATACATCGATCTATGAAGTCAAGCGACGAAAACGTAGGTTAAAATTTTGCTATAATTTAATGGCATGTCCAGTTACATATACATATGTAGGTACAATAATACATAATTTTTGGTTTTACTATTTTTATAGTAAATTAAATTTTTCTTTCCGTTATAATATGTGAAATCCCTTTGGTACTATTTGGTGTCCTATTTAAAAAATGTGTGCTTTGCCATTTTAATCAGCTGAAAAATGCTACTAGCTTATTAATTTAATCAACATTATAGCTCTAATAATAACAGAGTTAGCGATAGTGCTAACTTTGTGGAATGCACCCGATAGATTCAATAAGTCTGACACAGCATATTCAATACCTTAATACCTCATAAAGAAAAAGGAAATTGTGGTCTGAGGCTCTTAAATAGGCGATCTAATATTAAAACCCATTCGTTTCTTCTTGTTCGAGGACCTTCATTTTGTAGCTTATGTATAGACACAAGTCTTTTTCAAGTGATAATATCATGATATCATTCCTATCTCTATCTTGGGATAATACCGATTAATAGCCTACCTCTGGACCAATATCGACAGCAAGGCCGGTCCTAGACCTTTGGTCTCTTACGTACCGAATGATCTTGGCCCTCTCTTTTACAAACATATTAAATCTATCAAAATGTATTAAGATCCGTTTTTTCTGCACCTTACAGCATTTGTATTTAACGGGTTTGTTCCGACCCTATAGTTAAGAGGTCAGCTAAGAAAAGAAACGTTTTAGGTCACAAAAGAAATAGAGGTTTGTCTAAACCACAAATATAGAATTTTTGCCCTGCTCCTTTTGTCAAACTCGTCGCCGTATCACGGCTCATCGTAGAGATTGACTAACGGAGGATTTTTGCAAGGATATAGCCCAGAATGAATGTCAACCGCAGTATAATTCTCGCCGTACATTGTTACGGTGTATTTACCAACCTTGTTAGACTCTAGCCTTACTGACGAGCCGTGATACGTCGAAACGTGTCTAAGGATGAGTTTGACAAAATGAAAAGGTCAAAAATTCTATATTTGGGGTTTAGACAGACCATTGTTTCTTTTATTTTACATTAAACACTGTGAAATGGACCACTTCTTAAACGTATTAGGTCACATTTCAAAACTATGCTTAGAACTCGTAATGCCTCAGATAGTTACGATATAAAATCACTTTACTTTTATAAATAAGTTAACAAGAATCTGCTACTTCATTCCACGTCTCCCCTATCGATTTAGTTAGCGATACAGAATGGATAATGCTATAACCAAAATAACGACCATCTATCCATCGATATTTACATTTTAAGGACGTTTCCTAAAAGATTATTAGATTTTTACTCTTAGCTTCATGTACTTCCACTTAAAACGAATTTGTTTTATATCTTTTAAACATAATTGTCTTATTTGCAAGGGGAACACGCAATTATCTAATGTTTCTTTATCTTGTAGTTCTCGGGAGATTGTTCGATCCCGAAGAATTTCAGAGCGACAGACCGAGTCGAAGTCATAGAAGTTTTTTTGGGAAATAATCGTATCAATTGGCAGATACCTTTGCCCGGAGCCCGCTTTGTAAAGTTATATTTTTTATTGTCCGGTCTGATCGATGACTTGAAACAAATATGGACCCGGTATTTCTATCTGCTTTGTACACGTCAATGTGACGCCTGTTATTACGAAAACAAACACAACAAAAAAGAGATTGACGGTTTTCTCTCAGACACCTTCACCATCAATGCCGGTGTTCCTCAAGTGTCCACATTGTCTCCCACTCTCTTCTTACTCTACATTAACGATCTTCTAGTGAAAACGAAAAATCCGATATTTAATTTTGCTGACGATAGCACACTTATCTCACCTTTCTCTTTGAATGCACAAACATCGGCTGCCGACGCACATCTTCGCAGATAGCATGAAGTATCTCGCCTCAACAAAGACCTGGAACCTCAGAAACTTGGTGTACTCTTCCGAACCAGAAAGTTGTACACACCTCAACAACTTTTGACACTATACAAGGCCCAGATTCGACCATCACTAGGGTACTGCTCTCATGTCTGGAGCTCTGCAACCAAACATACTCTTCGGCTACTGGATTCCATCGAAAGGAGGACCCTTCGTCTGAGTGGAGACCACGAGCTGATGAAGAACCTCGACAGCCTACTCTTGGTTGGGAATTTGACTCTCTTTTACAGATATTAAGTGCTCGGCTGACCTTGCCCTCTTAAGTCCGCCCAGAGCGGCTAATAGCAGAAATACACGACGAACCACTGTCGCCCATCCATATGTGGTTAAGCTTAGTACTCCTCGAACTTAATTATTTAAGAATTATTTCATCTGGAAGACTTCATCCTTATGGAACGACCTTCCCGAGGCCGTTTTCCCAACGAATATAACCTCCAACGATTCAAAACCAACGTGAATCGCTTTTTGCGCACACGCTCCGCTCCTACAGTGCCCTAAGGGATTATTCCTATATTGTTTGTGTTTGATCATAAAAAGAATAAAAAAAAAAGAATCCCCATCTCTTTTGGTCTTCTGTCTGTTTTTGTTTTCATTCTGGTCGCTTTGCTATGGTCGGATTGATATGTCTTGGTTAGGAAAAGCGAACAATCGACGGACGTGACTCAAAAGTCCATATTATTATCCAGTTTACGGCAGACTTGGCACAGACTTGCCATATTGAGTTAAAAATTACTATTTTTTTTCACAAGCAATACTTAAATTTAACACACAAACACTGAAAAACAACAACGAATTTTATTTAACAACAACGACAAATATGACAGTTGCGAAAGCAGGTATGAAAGACGGCCGTTCTAATAAGGGCTTTATAAAAAGTATGCTCCCAATGCTCGAAGGCGATGTATTTGTCTTACAGAGAACGACAAAGAAAAATTATACTAATTTTCAGAGCACCTCGATTGTTTTTCTGGAAATAAAAACTTTCAAATTTTGCGTTTCAACATAGCTTTAAAGCGCTGCAACGAATTTATTCCATCAGAAAAAAATTGTCCCTGTTTGCTTTCCAATTAGGCATCAATATCCCTTTTCTGGACATCTTTCTGTATTGAAATGAGTAGAGAATAGTAGTATTTTTGTTTGGTAGTGTAGATATTGCCACTTTTAATTATATTTGCTGTGGCTATTTTATTTATCATTTGTCTTTGCAAAATTATACTTACAAACATACAAAGAATACTTCTACTTATATCTACCTATAATTTGTAAAACTTCTTTGGCTTACTTTAATAAAGTTAAGTTTGTAGTTTCAGCTAAATTAGCAGAAGTTAGTATTCGTTGATTACCATTCTAAAGTAAAACTTCTATTCCTACAAGTTTTATGAAAACTTTAACGATTAGGTAGTAAAAGTAATGTACTACAAACCCTAGCTTCGAGAACGCTAATTTACTTTGCAGATTTCCAATAAAAAAGTACCTGGAAGAAATTTTGGCTTGGGGTGACAGTAACCAAGTCGAATTTAACGCTAAAAAAAACCCAGGCAGCAGTTTCCTCTAAAAAGGTTAACATTACAGAACCCGAAATAGTCATGGCCGGCCACGCAATCCCACTGGCTACATCTATTAATTTGTTGGGCGTCAATCTGGGAGGAAACATGTCTTGGCATAACCACGTTGTGGCAATCGCCAAGATAGCTTATCAGAAGCTTGGGGTACTCTTCCGAACGCAGAAAGTTGTACACACCTCAATAACTTTTGACACTATACAAAGCCCAGATTCGACCATTACTGGAATACTGCTCTCATGTCTGGAGCTCTGCACCCCAACATACTCTTCGGCTACTGGATTCCATCGAAAGGAGGGCTATTCGTCTGATCGGAGACCACGAGCTGACGAAGAACCTCGACAGCCTAGAACATCGAAGACAGGTTGGGGATTTGACTCTCTTTTACAGATATTTTCATGGAAGGTGCCCGGCTGACCTTGCCCTCTTAATTCCGCCCAGAGCGACGAATAGCAGAAATACACCACGAACCACTACCGCCCATCCATATGTGGTTAAGCTTAGTACTCCTCGAACTTCATTATTTAAGAATTCTTTCATCTGGAGGACTACATCCTTGTGGAACGACCTACCCAGGGTCGTTTTTCCCAACGAATATAACGTCCAACGATTCAAAACCAACGTGAAACGCTTTTTGCGCACACGCACCACTCCCAGAGTGCCCTAAAGGATTTTTCCTATAGTGCTTGTGTTTGATCATAAAAAAAAAAAAAAAAAAAGTATAGCATAATATATAGGGGGCGGGGGCCCGAATCTTATCGCCGCCACTGGTTTCAAGTAAATCTTTCTTATAATACTAATCGGGAGTATATACCGGGTAATGCGTTCAATCAGGACACATAGGATATATCCCACGTAATTTGTAAAATGATTAAATAGTAGCTCCCCTATTTATTTTAGAACAAAAATGTACTTAAACTTTTTAAAGGCTACAATAAGAAAAATGTCCTTGTTGAATTTAAAGTATATTTTTCTAGTAATTTAAGAGATATTTAATAAAATGTATTTTTAAAATGATAAACTAGGAAATACGGACGTGACACATTTCTGACAGTATACACCAGCAAACCATTGATTTTATATCTTAGGTATTCAGGTTATAGGTTGAATAAAATTACCTATTTCATTAATTATAATAAACTTCCAGTAAAAAAAATATCAACAGACAGTAAATTACTTTTTTTTATTTTACACCACACAGTAATAACCAAAGACCTAATGATAAATTTGTTATTTGAAAAAATTTAAATCGCTGACGCAAAATTAAATAGAATCGTACTCCAGCGTTAAGCTAGTTCGAAGACAGAATTTTCTTAAAAACGGTACGTGTAAAAAAGTTGAAATTAGCTTACTGTTTCTTCTCATTATTCACTTTAAAATAAAGAGTCTTAACAACGGAAAGAACAATACATAACCACCTCGAAATTTACATGGGAAATCCCATGTGTCCTGTTCGGACGCATCACCCGATATACATATAAGGTAATTTACATTTTTAAATAAAACCTATCAAATCATGTATCATGTTACATATTATGCAAATTGAAACCTATTATTATAATCTAAAGTTTATAAATTGGAAAAAATTAATGATATTTATTTTTTCTATTCCAGGTAAGTCGATTTTTAAAACCTACACCTGAGTCGACGGATCTTTAAATCCGGTAAGTGTTTTTTATCCCTCATTGTTTTATTTGATCTATGTAAGTTAAGCTAAATAAAGCTTCCCGCGCTACTGATTTCTGCTTCATAGCGCCATCTCTTTGTGGCGGTCCCCAATTTACTATAAATCGATTTTACAGACACCTATTTTTAAAGTTCGTTCAATATAGTGGTAGCGTGCTGTACCATTTCTTACTGTTGTGGCATCTTTCTTTCAGAGGGCGGTCAGGTCACTGCAGTTTGTAACATTCTAATCTCGAGAACCGAAAATCGAAATCGCTATCTCAGAAAAACAATTCGCAATAAGAATTTAACGATTTGTTACCATTGGATAGTTTTATAATTAAATACAGAATTACAGAAATTAGACGTTTGCTTGTATAGTTGGATGAAAGAACTATAAGTTGAATAATTTCAATATTTGGATATGTCTAGCTGCGTCTATTTATTTATGTTATTTTGAAAGTTCTAAAACCGCACTCCGCAGGCGCAAGCCTCTTTCTCCAATTTTCCGAAGTAAAATCAATAGATTTGTATTTTGAATTTTAGATATTTTGGTTGAATAAATACCCAATCTATTAAAACATATTCATTATAGCTTAGGTAAGTTCAAATTGAAATATTTATATCGACTGTACCTTTCCTTAAGAAAAATAACCTAACTTTTTATTTTTAATAAAATCCTTTTTCTTAATATTTTAGGTAAAGATGACGTTTATTAACGTTGCAAACTACTTCCAAATTATAGACCGAGCTTGGAGATCTTGCAATGGCCAAACAATTTCCATATTTATTTCAATACGCCATGACCATGCCAAGTTCAAGAATTACCACATTGAACGTCCGGAAAATATGGTTGAGAAGTTTTTACCGGCGCCAATAGACGAGTTAATAATTTACCATTTAAAATGCCTCTATGCAATAAGTAATGGTGACTTTCTTACAGCCTATCAATTGCAAAGTGCTCTCGTACAAACGTTTATAAAAATTTTGCAATCACAGAAAGAGGAAAACTGGTGTTTGCCAATTATGTATACTATCTGTTCGGATTTAAGGTTAATCGCACAGCAAGCAGAAAAACAAAGAAGTAGTGTAACAGAAAAACCTGGAGAATATCTTGAAAAAGCAGCAGAGTGTCTTCTGGCATGTTTTAGAATCTGTGCAGCCGATAACAGAACTGATGATCGAGACACTAAACGGAGGGGAATGATGGCTTTGGTAAATCAACTTTTTAAAGTTTATTTTCGGATCAACAAGCTACATCTATGTAAGCCTTTAATAAGAGCAATTGAATCCAGTCCATTCAAAGATAGTTTTGCTTTAAGTCAGCAAATAACTTATAGATATTTTGTGGGCCGCAAAGCTATGTTTGATAGTGACTATAAAGCGGCCGATAAATATTTAAGTTATGCCTTTGAAAACTGCCACAGAATGTCCCAGAAAAATAAGAGGTTAATATTAATATACCTTGTTCCTGTTAAAATGCTTTTGGGATACATTCCAAACCGAAAAGTTCTAGAAAAATATGATGTTTTGGAATTTTGGGATTTAGTTCAAGCCGTGTGTCAAGGAAATCTGAAATGGTTTGATGAGATTATGGAGAAACATGAAACGTTTTTTATTCGGTGTGGTATTTATCTTATTGTAGATAAACTAAAAATTATTGCATATAGGAATCTCTTTAAAAAGGTTTATTTAATATTGAATACACATCAGATTCCTGTTGAATCATTACAAGATGCGTTAGAGTTTCTAGGGCAAGATGTAGATTTAGATGAGACACAATGTATTGTTGCAAACTTGATTAACGAGGGAAAGATTAAGGGTTATATTTCACATCAGCATAGGAAAGTTGTTGTAAGTAAACAGAATCCTTTTCCTCCCTTAACTAGTACGTAGCTTTTTTTTATGATGAGTTAAAAACAAGTAAAAGCATTTACTTTTTATTAACATAATTCAAAAATAGTTGATAGGTGATTATTATTATTATTGACAAAAGAATAAAGATATTTTTGTGTAATTGAGGTTTATTTTGCTAATAATATACAGGGTGTTCAGATAATGGGTCAGGATACTTGTAGAGGTGATTCTACATTTCTACATGATAAAATAAGGGTAGTAAGTTGTATAATAAAAAGTCAAAACTTAATTTTTTTTTGCTTGCATCTGAAAAATTGATTTTACTGCTGACGACCATTTTAATTCCTAAGCGGCGTGGTTTATTAACTCGAATAAAGAATACCTTCCTTATTAGGTATTATTTTAAAATTACATGTATTATTTTTCAATAAGTGTCGAAACGAAAAAGATATTCGTGTAATTTCGTGTAAAGTATCCTCTGTGGCATTACTTACTACCTTTATTTTACCATGTAGAATCTTTATACAGCGTGTCTACGTAAGTGGGCGGCATATGGGAAACTTTTTTATTATTAATTTTACGAAAAAAAAATATTCTTCATAAAAAGTTCATAGTCCAAAACCTAAAATGCAACCATCAGATGTTAAATTTTTCCAGTTGTATACGAGGTTTGTCAAAAAATGTGATTTTTGCTCTAGAGCAGGGGTCGGCAACCTGCGGCTCGCGAGCCACATGCGGCTTTTTGGATGTGAAGCTGCGGTTTAGTTCCATACCCAAATATTATTTATTTTATCGAAAAAAAAAAAAATCGTTCTGAATCGATTAATGAGGATTATAGGCACCGATTCTATCTCTCAGCCACTTGTACTCGCTTTTCACCGCACCCCTCCCCGTGACACGCGTCGTTACTGTCGTCAGTCCGTCGAAAGCTCTCGAATGACGCCGTCGTCGGATGTTTCTATGCAGGTTTTAATTCGTTTTCGACGCAAGACAATTTGGCGTCTTCACCAGTGCTTTGGCTGTGACCAGGGGTCGGCAACCTACGGCTCGCGAGCCGCATGCGGCTCTTTCGATGTCAAGTTGTGTCTCTTTCCATATCAAATTGCGGCCGTTAGTGGCTCTTTAAAAACTGAGAAATTGCGTAAATTATAACTTTTGGCTCTTCCGTCTCAAAAGGTTGCCGATCCCTTCTCTAGAGTAAAGTACCTTTATTTTTGACAATATCGAAAATTGTTGTAAAGAGAAGATGTTTAGAATTAAAAATAGCTTTCAAATATTCAACATTGTTTATTTACATTAAAAAAATATTTTTTTCTACATTTGCTCTGCGATTACGTTGGAAATTTAAGTTTGCACATTAATGCATAATTAATCTTTTTAAAAATTCATGTTGTTGTTATGTTTTATCAAATTTATAATTATTAAATGTAATGCATTAATGTGCAAACTTAAATTTCCAACGTAATCGCAGAGAAAATGTAGGAAAAAATATTTTTTTAATGTAAATAAACAATGTTCAATATTTGAAAGCTATTTTTAATTCTAAACATCTTTTCTTTATAACAATTTTCGATATTGTCAAAAATAAAGGTACTTTACTCTAGAACAAAAATCACATGTTTTGACAAACCTCGTATACGACTGAAAAAATTTAACATCTGATGGTTGCATTTTAGGTTTTGGACCATGCAGAACTTTTTATGAAGAATAATTTTTTTTCGTAAAATTAATAATAAAAAAGTTTCACATATAGTACCGCCAAGTTACGCAGACACATCTGTATATAATTTATTAGGGAATCCGAATCACGTGACTTAAAATGGCGACTGATTGCAAAAAGCAAAGTAATAACTGTTAAATGTCACCAGCCACGTTATTTTTATGTTCACGTGCACTAATAACAATGCAGAATTTGCCTTCAGTCAGCCCCCCTTTTTGACACAGTTGGGTTGTCTAATACTTATGTGACAATATCATGTAGTAAATTCTTTTATTTGATACCCCTGTAAGACATGTATTTTTTAAGCTCTTGTTATCCTAAAAATCCATATTTTTTTGTCATGGACCGGAAAACATAATCATAATAATAAATAATACTTCCGCAATAAAACCACGTCTACTTCAAAAAAAATGTAGCTATCCCTTTACAAAGTAAATACCCTTGTTTCCAAAAAGGGCCTGCAGACATACTTATTATAAAAGTTCGAAAGGACTTTCTGGAAAGAACTACGCCAACTAAGATTAATATTTGCCCGTTTCACTCCCCTTTAGATTTATGCGCCACTCCAGAGACAAGCCGGAAAACTTTTTTAAATAAATAAGCCGAGAAAAGTCTTTATTATAGTGTAAAAATTGTTCTGCGTTCCGGCAAAAAATTGCCTTTTGTGTTAAGCGGAAAAGGACCATTGTTAGGGTACACGTAGTATATAGGTAGAAATGAGTTCTCTAAAACCATTAAGAATTTAAGACCGGAAAAGTATAATTTTTAAAATATCCTGTATAAAAAATATCTGTATTTTATGAAATAATAAATTCATACCTTTCCTAAATTTTCTCAAATTTTTAAATCTCTAACTACATTAGCTACAAACTAAGATCAATTACTTTTGACATGTTTTTCTATAAAAAAATGTCTTTAGTGAATTTTCTCTCAGAAACGGTTAGAGATATATGGGTACTTATAGCAAATTGCTTGGATTTTTACTTAGAATGGTGAAAAAACCATATACAGTGAAACCTCCCCTAAGCGGACACCTACGGGACCGTCTAAATGTGTCCGCCCTTGGGAAATCTGTTATTAGGTAATATGTAAATGCAAAATTATTACTATGTACCTATATGTATGTACAATAAACATAACATAACAAAAATACACTAGTTTTAGTTAGCATGTAGCACTAAAAAAAATTTATTAACCTAGTTTGACGTGTTTGCGTTTTATACTTGGAATCTAGAAAATATAATTCCAAGTCTGTAGAGTCACCTCTATTCTTTGCATACTCTTATAATTCCTTTACCATACTAAAGGCTTGTTGATAATTGGTGACATTTGTTTGATTACTGCATTCAACTTCTTCATCAGAGTCGTCAGATAGTGATGTGGTATCAGTTTGGACTACATAATCGGTAGGAATGGGGTCACTATCATCTTCTAACAGCACATTGCTATCAATGTTAATGAACTCGCCCAAATCATTGTTATCAAATTACAAACTTCAATATTCTCTTTCAGACTCAAAACGCGACATTTTTGTGCCATTGTTTACGAATTTGACCTTACAACTCACAAATAAACTGCTGACTGCTGTCGGGGAATTACACATACTTTCATTCGGCGAAGTCCTTTCGCTCTGCCACGCATACGCGATTGGTTGCCGGTCTGTCTTCAGAGAGATTTTTCACCGTACTTATTCGTCTCCCAAATACTTTAAAACAATTTTTGTCGGTTTAAAGGAGGGTTTTCGCAATCTTTGTATGAAAACGGCCTGTTCTAGTTCCGGACTATAAAAAAAGTCCGCTTAATAGAGATCTGCGCTTATTAGAGGTGGTCCGTTATGAGAGGTTTCACTGTATAAATATTTTAGGTATTTGACTTCCAATCACAAAATTTATGCCAAAATATAGAATAACAATATAAAGCCTAACTTTCGGTATAACCGGAAGTGATAGATACGGCAAAATATCTTTAATGACATTGTGTAATATCAGAGTAATGTAACTAAGTAAATATCTCACCAGTGCCGTCTCGTGGGCGAAAATATAAAGGAAGAACCAAGCAAAAAATTCTTAAACATACAGACTCGTTACGCGTCAATTCACGTCAAAGGACGGAAATGGAACTTATGGGGGCTTTGTTTGCTTGTTTTGTTTAAATTGCAAACTATTCCTCCTTCAAAACCAAACAACTTTTTCCCCAGACATTTTCCGCTGCAATGCGATGCACCGGAGTTATTCCGGGGTGCCGACCTTTTTCAACACCGTGTATAACAATAGTGACCTATCCATATATCTAATTCTGAAGAGTATTTAAAATGGTTCCTGCAGCAACATTACAGAATTAATATTACACAATTAAACTATTATGTGTGATCTTCCTCTGGATCACTACACTTGAACAAGGCATCGGAGCAATGACGTGTGCACTATGCATGTTCTATTTGACGACATGCATTAATTACAGTTGTAAACTATGTTGACACGAATATTGCGTTGGCCACAGCTTCCCTAATCCATGTAAAATGTAAAACAGATTAGAAAATGTACCATCATAAAAAGTATAATACACAAACAAACAAAATTTTACTTCATAGCAAGATTTGATGACCAAAGTGATAGATTAAAAGAAAATATTATTCATTGGCCTCCTTACTTATAGAGAAGTTTTTTATTAATCATATTTACACAGAAAATTTTTTTAAAAGTAGTAAAAATTACATTTCATTTTGCACATGTTACTACTCTATATTTATTAAAAATCTTGCCCTAAAATAAAACTTAAATGTAGCTACCAACGTAGTTACATTATTAGGATTAAATTTTATTTTTAAAACTTTTTGACTACCCTGTATAAGCTAACTCAAAATCGAATATTTTAATATTATTTTCTCAGGAAGCAGACATGTTTATAAAGAATAACTTTTTTCCGTAAAATTAATAATAAAAAAGTTTCTCATATGTTGCCAACTTTAGTGGACACACTGTATAATATTGGTAGTGGTTAGTATTTTAACAACACAACTTTTTAACGAGGTCATCACAAACGGCTCGGCTCTGACAAATACATATATTTTCAAAAGTTCCGTAGAGACTTTTCACTCACCTTTTTAAAATGAATGTCGAAAGTTTTCAAGTTTATTTATACGATTATTAGGGAATTTTCTTGCCCTTGGAAAACTTTCTATATATTTTCTTATTGTGAATGGAAAATGTTACCGAAACAAAGATTTTTGTGTATAGGAAGGACAAAATTACCTACCTAATGTAAAATTTGCTTCCATTAAAAATTTTCTAATTTTGTATGAATTTTAGTCTAGCGTAGAGAAGAAAGATAGAATTTATTTAAATATAAATTGTCAGCATTTAAATGGCCAAAAAAATACAAAGTAATACCGCCAACACCAGGATTGCGTGCTACCACATGCCAAGCGGATCAGATTGTATACACAATTCTCAGTTATATAGACCCGGTACATTTTTAGGTAGAAAACCCAGGCAGTGTCTCTCTTTCACTTATCGCATGTACTCATTGATACATAAAAATATAAAATAGGATTTTAAATTAGTCGTATTGCGGCTTTTTGTGTATTTTTTTTATTGCCATTTTAAATGGGAAGAAAATAAATTCTATTTGGTTTGGATAAAGTACAATTTTTTATACTCTGATTATATAGATTATTATTAATAATAAAATTTAATACCTATTCTACCAAATTCAAAATTAGAGCCAGAAGTCTACTGCATTTATACAGCAATAATACAGCCGCATTTCAATTAATGCACTTCAATTTTATTTTTATTTAATAATAAAGAAAAGGATACACTACCGCGGAAGCAAAATCAAGCTATGCGATATATTTTGGGATGTCATAGACTTATTAGTGTTAAAGTAATGCTAGAAATAACAGGGATGTTAAGTGTTAGACAGGTCATATTTCTAAACACGATTATAAAATAAAACATAGTTTATATACTGAACATTTATTAAAAAGCAGCAAATTTATATCAGATGTACGCGATTATGAAACAAGATCCAGAGAGGACTTCTATGTAGCTACAGTTCCAAATCGTTACAGTCAAAATGATGTTTTCCACAATGGACTTGTTCAATATAATAACTTACCTAATGACATTAAGAAAGCGATAAATTTGAAAATATTTGTAAGGAAATGCAAACATTATTCTAGGGAAAATGTATAGGGGGGAAATTCCAGTTAAATTTTTGTATGATATATAATTATTTATGTGCTGTGTATATGTATTATTAATGATTTTTTTGTAAGATTGTTAGCAATTGCTATTAACAATAAAATGATTATTATTATTACTTTTAATTGTGATATTGTCAGTCAACTAAATTTCATATTATCATGTAATTTTTTAGTTTTCCACCAAATTTATTAAGAAAAATAATTTCAGGATGTGTTGCTGTCCTTAATAGACCTAAAGCTATTTTGGCAACAACGTCCTGGCAAAAATATTCATCAGAAAAATATTAACCAGCGGCATATGGGATATAAAAATCCTGACACGGTGAATACATGCACCACTGGGAGACTATAAGATTTAAATATTTAAAGAAACTAAAGTTTAATTTCTAATGAATAAATATTTGTTGTAACCCTAAGCAAATATTACGTTTTAGACAGTTACAAATATTTTCAACATTCACACTTTAAAAACGAGTAAATATACACATCCAAGAAGTTTACTTTCGCCGAAAACACTTAAATGTCACTTGCACGAAGAGAAACGGTGTCTGAAAAAGCTGACTTATTCTGTTTATTCAAACCCGAACAAATATATTTTCACGAAATCCCGGTATAAATTTTCATTTACAAGATAAACTATAAAGATCGCATGGAAGTGTTTGGCACAGTCAGAACTAGGCCGACTATAAGAAACAAATTGAATAGTTGACTAAATTCAATATGGATTTCGAGATAAATATACAGGGTGGCCCATCGAAAACAGTCCAGCAAGGTTTACGGCTGTGTACGTGAAAATTAAAAAAAACCTCGGACCCGTAAACTTGTGTTATTAGGGGGACACGTTTCACTATTAATTTCATCCCTGTAACCTCAACCCCCCTCTCGGGGGCGGCTACTGCCCTTATTTTTTCAAATGGGAATGGGTATGTTGTGATATATCTTTTTAAAGGGCATTAAATTCTCTTTAAAATGGCGCTTGGTTTTGCAAATTTGAGCTACGCGCAGCCGAGCAACGGAATTTGAAACATTTCACTGCACCTCTTATCAAGTACACAGGTTTGTGCGTAAACATTTTTTTTTAAAGTAATAAGTATCAGTCAATTCAACTTTATCTTCAATAAAGTGATTGATCGAGATCTACATACTTCACAATGTCCGAGAACACTTTGAACAGTTGTTGTACTATTGCATGGAGGTGAATTGCGGACATTTTCAACATTTAACACATGTAAGTATTACTCAATAAAATTACATTTTCTAAAATGCAATTTCTCGGCGGCGCGTAGCTCAAATTTACAAAACAAAGCGCCATTTTAAAGATAATTTAATGTCCTTTAAAAAGATGTATCACAACATCCCCATTCCCATTTGAATAAACAAGGGCAGTAGCCGCCCCCTCTAGGGGGTTTGAGGTTACAGGGATGAAATTAATAGTGAAACGTGTCCCCTTGAAATTACAAGTTTAGGGGTCCGAGTTTTTTTTTTTATTTTCACGTATATAGCCGTAAACCTTGCTGGACTGTTTTCGATGGGCCACCCTGTATAGAATACTCAGGTAATTTACATAAAATAGTATACAGATCCTTTTGATCCGAAAGGATTCACGAATATCGAACGATTAGGCTGATGAAAATCGATTTCTCTGGCTGATGGTAAGTGTCAGAGGCCCTGAACCGGCATTTGGGATATCAAAGCTGGTAACGAAAAGAACATTAGATAGATGGTCGCAGAAACAACATCTTTCTTGATGGTAAGATTTACCTGGTCAAATAGATCGGGGTACACAATAAGCCAGAAGGCTGTAGACTGCTGTGATAGAAGTTCTGGCCTCACACCTGACCCCCGCTTTTTACCAACCAACCAACCCAAAGGGGTATATTTTTATTTTATTATTTTCGATGCATTTGATTTTTCCAATGCTTGTAGAAAATTTTTTTGATTCTAACTCATGTGGTGAGTTACTTTTCGCACTTGTTCACTGTTTGTTGTTATCGAATGCACTCTGCGTTCTACGTGATCGATGCGTCAAAATTCTGTATTTAACGCATATCTTAACTTTGGTGTAATTTAGCAAATAAGTTTTAATAACAGATCTAGATATAACAAAAACGGCATAAAGCTTACACAATAAACATTACTACGTAAATAGACACCTGAATATACATCTTTGCTATCTTGCCTTCCGTTGCCAGCAAAGATCTAAATTCTAAAGGATACTAGATTCGCGAGCTTATCTTTTCTCGCCTTTTGAAAACGGACGCTAAAGGTATTATCCTGGTTTATTTAGGAGATCGTTTAGTGATACGTCGAGCCCTTTAGTCACATTCTAACATTGTTTTTATAGGTTGTATTCATGCAGTTTCAATTCAAATAACCGCTTAGATAAACTGATTTCGTGCTGATCAATAATGTTCGATGAAATAAAAGTTAGGGAGTGATAATACTATAAGTTATTAGCTCCGTATGACGTATTGTTATTTCTTGTACAAATATAAAGTATGGTTCATTAAGTGGGCGACAAATAGGATTTTTTTGAATAGTTTCCCAATCTGGACTACTTGATTGCACTGTTGTGGCCACTTCGTTCCCCTTATAGGACCATTCCCAATTGAACCTACAGCTTAACGTGGACTCCGAACCACGTCCTTCGATCTTACGCTGCTCCCCCAAGCGCTATCAGCCCTGGGTTTATCGCATTGTGGTATGACCTACCGATTGGGGAGTACGTACCTTAATCCATAAGATATCCGATCTCCTCCGGCCCGGTTACTGGTGAAATAGTGTTGGAAAAAACCGATAATTTTAATAATCGAGTACTGGATACTAAAGCAATTCTAATAATCGAGTGAATCGCTCGAGCGATTAATCACCTGAAATTTTTATAACTAAGAAGAATGTGTTGATAAAGTTGTAAGTTTTAGAAGTTTAGTGGGGCGAGGCGTCGAACGAAGATCGGGTATCAAGTGAAAAGCGACGATTTTCGATTTTTCGCTTGAATTTATAACTAGAGTAGTATTTATTTATACCAAGTAGCACATTTCGATCGGCGTCAAGCGAAGCTCGGGTATCGAGTGAAAGGCAGTGGCGGCTCCGGACCTATGATAGAGCGGGTTCACAAGTATGGTGAAATGATTTTAAAAATTTTATTTTTGTGTAACGACCAAACAATTACTTTCTAGGCGTTTTAAATTACAGAAAGAAAAAAAATAATAAGAAAATGCGTTAGGTAAAAGATATTTTTATTTATTTTTTAATTTTACACAAGGAAATACAACTTTTGGAAAATAAGAAAGGTTTTCTTAGTGTGTATAGCTGTCGGATCTTAACGTCGTCGGATGCAACCCTCGTAACAATATTTATACAGTCCACTACTAATACGACTACCGCCATCTACAAGTTATCAAGAAAACCGAATGATGTCTAATACTACTACCGCCATCTACGAGTTATCAAGAAAACGGAATGATGTCTAATACCACTACACCATCTACGGCTACGTCATTAGGCGCAACCAAGACGAGAACAATAGTTAACTGTTTTATGACGAGAACGACTCGAGCCACGAGACTGACCAGTTGGCATTCTTCATATTTTGTGTTTTTTAGTTTAAATCCTTAAATACAATGGTTTAAAATCATATCGAGTATCATTTATCGAAATACACAACATTTATCGACCATACACAATAGTGCTTAAACGTGAAGTCCATTCTTCGGTCCTTAATTGTAGGAAATTGATCAATAACAGCCTCATTAAGTTTGGAATATTTTAATAATTTTTTTTTCATATATTTCATTTTTAAACTTTCTAATAAAGTCCCTAGATTTACCCTTTGTGGTCTGCGTTAAATTAATTTCGGGTTTAGGTGTTCCCGCATTCTTCACTTCAATTTTTTGCTCCAAACTCAAAGAGCTGAAGTTATTTCTTAAATAGGCCAGCGTCAAGTATTCATTTTAACTTAATAAATATATAATATTAAAGTATTAAAACATACACGCTCGAATTTCTAACTAGATGCACAAACAGACAACAGCGTGGTGCACACAAAAACTGCCCCCTTTCCATGTTAAATCGCCATAGCCCCGCTATCCCCCGCTGCCACCCGCCACCTGTTACTACAGAGAAACTGCAATACTTAATCGCACGTGCGAGCGAGTCTTGTCATAATTGTCCTTTACCTCGACCGAGGCACGGTTGCCGGATCTATACAGTTTGGTTTGGCGGGATGATGAAATATTAGGGAGGGTCGGACCTTATACGATAAATAATATTCAATGAATATAAATTAATATTTTTTATTCGTTTTGTTTTGGGGGTGCACGTGCGCATGTGCTCCTGTGGAAGAACCGCCACTGGTGAAAGGTAAACAGTAACAAGTGATGAGTTTCGCTTGAATTTATAACTCGAGCAGTCTTTTTAATAACCGAGCGATGTCGCTTATTTCAATAATCGAGTATTCAAGCGGTTTTTCGCTCGAGCGATCACTATACTTTTAAAAGCCTGTACTGACCCACCTAAAATTAATGTCTTCAATGAATCGCATCTTGTAATAAGTAATAATTTACTTCCTACTCGCTATTTTGGCTTCAAGGATTTAGGATTGCTTTGTCTTCTTAAATATTGATGTGGTAACATTGGGCAAAAATATTTATACTTTCTTGTATCAAATCAATATAACAGGTCCTTTTTTCCGACCCGACTTTTATATTTCCTTTACATAAAAGAAGTCCGGTTTTATAAATTTTATCCACCCTATTTTCAAAGCAGTTTATCTGAACGTGTCTTTGAATCGAAGGTAAGTAAAACCCATAAAAAATTTATGGAAATTTGGCCAAGGGCCAAGACGTATACCTAAGCGATATCCTAAATAAACTGGGATAATAGCTTCGGCTACCGTTCTTAGGACGTTGATAAAAGATAAGCTCTTGAAACTACTCCTCTTGGGTATTTAGGTTAGTTTGCTTAATAACTGGATCTGCGTTTTGTTACCTGCATTCACATTGTTTTTTTACAATTATGGATAAACTATATAAAGATGTGCATAAGTACTGCAATAAAGGAATAATAACATGCTACATATACAGGGTGACAAGTATATTTGGAGCCTTCGTGGTTTAACCCTCTGGGACGTGTAAATTGCCTTTAACGTCTTAAATGAGAAGGGCATGTGACACATCAATTTAAAAGTCGTTTAAATATATTACCAATAATTTATTATTTTTTCAGTAGTACACTGAGTGAAATTTCGAGTTGATATAACTCAAATATGAGGACAGCCCAGACCTCTGAAATAACGGCAACCAAATCGAAGAAATTGCATCAACTCACTATTCATAAGTTATGATAGCACAGAAAATTGGTTATTTTATGCGTTGGAATAGCTCACACCTCACCGTCTTGAATTATTGATAGGCTACCAGCTACCAGTATGTGAATTATGATGCGTTTCTAGTCGTGCTAGATTAATTCATGATTCGAGCTATCAAAACTTGACATTTAAGATGTTCTAGCTTACGATGGTGGCTGGAATAACTCACTCTTTGGGCTACCAGACTCCAAATTTTTTACTACCAGTACCTAAATTGTGGGCTATCGGAACTCAAAATATTTCTTTGATTTAACGCCTGCATATTGTGGACTTCAATTGCCTTATGTTTTTTGAAGATATGACATTTTTGTTGTATATTTAAAAAAAAATCAAATGAATTATAGACAGGAGAGCATACTACGGCTAAGAAACCATGCGGACGAAGTGATGACGATTGCTTCAAAAGGCAACTTGATTTAATATACTATAAAGAAGCGCGCGATTATTTACGCCAACTGACCAAAATTATGCAAAACAAAAATTTTCACGCACAAAGAACAACGGCACAACGGCGCAACGGCCAACAGGTGTCTATACGCGGAGGAGAATTGACGAATAACAACGGAATGAACCGCGCAAAACCTGCACGAGCACGAATTCGGAACTTTCCGTGACCTTACGATCTTGTGATTTACATTCGATATGGGGGTTTGGAGCACGTTTCCTGAATTATTCCAACTCAAACTAATTTACACATGGTAATGAGTTAAAATAATGCACGTCCGGGTTCAAAAGGACACTTTATAATCAATTAGTAAGTTTACCCAACCCAGAAACTGAATTCAGGTAACTCATAAAATAGTTACAAGATGAGGAATTGTGGTGATCCCAAATATGTTTTAAATGTTGATAAAAAATCTCTTTCTGGGTTGATGCGAACCAAGCGAACCTGAGTTATTGTAGCGTTTTTAAATAATTTGTGATAATTCGTAGGCTTAATTAGAACAACATAGAGAGGTGGGTTGAGGTAGCTCCAATTTTGTAACCCATTACATTGGTAGATGCATTTTTGCCAGTGTAGTTTCAAAACCATTGCGTTCCAAAAATGGACGTAATTAGAACTTAGCTGCACCGAGATTTATGTTTTTAGGTTATTATTTAAAAAAACATTATTGTGTTGTCTTTACCAGGGGCGAAGTCATCGCCTAAAAAATCTTAAACTCTACTTCCATTTTTGGAACGCAATTTCTTGGAACTTGACTCCCTTTCTATTTAAGTAATCTCCTCCCGGGGGGTTAATTCACGAAGGTGGCAAATATTATTTTAAAACGTCCCTCTTTTAATACTATGTACTAGAAGCGTGACATTAATTAAGGAAGAGAGTAGAGCTGTACTTTTACGGAGAAAATATCGAATCACAACTCACACTTAACTACGCCACTGATCTCAGATAAAATTTGACATTAAATAACGCCTTGATGTTCCGGATATCGGATATTATTGAAGGATCATTTCACTATCGATAGATTTCAAATTTGCCATTTTATCTACTTCCTGAAATAAACCCGGTAAACCTTAAAATCAAATTCAGAGTCTGTATAAGACACAATGCAAACGGGGAACTAAACGACAATGCATGTAAAAGATAAAATCCAAACGCAAATATACCAGTTACTATAGAGACAAACGATCTCCTAAATTCGGGAAAATAACGCCGTCAAGTTGCGATTCGAGAACTACCCAAAAACATGAGCTTCGTTAGAATTTAGGTCGTTCAGGTGACGAGATAATACGTTAGATTATCTAGTTGTTAAAAACTAAAACAATCATTTGTAAGAAGTGTTAAATATGTTAATTCTAAAAAAAATGTGTTATTTGCTATAATAGTATATTAAGATACAAGTTTCATAAGACATTGTTTTAGAGCACGAGTTTAATTTAGGAAACGACCTGCGAAGCTGGGAGTTTTCTAAGGTGCAAGTGCTGTAATTGTCTTATGAACCGTGTATTTTATAATGCTTTCTCTATTTGGGTCTTTAAAGTCTGAAAAAGTTTTAAAAATATAGTAGATTTTTTCCATTTGAATTTATATTTTCTTTTTGGGTTGGCAATACTTTTACAATTTAATAAAATGTTACAAGTATCAAATATGCCATGATAGAAACAATTGAACACAACAAAGCATCTTCCCATCCGTCATAATTAAAAATAAATATATTATTAAACTTAATAAAAATGAGTCAGGAAGAAAGTTGTACTCCGTCAGAAATTGCAGAAAATAATCTAGAAAAACTTTTAAAAAGAATATGCAAACCTTTGAGTTTTGGTGCGAGCAGAACAAAGTTCAAAATATTGAATAAATTAATAAATAATACTATTGAACAAAATATTGTGTCGACACAGAATGTGACAGGAATAAGTGCCCAGGAAATGTCTACATGGGTTTCATAATGGCTACATTATGAAACCCAAATAGAACAAAGAACATTATACTATTAGCCTAGCTTCATTTGGCGAAATTACCGGTCTGTTTTTCCATTTAAACCATATCAGAAGACAAAATCTCCTTGCCACCAAATCATTATTTTATCTATCTCTTGAAATAAAACCTGCAAACTTAACATACACTATACCGGGTGATGCATCCTTGAGTTAAACATAGGAAATCCCATGTAATTTTTGAGGTGACTGAATATTGTCTCCCCTGTACATTTCGTATAAAAACTGCATTGTAACTTCTAGAAGAGGCCGACATGGTAAACAAATGTGCCGAGCTTGAATACATTTTCGTAAGCCAATCCTAAGCTTTTTAATGAAACGTGATGCCGAAAATCACGAAACTCTCATAGTTCAAGTGTTACAGCAAACACCAGCAAATAATTTCTATGACGCGCAAAAGTTTATATAAATCTGAACATAACGACGAATAAAGAAAATATTGTCACTGACACTAATATTCGTTTTGTCAATGTCAAAATATAATTTTCTGGTGTTCTATTACCATAACTATGAGAATTTCGAGGTTTAATTGAATAGCTTAGGATTGGCTCACCAAAATGTATTGAAACTCGGCACATGGATTTACCATGCCGGCCTCTTCAAGAAGTTCTAATGCAATTTATCTATAAAATATACAGGGGAGCCAATATTCAACCACCTCAAAAATTACATTAGATTTCCTATGTTCGACTTAACGATGCATCACTCGGTATATTAAGACACACATGTATAAGGGAAACTAAACGATATTGCATGAGAAAGATAAAATCGAATGGAAATATAACAGTTACTGGAAACAAACTATCTTTGAAATTGAGAAAAATATTGTAGTTAGATTGCTCTTTTGACTTAGATAAGTATCAGGTTCAAGGTAGGAAGAATGTAATTCTTTTTTATGTTACCCTAATGAAATTTGTATATTAATTCATATTAATTCAAAACCAACGTGAATCGCTTTTTGCGCACACGCACCACTCCCAGAGTGCCCTAAAGGATTTTTCCTATAGTGCTTGTGTTTGATCATAAAAAAAAAAAAAAAAAAAAATTAGAAATAAATATAATTTAAAAATACGCTCTGTAATAGAGGTAAAACGGCAACAAAAGCTATACCTATAACTGAAAAATATTTTTTCGTTGGAAACTAAACCCCGAACCACATCGCTTATCGGACAAACGCGATTTATTTTTTTGTATATATATTTGCTCGTTTCAAATCTTAAATATTTATGTCTAGTTTCGTACATTATTTTATCTGGGACCACATTGACATATTCTTCGTAGATATTTCTATATACAAACCATTTTCAGTTTTTTGTCGCCCGCGGTGGTCCAGCGCGTCAACCGGAAAACGCACGCAGCTTCCGCCGGCGGCAAATTCGGCGTCGGTGGTGGCATTGCCGTCGCGGCGTCCCAGTTCGCCTCGGTTTCGCGGACGGCGCGCGACCTTACCACTTTCTTAACCTTTTCGCGACCTGTTGAGACGATACGAAAATTACGCTAAAGAAGTGCGAGTCATAGATTGCAAAGTTGTGGCGTGTAACGAAATATAATTGGCGTGTCATAATTTGTGCAGTTGTGAAATGGAGTAATTAATTTGATCGTTACATTATTTAATGTAAATATTTTAATGATGTATAATTGCTTGTTGAGATGTCTATTACTATTCTTACTGGCATTAGAATGTAAAAAAAGGAAGGAAAAATAAATAAATTTAGATAATTTATTCAAATTTAAATATCTAATGTATTTAAATGGAGGTTTTCACGAGAGATCCTGAAAATGTTAATGACGGATAATTATAGGTAACAGACATGTATTTAACAGAAATATCTTCTATTTTGTCTCAAAATACGGTGACATACATATTTTAAAGCCCAGCAGGAATAATATTTCAAATAAACAGTATTTAATTTTTTGGGAAACTTATTTTGTTCGGGTTAGGAGAACAATTTGCCCCCGACTAAAAGCAATTAAGAAAGATGAACAGTTATATAATTTTTAGAATGATGGCTGGATAGAAATTATCTGTTCTTCGGTAAAAGATACATCGATAAAATCGTAAGACCAGAGAAGCTCAACAAAACGTTACTTTTATCCCAAAAATGCGTATGAATATATCCCATTCGTTCGTTTGGGTTTGTTCGCTGTTATGTATTAAAATTTTCCATAAATTCCACTTTTATTGTCTCAAACAAATTATTAATGATCTGAATAACAGAATGATAATAAATTATTAATTACAACAACACATTAATCAAATTACTTGAACTTTTGATTTATCTTTTTATAAAAAAAAATCTGCAAAATGCTGCCTAAAGTATGCATAAATGCCGAAACAAAGTAAACTTTAGCTGTTAAAAGTTTAAAAAGTTCTCTAGACAAAAGTTACGGAAAAAAGTGTTTAGCAGGAAATAAATTTCCCAATTTAACTAATCAAATTCTTTAAGCAGTTTTTATAAATTGTCTCAATAATTGCTCTCTACTTTTAATACCGTACGGCGTACTACAGGAAGTTTAGGAAATGCGTCAGCGAACTTCGAAATGTGATTCGGTGTGATAAAATAGTAGTTCCCAAAGAAAAAATTTCCAAATCTTAATAGTTACGATGTAGAAAGTTCAATATTTTGAAACATACTTGGGTCGTCTCTCTAACAATGAAGCATTGATATTGCTATTTTTTTAGTTTAAGCTAGCTGGACAGGAGTTATTATTGTGAAATACATGAAGGAAGAAAATTTAAAAATAAAACTAGCAATTTTTTTATTTACTATTACCACTTGCGATTGATTCTTTTAAAAATAGAGCGGTATCGCATTTTTACTAAGCAAGCTTTATATAACTATACTAATTTTACGTTAACCCCTTTAAATCGAAGGCTTAATTAATCATAATCGTATTACGAACGTCAATATTGCGCTTTGTCTTCCTAATTATGTATTCTGATTTTAGTTTAAATATTTGGATGATAGAAATTTACTTGATTTATGAAAGGATAATGTTGACAAGCCATTTCGATTAAAATAAAATATAGATCTGAATATCAAAATTGTAAATTCACAGTTAATTAACCATTCATTTATCGACTAATAGTATATTAAAAAAAAACACAAGGTGCATGGAGGAGTTTTTAGAGCATACAGGGTGGTCTGCAATGAATGTGCCATAGAGTAACCATGATATTCTACATTATGTTGGTCTTTATTGAGATCCAGGGTTTTAAAATTCAATTTCTAAATTATTTTTTTTATAGCTCAAGCTTTGAGATATAGACATAAAAATTTGTAATTGGGGGTTCTTGAAGGCGAGTAACATGAATTTAATCCTGTTTTTAAATATTTATATTTATTTATTTTTATTAATATAAACTCACCATCGTCACAAAATTCCGCCACCTTGAAATTTTGGACACGTTTGATATTTTATAACTTATTTATTTTTAATGCGATTTCCATGATTTTATATCATATCAGTTTGTAGATCCATTTATTGTGTTTTTCCTGAATTATTTTATAAAGTAACATTTTTTGATTAGGCTATATTAAATCAAACTGTTGTTTTTTGTCGTAATTTCAAAACACCCTGTAGGAAAATTGAGATGGATAATTTTATTTACATACTATTTCTGATAATCTTTGATGTATTCTAAACCTTTCGTTTTTTTATTCATTCAATTATCTCATTTCTGCTGCGACCTGCAAAATTTTAAATGAAACCCTGATTTGAAGCCTATTTTTTAAAGAAAAACAAACACTCGGTATATCATAAAGTTAATTAACAAAAACAATATTAATATCGTGTATTTCCTCCTCTCACAGTAATGACAGCTTGCAGCTTTCGTGGCATCGAATGAATAAGGTTACTTATCCTTTCTTGAAGGATATCTTGATATTCTTCGGTCAGCGCCGGTCGTAGGTTTTGCAAGGTTTGTGGTTGTATAGGACGACGACGGACGGCCCTTTTAAGTTGACCCCAAAGATGTTCGATTGGGATGAGATCCGGGCTGCATGCGGGCCAATGTAATCTTGTAAGTCCAAGTTCATCCAGATATTCACACACTAAGTATATGTGCAACGTGAGGTCTAGCATTATCATGCATTAATGTAAATTGGTTCTCAATGAGAGGAGCAAATGGAACAACAACTTCTCGGAGGATTTCCTTAATGTAGCGGTGGGCGGTTAGAGCTCCATTTTCAACCAAATCATGGATTCATCAGTGAATAGTACGTAAGAATATTGGCACTGTCAAATATTCTGTAACACTAATCGCGTACTTAACCAACGTCGAAAATTTTTAACCGAAAGCTTGATATACATTTTCTAAAAATAACATCTTTCATTTAAAATGTGCAGCTCGCAGCAGAAAGGAGATAATGAAATGAATCAAGAAACGAAATGTTTAGAATACATCAAAGATTACAAGAAACAGTATGTAAATAAAATTATCCGCCTCAGTTTCCCTACCAGGTGTTTTGAAATTAAGACAAAAATAACAGTTTGATTTACTCCTGTACAGCCTAGTCGAAAAATGTTACTTTATAAAATAATTAAGGAACAACACAATAAATGGATCTACAAATTGATGATAAAATCATGAAAATCACAAAAATAAAAAAGTTATAAAATATCAAACTTGAACAAAATTTCAGGGTGGCGGAATTTTGTGTATATTTGCATTTTTTATATTTGTTGAATTGAGTTAAACTCATAATTTTCATAACATGCGATCTAATTTTAAGAACTAAAATAAAAACTTCCTTGCGATCTTGTTGAAACATGCAAATATCTCCGAAACTAACAAAATGCATGAAGTATATTTTTATAAATTTTAATCAGAATTCCATTAAAGTTACCCGCAAAAATTTTAGGCGTGATGTAGTGGGTTGGTTGGTTGGCAACTAGATATAGTGGGAGTGTAGGGTGCAACTAGCGCCCTCTAAAAGATATTTGAAGAACAGGAATAGATTAATTTTACTCTCCCTCAAAAACCCCCAATTACATATTTTCACATCTATATCTAGGAAGATTGAGCTATGAAGAATTTTTTTTTAGAAATTAGACTTTAACACCCTGTATATCATTAACGACCAACATTTTACTAAGGCATGCTTATCTCAAACCTATGATTTTCATGTATAGAATCTGTGCAGTTTAACCCGGAATCCTGTTGCGTGAAAATAACTAATTTAAAAAATTTAATAAATGCGAGGCCTGTTTTTATTTTTGTTTTTAAGATACAAATAAAAATACATTTAACGAAATTTATTTATTCATATTTTTATATTACTTTGCAAAAATACGACTGAAATAATACGAACTGTACGAAACAAAAATATTATAACGGAAACACGAAGTTAACCCTGGAGACGCTGAGATTATAACATATTATTCCCGAGGTAGAGTCTTTCAACTCACATAAAAATGATTTTAAGATTAAATTAACGCAAAACAGTTAAGATATATTTTACAATTTTAAACTGAGTCGTTCTTAGTAATTTTAGAATTTTATACCCATACCAGGAGTATTATTTATATCCCCTCTTTGATTTATTGCTTATTATTTCGCAATACAAAATTAATAAGATGAGATATTATTGGTATAAAAATATATTTTGTGTAAAAGCTAAATAAAATGCCTGCTTTTGAATCATACGAAGGTAAATACGGTGAATTCTTAGTATGAAAAAAGAAATTAGGTCATGTAAGCTTGTTTAAAAAAAGTTTTGTTAACGAGATACAATCCACTAAAAGGGAGACCGAAAAAGGATATTCAGGAAAAAAATCAACACATTTAAAACAAGGAAGGTCGGTAGTAATCACCATTAATACCGGGTAGCTTTTTGCTTTACTTAACGGGCAGGGGAAATTAATTAATTAGATATACTGGATGATCTACCCGACATAAGCAGCTTGCTAAACAACTTAAAGTAAATGCTGCGTTTTTGCATTGTTTATACCCAACTTCCCGGCCGTTTTAATAGGGTGCGAAACATTGTTTTTTTCATTATCACCAGGTATCCTTATGGGATTTCGAAAACCATTGGAAATTATTTTTTGGGAAATATAGTGATCTTCTTTGTATAAGTAATTTTAGTTCTTATTATTATTTTTATTTAAAAAAAGAAGTCTATACTTATCAGGTGGTATTAATAGCAAATACCAATGTATGGAAAAATAATATATTTTTTTCTTAAATTTTTTTTTCGGGTGGTCTGGAACAATAATAATTTTTCCATACATTGGTATTTGATTATTATTTTTCTTTCAATTAGCCATGGCCAACTTTTTGAATTTGCCGGCGTTTCTGCTTTTTTTAAATAAAACATAGAATATTAAAAAAACGAACTCGGTTGGAGGAAAAATTACAATTAATTATATAATTGTAGAGAACTTGAAATCATCTGTAAATAAAATGACGTAATAATATAGAAAGGTGTAGATTAGTACCGACTTAAAAAACACCCTGCACATGATATTAATCTGGCAGCGTCTTCTAAATTTCAAAAATAATATACTACTTCATAAGTAAGTAAATTGTGTTGCCAATTCGTTGAGATAACTAATAACTATAATGGTTGATACTATTTAAGAAAAAAATTAACGATACGCACGGTTTCTCGCGTAACCCGTATATTGAAGGTTATTCTTAAAATCTGCACCTCCTACAACTTTTATATTTAAACATTTTTCATATCTTTAATGATAAATAATAACAAAGACATTTGCACTTCCTCGCACTAATCAGTCACCCTGTATATAATATTTAAATGTATGCACAATATATTTTTGCCATAAGTGTAATTTAATTTCATAAATACATTGACGTGAACAAAATAAAGACCCGATTTATTAAACGACAGTTTAATTGTCATCAGTTGTGTGATTTATTAAACAATAATTGTTTGGCTTTGTCGTCGGTATTTAAAAACTATTCCCCCGGTCATTGTTCCCTGAATTAATACTCATGTGACCCGTTTCCTTCTCTTTACCACTGAATAAGTTGAACAAATTTATTCATATAAATATAAGGTACAAAAACCATTTCACAAAAAATTGGGTCCAGTTGATTAACGGTTCTAGGTTGTTGCCGGTTCTTTTTGTTCAGAAGTCCCTGGGGGAATTAGGAATTAGTGTTCCAGCTGCACGGTCATATTTTAATTATTTCAATTCTCAACATCATTTAGCATTAAATAACATCATTTAGCATTAAAAAAAATAATAAGGGTCTCAAACCTCTTATCGTTCCATTTTGTTGGGATTTATAATTTAATATCATAGGTCGGTGTACTTTTGAGTGAATTTAATATTTTTAGGCTTCTCCTGTATGTTAGTTAACTTGAACTCATTCTAAGTGCCTATGGTTCTTAAGCATGAACCAACTTTAGATTGCATTTATATTTTGATTCTGCAACTAATAAAAAAAAATCTTCTGTCGCACGCTTCATGGACCAAAATAACAATATTTATCGAAAGTCGAAAAGCAGTCGATCTAGTTGCGCCGAGAAGAACTAAATCCTTTAAGGCAGGCCTGCATGGAAGTTGAATGCGCTTGAAAAATGATAAATTAAATTGGATATTACAAGCCTTTAAACGGAGTCCCAATATAACAAATGTATATTTCTGTAAGAATGCAATCGGGGCCAGATTTACCCTTCTTGCATCCGAGTTGTAGTGAACTAGTGGAACTCAAATAGTTTTTTTTTATTATTGGATTGAATAGTCTAAAACAGGGATAGAAAGGAAAGCTGAAAAAAAAATAATAAAATTTTCTACAATAAAAACTAAAATAACACACTACAGCAAAAATATTGTTATACACACACAGACTATCGTTACTCGTCGATATAATTCAGGCCAAAGGCGGCATTACCGGCGACAGGATTTTTGAAGAGCTCTGTCTCGACTCGTCAAACCTTCCGCACAGACATCTAACACATCCTGGTTATCATAGTAATCAACAATTTTAATATGATAATGTTTTCATAACATGGGACGATTCCGTTATAAGCTCATCCGCTATAGGTAGACACAAATAACATTGCTGATTGGTCTTTCTACATTCTCGTAGGTTTTAAAACCGAAACTGATTAACATTTTTGTTGCGCGTGCCTCTACTTAGATTATTTTGAATTATTAAATCATTGAACTACTAGAGAAGTAACGAATAATATAATTAATCGATTTAGCCGATACTAGGTGGAAATCCATAACTATAATATTATGGGAAGAAGTAAAACAGAGTTGAAATGTAAATTTCCACTATATTATTATATTATTCAAAGTAACATAACATGTTCCGCTATACTATAGCTTAACATCTGACGAAGCTCAACTCTGTTTTATTTCTTCCCAGAATATTATAATAATATAATTATTAATTCAATAAGAACATGATATTAATGAAGTTCATTTTATTTATTAATAAAAATAAATTGATGGTTTTTTACTTTTCTTCTTGAGGAAGTGGCGTTTCCTCTACTTCCTCTGAAGCGCAGCCACTGATGAATATTCTATAGGCACTTTCAGCATTCGGAAACGCAAGACACATTTTCACAGAGAAATATTTTGTTTGGCATAGCAAAGTGCGTAAATGTAAACAAAGTCCTCCTCCAATGAAGATTCTAAGTCCGAGTGATAAATTTCTCTTATGTTTCAAATCAAAATGGTTCAAAAACCTACTCCTTAAATCAGTTTATATTTCTGTCATCTTAAATAGCCAGCCAAGGGCTTTATACATCTATAAAATATCTTTTAACATGTATAAAGTCATTTGTTGGGGTGCGTCAGGGGGGATTTGTCAGCGAGTATATTTTATTAAACGCCTTATTTATCAATTTAACGTGATAATGGTGGTATTACGAGGCACATAATAGCGGCATCTGAAGTCCTTTTCCTTAATAATATTTTGCGGTCCCAAATGACTTGAGGTTAGGTGTAAAGATAAATACAGATTTATATTTGATTTAGTAACAGAATGAAAATAAAAAATTGTGAAAATCATCGAACATTAATCATCTGAGGATATTTAGAACCGTTTTTGTGTAGAATTTTTTTATGAAAAATAACTTTTTTTCATAAAACCAATAATAAAAAAGTTTCCATATGATTCCAACTTAAGTAGACACACTATAAACAAATTTATAAAGACATTTTTGGCACCGTTATTATTTAAATTAAATCTAGATTTTCGGACATCAGTGGATTAAATTTTTTCGATTTATTGACCAAAAATAATTTTTAATCCTATTCATATTTCTTTCCGCAAGAACTATTTGACATTGAAGCAATTTACGATGAAATTATTGCATATTTTGCATTACAACCCTAGAATACCATTAAAATACAAATAAGCATACTAATCAATGTTACTTAAAATAAATAGGTATGGAGTTATTTTTTGGTTTGTTTTCCGCTGTCTCTTTTTGTATATAGCTCGTAAAATTGGAATCATTTTAAAAATTGAGAAATCCTCAGAAAAAGGAAAATTCTTCTTGAAAAAAAAAATGGGTTTGCTTGTGGGGCGTGGTTCATAAATACTTTCGCCTGCGGCGCTTTCGTTCGCAGCGTTTTTCCCCTTGTTGGTAGCGCTGGTGTCCTGGTTTTTAAGTTTATAAAATTATTCATTTCATCATCCCATCTAAGTGGGTGTGACTTACTTCAGTAAGAGTATAACTGCTGACTCTGCAGGTAGTGAGGGGATCATTATTTTGAATATAGCACCTGGTCTCGTTTTAATTAATTATCATCACCTGAAAACTAGAAGCAGTAGTTATTATTGTTAAACACGTTCCAAAGACTCGTCACATACTGCTATTGACCAAAAATGTTCTGGTCTGAATCACAAAAATATACTTTTTCTTCCGAACAAGCCTCGGCCAAGCATCGTCCGTTCAGAATTACGTACGACGTTCTTTGAGGTGTTTTTTCAAATTTTTTGGGTGTGTTACTCTTTGATTTATTAGATATTGGAATTGTGTGGATTTTTTAAACGGTTTTTTGTCATAGTTTTTAACACTATATTAAGTAGATTGAAAAAAAAATCATATACAGTTGAGTCGGGGATGAATGAACGCGCGCCATCACCCTTAACAGTATTATTTAACTCGAGGATATGTTAATCAAATAAGACAAACACAAAACAAAAATTTAATTTTATACGTACTTAATTTTATTTAATTAATATGATTTATTGTTTAAAATATAATAATATTTCTTAACGAATCTTTTTTCATTAACTTATAAAAAAAAATACATTAAAAATAACAGGCCTTTGATATAGTTATAACGTACCTTCAATATTTTCCCGTCCCAACTGTATACACCGAGAAACAACCTTATTTTATCCTTGCGTAACATAATTAATTTTTCCTTTGCTACTTCATACTTCACCATAAAGAAACACGATATATTATTAAATTACAAAAAATAAATTAAGTAAACTCAAAAAGTTAGCCGGCAGCTTCTTAACAATAGAGGCACGTGCAGAACAGACGTCAAGTGCAACAAGAAACTCGTTGTGTTCCATGTTGGACTGAAATCTTTACGGTGATAATTTCGTTTCTAAACAGACAAAAATATAATTTTTTACAGACATGTTATAATTCGACTTCAGAAAATTTGTAATTATATTTTACACAGTAAAAAAGAAGTACATAAGATAGTACGGTGGTAGCTCACTCAAAATTAGGCACAACACAGAACACTGAATCAACTTAAAACAGTATTCAATATGTAAAACTGAAGAGAAAATCAATTAAAGTGATTTAGCAAACTGCCGTTATGGAATTGATGTCCGTGATCCGTGTCTCTGTGCTCCTGTGCATATCACCGACGTCATGGATCGGATATGGTCTCGTTGTGTTTGTGTGGACGCGCTTCGTATTCGCAACGTATTTAGAAAATTGGTTTGCTGAAACGGGTAACTCCGAAAGTGGCCGAGAGTAACCGAAGGTCGGTTTTCAAGCAAAATATTTACCGTGCCAGAAAAAAATGTATAAAATAATATTTTTATAGTTTTTTTTTAATTACAGTAAATTATAAGGATTAATGACAAAAGTTATTTAATTGTCAAATATTTCTTCTAACAAGAATAAAGAATATCCAGGAAAATGGTTTCTACTGTCACAAGAAATCAATTTTGCTGTTACTGTATATTCTATCCTACCTAAAATACTCCTAACTAAGATTTTTTAGTTATAGCGTTTCTCAGTGTACCTAACGTTTATAAATACCTTTCATTTGATACCGATTGATTGAATCAAAAGCTATTTCATTGTTATATATAGAGCTGCATTTAGCAAAAATTAAGGAACAAAAAGGTAATTTTACAAGCACTTCAATGTAATTACCGTAATAGCAAAATAAAGCTTTGTTTTCCATTAGCAGGAGTTAGATTTTCTACTTTTTAATCCCTCGAGAAGAATAACCATTATTTAGAAAATGTCTGCTACGAGGGAAACTAACAATTATTTAAAAAGGATTTTTCCCATTTTGCTTTCATATCAAAGCTATGTCGATATAGTTTGCAGTATCGTATCGTAATAATCTTTCTATGAAACCGGTTTTTTTCTTTTAAAAGTTGGTCATGTACATATGTCTAGTTGCAGAAACAATAATTACTAAATTACCCGCACACTTGTCAACTTTACTTTCTAGTTAAAGCTGGATATTATATTTTACAAATATAACAATTTAAAGCTTGCAACTTCCTTTAATTCTAAAATAAACTAAATTTATCTTGGTTCATATTTGTTCAATTTTTAAGAAAGTTATCAATTTTCGCATGTTAAATCAAGGAGGATACGGCTTTCTTCGAAGAAAACAATCGGAGGACTCTAAAAATTAGCGTAATTTTTCTTTGTCGTTTTCTGCTAATTTGACAAATACATTACGTCGCCTTCGAGCCTTCGGAACGTGCTTTTTATATAGCCCTTCTTGGAACGGCCGTCTTTCATACCCGCTTTCACGTTTGACAGTACCAGATTAGGAACTGTCATATTTGTCATGTCATTGCTAAATAAAATTCTTTGTTGTTTTTCAGTGTTTGTGTGTTAAATTTATATAGTTTTGCGGGAAAAGTATTAATTTTTAACTCAATATGGCAAAACTGTGCTAAGCCTGTCGTAAGCTGGAGAAAAATATTTTGAGTCACGCCCGTCGATTGTTTATTTTTCCTAACAAAGACATATCAAACCGATCAACTGTCACAATGAAAACAGGAACAGACAAAAGATAAGAAGAGATGGGGATTCTAGAGATAGAATCCCTATCTGTTTTTTTGTGTTTATTTTCGGAGGTAATTACACTAGTGCCTAAAAATTTTCGATAATTTTGCATGAAAGCGTATTGCCTAAAAACAACAAGAGTTCATTTTCATATTTTGGCGAAATAGCCCGACTCCGAAGGAGGAGGGCTATTTTACAAAATTTGAAAATGAACGAATGTTGTTTTTCAAAGGAAATACGCTTAAATGCAAAATTATCTGAGAGTTTTTATGCACGAGTGTAATTTAGGGAGAAAATTACTCGAATAATGGTTAAAACAACTTTATATTACAACTTTTAAATAAAGAACTAAAAAAATTAGTAATTATTAATCACGCAATTATAATAATATTTAATAATTTAGTTTGTAGCTGGAAAATCGATTTATTTTTTTAAACGTCAAAAAGTGTCATTATCTTTGTCAATAAACAATAAAAACTTGGCGGGTTGTTTTCGATAGCTAGAGGGGTTGTTTTCGATGTAATCATGCGAAAACAACATATTATGTAGCTAAATGCATGAGTGTAATTTTCTTCTTAATAGCAGGCGTCACATTTGACGTGTACAAAGTAGAGTATTTTTCTAAATGTAGATTTGTTAAATAAATAAAACGTACCTAAAATAGAAAAAATAATATAAAGTACATAAAGTACATAAGTGCTAAAATATGATGCGTTATAACATTTGCACTTTAATAATATAGTATTTTCATTATGTTATTCTGGAAACAATCTTCCTTCATAGGAAGTCTACGCTAAAAAAATCGTAGCATTGTTAAGTTTTATAATTCGATAATTTTTCTAGAGGTTGATTAGTTTAACTCATTTACGCCACTTTACTTCATCAAACATTATAGTATTCGCCTTCAATATTTTGTCATCAATATCCTCTTTCTTCTATCACGATCTATTTTTACCATAAATTTAAATTTAATTTTGTAACGGTACTTTTTATTTTGGTCACGTCATTTCGAAGTAACTAATTTCAGATTTTTTTTTTAATTTCCGAAGGAATAATTAAAGGAAACTCAGTCAGCTTCCATTCTGTGGTCCTCCAGAATCTCAATTAGAGTAAGGTTGAATAAACTTTTAAGGTTTCAAGGTAATATCATGCAAAAAATTATAATTATATTTAAATTGGCATCGCGTAACTGATACGAAAAAAGCATAAAATTAAATTAAGTCTGTTAAAAGGGACATCAATCCCGTTACAAAAGGGTATATTTGTTAATTCTTAACCTTATTTTGAACTAAAAATTTATTAACAGAGAGATCAAAGAATCGTAAGTAGCTTGTTTCATAAGGGGGGGGGCTTCTACAACGTGTCCAAGACAAGATAAGGAGGGCCAGTACAGGCATCTCTGAAACCGTAAGAGATACGAAGCCGGTTATACAGGACCCTATCCGAAAATTTCCTGATCTTGTTCAAAAACCCTCAAAACGTCATTAAACCACAATGTGTCATACATCGTTGCATTCGGGAGAAAAAAGCTCTCAAATTCCAATATCAGGAATACAGGACCGTATTTAAAAAAAGAAAGTTGATAATGGTCGGATTATAAAACAATTCACGCTGTTAGATAGGGCGGAAAAAGTGGCAATGTAAAAGTGCAATTTACTTTAGAATTTGATCTAAAAAAAATCCAGGAAAGCAATAAAACGATTTTTCAGAATTTAGGTTTTTCGGGATATCTCCGGAACTACTCGGAATTTTAAAACTTTCTAAACGGCATATTATTAGGCACGTAAATGCGCAACTTACTGTACTGGCCCTCCTTATCTTGGACATGTTGTATACTGTATAGTTATCCTTGTATGTTGAACACTAAATTATAAGCTTATCTATTTCGCAATAAATACTTGTAAAAACTTAAAACAATATGGTCCTAGGGTCATAAACAAATACAACATACAAGGAAAAACAAAGGAAATGTATTTTGCTGATACATTTAGGGCTTCTGAGTCCTAAATCAAAAGACCCGTGAAAGGAAACGGAGGATATGAGGCTAAAAGAAACCTTTCCTGTGATTTAAATTTACTGTCCGAAAACATACCGTTATAGATCACACGAAGTAGGGTAACAGATTTTTTTGATGATTTATTTAGAGAAAAAATTTGGTATAAAATTATACCTTTCCCTACGTATCGTTATAATTATAATAATTTATTTCGCTTATTGTTGATCTCCTTTAAAGGACTTGCGCCGCCGGTGATGGAACGACCTTATTCCATCACGAAAAAAATGCTTCTTGTTGGCTTTCAAAGTAATCATCTGGGTCGTTATAAACCAGAGGTAAAATTTTTATTTACAACCATGCATGTAATAATGACATTTCATCTATCTCTGAAAGGTGGAAAGTTTTTTTACTTTCACCCGGGTGGAAAGTAAATTATTTTTTTGTAATTTTTTTAAAAATCGATAACTCAAAATAATATACACAATAATAACACATTTTTTTAAATGCTGGTAGCTTTGCGTGTTTAGATATGTCTACATTTTCGCTAATTGAATATTGTGACCAAATCGTTGATATCTTCTTTGTCTTGGCATTTTCACTGAAATTATCTAGTAGCACCGACTCAGAACCAGGATTTTGAACTTCGTTTCTCGTACATCATTCTTTGAAGCGGTTATATGCCTTGTCATATCTCGGGCGGCTTTTAGTTGGCAGAAGATCTTCTTCTACTATTTTTGCTGCTTCTCGAATGTCTGGTGGAGTAGCAGTAAAATCAAATTCCTGACAAACACCATTTTTCTGTTGTTAAAATAATATATTGTTTAGTGACATGGAAATCATATTCAAAAAATGATATTTGCCATCTTGATGTGTATTATTACCAACGTTATTTTACCACCTGCGGTTATTTGAAATTTCTGTCTAAGTTTTCAATGGAAAAGTCAAAATGACATTTATCTTTTATTAATAATTTTAATTCAAAATAATAAGAAGTGGATGTTAAATGTGGTTGTAAATAAAATAGTATACAAACCTCGGTGAAAATTTTCATTACTGTCTCGAGATTTAGTTAACCTCGCCGCTTCGCGCCTACCGACTCTCTTGACAGGAATGAAACACTTTCCACCTCTGTACGTAATATATTATTAAATGTCATCTGATTTATTCCAAAATGGTAATACTATCTATTACAAGCTTTTTTACTATTTGAAAACTTGTCACGTCAATTCCCTAATAATAAATATAGTATGTGATACCTACCCTCTGTGATACTTACCACCTGTGATATTTAGATTATGTTATATGTAAATATAATACGAGTATTTACTATGTGATGCTTACCATCTGTGATATTTAATTAAAAATATTCTTACCTAAAAGAGACTCTACGGGCTAATGAACCTAGTAGTCGATGCTCTTTCTGGGTGGGTTTTTAGTGAGGTAAAAATCCCACACTGTTTGGCGTCTACTAACCTGCATGCCAAGTGCCTTTTGAAGGTTGAAAAAAAATAAATATAGTAAAAAATTGATTTTATTTACAAAATTTGCTAATAAAATGTGTAAACGTCATCGATTTTAATATTTTTTTCAACTAGAAATAATTCCTAATAAATTACCAACTATTTTAACGTTTTATCGAATCCTTATTTCTCGCTTTATTTACCGTAGAACTGTAGGTTTTTCTTCAAACAGCAAAATTTTATCGGTTTATTTTTTGGCCTGGTTGTGTTCCCATTTGAGATAAATCGCTTATTTGTGTTTCTGAGCACGAACCTTATTTTTTGATATTTCAAATTCTATATTTTCTGAAATAATGTATCCATTATGGTATTGATATTGTACTATTTTTAAAAGTGGATAAGAGCAGAACGTGAGTGGTAGAACTAAGCTGTTATTATTTTTTAGAGGGAAATAAAAGGATTAAAAAAATATATTGTTAATGAGAAAAAGGATAGTGAACGACCGACCGACTCCTTTGGATGATTTAATTAATGTTTTCTGTATGAAATAGTACATTACGTATCAAGGGCCGAAAAGATACTTTTAGAGATGTCCGTACAGCCTCCGACGGCCCGAGATATGTACCGTACTTTTTCCTACAAGTGCTCCGAGGCCAAATAAATAAAGAAATTCTTCAGATATTTTTCTCAAACATCTTTGAAAAATTAACTGCAAATTCAATTTATTATGTATATATATTCCGCTATTTATTATCGCTTGTATGTATGGCTCGGTGTCCTAGTGGCAGAGTGTACGCCTGACGATCTGAGAGTCGCGGGTTCAAATCCCGCACTCGACATCTCTGGTTTTATTTATTTATCAGTTAAAAAACTATGAGGAGTACATGGTGACTCGAAGCGGGCGCTTCGATACTTTCCCGTCCGCTCTCTGAGAGGTCTGGAACGTGCCACTTTCGGTGAAGAGAACAAGCATAAAAGAGGCAGTTTCGAGATACTTGTAATAAAAAATATATTTAAAAACCTAAATATTGAAAATACATTTAATTATTCGTAAATGAAAATGTTGGTGTTGTGTGAAAAATGCGCACTTTGCGCGAATTACCGCACAAACTTTCCTGTGCGTGCTTTAAAAATGCACACTTATATTATAAATAGCTGTTATACAGGGTGTACCAGAAAGGTTGGCAGTAAATTTAGCAGCGATTTCCTTGGCAAAATTTTTTTCCTATAAATTTTTGCTATACTGGTTCTTGTTTCCAAACTGTGTTAAAAGACTGTTAAAAGTTTGTAATACAATTCTAATAATTAATTAACGATAATAAATGTATCAACTACTAACATACAAACTTAAATCAATTATTAATTAATAATATTTAACAAAATAAAAAGAATATTACAAAAGATGCTGAAAATGTTGTCTCCTAGCCTCAATGCTAATATCCGTACACACGTCACTGAGTAATCTACGAAGTCAGTCTATGAAGTCAATTATTTTAATGTTTTAGGGCAATATCAAAGTAAGCTCCTGCTAAAATTTCATTTCATTATCTGCCAACGCTAAATAGTTATTACGCAAAAACGATTATTACATTTTTTAACACCCGGTAGTTTGAAAACAAAAATCAGTAGAGCAAAAATTTATAGGAAAAAAAATGTTATTTTCTGTCAAGGAAATCACTGCTAAATTTACTCCCAACCTTTCTGTTGCACCCTGTATATTATGGTACCCTTAAGGCTGTATGTAGCTGCAGTATACAAAATAATAAAATAATTTTACCATATTAATGTTATATTTTCTTATAATTACATGCAATGTTATTAAAAAAATCTTAACCCCGATCAATTTGTTAATAATCAAAATTTTAACTAATTTGTGATTTCAGTAAAATGAATTTCCATCATGGCCTCTACCATTAAAAATTTAAAATGTTTTTTTTAATAAAAAATGAACAGCGAGAGTGTTAAAATTATTGTAATTTTATTTTCCTGAATTCCTGGCTGTTGCTCGATACCTACGAATTCTAAAAACTCGCCTTTTTTAAATTATGTCTTAATTATCCTTATTCTGTTAGTATCCCGTTTAGATGATTTTAATTTTCCTTTATTTAGGTCACGAATATAGTAAACGTTGAATACTTTTGTTGGAGCTGGTGTATAATGGCACAAAAATCAAAAAGCAGGGGCTTCCAAAATGTTTCGAAATATCTAAAATTTTGTGTTTCTGTTTCTGATTTATCCTAACTTTGTTCAAAGAGATGTTCAAAAATAAATTTCACTTCCACATTGCTACTTTTTATTCTCCACAAGATGACATAATTAGCTCTTTAATATGACACAGGAGCCCAAACGCTCCGCCCACATAACACGGCACCCCTAAACTCACTTCACAACCACACACATAACACAAACAAACACACACAAAACCACTGGTCGCCAAAGGCCAGAAATGGCTTCTTGGTGACCTCAACACCCAATCATAAGAGTGCACGAGTGCCTAACGGCACTAACACAATACCGCGGGGAGTTTAGTCGGTCGGTGTCTCTCCTTCAGAGAGGCAGGTCTCTCCTTCAGTGGGACAGGGTGTCTCTCCTTCAGTGGGACAGATCCTGAAACTACTTTGTACTCCGGGTGCATCGTGTTTATAAGCAGATTCTCCTCGCATGCCCCAAAAAAAAAGTCACAAATTTTTTCAATACGGGCATAGATTTTTTACATTATTACATTGACCGATTTCTCTTGGTTTTAGTCCTCAGTTACTAAACAACCTCATTTTAAAACCTCAAGTTAACAAATGTTAGTTTTTGTTGTCTGTATTAAATTAAACTGAAAAATGTTCAACCGCGTACAACCAATGTTTTTTTTTTAACCACTAAATAAAGTTTCCTAACAAAAATTGAATAGAACGGACGGACGGAAGCACTTTCAACCTACAAACTGAAATAAAACCGAGGAAGAAAAATTTCATCCTACCTAATAAAATGTCAGAGCAAGTTCATTAAACAGAAACAAAAAGGACATAAAGAGGAGCGAATGCATTCCGTTGACACCCCGAGGCACTTCCACCCTAAATCAAAAGGTCCTTGGACGGAAATAGAAAAAGCCGAGCTAAGAGAAACCTTTCTGGTGATTTAAATTTACTGCTTAGGAAGTTAGTGGTAGAAATGTTTATATCCTCTCTAATGTGTATTTCTCGTTTGAAATTAGTCAAAAAAAGAGGTTTTATTTCGCTTTTAGTTGGCTGTATTTTTAAAATCATAAACATTATAATAGCCTAGCATTCTTATATACGTATTTCGAAAAATAATTTAGAATTAAAAAAAAAATTGAAATTGAAGTAATAGCTTGTTTGGAAGGTCTTTCAAAGTGCTTTATTTTGACGTTTGATTTTTTAAAATCGGTCGATTCGTTTTCGAGAAAATGACCTTTCAAACAAAAATATAGGAATTTTAATAAAAAAAACTATATTTGTACAAATATATAAAATTAAATTAGCTATTACTTGCTACTCCTTGTCATTTCAAATTTTTAAGGGGATGGCCCCGGGGGCCAGAGGGTAACAGGGGGTGAAGTAGTTTTTGGTTAAAAAGTTGTCCCCTTTGGCAAATCTTTTGACGTGCCTCGGCGTTTCTTCTTTTAATCAGTGATTTTCGATAAGTCCGTGGTGGGAAGTTTTCAAATGAACACCCTGTATATAATCAAACATTGGTTTCCATTAATTTCTCATTCCAAATTCCGAGTTTTTATAACCCATAAATACTTACCGAAAACACAGATGAAATAGCTCTGACAAGAACTGGATTGAATTTAACTTGACAACATAAAAACTTATTAAAACCAATTAAAATTGATACATCAAAATGATCAAAATAGCAGCTATTGAGTTAACAGCTGGCAAATATTTAATGGCTACTAATCAATATTTAACATGAATTGCAAGGTTTGTCTTTGTCTAACACGTTATTGAATTCGAACTGTATTGCGCAACTCCGCAGACTCTCTATTATGTTTTTATTCGCTTTAAGGCTGTAATAAATAAAGATGGAGAGTTTCAAGTCACGATAGCTCTTGAACCCTGGGTTTGTGACGCACGTGGAAAGATATAACGTACAGACTGACTTTATATGACTTGTTTACGTGCAAGATTCGGGTAATGGGTTGTATTAGGGCTAAGAAGATAATAAAATTCATTATATCAAGAAGCAGAGAATGTCACAGAAGGCCAGGAAAAAACCGAATTTTCATAATTTGGCTCTGTTCATCTTGTTCCATGTTCATCACTTATCTTAATTGATTTTAGAAAAGGCAATTACGAGTTATGTGTTTTAAAACAATTAACGTCGCTTGTAAAAATATGATCCCTGAAATTTTAATAATACACCTCATACTTAATAAAATTTCGATATTGAAAATTTATCTAAATATATTTATTTTTTCTTTACCTTATACGCCTAAAAATTACAAAATATTAAATTACAAAGTTAATTTTAAGTTATAAGACATACGCGTAGTTAAATTTAGAACATACCTTTATTGATTTTTTTAAAACATTTATTAAAAATACTTTGCCTTTTCTGTTAAATTAAATTAAATATTTTAATTTTTTTTTCGCTAAGCTCGAAATATAAATGGAGGCATTTTTCAAATAGATTTTTCTGCTAAATCTACAAGAAAATAATTTAAAAATAGCTTTAAGTTTGATGTATTGACGTAAACAATATAAGAACAAGTAATCATGACAATATGTAATTTATAAAGCTCATCTTTGTTTTTCAGGAAGGGAAATATAAGAGTGCGACCGAAAATAAAAACTAGTTTAGAAAGCAGTTCGATTGCAAACTATGAACTTGTATAAATATTACATACCTACAGCTAATTTTTTGACTAAAGTGTAAATAAATTGCTTATTAGTGCCTAACTTAAGAGTGCTAGAATATTACAGTGGATATATTGTTACTGGTAAGTAATTAATTATAAATATATCAGTCGGTATCAAGTGGGATTTGTCTTAATTGTGGATTTAAGTAAAAAAATCTTTATAAGTTGTAATTGTATGTCAGTAAATTTATATGTATTTTCAATAACGGAAACGGTACAAAATAAATAGAATTAATTGTTTTTTAAATACATCCAATAATTTCGGGTTGTGCTAAAATGTTGCCCCTTTATTTTGCAAAATGCTGTATAAGTGTATAACCCGATGCAAAGTTGACCTAATTTCAACACCAATTTAAATTTCGATTTCTCTATTGTTTATAAGTAAAGAGATGTACAAATAGTGTACAATTTGTGCAAAATAATAAATCCAGGGAAAACATTAAAATTATAAATTCAAATTACGCCATAAAGGGTTATTAGTTATTTATTCATTTTCCTTCTAAATCAGTAAATTATAAAGATTAAATAAAAAAAAACATTTTGAATTTATCTCAGGATTGTGTAATTAATTAATTAATTTAGTGAGACTGAAGACACATAAGGAACTTGGAATTTTGATAAGACTGTTAAAATTATATCAAACTATGTATTAGGTTCTTTAATAAAGTTTTTCGAAGCCCGAACAGCCCTAAATTTTCAGATGTATTTTAGAAAAATTTTATTTATTTTGTGCGAGGTAAATCAGAGAAAATTAAAAATTTGAGAAAATAAAAATTTAACATAATTACAAAAAAATTTTAATAAAGTTTTTCGAAATTCATACATATACAAGGTGATCGTGGTTTAACCCCAGGGGAGGGGTTGATGCTACCCTTAAAATCTTAAATAGAACAGAGGCCAAGTGGCACATTATTTTAAAGTTCGTTTAAATCTCTTTCCAATAATACAATAGGTACAATAATATAATAATAATAATTGCCAACAAACATAAGTAACTTTCCATTTTTGGACAAATATAAACTATTTCCAAAATCAAATTTTACTTAAACCCACAAAAAATCCATTTCATGCCGATTTTTTTCGAGATACTGTATATTTATATATAATTTGATACTTCGTAGAAAAATACAGGTGTAGGTAGTCCTGTATATGTACTTAGATTATAAAAATATAGATGGGGCGATTCACTTCGAGTATCCGTTAGACCATTTTTCCTGATTTTCATTTTTGATTGCTTATCTGAAAAATATTGACGTTTTTAATAATTATTAGTAATTATTAATAATTATAGTAATAATAAACTGTCCTTATTGGTTGATATCGAAATATTAACCAATGGTGAAATTCGGATGTAAACACATACGAAATCAACCAGTGGCAGCTTCTGGGTGAAAATATAGGGGAAGAGCCAAATATCAAAATATATTTTTTTCAATCACCATTTTTTTATATGTTAAATCAATCCCTCTGTTCTTTAACACTACGTACTTTTAAGTTCTTCTAAAAGCTCTTTTTGATTAAATATAAAGATGAATTAATTTTATCTATGAATTTTTCATAATCAAACAATTGACTACGAAATAGAATTAATAATTATTATTGCACTCGTCAATATAATTGATGCCAAAGGCGGAATTCCGCATTAACATATTAAACTATATTAAACAACGTAATTGTTTGTGAAGAGCACAAGTCTCATCTGTTTAGACGTTCCCATAGACATCTGCCATGTCATGGTTGCCATAACAACCAACTATTTTAATAGTAATTTTCATACCATCCGGTGACAAGCTAGCAAAGACTCCGAGTAGCTCTTCAGCTATAGGTAGACACAAATAAGAATGCTGATCGATCTTCCTATATTCGTGTAGATTTTAATTTGTAGGCAAAACCAAAACTGGGCAACATTTTTTGTTGCGTACGCCTCTACTTAGCTTATTTTGGAGTATTAAACCATTGAACTACTAGAGTAACGAATAATACAATGATTAATTCAATAAAAAAATTAATTTAATTTATTGAATCAAAATAAATTGATTGTGTTTTACTTTTTTTTTCGTGATTGAGGAATTGGCCCTTCCCCTACTTCCCCTGACGAGCCAGCCTATACTGAATTTAACCAGCTTTTTTTGTATCTAATTAATGTTTTGCATATTCCTTAGTTATGTGTAGACAAACTAGTCGTGAATCGCCCTGTACATATTTCTATTTTACACCGAAATAACTTCTACATGATAATGACAAACCATGAAACGTATAAGACCATAAACTAAATAAAGTAAGCCGTATCATTTATTTATATATACGACTCATTATTTTACAAACTGAAACAATTCATGCTTTAACCCGTCAAGCATGTTATGTACCCGTATTGCGTCCCTCTGTCTACTTTATTGTTCGTCAGTTTTATTTTTATGCTCTACATAAACCTACAAAAAGACGGAATCCGTAAATTAGTTATATTAGATTATGTCCGGAAGAAACTTCTTTATACCGCCTTTTCCCTCGAGATAAATTATTATAAAACAATATGAATTTTTCATGCTGTGCGACCAAATGCCATTAATAAAATTAATTCTGAAATTTGCCCACTCTTAGAAACAAGGCTTTACATTATTCTTTGATGTCTAATTAAGACGGCAGAACTTTGTTGATTTCTATACGACCTGTAAATATATTATTGTATTATTTTTGAAAGAAACAAGACAATGATTTAAAAATTTGTGTATTAAATTAAATTTTAATATAAAGTTTACTTTGAAAAAACGAACAGTCATGTTTGCTATGCTTCTTTCACATCCTGATTAAAATTTATCGGTGCCTAAATTTACTTTCCATTTCCCATTTTAATAACTACATCAGCTCAGTGAAAGATAACCCTTCCAAAAACCACATTTTACAACGAACAAACGAATATTTACTTTACATGTTGCTTTTATCATTGACCATAAACATAGCTATGATAGCAACATTCCTATTCTTGTTTGCGACAGCTCTTTGAAGGTATATAAGCACTCGTTGATTAAAACAGCAAAATAATTAAAGCGTGTTAAGTGTTGTATGAACTAACATAATATGTAAGATAATATACAGGGTGTTATGGAAATGACTTAATATATATTTTAATGAGTGACTCCTTGGGTGTCCTAGAGAAAGTGTACATACTTTTTTTTTAAATCGAATATCTAAATACTAAGGTAAAACCCTATTTACCCACATACTGTCGCGCCGTTCCATCTGGATTCACTTAGTACCAATGTGGGTCACTAGAGTAGGTATACTAACCGTGTTGTCACATCACACCGCGTGTCTCACCCTTGATTGGATATCGGCCGCGCGCCACTATGATGGCTTCTGTATGTTTCGAGACTCGGGGGTGGAGTGACGCTGTTGAGGGTTCCACGTGCTTGACGTATACGAATTTTCAACGTTTTGTTAGTTTTAGCAGTACCCGATTTTTTTTCTGTTGTGAAATAATTCATAATAATAAATGTTGTGATGTGATTTCAAATTTGTGTGATATTATCTACTGTTGAGCTGTTGAAAAACATACTTTTTGTGTTTTATTTTTTATGGAATTTAATTATAATACGGACTATTTTAAAATAAGATCGAAGTTAAGAGAGTATGTACCTTAAAATTGTAGTTTTTTTTTCTAAAAAGTTTGAAAAAGAAATGATAATGCGTGTCAAAGACGTCTTGTTGTCAAAAACTGAACACGTATTCTGTGTTGCAATATGACAACACCGCCTATAATGCGCTAATCTCTTTTGAACCTCGACACTGCCTCAATAAACTAATGATTGCGAACTCCTCAGGAGCGGCCACGTAAATTTTGAGATTTCATATAAAGTGTATAATTCGCTTAATAATTCAAAGCGCCATTTATGGTTATTTTTCTTTATTAATTTATTTTCATCTCAGGATTTGCTGGTTTAAATATAATAAGTCATTTCCATAACACCCTGTATATTACAGGCTATCCCACTTATAATGGTAACAAGCTTATATTTTCGGTATAATTTATTGTTTTGCATTTTGGTTGGCTATTTTAGTAAAGTACCTATAGCGATTATTTTATTTCAAAACTAATATCTGAAGTCGATTTGTCATCACTCGAAACGCCGAATACAAAATTTCAATAAATTGACATACCTAACCAGTGGCATGACAAATTTTATTTTCAAAATCTAATTATCAAAATTGTTAATTGTTTAACTGCTTCTGCTATAAAATTAAAATTTGTACATAGGACATGCAAATTCGAAATTTTCGTCACCTATAACTTTGCCTATTCCGGGGACATACTGTATGTCTTATCCGTCGCCGCATGTGGGATGATTTTAAGGGGCATTATCTAATTTTTTTGGACGATCGATTTTCAAAAAAAGTTGTAAGTTACTTACTATCAAGTAGCATGTTCTAAGTGGTATTTCTCGATGAGATCCATTTAAATATTATACGACATAACATCCATATGTCACGCCTTCGTTAACATACGCTACGAAACTGTAAGCTTCCTACAACTCCCTGTACTGTCAAGATAACTAAATTCTAAATAATAACTCGACGTATTTTCGCTCTCCATATTCGTAACTTCTAAAGCCCACTTGGCAATTTGCTCGACTTACAGCTTCCTCTTTCGAAACTTTCTTAGCCTACATGTTCCTCGTATTGCAAATATACTTCACGAGAATACATCTTTAAAATGACCCCTAATAGGACTGTCTTTGTAATGTAAAATAGGGATATAGTATGTAAATTTCAGAAATATAACTTTGCTTCCTTTATCCTTTAGTTGGTTGCTTAGGCAACGACGTACTATTAGTAACTAATAAGGGGTGAACTCAAAGTCACGTGGTTACATGTTTCGCCCATCCGGGCATCATCAGACCTAAAAAAATTTTATTTAAAAAACTTTTTGGAACAGAAGAAGATAAAACCACGAGACAACGTCAATAAATTACCTTAAAATAAAAAAATACACAACAACACAAACGACTGCACAAACATCAAGCAGTTACATTTTAAAAATATATAAAGTATGTGTTACTTAATATAAATTACAAATACTGAATGTTAAAATGTCGATCGAATCGAAAATAAAACCAGTGGTGAAGGGAACCATTCGCGAGAGTATGTACCTTAAAATTGTAGTTTTATTTGTCTAAAAAGTTTGAAAAAGAAGTGATAACGCGCGTCAAAGACGTCTTGTTGTCAAAAACTGAACACGTGCGTTTAGAATTCTGTGTTGCAATATGACAACATCGCTATGATGCGCTAACCTCTTTTGAACCTCGAGACTGGCTCAATAAAATATTGATCGCGAAGTACCTCAGGAGCGGCCACGTAAAATTTGAGATTTCATGTAAAGTGTATATTTCGCTTAATTAATGGTTATTTTTCTTCAATTTATTTTCATCTCGGGATTTGCCGGTTTAAATATAATACGTCATTTCCATAACACCCTGTATACATTTTTCGCCTTTTTTTTTTAAAGAATTGACGTGAAAATATATCAACATTTAAATGCCACCCACTTCTCTTAAGAGGGTAACATGAGCAGCATTGATTATTTACATTTTTCGCCAACGCCTACCACGTGGTATTAGGAATTTGACATAATGTGGGTTATCTTGCTTATTAATTCAAAGCGCCATATTTATCCTCATTTTTCTTTAGTTTGTTTTCATCTCATTATTTACTGGTTTAAGTTAAGTTATTTCCATTGTGATATTAGGTCTAACACTGTTAGACTGTTAGATAGCAAAATATTAGTTCGAATTGAACAGTACTACCAAGAAAATGAAGCTTTTTCTACTTACGTATCGGTTTTGTTCTCATCTCTACATGATAATTTCATACCTCACCATCAGAACAGTTTTCTTAATTAATTTGCCTTATTCTAATTTGGACAGAGCTTCAACTATATTATAAGCGGAATACAACTATCATTTATCCATATCAGATCATCATCATATCAATCAAATCAAGATCATATCAGCATAACTAACATTCCATTGTCTGTACACATACAGTAAAGATATGAAGCATTATAATAGCATACGGACTAGCTTTACATGAAAGGCTGCTGTTTCCTTTGAAAGTTTAGCCACCACATGACCTTACCGACCTACAGTCTAAAGAACTTTGACTTTGCTCTCTACTCAACTATGCTATTCGATTCACGTAAAGGAATTTCAATACACTAACTGACCCTAGATCAGCTTATCCGAATATTCATTCTGGTAGCATAATAAATCAATAAAATTAAAGGACGAAGCAGTGTGTTTTGTCTGTTACTCGAAAGGATTTTGGTAATTTTCAAATAGAGATTATTTTAAGATTTAAAGGTCAAAATCTGCTACACTAGTTTAATTAAGAAAATTTGTATTCACATTACATACATCGAAGGCATAAATTAATTGTAAAATGTTATTACTTATTATTGGATTTTTGTCAGTTAATTTGTAATTTTCCTTTTTCTTGGCTCTGCTACAAAGGTAAGAAAATTTTACTTATTGAAATTGCTTTCCTACTCAAACTCTTCTTTTTCTTCAACATTTCATTAAAAAATAAAAATGGGACATGGAAAAACCACATACTCCTTACGTAAAAATATTAGGATTTAATTGTTAGCTATATCCGAAAGAAAGTTGATATTAACTGAGATACAGGGTGTTAAAGTTAAAACTTCATTTTTGATTTTCTTTAATAACTTTGAGAGAAACCAACGGTTTTTTCAAAAATTTGGCAATTACGGTTTTTTAGGACGACAAACTGATTTTTTGGTGAAATTTTAATGCACAACGTAGGGGGCGCTGTCTGCGGCATTTTTTGTACATTTATTAGGTCATAACTTTTATGTGCCTCAGTGTATTTAAGTTTTTAATGAAAATAATACTTTTTTCGTATTTATTACGTAAAAAGGGTATACTAATTTCGCCCAGAGTTACCGTTTCGGAGATATTTGCATTTAAATTGTTTAGTGCACCATGCCCAATTACTATTAATTTGCAAACAACATTTTTTTCTCAAAGTAACCTATGAGAAAACAAATGAAATTTCGAGATGCAGTTGCTATGGAACAGAAAATGTTTCATTTTTGAGTTTATCGTCAGTTTGTGTTTTCATTGCTGTTGGTTTCTTTCGACACGATATTTTCTAGGGTCAATGTTATTTTAATTAAAGTAAGTTAAAGAACAATCCAATTGTTGTATTTATTATTATCAATTACCATTACTGGAACATTAATTATCATGTAAAAGTTAATTGGTAAGAAGTAATAAAATATTATTTGTTTGTCTGAGCTAACGCACTAAACAATTTAAATATAAATATATATACGAAACGGTAACTCTGGGCGACATGAAATTAGTATACCTTTTTTACGTAATAAATATGAGAAAAGTATTATTTTAATTTAAAACTTAAATACACTGAGGCACAAAAAAGTTATAACCTAATGAATGTGCAAAGAATGCCGCAGTCAGCGCCCCCTACATTGTACATTAAAATTTCACCAAGAAATCAGTTTCTCGTCCTAAAAAAACCATAATTGCCCACTTTTCTAAAAAAAAACTCGTTGGTTTCTGTCAAGGTTATTAGAGAAAAACACCCTGTATATAAAGGTCATAAGTTTCTCCTGTATTTTTTTTCATTGAAGATGAAAGTTCGAAACATGTATATAATTTGAATACAAATATTCATTATTAAACTAATGAAAAAGATTTTGAGTTTCATTCTACCCTGTACCGATGACGAAAACATAAGAGTTGGAAAAACAGGTGGTGATATCCTGCCAATAGCAAGCTTCCTTTTCTTGATAGTCCAATTCAATCTGAATTAATATATTGACATATAACCGTGTTGGACAAAATAAGGCATATTTTTGTTTTGCAATAAAAGTCTCGACGGGGCTTATAGCTCGGAGAATAGCTGTTTAGCATTATTTGTTTATTTCTTATTGTATAAAGCATTTTCAACACGATTCACAAACGATATAAAAATTTAAAAAAATCTTGTCGGTGATCAATTGAAGCTCCCAAATAAGAGCTATTTTACCTATATCCATGTACTATATCAGGAACCAATTTTACAGGTGCATTTCGTTAGCAAACACACAATGTATATTCTGCAGAAATTATACACTGACGTGCTTACGACTTATCGAGTTGCACTTAATCGACTTATCAAATTTCAAACTTGGTGAGAATTTAGAACAACATTGCTTCTGGAATATGCGTTTGTTAAAGATACAAAATAGCGTATAATGTTTGAATACGTACTTTAAACATAAAACAATATCAAAGCAGATATTTGAAACGGGTATTTCAATGTTTGCCGATATCAATATCACAGACGAAAGGCTTTTTAGTAAATATAAGCTTCGCTAATGTTTACTTTACCAAACAAGATGTTAAAAAAAGGATGTTTATACATTCCGTGTACTTTATTTAGGAAAAAGGAATCGCCGATAAAATATGTATATACCTACATACTTGCACGGCGCGGATAATGCAGCAGGATACTTCTCGGAGAGGTGATGTACATGTACATGTTAAAATAAAGTCATATAGCAAAAAATCGGAACTCAATTTTTTTTTGCTTCCTTTGAAAAACTGCTAACAAAAACTTTAATTCCAGTTTTGCTCCTAAAAGCCGTATTACAGTCGAGAATTTTTGTGGCGCCAGCAATGGCAATTATAATACAAGGATTCATGGGCAGTACACCGTTCCCGATCAGCTGTCACTCATTACCAGAAATGGGGCACGCGCCATTTTAATTGCCATTGCTTTCGCGATTGGGTAGACATGGATTATTTTGTTATTTTTAACTGTTTATTATTTGGTCGAAGCAGGTATGAACAGCTAATGGCCATTTAAACCCACTGGTACTTAAATTAGCAGTTCACATTCTTTATTAAGCTTATGGACTTCTAATTCGTAGCAACTTTTTTGGCCTCCTATTTGTAAATACCAGTAGCTGCTTTAACTGGTAATCAAAACGAACAGGTTTGCCCATGTCTAATTCTGGGGGTATTTTAGGGATTTCGACAGTACCAACTGCTGTTCTACCGTTGACAATGCTCCAGCTGATCGAGAACGGTTTACTGCGCATGAATACGTGCCATTATAATTGCCGGCGCAAGAGAAAACATTTCCGACTTAAAGGCCGTATTAGACTAGGCAATTTTTTCTCTTGCGCCGGCAATTATAATGGCACGTATTCATGCGCAGTAAACCGTTTTCGATCAGCTGGAGCATTGTCAACGGTCAGAACAGCAGTGGGTACTGTCGAAATCCCTAAAATATCCCCAGAATTAGAGATGTGCAAACCTGTTCGTTTTGATTACCAGTTACAAATAGGAGGTGCAAAAAGTTGCTGAATTAGCAGTCCATAAGTTTAATAAAGAATGTAAACTGCTAATTTAAGTACCAGTGGGTTTAAATGGCCATTACCTGTTCATACCTGGTTCGGCCAAAGAATAAACTGTTAAAAATAACAGAATAATCCATGTCTACCCAATTGCGCAGGCAAGGGCAATTAAAAAGGCGCCTGCCCCATTTTTGGTAATGAGAGACAGCTGATCGGGAACAGTGTACTGCGCATGAATCCGTGTCATTTTAATTGTCAGAAGAGTAGAATTTCTGACTGTAGTACGGAGAACGGTGTACTGCGCCTGAATCCTTGAATTATAATTGCCATTGCTGGCGCCATAAAAATTCCCGACTGTAATACGGCCTTAAATGGTGTCTGCCGTGCAATACAAGAACCTAGTAAGTCGACTTACCACAAAATAGAGTAGTAAGTTTTTAATATTTATTTAACTATTTATTTGTTAACAAATATCAATGATTTTATGGAAAAACCTATGTAACAAGAGCTTACTGCGTATAAAATTTTAGAATAATAAAAAATATTAAAGAAGTGGTGCAATTTTTAAATGGAATGTCTTAAAATTTACTTTTACGACTTACTAGGTTCTTGTATTGCACGGCAGGTGTGGTTTATCGACTAGAATAAAGAGTACCTTTCTTATTAGATAGTGTTTTGTCTTTAAAATGACAATAACTGTCAAAACAAAAAAGATATGCCCAAAATAAAATATAAGGTAAAGTGTCCTCTGGTGGCACAGTGGAGACAGATTTTTACAACAGAATGATTGAATACACTGTGTTGAAACATTTTCTAAATATTTATAATTAAAACACTTATTGCTTTTTAATGTTTCAGGTTATATTAGAGTTATCTCTATATAATATGTTTCGCCTTATTAGGGCTGTTTCAAGAGTATTATTTGTATACTAAAGTTTGCATACACACAATATTTATAATGTCTGTTTTTATTACCTAGTCTATTATAAACCTTATTTAAATTTATATTATGCTAAAGGACTGTCCGCTGGACCGGGCTGTAAAGATTCTACGAATTTATCAATTTATTGGGGTGTTGTGGAAATTTTGTTGGTCATTGGTACAGTGAATAAGATTATTGTTCATGGATTTTTTGATTTCGAGTTGTTCTAATAAATCCAATCTTTTACCTTTGTTTTCAGCATGAAGTAATTGAATGTTACTTAAATTTACAAAGTGATTGTTTTCTATACAGTGAGCGGACACCCCTGAGTTTTTACATTGTTTAAAATAGCTGTTTTGTGTTCTTTTAATCTTGTCTTAATACTTCTGCCGCTTTGACCTACATATATAGCATTACAATCTGCACAATTAATTTTGTAGACTCCTGATTTGTCAAATATGTCCGTTTTATCTTTGTTATTCACTAGTATTCTGCCTAATGAATGTGACATGTCTGATTAGGTCGCCCTTTAAGAATCTTGTAAAATTTATATTTATTGAAGTAATTACCAGTATTTCGAAAGGCGATGAAAGAGCGTGGAACGTATTTTACGTTAACATGACCGAACCTATTATTGAGCGTGTCGGAAAGGTAACTGGCATGACTATAGAAAGGGATTATCAGTGTTAAAGATTACTCTTCCTGTTGTGATGTGAACCCTTTGTATATTACATTGTCTTTTATGATAATCTTATATGGGTGTAAACATCTTTATCTAAAGATTAATGTAGCTCCTTTAATGGAACGTAAAGGAAATTTTCAATCATGTTTGTCGAGATTCTGTAAGCGATAGTTACATAAATTAATTTAATTACATTTTGTGTTTTGATCGGCCTTTGAGACGGTTTTTTTCAAACACACGATTTTTATGACAATTTTAGTTGAACATAACATCTCTTACTTCCAAGGCCAACATCAATCATATAAAGTACAATGACGTAGGTGACGAAGAGAGATTATTGCGACGAGTGTAGGAGCTCTCTCTCGAAATTTGTATGACGTCATTAAAAACCAGTGGCCAAGCGTAATCTTACAAATAAAAGTTATTTAACGTTATGAAGCAATTTGGCAAATTATAGTTTGTGCATTATGGGTGGTTACTAATTTTTATTTACAGAGTAGGGGAGACCGAGGAGAATTGTGACAGAGTAAAGTTGTGACAACGACGATTTATCGGAATCTATGGCCGTTAGCGAGCTGGCAAGAGCGCACGATTATTTGTTTATAGACGCGCTACTTGACGCAGTACGCGCCAATGGCTCACGACAAGCGGTTGCGTGATTACGACGTCTGCATGAAAAAACAACCGAAAAGTACATTTTTATAAAATTTTTGATTGTATTTGATATATTACATGCACGTGGTTATGCGATTTTTTCTTATATTGTGTGGGTTTGGAGTTTCAAAGCGTGGTATTGTCTTGCTGTGTTTGCATCTTGTTTCGAAATTACGAATTATTATTCTAACCAGATCCGGGTTTTTTGCACCTAGGAGAGTTGTGACACGCTGTCACAACTCTCCTATTAAAGGTTATTTTCTGGTTAGCTTATTTTACACGCTTCTTGCAATGTTTTTTGTTTATTTCCGTTTTCTGTTCGTTTGCTTTGGTCAATTCTTTCAACCTAAGTTTGATATATTGATGTCATAATTACTTATAAAAGATTTAATACTGTTATGTTAATGTTTCATATTATTGTAGTTCCTACAATTATGCCAAATGATGATTAAAGTAATTTTATGCAAAAAAAGTGTGTTTTGTTTATAATTCATATAAAAGTAATTTTATCTACTAAATATAGTCTAGACTCTAGATACACAGCTGTCACAACTTACCTTGGCACCTGTCACAATTTACCTCGATGTTAGGAAGTTGTGACTAAGGGAGTAGTTTCAGTTTTCGTGGTTTTTGCCAGGTACCTTATAACTTTTATTGACTTTGATGACTGTAAGTAAGTAAGGATTGAGCTATATTGCGGCATATAATTCATAATGGTGGAATGTTTCTTTATTGAGATACGTTCTTTTAAGCAAAAATTGTCACAACCCTCCTCGGTTTCCACTACTAATTACAAAGCACGCTCCTTAAAAATAAAAAATAAAATTATCCTGTGCCTATTTACTTGCAAAATTAATATAACCAACTTACCTATGTTTTTTAAAGGATCCCAGTACATGTTGTTCGGAATCACCGTACTATTTTTAATGAGATTGCTGTTTGGCGCTGAATATATGTGACAACGTCGCATCTCGAGCTTTTGGGTCGTTCCCAGTAAAACTGAATGGGCAAAATTGATTTGTTTATGGAATATACCTACGTCTAGAACTTGGACCGAATTTGAATTTCGCCGCTTCATTCTGACGCTGACTGGTATTAAATGAGTAAAGTTGGACATTTTTTCCCTTCGTCGGCACGTCATTGTACTTCATGCGCTTGATTTTGGCTCTACTAGCGTATAAGATTTTATGTGCTTGCATTCCTAATGCTTCTCAGGTAAAGGCTTGGTGATTTGCTAAATGTCATTTTACATGCTGCTAGACTCGTGCAGCAAGACGTAACCTGCAATGTTTCTTGAAACTTTTGCATGGCGCAACGCTCTTTCAATATCAGGTCATTGCAAAACATCCGATCGAAGAGAATGGAAATAAATTGTTAACCGTGTTAACCGTGCTCTTACTTGATGTCGAGAAAAAACATGATTCTTCCCATCAACCAATAAATCATCAGCTGTCAAGACGAACAGTGGTTGTCAAGCATGCTGCACCTGCACAAATATCGAACAAAACTTGTAAGCTTTATATGTAAGAGACTTGCGAGAATATAGTGCATGCCTCTGGGTAAGAGTAATCTTGCATGATCTTGCAGTTAATATTGCAGCATATAAAATGGCTTTAAGTGCGTTGCCCATGGTTAAAACGATCAAATTAGGTTGGTCCCTTTTAATAAATCGACTCAAGCGTGTCGGCTTTACTTTAAACGTAATTGACCGAAATAATAAATGACATACATAAATTTAATATATCACACATGTTACCAACACTCGTATTTCAATTTTATCACACCGCCACATGGTAATAAGTAAAACTATTTGCAAATAAATTATCTTTGTGGGTTAACAAAATTTGAATATTATTTGATTAATTATAAAATTATTTTAATTAATTAATATAATTAACGTTGGGGACTGTAGCTTAACATGGATGGATTGAAACCTTATTTTGCGTTGCAATATGATGACAGATCTAATTAGAAATGATGCGTTTAAATATTATTTTATAACCGAATAGAAAAAACCCGAACAAACAAGTGGGAATTCAGAGGAAAGGGGCGCTCGACGATACGCACCCCTCTCGCGTATGAACCTATACTGAAGTAGCCACGCCGTGTCGCGGTTGAGCAAGGTTTTTCCCACGGCCCAGGTCGAGGACCGCGTTTTGTTGTGGCATCACTGCTGACATACTGACCTACATACCCTAATTAAGTCAAAACAGATGTGTACCATTCCAAATATTTAGAGATTCGAACATAAGTATGTAGGCTTTTATAGGATACCCAAGGAGTCACCCATTTACATGTAATAGGGCATTTCCATAACACCCTGTATAATAAAAATATAAACAAAGAAAAGTATATCACTCAGCATTAATAATAGGCATATTACACAGGTCTGCAAAAATTTGTTTATCAAATCATAACCAATTGAATTCAATGGACATGGATGGTTGTACCCCTGTACAACCTTCCATGTCCCATTTTCGACACTTTTATAGGGAATCTCCGTAATTGTTAGTGCTATCAAAAAAGTATTATAGGTGTCATGTGCTCTATTTGGGTCAAACTTAAAATGGGAAAATCAAAATTTGAAAATTCTCGCTCGCTTAAGAGATACGAGAGAAAATAAAAAAATTTACAATTTCAAAATTACCGTATATTGTCTTAGTTAAAAGAAATACAGAAAAATGTTTTATATAGAAGATTTCAATTGGAAATTCTACATCAAACTAGACCGATTAAGTCATATAAGTTCTTTTGAAATGTTTCTTGTTCTAGAAACAAAGTGTTGAAAGTGAAAGTTTATTTTCGAAAATAAGACATAATTTGAAAACGTTTCAAAATTAACAATTTATAATTTACCGCAAACTTTCAATCCGATACATTGAACCGTTTTCAAATTAATGCTTATTTTCGAAAATAAACTTTCACTTTCATGAAAGAAATTTCGAAAAAACTTATATGGCTTAATCGTTCTAGTTTGATATTTAGTATCTCCAGTTGCTCTATGGCTCATAAGTTATGGGATACCCTGTATAGAAGGTATCACAAAAATTTTGGTCCATTGTTAGGAAGAACAATTTATTTGGTGTGAAAGGTAGATAATTTTTGCCAGTAGGGTATTTACATTTGGACTTGCACCGCTTGAAAATAAATAAGTGTTTTTGTTAGAAAACGAATTTTAGACAGACGCCGCTCGTCAATAAAACGAAATCTTTTCTTCTGTATTTCAAAGTAAATAGGAAGGTTAAGAGAGAGAAATGTACTAGATTGTTTTATCTCTTATATTGATATGTCTCCCGAATATATCGTTGTATAGATACTAGATTTAAAGGGTGAATGTGAGCTTTTAAGCCACAGTGAATGACATTTCCCCATTTAGAACGATTCTTATTTAATCGTGCCCTACATCGGCAGAGAAATCGCAGTTATTTGAAATATACGGATATATTCTACAGTAAAACGACTGTATTTTTTAGTCTCCGTTGTGTTTTTCCACTGGCAATTTGAAAAGGGGATCGTCTAATTTAATGGGCCGATTATTCTATAAGTACCAAAATTTAAACTGTTGTAAATTTATAGGTATGAAGATTTGTGATAAATACACGGAAAAAAGATTATAGTAAAATTATTATAGTCAATATTTTACTGTAAAATCCGTACCAAAATATTATTGTAATAAAATTTGTTTTATAAAAATTGTTGCATTGTGGGTTGGAATAAAGTCGTAAAAGTTCGGTATAGTTGAGGAATATTAAATGAAAGAAGTATAAAATTATCAAAAAAGTATTATATTTCATTGTTAAAATTTGTTCGGGTTTGATTATTACTGTCTTTTACTTTATTCGTGTTTTATTTTATAGTCAATTTTATAATCAAAATAATTGAAGGCCCCGATAAGGAAATAATTTTTCTTTGTTTTGTAATTATTGCGGAATAAATAAAACGAACTTTGGTAAAATATTTACTTATATTTAAAGTCAAATTCTTAACTTATTTTATCAATACATATTGTTTTGAATTAAAAATAACAAAAGCGTTCGTGTATTTTTGCAAAATATATTTACCATCTAATACCAAGATATTTAAATTATTAATAATATCCGTAGGTGGTAAAACAACGTACGTAATAATACACAGATGGCAAATATCATTTTTTGAATATGGTTTCCATGTCACTAAACAATATATTATTTTAACAACGAAAAATTATCAGATGAGGAATTTGATTTTGCTGCTACTTCACCAGAAATTCGACAAGCAGCAAAAATAGTAGAAGAAGATCTTCTGCCAACTATAAGTCGCCCGAGATATGGTGCACGGGAAACAAAGTTCAAAATTCTGTTTCTGAGTCGGCCCTACTAGCTTATTTCAGTGAAAATGCCAAGACAAAGAAGATATGAACGATTTGGTCACAATATTGAATGCTGAGGGCCACTCTATCAATTAAGGAAAAAGTAGACATATCTAAACACGCAAAGCTATTAAAATTTTTAAAAAAGCGTGTTCGTATATTATTTTGAGATATCGATTTTTTAAAAAATTACAAAAAAATAATTTACTTTCCACCCGGGTGGAAAGTAAGTAAATGAAATATTTTAATTTTGTTTTTGAGTTAAATTTGTTTCTAGAGTAGAGTTTCTAGCTTGCTAATTATTCGTAAATACATTTTTAACCAAATTTATATCGGGAGAAATTCCAAATTTGGTTCTTAGTGTCTTAATAGTTTCATAATATCATTTTTTGATATTGTTTGTAATATTGTTTGGTGTAAAATATTGATAGCATTTATTTTTTATAATTCTATTTACACCGCGCATAAAAATGAAAAATAAAAATTTACAGCAGAACTAAATCCTACAAAGATCTTTTATCACCCATCATTCGGATACAGGTTGGAAATTTATGCGTTACCTAATGCTTTTTGAATCTAAATATTCGTATTGTCCGATCATAAAACAACATAGCATTTTTAGTCGCAGTAAAATAGATATGAGACTTTTAAAAGTTGTTTTATTTTGAACGAAGGCAAAAAATAATACACTATGTCGTGGAGGTTTATTGCTAAGAATAGTTTGCGTTGTCTTTCGATAATTTAGGGGTCCTTATTAAATAATATGCAGGGTGTTACGGGCCAAACTTGAGGCTGTTATTTCGCACTCAATTTTAAGACAAAACGTTTATATGAACGTAGGTCCTAAAGGGCTTTGTTTTCATTATACAGGGTGTTGAAATATTTCATTTCTATGTTGGCCAATTGATCCATTTTCAGATACTATAGTAACGAATTTTACAGCTTAACACTATGAAAAGTTGTCTGTCTGACGTGAAAAATCCAATTGACCATTTTCATCTAGAAGTGATCAAAAACAGATAAACATATCATAGATTTAAAAAAAAAATTAACTTCTAAAGCCAAGGAAAAATAAGGAAGAGTTCAATATTTATGGCATTTATTTTTCTCTATATATCCTACCATAATTTAAGCATAAAGCTATAAACATTGAGATATACTTACGACCTCAAGAAGTCGTTATTTCACAGCTCGTGTGTATTAGATATTTATCATTTAATCTGACATTAATGCCGATCCCTGGCCAAATAAAAAGTACGATAAAGGTCCTAAAAATGATTTAACGCTGCAATATGGGCGACGGTATTAGCCAAAAAAGGTTACCGATACATTCACATTTCGTTTCAGCCCCTTCCAAAATTATTGATATCGGCTTGGGCTATACAGTCAGCTGGTAGACAATGTCATCTCAAATATTCTCTAATCACTTGCATTCTTTAATGGAGCAACAGATCTGTACTACATTTTTAAATCAGTTATGTAAACGATACTTTCCGTGGTCGAAGTATTAATATTTTTTATTTTTTGAGAAAAATTCAAGTTTCTGTCGACGAGCATACGGATTTCTTCCTAGACTGGTTGTTAAATATTGGTAATTCCTATAATAACCTGTAAAATTGGTGAAAAATCGTGTTTATTATAAAAAATGATGCTGCATTCATGTGTAGTTTGTAAAAGAGTGGATCATTTAAATAAGGATTTATCTTTTCATCGGTAACTATGGTTGTTTTAATATTTAAGCACCTCTGATATAACCATTGACGTTTAAAAGGTTATGAATAAGCCCGTGGAGCTAGTTCGGGCAAGAAGATCCCCATTTGCCGGTGAATTCTTTGTTGGGGTAGTGTTGGTGCCATAGTATTTTTATTAATTATTTGATATTCAGATGTGCTTGTGCGTGGTGATTTAATTTCAGTTGAGTTGGTTTATTTCTTAATATAAATCTTGCATTTGCAAGATGGTTGAGTCTTGTGCGGCCATAAAATGCTTGACTAGGAGATGCAAGGGTGTAAAATAAATAAATAGTTAAATCCATCCTTGGACACACTGTATATAAAAAGGGTATTTAAAAAGGCAATCAATATTTCTATCTCTTTTATAAATAACTATTATTCGAAACTACACTTTTTGAATAGGTAAAAGTAAAACGTACAGAATTTCAATGTAAATAATACGCCATTGCCGGGCTTTTCTTTCTAATGTTGGCCGCATGAAACGAACTTACGATAAACGAGGAAGGCCGGTCCATAACCTTTTAAACGTCATTGGATATAACCAGACTTCAACATTGTTGCCATTCAGCTCACACATACGTAGTTCTCTCTTCCACCCATTACTGTTTTTCAATAACATTTCACACAATCACAGCTTCACTTTCCAACAGTTTTATGAATGGAATATTGGCCCTGTGATATACACACACTGTCTACTTAAATTTAATTGGGTCGGTGCATTGGTCGAAGAACACTTATTTAAACGAACTAGTGCAGCCTTTAATCTAAAAGCCGTATTAGAGTCGGCAATTTTTGTCTCTTGCGCCGGCAATGGCAATTTTTATTGCACGTATTCATGCGCACTAAACCGTTCTCGATCAGCTGGCCCAATTCTGCTCGCATTGCAGGCGCAATGCGATAATGGAATCCGTATTACCGTCGGCAATTCTAGTCTTCTGGCAATTAAAATTGCACGGATTCATGCGCAGTACACCGTTCTCGATCAGCTGTCTCGCATTGCCATAAATGGGACACGCGCCATTTTTATTGCCATTGGCGGTGCAAGTCTGGGTAGAGATGGATGTTATTTTTAAATGTATATTAGTTGGTCGAAGCAGCTATGAACCGATATAATGGCTATTTAAACTAACTGGTACTTAAATTAGCAGTTCGCATTATTTAGTAAGCATATGTACTGCTAATTCGTAGCAACTTTTTTGATTTGCCATTTGTAAGTAGCAGTAGCTGCTTTAACTGCTAATCAAAACGAACAGGTTTGCCTATCTCTAATTCTGGGGGTATTTTACACTAATAAGTGCTGTTCTGACTGTTGGCAATGCGCCAGCTGATCGAGAATGGGTTACTGTGCATGAATTCGTGCAATTATAAATTGCCAATGAAAATTGTTATTGCCGACTCTAATACGTCTTTAAGTAAGTATTGGCATGAAAATCATCTATGTTTTTGAATCTTGAATATTCTTTTTCGTCGTTTAGAATCTTTAAACATTACTAATAACAGATTTCGCTTTTTTGAACTTTATATTTTCAAACTCCTATTAATTATTAAATTCAACAAGCATTTTTTAAAACTAAATAAATAGTCGTTCATGCCTTAAGTATAATTGCTTCTTTACTCCAGAATCAAGTCATTTGTTTTATATCATTCTATTTAACTTTAGTAAAATAAAAATACCATTAACGAGAGCCAATTAAAAGGAAAGTTTATTCAGTTCGAGAATAAATCTTCTGAATGTTTTAAATGTTAATTCATTTAATTCGTTTTATTAATTAATAAAAATAAGTCTGATTTATCTCTCGTACCTATCAATTGTTTTGTTGGTAGTTAACATAATATTTTGAGCTTCAAGCTGTATAATTTTACGCTAGAACGTTCTTACGGCCATTAAAGGAGATCTATAAATGTACAAACCCTTCAGATTTGCTACATAAAAGATGTATAACAGCATTTAAGAAATTAATACAACCGAGTTATACAGCAGAAAACCTGACGGAACTATTTTGTTGTTTAAAGTTTGCTGGATGTTCTTACACCTATTTAAATTTTTTTTTATTGCAAACAATTTGATAATTGGGGATTGGAACTAGGGATGCCAGTCCTGAAGCTTTGTTCTAATCCGGGGATTTTCGAGATAAAGAGTACCTAATCCCTGGATCTCGGAACTAATCCAAAAAAAAAATTAACATGATAAAGATTGTGTTTATTAAATACTATAGGTGGAAAACTATCGATTGTGCTCAAGTTCGATATATCGATAGTAAAAGTGCTAAACTATCGATATTATCGATAGTCCTAGAGATGTACAATTAACTAAAAAAAAGGGCATCACTTTGATTCGGGGCAAATATTTAAAAGAAGTCAACCAGGGAAAAATGTACACTTAGACATTTTTCCCCCTTAAGTGGATGATATGACCATGATAATAATTGTTATCTAGTGTTTACTACTTTATTAAATTAAAACCCTTTATATCGCAAACAAAGCATTTTCTGATATATATATATGTATATGAACTTTTCGACTAAAAATTGATCTACGAATCACCCATTAAAATAAATACTTAAGAAACACCCTGTATATTATTTATGTGCAAATTTAACAACCTGTATATTATTTATGTGCAAATTTTCAAACAGTTTGAAAGCATCAACTGATCTCGAGGTTTCCTTTCCTTTGATAAAACACCGGCGGTTGTTTTTGTAAGTTTTACAATTTTAGCTAGAGTTTTTATAAGGAAGAACAGTTGATTCTGATTTAAAAAAAATTTATATCCTTTAATTTTTTTAAGAATTTAAAATCGCCGCTGGCTAGCCAGGCAAAACAAAACCCATGTCGCGATGACTCCACTAAGGGATTTGGCATACTTTTTTATATGCACCTTCTCGTTTATGTGCCTTTAAGAAAGACGTATGTCGTGTTAACCTTTCGGGTGGCGCGGCGCGTAGATCGAAGGTCGGGTCTCAAGTGAAAGGCGATGATTTTCGGTTTTTCGCCTGATTTTATAACTAGAGTATTTCCTATCGAGCGAAAAGTGTTTTAACTCGATCACACTATAGCGGTACATTTCCGTCGGCGTCAAGCGAAGCTCGGGTACCGAGTGAAAGATTATAAGTGACGAGCGACGGTTTTCGCCTGAATAGATAACTCGAGCGGTTTTTTTAATAATCGAGCCATGTCGGTTATTTCAATAATCGAGTAATCAAGCGTTTTTTCGCTCGAGCGATCACAACACTAATCATTTATACAATTTTTTTACTTTATACTATACTTATCCCACCAAAATTTCCCTTTCATAACCAGTGTTTTAACTTAATTCGGCCCATTTTTAATCCGACAGTCCAATGCTTGTTAAGATAATGTTTTAAATAAGGTTAATTAATTTTAGCAATTATATTTAATTTAATTCTCATGAAATTCAGACTCGCTTAATCCGAACTAATTAGAAAAGACGTTCAATGATCCGGAAAATTTTTAATTAATGTTCCTAGTTAACTATATGGCGAATTAAAATAATCATTGTATTTATTACTTACTGAAATATTTTATTCGAAGAAAATGAAGGTATTTTTAAGATAATGAATTAAACAATCTTTAAATAAGGTATCAGCATAATTAAGCTGTTTTATGCCGTGCGCATATTGGCTGGCGAAGCGACATTGAGTGATGAGTGGTCCGATTATAATGGTTTTAGAACGCTCACTTCTCAGGTTAATATACACAATTTCATATAAAAACCATTGCTTGAACATATATTTGTCTACGCTGGCCGCTCTACTTCCATATCTTTGCTGACGACAGCACCTTGTCTCATCTTTCACTTTGAATTCTCACACTTCGGCTGCCGACGCACAGCTTCGCAGGCAGCATGAACTATCACGCCTAAACAAAGAGCTGTCAAGATATTTTGAGGTGACAGTAGCCCAGTTGAATTTAATGCTAAGGAGCAGCAAGCAGGCAGAAATTTTATCTAAAAAGGTTAACATTGCCCCCTTAATTTCACCTACTCACAAAATAAGAAATACTTAGTTTAAGAATATACTACTCAAATAGAATAAATCTCACGCAAAGAAATATATTTTAAAAGCAAGTATTTTCAAGTATGAATTGAGCACAGGAATTCATTTTTCGAAATAATAATTATAATATCTATTTATACAGGATGTTATGGAAATGCCTTATTATATTTAAACCGGCAAATCCTGAGATGAAAATAAATTGAAGAAAAATAACCTTAAAAGGCGCTTTGAATTATTGTACAAATATACACTTTATATGAAATCGGAAAATTTACGTGGCCGCTACTGAGGACGTTCACAATCAATAGTTTATTGAGGCGGCGTTGTCATACATTGCAACACAGAATTGTAAACTCACGTGTTCAGTTTTTGACAGCAAGACGTCTTTGACCCGCGTTACTTCTTTTTCAAACTTTTTAGAAAAAAAATATTACAATTTTAAGGTACATATTATACTCTCTTACCTTCGATCTTATAAGCCGTTTTATAATTAAATTCCATAAAAAAATAGGTAATATCACACAAATTTGAAATCACATCACAATATTTCTTTTCTTTCTTTCTGAATTATTTCACAACAGAAAAAAAATCGGGTACAACTAACAAAACGTTTAAAACTTGTATACATCACGCACGTGGAACCCTCGACAGCGTCATCCCATTCTGAGTCTCGAAACATACTGAATCAATGACAGTCGCACGCGGCAGGTATCCAAGCAAGGGCGAAACATGCGGTGTGATCTGACAACACTGTTAGTATACTCTAGTGACCCAAATTGTTGCTAACTGAATCCAGATGGAACGGCGCAACAATATGTGGGTAAAAAGGGTTTTTACCTTAGTATTTAGATTAAAAAAAAATTACGTAAACTTTCTCTAGGACACCCTAGGAGTCACCCATTTAAATATAATAAGTCATTTCCATAACACCCTGTATATTTAAATACGTGTTTTGAAACTACATTTCGTTGCGAAAGATTTATTCCATTTGAGTATTATATTTTTAAACGAAGTATTTATTTTTTTGTGGATAGGTACTAGTGGATAGATACTATACTAAAACAGTAATTTTAATCCGACTGTATATATTGCCACATTTTGAAACTTTCATGCACTTTTTATATTCTTTTTCCAGTGGTATATTAATAAATGAAAACACATGTCTAGTTGTCTTGTATTTTTTCTTCTCAAAAATGGATTAATTGTTTACCCGACTCTTGTTCCGTTCTAGACAGAAAATGTCAGGATTCGAACAGGATCTGTTGTTCGGTAATTGAATTTAAAAGAACAAAGAAAAATTCTTCTCAGGGGCTACGAATTTTCCTATAAACATCTTTAATAAACTTTACTGTCTCGATAAACCCTTCTTTGAGGCATCGAGACAAGCAGACCGCACAAGCAGACGCCTGAAGTGAAGACAACACTAAACAGAAGTTTCTTATGTATAGAGTTATGAGTGAAACGTTATAATTTCGCAGATTAAGTATTAACATTAAAATAGTTACGCGAAGCTCACGAAGTATCGGCAAGAGATAAGTAGAATAAATGTCTTCTGCACTAAATAAGTTTCCCTTCAGAGATGCATAATTTAACTTAATAATAAATTAGATATTTATGTTATAAGGATCATAATAACCATCATTATGGTACTAGCCGTGAGTATTATTGGACGAGGCGTCAGCCGCGTCTAATAACAGCTTGATTTTAATAAAATCAGGTAACAATTGAAATATTTGTTTGTATTGTCATTGTCAGAATTGAATTTTTAATTTTAACTTTTATATAATATAATATGGATAATTTGCCATCAGAAATCGAAGAATTGGCCAATAAAGCAGTTGTTGGTTTGTTGCCCGAAAAGTCTAAAGGCATATATGAAAATACTTATGCCAATTACAAAACTTGATGTTCCCAGAAAAATGTTGGCAATATCGTACACGAAAAGAAGAATTTTTGCGTCTATTTTTCATTATAGTAGGTACTCAGTCCTATAATGAAATCATTATAGTACTCAGTCCTATAAAGTATGTCATTTTGACACTTAAAATGAAATCCATAATAATGTCATTATGACACGTCGGAATATAAAGTATATTACGTACCGAGGTGGAAAGTGATTAATTCTTGTCCGCCGCTTCGCGCCTCGGTTAACTAAATGTCGAGACAGTAATGAAACTTTTCACCGAGGTTTGTATACTATTTTATTTACAACCACATCTAACATCCACTTCTTATTATTTTGCAATAAAATTATTAATAAATGATAAATGTCTTTTTGACTTTTCCATTAAAAAATTAGACAGAAATAACCGCAGGTGGTAAAATAACGTAGATAATAATACACATCAAGATGTCAAATATCATTTTTTGAATATGGTTTCCATGTCACTAAACAATATATGATTTTAACAACAGAAAAATGCTCAGATGAGGAATTTGATTTTGCTGTTACTTCACCAGAAATTGGAGAAGCAGCAAAAATAGTAAAATACCTTCTGCGAACTAAAAGCCACCGGAGATATGACAAGGCATATAACTGTTTCAAAGAATGGTGTATGGGGAACAAAGTTCAAAATCCTGGTTCTGAGTCGGCGCTACTAGCCTATTTCAGTGAAAATGCCAAGACAAAGAAGATATCAACGATTTGATCACAATATTCAATGCTGAGGACCACTCTATCAATTAGGGAAAAAGTAGACATATCTAAACACGCAAAGCTATTAGCATTTTTAAAAAAGTATGTTCGTATAGTATTTTGAGATATCGATTTTTTTTAAAAATTATTTACTTTCCGCCTGGGCGGAAAATGAGCACTTTCCACCCGATTGGAAAGTAAATGTAAAAAAACGTCAACTTTCCATCTTTCAAAGATAGATAAAATGTCATTATTACATGCATGGTTGTAAATAATAAATATTTTCTCTTCCGCATGGTGAGTTAACTTAGTTATTATAAGTTTACCAAATATTATTCAAATCAACTTTGCAATTTCAATTTGAATTTAATTGTTTTATCAAGAACGATACAAATACAGAGACGGTTTTTATGCAGAATTGACCAGGCTAATGAAAAAAATATCCACAATACTACTTTTCTTGTTACAAATAAGATGAGTTGATTGCACTGACGCCACTGGTAAATTAATTTAATAACTTTCTGTGATTGGTTGCTAACCTTAAAGCTACCAGTCATAGTATATTTGACGGTTCCCTTTTCAATATTACGACTCGTGTAACATCCTATCTGATTGCTAACTTAGAATGTTAGAAAGATAACTTCTTGAGGACCTCTAACTTGAGGACCTCTAAATTAATAAATTTTACCAAAATAATAAATAATAATTTTAATCCAATTTTTCTTGCAGAAAAATATTCCACTAGAATTACTTCTTAAGGTTGAAAATAAACTCGGAAAACTCGAATCAAACGTACGCAAAGGGTGGATCTACTTTCCTCGAACATTTCAATAAAACAAACATTTCGGAGTTGAAAGGAACCGAATTCTGGAAATCTCTATGTGTCAAATTATACGGACCGAATTCCAATAACTGAATTATGTTCACTAAACTACTTATTAAAATCGTTGAATGGAATTTAGTTCGGGGTTTATTCGAGATAGCAAAAGGCGGCTAATACAGGGTGAGTCTACAAAATATTATAAAGTATCCTCCTATCCGCCTTATCGCGTTTGAGCAAAGTTTACAAACGGCCGAGGTCGAGGATCGCGTTGTGGTCTCACATCACTGCTCGCTTACTGACCTACATACTCTGAAAACAGATGTGGGAAGTATATGGCGCAGCAACACTGGTATAAAGGGTTTTTTACCTAAATAAACTGGCCAATAAGAAAGATCGGCAACCGGGTGACTTACCCCCATTTTTAAAACTCCATAGCTCGAAAGCATCTATCCCGAATTGAATAAAATTTTAGGATTTTTAAACATGGTTTTGTGCGAATTGATTTGCGGTTGACCAAGAATGGCTTTTTAATATTCGAAGTAAGCCTAAAATTCGAACCCTACTTGCTGCCAACATAAAAAAAAATAAAATTTCAGTTTCATAAAGTGTCAGGTTATTCAATTTTTTTGCATTTCATAATGTAGCCATTATGAAACCCTAATAGAAAAAGAAAGTTTGTTCGTTGTTGAAATAAAAATGCTTATCTTTCTTTGTAAATTCGATAACTTTTGCCTCAACGCATTAAACAAAAAACTGCCAAACCTATTTAGAGATTTTTACCTAAGCTTTTATAATGCCGTTTTACTTTTACGTGGAATATTTTTTTTTAACAAAATGCTAACGCGTCAAACTTTGTGTTTTTTTTTACACACAGCACTTTCTTCTTCTCCCTGTATAATATTGAACAGTCGTTTTGGGTCAAAGGCGTGACCCGCCACTGAATTCGTATAAAACCAAGTTTAAATATCCGGAAAGTTTATTCTACTCTGTTGAGTTGCTTTCGAGCTATACAGCTTTCAAAATGAAGGTAAAAAACAGTTTGCCGATCTTTTTGTTGAGCGAGTTTATTTAGAATTTTGATGCATTGAAGTAATACAAATTAAACTTCCCAGTTAAAGCATGCTATTAATGTAGACAAATAATTTACTGGTACACCCTGCATAAAATAAAATTAACATAAAAGTTTGCGAGGAAAATTAGCACAACTACGTAGGTATTTCATTAGAATGCAAATTGACAGTCTTGGCAATGGAATTGTCTTAAGGAATAATAAGTAGGGACTTGTATGACATTTACATGTACCTACCTAGGTTCATCAAATAAACGTAATTTACTTTCCGTATAGCTTACTTAGGTAACTAGTGTAACAAAGCGAGACTGCTGGAACAAATATATTGTGCTGAAAGTGCAACTATTCAAATTATACACATTGTGGAATCACACCTTTAATTTCCTTTACCTGTAACTATTAGAAATATCTAAATAATTTTTGATAAAACATTTCGTTTAATACCTACAGTTGGGCGGGGACCCGAGGAATGAGTGGACGTGCGTCAAGTAACATCAAGTACCTGTAATGTTTAATGTCTTTTTGTTTTATCAGGTAATGAAAAACGATAAAACAGACAAGGTTTTTCTTTGAAAACGAAATGCAAATGTTGTGGATCCCAAAATTTTCAAGTTTCTGAATCAGTTTATAAGAACTTCTTCTTCTTATGGTGCATGTCCACTAATGGATGTTCACGATAACATTTTCCATTGCTTCCCTGTCTCTTGCGGTATGTATCAACGACTGAACATCGTGTATACCTGTCCATTGCCTGATGTTTCTCAGCCAAGTCATCTTCTTTCTTCCGATCCTTCTTTTGCCTTCAATTTTGCCATCGATCATCAGCTGCAAGACTCGCTATCTTTCACTCCTCATGATATGTCCCAGGTATGCTGTTTTCCTCCTCTTAATTGTCTCAAACAGTTCGCGTTCCCTGTTGACTTATCTAAGAACTTTCTCATTTGCCACTTTCGCCGTCCCGGATAACTTAAGTGTGCGATATACCCACAACCCACATCTCGAAATCTTTTAATTTGTTAATTTTATTCGCTTTCTGCGTCCAACCCTCCATACCATCCATACAATTAAAGAACTATTAGATACAATTGCATTTTAAAATATTTTCTTTCCTGTAAGTAGTATTAAATATTGTATACTGGGTGGCCCAGAAGTCTTATATATACTCACATTTTGACGTTATTCGTTGGTTTTTTTATAGACATATGTCAAAGATATGACTACATCGATCTTTTTTTTAAATAGAAACATACAGCTTGTGATACATCATTTGAAAGCTAATATTTCGTACAGTATGCTCATAAATTTTAGCGCGATTCTCTCAATCTATTGCAAAATGGCGACTGTTAAAAGTTTTTAAAAAAAATCTCTATTTAAATAATCGGAAATTATAAATCATTGATGGTTTTCTTACCTTTCAAGGTAAGAAATCTTCATTGTGTCGCGTTCAGAAGATTTCTTAACATCAATGACGGAATTTATAATTTCCGCTTATTTAAATAGAGGTTTTAAAAAACTTTTAACAGTCGCCATTTTGAAATAGATTGACAGAATCGCGTTGAAATTTATGAGCATACTGTACAAGATCTTAGCTTTCAAATGATGTATCACAAGCTGTATGTTTCTATTTAAAAAAAAGATCGATGTCGTCATATCTCTGACAAACGTCTATAAAAAAAAACAAACGAATAACGTCAAAATGTAAGCATATATAAAGCTAAATTGACGTGTCCGAGCGTTTTCCCCAAAAGTTACCGGTTAAGGCTATATTAATTTTATTCCGGACTTCTGGGCAACCCGGTATTTAGTTATAAAAAATTATATTTTGTTTGAATAACATACTTATAACAACCAGTGCTGGGAATCGGCGTCTGTATTCATCTTTAAGCGCTTGGTTTGAACGAAAATATTTTGAAAATCCCAATAGTATTCATAAAACTGGAAACATGGATCTATTCCAAGGGTAACGAAACATTTTCTTGGCACGTCTGGGAAGCAATTAGATACCTTTGTCAAGAAATAAGATTATGTTTCAAAATAGTATTTAAGTTGATATAATTAAAAATATGTATAATGCTAACTACCATATTTTTGACAATAACGAAGTTTTTTTTATATCTATGGCCTTCATAACATTAATCACGTCGATTAGCTGCTGATGTGGTTTTTATCTTATTTGATCTACTTGCAACACTATTATTCTTTCCTCCACTCACCTGTATACAATGCATCAACATGAGCTGGATGTTACCAAACTCCATTACGATTCTAAAGCTGCAAACACACTATTATCACGTCACGTGAGATCACATGCTATCACGCAATATCACGGCATACCCAAAATATCTACAAGGCGGTTTATGCGTGCTTATAAATAGGTGTAGAAGTACACTATAGTCACCTCATGCAGCTCACGGCAAGTCATACTTGACAACACAATTTTATTTCTGCAAATTTACATATTCGGCACGCGTGATAACACTATGTCAGAGATCTGCAGTGTACGTAGTCTGTTTCTAAGCCTTGACAGCATGTGCTATTTTGCCAATATGACAACAAGTGAATTCACGTGACGTGATAATAGTGTGTTTGCGGCTTTACCTACTGGGTTGCTTCTCTATTTTCAAAGGTAAAATAGTTTTTTTTGGCCATAAATCCTTAATTTAATCTTATTTCTTTTAAAAGTATGCTAGAGACTCATGAAATCAGCGGCCCATGATGCGATCCTTAAAAAATAAAGTAAATCATGTTGTTTTTAAAACATTGCCAATTCCTAAAATATTTGAGTATTCAGTGCTTTAACTCTATGTAGCGTCTCCACAAAGGTAAGTAATAAATTTCCCAACTTTTAGCTATTCCAAGACAGCCGCGGCAGCCTGATTGTGTGTTTTTGGCAAAGTCTCTGGACCATCGATTTAAGATTATGTCGGATATTTTCTCTTGAGCCATTGAATGCGACATATTGATTAAATAGCTTACTGTTTCTTTAAAGTTAAATTGAATAAAATGGACTTTACCGTCACGTGCACATATCTAGCTATATTTTAGACGGGGCTATAATAGTATAGTTATGTATATAGTATGATTTATTTAACGATATATAAAAAAAATAGCAAAAATACGATTATTTTCGAGTATGAATTTAATGAACATTTTTATGTTTTATTATTACCCTTATTGTTGTCGCTATTGTTAAATAATAGTATATTACGTACCGAGGTGGAAAGTGCTTCATTCCTGTCGAGAGAGTTAGTTAACTAAATCTCGAGACAATAATGAAACTTTCCACGGAGGTTTGTATACAATTTTATTTACAACCACATCTAACATCCACTTCCTATTATTTTGAATTAAAATTATTAATAAAAGATAAATGTGATTTTGACTTTTCCATTGAAAAATTAGACATAAATTTCAAATAAGCGCAGGTGGTAAAATAACGTAGGTAATAATACACATTAAGATGGCAAATATAATTTTTTGAATAAGGTTTCCATGTCAATATTACTTTAACAACAGAACTTGCTATCAGATGAGGAATTTGATTTTGCGGTTACTCCAGCAGAAATTCGAGAAGCATCAAAAATAGAAGAAGATCTTCTGCCAACTAAAAGCCGCCCGAGATATGACAAGGCATTAAACTGTTTCAAAGAATGGTGTACGGGAAACGAAGTTCAAAATCCTGGTTCTGAGTCGGCGCTACTAGGTTATTTCAGTGAAAATGCCAAGACAAAGAAGATATCAACGATTTGGTCACAATATTCAATGCTGAGGACCACTCTATCAATTTGGGAAAAAGTAGACATATCTAAACACGTAAAGCTATTAGCATTTTAAAAATAGTGTGTTCGTATATTATTTTGGGATATTGATTTTTTTTTAAAATTACAAAAAAATAATTTACTTTCCACCCTGTCGAGAGAGTCGGTAGTTAACTAAATCTCGAGACAGTAATGAAACTTTTCACCGAGGTTTGTATACTATTTTATTTACAACCACATCTAACATCCACTTTTTATTATTTTGAATTAAAATTATTAATAATAGAAAAATGTCATTTTTACTTTTCCATTGAAACATTAGACAGAAATTTCAAATAAGCGCAGGTGGTAAAATAATGTGGGTAATAATACACATGTCAAATATAATTTTTGAATACGGTTTCCATGTGACTAAACAATATATTATTTTAGAACAGAAAAATGCTCAGATGAGGAACTTGATTTTGCTGCTACTCCACCAGAAATTCCAGAAGCAGCAAAAATAGTAGCAGAAGACCATGTTAATTTTTTATTTTTTATAAATGTCATTAGGTTTATTTTAAAAAATCAAAAAAAATCATTGTCGTTAAATTTGTGTAATGAGTTGTAGGTTGTTGTGTTCGTATATTATTTTGAGATATCTGTTTTTTAAAAGATTACAAAAAAATAATTTACTTTCCACCCGGGTGGAATTATTACATGCATGGTTGTAAATAAAATTGTTTATTGCTTTTCAGTGGTTGTGTGTTAAATTTAAGTAGTGTTTATGGAAAAATAATAATTCTTAACTTTCCGTGTTACTTTCCTGTACTAATACTTGTTTACCTGTTTTTTTTACAAATCAGAGCCCAATGACCCCTGCTTTTTACAAAATATATACGCAGGTGCGAAAAAATCGTGTATTTGTGTGCCTAAAAGCTTGTAAATGTCTGTAATTTTTGCAGCTGATTGTGTAATTTCACAAATTCAGATCGATAACACTGCTATTTACGAACTATTTAAGTCGTTACCATTGTAATGTCAATTGCCCTTTAGTATTAACGATTATTTTATTTATTTAACGTTTATTTCATTCAGATCCGTTCTAATGCTATTCAAATGCAATCCTTGCGATTCCTAACTAGCCAATGGGATTGCTAAGTACTGAATTTGTATTCTAATAAACGTCCTACTGCCATTCAAGTAACGTTATATTAGCCACGTTTAAGAGCCTTAAGGGGAAGCCCAATTTTCCACTACGGCTCGCGTAATTAGATTCCTGAGTAGATGTTAAGGCATTTGAATTTTAAAATGCATTATTCGGTTTTTGAGCTGATTTTTTAAAGATTTTTTTCGTGTTTAGTCGATTTTACGAGCGTTTAATAATATTTCTATAAAAGCTGAAATGATTTAAGAAAATGAATGTAATTTAGGGAAGCTAAGGGCAGATTATTTTTACCAATTGTCACTGGAAGAGAAATTTGTATAGATTTAATTTTAATTATTAATTTTGTTAATAGTTTCACTTTCCAAATGGCTATACAATGAGTCCCAGAAGAAATGTCTAAATTCATTTAAAATTCAGCGGTAAGTTTTTTCAAAAAACGCTCGTACCCGTCGATTTTGATTTTTTAATTTTTTTTTGTGGTAATTTCATGTATACAGGGTATCTCAAAAATAAGTTACGACCATCAACTTCATTTTTTCAAATGAAAACATATATTTTTTATTTCATATTTGAATTTTGCATTGAATTCTAAGCATGTTTCATGTACCATGTCCTATACATAAACTCAACAGTTATTGAAAAAATTAGGATTGAACATATCTATAAGTAAGACCTGTTTATTAAAAAAAAACACAACAAAATCAAATAAAATGTTGAAAATGTGCGCCATTTACGGCTTGACAATATCCAAGACGATCAATAAACTCTCTTTGCACGTTTACAACCATTTCCGGAGTTATGACACGCACTTCTCTTCGGATCCTTTCTTTCAACTCCTGATGCATATTGTTTGGCCTGTTAACAAATACTTTTGATTTGAGGTAACCCCACAAAAAAAAGTCCAGCGGAGTTAGGTCTGGCGACCTAGCAGGCCATTCGATAGGTCCTCTCCTTCCAATCCACCGATTGGGAAAGGTTTCATCCAAAAATGTGCGTACAGTGGCCGCATAGTGCGGCGGAGCACCATCTTGTTGGAATATCAGTTCTTCGTCAGGGGAGTCTCGATCCAATGGATTCGAAAATAAAGCCACTAATGCTGGAATTAATTCTAGTTGGAGAAATTCGAGATATACTTGTCCAGTTAAAGACTGTTCAAAGAAAAATGGACCAATTACTCTTTCGCGTACGATTCCACACCAAACATTTATTTTCTTAGGGTACTGGCTGTGAACCTCTATCATCCAATGCGGATTTTCTGTTGCCCAATATCGACAATTTTGTCTGTTCACATTACCATTCAAATAGAACGTAGCTTCATCCGAAAAAATAATATTTTTTACTAAATTATTATCTAGATTGCACATATTTTGCATGCGTCCGCAAAACTCACTTCGCCTATCGAAATCATCTTCAAATAACTCATGCACTGGAATAACTTTGTATGGGTGATATTTGTGCTTTTGAACTACTCGGTGAACAACAGATTTCGGCATGTGTAAATCGGCCCCAATGTGCGACCAAGGAGTACCTACATGGATTTTCTTCCAAGGAAAGCAAAACGTCAAGTTGTTCATTTTCATCTCGAGTAGGATGACCAGATTTACGCAAATCCCTAACATGACCGAATTCTCTATACTTAGCCTCTATTCTACTCACCATCTTTTGACATATGGGAGGACGATCAGGATGGATTTCATTAAATAATTGGGCTGTTTCTATTTGAGTACGTGTTTTATCACCAAACCCAACCAACCAACCAACCATGCATAGAATTTCAATTTTTTCCCGTTCCGTTAACTTCACCATTATTGTGAAAACCGCAACTTTGAAACTACGCTTGACAATAATTATACTTATTTGAAATAAAATTGTCATACAGTTTCTATGGAAATAAACGGTGACAGTGAGACAGTACACTCTTACTTATTATGGAGCCCAAAATGCCATATTGCCAGAAGATTTGATAGATCGTTGGATTCCCTAAATGATATGTTCAATCCTAATTTTTTCAATAACTGTTGAGTTTATGTATAGGACATGGTACATGAAACATGCTTAGAATTCAATGCAAAATTCAAAAATGAAATAAAAAATATATGTTTTCAATTGAAAAAATGAAGTTGATGGTCGTAACCTATTTTTGAGCTACCCTGTATACATGAAATTACCACAAAAAAAAAATTAAAAAATCAAAATCGACGGGTACCAGCGTTTTTTGAAAAAACTTACCGCTGAATTTTAAATGAATTTAGACATTTCTTCTGGGACTCACTGTATAGTCGAACTTTTTTTCTTGAAAACTACTTTTCTAGAAGTTATTCTATTGTGACGAGAAAAATTCGCTAGGAAGATCTTTTGAGGATATTAAAGGGTATATGTTGTTCTTAATCGGGGAAAACGGTCACTGCCCGAAATTTATACCCACAACGCGATGTGGATTGTGGTGGATTTGACTAATTTTCAACATCGGTTTGCGGGTATTTCCATATACTCAAAACGCGTCGTGGGTAAATTAGAAAGATCCAAGACGCGAAATCACGATTATAATCGAAGACACACGACGGTTTTCGTGTTATAGATAATAATAAAATGTATTATATTACATGGTATTTAATACCCACAACGCGAAAATACATAACCTTACTTAATTGTTTTGTTTGGTTTGTTCGGGTTCGAATTTTTAAGTGAAATTTCATTAAAAATGGGCGAATCAATCGAAAACCTTAAAAAATAATTCGAAGATGGTTTAAATAAACTTTATATAGAATCACCTATAAGGTCTACACTCGTTTTAGAAGGTGACTATAAAAACAATAGTGAAGTTAAAGAAGCACAGAATTTACCCAGTTTGGGAAAACCACTTTCATCAAAGCTTTATCGAACTCTGAATCGATATGAATTGCTAAATATTGGAGAGGACGAAAACTTAAATGGCTTCTATAAACTGAGTACTGAGAATGGGCCACTGGACAGATTATTTTCAAGAAATGAACTTATTCAAGCAGATTCCCAGTTCATGGCGCAATTAATTGATAATTATATCAAAAAAATACCCTTGCGAACTGCAGCACATATGTCATCTAAAGGTTACGGTCAAGGATTTCTCAGATGCAACTGTAACAGGTTTTGTGGTGATAATAAATATTCCTGTAAACAACGGAACAAAAAGTGTATCTCAAAATGTCACTAACATGCAAGAATAAATAATAATATCCGAATAGTTCGGATTATATTATGCACTATCAAAATTCCAAAATATGCATGCAAATATGCACTAAAAAAGGGCGAAATATGCACAAAATATGCACAATCAAAAACCATTTATTATTACAATTTGCGTTTATTTTAACATTATATTTATATGTCATACATATATTCATATTAGTTATTGTTATAATTCTTGTGACAATAAACAATAACATATTTTTCCAGGTTTTCTACAGAAAACTTGTGACGTTTGTCACTTAATATTAATTTATAGGCTGAAAATGACCTTTTGACGTCAACTGACGTTACCGGACAGAACTTGAAATTTGGCGCCATTTCTGCAGAGACCTCTTCAGGCAGAGTTTGTCCGGTGCCGTCAGTTTTCTTTATTCCTTCAAGACCGGGGTTTTTATACAAAACGGCATTTAATTTGCCACGAACCTTTTGCGATAGTGAACTCGGAAGGGCGTTACTCTGTTCAATCAATTTTTCTAATATTTCCAAGGACTTGACCAGAGGAAGGTTTTTAGTTGCTAGTTTCTCAATTGCATCGGGCAATTTGCTGAAATGTGTTGCAATAAGAGCAATATTTGATTGATTGCGAGGAAGACGTGTCGACAGCATAATACAACCCGCCTAACACGTATAACTGAAATATGCACTATCAATGAAAAAGTACCAAAATAGGCAATAACGCTATAAAAATGGAATTATATGCATTTGCATATGCAAATATGCAAATGCGTATAATCCGATGTCTAGTTATCATAGAAATGTTTAATTCATAAATAGATCTTTAAAACGTGTCAGTATTTTCATTTTACATATTTTTTGATTGCTTTTTCACCTTATGTATTTTTCGCCTTCGATTAAAATCGTGATTTCGCGTCATGGATTTTTCTAATTTACTTACAACGCGTTTTGGACATATGGAATATATCCGCAACGCGATGTTGAAAATTAGTGAATTCCACATTGCGTTGTGGTTATATATTTCGGGCAGTGGCCATTTTCGGCAATTGAGTACAACATATGTTAAAAATTAAAGTCTCACATGAAATCTGCTCTTTTGAGTCACCCTGTATAAATGAAAATAAATTTAGAAATGCAAATTTAATAATTAAAATCAAAGTGTCCCAGCGTTTTTTTCGAAAAATTAGAGGTTGCATTTTCAATGAATTTATTCTAACCAATCTGTCCTCGCTGTATACTAAATACAAAGCCCACTTTTTGACATAACCGATAACAAGTATCTGACCTGTCGGAGAATAGATATTATTTACTCTAGCCGTCAAAGAAACACAATATACATAGCTTATTATATACTCTTCATTTTTGGCTTATTCCAACGCTTAAAATGTAATGCCTTGCGGGACATTTAACTTCCTAGTTTATAACCCTACACTTAAATGTCTTATATCTGATTTACTTTGAGCATAGTTCTACATTTTCAAACTTTACCGAACTTTAGACATAAACTTAATGCTGTTTATGATGCTGTAACTTCTCATATGTACAGAGTTTCGGTTTTTATTTCCGAATGATGTAATATACAAAAAATAATTTGTACATTTTATCATAATCTATAGTAAAATCAAAGCTTTAGTCTTTGAAGAATAAACATTTCACATTCTTAGGTAAACAACGTCCCGGAAAAATAATCGGGGAGCTCTGAAAATCAGTATAATTTTTCTTTGTCGTTTTCTATTAATTAGACAACGATATTACGTCGCGTTCGAACGTTTGGAATGTATTCTTTATAAAGCCCATATTGTAACGGCCGTCTTTCATACCTGCTTTCACGTTTGACACTGAGTCAAATCCCCAACCTGTCTTCGATGTTCTAGGCTGTCAAGGTTCTCCAATCAGACGAATGGCCCTCCTTTCGATGGAATCCAGTAGCCGAAGAGTATGTTTGGGTGCAGAGCTCCAGACATGAGAGCAGTACTCTAGTGAGGGTGTACAACTTTCTGGTTCGGAAGAGTACACCAAGTTTCTGAGAAGCTTGGCGATTGCCACAACGTGGTTATGCCAAGACATATTTCCTCACAGATTGACGCCCAGCAAATCAATAGATGAAGCGAGTGGGATTGCGTGTCCGTCCATGACTATATCCGGTTGTGTAATGTTAACCTTTATAGAGAAAACTGCTGCCTGGGTTTTTTAGCGTTAAATTCGACTTGGTTACTGTCACCCCAAGCCAAAATATCTTCCAGGTCTTGTCTGCGAAGATGTGCGTCGGGAGCCGATGTTTGTGCATTCAAAGAGAAATATGAGATAAGTGTGCTATCGTCAGCAAAACTAAATATCGGATTTTTCGTTGTTTACTAGAAGGTCGTTAATGTAGAGTAAGAAGAGAGTGGGAGCCAATATGGACCCTTGAGGAACACCGGCATTGATGGTGAAGGTGTCTGAGAGAAATCCGTCAATCGCCACTTGCAGAGAGCGGTCCTTAAGAAAGCTAGGCAACCATGCACAGAATCCACTGGGCATACCATAGGATCGCAGTTTACTTAGAAGTCCCTCATGCCAAACACGATCAAAGGCTTTAGAAATATCCAGTACAACAGCCCGAGACTCCACATGATGTTCGATTGCGTTGAAGAAGATTTCAGTTGATCTGGACTTTGGAAAACCATATTGATGATCGCTGATAATGTTGAAGCTTTCCAGGTACTTTAGAAGATATGGGTTAATAGCTTTCTCCATTACTTTTGATATAACTGAAAGCAATTCTTTGTTGTTTTTCAGTGTTTGTGTGTTAAATTTAAGTATTGTTCTTAACTCAATAAGGTAACACTGTGTGAAGTCGCCCGTAAACTGGATAAAAATATAGACTTTTATGTCACGTCCGTCGATTGTTTGTTTTTCCTAACGAGAACATATCAAACCGATCCGAGGTTAGAATGAAGATAGGAACGGACAGAAGATGAGAAGAGATGGGGTTTCTACAGATATAATCCCCCATCTCTTTCTTGATGTGTTTATTTTCGTAATAACAGGCGTCATATTGCCATGTACAAAGCAGATAGAGATCCGGGCCCATGTTTGTTTCTAGTCAATGACTAAAATCAATTTTTTGATGTTTGCTTTTCTCCCGACATCAAAGCAACCAATATTGTTCTAATTAACTAATGAATGGTAACCACGATGTGATTTAACTGAAACGTTTTTAAATATACGACCTACTCTTCGTATCTACTATCGTCAAAGTAAGTGAAAGGCCAAAGGGACAGGAGAAATATTATTTAACTCATTACGTGATTGAGTGTTTTGAGCCTTTGTGTCGTGCTAGCCGGGGTGGGGGGGGGGGGGGTTGTTGTTGTTGTTGTTTGTTAATCATAATTAAAGAGGTAGGTCAAGGTAAAGAGCGCTATAATGGATCCTTATCATTAAGTAAAGGCTACTTAAATCTAACAATAACTTGAGCTTTTTACATAACTTTTGTAGCAACATCTATTTTTTTATAAAAGAAAATGTTTAATTAAAGACGAAGAAAAAACAAAATACGAATATTTTTTAAATATATTGTATTATGAAGTCCGGGGATAAAGCAGTTGTCGTTATAATTATATTTTATGTTCCCATGTGTTTTTAATTTGAAATTTCAAAATTACAATTTTATGCACGCTTTTATAAACTAGGAACATGGAACGGCAGAATTTTAAAAAGTTAATATTTGTGGAAACTGCTGCATGTATATTTTTTATTCCTGATTTCTTTCTCTGTATTTGATAAAATACACATAGATTCAAAAGTTTTGCATCACTCTGATTCGCGAATAAGTAATTTCGTCATGGTGAAAATAGACTAAATATTAGTTCATTGATAAGGTCAAAATAACAATCAATGAGTTTTAAAATTTTTTATTTTACCACAACATTTTAAACCATCCAAAAAAAAACTTAACAAAAGTAAAATTTATTTATATTGTATAATTTGTGAAATTTAAAAAATTTAGCTTCTAAAAAAGTGTATTTCCTCCTCTGGCGTCAATGCAAGCTTGAAGACGTCGCCGCATGATGTGCGTAAGGTTAGCAATCCGTTCTTGTGGAATAGCCTTGTCATTCCTCGGAAGCAGCGATGACAAGCTCCTGGGGAGTTCTAGGGAGATTTCTTCTAACGCGAACTGCCCTAGAGAGCATGTGCTATCGGGTTGATGTCAGGGGACAAAGCAGGCGACTCCAAGCGATTGATTCCCTCACTTGCTAGATATTCATCCAGAGCTCTAGTACGATGGGGCCGGGCATTGTCGTCCATAAACGCAAAATTGTTACCAACAGCCCCTCTCCACGTTATAACATAAGGATGTAGAATATCCCTAATGTACCTGTCGCCAGTCATTGTGCCTTGAACGTGGACTAACTCAGTACGCTCGTCAGACCTAATACCTGCCCAAAATATGGCGCTTCCTCCGGCGAATGAAGGCAAGGGGCGAGCATGGGCAAGTTGAGCTGTTCTTGTTTGCTCTCTCCAAACACGAATCCAGCGACTATCGTTCGTCACTGCAGTTGACGAACTCGGTGGTTATATTGTAGTTGGGAAACTCCTACTGGTCGCCGACATCTTAAACCGGATTCAAGAATTCGTCTTCTTAGTGTAGAGACGGATACGCCAACTCCAATTGCATGCGTAACATCTCTCTGAAGTTGTGGGACTGGCATAGTCCAATTTCTCCGAATTGTTAACGTAACGTGTTCGTTAGTAACACGCCTTCTAGAACTTCGTTGTCTGTCTCGCACAGAGTTGGTCTCTAGATAGCGATTCCATATGAGAGAGACATCACTTTGAAAAACCCCTATTGTTTCAGCAACAAACCTTTGGGAACGACCTTCTTCAACTAAAGCTACTATTCTTGCACGATCAATTTCAGATATTACTCGGCGATTCATTTTTACACACTGAACTGAAAAATTGAAACTGGCCAGCGCCAACAAAATACAACACTAAAAATGTTATCTGAAACAAATGTATATAGTATGTATAGTAGTATAGTATTTTTTTTGCTACAAAAACTGGTATCGTTTTAACTGATAAACATAAATAAACATTTAGAAAAACAATTCATTCCTGAAATTATCTTAACATGCCAAAATCAGATTGATGCAAAACTTTTGAATCTATGTATATTTATGATGCAGGGACTCTTTAATAAATTATACTGTCAAAGGTAAATTGTTAATTATTTTACGTTGAGAGGTAATGAGTTCATTACTTAAAAGAGTTGCCGTCAATCAAAATACAAAATTTCAATCATAAAACCATCATCATGACACTGGAAATTCAATTGAGGCTTTCATATCCCTGTAATTACAATACTTTAAATATAATCTCGACAATATTTTAAAACAATTCAAAAGTGATCTTAACGCAATGGTTTTCAACCTAAAACTCATCATTCATTCAAGCAGCCAACATCCGACCCGACCTCCACTAGTATAACTTTCTTCAGCCGGATCCATTAAGTTCAATTTTAATTTGTTTCTGAAAAAATGATTGATCCCCTCCTGTTGGGATACGTTCTATTATTGTCGATTATGATCCAACAAATACAAGGTAAGATATCGCGCAAGAAGAGGCGTGGTTTAGTGACTTATACGCTTCTGCGGTTCTCATATGATTTTAATGTGTGTTCGGTTGTGGCGTGGTTAATCCATAGAAATAATTTTGATATACATGGTTTTTCTCCTTTCCTAGAAATAAAATGTGTTTAAATAGTATATTAAGATACAAGTTTCATAAGACATTATATTAGAGCACGCGGGTCGTTTTCTAAAGTACAAGTGCTCTAATTGTCTTATGAACCGTGTATTTTATAATACTTGTTCTATTTAAGTCTTTAAAGTCTGAAAACCTTTAAAAAAATATAGTAGATTTTTTCCATTTGAATTAATATTTTCTTTTTGGGTTGCCAATACTTTTACAATTTCATAAAATATTATAAGTATCAAATATGCCATGATAGAAACAATTGAACACAACAAAACTTCTTCCCATCCGTCATAATTAAAAATAAGTATATTATTAAAGTTAATAAAAATGAGTCAGGAAGAAAGTTGTACTCCGTCAGAAATACGAGAAATTACAAAAAATAATCTAGAAAAACTTTTAAAAAGAATATGCACAGCTTTGAGTTATGGTGCGAGCAGAACAAAGACATTATCTTAGAGCACGCGAAGCGGGGAGTTTTCTAAAGTACAAGTGCTCTAATTGCCTTATGAACCGTGTATTTTATAATATTTTTTCTATTTGGGTCTTTAAAGTCTGAAAAACTTAAAAAAATATAGTAAATTTTTTCCATTTGAAGTAATATTTTCTTTTTGGATTGGCAATACTTTTACAATTTGATGAAATGTTACAAGTATCAAATATGTCATGATAGAAACAATTGTGCACAACAAAGCTTCTTCCCATCCGTCATAATTAAAAATAAATATATTATTAAAGTTAATAAAAATGAGTCAGGAAGAAAGTTGTACTCCGTCAGAAATACGAGAAATTGCAGAAAATAATCTAGAAAAACTTTTTAAAAAGAATATGCAAAACTTTGAGTTATGGTGCGAGCAGAACAAAGTTCAAAATATTGAACAAAATAATAAATAATACTATTGAACAAAATATTCTGTCGACACAGAATCTGACAGGAATAACAATTAATGCCCAGGAAATGTCTACAGTAACTATAAATATGTATATATAAAGTAATATGTACAATAGTATATTAAATAAAAAATAAAAATAGTACTTTATTGAATAAAACTTTAGAAATAGAGCATAAACTTGAAGATATTTCTATTATTTTTAGGTTATGTTGTTTTATAATTATGACTAGAAATTAGTTGACGGATACCATCAGTACGTTATATATTTCCGAGTATTTCGAATAAATATCTAGTAAAAATGCTATTTGCAAGGTTAAAGGTCAGTATTTTAAAGTTTTTGTCGAATCCATAATGCCTAGAAAACTAATTTCAACGAAATCGAAGTAAGCCTAAAATTCGAACCCTACTTGCTGCCAACATGAAAAAAATAGTACTTCAGTTCCATAAAGTGGCAGGTTATTCAATTTTTTTGGATTTCATGCCTTTGCAAAATAGTTTGGTTCAAAACTAAACACTTAAAAATTGCTCTCAATTGCTGCATTTTTATGAAATAAGTATACCTAAATACCATGATATTATTCTTTCATTTCACATACTTCCAAATGCATAAAACCATTCAATATCTTTAAAAGAGAATCAAAAATGCTAACAACAACGTGCATCTCCATAAACAATTTAAAAATAACTCACATCATGACGTCTCTTTGTGCGCTAAACGAGATTGCCTAGATGTCATACTATAATACAAACCCGTATATGCTTGATTCCACTGGATTTGGAAAATTTGTAAATTAATACAAAATATTAATTAATCACGTGAAATTTCGATTTTTGTCCCACCAAAAAGCTCGTTTCTAAATTCCCCTTTAATACAATTAAAAGTAGCGTGCTTGCAGCAGCCATTTAGTGGGATTTTATCGAAAAAAATAATAATTGTCATTACCTCCTCTTGTTGAATAATATATTATTGCCGATTCGTTCGTCCCCTTTACATCAAGTGTTAATGAAATATCGGTGTTAGTTAAAATGTTGGTCAAGTATTGAATAATTAATAAAGCCCATAACCCGGCGTCTAATACCGTAGTTTTACAACATTATTTCGGTCGAATCCTCACTCTTCAGCTATAGAGAAAATTTAATTAGTTTGGGGTTCACCCGAGCCGTCTTGATAATTTAGGTTAACCTTCATAAAGTCTTGTATTAATAAACGAAAATTAATTTACCCCAATCGTTACAAAAAAATTGACAATTTTAATTAGATTTTGGATAAATTGTAAGCAAGTATAATAAATAAAATATTATTATTTTATTAAAAAAGGGTAGTTTTTTATCCAAAATATGTCGAGGGAGAAGAGAGGGGAAGGGCAGGGCGGATGGAGGAAGATAAGGAGGAAAAGGAGAAAGAGCCGGAGAAAAAGAAAGATAAAGAAGAAGAAGTGGAAGACAAGGAGAAAGAGGATGAGGAGCATTTTCTGGCTTACCTGTAATCAAATAAATTGACTAAGGAGTATGCGAGTTACGTCCGGACTGTTTAAACCTGTTTAAACTACATTGTGTAGGTTCCAACATCTTCAGGCCGTAATAAATGGCTCTGCCCGTATGTAAATTTGCGGAATTTTATGGTCAGAAGGATACTTGGGATTTTATGACAGTCAAAAGATTAATGGCATATTAGCAGTGGCGGTTCTTTCACATGAGCACATGCGTACGTGCACCGCCAAAACGAATAAAAAAATATTAATTTATATTCATTAAATATTATTTATCGTACTACTCCCTAATATTTTATCGTACCAAACTGTATATTATAGGCTCTCGATCCGGCAACCGTGCCTCGGTCGAGGTTACTGACGATTATGACGAGACTTGCTCGCATGTGCGATTAAGTAGGCGGGGCATAATGCAGTTTCTCTGTAGTAACAGGTGGCGGGAGACAGCGGGGGATAGCGGGACTATGGCGATTTAACGTGGGAAATGCACATCATTTTAGTGTGCGCTACGCCGTTGTCTGTTCGTGCATCTAGTTAGAAATTCGAGCGTGTATGTTTTAATATTTTAATATTATATATCTATTAAGTTAAAATGAATAGTTTGACGGTGGACTATTTAAAAAATAACTTTAGCTTTGAGTTTGGAGCAAAAAATTGAAGTGAAGAATGCGGGAAGACCTAAACCCGAAATTAATTTAACGCAGACCACAAAGGGTAAATCTAGGGACTTTATTAGAAAGTTTAAAACTTAAATATATGAAAAAAAATTTATAGAGGTTATTCAAAACTTTAATGAGGATGTTATTGATCAATTTTCTACAAAGCACTATACACACAAAAAAACCTTTCTTATTTTCCAAAAGTTGTATTTCCTTGTGTAAAATTAAAAAATAAATATCCATATGTTTTACCTAACGCATTTTCTTATTACTTCTTTTCTTTCTACATTTAAAACGCCTAGAAAGTAATTGCTTGGTCGTTACACAAAAATAAAATTTTAAAAATAATTTCACCATACTTGTGAACCCCCTCTATCATAGGTCACGAGCCGCCACTGTATATTAGAAACTAAACTATACCTACTAAGTTAAACCAGAATTTCCTCGATTTCCTCGATTTTCGTTATCGCCGAACCTGAAAACATTTATAAGAACGTCGTATTTTTGAGCATCATCCAGCGAATAAAAAACTATAACCCAAAGTCATTACGTAACTGAATTTTTTTGTTTTATGGAAACAATTACAGGTTATTAATTAAGCTTCTGTTTTAATCCAAGACCCCGAAACCTAATTAATTAAAAGCTTAACGAAAGCTCTTTTGTATTTTATAAAATTTGGCCTTACTTTCATAAAAGTTAATTATTCTGGGCAAAGAGGATGAAAAACTGACAGTGCGGTTAAATTGAAGTTCTAAGGGGGGGTACAAAATAGGCAATTAATGTGTTTAAAAATTGATGCACCCAAGTCGTAAAACGCCAAAAAACATGGCGAACGATGTGTAAATTTTTCAGTAGGTATTTGTATCAGGGGAAAATGGTCCGATAAAAAGGGGAGAAATGAGGAACTAATAGGAAAATACGTAAGGGTACCATGTAATCTTTTTTGACTTTCGAAAACATAGAAGTGGATTGCATATTAATATAGAGGGTATTCGTTACAGTGTTAATATTAAAGTTCGAACCATATTGGACAAAAATGTATTTTTCAATTTAGGTAAAATTTAAATTTACCATAAGCTTTGGCTTGAATAGAGACCAAAAATTACATAATTAAAAGGGAACATGCGGCTTTTGTTAATTGTCAGATTTGACATTTCCTCCACAACATGTCGAGAAATGGCATTTATCTATGGAATTTAAAAAAACGCATTTGGAAAAGTTCTTTGTATTGCAATAATATGCCCACATACCGAATTTGAATCATCACATGTGATAATTTTTGTTTTCAACCTATTTTTGGTCAATATCTATTTTAATAAATTAATTGATTCAGACGATACTAGGCGGAAATCCATAACTATAATATTATGGGAAGATGTAAAACAGAGTTGAACTTGTAACTCGAACTCGTCAGATGTAAGTGATATAATAAAGATCTAATGAAAAATGTACAACAAATTCACGTTATTAAAATTATAAAGAAGGAAAGAGAGGGGGTTACAATGTCGGGAAAAACCAAGATTATGGTCACTGTAATTGAATAGAGTACTTGATGGGATTTTACAAATGGGTCAAAATTATGTTTGTTATCAAGTAAATGAATAGCATAGTTTGAGTCGGTTTTGTTTCTGATGAAACTATTATAATGTTCTTGTCTTCTTTTATTGAATTGTCTACCTGTTTGGCCTTGGGTATGTTTTCGGACAATCTTTGCATTTTAATTTATAGACACCAGATTTGTTGTTATTATCATTTTTGGTTTTATTGTTTATTAAAAACAAACCCCCTCTCTTTCCTTCTTTATAATTTTAATAACGTGATTTGTTGTACATTCTTCATTATATCTTTATTATATCACTTACATCTGACGCAGCTATAGTATAGCGAAACATGTCATGTTACTTTTTATAATATAGTGGACATTTGCAAGTTCAACCCTGTTTTACTTCTTCCCATAATATTATAATATCTATTTTCACTGAAAACGGAAATTGACCTTATTATAATACAATAATCATCGTCTAAATTCATTGTTTATACCAAAAAGCAAACTCTCCATAACTTTAAAGATTTAACCAACGAAAAGAGAGAGTTACATTGGAAAAAATGGAGTCGACTTCCGTGTTTAATGAAAATTGATATTGGACACAAAATAGATGGAAAACAAAAATTATCATAAGTGATTCCATATCGACATGTGTTCATTAATTTATAATACAAACCACTTTTCCAAATAATTTTTTTTTTAATTCGATCAATAACTGTAATTTTTCGACATTTTATAGAGAAAATGTCAAATTTGACAGTTAACAAAAGCCGCATGGTCCCATTTAATTACTTCATTTTGTTTTTTTTAAAAGCAAGAACTATGGTGAAGTCAAATTTTACTTAAATCGAACAATGACATGACATGTTTTTTTTACAGCTGTAAAAAAAAGATATGCCAAAATTTAATTTAAGTCGTAGACAAGTATTTTTATAACAGAAGGATTGAAGTCGTTGAGCGTATTACCTGTGCCAAATTTCAACTTGATAGTTTAAAAACTAACCGCACGATGATAAGAATAAGAAAAAAATGAACTTTGACAAGTTGTACCTCGAAAAGTAATAAGTTTTCGACTTTTCGTTATATGTTACTACCTTTATTTTAATGTAGAATCATTTCTCCAAGTATCCTGCTTATTTGAACACCCCGTATAGGGGAGACTATGTATAAAAAAATAATTTTCTTATCTGCATGACTCGTTATAAATTACTGAGGTCATTCGAAATTTGTTTACGACGATATCCGCTCAACTTTCGTAAAAGCAAAATAAATTCCGACTCTGAAATTAATAGCAGCTCAGCTCAAAACTCATAAATATCCACTAAATCCTTTAAATCAAACAAAGCGGCATAAAACGTTGCAATAGTAACGAACCGACAAATTTCACTTTTTAGTGCCCGCATTTTTCCTTTTATTTCAGTTTATACGCCGAGGCAATGGTAGCAAATCAACCATAAAATGCTAACAAACCTCTAGCTAATTTATCGCTATAACGAACAAAAAACTGCGGAGTCTGTGTCGACAGCAGATAATATATAATGTTTTCAATTCTTCTTGTTTTAAAAGATAATATCAAATAAACAAAAATAAATTGAGTGGGGAGTTTCAATTTAAAAAAATGAAGTGTAACATGGAAACTTTTTTTTTGAGTCACCCTGTATAAATGAAAATAATTTTAGAAAATGCAAATCTAAAAATTAAAATCGACGGGTCCGAGCGTTTCTTCGAAAAATTAGAGGTTGAATTTTAAATTAAGTTATTTTGACTCACTGTATACAGGGTGGTCCAACGAAAACTTAACACATCGATTTTCCTGCTTTAAAATGAAAATGTAGAAAATCGCTCGGACCCGTCGATTTCTGATTCGAGGGTGAATAACTTTTCCGCTTTTTTCATCTCCGTAATTTCAACCCCCTAACGGGGGTGAACACAACCGCCTGATTTTGAATAGGGATGAGGGGTGTTGCGATACTTCATTTTGAAGATCTTATCGAGTACTATCGGACCCTAAAATTTCGTTTCAAAATTTTCATCTTTAACGAAATGACAGCTAAAATAGTGGAGGACTACTTACTTCTGTGATTAGTTTATTAAATGCTGAAAATGGCCACCATTCACTTCAATGCAGTAAAATAAATTTTGCTCAAAACGTTCACGGACATTACTCAACATTTGTGGTGTAATTTGACGGCATTCATTAATGATCCACATTCGCAAATCCTCCAGTGACTCAGGCTGGGTAGCGTAAATCTTAGATTTCAGGTGACCCCATAGAAAAAAGTCCAGTAGAGCCAGATCAGGTGATCTGGGTGGCCACTCAATATGTCCTCTTCTTCCAATCCAGGCCTGAGGAAACACGAAATAGGAGAAAATGTTAACTAAATTTTAATAATCCAAAAGAAAAATACTTCTTGTTTTAAATGATCGTTCTAAATGAAAGCCCAAAAAACATTTAATTCCATGCGCCAACATAGAGGGTAGCTAAATACCCTTTAAACGCCTTAACGGCAAAAAATACAACCAGCAACAATAAAGTATTCAGACAGAGAATAACATATCCTGTATATGATTAAATGCCGGGCAAAAAGTCCCAAATGCAACTTTATTTATAATTTCGTTCCACTTTTACTTTTTGTACGCAAATATTAAAAGTTAAAAGCTTCCTGTTTTTTGCGTGGGTAAAATTTCTACTTTGAGGGTTTAGAATCAGTTAAGCGAATTATAAATTTTTATTTAACTTTTACTGTCTACCAATAGACGTTATTTAGACTTAATTATGCTGTTTTGGAAAAATATAATCAAATTAAATTTGTGAAGGACCAGATATCAGAAAATATATGAAATAATTTAATTGAAAAAACTGAATGTACATAGATCGAAATATTGATTCGATTCCCTAAATATTTCAGGAAACAAACCTTACTTATGATCCGTGTTATTCGATATTGATAATAATCTAGCAAAGGGACAATCCTATTATTTGTATTAAAGAATTTAATGTAAATGTTCAATAAAGTTTACCTAAACTCAAAAAAGGTTTTCAACAATTTAATAATAAATATTTTATAAATATCTATTTATACAGGGTCCTGCTATCGCCTGTCTCCTATATCTCGGTTGTTAATTAAGTACAAATTTTGATATTTTGCACATTTTATCATTACATTAAGGCACATTTCAAGGAAGTATACAAGGAGTCCCAAAACAGTGTGATGTCATGATGATATATACAGGGTGTTAGGAAATTACTTATTATATTTAAACCGGCAAATCCTGAGATGAAAATAAATCGAAGAAAAATAACCATAAATGGCGCTTTGAATTATTAAGCGAAATATACACTTTAAATGAAATCTCCAAGTTTACGTGGCCGCTCCTGAGGACCTTCGCAATCAATAGCTTATTGAGGCAGTCATGAGTCACAGAATTCTAAACGCCCGTGTTCAGTTTTTGACAACAAGACGCGTTATCACTTCTTTTTCAAACTTTAGAATAAAAACCTACAATTTTAAGGTAAATACTCTCTTAGTTCGATCTTATTTTTAAATAATTCGTTTTATAATTAAATTCCATGAAAAAATAAAACACAAAAAGTATGTTTTTCAACATCACAACATTTATTATTATGAATTATTTCTCAACAGAAAACAAATCGGGTAACGCTACAACTAACGTTTAAAATTCGTATACGTCAAGCACGTGAAACCCTCGACAGCGTCATTCCACCCCGAGTCTCGAAACATACTGAAGCAATGATAGCGGCGCGCGGTATCCAAGCAAGGGCGAGACACGCGGTGTGATCTGACACCACTGTTAGTATACTCTAGTGACCCAGATTGTGGCTAACTGAATCCAGATGGAACGACGCGACAGTATGTGGGTAAAAAGGGTTTTTACCTTAGTATTTAGATAGTCGATTTAAAAAGAAAGTATGTAGACTTTCTCTAGGATATCCTAGGAGTCACCCAGTTAAATATAATAGGTCATTTCCATAACACCATGTATATATAAAGATGCAGTTAGATATCGTTAATTTTTCAATTATGATAGTTTTACATGGGTTTTGTTTGAAACATTCATATCATTATTACAACAAATATAATTACATAAATGACGTTTCCTTATCCTGTATGGATATTCTATTCTAAGTTATTTCCATAACACCCTGTATATTATATTGCTTATTTGGGTATCTCTTATGGTCATTTACAGTGCTCACAAAAAATCCGTAGTAAGTAGTAAAGGAGAGATGACATGACTGTACAAACCCCCAAAAATTGATTGAACTCTGTTTCGTAACATCAACGAAAAAAAAATACCAAAAAAAAAAGAATTTTGCACCATGCACTTTTAAAAACTAATAAATAAATAGAAATAGTATATCGAATTTTGTTCCGTCAAAAGAAAAGTTTCTTTTTAAAAAACAATTTTTATTTAATTCAGAGAAGACAACTGATTTTTAGGAGTTTAAACAGAGAATATGTTTATTGTAAGAGCTTAATACAGAGAGTGTCTTTTCTATATCATACATAAAGAATTATACTTCAAATAAGCTGGTGTCATCACTAGATAAGGCTTCTACGAAAGATGCCGTGAGAATCATCTAGGTCGGCAGGTTCCATGGATGTAACTCCTCCATCCTTAAGCCGAAAAAATACTGGATGTATTTTGTGAGGAATTGGTTTCTTTGGTTTTGGCATCGATTGGGCCCTGGGATTGATTATTGGTTCTATTTGTCGTGTAGATTTTGAGTAGGGGTCTAAGTCGACTTCTGAATTTCCATACCATGTATATTGTCAAAATGATAACTAGGATTCCTATTAGGTAATTCGTAATATTTGAAGTTCGGTCCTGTTCTTCTATAGGAGATATTGGTGATAGCTGGTTAGCCATGTCTTTTAATCGATAGATATCTTCAAAGTTTAGTTTCCCTAAGTCAGGTGTCTTGAACATTATCGATGAGGTAGAGTTTCCTATTTCTATATCTGGTAGGATTAATGGTTTTCCTTGTTTAATTTTTATGTCGTTGACAAATTTCTTTGGTCCAACTTGAATTTGGCAATTTTCTTGAACTTTCGCCAGGGTAGGTAGATTGATTTTTATATACTGATCAATTTTGCATTTTGAAAAAAGACTTTCTTCTTTATTTGGAATTATAAGTACTTCTTCTTGCGTGATTTGTTCTGTTATTATTTCTAGTATATTAACTTCTAGAATAGGACAGTTGTCTAGCGTGAATCCGTTAAGCAGTAGAAGGGTGCATTCGTCTTGGGGGTGGAAGTTTTCATTGCAATAGTAGTCCTCTTCAATTTGGGGGCAAGTATTTTCTTCAAATTGGGTTCTTTCTTTTGCTTGTGCCAAATAAGGATATTTTGGGACAAATATTTTGTGGTTTTGGATAATAGGATAAAGGTGGTAGAAGGTAAATCCTTCAGGACGAATTATAGGAACATGAATAGCAAACATCACCTTAGCTTTCGAAAAAGTAACCTGAGTTCCCAAAAATTGGTAATATGATAGTATATTTTCAAATTTTGGTATTTCCTCATTATTATAGATTGTTTTTAGATAATCTATCATTTGTTTTAATTCTAAACTTGAAACTATTGAATTATGCAGTGCATTTAATTTGGCAAACATAATAGCGTCCTCTAAGTTATCGATAAAGGTAATTAAGTTTTGACAGTCTAAATTTATTTGGTGAATTAATCCCTGAAAACTTATGTAATCATTTAAATCATTAATTGATTTTTGAATGACGTCTTTAAATACTTTTAGACCATATTGCAGTTGTTTTTGGTTTTCATTAAGAATCGATATTGTTTTATTGTAATTATTAATTAGGTTTTTTGATAAGGAAACCTGTGAATTTAATTCATGGATAATATTTTTCTGATTAGTTTCAAGGTTTTTTATATGTTCATCGTATCTTTTTCCATCCTCAGCGTCTAGTGTACCGAATAACCATTTATTAACTTTACCTACAATATTAATTAGACCTCTTTTATTTCTTACGTGTGGGTAGAGATTCTCGAGTTTATCTTGTGTTGTTTGAATTAAAAATTCCGTTCTAAGAATTGCGCTTTCTGATAGTCCCTGATAAGAAATTGGATTTGTAGCGTTTTCTAGCTTTATATGACTTTTTATTATGCGAAAGTATTTTTCTACGTTTGTAAGTTGTAACAAAATAGGTTCTAAATCTACATAGTGGAGAAATGTATGTTTTGTATATATAAGTTTAGCTTTTCCTAATTCTATGGGAAGAATAGGGTTTTTAAGGGTTGTCAGTTGTATGTCATTGGTGTTGCTGTACGTTTGAAGTACTTGGAGCGTCATGATCAATGTCAGGGTCGTCCTTTTCATTGTCAATCTGAAAATTCGGTGGTTGTTTAATTCGGGGTTTTCTAATGCTACTTTTATGATATGTACCCTTTTGAGTGATTAACTTGTTATCGGTTTGATTTTTAACCAAAAATTTTTTAAATTTCGGCAAGTCTTTGCCTCTGGCTTTTGTTTTAATATAGGCTTCATTTGAATGCGCGAAATCAGGCGGGTCGTCTCGGTTTTCGTTTCTTTTGTTAATTACGTTCTCTTTAGTTTCAGCGTTTTTTTGTTGAATCCTGCGATAAAGTTGTGCCGTGTTTTCTTTATGCTGTTGTACGTAATTTGATACTATTACGTGGTCGTTAATATCGAATGGGTTTGGACTATTAATGTGACCTTTTAATATTTCGAATGGGGTATATTTAGTTACACTGTGAATTGAATTATTGTATGCTATTATTACGCGTTTCATGAGTTGCGTGGGTGTAAAATTTTTATTTTCTTCTTTTAAACATCTATAATGCTCAATTAAGGTTGAATGAAACCGTTCAACAGGGGAATTTGAGTTGCTATTTTTTGGGGTTGTATAATGAAGTTCGATTTTGTAGAGTTTGCAAAAATCTTCCATTTCTTTATTTTTAAATTCTGTACCACAATCCGTTGTAATTTTGAGGGGTAAGCCATGATGCGTAATAAAATTTAATAGATTTTCTAGTATTTCTGGTCCCGTTAAACTATTTATGTGATATGCTTGACCGTATCGAGAAAACATATCTATTATTGTCAAAAATATCTCGTTCGATATTTTGAATGTGTCCATGTGTACTAATTCGAGTGGTTTTGAACTCGTCGGGGTTAAATTAAATTTGATTACTGGTGGGTTTCTGTCATATTTATTGTTTAGACATGTTTCGCAATTGTTAATGTAATTTGTAATGTCTTCAGACATTTTTGGCCAGTAATATTTTCGCGTGAGTGCTAATTTTGTTTCATTGATACCTCGATGGCATGTTTTGGTTGTATGATACATTTCGAGTTTTTCTTTTTGGTCATTTAGTTTTTCTACGTCTTCTAAAAATTTTGAACATTGAATTAATTTGTATGAAGAATTTTGGAAAAGGTTCTGGACCGTAACAATGAATATTCTTGCTATTTCAGGTTCTCTGAAATACAAAGCAAATGTTTGTTTGGGGTCAATGAATTCTTTTAAAATCTTTATTATGTGTTCGCGTGGGTCTCTTTTTGATATTGTGACGTAAAGACGCGTATTTTCAAAGATTTTATTGTATTTACATTGAATTTTATTTATATCACCTACGGTAATAACAATTTGATTTTTAAAACTATTTAAGGACCGTTCTGATATAGGTATATTTATTATTGGGTGTTCTAATGAGGTATGTACCGTTTCTAAGTCGTCATCGTTATTTTTTACAGGGGGTCGAATCTGTATATCAGATATTATATTGATTTTTTGTTTGTCTGTATTTGTTGGAATTTCGTTCCATGGTTCAAGGAAGTCATTTACGATTGATTGATCTAGTACTGGAATGTCCTGGTTCTGTAAATATTCGTTTATTATGCTGTCTACGTCACCGGGGTTATTGTCTGTAGACATTGTCTCCAAGGCGTTAAGGTTATTGTCCGCGGGATACCTTGACAGAGCATCAGCTGCTTGGTTATATTTACCTTTTTTATACTGGATTACATAATCGAATTCTTCTAATTTAAGACGCCATCGTACGAGTCTCGAGTGTGGTTCTTTTAGGGAAAAGAGCCATTGTAAGGGTTTATGGTCAGTGAGTATAGTAAATTTATGTCCAAATAGGTATGGGCGAAAGTATTTACAACTCCATACTATCGCTAATAGCTCCTTCTCTATTGTTGAATAGTTTATTTCGGCGGGGTTCAAAGTTCTCGACGCGTAACATATAGGGTGTCCCTCTTGGGATAAAATAGATCCTATAGCGTAGGATGATGCATCGGTGGTTAATTCAAAAGGTTTCGAAAAATCGGGGTAAGATAATACAGGTTCCGATATAAGTAAATTTTTACACGTATTGAAACATTCAATAAATTCTTTTGTGTGTTCTATTTTTTCGTTTTTCTTAAGGCATTTTGTCATGGGTTTGGTGATTTTCGCGAAATTTTTAATAAATTTTCGGTAGTACCCTAGCAAACCTAAAAATGACTTAATGTCGCGTGACGTTTTTGGTATCGGGAATTTCTGAATCGCTGTAATTTTCTTTTTATTAGGTTTTATTCCTTCCGGTGTTACTACATGTCCGAGGAACTCAACTTCCTTTCTTAAGAACTCACATTTGTCTATTTGTATTTTAAGGTTGGCTTCGCGTAATTTATAAAATATCAATTTTAAATTTTGAATATGTTCTTGCAGGGACGTACTGAAGATAATTATATCGTCCATATATACCATGCAAATTTTATTTTGTAAATCTTTTAATACTTCGTCCATTACACGTTGAAAGGTGGAAGGCGCGTTCTTTAGCCCGAATGGCATTCTTAAATATTCGTAATGACCGTTATTTACAGTAAAAGCAGTTTTTTCTATTGACTTTTTGTCCATTTCGATCTGATGAAAACCGCTCGCTAAATCAAGTATTGGAAAATATTGCGCTCTACCAAGCTTATCTAATATGTCAGTTATGTTGGGAATGGGGTATCGGTCATCGATTGTTTTTTCATTTATTTTGCGAAAATCGCATACTACTCTCCATTTTTGTTTAAGGGAAGCATCTACTTTTTTCGGTACCACCCATATAGGTGAGGACCAAGGACTAGACGACGGGCGAATAATTTCTTTTTCAAGCATTTCATTTATTTGCCTTTGCACTTCGTCTTTGTGTACAAATGGGTATCTATAAGATTTCGTATGAGTGGGTATGTCGTCTGTGGTTTTGATTTCATGTTTAACTTTTGATGTAAATGATAATTTGTCACCTGGTTTATGAAAAATATCTGAGAATTCTTTACAGAGTTTTGTTATAGCTATTTTTTCTTCGCAATTTAAATGACCTGTGCGAATTAAATCCTGGGTATTTAATTTTTCGTTTGAATTTTGAGTTTTTAGTAAATTTTGGGCTACATTTTCAAAAGTGAAAATTTCATACAAGTTTTGTTCAAATGAGTCAACAGGGATAGGTTCAGTTAATGTCACGGAAATGGTTTTATCAGAATGATTCTGTATTTCTACGGGGGCGAATCCGTTTTTTGCATAAGATAATGTTTGTGGTAGGAATAGCGTATCGATTTTACCTGAAGGTGTCAAAATTTCTCCCTCTACTATGTTCACAGGAACATTTTTTATTATTTTTTCGTATGGGTTTACCGAAAACGAAAAAGAGGATTCATGTACTTTTCTATAAAAGAAAGGTATTTCGATTTTAGGTCCGACCAATCTCGTGTTACATAAATCTATATTAAGTTGCATATTAATTAGGTCAGTTAAACCTAATATTCCGTCAAAGTAATCGTGAAAGTCAAAAAGAATAAAGTTTATATTATAGTCTATACGGAATTCTGCGAAAGCCGGTATAGATGCTTGGAATTTAGTTACTTGACTTCCCAATGCTGTTTTTATAGTATTGTTAGAATGATAAATACAGTGGGCATAAAAAGTTTCTGCGATTGATGGTTTTAAAATAGATCGTTGACTACCAGTGTCAATTAAAAGTTTTAAATTTGGATGTTTAATTTTGACATATGGAAGGGCGTTGCAGGAAGATATATTAATTTCGGTCATGTCTGTTCGTTTGTTGGGCTCGTTTCTGGAAAATTTTGGGTATGAACATTGTCTTCTTTGTCCATAATCTGTTTATTAGGCAATGGTTGTTCTTGTGTCATTTCGAGTTGATTTTCATGAATTATATATTGATCGTAATCCGAATATTGCATATCGTAGTACTGTTGATCAGGGGTCATTTGATAGTCTGGATAGTTAGCTGCATAACTACCGTGTGTTTCATATTCGTCGTAGTAAGTATTTTCGACATTTAAATCATCGTTTCCTTCGTTAAAATAAAGTTCTTGAAAAGCAAAATTTGGTTTTTGATTAGGATATTGATTTCTAAAATGATTTTGTGGTGCGCTATAAAAATTTTGTCGATTTGAATTTACCGTTGGGTTCCTAGAAGTAGTTGACATAGGTACCGGGCGTGGTAACTGATTTGGTGGAATTTGGTTAGGTCTGAAAACATTTTGGGGTTTGCCAAAAACTTGTTGGTTAGTGGGGTAGTTTCGCGGGGGCAAATACCGTGGTTGTATGTTTATGGGTCCGCTAGGAAATTTTGGTCTTTGAGGGAAGTTTTGTGGTACTATGTTTTGTGGCGTATTAAAGTTATGATACATTTGATGTCCATTCTGAAAATTTTGAAATTGTCTTGGTTTTTGGAACCAATTATCTTGTTTTTGCATTTTTGGCGTTTCGCCGAAACTGTTATATAACTTTTCAAAATTTTCGAATTCGCTTACGTATGCCATTGCGTCTTCGAGAGTCGCTGGCTTTTTTATATGCATGTTATTTTTTAATATGCCAGTGCATCCTGCAATGAAAGTATTTAAAGCCGTTTTTTCGTAATAACTTATGTGACATAATTTTTCTTGGGCATTTAAATTATTATTATTGCTTACTCTTTGAATGACATTACTACGTAATAATTGTATTCGATTGCCAAAATTTAATATGTGTTCACTTTTATGAGGTTTAGTTCTAGTTAGTTCTTGAACTAAACAGTCTGAGTCTGTTCTATCGGAAAAACCAGAAATTAATGCTGCGCGCAATTTCGGCCATTCGTCCAGCTCAATGCGGTTGCCAAGCATTATTTCAGCTTTACCCGTTAGTTTTTCAATTATACATTCTACAATATGAGTATTTAAATCATTATCATTAAAATGACGATATTTGGCGACTAAGTCGTCACATCTTTTAACGAATTTGTTCAAATAGTCACTGTTTCCGTCAAAAGGTTTTATATTTTCGATTTTTAATTTAAATAAATCCCAATTCACAACGAGAGGTGTGGATTGCGTTTGCTCCTGCGGAGTACTCATTTTTTCTTAATAAAATAAAGAACAAATGATAAATTAAATTAAACTGTAATTTATCAAATAATATTATAAATAATTATAATATTTTCTTAACTTTGAAATTTCAAAATATGAAAGATTCTTCTTTCTCTTTTTTAAATTTCTTTGTTAAAAATTTAACTTTCCTAAAATTATGTGTCTTCAATAGACGGGTCTTAAAAATAAAATGTCTACAATAGACTGAGCTAAGCTAGGTGATGTGCACAATGCACGAGCCTAAAATTATCCCTAAGAAACCTTATTCGGAGGATCAAGGGGCGAAAAGGAATTTGGCACTTACCGTATCTTCCTTTCCCGACTCTGCTGGCTGAGCTTCTCAGAAGTGGCTTCTCTGGATTGGTTGATTCTTTGATAGTGCTGAAGGGTTGATACCACAATTCGACGAGTTTTTTCGATATACGATCGGAAAACACGCTAAACGCACTATCCTACCGACTGCGCCAATTTTGTTCCGTCAAAAGAAAAGTTTCTTTTTAAAAAACAATTTTTATTTAATTCAGAGAAGACAACTGATTTTTAGGAGTTTAAACAGAGAATATGTTTATTGTAAGAGCTTAATACAGAGAGTGTCTTTTCTATATCATACATAAAGAATTATACTTCAAATAAGCTGGTGTCATCACTAGATAAGGCTTCTACGAAAGATGCCGTGAGAATCATCTAGGTCGGCAGGTTCCATGGATGTAACTATCGTTAATAAAATTATATAAGATGGTTATTAAATGAAGTCTAACATCTAGTCAACCAAGTTTAATTGCTACAGATTGAACACCCTGGTTCAAAATTTAATGTCAAGTTTTTCGAATTTAAAATCCTCTTTTAATTTGCTATGATCAATTGGAAAGGTTCTGGTTTTGCTCGTTTTTTTGGAACCAAGCAGGAGTATAGTCTGAATTTGAATAATTTTTATTCATAAATTTAAAATAGTAATTTTGTAGATGATGATATATTGGAAAAGAGTATTCATGAGTATTTTAAAGGTTTTTAGAAATATGTTTTCTGGTGTATAACTTCTCATCTCATTATCGCCTTAAACTAAGAGATATTATGTTGAAAAATAAATTTATCAAAAATGTTATTCTGCAATTAGGGAGAACCATTTGTTCGTACTTATATTATGTTAAAATCTCTAAAAATTGCATCTGCAACTGGATGCTCGACGACTAATACCAAATTTATTATTTGATTCGTAAAAGTTCATTTTTGATTTATTTCTTTTTGGATTTTTATACAGGTATAAAATATAACCTACTGTTTCTCGTTAGTTTTACACTAAAAGCGTCATTTATATGCAACATATACAGTCAACATAATCACACAAATAGACGGAAAATAACTGTTGTTTGAGGTTTTGTTCGCATGCTCATTTGAATAATTTAAAATTTGGAGCTAGAAAAATGGGGTGGAATGTAAAATGTAAAAATGTCATATTTACACTAAGGGTACCTACATCATGTTTCTTTGGCATATGCAATATAGAGAACAAGGGTTCATTTAAATTTATAATTGCCTTCTATAATATGAATGCATTAGTATTTATGAAATCAACAACGTTTAATGTTACCGAAATGTATTTATGATTTTGTGGATCAATGTATCTACGAATTATACAGGGTGAGTCGGGCGGAGCTGACCAGACTCCAGGAGCTTATTATACAGCGTGTGTGGTAGAAAGTGCAACAAATGGGAAACATTTTTATTCTTCATTTTATCGAACAAACCCTCTCTTACTAGAAAGTTTTCCTTTGTCGAAAATCTTCTTGGCAATAGTCAAATATCCGAAAAATTATACAGGGTTGCCAAAGAAATGGGAAATTGGTCTAAGTATAAAATGCCTTATATCTGAAAATACATCAACAAAATAAATTTTTTTGGATTTAAAAAAAAACTGGAATGATATATCGAAAATGATGGTGGCTTAGCAGAAATTTGACAGTTGATTTATGCATTTAGGACATTTTTCAGTTAAGTTATGTATTATAATCTACTCATTGCTTTTATGTTTCGTCTTGAAATAAAATTCATACTTCGTTTTATAAAATGATCTACTTATATTTCATAGGTGGCTGTTTCTCGTCAGCATATTTAGAGAGAGCTTATTATATGCTCTATATCTAGAAAGATCTTCAAAACGGCATTTCAATGTATTTTTAGAAACAAGAGTATTATATTCTTAGATGAATTTCATATTTTTTGGTCACTCTGTACAATATTTCGGATATTCGCCTATGGCTAAGGAGGTTTTCAATCAACCAAAACTTTTTAACAAGAGTAATTTTTTTCGATAAAATGAGGGAAAATTTTTTTTTCCCATTTGTTACACTTTCTATCACACAGGCTGTACACGTAAAAAACTAATTATCATTTGTTTTCACATTATAAGCGTAATTAAAAATCCCCATTTAATAGTGGCAACTAATTTTCAGCACAAATTTTCCATAGTTAATTAATTGGCCCTTTCATTTTGGAGAATCGCCTCACGGGACAGCACTACTTAAATTCTTTACAAAATGAATTACAAGGACTACTATAGAGGATGTTGCTGTAAACATCAGAATACATCATATAAATATATTATTTAGATTTAACGCTTTACATTCTATAAGTTCCTTAATAATTTCATTCAAAAACAGTGGAATTTTATACGATGCAGTAATTAGGTTAAACAGAGTCGAACGAAAACAGGTAATATAATTTAAATTGCTAATCTGATATCAAAAGGTACCAAATTGTAGACTTTACGACATTATAACTAAAAACCCAGTTTCCAACAATAGTGTTCTTTTTATTTTATATTTTTAATTATTATTTTCTCGTTCTCCCCTGTATAAATAAGTACTTCATCTATTAGTTGTACAAACCAATTGCATTTATCTAGCATTTTTCTTCTATTGATACTCATGTATTTGCCTTTAAACAAAACTATAATTTATAGTCATCAAATCCCTAGCTGAAAACATCCAGTTCAAAAACATATTTTATTTTATATCAAAATGCCTTGTGTATATCTTTTCAGAAAATCCCCACAAACTGTATGTTCTCTGTTATAACCGTAAACGTAGACAGTAGTTGCCTCTCTCACGTTCCTTTCCACCCAAAGAAAATATAACATGAGAAATGTTAAGTGCTCGTTAATTAATCGAAACTCAAACGAGAGAGAAAGAAGAGTGACCGAGAGAGAGAGAGAAGATTTTTAGTTCGCCACTTGACTACCCGTGGCGTTTTGGCGGCAAATTTGAGCGTAGGTTTTATTACTTGTAAATTTATTCACCAACTTTTGTACGTTTTTTTATTAATTTAAATCGGGATGCGACAAAATCGAATCACGACTTAAATTAATAAAGAACGCACAAAAATTAATATTAATATTTTATGGAATAAGACAAGAAAGACACTTTTGTGTTATTTATTTAAAAACACTTGCATATATGGATAATTGGATAACAAGATTATATTATTTAAAATAAAATGTGCATAGGCAATCAATAAAATTGTATACATATTTCACAGTCTAAGCCACAGCCCCTTCTGTCTATGCATATAGAATTTGAAATACGTCTAAAATTTTTTTGATTGCCATTATAATAAAGTCACAAGTCACATATCTAGGAGGAAGTCACATATTGAGGAGGAAGTCACATATTGAGGAGGAAGTCGCATATTAAGGTGGAAGTCACATATCTAGTAGGAAGTCACATGTCGAGGAGGAAGTCACATCGAGGTAGAGCCACATATTGGGAGGAAGTCTCATAAGGTAGGAAATCATAGCAGGTAGGAAGTCTCATCGGGTAGGAGTCATAAATGGAGTAGTGTCAAAATTAGGTAGGAAGTCACAATCCAGGTAATTCGTGTAGTGGCCTCTGAAACAAAAGGAATAGAAGCAGTATCAGCTCAACACTAGATTTGTATGAATTCTTGTAATCCGTTGGGTCACAGTTGGGGCAACGAAGTTAATTTACACTGCTCTTTTTAAACTTTTTGACCTTTTCATTGTGACCTGAACTAAAAGCTCTTTTCGGTAAGTTATCTTTAATATATTTATATATATCTAAACGTATAATTTTATCAATAATTTCTGTCTCACAGTTATGATTAGGACAAAATTCTACTTTTAGACTATCTAAATATGTATTTTTAAAGCGAGACTCTATGTTTCATTCATGCCCATGCCGATCTAAATATACAAAAAGCAAATAATGTATTTTATTTACGAGTTCCACCACTTTTTCACTAGCATATCAGAATGATTATTTGAAATATCAAATGTTAAATTTGAGTTATCGAGCAAATTAGGGTCATCTTGCACAGAAGTAGATGGTGCATTAAGAGATGAAACCCCTGAAAATTCCTCAAATAAATTTTTGGAACAAGTAGAACTTTTGTTAACAACTAAATTTTCCTGTTAAACAGGGCTGCTAGTGGCCAAAAAGTGAAACATTTTCAAGGATAGGGGAAGTTAATAAAGGGGGTGTAATAGATGGTAATTCTGATAAACCTTGGTGTGGCAGTATACTATTGGCGTTTTTCGGTAAAGCATTAAAATTTAAATCTTTACGTAGAGAATTTCTAAACTGCGAGACATCAAAATGATCCTCACAAATTCTTAAACTTTTGCATTCAATAATACTATCAATATTACAATGGTCTTTCCAGATTAGTGCACGAGGTGGATCTTTTAAGGGAAATGTAAAAAAGTGTTTGTTTCTATAGTTCTTATCAGTGACAAGAACTAAGTATGAATTACTACAACCCGGATAACATAAAAGTGATAAAACTCGCTATAGATATTTAAAAGTACTCACCCACTCATTTATCTTCGTCCTTTTTTATATTTGTCCTTTATCGTCTATTGTTTGTCAACATTCCTTAAAAAAAAACAAATAAGTCAATATAGAATACAATTTTACAACTGATTTGTTATTAATGAATGAAAAAATTACAATGGCACAGATTCCAACTAACCTAATTTAAACAATGCATTCTACTACCCACAAATCTTTTGAGGTATTGTATTATAACAAGCTCCCAAGAATAATTTATTAGGATTAGCTTGTAACCTATATTGTTATATAACTTATTGAGCCATTCCAAAAAGAAAAATTAGCAAGTCAATTATTGAAAAATAAAACTATTCTACTTACCTGTGTGGAAACCAATAAGAAAAAGTACATGAAGCATCTTTGAAATGTATAAATATACTTTTTAAAGTGATGAAAAAGACTAAAAACTAAATTTGAAAACGTGGTTAAACAAAAGTTAGGTTTAATGGTGACTTGACACTGTTGACAGCGTAAGGTTTCTCAATTAGTAACTGGATCAGCGTTAAAACTAGTTTAGACCTGGTCTATCCTTCTTCTTCATATGTCAAAAAGAGGAGACAAAAACTGGTCAAACGGAAATCTCAATAAAAACAATCCACCTTTACGTGCGACGACAGCGCCATTATTTCCCTGGACGTCAAGTGGCACATAACGTGACCTTCTGATGCAAAAGCCCTAATTCAAACTTTCACCGGGGTGTTTCCACCCTCGTCAATATTCACCAGAAAATGTTGCTTTGTCTCCAAACCTTTAACTATCTAATGTATCTCCATCTCTATCTTATCCTCGTACAATGCACAGTTGTCTCACTCATTCATTCCCCACGTGCTGGACTTCAGACCTTCCTTTAACACATCGGATGTTTCCTCGTGACGACAGAGCAGGTTTGCAAGCAGCAGCAGCACATGAAGACGACTCGCGTCCGTCAATGCATCAGACAATACGCTGGAAGTACGGTCGTTTTCTTTTTCACGGCCAAAACTTTGCACCGATTCATATAGTAATTGATTCTTGTGACCTCAGCGAGATCAGCGAATTCTTCAAGACTAAGTCGTAATACTTAGCAAACTTCTTAGTGCACAAGAAACCCCGTTAATAAATAAAGAAATCCGACTTCCCTGACTGGATTACGTTGATGATAAATAAAGGCCGTCCTTCCGTCTGACAAAACCTGGATAGTACTATGGAAAGTAGAAGTTTAATGGGATTAATATTTTTGTTAACAATAAAATCAGTTTTTCGAATAGATGGAAAACGAAATATTGAGTTTTTGACATAGTACCTTTATTTTAACACGTAGAATCACCTCTCCAAGTATCCCGATGCATTATCCCATCACCCTGTATAGTACAATAATTTGAAAAGCAATTATATTCAAATTTACAGCGATATTTCCAACACAACTCAGGTTAATTAAAAAATCGATACCAAAGTCCTGTGTTCCTGTTCAGGATAATGCTGCTCTCGTAAATTTCATACTTGCGCTTAACTATCAATTAAAAGCAAAGAATAATAGCTTCAATAACTTAATATGATTAGTATTATACAGATTTTCCAATAAAACCGGGTAAAATTATCCCCGTTAAATTTACTTTATGTTCTCTAATAAAATACATATTGACGTTTGAAATGATAAATAGCCCATACGCTTTTGGTACTTTCCATTTGGTACATACAGGGTGTTATGAATCGAATTATTTGAATTAATTATGTTTATACCCATAAATCTGAACAAACCCGAATAAGTTGGAGAAGTATATTTATAAACAGTATATACAGTTGATCCGGAAAAAGAATGAACGTGCGTCATAACCTGTAACAGTATGATTCAAATCGAGATTATGTAGATCAAATGAGACAAAACCATGTCAACAGCTGAAGGGATATAAAAAACTTCTTTTTCTATTTGGGTTTCACAATGGCTACATTATGAAATGCAAAAAAATTGAATAACCTGCCACTTTATGAAACTGAAATTTTTTTTATGTTGGCAGCAAGTAGGGTTCGAATTTTAGGTGTCCGCCAACTAATTTCTAGTCACAACTATAAAACAACATAACCTAAAAATAATAGAAATATCTTCCAGTTTATGCTCTATTTCTAAAGTTTTATTCAATAAAGTACTATTTTTATTTTTAATTCAATATAGTATTATACATATTACTTTATATACAGTGTGTACATAAAGTAAGGAACAAATTCATTATCTAGGAATCTAAAAATATTTCGGAAAAATCCTCGGACACGTGTATAATAATTTTTAATGGCGCATTTTTTTCCCATACAAACTTAATATACAAGGTGGCTCATGTAGTAGATATGACATTATCGACGATTTTTTTAAATGGGAACCCCTATATTTTAGTTCAGATCTGTAATCTCCAAGAACAGCTGATTTCAAAAACATAACACACTTAGGGCCTAAAATTCATAGTTTCGTTACTACAGGGTAAAACAAATAATTTTATTTAAGATATTTTTAATTTAAAAAAATGTAAAAAAATTAAATAAGCTATTTAATTAAGTGTTGAAATTGTCCTCCTTCTGCTGCCTGACAGTACCCCAAGCGATCAATAAATTCTTGTTGGACTTTTCTTATGGTTTCTTCTGAAATGTTCCTGCATTCTGTTGTTATTCGATTTTTTAAATCTTCAATATTGGCAGGTCTGACTTTATAAACAACATTTTTCAGGTGACCCCACAAGAAAAAGTCCAGTGGTGTAAGGTCTGGAGACCTAGGCGGCCATTCAACAGGCCCACGTCTTCCAATCCACTTGTTCGGAAAAACTTGGTTTATGTAATGGCGCACTACTGCTGCATAATGTGGAGGTGCGCCGTCTTGTAGGTACCACAAATTTTCATCTAAAATTCCTGGATTATTTCTACTAGGGTATAAGTTAACTAGCGTAGGGATAAGAAAGTTCTGAAGAAAATGAAGATAATTTAGCCCTTTTACATTGTTGTCAAAAAAATATGGCCCAATAATTTTGTTTTATCACAATACCAGCCCAAACATTAATTTTTTGAAGATATTGAGTATGGTGCTCACGCATCCACCTGGGATTTTCTTTTGCCCAGTATCTACAGTTTTGCCGGTTCACTTCTCCATTTAATTTAAAGGTAGATTCATCCGAAAATAGGATATTTTTAACAAACAAAGGATCTAAGTTACATCTTTCCATTAATATTTGACAAAACTCCATCCTACGATCTGGATCATCTTCATTCAACTCATGAACCAATCGGATTTTAAACGGGTGCCATTTTTCTACCGTCAATAGGTTATGAACGGTCATAGCAGCCGCCCCATGATCAATGCTAATCTGGCGGACGCTGTTGTGGGGATCTTCTTCCATAGCCAATAAAATATCTAATTTCTTATCATCCGGAATAGTTGGACGGCCTTTTCTGGGAATATCTTCCACTGAACCCGTTTCCCGAAATTTTATTTCAAGTTTACTCACAGTTGATCTAGTAATTGGTCTTGCTGGATACTTAGTGTTAAACAAAATGCAAACTTCTTGTTGAGTACGGATCATATCACCATATCCAATCATCATAAGAATTTCTATTAATTGTGTTAAAGATAAACGCATAGTAACTCAATATGTTTTAAAATAAAATTTATTACTTCTAATAAACTTACTAGAAAAATACAATGTAATGACAATGACATTATCTAAATACCATAGTTACATAACAGCAAATAAGCCTACTTGACAAAAAACATAAGTAACAGCAAATGATGATGCGTCCATTAATTACGTAAGGCTTTCAGGTAAAATTGGGTGATGGCGGAAGGGATTGAGCCAAATGTCACGAAATCTTTTATTGGGGGAAGGGGGGTTCAAAAATCGCTAAAAACGCCTCACGTAATTAATTGATGCCTCCCAAGCCAAAAAAATATCTTAAATAAAATTATTTGTTTTACCCTGTAGTAACGAAACTATGAATTTTAGGCCCTAAGTGTGTTATGTTTTTGAAATCAGCTGTTCTTGGAGATTACAGATCTGAACTAAAATATAGGGGTTCCCATTTAAAAAAATCGTCGATAATGTCATATCTACTACATGAGCCACCTTGTATATTAAGTTTGTATGGGAAAAAATGCGCCATTAAAAATTATTATACACGTATCCGAGGATTTTTCCGAAATATTTTTAGATTCCTAGATAATGAATTTGTTCCTTACTTTATGTACACATTGTATACATATTTATAGTTACTGTAGACATTTCCTGGGCATTAATTGTTATTCCTGTCAGATTCTGTGTCGACATAATATTTTGTTCAATAGTATTATTTATTATTTTGTTTAATATTTTGAACTTTGTTCTGCTAGCACCATAACTCAAAGTTTTGCATATTCCTTTTAAAAGATTTTCTAGATTATTTTCTGCAATTTCTCTTATTTTTGACGGAGTACAACTTTCTTCCTGACTCATTTTTATCAACTTTAATAATATATTTATTTTTAAATATGACGGATGAGAAGAAGCTTTGTTGTGTTCAATTGTTTCTATCATGGCATATTTGATACTTGTAACATTTTATTAAATTGAAAAGTATTGCCAACCCAAAAAGAAAATATTAATTTAAATGGAAAAAATCTACTAAGTATATTTTTGTTTGTTTTTCAGACTTTAAAGACCCAAATAGAAACAGTATTATAAAATACACGGTTCATAAGACAATTAGAGCACTTGTACTGTAGAAAATGAAAATTGAGAAAATGTTTCGTTACTCTGAAATAGATCCACGTTTCATCTAGAAAATATCACGTTTATGAATACTATTGCGATTTTCAAAGCATTTTCATAGAAACCACGCCCTTAGACATGAAACGTTTGTCATTACCGATTAGAAATAAGGAGTGTCTTAGTTCCCAACATTGGTTTTTATAGATTATTCAGACAAAAGACAATTTTTTGTAACTAAATGTATAATATTTAACACTAGTTACAGAAAAGGAAACAAATTTGTAACAATAGTTCTTATAAACTTATTTTCATGATCAACTTGAAAAACCATGTGAACCACACGAAACACAAATTATATTCAATAACGACACGCCAACTTTTTAATTTTGCGATTTCCGTCTAATGCACTGGAATTGTATTTCGATTCCAAGGAAAAACGTTTTCTGTTTAATCCTTTCTCATTCACTGATCAAACAAAAAGACATTAAAAATAACAAATTGTTGCATTCTTTCCCTGTCTCAACTATATATATTTTACGTTACAATGTAATTTCTTTTATTACCAGTTATATTTATTTTAAATTTGATATAGGAATTCATTTTCCATATGATCTATTAAAAGGGATATTGATGCCAATTTTGAAGGCTTGCTACCCTCATCTATTGAAATTTTATTATGTTCTTGTCAGTGTTTGCTTCCTCTAAAATCTAATAAAAACCCCAAAAAATTGTCATAAACTAGCTAAGATATATTACCGATATATATCATCATAAAGTCCCAACAGGGAGGAAGCAGTGTTTCCAAAAAGGACGTAATCACGTGGCCCTGTGTTTTTGCCATCCATGAGCCTTTTCCATTCATTCTTGATGCAATGATAGATCATCATTAGGCTGTAAAAATAAGAGACCATAACTTAGTTAATATGGCTGCAAAAAAGGCAATTTATATGCTAAATGTGTTTCAAAGCGGCGCACAGTGCAGCGACTTATGGACAAAAAGGCAAAAACTGAATGTTTAATATACAGGGTTAATTGTTTAATATACACGGTCCGTAACTTTATAGGCAAGAAACTTTAGGTAAGCACAAAATAAAAATGTGAAGGATTCAAAAGGGGGCTATGAGGTGGTCAAGATTGAGGTCCTGCACGTCCAATCTCGCGATTCGGAGTGCTTCTGTTGCTCTCCTGATTGCCTCGTGTCTTTCTTTAATATCGGCTGCTGTATTTCTAATATATAGAATCCACAGTGTCGACTCTTGCTTTGGAAACGAACAAACCCGAACAAATGAAAAATAATAACAATTTATTGTTTAAATAGTTTTAACATGCTCTTAACCTGTCTTAAATTCATTTTAAAAAATACCATTTTGTTCTTTACCCTACAAAAGCCATTTTACGAAAAAGTGGTACCTCTTTCAGTCAGTTAGTAAATATTTTCAATCGCAAGTCACGCAGAGCGCGGGGGGGGGGGGGGGGGGGGGGGATACACCAACGCGACGGGTCGAGGCATGTACAATCGAGCTCGGTGAAGAGTAAGTCATTAATATTTCCAACCTTTAAGTCGTTCGATAGCGTAATTTTGCCACCCTTCGAAACGCCGCGCGCTTCTCTCTTTGCGCGCTTGGCGAAAATATTTAATAACTTCCGAACTAAAAGAGGTACCACTTTTTCGTAACATGGGTTTCGTAGATAAGACGATGAAGAACAAAATGGTATTTTAAAAGATTTCTTTAATATGGGTTAAGAGCATGTCAAAACTATTTAAACAATTAAATTGTTATTATTTTTTATTTTTGTAAAATTACAATCTTTGTTTAATACACTTCGAAAGCTAACGTAACAAAGAGTAAAATAAAAAAAGACCGACATTGATCCGATCAGTACAACTGGAGATATTGAATTTCAAATATGAGAAGATTGGAGAAAATCCAGTAAATTATCAAAAATTTATGCCTGGATATTTTCGAAAAAAATATTTTTCAGGAAAATCCTGAAATACGTATCAACTAATTTTATGTATATAAGTTGTAAAATAATTCGGACAATTCTAAAATGTATTTTAATCATTATAGCATTTTCGTAATTTTCCATTTCACTCTTAATTTTTCGTTTTTGTCCCCTTTTCCATTTCCTGGCTGCACTGTGCGACGTGCTGACGTGCGGCGATAAATCAGCGGAACAGATAACGGAAATTACTTTTGGATAATATGTGGACTGCATATCCGCGATTGATTGCAAACAAAACGCGAATGTTTGTGAAACCCTTTTGTTAAAACCAATGACATATCATCACCAACACGGCTCATCGTGGATAAAGTTGACAGTATCGAGTGAACCATTTTATATAATCAACATTTATTTATTTTATGACATTTAAAATATATATTCAAATGCTACATTTATAAAGATTTATTCGGCAGAAGCCACAAATTACTTTTTATCATATATGAAAATATCAATTAATTTTAATATCCTGTTATGTCATTTACCAGCGGTAATAAAAATTATTATTTACGAGGATATAGTTAGTAATCAACAAATCCGACCAAACCCGACAGCGATCATCAATATTGTTTTCGAAAGCCCAAATCAACTGGAGATCTTCTAGCCTATGTCACCCATCTTTGGAACAACGCAATCGAACATCATAGGGAGCATCGGACTGTTGCACTGGATATTTCTAAAGCTTTTGATTGATCGTGTTTGGCATAAGGGACTTCTACGTAAACTGCGTTCCTATGGTATGCCCAGTCGATCTGTGCATAGTTGTCTAGCTTCCTTAAGGACCGCTCTCTGCAAGTGGCGATTGACGGATTTCTCTCAGACACCTTCACCATCAATGCCGGTGTTCCTCAAGGGTCCATATTGTCTCCCACTCTCTTCTTACTCTACATTAACGACCTTCTAGTGAAAACGAAAAATCCGATATTTAGTTTTGTTGACGATAGCACACTTATCTCATCTTTCTCTTTGAATGCACAAACATTGGCTACCGATGCACATCTTCGCAGACAGCATGAAGTATCACGCCTCAACAAAGACCTGGAAGAAATTTTGGCTTGGGGTGACAGTAACCAAGTCGAATTTAACGCTAAAAGAAACATTACAGAACCGGATATAGTCATGGACGGACACGCAATCCCACTGGCTTCATCTATTAATTTGCTGGGCGTCAATCTGGGAGGAAATATGTCTTGGCATAACCACGTTGTGGCAATCGCCAAGCTAGCTTCTCAGAAACTTGGTGTACTCTTCCGAACCAGAAAGTTGTACACACCTCAACAACTTTTGACACTATACAAAGCCCAGATTCGACCATCACTAGAGTACTGCTCTCATGTCTGGAGCTCTGCACCCAAACATACTCTTCGGGTACTGGACTCCATCGGAGGGCCATTCGTCTGATTGGAGACCACGAGCTGACGAGGAACCTCGACAGCCTAGAACATCAAAGACAGGTTGGGGATTTGACTCTCTTTTACAGATATTTTCATGGAAAGTGCTCGGCTGACCTTGCCCTCTTAATTCCGCCTAGAGCGGCGAATAGCAGAAATACACGACGAACCACTGCCGCCCATCCATATGTGGTTAAGCTTTGTACTCCTCGAACTTCATTATTTAAGAATTCTTTTTCCCAACGAATATAACCTCCAACGATTCAAAACCAACGTGAATCGTTTTGTGCGCACACGCACCGCTCCCAGAGTGCTCTAAAGGATTTTTCCTATAGTGCTTGTGTTTGATCATACAAAAAAAATTATCAAGTTTAAATAAAGTATTGTAAAATGCCTTTTTACTAGAATGAAAAGCTTAAATCAGATGCAACAGATCAATTAGAACTCGAAGTTACCAAGGAGAACGGTGGAGGTGGTACGAGAAAGCATTATACCCATCAGAGAAGTCAAGTGTCGTTGATCACTGTTAGTACTTGGATGGGTTCCGCTCGGGAATACCTCGGTCAATTTTTACAAAATATTTTAGTAAATTTTACAAAATATTTTAGTAAATTTTACAAAATATTTTACTAAATTTTACTAAAAATTTTTGTTAAAATTTTTCTATACTTTTATGGCAGTTCTTACTTAAAGTTATTCCAGTCTATAGAGCCATAAATTATGGTTAGTTTTTCTATTCTTATAGCAAGGCTAACTAAGTTTTTCGCTCCACAGAGAATATCAATAACATCGTAGTTCTTACAATGTTAAGATTACGTCACCAGAGTCTACATAAGTATAGTTTTCGTCAGTAGAAATATATGACAGCAATCCTTTTCCATAGTAAACGAATTAAATAACCCAAACAGTCCTATTTTTGTTGTTTTTGCTCTTTTTAAAATTTTAAACAGCAAACAGCACGAAAACAGTGAACCGATGGAAAACCGTTGTCTAGAAATGACGTCATAATTTTACTCACGTAAGCCACACCCACCAGACTTATTAATCTCAATAATGACGTCAGAGATACGTGCAGCGGAATCACGTGAAATCCCTCTATTCCCTATCTTTTAAAGTTTGTTCTTGGTATTAAATATAACCTTCAAAACAATCTTTACCACCAATTTAAATATGCTAATATATAAGAGTGTACTGAAATTATTTTGATCCAGAAAAGAATATAAGCCCAATATAAATATTGTAAATTTAAGGTTTATTAATTTATATTAATAATTAAAATTCTACTCCACGACTGGATTAACCAAATTGCTTTCGGCAATTTCCATTAAATACCGAGTAAAATTAGTCGCTACGACGTTTTATTATTTTATCAAATTACCCTTTAATTGACGAAAGTAATTACCTGACGGCTCGGTAACGCTTAAGGTCATATGTAGTTAAATTGTATTAATTAAGTAGGTATTAAATCGTACTATTACATACGTTCACCCGAATTACGATTTGTAGTAGATCGTAACTTGATAGTATCTAGATATAGTTTCTAAACAACAAGAATTGGTTAAATAGCATAGGAGAAAAATAATAACGGTAATGTTATTTGCATAAATGTGTCTGAATTCAACCTCTTTCATTGGGAGGAAAAGCGGGGGGAAGGGGTTACTACGCAATAAAACCAGAGGTATTTCAGTTATATCTGCTACTATAATTGCAATTTTCCGCTACCAGGCACATTTTTCCGCTATCATACGCTAAGTCACGTGATATTGTGAAGTGTTTTTTTTTAAGTGTGGATGAACCAAATTTTGTCAAAAATTAAATATTTAATTTAATTTAATTTTTTTCACCTTGGAAGGGGGGCAACTGTAAATATTTTTTACCCTCTTCACAATAAAATGTTTAATGTTATTTAACGGAAGCGAGATCTCAAGGATTTGAAGTTTTGAAATTGACACCCTTTAGGGTGTTACAAATTCGGCCTTCACCATTGGGATTTCGGAAACGGTAAGAGATACGAAGTCGGTTAAATTGGGGCAAAGTTGCGTAATTATGGGCCCAATAATATGGTGCAAAAAATCAAGAATAAATAAGGGGCTATCAAAATATTTGGACAAATCTAAAATTTTGCGTTTCGGTTTTTCTTTTCTTCTGACTTTGTTCGAAAAAATAAATTTCACTTCCTCATTGCTAATTTCCATTCTCCATAAGATTGCATCGTCAGATACTTCATGCGACGTTTCGTCTTTAGATCACCATCATCAACTTAATTTTTCTAAATACGGACCTATATGTTTTTGTTTAAATTGTAAACGAGGACCGAAATTTACGTTAATGGTTTTCCGACTTCGTATCTCTTACCGTTTCCGAGATTCCAATGGTGAATGCCAAATTTGTAACAAACTGTATATTATACATGCAACAAAACTAATTTCAGCTTATTTTAACTAATTTTTGTTACGCTTCAATCAACAGCTCCATTTCCATTCGGGATCCTTCATCAGGACCAGATTGCACTTTTAAAAGCTATAATAATCAACGGGCACCCCAACATTACCTCTTAGCGATAACGCTGACACAGTAATTTAGATAAGAGTGTTACTTTTGGTGCCCACTTTCTGAAATAAAATTGTTTAACTTGAATTTGGTTTTATTTAAAGTCATTTTGCATTTTGAGTCAGAAGAAATCTGCTTGTGTTTTAGGTTAGTTAGTAAGTCAGTTTCGTTAATTTATTTATGCGAAGTTCCGAAACGTATTATACAGGGTGGCCCATCGAAAACAGTCCAGCAAGGTTAACGGCTGTATACGTGAAAATTCAAAAAAAAACCTCGGACCCGTAAACTTGTGTTTTCAGGGGGACACGTTCCACTATTAATTTCATCCCTGTAACCTCAACCCCCCGATTGTGGGCGGCTACTGCCCTTGTTGAAATATTGAATTTTGGTCGTTTTCTATAATTTCCATCAGCGCTGGGTTGACAGCATTCTCCAACAAGTCTAAATAAGTATCTCCATTTAAATTTCCTGGTAAGAAAAATTGTCCAATTATGTGATCACCGAAAATACCAGCCCAAACGTTTAATTTCTGAGGATTTTGAGTATGAACCTCGTGGTAAATCCTTGGATTCGTGTCGGACCAGTAACGACAGTTATGTCGATTGACAGTGTCATTAAGAAAAAAAAGAACATTCGTCTGAGAAGCAAACGTTAAAAAGGTAGTTCGGATAATTTAATACTTGTTCTGACATTACTTTACAAAAGTGTAAACGGCGGTCCTTATCATCTTCATTCAATTCTTGGAGAAGTTGAATTTTGTATTGGTGACATTTATAATGTTTCAGAATTCTCTGTACAGTGGTTCGCGAAATTCCCGTTACATCAGACATTTTTCTGGTACTTACTGTTGGATTCATACTATCTTGACCCAGAACAGCTACTTCTACTGCTTCATTTCTTACCGGATTTTCAATGATCCTTTTTTTGTTTGCCACTGAACCAGTTTGCCGAAATTTTGCCACTAATTCTAGGATATAACCATGATGTACGTGACTATCTGGATGTCTATCATTAAACAAAGTCGCCGTTACTCTTGCACATTGATTGTTTATAAAATACAATTCAATAATTTCCACTCTCTCCTCAATAGAATAAACCGTTTTTTATGTCACTACCGAATCAAAAGAAAATAGCGCAGAAATAACGTATGTAGATCTGGATCAACCACTTTACTGAAGATAAAGTTGAATTGACGGATACTTATTACTTAAAAAATTTTTTACCCACAAACCTGTGTACTTGATAAGAGGTGCAGTGAAATGTTTCAAATTCCGGTCCTCGGCGGCGCTTAGCTCAAATTTACAAAACGAAGCGCCATTTTACAGAGAATTTAATGCCCTTTAAAAAGATGTATCACAACATACCCATTCCAATTTGATAAGACAATGACAGTAGCCGTCCCCGCTAGGGGGCTTGAGGTTACTGGGATGAAATTAATAGTGAAACGTGTCCCCCTGAAAACACAAGTTTACGAGTCCGAGGTTTTTTTTTTTATTTTCACGTACACTGCCGTAAACCTTACTGGACTGTTTTCGATGGGCCACCCTGTATATTTTTTTCGACACGGGGTGCAAACGAATGCAAGCGAATTCTTATATTATACATTTTTCTATTTATCTACCAATTACTAGAACCTTTCCAATTAAGTATGCACATCCTAATTAATTTATAAATAACAAAGGTATAATTATCACATGACAGATTCAATTTCCATCATTTACAAGCGGCGGGAGCTTGCGAAATTATGATTTGTAGGTAATTAAATTCCATAGTTGGACATCAATACATGTCCGTATGCACTTGTTCCTACTAATGGCCACAAGGTGAAGATTATGTCACGCGAACATGCATAAAGCGTGACACTCTGTATTGTATTGGTTAATGAGAGCGCAGATTAATTTTTTGTACATATCGTAATTGTATGGAAACAAGATTATAATATAATTGAAGATACTCTTTATTACATTTTCTATTTCATGTAAAAAAACAAACGAATAAACCCAAGAAGAAGAAGAATTAAGATTTACACAATATGGCACTTCATTATTACATCATATATAAATGGATGTAATTCGTCCATCAAAACTGATTATCTTCTTCAAAATTATGAATGAACGTGGTTGACCACGTCCGTGCTATAAGGCTGGCGAAGCAAATTATCACGCCTCAACAAAGACCTGGAAGAAACTTTGTCTTAGGGTAACCAAGTCGAATATAATCCTAAGAAAACTCTGGCTCGTTAAGTATCTCTAAAAAGGTTAACATTTCAGAACCGGATATAGTCATGGCAGGACACGCATTTCCGTTGGCCTCGTTTATTGATTTGCTGGACTTCAATCTGAGAGGAATACGTTGTGGCAAACGCCAAACCAGCTTCGCAGAAACTTGGTGACCAAAAAGTTTTATACTCCTCAACAACTTTTGACGCTGTACAAAGCCCAGATTTTACCATCACTAGAAGACTGCTCTCATGTCTGCACTCAAGCGTCCTCTTCGGTTACTGGACTAAGACTCCATTGAAAGGAGAGCCATTCATCTGATCGGAGACCTCGAGCTGATCAACCTCGACAGCCTACAACATCGAAGACAGGCTGGTGATTTGACTCTCTTTTATAGATATTTCCTTGACACATGTGTTTCAGCTTAGTACTCCTCCTCGAACTTCATTATTTAAGAATTATTTCATCTGTAGAGAGGACGCCATCCTTGTGGAGCGACCTTTCTGAGGTCGTGCTTTCCAACGAATATAACCTCCAACGATTCAAAACAAACATGAATCGCTTTATTCGCCCACTCATTATTATAGAGTAAACGTTTCAAGTGCCCCTTTTGTCAATAAAGTATTCCGATTATTTAATAAAAAAATTAATATTTAATAGACAATCAAAATTTTGCTCAAATTCGGCTTTTATTAATTACATTCAATAATTAAAATTCAGGTCTAAAGCCGACCAGTCTAAATTGGTTTCCAGAACCTCCATCTAAGTGCTAGAATTAGTGGCAGAGATATTTTATTGAATTACTGTATAATATTGGGAAACTAATTACTAACAGATTTGACTTTTGTTAGGGGGGCCTTGTCTCATTAAGGGACCGTAAAGTAATGTTTTACAATTTATATAAAGAAGATTAAGTAACTTTCTCATGTAATGGTTTCCGCCAACGTTTCGTTTATTGTGTATAAACTTCACCAGGACCAAGAAACAACAAACCCGAACAACAGAAAGAAATTATGCCTATTAGCATTGAAAAACATGCAGTACAAATGACATTATATCATTTTTCCCTTTGTTATTGTAGTTAAAAAGTTTTTTTTGTATATTCTATTGATATTAAGTTTATAATTTTGTTACGTTTAATTATATGCAATGCTAATTTATTAATTAAATTATTAATGCTGTTGTACCCTTCATAATAATTATTTAAGTTATGAACAATTTATTACTGTTAAATAATCATATTATTTCCATTACGAATTCAAATTTAACAAAACACGCTTTTTCTGTTTATCGAATTTGAATTTAATTTGTTGGTGGCCAAGGCTTATAATATCATTTTATTCATTTTCAAATAAGGGGCGTTACACATTACTATATATTTTTGTTTTGTTTCAACTGTTACTATTCCTAGAATAATAAAGTATATTAATAAAAATTGTTAAAAGTTTGAAGATCCCAGATTTCTAACATAAATAAAAGAGAAAAGTATATTTTGCAACAGAACTAACAGTGGATAGTATAACATAAATTTGAAATTATATCACAAGATTTATTATTATGAATTATTTCACAACAGAAAAAAAATCGGGTACAACTAACAAAAAGTTTAAAATTCATATACATCAAGCACGCGGAATCCTCGGCAACGTCATTCCAACCCTGAGTATCGAAACATACTGAAGCAACGCTACTGAAGGTTAAACATATCAAAACGCGCGCGGCGGTTATCCAAGCAAGGACGAGGCACGCGGTGTGATCTGGCATCACTGTAGCTTACTCTAGTAACCAGATGATGCGGCGCAACATGTAGTCAAAAAGTGTTTGCCTTAGTATTTCGATAATCAATTAAAAAAAAAATATTGTATACTTTCTCTAGGACACCCAAGGTGTCACCCATTTAAATATAAAAAGTCATTTCCATAACACCCTCTATATAAGTACACTTGTAGCCGAAATAAACTGTCGCATATTTTATTTGATATGAGCTTATATTACTATGACACTATTTAAAATTATAGGATAATGAACGAAGTATTACTGCAGAAACTGACAAACTGCGAAAACTGTAACTTTCAAATTAAATTCTCACTTTTTCTTTTATTTTGCCAACAGCAGAGTTCCAAAACTGCTGACAAATACCACCAGAGAAATGCGGTTTTAAACCTGCCAGTTTCCAAACGAAACTTTACAAATAAAGTTTATTTAGGTTATTTTCTGACTGGCCAAACAATTTTATTAAAATTTAATTAATTTCGGTTATCCCTTCCGGTTTTTTGTTGGATTTTTACATGAAATGATATAACCGAACAAACACGTACAATGTAAATATAGTCTTATATGGCACAATGTCAAGAATGTGCTCAAATGAGTCACCCATCACCCTCAACAAAATATCATGAAAATATTTTTAACCGTTTTTGAGATGTTGCTTGTAATATATAAAAAAGTCGCATAATTTCCAAAATTAGCGTGATAATGGTTATTCTACTGTATATGACTTCACTAAATTTTTATCTGTGATACGTTCTTCATTTATATTGGCGATATATTTTGCACTAAGTTGTTCGGTTTGGCTGTAATTAATAATAATCTATCCGAATTTTTAAATGTAAAAATTAGGGTATTAAATCAAAGCTTCAAGCACTTACCAAAATTGAAACTGTTACAAATTACCATTTCCTTGACCATGCATCTAAATATATTTTTCGAATAATAAATTGCAAGAAAATCGTTTATGGTTTATTCAGTTTTGACAAAACAACAATAAACCCGAACAAATCCAATGAATATTCAATAACAGTAACTCCTAAGTTATGGGACACCCTGTATAGGCCTTCGCTATCAGCGTATAACCCTCAGCTACTTAATTTTTGAAATAATTACAAACATTTCAGTCCCACTTTTCATTTCGAATTTTACTGATTTTATTTGTCGAAAATCTGCTGGAAAAAATGTTTATAAACACCTTAGTCTCTCTCCTGTAACTAGATTAATTTGAAATTTTCTACCGTAATCTACAAGCGACCGCAGCATATGTTTTATGTTTTCACACTACCCCCAACTTAATCCACAAGAAAAGTCGTTTTCTTCCCCCGATTTAATAAACTTAGATGGGAAAGGTTTATCTACCCTTTTTTAAAAAAGATTGTATTTTTCGACGCCAGCAAAATGCCAATCATGCGGTTGCTGCGTCAATCAATTCACGGTGTGATTTTTAAAGGGGATTTTCCCTAGCAACAGACTAAACAGAAATTTATTTAAAGGGTTTTAACCCAATAGGAAGTTTGTATTTCTAGATAAGGGATAAATACTAAAATACAGAGTGTCCGGCAATCCATATTCTTTGTGTAAAAATAATATGACTTTTGGGTTTCATAATTGCTACATTATGAAATGCAAAAAATTGAATAACCTGCCATTTTATGAAAGTGAAATTTTATTTTTTTTATGTTGGCAGCAAGTAGGGTTCGAATTTTAGGCTTACTTTGATTTCGTTAAAATTAGTTTTCTTGGTATTATGGATTCGACAGAAATGGAAAACTTTAAAATGCTAAAGGTTAGCATTGCAAATAGATCATTTTTACTAGATATTTATCTGAAATAGGACCTATACTCGGAAATATATAACATGCTGGCGGTGTCCGTCAACTAATTTCCAGTCACAGCTATAAAATAACATAACCTAAAAATAACAGAAATCTCTTACATTTTATGCTCTATTTCTATAGTTTTATTCAATAAAGTACTATTTTTAATTTTAATCCATAGTATTATACATAATACTTTATATATACATATTTATAGTTACTGTAGACATTTCTTGGGCATTCATTGTTATTCCTGTCAGATTTTGTGTCGACACAATATTTTGTTCAATAGTATTATTTATAATTGTATTCAATATTTTGAACTTTGTTCTGCTCGCACCATAACTCAAGTTTTGCATATTCTTTTTAAAAGTTTTCCTAGATTATTTTCTGCAATTTCTCGTATTTCTGACGGAGGTGTTCTTCCTGACTCATTTTTATTAACTTTAATAATATATTGATTTTTAATTATGACGGATGGGAAGAAGCTTTGTTGTGTTCAATTATTTCTATCATGGCATATTTGGTACTTACGATACGTAACATTTTATGAAATTGTAAAAGTATTGCCAACCCAAAATGAAAATATTAATTCAAATGAAATAAATCTACTATATTTTCAGACTTTAAAGTCCCAAATATAAAAAGTGTTATAAAATACACGGTTCATAAGACAATTAGAGCACTTAGACTTTAGAAAACTCCCCGCTTCGCGGGTCGATTCCTATGTTAAACGCGTGCTCTAAGATAATAACTAAGAGATTTATTTGGAAATTCGTGTACTACTTATAAACAGAAAAGCCGATTACCGAAAAGCGCGTAGGTACAATAAATCAAGTACCAATACATTTCAAATTATCTTTGAGAATTATTTATAAGGACATTTTAACTAACAAACCAAAATAATCGATTACACAAAAAATATAGCTTGGAAGTCACTAACGCTGGCACTAGAAAGCAGGGGAATCAATTGGTACTGGATCTCCCCCCCCCCCCACCCGCACCACTCCTATTTTGAATATTTGAAAATTTTGTTTCGTTTTCCTTAAAAGATGTGACTTTTTACCCCAAAGAAATTAATATCATATTAAATAGTGGATTTATTCAAAAGAATCTGTCAAAAATTTAAAACATGGGGGCTCTAAAATGAAAAATATCGTCATATTATTTTTGTCCAAAGAATATATTATCGTTAACGGCTTGACCTTCTATTTCCGGGCACTCTGTCAAACTATATCATTACAAATTTATTTTATAAAAATATTTTTGGATCGTTGCCTTCTTATTTCTTACAAAATTTAATTTACTATGTTTATTGTTTCTTTTTTTAGCAAATTTATCTTATTATTCCTTCCTAAAGTTTTCTCTCCTGACATTGAAATATTATAAAATAAAAAGGAAGAATGGTAAAAAAAGTTAACACAATTTAGGGAGGAAACTGTTTAATTTCCACTCCACTAGGTGGTCAGCATTTTAACCATTTTTCGGCAATTTAACAAACATTTATTATCCGAAACTTTCAACAGCTTTCAGTTTGAAGAACATCGGCATCTGGAAAAAGGAATAAGTAAATACCATGTAATCCAATCTGATACCTAGAGAAATATTTGTTTTATCCAGGTAGATATCTATACAGGGTGTAAATTTGAAAATTTTTTTTTTATGATAAAACACAAGCACAGCACAGGAAAAATCCTTTAGGGCACTCTGGGAGTGGTGCGTGTGCGCAAAAAGCGATTCACGTTGGTTTTGAATCGTTGGAGGTTATGTTCGTTGGGAAAAACGACCTCGGGAGGTCGTTCCACAAGGATGAAGTCCTCCAGATGAAAGAATTCTTAAATAATGAAGTTCAAGGAGTGCTAAGCTTAACCACATATGGATGGTCGGCAGTGGTTCGTCGTGTATTTCTGCTATTTGTCGCTCTGGGCGGAATTAAGAGGGCAAGGTCAGCCGAGCACCTTCCATGAAAATATCTGTAAAAGAGAGTCAAATCCCCAACCTGTCTTCGATGTTCTAGGCTATCGAGGTTCTTCGTCAGCTCGTGGTTTCCGATCAGACGAATAGCCCTCCTTTCGATGGAATCCAGTAGCCGAAGGGTATGTTTGGGTGCAGAGCTCCAGACATGAGAGCAGTACTCTAGTGATGGTCGAATCTGGGCTTTGTATAGTGTCAAAAGTTGTTGAGGTGTGTACAACTTTCTGGTTCGGAAAAGTACCCCAAGCTTCTGAGAAGCTATCTTGGCGATTGCCACAACGTGGTTATGCCAAGATATATTTCCTCCCAGATTGACGCCCAGCAAATTAATAGATGAAGCCGTGGGATCGCGTGTCCGGCCATGACTATATCCGGTTCTGTAATGTTAACCTTTTTAGAGAAAACTGCTGCCTGGTTTTCTTTAGCGTTACTGTCACCCCAAGCCAAAATTCCTTCCAGGTCTTTGTTGAGCTGTGATACTTCATGCTGTCTGCGAAGATGTGCGTTGGCAGCCGATGTTTGCTCATTCAAAGAGAAAGATGAGTGTGCTATCGTCAGCAAAACTAAATATCGGATTTTTAGTTTTCACTAGAAGGTCGTTAATGTAGAGTAAGAAGAGAGTGGGAGACAATATGGACCTTTGAGGAACACCGGCATTGATGGTGACGGTGTCTGAGAGAAATCCGTCAATCGCCAGTTGCAGAGAGCGGTCCTTAGAAAGCTAGACAACCATGCACATAATCGACTGGGCATACCATAGGATCGCAGTTTACTGAGCCCCTCATGCCAGACACGATCACAGGCTTTAGAAATATCCAGTGCAACAGCCCGAGACTCCCCATGATGTCCAATTGCGTTTTTCCAAATATGGGTGACATAGGCTAGAAGATCTCCAGTTGATCTGGACTTCCGAAAACCATATTGATGATCGCTGATAATATTGAAGCCTTCCAGGTACTTTAGAAGATGTTGGTTGATAGCTTTCTCCATTACTTTTGATATAACTGAAAGCAACGCGACTGGTCGATGACACCTTTAATATCTCGCTTTCGGTAAATAATATTAAAAATGGGAGGGACACGTCAGTTTTATTGTGCCTTTAACTCCTTTAACTTAAGAAGGTGTGAGAAACTATAAGAAATCTATTGGATAGAATTTGTTAAAATTTTAAATTTAGTTTCGAAACAGGTTACTATACTATCTTGAAATTTCGAAAAAGAATTTTATTGAAATAATAACGTTTGAATTGAAAAAATATGGTTATACAGTCATTTTTGAAACTATCAATAATCTGAATTTTAATTTCATAGTTTAGTTTTAATGCAGTTTAGTTTAATTTCAGGAAAAATATCTAAAATCGCAACTATCTAAAGTGATTTGGCAGGCAGAAGAATAAGGACAACGTCTCCTACTCCCTCGATGCATCCGGCCAGCGCGCTGGTTCGTCGTATCTTGGAATGGCGATGTTGTCTGATTGTCTCAAATAAGAATTCTATAATTTAATAAGTTTTGAGTAACATTTCCAAGGAATTGTGTTAAAAAAATATATGTAATTCGAACTTACCCGCACTGAGATGAATTGTTTTTGGGTTATTATTTAAAAACGTGTCCCCTTTACAATAAAATTGACTGTGTGTTTACTTTTGTTAACTGGAAGCGAGGTATTAAGTGTGGAAAGTTTATAAATTGATACCCTGTATATGAAGTTACAGGTTTCAAAACGCCAGCTCTAATTTAATCGTTACTTTCCTTACTTTTTAAATAAAGTTTGAAAATAGACGAAGTAAAAGTAGGAAATTTGCGGATTTACAAGCTGGCGGTTTCCCGAATGGAACTTTAAAAAGTTCATTTGGACGTCACGGAGTGCCGATAGCTAAAATAATTTGCGGCGAGAGGGATTTTTGCTATTTTCATTTAAATGGATTTTTTTTTCTCAATTTTTACCTCTTCGTTCTCGAGGGGACCTATAGCTTAACGTGAGATCCGAACCACGATCCTCAGTCATACGGTGCGCCCCCAAGGGCTCGCATTGCGGTATGACCTACGGATTGGAGAGCGCGTGCCTTCCCCCATGAGATATCCGATCTCATCCAGCGTGATTACCGACGTGAATGGGGTAGGGATGGGGGATGATACATTTTTCACTTTTCCCTACCACTAAAATCCACCGAGTGCGAATCGGTCTACCGGCCTCGAGTTTGGAACCTGCGAACTCTCGTCCTGGAGTTCCTAGCAACTAAATAGTTAAATAGACAATGTAAGTTTATTTCAAATATATACAGTTATAATTAATAAACCTGAATAAACTTTCGACTTTTATTGAAAGTTAAAAATGAATAGAATTACTACATTTTTCTGGGTTTATTTTAATATATATATATATCAGGTCATTTATAGAAAAGACACAAATGAAAATACATATTTTAAATATATTTTTCGCCGGATTTAAAAAATCTATTTACTTTCTAATTTATTTCATCTATAACTCTTAAATTCTTAAAGCCACATTAATAATGGTTATTTCTACTAACAGAAGTAATAAAATTAAATAATTTAAAGCTGCAACGCTAAATGGCCAAGATTCAAAATGATTGCTGTAGCTGATATTGATTTTCAGTATATTTTAAAAATAACGCAATAATCGTGTCATACCCTAATTTATTATGATCGTAAGAAACAAAACGTATATCATATCCTTTCAGATAATGATGACTCATAGTTTACCTTACGAATTTTGTGCCCAAATCCCTCTAATTCCATTGGCGCAGAAATCTGAAACAAGCGATTAGTAAAAACCCAGGTTCTACGTCCATGGATTGATATTATTCAAAATTGTAACATGTAACATGGGGTTTTTTGCCCCACAAAGCTATGCCAACGTACCAAATTTCGGTAAAATAGTATTTTAATTAATCAAGATAAACGATTTTTAAAATGTCACTTCAGCGCCGTCTAGTGCCTAAACTAAGCAACTTTGTACTAAGGTAAGTTTACTTAAATCGGCTAATTTTTGTATTAAGAATATATTGTAAGTTTTTGTAAAGACCTTTTATAGACATCCTGTATATTATTATATTATTAATAACTGTGATAATTTTATTTTCCCTCGCCTTCTTAAATTTAGCTTATGTTAAAAAAATTTGTTTATTCATAGCAAAAAATGTATTCATTTTTAGGAGAATTTTTATTCTATTTAAATTCGATCAAAGAATAAAAATCCAACAAAAATGTAATTTAAATTTAATTCTAGTTTTATACGGACAAAAAACATGCTAAAATAATTATGTTGCGCCCGAGAAAAACTCTTTAAAATGACTTTTTCATCTAATCTTACAATCCCCGAAAGAAAATCTTTTTTCCCTGATGTTTAATAAAATTAGCTGAAAGTGGTTTGTTTGCCCGCCCTTTCTGAAAAAGTTTGAATTTACAAATAGCCCGAGGAAGTTAAACTTGTATTTTTCCGCGATAAATTCACTATCTTGTATTACTGTTCCTGCGGATTTATTATTAGTAGATTTACAATTACTATGTTCATATTTTTAAATGTTAAAATTTAGGTTCTTATGTTCGGTTTTTAATATTATTCAGTGGAAGCGGAATATTAAGGGTTCGAAGTTTTCAATTTGAAACCCTGTATGTTCAGGCATAGGGTCAAAAAGGATTATAAGGAGGACATAATTATACTAGAATATTATAATATTGTAAACAATGTAATATGTATGTATTAGTTATAAACCAAAAAAAAAATTATTTACAACCATGCATGTAATAATAACATTTCATCTATCTTTGAAAGGTGGAAAGTTGACATTTTTTTACTTTTACTTTCCACCCGAGTGGAAAGTAAACTATTTTTTTGTGATTTTTTAAAAAATTGGTATCTCAAAATAATATACGAACACACCAACATACAACTCATTACACAAATTTAACGACAATGAATTTTAAAAAAATAAAAAATTAACATGGTTTTTGTTTTACTTATTTACATTAAATATTACATTGGCATTATTGTAGGCAGTCACTGATATGGTAAAGTATTGAATATTGTGACCAAATCGTTGATATCTACTTTGTCTTGGCATTTTCACTGAAGATAAGCTATTAGCGCCGGCTCAGAACCAGGATTTTTAACTTTGTTTCCCGTACACTATTCTTTGAAACAGTTATATGTGTTGTCATATATCGGGCGGCTTTTAGTTGGCAGAAGATCTTATTCTACTATTTTTGCTGCTTCTCGAATTGCTGGTGGAGTAGCAGCAAAATCAAATTCCTCATCTGTTTTTCTGTTGTTAAAATAATATATTGTTTAGTGGCATGGAAACCATATTCAAAAAATGATATTTGCCATCTTGATGTGTATTATTACCTACGTTATTTTACCACCTGCGGGTATTTGAAATTTCTGTCTAATTTTTCAATGGAAAAGTCAAAATGACATTTATCTTTTATGAATAATTTTAATTTAATTAATAATAAGAAGTGGCTGTTAGATGTGGTTGTAAATAAAATAGTATACAAACCTCGGTGAAAAGTTTCATTACTGTCTCGAGATTTAGTTAACTACCGACTCTCTCGACAGGAATGAATCACGTTCCACCTCGGTACGTAATATACTATTTCTCTCTCAAAATAAAGATACGAATCAAAAATTTTTCAATTCTTCAATAAATATGACATTTCTCCTATTATGTAAACATATTTGTAAAGCCAAAATATACATATGACAACGAATTATAGCACTTAAAGTTTAATGTTTGTTCCACAAAATAAACAAGATACTCTCAAAATGATTGGTTTTGAGTATAAATTCGAGTGGTGCAGTCGAAAATAGTAAATATTTATATCAAATATTGTGAACTTTCTGAAATCTCCTTAAAATTTACGAGGCAGTTTTATTTTAGACGAAAAAGAAAAATCACTCGGTCAGTTAATTGACGAACTAACCGCTTGATTGACAGTTTGCGGGCATCGGCAAATACTAGCCCAACTGATGGAAAGCGTATAAGGGCAAGTCACTCCGAGTTAATTATATTAAATGTTGAGTAAACAGAGAAAGAGCGAGGGACAAATAAAGGCACATAGAGAGAGAGAGAGAGAGTTTTTCTTTAAAATGTTCTAAATAAAATTAGGCATATTATTAAACAACAACCCATTTTCAGTCAACATAATTTAATTAATAAAAAATATTCAAACAATTTTTTTCATTTTTTTTTTTTTTTTTTTTATGATCAAACACAAGCACTATAGGAAAAATCCTTTAGGGCACTGGGAGTGGTGCGTGTGCGCAAAAAGCGATTCACGTTGGTTTTGAATCGTTGGAGGTTATATTCGTTGGGAAAAACGACCTCGGGAAGGTCGTTCCACAAGGATGAAGTCCTCCAGATGAAAGAGTTCTTAAATAGTGAAGTTCGAGGAGTACTTAGCTTAACTACATATGGATGGGCGGCAGTGGTTCGTCGTGTATTTCTGCTATTCGTCGCTCTGGGCGGAATTAAGAGGGCAAGGTCAGCCGAGCACCTTCCATTAAAATATCTGTAAAATGCACAGTTTTACAGTTTTAAAAAATGGCAACGCTGTAATAAGGTACGCGTTTAGATATTTTCGATCTAGCATTATTTATTACAGAAATTCAAATAATATGAAGAATTTCTTACACACCACGCACTGAAGAACCATTATAGATAACTAATAAATAGCTCTAAATAGTTTTAGTTCGAAAAAATACTAAAAATAAATCCAAAAACACAATAGATCTCAAACAATCACAATGGCAGAAGCGATAAACCGATAACAACACTGCCGACGAAAATGAATGAAAATATTAAACTTCAGGGTCATTTTGACACTAGCAGGTACAAAAGCATACAGCGTTGCCGCTGTGATTTCCTTAAAACATTGCAATTTGATATTCTTATGGTAATATTATACTTTTCGGTTTCAAACGCAGGCGGTAGATTTAAGACTCTCAGTACAGACTTGGCATCATTGATTACTATTTAAAACTTTGTCTGATTCTGACAGAATAAAAACAATTCTGTCTATTTATTAATTAAATGTTTTTGATCAATTCCCAAGGTCGGACATTATTAGACCACATCACATTCTCATCGATAGAGAGTCCTGTCGTTTATGATTGCCAACGCGTCATCGAAAATATAGCTTTCCTAAATATTCTTTTAATTAAGTGAATATAATTCTAGGGCGAATGTCAGAAACAAATCAGTTAATGGAGTGAAAGTAAAACAGACAGCTTAAAGAGAAAATATTAATTTGAAAATAATACAAAGTAATTAATAGTTCGTAAACTGAGAAAAAGCATTCTGTTCCGCCACAACATACAGTAGTTACATACAGGGTTGGGCAAATGTTCGGAAACGGCTTAATTACAGGAGAACGTGAAGTGATATCGGATCCAGGTTTTCGACAATGGATAGGACTAAAGTCCGTTTTGTTGCAGTTGATAGCTCATATCGAGGGTTGAAGCCATAAAACAACCGTAAACCATAGGCGTTGCCAATAGTAATTACCTTATTTAATAAGAAAATTGGCCTCTGTCCATTGTTAAGTAGGATTAGGGTTAAAGTAGGTACAACAGGGGTAATTAATTTACCTATTTTTGCCTGCTTTAGGATGTTATTACGCCATTTGATGTGCGTTTGTCAAACTATGTATTTAGTTGTATTTAGATACTGCATTATCTCAAAGTTGAATTATTTCCTATACTTGTAACAATGGCTTCAAGTTTTTCGCCAACGTGTCTTCGTCAAATTAGCAAGAGTGCATATTCTCTCGGAGAAAAGACATTAATATTAAACGTGCATGATGCTCTAGTGTACCAGAAACCTGCAAGTGATGTTTGTAGCATCATTGCAGAGTGTGCCAATATGGTAGGAGTTGGAGAGGCTACTATATATAGGTTCTTGCGTGAAAGAAAATCTAAGAACCTCAGTGAGCCAAAACCACTCCCAGGAAAGAAACCGTTAGAAATTGACAATTTCATTAAAAATGGTATTAGAAGAAAAGTACATAGTTTTTATTTTGCCAAGGAAATACCAACTATAGACAAAATTTTACAAGCCATTAACTACGACGAGGACTTACCACAGCTATCACGAACGAAACTATGGAAAATACTTCATGATATGAACTTTCGATGGGAGAAGCAAAACAGAAAATCTTTTCTTATTGATAGAGCAGATATTATTTGCTGGAGACGTCAATACTTAAGGTCCATCCGAAAATACCGCAGCGAAGGCAAAAACATTTTCTATTTGGATGAAACTTGGCTGAACGAAGGGCACACCGTATCTAAAGTTTGGCAAGATAAAAATGTCCTAAGTTCTCGACAAGCTGTCATGGAAGGCTGGTCAACAGGACTTAGACCACCATCTGGAAAGGGACGCAGACTTATTATAACTCATATAGGAAGTTCAAATGGCTTTTTGGATCAAGGATTATTACAATTCCAGTCGAATTCTACTAAAGACTATCATGAAGAAATGACTGCTGATGTTTTCGAGGAATATTTTAAGCAAATGATAGAATACATTCCCGCTAATTCTGTAATAGTGATGGATAATGCCAGCTATCACTCTAGGCTAAAAGAGAATCTTCCCACAACTTCATGGAAAAAGGCGGAAATCGTAAACTGGTTACAACGAAAGGAATTGAGTTACGATAATACCATGGTAAAAAAAGAACTTTTGGATATTGTTAGGCTACATAAATCACAGTATAAAAAGTATGTTATTGACGAGATGGCAAGAGATCGAGGTATTATAGTGCTCCGTTTACCACCTTACCATTGTGAGCTAAATCCTATCGAATTAATATGGGCTCAAGTAAAAGGATATGTTGCTAGAAATAACAAAACTTTTAAAATGCAAGAAGTGCGACACCTCTTGCTTCATTCTTTAGCAAATGTGTCATCAGAAAATTGGCAAAACGCCATAAAACATGCTATAGTAGAGGAACAAAAAATGTGGGAACTTGACAACGTAATTGACACAACTATGGACATTGAGCCTTTAGTAATAAGCGTAGGACATGATGACTCTTCAGATTCTTCTGAGGACCATTTTATCGAGTTATAATTATTGAAATTGTCAATATTTTTTGATCTGTAAATAAATTAGTTTTCTTGTAAATAAATTCATAAAATCATAAAATCTATTACATTTAAATAAAATAATAAGCGGTTACATTAAAAACCCAACTCTCCGACCATGATGGGCCGTTTTAATCATTATCCTTTCATTTCATTTTATGGCTCTATTGTTACTTTATCTGTTACCCGGTGGAATAGGTCAAAATTTCTTCATCTTTATGCTAGATGTACGTAAAAAGACCATTTTATAGGTAAAATATTTTAGGCCACCGGGCCCTTGTTTTGAATCTTTAATGAGGGTATCGAGCTATCAACGGCAACGAAACAGACAATAAAATTTCACTTTTTGACTGTTCATTCCATATGCCAGTAACGCCATCAACTGTCAAGGGGTTATGTTACATTATTTTTTTAATGGAACACCCACAAACACACACCCTGTATAACACCCTGTAAGCTTAAGTTTTAGAATTCCTTTTAAAATTATGCAAGAAACTTTCAAAATAGTGAACTCATGTTTCAGTTGAAATTTACTTTTGCTAAATCTTATCCTTAACTTAAGGACTACTTTGTGTTGATTGCTTTACAAAATGTAACCAGACCACATAGTAGCAAATTCAAAGTTTCACAAATATTAGGTAAGTTATATTTTAACTTTTTAAGAGTACTTGTTTACGATTCTTTGAAATTTGTATTAACTTTTTACTAGAGAGTCAGCGATTAAAACTAATATTAACTTGGTAAGTAAGATGCAACTAAATTAAATTTGTTTTTAATTATAAAAGTTTGAGGGAGCACTGACGCGACGTTTACGTCGGTTTGAAAGCATAAAACTTGAAATGAGCATGTCGATTAATAAAATATTTCATCCAGTGGCGCAATCAGGACATCTCTTTCGACATATAGCAAGCAAATTATTTTACGAAAAGGAAACTTACTTCTTCTTTATTTCATTTATAGCTGGTATATTACGTGCTCTTTTCTGCCCATTAGGCGTTTGATTGTAATTGTCGTTTGCCAAACCTGTATACAGGGTGTTATGGAAATGACGTATTATATTTAAATGGGTGACCCCTGGGGTGTCTAGAGAAGCGCTACATATATTTTTTTTTAAATCGAACGTTTAAAAAGTGGGGTAATTCATCCATAAACCCACAGGTCCCTCCGCGGCAAAATCATATTACACTGCCCAGCTGTGTAATAAACACATGTTCTGGCGCAATGTTGCCAAACTGTGGAAAAGTGTAAAACTTTAGATTCTTATAAAAATAAATATTTAGCTTACCTAGTATCCAAATAGAAGTGAATCCAGGTACCAGTACACTAGCAAATAATCCAGGGCACAAACATCTTCAGTTTTTTTAAAGCTTATATCCCACTAAAACCCCTTCGGCATTTTTCTTCAAATTTCAGAACATGACCCTGTATATCGTCAGAGGCACAGAACACACATTGAAACACTGAACAAATTACCATAAATCACTTAAAGAAACACACACATGTTTCAAATTAGTTTTTTGAAGATAGGCACACATAATCGCTACAGACTAATGCATTATACACTTTATAAAAAACACACAAATAGAAGAGAGGACACAAATTGGCCCTTGCTGGCAGGATATGTGCCTCCAGGCACATACATATCAGTTGTTTTAGAGACACTATCAGATTATTAGATTTTATTACACAGGTCACAGGTTTCGCGAACAAAAACACATTTCAACACGATATTTGGCAATACTTAGTAGATACACATAATAAAAACGCTGATTTATGTACAATAGGCATCACAGCAAATTTGTAGATTCCAAACTATTATGCCTTCTTCTCAACTGATCCATATCTTCGATTGACTCTTTGTAAACTATTTCTTTATTCATCGTACCCCATAGAATGCAGGGTGTAAGATCCGGTGACCTTGCAATGCCCATTGTCTCTTACTAAAGGAACATTTTCTAATATGCCTTCGACTGATTTTTCTGTATGTACTAAACATTCACACTCTACACTCGCACATTATTTTCTATTAAAGTCGATTAAATATCCCGAAAAAAACGCTTTTAATTTCGAAATTACGCGACTTCGCATAGGAATATCTTTTTGACAAGCCAAACGACATAACGACAACTTCAAACCTTTCTTCTTCCTTTGTCGAGTAGAGATGAGGTAAAATCTGTCTGCTGTCGATTTAATTTTTTTAAGCGTCTCGAATGAAAAAGAGCAGCGAATAACACGTTTTTTTTATCTTTATGGGTATCTACAGCAGTGAAAGAAAATAATAAATTGTTACTGTAGATTATTATTTATTTCAACCTTTTTGGTGAATGCGCGGGTCACAGGTCAAAACGCAGGAAAAACACCTTCGTTCGTATCGACTATTAAACATTGTTCATCTCTGCTCTTTAGTTCCACGTTAGTTCGTTCAATCAGATGTCATGTCATGTAATTTTTAATTCGAAGAAATCCTATAAAAAAATGTATCTTTTTTAAGTCAGTTCAGAACAAAAATACATAGAAATCTTCGCGAGAAAAAAGATATTAATAAAAACGAATTCATGCAGTGCGGCCAGTGTTTTTGCGTTATGTAGGTTATGTGCCGGTTTGGTTACTAGAAAAATTGAAAGTATTTCTTTGTTAAATCGCAGACCCGCGCATATGACCGGATCTGACTATAAAACGTTTTGGTAATTTATAGACATTGTGACACTAATTTTTAAATAAAACCGACAAGGATAGTGTGTATGTGTACCTTAAATAAAATAAACAATGAGCAATCACTCAAAAGTCAAAAGATCATTGACATTTGACCTAGTTACGTACGTGAGTATTTACTCTTTCGAAGTACCTACGTACCATAAATAAAATAATAAAATAATTTTTCCGAAGCAATTGGATAGTTCATAAGGTTTGTTAAAAATTATATTATAAGTCATACCCCGTAGTTTTTATGGTATTAATTTTGAAAATGTAGTTGTACCACGAAACAGCAGTCACTATGGCAAAAGATTAAATGGTATTCAAAACAACGTAATTTCTTATTCTTATTGCGAATATGCAATGTCACAAAGTAACGGATTACTCAATCTAGTATTTAAATAAAATGTAAAAAAAACTTGTTTAATACTAGGTATTCATTGTGTTCCAAAAAACATTTTATGTATGTTTTAAGTTTAAGTTTTCTTAAATTATTTGTACAAAAAGGTATTACAGAATGGAAAAGTGTTTAAATTATTGTATTTTGTCTAAAGAGTTTAAGGTTTTGACAACACTGGTCAGAATTCGTTCTTTGTTTACATGTATCGCAGTGCAACACGGTTTTTTTTCTAGTTTAACGTCAGGTCATTTTTACTGCTGAATGAATTGAAAGCGCCATTTAAGGATTTAGGTTTAAATATAATACGTCATTTCCATAACACCCTGTATAATATACCTAATAAAGTTATATAAATATTTTCGTTTATATATCATTCGATATATTCATTCAATGTTATGAAATCCCCCTAGAGATCCAAAAAGAAAATGACGAAAGTCTAGCTCAAGATTTTATTAAACATAAATCACATTTAAAACACAGTGTGGCATAAGGGCTCGAGGCATTACGGAATAACGAAAAGAAAGAAGAGTAAGTACCTAAATCATTTTATAGAGGGCCCATATTTTATGCTGAAGATGGGACTGAGAAAAACGTTTAAGGGAAGGTAATTATTTTACTAACGTGGGTTTATGCTGACAACAAAATTGGTTGTTTTTTCGCTCGGGGTCCCGCGTTCTTCTTGAAACAAAGAAAAATGTCCGGTCGGGGTTTTAAAGATTATGGGAAAAATTAAGAGGATCCGGCCGCTTCTAGCCTTTTTACTTTCAGATTTAAAAAGGAAACGAAATATTTCATTTTTCACCAATGTAAATATGGTAACCATGTGGGCATGGGAATATTTATATCACATAAAGAGTGTTGAAAGAGATAACCGTTGTCCAAAGTTTTTATCATACAGGACGTTAATAAAAGGGGCCATGAGTGTCACAGCAAGTCCGTCCCTGCAGCTGTGAGTAATTCACAACACTTTCTTGGATAGTAATTTAAAGGGTCTTACCTGGTATACATCATATTAAAAAAATTAAATATACCTGGTGGTTCAATAATTATATGTAGTACTTGTAGTACTCTTCTCACTTGTTTTCTTAATATCCGGGAGATATACTACATTTTCCCCGACACCCTGTATAATAAGAAATAATCTGGCCGAAAAGAAAAAAAGAGTTCCAAATGAGTCTAAATTGTTTTATTTGGACAAAACATTTACAATATGGACATTTACCAAGACAGAGCGAGGCCAAGAGTTTTATTTTATGTATTTTTAGGTCTATAAAAAAGATATTATCTTTCAAATAAACTAAAGATATAGGCTATTTTCTTACCCTATAGGCACTATTACGTTTGGAAAACGGTCCCGAGATAAAGAAAAGGTTAAATGCGGAAAAAACTTGAGCGGGCCCTTCAGAAATATCATACCCTAAAAAGTTTAATAACTTTTAGTAACTGATCCTTATAAATGTTCTTTTCTTTAAGAAGGTAATAGGTTTATATGACGATTTTATTCGTCGACCTAAAATTTTTGGGTAAATTGTATTTCCGACTTTTTTATTCGTTCGAGAAAAATATCCACGAGAAAATTTTATAGTATTTTTTTAAAGCAAATCATGAATTATTTGGTACTCAAACTATACAGGGTGTCCCGCTTATAATGGAAACAAGCTTATACACCCCCCGACAATAAAACCCGCACAAAGATAATGTTAGTCAGGTTCGACAGCGAACAAACTTAACAGTTTGCAAAGGCTGGCCTGCCTGTGTATCAGTGGGGCGATGAGAAGCACCCCCACTGCAGCAATGGAAGTCATTCTGGGACTAATACCCATCAGAATGGAGGCTAACTGTAGCGCCTCAAGGATGATCACCAATGGGGAATGGACACAACACCCCGTAAAAATTGGACACACAAGAGCCACGGATCTAATCAACGATGAGTTCTTGGATATGCAAACCGATCGTATGAGAGCAACATACGATTTTACAAAGCTAGCTAAGATAAGGGTCTAGTTTGGTACACCGATGGATCAAAAACCGCCAACGGTGTGGGCGCAGGTATATTTGGAGAAAGACCCAGGATGGACATAAGTATTCCTCTGGGGAACTACGCCACAGTATACCAAGCGGAAGTTCATGCCATACAAGCATGCATACTACAAAATCTTGACCACAACCAAAAGATTTACATCCTGTCGGACAGCCAAGCTGCTCTTAAGGCTCTGAACTCCAATCGGTTTACTTCAAAACTTACACTGGAGTGCCATACCAACCTAAAAGTACTGGCGGCCCGGGGGAATAAGATAGAGCTCTTATGTGTCCCTGGTCACTCTGGGATATTAGGAAATGAAAAAGTGGATGAACTAGCGAGAGCCGGATCCGCTCAAAATCTGAGGGGCCCCGAACCAGCCTTTGGGATATCAAAACAGGCAACAAAAACAACATTAGATAGATGGTTGAAAAAACAACACCTATCTCGATGGCAATTGGAGAACCATCGAAAATACTACCGAATGGGATGCTAGCCCTAACACGGCCCCAGTTGAACCAAGTCATGGGTCTGCTAACAGGCCACTGCCAATTGCGAAAAAACCTTCAACGGATAAGTATAAACAACGGATCCATTGAATGCAGACTCTGCGGCGAAGAGGATGAAACCGCCTCACACATAATATACCACTGCGTAGCACTGTCTCGTAGGACACAAAATATATTCGGGAACATACAACGTGGTGACAACCTCCCACATGACAAGCTTGGTAGAAGGTTACTGGACCTCATAGAAGGAACAAACATCGTCTAACAAGATCGGGGTACACAATAAGCCGGCAGGCTGCAGTGATAGCAGTTCGGGTCTTTAAACCGACCCCCGCCTTTAACCAACCAACCAACCAACCAGGTTTATAGTCCTCTAACTTTTTTAATTGTAGTCCGATCTTGGTGAAATTTTTAGCAAAGTATAGACTTGTGTCTTGGTATGATAACCTGAATTTTAGGCTTCGCAAAAATACTGATGTCATTATCATTATACCGGCAGAAACAAAATTTACTTTTTTACTCTTAATTTTTAACGCCCTGTGGAAAAATTCAGATGTATAATTAAGCTACATTGTGTTTTGTTTTGAAGTGTGATCTTATGTATTTTATAGAAACCAGAAGTTCATTCGAAATCAGAAATTCAATTATAAATTCTATATTCTATGAAAGTTTAGCTGATTAAGCAATTTAATTAATAATAAGCTAATTGGAACTTGGCGAATGGTATGGTTGAACTCGTAATATAATAATATTGGCAACGCTGAGATTGAAAATTCTACGGCGGTTATTCTGTAATATGTTACGAATCCCTACAATTAAATGTGTTCAAGTACTGATAATTATAAATGTCGAGTTCGAAGTTTTCTCCTCCTCGAGGCAGCAGGAAGTGATTACAGTGGATATTTTTTGACGTTTGTGTATAGAATGACATTTTGCTTGACTGAACACAACTTTCTTTAAATAATATGTTTTACCAACTTTAGTAGATCAAATATAAATAAAAATACAAATTTGAACTATTCTTAATTTGATAATAACAATTTCATGCAACTAAAGTTGGTAAATAGGAAATTATTGCTCTTTGAACTAACAACTAACGCAATTCTCATTTTTTCTACCTGCAAATTAATAATTTATTGCGAAATTTTCTTACCGAATCTCCCTCGTTCTTGAATTAATATACGGAAATTTTCCTTCTACACGTGTCGTCGAAAAATTTCCGAAATAATTCAAGTACTAGGGAGATTATAAGTGAAAAGTTCCAAATTATTACACGAAATACATGACATATTTCGCTAAAATATACCGGGTGACTCGCTAAGATCGACGAGCGGGTGTATCTCAATACGTATTTCTCTTACAGCTTTCGGGGAAAAAAAATTCGCTACTAAATAACCCATAGAAGTATACTAAAACTATTTCCCACTTTAAAATTTTATTACGCCCAGCTTTTTTGAGTAACCCCGTAGAATCAAGAAGCAAATTATATTAAACATTATCCTGAATATATTATTTTTGTAACTGAAAATATACAAGTTGACAAGATTGCTTTTTTTTGGTTTGTCGTATATTGCTTCATGAAAAAATTGTTTATGAGAATTGCTTGAAGCCTGAAGCGTGCAATCGTTTTTTCATGACATTCATTTGAAATAATCGTCGTATGCTTTTTTGATGAAGAATTTTTTGTTGTGATCGATGTAAAAATGCCAATGCCAGCTATTTTACAATAATCAACAAGCAAATAACAACATAGAAGTTTCATAGCAACTGCATCTCTAAATTTAATTTAATTTCTCATAGGTTACTTTAAAAAAAGATTTTGTTTGCAAATTAATAATAGGCCCTAAACAATATAAATGCATATATCTCCGAAACTGTAACTCTGGGCGATCTGAAATTACCTTTTTTACGTAATAAATATGAGAAAAGTATTATTTTCATTAAAAACTTAAATACACGGAGGCACAAGATAGTTATGACCTAATAAATGTGCAAAAAATGCCGCAGGCAGCGCCCCCTATATTGTGCATTAAAATTTCACCAAAAAAATCAGTTCCTCATCCTAAAAAAACATAATTGACAAATTTTGTAAAAAACCGTTGGTTTCTGTCAAAGTTATTAGAGAAAAACAGAAATGAAGTTTTAACTTTAACACCCTGTATCTCAGTTAATATCAACTTTCGGATATAGGTAAGTATAATTAAAACCTAATATTTTTACGTAAGGAGTCTGTGGTTTTTCTATGTCCCATTAGTTAGCGGACACCCTGTATATATTTATCTGCAACTAGATTTATGATTTGTTCGCCTAAGAAAATTTTAGGCAAACAAAACAACAAACAATTGTCAAATAACGAAAATAATAGTTGAAGTACTGATAGAATCCTCGTGTTTTTTAGTACCAGGACCAATGATTTTCAAGCTGTGTCTTTTGCAGTTACCATATTTTATTATTTTTTTATGTCTTATAAAATGTCGATAAAATGATTTGTTTCATTGCTCCCCTCTAATGAATACGAGAAACGCTTCAAGAAACGTTTTAACAACCACACCTTATAAAAAATTTTGATAAATTATTTATAAGACTTATCCATGCTTAAATCACATAATTTTAGCCTAAAGGAAAAATGCCAACCGTTACCTCGCATATACACTTGCTCCTTGAATATCAAATTTGCTGATGTATTAGACTCGGTCGTCGCGGCGAGAGAAACATTTTTATAAATTTTCTTTTAAAGTTTACGTTACATTGATCGGAAAAATATGTCGCAAAAGTATGCGAAGGATTCACATAACACAAAAAAGAAAAAACCCAAAAATTGCAAAAAGAAATACATAAGTACAGGGAACATAAAATATTTCTTTATTTAATACACAATTAATTATTATAATAGAATTATAATAAATTTAAAAAAATTTAATATGTTGGATTTATGCATCTTTTAGACACCCTGTATATTGAAACTTAAATTAGCCGACGCCATTCTTATTTTTATTATAAGCTAAAATGTTATGAATAACAACATTTTCTCGAAAAATGCAAAATGAAAACGTTATCCTCTTGTTAACTCAATCCGTGGATATACTGTATACAATGTAAAAAAATACCTATATTCTCAGAAAACATAAAAAATCCTTTAAAAGTTTTAGATTTAGCGTTTTCCATTCGACGCCAATATATTATACTAATCGGGATTATTCCTCAAAATTAAGTGGCTCCAATTTCGCCTATAGAACATAATATACGCTAAGCTGGGTTTGTTCGGGTTTGTTCGGGTTTGTTCGGGTTTGTTTTTTTTTTTATTTTAAATTTAAACCTATTCTCCCTTGTTTAGAATTCGTAACACTTAAGAAAGAGGGAAATCTATTCATATGCAGAAATTATACGAACGCTTGGCATACGACCTAAATATTTTCCATAGAACAGAACATAGGCTTTTAAAGCAGCCTAATAATCATTTGCTTGTATCAATGGCTTTCCACATCAGCTTCGTTAGTATTCCGAGGGCACGAAGCCACCAGCGGCTGCGTCATGAAAGCCACAATCTTACACGTTGCCAAATGGTGCTAAAATAGCGTAAAAACCAGATTTTTCTGACATACAGTTTCTCTGCGGTATTAACAATTTATTGAAAAACATTCGAAATTTTTTTACATTCAACTTTCAGTCCTTAGAATATAACTTGTTAAAATAAACTATTTGCCTGTAGAAACGATCATAATTTGTGAAATATATGTTACTTCCTGCATTAGAAAGCAATTTTAAAAGTTTTTCTAGTTTATAGCTGCAGTATTCAAATTTGAATTTAAAAATATATCGCCGGTCACTTGTCCCCAATCAATAATTTCTTACTTTACCCATTTATATTTCACGTCATTTTACTAACGTTATATATAAATAATTTACACTCCTACTAGAAATTGTATCGCCGGTCACAGAGTTTACTCAGACCTAGTAGTCTTAATTAAGGGAAAAATATTACACGAAGTCATTCTCTTGAGTACAGATACTCATTTCAGTCTAAAAAGTTTAAGAAATAGTTTGTATTAGCTGTTATCCATAAATTTGTGCATTTTTGTATCGCCTGTCACAGTAACACCGGTCACGCATGAAAAAGTTACCGATGATGTGACGGTTTGTTATCCGAAGCTATATACAATATTTTTTTATTAACCATTTATAAACCATTAAGGAAAAATATATTTTCGGATACGGCCCAATTACATGAAAACCTTTACCTATTTTTACAAAGGTTCAGGATTTAAAAAAATTCTGTGGAACAATTGTTAGGCCTCCTAAATCATGTTTTAGAGCGTCCAGCAATCGAAAATGCCGGATTAGCGAGATTGTACTGTATAGAGTAGTAGAGCTGGAAACGTAGCATAGCTCCTTGCTCGGCGGTTAAATTTGTGACTGTCAAGACGATAAGCACGTATACGGCGCCATGATGTATTCAGTGATCGTCGGGCTGCGGTTTTGCCCATCAGCTTCGAATTTTGAAATTAACATATGAATTGCTCCTGATAACAAAATACGACAACGTGATAACAGTCGTTTCCGATGTTAAAAGAGCTTTAACGTTAAGAGGAATTAGAAATTTAAGCCTTTAAATTTATCGTTCCCTTCAGCAGAGTTGACTGTTGTAAGGTTGCTTGTAGAAGGGCGGTTTCTAATCTTGCAAAATTAATATGAATTTACATTTTACCGAAATAGAAAATAATATATTTTTTAATTATTTTGTTGATAATTATACAGGGTGTTATGGAAATGGCGTATTATATTTAAACCGGCAAATCCCGAGATGAAAATATTTTGAAGAAAAATAACCATAAATGGCGCTTTGAATTATTAAGCGAAATAATATACACTTTATTTGAAATCTCAAAATTTATGTTGCCGCTCATGAGTACCTTCGCAATCAATAGTTTATTGAGGCAGTCTCGAGGTTCAAAGGAGGTTAGCGCATTATAGGCGGTGTTGTCATATTGCAACACAGAACACGTGTTCAGTTTTTGACAACAAGACGTCTTTGACGCGCGCTATCACTTCTTTTTCAAACTTTTTAGAAACAAGAAAGCTACAATTTTAAGGTACGTACTCTCTTACCTTCGATCTTATTTTAAAATAATCCGTTTTATAATTAAATTCCACAAAAAAATAAAACACAAAAGTCTGCTTTTCACGAGCACCAACAGTAGATAATATCACACAAATTTGAAATCACATCACAACATTTATTATTATGAATTATTTCACAACAACAAAAAAATCGTGCAATACAACTAACAAAACGTTTAAAATTCGTATACGTCAAGCACGTGGAACCCTCGACGTCGAGGAACCAACGCCGTTCCACTACCGAATCTCGAAACATACTGAAGTATGGCCGGTATTCAAGCTACGGCAAGACACGCGGTGTGATCTGACAATACTGTTAGTATACTCTAGTGACCCACATTGTTGCTAACTAAATCCAGATGGAGCGGCGCGACAGTATGTGGGTAAAAAGGGTTTTTACCTTAGTATTTAGATATTGGATTAAAAAAAAGTATATAGACTTTCTCTAGGACACCCTAGGAGTCACCCATTTAAATATAATAAGTCATTTCCATAACGCCCTGTAGAACCAATATTTCAGCCTTGTGCAACAACTGACTGGGAAAATAAAATTATCTTTATGTTCAAAATAATTATATTTAGTGATTTATGAACATGAGCAAGTATTTTGCGCATAGATCGCTACCGTTATCTATTTTCTCTTCTCTTCTAACAAAATAAAACACATTTGACGAGCGCATGATTCAATATTTTATCTACACTATTAAACCAGTAAAAGTACTACTACCACTTTTAAAACAGTGTTTGTAGATAAAGCATATTATTAATATTATAATAATATATACAATTATTTTTTTATAATGCCCTTTACAAGAATATAATATGCTCTTTATTATTCCACATAAATTTAAAATGTGTGACGAGTATTGTACTGTATCACATAACTTTCAAAAGCATGATGAGCGTTTATTGTTTCACATAATTTTAAAATATATGATCTGCTCTTTATTGTTTTACATAATTTTTAAATGCATGATATACGTTTACTGGTTTATACATACATGTTTTCAATATGGTTTAGTTTTTCATATTTTACATTAATCAGGGTTATACACGGTGTTGAAAAAAGGTCGGTACCCCGGAATAACTCCGGTGCATCGCATTGCAGAAAAGGAAAATGTCTGGGGAAAAAGTTGTTTAGTTTTGAAGGAGGAATAGTTTGAAATTTAAACCACCTACCCATCCCCTCAACCCCGGGCGCGGGTGGGGTTATATTTTTTATTGACGTATCGTGTTCTCCGACCAATAATAAACATATTCTGTCCAAGACATTTTTTTATTCGGGCCCATCCTTCACCAATAATCACCATGAGAAAGACAATATCAAAACCGTGCGAAAATCAAGTTTTATCCCGGAAATACTATTTTTGTCTGTCTTGAACTAAAAAATTCCCGTGGAATACAAACAACTTTTCCAGACAAAAGATTTTCGGACAAAAGATGTTTATTTTTGGTCGGAGAACACGATATGCCAATTAAAAAATATGGGGTTTCATTTGAAAATCTCAACTTATCCCCACCCGCGCCCGGGGGTTGAGGGGGTTTGGGGTGGTTTAAATTGCAAACTATTCCTCCTTCAAAATCAAACAACTTTTTCCCAAGACATTTTCCTCTGCAATGCGATGCACCGGAGTTATTCCGGGGTACCGACCTTTTTTCAACACCCTATATATCTGACTGGTTTACAACTCTTAAAATTGCACTCTATAGTAAAACGGCCTCGACAGTCATAAAAAATTAATATTGCAAGCTAGTTGCTTTCATTGGAAACAAAGAAGAGTTTTGTTCCAAATCTCATAAAAATTGAAATGAACCTGACCAAAAGTATAATGAATTTTTAATAAAGTTGCTCGCTGGGTGAATAGTAACGAAGCCATGAAAAATAAATAACTCTTTCACGAAAAGGTTAGAAAATACCGTAAGGCTTCGAAAAGGGACATTTAGAAGTGGAGGTGGTACAGAAACTGATAAAGTAAATAAATTCGGCCAGAAAATATTTTCTATTGTCAAATAACGTATTGGTGCCTTGTATAAACCACCTTAAATGTTGTACATTATAAGTGGGAGCTAACTGGTGGTTATGAGGGCGTCAGCACTCGCCATCTGCATAATAAAATATTTTAATTGATACTAATGCAACCGCTAAAAAATCCACATTTTTAAAAAATCTTAAAACAAGGCTATTCACATGCTCATGCCATTTTCAAACGTGATATTTTTAACTAAAACAATGTTTCCGCCTGGAGAATCCGATCTCTTAAGCTTTACATTTGAAATCAATCTCTCTCACGAGAGCGAGAAACGTTTCCATCGAGTCGTGGTTGTCTTGCTTGGTTATTGGCCCATTTATCTGGATATCGTAGAGACAGCTCCCAGGAGACGGTTTAAAAATTATATATAGTATATCCCAAAGTCGAGGTGTGCAATAGGGCTCTCGTTGTTAGTAGAGTTATACTAAAAAGATGGTTAAATTATAATTTTTTAAAGCCGTATTCGAGTCGGAAATTTTTGTTGCGCCAGCAATGGCAATTATAATTGCAATGATTCATGCGCAGTACACCGTTCCCGATCAGCTGTCTCTCATTGCCAGAAATGGGACACGCGCCATTTTAATTGCCATTGCCGGTGCAATTGGGTAAAGATGGATTATTCTGTTAATTTTAACTGTTTATTATTTGGTCGAAGCAGGTATGAACAGCTAATGGCCATTTAAACCCACTGGTACTTAAATTAGCAGTTCACATTCTTTATTAAACTTATGGACTGCTAACTCGTAGCAACTTTTTGCACCTCCTATGTGTAAATAGCAGTAGCTGCTTTAACTGGTAATCAAAACGAACAGGTTTTCCCATCTCTAATTCTGGGGTATTTTAGGGATTTCGACAGTACCAACTGCTGTTCTGACTGTTGACAATGCTCCAGCTGATCGGCTTTTAGAAATCTTACTCTGATATACGAGTAGTTGAACCATCAAAATTTTCTAACAATAAATACTTTTAGCGTTCACTTACTTATTTTTAGTATTACGAGGCACTATGGCAAGATAGCAAGTTTTTATTCGATAACAAATGGTTTAGAAAATAAGCTGATTGAAGTAGCGGTTTTTACACTTAGGCTTTTAAAGGTAAAGCTCGACAAAATAGAGAACATTTTTCACAATGTTATTTTTCTTTGTAAATATTACTTAGGATAATAATATAAACATACAAAATCAGATACAAAGTTTTTTAAACTACCAATAAACGAAACTCAACTATCATATCTCAATATCAAGAACTATTTTGGTTATTTTTGAAACAAACGTTAAAATTGGGGTGTGCTCGCACAAGCTTTAATACAAGTACATTTTGGTTCCTCAAATATACGTTCACTACTATAAAATTATGCTCGGTTGTTGATAAATTTAATTCTTGATCAAGTTTCTTGCAAAAACGTATTTTTTTTTTAATAATGTTATTGCTAATCGTTAAATAGTTTTTGTTTCTACAAAGAAGGAATCATGCCAAGATCTGTAAAAATATTTCATTAAAATCATATCTTATCCCTCGATCGTTCTGACATCGATTTAAGCCAGTCTTCACACTCAAGAATTTATCGCCGCAATCCAAGACCAGGTAATCCCTTCAAAAATCTAATAGCAGCATATTATTTGTGCTCGGCTGCGTTCAAATTCAGCCAGCACCTGACGTCATTAAATATGAACACAGTGTGGTCTAGTACAAAATATGGGAATATCTACATCTTATAAAAGACGTATATCATAATACAGGGTGTCAATGTGAAACCTTCCCACCATTAATATCTTGCTAACATATTATAAATCGGAACGACTTGACTATTTTATTGTGAGGGAGGGGTTTTAAAGGATATTTGTAGCCTTCGTGGTTTAACCCCCAGGGGATCTTTACATCATTTTAAATATCTTTCCAATATTTAATATTATACAACGTGTCCAAGATAAGGAGGGCCAAAACAGGGATCTCGAAAACCGTAAGAGATACGAAGTCGGTTAAATGGAGGTAAAGTTGCGCATTTACGTGCCTAATAATACGCCGTTTAGAAAGTTTTAAAATTCCGAGTAGTTCCGGAGATATCCGGAAAAAAAACGAAATTCTGAAAAATCATTCCATTGTTTTCCTGGTTTTTTTTGAGATCGAATTCTAAAGTAAATTGCACTTTTACATTGCCACTTTTTCCGCTCTATCTAACAGCGTTAATTGTTTTGTAATCCGACGAGTCGTTTTGCGAAAGGCCATTAGCAACTTTATTTTTTTAAATACGGTCCTGTTTTCCTGATATTAGAATTTGAGAGCCTTTTTCTCTCCCGAATGCAACGATGACGAATGACGTTTCGAGGGTTTTTCGAACAACATCAGGAAATTTTGGGAGACGGTCCTGTATTTCTCCTAAATTTATAAATAAAATCACAGCTGATCCTGATCGCCTGTCTGATTAGTTCTTAGACTAGGGCAGAAGATTAGTTAATTATCATAAATCATAACCCTACTTTTGTTGCTTAATTTCTTCGTCTTTTGTCGTTACGTTTTGTTGTATTTAATAATTATGGAAGGGAATAACGTGTTTAATGGTAAGAATATCTTGTGGGCTTGGGAACCGGATTATACAAATTTAATAAGGTTAAATAAAATAATCAGAATATTTTTCAACACCGTGTATATGTAAGGTGGTGACTGCGAGGCAAAGGTAACGTCAATATAATAAGTCACCTGACAATCAGAATTAAAATTGCTTTATGACATAATTTAGAATAAATTGGCACTTCTTTTCTGTTGATTTAAAATTTCTTATTCGGGAAACAAATCATGCAGTTTTAGATAACACACATTAATGAAAAATGAGTATTTACGGATTCATGCAAGTATCCCGGAATTTCTCACCAAATAAAATAATAATAAACGTCTTTTTTATTCAATCATAAATATATACAAATAGGCGATATTTAGCCAACAGGGCTATTCTTACATATAACCTATATGCATATATGCATATCTAAACATAAAGATACAATACCTAAAAAAAAAACATAAAATAATCAGAAAATAAACAGAAGTTTAGTAGCCACAACACTAAAATCCTATAATAGGATACAATTAAACCATAATTTTACAAACAGTAAAGTATAATGTAAATTCTATAATAGGATACAATTAATCCATAATTTTGCAAACCAATAAGCGTATCCCAAAATACAATGTAAAAGAAAAACAAAAAAAAAATCAATTCAAAAATTAATAAACATGAGCTTATGAACTAAAAATATTCAATATTACAATGACTCAAATAATAATAAAATAAAAAATCATTACCCGCGCCATATAATTACTCCTCAAAAGACAAGAGCAAATTACTTCATCAGGAATAATGTCAAATAATGCTCTTTATTTAAGCCTACTCCTAAACGTTGTAGTGAACAGCGCTTAAGATCAGAGTCAATGCCATTATACAACTTAACCGATACATAAGAAAAGCTACGTTGAGAAATAGCAGTTCTAAATTTAGGGATTGATAGCATTCCCCGAGATCTAACAGCAACACCGTGTACATTTGACCTAAGACAGAGTTTTCGCCGCAGATATGAAGGTGTATTGGTGAGCAACAGACGGTGTGTAAAAGACAGAAAAAATGGAGTTCCCATAATTTAGCCATGGGTAGCCACTCCAAGATTTTCAAATTTTCAGATATTGAATCATACTTTCTTAGCCCAAAAACAAATCTACCACAATTCCTGTTGTATTCGGTACCTGGCAACAGCATCCAAAGAAGGTCCGTAAAGCACACTTCCATAGTAAAAAATTGGGAAAACAGTATATTCACATAACAACTTTCTAAGTCTAAATGTAAGAAACTGTCTATTAGCATATAATGTTCTAAGTGTACAATACGAGCGCCGCAACAAACCAGAAACATGCTCTGTGAAGCGTAAGTTAGAGTCAAAAATTAAGCCCAAATTTCTTGCAGCTACCGTGTATGGAATTTTTTCATTATTCACTACCGGATTAAAACCATTATCTAGTAAAGAATTACGACTTTTGGCATTTCCAAATAGCAAAAAAAGTGATTTCCCGGCATTCAGAGTCAGAGAGAGAAATCTATTACATCACACAATAAAAAGAAGTTTAAGGTTTTTACATCAACGATTTTTACAATAAAATGTAAAGATTGTGAGATATTTTGTATAAGAGCCAAGCTCATATCAACTTTTTTACAAAAAAGGCGACATAAAAGTAAAATAATATAACAGCTTTCACATCGTTTTAACGGTTCCAACGCGTGCTTCGCCAGCCAAGTTTCCATGTAGACAGAAATTTTTATTTTCAGGAAACATTTATATGTCAGTTTTCTCGAGAATTCAGCATTATATTCTTGAAATGGAATTGTATCGTGGAAGCATTAGGTCCTTTAAAATATTAAATATCTGGAACAGGATGCCGTTATGCAATAAGGAAACTAGAAAGTCTGTAAATTATGAATTATACACGATGTGCACGTATTTAATATCGGGTGATGCAGCGTTGGCTGAATATTGGCTGCCCTGAGAGAAAAACTGCAACTTCTTGAAGATGCCAACGTGGTAAACCCATGTGCAGAGTTAGAATACATTCTTGTGAGCCAATCCTATGCTATTCAGTTAAACCTGATGACAAAACTACGAAATTCTCATAGTTCAGGTAAAACAGCAAACAACAGCAAATTAAATTTTAACATTGATAAAACGAGAATTAGTGTCAATGACAACAATATCTTCATTATTCGTTATGGTCAGCGTCAATTTTTGGCATTAGCGTTATATAAATTATTTGCTGGTATTTGCTGTATTACTAATCACTATTTCATGGTTTTCCCATCACGTTGAATTGAATAGCTAAGGATTGACTCATCAAAATGTATTCAAACTCTGCTCATGGGATTACTATACATAATTCTCCATAGAATCTTCGCTTTGCATTAATAGGACACTGGTAATCTTGATTTCTGTTTAAACATATACCATTTTGTTATATTAGCGACTAAAATAATATCTTCTTCATCGGAAGAGGATGACAACGCACAGCCCATGTTTATATCTCGATATCGAGAGACAAACTGATCGACAGGCAAGGCAAAAAATTCAAATTTGTATTTTTATTTATACTTGATCTATTAAAGTTGGTAAAACATATTATTTAAAGAAAGTTGTGTTCTCATTTTAAAATCTGTTAAAATATATATAATTATAAATATAATAGTAGGTAGTTGTTAGTTCGAGGAGAAATACATATACACAATAATATCCTGTTTACCAACTTTGCCTGAAATTGTTATTGACAAAGTAAAAATGGTTAGAATTTTTATTTCCATATTTATTTAACTTAGTAAAGTTGGTAGAAAATAAGTTTTTTTACCATATTAAGTCATTTTATACAGATAGTTTTCCAGCGTATTGTCGTCCTCCACATAGGAGGCCATGGAATCCATGTCAAACGTCTCGCCAACGAATAGTTATAACCAGGAAGAAGACAAACTGCCGTGTTAAATAATCGAAGCAGACATGATACGGCGACATCCATTATGCCTGGCGCGCACGTGCTTTTCAAATGTCACTTTTGTCCAAATTTTTATTACTGTCAATATTTTAAAGTGACATTTAAGCAAAGAAAACATCAAAACCCTTTCATTTGATTTACTAAGTAGAGAAAATCAAATATTAGGATTTTGACATAGGTTTTCAGCTGTAAATATCGCTTTAAAATTGTCCTTACATACTTTTATATTATCATTGAGCTAGCAACGAAACTAGAAATAAAGAATTCAGAGATTGAAGGTTGTAATTAGTTTTATTAAAAAATAGGAAATAAATCATAATTTACATAAAATATTTTACCATCTTCAACTTCAAACAAATCAAGGTAAATACAATACTATATGTACAGCTATACTAACCAAGTAAATATATGCACCATCATTAAGATTATGGGCTTCCAATTTGTTTGTTTCGTAGCATACTCCTGGCAACATTAGTGATCGAAGTCCTCTTTAATGTTCAGTCATTATGGGATTCTCAATTAAACTATGAAAAGAAAGAATTATTATAATAATATATTACCGGACTTATCAAAATTCTGGCTACGGGTTAATATAACTAAGCTATAATTATTATGTTGTAGCTTTTGACTTCTGGATTGTAAAATTTAAGTAAAAATTCTTTAAAGATGTGTTTGTTGCTAGTTTGCGTGACAAGTTTGGGACATAATGGGGCAATTTTATAATGTAAAATAACAATAACGAATAAAAATTAGTAAAAAAATATTTCAATCATAAATTACTTACCTGCAACAAAACTAGAAGGTCCGTTTTCGTGAAAAGAATAGAAAATTAAAAAATAATTTAAAATTTAATGACGCTTCCTCCACCATTTTCAATCACATTATAAATCATATGTTACTTGATTTTATCCCCTTCCAGACGAAGGATATTCGGTTGTGAAATAATTTAAGAACGTGTGCTGCTCGCATTGTATGTCTGTCTCTGTCTGCATCAACCTTCTCCGATTCAATAAAGGGAGACAAATATGGCCTAGATTAAATCAAACAAACCCAAAGTCTGATATTGACACAGAACGATCGACACAAAAGGATAAACGTATGGAGTAACCTGCCTGGCTGTGACGTCACTTGCACGGCCTACTTATATGCTTCGATCCCCGCCATAAGCGGTCTCACCGGGCTGCTGTATCCCGTAGACCCGATTACTGATAGTAGTTAAATTTAAAAATGAAACGGTTTGAGAAGTACCCTCCGTGTAAGTTTTGTAGAGAATTGAGTGAAATTAAAATGTATCATCGGAATTTAAAGTTCCTAACGTATTTATTAGAAGAACATCCATTCGTCTAATTTGTTTAATATAATTAAATACCGTCTCCTATTAGTTTCTATCAAATACAGACTTCTTCGTGGACGGCAGCAAAGTATAATTGTTTCAAAGTACTACATTTATTTCATCAAATATATAAAATTTATAAATTTTGATGACTGTGTGCTCCCTTATTCCCCATGAAAAAAAGAAGAAGTGGCCAAAGCATTTCACGAATATTTAGACGTTGTAATCGAAAATAATTAGGTAGGTACTTGTAAACTATAATGAATAACAATAATTTGCTGTTTTTATTTGTTTTCAATTTATATAATAATGTCTAGTAAAGGTTTAGAATAATCAGAAATATAAAATAATTAAAATATCAGGTTCAGTCCAGCAAAATGTCATTCTATACACAAACGTCAAAAAAGTTCCACTGTAATTACTTCCTACTGTCTCGAGGAGGAGAAAAATTTCCCGAAATTTTCTTAGTTGCCGTGGTAACGGAACAAAAACCAAGCTCCTGATTAGCTAAAGAATATTAGTGCGAAATTTTCTACTGTATATAAGTACATACAACCAAGTTTTTTCTCTTTGTTAAGTTTGATACATGGGATTTTACAATAATATCGGTTTCCATATACTTTGTAAACTAACTAAATAATTTTAAAAGGGACCAAACAACAACACTATAACTAGTCGATGGAAGAATCCACTAAAAGATTTATATATAGATATAGTCTACGTGACCTAGTTGACCGGTTTCTAAGTGCACATAATTCATAAATTTTCATGTTGATACTTTTATGGTATGTTTAGACGACCAGAAAGATATATCAGCTATGAGAATGTATATGAATGTTATTTTGGAGCGAACATATGAAAAATGTCTCTTCATTTATTGAGTATAATTATATCTTTTTGTACCGCGTAGCAAAATACCATATTAGTACCAAATGTTGAGACTATGATGTCACACTTAATTCGTCTCTGAGTAAAAATAGTTTTTATTATACTAAGGCCTAGTACTTTCAGTTTCATATAAATTTTCACTATCTGATAAATAACAATTTGCTAGATAAATAAACAAACATTGCAATCTGGAAAATATGTTATTAGGGGTATTTTCAAGTCAAGTAATAATTTTATGACCGGGCCTAAATTATAAAATATACAATATAATGATGAATTTAATCTTTCAATACCTGTAAAGTAGAAAATATAGTATTACGACGTGAAATATTTTCGAAAATGCAAACGAAAGAGGCCTAAATCCTTAAATTAATATTGCATCCCTGTCATTTATTAGGCTCTTTTTAAGCACGCCGTTCTTATTGCGACGTTACTTGTCGCGGCGTTTTCAGCAAGCGACCTGACAACATAACTAACAAGTCAATCTTTTTCATTGACAAGAAAAGCTTTCTGTTCATATTTTAAAACGATTAACATAAAATATCACGCAATCCTCAATTTTTCTACCTTCAAATTAATAATTTAGTGCGAAATTTTCTTACCGAATCTCCCTCGTTGTTGTATTAATTTACGGAAAATTTTCTTCTACACGATTTTTTTTGAGAAAATTATAATTTTGAAAAAATCGTGTGGTCAAAAAATTTCCGATAATAATTATTCAAATACTAGAGAAGTGAAAATACATGGAAATATATCTGATTTTACGACAAAATCTATTTAATTTTGACTATGACTTTAGCGAAATTTTTGTCAAGTTAAAAACTTCCCATCCTTAATCTTGCGTCCAGTATTATAATATTAAATATCGAAAAGAACCGTCAAATTTATTGTAAAGGAGGACGCGTTTATAGAAAATTTGTCACCTTCGTGGTTTAACCCTATGGGAGAGGTGGGTATCACCAAATCTTAAATGGAAAGGGGAGGGTCAAGTAACAAATCATTTTAAAGGTCGTTTCAAAAACCATAATTTACACAATTTTTGAGTAGTAGTTTCCAAGAAATCATAGGTGTGACAGATGGGGAAATTTTCAAATTGACATCCTGTATAATATTTCACATATAACCTTATAATTTTCAATAAATCAAGGAATATAATGAAAATATTTATATGCATAATATGTAACTGACTATGGATTTCTTTCCATTTCATTTGCAGTGAACACAAACCCCAGCAGGAACATGCGAAACAATCAATCGAAATATTTTGTTAAAATTTTGCCGAATTCTAAAATTCATCCCATAAAAGAACGGGCGACGAAGTTAAAACGCGCTCTTTTAATATGGCTTAAAACATTTTAACGACTGCGTAATTATGAGAAAATTACCACGGTAGGTAAACAGAGGACAGTGTGTTGTGGGAGATGGATAAAAGGAAATTACTTTGCTTTATGATACGGCCCGAAGGTATACGTGACGAGAAATGATTATAGCACCTTAATGGACTTCAGTAAAACTAGAATTTAAAGTACAAAACAACGAATATATTCTATAAAAAGTAGAATAAATCAAATTTAATATTTGGATAGTTCAAACTGAGCGTCCACCAGGTCGGTACTAGATCAGAGCGGGATGTCCAGCTACTAGTAGAGCGACGAATCCTAGTACAGTCGAATGTCTTGAAATCAGTTCTCCAATGTATATATTCTTAGGAGAACGATCATACCTCTAGAGAAAGAGAGAAAGGAATAATCACTTCTCTCGCTATCGTTGTTCTCCTAAGTCGAGAAACGACGACGCTGCTGCGTGCCAACCCGACATATTCCGCTTTATATTATTTTCTAACGTTTTATCCGGGATCAGATTTTCGATGCATAGCGCCGTGCCAACTCATTGACCGATGATCTAGGAACGCTCAGCTTAAGACGATGCCGGAGTCAGTCGAAATATCCGATTTGATCCCTGTTCGTTTCACGCTTTGAAGGTACGAGGCGAATTGGATCTTCCCTTGCAGTTAGAAGAATGCGTCGAGCGTCCCCCGGAATCGGCACGCCGACAGAAACAACGATAATTAATCGGAAGAAAGAGACTGCACGTGATCGGGGTCTATACTTCAATTCTACGCTGAAAAACGTAGTTTTCACCTCCTATGAAAACGGTACATTTAAAAAAATTTCAACCAAAGATGTCTAAATTTTGTAAACAACTCGAGGAAAGTCCATAATTTTTTTCTATATGGAGCAGTAAAAAAATTAAATCAAAAAATCTTCCGAAACAAAAATATAGACTTTCCGCGAGTTCTAGTTCTATTACAAAGTTTGTTTTTTTTTTTACATTTTTTTTCCTAAAACAGGATTAAACGCTTTGGAAGAAAAATCGGTCAACAGTATTTTACATTTTATTGAATTATACACTGTCATTACTTGAAACAAATTATCAGGAAGAAATTTATCATATGATTTAAAAGCAAAATACAAGGATAAATATCTGCAAGAATGGCACCTAGATGACCAAACATCTGTATGTGCTAAAACCTATACTGTAGGTAACCAAAGTTCTTTATTGTACCCGATTATATTTTATGATCGACCACTTAATAACATTGTATTACTCGATAATAAAACCAAAAATACTCATGTTTACTCCTCTCCAGAGTTACATCCACCTACCGAATTTATTAGAATAGAGGCTCAAACAATTTCAGGTTATCCACCACATACAAAAAACATGCTTGCCTGAATGACTTAATTTTTTTAATACTTTTAATTTCAATGGGAATAATGTTATATATCTTAGGTGCTAAATAATTGACAAATCTAAGATTTATATTTGTGTTACTGTTTGGTATGAGAATGTGTTTATGTGTTTTGTTTCGTGTTTCGTAAGTGTGATTTATATAGTTTTTAAGGTTTTCATTTTTAAAAACAAATGAGCAAATTTCCAATATATACAAAGATCTAACATTTAATATTTCCTGTGTATATAGTTGCTTGGTCGATAATCGCTTATTTATTTTGTTTATCACTTTAGGTATGTAATTTTGTACAACGTTTAATTGTTTTACAGCCTTGTGATACAGACCACCCCACACGATTATACCATATCGTATTACTGATTCTGCAATAGCTTTATAAATTGATATTAAAAGTCTTTTGCTCAAGATATCCCTTAGTATGTAGAATTTATGTATAAGTTTTCTTAAATTTTTAGTAAGATAAACAGTATGATGGTCGATTTGCTTCCGTAAGAGAAAATGCGATGTAATTAGTCTTTTGTCAGCGTCAGCCCAAAAGTATGAAGCCAAAGTTTTATTTCCGAAAGTCCTGTTTCTGCTTTGTTTTTACGTTATTACACAGCAACAATTTTTTTGCAAGTTGCATCTCTGAACGAAATTCTGTATAAGCATCTGGAGTGAGTGTTAAATGTCAAACTTAATTCTTTATATAAATTATAAATCAATTTTTTTATACTGTGGCCTTTCTACGGCTTCGTATAAACCCGATACTACAATGAAATTAAAACAAATCTTTTCTGGTAGATTTAATGTACAAGTCGAGCATAAGAAAGGTTCACTGAATAAGTTTAGCGAATAATATGAACGTATTTGTTTGACATCATGGCTGACAGACTCACAGATGGTGCCTTTTAGCCGTAAAACCCGGCTGTGCTTCTGACAATGTAATTTGCTTCAATACACAATTTCATTTTTTCTAAAATCCATTACGCTGTAGAGGAACGGACTAATGTTTACGATTTAAGGTTGGGCTTAGCAATTTCAAGAGAATCAAGAGGTTGGCTAATATGAACATATTTATAGTTTTCCATTCAATCCCATATTACACTTTAACATGTGAAGCCCCCCCCCCCCCCCCCCGGGCGTTATTAATAGTATATTAAGATACAAGTTTCATAAGACATTACCTTAGAGCACGCGTTTAATATAGATCACAATCCGCGAAGCGGGGAGTTTTCTAAAGTACAAGTGCTCTAATTGTCTTATGAACCGTGTATTTTATAATACTTTTTCTATTTGGGTCTTTAAAGTCTGAACAACTTTAAAAAATATAGTAGATTTTTTCCATTTGAATTAATATTTTCTTTTTGGGTTGGCAATACTTTTACAATTTAATAGAATGCTACAAGTATCAAATATGCCATGATAGAAACAATTGAACACAACAATGCTTCTTCCGATCCGTCATAATTAAAATTAAATATATAATTAAAGTTGATAAAAATGAGTCAGGAAGTTGTACTCCGTCAGAAATATGAGAAATTACAGAAAATAATCTAGAAAAACTTTTAAAAGGAATATGTAAAACTTTGAGTTATGTGCTTGCAGAACAAAGTTCAAAATATTAAGCAAATAATAAATAATACTATTGAACAAAATATTGTGTCGACACAGAATCTGACAGGAATAACAATTAATGCCCAGGAAATGTCTACAGTGACTATAAATATGTATATATAAAGTAATACATATGTATAATACTATATTGAATTAAAAATAAAAATAGTACTTTATTGAATAAAACTTTAGAAATAGAACATAAACTTTTAGGTTATGTCGTTTTATAGTTGTGACTAGAAATTAGTTGACAGACACCGTCAGCATGTTATATATTTCCGAGTATTTCAGATAAATATCTAGTAAAAATGATCTATTTGTAAGGTTTAAGGTAATTTATTTAAAGTTTTCTATAAAAAATTTTGGTCGAATCCATAATGCCTAGAAAATAATTTCAACGAAATCGAAGTAAGACTAAAATTCGAACCCTACTTGCTGCCAACATAAAAAACATAAAATTTCAGTTTCATAAAATGGCAGGTTATTCAATTTTTTGCATTTCATAATGTAGCCATTATGAAACCCAACTAGAAAAAGAATATTTGCAGCCTTCATGGTTTAATCCCATAGGAAACTTCTGTATAAAACATTTATCTGTATCTCTTTTAACTAAGAAAATATAGGGTAATTTTGAAATTGTAAATTTTTATATTTTCCCCCGTATCTCTTAATCAAGCGAAAATTTTCAAATTTTGATTTTACCATTTTAAGTTTGACCCAAAAAGAGCACATGACACCAACGCTACTTTTTTGATAGCACTAACAATTACGGAGATACCCTATAAAAGTGTCGGAAATGGGACACCCTGTATATATAACCGCTTCAGCTTTAAACGATACTTAATAAAAGTTGTTGTTAATGCAGGATACTTCCGATTCTGTAATTTTGCTATGCAACGCTAAAATTCCAAATGTAAAAAAGTCGAATTAATTTAATTGTACTTACTTAATTACTTTTTTCAGAAGTTTTAAATTAGAATGTCGGTAATTACAAAGAATGTCTGAGTGCCATCGGTGGCTTGTTCCTGGCTTTGACGTTTTTAATATTCAACATTTCGTGGTTTTATTATTGAAGCCACCACAGCTTTTGTGGAAATATTATATTTGATGTCCTAATTTAACGGCTTCAAGATGATAAAAATTTACATAACGACATATTTTGTTATACATGGTACCCCCGAATAAGAATGTACTCTACAAGGATCTTGTTAATCATAGGAAACCCATAAATGATTGAATTGAATTAGACAAGAGTTGCGCATTAGCAACGTCATCTTTTCAATCCGAAGATATTTGAACAAAACTGAATATTTACGATTTAGTTCTTTTTGTTTCCTGATTCTAGTTGAAGAGATCAAAGTTTACATTCTAATTGCCACTTTTTCTCCTCTAATAGCAAATGTAATTAAATTTTCAATGCGACGTTTCGTTTTTCGCAACCTTCATCAACTTTGTTTTTGTAAATAGTAGTATCATTTTATTTTATGACCTCCACTTTATATTATGTCCACATTATATGACACTATTATTTTATTAGGCGTAAAAACTTATCTTCAATGCCAATAAGTGTCTTATTGAAAATACTTTCGTTTTTATTGTGGTATTTATACTCTACTTGGCATTAAAAACTATTTTTCTATTTAACATTATTTACAATAATAAATAATAACTGTGATATATCGTGGGATTCAGAATATAAAATGGAGTTCATAAAACATAAAATGTTACTACTACATACTTAGAATCTCTAAGTTTTCCTTGTAAAAATAAATGTCTCTCCTATAATAAGTATCATCAAACGCGACATTGGCGGATATATTTTTAATTTGCTTTTATTCCCTGTACACCCTGATAATTTTTTGACAGCAGATCCATCATTTTACTCATCCTTCAACTTCCGAATAGGTTGTTTGTCTAGATCACATCTTTGAGTAATAGAAGGTTTACTATGAGTGTACCACAATAATTATATCGAGCTAATGAAACTTTTGATATCGCTTAAACTACAATATTATTAATTATAAAATTAACAATATTTAATTAATCGTAAAATAAATTATGGGTTTCAAATGGATAAGTATTGTATCTCGATGTGCCTCCCCATATCCTTATTACATCGCCTAAATTTTATGAAAATATCTTACACCGTTTTGGAAATATCGCACTGATTTTAAACTAGTATTGGGAAAAACCGTTGATTTTAATAATCGAGTATTTGATACTCGAGCGATTTTAATAATCGAGTGAATCGCTCGAGCTATTAATCACTTGAAATTTCTATGACTAAGAAGAATGTGTTGATAAAACACCAGGGGTTGTTTCTGTAAGTTTGAGAAGTTTCGTCTAGAGTTTTTATCAAGGAAGAACAGTTGATTCTGATTTTAAAAAAAATTACAATCGCCCCTGGCTAGCCAGTCCTAGTCAAAACAAAACCCACGTCGCGATGAATTCACTAAGGGATTTGGCATACTTTTTGTATGCACCTTCTCGTTTATGTGCCTTTAAGAAAGACGTAGGTCGTGTCAGCGTTCTGAGCGCCAATCGGCAGATTTCGGGTGGCGCGCGGCTTAGCGAAGATCGGGTATCAAGTGAAAGGCAATGATTTTCGATTTTTCGCTTGAATTTATGACTAGAGTAGTATTTCCTATCGAGCGAAAAACTGTGCGAATATACGAGCAGTTTTTTACCTCGAGCGATCACACTGCCAAGCAGCACATTTCGGTCGGTTAAGCGAAGCTCGGGCATCGAGTGAAAGGTAATAAGTAACAAGCGACGATTTTCGCTTGAATTTACACCTCGAGCAGTTTTTTTAATAATTGATCACAACACTACTTTAAAGACGAACAAATCCTGTATAGTATCTGAATGAAATTATAAATAATTTTTTTATAGTTATGTTCAAAATATACCGTTGACCTTCACTACTATAAATCAACTATCATTAAACCCCATTGTGTATGTCCCAACATCTTCAAATCGCAATAAATGGGTGCAGGGTCGGATTGAAATATACGTATCAACATTGATTATTTCGAATTAAAGAGATATTTTAAACCAAATAGAAATAAATATCAATTATAATAATAGTAATAACATTTTGAGACATTATAAGTATAATAAAAATAAAAATTAATGAAATACTGAAATACATATTTATTCGTTACTATAAAAATGAAGTTTTTATATACAGTCGTTAATATAATAATAAAAAATCTGCACTCCGGCTTTACCCGAAAAGATTTAAATTTCATGATATTTCAGGTCACAATGCTAATTAGGATTTTATGACAGTTAAAAGATCAACGATATATTTTAAACTATAAGCTATGTTTACTTATGGTACGCATAAATCCAGATTAAGCGACTTCTAGGTCGGTGAGGAGGTTCTGATGCAATAGGATTTACTATCCCTATAACACAAAAACATTTTAATTTAAGAGCTTACAAAACAATCGATTTTCCCTAAACATAAGTAGGGCTAAAAGCAGGCCATCATCACCACTTAATGAAGCTTTTTGCCGGTTTAGACCTGTATATAGACCATCAAGGAAAACTGGACTCTGAAAGCTGCTGCTATAAAACACACTGCAATATGAAGGGGACCTGGAAAAACCAGTGACTATTTATTTTGGCAAGATGGTCAATTTCTCACGGGAATGACAGAACGATAACATGCGGGGAAATAAAATCATCTGGCTACAGGGAGCTTAGCTAATTTAGTTTCTAGTTTAAGTTAAATGTATAATCTCATTTCTATCAGGCGTTAACAGGTGTTGTACTCAATTGCCGAAAATGGCCACTGCCCGAAATTTATACCCACAACGCGATGTGGAATTTTCAACATCGCGTTTTGGGTAAATTAGAAAAATCCATAACGCGAAATCTCGATTTTAATCGAAGGCACACGGCGGTTTCCGTGTTATGGATAATAATAAATACCCATAAAGCGAAAAATACATAAGGTGAAAAAATCAATCAAAAAATTAGTAAAATAAAAATACTGATACGTTTTAAAGATCTATTTATGAATTAAACATTTTCTACAATAAGTAGTAGAGACTCTACGAGCTAATGACCCTAGTAGTCGATGCTCTTTCTGGGTGGGTTTTTAGTGAGGTAAAAATCCCACAGTGTTTGGCACCTACTAACCTGCATACCAAGCGCCTTTTGAAGGTTTTCCCATCCAGCACCCCAAAAAAAAAAAGTAATATTTATTATTTATTCTTGCATGTTAGCGATCCATGACATTTTTAGTTACACTTTCTGTTCCGTTGTTTACATGAACATTTATTATCACCACAAAATCGTTTACAGTTGCATCTGAGAGAACCTTGACCGGAACCTTTGGATGACATATTTGCCGCAGTTCGCAAGGGTATTTTTTTGATATTATTATCAATTGATTGCGACATGAACTGCTAATCTGCTTGAAAAAGTTCATTCCTTGAAAATAATCTGTCCAGTGGCCCATTCTCAGTACTCAGTTTATACAAGCCATCATGATTAATTTCTGAAACAATAGCTAATACATTTCTTGGAGTTAGTCAACATCTGGCACTCGAATCAAAACATTCGCTCCTAGTTCTAAAGGAGCTGTTGGGGAAACGCTACCCTTTTCCCTCATAAATTCCTTATAAAAATATTCAAATTTGCATAAACTTATATTCCAGAAAATATAAACACGTTTCGACTACTCTGGACAAGATACAAAAACATACGACGATTCTAATAGACAAAACTTATTTCCCAGCGCATTCCGTCCTGCTCAAATAGTCAAAACTACCTTCCGACGTTACTTTCAGCCCATATCACATGTTAAAACTACCATAAGAAAAATCAATACTTCAAACCTTGAAATATTCACTACGTAAATACCCATCTTTGGAGCAACCACAATAAGAATGTCATATCATTGAATTAAATTCTGTAATAAACAAACTACCGCAGGTTTAGTACTCAGGTGCTTTCTAACTATCAACTTGAATAAAGAACATAATTACCTAATTGTACCATGCATACGACATACTAATTACATAAATCACCCGACAATTATAACATTTCCCTTGCGGTTTGGCTATACAAACTCGTCATCCCCCAATGGTACAGGCGCGAAGCGCCCATCGCATAACGACAGATTATCTGGGCCGTGATTGGCCAGAGAGACGTCCGCCGTACCGCTCCCCGTCGACCGAGTGTTTTTCACCACGCTAGAAAGACATTGTTGTCTTGCCTGTGACAGGGTACGGTTAGAATAAACACAAATTAGTGAATTTCGCAAATAATTACGCCCCACAAGTTTAAAAAGTCAGCAATCATTGCCGACACGCTGTATAGGCTCTTATTTTACTACGAAAACACGGCAGATAAATAAACCGGGTTTTCAAACCACGATTAGTGAATCGGATTACATCGAACTTGCTACCTATCCAAACTGAACTTTTTACGTTTCTACTTCGAACTTTCTACCTTTCTAATTGAACTTTCGACCATTCTACATCGCGGCAATCCGACGGAACCGGGAACTTTGAACTACCTAATACAGCAAAGTGCATATTACCATGAACTACACATTAAACTAATTCAAGCGAATATCATTACTTGTGAACCGAAGCGTTAACAGTCAAAACAGGCAGGTTTACCAGCAAATATAAACCTTTTTTGTACCGTACCTATACATCTAACCGTTGAAAATAGATAAGTTATTTGTGATATATTTCTGTGTTTGTTCTTACGCCTAATTAACAGAACCAGTGAACTACCTATGCTACACAGTACTACAAATCCCGATTGGGCTTCAGGATATAACACCGTAGCCTAACATTTGGCCCTACAGAGCCGGACAGGCAAAGAACAACCAAAAGCAGATTAAAAATAACCTAGACAACGGAAAAATACACAGTCCAAAGGAGACAGGAAATAAAAATAGAAGAAAAATACCAGTGTCCAAGGTGAAAAACTGTCAGTGCCAACAAGGTCATGACCCAGTGATAAGAGACTTTCGTGTACCCTCTAGCTAACGGGGTAATACAGCCGCCTGGTGATCTTCAAGCAGAACAGCAATAGTTTATTTTTCAGGGAAGTGTTCATAAAATATTATTTTAATTTTCAGGAATTTGTTGTTATATTTCATTGTATTATTTTATAACTGTGTGACAATTTATTACCAGGTATTTTCAGCATTTTTTAAGCAAAACTAGTACTAATCTCAAGCTCATTTTTTTTGTGTGAAGTCATTATTCAGTAAAAATGGAAGAGTTAGACGTAGATGCTCTAGTGCAAATGCGTGGCACGGCCAAAGGCGCAATCACGCGGGTAAAAAGTTGGTTTTTACCAACATAAAAACAATGCAGATAAAATAGTACAGGTCCCCGACAGGGAGGAATCTCTAAAGAATGCGTTTAAAAATTACTCAAACATTCAAGATCAAATCGAAATATTAAACATAGATGACCCAGACAGAAATGAGGTTGAGGAGAAGTATTACTCATTGTTGGCAGAGTTTAGAACCATTACAAATCGTAGTGTACAGTCAAGCGCCAGTAAGGCAAATATTTCTACGCCACAGGCGCATGCGCACGTCAAATTACCAGATATAAAAATCACGCCGTTCAATGGTACGATCGCGGATTGGAGGTCATTCTCTGAAGTTTTCAACGCTTTAATCACGCAAAACTCAAATCTTGGCAACGTCCAAAAACTAATATATTTAAAATCAGCATTGCAGGGCGAGGCTTTTAAACTGGTAGATTCGTTAGAACTAATAGGAGATAACTTCGCATTAGCATGTGACATATTGAAAAACCGTTATGAAAATATTACATGTGTTTTAAATAGTTACTTAAATCAGCTGCTAGACACACCTGTTTTGACTAGATCAACTTCGGCAACCCTGCGCGATTTTGTGGCTACAAGCAAAAAGACCATCGAGTCATTTAAAAAATTAAAATTAACCGAAAAAGAACTTTTTGAATACATGTTAGTGTATATTTTGGAAAATAAACTTGATTTCAATACAAAACGAGATTTCGAGACACAGAGAGACTTAGACAGATTACCAATGTTGCCAGATTTATTTAAATTCCTTGAAAAAAGATGCATTGCTTTTGAAAATTTATCCAGCAGTGACAGGAGTCACAAAGTCAATAATAATAGAAGTCCTGTACTAACAGGCACTGATCAAAATATTCACACTGTAAATCATAATAATAATAATAACAATAATTATTCGACAAATCAAAATATGAACGATGCACACATTCGGTCGCAGTCACCTGTTCAGAATTTTAATAATAATACCAGACGAGTGTCTGAAGATTCAGCGTGTCAAACAAATCAACATTTTCAGAATAGAAATTCATATAGTTCAAATCGCGAGTCTCGGGAATTCACGACTAATCCAAATGAAGTTACATCGCTTTCCACGACTAGTACGCAGTCAAGCGCGCTATTAGCAACGGCGCAAGTAAACGTGATGACTCACTCCGGAGAAATTGTTACCGTTAAAGCCCTATTAGATAATGGCAGTCAGAGTTCTTTCATTACTCAACGACTTGTAGATAAACTACAAAGCAAAGTGTACGAACATAATTTAAATATTACTAGCATTTCAAACAGTGAAATTTCATCAAATAAAATGGCAGATATTTATATTCAATCTAAAAATCAAAATAAAGGCTATTCAGTATCATGCGTAATTTTGGATAATATTACGGCGCAGTTGCCACACCTCCCTATTGACATAAATAAATTAAATATTCCACAAAATTTGAAGTTACAGTTAGCAGATCCTACTTTTAACTTACCGTCGGGCATCGACATTCTGCTAAGCACAAACGTGTACTACGCGATCTTAAGACAAGGGTATTATTCTTTAGGCAAAAACAGACCCACCCTCGTAAAGACTACCCTCGGTTGGCTGATAGCAGGGAATATACCTAAAGCTTTTATTTTTAATGACAATTCTGGTAAATCACAGGACGTGGTTTCATTTGTTATACAGACAAGTCAAATTGGTGACTCAGCCAAATTTCCGGATACAGGAGAACTACCCTCAAATCCACTTTTAAAGGCAGAAACCAAATTAAAGAAATTAATTTCAAATAATAAGCAAGTAAATAAGAATAAGTTCTTTCAAGTAACCAAGCAAGTCAAAATATTTCATAAGCAAGTTCAGCAAAACAAGTTTTCACCTGTTCTACAAATACTAAAAAACAATAAACATGCACAGGACGTTCCGCTGGTCTTACAAACCAGAGAAATAGATAAGTGTGTACAAGAATATCAGCCTAGTTGCAAATATAAAAAGTCAAGTTTTTGCCGACGTCTGTTCAGTGGCGTACGGAGTAAACAGTTTTATCCGAAATTAAATAAAATAAATTCAAAGTCATAAATGGTTTTATAAATACTTTTATTAAGCGAAAACTTTTAAGAACAACTTTTTTAATAAAGATTTTATTTTTTCGTGGTCTTGCGTTTTTTGCATAAATTTGGTTTCAAATACTTTTTTAATGACAAGTATCATCTGCTATCATCCAGAAACCAGAGGAGTACGGTTTTAAGTTCAACATTTTTTAAAATTTGTATATTACATTTAAAGTGACTTTATAAATATTTTTGCAAATATCTTCCGCGTGTTCAAATACAATGAATACTATTGGGTTTATATTACACTTTACTCTACATTTACTTGGCCTGGTAGAGTGCCATTAAACTCTACTGGGAGCTACGGCCTGTCTCCCTGGGAAACCTAAACAAGTCAATGATCTTTATTCTTTTTGTTTGGCCCTTTGCTTCAAGGAAAGCATCGTATCGAGTTGTTTTAAGCTTAACCGCTTAACAATTCTTTTATCTTACCTCTTTTTCTGCACTAGATACGCTCCTAGTGGCTAAACTTATCAGCGTGTTTTCACGGCAGATTTTTCGTCTGCACTTTCGTTGTATGTTACAGTTTACCTGTCCGCAACACCGGCTAGACTCTCTAGCACGCTCTCAGAGCCTTTTTGTTTTTACCTTTCTCACTGGGGCATTACAGTGTCTTTACAACCAAAAATGCCAGTGTCCCTAAACAAGGCACCCTTCTTTCCTTAACTGTCTACCTAAGTAGTCAGGATACATGTTGCCTTAGTGCACAAAATAAAAATAAAAAATTATCTTTACTACCATTTATGCAAGCAGGATTGGCAGCAAGCAACAACTGTTTGTAATAAATAAAAATAAAAAATTATCTTTACTACCATTTATGCAAGCAGGATTGGCAGCAAGCAACAACTGTTTGTAATAAATACAAAATAAAAAATTATCTTTACTACCATTTATGCAAGCAGGATTGGCAGCAAGCAACAACTGTTTGTAATAAATACAAAATAAAAAATTATCTTTACTACCATTTATGCAAGCAGGATTGGCAGCAAGCAACAACTGTTTGTAATAAATACAAAATAAAAAATTATTTGTACTACCATTTATGCAAGCAGGTTTGGCAGCAAGCAACAACTGTTTGTAATAAATACAAAATAAAAAATAATTTCTACTACTATTTATGCAAGCAGGTTTGGCAGCAAGCAACAACTGTTTGTAATAAATAAAAGAGGCATTCGCAATGAACCTCTCCTACCCATTTGTGTTTAGGCAAGCAGGATTGGCAGCAAGCAACAACTGTTTGTACTAAATACAAATATACCATAAGGGACATCAGTACCCTTAAGAGGCAATCTCAATGAACCTCGTCCTACAACTTAAAAATATACTTACTAAAAATTAAATAAACACTTACTACAAATTAAAAAATAAACTCTCTACCTAAATAAATTAAAGCATTTACTCTATATCACTACTCTCAGTGCCTGTGAGAGCATAGGTCAGCCTTACAACCTGTCAGGTGCTACTCACCAGCATTGAGATCTACCCTACTAACCTTCTTCTACTATTACGCTCGAACCGAGTTTCGTGCCTAGCAACTACTTTTTACTTGTTCGGTGAAACCTGGATAGACTTACAACCTATCTGGTGCTTTCATTCACCTTTATAGTATTATCTATGATTATTATTTTTTGTTAACGCCAAATACGGCATTATTATTATTCGTATTATTCTTATCCTCTTCAGTTGTATTATCTAAATAATACTGGTCCTTCGAGCATAACTTATTTTTAAATTATTTCTCATTACTTTGTCTGCCTCACAGGCCATTCATAAAGTAATAACTTGTTTATTTTCTCACTCCAACTTTACTTCAAAACTTAAGGTAGGGTTGCGGTATCGGTTGAGGCACTAGCACTAGCACTAGTTCCCTCAAAGGGGGGAGAATGTTGGGGAAACGCTACCCTTTTCCCTCATAAATTCCTTATAAAAATATTCAAATTTGCATAAACTTATATTCCAGAAAATATAAACACGTTTCGACTACTCTGGACAAGATACAAAAACATACGACGATTCTAATAGACAAAACTTATTTCCCAGCGCATTCCGTCCTGCTCAAATAGTCAAAACTACCTTCCGACGTTACTTTCAGCCCATATCACATGTTAAAACTACCATAAGAAAAATCAATACTTCAAACCTTGAAATATTCACTACGTAAATACCCATCTTTGGAGCAACCACAATAAGAATGTCATATCATTGAATTAAATTCTGTAATAAACAAACTACCGCAGGTTTAGTACTCAGGTGCTTTCTAACTATCAACTTGAATAAAGAACATAATTACCTAATTGTACCATGCATACGACATACTAATTACATAAATCACCCGACAATTATAACATTTCCCTTGCGGTTTGGCTATACAAACTCGTCATCCCCCAATGGTACAGGCGCGAAGCGCCCATCGCATAACGACAGATTATCTGGGCCGTGATTGGCCAGAGAGACGTCCGCCGTACCGCTCCCCGTCGACCGAGTGTTTTTCACCACGCTAGAAAGACATTGTTGTCTTGCCTGTGACAGGGTACGGTTAGAATAAACACAAATTAGTGAATTTCGCAAATAATTACGCCCCACAAGTTTAAAAAGTCAGCAATCATTGCCGACACGCTGTATAGGCTCTTATTTTACTACGAAAACACGGCAGATAAATAAACCGGGTTTTCAAACCACGATTAGTGAATCGGATTACATCGAACTTTCTACCTATCCAAACTGAACTTTTTACGTTTCTACTTCGAACTTTCTACCTTTCTAATTGAACTTTCGACCATTCTACATCGCGGCAATCCGACGGAACCGGGAACTTTGAACTACCTAATACAGCAAAGTGCATATTACCATGAACTACACATTAAACTAATTCAAGCGAATATCATTACTTGTGAACCGAAGCGTTAACAGTCAAAACAGGCAGGTTTACCAGCAAATATAAACCTTTTTTGTACCGTACCTATACATCTAACCGTTGAAAATAGATAAGTTATTTGTGATATATTTCTGTGTTTGTTCTTACGCCTAATTAACAGAACCAGTGAACTACCTATGCTACACAGTACTACAAATCCCGATTGGGCTTCAGGATATAACACCGTAGCCTAACAGGAGCATATCTTCTATTTGACTCACATAGCATTTTCGTTCCTTGCATTTTTATCATTTTATGTGATTCCTCTTTTTGCTTCAAAATTCTTTTATACCTTTGTGTTATCTGCTAATTAAAGCCATTTTTAATGAAATTTCACTTAAAAATTGGTACCAGAATAAACTAAACAAAACAATTAAGTAAGGTTATGTATTGTGGCGTTGTCAGCATTTATTATTATCCATAACATGAAAACCGTCGTGTGTCTTCGATTATAATCATGATCCCACATCGCATTGTGGGTATAAATTTCGGGCAGTGACCGTTTTCGCCGATTGAGAACAACATAGGTTTACATTCATTTTTTTCTTAGATTCTTAGAGAAATAATATAGAAATTAGTTGAATAATTTTGAGCCAGGCCTGTTCTGTGGATTTTGAAAGGCGTCATCTAACGACAACTATCTAAATTTTAATTTTTAAAGCGTTTCCTTATAAAAATGCACAGAAAACAGCCTAATTCTAAAAATCAAGGCTGTGACTCAAAAAAAAATTAATTGATCACAGACTCTTGGCAATTTTCTTAATTAAAAATAGTGACCTTTAAGAACGGTTTAACGGTTAACGTTTGTCTAGACCATGATGTAATGAAAAGTAATTATTCTGTTACTATTTATCTTTATCATTAACTTTAATAGCACGTTTACTAACTTGACGCTTCTCTCACTAACTTGACATTTTAATTACAATCTTCTTTTTGAGATGAAGTAGCTTATTGCTTGTAAATCATTTATAACGGCTCTGTGGTTAAATCGGCTGTCACTGTGAAATCTAGGACGAAACCACACGTATTCGCACTAGGTGGATTTTAGTGGTATAACTATGGCGTTACTGTCCGGCATCATGCAAAGAGCAGGAAGAGTGACAATTATATCATCCACATTCACCTGGATGAGATCAGAGATTTCGTGAGGGGACGGGTACGCACTTCCCAATCAGGAGGTTATACTGCAATGCGAGATACCTTGGGGACTAAATATGACCAAGGATCGTGGTTCAGAGGCCACGTTAAGCAGTAGGTCCCATCGGGAATGGCCCTGAGAGGCGAACGAAGAGGGCTAAAATTGTGAAAGAGGGTCGTTTATCTTTGATTTAAATTTAATATTACTTAGATATATTTCCACAGGGCTGTTTGTCTTATGTTCCCTCATCGATTACAAGCTTGTGACGGGCTCGTATCAATTATTTTCCTTTGAGAATTCGAACATGTGATGTTAATGAATTGATGCTGGATAAATTTTCACGTCGCATAGTGGTGGGTGATTTCTACCCGTGTGCAGCTTGAAACCTGGTTTTAAGGCCCTGGGAATCCAATTTTGAAACTTACGTCACGCTTATCGTACTTTAAGATTTGTTATAACATAGTATATGGCGGCGCGTTGAGATGGGAAATATATGCACCCAAGCACACTCTTCGGCTACCAAATTGCATCGAAAGGAGAGCCATTCGTCTGATCAGAGATCAAGAGCTGACCTTGTGTATTGTATAAGAATTAGTTTATCTGGAAGACGTCGTCTTTGTGGTACGACCCTCCTGAGGTCGTGTTTTCCAACGAATATACCCAGCAATGATTCGAAAACAACATTATTGGCATACACACTACTCCCAGAGTGCACTAAAGGATTTTATTTACAACCATGCATGTAATAATGATATTTCATCTATCTTTGAAAGGTGGAAAGTTGACGTTTTTTTACTTTTATCACCCGGGTGGAAAGTAAATTTTGTTTTGTAATAAAAAAAAAATAGATATCTTAAATTAATATACGAACACACCACACATACAACTCATTACACAAATTTAACGACAATGATTTTTTTTTAAAATAAACCTAATGACATTTGTAAAAAATAATATCTTATTTGCATAAAAAGCTTTCCATCCTGTATATTTTTCCGAAAAGTTGTGTATTCCTTAAGTGGTGCAATCCATTTCTTATCACAAATGATCGTGCTTGGTACGTTTTGCTATTTGATATTTCAATCGCGACCTTTTCTTCTAAAAAGTGAACGTCTGTTATTTTCATTTTGTATAATTCATCTGATCGGCAGGCGTCTGAGACACCAATAACCAATGCGACCTACAAATGTATAAGTTAATATAGAATGGTCAACCCTTTTGGCCTAAAATACCTTTTGAACAAGAAATTTCATAGGTGCTTGTTCCAAAAAAGTTTCAATATTCTCAATAGACAGTTAAACAGTAAACAGTAAAAATGCTGATAGCTTTGCGTGTTTAGATACGTCTAGTTTTTCAATAATTGATAGAGTGGTCTTCAACATTGAATATTGTAACCAAATCGTTGATATCTTCTTTGTCTTGGCATTTTCACTGAAATAAGCTAGTAGCGCCGACTCAGAACCAGGTTTTTGAACTTTGTTTCCCATACACCATTCTTTGAAACAGTTATATGCCTTATGACATCTCGGGCGGCTTTTAGTTGGCAGAAGATCTTCTTCTACTATGTTTGCTGCTTCTCGAATTTCTGGTGAAGTAGCAGCAAATTCAAATTCCTCATCTGATCTGCATTTTTCTGTTGTTAAAATAATATATTGTTTAGTGACATGGAAACCGTATTCAAAAAATGATATTTGCCATCTTGATGTTTAGTATTATCTACGTTATTTTAGCACCTGCGGTTATTTGAAATTTCTGTCGAATTTTTCAATGGAAAAGTCAAAATGACATTTATCTTTTATTAAAAATTTTAATACAGAATAATAAGAAGTGGATGTTAGATGTGGTTGTAAATAAAATAGTATACAAACCTCGATGAAAAGTTTCATTACTGTCTCGAGATTTAGTTAACTACCGACTCTCTCAACAGGAGTGAAACACTTTCCACCTCGGTACATAATATACTATTCCTGTAGTTCTAGTGTTCGATCCTTAAAAAGGAAGTATCAAACACACTCAATTCACACTACCTTGCCTTTGTGATGCCATAGAGCTCAACTTTTCGATCAGTCAAGCCATAACCAACTACAGAAACAATATCTGCTACAACGCCAACAATCCCTTCTGAGGCGAACTAAATTTTTCACTCTTATTGTTCACCAAATTGGTAATTTTTAAGCTGATGTATCTCGGTGCTAAAAACTACATAAATCATGACTTTTATTCGACTATTTATCACATTCCGGCTCCTTCGTATAAACCTTTCAACTAGCTGCCAACCGTTAAGGCCTTTCTGTGGTTTCCTCTATAAATTCATTTTCTTTTAAAAGTTCAATAAATCGTGATAGGTCAATTTATAATTGTCACCCAAATTTTGCCGCGCAACTTCATTCCGAGAGTTTTGCTCCTGTGTCTCTTCACAGAGTTCCAAAATAAATAATAAGCAGTTGATAATTGATTTGTTTTTAAACAAAATAAGTCTGACTGTTAAGCTAGCGTAAATGTAAATTAACGTTAGTGTAGATAGTTCTCCCTGACAATAAAACAATAGGCTTATAAAACGTAATTTCATCTACGAAAGCATCAATATTCTCATTCAATTGGTTAACGTCTGCAATATGACGTTTCCAGACAACTTTTGATAATTTTTCATTAGAACGAACTGGACTTTGACTGTCTTTGAAGTTACGCGTTGTCGTAAAGACGAAGGACCTTTTTCTGTCGCAAACAGGACGTTTTTGGCCAAGATACGTTATTTTGTTAGCATATCACGATAGATCACTGCTATAATTATAGTACCATTTGGCATGTATGCAATAAGAAGAACTTCTTGTAGCCCTCAAAAGACGATGACCATGAGATTTCCAAACAGTGGCAGCTCTCTGGGGTTGAATTAATGAATTAATGAACCTTATTTTTATAAATATATAATTACACACAAAACACATTTTTTAATTAACTCTAATATAGTTTTTTTTATAAGCAACATACACAAGCACTATAGGAAAAATCCTTTAGGGCACTCTGGGAGTGGTGCGTGTGCGCACAAAGCGATTCACGTTGGTTTTGAATCGTTGGAGGTTATATTCGTTGGGAAAAACGACCTCGGGAAGGTCGTTCCCCAAGGATGAAGTCCTCCTGATGAAAGAATTCTTAAATAGAGTCAAATCCCCAACCTGTCTTCGATGTTCTAGGCTGTCGAGGTTCTTCGTCAGCTCGCGGTCTCCAATCAGACGAATGGCCCTCCTTTCGATGGAATCCAGTAGCCGAAGAGTATGTTTGGGTGCAAAGCTCCAGACATGAGAGCAGTACTCTAGTGATGGTCGAATCTGGGCTTTGTATAGTGTCAAAAGTTGTTGACGTGTGTACAACTTTCTGGTTCGGAAGAGTACACCAAGTTTCTGAGAAGCTATCTTGGCGATTGCCACAACGTGGTTATGCCAGGACATATTTCCTCCCATATTGACGCCCAGCAAATTAATAGATAAAGTCAGTGGGATTGCGTGTCCGTCCAGTCCAGTCCGTAGTATAATAGTTCCATATAAATTTTGTGAACGGTCCCTAATAACATTCAATTGTTCAATATCTTGAAACAGCACACCGCGTCCTTAAATGTTTAATAAATGTATAGCACCTGGTCTCCCTCGCGCTCCAGTATCTTGCCTCCAGACAAATTCGATGTTTTTGGAATACATTGACAAATAACTATTATGTTTTAACAACTATTGTTGTGACATTATGGTAAAATTGTCACGCTTTTGAAATTATAACGAGAAAATCGTCAAAATTTTGTTCCAGTATTCGGTAGGGATTCTTTCTGAGATCTCTGGTATTAATAATAATTTTTCGAATAAACCCAAACAAAATCCATGAAAACTTTTTATTCAAGATTTCTACCTGTGTAGGAACATTGGAAAATAAGTTGGAAATTAAAATGTAGGCTACCCCTGCTGGGGCTAATTTACGGATGTTGCGATCCGTTTTAAGTTAAATTTATTAGGGAGGGTCAGATAAATTGTGATCTGCTTTGTATAAATTACACAGAAAAACCTCTGAACCCAGTAAATGAGCTAATAGTTTATTTCAATGAATTTATATTGCTAATTAAGAAACGCTTGTTCGGCTATATCAAGGGCCAAGCCACCCAGTTACCAGTGCTATGTCAAAATTGGCAATTATGAAATCAAAGTGATGTCTCCATGATTGTTTATCTATGTTAACTTTTTTCTTAGAGCTCATTTGGAACGTTATTAAATAAGTATCCTCCGTATCGATCATTTTATAATCTATTAACGTCAAGGAACTTGCTCCAGCTCTAGTGTAATGCCCAGAGAGTACATGCATATAGAATGTATATGACTTTACAGTAGTATCAAAGACCTGGAGTTGCTTTTATCAGTTAATGAAACCGGATATAACAGGTAACGTTTTTATTTGGAAACGAAATACAATTACAGTACTTAGATAGAATTTAAATATTGATACTATGTCATTATTTGTCATTATTGACTTTTATATTTTTTGTTCGTTTGTAAACGAAAATACTTTGCTATATAGCATTGAATCCTCAAAATTAATTCTTATGAGAACTATAAGTTAGAAATTTATTTCCGAACAAGCAAGCTGACTTAATTTTCAACAATCTCTTGAAATTACTTGTGTAAATTGACGGCCCTCACCGTCACCTACTGCGATCGTGATCGTTTCATGAACGCAAATTTCTGCCGATAATGATAACTTGTCAAAAACTCTCGAAGAAAAAAAAATAATTAATTGGAAACCATAAGACCGTAATATAAAGCGTTTCTTAATTAAAAAGTCCCCACAAATGACTTCGTTCATTAAGACTGGAGCCCAGAGGGTTAAATCTTTCCGTGAAAACAACTCGGTCTTTTATATACACTATGGGTGAATTTTTAAAGTAATTATATGATCTATCATCAGTGTATCTTTATGGTAAATATTATCTAGGTCTAGAAACGCATTGTCCGCCAAAATCCAAACAAACCCGAACAAATCCACTCTATCGCACAACATACTGTAATACGTTCTGTCTCCCGTCGACTGAATTTTAAATTTTAGTGTTATTTATGCTGTCGAAGGGAGCTGTACTGTGTTGGAAACAGGTGCCATAAAAATAATGCACTGAAAGTTTGTTTGTATTTTTAGTTTGTTTATCAACAACCTCCTAAACCTCGCAAGATATGGCATTACAGATCGGCCAAGTGGGAAGACCTGAAAGACCATTTTCGGACTTTTCCTTGGATGAGCGTATGCTTCTCTTCTGATGATCCATCCGTCTGTGCTGAGGTCTCCGACGTCATTCTAACGAGCATGGAAGCATTTATCCCCTCCTCCCAAAAACGCCGTGCTGTAAAATCAAAAAATCTGGCTTACCGACAGTGGCGTAAAAACCCTACCACTGAGAATCGTACCATCTTTATTACCGCTCGAAACCAATGTAAGCTAACAATAGATCAAAGCAAAGAAGCCCATAACGTGAGGATCAAAAACAAACTTCTTGACTGTCCAAACGGATCAAGGTCCTTTTGGTCAGTCGCTAAGGCCGTCAGCCAAAATTTTACCAAATCAACTATTCCACCTCTAATACGTCCCGATGGTACAATAGCATCCACAGCCGGAGACAAAGCAAACTTACTTGCTGAACTATTTTCTTCGCATTCCACTGTAGATTTCCAGGGAAGAACACCACCCGACATTCCTGCAGTTGAATCCGAAATGACCGAAATCGTGTTCCGTCAGCGTCCCGTCAAACGAATCCTGAAAGGACTCGACGTCAAAAAAGCTACTGGTCCAGACGAAATTCCTATTATAGTTCTCAAGACATGCGCCGATGAACTAACACCAGTATTTTGTAGACTTTTCAACTTATCCTACGAAAAAGGAATATTTCCATCTTGCTGGAAGACGGCGCGAGTCCAGCCTATTCCAAAGAAAGGTAAGAGAACCCTGCCTAACAACTATCGACCAGTCGCATTGCTTTCAGTTATATCAAAAGTAATGGAGAAAGCTATTAACCAACATCTTCTAAAGTACCTGGAATGCTTCAGCATCATCAGCGATCATCAATATGGTTTTCGGAAGTCCAGATCAACTGGAGATCTTCTAGCCTATGTCACCCATATTTGGAACAACGCAATCGAACATCATGGGGAGTCTCGGGTTGTTGCGCTGGATATTTCTAAAGCTTTTGATCGTGTTTGGCATGAGGGGCTTCTAAGTAAACTGCGATCCTATGGTATGCCCAGTCGATTCTGTGCATGGTTATCTAGCTTTCTTAAGGACCGCTCTCTGCAAGTGGGGATTGACGGATTTCTCTCAGACACCTTCACCATCAATGCCGGTGTTCCTCAAGGGTCCATATTGTCTCCCACTCTCTTCTTACTCTACATTAACGACCTTCTAGTGAAAACTAAAAATCCGAGATTTAGTTTTGCTGACGATAGCACACTTTTCTCATCTTTCTCTTTGAATGCGCAAACATCGGCTGCCGACGAACATCTTCGCAGACAGCATGAAGTATCACGCCTTAACAGACCTGGAAGAAATTTTGGCTTGGGGTGACAGTAACCAAGTCGAATTTAACGCTAAAAAAACCCAGGCAGCAGTTTTCTCTAAAAAGGTTAACATTACAGAACCGGAAATAGTCATGGCCGGACACGCAATCCCACTGGCTTCATCTATTAATTTGCTGGGTGTCAATCTGGGAGGAAATATGTCTTGCCATAACCACGTTGTGGCAATCGCCAAGATAGCTTCTCAGAAGCTTGGCGTACTCTTCCGAACCAGAAAGTTGTATACACCTCAACAACTTTTGACACTATACAAAGCCCAGATTCGACCATCACTAGGGTACTGCTCTCATGTCTGGAGCTCTGCACCCAAACATACTCTTCGGCTACTGGATTCCATCGAAAGGAGGGCTATTCGTCTGATCGGAGACCACGAGCTGACGAGGAGCCTCGACAGCCTAGAACATCGAAGACAGGTTGGGGATTTGACTCTCTTTTACAGATATTTTCATGGAAGGTGCTCGGCTGACCTTGCCCTCTTAATTCCGCCCAGAGCGACGAATAGCAGAAATACACGACGAACCACTGCCGCCCATCCGCATGTGGTTAAGCTTAGTACTCCTCGAACTTCATTATTTAAAAATTCTTTCATCTGGAGGACTTCATCCTTGTGGAACGACCTTCCCGAGGTCGTTTTTCCCAACGAATATAACCTCCAACGATTCAAATCCAACGTCGCTTTCTGCGCACACGCACCACTCCCAGAGTGCCCTAAAGGATTTTTCCTATAGTGCTTGTGTTTGATCATAAAAAAAAAAAAAAAAAAAAAAAAAAAAAAATACGTATAAAACCGTAATGTCTAGCAAGGGGGAAGTGTATAACGTATATATTTATGATTACTCTATATAGTATGTATTTATCGCATACGTTTGTTCCATTACTTTTTCACAACCTCTTCCAAGTTACTTTTCCCTCGCCAACTCGTCTAAAAGACATCTCAACTTTATAATACATATTTTCAAAATGAAGTCTCTTCAATATGCAAATCACTTACATCGCCCGACTTGTTTTTCCCGAAAGTTTTCCGTAAGGATTAAGTTATGAGACAGGTGCAGCGCAACGAATATAACAAGTATGGCTTTAGAATCGAGTCCGGGGATATTGAGAAAACTGCTTTTATTTGTATTCTTTAATAAATGTACTTTCCAGACAAAATGTGTTTAGGTGGAGGGTGTTCCTTTTGATATCTTTATACAGGATATTTTCAACTGACGGGAAAAATGGCGGGTAAAATTGACAACATCACTGACAAGGGGGTTCGTTTACCAATTTTCAGTAGCTTTAATTATTTATTTATTTATTTAGGTACACTACAGAATCAAAAATCCTAAACAGTACATATCATAAAACGATATACACATTCCAATAAAAATAAGAAGGAAGAAGAACACTGTCAATGTCTCTTTAATACCGCAAGAATAATTCTAAAAATATCACAATCAGCGAAATGTCTATTCTAGTTATTCAACATCCTCTCCACAAAAGTTCTGATACCATAGTTTGTTCTGTGTTAGTTTGTTCTGCGTCTACGCTCAAAAAACAATTGGTTATGCCTGGCTATCCTCACTGGGACACGAAATGTAATTGAACGTAGCAGCCACTCGCAGTCCATAAGCCCATTGACCAGTCTGTTTAAAATAATCAAAAGTGCTTTTCTTCTCCGATATTATAGTGATTGCAAACCACACAGGAGCAGCCTCGTGTCATAAGGAACGCCATGATGTTGAAAACGGAGCTTAAACAACAGATACTTAGCAAACTTATTCTGTACCCTTTCCAGTTTGCCAATGTGGACTTGATAAATGGGGCTCCATATTACTGAATTGAACTACAGAACACTACGCACCAAACCGTTGTCAAGGCATTGATGTCAAAAATATGCTTTTTGTGTCTCTTGATGAAACCAAACAGCCTAAAACTCTTCCGGACAATGTTATCCACATGTATAACAAAAGATAAATGGCTTTGAAATATTACCCCGAGGTCGTTAAAATGTGATACAACTTCCAAATTGACACCATTGATACCATAAACCTCACTCTGCGGACTTGAAGAATCGTAAAACCTTGCATTTATGTACATTAGATGGTTCCTTTTGCACCAGTCGATAAAATTGTCGAGGTCCCTCTGCATATGGTTGCTTCCCGGTGAGACAATGGAATAGATCTTTAGGTCATCCGCATAAATAAGGCAGTGAGATGACTTGAAACATTTCAGAACATCATTTATGAAGATGATGAACAAAATAGGACCAATGTGCGAGCCCTGCGGAACACCCGACGTTACAAACACCTCCTCAGAAATTATTATGACATAACTGGATTTTCCTCGGCTGCAACATATCCCTTATATGAATATAAAAATTTGATTTATATAACTTGGTGTATAGGAAAATACATAAAATGTCACGCGGCGGGAAATATTTATCTAAATAAATCGTAAACCATTAATCTATGCTGCAATCAAAGATTAATAAATGAACTCTTAACGACTTACACGGACGTCACGAGACTGGGACTCTGATTGATTATTTCTGATTAATGATCGTGATCTGTGAACCGGAAGTTAGCAGATGACTTTTCCTCTCATGCTGTACGTCGCTTATGTATAAAAAGGTATTGAGTTTCAAGAGAAGCGAAAGAAAATATTATCGTTTTTTATCGAAACCGCATGTAATTTATTTTACTCACACGCGAAAGTTCTCGGCGCCGACGATGTAGAATTTCTTCGACTACGTTAAGCGTTACCATGTCATTTATGAAAAATAATTATTATATCTTGGGCGTGACTAATAAATCATGGGCATAATTTTCATTATTCACTGTCTTATTAATTATATAAATTTAACTAAAAATTAGACGGCTCTGGTAGCTCAGTGGTTAAAGCGGCAGTCACCGTCACTGTACGGCATCATGTAAAAAATAAGGAAGAATGCAAAATGTACCATCCCCCAATGTTCCCTACTCCACTCACGTTGGCAACTAGGGCGGATGAGATCGGATATTTCGTGGGGGATGGTTCGAACTCTCCAATCGGTAGGTCTTACCGCAATGTTATTGCAAATTTTTCTTCATAAAATATCCTAATGAACCACACTCAGAAATATAGCACGACATTAAGAAACATCCTCTATATAACGTAGGCTCAATCATTAAATAGGTACAGCTATGTAATATTTTTGGTCATGTATAATTAAACAATAAGCTGCATAAACTTAAGCTACAGAAATTACATCAACATACAATATAGCTATAAAATAATGAGTTAAATTTTAATTAAGTGCTCTCGTCAAATCAAATATCAAAATGTTATTACTCAGCGCTCGGATTGAACCAGTAAGTATATTTTAATAGGCAAAATTATATTACTAAACTAATTAAAAGCCAAATGATTTGTGACAATTAAATATGCATTTGCTGTATCCACAAATGGGAACCCATTAATTAATTTACTTTACGATTTTTTAACCTGGCGGATTGTGAAAGGCTTCAAGTGTCTATTGACATGATATATATCTGGTGTGTTCAAAATAAACTACCATTAAATATAAGTAAATGTAACGTAATGACCTTTGCGTTAAAGCGACATACCCTTGTGTACGATTACAAAATTAACAACGTAACACTGAACAGAGCTGAGACATTTCGGCGATTTGTGTGTGTTATTATATATATATTATATATTAGACAGTAAACTATCTTTTGTTCCTCACATAAATGAGCTTATTGCAGCTTGTTGTAGGTAGGTAAGAAATTCTCGTGATTTTTTAAATTGTCATACACTAAAAATACTTTTTTATGCATTTGTAAGATCAAAATTGGAGTACGCCTCGGTTGTATGGTCTCCATATTATCAGGTGCACCTAAAACTCATCGAAAAGGTCCAACGACGTTTAGTAAAGTACTTGAGTTTTAAAATTGATGGTCAGTATCCTGAGATAGGCATTCCAGATGATGTTCTATTGCGCAGGCATTCGTTTTGCTCCTTAGAGCATCGACGTACCATTGCTCAACTTAAATATTTGCATAACATCTTGTATAATAGAGTGGAATGTAGTGATATATTGGGATACCTGCAATTTCTCGTTCCTAGAACACGTCATTCCCAGACTTTCATATACCAACAGCGCGTACCAGTATCTGTAAATATTCCCCCATTTATCGATTGTTCAATACTTACAATCTGCACCAACATAAATTTGACATTTTCAGCTGTAGCTTATCCAGTATAAGATTAAATTAGTGTTTTCTTTAGGCATCTAGTTACTCTCCTGAATATGTATACATATATTAATATAATACCTTTAATATTTCTTTCTATCAAATTTTTTGTTGTTGTTGTTGTTGTATTATTGTGATTACTTATCTAATATAGTATAGCTGTGATACCCATTTGTTAAATAAATAAATAGCCAGCGATTTTACTAATACCACAGCTATAAAACAATTATATGGCTCATTAATAAGAACCCATCTGGAATACTCCTCCTGTGTCTGGAATCCTTGCTATTAATGTACATATCTTGAATATTGAAGGGGTTCAACATAAATTTTTGAATTGCAAAGCCTATAAACTCAATACACCGCAACTAGATTATTATCAGCTTGAAGCAAGTATCCAGATCAAAACCCTCAGGCTACGTCGGGATCTTAGGGATCTTATAATGTTGCATAGCCTATTACATAACAAATATAACTGTCCTTTGTTACTTGACAGAATAGGATTGCACGTGCCATCTAGGGAAACGCGTCAGAGGAATACCTTTTCTGTACCACCTCATAGAACTAACAATGGCCAAAATAGCTTTATATCACGATCATGCAGGCTAGCTAATGAGCTATATAGGTAGATCAGATTTAATGAGGCAACTACTGACTATAGATTGACTTCTCTATTATAGTATTTATCACTGAATTAACATTATAAACTTTCAATTCATTATAATTTTAAATTTTTTATTTTACACTTATAAATTTGATTGTTTACTGGCGTAATTTTTATAAAGTTGGGCTTTGCCCGATAATAAATAGATAAATAAATGTATGGATAATTCACAAGTTGCAACAAACAAAAAAAGTACAAATAAAGTCGACAACATTTCGAAAATGCTGAGGGATTACGTTAGTAGAACAAGATTAAGCGTTCAACACCACCTCTCTTCACACACTCAACTCACTAATACTGTCGTATTTACGTCATCTTTCACTTTTATTAAGAGCCTAAATAACGTGTAGTTTATATTACTATCGTTAAAAATATGTTGGAGTTGTTTTATTAAATTTGCAAATTCTTTCATAGCGCCTATTAACACAATTTTATTACGAACACAAATTTATACTAAAATATGTAAAATACAAGCGGACAAATATGCAAAAGGCCACTGGAAATGTTCACTGCTGTATATAAATTACACTTTGTTCTTAAAAGAAACTCTTAATTTGCCTAAAACATCGCCCGGCATGCAAATTTTAGATCACTGGCAAAAGGGATGTAGTAAAAGCATAGCATATTTAAAAAATTTCATACTGTATAATAAAATCTATGCTTACATTATCAATTTCACTGCTAAAAGTGAAATAGAAGCTCGTAAAAGGTCGCATCGAGCATCAGACTATTCTTGCATTGAGCAACGAATTTATTTTCATTTGTTTCAAGTTATACCGTAAGTAAAAATTGTATCTAGCGTGCTTGTAAATAATTCTAATTGTGACTTGTATAATAAGTCATAAATAAAATAATGAATGATAAAACAAACAAAAATTACAATGAAATAAATAATGAATTACAATAACTACTGAAGGCTGTTCCTGAAAGGTTTCCTTGGTGTTGGTATGATCACGATGTTCCTATTAGTTGGCCTTCAAGATCTCCAGACCTCACACCACTAGGGATTTGTTTATGGGGCTCGTTCAAAAATGACGTTTATAAACTAAAAGTCGACACTCGGGATGCACTAATTGTGTTGTTGTTTCTATAAACATCAGAATGCTTTCTCATGAGCACGATGGAGCTAGTGCACATTTCGCTCATCAGGCCACGAAACATTTGTGCGATATCAGGACTATGTTTTGGTCGCCATGGTTCTATTTGTTGGCCCGCTAAATCTCCAGATCTCACACAACTAGCCACACACTGGTTCATGGATCTGATTCAAAAATAACGTTTACAAAGTGAAAGTCAACACTCGGGATGCACTTATTCGATGTATGGGAAATATTGCAATGATATTAAAGAAAGACATGAAGCAATCAGGAGAGTAACAGGCGTCCTGGGTAGATGAAGCAAAAATTGTTTAAACGTCAAAGGCGATATTTTTTGATTACGATTATAAAAATGTTAATGCATGAAATTTTGTTGATTTGCATTGAAGATCAACAAAAATCGGAAACAGTTTTTTAACATCATTTTCAATTGTACAATACGTTTACAATTGACGTTAATTGAGTAGGCTCATCTAAAGGAATAGACCTTTAAGAACGTGTTAATTTTATACTTAACGCGTTTAGACCTTTAAGAACGTGTTAATTTTATACTTAACGCGTTAAGTATAAAATTAACACGTTCTTAAAGGTATATTCCTTTAGATGAGCCTAATCAATTAACGTCAATTGACGCGTTAAGTGGTAGATGACCACGTCCTTAAAGATATATTCCTTTAGATGAGAGTTAAAAATAACTTTAATACACTGTCAAACTTGTGTTAAGGTAGAGTTATGTCATTTTGTACCCTAAGGTGAATTTGAAATATCGGCTCTTAGACATCGCTAAGGTAGCCTTAACATTATGGTAAACCTTAAAATACTATGTTTTAAAATAATTTCAGGGTCAATTGCCTGGAGTTTGCTCCATTCCTGATGTTTTTTAAAACGCACTAAGGTTTACAACAATTGATCCTAGAAGAAGAATAGAAAAATAAATCGCACCGAATAAATCTCATTCGTACAAGATGATATCCCAATAAATGTAAATGAAATTTCCATAACCGGTGACCTATATAAGCAATAACTCTTATCCTCTCTGTTTAAGGTAGTAAACTGGAAGCGCCAAATATGCCGTCTCAAATGCCATAAAGGCATTTTGGTCGAAGGAAGCGATGATTTATAGTGACCATTTCGTCTACGCCAACTCAATTTGTCATCTAATCCGACTGGTTCATTACATTCCGAGGGTCAAACAAATAGTCAATGAATAAATTTTCCACCCTTGTCCTGATTTTGGTCAAACGGATTAGTATTTATCAGTGACAGTCAGGTGGTATTAAGGTTTATTGGACTAGTAGTCAATTTCTTAGAGGATTTGCGAGGACAGTAGATGTATTATCTAAGAAATACACTTTGATCCATAAATACTGTAGTACTGAGTACTTTTTTTGGCTCAAAAATAGGGGCGGGTGATGGGAACACGTTTGTATTGTACCCTTTTTCACTTATTCTTATTTTTTACTTTCTTTGACTCCACAAATTGATTGTACTAGTGAAAATAATATAACGATGCAGTATTTCTAATACGTAGAATTAGTGCAGCCGGAGCTCCATCGTGCGGCTACTACTGTTGAATTCTGCATTCATGTGATGCGATTCCCCACTGGAACCAATTAAATATGGACCATACCATACCACACGTTTACCGAATTTTTTTCTAATTATGTTATAACTTAAAAACTAATTGATAATTAATCGGTTAAGAAGATATGAGTGTTTTTAAATTATTTTCACATACAGTATGTTCCAGGATAAGCGATCACTAGGTAAAGTGCCTCTTTTTCACAAAATATCGATAAATTAATCATTAAGAAAAGTTGCTCGGAATTCAAAACCATGCAGGTGTAACGAATCTAATAGGGATCAGCCTTACATTGCTTGTTTTCTTAATTTCTTGATCTTTTGTCATATTAGCCCACATATATATAAACAGTATATTGCCAATACGAACGTTCCAAAATACAAAAAGTGTCCCCGCTATGGGAGATTGCGCGGGCCTATTGAGTTTGCGCAGTAGCAGCAAAAATTTTATCGATCGCGTCATAGCCGGCCCGACATTGTTTGTTTGTTGTTATTCCTCGCCATCTTTGGTTCTGGATGCTTTTTCAAATTACAGAATGAGAAGTAGTTCATCCACACTGTTGTCGGTATATTAGTGCTTATAAACTTTCATTACCTAACAACAATTTTTGTAAAGGGGTTTTTGATTTGTGGTGATTCGATTCGCTGTTTGGTAGGTTAGTGGGTTGTTTTGTTTAAGATGAAAGGACACAAGTGCATGGTGTTTGTTTACAAAAGTCGTGGATCAATACCAGGTATAAAGTATTCCCGGTATGTACATATATATGGAAATATTTTGCGTATCACATTATCCGATCTTCGGAACCGAATTTCACTGAAAAGCTTGTAAAAAAGAAGAGATTGTCACTCGTATACAATATAATATATATGTGGTTACTACCTAACCTTAAAAATAATGTATTTTTAATTTGATGCATTAGTAGCTGATAATAATTCCCAAAATAGTCAATATAGTCAGTCATTCATTCTTAATTTTTGGTTTAGAAAAAGTGAGGTTAAGAAACATACAACGTCGAATGAAAGTTAAAATAAAGCTCATCGTGTCGATTGTTACAAATATTCGGACGGAATTTGGCACCAAAAGTTTACACCAATCAGGGCACCGTCGGATCATCATATAGTTAGAAATCGTATGCATGGAACGCTGTCTTAAATCGAACTAATCGAAATTTTGATTGCAATATCGGGGACAATAGCGGGGACATAATTGCAGATGGTATTAGCAATATACTGTTTATATATACATATGTATATTAACCCAGGAAATGAAAATTGGTTTCACAAATGTTATTTCCGAAATAATCTTTACTAATAAATCTATTCACTACCATGAATAAATTTTTTTTTCTGTTTAGAAGTTTAAAGAAAATGCAAAAAAACCTATGTCTAATGGTTATTAAATTCGATGTACTTGCAATATTTTGAATTTTGAGCAAATTTTCCTAATGAAATTTTTCGATTTTTGTCCAAGAAAAGGCACTTTACCTAGACAGAAAATAAAAATAAACCCGGCCAAGGCCTGCTAGATTTCATAAAAATCGAAATATGTTAAATTTCATTTTCTAATCAAGCCGGCCTAGATGAGTTCGCTTATCCTGGGACACACTATATACAATTGGCTCCTGAAGTCTGGTCCGTTATTCCTGACTCGCCGTATATATTTAGTAATAAATTGATAATTAATCATATATTTTATGATAGGCAAAGGCTAACCCTTTAGAATAAGTTCAATAATCCTGGTTTTAATATGCATAACAAGAAAATATCAAGCTTTAAGATAGGATATCATTAAAAATGTGGCATATTATCCTCCATCTAATTTTATTCAAACCATCATCATGACCCGCGTAACTTTAAATCCAATCCTCGTTAAAAGTTATAACTTTTCAAAGCACACCGCCGGTTCAGAGGATATAATATTTTAAAGTCTGGATTAAGATGATCTTTCTAACGATTTTTTGATACACTGTTTGTTAAAGCTTCCCGACTTTACTATATGAGAAGAAAAACTTAGTTAAATTTACTATAAAAATAGCAAAACTAACCATAGTTTATGGCTCTATATGTGACTAGAACTGGAATTACTTTTATTAAGAACTATCATTAAATTATAGTAAAATTTTAATATAAATTTTTAGTAAAAATTATAAAAATATTTAGTAAACCTTTTATATAGTTCTTAATTTCTTTTGTAAAATTTAATACTATCTCGTATTGAAATCCCAGGAATCCGTTGAATCTAATTTATTCCTTTTATTCTTGTAAAAATATTTTTACAACACTTTATTTAAACTTGATAATTTTTACAATAAAAAATATTTAAATAATAACCTATGAAATGTATCATACATTTTAAAATATTTAGCTTCTGGGGTTATAAATAAATTATTTTCACTATACATATTATGCTCTAAAATTCACAATATATTTTAGAAATTACTTGAATTTACTGAAATTATAGAAATTCTAACTATACTTTTTTAAAAATTATGTGTTCTACAATATTATTTCGGTGCTGATTAATAATAAAAATAATTAATACAATATTTTATGGGAAGTTATACAATAAAATATTTACTATACTAATTTTACTACAGTGTTTTTCCATGCACATACATTGGTTGTAAAATTTACAATATATTTTAGTATTTACTTGATCTTACTAAATTTATTAGAAATCCTAACTACAGTTATGTTTACAATATTATTTTTTTTTATAAATCTTTTGCAAATTGAAGATATTATCCTATAGAGCTGCGAAAGTCAAAATGATTAGGTAAAAAGAAAGAATAAAAGTAAATCCCGCTTTATTAATTCACATTCACGGACGTGTAAAACCTCTTGCTCGGGTAAAAGCCTCGCAAGTAATTGGGTGGAAAATTGTTCGCCTCTTATTTCATAATCCACCAGAATTCAGCGCTCATATAGCCGTGTTATATATTTCTTATTTTCTAGAACAATGCTTGCGGTGTAGAGTGAAATTGGGGGACAGATAAATCAACATAAAAATTGAAATAGTTTCATTCGGATAATTTTCGTATTCACGACTGATGGAACTACAATTTTCAATTATCAAGTCTTAGTAACATCTTATGGTACCAAGTGATTCCAACTGATAGTTAGATCACGATAACATCTAGTTCCTTCCTGGAGCTCCAGAAAAACCCCGTGATACCCATAATAAAACTTATGGTATCTTAAATGATTTGTGATATGTGTCGATTAAGAAGTTCTTCTTAACCACTAGAAACAGCAGCGGAATCTCCGCAATAAGTGTGCGAGAGAACTGGTACAAACTGTGTTAAAAATATATTTTATTACATACATAACATGAATTTTACTATACAAAAAGTAAACAAACTTAGTTATAATTAGTTAAAAGAAGAGGAAATGGCCAACCGACGCGATCATTTAAAATTCTCCTTGAATATGTAAATTTTACTTTGAGGGCTTTGCATTCAGTTTTACAACCTTCATTTACACATCGCCGTTATAAAACATTATAATTTTCGTAGCTTAAATTTAACTGGCATTTTTGAAATTTTGACGTCTTCCATTGTTCCCAAAACAAATAAGGGGGATGCGTGAGTAAAGAGGTGTCATTTTACAGTAACGAGGGTTATAAAGAAGGTTTTTAGACCTGTTTATCTGGTTTTAAGTTCTCTTGCATATTAAACATTAACACTGGAGTTGTATAGGGATTTATATGATGAAGTAATAGGCCAGTATCTGGTATGACAATAGATTGTGTTTAAATTGTTAAATAAATAGCGTTCCACACATAGGAATCCAAAAATGTAATAATCTACAGGGTGTAACAAATTCTTCCTTCACCATTGGGATTTCGGGAACAGTAATCTCTTACCGTACGAAGGATAAATTGGGGAAAAGTTTCCCAAAATTAGATGCCGCAAAAAATCAAAAATACATACAGCAGGAGCTTCCAAAATACTTGGAAGAATCTAAAATTTTGTATTTCGGTTCTTATACAGGGTGTTATGGAAATGACTTATATTTACATGGTGGCTGTCGAGGGTTATGGGGATGTATACGAATTTTAAACGTTTTGTTAGTTGTAGCAGTACCCGATTTTTCTTCTGTTGTGAAATAATTCATAATAATAAATGTTGTCATGTGATTTCAAATTTGAGTAATATTATTTACTGTTGAGCTGTTGAAAAATATACGTTTTGTGTATTATTTTTTTATGGAATTTAATTATAAAACGGATTTTTTAAAAATAAGATCGAGGTTAAGAGAGTATGTACCTTAAAAATTGTAGTTTTTTTTCTAAAAAGTTTGAAAAAGAAGGGATAACGCGTGTAAAAGACGTCTTGTTGTCAAAAACTGAACACATGTTCTGTGTTGCATTATGACAGGACCGCCTATAATGCGCTAACCTCTTTTGAACCTCGAGACTGCCTCAATAAACTATTGATTGCGAAGGTCCTCAGGAGCGACCACGTAAATTTTAAGATTTCATATAAAGTGTATATTTCGCTTAATAATTCAAAGCGCCATTTATGGTTATTTCTCTTCAATTTATTTTCATCTCAGGATTTGCCGGTTTAAATATAATAAGCCAGTTCCATAACACCCTGTAGTTTCTGATTTTTTAATTTGATTAATACCTAAGGAAGCAAAATTAAACGAATCTTAATTTTACATCGTTCCAAGAAAATAATAAAACTCATAACCTAACCTCAATTAGAGATGGATAGTTATCGTTAATTTGAAATAAATAATAATGAAAGTTTTACATGGAAAAGAAGCCTAAAAGCATCCTTGCAATTTAAAAAGAAGTCAAATATACATATGTAATTTTTTTCATGTGAAATATTGCTCTAATGTCCTTTACCTCACCCAGTAACCCAGTTCACCCTAAGGGTCCCCAAAAGCTTGTTTTTTAAAATAAATATATTCAAATATAGTTGTTTGAAAAGTATATTTCAACACGTATGTGCTATAGGACATTTTTTTTTCTGATTTTCGTAGTCGTAGGTGGTCATAGGAAAAAGAATTTATCACACTTCACGTGTCTGCTTAAACATAAATCTCTATTTTCTTTCACCAGCTCATCAGTCCCTCCGTTGATAATGCGGGGCTAATTTTGTTACTTTTAAAAGTTATAAATTAAAATTTGATTTTCATCGCGTACGAAAGCTCTTAGCTTATAATGTTTTGACAAGGAATATAAATGTAAATTAGCGAGCGTGAAGCTTGTGACAAATAATAGCATCGTTTCAATCCATTATGTAGATCTCGGCAAGCTGAAAATGTTTGTGTTTAAAATAAATAGGAGCAGACAAGTAAGCAGTAGACGTTGTTTGGAAGTGTCATGATACTTTCCAGCTCAGCGGGATAAATTAAATTTTCTTCAATGATGATTTACATCTACATCGTAAGGTAGTAACGGGATTTCTGTTTAGAAGTATTTTAATAAATAGTACACTGAAAAAACAGATTAAACCGCACGGATTATACAGTGCGGTTCTTTAATGCAGGGAACTACTTTGTGAAGCAAGAATGAGAGTTCTAACTGTCAAAATGGCGGATGGGTGACATCTTGGTAAAGGAAAAGTAAGAAGAATCTTGCGCATTGCATCATTAGCAAAGTACTTTACGAGTCCAGAATATTATTTCTCTATTCGCACTCAAAACAAAATGGCGGCGTTTTAAAAATTATATAGTTATTAGTTGTTGTTATCGTTTATTTCATTTACCATCTTAGAAAAGTAAATATAACTCGGTATAGCTTGGCACAGCTGGGTGATACTCAGTGAAACTAAAATAGCAAAGGAAAAAAATAGTAAATATATTTTTTTTAAAAGCTGTCATTTTGTTTTTGGAATCCTAAAGTACTCAATAGGACCTTCAAAATTATGTATCACAAGACCCCTCTTCCTATTTAATTTTCTTTAACAACATGGTGCCCTTCCGTCATTTTGAATTTGATCACCATGCAAGAAAGTGTTACTCTCTGGACATTAAAGAATCGCACTGTATAGGTTTTCACAATGCTTGTAACTTATCGGTTTGGTCGTCAATTCTAGGCAAAGGATGGCTGTCTTTGACCACCAAGGAATTAAATTTTCTATAATCTATGCAAAGTCTTTGTTCCTTATTTTTCTTTTTAACAAGAAATACTGGAGAGGAATAAGTTTCTCAAATTTGAAAATCGTCTAATTTCTTTACTCCGTACCTACGCATAAATAAATTATTACCTCGGTAGTAGACTTCATTTCTTTAAACTCATGAAAAATGCTGCCCTCCTCCCTTGGCGCTACTGAAAAAATCTTACCTCCAATATCTTTTCTGGCTACGCCACTCGGTTAAAGTGAAATTTATTTATGGGAGGATAAACTTTTTTTAAAAGCATATACAGTGGCCATTTACTGCGGCAAAGGTTATTTAGCTAATGAATTGGCAATATATTTAGTCATAGCCTTTTGGAATTATTGTAGAACACCTGAGTCTTCAATTTTAAACTCCATGTATACAGGGTATGATACAATTGGCTTATTATACTTAAATAGGTGAGTCATTGGGTATCCTAGAGAAAGCCTACACACTTTTCTTCGAATCGAAATCGAATGTGTACATGCTTAAGTAAAATCTCCTTACATTACCATACGTGCTGCCACATACAACGCCATAGAAATCTGTTTTCAGTTAACAGTTAATAGTGTAAGTAGGTGAGTAGACTACCAGTGATGCCAGATTACAATGCGTGCTTCGGCCTTGTTTGTTGGAAATCGTAGCCTTGCGCGTTTGAAATTAAGACGCTCTTTTAGTATGTTTTCATACGACTAGACGTCGCGCCGGCTGGCTGGCTCTTGAATTCACACGTGTATACAAACTTTAAGTTTACATAATTTGCGTTTCAATTTGTATACCATATGTAATTTTCATGATTAGTTTTTCAGTTTCATTAGAGTTTAATTTAACTCGAGTAACTTGGACAATGTTGAATAAATTCTATCCTATTTATACACCATTCGATCACGACATTTTCTGGATAGAGATCACGAACTTTCTCCCTCCGAACTTCCAATTCTCATTATCCGTCTAGCACTGTCAACTGAATAAGCAGAATTTGTTTTCTTTTTATTAAACTTCGTTGCTGTTTCGAATAAATCGTTCCGTACAAAATTGGAAAGTTGGTAATTTTTATTTACTCTCCGAATCGTGCAATATTCTTTCCTTATTTTTGCAGTTATTTTATGTTAGTAGCACATTTTATGGTCACGAGAAAGAACGGAAACAATATTGGCGAGGATATTTTGTTCCTCTGTCCTCAGAATATCCCGAAAACCACCGACTAATTTGGTGTATCTACGATTGTTGAATGATTATTAAATTCCAGAAGAATACTATTGGTACCCACGGGGTGGATTAAGCCTGTTCTGCATAATAATATCAAATGAAATGAGCTACATTCTTTTAAAAATATTTATCATTTATAAAAGCACAAGCACAATACCTTTTAATTGCGGTTTTCTATTTGGGTTTCATAATGGCTACATTATGAAATACCAAAAAATTGAATTTTTTTTTTTATGTTGGCAGCATGTAGGGTTCGAATTTTAGGCTTACTTTGATTTCGTTGAAATTAGTTTTTTTGGCATTATGGTTTCGACAAAAAAATTTTATAGAAAACTTTAAAATACTAACCTTTAACCTTGCAAATAGATAATTTTTACTAGATATTTATATGAAATACCTATACCCGGAAATATATAACATGGTGACGGTGTCCGTCAACTAATTTCTAGTCACAACTATAATACAACATAACCTAAAAATAATAGAAATAGTTTATGCTCTATTTTTAAAGATTTATTCAATAAAGTACTATTTTTATTTTTAATTCAATATAGTATTACTTTATATATACATATTTATAGTTACTGTAGACATTTCCTGGGCATTAATGGTTATTCCTGTCAGATTCTGTGTCTACACAATAGTATTATTTATTAATTTGTTCAATAATTTGAACTTTGTTCTGCTCGAACCATAACTCAAAGTTTTGCATATTCTTTTTAAAAGTTTTTCTAGATTATTTTCTGCAATTTCTCGTATTTCTGACGTAGTACAACGTTCTTCCTGACTCATTTTTATTAACTTTAATAATATATTTATTTTTAATTATGACGGATGGGAAGAAGCTTTGTTGTGTTCAATTGTTTCTATCATGGCATATTTGATACTTGTAACATTTTATTAAATTGTAAAAGTATTGCCAACCAAAAAAGAAAATATTAATTCAAATGGAAAAAATCTACTATATTTTTTAAAGTTTTTCAGACTTTAAAGACCCAAATAGAAAAATATTAATAAAATACACGGTTCATAAGACAATTAGAGCACTTGTACTTTAGAAAACTCCCCGCTTTACGGGTCGTTTTTTAAATTAAACGCGTGCTCTAAGATAATGTCTTATGAAACTTGTATCTTATCGGAAGGGTCGATGTTACCCTTAAAATCCTAAATGGGAAATAGTGTCAAATGGCACATCATTTTAAGAGGTCGTTTAAATATATTTCCAATAATAGAGTAATTTATTATTTTTGGAGTGGGTTACAACCTGAACACTTTTTTAGAGCAGTCGCCGGCCGTGACTGATTTAAAAATCACCATGTCTAAATCGCCGCGTTCTAAAAATAGAAGTAATTTTTTAAGGCTGTAACTTTACCCCTAGTAAAGAATTGTAAAGGATGTCACCTGGAATAACTCCCCACGGACCCCTAATCAGTCTACTAAAAAAGGAGTCAACGCAACAACGTTTTTTAATAATAACCTTAAAACTATAAATCGCAGTTACGTCCATTTTTGGAATGCGATTTCTTGAAAACTACCTAAGTATGAAAGAAATTATATTTTTTTCAGCTTTAAAGTGATGTCTTACTTGACCCCACTTCCCATTTAAGATTTGAAGCGTAACATATTCCCCTCCTAGGGGGTTAAAGTGCTCCCCTTAAATTGACGTGTCCTTTCAATTTACTGTAAGCGAGATATTCATAGTAGGGATTTTTCAAAATGACACCCTGTATTGGTTTAAAAGAGCAGCTTCTTTTGAACGCTTAATTTTCAGTATTTGTCGAACAGTTCGATAAATTCTAAATTCTAGTCGAGTCCTTATTGCTGCTTAAAAGGATCGTCGCGCGAAGAAATTACGACGTAAGGTATTTTTATTTGTCGTTTGAAGTTTGCTAGCTAGAAGTATTTTTCTCTTTCCTATTTTTAAATTGGGAATACTGTAATATTGCTCTTTCTTTATTAAATTGCTTCCTGTTTCTCTGTGTTCTGAGTTTATTACGTAACGTGGATATTTATGTTTTTTTGTGAGAAATGAACAGGAAAATTGTGCGGAATGACACTTCTATAATGTTAATAAAACAAAGAATAGGGAACAAATCCTAATCAAAGCTAATAATTTGCTGTATTAGTGATATACAGATTGTCCCATTTTCAACACTTTTATAAGATATATCCGTAATTGTTAGTGCTATCAAAATAGTTAAAATGGTAAAATCAAAATTTGAAAATTTTCGCTCGCTTAAGAGATACGGGGGAAAATCAAAAAATTGACAATTCAAAATTACTCTATACTTTCTTAGTTAAAAGAGATAGAGAAATATGTTTTATATAGAAGTTTCTCTATATTGATTGTTAAATAATCTGCAGTTTTCAGAATAAGTATACGGGGTGAGGTTAAAAAGTTACTTTTTTATAGCATTAACAATTACGGAGATACCTTATAAAGTGGGACACCCTGTACATATTATTATGAAGAAATAAATGGATTCTATAAAATTTAACCGTGGCAGCTTTTTTCAAAAATATATATCTGAATAAGCCTAAATTAAGGAAAACCGGAACCTTTTTTCTTTGGACAAATTCCGCACCAGTTACTTTCATTGTATGAGTTTTATCTCTCTCAATTCGATTCGATATTTTGTCCACATGGAAAAGAAACTTCCTTAATCATTTAAAAAAAAATACATATTATGTTCATACGTAAGGTTACATAAAGTGAATCTTTTGTATGAACTAAACAAAGCTTTATTATGGTGAAATAGAAATAGCTAATAAATTGATAATAAGTTTGGATCAGGAATCCCTTTCGAATTATTACAAACGCACCTGGGTCTCTGCTATGTAACCAGCAACCCTCGGCGCGTATCTTTATTGGTTTCTAGCAGTGCCGGCTATTCAGAGGAAGTAAGGTAAGTGACACTTCCTCAAGAAAGAAGGAAAAATAAATTAAAAAACATTTAATTTATTTTTATTAATTATTAATAACCTAAATTTTTTTTAGCCGTTCAATGATTGAATACTCCAAAATTATCGGACTTATTTTTTTCCATTTTTGATGTTTTCAAATCTTATTGACATTTGTAAGGTTCGGCCTGCGAGAGGAGAGTACGAAAATCCCCCTATCGTGATAGAGGGGGAAAGCAAGCGAATCAGGATACGACAAGAAAATCTGTTCCCTCTTTATTTAGTTTATAGCTGGTATATTACGTTCTCTTTTCTGTCCGTTAGGTCTGATTGTAATTGTTGTTTACCAAACTTCTACATTCCAAACTACTAAAGAGATTACGATAAAACTTCGACACTGATAACCACAGCGACGAAGTTTGATCTGTATACTTCAATTTATGATGATAAGAAAATTGAAGTGTTTTAGTTTGCATTATTATGTTTACGTGTGACGGACAGCTAAATTTTATTGCTTAAAGTTCGGTTATTGTTTTCGAATGGATATTTTATGTAACGGCCATGAAGTAGAGAAACAAAACAGCCATGGCGTAAATGGTCTAAAGATATGTTCACACGGTAACATACTACACGTTTCTCTTGTCCGTCAACTCACCGAACTGTAAAATGACATGGATTTTTCCGGTTATTTCAAAAATGTTGTTTTTTCGTTAGTAAAATGAAATAAAACTTTGTATTTTTATATTTGTTTCGTTTTATACCGGAGGATCATTAAGTTGAACATAAGAAACACCAGCAAATAATTTCTATGACGCTATTGCCAAAAATTGACATAGCTGAAGAACGAATAATGAAAATATTGTCACTGACACTAATTTTCATTTTCTCAATGTTAAAATTTAATTTGCTGATGTTTGCTGTATTACCTGAACTAAGAGACTTCCGTGATTTTGCCATCACGTTTAATCGAATAACTTACGATTAGCTTACCAAAATGTATTTAAACTGGGCACATGGATTTACTATATCGGCCTCTTCAAGGAGTTATAATAGAGTTTTTCTATAAAATGTACAGGGGAGCCAATATTCAGCCACCTCAAAAACTATATGGGATTTCCTATGTTCAATTTGACCACCCGGTATAATTCCTTAAAAATATTATCGTTATTTCATATTAAAAATCTGATTTTTAATTAGAATATGAAAAAAGGTCAGACATCTGTCCCGTGTTTACCCGAACACTATTTAAATAAATATACATCTTGGTAATTCTCCCGAGCTTAGCTGGGATAATTAAATGTTACCTTAGTTAATAAACAGGAGAATACTCTTACTAGGAAAGTGTCAAATGGGCTCTAATTAGGAACAATTTTAGAAACTTCCGGCCGAAAACCTCCATCTATTGTCTCAACTCGTAAACTTCCAGAAAGTTTAAAAGTATCCTTAAAGTCGTTTAATTAAGAGTTATAGTGGTATGCGAATTACCCGGCAAAATGTTGGGATTTGCATTTACAAAAGTTTTATTCTAAGCGGAGAAAACTCCCTAAAAGTACTTCGCTGATTTTTTGTGAAGCTAATACCGTTAATGAATATTGTCTTATCTGTGGTTTAAGGAAATTGATGTATTTTACTTTATTATATTAGATAACCATCTACATCAATCAATTTGCAGAGTGATTGAGGAAAAGAATTTTATAATTCCGACTTTCAAGCAATTATGGGGATTTATTAGATCCGTATTTCCTTTACAATTAAATAGATGACTTGTGATTCAAATAACGACGATTGCTTTAAAAATAAATCATCTTTGGATTCGCTATCTTTTTGCAGAATGGCGTGTTTTTTGACATGTAAAAGAAGTTGCTATGTTTTTATTAAGTGGCGAAAAGCTACAGTGTTTTTGTTTATAGTGGGTGGAATGGAAAGTGAAAACATTGTGCTTAGTACATTTAAGAAGGTTGGTTTGTGAGAAATTGGTGTAGAATGTTTGTGTGGGACTACTAAGAGATGGCGCTGCGCTCTGTAATTTGTCGACTACCGTCGATAGTACGGGGTTAAGTTAAAGTCCTCTCTAATGATGGGGATGTACACCTACCCTGTACTGACGAGAACAAATAAGTTCGAAACCTGGTAGTTGAATCCTATCAATGGAGAGGGCTTCCTTTTCTTGGTAGTACCATTCAATCTGAAATAGTATTTTAAAGTGCTACTGTGTAGACAAAATACTCCCTTATTGTATAAGGATCATCGGGTGGTCTGGGAAATAATAATTTTCCATATTGGTATTTGATAACAGTTTTTAGTTGCAAACCTCGTCATATTAGGTTCTTACTTAGTTGCGATGAACACTTTAAATTACTACGTTAAACACAAATTCAACGAATTTTTTTGACAACAATTAATTCAATATATTTCTGTGTGTTTTAAACATAATTTAATAAGATTGAGAACACCCCATTGAAAAATCCAATTTGTATAACTGGCTGGCTTCGAATTTTATGCTTTGGACCATTTTTCTCTGTTTCTTTTTTCATAGCTACTGTGTTCTTACGTATGGCGGCATTATTGTCTACCTGCCCCAGGGATATCAGTTATTTATTCTCCCCTATTTTCTTTAATGCGAAACAACAAACCAGAACAAACGACACATCTATCTGTCCACTAGGTATAGTTTCTGATAAACGTATTAAAGTTTAGATTTCATGAATATGGCGATAATAAATAATAGTATTTTGTAAACGAGGAAATGTTTTCCTAACTACTACCCTTATTTGCACCAGACATTTACGCTAGGTAAAAAAGACGTTACCCCTTTTGAATTAATTAAAACTCATCAAAAAGGTTTAGCTGTTAGAGAAATGTATGGAAACCGCGCAACGTAATAAATTAATGTATGAAAAGCAGGTAAACATGCGTCGAAAAATATGAGGAGGGTGATAACAGTATTAGCAAAAAAAATAATAGTTGTTGCATTAGAAAAAGATTAAAGGGGGGATAGGGGTACATATTATTCCACGTATGAGACCCTTCCTATAATAATTGTTGTTGTGATATTGTCTTGGCTGTGATATAAAATGATTTGTGTGCTGTGTACTTCCTAAATTTTTTTTTTATATATACATTTCCTACAGGTAGATTTCTTGTTAAAAATAACGTACTTTAATAGATTATTTCTCGGAAATGTATATGCTGACTTACAATAAAATGTAATTTGAACTTATTAAATTTTCTTGGTACCAATTTATTCACCGAAAAATTCATTAAAATATACATTTTGGCAGCGATCAATGGGCACTCAGTAAGGCTAATTTTGGCAACATTCCATTGTCAAACTTGGCAAACTTTCAAAAAGTTTAAAAGTGGAATGTGATTTATATTTTCACAAAATTAAGAGAAAAAAATATGGAAATATTGATAAAAGTTTTACCCAAGAGAGGAAAGTTGCTACTGCAATGGCTTTTTTTGACCTGTTTTATGTATAGTTTATTATAAATAATGCTCTTTATGTCTCTTCTTTCGTCTAATACTATATTATATTTTAATACGCCTTCTTTTAGCATTACGGATTGCATTTAACAAAGGTCAACTTCAATTCTAACATGAACAGCTGTGCAAGAGACCGCTTTAATGTAAAATGACAACTGTGGAATATTAGAATGTCATTAGGAAACACCCTGTATAAATTTAAATGTTTGATTTTAGTTTATTAATATTCCATATTAAATTTGATTTTCAAATACACGTCATGGGCATAAATATAGCCCGGAACCATAAAAACAAATTGAAAATCAAAAACGAGCATTACCAATATTTGTTTTTCTTTTCAGCTTGTTCCCATTATTCGTAATTACCTGAAATTCTCTTTATAAAAACAATCGAAAAATTAAAGATGTATATTTCTTTCATCTAAATTTCATTTCTGTTTCGTTTTATTAAATTGTTTGCATGGCCAACTCACTAAAAACAGTTCAGTCAACTTTTGGTCATAAATGCTGAACCGAATGAGATGTTAAAAATTTTTTTGTTGAGAATATAAAAAAATATAGAAGAAAAGAAAGGACTTATTTTTGCGACTTGCTTAAAGAAATTTCTTATTTTAACCTGCCCTGTATGACATTCTAATTTGACCGTTTTACGAGAACTTATACTTTTTAAATATTTTCTGTAAATTTTTGAAAATGATTTTTTCTACGATCGTTACAAAAACTATATTTTTTACGCAGATGAATGAATAAAATTCGTATTTTTTAACTATTTAAAAAAGTAATTCAGCTTTAAAAATAGTTCCGTAACTTGTCATTGTTTCACTTCCCTCGGAATGCTTATAAATATCAAGTTGCCATGAAAACACCATCCGTGTGAAGTTTTTTTCTAAAAATGGACCAAAGAATAATCTCCTTTAATATTCGCAGGTTTTTAAGAAACACCCTGTATAAATCTACCCTCTCCCACCTCATATTTTTGTTTAAATCATTTTCTAATATTATTCATAGATTTTTATAACTAATCGGGTAATAAACAAATAAAAAAAATGTGTTACCGATTTATTGCTACGAGGATTACTGAGATCAAGAACTCTGATAATTAATTGATTGACACAAATTACTTTCACATCAGTAACTTCCTCCGGATATATGAAGGTTCTAGAACTTTCCAATTCGCCTTAATTACAGCTCGTTTGACACTTTCCTTGTGTATATCTTCGAATAATTACATGTTTGTCAACTGTTGCGTAACTTGGGGACCCCCGTTTTGCTCAAAAGCAAAGCTTTTTTTGCAACAATTTAATTAAACAAATTGAGCTTGTAAGGATGAGGTTGTTTCTGTTTAACATGTTTATATTATTTAAATTATTGTTGAACCTGCTGCTTTTTAAATATGATTGTATCTCGGAAACTGAAAGTAATAATGAAGATATTTTGACATGATACCGGAAGTTAAACTTAATACATATTGTTATTTTAAATTTCATATTTTAGTTCCAAAGATCTTTTACTAGGCCACTCACCGTAATGACCCTGTATATGAACGGAGTCCTAAGATATTGAGTTTACGTCACCTGAGCCTACTCAACTGTCGCATATGATATATGATAAATGTCATATTTTTAAACCACACTTATGTAGACTCTGGTGACGTAATATTAATATTCTAGGACATGCTCAACATCGTGACTACTTAACCAACCAGTTTGACATAAATGATATTGCATTGACACAAATCAATTTCTCGCAATCATAATATCTCGGTTAATTAATGATTTACTAACCAGATAACTTTCAATGTGAGTGAATTATTTCTGCCAATGTCGCAACATAAGTTGTTTGGTCAGTTAATAATAGGTTAAAATTTCTCTCCAACCAACCATAAGCCTTATAATGCTTGGTTTGATTAACAATTAACCCTGTATTAGGTTAAAATTCCTGGTTGTCTCAATTTTTTCACACAGTCCTTCCTCACTTTCTTGTAAATCTGGTCGTACAAATTTTTCTCTGTGTGGCTTATTTATCCTTCATGCTTCGAACGTCCCAATTGGCGTTTATACCTCGCTTGATACTTTTCCTCTGTATATATTAAAATAATTGCCTGTTTATCAACACTGTCTCGTAATTTACGATCCCGTTTTGCTCAAAAGCATAGCTTTTTTGCAACCATTTAATTAACTAAATTGAGCTTGAAAGGATAATGTTGTTTCTGAGAAAGAGAACGCGTGAATGTGACAGTTTTGAATAAGGGCGGATTGTAAAGGGGATTCAAATTAATTTTCAATTAATAAATAATGGGAAACGGGTATGGAAGAATATTTTTAAACTGTTCATGAAATTTTCGACACAATGATGAAAGGACACACGCTTAGCTCATATCTGTATAAAACCGTTACTAACTAAAAAAGGGGATGTTCTAGTCATTGAATTATTTAAAAATTAAAAAACGTAATAACAATTATTTGAATCATATCTAATTTAGTTATGAGTAATTAAATGAACCAGAAGTCATACATTATACAGTAATGAAAAAATTAATAAATGTGAATCATACACTTTGCAGTCATGAAAATAAATTATATCAAGGGTAATATAGGGTGTTCACTTAGAGACTCCAGGGGGAGAGGTAAAAACTCATAATATAATAGTTACCAATATCTGAATCTGCAACACTATATTGGTTAACAACCAATTTTGCTTTATATGGCGTTATACGAGGGGTTCAATTTATCGTCTTGGTTTATTTGATTACCCTTAGAGTATTTCTATTTCCATCACTCTCATTTATTATTAGTTAAGAAAGCAAGAGACGTAAGTATCGAGGACAGTAAATCAACAACGCCATTAATCTTGTCAAAATTTATCACAATCAATCAATTGACATGACATTTTCCACCAACGGTTAATTAAATTGTTATGATGATGTCACAAATATTAATGTATAGAATGGTTTTGTAGCATCTTCGAATAAAGTTAGAAAATCGGAAAAGTGCATACCATGTGATTTCTCAGCTTTCATATAAGGTGACCTATCTCATTTAATAATTCAAAGTGCCCATTTATGGTTATTAATTTTCTTCAATTTGTTTTCATCTTAGAATTTGCTGGTTTAAATATAACAAGTAATTTTTTTAACGCTTTGTCCCTAATATTTCCACGATAAAGCTTTAAACCTTGTTCTTTATACTTACTTTAGAAAAATGTAAGAAACACAAGATAAATAACAAACTTCTCCAAGGAAATTTCTTTTCCTAATTACAAGATAGTCTAATCTTCCAAGTAACTCGTCGCCCGGAAACATTTTGGCAACGTTTAGTATAAAACTAAACACTCTTTGCTTATATTTTTTTCTTTTCGACTACTTTACGGAGAGCAAGGCTCTTGGCAAGAAAACAAACTTAGATACAGCAATTTTAAATTTAAGTTAAGATATAAGATAGCATGTTAATTTTGTTTCCGAGACTAAAGGATATAATGGCTACTTCGCTAAGTACAGATTAAAGCATTAGTTATTATTTCACTTGGAGGCGTTGGTATTCAGGAAATGTAGTTTAATGCAGACTGCAGAGTAAGCATAGTTTGCTATGCTACCTAAAATCTCAGAATGCGTTTCTTTTTCTTTAATGAAGTGTTTCCGTTTAACTCACCAGATCCGTCCCCAGACGGGTTTCACCATATCATTGTTCGTCAGTTATCTATTTTGTTTGGTACATTAGTTTGAATCCGTGAAAAAAATGCGTCAAAAAATAATAAGAAGACTACGATCATAATGTTTATTTTATATTCATATTAATTTTTTATTGCAAAATTATTGTAGGTAATGAATATTTGATTGACTTTTAATTGTTGTTATTGAAGCGTTTTCTTAAATTGTAAATCTGATAGCACAGTTCACACAGTTCACATTAGAGGTGCAGGTATGTTCTGACACCACTAGATGTCGTAGCGGGTTATTTTGCCTTCGATTATTTCTTATTTCCTTTGAACCTCAACGAGTAAAATAAGCTTTACAAAATGTTTTCCTTTATAAATCGTTTCCAATACGTTTTACAATAATACATTTTTTGGGAAGATTAGATTCTCACCGTTCTAAAAGAAAAGGTTTTCTTGAAAGTGTAACAAATGAGGAAAATTTTTATCCCATTGTTGCTGACTTTGGTTATCTAAAGAAAAATGGCCTTTCTTATATAAAATATATAGACTGTAATCACGGCAATTGTGTTGTTACATTGAGTAACATTTTTACAAATATTTTCAGATTTTTATTTATTTTTAGCACTTATGTTTCTTTCCCTAAATCTATATTAAATTTCTTTCTTAAGCTTTGGAAAACATTATTTCCAAAAAGTAAGAAATAATTGGGTATGCAGAAGATTTAACAAATTATAGTGATTACAACTCATCGATAGTTCTGGCAGTTGCAAATAGCAGAACTCGTTGGCAAGACTTCAAAGATGGGTTCCCGGTGGGTCACTTACAAACGACGAAGTACAGAACGATGTTCTATTGCATTATGAGAAATGTTTCCAAAATCCAAGGTGGATGAATAAAGAGGCATACCGACTAATTGTCAATCTATTTTTCTGTCCAGCACGAGAAAATGATTAGTGGCCATCTTTGAGGTTATAGGAGCGCGCGCAGAGCGATCTTTCTTGCGCATAGTCGCATAGATTAGTAGAGTAAATTTTTTAATTTTTGGGGAAATAAATGCGTTAGTTTCATTGGTTTTTGTCGTTTTTTTTAATGATCAGTGGTTATTTTTGCGTTTTATTTGGTTGATATTGGGACTGGCTTTCGCAAAAATCAAAAACATAAACATAATGAACATGTAGACAGTTTGGCCAAAAAGCCATACTTTTAGGAAGCGAACTAGATTACTCTCTACCCATTTTAGATTCATTTAAAATCACACAAAATAAGATAAGGGAAAAATGGCAACAACGTTGGACTAACTATGGCAAAGCGACCAACACAAGTTTGTTTCGTATAAGTCTACACATTCCAACAGTACTCTGGCATGATAGTTTTAATGTTTCCAGGAGATTTGTTACTACAGTAACTAGATTAAGATTTGGACATGCAAGTTTGCCCTTTCATCTCCACAAAATTAAAGTTGTACAAATTAACTTGTGTGGCTACTGCTATGTCGCAGCTGACCTAGATCATATATTCTTCGAATGTGCAAAATATACCAACTGTTTATATTGTCACGGGAACGTTTAAAATAATAGAGTCATCATTATAATGCAACTTGTTTAATTATCTATTTTCCCTAAACACATTAATTAACAAAAACCCAGTCCTACCTTAGTCAACTACTGCTTATGGATGGGGGTTATGTCACCAATTGTTAGGTCGCTTGTCTTGCTGCGAGAGGTTCGTTCTACCAGTCGTGGTTACTTAAGAAGTCGAAGACCAAGTCGAGGATGACGTCATACACCAAGTAGAGGATGAAGTCGTACACCAAGTGTCTCTCGGTCTCCTCGGCACTATCAAGCAGGACTCGGGTTAACTCCCCGTAGCGCCGAAGTAATGCGCGCAACCGCTTGCGCGCCGTACTTGTACTGGGCTACGGGGCCAGCAGAAAGAGCCGACGCGTGGAAAATCGTTAATACAGGGTGAATTGGTGACAATATAGTACAGTACTTATACAAAAACCATACACCGCCAAACTTAATGTACGTTCTATCAACACAAAATAAGAAAGCACTACACATGATCATTAGCTACCTTCATAAAAATAATATTAAGTTGTAGTCTCATTTTATCCATAGGGATATTACTATTGTGATCCCAATGTTTTATTATTGTGAAAAAATATCCGGCTTTTTTATAAAAAAATCAGCATTTTTTTTTACAAATTTCCTACTTTTATACATTGTCTATGTGGCAACCCTATACTATTTCTGACAGCTCTGTGATTGAACCTTATACCGCAATGGTTCTGAAGCCATCTGGTAAATAGCAATAATCGAAACAATTTTGAACATTTAAACAACGTTTTGTGGTGTAATAATATCCTAAGCAATCATTTTTCCAATTTAAAGAATTTAACTACTTTAATTAAAACAGCAAAAATAAAGGAAACTTCCAAATTGCTTCGCAGCCCTCTCATCTTGGCTGCTTTCCACAAATTTACGATCTGCGGCATAATTTAATAATCGATTTCCAAACAGCTTAGAGACCGAATTCCTAATGAAACCCTGTCGAATATTTCCAACGCAGCATTTTCATATTTAAGTTTATGCACCATTTAAAGAGATTTTCTGTTTAAAAATACATCAATCTTAAATCAGTTCTCGTTTTGTCTTCATGAAAAAAGAGATTTCATTTTATGTGGGAATGTAAAATGAGAAAGAAAAAGTACATTTTCATTAATGGATTACTTAATGGTGATGTTCACGGGAGTGAGGTCCAATGGAAGCAATGCTTACCCCGAAAATATTGAGCGATAGAGATTTTAAAAGTGCAAAAATTCAATTGTTGTGACCATTGACGTGAAACAACTATGGACCCGGTATATCATCTGCTTGGTACACGTCAATGTGAAGTCTGTTATTACGAAAATAAACACAACAAAAATATGACGGGGATTCTATCGGTAGAATCCGCATCTCTTTTCATTTTCGGTCTGTTTCTGTTTTTATTATGGCAGTTGATCGGTTTGATATGTCTTTATTAGAAAAAACAAAGAATCGACGGTTTTCAGAGCTACTCGGTTAATTTTCTGGAAAGTTGTTTTTTTACATGTGCCCCGAAAGTGTCTCTTTCATGCATGTTCTCTTCACCGAAAGTGGCGTTTTCCAAGAGAGCGGGCGGGAAAGTATCGAAGCGGGCCGGAAAGATTTTTCCCTCCCGCTTCGAGTCACCATGTACTCATAAATAAATAAAACCAGAATTGTCGGTGCGGGATTTGAACCCGCGACCCTCAGATCGCCAGGCGGACACTCTACCCACCGAGCCATACTACAAGCGATAATAAATCTCGGATTATACTTATATAAATTAAATTGGCAGTTAATTTTTCAAAGATGTTTTAGAAAAATGTCTGAAGAACTTCTTTATTTATATGCGGGATTTGAACCCGCGACTCTCAGATCACAAGGCGTACGCTACACCACTAGGCCACCGAGCCTATTTGTCAAAAATAATAAATAGATATTTACATTCTCCATGCGCGAGTGTTTTCATGTCATGTAGACAGGAAAACTGTCTGAAGAATTTCTTTATATTTGGCATCAAAGCTTCGGAGCACTTCGTGGGGTACTCTTGTTTCGGCTGAAAATATTTCGATCAGGCCGACTCACAGGCGCCACTAATACAAGCGATAATAAATAGCGGAATATATATACATATATAAATTGAATTTGCAGTTAATTTTTCGAAGATGTTTTAGAAAAATGTTTGAAGAATTTCTTTATTGTAAAAAAAAGTACGGTACATACCTCGGACCGTCGGAGGCTTTACGGACTCGTGCATCTCCGCATCTCGTCCGTAAAAGCCTCTTTTCAGCCCTTGATACGTAATGTACTATTCCATCCATCCATTTCAAATTATTATTATAAATTAACGGTAATACTACAACTGGTAAATGGTAAATCCATAACGGATTTATTGTATTTTGTCGTACTACTACTGACACACTGAATAAATATCAAAGTAATTGAAATTAAAAAGTAATAAAACTTTTTTGACGCTCTCACCTCCGATACTTCCCTCACATTTATCCACGACGCGCGGCATGATTATTGGCAATCCATTACCAAAACTGCTCATGTAGGAATACTTAATGAATTCCGAGCGAGTATTTTTCACCGGATTAATATTTAGGATTTTTCCGTTCAATTTAAATCTCCGTTTAAAAATACATCATTTTTTTATTGCATTTCAATTTATTATTTTCCCTGGATGGATTTTGTCCGGCCTGTCAGTGGTGATATCTTTGTCGATTAATTATTCTAATAGTTAAATATTCTTGTTCCTATTGCTAAAAAAGCTGCTAAGGCCGGCTTGCACAACATTTAAAGAAAAATCGTTAAGGATGCCTTTATGTTAAGTAGGGAATAAATTGTCTTTTTGTATTGCACCCACACCTAAACACCATGTAAGTGTCTCATACGTTAAGTAGCCAAATTTCTGTACTTAAAATTTCAATTTATGATTTATAACATACGTTTTTAATTAAATTTAAGTTCTCGTGAAGTTTCTCAACGACGACCTGAACATTTTCGATATCATTGAACAGCCAAAAGAACTTCTTTTTCTTTTGCCGTATGATTTGGAGCTCTTTTCCTGGATATTCCTTGTTCCAGATCGCAAAAAAACTGGTGGTGCAATGCTGCCACTGATATTCGCTACTGTGTTAAGTTTTCAAAATAAAATTTCCAGCTGGGGCAAGCAAATTTATCTTTATTTATTTATTTATTTAAGTACATGCCTTAAAAATGAAATTGACGTTAAATGTTAATAACAACTAGAATGTCAACATAGTTGTCTCTAGGATATTAGTTTTTGTTTCATGGCCTACTTTGGTTTTAAGGTATAAAATTTAAATAAATCGCATAGAAACCCAATATCATACATGGTGTGTTATATATATGAAAGGATAATTTAAAATAGTATATTTTTAGATTAAAATATACAGGGTGTTCCATTTAAAAAAATTAGGATAGGTCCGATAACTTTTTTAATTGACTCGGTATACTTATTCTGAAAACGGCATATTATTCAACAATCAATATAAGGAGACTTCTGTATAAAACTTTTTTCCGTATCTCTTTTGACTAAGAAAATATAGGGTAATTTTGAAATTGACAATTTTTTGATTTTACCCCGTATCTCTTAAGCGAGCGAAAATTTTCAAATTTTGATTTTATCGTTTTAAGTTTGGCCAAAAAAAAGTACATGACACCTACATTACTTTTGTGATAGCACTAACAGTTACGGAGATACCCTATAAAAGTATCGAAAATGGGACACCATGTACAGTGGGGAGAACCTCAAAATATTTGTACGCTGCATCTTGGACAGAAAGTCTGGACAATCCATCAGATTATTCAAAATTTTAAAGAGAGTTGTTAATAAGAAAAAGTTCCGAAAAATCTTACGGTAAACTTAAATTGTACGCTTTCCTGCAAATATTCTGTAAAATCATCCCCTTTCACAATAAAATTGACGTGCTTTTCCGATTTTTAATATTATTTATATATATTCCAGTTATACCACACATATCCAGAATAATCAGTCGGCATTAGAGAAGTAAATTATATAGTAGAAGTACTTATTTGCTTCCTAAGATTTAGCGGTGGTTTTCACCTCTTCCAATTAATACCATATTTTCCAACAACTTGCAGAGAAATATAAAACCAAGGCAAATATATTCGGGTTATACAGAATTTAAAGCAACTCCTCGCTTAAAAATACATCGCATTTTCTTTTTATTCAAATCAATTTTCTCCGCGGAAATTGAGAAGAAATGGAAACCCCTCGGGACAGCGCCTGATATTCCTCTTGTGGCGCAAATTAAATAAAGGTTTGATTTGTGCATATTTCTGCTCAGTCTGAGAATGCCAACATAAATGGATCTGTCAATTCATTCTCTTTTACCAGTAAAAAAACAACACCAAGGTGTATGAAAGTTTAATAACTTAAAAGAAAGCTGGGGAATATCTCTCGGAATTTTTTACTATGCGGAATTTTTTTGCCCTTAATCGTAACATATTATAAATTATTAAGTAGTCTTTGGAGCTTTTTGTAAATAAATAATGACCTGTATAAGCACTTGGCGCAAGGCTTAATTAAAACTAAACAAGGAACAATCGATCTTTTTCAAAACCTCACATACAAATATACAGTTGACAAAGAAAAATTTAAGTTTAACCACCTTGTACAGTGGTACCTCGAGATACGAGTGCCCTAACATATGAGTTATTTGAGATACGAGCTGTCGAGCGAGCGAAGTTTTGTTTTGAAATACGAGCGACATTTGAGATACGAGGAACGGTCAGCTGCGACGCGATCTCTACAAGTGAGATTAACGAGATCTTGGGAATGTGGGAGAGAGTTTCACAGTTCGTGGAAAAGAAACACCATGTTAAGTTGCAACTGGTCATGCATCGGAGTTATTTAATGATACTTGCCTAACTCATTTCCGCAGCATTCTGAAAGGGAGGAAGAAACAAACCTCCTTGGACAGTTTCCTTTTTATCCGGCGAAAAAGGCAAAGACCAGTGAAGAGAAAAGCATTTACTAAAATTAAGCATACTAATTTATTGAGGCAGTCTCAAGTCTCAAAAGAGATCAGCGCGTTGTAGGCGGTATTGTCATATTGCAACACAGAATTGTAAGCAAACGTGTTCGGTTTTTGATAACAAGACGTCTTTAACCCGCATTATCACTTCTTTTTCAAACTTTCTGTGTAAGTGGCCTATCATTTTAAATGGCATTTAAATCTCTCCAAAAATATCATAATTTATTATTTTTGAGTATTAATTTCCATGAAATCGCTTTACAAAATTCGACGTAATTAGAACATACCTGCGCTTAGATTTACGGTTTTTAGATTATTATTTAAAAAAAAACATCTTTATGTAGTAGGTTCCGGCTGACATATTTTCCAATTCTGTCACCCTCTAAAACAATTTCAATTTTGATACACGATTTCTTGGAAAGTACTATTCAAAAATATTAAACTGGGGTATTATTGGAAATGCATTGGAATGATTGACTTGACCCCCCTTCCCATTTAAGATTTTAAGGATAACCCTCCCAAGGGGTTAAATCGCGAATATTTTTTAAAAATGTCCCCCCGTCACAAAAAAGTTTACGTGTCCCGATTTTTAATATTAATTTATTATTAATATTATTTACTGGAAGCGATATATTAAGGGTGGGAAGGAAGTTTTGAAATTAACATCCTGCAAATTCGACACAGTCTTTCGTATATGCTTATTTAATTGCATATGGCAGATGTGTTATTTATTTTAATTCGTGACAAGAGAGATTCAAGGAAATATTTTAAAGAAGCCTGAGCGATATGTCGGTCTTTAAAAAATCTTTTTCACTTCTTATTTTGTTCTTATTCGAACTTTTATTTAATTTTCTGAGCCTACTAAAGCCGTAAATCATAACAGTCGCTGACATCGAAGTTCTCGTTTCTTCATTTTCGCGAAAGAAAATTGATTTAGATTGAATAAAAGAATAATGAATTTTTCTCCTGAGAGATTTGAGACTTTTTGCAAATACTTTTACGGATTAATTAACGGAATAACAGAAGCTTCCAGACACAAACTATTCGGTTCGTTCTGAATAATAATTAAATGTTTCGGAGATATTTAAGTCTAAGAATTCGAAAAACCTATTTTTAAAAATGGTACAACTTTCGTATAAATTTTCATCCTGACCCGACAGAGAAATGAGGAAATAGTCACTAAGATTTCATTATGGATTCAACCCGTTTGAAAATCGATTATTTAATAATGCCTCAGAACGTCGATCGGAAGGAAGCAGCAACAAAATTGGTGGGCTTTGGCAAAATTGAGGACTTCCTTTGTGTAATTACGGTTATTGATTCTTTTTGAGTTGTACTTCACGTCATTAAATATTATTAGTAAGCTGCTATTCGAAGAATATACGTGGGCCTCATAGCAAGTACAATCAGAGAAAGAAAATAATAATATTTTTATTACCTACCTACTTTAAACATAGATTCCGCAGTGGCAAACATAAGGATTACAAGGCAGAAACCAAGATAAACATAATACTTACAGAATAACAAAATAATGAAACAGAATATTTCAAAAATCAAAATCATATACAAAGATAACTAAAAAACTAAAAGAAAAATCTAAAAATCATGGCAGAGCATTTCAGCGTTTAACAAGACGATATATTTCCGGTAGTGAGGAGTTAAAAAGGTCAACATTGACATCACTCCCATTATACAGATCGCACATACTGTACAGTACAGTGGGGAGAACCTCAATATATTAGTACGCGGCGTCGCCAAATAAAAACAGCTATTATGATGACTATTTAATCCTGGTACACAGAAGTTAATCTTGGACAGAAAGTCTGGACAATCAATCACATTATTCAAAATTTTAAAGAGATTTGTTAAGAAGGAAAAGTTTCGCCGCTCCTTCAAGGAAACAAAAGCAAACATGCTAAGTAATTGTTCATGCGGGAAACCATGCTGAGGATAGGTACCATCCCGCTTAAGAGTAACATACTTTAAAAATCTCCGCTGAAGCCCTTCCAAATTGAGTACCATATCCCGGGGACCACACTACAGATACATACTCTAACTTCGATTGCACTGTACAAGCCTGAATATTCGTGAAATCACTTGTACATCGTAGAATGAACCCATATGCCCTCGATGCCTCAGAAATAACAGTGTTTATATGAGAACAGAAAGAAAGTTTAGTATCAAAACTTATTCCAATATCTTTAAACTCATTAACGCATGAAACTGACCAATTATCAATCGTATAATCATATACAAAAGCTAATGACTTCGTAGTAACAACGTTACATTTCAGTATATTTAGCTGCAGATTATTTTCAGCGCACCAATCAACAACAAGACCAAGGTCAGATTGAAGATCACTGCAGTCGTCCAGGCTATTTATCCCTTTATACAGTTTAACATCATCAGTATACCGTAACTCATTAGTTAGGACTCTGAGGCCGATATCATTGATGAAAATAATAAACAGTAACGGTCCCAAAACCGACCCTTGGGGAACACCAGAAATTGCAGTGCATTGTGATGATTTAATGCCGTAAATTTGAACATATTGCTTTCTATCCATTAAGTATGATTTAAACAACGAAATCAGTGAATCGGAAAACCCAAAATTATTGAGTTTCTTAAGTAACAGTCTATGGTCAAGTCGGTCGAAAGCTTTAGTGAAGTCCAAATAAATTGCATCTGTTGAGAACCTTCATCAATTGACTGTGCAATATCCTGAGTAATTATCATAAGATTTGTGACTGCAGATCTACCCTTGTAGAAACCGTGTTGAGTTGGTGATATTCAATTTTTCAATAAAGGAAATATAGAGTCATGAAGGAGAAATTCAAAAGTTTTACAAAAATTACAAATAATGGAGATAGGCCTATAGTAACCTCTGATTGCTCACCCTTCTTATAAATCGGACAAAAATGTTGCCAAATCCATCTTAAATTCCTGCAGACTGGGTTATCATTTATTCAAAGATATGTCAGGGGGTCTGACTTATCCAAGACACGAACGAGGGCGCGTAATACCATAGCTTGACAACTACTTTCCTCACCAATTAATTGATGTAAAAATAAAAAAATATGCCAGAGGCGAGTCCTAAAACTTGACAGGTGATAGGGGTTGCACAAAATAAAATGTTTACTTTTAGAATCCATTATCGGATCAAATGTCTCACTCACACCTTAAGTGTATAATTGCTTTGCTTCTTTTTATTTTGTGTGCTTATGCTTTGGTGGCAACAGTGGCGTACCCAGAAACTTAGTTTGGGCAGGGGGCTCATCTACTAAATATAATTTTGGATTGTTCGGGTTTGTAACAAGATGTACGAAATGAACATTAAAATATACTTGATTTGTTGGCTGATTGAAATGCCTAGTTAAATATTATTGTTATTAATATAGTTTTAAATAAATAATTGGTTAGGATAGATTCAAAACCAACTCCCAGTTATACCGGCAACATTGTTTTTAATCGAAGAAGTTCATGCCCCTTCGTAGTCAGCATGAACCGTTAGTATTTCTCTCTCGCCGAAAATAGGATCTAGTTTCCACGTTATTTAGCCATCGATAAGGTATATCTTAAAACAAATCGTTAATTTTTTTCGATTTGGCAGAGGCTTTGAGTTAGTCTTCCGAGGGTACGATCAACCTAAGTCAAAAATCAGGTGTAATTTCAAGTACTTGGCAATTTTAGTACGAAATTAGATAAAGACGAAATTATTACGTATATTTTGGTCTAACAAATTCAAATGTTTTTCTTTCAATATGCAATGTTTTAATATTATATTAAGATACAAGTGTCATAAGACATTATCTTAGAGTACGCGTGTAATTTAGAAAACTCCTTAATTTGGAAAACGACCCGCGAAGCGAGGAGTTTTCTAATGTACAATTGCTCTAATTGTCTTGTGAACCGTGTATTTTATAATACTTTTTCTATTTGGGTCTTTAAAGTCTGAAAAACTTTAAAAAATATAGTAGATTTTTTCCATTTGAATTAATAATTTCTTTTTGGGTTGGCAATACTTTTACATATAATGTAACAAGTATCAAATATGCCATGATAGAAACAATTGAATATAACAAAGCTTCTTCCCATCCGTCATAAATAAAAATAAATATATTATTAAAGTTAATAAAAATGAGCCATGAAGAAAGTTGTACTCCGTCAGAACTACGAGAAATTGCACAAAATAATCTAGAAAAACTTTTAAAAAGAATATGCAAAACTTTGAGTTATGGTGGAACAAAGTTCAAAATATTGAACAAAATAATAACTAATACTATTGAACAAAATAGGAATAACAATTAATGCTCAGGAAATGTCTACAGTAACTATAAATATGTATATATAAAGTAATATGTATAATACTATATTGAATTAAAAATAAAAATAGTACTTTGTTGAATAAAACTTTAGAAATAGAGCATAAACTGTAAGATATCTCTATTAATTTTAGGTTACGTTGTTTTATAGTTGTGACTAGAAATTAGTTGACGGACACCGTCAGCATGTTATATATTTCCGAGTATAGGTATTTCAGATAAATATCTATTAAAAATGATCTATTTGCAAGGTTAAAGGTTAGTATTTTAAAATTTTCTATAAAAATTTTTTGTCGAATCCATAATGCCAGAAAACTAATTTCAACGAAATCAAAGTAAGCCCAAAAATTCGAATTCGAATCCTACTTGCTGCCAACATAAAAAAAAATTCAGTTTCATAAAGTGGCAGATTATTCAATTTTTCATAATTTAGCCATTATGAAACCCAAATAAAAAAAAAATTTTTTGGTTTTATCAAAAATCTCGAAAACAGTTTCAGATATTACACTAAATTTTGGTATAGATACTATAAAACTACAAATTTTAACACCTTTTATATGAAAAACAAAGCAATTTAGGACTTATGTGTATATAAGCTTTTCGACTTGAAATTAGCCTAGGAATCAGCCATTAAGTATATATAATTACGTAACACTCTGTAGAATACCCATAGAGAAACATTTATAATTTCAATTTTTCAAAATGGTGACTTTAATACTAGAAATGATAATAACTTTCTTTCCCATAATCTGTTTTGTTCTAGTTTGTTCTGTATGTCTGATAAATTGCCTATTTTGGGAGAATCCTTCGAAAAGTTTCAATAAAATAAGTTTATTTTCAAGCGTTCTGGTTTTCGTAGTGTCAGAAGAACAAGAAGAATAATGGTTGTGTTTTAAAAATAGACCATTTCTCCTGTGAGAAAAGTGGAGACACTTAATTCCTTAAAAAAAAAACTGCTTGTCCAGTTAAAAGGTTTTTATTACTGGAATTAAAATTTTTTAGTGACTTTAAATCTATATCTATAATTTCTTCCATAGATACCTAATTAGTTATACTTTTAATCAAGAATGGTGCGTCTAACGAGAAAACTCCAAGATACCGTTTCCATGTAGAATTGGCGAGGCTAATTAGAAAAAATATCCACATGAAAAATCGTCAGCGGAGTACCACTTTTTTATAAAAAATATCATAGAATATGTTTACAGGGACGACACTGGTGAATGCTTAGAATACCTTTTTTAACTAAAATCTGAGTAGCGAACATACTACGTTCATATGAACTTTTCTTCATAAAATGGCCTCAGGAATCACAATCCGATTGCACGTTTAAGGAATACCTTGTATATCTTCATTAATGCTTCATGCTTCCACTTGACAAATCAACTTAGGGGCAAGTATCTACTGCATTTTATGGTTTTTTCTTTTAAATTTCTCTATTGCATTGTGCAATACGTGTCCTAGCCTTATTACTTTTAAATGAGGACGAACAATGTCAAAACAACCTAACAAATTGTAAGTTTGTCGTTTTTTTATGTGTTAGAGAATTGTCAAGTGAATAATAAACCAATACATTACCTTTTATTGTTTTCTTACTTCTTCTTTATGCCAGGGGTTCGCATGTAGTAAAAGTTTTATATTGTGGCCTCAATGAAAACAGGAACATATAAATTATATACTTAAGCATATATAAAGTTAACTAAAGTTCGCATAAACGCGCTGAGGAAGCCTATGAAAAAATAATTTTAAACTGACATTTTCTTTTTCATTTTCTTCTTTCAAAGATAAAGTTTAAAATGTGGTAGCGTTAACGTGGTACCTAACTGAACCTACTGTACCTACTGACACCAGATTTAACTTTTTTATTTAATAGTTTAAATTTAAGCTTGCATATTGAAGGGGAAGGGAGGGCATTGCATTTATAAATACCCATAATTACTTAAAGGGTAGGTAGGTAGATTTAAATAAGTCACACAGACAAATAATTGAATCTTAAAAAATATGCTAAAAATCACATCATATCCAATATCGAATCGGATAAATCCCGATTTACACAAATATATAATATGACTACGCCACTGATATTTTCGAAATAATTATTTTAATATTAATTATCGTTCAATTCTAAACAAGACGGTCTGTTTCATCTTTCTCTTAAAACTTTCCATTTGGAAGAAAATAATATAATAATTATGCATGACTTTTTTTGGTTAATAGTATATTACGTACCGAGGTGGAAAGTGTTTCATTCCTGTCGAGAGAGTCGGTAGTTAATCGAGGCGCGAAGCGGCGAGGTAAACTAAATCTCGAGACAGTAATGAAACTTTTCACCGAGGTTTGTATACTATTTTATTTACAACCACATCTTATTAATTTGAATTAAAATTATTAATAAAAGATAAATGTCATTTTGACTTTTCCATTGAAAAATTAGACAGAAATTTCAAATAACCGCAGGTGGTAAAATAACGTAGGTAATAATACACATCAAGGTGGCAAATATCGTTTTTTGAATATGGTTTCCATGTCACTAAGCAATATATTATTTTAACAACAGAAAAATCAAATCAGATGAGGAATTTAATTTTGCTGCTACTCCACCAGAAATTCGAGAAGCAGCAAAAATAGTTGAAGAAGATCTTCTGCCAACTAAAAGCCGCCCGAGATATGACAAGGCATATAACTGTTTCAAAGAATGGTGTACGGGAAACAAAGTTCAAAATCCTGGTTCTGAGTGGGCGCTAGTAGCTTATTTCAGTGAAAATGCCAAGACAAAGAAGATATCAACGATTTTGGTCACAATATTTAATGCTGAGGACCACTCTATCAATTAGGGAAAAAGTAGATATACCTAAACACGCAAAGCTATTAGCATTTTTAAAAAAGTGTGTTCGTATTTTATTAAAAAAACTTTTCGGTGAAAAATTTGTAGTTTAATATCATAAAAGTGCATACCAATATTGAGTGTAAAATCTCAAACTGTTTTCGAAATTTTTTGATAATAACCAACAAAAAAACATATACGTGTTTATAAACTTTTCGACTTAAAATTAATCCAGGAATCATCCATTAAGTAACACCCTGTATAGGTCAGTCATACATGAAATTATCTGTAATATTCGAAATCACTAAATTCATAGCAATAAATATTCTGCAAAGCTCTAGCGAAGAAAATTGACAGTTTCATTCCGATGACATGGACGAAACGATAAATATGTATTTTTAGAGGACACCCAATGCTGAATATTTGTTCCAAATAACACTATCGCTTTGTTAAAACTCACATACACAGAATAACGAGGCCAAGAAATATTTTTATCAAAATGGTATTTTTAAATAAGCTGTTTTAAGTGACATTTTGTTAAATTTTTATTGATATTTCTGAAATACCCAGTGGATCAAGTAATGTTTTTTCTCATACCGATAGCTGATGTACTGGTTTCTTTAGAAAATTCATATTTTCACAAAAATGGCTAGTAGTGAGGCATATCTAAACGGCTCCACCTAAATACCAGCTGGTGGATGTAGATCATTTCTTATATCGGTAGTATATTATTTTAATCGCATCATTTTGAACATTTTTTCATACAGGGCGTCCCGAAATTAAGGGGCAATACTTTACCACCATATTCTCCGCCTAAAATAATAGAATTTTGTCATATCGGCATAAGTGCAGACATGCATGCTAAGGGGACTACGGCCCTTAGAATGGGGAACACTGAAGACTTTTTTTCTAAATATTTTCGAAACCGCTCATAATAAAATTTTGAAATTAGGTATGGTGTATAAATTTTTGACGATATATCAGTTTCTGAAATCAGAATTTCAAAATTTTAATCATAGGCGTCACATACTATAATCCCACTTACAGTTTTTGAATAAAATCCTTTTGAAAAAAAATTATGTTCATAATAATATTAAAAAATTGTAACGAAGTTAATAATTTAATTTTTATTAAATAATTCTAGTCAAGTCTCACCATAAAAGAGAAATTTGAAACAAGAACTACTCATTGAGAAAGTGCTCAAATAGAGTCTAGCTCTACGGCAAATGTTGTGTAATTTTTTTTCAAAACGATTTTACTCAAAAAGTCGTACCAATATGAACTAAAAGAGAAGCTTTTACATAAAATTGATATTTCCTAATTTTTAAGAAAATTAAAAAAAGAATGACTAATTAAAAAAGTGGGATTATTTTAACCCTTAACCACCCCAGTATGTGACGCCTATGATTAAAATTTTGAAATTCTGTGATTTCAGAAACTGATTTATCGTCAAAAGTTTATACACCATACCTAATTTCAAAATTTTGTTATGAACGGTTTCGAAAATATTTAGAAAAGAACGTCTTCAGGGTTCCCCATTCTCGCAACCCCCTTAGCATGCATTTCTGCACTTACGCCCATATGACAAAATTCTATTATTTTTAGCCGGAGATAAAGTATTGCCCCTTAATTTCGGGACACCCTGTATATTTAAAGAGAGTAAGCGTTGAGAGGAAATACAAACGATTGTCTGCACAAGAAGTATGTATATTCAATATGAAACCCGGAAGTCAACAAAAATTGAAAAAACGATAAGATTGAAAAGGTAATTTAACATAAGAATTTTTTCCGGTTTTTCCTTTTCCTATTGTCTTGGAAATCATGCCTTCACTAATGACTGGCTTTATAATAACGTCTTTTTTATTCAAAGAAGTAAATAAAATTGGTTTTTACCCAGGTTAGCTTTAATTAAAAAAAAATCGTTTTAATATCTCCCGCGCTAACGACGTAGAGTCTCTAAAAAAGGGACCGCTTTACCGAAAAATTTATAGCCATCGATTTGCCGGTAAAACTAAAGCCTCTCAGTCGATAATTACTATAAAAAATCTCCATTAACGAAATTAAATATCGAGATCCGCCGTGAGTGTAAACATAAAATGGCGGTAAATTGCGTAAATGCTCGAAAAAACAATCCAGTGTCGGGGTGCCAACTTGAGATAACGCCAAGGTTGGTAGATTTATCGTCAAGTTGCAATCCCATTATAGAAAAGTTTCCGAGGAATCGAAAACTTTGCTGAAATAGCGTGTGCGTCTTATATCGATAAATTAAGTCTTCGGGAAAAAGAGTTTTGGCAGAGTAGCGTTAATAGTGGCCGAAACTCTAGCTATTAGATGGTTTTTCAAATTAGGCTAACCAAATCTAAATTATATACAGGGTGGTTGGTTGGTTTGCTGGTTAAAGGCGGGGGTCGGTTAAAAGACTAGAACTTCTATTACTGCAGCCTACCGGCTTATTGTGCACCCCGAATCTTGTTAGAAGATGTTTGTTTCTTCTATGAGGTCCAGTAACCTTTTACCAAGCTTGTCATGTGGGAGGTTATCACCACGTTGTATGTTTCCGAAGATATTTTGTCTTCTACGAGACAGCGCTACGCAGCGGTATATTATGTGTGAGGCGGTTTCATCCTCTTCGGCGCAGAGTCTGCATTCAATGGATCCATTGTTTATACCTAACCGTTGAAGGTGTTTTCGCAGGTGGCAGTGGCCTGTTAGCAGATCCATCACCTGTTTCTGATGGGGCCGCGTTAGGGTTAGCATCCCATTCGATAGTATTTTCGATGGATTTCCAATTACGGCCCGTGCGTGTATTTGACCAGGTAGCCCTTGCCATCGAGATAGGTGTTCTATCTAATGTTGATTTTGTTGCCTGTTTTGATATCCCAAAGGCCGGTTCGGGGCTCTGAGACTTTGAACGGATCCGGTTCTCGCTAGTTCATCCGTTTTCTCGTTACCCAATATCCCAAAGTAACCAGGGACCCATAAGAGTTCCACCTTGTTCCCCAGGGTGACAGGTATACAGGATGACTCCGATTTAGTATTGCTATCCCCGTTATTATTAGAGCTATGATGTTGGTTAAGTGTTCTATATACTATCCTATTTTTTCCGTTGATTAAAATGGCTGCAAAGGAAAAACAATTCAAAATCGCATTTCTGCATTATTTCAAAAAATGCACTGTATCGGTCTCAAACAAACTAGTGAACAAAATTAAAATTATGCAAAAACTCCATTTTGCCATTTTAATCAACGATAAAAATGGTACTATACTCTATTCATTTTCCCAATTTAGTAGACCAAAAGAAACACGCAACGAGCACGTGAACAGCACACAGAGTCGCATTAAGAACAATATAACAGTACAGGGTGTCCAATTTTCGACACTGTTATAGGGTATCTCCGTAATTGTTAGTGCTATCAAAAAAGTAATGTAGGTGTCATGTGCTCTTTTTGGGTCAAACTTAAAATGGTAAAATCAAAATTTGAAAATTTTCGCTCGCAAGAGATACGGGGGAAAATTAAAAAATTGACTATTTGAAAATTACCTAATATTTTCTTAGTTAAAAGAGATACAGGCAAATGTTTTATACATAAGTTTACTGTATACCACAACTACGTGGAGGAGCTAGAAGATTCTAGTTCTGTCCACTTGCAAGTTGTTTGGTTGAACAGTCTGTTTCATTTTTGTTTGAACCAAGCGATGTTTAATTTTTGTTTGAACCAAGCGATCTTGCCTCTATCGTATCCAGTAGGGCCACCTGGCGAACGCAGCTGCTGCCACATTTGTTTGGGTTTGTTCGTACGCCCGTAGTTGTCGTCCTCGATTTGTGCAGCGCAAGGCGCGCTTGGAGATTAATATCTACTCCCAGAATATCTTCTTCTAAAGTACTACAGTAGTTAGGAAGTCCATGCAATCGCAGCTCCTACTCCTTCAACATCCAACGGTTACGTTTTATATTAAATAAAGAAAATTAATTTAAAAAGGAGACACAAATACAAGAATTGGGAAACAGAAAATGGCTGATGACGGCTACGTTTTAATTTAAAAAATACATTTTTTCTTAAAAGATTACAAAGTTTTTATATAAATACCTCAAAATTTATGGGGGGGAAAAAGCAATAAAATGTGTGACCTCGTCAGCTTAAGCTTTCTTAAGTCGTCGCGATTCGTACTATGGGGATCGACGCCAAAAGATCGGTCATAATTGAAATATATGAAATTTATTTTGATACGACCGCAATGCTAAATGGGGATAATTGAGTAAACATAGAGTTCTTGTCGATTTCGAGGCTTCCTGAGACGGATGTTAAGTATAACAGGCCAGCGGCTATTCAGAGGAAGTAGGGAAAGAGCCACTTCCTCGCCTTAGGCGTGAATTATATTGACGCGTAACGAAAGTCCGATACCGATCTTTTTAATGAAGATATTTTGACGTATCTATCACGTCTGGTCATGCCGGAAGTGAGGCTTAAGAGCACTTGCCTGCAGGAGTTGAGCAGTGGCCTCCATTAAGGTAAAAAGTTGGATAGAATTTGTTAAAATTTTAAATTTAGCTTCGAAATATAGTACTGCATGACTACATTATCTTAAATTTTTCGAAAATTTTTTTTATTGTTTTCAAAACGGTAAATAACGTTTAACTTGAAAAAATATGGTTATACAGTCATTTTATGCACTATATAAATAATTAATTTCGTAGTTTAGTTTTAATGCAAAGTAATGTCATACCGAGGGTTTCAGAAAAAAATATCTAAAATCGCAACTATCTAAAGTGATTTGGCAACGCTCAGGGTAATCAAAGGCAGAAGAATAAGGAAAACGTCTCCTACTCCCTCGATACAGCCCTGTCAGCGCGCTGGCTCGTCGCGTCTTGAAATGGCGATGTTGTCTCATTGTTCAATAACAATGACTTATGCTATTCCGCGGCGAAATCTCACCACGCGGTCCACTGATAAATAATCTTAAGGCTGATTCTCACTATCATTCAAGGCAAGTGCTCGGCAACGGCAAGGCACCAGCTCGGCAAAATATATTTATCATTGAATCTTATTTTGCGGTTGACACCCGCATTATGCGCACAACGTCTCGGCAAGCGACGGCCTGTCAAAATTCATAAGACGCAATGATTAACCAATTTTGCCGGCGCGATGCCTTTGCCGCGCACGTGCCTTGTACGAAAGGGAGAATCAGCCATTTATATTGTTAATTTAAATAGAATGCCCTGTATATTTAGGAATATTTCTTTTTATTTCATTAAAAGTACAATTTTTTTTATACAAAGTGTTTTAAAAATTATACCTTTCTATAATATAATATAATAACACTCATAAATAAATTGAAAAAATACATACATACAATCTACGAAGCAATTAGATAAAGAATTCTGCTCATAATGGTATATCCCATTTTAAAAAAATTGACTAGCATTTATTATATTATACTAGAAAGGTATATTTTTTAAAATACCCTGTATAAAAATATCTAGTACTTCTATAGCGAGTACCAATATTTCACACAAATATATTTTTTAGTTACCGAGATCTTTTAATAGGCGACTTACCGTGAGAGACCCTGTATCGCCATGCCATGCATAGAGAGATAGATTATTGACGTAACTTACCTAATGATAATAAATTTGCCTCTCAATCTATCAGGCCGGAAAGGAACCCCTTGTGTATAAACTTTACACATTACACAAGTTTGTTTCTAAAATAATGAAAAAAAAACTGTCTTTGTTTTGAGGTATGTCCGATTATTGCAGTGTGCTGTGGTCAAATAGATTTGCAAAAATTGTAAATCCTCAAAAAAAAAAATGTTAATTTTTGATTTTTGTCCCACAAAACACAATAAACTTTTCGCTAAAGTATACACTTAAGCTTTTTTTAAGAGACCTTTTCTTTCCATAATTTCCATCATTCGCTTCGGCGAACCACAAAAGCACTGACAGTATCCTATTGTTATTATTGGGCATAACGACAAGTAAGCCCCGACCCTTACTGTCCCTTGGCGTTAATTACTCAGCTTTACGACTTATTTTCACCCTCTCTGTCGGCCCTTAAAAGCTTAAGAAATATTTTGATAGAGCCTACGAAAATAGCTTGACAAATTAAGATACGGACCGCGTTCCAAATGGATACTAAAGTCATCAAGTAAAGCATTTTTATAACCCTTAACCGTAAAGGCAATTTTGTACAAAATTGGAATTGGATTGCATTGGCCGCTATACAGGATAACGAACTTATCTTGAGATCAATTTTCGTTTTTTGGTGACTTATTTAATAGCTGTATACAGGGTGTTCTTTAATGACATTAATATTTCTGAGGGTGATTCCTTAGTTCCTTGGTTTATTTTAGGAAGAAAAATTCATATGAACATATGTCCGCAACAGCTTAATTTTTGGGTTTCATTTTTCTTTTAAATCGATATTAATTAAGCACTTTGATATACAGCCACTTCAAAATGAAGTCGGCACTATTGATAACTTTCTTATTGTAAAAGCTACGAATTCAATTAAATTGGCAAAGTAGTGGTTCCTTGTGTATTTCTGCTATTCGCCGCTCTGGACGGAATTAAGCGGCAAGGTCAGCCGAGCGTTTTCCATGGAAATATCTGTAGAAGGGAGTCAAATCACCAACCTGTCTTCGATGTTCTAGGCTGTCGAGGCTCTTTGTCAGCTCGTGGTTTTCGATCAGACGAGTGGCTCTCCTTTCGATGGAATCCAGTATCCGAAGAGTATGTTTGGATGCAGAGCTCCAGACATGAGATCAGTACTCTAGTGATGGTCGAATCTGGGCTTCAATCAAAAGTTGTTGAGGTGTGCAAAACTTTTTGGTTCGGAAGAGTACACCAAGTTTCTGCGAAGCTATCTTGGCGATTGCCATTATTAGGCCAAGACATATTTCCTCCCAGATTGACTCCTAGCAAATTAATAGATAAAGCCAGTACATGGAATTGCGTGTCCTGCCATGACTATATCCAGTTCTGTAATGTTATTTTTTGTAGAGAAAACTTCTTTCTGCCTGGGTTTTCTTAGCGTTAAATTCGACTTGGTTACCATCACCCCAAGCAAAAATTTCTTCCAAGTCTTTGTTGTGGCGTGATACTTCAGTTGTCTGAGAAGACAAGCTAAACATACCTATAACCTAATAAGAATATTTTGTTACTAATTTTTAGAGAATATATTTTCGATAATTAAGGAAATTACTACACTTAAGTAATATTTCTTAAATACTTTTGTTAGTCTCAATAACATTACAACAATTATTGAATATATGAATTAATACAAAAGTATCATTAAACTATAATTATTTATTTTACATCAAGTGTATTGGTTTTTTTGTACAAGTTTATTCCATAAAGTTAAATTGCTCTCATAAATTTTAAGAAAATAAAGCTTAAGTCCTCTTTATGGCGAACGTTAACAACAAAATATAGAGTAATAAATTTATATCGAATGCGCTACAATTTTAAAATATAAGAATCGCTTTATTGAATACGAAATTATTATTATTAAAAGTATCCTTCATCATAGAATTGACGTGTCCGATTAGGAATAATATTTACTGAAAGCGAGAGGTATTAAAGGTGGGACGTTTCCAAGCTGACCCCCAGTAATATATAATTTTATTATTTATAGTAAAAATAATATAATAATCTTATGTTTTCAAGTACATAGCTTCTTTTAACTAAATATATTTTTCCAATAAGATCTGGACGAACATACAGGGTGTTATGGAAATGACTTCTAATATTTAAATGGGTGACTCCTTGGGTGTCCTAGAGAAAGTCTACATACTTTTTTTTAAATCGAATATCTAAATACTAAGTAAGGTAAAATCCCTTTTTACCCACATACTGTCTATCGTCGTTCCATCTGGATTCACTTAGCAATAATGTGGGTCACTAGAGTATACTAACAGTGTTGTCAGATCACACCGCGTGTCTCGCCGTTGCTTGAATACCGGCCGCGCGCCACTTCATACTTCAGTATGTTTCGAGACTCGGGAGTGGAACGACGTTGTCGAGAATTCCACGTGCTTGACGTATACGAAATTTAAACGTTTTGTTAGTTGTAGCAGTACCCGATTTTTTTTTCTGTTGTGAAATAATTCATAATAATAAATGTTGTGATGTGATTTCAAATTTGTGTGATATTATCTACTGTTGGTTCTGTTGAAAAACATACTTTTTGTGTTTTATTTTTTTATGGAATTCAATTATAAAACGGAATATTTTAAAATAAGATCGAAGGTAAGAGAGTATGTACCTTAAAATTGTAGTTTTCTTTGTTGACAAAAACTGAACACGTGCGTTTAGAATTCTGTGTTGCAATATGACAACATCGCCTATAATGCGCTAACCTCTTTTGAAACTGGAGACTGCCTCAATAAAATATTGATTGCGAAGGGCCTCAGGAGCGGCCACGTAAATTTTGAGATTTCATATAAAGTGTATATTTCGCTTAATAATTCAAAGCGTCATTTATGGTTATTTTTCCTCAATTTATTTTCATCTCGGGATTTGCCGGTTTAAATATAATACGTCATTTCCATAACACCCTGTATAAACTATTTAATTTTTTCATTACAAGTAACAAATGTTGAAAAATATAATTTAACTGTTTTAGTACATTCGTATTGTACATTTTTGTAATTATTTTCTATAGTCGTAGATTCTATACATATACAAAATAATTAATCAAGCCCACAGATACGTGTTATGTTCCTAGAACGAATCTGTTTTTCTCTTGAAAAATTTAAAAGTCACACTTCCATTTTATTGGATTTTTCCTCAGCCGTAACAAGGCCGTGTTGAAAATCCATCAAAAACGACGACATCTTTGTGCTCGTTTACCGTAAAATATGTTACAAAACTTAATCCAGTATCTTCATATACCCCAAGTCATAAATCTGATCCTTGAGGTTAAAATCGAATTCCCTTATGTCTGCTATTCTTAAAGTTTAAAAAATAACGTAGAATAAAAACACTATTTTACATTTTTGAAAAGACATATTTATGTAAGGAATTATGACAAAATTTTTCGGTCAACTAAAACTCATAGAAATCAATAACTTCCCCGGCAATATTTGTTGAAATTATTATTATTCTGCCCTAAACTCTAAGATCTGTTTTCTATCAGTTAAAACAAAAAAATATTGACTATGTTTCTAATAAAATTGCCTGCCGAGGTTCTACGTGCTTGATGTACCCGATTTCTTTTCTGTTGTCAAATAATTCATAATAATAAATGTTGTGATGTGATTTCAGATTTGTGTGATATTATCTACTGTTGGTTCTGTTGCAAAACATACTTTTTGTGTTTTTCTTTTTATGGAATTTAATTATAAAACGGATTATTTCAAAGTAAGATCGAATGGATTGGGGAATTGTTTTTTTTTTCTAAAATTTGTAAAAGAAGTGAAAACTCGGATATAAGACTGAACACGTGCGTTTACAATTCTGTGTTGCAATATGACAACACCGCCTACAATGCGCTAACCTCTTTTGAGACTTGAGACTGCCTCAATAAATTATTGATTGGGAACGTCGTCAGCATCGGCCACGTAAATTTTCAGATTTAATATAACGTGTATATTTAATAATTCAAAGAGCCATTTGTTTCTTCAAATTATTTTCATCTCAGGATTTGCCGGTTTAAATATAATATGTCATTTTAATAATACCCTGTATTAAAAATGTTTTTCTATTTGGGTTTGTTCGGGTTTGTAATAATGGCTACATTATGAAATGCAAAAAAATTGAATAACTTGCCACTTTATGAAACTGAAATTTTATTTTTTTCATTTTGGCAACAAGTAGGGTTCGAATTTCGTTGAAATTAGTTTTCTAGACATTATGGAATTTGGGAAATTAAAATATTTTACTTTAAGAAACTAACCTTTAACCTTTTTTAAAGTTTTTCTAGATTATTTTCTGCAATTTCTCGTATTTCCCGCGGAGTACAACTTTCTGCCTGGCTCATTTTTATTAACTTTATTAATATATTTATTTTTAATTATGACGGATGGGAAGAAGCTTTGTTATGTTCAATTGTTTCTATCATGGCATAGTTGATACTTGTAACATTTTATTAAATTGTAAAAGTATTGCCCACCCAAAAAGAAAATATTAATTTAAATGGAAAAAATCTACTATATTTTTAAAAGTTTTTCAGACTTTACAGAACGAAATAGAAAAAGTATTATAAAATACACGGTTCATAAGACAATTACAGCACTTGCACTTTAGAAAACTCCCCGCTTCGCTGGTCGTTTTCTAAATTAAACACGTGCTCTAAGATAATGTCTTATGAAACTTGTATCTTAATATACTATAAAATAAAATGTTAAAAAGCTAAATTCATTAAGGAGTGGATTTTTGAATATTCGATAATCAATTGCGGTGGTGTATAATTTAGATTATTTATAAAAATTATGTTTATCAAGCAAATATCTTAGAAGAACAATAACAAGAGTATGTCAATCTCAAGCAATTCATTAAACGCCAGTCCTCCATGAAAATATATAAATTTCTTTTAAACCAGCAAATGCTTGGTATAAGGTTCCAACAGCCATTAGAAAAACCAAATAAGGCAAACAATATACGTGAAAAACTTTTTAAAATATCTTGTGACATAGGTCCGTCCCCTGCTTTCTTTAAGGCTTTTTTGTATTCATATTACATTATACGCGTCGTCAAGCTGACAAAGGAGTGACAATTTGGGATTGTTATTGTTATGTGAAAAGACAAACGACCCCTAATCGTCTTCTGGTGTTAATTACTTAGGGCTGTGACTTATTCGTCCCCTCCGTAGTTGATCTTACAAGGATTGTTGTATTCAAATCATTTTAAGTAAATTTTAGGCAACAACAGTTTCACAAGGAATCAAAATATTATGATTTATACTAGGAGTAAGCACATTTCAGGACTGTATTTATTTGTTATTTGGGTTCGGACATGGGTGTTACTTGTAAGCCTGTGAGAAACGCCAAATTTCATAGTTTAGGGAGGGGAAAAACTGTTATGTCAAATTACCGGGATTGATAATACAGGTGAAGGTTGGATTTTTATTTTCGTAAATCCCGGAGGCCATCCTCAATTCCCCATGAAAACAAAATTTGTTCCCGAAAACTCTGAAGACAATCTGGCAACCATAATTAACGGTCGCATTCGGCGACGATTTTCGCTTGAATTTAGTCTCTCCAATAATCGAGCGATGGCGGTTATTTCAATAATCGAGTACTCGTGCGGCTTTTCGCTCGCCCAACACAGCTAATTACGTCTATTTTTGGAACGAGATTTCTTGACAACTGCTACTTAAAAAATAGTAAATTTTGGTATTATTAGAAAGGTAAGAGGATATGCCACTTAGAATCCCCTTACCATTTAAAATTTGAATTTGACCTTCCCAATCAATAGTTTATTGAGGCAGTCTCGAGGTTCAAAAGAGGTTTGCGCATTATAGGCGGTGTTGTCATATTGCAACACAGAACCCGTGTTCAGTTTTTGACAAGACGTCTTTGAAACGCGTTATCACTTCTTTTTCAAACTTTTAGAAAAAAAAACTACAATTTTAAGGTACATACTCTTTTACCTTCGATCCTATTTTAAAATAATCCGTTTTATAATTAAATTACATAGAAAAATAAAACACAAAAAATATGTTTTTCAACAGCTCAACAGTAGATAATATCACACAAATTTGAAATCCATATTATTATGAATTATTTCACAACAGAAAAAAATCGGGTACGGCTACAACTAACAAAACGTTTAAAATTCGTATACGTCAAGCACGTGGAACCCTCGACAGCGTCATTCCACCCCCGAGTCTCGAAACATACTGAAGAAACGATAGTGGCGCGCGGCCTGTATCCAAGCAAGGGCGAGACACGCGGTGTGATCTGACAACACGGTTAGTATACTCTGGTGACCCACATTGTTGCTAAGTAAATCCAGATGGAACAGTGCGACAGTATGTGGGTAAAAAGGGATTCTACCTTAGTATTTTGATATTCGATTTTAAAAAAGTATATAGACTTTCTCTAGGACACCTAAGGAGTCACCGATTTAAATATAATAAGTCATTTCCATAACACCCTGTATAACAACTGCGACGTAGTTCCTGTTTTACCGAGACATACAATGGGGTCAGGCAGATCTACTACATAGATTTATAGAATAATATATTTTTAAAATACAATAATACAATATATTAAAATATAATATTACTTACAGCATTTGTAGCCATGCAAGATTAATTGCCACTTTATAAATTAGAACTTAGTTGCTTGAAATTTAATTGGCCGTGACAAGTTAATGGTGCGAGATCGAAAATTCCCAGTATCATATCTCAGCGTTAACTTTCAGTTTTACTCGAAGTGAAAATTTATACATTCTATTTAAACAGCTTTATGAAGTTAGCACCCAGCGGCAACACAAGGGAGCAGACGTGGAACGCGCGTTAGGATTCGAAATAGATGGAGCGGAGGAAACAATAATTTGTTTACAAAAGAAAAATACTGGGAATAGTGTAATAATATTTATTTACAGCCATACATGTAATAATGGCATTTCATCTATCTTTGAAAGGTGGAAAGTTGACGTTTTTTTTACTTTTACGTGAAAAGTGAGCATTTTCCACCCGGGTGCAAAGTAATAGTACATTACGTATCAAGGGCCGAAAAGTCTCCGACGACCCGAGATATGTACTGTATTTTTTTACAAATGCTCCCTGTCTTTGAGACCAAATAAATAAAGAAATTATTCAAACAATACGATTCTGTCTGCTCCTGTCTACATGACATGAAAACACTCACGCATGGAGAATGTAAATATCTATTTATTGTTGTTGATATGTATGGCTCGGTGGTCTAGTGGCAGAGTGTACACCTGGCGATCTGAGAGTCGCGGGTTCAAACTCCGCACTAGACATTTCTGATTTTATTTATTTATCAGTTAAAAAACTGCATGGTGACTCGAAGCGGGCGGGAAAAATCTTTCCCGCTCGCTTCGATACTTTCCCGCCCGCCCTCTCGGAGAGGCCTGGAAAGCGCCACTTTCGGTGAAGTGAACATGCATGAAAAGAGGCACTTTCGGGGCACTTGTAAACAATATTCTTTTGTAATTTAAAAAAAATCGATATCTCAAAATAATATACGAACACATCAACATACAGTGTGTTCGATTTTTTCGGCTTGTATCCTTTCTTCTGCTTTTTGAAAATAATAGCTTTGCGTGTTTAGTTCCCTAATTGATAGAGTGGTCCTCAGCATTGAATATTGTGACCAAATCGTTGATATCTAACCCAGGATTTTGAACTTTTTGAACTTTGTTTCCCATACACCATTCTTTGAAACAGTTATATGCCTTGTCATATCTCGGGCGGCTTTTAGCTGGTAGAAGAACTTCTTCTACTATTTTGCTGCTTCTCGAATTTCTGGTGGAGTAGCAGCAACTTGCCCGCCTCGAATGCGGCCATTAGAACGTAGAGGCACGTGCTGAGGCGGCATATGCCGTCACTTGTCGTGCATACCTGAACTCGCTTGAATCCATTGTCTGAATACCTTCAAATTATAACATTCATAATTTGCAGTTTTGTTCTTTCAATAGTTCGTTTCTGGTTTAACTAACTAAACTAACTAACTAAAAACAAGAAGACCTTTATTGAACAAATTTGAAAATCTATAATTGTTATAAAACTATTATAAAATAGTTCTCAATAACAACTGTTACTTAAAGTAAAACGTTAACAACAAAATCTCTCCATTGTTGATAAAGAAAACTGAATCTTTTATTTATCAATTTTTGTAAATGGCTAAAAATTATTGGATCTTAGCTCGATCTCTCTTAATAAAACGACAATTCCGAACCTCGGCAAGTCGGATTTTAAATTTAAACACAGCGCCCCGATTGATATATTTGCTTTTCATATTGGAAAATTTAATATTCAAGCAATAAATAGCGCTTACATTTCTTTACATAGAGAAGGTGAAAATTGATTTTTATGCTCGCACATAAAATATATTTATACAGGCCTTCACCTTTGGGATTTCGGAAACGGTAAGAGATACGAAGTCGGTTAAGTTGGGGTAAAGTTGCGTAATTATGGGGTCAATAATATGCCGCAAAAAAATCTAAAATAAATACAGGGGCTTTCAAAATATTTTAAAAATTTTGCGTTTCAATTTTTATTGGCATTGGTACCTCGTGATTTAAAATCGGCGATCGCGTTTTTTTAAACATGCCGAATAAAATTATTAATGAATCTTTATCAAATGAAACCCTGTATTGGGCTTAAGAAACTTATTACATATTTCTACAGTACCGAAATATAATAAGGATATAGAGAATGATATCTTGTTTAATTTAACTTTTCTGAATCGTCGGTAAAATAAACCCCGTGAAGCTCTCGTGAATATAAATAACTTTATTTTTATAATACGTTAATCCATGCAGGTTTAGACTATTGCCTTTTTATTTGGCCAAAGAAATATTTGAAAAGGGCCCAAACAGGACATGGATTACTATACAGGGTCCCAAAAAATTGTTGTATTTTATGGCAAATTTAGGTTCATATTAGCATCATTTCTTTATAATTGCTTAAAATTTATCGGACGTCATCTTAACACTAACCAAAAAAGTAAAACACAATTTATTTTTTCTCCTTCTAAATACTAAATTAATTAATTAATTTTGCCATAATCCTGAGAACATGATTATTTACACGCGATTTAGCGAACACTGTATGTACTTGAACAATAAATCATTCCAAATTGTGGGTCAGAAATTAATTGCTTAAATGAAAGGACCAAGCGTCAATTTTGCCCAATTTAACAAGTTATAACTACAGGCTATTCAGAGATTATGGCTGTAAAGGGTATTCATACAATATGTCTGTCTGAAACAGCATGGAGCGCCATTATATCAGACAAAAAATATACGTACGAACAAAACATGTTGTGTTTTGCTGAACTAGATTGATTATTAACTGTACAGCCTTATCCAGGGTCCATCATTGGTAGTTTTATTCAGGATAACAGATTGTTTAAACTAACAACCAGGGAGTATTTTTAACACTCTTTAAGAGAATGTAAAAAGCAATTGGGCATCATGTTTTAGTATAAGTATAATATCAATGGACCGTGTACCCCCCAATTAGTTTTATTTACAAAATTTAAGTATGGTCTATTATAGTGGAAGGTAAACAACCTTTTGACGTAAGAATGACAGTTCTAACTGTCAAAATGGGGACATTAATGAACCGCACTGTATTATCAGTCAAATAGAACGTTTTCTACTCGAGGACACCCTAAATCGTAGGATATTTATGATTCAGCATCATTTTTTAGAGGAACTGGATCTTATAAGTACACAAAATCTGCATTTTCAGCAGGATGGGCCGTATTCAATTGCCTCCCTGATCACCAGACCTAACCCAACTTGATTTCTGTTTGTGGCGGTATTTAAAGAAACAAATTCACTAGCAAAGTGTTGTTGTAAGGGAGAAGATGAACCACGTTTGACCATACGAAAGACAGTTTGAATTGTATCCATAAACAGGAACCTTCTAACTGATGATTACTGATATTATTTTACTTCTATGGTTTTATGTTTATAATTTGCAGTGTTAACAGAAAAAAATATGGATAATACAAATATAGGTTTTATTCGGAATTTAAGAAAAATGGTATTTTCTCTGTTAAAGTGTCAATATAAAATATTGAATAATATGGAAATAGCAGCACTCCCCCCAATCAGTAGGTGATACCGCAATGCGAGAAACCAAGGGTTGATAGCCCTTGGGGGCGCAGCGTATGACTGAGAATCGTGGTTCGAATCCCACGTTAAGCTGTAGGTCACTCGGTAATGGCCCTGGCAGCGAACGAAGAAGTAAAAATTGAGAAGACAAAAATAATAATGAAAGGTGTATTATCAGTATCGGACAATCTCGAACAAAGCGTGTGTAACACAAAGACACGTAAAAATGTGTTTTATCGCCTTGTTTCATAAAATCTCATTTTATTCCTTTGTCCTATTTTTATTATTGCATTATTTCTTATAGGCCCATAATAATAAAACACAAATGATTTCTTGGTAACAATAGCCCCTTCCCATAAAACTATTATCGCCATCTTCCTATTCGAAAATAAACCACAGATTATATAAATTATGCATTTTTGAGTTTTATCTAGTGTTGAACGAACTAAATGTTATCTCCTCAACAAAAAAAAAATATTTTTTGAAATTTAGTGATGTGTAATTCGATTGAGAATCTATAACTAATTTTCTGACCAACTGTTTCTGAGCAATTAATAACTGAATATAACTGAAATTGTACGTAATTGGGAATACTTTGACCAAAATACAATCACTGGCGCAACTAATCGATGGACAGGACGTTTACATCAGACATTCATTGAGTGAGTCGGTGGTCATATCGAACAATTTTTCAAATAATTTTTTGATGATGATATTCAGCTATTCACTGCTTCGAACTAATTGGTCAGAATTGTCGTTGAGAATATTAAGTCCCAATTATTTAAAAAAAGATAGAACTTATTTTTGCCACTTGTTTGAAGTAACTTCTAATTTTAACCTGCCCTGTATGATATTCTAATTTGATCTTATTACTTCATTTTACGAGAACTTATACTTTTATAAATATTTCCTGCACACTTGGTTTAAAATATTATATTAAAGTACAAGTTTTATGAAGCATCATATATTAGCACTCGTCCATGTTAGAGAACGATCCGCTTGCGGCGAGTATTCTAAGGGGACAATTGCTATAATAGCTTTATAAACGTTTTAGCAGTATTTTGTCGCGAAAATTGAAAACTTCCTTAAAAATTATACAATATGAATCAAGATAATTTTAGTTTGCCTCCTCCGGGGTTCAGGGACATTGCAGAGCAATAAATGTAAAACATAGTGCTGTGTTCAGCAAAGTAAATAAACTGGACAAGTGCCAGGTAGGTAGATTAGTAATTGTTTCTGCGACTAAACATACTTGACTAACCTTTAAAAAAGAAAAAAAAGGGGTCCATTAAAAGCTGATATAGAAAACGATATCGAACTAGCTTTGATATGAAACCGAAATAGAAAAATGATTTAAATAATAAAGTTGTTCAGGAATAGTACATTACGTATCAAGGGCCGAAAAGAGGCTTTTACGGACGAGTGCGTAAAGCCTCCGACCGCTCCAGATATGTACCGTACTTTTTTTTAAATTGTGCTCAGAGTTTTCGAGGTCAAATAAATAAAGATATTTTTCTAAAACCTCTTTGAAAAATTAACTGCAAATTCAATTTATATATTATTATATATTCCGCTATTTATTATCATTGGTATCCATGGCTCGGTGGCCTAGTGGCAGAGAGTACGCCTGGCGATCTGAAAGTCGCGGGTTCAAATCCCGCACTCGACATCTCTGGTTTTATTTATCACTTTAAAAAACTATGAGGAGCAGTACAGGGTGACTCGCAGCGGGCGGGAAAATCTTTCCCGCCCGCCATAGCTAATAAAAAAGTTTTAAAGGTCTTATACGTATGGTTTGTCATTATTAGATCTACACTATCTAATAATGCTGTGTTATTCTATCGTCTGACGGCAACACATGAGTTAATTAACGTTATTTTTGCTGAAGGAGGGTGTGTTGAGGAATTCCAAACTACGAATTAATATTTTTTTAAATAGAAATTTTCATTGGGAGGAAGCTCTTAGGATTTTTCGTGAGAAGCTCATTCCCCTTTCAATTTTTTGATTAGTCCTATTTACGACTGCTTACTGTACAGGGTGTGCTATAACTGATGGGCCATAGAGCAACTTGAGATTCTAAGCATCAAGGTAGTAAGTCATATAAATTTTTTCGAAATGTTCCTCGTTTTAGAAATACAGGGTTTTGAAAGTGAAAGTTTATTTTCGAAAATAAGCCATAATTTGAAATGAATGTATCGGATTGAAAGTTGGCGTTATGATGATTATGAGTAAGAAATAAGAATTTTTTTTTAGTTTCACATTAAAGGTCACTGGTTAATGGGTTTAATAAATCTATGATTTTTTTCTTACTTCTTTAAGTGTTTTTAAGATTTTCAAATAAAGGCAATTTCTAAACTAAAACAGTATACTTGCTCGATCGCCAATCTTTTACCGTTTTCGATGTATCTCCATTTTTACTTCTGTCTCTTGAAAACGATTGGAGATATAAAGATCGCGCCAAATTGTCCTCTTAGATTAAAAATCCTTAATTAACTGGGAAGAAGAAAAACATAAATTTATTAAATCCAGTCTATGTAACTAGCGCTCTCTAATGTCAAGCTTAAAAATTCTACAAAGTCTCATTTCTTACTCATAGAAACATCAACTTTCGATACGATACATTGAAGCGTTTCAAAATAGGGCTTATTTTCGAAAACAAATTAACTTTCAACACCCTGTATTTCTAGAACGAGAAACAAAAGCAACTCCCCAATTGGACCGTACTTCCTAATTTAACCAGTTTAATAATCTAACTGTGTTTCCACTGTAGGACTAAGGGGTTATATATTTTTTTACAACCTGTTTTTGTTTATAGTACACGTATCAAAATAATCCTTCACAAATCCTCCGACACAGCATTATTATCGGACACACAGTTTGATACAAAAACAAACTTCCTAAAATCCCTTTCTCTTCACAGATAATCCGACATCAGGACAAACAAAAACGTGATCCAAACTTGACGCAGACTTAAGGAAAATTAATTCAACCCTTTGGGACAATATGTCGAAATTTCCTTTTGAATGACAGATTTCAATATCTATTAACCTGGAGCGGTTTTCCTTCCCAGTGAAATATAGGCTGTGACTTACATTGTATATGTTAAAATTAATATTGTGATTTTATACGAAAATAAGTGATAAAGTGAAAATTAAGTGGTCATACTACATGAATAGATTTACCCCTTTGCGATGCCAGGATAACAGTGACGGTGGAGGGGAATGTGTGTCAGAGACAGGTTATTATAATTTTCAAATATACAATATCGTAATATACAGGGTGTTATGGAAATGACGTATTATATTGAAACCGGCAAATCCTGAGATGAAAATAAATCGAAGAAAAATACCCACAAATGGCGCTCTCAATTAGTGACCGGATTATATCACCTTATGTCAAATCAGACAAACACATGTGGGGCAATGGCGTAATATGTAAACAATCAACACTGAGGCCTGCAGGGTCAAAAGAGGTCAGCGCATTTCGGCCGGTGTTGTCATATATACACGGCAATCTCTTTAGAAAATAATTTTAACAATTTTTAATCATTTCTGAACAAATATGATTCCAGAAAACCGACGGCGAAAAATGTTTTGCAAAACAAATAATGGTAATATCACACACAAATTTCAAATTCGTCACAAGCACAGGAAAATAAATAAGTTAAACGTCATTGACCTTTTAAATAATAATTATCGTTCAGACATTTTATTTTAAGACACATGCTTTCTAAACTTTACTTATTTAAATACAATTGTTAGTTTCATAATTTCACACAAACCACACAGAATCTAAGTATTAGGAAAGAACCTCTCACATAACCTCAAAAATAGCAGCAATTCACATGAAAAGAACACGCGAACGCTGTTTTAATTTTGGTCCTTTTTTTCTCGCGTAGATTTATTTATTTAACTAATTTGAAACACACACATTTTAAATATACACAATGCAATCCTTCAATTTAAAATTGACATTTTATCTACGAACCATAAAACAGTTAACCTACGAGCGAACGAAATAGATACCTTCAAAACTCGGAATAGAGATGGGCAATATTTGACCGTTTGATATTTCACGCGATTATTTTCTATTACTTGGCTATTTACCGCGAGATCTCTTGCAAGGCGTTTAATTGATATGGCGTTAATGGAATTTCGACCAAATTGAATAAAATGTTAGTGGTAGCTGATAATAATGCGACTGTACTTTTTCTTTTGAGAAGCTTAAAAAATTAAATTAGTTCAGCTCTACTCCAAATGACAAGACCGACTAAGATTTTGTTTTCTTTCTCACGCGGCCATCTCTCCATCTCTATCACACAATCCACCCGGCGCCGGGCCGACGTAGGTCTATAGGCACAAGCGTGCGGCTTGCAAGTGTCAGTAATAGAAGAACAGCGTTAGGGTGCGGTCGCTTCTGTTGATAACCATTTACACTCTCGGCTATCCGCTTTGTTTTCAGAAGGTACGCGTATAATAGTTGTAATGATTTTCGGGCTACGCGTCCAAACTTTTATATTATTATTATTTGACATTGTTTTTATATTATAGACGAACCTAAGTTGCTCAGTTAAAACGAGTAGTTTGTTTTGGACGTTTGACTTGACAGAAAAATGGAATATCGCCGACGAATAAGTCAAATTTCGTCGCGTCGCGTCTAATAAAATCTAATAATCTGATTTGAGTGTATTTTAAAAAACGTGCCTGGAGGTATAAAGATATATACAAGTAGGTAGATAAATAATTCAATTTTATAACTTTATATGGAATTTCAGTTTTGCATTAAGTTTGGCAACATAGCACGTAACACCTGTTTCCTGATATGCCACCACAGGGTGACATGACGAACAAACCCGAACAAACGCCGGATGAGGTGTGGCTTTATGGGGCTGGACCCCACTTTTATAACGGTCGATTTGAAAAAAAATATGTAGCATTTCTCTAGGACAAGGAGTCACCGATTTAAATATAATACGTCATTTCCATAACACCCTGTATATTCTCTTAAATCATTTAAACCCCGTGGATCAAATGATAGAATAATGGTTGTTTTTAGGGGGCGCAATTTTGCTTCGCCTAATTTATTATTCCCTTTCAATCTTAAAAAAAGATATTCTGCAAAAAAATCCTTGTAACATTAAATTCTATATTCTTTGCCCATTCAATTTCAGGAAACCTCAGAAATTTATTTTGTTACGCCTTTTGAAGAATGGCCCCCGGTTTGCGTTGGAATTTTTTTGGTCTGTCCAGTTTCTACGTACTTTTTGACTTTATTATAATTAAAGAAAATTAATGGAAATTGCTACAAATTTTAGGACAAAATATTTGATAGGCTTTGAAAGCAGAATAAATGATTTATCACAACGTTCCAGAGTTGTACACACCAAGCATCAATTATAACTGCCATATAAGGGCGATATCAATGTTGCCTAAACTTGTTATAAAGGGTTTTAATATTCGTTAAAATACAGATGCCATTGTTGCAAAAAATGTTCGTACAAGGAACAAAAATTCCCTGTGGTTTCTGAACATTTTCGATGAAGGGCGAGGGGAGAAAAATGTATAAAAATCATGCTTGAAAGCGTGTTACCATAGGCATGCTAAAGCAATAATTTATTAAGTGCTTAATAACATTATATTAAAATTTATTATATTACTGGCAAGTTTAGTTGTTCTAATTTGAATTTACATGATTCTTTTCTGAAAACTAACGGCAGCATTTCTTCTTATGTTGAGAAACGACTGGGCATACAATACATATTAGACCTTGTTTAAAACGTACTTAATAGTAGATATCTCTGACAACATAACCCTCCCCACTCCTTCCTCTAGGCGTCAGCACTGGCGACATGAGCGCCCTCTTTCCGCCATGAAGCGGCCGGCGGCCGACATGGCTCTGTTCGGCATGGTGTGGTTACTGCGCGTGCGCGCCGAAATGAAGCGTTGCGCAAAGTGTCAGAGACGAGAAATAAGAACTACCGACAGACCTACGTCACGCGCCACGACGTTTTTTACTATAGAAGGTGCAATAACACCGTTGGGAAGTCACACGGCACCCAGGACACCGGTGGTTGAACCCACGACGTTTTGCGAAGTCCATGGATATGTTGCTCCTAAAGAAGGTAAGGATTATCTTACGTTGAACTCCTATAGTGCCTAACAGAATTGCTATTGATATTATAGAATAGGTGTGTAATTCAGGATATTGTTAGATATTATCGTATATGTTAATTTTAAAACTGAATACAGTAAATTAAGCATTTGTAAGCGTCAAGTTCATAAATAATGCAAAATAGGATTGTTCGTTAAAAAAAATTGTCATTACATACCTGATTTAGTTAATTAGAGGCTGATTCTCACTATCGTGCAAGGCACGTGCTCGGCAACGGCAAAGCACCGGCTCAGCAATAGTACATTACGTATCAAGGGCCGAAAAGAGGCTTTTACGGACGAGATGCGAACAAACCCGCATGAGTCTGGAAAAGCCTCCGACGGCCCGAGATATGTACCGTATTTTCTTTAGAAGTGCTCCGAAGCTTTGATGCCAAATAAATAAAGAAATTCTTCAGACAGTTTTTCTGTCTACATGACATGAAAACACTCGCGCATGGAGAATGTAAATATCTATTTATTATTTTTGACAAATAGGCTCGGTGGCCTAGTGGTATAGCGTACGCCTTGTGATCATGTCTGGTTTTATTTACTTTTTTACAAGTGCCCGAGTCTTTGAGGCTATTTAATATCATTTATCGTATAAAGTCCGACTCGCCCTAATATTTTATCGTACCATCAAACCAAACTGTATATAGGCGGCTCTCACCGAGGATGACCAGAAATGCTCGCATATGTGCTCAAATAGGCGAGACATAATGCAGTTTCTTTTTAGTATCAGGTGGCGGGGGATAACGGGGATATGGCGATTTTACATGGAAAAGTCGCACAATTTTGTAGTGCGCCGTTTGTCTGTTTGTTCGCGCATGGATGTAGTAATTCGAGCGTGGATGTTTCAATATTTTAATATTACATATTTATTAAGTTAAAATGAATAGTTTCACGGTGGACTATTTAAAAAATAACTTTATCTCTTTGAGTTTGGAGCAAAAAATTGAAGTGAAGAATGCGGGAAGACCTAAACCCGAAATTAATTTAACGCAGACCACAAAGGGTAAATCTAGGGACTTTAGTATAAACTAACCGTTTGTTTTGTTGTTCCTGGTTGTTGTTTGGTCACGGCGTTGCGGAGCCTGCCTGGACAAAAAATGAAATAGAAAGTACTCTTCAGAGCATATTTTCTGCCACCTTTACACTTTTACAAATACCGTACCAATGACCACGGCTGAAGGTGAACGATGTTTTTCAACATTAAAACGAATAGAAACATTTTTGCGAAATTCTATGAATGAAGAAAGGCTAACAGCCTAGCAATGCTATCTATTAAAAGAAAATGTATAGAGGATAATCCAAACTTTAATGAGGTTGTTATTGATAAATGTTCTACAATTAAGAACCGAAGAATGGACTTTTTAAGCACTAAGTATACACTAAAAAAACCTTTTTTATTTTCCCAAAATTGTATTTCCTTGTTTAAAATTTAAAAAATTAATAAAAATATGTTTTACCTAACGCATTTTCTTATTGCTTTTTTTCTTCCTACGTTTAAAACGCCGAAGAATATCATTATTTGGTCGCTACAGAAAAACATTTTTAAAATAATTTCATGATACTTGTGAACTCCCTTTATCATAGGTCACGAGTCGCCACTGATTGTTAGTAGCTTCCTCCTTACACACGTTTTATACATTAGCAACTATTGCCTTGGCTTGACTATGCAAGGCTTTTCCACAAAGATGCATATTTATTTTCTGAATAAAATATCCAAAAACCGGAAATTAAGTAAAGATAACAAAACACGGAGCGACGAGTGAAAGAAATGGATTTCAAAAAATAAAACACGTTAAATAAATTCATCAGCAAGAATACTTCACAATTCACCACCACTCACTACGGTCTACGACGCTGTGCTCTAGGCGCAGACTCGCAGACTGCAGCGAATGTAATATGGCGCCGCCGAAGATTCATGTCACGTGTTACGACGTTGCCTTATTTTGCAAGATTCACAGATTATTTTAATCTTCACCACGTTCCCGACCGGCAACTTTAATTTAATAAATATTGCAGCATAATATTGAGGTATCTACTTTGGTACTTATCATAAACATAATTAAGGGTTTAATATTATTATTCGCTAAACATTATTGCTAAAAAAAACATTGAAGTAACTTAGTTAATATTTTTGTTTGTAAGTTTGGCAACATTGCTCCATTCTTTAGGTGGTCGAGATTCCGTGTGTTCAACAATACAACGGTTATAAAAAACCATCAAAACCAAGGTATAAAATATGATAAAAGAAGCACATGAGACAATCCAGTGTTGCCAGATGAAAAAAAAAATAGAAATCACCAGAAATGGTTATGAAAAATCAGCAGATTTCACCAGCAATTTTAAAAGAATGTTCTTATGATCGTATTAGCTAAGATAAATAATAAAGATATACAGTATATTTTTATAATTAATCGTATTAGCAAAAAAAGGTAGGGTATATTATATTGTTATAATCGTATTGGCAAAAAAGGGTACCTACAGTAAAATAAAAAGAAGGTAAAGTAGTTATACTTTTATGGATCATATTAGTAAAAATAGAGTACAGTATACAAACAGTGTACAAACCCACAAAAACGTCACCGATTTTGAATAATGTAAAAGGCACCAGAAATCGGACTTTTTAAAAAGCTATCACCAGATTACTCATAAAATCACCAGATTTGGTGAAATTTCAACAGACCTGGCAACACTGCGTTAGGAGTAGATCATGCAGATCAGGACCAGGGTTGCCAATCTGTGGCTAATTCCCCAAAATGTGGGCAATTTTGTTGAATGTGGGGTTTTGGTGAGGAACTGTTATTTTTGGGGAATTTTAGTGAACCTGAGATTTCCCAATTTTATTTAAATTATCTAGGTAACCAAATATCATATTTGACGGTCACCGCTGATATACAGTTCTAGTTATTGGGGGAATCAGGCTTTCATTTGTTTGTTTGGTTTTTTTCAAATTTAAAAATAATTATTTCTTTGTTACTTATATTGCCATTTTCGAACGCATCAGTAGAAAGGCTTTTTTAGCAACTTAAATGATATAAAAACCGAAGCTCGTACAAATTTAGATAATTCGTCAATAAAAGCTCTTTTACACACTAAAGAAGGAATTAATCTAAATGAAGGCGTTTGAACCGGATAAAGAAATATTGAAAACAAATATTTGGGGAAAAAAATGATACATTAATCAGAATCCGGTTAATTATTATTTATTAATTTAATAATATTAAAATAACCATTTGTTTAATAATATGTTTATTCCTAAAACAATATTTATATTGAAGTATAAATTTTGCAATTACGTTACAAAGATGAATAAATAAACACAAAATAAATAATCGTTTTGTTTATAATAAATTCCTATTCCCCAAAATTTAAAATACTATATAAAACCGAATAAATTGTAGTGTGGGGTATTGTGGGTAATTGCGAATCTTTTGAGGGTATTTCTTCCGAGTATCATTGGCAACGCTGACCAGGACGCCGATCATGTGCTACGAGCACCAGCAATCTTGACCTCTCACTTGCTCTTACTCCCTCATTTGGTGTGGTCTGGCTTAAGAGGACATTTCCATCAAGGAATAAAAAATGAACTTTATCCCCTATGTTAATTTGATTATGTACGGTATCAAACATTTTATATTTATTAGGGCCGGCTAGACCCGGGTGCAGCGGGTTCAAAGCACCCGGGCGGCAAAACATGAGGGGCGGCAAAACAAAGCTGAACTCGAAAAAGGGCATCAATCAGTAAAAGTAAAAAATCAGCCCATGCTTTCAACCTCCACTATTGTATTTATTGATGCTGTAAGTTCCGAGATAATATAGTTCTTGTGTTTGAAAATACCTGGGAAGAACATAAAGATGTGTTGTTACTATAATAATAAAACGTCGAGGCTAAATTTCTATATACATAAGCATAACAACATAATACTTTGCTTTTATTAGTTGTGTTCTATGTTAATATAAAAGCGTGTAGTAAAAAACTGAAAAACTCTGTCACAGCCGGCCCTGATATTTATGTATTAAGTATTATTTTTGTGATTTACCCGTTTAAATTCACCGAGATTTATTTTCATAGATTTTGGTATGATATTTTCTTTTATAAGCGGCAGTAATTGTTAGTTCTGGAATTTATTGACCGCACCAAATAGGGTCGTCATTCGGAGCCAAAAGTGCAATCAATCCATAATAATAGCGCGGGCAGTTCTGAACCAGTTCCGCCAACTTTGGTAATTTTATTGACCTAATGATATTACCGTGTTTATAATGGCAATTGAGACCAATATTATTTTAGTTATTTCACCATAATGTAATTTCAAATTGGATCCTGCATTTTTTTCTATTTCTGTTAACTAACCTGATTACTTCGATTCTGATATTAATGACATTGGCACACATGATATTCACTCACATTCAAAGTTACCTGGTTATCTTTAAATCATTAATATTTAGCTAACCAGTCTACTTTGTATGTGACCATTTACGTCAGAATACGTTTAATTAATTATTAAATAAGATCTTACTATATTGCTAGAATAATAATTACTCTTGAAGAAGAAACAAGAAAAAACATTGTCATTAGCAGGACAACTAAATCAAGCATTACAAAAACCGGTGTTGCCTACATTAGTTTCCAAAAATCAAATTTTGGAAGTAAAGTTGTTCCAGGAAATGGAAAAGTTTCAAAATGGAGGCCAACGTGGATCCAATCTCCAGCTAGCATACGATATCTTGTGCACCATACCTCCAACCAGCGTGGAAGCTGAAAGATGTTTTTCAGCCGCAGGATTAATTTAAACTAAGTTTCGCTCATCTATGCTAGATGAAACCCTGGACAATTTATTTTTTTTGCGTTATTTTCTTAAAGAAAAATAGTAATATTTAACCAGCCTTTTTTTTTTTTTTAATTATGTACACAACTTATCTTGTTTGATACAGCTAATTAATGCCTGATTACGTGTAAATGTATTTTATTTTATGTTGTTTTTATCTGATTCCAACCAATAAAATTGAAAAAAATACTTTTTATTTAATTTCCCGGCATCCCGGGATTACAAGAATGGCAATCTCGAAATCCCGGGATTGGAATATGTAACGGGATTGGATAATGAAGATGGTCAATTTAAGGAACAAAATGTCGGAAAACCAGTAAGGCTTTTATACCGCTGGACGTCGGTTTCGTTCATCTTTCATAATTTAAAGACTGGCCCATATGTAAAAAATTAAGTTGATAATGGTGACATAAAGACGAAACGTCGCATTAAAGATTTGATGATGCCATCTTATGGAGACTAAACAGTAGCAATAAGGAAGTGAAATTTCTTTTTAGAAATCTCTTCCAACAAAGTCACAAAAAAAAAATCCGAAACGCAAAATCTTAGTTTTTTCTAAATATTTTGAAAGCCCCGGTGCTTATTTTTGATGTTTTTGAGCCATATTACTGATCCCATAAATACGCGACTTCGTTCCCGAATCCCAATGGTGGACGAATTTGTTACACCCTGTATAAAACATAACATACCAAATTTTTGAATCGATCCTATTACTCGTTTTCCATATACCATCCATAGACCATGAATCATTCTGTATTTCCGCTTTATTTCCAATTTTATTGACCACAAAACAGTTTTATTGGAAATATACAGTCAGCAGAATTTAGCTTTTTAGTGATGCTTAATTAAACTTTTAGACACAGCTTTTACAACCGTAGTAATTAAAGTAACACAACTAAATTAAAGCTTAATGCCCTCGTCAAAATTAATTTTAATGTAACGGCATTAAAAACTTGTTTTTAAAAACTTTTACGGCCGCAAAAGTATCTGCTTAAAATATGGAAATTATTTTGGTTCGGTAATGGAATCATTTTATAGTAATTATTGCTTTATTGCAAACTACACTACGCCAATTAATTATCGGATATTCAAAAATTCATGTACGAATTAATTAGTTGTTATTTCGTTAATAATGAACCGATTTTAATGTATTTGTTTTAGCTGGTAGAAAATAGGTTCTGAAGTTTACGTCCTGACACGTCTAATTGTACGGGATTGCGTATAAAATCTTGATGCATATAATTTTCCTAAAATTTAAATTGGTCTTACGTATCTTACATAAAAATTGAAATTAATTGAGTTTTGTAAACTTTGGTTTACATATACAGGGTGTAACTAAATAAGTGTAAAACATTTAAGGGGGTGATTCCTCATCGAAAAAAAGATAGGATCTTTCATATAAAGAAACTTCATTGGAGCATCCCTTGTTAAGATACAGCCCCTTAAAGGGGGTACATAAAATTTATAAATAAACAAAACTAATTTATTAATAACAAAACATACAACATCTAGAAATCATAGTAAATGTTCAATATGTCTACCTTCAGACATTACGCATGCGTCTAGACGTCGGCGCATTGAGCCACGTATTCGCGCAAATATTCCTGGAGTCTCTCTAATTACCCTGCACGCATCGATGATGCGGTTTCTTAAGTCCTCTACATCGCAAACAGGAGTACGATAAACCAAATGCTGCAAATGGCCCCAAGTAGAGAAATCGAGAGGATTGAGGTCCGGGGATCGAGCGGGCCAATTCTGAGGTCCTCCTCGACCTATCCACTGATTTGCATATGTTTCAGTTAAATGCTGACGTGCTACTTGACTAAAATGGGCGGGAGCTCCAACTTCCTCCAGCAGTACGGGATGCACTGCTCTTAAAAATTGAACGTATGCCTCACCATTTAATCGAGGAGGTAGAAAATGAGGCCCAATTAAATAATCCCCAATAACTCCGACCCACACGTTAAGAGAAAACTGTTCTTGATGGTTAGTTTCGACAATAGCGTGAGGGTTTTCATCAGCCCATATGTGGTAATTATGAAAATCAATAATCTTGTCCCGAGAAAAACTACATTCGTCTGTGAATTCGATCGTCTTCAGAAAGTCACGATTTCTTCTAATCATTTCCAGCATCCAATTGCAAAATTCAAGACGGTTCGGAAAGTCTCGCGGTAACAGTGCCTGTACTCGTTGCAGATGGTAAGGGTATAAGAGTTGTTCCTTTAAAATTCGAAATACCGTCATATGATCAACATTTAGCTGGAAAGCAATCTTTCTAGTACTGGTAGTAGGTTGTTCTTCAAGCAAATTAAGTACTGCTTCCTCAAGCTGTGGTGTTCTTACTTCTCGATGGCGACCACAATCCTGCGTTCTTTTGCCGAATGAGCCATATTCTCGTAATCGTTGATGAAGTCGGGCAAATATTCTATGTGAAGGATGCTGCCGTTGAGGATACATTGCAGCATATCTTCTAGAAGCTTCTAACCCATTCCCCTGCGACAGACCATAAACGTAATTCATATCAGCCATTTCCTCATTTGTGTATGCCATTTTAATAACAAGTGAATTATTAAAGTAACAACAAATTAAGAACAGAATAACAATACACAATTAGTATTACTTCAATTTCAAAAATTTACAAACTGACAGCTTGATACCAATTTTATTGTCACTATCGCTAATAGCGGCCTACTGGATAAATTAGTTTCGAATTTTCGTTTTATGGCGATATGTATCTTGTTCGTAAAATAATTTTTTGCTTCGAACTGGTTTATTTTGGGCAAAAAATTCAAGAGATGTTTTTTGTTTAGAATGAAACAGGCTATCGGAAATAAATTTTTAGATGGTAAACAAATAATAAGACAAAAACTTACATTGGAAATAAATTTTAGGGGTTGCGTTTTCCACGCCTTACAACCATGGGGCAAACCAAATAAATTACTGGCTAAGTGTCTTTTTGGTAGTAGAAAATGTCAGGTTGATTTCAATATTGTAACTTTTTTAGTGCTTGTGAAAAAAATTGTTAAACAAATTTTATGTACCCCCTTTAAGGGTCTGTATCTTAACAAGGGATGCTCCAATGAAGTTTCTTTATATGAAAGATCCTATCTTTTTTTCGATGAGGAATCACCCCCTTAAATGTTTTACACTTATTTAGTTACACCCTGTATATATAGGTTAGACACTGGGCCAAAGGAATCGCCATGCCACTTGAGGGAACAGAAATATTACGTTTTCCCCAAAAGTTACAGGTTAAGGCTATATTAATTTTATTCCGGACTTCTGGGCCACCCAGTATAGGGAGTTCCATTTGAAATATGAAAGTTGACAACGACTTCCGATACAACCGGAAGTGCCATCATATTGAAACTATGTTAACCGAGTTGTCCCCATCAACATTAGCATACTGTCCAATTGTAAAAATTTCCCTATATATATAGTTTTCCATATTTACAGCGAATTGGTTCCCGGTGTGACACCCTGTATGTTTCTATGAACTTTTCTGCATAAAATTACTTTTTTAATAAATAATTCTATAATAAGTATAGCAACATGACTGAAATTACCATGATTTACCCTCTTTCCATGTCCCTTGGTAAGGGTCGCAACCCTAGGGAAACCGACGCCGACGCCTGATCATATATCGCTTTCTCTTTTCAAAGTCGATTATTCCCACAAATTACGATTCTTACAATATTGCACTGCTGGCGCGATATTATAATAATCGTCACCAAGGACATATTCATAATATTAGCCAACGAAACCATTTATAGTATATTCTATTTAATTGATTTGACTGTACTCAATTGTATAATACGTCGGAGTACATGATTGTGATAAGTGATAACAGTAGTGTTGTGTATTAACAAGATGTCCGACTGCAAGGATATAGAAAATTTAAAAGAACTAATTCAAGACAGCATTGATGGTGAATTACTAGAACAAAAACTAACGAAATTGTTACCTCCAGGGGAAAATTATTCTAGTGTGTTATTTAAAGTCGATTTTAAGGTAAGTATCATAAATAATAATAATGCAGGAACTAAATTTTATTTTCCCATAAATCGTGAAATTTTGTTAAAATACTACCAAAGTGTTTGCTTCTAAAGAAAATATTTTTGTTGCTTAGGACTAACACACACTTATTATTTCCGAAAACAAATAATAATTTAGTATCTATACAGGGTGACTTCGATTAAGCACCCAAAACACCTGGATGATACTCACCGCTTTATGCCAAGTTGTAAAATTTAAACCAAAATAACAACAGAAAAAAATAGTAATTATTACTTTTTTAAAATTCGGCATTTTGTTTTGGGTACGAATAGATATACAATATTCGGATCGTAAAGTACTCGATAGGACTTTTAAAATGATGTATCGCAAGACCCCACTTCCTATTGAATTTTTCTGTCAAGATGGCGTCCATCCGCCATTTTGAATTTGAGCATTATAAAATACAGGGTGTTATATAAAATACGTATTATATTTAAATGGGTGACTCCTTGGGTGTCCTAGAGAAGCGCTACATATTTAATTTTTATTAAATCGGCCGTTTTAACAGTGGGGTAATAAACACTCTTACTCACAGGTCAGTCCGCGCTACTGTACAACATTTCGCCCAGAGCCAATGGCAATGTTGCCAAACTTAATGTTAAACTGAAATTCCATATAAAATTATAAAAATAAATTATTTTCTACCTACTTGCCTACTTGTATTTATCCTTATACCTAAAGAGCGAGGAAATCCAGGCATAAACACAATAAGTTTTTTTCTTTTTCATGGGAACATTCCTGGAAACACTTTATGTACAAACAGTAATAGTGAAACAGAACCGATAGTTAGCTCTTGAAAATACAATAATACAGATTATACTAGAGATTATTAATTTTTTTTACACGGGACGAAATTTGACGTCCAGAAGAAACGCGTCAATAAAAATAATATTCAAAGATTATTTATGGACGGGCAAGATACACGCGTGAACCGAAAAAACAGAGCGGATTGCTGAGAGTGTGTTGGTGATCGACGAGACATAACGTATCCGGCCGCTGGTTGGTCTTCAACTAACAGACGCAAGCATACGGCGCTATATGAAACTACTTCGCTCAGCCGATGTAAGGCGTCAAGAGGTCATTGGCATTTGACTTAGTGACGTACGTGGCTATTACTATTCCATATGTTTTTTCGGGTTGTTTAAAACATAGTCCGTTATAAATGTTCTTCAATTAATTGTACAAGAAGGTATTACAGAATGGAAAATTGTTTAAATTATTTTATGTTGTCTAAAGAGTTTATGTACATATGACAACACCGGCTAGAATTCCTTGATTGCTTATATGTATCGCAGTGCCACACAGATGTTTTTCTGGTATGACGTCAGGTCACTTTTACCGCTGAATGAATTGAAAGCGCCATTTATGACTATATTTCTTCAATTTGTCTTTGTCTCAGGAATTGCCGGTTTAAATATAATACGTCATTTCCGTAACACCCTGCATATAGGAAAGTGTAGCTCTCTAATTTCTAGTATACTATGCCAAATTGTATTTATTTTTTTAAAACGGTAAATTAAATTATACAGACGTGTTAAGCCAAATATTATATTTGTTTTTCGATTTTCTTGTTTCATTCTTGAATATCCGAGTCTATTTTTTTCCATATAAAAATTTTAGGTAAATAAAGATGGACAAATTGAGGATTATCATGCAGTAGCAAAGTGCATTCTCCCGGACCCCATAACTCGAGAACTAGCGAATACACAACTTACTTTTAAATTAGAAATAGCCTGGTATACTAAAGTCATACCCACATTAATACAGTTTCAAAAGGATAGTGGAATTGATGGAACTATTGATTTTTTCCAAAAGATTTACGGGGCACGAACAAGTATAGATCCTCTCAGCGACGAAGTCGATGAGAATGCTGTAATTTTATCGGAAAATTTGAAATATTTAGGTTAGTAATTGTTAAAACCATAGCACTAAAAAAATACGAGTAACGTACGCACCTTCACGCACGCTCATAAGTCATGCATGATCAACATAAGCAAATAGTCGATAGGGAACAGGTAGGTAATACATATGACAAATGATTGAGATTGTCGGGATTTTGTTCAAACAGAAAAGCTGATAAGAAATATGAGATTTTTAGAAAATGCGTACAGTGCTTCGTTAATCTAAGGTGATCAGTCTGAAACAGGTACGGAAAGGAAATCCAGCTGTGTTGTGTTCGTTGCGGATGCACGCCTAATTACTGTATCTACTTGATGTCTCATTCCTCTGGCGTTGACCAATCACACCTCAGTCAGGCGCCGGTCTCGTCACTTTCGACGGCAAACTGTCGCTATAGTGTCAGATTTATAATTTAAGAAAATGTTTCAAATATATATCATGAATTTAACTTTACCAAATATTTATTCATTATCTATAATAATTGTGATATAAAAAAATTAATATGAAGATATAATCTACATTGTGATCCTAGTCTTCATTTGAAAGTAATTTAATAAGACAACCAGACAATCTTGATTTTAGGTTATTCTTCTTTGCCCGCACTGTTTCAGACTAATGTGCCAAACAATACTTGTCACTAGGCAATATTACATGTTGTATATCTTTTTCTTCTTTGCATTTTAGGTTACATTAATATAGATCGTTATACAGGATTTGATCTTTCCACGACTCGCATTATTCTTACAAAATTGGCAACGTTTCACGCAGTTCCATTGGCTATTAGACATCATAATCCAGATCTTTTTGCTACAAACATTAGACCGTACTTACAATGCTGGACATCCGATAAAGATTTAGAAACCCAATTGATTAAACCTGTTCTTGAAGTCTACAAACATATTCCTGACTGTCAGTCTTTGTTGGATAGAATAAGGAAAGCTCTATACGACTCTAATGTATATCAGCAACATCCAATAAGAGAACCGTGGGCAACTGCAGTCCACATGGATGTTTGGAGCAATAACATCATGTTGACGGAAGGTCCTGATCCAAAAATAAAACTTTTAGACTTTCAATGCCCTGGGTTTGCCAGCCTCACAGCTGACCTAGCTCTATTTCTACTCACTTCCGTGGAGCATGATGTTATTGCAAATAATTTCGATGATCTATTACAGTTTTACCATAAGGAATTTATTAAGGACCTCATAGAACTGAATGTTCCTACCGAAAAGTTTTCGTTTCAGTTGTTCCTCGATGAATTTAATACTGAGGTTAAACTGAGCGAGTTAGCACATGTTTTAATTCAAATCGCAATTATTTTTTCTGAAAGCGAAGCAGTTAAAGAAAATCTAATGAATATCGTTGATAACGAAACGTTTGTGAATGATAAACACGTTAAAAAGTTTAAATGGATAACATATGAGGCCGAGAGAAGAAATTGGATCTGATATGAATAATCGGTTTTTTAAAATATAATTGTAATGAATTTATCATCGAATTGTAATATATTTATTAGCTGTAATATTGTTTTATTTTAGAAAGTATAGTAATTGGCAGTGCCCGCCACCACAGTACCTACAACACTATTTTTGTTATATTTTAAATCAGTTTATTGTTGAATCTGGAAACATTTGCGAACTGGCAGACAAGATTCCTAGAAATAGAACTGTTTTTGAGATGTCGCCGCTGTTTAGTTTCATATTAGCCGTGAACGTGTCCAGGTTTTCTCGAATAAGTGGTTCTTAACCAGTCAGTAGTGTCGTGCAATTAAGGGTGTACGAAAAGCTCTAGTACTTTAGACAAAAAAGTGATTTCTGACAAGCAAATATAAAAATTAGGTTTGTTATCAAACGGAATGTATTTTTAGTTTAAGTCGACGACTACTTCCCATGTGTTGGTTCAGTATCTTTTTTATCTCAATTTTAACCTGTTCGTTCGCTACCAGGACCATTCCCAAGGGGACCTACAGCTTAACGAGGGTTCTGAACCACGATGCTCAGTCATACGCTGCAATTTGGTTTCTTGCATTGTGGTATGACCTACCGATCGTATCGTCCCTCGTACCCCTCGAGATATCCGATCTCATTATATTTTTATTTAATTTATTTTCATCTTCAGATTTGCGCGTTTAAATATAATAAGTAATTTTCATAACACCCTGTATATCCAAGATGTGCAATAAGAGAACCATGGGCTCTTGTCCTCCACATTGTTGTATGGAGCAATAACCAGTAGCGACTCGTGGGCGAAATTATAGAGGACGAACCAAGCAAAAATATTCTTTATTACCTACAGACAATCGTTAAGCGTCAATATAATTCAAGCCAAGTGCGAGGGAGTGGCACTTTCCTTACTGTCTTTGAGTAGCTGTGACCGGCAATAACTTGTTGTTGACTGATGGTGCTAACATAAAAATGATACCCTTAGACTTACAACAGCTGATATAACTTTATTTTCACTAATTTCTGGATAGCATCGTATAAACACTTTCAATGCTTTATCAGGATAGAAAAATTAACATGTACTTTATGTCAAGTAGGTATGTTACATAGAAAACGTTCGTTGATCGTAGACTCTGATAATTATTATCTTTCCTTACTTTCGGAAGTAACAATTTCATATAATTTTTTTTATCCAACAAGTTAATATTGTATACATATATTATATAATAATAAATTTGTGGATTAAGATTTATAACTTTATTTGTTTTTGTTACAGGTAAGATAGGACTGTGACACTCATCAATTCATGAAGGTAGGTTTAAAGTAAACATAATTAAGTATATTTTGTACAGATTCTCGGTCAGTTTGAACTGACTTTAAAATGAAGAATTAATAACTTTAAGTTTAACCTTGGATCGTTTCCATCATGCTTTTTCAATATTTTCTTTGTTATTGTTTTTTAAAAAGTTTTACTAACTAAATTAATTTTTAATTAATGTTAAACATTTGAAAACTTCATTGAGTGAGGTTTTTGAAATAAAAAGTGTAGTTGAATTCCAGACATGCAGAAACCACTGCGGTAAACAAATTATTATTTAGTATTTCCATACCCAATTGAATTGCCTATAAAGAACTAATTGCCTGGATTCATTGCGGAACTACATAACTGTGCTGGGTTAGGATACAGATAAATCGTATGCGGATACCGGATACTACAGATACATGTATCCGGATACTTTCTTCTGATACACGGATACAGATAATATATATAAAATAAAAATATAAAGTAATAAAGTAGTGCAGTACATGCTCTGCTCGGTAAGTGCAACATTTGATATGATATGCAATACTACTATAACTTTACTATTAGAACCTAACCCAACCTAAGTGAAAAAAATATACATCTATCTAGACATCTACTAACTCATCTACATATTTTCAGTAAGTTATGCTATAACATTATGTTATGTACTAACATAGTTAATATTAATGGTAAGACTAACTTATAATTTAGTAGTTAGTTTTACTATTAGCATTATTATGAACTAATAATTTATTATAACATGGACTTATATTTTTATTAATATTTAAAAAAATCAGCAACTAAACAAATTTTTTACTTTTCATACTTTTCAAAGTACGCCGCAGTACGTCTACGTCTCCACCAAACCGGAACGACGCCGACGTATCGTTATTTTGAACAAATTGTATTTTAAGATTAAAAATGTATCCGGATACAGAGAAGTTGTGTACTCGAGTATCAAATGCTGCAGTTTTTCGGAAGATACGGATATCAGATACAATGTTTTGATAAGTACTCCAATATCGTCTTCGGATACTAAAATTGTATTCGGATACAAATGTATCCGGATACTGCCCAGCAATGCTACATAACCGGATAGATTAAAATAAAACAGTTTCGAATATTATTCGAGCTCTAAATTTAGATTATTTTATTTATAAAAATTAGATACACAGGGTGTTATGGAAATGACTTATTATATTTAAATGGGTGACTCCTTGGATGTCTTAGAGAAAGTCTACATATTTTTTTTTAACCGAACAGACATGAATATCTAAATACTAAGGCAAAAACCCTTTTTACCCACATACTGTTGCACCGTCCCATCTGGATTCACTTAGCAACAATGTGGGTCACTAGAGTATACTAACAGTGTTGTCAGATCACACCGCATGTCTCATCCTTGCTTGGATACCTGCCGCGCGCGACTATCGTTGCTTCAGTATATTTTGAGACTCGGACATTGAATGACGCTGTCGAGGGTTCCACGTGCTTGATGTATACGAATTTTAAACGTTTTGTTAGTTGTAGCATTACCCCATTTTTTTCTGTTGTGAAATAATTCATAATAAGAAATATTGTGATGTGATTTCAAATTTGTGTGATATTACCTACTGTTGGTTCTGTTGCAGAACATAGTTTTTGTGTTTTATTTTTTTATGGGAAAACTGAACACGTGCGTTTACAATTCTGTATTGCAATATGACAACACTGCCTCAATAAACTATTGATTGCGACGCCCTCAGTAGCGGCCACGTAAATTTTAATATTTCATATAAAGTGTATATTTCGCTTAATTATACAAAGCGCCATTTATGGTTATTTTTCTTCAATTTATTTTAATTTCAGGATTTGCCGGTTTAAATATAATAAGTCATTTCCATAGCACACGTATATTCATGTAATAAAATAAGAAAATGAACATCATATGTAACGAAACACCTATATGCCTCTCAAACGCAAAACGGCTTCATTTTATTTACGCAAATATATTTCGCGGAGTCAAAATATTTATGTCGAAACCCTATCTTTCGGAAAGACACATTTACTTTCATAATTATATTTGTTATAATAATAAAAATAAATAGTATACTTTCCAAATTGGGTCCATATGATTTTCCAGTTTAGTCCCACCAGCTTAGGACGAACGAACTTTTATTCCGTTCAATTAAAACAAGCTTTCTGTTAAGTTTCACCTTAAATTATTATTCCTAATTAATTTTTTTGTTCTCATAGTTAGGCCCTTGTGGGAACTAACTTTTAAAGAAAAATATATTACCGTAGTTAAAAATATCTCTTTGTAAAACAAACCGTAATTGTATTTGTTTTTAATTTAAAACTAATTGCCTAAAGTTTAATTTAGGAAAACTTTTCACTTCCAAAAAATCCATTACAAGTTAGGCAAGAGCCAATTAGTCGCGTTAAAAAACTTTTTACCAGCTGAGAATTAAATCTGAAAATTAATTAGCAAATTTGACTCATCAAAACCGACGTAATTAATTCGTGGGCCTTTTCGGGAAAAAAAATCTGTACATTAAGACGGCACTATTGCTAACTCCGTTATTAGTAGTGCTGCTTGGGAGATTTAATAAAATTCCCCAGTTTAGTGGTGAGCTGTACTAAGCGCATGTGTTGTATTTTTAAAGTCTAGTTGGTGCTAATAAGTTTTAAAAGTTTATTTCCATCGTTTGTGTATAGTTTATTTTGTTTTTAAGTGTTTGATTAACTACATATTGAGTACTAATCACTTGACGAGAAATTTATAGGTTAATACTTTATTAATTTTTAGGCGAAAAATAATAATTACGGCGCATAATTATTATGTCTGCCTTCAACGGCCTCTACCTATCCGCTATTGCTACCGTTAGAGAAACTAATATTAATTAAAAAATTTGTAGTTGTCCTATTTTTTGCGATGAGTTAGTTGAGATTTATTTCAGTTAAATATCAGGTAGTACTTTTGTGTGGTGACTCGAATCTGGATGGTTTGGTTGACTGGGAGAATAAGAAATATGTCTTCATGAGATATAATGTAAACTAGCAAAGTACTAAATAAAAAATACAAAACAGATTGAAATAAAAGATAAATACATTTATCTTTTAATTTCCAATAAATCATGGTTACCTAACGAATCACCGGCTTAATTCAGAATCGATGGAGTGTGTTTTTATTAGCAAAAGCTGCTCCTAAGTTAAAGGCACATACATAGAAGCATCAGAACGTAATGCTGACGGTATGATGCTTCCCATAAACATGTAATATAAAAGGGGAGCCAAAAATAATGGGCATCTCTGCGCCATTACGATATCATTTCTTCTTTATTGAAATGCAATGATGAATTTATCATTTTTTTACTATTACTAGGGACATGCGGAACAAAAAATTATATTATTAAAAATAAAATGACAATTATGTATTTTGTCATTAAATTTTCAAAAATTTACCTCCATATTTTACTGTTTGCGTTTATTCTTACAAGAACATCCCCTTTTTGTGGAAGCACTTTAAAAGCTCTCACATTTAATACAAAAATAGAACATAATCTTGCGTTTTATTGATTCGTTCACTTTATAATATTTAATTTTTTGCAGCTGCTCGGGTAATTGCATTTCTAAATGGAAACGATTTATCTTAGTTAAATCTGTGACAACAAAATGAATGCATTGTGGCTACGATATTGTTTTGTAAGACAAAAATAAGAACCGATGTAGAGTCATTTACCGAAACTAAGCACAGTGGCTAAATGTGGAAATAACTGTCTCAGGGCGATCATTCCCTGTTGGCTTATAATCATTCTTCATCTCAGAAATAGTTACTAGCTCGAGGCATGCGCTGTTGCTTTAAGGTGGTCGCAATGGCAAAATCTGTGACCACGCACTGGCCAAAAGTTTGACGTTCGTAGATCAAAATGTATGGATTCTCAACTGATTTGCAACCATCAGAATAATCCTGGTACTGGTTCGGAATAGATAAATTGAAGAAAAATACCATAAATTGAATAATTTGAATTATTAAGCGAAATATATATTTTATATGAAATCTGAAATTTACGTGGTCGCTACTGAGGATATTCACAATCAATAGTTTATTGAGACGGTGTTGTCATATATTGCAACACAGAATTGTAAACGCACGCGTTCAGTTTTTGACAACAAGACGTCTTTGACCCGCGTTATCACTTCTTTTTTAAACTTCTTAGAAAAAAAATACTACATTTTTGAGGAACATACTCTCTTACCTTCGATCTTATTTTAAAATAATCCGTTTTATAATTAAATTTCATAAAAAAATTAAACACAAAATGTATGTTTTGCAACAGAACTAACAATAGGTAATATCGAATTGTATAATCTAAGGTAATATCACACAAATTTGAAATCACATCACAATATTTGATGCAATAGTAGTCGCGCGCGGCAGGTATCCAAGCAAGGGCGAAATATGCGGTGTGATCTGACAACACTGTTAGTATACTCTAGTAACCCACATTGTTGCTAACTGAATCCAGATGCAACGGCGCGACAGTATGTGGGTAAAAAGGGGTTTTACCTTAGTATTTAGATATTCGATGTAAAAAAAAGTATGTAGACTTTCTCTCGCACACCATAGGAGTCACCCATTTAAATATAATAAGTCATTTCCATAACACCCTGTATACAGGATGTTATCGAACCGACTTATACTCCCGCAAATCATGAGATGAAATTGAATTGAAGAAAAATAACCGCAAATGGCGCTTTCAGTTAATAAGCGAGATATGCCACCTTATGTCAAATCCGAAAAATCACGTGCTGCCCACTGGCGAGAGAAGTACACAATCAAATATTGTCGTATGTCGTCTCAAAAGACGATAGTAAATGTTAGCCCGTGTTATCATATTTACACGTCAAACACTTTATCCTAAATTTGTTCATTGTCAACACCCATTTCTTTGATGTATAAGTTTTTTCCTATTTCTTGCAGAACCTTAGCCCTGAATAGGCCGAAAGCGCTAGGTGATCATTAATATCCCCTTTTTTATCGACTGCTGGCTCATAGCCACCTAATTTGGCATCAAACAGGGCTAATTATTAAACACATCCTGGTTTGTTCACAAAAATGTTCCCGTTCTTCATGCTATATATCACAAAAGAGCCAAAATCTAATCTACCTTTAGCGAGTGTAAGATTCTTTAGCTCGACCACCCACAGTGTAGTCCAGATTTACCTCCGTCTGAATTCTTCATTTCTCAGTTTACGTGAACCAATATTGTGATATCTTCGTAATGAGTCCGTATTCATCATACATACATTCATATACAGGCTTTCTGAATAGGTATATTTACATACTATATTAATTCACTATCCTAATTTTCAATTATTCTGTAAAATGAAATCCAACCAAATGTAAATAATTAACCTATTTCCAATTAGGACAAACCTATGTACCTAATGAAATTAGCAATTAATGACATAACTTGTCCAAATGTGCTAGTTGGCTTAAACGTTAAATTAATTAATAGTACGTAGCAATATTTGTTGGGTATTGACTTTCGTAAACTTTAATTGAACAACGAAATTATTACATTTCTATAAATACCTACCTCGCAAACGCTTAATTTTAATCCACGCTTAATTCCTATAAGGTAGAGTTAAAACTCTTGCCTTGCGACATTTTAAAATGTGATTTATGCAAGGAAATTTAAGTTATGGTTATGTAGTGTTAATTTGGCTACCAAGAAAATAGATTCTGGTTACATCAGAGGGCGCCACCCCTATCCCAGACCATGTAATTTTGATAGCATATCGTCGTTGAAGTATTAATACCTCGTAACCCACAAAAACTGGAAATTGCGTTTTTGGTGTATAACCTAAATTGGAGTAGGTTACACGTGTGTTACTGCCAGGCTAAGCAAAGGGTGACTTTGGGTCGTGGATATAACTTTCTCTTACCTACATATGATTTGGGCGCCAACCAAGTCTTCCGGTTTATTAATTAATTTTATTTATTAAAGTGAGAAGGTATTAGATCGTCTTCAGCAGACTTAGTAAACTGAACGAAATAGAACAAAGTATAACACAAAATTTCGAGTTGGACCAGAATTATTTTAAACTCGAAAAAAAAAGATTTTCCTATTTTTTTTATAAACACACATATTCTTACTAACTAAAGTCTCACGTTAATTGTGGAAAGAATTAAATTTTAACGTTGATTAAATTAATTGAAGTCATTTAAAATGTTATAAAAGAATTATAATATGTATGGGGTCACATAAGTAGCCTTAAATGTCGCAATGGATATATAAAAAAATATAACAGGGGTACCTTAGGATAAATGCATTTATTCGGGGTTTGTTCCTATTGCTGAAAAGAAATGTTGGTAACACGAGACCATGATGTGACTTGTTATATATATGAAATTTAATAAAAGGAAAATTTATGTAACATTACTCAATATTATAGAATTTATACGCTTAGTATAATGTATGATAAACAGACCAATAAAAAAAGCTCTTTGTAATTACCGCTGAGACTTCCTTGTCTCCTGCCAAGTATGACGCTTGATACTCGTACGAGCTGCAGCCAACCTTGCAGGATATAGTCCTGGGCTCCTATGTAGAGGTTAAAAGTAGTTTTTTAGGAGACGGATGTCACATTAGAACAGCACACATCCCTGGAACAGCTATATATTGGGGTTCAGAACACCCTTCCTTAGAATTGGTCCTTGGAGGCTCGCTAATTTTCAACAGGAATACATCTTAGGACATTTTCACAGCTTAGTTAAACTGAGCTTACACGTTGAGGTGATGATAATGATCATCTACCTAGCAGGTGTAGAAGAGGTGAGGAGGTGAGGCCTTGGGTTTTGAGTGACCTCATGTTTCTTATTGCCGACTGAGGTTCAGATAAGGAACGTTTCTGTTTTTTTTGTTCTGTATTAAGTTCTTAAATACTTCACAGCAAAAGGGACTAAAAGTTTCGATTCTCTTGCTTATATAGTTAGTTATCAAGACGTGCGCGAGCTGGAAACATGAGGCTAGATAGGAGAGATAGATTTCTTCACTTTCGAAAATCCAATCTGAAGATAATAAACACAATCGAGAAATATGATTACCAGACCAAAATAACTTCTAGGACTGTCAGCAACGGAGGTTTAGTGCCATTTCTTTCGGGATTCGACAACGGAACAATATGTACCCGTATGATGATGCGCCTTCAAACTGTGTCACTGAGAAATAAAAGCATGAGATGCTTCTTATGTCGGCTGGCCATCACCAAACGTGGCTGCTGTAAGGGATATTCAGCTAATGCCATATTTTAAAAAACGATTTAGGCCAATATCCTCGACTTTTTAATTCTTAATCTTAATCAAAGATTTTGTGTTTTATATAATGAATTTGTTCTAATTTGTGTTATTTAATAGCAATGGTTATCAGGGATTGTGTGAAAAATATGGTAATCTATTTTGAATCATTTTTTTTAATAAGTATTCGGGGAATTACTGAAGATAGTAAGAAAAAGTAAGTAAAGTGATTTTCAAGTTCGACTATAAGGCAAAGTTCTATTTTTTCTCAATTAAAATTTAAATTGTTACAGGTGGCATGGGGTAGTGCAAGTCAAATTCTACAACGGTAATATATTTGATACCACAAAAGATCACTTCACTGAATATTTAAGATTTCTAATGCCTTGCATTGCAAATGCCCATATTATGTGTAAGACAATGTCAATTTTCATTTGTAGCTTACGAGGTATTAGTACTTCACCGACGATATAGCGCTTCTACAACAAAACAGATTCTATTAGTGCTGAAAAAGAAAATATTACTAAATTTCCTTATAGTTTTAATAGCCCAGCAAGTGGAACACGAAACTCGATTTTTCGATTCGATTTGTCATTTTCCATCGAAATGTTTAAAATATCGTCTACGATATTCGAAAAATCGACTCGATACGATCAAATTTATTCGATAACAATGGACTCGTCGAGTTGATTATATGACATATGACACATATAGGTTATTTCCCGACGGTTTAGAAATAATTCCACATTTTATAAATTTTGATCTGTGTGAATGAATGCGTCCTTGAAAAGATATGTTTACGTCCTTCAATATTTCAGATGAAAAACTATCAAACACTCTTATTCTTTGCTGCATATTAGTATCAGTTGTAGTTCGGGATTATGCAAGGGACAACGTGACGCAAATTGACTCCTTGCTTACAAACAACACCGGAATCGGTCGTGTCGAAAGTGTGAAAACGTCCAAAATGGACATGATATTTTTCGTCAAATTTACTTTAACGCAAAATAAATTAAATTTGAATAACACTCTACAGAGAACAATCATTCAATCAAGCCTTAATCACAGATCGGTAGTCCAACGCAGTCCTAGTCAAACAATCCGGGGTGCCGAATGAGAAGGGAAGTCTTTGTCCGGATTGAAAGTCCTTCCTATAAATATCTACGCAGTTTCAGTGCGTGCAGACCGCTTTGTCCCTAAATCTTGAAGCTTAGGAAGTTAAATTATAATGGATTAACTTCGTATATAAATATTCATTATGGAACAGCTCTACTCTAATACAGACGAACATTATCTGTTCGTTTAAACGCCTGTTTAAAAATCAAGGAATATACAAAGGGCATTAGAAAGCCGTTTGTTTCATTGCCTTTAGTCAAAATGATAATTACCTCAACAAATATAAATATTTCAAAATTGTTAACAGGTGCCACCACGGTCGGAGTGGTTTAAAGTCGTAATAATGTTGTAAGGATAAAAATTATTTAATATTAAACTATTCTTTATTTGATACAGTTTGGCCCAAATATAAACAGTATATTGCCAATACGAACTGTCCCCGCTATGGGAGATGACGCGGGCCGGTTGAGTTTGCGCAGTAGGGTGGAAATTTTATCGATCGCGTCAGAGCCGGCCCGACATTATTTGTTTGTTGTTATTCGTCGCCATCTTTGGTTCTGGATGCTTTTTCAAATTACAGAATAATAAGTGGTTCATCCACATTGTTGTCGGTATATTAGTGCTTATAAACTTTCATTACCTAACAACAATTTTTGTAAAGGAGTTTTTAATTTGTGGTGATTCGTTTCGCTGTTTGGTAGGTTAGTGGCTTGTTTTGTTTAAGATGAAAGGATACAAGTCATGGTGCTTTTTTGCAAAAGCCGTGGATCAATACCAGGTATAAAGTATTTCAGGTATGTACATATATACGAAAATATTTTGCTTATCACAGTATCCGATCTTCGGAACCGAATTTCACTAAAAGGCTGTAAAAAAAGAGTGTCACTCGTATACAATATAATATATATGTGGTCACTACCTAACCTTAAAATTAATGTATTTTTAATTTGGTGCATTAGTAGCTGATAATAATTCCCAAAATAGTTAATATAGTCATTCATTCTTAATTTTTGGTTTAGAAAAAAGTGAGGTTAAGAAACATACGACGTCGGATGAAAGTTAAAATAAAGCTGATCGTGTCGATTGTTACAAATATTCTGATGCAATTTGGCACCACATACCCTATAAACATTTGCAATCACTTCACGAGTCTGACTGAGAAAAATTTTTACCAGGAGTATACATATTCATTATCACAAATTTTAAAATAATACCCTAAAACACGACATACTGAACAAAATATTACCATTTCTTCTAAATACGTTATTTTATCGAAAAACCGTTTCTTAAACAATCCATACCACATTTTTTCACTTTTGGCTTTTTCTAAATTAAAAACCATTTCAACAAATTTCTAAATACTGAGTGCTACGCAATTATCTATTTAATTTAATCATTTAACATTAAGAACACAAAATCATTAGATACATAAGCCATAAGTTTCAATTAAATTTAATTTAATTTAAATCAATTCAGTCAAAAAGGAGTTAAAAACGGCCGGATTTTAACGCGGTCGGATCCTAGCAATAAATTCAATACAGGTTCCCCATTCACTTATGAAAATAAATTAAATCAGAACAATTTAAATAATTAGCGAATACTCAGAAGATCAAACATAGCGCAGTTAAACTTCATAAACTTTAATACAGAATAGGAAATCTAAAATTTCAATTTACTTGCATTTAAATGAAACGTTTTGGAGTAGAGAATAATTCAATATTCCAAATAAACTTTCTCGAGTCAATTTATATCGGGAACGTCAATGAATCCACGATTTAAAATTATTTAGAGAGAAGTAAAGTTTGCTCTTTCGTTGATCTCTTACCTGTGATAAAGTATAATCCACTCTAATTGTAATTAAACCTGGTAAAATTGCAAACTGTAAACAGTTTATAAAGTAACAGATGAAATTATAATTATAATATAATACGTTTAGTTCCTATTCGTTTCGTACGTTTCATAAACCGTGCAGTTCTTATACAGGGTGTTATGGAAATGACATATATTAAAATAAATTTGAAGAAAAATATCCATAAATGGCGCTTTGAATTATTAAGCGAGATATACACTTTATATGAAATCTCAAAATTTACGTGGCCGCTCCCGAGGACCTTCGCAATCAATAGTTTATTGAAGCAGTCTCGAGGTTCAAAAGAGGTTAGCGCATTATAGGCGGTGTTGTCATATTGAAACAGAACACGTGTTCAGTTTTGACAACAAGACGTCTTTGACACGCGTTATCACTTCTTTTTCAAACTTTTTACATATTCTCTTACCTTCGATCTTATTTTATAATAATCCGTTTTATAATTAAATTCCATAAAAAAATAATACACAAAAAGTATGTTTTTCAACAGCTCAACAGTAGATAATATTACACAAATTTGAAATCACATCACAACATTTATTATTATTAATTATTTCACAATAGAAAAAAAATTGGGTACTGCTACAACTAACAAAACGTTTAAAATTCGTATATGTCAAGCACGTGAAACCCTCGACAGCGTTACTCCACCCCCGAATCTCGAAACATACTGAAGCAACGATAGTGACGCGCGGCCGGTATCCAAGCAAGGGCGAGACACGCGATGTGATCTGACAACACACATACTCTAGTGACCCACATTGTTGCTAAGTGAATTCAGATGGAACGGCGCGACAGTATGTGGGTAAAAAGGGGTTTTACCTTATTATTTAGATATTCGATTTAAAAAAAAAGTATGTAGACTTTCTCAAGACTGATACCCAAGGAGTCACCCATATAAATATAATAAGTCATTTCCATAACACCCTGTATAATTTCATTCATATTATTTCCTTATTCCGAACATGCTAAATATATGACGTTGATTATAGAGTGCCTACGGTAGTGTTAATTTCAAAAGAAAATATTTATACAAATATGTGTATATTGTTTTATTGAGCAGAGATTTTAACAAAAATGCAACTGCAGCCGAATCGTTGTTATTAACGATAACTAAAACCATTTCAACAAATTTCTAAATACAGAGTGCTACGCAGTTATCTATTTAATTTAATTATTTAACATTACAAACATACGAAATCATTAGATACAGAAGCCATAAATTTCAATTAATTTTAATTTAATTTAAATTTCAGGGTTGCCAAAAAATTTAAATTTTATTATTTAACTGTTAAATTTGAAACCCTGTATGTCAATAAGAAAACCAGATATGAAAAAAATTTATATGAAATACTGACATCCTGTATATTCCATCATTTATAACCACTAGTCTCTGGATACCCTGTATAATAGGACTGACAATTCTTCAACAAAATAATTTTGATATGTTTTCCGACAGCTGAGCGACGAAAGCGGAACAATTTATTCTTTGAAGTTAATGACAAACCGTCAGCTTCTCTGACAAGGGTCACGGTTTTAAAAAACTGGCAAGAAAAGTGGTTGCCTTTGGAATTTAATTGTACGAGGAAGATAAGAAAGCTCTGCTCCAATAATCCGTGAGAAAAACAATTACTCCTGTGGGCCATCATAAGCATATATTTTTAATGCATCAAATATGAATCAAATTTTCTTAAAATCTACATTTTCATATCTTACATTTTCAATTTAAAAATGAAACCGCAACGATATTTTACCTTCCAATAAAGTCTAATCCGCTATGCTGACCACGCTTTCCAATTAACCGAAGTCTCGGATTATGTTTTAATAAATGTCGATAACAAGCAACATGGCGGAAGCCATCGGCCCTGCGTAACATTGATTAGTTAATTAAAACTCTAATTAGTATTCTCTATGCTTCGGAAGAAGATGCTCTTTAAATAAAAATATATACCCGGTGATACACGAACATATTATTTAAAAAGGATTTCTCATACTTCACAATGTATGACCTTTTTATCTCACAGCCCACATAACTTCAGAATGTATGATACACAAGTCTTTTATGAAATCTATAAAATTTCTTATAGATATCTCGAAAGACGACAGCCAGATAAAATAATATAATAATAATTTCCAAGGATAAAATCACATTTAATAGAACAAGGTTCGTTTTCTAAACCTTTTATAATAAATCTACCATAAGGAAAATCACGAGACTGATGAAATAAATGTGCTTTTGCTTCAATAAATGTGTGAAACATGTCAAGGGTATAATGGAGAACAATTTGAGAAGATGACTCGAGATGTTTACCGGTTGAAACGTTGTGATATTAAATGAATAAAGACAATGGAAATCCAAAATACTTCTATCACTCATGATACAGCATTGTCTCTAACCATCAAACAAACAATAATATGAGTACTGTAAATACTACTGTTGAAAAAATGATCTTGTTCAAATGGAATATTTTTTTATAGAAAGAAGTATCTACATTTTCAAATTCAGTAAAAAATTCTGAGAGGAACAAGATATATGAAGTAATATTTTTTTTGTGTGTGTATTGTTCAGTGCAGTTTAAAATGTATGATTCAAGACGGTATATCTCCTAATGAAATCTAATCGGCTATGCTCACCACGCTTTCCAATTGACCATAAAGTTTCAAATTGTTTCAGTAAATGTCGATAACACTGTTTTAACGTCATTCCGAAAGCTAACAGCCCTGCACCGCTGTAATTCACTTAATCAAGGCTTTTAGTGGTGTTTGCCGATATCACTGAAAATTCCTGCAACGAAGTTTAATGTTCATTTCGCGTACGTATTAGTGTACGGAACTTTACAACTAATTTCCTCCTATAGGAAGTTATCAAATTTGTTTTATCGGAAACATTTGATCAACAAGTTTAAAATAATTAAGACAATTTTGCAGTAATTCCTGTGATTGAATAATTCCATATCCTAACAATGGTGGATATGAAATTATATCCATTCGGGTAACTGAAATAGCTTTCATGTCAATTCTGTAGATTGTGAAGAAAACAGAAAATATACAAGTAGGAGTAGAAGAAGGTATTTTTCCGAAAATCAATCGGAAATATTGACATTTTTTATAACATTGTTGAAAGAAGAAGTCAATTTTTCCCTACACTTAGTCATTGCTAGGCAACGGAAAATAACTGTTAGGAAATATTCATTTCCTTACTGTAAGGAAATGATATTTCCTTACAATTGTTAGGGTCCTACATAAATGATTGAAAACACGTTGTTCATAAGGAATTAATTTATATTTTGAAAACCTCAATGCATTGCAGAATACATTTTGAAATTAGTTTGTTATATTCACAGTTATTTGACAGTTAGTACAATTATTGAAAATTGGAGGAAAATTATTAGAACTATGAGAAACATTTTGGACAACATGCGAGGTAGTAGGGTTATTTTGTTGAATATTTTGTACTGTTAAAATTTTATTTGCCACCTCAACCTTATTGTTAAGAGATTATTCAATATATCCTTCAGCAACGTTTGATAACTTCCATCCGCCATGCCTCATTAAACTAGTTATGTTGGCACCAGAGTCAACCAATATTGTTGCAGAAGACCGACGAAAGCAGTGACCAGTATATTCTGTCGGATGTACCAAGTTCAACGTTTATATGCATATTCGTACTGTTCTCTTGATTTCTTTGGCAATAATTCTAATAGTATTCTGCTTTCTGAAACACCAACAATTAAATTCATATGCGTCAAGTCTGACAATCCAACATTAATACGTTTCCATAGTAACGCAACCAATTTTATTACGAATTTCAAAGCACCATTTATTTGTGAATAACATTATTCGCGTTTTTTTCAAAATTAATCAATATCTGTCGATTTTTAAACAATTTTCGGAAAAATAGTATGTTTACCTCGTAGGAAAAGCCACGTTCCTGGACTCTGTGTTGCTAAGTCTCGGCTTGCGCCTAGACTTAGCAATTTTCGCAGTCATCCGTCCAGGAAGCATTTCCTACTCGATAAACAATGTACTATTATTGCTATGAGCAGGAGTAAAATGTAAATAAATATTTTCTGAACCAATATTATTCATACCCGAAATCCACATTAGTAGCTTAACGATGATGAGCGAACACATAATTATCGCCAGATTAAAAGTACATAATCAAATGAGTGCATTTTACATGAATATTTAATGGGCTTTTGTCTCCCGCTCTGTACGAACATGGAAGTAATTTCCGGATTCAATTCAAGAACACGAATGCATTTGAATATTTAAATGTCATTACGAAATCTGTTTTAAATTACATGCTACGAGTATGGAAGAAGTTACAAGATAAAATAATTAAAATCTAGAGAATTGATGATGATATCAAGAAGAGAGTTTTCTAAAATGAACATAGCCTTGGTTTTGTCCTTATACTAAAAAAATATTATAGGCAACGTTATGTAAAGCCAGTGTTAGTCAAAGCTTTTCATATTACGATGGAAATTAAACGTAATTATAAGTTGCTCAAATCGTGACTTATTACTGCTTAATTTTATAAAAGGAATGATAAAGACTACTAGAGGATGATCTTGTAAAGATTAGAAATCTATTTCCAGGGTTTTCGATTGGTCGCGGTGGTTATATTAGTTGGCTTCCAAGACCTCTCGACTGGACTGGTTCAAAAATCAAGTTTACAAAGTAAAAGTCCATACTCGGGATGCACTAATTCGACGTAGGTACTTGTTAGCAATACTCCAGCCGATATTAAGGAAAGACATGAAGCAATTAGGAAAGTGACAACCACCCTTCGTAGACGAAGCAGAAAATGTAGAAGTCAATCGCTATATTTTTCAACTTTTATGAAATGACTACTATAATAATTTCTTAAAAACAAATTAAACTCGGATAAGGACATATAGTTTTTCTATATTACTGGTCCATTCTCTGTATATGCAACATTTTTGTGTATAGATTCGAACCCCATACCTGACACCATATCACAAACAAATTATTAATTTATTTTGAATCAATTCGTTTGAGAATTTTTCGCCAACTGACAATTAATAATTTTTCTCTCAAACATTGTTGCTGGAATCGAAACTAAATGTAATTTTTTACTTCTTATTTATTTAATTCAATTTAAAGCACCTTCTTTTCATTCATGGAATAGTCCCATTGAATACAAGGAACGTAAAGACAATTGGAAAATTCAATGTTTTTTATCTAATAAAATTTTCTTACCTACTAGTAACTGTAGATGGCGTCAATGCAATATATAAAACATATTTTAAGATACAATTTACGGCCATCTAATGGGTCACGCTGACCGTTAACCTCATCGACCGAAGATGAATGCCTGATAAATATTCGAATGTCTATCGCCTCGAAGTTCAGGAAAACTTAGTTTATCCTCAGTAAGGTATCTTATCTTGGGTCAATTTAAAGTTTAAACCGTTATAGAACAGACAGGTAACAGGATACAGGAACGTGTGAAGACGGTCGAACAAGGGACACGCTCAAAGCAGTCTATGCTCTAATTTTGTGACAGCGACCCTTAGATATATGTAACGTTAAATTTGAAAAGATATATGAAGGATATCTAAGCTAACAGAGAATTTTGGTAAGAAAGAAGGTTTATTCTGTTTAATTCGTACATCATTAGGTGTAAAGGTCAATTACCCCGTTACTAAATAAATTGTTCTATTTTCGTTAAAACGACAGTGATGGTTACACTATGCAGGGTGTCAATTTGTTGTATCACCACCAATTGGAATATTATTCAAAATTATATAAGGTAAGGTGAGGTAAGTGTGTATTCGGGGTAAAAGAACTAATTTTCATCTATGAACTACCGAAGAAGGTTACTGGCACTTCAAATGTAATAGCAATATTTAGATATTTTCATTTTAGACGCAAATAGCCTTTCTTTCTCAACTGGTTGTTCAGTCGTTCCATACAGTTGCAATTTACTACTATACTTCTTGTTTTCTTAATCTTTAAGTAGACCTTAAGGTCTATTAATTGCGAAAGCTTCGACGGTATTATTGGTTTTCCTGTGAAATGGAGTTCCAGCTGTCTTTCCATCTCTTGGGTGGTCTTCCTAATGGTCGTCGGTCTGCTGGTTTTCCGTCAGCGATGTATGCTAGTCTACTTTGGTTCATCCTATCTACTTGGTCACGCCAATATCTCTTTCTTTTCCTTCCCCATCTAACTATATCCTCCACCTTACACTAAGTGTTTTTCCTGCGATGGATCTTAAGGTCTTAATCTCTGCTGTTCTTAAGATACTCTTTGTTTTATTTGTTTCAGCTCGAGTCCCAATGCCTGGGTTAGTACTGGTCTAACACAAGATTTATATATCCGCACTTTACTGTCGATGTGCATAAAGTTATTTTTCCAGATGATATCTCTTAGACAACCTGATATTGACGAGGCCCTGCTGACTTGAGTTTTTATGTCATTTGTCGGATTGTGGCTACTTGATGTATCCGCTGCTAAATAACGGAAGGTCAAGTTCGCCTGTTCAATTGGTCTGTTGTCTTTCACGAGTTTATATCTTACGGGCTCCTTGGAGAAAGTCATACATTTTGTTTTATCATCGTTCTCCTTTTCTGCCAGGATCACTGCATCGTCCGCATAACACACCATACTGATTGGCTTGTGATTCAATCTGTATCCCTTGTTCATTGTTGTCACTTCGTGTATGATCTCGTCCATGACGAGATTGAATAGGGATGGGCTGAGACTATCCCCCTGTCTTATTCCTCTTAGTGTTGATATATCATTTGTTGTTGGATATATCATTTATTGTTTGATTGTCCACTTTTATTCTTGTTGTGTTATAGGTATTCAGTTTGCTGATGATATTTGTTTCCTTCCTAATATGTCATTGTGTAATAGGCAAACGTAGGCGGGGCGGTTGAATTTGATAGCTTTCTCTTTCATCTTTCTTATATAAACGGGGCATCAGTTGTCGATCTGTTCTTCTGGAATCCTTGTTGTTCATCTTCATTTTCTATGGTGCGTTCGATGATGCTCTTGATGATATTGGTCAACAGTTTCATGGTGGTACAGAGCAGTGTTATTCCTCTCTAGTTCTCTGGGTTGGTTTTTTGTCCTTTTTTGAAGATTGGTATAGTGATGCTTTTGTGCCACTCTGTTGGTATGTTGGATGTAGCTATTATTTTGGTACTACTATATGGTTATATCCATAAGGGTTTGGTACCAAAATATAAATTAAATAGTATCACAAAAAATTTTGATACTTTTAATTTAATAATCTGTCAATTCACATTGCATCACCTTGCCTTAATGTATTTAAAAGCATTTCCTATTCATTAGTTTACTCAAAAATTCAACATTTAATATCAGTTTGAGGCTCTACATGGGCCACAATATTAATGCTTTGTGCAGTGTAATTTGTGTGTAGTCCCAAAGTCACCTAATGAGTCATCTATTTAAAGACAATAAGTCATTTCCATAACACCCTGCCTGTATATCAGTCGGTTCATTGAAGGAAGAAATTTAACATTTATTGCCCCTCACAAATTGATATGATAAACATAATTTGCGTATTTCAAATTAATTATCTTGTGCTTTTTACGAAGCTTATAGCATTCACGCTGCATGCAATTTAAAATGGATTAATTAATGACGTTTAAATATTTAAATTCGTTCTTGTTCTTGCATTGAAACAGGAAATTATTTCCACGTTCGTTCAGGACGACAACCGAAAGCTCGTTAAATCTCCATGGAAAATGCACTTATTTGATATGTACTTTTAATCTGCAGACAATTATGTTTCGCTCATAATTATTTATAACCATTCATGTACACGTTAAAAAATGTTGTGGGTAAAATAACCATTATCTTGAAGGGAAACGATTTGAAAGTATATTGGCGCCCTTCGTGGTTTAACCCCCTGCGAGTAGCTGTTACGCTTAAAATCTTAAATGGGAAGCGAGGTTAAGCAGCACATTATTTTAAAGGTGATTTCTATAAGACCATAATTTATTACTTTTTGAGTAGTAATTAGGCGTTCGTAGAGGTAGTCACTTCTGGTCATACCCTTTCCAATTCTTTGCTAGGGGCACAAGCAATGCCATCATAAAAACAGTTCTAATTACTTCCAGTTCTGTAGGGGAGACCGAGGAGATTTGTGACAGAGTAGAGTTGTGACAAAGACGATTTCTCGGAATCTATGGCCGCAAGAGAGCTGACAACAGCGCACGATTGTTTGTTTATAGACGCGCTACGTGACGCAGTACGCGCCAATGGTCCACGACAAGCGGTTGCGTGGTTACGACGTCTTCATGAAAAACAACCGAAAAGTAAATTTTTTATAACATTTTTGATTGTATTTATATCATGATAATATTACATTCATGTGGTTATGCTATTTTTTGGGTTTGGAGTTTGGAGAAAATTGTCTTGCTGTGTTTGCATCTTGTTTCGAAATTATTAATTATTATTCTGATCAGATCACGATTTTTGGCATCTAGGAGAGTTGTGACAGCGTGTCACAACTCTCTTATTAAAGGTTATTTTCTGGTTAGCTTATTTTACACGCTTTTTGCAATGTTTTTTCTGTTTATTTCTGTTCCTGTTCGTTTTGCTTTGGTCAATTCTTACAACCTATGTGTGATATAATGATGTTACTTATAAAGGATTTACTGTTATGTTAATGTTTCAAGTTATTGTAGTTCCCACAATTATGCTTAATGATAATTAAAGTAATTTTATGCAAAAAAAACGTGTGATTTGTTCATAATTCATATAAAAGTAATTTTATATATTAAAATTAGTCTAGATACACAGCTGTCGCTACTTACCTTGGTAACTGTCACAATTTACCTCGGTGTTAGGAGAGTTGTGACAAAGGGAGGGAGTTGTCTCAGTTTTCGTAAATTTTCTCAGAAACCTTATAACTTTTATTGACTTTGATGACTGCTTTTAAAAGAGCAAGGATTGAGCTACATTGCGGCATACAATTCATAATGGCGTTAAGTATGTTTATTGAGATATGTTCTTTTAAGTAAAAATTGTCACAACCCTCCTCGGTCTCCCCTAACACGATTTCTTGTAAAATTCTACTTAAAAAATAATAAATTACAAATCCGAACAAACCTGAACGATATTTAAAATTTCAATAGTCAATCGTATTGATATTCGGGTCAAACTTCTAGGGGCTACTGAATTGATTTATTAAATACATCGGAGAAATTAGTTAAAGTTACAACACGAACAGTGACAATCAGGCATTCGGAAAATATAATAAAATGCCAGTTTCGAAACCCGTAGTCATCATCAGGAGAGGGTTGCTGTAGAAAGGATGACAAAACAATGGAAAACCATCGCATAGTGCTATATGAAATATAATAATATGGTGAATGTAATAACTATATATATATCTATATATCTATACTTGGTTACATATTTATAAGAAATAAAAATATTGTACCAAAAACGAAAAGGCAGTTAAATATTTTGAAGTAAAGCCACATAATTGTACGTGTATTTTTTCCTGTGTGGCTTACGCGTAGCGAGAGCTTCGAAATAAGCCCAGAGCTTGCAATTAGTTCTCAATTTTTTCCCGACAAAAAGAATAAAATTAGCACATAAATCGTCTGTTTTTGAAGCCCGCGAAATAGCGCTGGATATAAAAGACTATCTTCATTGGATAAGCTCATAGACAATATATCTTTTTTTAATGTTAAACGTGAAAAATACGCGGGACACTATTATCCAGGTCTCAATCTAAAAAAAAGGTAGATCATCAACAAGAGACGATTATTTTTCTTTAAAACACAATAATTATTATAATAATTCTAAAAAATAATTTTGGAAACAATCCAATAAGTTTTAATCAGAAATTATTAAAATTTGCCTCCAAATCATTGGCATACGACCGGAAACTTTATTTTTATGTCAAGACAGGAAATGCTTGAATCTCCAATCGGTTGCAAATTCCGTCTTGCGTATCTTCGGTTGTAGACAAGTTTGTACCAAATTTTATTTCTGTAATTTAAATAATAAAAAAGTTATAAGGGTGAGTGGTCCACCTGAAACACCCAGTATGTGCAGTAAAACCTCTCTTAGGCGGACACCTACGGGACTGTCTAAATGTGGCCGCCTAATAGAGGTGCCCGCCCATGTGAAATTTGTTATTAGGTAACATGTAAATGCAAAATTATTACTATGTATATGTATGTACAAATAAACATAACATAACAAAAATACACTAGTTTTAGTTAGGATGTAGTACTGCAAAAATCTAATAACGTAGTTTGACGTGTTTGCGTTTTAAACTTGCAATCTAGAAAACGTAATTTGAAGTCTGATAACAATAAAATTGCATTGCTGTAGAGTCACCTCTATTCTTTTCATACTCTTATAATTCCTTTACCATACTAATGGCTTGTTGATAATTGGTGACATTTGTTTGATAACTGCATTCAACTTCTTCATCAGAGTCGTCAGATATGATGATATTGTGGTTTCAGTTTGGGCTACATAATCGGTAGGAATGGGGTCACTATCATCTTTTAATAGCACATTGCTATCAATGTTAATGAACTCACCCAAATCATTGTTATCAAATTAAAATCTTCCACAACATGAATTTTCTCTTTCAGACTCAAAACGCGACTATTGTTTACAATTTTAACCTTATAACTCACAAATATACGGCGGACTGCTGTCGGGGAATCACACATACTTTCATTCGGCAAACTCCTTTCGCTCTGCCACTCATACGCGATTGGTTGCCGGTCTGTCTTCAGAGAGTTACGATTTTTTGTCCGTTTAAAGGAGAGTTCTCGTTCTTTGCATGAATTTCATATACCTAGTTCCGGACTATGAAAAAATGTCCGCTTAATAGAGATGTCCTCTTATCAGAGGTGTTCGTTATGAGAAGTGTCACTGTATATGCTTCGCTAGTTGACGTAAATAATTGTGTTAATGAGTGACATCATGAGTTGATGCTGGCAAGTGCGGTGGCCGCATGGTTGCCGCATTATTTCTTCTCGTCTGAAACGGGGCTAAATATTGGGGCCTCGTATCGACTGAGGTTTATTAAATAATCGAATTACCGAGTAAATGCAAATGCCAAGTTTGAGAGCGTGTTTAATTTGGAAATGCCATGATGAAACTTACTAAACCGGAAGTTTGTACTTACTAGTATAATTTACTATACGATTGAGTTAGCTAAATATCTATAATTTTGCCGCAATATGCGGAACTTTTTACAACTCCGATAATAACTTTTTTAAATGGGAATTTGCTGGAGAGGGAAGAAAAGTAATTTGAGCAAACCGTTTATTTTCTTTTGTCGGAGGAAACTGAAAATTTGGCGAGATTCGGAACGGTTACTAACTAATATTTTATTACATTGGACTGCATCATACACTGGAAAAACCTTAGTAATAATAGTAAAACTAATCATAACTTATTGCTCTATACAGGGTGTTATGGAAATGACTTATTATATTTAAACCGGCAAATGGCGCTTTGAATTATTAAGCGAAATATACACTTTATATGAAATCTCAAAATTTACGTGATGGCCGCTCCTGAGGACCTTCGCAATCAATAGTTTATTGAGGCAGTCTCGAGGTTCAAAAGAGGTTAGCGCATTATAGGCGGTGTTGTCATATTGCAACAGAATTTTAAACGCACGTGCGCAGTTTTTGACAACAAGACAATTTTAAGGTACATACCCTCTTACATTCGATTTTATTTTAAAATAATCCGTTTTATAATTACATTCCATAAAAAATAAAACACAAAAAGTATATTTTGCAACGGAACCAACAGTAGATAATATTACACAAATTTGAATCACATCACAACATTTATTATTATGAAGTAATTCACAACAGAAAAAAAATCGGGTAATGCTACAACTAACAAAACGTTTAAAATTCGTATATGTCAAGCACGTGGAACCCTCGACAGCGTCATTCCATCCCCGAGTCTCGAAACATACTGAAGCAACAATAGTGGCGCTCACCGGGTATTCAAGCAAGGGCGAGACACGCGGTGTGATCTGACATCACCGTAAGTCTACTCTAGGGACTCACATTATTGCTAACTGAATCCAGATGGAACGGCGCGACAGTATGTGGGTAAAAAAGGTTTTTACCTTAGTATTTAGCTATTCGATTAAAAAAAAAAATGTAGACTTTCTCTAGGACACCCTAGGAGTCACCTATTTAAATATAATAAGTCATTTCCATATCACCCTGTATATTTTAGTATTTACTTAATTTTACTAAATTTATTAGAAATTATAATATACTTTCCGTATGTCCCATCTAATGACGATAACCTCCATATGCAGAAGGCCTAAGCTAACAAGAAATAATATATACGCCATAGTGGCGTCTGTGAGTCGGAAAGAAGCCCGAAAAATCGAAATATTTTCAACCGGAACAAGAGTACCCCCCCCCCCCCCCCCTACGTTTGCGAGGATGCTGGACACGATGGCGGCATCAGAATTTCTCATTTGGGTTGCGCAAGCCCTCAAAACGGCTAAAAACCACCCCCTAGAGGGGTTAAACGCGCTTCAAGAGGTTTCCCTGCAGAGAAACACACTTTCCCCCCGTTTTCGAGGATGCTAAGCACGGGGGGGTGGACTCTTGTTCCGGCTGAAAATGTTTCGATGTTCGTCCGACTCTCAGACGCCATTACACGGGAGACAACCACTTCTGCCAATGCCATTTATATCTCATTGTCACAGTTGTATGGTATGATTAGTTAATAATTATTTAAAAGGTTCCTGCAACCCAACAGAAACCGACCAAAATGGTTTTTTAACTTTTAAGAGGAGCTTAATAATTCAAAATATATAGGGATCAAACAAAGGCCTGACGAAAACCTAACTACCACAAAGTTAGTAAAATATTTGCTTTAACCCTATTTATTTAGGGTCGCTAAATACTGTTTGACTTGAGCTTTCGACTCTTTATAATTTAATAATCTCTTCTTTGATCTTTTTTGACTTCTTAATCCTAACTGAAATTAATATAGATCCCAGCCGGCGGTGGTGCGGTCTCCTTTATAGTTATTTTTGTTCGAGTATATTATTACGGGTATAATTAATTAAATTTAGCTAATCGACATTAAACTACGTGGGGGTTATTCTTTTACAAGCCGCACCCTTTTTAAACTTGACATTTTAGAGTCGTCCGAAATTTGTTTGCAACTTATGCAACGTGTACAAAATATGGAGGAGGCAAGTACAGGGATCTCGGAAACCGTAAGAGATACGAAGTCGGTTAAATGGAGGTAAAGTTGCGCATTTACGTGCCTAATAATATGCCGTTTAGAAAGTTTTAAAATTCCGAGTAGTTCTAGAGATATGCGGAAAAACCCGAAATTCTGAAAAATCGTTTTGTTTTCCTGGGTTTTTTGAGATCGAATTCTAAAGTCAATTGCACATTTGCATTGTCATTTTTTCCGCTGTATCTAACAGCGTTAATTGTTTTGTAATTCGACGAGTCGTCTTCGAAGGGCCATTATCAACTTTCTTTTTTTAAATACGGTCCTGTTTTCCTGATATTGGAATTTGAGAGCTTTTTTTCTCCCGAATGCAACGATGTATGACACATTGTGATTTAATGACGTTTATCTCATAAGTAAGCTCTAAATTTTTTACTTATGTTGGACTAGTTCAATAAATAACAAAAAATTAAATAAACCACAAATAAGTGAACAAAAATCATTCCAAAACAGTAATAAAACGAACAATGAAAAAAGTAAGGAACTAAATAATCAGGTGTTCAAAATGATTTCCGTTATTCTCTAAGCACAAATACATCTTCTTACTGCCACATAACAGTTTTTTTGAGATAAAATAAAACATGCGATAGAATATCAAACTTTTCAGCATTTGTAAATTTATGTTCCATATTTCTGGAAAATAGAAAACCTCTTAAAACGCTCTGAAACGATCACAATGGGATTGTCTAGTGAAACAAATCACGCGTCACCCTCTTAATTTTTTTGTTTCAAGCGCCTACTTTCCTTTTAAATCCCGAATCAACAGAAGTTTGAAATAATGTTTCTGTATTTTGTTCACTTATTTGAGGTTTATTATTAAATTATTTGTTATTTATTGAACTAGTCCAATATGAGTAAAAATTTAGAGCTTACTTATGAGATATTATTTATAAAATTAGGAGAAATACAGGACCGTATCCCAAAATTTCCCAATGTTGTTCAAAAAACCCTCGAAACGTCATTAAACCACAATGTGTCATACATCGTTGAATTCGGAAGAAAAAAAGCTATCAAATTCCAATATCACAAAAACAGGACCGTTTTTAAAAAAAGAAAGGTGATAATGACCCTTTGGTGATGACTCGTCGGATTACAAAACAATTAACGGTGTTAGATAGAGCGGATAAAGTGCCAATGCAAAAGTGCAATTTACTTTAGAATTCTATCTCAAAAAAACCCAGGACCCCCGGAACGTTTTTTTCCGGATATCTCCGGAATTACTCGCAATTTTAAAACTTTCTAAACGGCATATTATTAGACACGTAAATGTGCAACTTTACCTCTATTTAACCGACTTCGTATCTGTTACGGTTTCGGAGATCCCTGTACTGGCCCTGCTTATCTTGGACACGTTGTATACATAGCATTAACTGACATGTATTTCAGGAAAAAAATGTGTTTTCCAAAATATCCACATGCACATGAATTTTTGAAAATTTGCAGAATTTTATCCAATCTTTATACTTAAAATTTAAGATCTCCAGTTGTATCGCATCGATGTCGGTCTTGTTTTATTTAACACCTTGTTATGTTAGCTTTCGAAGTGTTTTAAAAAAAATTGTCATTGGAAACATTGGAACAAATGCAAAATAAAAACAATTTAATTGTTTAAATAGTTTTAACATGCTGGTCCCCCACCTTAAATTAATTTTAAAAAACACCAAAGGATGGTAATTTTAATGATTCATACTGCACCGAGCTCGATCGTACACGCCTGACTGACTTTAATGCTCAAATGTTGTCATTTTTGACGGTTGTAGAAAAAATAAATTTTGGTATATAAGAATTATAAAACCTTCATTGAAAAACCAAACAAAGGCCATCAGCAGTTATAAATTGCTTAAGCGATTTCAGTAAAGTAGTGCCATTCCTCCTGGTGAGTTATAATTGTTAACAAAAGTAAAGTTCGGAAAACTCGAAGCACAATTCAATTAGAAGTTTAGTTTTTATTTTCGTATTCAAGATAGGGAGGACGTCAGCTAAGTTTAAATAGAATTTTCTTTGTTTGACGAACCGATTATTCAAAATTATAAATTGAGTTGTTTTTACCCATCCAGACGTCGCAGCTTGAAACTTTGTCCAAGTACTTCTTGAAGTTTTAATAGGACAGAAATGTAGCATATCATTTCTCAGTATTCATGTGCAGCCATCTATGAATGAAAAATAATAGTATATGACATAACGAGTGTCGAGAGTGGTATATTTTAAACGGGGAGGTATTTAAGCACGAGGCGCCAGCTGAGCTCAGTTCAATCCACGAAAGTTTATTATTTGTTTTTAAATAAGCAGTTTTACTGTCAAATTGGCACCATCTGTCTTCTGTTTAACGCTACATACTAATATAGTATGATTCTGTTCTGGAAATTTATGAAAAATAAAAAGAAAGGCAATTTAAATTTGACTAACTCTGTATTTTATCTCAATCGCTTTGCAAGCGAGGGTAAGGAAATTTGTGACTTATTTACAGATTATTTTCAGGAGATATGTGTTCCTGGGCCGCATGGTGATCAACCAATATTTTCTGATACTAATGGTAAAAATCAACTTTTAATTACAGAAAAACAAATATGTGATACCATCGCTGCCTCTGGATCATAAAAAGTGTCCCGGTCCAGATAATATTCCTGGCATATTTATCAAACAATGTAGTGCTTATCTTGTTAAGCCTCTTTTGCACATATATAACCTCTCATTAATACGGGGTATTTTTCCTACAATGTGGAAAACATCTCATATAACTCCTTTACCCAACGGAGGTGATAAACATTACGTTAAAAACTACAGACCCATAAGTAAATTATGCATTTTTGGGAAAATATTTGAAAAAATTATTCATAACATTATATTGGAGCAAGTTAAAGATATTATTTTAAAACAACAACACGGATTTTTTCCACGTAGGTCCATTGAGAGCAATCTGGTGGAATTTACAGATTTTATTTTAAGAAGTATGGATGATCGGAAGCAGATTGATGTTGTGTACACGGACTTCAGTAAGGCATTTGACAAAATTAGTCATTCCATACTGATGGAGCGTTTTGCTGCTGTCGCTGTGCATAGCAGCTTGTTGAGATGGATTTGGTCCTATCTTAGTGATAGACGACAGATGGTCTCCGTTGGTGGTTTTTATTCTAAACCTTTTAACGTGCCATCTGGTGTGCCTCTGACCCAAATTTTTTTCAATAATCCGGGTGCCTGGCTATTGCCTTTTGCTGCAAGATGATCTTAATGCCTTGGTAAAATTCTGTGAAAGTCAGAGTTTATTTCTTAATCTAGGGAAGTGTGTATCGATTACATTTGCCAGAAGAATGTACACAATTTGCGTTATACTTACTGTTAATAATAGTGATCTCGAATCAGTTAATGAAATACGCTATTTGGGTGTTATAATGAACACTAAGTTAATTTTTAGCTCTCACATTGAACAGGTTATCAATAAGTGTAATCGATTTTTGGGATTTATTATAAGAAATAGTTTAAATTTTAATAATCCTCAAATAGTTCTAAACTTGTATTATGCGTTTATATTTAGTAAACTTAGTTTTGCATCGGTTGGTTGGAACCCTCAGTACGCGGTTTACCAGTGAAGGCTGGAAAATATTCAAAACAAATTTTTACGGTTCTTATCACGAAAAACAGACATAGCTATAGTCAATAGCAACTATAAGCCTATAATGGAAAAATTTTCTGTAATGCCACTTACTTAGAGACGAATGGTTTTCGATGTAGTTATGATCTACAAGTTGGTGAATGGTCTTGTTGATTCGCCAACGCTGAGGTCAAAGTTAAGCTTTAATGTTCTGGTTAAGGACTTAAGGCTTCAAAATACTTTTAATATTCCACTAAGAAATACAAATTCTGGAAAAAGTTCTCCTCTCTGTAGAGCGACTAGGGCATGTAATAAGCTTTCTTTAGGGATGGAAATATTCGATATGTCGATAATTAGATTTAAACAATGTGTAAAATCAATGCTATAAATGTTCATAAATTTTAGGTTAACATAATTTAATGTATACTTAATTTAAGCATTAATAACTCCTACTAGCCAATACCACAACGTGGATGTTATATTGGACTCAGTGCCTGTTGTATCCCTATTTTTGTAAATAAATAAATTATTTTTGTCATTTAATTGTGAATAGTGTTTCTAAGATCTGATGATGCTCGCATAGGGCGAAACATGTAACACATACAACAAGGATTTTATTTTGAGACCGAGATTTAGTGTCTTTTAAACCACGTATAAAGGACTGTAGGTTTAGAAGATATTTCTCCCAGTAATAGGTTGAAACACGTAGCCCGATGGCGAAAGAAAATATTTCGGTCAGGCGTCCGTTTCATAAAGGTTCCTTTAATCAATTTAAGATTTAAATTACGTTCTCAACAGACAATAAGTGCTTTATTTTAACTGAATTGTAGTCCGTTCAGTGAAATCTAGAAATCTAATTAAATCAGCTTTTAAGCCTTTAAGGGTTAAATTTTACTGTAATTATCCGTCAGAAGCAGTGAAACTACTTTGTTAAAATTATTTAAGTTATTTACGTGTTCGTCTTGTTACGAGCTTATAAGCTCGAAACAAATTAGTTTCACTTATTACTGGTGTAGCAAGAACAAATAGATATTTTTAACACCTGGAAGATATATATTAATATTTTTTAACTCCTGCAGATATAAATTATCTGTAAAACCCCCCCGATTTCGACAGTTTCTGACATTTTTAAAATAAAATTTCAAAAATGATTTAAATTAAATCTTGTAATATAAATTTTAAGTGACAACAAATAGGTATCGAAAAATTATTATTTCCTAGACCACCCGATGATACCTTATACAATAAGGGCGTATTTATTCTACATAGTAGCACCTATACTATATGGGAAATAATAATTTTTCCATACATTTGTATTTGATATTAATACCACCTGAAAAGTATAGATTTTTTATTTTTGATTTATTCTAATAACGTCTGTTCAGATTGTGTGGACTGTTAAGAGATGGCGCTGCGCGCTGTATTTTCTCGACTACCATTGATAATACAGCGTGAAGTATTAGAGTCTTCTCTGATGATAGGTATGTACACCTACCCTGTACTGACGAGAGCAAAATAGTTCGAAACCGGTCTGCAGGTGGTTACATCCTATCAATGGAAAAGACTTCCTTTTTTGGTGGTACCATTCAATCTGAAATAGTATTTTAAGTGCTACTGTGTAGACTAAATACGCCCTTATTGTATAAGGTATCATCGGGTGGTCTGGAAAAATAATAATTTCTCCTTACTTTGGTATTTGATATTAATACCACCTGACGAGTACTTTTTATTTTTGATGAAGTGATAAAGATATCCAATTTATGACGAACTCCGCTGTTTAATGGTTTTAAGGATTTTCGATGATGCAGAAACGATTATCGGTTTTTCTTGAAATTTAACAATACGAAATTTTCCAATTTGTCAATTCTGCCTGTCAATGTATATAAACAATTAATTTTTTTTGTTTATCTTGTATCTCTATTTTACAAGATAAGATATGAATTTGCCATCCTATTTTTCTAGATATTTAAAGGAGAACTCATTACAAACAACGTTACTAAAATAATTAAATATACGATTTAATATCAAAGACTTCCATTAAGTTATAATTATTTATTTTATCTCAAGCGGTTCATTCTTTTGTACAAGCTTACTTCATAAGATTAAATTGCAGACATAAATTTTAACAAAATAAAGTTTAAATCTCCCTTTATGGCGAGGACTAACAATAAAATAAGGAACATTAACTACAAGATTCCCTACAATTGCGAAATAAAGAAAACATGAAATTTCAAGGCACCAAGTAGCCGCAATAAAAAATATCCTATTATTTTAAAAGTGTTACATTACCTATATAAAGAAAAACCGGCAAATTTTGTAAACCATGAACGTTTCTAATAAACCAAAATAATATATAATTTAAATTTTTAAAAGAAGAAATTTATTTTTAAATAAAACCAATAATTAAATATTTCCTATTTTTTTTAAATTGAAGCATAAAATTATATTTAGAACAATAAATCTTAAATCCCAAAATTAATTATCGAACATTGAAAAAAGCACGTTCAAATTTATAAGGTGTCGTTAATAATTAACCAGTTTTAATAATTTTTATTTTAATGAGTAGAATTCGGAACAAAAGTACGCTTTAGAACAACCCAGCGTTCAAATCTCAAAATTACGAAGTGACTAAGGCTACACTGCCATCACCCATCTTTGTCACACACTCGGCTCGACTGAGCAGACGTAGTTTGTATATGAGTGCATGCTAGCGACTGCGGGCTGTCAGTATAAAACAGACAGCGTCGGCATATAGATGTTTTTGTCGGATAACCAATACACCCAAGCAACCCGGTAGGTTTTGCAGGTGTTTGTTCGGGTCGTTGTATTGCCATATGTAATATGTAATATTTTTCGGTTTATGAGTGTATCCTGCCACTCCATAAATAAACTATGAATATTGTTTTTATTGACGAAATTAAGTTGCTCATTTTAAGACCGGTAGTTTCTTCTGGACGCAACAGCTACCGTTCACAACGTCAACAAGTCAAATTTTGTCGCGTCGCGTGTAATAAAATCTAATAGTCTGATAGTGTCTTTACAAAAAAGTTATTAGTTCTCTTCCACTATGTGTTGTTCAGTGTTGCCGTGAAAATCTGTGTCCCGTTCATAAAGTGTTCTTATGAAAAAGAATAAACAACTGATTATGTATGTGCCTGGATGTCCCGCTCTTTAGTTATAAGATAAATACAAGTAGGTAATTAATCTTTATAATTTATATGCAATTTCAGTTTTATATTAAGTTTGGCAACATTGCCATGCCCATTAAAATTAACACATATCATTAAATAACATCATGTATAATAGTGTATTACATACCAAGAGTGGTAAGACGCCCATTACACACGATCTTGAAACTTATTTAACTAATTTAAAACACACACATTTTAAATACACACAATGGCATCCATTTAAAAATGACATTTTATTTACGAACCATAAAACAGTTAACCTACGAACGAACGAAATAGATACCTTCAGAACTCGGAATAGAGATGGGCAATATTTGACAGTTTGATATTTCACGAGATTCTTCTCTATTACTTGCCTATTTACCGCGATACCTCTTGCAAGGCGTTTAATCGATATGGCGTTAATGGAATATCGACCAAATGAATAAAATGATAGTGGTAGCTGATAATACTGCGACTGTACTTTTTCTTTTGAGAAGCTTAAGAAATTAAATTAGCCAGCTCTGCTCCAAATGACAAGACCGACGAAGATTTTAATTTCTTTCTCACGCGGCCACAATCCACTCGGCGCCGGGCCGACGTAGGTCTATTGGTATAAGCGTGCGACTTGCAAGTGTCAGTAATAGAAGAATAGAGTTAGGGTGCGGTCGCTTCTGTTGATAACCATTCACACTCTCGGATATCCGCTTTGTTTTCAGAAGGTACGCGTATAATAGTTGTAATGATTTTCGGGCTACGCGTCCAAACTTTGTATATTATTTGACATTGTTTTTATAGACGAACCTAAGTGCTCAGCTAAAACGAGTAGTTTGTTTTGGACGTTTGACTTGACAGAAAAATGGAATGTCGCCGACGAATAAGTCATATTTCGTCGCGTCGCGTGTAATAAAATCTAATTATCTGATCTGAGTGTATCTTTAAAAAACTTGTGCCTGGGGAGGTATAAAAATAAATACAAGTAGGTAGATAAATAAATTATTTTTATAATTTTATATGGAATGTCAGTTTTGCATTAAGTTTGGCACCACAGGGTGACATGGCAAACAAACCCAAACAAACGCCGGATGAAGTGTGGGTTTATGGGGCTGGACCCCACTTTTAAAACGGTCGATTTGAAAAAAAAATATGTAGCGTTTCTCTAGGACACCCAAGGAGTCACCCATTTAAATATAATACGTCATTTCCATAACACCCTGTATGTATATTACAGTCATTACGTAACCGTGGACCGTGCGTAAGTAGATTCTTACTAATATAGGAGTAGAATAAGATATTTTTTGTCAAATTGTTAAATAACACTTGTATCTTTAGTAAAAAATGAAATTAATATAGTTCCAACATATTCCTGTTACTTATACTAACCGTACAACAATTATAACTGTAATACAATAGGCAAAATTATAATTACAATTTTTTTTATCTGTTATTTTTTGTTTATTCCATAAAGTTACATTAGCGTCATAAATTTAAAGAAAATAAAGCCTTATCCTCATTCATGGCGAACGCTAACAAAATAATGTATTAAATGAAAACAATGCTCTACGCTTTAAAATATAATCGCCATTTTATTGCACATGAAAATTCATTGCAACGAGTTGTAGCGAAAATAAAATATAAATTTTATTATTTATAGTAAAAACAAAATAAAGTCTTCATATAAAGTACCTACATAGCATCTTTTGTAATAAAAATATTTATTCGAAATGATCTGGAAAAGTAATTAGTTTCAATTTGGATTTAATTGTGCGGATGGATTGGATTTAACGGTGCGTGCGTCTGACGAGAAAAACCCAGGAACTCGTTTTGATGTAGAATTGACCAGGAAAATCAGAAACATGTTTGGAGCGACGCAGCTGGTGGATCGATGGAATACATATTCTAACTAAAATATGCGCTTTAATACAGCCCCGGAGGCCCACCCCGGGCGATAACTTCAGTGGGCGGCAAATTTAAGTGTTGCAGTTGTAGAACGTGGACGTCGCGCGTACTCGATAATTAATCGATTAGAAGCTTTGATCAGTTGCAAATTATTCATAGTATAGCATAAATTGTGGTTTTGCTAAAAATCTTATACAGGGTGTCCCAGAACTAATAGTATACAGCCTGTGCAAAATGAAGTCGGTACAGTACGTTTCACGAAAATTGGATACGACTTAATGATTTCCTGGGTCGGTCCCATTGTGTTGATAAGAGCTTGGCAATAAACAAGTGAAGTATGAAGGGACGGACTAAGGAAAACAAGTAATGATATGATTATATTAATGTAATCAAATGAAATAACATTTTTTTAAAATATTACTACTCATATTTATTTACATTTATAATGTCATTCTATAGATAGTTCTGTTTCGCTATCGCTATCCTCATCAAAATTAATTATAAATGGATTAATTATACGATCCAGACTAATATACGAATTTTCTACAGTTATTACGTGACGGACTGAATTTTTCCAACTACCTGGGAGAATATCATTAAAGCATTTTCGTATTAATTCTACAATACTAGAACTTAAAGTCGGAGAAATATTTTCAGACCTAACCAGTGATTTTAACTATGGGGTTAAAAATGCAATAATAGGGTGGGAGCCGTAGCACTATATGTCCAATTTCTTCTGCCAATGTGTCACAAACATATACTTTTTTTATACAAAATGTCTTTAAAACTTCTAAAAGATCACTTTTTTTATAACTTTCTTCAAAATCTATATCATTCGCCGCCATGTAGTTCTGAATCTCCAATTTTGTATTATTTGAGCTTGGAGCTTTATGTAATTGGCGACTGTGATAGCTCGCATTGTCCATTACTATCACGCTATTCTGAGGAATGTTTGGTAAAAGACAATTCTTGAACCATTCCTCAAAAACTAACAAATGTTACCACAAAAAGATATTTAAATATAAATTAAGCAACCTAACCTACCTGACGTGCCTAAATTTAATTATAATTATTACAATCCGATCCTTTCCACATAATAATAACAAACGGTCATAAATAATGGGATGGCCCAGATACTTTTACTGCAGTCATTAAGTTATATCCATTTTTCATGAAACAATCTTTCCTATTGCTAACTTTCTTATTATTTTGACAGTAAAAACTAGTCAACGCCGGTCGTACAACCGTTACAAAAGAAAAAAAATATTATAGTCATCTTATAGCCGATAAAAATAATATTAAATCTAATATTATTATATTTAATATTAAAATGAACTGTCCTTGTTTAAAAAATAAGATTTGTGAGAAACAAAATATTCCATATAATTATTCTATATAACTTTTAAACAATTACCAGCCCAGCGCCTTCCTTGATATTATTCTTTTAATAAAGGAATAAAAAATTAATTCCGTCTCGCTATTTACAGGAATTACGGAATTCGGTAATTGCTCGGAACATTGTAAAGGAAAAGTATGAAGGAAAATTTGATTTGCTTTAACGCCCCAGTTTTATTTCCCTTGACGGAAAAGTATAAAAATCCAGGGTTTTAATTAAAAAGTTTAGCATACGGAACATAGGAAATAACGAATGTACCCTTTTATCTCAACATCCACAAGGAGTGCTTATTGACCAAAGCCAATTAGGTTTCACGTCATTACATGCCGAATTTGCGATGCAAGTAACTCCCCCACCATTAAGGGGAATGGATAGGATACCACTTCCGAAGAATACCACATTTTTCTAACATTAAGACCACTTATCAGTGATCTACATTAAGGTAAAAAGTTGTGACAAACGACAAGCAAACTATTGAATAGAATTTGTTAAAGCCCTATTAGAGTCGGCAATAAAACTTTCCGGCGCAATGGCAATTATAATTGCACAAAATCATGCGCAGTAAACCGTTCCCGATCAGCTGGCGAACAAACCCAACAGTCAGAACAGTATTTGCTAGTGTCGAAATCCCTAAAATACCCCCAGACTTAGAGATGGGTAAACCTGTTCGTTTTGATTAGCAGTTAAAGCAGCTACTGCTACTTACAAATGGCAGTTCAAAAAAGTTGCTACGAATTAGCACTACATATGCTTAATAAAGAATGTGAACTGTTAATTTAAGTACCAGTTAGTTTAAATAGCCATAAGCTGTTCATAGGCGCTTCGACCAACTAATAAACATTTAAAAATAACAGAATAATCCATCTCTACCCAGACTTGCACCGCCAATGGCAATGAAAGTGGCGCGTGTCCCATTTCTTGCAATGCGAGACAGCTGATCGAGAACGGTGTACTGCGCATGAATCCGTGCAATTTTAATTGCCAGAAGACTAGAATTGCAGACTCTAATACGGCTTTCAAAATTTAAAATTTAGAAATATGGTACTACATGACGAACATAATAATATCTTGAATTTTTCGAAAAAGAATTTTATTTTTTTCAAAACTGTAAATAACGTTTAAATTGAAAAAAAATGCTTATACAGTCATTTTTGAAAGTATTGCATGCACTATCAATAATTCAATTAATTTCAGAGCTTAGTTTTAATGCAAAAAATGACACACCGTGGTTTTCAGAAGAAATTTCTAAAATCTCAACAATCTAAAGTGATTTGGCAACGCTTCGGGTGATCAAAGGCAGAAGAATAAGCAAAACGTCTCCTACTCCCTCTATACAGCTGTCCAACGCGTGTCTTGGACTGCCGATTTTGTCTCATTGTTCAATAATAAGACTTAAGCTGTTCCGCGGCAAAATCCCAAATTTTTTTAATAACTCTGTCCTGTTTAACTTCGTTCGTCTGAAGTCATAACTCAACTCTGCTCCGTTGTATAGCTAATATTTTAATTTTTACCCCCCCAAAAAACATAAATTACGAAATACGATATTCGATGACATAAATTGATATCACCGATATTAATTACTCTTTCCGAACTTTGGCAATATGTCTGTAATAGAAATTTAATATTTCCATGCTTGCTCGTCGTTCCAAACTCAGTGCCGGATCTAGGACTTTTGCCACCCTGTGCAAAAGTAAAAATTGCCACTTAGGCAGGTGAAAATATTAATATAAACAACAACCAATATTGAACAAAAATATTTTTTTCTCGAAAACAATTCATTTTATCGACATTGATCAGTGCCTTTTCTTCAGCCTAAGGTTTAGAGTATTCAAAAATATTATTGTCGTTCCTTCATCATACAGGGTGTAAAAAAAACATTTTTGTGTTACTTCTAGTCCGTCCCTGGCAAACTAAATAAGCCAAATGTGCTTAAAAGTGCAAATTTTAAGGAAACTCATCTAGTAAACATTATACTAAAAAAATTATTAAATTACACCTAGTACTTAAAGAATTATTTAACAAACAACGATTTCCAGGGCCGTCCGTTATGGGCCCGTATCTCCGTAGACGAGGTCGTAGGAAGACAAATTTATAGGAACTTCTCCTATTATTTTTAAGTGTTCTTTCTGAATCCGGGAGATTGCCGATATTCTGGGACACCCTGTATATATCTAACTACTACACATTTTTGTAGTCCAAAGCATGCTTAATTAATTTAAAAAATTTAATTTTTGTTAATATTTTAAAAACGAAATTTTAGAGAAAAACTGGCTACGCCACTGAACTTTACGTGAAAATTTTCAGTCATCAGTTTTAACGTGTAACGGTAATACCAGGAGTATCTCAAAAGCGAAGATTTTTAAAATGACCCTGTAGATTAAAAACTAAGAGAGCTATGACAAAGTTGACCCCGGAATCGTTCGTTCCGTTAAAAAGTATGAAATTAAAGTGAAAATCGCAACTTTCTATCTTTAAGCAAATAATTCTAATATCCCCAGAAAGTGTCGACAATTGCACACCCTGTACATTAAGTTCTAAATTGAAATATTCGTGCAATTATTTTTTTTTCGTGGAACTTAGTGAATTTTACATTTTAAATCCAAATTGGCCAGTCGAAATCTCCGATTTGACCCCTGTTCGTTTCACGCACGAGGCGCATTGGATCTTCCCTTGCAGTTAGAAGAATACGTCGAGCGTCCGCCCGTAAACGGTACGCTGACAGAGACAACGATAAGAGACTGCACGTGATCGGGGTTTATTCTTCAATTTTGTACTCTGAAAACCGGAGTTTTGGCCTCCTATAAAACCGATACATTTAAAAAAAAAATTTTTTAACGAACGATGGCTATATGTTGTTAACAACTCGAGGAATCATTGTTTTCTATATGGAGCCTTAAAAAAAGTTAAATCTAAAAATTTTCCGAACCAAAAAAATTTAGACTTTCCGCGAGTTCTAGTTCTATTACAAAGTTTTTTCCTTTGACATTTTCTTTAACGCTTGGGAAGAAAACTCGTTTACAGGTACTCCGGAATCCTGTTAATAAATTTTGTCGCCTATAGTTGTTAAGCGAAAAGAAGTTTTTTTTACATGTGCGCCGAAAGTGCCTCTTTTCATGCATGTTCACTTCACCGAAAGTGGCGTTTTCCAAGAGAGCGGGCGGGAAAGTATCGAAGCGGGCGGGAAAGATTTTTCCCGCCCGCTTCGAGTCACCATGTGCTCATAAATAAATAAAACCAGAATTGTCGGTACGGGATTTGAACCCGGGACCCTGAGATCGGCAGGCGGACACTCTACCCACCGAGCCATACTACAAGCGATAATAAATAGCGGATTATATATAACTTAAATTGACAGTTAATTTTTCAAAGATGTTTTAGAAAAATGTCTGAAGAATTTCTTTATTTATATGGCCTCAAAGACTCGGGCACTTGTAAAAAAACAAGAAAAAAAACAGAGGTTTGACGGGATTGGAACCCGGGACCCCCAGATCACAACGCGAACGCTATACCATTAGGCCACCGAGCCTATATGTCAAAAATAATAAATAGATATTTACATTCTTCATGCGCGAGTGTTTTCATGTCATCTTGACAGGACTGGAAAACTGTCTGAAGAATTTCTTTATTTATTTGGCATCAAAGCTTCGGAGCACTTGTAAAAAAAAATACGGTACATATCTCGGGCCGTCGGAGGCTTTTCCGGACTCGTGCGGTGGCCTCCCTCACCTTCGGCTCGGTCGGCCATCTCCGCATCTCGTCCGTAAAAGCCTCTTTTCGGCCCTTGATACGTAATGTACTATTACCTTAGGCGAGAATTGTATTGTATCTAGTAACTTTGCAGGTTTAATGTATCGATATTTTATTCGCCTTTGAAAAAATTTGCGGTTTGATTTTGGAAAAAATACGGACCAAGGAGGTAGAATATTATCGAAAACTCCACCCGAACGTCCATGTCGCTAGTCGCTTCAGCTTCCAAAGCAATCCAGATTCGCTACTGATCATTACCCAGTTAAGTACCTTAATTTATAGTTAGAAGTTGGCGTGTACCGAAAACATTTACCTAAACTTGTCTCCAGCGATTTCCATGTCGCAATGAGAATTAAGGTTAAAGCTGCAGTAAACGCTATCCAGAGTTTTGCCTAAAATTGCATACTCAGTTGATATTGCTTAAGGAGCGTAACCTGTTTTAATTGTATAGTAAAATTTTACGATTTTAAGTCTTGCTCTTGCCGGGTGTTATGAAAATTTATTGTTATATTTACTCTTTGGGTGTCTTAGAGGAAGCGTACATACTTTTTTTATAAATCGAATGTCTAAATACACAGGCAAAAATCCCGTTTATGCTAAGTGTTGTCGCGCCGTACACATCTGTTTTCATTTAACAAGTGTATGTGGGTCAGTAGGCGAGCAGTGATGCCAGATCACAACGCGGGCCTCGAGCTCTGCTGTTGGAAGACCTTGGTCAAATGCGACGCGGTGTGGAAGGGATAAGTCACGTCGGGCGTGTCGTTCTCTTCAATTCCCACATGTATATGAACTTTAAACATTAAGGTATATTCTGCTTAATAAATAAGGTATTAAATTTACCACTTTTGATATTGGTTGTGTTGAAAAATATACCTTTCGTGTGGTATTTTTTAATGGAAATTTTTTAAACATATTGTTTTTAAAGACTGAAGATAAAGAGGTGTCTTAATATTGTAGTTTTGAAAAATAATTGGCAACCCAGCGCCTGCCACGTGGTTTTTCGAGTTTGACATAAGAAGAATATTGGTTCAAAGTGCCCTTTATGGTTATTTTTCTTTCAATTTGTTTTCACCTCATGATTTGCGGGTTTAAATATAAAAAATAATTTCCAAAACATCGTATATATCTAATTCATTGATATTATTAATAGTTCAGTTAGTTGACAGTTGTTAATAAAATTGGTTCAATTTCTCGTCTTATTTTTAAAAATATTATATTCATGGTAATTTTTACGGAGCGGCAAATATGGCTTAAAAGAACTGCTGGAGTGGTCCAGTAAGTTTCTACAAAGAGGAAAAAACAGAATTTTTTACTATTGTACAGGGTGTGCCATTTTCGACACTTTTATAGGGTATCTCCGTTATTGTTAGTGCTATCAAAAAAGTAATGTAGGCGTCATGTACTCTTTTTGGGTCAAACTTGATAAAAATTTGAAAATATTCGCTCGATTAAGAGATACGGGGGAAAATCAAAAAATTGACAATTTCGAAATTACCCTATATTTTCTTAGTTAAAAGAGATACAGAAAAATGTTTTATACAAAAGTTTCTTTATAATGATTTTTGAATAATCTGCCGTATTTAGAATAAGTATATGCGGTCAGGTAAAAAAGTTATCGGACCCAACACCATTTCATCAACTGGAGCACCCTCTATATTTTAATGTAAGAAGATTGCATTTTAAATTCTCTTTTCAAATATATAACACACCATGGATAATATTTTTTTCCTAGGCGATTTATTTAAACTTTATTACTCTAAACCACAGTAGGCCATGAAACAAAAGCTAATATCCTAGAGACAATTATGTTGACATTCTACTTGTTATTAACATTTAACGTCAATTTCATTTTTACATATTCATTTGTGAAAAAAACTTTTTGCTAAAAAGTACATTTTGAAAAATTTTATATGATATCTATCATCCATGGTGTTTTATAAATTTGAAAAGAGAGTTTAAAATGCTATCTTTTTACATAAAAATATACAGGGTATTTCATTTAAAAAAAATGAGGTTAGCTTCGATAACTTTCTTACCTGACCCCGTATACTTATTCTGAAAACGGCAGATTATTCAACAATCAATATAAATAAACTTCTGTATAAAGCATTTTTCTGTATCTCTTTTAACTAAGAAAATATAGGGTAATTTAGAATTTGTTGATTTTCCCCGTATCTCTTAAGCGAGCGAAAATTTTCGAATTTTCATTTTATCATTTTAAGTTTGATCAAAAAGAGCACATGACACCTACATTACTTTTTTGATAGCACTAACAATAACCGAACAAACCCTATAAAAGTGTCGAAAATGGAACACCACTCTCCAAGTGGACCTGGCAAAAAGTTTTATTTTTGCTTGCAACTAAGTAGTCTTACAAATGGCGGACGTAGTGCACGGCTAACATTTCCTTAAATGTCTCTAGAGATTTTGATGCCAGGGTGAGAATCCGGATAAAACTGCGGCAAGCTGCATCCAGAGGCTTAGCGAAGATTGCTAAGAGGCATTGTATTAGTCGCACTTGAAGTTTAATTGCAGTTATTTATTGTCGTCCGTTTTTCCTTCGGAGAAGCTTTTGCGGCTACTTAATAGATATACTTACTTAATTATATTCAGTTTTACAAATACCTAATAAAGCTCTCAGGAGAAGAGTACCCAAACTCACCTATTTATCAAAAGTGTTATATGCATTATTATTCGACTTGCATTCAGAAGGGTCTTAATTTTTTTACCTACAATCACTACCGCAAATAGCTAAGTTACATTTTACACACTGTAAAGTAAATCGCACGGTTGTTGTAAAGTATATCGCACAGTAAACAAGGCCGACTTGTTTACCTTCAAGAAAGGTACGCGTTGCGTAGCCACGCTCAATATGTGCACTTGATTAAGAATAACAAGAGAGTTGTAGGCGGCTGCTAACACAAACGCTGGGGAAAATAGACAAATGCACAAACTTTTTCAAACGTCGAGTTATTAAAACTACGATAACAAGTAAACAGTTTGCTCATAAAGATATATAACGCGATACGTCTGAGATAACTCGAAATCCAGGGTAATCCATGCGATCAGCTCGAATGACATAACACAAGTTTGACAGTATATTTGTTCTTTTAACTCTCATCTAAAGGAGAGACCTTTAAGAACGTGGAAATCTTATACTTAACGCGTCAATGGACCCTAAAATTAATTTAAAACATAGTTTTTTAAAAGTTTACCATAACGCTAAGGCTACCTTAGCTAAGGTTTAACTTAAGAAAACATTAAAATATCGGCCCTTGGGACCGATATTTCAAGTTGACCTTAAGGTATAGAATGACATCCTTAGTCATCCTTAACACAAGTTTGACAATATATTAAGGTTCTTGTTAACTTTCATCTAAAGGAATTGACCTTGAAGAACGTGGAAATCTTAGACTTGACTCGTCAATTGACCCTCAAATTAACTTAAAACATAGTTTTTTAATGTTTAACGTTAAGGCTATCTTAGCTAAGGTCTAACTTAACGTTACATTCAAATATCGGCCCTTAAACTAGTGAAGGTTCTTTCTCCCTTAGTATCCAACCTAATTATTAATTCGAAGACATACTGCACAGCAAACATTTACGAAAATGTCTCTCCAGAGATTTTCATGTCAGGGTGGCGAAAATTCTGATTAAGGCTACGCTACATCCTGACTTTTAGCAGCGAATACAAAGTTCAGCTTATTTTGATGCAACTTAAATAATTAAGTTGCATCAAAATTTAATTGCAAAGTAATATGATTTGTGTATAAATGAATCGGGGCATTATTTACTTTCTGTATAACTTTGTTTTAGCCGATGCTGCAGGAGAATAGTACAGGGTGTTATTTTAAAAAATTCCCACCCTTAATAATAAATAATATTGAAAATCGGAAAGTCACACGACATTTTATTGTGAAGAGAGGCACTTTTAAAGAATTTTGGCAGGCTTCATGGTTTAGCCGCCTATGAGGGGTGAATGTTACCCTTAAATGTGACGGGGATCAGGAGGAAACAATAATTTTTTTAACTAGTAATAGAAATATGTCTATTTTTTTCAATGTATTTATTATTTTAAAAAAATAATCTCCTCTTCGTTGGTTAAATCTTTAAGTTATGAGGAGTTTACGCCACAGATGGCATAAAGAATGAATTTAGACGATGAGTATTGTATAAATAAATAGATTTACGGCGGTAGGGTCGATCTCATTTTAATGAAAATAGATATTGGCCAAATATAGATAGAAAACAAAAAGTGATTATAACTTGGTATGTGGGCATATAATTACAATACAAACACGTTTTCTAAATATAATTTTTTTTTAATTCGATTAATAAATGTTATTATTCGGCATTTTGTGGAGAAAATGTCAAATTTGACAGTTAACAAAGGCCGCATGCTCATTTTATTACGTGATTTTTGGTCTTTATTGAAGCAAAAACTTATGGTGAAGTCAAATTTTTAATAAATCAAACAATACATTTTTTCCCCATATGGTTGCAACTTTAATGGTGACACTGTATACAGGGTGTTATGGAAATGACTTATTATATTTAAATGGGTGACTCCTGGGGTGTCCTAGAGAAAGTTATACTTTGTTTTAATCGAATATCTAAATACCAAGGTAAAAACCCTTTTTACCCACGTACTATTGCGCCGTTCCATCTGGATTCACTTAGCAACAATGTGGGTCACTAGAGTATACTAACAGTGTTGTCAAATCACACCGCATGTTTCACCCTTGCTTGGATACCTGCCGCGCGCGACTATCCTTGCTTCAGTATGTTTCGAGACTTGGGGGTGGAATGACGCTGTCGAGGGTTCCACGTGCTTGATGTATACGAATTTTAAAGGTTTTGTTAGCTGTAGCATTACCCGATTTTTTTTCTGTTGTGAAATAATTCATAATAAGAAATATTGTGATATGATTTCAAATTTGTAGATATTGTTGATTCTGTTGCAAAACATACTTTTGTGTTTTATTTTTTATGGAATTTAATTATAAAACGGTAAGAGAGTGTAGTATTTTTTTTCTAAAAAGTTTGAAAAATAAGTGATAACTCGGATCCAAGACGTCTTGTTGTCAAAAACTGAACACGTGCGTTTACAATTCTGCGTTGCAATATATTTATGACAATACCGCCTCAATAAATTATTGATTGCGGACGTCCTCAGTAGCTGCCACGAAAATTTTAAGATTTCATATAAATTGTATATTTCGTACAATAATTTAAAGCGCCATTTAAGGTTATTTTTCTTCAATTTATTTTCATCTCAGGATTTGCCGGTTTAAATATAATAAGTCATTTCCATAACATCCTATATACCGGGTGATGCATCGTAAAGTTGAACATAGGAAAGCATAGGCTATTCAATTAGACGTGATGACAAAACCACGACACTCTCATAGTCATTTCAATAACACCCTGTACTATGTATGGTTGTAAATAAAATATTATATACCCATCCTGATATATCAATAATTCTAATTGTCAAGTCATCAAGCAGAAATAAGGTGCACAACCTAACTTCGTCGATTCTCTAAAAGGAGGAAACTGCTGACCTGATGAGAAGCCAAATTATTATTAAGAAATCGATTTTCGAATCATTAATGTTCGAGATCGGAAAGATTCCGTTTGGGTTGCAAAATAAGTTAACCAAGAAATCGTTACAACTTTTAGCTGGAAAGAAAAGTGTTTCTCGTAGTGATTATGCTAATATGTGACAACTATTTTAAACGTTGCCCATCAGTACAGAACATTCTATTTCCCGTAAGTTATTACCCGTCACTGGCGCCGTTCCTGTCAAAGAGCGACCGGCCCATACAAAAGAGCATCCTAAAATATGCAATTTAATCGAGAAACCGCAAACGCTAACGAATTGTGGGCAGTAAATCAGTAACTGGCTGCCATTAATTGTTTATTCGTCGAAAAATCGATTACCTAGAAATTCAGCCGTAATTATCGAAGCTTATACAGTTTGTTACTGTCAACAATGATGGGCAGTATCATCAATCTTGGAAACACTAGAATTAAATTGGCGATTGGTGTTTTTCAACAGGAATATTACCGAAAAACATTTTAATTGTCTTTTCACTCACGAAAGCTCCTGGCGCTCAACAAACAAAATGAAAGCGGTTCAGTTTTTTATTAATTAAGGTTTGGGCTGCGTGAAACCGCCATACCTTCTTCTTAATGGGGTGGTATCTTAATCGATAAAATAATTTTACTTCCTAACTTTATATTCTGCCAAAGTTTAACTCTTTCTACAGGAAACGATATTGTTTCATTGGATACTATGTGTTCTTTTTACAGTTATAATCAATAGATCTTGAGTAGGGGAAATCGGGATAAGATAACGAATGGAGAAAGACGACGAACGCGAATATCTCGCTGCCCAACACATTATTAAAATACTTGTTAGCTAGGAGTCACCATGAGACAATAACCACAAGGTAAGATAAGGAGGCGTGGCTTGGTGACGCCAAGTTGTGAGAAGCTTCTGCGGCTATGGACTCGTTCCAGGGATACTTTAAATTAGCTCAAAAGTGAACATCGCTCTCCCTTATTTAGAAATGTGTTCCTTAACTTGAAAAATATCTGTTATGTCAAGCAATTGCAACGTAATATACAACAGTATACAAGAACGGTGTGCTATTTAAAACTAAATATGCAAATAGGTCTATGTGCATGGAGAATGGAAACTTGCCAGGCTTTCATTGTCGAACAGTTTTCGTATTCATAGTCGAAGGAAAACGTGCTTTCTCGATTCCCTTTTCTTTAAGAGGATTGGTTGTACATGGCAAGACTTGCATCCGGGAGCAATAGTTTTCTATGTTTTGTGAATTTTTAAAATTTGAAGAGATGGGTAAAATTTAGCATTCTAAATTTACATTACTTCAAACTTCATAATATGTATGATACCGATGTGATGTGTGTATTTGTGCACGAAAGTTCACGTGCAGAGTGCCTTAAACAAATTTTTCACACCTGTATCATACCCAGTGGCGGCTCGTGACCTATGATAGAGGGGGTTCACAAGTATGGTGAAATTATTTTTAAAATTTTATTTTTGTGTAACTACCAAACAATTACTTTTTAGGCGTTTTAAATGTAGAAAGAAAAGAAGTAGGGTAAAACATATTTTTATTTATTTTTAAATTTTACACAAGGAAATACAACTTTTGGAAAATAAGAAAGGTTTCCTTAGTGTGTATAGCTGTCGGATCTTAACGTCGTCGCATGGAACCCTCGTAACAATAATAATACAGTCCACTACTAATACTACTAAAGCCATCTACGAGCTATCAAGAAAACCGAATGATGTCTAATATCACTACGCCATCTACGGGCTACGTCATTAGGCGCAACCAAGACGAGAACAATAGTTAACTGTTTTATTACGAGAACGAATGGAGCCACGAGACTGACAAGTTGGCATTCTTCATATTTTCAGTGTTTTTTAGTTTAAATTCTTAAATAAAATGGTTTAAAATCATATCGAGTATCATTTATCGAAATACACAACATTTATCCACCCTACACAATAGTGCTTAAACGTACAGTCCATTCTTCTTTTCTTAATTGTAGAAAATTGATCAATAACAGCCTCATTAAGTTTGGAATAACCTGTATAAATTTTTTTTCATATACTTCATTTTTAAACTTTCTAATAAAGTCTCTAGATTTACCCTTTGTGGTCTGCGTTAAATTAATTTCGGGTTTAGGTGTTCCCGCATTCTTCACTTCAATTTTTTGCTCCAAACTCAAAGAGCTAAAGTTACTTCTTAAATAGTCCACCGTCAACTATTCATTTTAACTTAATAAATATATAATATTAAAACATACACGCTCGAATTTCTAACTAGATGCACGAACAGCGCGGTTCACACAAAAACTGTGCGCCTTTTCCATGTTAAATCGCCATAGCCCCGCTATCCCCCGCTGTCACCCGCCACCTGTTACTACAGAGAAACTACACTACTTAATCGCACGTGCAAGCAATTCTCGTCATTTACCTCGACCGAGGCACGGTTGCCGGATCTATACAGTTTGGTTTGACGGGATGATAAAATATTAGGGAGGGTCAGACTTTTTTAGTTTGGCAGTACGATAAAATATTAGGGAGGGTCGGAATTTATACGATAAATAATATTCAATGAATATAAATTAATATTTTTTATTCGTTTTGTTTTGAGGGTGCACGTGCGCATGTGCGCCTGTGGAAGACCCGCCACTGATCATACCTAATTTTTTAATTACGATTATTTCACCTGTCAAATTTGCTGTTTCGACCAATCAAATTGTTTTATTTACACCAATTACACGATAATCAGTAGATGATTAGAAATACATTTTGGGTGTACGAAATGATTTCCGTCATTTTCCAGAAACCTTAGACGACTAGTAAAGTTTTAAAGCGTAAGGCTTGGAAACTGACGGAAATCATTTCGACCATCTTTTAGAAAATTAATTTCTAATAATCTACTGTTAGATTTACTTTAATTAATGTTTTTTTTTGCCGATGTAAATATTTCTTTGTGTTTTTTTCATACCTACCGTTTTGTTATGATTAATAAATTGTCTTGTTTTATGATTATTATAAAAGAATTTTTAAAATATTCATGTTAGTACTTACTGCATTGAACTGTCTTTTACAAAATTATGGAAAATACAGGTCCGTATCCTGAAAAGTTCATGAAGATGATTAAAAAGACTCGAACCGTAATTAAACGATAATGTGTCATCATAGAAGTTAGAATTAAAAAAAAGTCTTAAAATTTGACATTATAAAATCAGGGCCGTATTAGAAAAATGGAGTTGATAATGATTGCTTGAAAACGGAACGTCGTATAAAAAAACTTGTTATGTATTCTTAGAGTTCACTAAAAGTTGCTGTGAGAATATTTTGTCAGTTTTGCTCTCACTTTAATATTAACGTCGAAAAAAAATTAAATTAAAATTTCAAAATTTCAGTGTTTCTTAAATAACTCAAAATTTAAAAATCTTACCAAAACTTCTTGTACGGCATATTGTTCGTCCTTTGATTGCGATACTTTTTCGCCGTTTAATCGAAGTTGTATCTGTTATCTTTAACGAGATTAACGAATAAAAAACTCCTTATCTTGGGCACTTTGTATTTATAGAGAAAATTAAAATATTAAAATAAATAGCTGTTTTTACGTTTTATTTTTACATTATCATAACGTTCTGTTATTCATATAAATGGTTTTTATACAAAATAAAATATAAATATAATAAAATTTTATTTTGTGGAAACCTATTTTTTCTTTTTTCCTTTCTTCGATGACTTATCAGTCTTGGAACTTTTTGCACTTTTATTGTCTTTTTCTTGTTTCTTATCTTTTTTGTTGCTTTTTTTCGGCTTATAATCTGGGAAAAGGTTAATAAAGAAACTATCGTCCACAGCTTCTTTAAGAGGAAACATAAACATTTTATTTTCTGCTTCTTTTAGTAGCTGTTTTTCTTGGTCTTCCTGCTCTTTTTTTAATCTGTCAATTTCTCTCTTTTCTTCTTTGCTTATTTTTTTATCTTTTCCACTTTTTTTGCTTGTCTTGGCGCTCTTAGATTTTTGACTTTTTTCTTTTTTATCTTTTCCTTTTTTATCTTTTCCTTTTTTATCTTTTCCTTTATCTTTTGAACCTTTCGTGCTCTTGTCTTTTTTGCTTGACTTATCCTTTTTTTCCTTCGGTGACTTCTCTTTTTTAGGCTTCTTCGGCACTGGTTTTTTAAACTCTCCCCTTATATCTTTAGGTATATTCCAAAACGTGTTAACATCTTGAGTAATAAGGTACTGAGGATAATTCAACGATATTCTTACAAGTTCGAATGAAAAATTATAGTTGAAATATTCAAAAACAATTTGCTTCACCGCCATGAGAACGCACAAGTTAACAAATATATTTTTGTCCCTTTCGTCATCGCTTTTTAATCGGCAATTTTTTAGGGCGATTTTTATTTTGGAATTCGTTTTAAGTTTTGTGGTTTTCACAGCGTTTATAGAACTCGTCAATGAAGGCGCCCATCCAATACTTGGGTCCGCCATGGATTCATTTTTCAATTGCCACATGTTGTATTCATAATATATTTTAAATATCAGCTCGTTATCCAACACTATTTCTTCTTCTTCGTTCAATTCCTTACTCTTAAACGCTGAAAAATCCACTTGAAGCTCTTGATTATAACTCTCTTGGTCTTTTAGTTTTGAACTATCAGCTTCCAAATCTTTTCGTTGCGAATGGATAGGAATTTTAATAATTTCACTTGGACATTCTGGGGTCGGTTGCTTCCTTGGAATGTTAAACCTACAATATGTAATGTTTTGGTGATCAAAACGAGATATGCGCGTATGAGGTGTCCCATTTTCGGCACTTTCTGGAGGAAATAGAATTACACTCTAAAAAATGCATTGGTATGTAAGCAATCTAGCAAAACACAATTTCATTTTAACTGAATTACGATGAATAAGATGATCTAGTTAACAGAACTAACTTTTATTTTTAACTACTTCTTAGTTAACATAACTACATTATCATGTTGAACCCAACACTTTTTTATTAATTAGCTCCCTAATTTACTTAGTTATTGTTATTGGCCAGATATATTAGTAATAAGTAGGTACGATGTGACACCTGACGTCACACCAGCTGCCGCCATTTGCTGCTAGAAGATGGCGCTGCGCGCTGTATTTTCTTGACTACCGTTGATAATACGCGTGAAGTATTAGATGTACACCTTCACTGTACTGACGAGAACTAAAGAGTTCGATACCGATCTGCAGGTGGTTACATCCTATCAATGGAAAAGGCTTCCTTTTCTTGGTAGTACCATTCAATCTGAAATGGTATTTTAGTGCTACTGTGTAGACTAAATACGCCCTTATTGTATAAAATATTATCGGGTGGTCTAGAAAAATAATAATTTTTTCATACATTGGTATTTAATATTTCTTTGCTCTTTTTAACAATAAAATCGGTAATAATTAACAAACACAATTATTGAAACAACAAACATAATGTTGCTCCTAATAACTAACTATATTGGTTATCATAAATAGTTAATATTCCGGGTACTAGAAGTACTTGGATGACTTAAAAAGAGTTATTAGTGACTTCAACTAGAATAGTAGAAGCAATTAAATTTGGCCTTCGATACTAAACTTCCTCTTATCGCCAATTTCACGTTATTTTCTTGTTATTGAGACTAAAATCTTGGTATCCTAAACTAGACCATTTTTTAGAGTGTATTATCAAAGATAGACGATTCCGTTCTAAAGTTTGTCGGCTCTCTTAGTCTTTAATCTTTACTTTAAGACACTCCTCGTATTTTCATTAATCGTTAACTTATCAAAAGGGTAAAAAACTATATTGTTAGAGATTTTTACGTAAAAAAAAAGTTTAGTTTTTGAGATATTAACAAAAGTAAAGATATGAAGATAAGTATAAACAACTATACATTTTTGTAAAGCCCAAAGTATGCTCAATTAATTGAAAAAGTATTATATCATTTCTATTAGCTAGAATTTTTGTTGTTTGTACCTTTTGTATACAGGGTGATTCGCGGTCTGGTAGACACATGTGGAAAACGAGTACCTAATAAGATCATTTAAAAATGTGGCTTCTGATATAAACGCAAAATTGCTACATTTTGGATCTATGCACCTACTGCACCTGCTTCCTCTTTTACGGAAAATTTGTAGCAATTTTGTTGTTTTAAATGGAAATTAGGAAACATCAACGTTGATAATAATGAGTTTCAATGAAGTTAGTGGTTTTAATCAAGAACGTCTGACGAGATAAACTCGAGACCGTTTTCACGTAGAATTGCCCAGGCTAATCAGAAAAATATCCACATGGAGCCCTATATTTAAAAACTAACTTTTCTTCGACTACACAGAAAGATATCAGCTATCATGCCACTTTTGGAAAATTATAATAACAATTATTCGCTGGCAGTTTGTGGACGTGAGTAATAATACTATTTCGGTTTCCGGTTTTTATATTATTATGATAAAATCTTACCATTCTTTAGCAGATTTCACGCTTTCAACTTTTTCTACCATAATTTCAGAATCTGGTGTCGGTAGATCAATATCTTCTAACGACTGAAACCGGGTCGGTGTTGACATACTTGGTTTATAGACGAAGGACACTTCTGAGTTCGCAGTTTTTTCTTGTATAGATTCTACAGGTCCAAAATCCTGAAATTTGGACCGAATAGTACAAACATATTCAATGGGATTTATTTTTAACGAAGAACGTTTAAACTAAGTTTATTAATTACAGTACTAGAAAAACAGACTTCCAGTAGAGTCGACACATAATAGATATTTAGGTTATAAGGATCATAATAACGTAATTATATTGCTCGGCTAACGCCTCGTCCAATAATACTCACGGCTAGTACCATAATGATTGTTTATGATCCGAATTTCATACAATATTTTATATTCCGACGATTTTTGTGTTTTTTTTTTGATGAATTTTAAGTTTTCGTCAGTAAACTAATAGCTTGATTTTAATAAAACCAGGTAACTATACAAATATTTGTTTGTATTGTCATTCTCAAAATTGAGTTTTTAATTTTAACGTTTATATAATATAATATGTATAATTTGCCATCAGAAATCGAAGAATTGGCCAATAAAGCAGTTGTTGGTTTGTTGCCCGAAAAGTCTAAAGGCATACATGAAAAAACTTATGCCAATTACAAAACTTGGTGTTCCCAGAAAAAGGTTGTCAATATCGTACACGAAAAGGTACTCTTGGCATATTTCAAGGAAGAATTTTTGCGTCTATTTTTCATTATAGTACTCAGTCCTATAATGAAATCATTATAGTACTCAGTCCTATAAAGTATGTCATTTTGACTCTGAAAATGAAATCCATAATAATGCCATTATGACAATATAAATATAATTACGAGGTACATTCTCAAATTCCCGAATTGATATAAGGAAATAAATGTGGAATACATTATTATCAGAGCAAGTGAATGAGCTCCAATATTTAGGATGTTGCATGGAATGTAAGTTCGATCCGGACGTCATAGTACATTACGTATCAAGGGCCAAAAAGCCTCCGACGGCCCGAGATATGTACAGTATTTTTTTTTACAAGTACTCCGAAGCTTTGATGCCAAATAAATAAAGAAATTCTTCAAACAGTTTTCCTGTCTAGATGACATGAAAACACTCGCGCATGGAGAATGTAAATATCTATTTATTATTTTTGACAAATAGGCTCGGTGGCCTAGTGGTATAGCGTACTCCTTGTGATCTGAGAGTCGCGGGTTCAAATCCCGCACTCGGCATCTCTGGTTTTATTTATTTTGAGGCCATATAAATAAAGAAATTCTTCATTTTTCTAAAACATCTTTGAAACATTAACTGCCAATTTAATTTATATATAATCCGCTATTTATTATCGCTTGTAGTATTGCTCGGTGGGTAGAGAGTCCGCCCAGCGATCTGAGGGTCGCGGGTTCAAATCCCGCATCGACAATTCTGGTTTTATTTATTTATGAGCACATGGTGACTCGAAGCGGGCGAGAAAAATCTTTCCCGCCAGCTTCGATACTTTCCCGCATGCTCTCTTGGAAAAAGCCACTTTCGGTGAAGAGAACATGCATGAAAAGAGGCACTTTCGGGACACATGTAAAAAAAAAGTTCAGAATAGAATAAGCCAGGAAATGCTTTGCAACACTCGGGAAACTTCTCTTCAACTTAACAAAATTAACCTTAATCGGTGCTTTAGACTATCAATACGCCACGTAATAGTAGTACACACAACTCTTGTATGAAGTTGAAACATATACACTCAAAGCCAAAGAACAAATAAAGAAGCTTTTGAGATGTGGATCCATCATAGAATCGGATAAAACAGATAGTATGCATTAATATTTCAGTTATTTGAAGAGCCACATATAAATACGCTTTGATAACCTTAAAATAAATTGGTTGTTAAAGAGTACGTGTCTAACCCATCTCAACCTAAATAGTTGAGTTAGCCGTCTCATCCAAATAATGGGATTAGCTGGCATAGGCATTTGTTCGGGTTTGTTCGGCGTTATGTTGAAGAGGAAATCAAGCTGCAGCGTCTCTTTTTCAGATAGTAACGTAGATATTGATTTAGAAACTGATAGCAGCATCCATAACACAGATGACGAGTGTATTGGTTGTGACGTATAAGATATACGTTCACACTACAAGCCAGAAAGACTGGCTGGCATGCATTGCTTGTCACAAATGGTTTCACGAGGGCTGTGCGTATTTTTTGAACCATTGCCTGCGATGACGCAGAAGAGAAAATGTGTAAGTGTTTTCGCCCAACTGTATAGTGAGATGGATTTTTTGGGTTATTGTAAAAGCGTTATTTTTTCTTTCCAACCAACCAACCAAGCATACTTATTTATATTTTAATGGCATTCTACGGTTGTAATGCCAAAGATGCAATAATTTCATTTCAAAAAAGTTCATTGTTTGTTAATACTACAACGAGATCTCCTGAGTGTCCTGGCCAGTTGTAGTTCGTATTTCCCGCATAAGTTTTGATTCATTTTAAACCAAAAAAAGTTTCTCTCGACTGAGACTGAAGTAATGGGTTTAAAATTCATTTTTCAGTTGAACAGAATCAAGCATTTTATATTGCTTCAATAAACTGTAAACTTGCTGAAACAATTTTGAATAGGACTAAAAATTATTTTTGTTCAATAAATCGAGAAAATTTAATTCACTGATGTCCGAAAGTCTAGTTTTAATTTAATTAATAACGGTGCCTTAAATTTCTTTATAAATTTGTTTATATAGCAGCTTCGGATCCGCTATTTTAGATTTTTCCTCGTTTGGCTTTGCATTATTAAGAGAAATATCTTCGAATACACTATCCCATCATGCACCTCCGCGAATGTCGAATTTACCTTACGAATTTAAAAATACGTACCAAATTTGAAAATAAAATAGAAAAAACATACTATCGTTTTCGCTAATGAAATAAAAGATTGATGTATAAAATTGACAACTTCCGGGGGGGGGGGGGGGGGGGGGGACTTTCTTGCCCCTCTCAACCGACGCCCATGCTTTTACCTTTTAACTTACGTTTTCTAATTCATGCTCTGATGCTTCATGATCCGATGGTGGATCAATCGATGAAGATAAGCAATCATCTATCACAGTTTCGTTATTAGGAACTTTAAAAACTTGAACGTCTTCTTCCAATTTAACAACTACATATTGATTGGAGGGTTTATTATTAAACTCATCTGTCTTATTATCTAAATGGCTAATAAAAGACATAAAACTATACGCTTTATTTTCATCTGCCCGATCGAGTTCTTCTAGTTGTACAGTAAATAGCGAATTGGGTGTAGGAGCTTTCGCGCCTCCGGCTTGAACATAGTTTTCGGCAACTACAAGTGCTTCATTGAAAATTTCGAACATTAGGTCTTTGGTCATATTATGACCCTTTATGAGTTTTATTACAAATAGTATCCATTCTAACATCACTTTTTGCTCCTGAAGGGAAAATTTGTATTCATCTTGAGCCTTCCAAATGCAGTCAACGAGCATATCTAAAAACCAGAACTGAACCAAATTGTCCTTGAAATCTTCACAATTAAAATATTTTGCTAACGCACTTATCGAGTCCCTGATCCCACATTCTCGGACACACGGGATGTTTATATCGTTCAAACTGTCCGGTATTTCTGGTAATATCGTTACATAACAATCGGAAATTAGTTCCTTTGGGGTGGGCGGAGGTACTGGAGGAAAAGGCTTATCTTCGGGTTTTATATAAAGTAGAAGTCCGTGTTCAGAAAGACAACGTGGTTCATATTCCTGGTTTTCCAACGATTCTACATTGTTTATTTCGGGGTTTGGTTCGTTTGTTACGTTTGTTACGTCCTTTACGGTAATTAGTTCTTGCATGATCTCCTTTGTAGACATCTTTATGACAGTGGTGTGTGTAGCAAACAAATATCGATCTTATTTAGTTCCTATGACTGCTTTTATGCAGAACAAAATCGTGAAAAAGAATAGAATGTCACACATGGCAGAACTGACATAGATTTTTAACAGATGATAGTGACAATTATGAAATCTTCAACCAACATACGGGAGGCACTAAAAAACTAGTGGTCCCAAGAGACAATGGCAATGAGCATCGCAATCATGTCCAATCGATTATTTTCTCTGTCGAACGTTGTGTAATAATCAAGTCTAAATAGTACAGTGTGTAACAAGTGCTTGAAGATAAGTTTTATATACGAGTGAGGAGTTGTAAAACGAACTAGTATATAAAACTTGGCTTTTAGCAGTAAAATCACTTGGAAAAAAAAAATAATTGACTTTTCTACTGTTTGTTATATGTACTCTTCCGAACCAAAAAGTTGTACACACCTCAACAACTTTTGATATTAACAAAGCCCAGATCCGACCATCACTAGAGTACTGCTCTCATGTCTGGAGCTCTGCACCCAAACATACTCTTCGGCTACTGGATTCCATCGATAGGATGGCCATTCGTCTCATCGAAGACCACGAGCTGACAAAGAGACTAGACAGCCTAGAACATCGAAGACAGGTTGGGGATTTGACTCTCTTTTACAGATATTTCCATGGAAAATGCTCGGTTGACCTTGCCCTCGTAATTCCACCCAGAGCGACGAATAGCAGAAATACACGACGAACCTTTCATGTGGAGTACTTCACCCTTAAGGAACAACCTTCCCGCGCTCGTGTTTCCCAACGAATATAATCTCTAATGATTCAAAACCTACGTGAATCGTTTTATTCCCAGACGTACCGCAGACGTAGTGCCTTAAAGAGTTTTTCCTATAGTGCTTGTGTATAGTACTGCTCTTTACAATCCTGGGGAATTTAGGATTATGTTTGATCTGTCATGTCTGGGTGTCAACAGTCGAAAATCCGAGCCCTTTAACAATTCATTGTCTACCTTTATTTTAACATATAGTCTATTAGTATATAGTATTCTAATGCATTATTCGAGTGCCTCGTATATAGTTGTTTTACGATATTAAGCTTCTTCTTCTTTTCAGATATACAAGAGTTCTACGAACTGACACTATTAGATGAAAATAAATCAGTGCAAGAGAAAACGGCAGAGACGATACGAATAGCCAACAAATGGGAATCAAATGATGGACCGATCATGCCTTCTTTTACTAATAATGATGTAAGTACATTAATGCTTAGTCTGATTTTGGAGGGTCTTTACCCAGACGGCCGATTTAAGAAAAACAATATATGTTTCTCTAGGAATCTGAAGTAGTCAGCCATTTAAAATATAATAGACGATGTCACCATTCGAGAAACGTTCGCAGGAAAGTCGTAACAAATATGATCAATTCCAATTAAGGCGGAATTGAATCATATTATTACAGGTGATGACACACGTTCATGCTCTCCCCGGTTCAACTGTAGTTGAAAATGTTTTTACGAGTTACTCTGTATATTCGGTCAATTGACGTTTGGCCAAATACACGCACGACTGAAATGACTCTTTTGTTCATCGAAATGTGTTGTAAATAATATAAAAACAGGTAAAAAGGTTCAAAATGAAGTTTTTTAGGATAAATAAAAAATGAAGCAATTAGATTTCAAAATTGCTATTGGTTTTATTTATTTACAGCTGATGTGAACAATAAATTTTTACGGATTCATTGAATGCATTTTAAAACATTAAATTCGATTGGAATTTGTCAAGTACAAACAGTTGCGTTCCGTATTTATTTATATTTATTTATTGATTTTTTCTATTTGGGTTTCATAATGGCTACATTATGAAATGCAAAAAAATTGAATAACCTGCCACTTTATGAAACTAAATATAATAAAATACACGGTTCATAAGACAATTAGAGCACTTGTACTTTAGAAAACTCCCCGCATCGCGTGCTCTAAGATAATGTCTTATGAAACTTGTATCTTAATATACTATTTTGACACAAATACAGTAATATTGGACCATTTCTCTTAAGTAACAGGGTTTCCTTAAAAGACGGGTGTCCGGGCTGTCCTCATACTGATCATCATACGAAATCAGTTTTGTTTAATTTAACAATACGAATTTCCCTCGTCACTTTTTTAACATTACACAACATTAATAGGAACTTTTCTCAACATTCTCCACCAGACCACAAAATATTATTATATTAATTCAATAATACGCCATATCCTAAGATCATAATTATCTAGGTTCGTATTGCCAATGATATCGGCATGTATTAATCACTGAATCAACCAAGCAGCTAATTGGCTTAGGCTTATAGACTTAGACTAATGTTGATGTAAGGGAAAATTGTGCATATTATCTATGTCTAGCGATTTTACCCGAGCGGGAATTATTCGACCGCTGCGTTGTGCGTTTAGCAAGTTTTTCTAATTAGAATATAAAATTTTTAAATTCTTTTTTTCATTGGCAATTTAATAACCCGAACAAACCCGAAAAAAAATACACATAGATTCAAAAGTTTTGCATCACTCTGATTCTCGAACAAGTAATTACGTCATCGCGAAAATAGACTAAATATTAGTTCATTGATAAGTTTAAAATAAAAATCAATGAGCTTTAAAAATTTGTATTTTACCACAACCTTCCAAAAAAAAAAACTTAACAAAAACAAAATTTATTTATATTGCGAAATTTAAAAGAATATAGCTTCTAATAAAGTGTATTTCCTCCTCTGTCCTCAATGCAAGCTTGAAGACGACGCCGCATGCTGTGCGTAAGGTTAGCAATCCGTTCTTGTGGAATAGCCTGCCATTCCTCGGTAGCAGCGACGACAAGCTCCGGGAGAGTTCTAGGGGGATTTCTTCTAACGCGAACTGTCCTAGAGAGCATGTCCCAAGCATGTTCTATCGGGTTCATGTCAGAGGAGAAAGCAGGCCACTACAAGCGATTAATTCCCTCACTTTCTAGGTATTCATCCACAGCTCTAGTACGATGGGGCCGGGCATTGTTGTCCATAAACACAAAATTATTTCAACAGCCTCTCTCCACGTTCTAACATAAGCATATAGAATATATCTAATGCACCTGTCGCCAGTCATTGTGCCTTGAACGTGGACTAACTCAGTACGCCCGTCAGACATAATACCTGCCCAAAACAAGGCGCATCCTACCGCGAAATGAGGCAAGGGGCGATCATGGGCAATTTGAGCGGCTCTTGTTGGTTCTCTCCAAACACGAATCCGGTGACTATCGTTTACCAGACAAATTCTAGTCTCGTCGGAAAATAGGACAGAATTCCAAAATTCTTCGGGTAAGCGAACGTGCCTTTCAGCCCACTGCAATCGAAGAACTCATGGTCATATTGTAGTTGTGGAACTCTTACTGGTCGCCGACATCTTAAACCGGATTCAAGAATTCGTCTTCTTAGTGTACAGACGGATATGCGAACTTCAATTGCATGCGTAACATCTCTCTGAAGTTGTGGCACTGGCATAGTAATATAGCGGTTCTACTGCTCGTTAGTAACACGCCTTCTACCACTTCGTGGTTTGTTCGGAGATAGCGATTCCAAATGCGAGAGACATCACTTTGAAAAAACCCTATTCTTTCAGCAGCAAATCTTTGGGAATGACCTTTCGGGTTTGTTGGGGGGGGGGGGGGGGGGGGAATCGAAACTCAGAAGGTCTTGGAAATGATGCTAAGCCTACTCTGCACCATGCGCTCACAAGTAACCTACTTTTATCTATCTGTTTCACTCATCATTTAAGCATCAATATCAGACTTACGTAGAGTTAATATGAAATGCCAAAAAGTGAGTGTTTATGCAGGCGACTTGATCCTGGTCATATTTATCTCACTTTACTGAATTAGGGAAGGTTGCTGCAGACAGAGACAGGCATAGACAGGATAGAAGCTTGAAATATTTGCTAGGACCTAGAGCCCAGTTGAAGATGGTATAATATTTTATGTATATTATGATTTACTTCCTATTTTTTAATAACACTACTTACAAGCTTCTTTCTGAAGTTTAATTTTTCATTTGTAGTTACGTTACTAGTTCAATAAATGATATAAGAGTATGTAAGGATTATTTTAAAGTGATATTTACAGCTTAAAACATGTCAGAATCCTAATATTGATTTTCACCAGTAAATCAAATAAAATGGTTTTGAAAATTTTTTTTGGTTGGTTAAATGTCACTTTAAAATATTGACAGTAATAAAAATTTGGACAAAAGTGACATTTGAAAAGCACGTGCGTTTGTCAGCTGATGCAAGACGGCTGTTTGTCTTCTTCCTGTTTATGAGTATTCCTTGCAGTACAATTTGGATTGTACGCCAATGGTATAAAAAAGTGGTGAATAGTGCAAGATTATCGTAAAATCAAACGCAAAATTATCGATGATAGCTTTCTTTTATCCGATATGGGATAAATTGGGTAGATGCCAATATTTTTAAACTCTCCATCTCTCATCTGGGTTTCACCAAATCGAGATGGACCCCAAATCCCAAATCGATATAATAGGCGGCATTTAACGTTGAAAAGTTATAGAGTATACTTATACGTTATGTTTTGCGGCTCTTACATTGAACAGAAATGCCTCTATTTAATATTTAATGCTTCAAAAGTATACCACGATACTTGAACGTTCATAAAACGTTTAATGCTCGTCTTAAATTTCGGGATAAACAGGCGTCTTTGTGCTGTTTTAGAATATTAGCTGGAAATTATCCATAAATAAAGCAGAGCTCATAGACCGAAAAAATCCTAAACTAAAAGCTGTTTACTACATGTTGTATTATAACACCCTAGTTATATCCCTTTAGTAACCCTTTGCTATTTAATAAACTTTCATTTTAGTTAAATTAATCTGACAGAATTTCCACTTTAACTTAGTTTACGCTTTCCGAAGGGTTAAGAGGTAGCAAGGCCCGCCTAATTTAACGATTTTAATATAAAATAAAATTAGATTTTTATTAAACGAATAATTTCGCTCGGTATAATTAAAACTCTTAGGACCGAGACGTTCTTGTCTGGTTAACCGCGTTAACGGTCGACTAAAATGATTAACGTTTAGAATGTTTCATAGCCAGCTGATTTTAAGACGTTGGTATGTTCAATATTGGAGATTGTCAACAGGGGAGGCTTTTTCAGTTTTTTTTTTGAAAAAAATTGCGATGTTGCTTCTGTGCTATACAGGATACTCCTAACTGACAAACTATTAACATGTCAGTAAGGAGTATCCTGTATAGCACAGAAGCAACATCGGAATTTTTATTATTTATAATTCCTTGGGTTATTTAATGAAGGAAATATTAAAATATGTCTGCACCTGTTTTTTGCTTAGATTGTTGAAATTTCTTTTTATCTTTATTTTTTAAATTTCTCCAAAATACGTTAATTATTATTTTCAAATTTGGTATGTGTTAATAGAATATAAAAACACATATTTTAGTTATAAAAGTTATTCTATTAATCCAAACATATCCTTTTTGAGAATAAAGTAAATAGAAAAATATTAAAAACACAATGTTAAATACCAATGTATGGGAAAACTCGATGATACCTTATACAATAAGGGCGTATTTTTGTCTACACAGTAGCACTTTAAAATACTAGTTCCGATTGAATGGTACTACCAAGAAAATGAAGCCTTTTCCATTGATAGGATGTCACCACCCGCAGACCGGTTAGTAGTATTTTAAAGTGCTACTGTGTAGACAAAAATACGCCCTTATTGTGTAAGGTATCATCGGTTGGTCTGGGAAATAATAATTTTAATTAATACCACCTGAATAATAAATTAGACTTCCTATTTGATTTAAAACAATATTAGTTTAGCTAAAAAATATAATTTGTTAATTTGGTTAATTTTTTTAAATTTTTATTAATACATAGATCATCTGCTTAGACGAACATATGAACCGCTTTTTCTGCAGTTTAGAATATTTAAAACTAAACTTTTCCACTCGAAAATAACAGAAAATATAATATTTAGTGTTGTATTTCTGTATACATATTTTTAAATTTTTTTCTCCGCCAAATTGTCAACATTGTAAATATTAAACGGGAGAGAAATATTTGAAATTATTTAATATAAATGAACGCGTGCACTCCTGAATTCCTATAGTCCAAATTAAACACTAAATATATAATATTTAACACTATTTACAGAAAAGGAAATGAATTTGTAGCAAATTAACTGATTCTGATGACTAAGAGTATTTATCAGTGGACCGCGTGGTCTGATTTGGGATTTTGCCGCGGAACAGCATAAGTCATTGTTATTGAATAACGAGACAACATCGCCATTCCAAAACACGGCGAACAAGCGCGCTGACCGGCTGTATCGAGGGAGTATAAGACGTTTTTCTTATTCTTCTGCCTTTGATCACTCGACGCGTTGCCAAATCACTTTAGATAGTTGCGATTTTAGATATTTTTTATGAAAACCTACATTAAAACTAATTTATGAAATTAATTGAGATTATTGATACTTTTAGAAATGACTGTATAACCCATATTTTTTCAATTTAAACGTTATTTACCGTTTTGAAAAAAATAAATTTCTTTTTCCAAAAATTCAAAAGTTAAAAATTCAGAAGCTAAATTTAAATTTTTAACAAATTCTATCCAATAGTTTTCTTGTGGTTTGTCACACCTTTTTACCTTAATGGAGGTCACTGATAAGTACTCTTAAACTCTATATACAATTCCACATAGTACAGGGTATCCATTTTTGGGTAATTTTACGGGGTATCTCCGTTATTAGTAAAGATAGAAGGATGCAGTTTTCGCAGCACTGTGCTACTTTTTTGTCAAACTTAAGATCCCGTAATCAGAATATTTCTTGCAAAACTCTTTACGGCGCTGTGCATCACCAGGATGTAAGTTTTGTACACAGTGGAATTTATATGGCTTAAAATTGTGTTTTTTTAGGATTGTTTGCACTCTTGATTTAATTATTCCGACCGAACCTTCAACTTTTCTGCAAGAACTACTTGAATTTGTTTCAATTGAAGCTAACACAGTTATTTCATCAGTATCGCGATTAACCTTGTGGTAGATTTTAGGGCGAGGTTTAAAAAATGAACCGTGTTCAATTAAATTTGATTTTATTCTTGAAAAAATTCGTTTATCCGGTTTATATACGGAATATCTACAAGTAATTTAAGAAAATTTATAAATTTCATAGAATTACTACATAAGGGCTTATATTTACCTATTCAAATACACTTCTAATGCTCCATCTGCATTTTCGTTACACTGGATATAACAAACGAGCATGTCGTACTTCTCAAAGTTTACATGCTCTGCCATAATTGGGACAACCTGATTTTTTACTATTAATTAGAAATTTTAAAACAACTTAGAGAACCTGAATGCTCTGACAGAATTAGAAAATTTTATTATTATGACACATAGGACTGTATTGTTTTGTTTGTTTCTAATATCCGTCATGGCCTACTAAAAAAAATGGTATATTTTTGAAAAACGTATATTTCGGGCCTAATACTAAGGCTAAAAATAAAGTGTTATATATTTTTGAGAAGCTTGTAACAAACTAAATTATATTAGTAAAAAATATATAGGGTGACCCATTTAAAAAACCCAAATTTGCCTTTTTTTATGATCTAACACAAGCACTATAGGAAAAATCCTTTAGGGCACTCTGGGAGAGGTGCGTGTGCGCAAAAAGCGATTGACGTTTGTTTTGAATCGTTGGAGGTTATATTCGTTGGGAAGAACGACCTCGGGAAGGTCGTTCCATAATGATGAAGTCCTCCCAGATGAAAGAATTCTTAAATAATGTAGTTCGAGGAGTACTAAGCTTAACCACATATGGATGGGCGGCAGTTGTTCGTCGCGTATTTCTGCGATTCACTGCTCTGGGCGGAATTAAGAGGGCAAGGTCAGCCGAGCACTTTTCATGAAAATATCTGTAAAAGAGAGTCAAATCCGCAACCCGTCTTCGATGTTCTAGGCTGTCGAGGCTCTTCGACAGCTCGTGGTCTCCAATCAGACGAATGGCTCTCCTTTCGATGGAATCCAGTAGCCGAAGAGTATGTTTGGGTGCAGAGCTCCAGACATGAGAGCAGTACTCTAGTGATGGTCGAATCTGGGCTTTGTATAGTGCCAAAAATTGTTGAGGTGTGTACAACTTTTTGGTTCTGAAGAGTACACCGAGTTTCTGAGAAGCTATCTTGGCGATTGCCACAACGTGGTTATGCCAAGACATATTTCCTCCCAGATTGACGCCCAGCAACTTAATCGATGAAGCCAGCGGGATTGCGTGTCCGTCCATGACTATATCCGGTTCTGGAATGTTAAACTTTTTAGAGAAAACTGCTGCCTGGGTGTTTAGCGTTAAATTCGACTTGGTTATTGTCGCCCCAAGCCAAAATTTCTTCCAGGTCTTTGTTGAGGCGTGATACTTCATGCTGTCTGCGAAGATGTGCGCCGGCAGCCGATGTTTATGCATTCAAAGAGAAACATGAGATAAGTGTGCTATCGTCAGCAAAACTAAATATCGGATTTTTGGTTTTCACTAGAAGGTCGTTAATGTAGAGTAAGAAGAGAGTGGGAGACAATATGGATCCTTGAGGAACACCGGCATTGATGGTGAATTTGTCCGAGAGAAATCCGTCAATTGTCACTTGCAGAGAGCGGTCCTTAAGAAAGTTAGACAACCATGCACAGAATCGACTGGGCATACCATAGGATCGCAGTTTACTTAGAAGTCCCTCATGCCAAACACGATCGAATGCTTTAGAAATATCCAGTGCACCAGCCCGAGACTACCCATGATGTTCGATTGCGTTGTTCCAAATATGGGCGGCATAGGCTAGAAGATCTCCAGTTGATCTGGACTTCCGAAAACCATATTGATGATCGCTGATAATGTTGAAGCCTTCCAGGTACCTTAGAAGATGTTAATTAATAGCTTCTCCATTACTTTTGATATAACTGAAAGCCATGCAACTGGTCGATAGTTGTTAGGCAGGGTTCTCTTACCTTTCTTTGGTATAGGCTGGACTCGCGCCGTCTTACGATGGAAATATTCCTTGTTTGTAGGATAAGTTGAAAAGTCTACAAAACACTAGCGTTAGTTTATAGGCGTATCTCTTGAGAACTATAACAGGAATTTCATCTGGACCAGAAGCTTCCTTGTCGTCGAGCCCTTTCAGGATTCGTCGCCTGTACCTTTTTTTTAATAAATTTGTTCAGGTATATTCAGATTTTTATTATTTAAAATTCGAGTAACGTAAAATCTCCGACTTTGTGACTACGATCAAAAGTTCTTAATTCTTTTATATACCTACAAATCCTCGGGTGTTTACCTCGACGAACTTAAATCATATTTTGTCAAAGTTTTCCGACTTTGAAATGTATACCTACCTATGCCGGCTTCCATCCTAAACTTTTTGATTTAAAGTGTTTTAAAAAACTTTTTAACTTAATACTAAAAGCATATATACAGAAAAAATAATCTCCTATAATTCAAAGACTACATAACTCCATAATTCTGGTATATTTGAAAACTTCCCACCATTTATATCTCGCTGTCAGTAAATAATATTAAAAATCGGAAACACTTATCAATTTTATTGGCAGCTTTCACGGCTTAGAGTTAGAGAAGATTCTGTATTCTAGTTTGAAATATATTTAGTTCCAATTCAAGTATTGGTGGGTATAAAGGTAAGCTAACAGACTGTCTACCGTAAACGAATAATTAATTCACTGTGTTGATTCCGCGTTTGGTTCTTCATGAAACATTTTTTAAATATTTATAATTAAAACACTTATCCCTTTTTAATGTTTCAAGTTATATTGGAGTTATCTCTACATATATAGCTTAGGATGTAGAATAATATTTTTTTTTATTTATTTATTTATTAATCTTTATTTCATAATTACATTGATACATAGGTACAAGTAAAAAGAAATGTCGTCAAAAGGAAAACAAAAAAAAGAAATGAAAAACCACACTGATCATTACAATTCACAATTCTTAACTGTCTAAGTAGTCGCTTAGCTTATAAGGTTCTAAATTAACCAGAAAATTTTAGAGCTCCTTTTTAAATACGCGTTCGTTTGGCGCATCCTTAATTCCAACACACTCTAGGTATTCATCAACAGCTCTAGTACGATGGGGCTGGGCATTGTCAACACAAAATTGTTACCAACAGCCCCTCTCCACGTCCTAACATAAGGATGTAGACTATCCCTAATGTGCATTGAACGTGGACTAACTCAGTAGGCCCGTCAGACATAATACCTGCTCAAAACATGGTGCTTCCTCCCGCGAATGGAGGCAAGGGGCGAGCATGGGCAAGTTGGGCGGCTCTTGTTGGTTCTCTCCAAACACGAATCCGGCGACTATCGTTTCTGGTCTCGTCGGAAAATAGGACAGAATTCCAAAATTCTTCGGGTAAGCGAACGTGCGTTTCAGCCCACTGCAGTCGACGAACTCGGTGGTCATATTGTAGTTGGGAAACTCTTATTGGCCTCCGACATATTAAACCGGATTCAAGAATGCCTCTTCTTAGTATAGAGACAGATAGGCGAACTCCAATTGCATGCGTAAAATCTCTCTGAAGTTGTGGGACTGGCATAGTACGATTTCTCCGAATTGTTAACGTAATATAGCGATTCTGCTGTTCATTAGTAACATGCCTTCTACCACTTCGAGGTCTGTCTCGCACAGCATTGGTCTCTAGATAGCGATTCCATAAATGTGAGATACATCACTTTGAAAAAACCCTATTCTTTCAGCAACAAATCTTTGGGAATGACCTTCCTCAACTAAAGCTACTATTCTTGCACGATCAATTTCAGATATTACTCGGCGATTCATTTTTACACACTGAACTGAAAAATTTTACTGGCCAGCGCCAACAAAATACAACACTGAAAATGTTATCTTAAACAAATGTCTTGGTAATATTTTTTTTGCTACAAAAAATGGTATCGTTTTAACTGATAAACATAAATAAACATTTAGAAAAAGAATTAATTCCTGAAATTATCTTAACATGCCATAATCAGAGTGATGCAAAACTTTTGAATGTGTATAGAACTTTGTTGGGTGCACGCTTGTTCCTTTAAGCCATAAACAGCGATTTTGGAAGGATAGTTGTGACATGATCACAATTTGCTTTAATCATAAATAATTTCATATTCCTATCAAAAAGTTGGTTTATTTTTCCCCCATCAATAATACAAATTTTATATGCAATAATTACAATATATATTACAAATAAGTTAAATCAAACAGATATACTGTTAACAAATTCAGTCTTTAAAGGACATTAGTGATAGATCGAGGTAGAATAACTTAAAGGAGCTCCAAGTCGAGCTACTGGTGCTGCATATCCTAGTGGAGCTACCGCGGGAGTAGCATAAGCGAATGGTGCTGCAGCATATTTAGTTAAGGGAGTGGCATAGGCGACAGGGGTAGCCAATTTAGCAATAGTGGGTCCTGCTACTATGGCTTTTGCTACCAAAGGTTCCTTACGGACAACAGCATTGAATCCATTGATTGGATCAGCTGTGTAATCAACGGTTCTCCTGGTGCCATCGGGCTCTACTAGGGAGTATGATCCTTTAACTACGTCGCCATCGCGGCTCTCAGTCTGAAATAATATTGTTTTTAATGAAAGATACAATAATAAAAGTTACCACAATTTATACAATGAAAGAAGAAATGTTTTAATAGCTTTATTTTTCAAAATACTCATATAAGCTCGTGGATGTGAAAGAGTGGGCTCCAGTAAAGTAAATATTAAAACTTTTATATCGGCTATTATGGTTCACTTGAAATTAGACTTAAAATAAAAGTTTCATTAATGTTTTATTTTTTTCGAGTAAAATCAGGTAAACTGCCAGGGGTTATTAAAGAAAATAATGCAAAGGGAAGCAAATTGTTCTTATATTTATTAAAATGTAACATAACGACTACCTATTATGAATTATTTTAAGTTTAATATGTCTATCGACAAAAGTTTCTTTTACAAGAATATTGTAAGTGCGACATTAGAAGTTAGCATAAGTCTTTGACACAGGCGTCTCAGGAAACGTTATTTTGCAAACGCTAAACAATTAATAAAGGATATAGATGTTTATTTTCACAACATTGGAAGAAATATAGTTTCCCTGCAATTAAAAAATCACATATTTACCTGGCTTTTAAAATCTCCAGTTAAGGAATCCTGTATGTCATATCCGTAAGAGTACTGTGGATGGGGGTCGTATTCTTCAGCGACCACGGCTTTTGCAACAGGAGCAGCGTATGCTAATGGCGTGGCATATTTGGCGATTGGCGCATGGTAGGCCAGAGCAGGAGCTTGTTGAAGGGCCGCAAACGGCGTTGAAATAAGGTTGCCTGCTTGTGCTGCTGCCAAGAGGGTTGCGAAAGCTAAGAACTAAAATAATAATGGATTAGATAATTTTTTTACAAACCCAAATCTTCGCAATCCGTAAGTAACAACTAAAATAGGTATTATATCACATAGCAAAATGAAAAATATTATCTATTCGATAAAAAAAAGTTTTAACAGCCTGTAGCAAGAAATTAAAACCATTGCATAAAATTACTCTTAAATATTAGCACGTCATTAAGGAGCACCCTGTATATATGATATCTGCGATTTTCTTTGGTTAAACACTTTTATAAAACCTCTCCAAAGAGCACTTTACTCACTCAGGTGCGTCATTTAGGTATCAAACTAAATTATTCTTGGAAAATATCGTTCATCGTATCAAAGAAACCGGAAACAGTAGATTAAATGGCAAGGTTTCAAAATTATTTCTTGTGTATTTAAAGAACCATATGCGATGATTATGTCATATCAACATAGGATGCTTTGTTTGAAAGATACAATATTTTTGTGTTTTCAAGATATGTCAGAAACAGCTTAGAGATTTAGGTTATAAGTGCATCTACAATAGCATATATTTTAGCAATAGAAATGTTTGAATAGCATACTGGATTTTTTTACTTACTTATTCTAAGCTTGACATTTAACAGAGTTTTTTTTTTAAAAACAATTTATTTGCAGATCTCAAAACAGTTAACATAACTGGCACCGAGGCCTTAAAAAAGAAAATTCATAGACATTTATCTTGTAAACGAAGCAGACTTCAAATAAATATTAAGAGATTTTTTAAAATCAGTTAAAGTTACAACAAATTTTGCTACTAAAGTATCAAATTATTAAAGCACACATATACCCCCACGGTAAACCTATTCACATATTTTTACTGCTAAACGGTGCTATTTTACGTACTTTTCACAACCCAAATTTCATTAAAATTGCGAACGACGTTTCGGAAATATTTAAAAAATATCGAAAAAATTTTATCACACATTCAAATAAAGCATCTGAGAACAAACCCATATTGATAGGAACTATTTTTTGGATAAGGAATTATAACAGGAGCGATGGCACCTATTTTTTGAAACAGCCTGTATAATTTCGATTTTTTCTCACCCAATAGTCACAATTCAAGGTTCATTGTGAAAGAATTCAACTATTAAAAACTTTCTTATTTCAAATGTAACACCCTGAATATTTTTACTTAATTTGATGACAAATTAGTTGTACTTTATTAATAGTATTTACTGTCCTATACCTATATCAAAGCGTTTTCTCAAAAAATCCAATTTTATCCCGGAAATACTATTTGTTCAATTTTGTGAAGATTTTTTAAATCTATTTATGGTTTACATTTAATGTTTCAAAATTAAGTTAAGAGTATGTCGAATATATCGGGATAAATATCCGAATAGGCGGATTCCCACACCTGATTTTATTAGAAGACTAAATAATAATTCTTTAATATTTGGATCATTTGAAGCCAAAGTACGAAGAATTAAACCAATACTGAACAATGAGGTATTTGAAGTTACCATATTATCCTAAGAATTTAAAGTTTATAAACTTGTTTCCTTGCTATTTTTAAAAAAAATAATATTTAAACTTTTAAATTTAATTTAAAACAATTTAAAACAATCAACTGCATTTTATTTATAAATTCAATTAAGAAACGCTTTAGAACGTTGTATTTTCAACCAATCAATCACTTTTCCTCCTTATAGACATCAGTATACCCTAAGTACAATTGTTTTCATAGCACACTTGAACAAATAATATTTTCGGAATAAAATTGGATTTTTTGAGAAAACGCTTTGATACAGGTATAGGACAGTAAATATTATTTATAAAGAACAACTAATTTACCATCATATTAAATAAAAATATACAGGGTGCTCCATTTAAAGTAAGAAATGTTTTATTGGTTGAATTATTTCACAATGAACCTTGAATTGTGACCACCCTGTACATTTTTTGCCGAATTTGAAATATTTTTGGGACTTGATCATCTTCTAGCTATTCGGCGAGGAAAAATTTTTTGTCCAAGAGCTAAGGTAAAATAATTATATGGATTATTTCATCGTCATGCATTTGCCAAATAATTACAGAAAGTCCAGATATCTCAAAAACTAACAGAGTCTGACAGAAACATGTTCTATAACAAACCCGAACAAACCCGAACAAACCGGAAATGACAGAAACGTGTAAATATTTTAATTCAAAAGAGCATATCGATAAACTTGAATTCCCAAAGTTTCAGAAACATATATTCAGTAGTTCTCCATAAAGTTCTAATGCAAGCTCGTCGTGAATCACCCTGTATGACAGATATTTACCGCAAATGCTGGTATAAATAGCTGTCTATTGAATGCATTAGTTTCTATCGGGAACATATTATTTATAACATAAATAATAAAAAAAATTTTCGGAATTATTTCCAAGCAGATGGATGCAGTTTCTACATAAAAAAATTGTCTATATTTTAATCTTTACAAACCTTAAAAGCCATGTTTATTGTGTTAGTTTACAACTGAAGAACTGTATTCGAACTGTGACTGGCATTAATTGTCGGTGCATTTTATATCCATCTACCAGAATTAAAGCTTGCCATTGTCAATTTGGGTTGAAATTTCAAAAGAACCGGACCTGTTATACATAAGGTTGCTTGTCGCGTGGATACTTGATCGTTTTTATTTTTAAAAAAATGCCGTTCTTAATTAAGTGGTTTATATTTTGTTTTTATGGTCAAAATTAATGTTATTGATATAATAAATTATCATTACGTTTCTAATTCAGAGCGAGCAAATATTTTTGTGACATATCGAATTGAATGGACGATTAATAAAATAAATGATGTAATAGTGATAATGATGTTAATGTTAAAAGTGGCATTTTATTTTGTGACAAGGGATAATCCGGCCCTATAACTTTACTTTTCTTCGTTCCAACCTGTCATTGGTAGTAAAGATTGTTTCAAGAAAAATGGATATAACTTAATGACTGCCGTAAAAGTACCTGGGCCATCCCATTATTTATGACCGTTTGTTTTTATTATGTGGAAAGGACCGGATTGTAATAATTATAATTAAATATAGGCACATCAGGTAGGTTAGGTTGCTTAATTTATATTTAAATATCTTTTTGTGGTAAAATTTGTTAGTTTTTGAGGAATGGTTCAAGAATTGTCTTTTACCAAACATTCCTCAGAATAGCGTGATAGTAATGGACAATGCGAGCTATCACAGTCGCCAATTACATAAAGCTCCAAGCTCAAATAATACAAAATTGGAGATTCAGAACTACATATCGGCGAATGATATATATTTTGAAGAAAGTTAGAAAAAAAGTGATCTTTTAGAAGTTTTAAAGACATTTTGTATAAAAAAAGTATATGTTTGTGACACATTGGCCGAAGAAATTGGACATACAGTGCTACGGCTCCCACCCTATTATTGCATTTTTAACCCCATAGAACATATTATTATGTGGCACCAGTTAAAATCACTGGTTAGGTCTGAAAATATTTCTCCGACTTTAAGTTCTAGTGTTGTAGAATTAATACGAAAATGCTTTAATGATATTCCCCCAGGTAGTTGGAAAAATTCAGTCCGTCAAGTAATAACTGTAGAAAATTCGTATATTAGTCTGGATCGTATAATTAATCCAATTATAATTAATTTTGATGAGGATAGCGATAGCGAAACAGAACTATCTATAGAATGACATTATAAATGTAAATAAATATGACTAGTAATATTTAAAAAAAATGTTATTTCATTTGATTACATTAATATAATCATATCATTACTTGTTTTCCTTAGTCCGTCCCTTCATACTTCACTTGTTTATTGCCAAGCTCTTGTCGACACAATGGGACCCACCAAGGAATTCATTAAGTCGTATCCAATTTTCGTGAAACTTACTGTACCCAAGGATCTTAAATCAAGAAGGATACAGCTCTGGTAAACCCGAACAAACCCGAACAAACGCCATTATCCCTTCGACCATAAAATAAATAAGGAAATCCCAAATTTTAAAACCTTTTCGAGCAGAGCCCGAACAGGTATACAAATTCAATTTATACCTATTCCTGATGCATATATAAATACAAAGTGATTTTTAATAATTTTAATCTTTAGTGGTTTTCCGGCGAGTAATTTTTAGTTAGGCTTATTAGTGGTAGAATGTGGCGTCCTTGAAATTGTGCTGATAGGGGGGCATCTTCAAGTGTCATTTTTAAAAGAAAGCATTTATCTACCGATGATAAAACTAATAATTAAAAATGTGTATCAATCGTTGTTGAGTAGAATTTTAATTCGATGGATGCTTTAGCAGAGACGTCTACTTTGCCAAAAACTCCTTTATCTTCGGTAAGAGACATGGTACTTAAACCTGTTAATCCTAGAAAAAATCGGAGTGATTCTGGCACATTTAGAAGCATTGACGAAAATGACATGGATTTATTAAGAAGAAAGATTTACCAAATGTATGAGGCATAAACTGTACCCACTTTGATTTCCCTCAAAGAGCGGCTGATTAATGACGAAACAAATATTTCTTGTAGCCTTTCAAGCCTTAGGAAAATATTACAAAAATGAGTTTTAAATACCGAAGCATTGATAAAAGACAAACATTAATGGAATCTCAACGTTTACGGGAATGGAGACTTAAATATTTAACAGCTGTTAAACAATTTGAGGCGTATACAATAGGGTTTAATCAGGTAGTTTATTTATGGCAGTAAGAGTCAACGGTATAATTCTGCAACAACTATACCTCGCATGTGTCGCTATGGTTCAATAAAATCCTCTTGTTCTTCAGTGCGTGTGTGTTAAATTTAATTATTGTTTGTGGCAAAATAGTAATTCTTAAAACAATCTGGTAAGACTGTGCCAAGTCTGCCGTAAACTGGATGAAAATATAGACTTTTGAGACGTCCGTCGATTGTTTGATTTTCCTAACCAATACATATCAAGCCGATCAGCTGTTAGAATGAAAACAGAAACTCTTCACTTGCCTTTGGTCCAAGCCATTTAATAAACGCATTATATTCCTTTTTATAAGCTTTTCTCGATTTTTTAGGCAATAATTTTTGTGTTACTTCATTGGTTTATTAATTATTTCATCTGGAGCGCATTGAAATGAATTTTATTCTTCGGAATCGGAATTATCTCTTCCCATTTTTGATGTTTTCAAATATTATTGACATTTGTAAGGTAACAATAACAATGTGGCGCCCAGGCAACGAACGACGCGGATGCTTTTTTCATGACAACTTGATATTATAAGCATTCCGAGAGAAAGCTAATTTACTTTTTTTAACTCATTAGAAAATTACCAATTTTGCTTAAAAAAAAATAAAGTTTTTGTAACGATCGTAGAAAAACGTATGTAGCAGTTTGTTCCAATTATGTCTGACCTTTACTTTATGGCAAAAATTCAATTTTACCCACATGTTATTTTTTAATTAAATTTGGTAGGTACTTGAATTATGCAGGTGGTACAAGTAAAAGGTCAATGCATACATATTATACTGCACTTGAATTTTAAAAAGTCGTTCATACAAATTAGGTAATTGTAAATGATCTTGTGTAAGTTATGTGGAACAACTATTGCATCGTCTGTATACGCCCTCACATTGCAATTTCGGAAAAATTTGGTATATTTTTAATATCTGGCGCATGTTGTAATGTTAACAAAAATTTTAATCCATGTCCCGTATCTAGATTAATATTATTCCTTGAACTCCCCACAATTCAGGTCATCAAGCAATCAGGTTCCCAGGTATAAAGGTAGTTTATTGGATTGGTACCATTAGTTTCAAACTTAATACACGTAAAATAACACTATAGAATAGAAATATGTAAACATAGAATGACCACCAAGCAAAAAATTGGCCGGCAAAGGTTGTTTAAGTATTTTAGACGGGGCGACCACCAAAAAATGATGCGGAAGTATTTGACAGTCCGTGTTAAACATCATATTAGGTAGAAGAATTTCTAAGTGTCGGTGACGTGGTCTGGTGTCTGGTCGCCAATATCTAAGCATAAATGAAGCCCACAGCGTTAAATGCAAGTGAACAGTATAGGTTTATTTAATATGCTTATACTAAATTATTGTAGGTCCTGAATAGCTATTAAACATTTTAAATTCTCTCGACGGTGAATTTATATTATTTGAAAATTAAAATCACCTCGGGGTTGAACTCTATTTAAATTTTATACGATGCGGAATGCAGATGGCTGCAGACAATATAAACTTTGAAAATCTAAAGGGACTTTGGCGACGCTAACAATAATATTTTTAATCCCGACTTGCAAAATTCTAAACTTTTACTAAAATTAAAATTATTATAGTAAATATTTTATGGTGCAATTTCCTATGCTGAATATAGTATACAGGGTGTTATGGAAATGACGTATTATATTTAAACCGGCAATTCCTGAGATGAATACAAATTGAAGAGAAATATCCAAAAATGGCGCTTTCAATTCATTCAGCGGTAAAAATGACCTGACGTCAAACCAGGAATGCATCTGTACGGCACTGCGACACATGCGAATTCTCACCGGTGTTGTCAGAATTACACCTTATACTCTTTAAGTTTGAAATACGCATTTTTTTAATGGGGTACGATGAATCAAGAAATAGTTTACAAAGTCGAAGATATGTATCAGTTGCGATATAAGATATTGGATGCAGCAGATAAAATAATTGCTGAACGTTTTAAAGAATGTATTAGTGTGTAGCGATTTTGTGTAACAAGGGCCTATCTTCAAAAAACTAATTTGAAACAGGTGTGTTTCTTTAAGTGATTTATGGTAATTTTTTCAGTATTTCACTATGTGTTCTGTGTCTCTGACTATATACAGGGTCATGTTCTGAGATTGGAAGAAAAACGCCGATGGGGTTTTAGTGGGGGATAAGCTTCACCCACTAAAACCAAAAAAGCTGAAGATGTATGTGCCCTGGATTACTTGCTAGTGCACCTGGATTCACTTCCATTTGGATACTAGGTAGCTAAATATTTATTTTTTATAAGAATCTAAAGTTTTACTGAATTTTAGATCATTATAAAGGGAATTGAAAGACCTTTAAAATAAGGTATCACTCGACCCCCCTTTCCATTTAAGATTTTAGGGGTGGTGCCACCCCCGCCCAGGGGGCTGCACTTGTGGACGTGATTTTGTTCCGATTTTGTGTCGCCCTCGAAAACAAAACCGACGGGTCTGAGCGTTTTTCCAAAAAAGAACTGGGCTGCCAGTAAATGTCTCTGTTTCGTTTTCGATGGGCCACCCTGTATATACAATGTATTTCATTATTTATTATCATTTCTTTAACTTTTTCTTGGTTTACCGAGAATTTCATTTAAAAATTCACAAGTTGACTGCAAAATAACGTTTCCATAACTTTACCATTCTATCGAAAGTGGTTGTTTATTATTGTAACATCAGATGGACTAATTTGAATTGCTAAAAAGCATGATGTAAAACATTATATTACCCGAGCAATTTTCAGCGTACATGGATAGCCAAATTAAATTTGTTGGTTGTATTCATGTATAAAATGGCTTTTTTAACGGTGTAATGGGATATGTAAGCCGAAAATATTTTTATGGCTGTATTTTTCAGTGTAGTCTCATTTGTATAATAACTATAAAAAATCGCATTGTTCTTCATTAAGGAAAAAAAAGGTATTATACAGGGTGTCCCATAACTAATGGTACACAGGAAAACTGCAGATTCCTTGGGTAAAATTACTGCGATTTGGCCATACTTAGTTTAGTTCAATTTTTAATAACCGAGATACAGGGTGTCCAAGTAAAAATTTAATTTTAAATTTTCCTAAATAACTTTTTCTGAATCAATATTTTTGCACAAAGTTATGTGACTAGGGTTTTTTTGTGGAAAGGAATTTTAACTTGTTAATAATTTTGATGTAGATTGTAGGGGGCGCTCTCTGCGGTACTCTGGATACAGAAAAAGAAATGTAACTTTTTTGTGCCTTAGTGTAATTATGTTTTTATTAAAAATATCAGTTTTTCTGTAATTTCTAAGCAATAAAGGTATACTTTGTAAATGTCGCTCCGACTAACCGTTTTCGAGATATTTTCAATTACAATTTCTAATGCGCCATTTAAATTTTGATTTGTAAATGTGAAATTTTTCACAGTACTCTTTGGTAAAAACAAATACAATGAAAGCACTTTAAAACCTCATTTCTTAAGTTTATTTTCATTTGTCAGCATTGTGGGTATTTTTAAGGAGTTTTGAAGATACTGTTATCAAAAATTAAACTTAAAATGCCGCGACATAACTGTTTTCTAACGGAGAAGCCTATATGACAGACTGGGAGAAACAGGATCCTTGCGTCCAAAACGTAATAGTGGAGGATCCTATTTCTCCCAGTCTGTCATATAGGCTTCTAAAAGTTTTAAAATCTGGCTGCCTTCTATTTGGATACATTTCCAAATACCGTCTTGCATTTCTCCGTTAGAAAACAGTTATGTCGCGGCATTTTTAGTTTAATTTCTGATAACAGTATCTTCAAAAACTCCTTAAAAACACCCACAATGCTGCCAAATGAAAATAAACTTTGACAGAAATGAGGTTTCAAAGTGCTTTCATTGTATTTGTTTTTACCAAAGCCTACTGTGACAAATTTCACATTAACAAATCAAAATTTAAATGGCGCATTAGAAATTGTAATTGAAAACTGATATTTTTAATAAAAACATAATTATACTAAGGTCCAAGAAAGTTACACTTCTTTTTATGTATCCAGAGTACCGCAAAGAGCGCCCCCTACAATCTACATCAAAATTATTAACAAATTCAAATTCCTTTCCCCAAAGAAACCCTAGTCACAAAATTTTGTGCAAAAATATTGATTCAGAAATAAATTACTTAGGAAAATCGAAAATTAAATTTTACTTGGACACCCTGTATCTCGGTTATTACCAGCTATTGAACTAAACTAAGAATGGCCAAATCGCATTATTTTTACCCAACAAATCTGCAGTTTTCCTGTGTACCATTAGTTATGGGACACCCTGTATATCTCCCGAGGCTATGTAATTATAATAATCTAAAAATAACTTTGAGATTGAGTTTAATCAGTATCTAAAACTTCAGCGAAACCAAAGTCAATATAATTAAAATGAAAAGACCGGGTTATTTTCAGTAAAAATACAATCCACATTTTTTAATTGAAACCGAAACCCTATGAACTTTGCCATCCCGCCCTTTTTGCCTTAGGTGGTGAAAACTTCGTGACGCAAAGATTGTTTCACGAAAAATGGATATAACTTAATGACTGCCGTAAAAGTACCTGGGGCCATCCCATTATTTATGACCGTTTGTTATTATTATGTGGAAAGGACCGGATTGTAATAATTATAATTAAATATAGGCACATCAGGTAGGTTAGGTTGCTTAATTTATATTTAAATATCTTTTTGTGGTAAGATTTGTTAAATAGTTTTTATTTCTTGCTGAAAGAGTTTAGTTGTATTACCGATATTATTTTACCAAACGTATAAAAAACAGTATGTGGCGTCCATGAAAAAACATTGTTGGTGCTTCTTCTAGTGTTGCAGTGAGGAAAATGCATTTATCTCTCGATGCTAGGGAAATTGTAAAAAGAGTATATACTTCTTTACTCAACAGAGGACTTTATGCTAGTGCTGCGGCTGAAACGTCTGATTTGACTAAGATACCTCTGACTACAGTGAAAAGAATCGCGTCAAATCCCATTAAATCTAGAAAGAAGCGTAAAGATGCCGGTTTCACCAAAAGTTTCGACGAAACCGACAAGGACTTGATAAGGCGAAAAATCTACACCATGTACGAAGAGCAGCCAATACTGGTGTGATTAAATATTAGACACAAAAATTGAAAACTCCCTCATAAATATTGCTCAAATTGTTCTCCATTATGCCTATTGTGAGTACGTCACTGGATTCTGCTTAAAAAACTACAAGAAGAACATTTTATTTCTTTTTGATACGTTATGGGTTAACCGAAATATGGGGGGTGTCCCAAAATGCACAATTATGAAAAACATCCCGTATATCAAAAACAAGGCGGCCTAGAAAAATTCTGATTACGGCATCTTCTGTTTGACAAAAAAGTAGTTGCTGCGAAAACCGCATCCTTCTATCTTTACTAATAACGGAGATACCACGTAAAACTACCCAAAAATGGACACTAATTCTTGGCACTTGATTGCACTTGCAAAGACCCCTCTCCTTTTGTCAAACTCTGTTTTTACTGACGAGCCATCATACAGCGAAACGCGTCTAAGGATGGGTTTGACAGAAGGAGAGACAGACCTTATTTATTTCCGTTTACCTTCACCTTGTGGTAAAAAAAAAACGAAACAGACCCGCTATAATCAAGAATACAAAGACGTCTTTTAAACTTAACTTCTTCTTTAACAATATGAGCGAAATGTTTATGGTCTTTATAATTTCTTAGACTTCTGTCTAAAGTTTTCTACTCTTAAAATTTTGGCTCCAAGCTTAAAATAGATCTAAAACTAGGAGAACGTTAAAACTTATTAATGTCTTGCTAAAAGTTTTATAGTTAGCGACGAACTTATAGAGTAGTTGTATAATAAATATGATAACAAAAAAAATTGAAGTTAGTATTGTAGAGAAAGTATAAGAGAGCCGGGATTTTTAGAGGTGGGATCTGGAATTCATTACATTCACAACCATGCATGTAATAATGACATTTCATCTATCTTTGAAAGGTGGAAAGTTGACGTTTTTTTACTTTTACTTTCCACCCGCGTGGAAAGTAAATTATTTTTTTGTAATTTTTTTAAAAATTGATATCTCAAAATAATATACGAACACACTAACATACACAAATTTAACGACAATGAATTTTTTTAAATTTTTTTTAAAATAAACTTAATGACATTTATAAAAAATTAAAAATTAACATGGTTTTTCTTATTTACATTAAATATTACATTGGCATTATTGTAGGCAGTCACTGATATGTTAAAGCATTGAATATTGTGACCAAATCGTTGATATCTTCTTTGTCTCGGCATTTTCACTGAAATAAGATAGTAGCGCGGACTCAGAACCAGCATTTTGAACTTTGTTTCCCGTACACTATTCTTTGAAATAGTTATAATATGCCTTGTCATATCTCGGGCAGCTTTTAGTTGGCAGTGCAGTGGCAGTGGAGTAGCAGCAAAATCAAATTCCTCATCTGATATATTTTTCTGTCGTTAAAATTATATATTGTTTAGTGACATGGAAACCATATTCAAAAAATGATATTTTTCATCTTGATGTGTATTATTACCTACGTTATTTTGCCACCTGCGGTTATTTGAAATTTCTCTCTAATTTTTCAATGGAAAAGTCAAAAATAAGAAGTGGATGTTAGATGTGGTTGTAAATAAAATAGTATACAAACCTCGGTGAAAAGTTTCATTACTGTCTCGAGATTTAGTTAACTACCGACTCTCTCGACAGGAATGAAACGCTTCCCACCTCGATACGTAATATACTATTTCCTTGTATAGGGCAATAGATAGAAAGATAGAAATACCTGGTCCATGTTTGGCTCAAGTCAATGCATTGTCCTATGGCGTGTTTCATACGTAAGGGAAATATCCATCATAAAAGTTGGTAATAAATTGAAATAACATTATTATAAAATAACTCTTAATGAAAAAAAGTATAAAACGTTAACATTAAACTTTAAAAGAAGCAATCAAAAAAATTTAAATCGAAACTAAATGAGCAAGCCGGCTGCTGTTTTAATATTTTCACTAAAAGGTAAAATAAATAGCCGTATTTAAATTTAACAGCATAGCATGGCAGTCAAATTGTTTATTTCCCTAATTATAAAATACTGTAATTTAATTGTAAAAAATGACGCATTGCCGACAAAAAGTTATTAAATATTATAAAATATTTAAATTAACACATTGGTACAGAATGTCCCAATAGTGCGAATGGGTAACAAAGCTACTCTATGTTTAAAATTAAATACAAACTGTTGTAAACTTTTTTATTAAATACAGGGTGTTCATTTGAGAGCTTCCTAACCTTAATATCTCTTTTATTATTATATGAAAAATGGCTAACACACTTTTATTGCGAATGAGGACGCTTTCACCCACTGCGAGGTAGATGTTACCCTTAAAATCTTAAAGGGAAAGTGGCACATGATTTTAAAGACCGTTTAATCCCTTTCTAGTCTAGATAACTTAACAATTTATCGGCCGATTTAAATCAAATTTGGTACAGTTATCTAAGAGGATCTTATGCACCGAGTCACGGATATTGGCGTTGTTGCCAGCTGTTTAGTTGTTCCGGAAATTAAACTAATTTTAAGTTTTTATATGTAACACCCTGTATATTTTTTCATTTATTGTTACATTTATCGGCCACATACATCGGCGTTTTCGTCGCACGTCTCTTTAATTTACATTTCTTCAAACCGTCGGACAGTTTCTAGGACAGTGGCTTTTGAAATTGTATTCCGGTTCGGAAAGGCATTTTTAATCTCTTCGTAAGACTGAACCCTATCGCCATATCAATTCATCATATGAATTATAATTCTATCACCTTCAGTTAAAGATATTTTTCCATGTAATTTTTTAACATGTTATACATAACCTTCAACGTATTTACGTCACCTGTCAAATAATATTCAATCGGAAAACATTTCAATTTGTTAAGTAAACTCGAAGGAAAAGCAAGATATATTCTTGTTAAATATATATGCCTTAGGACAGGGCATTATTATATCAGTATATTGTACTACGTTAACAAAGCTTATCCTCTATATGTTTAACATTGGAGTAGTCTGGAATAGCCGCCAATGTGCCTGTTATTACATGGAATATCGCATATCCCGTTCAAAACCGTCGTAACTCAAAAAAGATAAACTTTACAGGAAAGAAAAAAACATTTTTAAGAAGCATTGTCTCCGTTTTTACAAAAAAAAATTGCCTTAGATTTTTCTTTGCTCAGGTACTATATGTGTTCTAAGGAACTTTTTATTTAGATTTTTCATTAACCGTACTACACTTGCCGGCACAAAATTCCGCCACCCTGAAATCTTGGTCAAGTTTGATATTTTATAGCTTTTTTATTTCTTATGCGATTTTCATGATTTTGTTATCAGTTTGTCGATCCATTTGTTGTGTTTTTCCTGAATTATTTTATAAAGCAACATTTTATGATTAGGCTATTTTATACAGGAGTAAATCAAACTGTTGTTTTTGTCGTAATATCAAAACACCCTGTAGGAAAATTGAGGTGCATAATTTTATTTACATACTGTTTCTTGTCATCTTCGATGTTTCTAAACATTTCGTTTCTTGATTCATTCAATTTCATTCCATTTCGGCTGCGAGCTGCAAAATTTTAAATGAAACGATGTTATGTTTAGAAAATGTATGTCGTGGGTATTTCTACGGAGGCACATCTTGTATTTGTTGTAACCTCCCACCGCTACATTGAGGAAATCGTCCAAGAAGTTGTTGTTCCATTTGCTCATTTCATTGGGAACCAATTTACATTAATGCATGATAATGCTAGACCTCACGTTGCACATGTAGTGAACGAATACCTGGATGAAGTTGGACTTTCAAAATTGGAATGGCCCGTATGTAGCCCGGATCTCAACCCAATCGAACATCTTTGGGATCAACTTAAAAGGACCGTTCGTCGTCTTCCTGCACAACCACAAACCTTGCAAGACTCACGACTGACGCTGACCGAAGAATATCAGGCTATCCCTCAAGAAAGGATAAGTAACCTTATTCATTCGATACCACTAAGATTGCAAGCTGTCATTGCTGCGAGAGGAGGAAATACACGATATTAAAATTGTTTTTGTTAATTAACTTTATGATATACCTAGTGTTTGTTTTTCTTAATAAAAATAGGCTTCCAATCAGCGTTTCATTTCAAATTTTGCAGCTCGCAGCAGAAATGAAATAAGGGAATGAATCAAAAATCGAAATGTTTAGAATACGTCAAAGATTACAAGAAACAGTATGTAAATAAAATTATCCACCTTAATTTTCCTACAGGATATTTTGGAATTACGATAAACAACAACAGTTTGATTTACTCCTGTATAATAGTATAGCCTAATCGAAAAATGTTACTTTATAAAATAATTCAGGAAAAACACAATAAATGGTTCTACAAACTGATAACAAAATCATGAAAATCGCATAAGAATTAAAAAAGGTAACTTTTTGAAAAGTTGCGGCCGTGTTGAACGGGATTTGCGATATTATACATATATTCGTGTATTGGTTCCGATGAAGGTGTCATAGAGATCGAAATGTTGACAAATACCATAAAACTCTAAGTTATGTTTTATGGGCCGAAATCAAACAAACATTTAAGATCGTTATCATGTGCTGATTATTTCCATTAAAAAAAAACTTTTAATTTATTACAGGGCTTTTATTTATTTATCCATTAATTACAAATTTTCAGTCTCAGTACCGTAAAATAATTTACAATATACAACAAATTTACAAATTACGAGATGGCTGTTTTCCAAAAATCACAATCGGTAGTTTCAGTTGATTCAATCTGCATAGTATCGTTTTTCCATTAAATCACGTTTTATGTTACACACCCTAAAATTACTGGCCATGTTTGTAATAAAATTTTATTATATTTCATATTACGGTAATATAATAAAAAATTAGGGACTTATCGATCCATCATAGAAAGTCATTGTAATATGTTATGAAATCGGATATTTTCAACGAATTATTTCAAAAAAATATAATTTCTAATTGTATCAGACACTATTTTGGTGCTGCTAGAATTGACGTAAGCTTGATATTTAAGTTCATGAATTGTAACGTAAACTTTAACATAATCGGCATGTGAATTACAAAAATGTCACTTATTCTGTCACTAAATTTACTAACCTTGTCAAATATTAAAATATTTGTTAATCTTAAAAGAACTGGACCGAGATGTTTTATATACAAAACAGATATTATGCAGTTTAAAGTTACTTCTTTGTTCGTACATGTATCGAAATTAGTGAGCAAAATAGCTATGCGCAGGTGCAGCATAAGCTAACTTAGCTACTGGAGCTCCATAGGCCAACGGAGCAGCCACTTTAAGGCCTGCGGTTGCGTATGCTGGGGCGGCGTATGTATGGGCTGCGTATGCTGGGGCGGCGTATGTATGGGCTGCGTATGCGACCGGGGTTGCGGCAAGTTTAGCTACCGGGGCAGTAATAATAGTTTTTTGTTCGAGAGGTTCTTTGCGGACTACAGCGTTGAATCCGTTGATGGGATCGGCGGTGTAATCTACAGTTCTTCTGGTACCATCAGGTTCGTTGAGAGAGTAGCTTCCTTGTACCTACAAACATTTACTGTTATAACTTATATCGTATTGCACGTTTTGTGCTGGTTTCCCAAAAGCTATCAGTCAGATAAGTTCTAAACACCTTCATATTTTTCTCTTAAAAACAAACCCGACCAAACCATAAGATTTTTGCACTATAAGTTCTAAGCACTATATTTTTTCCTTAAAAATTATAACAGTGGATTTCAAGGCATTTTTTAGTGATTTTTTACTGCGTATCCATGTCTTTAGTGAATTTTTGCTGCGTATCCATGTCTTTTAAACAGCCCTATTTTTTTAATATTTTTTCTATGATCATTTTAAAGCATTTTTAGTCATCACTGGTAGTTTTTAAATTACTAAGTAATTAATAAATTTTTGTATTCATTTGATGTTTACTGGGTATCCAAATAAAAGGTGTGCATATCCAAATGGATACTCAAAAGTACGTTAAAAGATGCCTTGGTGGGTTCCGTTAATTCTATTTTTAAATTATTACTTTTAAATGCGGTTAAAACACCATAAGTAAAAAATAAGGTTAATTCCAGTTAATATTATGATAAGTAATATCTGAAGTTACATAAAGACTACCATACTATAAACTAATGTGTTATTTGTTAGTTGTTTAAAAATGTGAACTTACTGTGTCTCCATTTCTGGTCTCGCTTTGACTTTTGACATCACCAGTTAAACTATCATGAACATCATATCCGAAAGAGTATTGTGGGTTAGGGTCATATTCTTCAACGGGTGCAGTCTGCCAAGGAAAGAAAAATCCGTTTTATTCTTTCCAAGTATGAATTGAGCACTTAATATCGTATCAAGTAATTCATTTTACAAAATAATAATTATAATATCTATTTGTGTATTTCAATACTTGTTTTGAAAATATGTTTCTTTCCGTAAGATTTCCTCTAAGTATTTGATTATTATATTTATTTTCAAACTACGTATTTCTTTTTTGTGTGTAATCTTTAAAATAAAAAAGGCTTTTCTGTTAATCTATTAAACTCAAAAACCATCTTAACTTTCAGAAACAGCTAGAAGTTTCCTTAGTCAAAGGAAGGTATTTTGGAGTTTAAAAAGTTTTCCAATCACCGTGGTTAATGACACAAATATTAACAAAATATTTTTAATTTTTTACGCGTTACCTTTTTATTATAAAACTTTTTAAATAATTCTAAAGAATATTAAAAAAAAAATAATTTATTTTTCAATAGTCAAAACACTTATTCGTCAGTTCGACCTGCAGATATAAAGTGCCTTTAGTGCAAACGCAAAGAGGTTGTTAAATTCATTTGATAATCGGTACGATATCTTTTGTGCTTACCTTAATTAAGGCTGGAGCTGGTACAATGGTCTTCAATACAGGAGCTGGTGCAATTGTTTTGATTATGGGAGTAGACGCATAGGTTTTTACCAGAGGAGCTGTTTGATAGGCGAATGCGGGAGCTTGGTGGTAAGCAATGGGAGCTGGTGCCTGATAGGCGATAGGAGCAGGTGCATGGTAAATGGGAGCTGGTGCCTGATAGGCGATAGGAGCAGGTGCATGGTAAATGGGAGCTGGTGCGTGGTAAGCAATAGGGGCAGGTGCGATGGTCTTCACCAACTGAGGTGCTGGCGCATGATGGTAAATCGTTGATTTGCTGATCAGGGGTGCAGCTGGTGCATATCTGCAAAAAATTATATTTTTTATTTAAAATTTTCTATAGCCTCATTAGGTCTAATCTGTATTTTAAGTAAGCTAGATAGGTTAATTAAAAAGTACCTTAGGGTACATTTTTTTTTACCGGAAACTTTCAGTCCTTAACATATTATAACTTACTAAAATAAACTATTTTTCTGTAGAAATGATTAATTTGCGAAATATATGTTACTTCCTGCATTAGAAAGCAATTTTAAAAGTTTTTTTTTAGAATATAGCTGCAGTGTTCAAATTTGAATTTGAAAATGTATCGCCGGTCACGTGTCCCCAGTCAATAATTTCTTACTTTACCCTTTTATATTTGTCATTTGTGACATTTTACTAAAGTTACTTTTATATATAAATAATTTACACTCCTACTACAATTTGTATTGAAAAAATAATGTTCAAAGATCAACAGTTTAGTTTTTCTAACGCAATTATTAACCAGAAGTTCCGTCCCCGCAGCTGCATGTATCGCCGGTCACTGCAGAAATTACTTATAAATAACGCCACTACAGGTCGGCCTAATAGCTTTACAAATATGACGGTATGTGTTTGAATTTGTGTAAAGCATGCTCCTGTTTAGGTAAGTTCCTTATTATGTTTAATTAGGTATAAACTAGAACATTGCCTACTTTTTACCAGGCGTATGTTTTTATGTTATATCGCTGATCACAGGGTTAACTCGGACCTAGTGGTGTCTTAATTAAGGGAAAAATAAAATAAATAGATAGCTTGTATTAGCTTCACTTTTTTGTGCATTTTTGTATCGCCGGTCACGCATGAAAATGTTACCGGAGATGTAACGGTTTGTTATCCGAAGCTATATACAATATTTTTTTATTAACCATTTATAAACCATTAAGGAAAAATATATTTTGATGTGCAAGTTTCGTTTACTCCTAGATTGATTAAAGATATGACTAATTTTCTTAGTATTTTAACATTCTATAAGGAACATTCCAAAACTTTAAGCCAATATAAGCCAGGGCTGTTATAAATAATAGGAAAATGGTTATAGTGACTGGTTAAAATAACGCAGTTCCAAATATTGGGGTTATGTGATTCAGAAGAGTAAAATTAGTCATGTGACGGGCGTTAAATTATTAAAAAATCGATGCTATACAAAAATAGACCAATCTTTGTGACGATGATATTTTGCGCGGACATATATAATTTCTCTAATTAGATACTATAAGAAACCTATTAAAAAATTAACAGGTGTTTTTGAGATTATTTATTTTTAAATCCGATTTACTGTAAGTTGTCTGTAAAAAAATGTATACCCCTTAATAAAATAATTGATTCGATTTATTTTGTGCACGTTTTGGCGATTTTAAATTTAAGAGCAAAGAACTCGTTTCAAAATATAATAGTGGTGCCATTATGTAGAAGAACTTACTTAATTTTTGTATTCATATAGGGTCTCCCATAACTTATGCACCCAGAGCAACTGGAGATACTAAACATCAAACTAGACCTGCTCTATGGGCCCTAAGTTATGGGACACTCTGTATATGCTGAAAATTTTAGTGCTCTAAATATCAGACATCTATGTTGGCTCATTTTAATTAAATTTAATGAAATATTGTTTAATTCCTTTGTCAGTTTTGTAAATAATTTAGTTAGCTATATAAATAATTTTATTATGAAATCAATAAATATTCGGCTTGAAATCGCGCTACGCTGTTTCATATATGTTAATAATTTCGATGGTAAATCAGATTTAAATCATAAATTTAAATACGAATCAATATCTCATATTATTTTTAACGGACTTTTAAAGTCAATTATTACTGGGAATATTGAACAATACAGGGTGTTATTTATTGATATGTATGTAAGTATTTTAATGGATCAATTTTAAGTCGAAAAGTTCATATACCTACACGTATTTCCTACAATGCTCTGTTTTCGATGTAGCAGGTCTTAATTATTTTTTTTGTTTCTATCAAAAATTTCGAAATGAGTTTGAGATCTTACACTAAATTTTGCTATAGTCTTATAAGATATAAAACCACCCATTTTTACTAGAAAATTTCTTTTTTCAAGCCAGTGCCATAGGATGTTCTTTAATGAAGTGCTAATATTTCATAGTGATAGTCCTGAGCTAATTTTTTGAAGAAAATTGCTATATTAGTATATTAAGATACAAGTTTCATAAGACATTATCTTAAAGCACGCGTTCAATTCAGAAAACGACCCTAAAGTACAAGTGCTCTAATTGTCTTATGAACCGTGTATTTTATAATACTTTTTCTATTTGGGTCTTTAATGTCTGAAAAACTTAACATAATATATTAGATTTTTTCTATTTGAATTAATATTTTCTTTTTGGGTTGGCAATACTTTTACAATTTAATAAAATGTTACAAGTATCAAATATGCCATGATAGAAACAATTGAACACAACAAAGCTTCTTCCGATTTGTCGTAATTAGAAATGAATATATTATTAAAGTTAATAAAAACGAGTCAGGAAAAAAGTTGTACTCCGTCAGAAATACGAGAAATTGCAGAAAATAATATAGAAAAACTTTTAAAAAGAATATGCAAGACTTTGAGCTATGTTGCGAGCAGAGCAAAGTTCAAAATATTGAACAAAATAATACTATTGAACAAAATATTGTGTCGATACAGAGTCTGACAGGAATAGCAATTAATGCCCAGGAAATGTCTACAGTAACTATAAATATGTATATATAAAGTAATACTATATTGAATTAAAAATAACAATAGTACTTTATCGAATAAAACTTTAGAAATAGGGCATAAACTGGAAGATATTTCTATTATTTTTAGGTTATGTTGTTTTATAGTTGTGACTAGAAATTAGTTGACGGACGCCGTCAGCATGTTATATATTTCCGAGTGTAGGTATTTCAGATAAATATCTAGTAAAATGATGTATTTGCAAGGTTAAAAGTTAATATTTTAAAGTTTTCTACAAAATTTTTTTGTCGAATCCATAATGCCTAGAAAACTAATTTCAACGAAATCGAAGTAAGCCTAAAATCGAACCCTACTTGCTGCCAATATAAAAAATAAAATTTCAGTTCCATAAAGTGGCAGGTTATTCAATTTTTTTGCATTTTATAATATTAACGAAATTTATCAATTATCATTGAATTTAATTGTTTTAATCAAGCCGATAAAAACGCAGAGACCGTTTTCATATAGAATTGACTTGGCTAAAAAGAAAAAATAACCACATGGAAAAATGTCTATTGCGTACCACTTTTTTTTGTAAAAACTATCAGAGGACATATTTGCAGGGACACCACTGGTCGATTTATAAGAATAACTTTTACAACTAGAAGATGTGGTTTTCTATTCTATTAACACATACCAATCTTGAAAATAACATATACATTACTTTTTTAGATTTTAAAAATTTAAAGAAAAATGTACCATAAACCTTCTCGGACATATTGGTATGAAGAAAAGTTCATATCAATATGTCCGCAGCGAGAAATAAATTGGATGCAGAAAAAAAAATCGCACAAATTATATTTAAAGTTCGATTAAGAATCTCCACAAATAATAAATTACCATTAGAACAAATAATAAAAATTAACATTACCTGATTTGTGCAATTTGTGCGGGGGCGGCAAGTTGCAGGGGTTGCTGTAAAAGTTGCCCCGCCCTTGCACAGACTATAAAACAGGCTAACAAGACGAATTTCATTTTTCTCAGATCGGATTAATGCACCTAACTGATTAACTATTCCGATGCATCGGTTTATATAGGCAATTTTGATGGGCTCATTGCACCAGTTGCACCGAAAAAAACTCGTTTTTGGAAAATTAAGGTCAGATTGTTCGGTGTGGTCAGTAAAGGTTATGTGGTAAATCGTCGGCCGAAGGAGACCCTTTAATTTTATATGACTTTGTGTTTAATTTGCAAAAAAAGGAAATAGTATATATTATGCACATCTACAGGGTGTCGATTTGAATTCTTTCCACCCTTAATAACTCACTTCCAGTAAATAAAAATAGGAAATATTGTGAAGCAGGACGCTTTTAAAGAATATTTGCAGGCCTTGTGGTTTAACCCCCTGGGAGGGGTAGATGTTCATTTAAAAGTCGTTTTAAATATCAGAATTTATTATTTTTTAAGTAGTAGTTTCCAAAAATAGTTAGAACTGACCTGCCCGAAGACTTACTGTTTTTAGGTTATTATTTAAAAACACATTTTGTGACTCTTCGTTTAATGGAATTAGGGGTGCGTAGATAGTCACTCCGGGTGACACTCTTTCCAATTCTTTACCAGGGGCACTATGCTCCGCCTTTACATGAATACATTTTTGGAATGCTATTTCTTTGAAAGTACAGGGTGTCCCATTTTCGACAGAATATCTCCGTAACTGTTAGTGCTATCAAAAAAGTAATGTAGGTGTCATGTGCTCTTTTTGGGTCGAAGTTAAAATGGTAAAATCATTGAAAATTTGAAAATTAGAACATTTTTGCTCGCAATTTCAAAATGACCCTATATTTTCTTAGTAAAAGAGATACAGAAAAATGTTTTATACAAAAGTTGCTTTATAATAATGAGTACAAGCGGTCAGGTAAATAAGTTATCGGACCTAACCCCATTTTTTTAAATGGAGAACCCTGTATATTTTAATCTAAGAAGATTGCATTTTAAATTTTATTTTCAAATATATAGCACACCATTGATAATATTGGTTTCCTAGGCGATTTATTTAAACTTTATTACTTTAAACCACACTAGGCCATGAAACAAAAGCTAATATCCTAGAGACAACTATGTTGACATTCTAGTTGTTATTAACATTTAACGTCAATTTAATTTTTACATATTCATTTGTGAATAAGACATTTTGAAAAATTTGATATATCTATCATCCATGGTGTTTTTTAAATTTGAAAAACGAGTTTAAAATAAAATGCCATCTTGTTAGATTAAAATATATAGGGTGTTCCATTTAAAAAAAATTGAGGTTAGGTCCAATAACTTTCTTACCTGACCCCGTATACTTATTCTGAAAACTGCAGGTTATTCAACAATCATTATAAATGAACTTTGTATAAAGCATTTTTCTGTACCTCTTTTAACTAAGAAAATGTAGGGTAATTTAGAAATGTCAATTTGTTGATTTTTCCCACGTATCCCTTAAGCCAGCGAAAGTTTTCGATTTTTGACTTAACGATAACGGAGATATCCTATAAAAGTGTCGAGAATGTACTGCTCAAAAAGATTTGAACGACCTTTAAAATGATGCGTCACTCAACCCCTCTTTTGTTTACTTTTACTTTAAGTGAGATATTAAGGGTAGGAAGTTTTCAAATTGACAGATCGTAATAATTGCAATAAAAAAATAATTTTACAATGAAATTTACTAATTTTTAGGTAGGTACTTAATTTTTGATTACATAAAAATAACAAACCCGCATTAAAACCCAATTAATTTAAGGATCTTGATTGATACCATCATCGAATTGATGATGAAACAAAATGCAATAAAATTTTGCTTACTTTTTGCTTAAATTGATTATTGATAAATAAATATTTTTTTTGTTATGAGAATAATTGTTCCTTTATCATTTATGTTATAACAAATACACATATGCGAAATCAGTTTGTTCGTTAAAAGAGCTTTCAAGTACGTTTTTATCTGTTTACACAAAATAGACTAGTTTAACCAGAGTTTGTAAATAGCTTTTAAATAGAAAATAATTTCAAACTCCTCTGGATTATCCCATTTCCAGAGTTTGGGCAGTTGTAACTCCTTTTCCCAAGCAGCTGTCCGAAATAAATGTCTTTAAATTTGGGTTAAATATAATGAGTAGTCAAACTTTAACTAAACTCTCATTTTTATAAACGTTCTGGTGCCAGTCCCGAAGCTTCGTTCCAATCCAATCCCGGGACTAACCCCAAAAAATATTAACATGAGGAAGATTGTGTTTACTAAATACACTAAATAGAAATCTTACTTACTGTTACCAAAATGAAAAAAAACATTAAACCTACAAAACCTACACTTAAACCCTCAAAACAAGGGAACGTTTAATCCCTAAGAGAATCCTGGAGGGATAGAAAAAAAATTGTTTTTTAAAAAATTATTTTATTATTATTATTTTCGCTTGCGCCTTTCCTCTTTTGAAAAATTGATATTTTTCTATCTCGATAATGTTAACTGAAGTAGTAACAAAGCACAAAACCAGTTTAATAAAGACAGCTGCGTTAAAGAATAGTATAAGTTTCATAAGACATTATCTTAGAGCACGAGTTTAATTTAGGAAACTACCCGCGAAGCGGGGAGTTCTCTAAAGTACTCTAATTGTCTTATGAACCGCGTATTTTATAATACTTTTTCTATTTGGGTCTTGTCTGAAAACATAGTAGATTTTTTCCATTTGAATTAATATTCTCTTTTTGGGTTGGCAATACGTTTATAATTTCATAAAATGTTACAAATATCAAATATGCCATGATAAAACAATTGAACACAATAAAGCTTCTTCCCATCCGTCATAATTAAAAATAAATATATTATTAAAGTTAATAAAAATGAGTCAGGAAGAAAGTTGTACTCCGTCAGAAATACGAGAAATTGCAGAAAATAATCTAAAAAATCTTTTAAAAAGAATATGCAAAACTTTCATTTCCGTTATGGTGCGAGCAGAACAAACTTCAAAATATTGAACAAAATAATAAATAATAGGTACTATTGAACAAAATATTGTGTGGACACAGAATCTGACAGGAATAACTTCATAGGCGTAACTAGAGGGGGGGCCAGGTGGGCCGTGCCCACCCCAGATTGCTCTGGTGCCCACCCCAGTGTTTCCGAAGTTCGAAGCCATACATACGTCATAGTGACACTTGCCATTAAAATCCTACTAGACTAGGGGCCAGGCCCCCCCTACAAAATCATTCTAGTTACGCCAATGGGAATAACAATTAAAGCCCAGGAAATGTCTACAGTAACTATAAATATGTATATATAAAGTAATATGTATAATACTATATTGAATTAAAAATAAAAATAGTACTTTATTGAATAAAACTATAGAACTAGAGCATAAACTGGAAGATATTTCTATTATTTTTAGGTTATGTTGTTTTATAGTCAGTTGTGACTAGAAATTAATTGACGGACACCGTCAGCATGTTATATATTTCCGAGTATAGGTATTTCAGATAAATATCTATTAAAAATGATCTATTTACAAGGTTAAAGATTAGTATTTTAAAGTTTTCTATACAAAAAGTTTGTCGAATCTATAATGTCAAGAAAACTAATTTCAACCAAATCAAAGTAAGCCTAAAATTCGAACCCTACTTGCTGCAAACATAAAAAAATAAAATTTCAGTTTCATAATGTAGCCATAGAAAAAATTATTTATTTTTTGTTCCAAATCAATCGTGACTAAATTATGAAATCAAAATTTCCCGTTTTAACCTAAGTTTAGACATATCTTTAAATATTTCAGAAACTATAAGATTTAGATATAAGACATATTTAAGAAAAAAGGAAAGTAGGAAGATAGATCCATATGCCTCCTATTTAAAAAAATTACCTTAAAGCATATTTAAAATTGTTGAGTTGTCCAAGTTCTAACGAGCGCTTTGTATAAGAGATTTAAAAAATAGTAGCATAGATCGATATTACGTACTTTAGGGTAGCCATAATGTAAATTGTATTTTTTCATGTTGTATCAACAGGTTGCTATGATCGTACCCTTAAAAATTACTAGAATTTCAGATAAAAATTAATTACTTGACAACGCTGCATTTCAAATTAAAAAAATCAAATACGGTTGTAGAGCTTTTTTTCCACTAAATCGAATACCGGGTGTTCCATTTAATAGAAATAATTTCAGTGATTCATTTTAAGACAACCCTGTAGGTTGTAAAATATTTTTTGGTTATGCATTTCAGTAGAGTCTTGATTTCGCATAGAACTTTTTTTTCTATAATTAATAGTTTAGGCTCTATCGAAGTCAGAGTGACTCACCCTGTATAAAACTATAAAAAAAATTTTTGACAAAAGTATCGCAAGCTGGAAAATTACATGAAAATATTGTAGTTTACTAAAATTGACAGTCTACACTAAACTATAACAATATAACAGAATACGTAATAGTATATTACAATACAAGTACGATAGGTACGTCTTTACCGCATGTGCATGATGTTTAACAAAACGAGCCGAAGGCGAGTTTGGTAAATCACGCAAATGCGGTAAAGACACCTGCCGTAAGTGTATTGTACGATATTTTATCTACAAGCGTGTTTTAGGGCATCAATATTAAAAACTAAAAGAGCATTGTTTTAATTTACCCCGTAGGTGCCTCGTAAGTCGTTATCAACAATGCATTAATATCGGGTTGCTAGGGAAATAAACTATAAAAATTTATTGACTAATATAAAAATTGTTTTTATAGTATCTAATTACTTACGGCATTAGTGTGGTAAAGTGCTACTTACCGCACTCAAATCAGTGCCGTAAGTAGTTAGTTACCGCGCGCGAATAGATAAAAAATTAAACAGGTTTATGTTTAGAAATAATGTGAAGAAAAATTCCTACTGAAAAATTTGAGGCATGTCGCTTACGATGTTTTGTCAAAAACCCATCGACGTGTAATTTCGTATTCGTCTATACGAGAATCCTGTTTTGTGAACCAGTCGTTTCCAGGAAACTTGGGTTTAAAAAATTGAATAGCGGTGCCTGCAAAAACCCCTTATAAGAAAATACGACACTTTCTGCAACTTCACCAAAAAAAAAAAGATAATAAAGAAGCCATACAAAGTTTTTTCCGTTACAATAACTTCATTATTGACCGTAATAAATCATGTTGAAGTTGCATTATGGGTTCTTCTGACCTTTAACGGATTAACTTACATAAATTAGGGTCATTGTCAATATTACCTATAGCCACGCCCGAATCCGTACGAAAGTAAAAGTGGATAATTTCTTTGATACAGAAATAATTTGTGGAAACCAGTTTTATCAATACGAGTAGGTATGCCCTGCATCTAACTTGTGACGATTGTTCCTGCGTTGGCCGGCCACTCGATAATACTTTCAATTAGATTTTTTTGTTCAAATCAAATATAAATACAGGGCCTTTCAAAAGATTTTGAAAAATCTAAAATTTTGCATTTCGGTTTTCATTTTTTCCTGACTTTGTTCGAAGAGATGACCAAAAATAAATTTAACTTTCTCATTGTACTTTTTATTCTCCATAAGATAGCATCAACAGATCTTTAATGCGACGTTTCGTCTTGGGGTCACCATCATCAACTTAACTTTTTAAATACGCGCCTGGATTGATCTATGTTCAGTAGTACTTATACAACAATTATTGGGTTTCCTTAAATTGACCATCTTCATCAACGATCCTGTAATTTAATTTTTTTTCGAAGAAATTGAATATTAAAATTATTATTGCAATTTCTGTCCTTAATTATTGTTATTACATACTAGTACTATTTTTCTTTTGTTTAAAACTAGTAGTTGTATCAAATTTCTACTTAATGTAAGTCCAAGAGTAATTTGTTTTATTAATACACAAAATTTGACTCTTAAAGCCTCAGACTTTTAAAAAGCATTGAGTTTTCCATTTCCGAATTAAAAAAAAAAGAAAATTACAGGAACGTACTGGGGGTATTTTAATGAAGATGGTAAATTTAAGAAATAAAGCGTCGGAAAATGATAAAGTGCCGTACCCTGCTGGACGTAGATTTAGTTCATCTTTCATAATTTAAAAAAAAAATCCAAGCTCGTGGACATCATGTCGAATAAAGTCAGGAAAAAAATAAACCCCGAAACGCAAAATTTTTGATTTTTCAAAATATTTTGGAAGTCTAACCCGTCTTCGTATCCTGTCCTGAAACCCCAATGGTGAGGGACAAATTTGTTACACCCTCTAGTGGAAACTTAATAAGTTAAACTTTAGTTTTTCTTTCTAATCTATAATATATCTATACTTCCACTACAGAAGGAATATTTTAACAAAATTAATATACTACACTCTATTCTACCTACTAGAATTTCTAGATTCACTTTCATAAAATCAAATTCGTCTCTTGATCTTACCTCGCCATTATACAAGACATGATCGAACTGTTTAATGCCAGTTTTAAGTTTTCCTCGGGAATGTCTGTATAACGCGGTAGCAGCTACAGCTACAGTTAAAAACGCACGTCATTATAAAATCACGACTTTATTTCTTTTCAATAAATAAAATTAATAAATAAATTGACTACCTATTTCTAAACATTTATCTAGTGATGGTACGCAGAGTAGGCAGGGGCACCATATGATACTGGAGCGGCAGCGTATTTGGCTACTGGAGCTGCGTATTGTACGGGCGATACAGCGTATCTAGTTACGGGAGATGCGTAAGCTACTGGGGCAGCGGCGTATTTCGCTACTGGAGCTGCGTAAGCGACAGGAGCAGCAGCATATTTAGCGACGGGAGCGGCGTAAGCGACTTGAGCTCCGTGGATGGGTTCTCTACGAACAACGGCGTTAAATCCATGGACGGGATCGGCTGTGTAATCTACGGTACGTTTCATGCCATCAGGGTCGATGAGGGAGTAGCTTCCTTGGACTACATCTCCATCACGTACCTGGATGAATAATAAAAAAATAGTATTATGGACAAAAATAAGAACGCAAATGCGCTACGCTAGCCAATATACCTTTTTCGATAATTTGTTACTAATATTACTTTGCTTACTTCTTTTTGGGACTTGATATCTCCGGTTACGGCATCTTGAATATCGTAACCGTACTGGTATTGTGGATGAGGATCATATTCTTCTTGGACTACTTGCTTCACTAATGGAGCAGCATATTTTGCCACAACTGGAGCCGCTGCGTAAGTAGTTGCATAAGGAGAAGGGATCACTCCAGCGTTAGCTGCGGCGCAGAATGCTGCGAATGCTAAAAACTGAAAACAAAATTTAAACTTATTTTTAGCGTAAATTCTAAACCTCTTTAATGGAAGAAATAATTATTTTAAGATTAGATACCGTCGATTGAAATTATGCGCTAATTAACATCCATAATACGATGATTTAATTAATTGTGACAGAAATAAATAAGTATAAATGGGTGAACAACAATGTATTATATTATTTTAATTAATCAATAAAATCAGTTAATTAATTTTAAATGCCAGTAAGAATTTGAAAATTGTATTATAATAATTTTGTAATATATTCGTTACTGTTAAGGTATAAATATATTATGAGCTCTGTATATTTTATTGATTATTATATACAGGGTGTCTGGAAAATTGAGGCCAATTCGTTAGAGGGTGTTGAAAAAAGATAGGTACCCCGGAATAACTCCGGTGCATCGCATTGCAGCGGAAAAAGTCTGGAGAAAGAGTTGTTTGGTTTTGATGGAGGAATAGTTTGCAATTTAAACTATCCCCCCCCCCCCACCCCCTCAACCCTGGGCGCGGGTGGGGGTAAGTTAAGATTTTTTCAAACGGAACCCCATATTTTTTTATTGGCGTATCGTGTTCTCCGAACAAAAATAAACATCTTTCGTCCGAATATTTTTTTTATTCGGGCTCATCCTTCACCAATAATCACCTAGAGAAAGACAATTCAAAACCGTGCGAAAATCAAGTTTTATCCCGGAAATACTCCTTCTCTGTCTTGTACTAAAAATGCCCGTGGAATACAAACAACTTTTTCCACGGGCATTTTTTAGTACAATACAGAGAAAAAGAATATTTCCGGGATAAAACTTGATTTTTCGCACGGTTCTGATTTTGTCTTTCTCATGGTGATTATTGATGAAGGATGGGCCCAAATAAAAAAAAATTTCTGACAAAAGATGTTTATTTTTCGTCGGAGAACACGATATGCCAATAAAAAATATTGGGTTCTATTTGAAAATCTTAACTTACCCTCCTTCAAAACAAAACAACTTTCCCCAGACATTTTCCGCTGCAATGCGATGCACCGGAGTTATTCTGGGGTACCGACCTTTTTTCAACACTATATTCTTCGGGCAATAATAATATAACCTTAGAAACCACATTTTTCAATTTACTTTCCTGATACACCCTGCATATTTTTTAAAAATAAATTTCAAAAAAATTAAATTAACTGGTCCCAGCGATTTTGGATAAATTAAGCAAGCAGCATTCCATATATTAATATAAAATAAATTGTAGCTAATTAAACACGCCAACTAGGTTTAAAAAATACTAAACAGCTGATGGCTGTCCCAGTGTCCATCTCTTTTTAACCAGTCAAGCAGCGCCATATTTTTCAATTTATTTGGTGTACCATAGATGGCTCTGCTTGTTAATTTGGAATGTCCGTCTTAAATTTTTTGTTTCAAATAAAGTTTATGTAAGTATTCCTTAATTTTCCTAAACTTTCCCAAATAATATTATAAACATTTGAATAAGTATAAAGATTTAAAAACTATTTTTGTTTAATGCAAGACGACGTAACGAAAATAAATTCAAAAAAACCTACCTTGAAAGTCATATTGTTCAGATGTGTATTAGTTGTTTGTGACCAAATCTTGAGAAATAAATGATACATATCCAAAAGAGCCATGTCTTTTTATAGCCAGTTGTAAAATTGCAAAAGTAGATCACTGTCTACCTGGCACGCCTTTTTTCTTTTAGATCTATATGTCCTTAGGTGGTAGGATATGAATAATATTAAATCGATTACATTATAATTATTGCATTGGACCATCGTAAATTTTGACATATTAAGCAAAAAACAATTAAATAATAATTAATAATGACTTTTATATGATCTTGAACGAGTTAATTTTAAAAAGAACGTCTTCTACTAAAATCGACAAATACCATTGGTTGGTAACGTTGGAGGAAAATAATGTAAAAAAACTGATATCTCCGTTTCGGATTGTCCTTTGTTTTCAAGCTGTAACATAATTAAAAAATTCTCAATAGGGGAAAGTAATTTTCAGTCCAAATTTTCGGTAAACATTTTGGGTATATACAGGGTGTTCCTAAATGACGTGCTAATATTTCAGGGTGTGATACCTTAGGTCATTCTATGAAGAAAAGTTCATATGAACATATGTTCGCGACGGCTTAAATTTTTTGCTACAGGGTGTTGAATTTTTATTTTTTAAATGGTTATTTTTTATATCTTCGAAAGTACTTTAGAACCACAAATTTTAGTTGGAAAAGTTATTCAATTTTCCACCAGTGGCGTCCCCGCAAACATGTCCTCTGATTACAAAAAGATGATAGGCCACTGACATTTTTCCATGTGGATATTTTTTCTGATAAGCCTTGTCAATTCTACATGGAAACGGTCTCTTGAGTTGTTCTCGTCTCGTCTTGATTAAAACCACTAAATTCACATTGAAACTCATTATTATTAACATTGATAAAGTAATTAATGATAAATTTTGTTTTATAAAAATTTGAATATTTGAACGAGCGGGCAATTCGATGCGAAGACGGGCGGAAGCATACCTTTTAAGTGAAGGTGGCCATTTCCACCAATTTTTATAAAACAAAATTTAACATTAATTATTTTATCAATGTTAATAATAATGAGTTTCAATGTGAAAATAGTGGTTTTAATCAAGAACGATGCGTCTGACGAGAAAAACTCAAGAGACCGTTTTCATGTAGAATTGACCAGGCTAATCAGAAAAAATATCCACATGGAGAAATGTCAGTGGCCTACTATCTCTTTTGTTAAAAATATCACAGGACATATTTGCAGGGACGTCACTGGTGGAACAATTGAATAACTTTTCTAACTAAAATTTGTGATTCTATATTCTATTAACACATACCAAAATTGAAAATAATATCTAAAGTACTTTCGGAGATATTAAAAAATAACCATTTAAAATATAAAAATTCAACACCCTGTAGCAAAAAATTTAAGCCGTCACGGACATATGTTCATATGAACTTTTCTTTATAAAATGACCTAAGGAATCACACCCTGAAATATTAGCACGTCATTAAGGATCACCCTGTATAAGGTATATTACATAAATTACCGTCAGAATTTGACGTAGAATAGTAAAACAGTTAATATACAGGATGTCCCATTAAAAAATCCTCCCTGTAAATCAATAGACATAATATGATTTTTCAAGTATGAAAAATAAAAAAGTTAGTTCCCATCGCCGGCCACATAGCTACAGGGGGTTTGTTCGAATAGGTGTACTAGAAGTGGAAATTGATTTCAGATGTTATAATGGATTCAGAAGGGTATATATTAGCTATTTAAGTAGAAAAATACTTCATTTAACAGTTAATATATTTTATATTCCGACGTGTCATAATGACATTATTACTGATTTCATTTTCAGTGTCAAAATGACATACTTTATAGGACTGAGTACTATAATGATTTCATTATAGGACTGAGTACTATAATGAAAAATAGACGCAAAAATTCTTCCTTGAAATATGCCAAAAGTACCTTTTCGTGTACGATATTGACAACCTTTTTCTGGGAACACCAAGTTTTGTAATTTTCATAAGTTTTTTCATATATGCCTTTAGACTTTTCGGGCAACAAACCAACAATTGCTTTATTGGCCAATTCTTCGATTTCTGATGGCAAATTATCCATATTATATTATATAAACGTTAAAATTAAAAATTCAATTCTGACAATGACAATACAAACAAATATTTCTATAGTTACCTGATTTTATTAAAATCAAGCTATTAGTTTACTGACGAAAACTTAAAATTCATCAAAAAAAACATAAAAATCGTCAGAATATAAAATATTATATGAAATTCGGATCATAAATAATCGGCTGACGCCTCGTCCAATAATACTCACGGCTAGTACCATAATGATCGTTATTATGATCCTTATAACATAAATATCTATTTTCTATTTGTGTTTCATAATGGCTACATTATGAAATGCAACTGAAATTTTATTTTTTTCATGTTGGCAACAAGTAGGGTTCGAATTTTAGGGCTACTTCGATTTCGTTGAAATTCGTTTTCTAGGCATTATGAATTCGACAGAAATTTTTTACTTTAAAATACTAACCTTTAACCTTTTTTAAAGTTTTTCTAGATTATTTTCTTCAATTTCTCGTATTTCCGGCGGAGTACAACTTTCTTCCTGACTCGTTTTTATTAACTTTAATAATATATTTATTTTTAATTATGACGGATGGGAAGGAGCTTTGTTGCGTTCAATTGTTTCTATCATGACCTATTTGATACTTGTAATATTTTATTAAATTGTAAAAGTATTGCCAACCCAAAAAGAAAATATTAATTTAAATTGAAAAAATCTACTATATTTTTAAAGTTTCTCATACTTTAAAGACCCAAATAAAAAAAATATTATACAATACACGGTTCATAAGACAATTAGAGCACTTGTACTATAGAAAACTCCCCGCTTCGCGGGTCGTTTTCTAAATTAACCGCGTGCTCTAAAATAATGTCTTATGAAACGTATATCTAATATACTATTTTTTGAATTAAAAATTAATTTCTAGTTTTTGTTATTAAAACACGATTTATTCCAAAGTAGCTATAATAATATTCGCACTTGCGGTGTTTAGGACGGCAGAATAGAGCCAGAATAAGTTCCTCCAAAGAAAATATTATCCTTCTTATATTATAGGCATACAATTTATGGCGAAGAACACGAATTATATAATAACTCCACGAAGTTTTGGCTAGATCTCCGACAGGCCATTTCCGTTAATTTCTAAACAGCACCCGCGGGACACCAAAGTTATGTTGCTGTTATTCTCTCGGCAGCTCCCGCTGTTCTAGATTAAGAAAATTGGAAAATATATAATGTTCCTGATAATAATGTATCATTTCATCAAATCTCTGTTCGATCTATATACTGATGATGACTATAAATTTTTTTCCCTTTTTCGAATTTTGAATTCTTTCTAAATGCTTGCCAGTTAACCTATACATAACTTAATTATTTTATGTGATGTATAATCAAACCATTAAAAGAAATATCAAGTGTTGCATTATGTGTGCCTTTACCAGGACAGAATTCTAATGCACCCAATCCACTTAAGTAGGTCGTAAAAAGACAATCGCGGTTATTTATTTCACTTCTTAAGTGTCTAGACTCCTAGATGAAAGACCTTGAATAGAAATGCTTTTTGCTGTATTGTAATCAATATTACTATAAGAGCAGGAGGCAGGCCGCTGATCTTAACATTGATTTCAACTTCTGAATGAATTTGGTTGAAATTCAGAAACGTTTACACGACGAAAATCGTACGGTATTAAATGAATTAAGCAAGTAAACACCTAATTAATATTGCTAGTTATAAGACAATAAACAAGTTTGATGAAACAATGACCAATTTTGTAAAAATAATTAGCGTAAGAACACACAAACACACAAATATTTACATATGGCAATCATCCACTATTGCATCTCACACCAGCAGCCAGTGTTTAGTTACTGTATTCCAAAATTTAAAGCTCATCTAGGGAATGGGTTTCTTAACACACTTGATTAAAAAATGCACTTTTTTAAAAGTCCCCTAATAAAAATAGCGCTTTTTCAAAATGCAACAATATTTTATTAACGTTTGTTATAACGAAGCGACTTTTTCATCTTGCGATGGGTATTTAAATTTGCTTCTATCCTGTTTCTTACCACTTTACTAACCGATCATTTTTTTTAAAACAAATCACATGCCCTTATTGTAGTTTGAGGTTTTACATTAACGTTTTTTTTTATGTGAAATGGTTTTCGTTAAACTATTGAAAATAATTTTATATTTGGCACTTTCTCTCGATAAAATTAAAAGTGCTCTGCGGGATTAAAAGATTCAGGGTCAAAACTTGGATTATCGCAACTCAATCAACTCGCAAATCTAAGTACAGTGAAACCTCCCTTGAGCGGATATCTACGGGACCGTCTAAATGTGTCCGCCAAATAGAGGTATCCGCCCATGGGAAATATGTTATTAGTAATGTATGTAGTATGTAAATGCAAAATTATTACTATGTATATATATGTACAAATAAACATAACATAACAAAAATACACTAGTTTTAGTTAGGATGTAGTACTAAAAATTCTAATAACGTAGTTTGATGTGTTTGCGTTTTAAACTTGCAATCTAGAAAATGTAATTCCAAGTCTGATAACAATTCCATTGCTATAGAGTCACCTCTATTCTTTGCATACCTTATAATTCCTTTACCATACTAATGGCTTGTTGATAATTGGTGACTTGTTTGATTACTGCATTCAACTTCTTCATCAGAGTCGTCAGATAGTGATGTGGTTTCAGTTCGGTAGGAATGGGGTCACTATCATCTTCTAATAGCACATGGCTATCAATGTTAATGAACTCGCCCAAATCATTGTTATCAAATTACAAACTTCCACAACATATTCTGTTTCAGACTCAAAACGCGACTTGTTTACGATTTTAAGCTTACAACTCACAAATAAACGGCGGACTGCTGTCGGGGAATCACACATACTTTCATTCGGCGAAGTCCTTTCGCGCTACCACGCATACGCGATTGGTTGCTGGTCTGTCTTCAGAGAGTTTTTGCACCGTACTTATTCGTCTCCCAAATACTTTTAAATTTTTTTTGTCCGTTTAAAGGAGGGTTTTCGCACTCTTTGTATGAAAATAGCCTGATAGCCTGTCCGCGTCCGCCCAAAGGAGCGTCCGCCCAAGAGAGGTTGATTTTCATGGAATTTCATATACCTAATTCCGGACTATGGAAAAAATGTCCGCTTAATAGAGATGTCCGCTTATCAGAGGTGTCCGTTATGAGAGGTTCCACTGTATTTACCGTAACCTTCCAATATTCGTTATATCACTGCCTGAAGGGAATGGTTTAACGACTCGGGTGAAGAGTACCTTTTTCTTGATAGATCCCTTTTTCTAATAACTGTCAAAATCATAAAGATATTCCAAAAATTAAATTAGCAGAAATTAAAATTAAAATTGCAGAAAAAGTGGCTTCTAGTGGTACACTACAGACATTTTTATAAAAGCGTAGTCCCTAAACATTTAAAAACTAACAGCAATATGTTAAAAATAAGGAAGAAAAAAATTAAAGTTTCAACTCGATGAGTATTGGGTTCTCAACTTTTTGTTATTTATATGCTTTATTACAAGGATCTTAAATCAAGGAAGATACGGTTTTGATTCACAGTCATTGAAGAATAAACAATTCTCATTCTTAGGTAGGTTCTCATAAAAACAGTCGGGGAGCTCTGAAAATTAGCATAATTTTTCTTTGTCGTTTTCTCTTAAGATAGAAATACCGGATCTATGTTTGTTCCAAGTCAATGATTTACTTCCTTTATTTTAACATTTAGAATCACCTCTCAAAGTATCCTGATTATCCAACCACCCAAAAGGTTGCAAATTTAATGTTTCTAATAATTAGATACATACTTGGTGACCATTTAAATCACATAAAGTTTAACTTGACACCAACTCGAGTGAATTATAGTTAAACTTCTCTATTGGGGCTACTTTTTGCTACTTCGCCACATAACTGGCATTAGAACTTCATCAAAATATGGTTGAAACCACTTAGCCTTGCTCTATGGCATAAGAAGTTGAACACGGGCGCCGAACTTATAAATTACACTGCTAGGCTTTACCATGGGAAATTGCAATTGTTACAATTTAATTACATGCAAAGTACTTTGCATGTTTCCAGACCAAACGTAAAGCCAATGTAAGCACTCAAAGCAAATTGGTAAATTTACAATGTTGTCTAATTAGGAGATGTGCAAATATGTTACATTGACTACAGGCTTGCAATATACATATCTATTATGTTAAACTAGGAAGTTGTGGCTTATTTCCGAACTATAGCAGCAGTTGCAAATACTATTTCAATAGGTTATAACGTCGATTGTATCAATTTTCATGATTTTTATATTAACATAGAAAATAGATTCTAGAGTAGGGGACTGAGCAGGACACGTCCAATGGTACGGAGTAGCGTATAAAATCTAGATGCATGTAAATTTCTTAAAATTAAAATTGGACATATCGTCATTGATTTTACAAAGTGACGTATCTCAAGAAAATACGGTTTTGACATAATACCAAAAAATTATTTTATATGCACTATACTTTCATTTTAACAATAAACATATTATTCCTTCAAATAATAGAGAAGCAGATATTTTTAAATAAATTTTCAAATTCCTTACCTAATTCGAATGTAAATTATAGTTGCAACTTAAAGTTGCTTTCATGTTAAACATCAGAATAGTATATTAAGATACAAGTTTCATAAGACATTATATTAGAGCACGCGTTTAATTTAGAAAATGACCCGCGAAGCGGAGAGTTTTCTAAAGTACAAGTGCTCTAATTGTCTTATGAATCGTGTATTTTATAATACTTTTTCTATTTGGGTCTTTAAAGTCTGAAAATATAGTATATATTTTCCATTTGAATTAATATTTTCTTTTTGGGTCGGCAATAGTTTTACAATTTCATAAAATGTTACAAGTATCAAATATGCCATGATAGAAACAATTGAACACAACAAAGCTTCTTCCCATCTGTCATAATTAAAAATAAATATATTATTAAAGTTAATAAAAATGAGTCAGGAAGAAAGTTGTACTCCGTCAGAAATACGAGAAATTGCAGAAAATAATCTAGAAAAAGAATATGCAAAACTTTGAGTTATGGTGCGAGCAGAATAAAGTTCAAAATATTGAACAAAATAATAAATAATACTATTGAACAAAATATTGTGTCGACACAGAATCTGACAGGAATACCAATTAATGCCCAGGAAATGTCTACAGTAACTATAAATATGTATATATAAAGTAATACTATATTGAATTAAAAATAAAAATAGTACTTTATTGAATAAAACTTTTGAAATAGATTTCATAAACTGGCAGGTTATTCAATTTTTTTGCATTTCATAATGTAGCCATTATGAAACCCAAATAGAAAAAGTGATTTATGTCACTTTGTAAGATCATCGACGATATCTTACATATATATTCAATTTAATTCATTTTTTTTTAACTAAACCAATGATTAGGGATATCACTGGGTTCGGCACTGCCCCAAAATATCCCCATACCACTTGAGGTAACCAAAAAAATTACTATTCTTTTAAATATTGTCGAAAAATACGTTTTGTAAACAATCGACGCGACATTTCATCACTTTTGGCTTCTGCTAAATTAAAAATAAAAATAAAAATAATTTCATCAAATAAAGCCTATCATACAGAGTGTTATGGAATTATCTATTCATTTTCATTTACTTAACATTAAAAATTCGAAAATAACGATACAAATACAAACTTCAGCGATAAAGTAATCGCGCATAGCACTATGTATTATAAACTTAATTTTTTGAATTATATCGTAATTTACGAAATTAAATTCAATTTTTATGTGAAATATAGTCAAATTAAAATTTCAGGAGAAATAATAAAATAATAATTTTTTTTGTTTCAGGTAAGTGTGCCGTGTGTTTTTCTTTAAAACAAAATATTATGGGGTAAGTTAATACGAGCAATATAATAGAAGAATTAATTTTTCAGCATTTAGGACTTTACAAAAATAAAATAAAAATTCCATTTTTAGTTTGATTTTTTTGATGCATTGTGATGTTTAAATGGAAATCTCGAAACCTGTTAGAGATAGTACACCGAGCCAAGTATACCTTTTTAGTTTAGAAATTGCCCTTAGATTAAATTCCAAAAAAAATATAATATATATGGTAATTCATTTAAAATTCCGAAGTTGCTACCACTTTCGATATGATCCGGCAACACCGCACCATCCAAAATATTTTATAAACGTAGAAAACAATCTCTTATCGCCACAGCCAAATTTTCAAAATAAAATCTCATTTAGTTCTCGAGATACTTCTAATAGGACACTTTACTTGGTGTACCCTGTATATGACCCGGTCTAGTTTGATGTTTAGTACCTCCAGTTGCTTACGGCTAAGTTATTGAACACCCCGGTATGTATACAAATCAAATTTTTACTTAGTTTAAAATTTTTCATATACTTAAAGATTGTTTCACGAAAAATGGATATAACTTAATGACTGCAGTAAAAGTACCTGGGGCCATCCCATTATTTATGACCGTTTGTTATTATTATGTGGAAGGGGCCGGATTGTAATAATTATAATTAAATATAGGCACATCAGGTAGGTTAGGTTCTTAATTTATATTTAAATATCTTTTTGTGGTAAAATTTGTTAGTTTTTGAGGAATGGTTCAAGAATTGTCTTTTACCAAACATTCCTCAGAATAGCGTGATAGTAATGGACAATGCGAGCTATCACAGTCGCCAATTACATAAAGCTCCAAGCTCAAATAATACAAAATTGGAGATTCAGAACTACATGGCGGCGAATGATATATATTTTGAAGAAAGTTATAAAAAAAGTGATCTTTTAGAAGTTTTAAAGACATTTTGTATAAAAAAAGTATATGTTTGTGACACATTGGCAGAAGAAATTGGACACACAGTGCTACGGCTCCCACCCTATTATTGTATTTTTAACCCTATAGAGCATATGTGGCACCAGTTAAAATCACTGGTTAGGTCTGAAAATATTTCTCCGACTTTAAGTTCTAGTGTTGTAGAATTAATACGAAAATGCTTTAATGATATTCCCCAGGTAGTTGGAAAAATTCAGTCCGTCACGTAATAACTGTAGAAAATTCGTATATTAGTCTGGATCGTATAATTAATCCAATTATAATTAATTTTGATGAGGATAGCGATAGCGAAACAGAACTATCTATAGAATGACATTATAAATGTAAATAAATATGACTAGTAATATTTAAAAAAAATGTTATGTCATTTGATTACATTAAATTACTTGTTTTCCTTAGTCCGTCCCTTCATACTTCCCTTGTTTATTGCCAAGCTCTCGACACAATGGGACCGACCCAGGAAATCATTAAGTCGTATCTATTTTTCGTGAAACAATCTTTACCTTAACTATTCATACATCGATGGAAATATTGCCACTTCACCGCTTGACGATGGAGACAAAAAATCCGCTTCACATTACATTATTATTCATTTAAAATCACGTCGCTTCTTTCACACCTATTGTGTGGCAATGCAATTTAAAATTCAATAACATTAATTTGCATTTAGATCCACCTACTGCTTTTAAATTTTGATATTAACATATTGGCAACAGCGCAAATTTAGAGAGAATAATTTTATATGCATTTTTAACACCGCTGAAAGGGTGTGATTTTAATTTAATATTACTAAAGAGCTATGTTTTTTTAATTGATATTTATTTAAATTTCTGCTGCTTCCCGAATTTTGCGTAAAATACTTTAAATTATCATTTAATACTTTAAAATATTCGGTTAATAAAAGAGTTATGCATATACAAGGTGCTTCAGAATAAGATGCTGATCCTTAACGTTGTGAATCCTTAGGTGATTTTAAGAAGAAAAGTTCAAATTAACATATATCCTTAACCTATCAACTTTCGAACTACAGGGCGTTAAACTTTTAAGAAAAAAATCGTTTTTCTATCATAACTTTAACAACTTTCTAGCTATTTTTATGAATTTTTCACACATGCCCTCTAAGCATCAATAGCCTTTTTTGGTGTAGAAAATTTTTTAAAATTTTTAAAAAACTCATTCATTTTAGGCCACATTTAATATCTTGCCTTTTTATCGTCCGACAAACGGTTTCCGACAAAAAAATAAAAAGCATTAAATGCACATTCGCTATGTGGAATGGCCCGCATGTAGCCCGGATCTCAACCCAATCGAATATATTTTAAAAGGTCCGTTCGTCGTCGTCCTGTACAACCATAAACCTTGCATTACTTACGACTGGCGCTGGCCGAATTGTTTTTGTTAATTACCTTTATGATATACCTAGTGTCTGTTTTTCTTAATGAAAATTGGCTTCAAATCAGCATTTCATTTAAAATTTTGCAGCTCGTAGCAGAAATGGGATAATGGAATGAATCAAAAATCGATATGTTTAGAATACTTCAAAGATTACAAGGAACAGAATGAAAATAAAATTATCCTCCTCAATTTTCCTACAGGGTATTTTGAAATTACGATAAAAAAGAACAGTTTGATTTATTCCTGTATAATATAGCCTAATCGAAAAATGTTGCTTTATAAAATAATTAAGGAAAAACACAATAAACGGATCTATAAACTGATAACAAAATCATGAAAATCGCATAAAAAATAAAAAAGTTATAAAATATCAAACTTGACCAAAATATCAGGGTGGCGAAATCTTGTGCCGGCGAGTGTAGATATTTCGGAAAATCCGAATTTTTACGATTTCCTTCTGTTTTCGGATTCTAATTGAAGAGATTTGTGAAAATAAATTTTACATTTTCATTGCCACTTTTTTCCTCTATAAGATAATTTTATTAAATTGTCAATCCGACGTTTCGTTTTTTTTTCGCAACCACCTTGTTGTTTCAACATTTTATTTTATGCTTTATGAACTCCATTTTCTATTCTGAGTCCAACGAAATCGTAAAAATTCGGTTTGGCCTAAATATCTTCAGAAATATTCGGAATTTTTTTAAATTTGTAAACATGACGTTACAGCAGTCCCTAATGCGCAACTTTTGTCTAATTTGGTCATTTCTATATGTCCCAAAATTAATTACTTCCCTGTAGAGTGCATTCACACCCTGTATTTATGTTGCTTTAGTTTTGCATTGACAGTTTTTTTATTAAATTTATATCACCTTTTTAGTAATTAATATCGTTTACATACAGTGAGGACGTAAAGTAAGGAATAAATTCAATATCTCGCAAACTACAATTTTTTTAAAAAATCGCTCGGACCCTTCGATTTTGTTTTTCGAACGCGCATATTCTGACATAAAATGTAGATATATAGGGTGTTGCAAATAAAGGTGACACAAAATTTTTTTTTTTTCTTAAATAGAACCCACTGTATATTATTGCATATACGGATTCTTCGGAAAATCCTAAACATTTTTCATGTAGCATGTGCTATACCTTAGCCCAAGCGTTTTGGAGTTATTCTCATTCAAAATTTGAAAAGTGGAAAAAGTCATGGAGAAAACAAAGAATAAAATTATTTTAAAAATGTCTTATTTATCGAAAAAACAGTTAGGTGAACTTAAAAATAATTTTTCTAAAGTAAATGTTCGAAGTGTCTTCCGTTGGTCAACTGGCAATAGCCTAACCGATCTACAAATTCTCGCTGAACATTTCGAACCATTTGGGGTGTAATTTGCCGAATTTCTTGCCGAATGCGATCTTTTAAATCATCTAAATTTGCAGGCTGACTTTTGAATACTTTTCCCTTAAGGTATCCCCATAAAAAAAGTCGAGTGGTGTTAAATCGGGTGACCTTGGCGGCCACTCAATAAAACCACCTCTTCCAATCCACCTGTTTGGAAAAGTATCGTCCAAATATGTACGAACTCCCACAGCGAAATGTGGGGGAGCACCATCTTGTTGCAACCAGATATTATGATGTGGCAAATCGGGACGTTCTAACTCAGGAAAAAGGGTTGCCAGGGCTGGAACAAGTTCTTGTTCTAAAAAACTCAAGTATCTCTCGCCTGTTAAATTTCGGTCAAAAAAGAAAGGCCCTATAACAATGTCATCGACAACGCCATCCCACACATTGATCTTTTGATTAAATTGTGTGTGTCCTTCCCTCATCCAGTGTGGATTTACATCGGACCAATATCGATAATTTTGGGTATTTACGTCACCATTCAAGCAAAATGTGGACTCATCGGAAAAATTTATATTTTTTACAAAATTTCTGTTTACGAAACACATATCCTGTAAACGCTCACAAAATTCAAGGCGCCTCTCAAAGTCCCTTTCCAAATCTTCTTGAAAACTTGCATTTTATAAGGATGGTATTTATTTGTATGCAGTATTTTAAGAACTGTTGTTTTTCCAATATCCACGTCACTTGCTACCTGCCTAGACACCACATGCTGGTTATCTTGAACTGCCAGTAAGACTTCTAATTGTTGATTTTCATCAACTTGAGGACGACCAAATCTAGGGACATCTCTTACATGACCGAATTGCCTAAACTTGTACTCAATTTTGCTTATTGTTGATTGTGATATTGGCGGACGATTGGGGTATTTTTGATTAAATAACTCACAAGTTTCTTGCTGTGTTCTAACCCTATCACCGTAGCCCATCATCATCAAAACCTCTATGCGCTGTTTCTCAGTGAGCCGCATTTTAATTTAATTTAGTTATCAAAAAACGAAATGAGTCTTTTGAAAACTAGTAAAACGTTAGGAAAATACACATAAAACTGACAATAACAGTAACTATTGACATTAATTCTTTTGGTTCTTGCATCATAACTTCAAAGCCTACTTGACTTTTCTTGCGCTTCACGCATGCTGACTACAGGTTTTCCTCAGCGTACATGAATCAATGCAAGTCTTGATTGATTGCGAAATATCTGATTTTCAAATTTTGAATGAGAATAACTCCAAAACGCTTGGGCTAAGGTATAGCACATGCTACATGAAAAATGTTTAGGATTTTCCTCTCTCCTCACTCTTATTTGCAACACCCTGTATATCTACATTTTATGTCAGAATATGCGCGTTCGAAAAACAAAATCGAAGGGTCCGAGCGATTTGTTTCAAAAATTGTAGTTTGCGAGATAATGAATTTATTCCTTCCTTTACGTCCTCACTGTATAAGAACTTTTTAGGGTTTGTAAAGTGTAGCAATAAATAAAAACTAAAACACACCAACAATTCGTCGATATCGACATCCTTAAAGAATCATCAACAACTATTGAAATCCTCCTTGGAAAGAGTTTCGTAGTTCTTTTATTATTATTCACGGCAGGCATTTGCTTGGAAAGTTATGTTTAGTTTTAGGACCTATAAAAGACTGACCCAGCTTATTTTTGTTATCAGTCTATCTTCACAGAAAATATACTAAACAGATTAACATGGCAGTTAAGGTACGTACCTGCAGCTTGTTAGTGTCGGAGATATTTGTAATAATTAACGATTAGTGTTACGTGTTGTTATCTAAAGTGTGCGCTTTGGGACAGTGAAATTAAAAATAAATGTTTTTATTCTGTGAAAATGGTCGTTATTGCCACACAGGAGTTAAATAGTGTAAAAATTAGGAACCCGACGAGCAGGCGTGTCTTATAATTAGAGACCGGATTTTAAGCATTATGCTTTTCTGCATGAATTACACAAAATTATATACAGGGTTGGCCAGAAGTCCTGAATAAAATTAATATAGCCTTAACCTGTAACTTTTGGGGAAAACCCTCGGAGACTTCAATTTAGTTTTATATATGCTCACATTTTGACGTAATTTGTTTTTTTTATAGCATTTGTCAAAGATATGACGACATCCATATTTTCTTTAAATAGAAACATACAGCTTGTGATACATCATTTGAAAGCTAATATCTCGTACAGCATGCTCATAAATTTTAGCGCGATTATGTCAAGCGATTTCAAAATGACGACTGTTAAAACTTTTTAAAAAATCTCTATTTAAATTTAAAATGATAAATCATTGATGATTTTTTTACCTGTCAAGGTAAGAAATCTTCTGAACGTGAAACAATGAAGATTTCTTACCTTGAAAGGTAAAAAACCATCAATGATTTATCATTTCCGCTTATTTAAATAGAGAATTTTTAAAAATAGTCGCCATTTTGAAATAGTTTGACAGAATCGCGCTAAAATTTATGAGCATACTGTGCGAGATATTAGCTTTCAAATGATGTATCGCAAGCTGGATGTTTCTATTTAAAAAAAGATCGATGTCGTCATATCTTTGACAAATGTCTATAAAAAAACAAACGAATAACGTCAAAATGTGAGCATATATAAAACTAAATTGACGTGTCCGAGCGTTTTCCCCAAAAGTTACAGCTTAAGGCTATATTAATTTTATTCCGGACTTCTGGACCACCCAGTATATATGTACATATATTGATAAAAAATTCAAAAATCACAAAGTCGGCGTCTCGTCAAAATTATATCCTCAATTTGGTAACATATGTTTCACCCTTAAATGGGCAACATCAGACCAAACGTACAAAGAATCACAATTAAAATAAAAAATGAATTAAAGACGAGTAATATTACTATTAATAATTAATCTTCTTAACATTTTTTGCTGTCTAGTTGTTGATCTTTCTTAAATGCTGTTACATAACTTCTATGTAGCAAATCTGGGGCTTCTACTGTTTTTGGTTATAAAGGCGTTTTCCGAGAAACATTATACAGCTTGAAGTCGTAAACTTTTATGAAGATATATAAATGCTGCTTGGGATCGCATTAATTTGTTCTGGAAACTGCTTTGATATTTTAAATTATTGCGTTGCTGCAGGTGTATTATAAAATTGTACATAAACAAACAAACTTGCAATAATGCTTAAAGAGTACAGAAAAAGATACAACAAGTGGATAGAATAAATTGAAAATAATTCATTGAAGCAAAATTAATTACCTACTGGAATACAAGGTTTTTTTTTTGTTTATATTTGTCGATGTCCCATCCTAAACTAAAATGTCGACCTTTTAACTAAGTAAATAATGGATCTTTATGAAGTAACTGTACTTCAATCGAATACTTGTTGATTTTTTCACATTTCCGGTTATACCGGAAGTAGCTGTCAACTTTATTGAGGTATGCGCAATAAACCGTTCGTGATCAACTGACGTTGTTGCCATTGGCGCTGCAATTTTGGGGATATTTTCCGGATTTCGACACTACCAACTACTGTCTTGACTTTTGCCAGAAATGAGAGATGACAGAACAAACCCGACCAAACTTTTGAAACAATCAGTAGAGGAGTATCGCTATCCCGAAAGTTATAGGTCTTAAGATGTCTTAAAGTTTAGTCTCGATGTTGTATTAGGAAAGAACACTTGGATTTTAGATCTCTGATCACTTCAAACGAAATTAATAATATTATCTTTTTAGTTTCTCGTGTTGGCAGCACTTGTAGCCGTAGCAAAGGGAGGAGTGCTTGCTGGCCCCGGCCTAGTAGCAGCCCCCCAAGTTTTAGCTAGGGTTTCCGATGCGACCTTCGATCCTAACCCCCAATACTCCTTCGCCTATGACGTCGAAGATGGTTTGACGGGGGACAGCAAAAGCCACATTGAAAGCAGAAGCGGAGACATCGTTCAGGGTCAATACAGCGTTGCCGATCCTGACGGTACCAGACGAATCGTCGATTACACTGCCGATCCTATTAACGGCTTCAATGCGGTAGTGAGAAAAGCACCTTTAGCTCTTGCAGCGCCCGTTATAGCCAGAGCTGCTCCATTGATCGCCCCAGCTCCGGTTGTGGCAGCCAGGGCAATAGCTGCTCCTTACGTCGCCCAGCCAGGTTTTGCTAGGGCAGCCCCTCTTGTAGCTGCTCCAGCACCTTTTGCATACCCGTCTCCGTTTGCGCCTCTAGGAAGGATAGCGGCTCCGTTTAACTATGCCGTTGCTTAATAGGTTATGACTGCTCAATTTTTAAGATTATTGTAAATAGATATTTGTTAGTATGTATTGTACAAATGTGTAATAAATTAAAAGTCAATATTAAAAATTTATTTCAATTTTTATATTATATGTAAATATATATGTCGGCGTCAATTAGTGAAATCTGTCATTCTCAGAAATACCTAGTCATTTCAGGTATTGCCGGCAAATAGTGTAACTCTACGTTTGGTACACCGTTTGCCTAAGAGTATCAGGCATTCCCTGTAATGACGGAATTCTTTCAGTCAAACGCTTTACCCTGTTTGCCGGTTTTAGTGAATAATTGTAATTAGGACAGTGTTGCCAGTAGTGCATAAAAATTAGGTATATTACATTAAAAGGTTTGTAAATAACTGATTATTATCAGGAATTTCCTTACATTTGAAAAGAATTTTCTTACCTCCGTCAATTCCGTAATCTTCCAAGGTTTTTTCTTACTTTTATTGGAGGAATAGTCATGTAACTTCTTATAAAACAATTCTGAATGCTTCAACATTTCATTTTCAAAAAAAATCACTACATAGATGTTAACAACAATTACAGCCTTCGACTAAAACCGGCAAACAGGGTAACTTAAATCATTTAGTTAAGTACAGCGTGTGACTGAAAGAATTCCGTCATTACAGGGAATGCCTGATACTCTTAGGCAAACGGTGTACCAAACGTAGAGTTATACTATTTGCCGGAAATACGAGAAATCACTAGGCATGTCTGGGAATGATATAGTATATAGGGTGTTGAAAAAAGGTCGGTACCCCGGAATAACTTGGGTGCATCGCATTGCAGCAGAAAATGTCTGGTAAAAAAGTTGTTTGGTTTTGAAGGAGAAATAGTTTGAAATTTAAACCACCCCCTCAGCCCCGGGCGCGGGTGGGGGTGAGTTAAGATTTTCAAATGGAACCCCATATTTTTTATTGGCGTATCGTGTTTTCCCACCAAAAATCAAACATCTTTTGTCCGAAATTTTTTTTTATTCGGGCCCATCCTTCACCAATAACACTGGGAAACAAATTTCAACTTTTTTTTTGTTTCCTGAACAAAACCTATTTTTTTGGATTCAACTGTACCCAAGTAACTAAAAAATACCTATTAAAGATTTTAGTTGGCTCGCAAAAAAAAAAATCTCAATTATTTGTTACAAAATTTTAATTCATAGGCATATACAATGGACATACAAAATACAGATAACAATATATTGTTGGTTCAACAAAAGCAACTAAATAGCACATTTTTATCATTGAATCCAAAGTTTAGACACTCATTTTGCGCTTCTTAGCTTGCCTTTTGAAAGCAGCCTCTGGGGCATCTCTCGTAATAGTCCAGCAGTAGTCGGCTAACATCTCACAGTTCCATTTTCCCTGATATCTTCTTTCCATGTTCGAAATATCCTGGTGGAACCTCTCACCGTGTTCGTCACTTACAGCACCACAATTTTCCGGAAAGTAATCCAGATGAGAATCCAGGAAATGAATTTTCAACGATATATTACACTCTAGGTTTTGGTAACACAAAAGAAGTTGGGCAACCAGGTCTTTATAATTTTCTGCTTTTATGTTTCCCAAGAAATTTTTTGCAACCATTTTAAAGGCATCCCAAGCGTATTTTTCCTTGCCTTCAAGTATGGAATCGAATTGCGCATCTCCGAAAAGTTTCCTAATCTGGGGACCCACAAATATTCCCTCTTTAATTTTAGCGTCACTGATTCTAGGGAACTTTTCTTTTAAATAACTAAAAGCACGGCCTTCTTTGTCCATTGCCTTCACAAAATTTTTCATAAGTCCCAATTTTATATGAAGTGGCGGTAGTAAAATCTTTTCTGGGGCGCTGGTCACATTTTTCTTTCCTGGCTCAAAAGACTCTCTCGGTGGCCAAATTTTCTTTCTGTAGTGATCCGATCGTGCTCGACTGTCCCATTCGCAGAGGAAGCAGCAGTATTTGGTATAACCTAGCTGCATTCCAAGCAAGATCGCCACAACTTTTAAATCCCCACAAATTTGCCATTTATATCTTTCATATTGTATGGTCTCAAGTAACAATTTCAAATTGCTATATGTTTCTTTCATATGGACTGCATGACCAATTGGGACTGAAGGCAATTTGTTTCCATTATGGAGTAACACAGCTTTAAGACTTACTTTTGAGGAATCAATGAAAAGTCTCCAGTCTTTTGGATCATAGTCCAGATTTAAAGCTGCCATTAATACCTCAATGTCCCTACAGGCTACCAAATTGTTATCCATGTTAAAAAATGGTGTTAGGTTTTTCTGACGGCTTCGGTACACAGAAACTTTTACTTCATCTTCAAGTAAATTCCATTGTTGCAATCGATAGGCCAATAGTTCTGCTTTTGTCTTGGGCAGTTCCAAATCCCTTATAAGGTCACTTAATTCACTTTGACTTATTTTGTGAGGCTTTTTACTTGGAAGTTCACAGACAAAATCGGAGTCTTGCGAGGTTGATGGGCCGGCGACATTTTCCGGTACACTACCGTTTGAATCCTCTTGATCATCATCAGAATGAAGGGTATATTCCTGAGGTGGATTAGGTATAGGCAACTCGTCACTATGAGGCACCGGGCGTATGGCGGATTGTAAATTTGGATACTGTATCGCAGACCTTTTTTTCTCTGAAAAGCCTTTTTTGATGGGAGGTGTCAAACAAAAGTAACAGTCAGTAACGTGGTCTTTCGGTTCTCGCCAGATCATAGGAACAGCGAAGGGCATCTTACGGTTTTTTCCACTTAGCCAGCCGCGAATGTTGGACGCACATTTGTAGCAGCAGATATGGGGAGCCCAATTTTTATCCTGGTCTCCAACTTTGCAGCCAAAATACAAGTGGTAAGCCTTTTTTATTAAAGGGCTAAGCGTACGTTTTTGTTTCACAAAAGTCATTTCACCACATATATAACAAAAATGATCCGGCTTATTTACACAAACTCGCGACATGTTGCTCAAAACTCTCTAATTTCTCAAATACGAACAGCTCTCGATCAACTGGTGGTTGAAATACAACTAACTAACAATTTAGGATTTATATTATATGTATTTAAACCCCTTATAAAGTACACCTGTTATAATAAATCCAGGTATTTCTCATTTAATGGTGAAATTTTCCCATATATTAAGGGCAGGTAGGTAAATTATCATAATTGGGATGGATCTATAAAACCGGAGCCAACTGAGCCTTTTGCAAGACAGATTGTTAATTAGTATAATAAAATAAGTAAGATTTTGCTATTTTGGTCTCGGAAACATTTTTGCTGTTCCCCAGTGTAATCAACACCAATAACAAACCCGTGGAAAAAGTTGTTTGTACGGGCATTTTTTAGTACAAGACAGAGAAAAAGAGTATTTCCGGGTTAAAACTTGATTTTCGCACGGTTCTGATTTTGTCTTTCTCATGGTGATTATTGGTGAAGGATGGGCCCAAATTAAAAAATTTTTCGGACAAGAGATGTTTATTTTTGGGCGGAGAACACGATACGCCAATAAAAAATATGGGGTTCCATTTGAAAATCTTAACTTACTCCACCCGCGCCCGGGGGTTGAGGGGGTGGGGGGTGGATTAAATTGCAAACATTCCCCCTTCAAAACTAAGCAACTTTTTCCCCAGACATTTTCCGCTGGAATGCGATGCACCGGAGTTATTCCGGGGTACCGACCTTTATTCAACACCGTGTATAATAAAATTTGTCATCGAATATCATAATACCAAAAATTTGTAAAATTTGAAGTAGGGAAGATTGAATTGCAAATATTGAAAATATTGGATTATTTTCGCGAAAGCTTGCTACTATTTTTTGGCAAATATTCGTTTTAAACAGTTTTCTAAAATTTTATTTAATAAAAACGCTATGAACCATTAATAGCTAACGTTTCCATCCATATGGATTAATCAGTGGAATTTACAAATATTTTTTAGCATATTTTTGTGAAAATAAACGTTGACTTTTCATATATGATTTAAAGAAAATGACAGAGAACTGGTTCTCTTTTAAAAAAACATGCATTTTCAATAGTTTCTCATTAAAAAATGTCCTTAATATTTTTAAAAAACTTGTTCTTATATAAAAACTGTACCTATATTACGAAAATCGTATGCCACCAGAGGCCGAGAGTCGATAAACCACACTATTTAGGCGTAAATTGAAATGAAACGTTTTCCTTAGCAGTAAAATCAGCTTTTCAATGGAAAAAGAGTTTGTCTCGACTCGACCATCACATCTCCAAGTTCAAGGAATTGAATTTCTACTAAAACCCACCGTTAATATGAAATAATACTTCGTATTTAACTTTCTAATATAAATCTAATTCGCCATTGAAATTATTAATATAAATGAAACAGGGTAGAGCTGTTTCGAGCCAAATCATAAACCACTTCATTGATTTCGTAATAAAATTATTTATGAAGCCAACAAAATTATTTACAAAGGAATTAAACAATATCGAATTAAATTTAATTAACATCAGAGAATATAGATTTCTGATATTTAGATTGCCAATATTGCCACGGAGCAGAATATATATGAAAACAACAAAAGTTTTGGTTAACACCGAAAGTATAGTAAAGTTTAAAATTTGACATATTGAATTCGGAATATAAAGTAGAGTCCATAAAGCATAAAGTTTAAAAACAAAACAAGTTGAAGATTGTTGCGAAAAAATGAAACGTCGGATTGAAAATGCAATTAAATTTTCTTATAGAGGAGAAAAAATGGCAATGAGAATGTAAAATTTATTTTCACATATCTGTTTAAATAGAATCAGAAAACAAAAAAACGAAATCGTTAAGGTTTTGCTCATGGAAATGTGAATTTTTTGATTATTTTAAATTTGAAAACATTTTTTTTATGATCAAACACAAGCACTATAGGAAAAATCCTTTAGGGCATTCTAGGAGTGGTCCGTGTGCGCAAAAAGCGATTCACGTTGGTTTTGAATCGTTGGAGATTATATTCGTTTGGAAAAACGACTTCGGGAAGGTCGTTCCATAAGGATGAAGTCCTCCAGATGAAATAATTCTTAAATAATGAAGTTCGAGGAGTACTAAGCTTAACCACATATGGATGAGTGGCAGTGGTTCGTCGTGTATTTCTGCTATTCGCCCCTCTGGGCGGAATTAAGAGGGCAAGGTCAGTCGAGCACTTTCCATGAAAATATCTATCTGTCAAATCCCCAACCTGTCTTCGATATTCTAGGCTGTCGAGGCTCTTCGTTAGCTCGTGGTCTCCAATCAGACGAATGGCCCTCCTTTCGGTGCGCAGTCGAATTAGGTTTTTTTTTAATAATTACGTTTGTAAAACATCCCTACATATATCTTAAAGTTATAAAGAAAAACACTTAACGAATAATCAGTATCACAATATATTTTATAAAAATATAACAAAAAGTAATGAAACGGCGGCTTCATAAAATCCAAAGATTCATAAAACTTAATCAACCAACTGAAAAATAAATTTAAAAGAATGGGTAAGTTAATCGCGCGGGCGTGGGATATGCCAAGGGAGCAGCGGCAACTAACGGAGATGCTGGAACTGGTACTGGGGCAGCTACAACCTTGGCTGCAAGCGGAGCAGCAACAGTTAATGCAGCTTTTCGTACTACAGCGTTAAACCCATTTACTGGATCTGCGGTATAGTCTACAATTCGACGGGTACCTGAAATATTTTTATTATATTAGTTCGTTTCAGTACCAGTATCATATAATAATAATAAATCGTCTTTATTTATTAGTTGTATGGACTATATTCGAATTAAAGAATGCAGAATAGTATAATATCGTACCGCGAGCAATAATGACAGTTATAATTAAAAGGATAAAATTTGTATTTCGCTTATAACAATGTTATTTAGTGCGTGGGTATTGTAACAAACCAGGTCCTTGTATCTATATTATATACGGGGTGTTAAATTAAAACCTTCCCACCCTTAATATGTTGCTGCCAGAATACTTGTTATGCCATATAATATGCAATAATTTCATCGTAAAAAAGTTTATTGTTTATTAATACTACAACGAGATCACCTGAGTGTCCTGACCAGTAGTATTTCGTATTTCCTGCATAAGTTTTGATTTTTAAGTTCATTTTTCAGTTGAACAGAATCAAACATTTTATGTTACGTCAATAAACGTCAAATAGTTCTTGCGGAACCAATTTTGAATTGGAATAAAAATTATTTTTGGTCAATACATCGAAAAAATATAATTCACTGTTTGTTTTGTTTTAATTTAATTAATAACGGTGCCTAAAATTGATTTATTTATTTATATTAAATGAAATATTTTCGAAGACACTATTCCACCATGCACCGTCGCGAATGGCAAATTTACTTTAGACTTTACAAATAAGTACCAAATTTGAGAAAAAATAGAAACCCTATAGCAAGAAATTAAAAAACCTAAACTATCAGTACGTCATTACGGAACACCCTGTATGAAGACCAGGTACAGTAACATGGCGGGTCATATTTAATATACGAAAAATAAATTCATATTTCAAAAACATACATCATTTCCTTAGAGCATGGAATTTTTAACACATAAATTTTGAAGAGAAAGGCAATTGGACAAGAGCCTTACATATTTTAAATAAATTTCTGTTTTCTGAATAAATAAATCTCTTTCAATTCAAAATACATTTATGTTATTGAAGAAGAGAGCATCTCGCTATAAATTTGAATGCTAAAGGGAATAATAATAATGTTTATTTAATTCCCACCACATGGACAAATTAAATAGTCTATAACATAAATATCTAATAATTCTAATAATATAAATTAATTCATATAAAATACAAGAAGAAATTATTAAGATGGTTGTCGTTTTAAGTAATTAATTTCTATACGTATTTTCCAGCAAAACTTTCTTAGCTTTTTTTCTAATTTTAACTTTACATTTAAAATGCTTTTGAATATTTTGGGTATGGTATGCCCAGCCGTGCAGTACGCCTATGGTAAGACGCTTTCTAGCCTGTTTTTTACATTTTCTCCCCTCGCTCTTCTTACGGAAACGTTCAAATGAAACTGGATAAACAATAACTGGTTATAAATGTTTATTCCGTCAATATATAATATACAGGGTGTCCCACTTAAAATAAGTAAGTTAGATACGAAAACTTTTTGACCTGACCCGGTAGATGTGATTTTTAGGTGGGATATTCTACTTAGCGCACTAATCAAACTTTTATATGAAACATTTCCTTCTATTATTAGCAATAAAAATGTAGAAAACAATTTTAAAATCGATAATTTTTCAATTTACCCTCGTATCTTTTAAACCAGCGAATATTTTTACGTTCTGCGTTTATCATTTTGAATTTCTCCCAAATACATCTCATGACATGTACATCAGTTTTTTTATAAGTTCAATAATTACCGAGATGCCCATCAAAAGTGTCAAAAATGGGTAACCCTGTACATTAAAATGCGCTCATTTTAAACATTTTTCGTTCAATTTTGCCGCCCGGAATCTATAAATAAGAATATTTAATTTAGTATTTTGTAACGAAGCACGTCATTAAATTAAAAAATTTAATTTACAGCCTAAAACATTGCATGTCATATTCTTGTAATTGAATTTGTTTGTCCTTCTTGTCTCGAAGCCTCAAATCGTTAAATTTTAAATGTCGTTTCTTATCTCAAGAAATTTTTTCTTGTCTCCAGGTATTTTATTATTTTTTATCTTGTTTTTTTCATACCAAACGCGGAAAATTTAATATTGTAAACAAATATTCTCCCCTGTGAAAGTAATTGTTTTTCTTAGTTATTTTCTGCTTTTTCGCAAATATTTTATAGCCCCGATTTGTCTTAATTTAAACGATCACTGGCTCAGAGGGCGGAAAGACTTAATTGCACCCCAGAGTCCAAAACACGTAGGTATACAACAAAGCAAAAGCGGTAGAGCATTTGTCTTTTCCGTAGCGTTCTGCAATATACATGGAAATGTTATTTTTTATATAATATTTTGATAAGGAAAAGCAGAAAGGAAATTTGCTTCGACCATTTTTCTTGACTATTATCTTGTCATTTTTTTCCTAGGAGTTTTATCATTGGATAAAAAATAATGTTGAGTTGGCTTATTTGCAAAAAGATATATTTGTCGAGAGGAAATAGGATGATTTTCAAAGAAAAAATATTAAAATGATCGCTAATAACACTGGGAAACAGCAAAAATCTTACTTATTTTATTATACTAATTAACACTCTGTCTTGCAAAAGTTTCAGTTGGCTCCGATTTTATAGATCCAGGCTATCTGCCCTTAATGTATGGGAAAATTCGACCATTAAATGAAAATTACCTGGATTTATTATTCCATGTGTACTTTATAAGAGGTTTAAATACATATAACATGAATCCTAAATTGTTAGTGAGTTGTATTTCAATCGCCAGTTGATCGAGAGCGGTTCATATTTGAGTTCTGAGCAACAGATCGCGAGGTTGTTTAAATAAGCCGGATCATTTTTGTGTGGTGACTTTTGTGAAATACTCTTAGCCGTTTAATAAAAAGACTTGCCACTTGTATTTTGGCTGAAAAGTTGGTAACGAGGATATAATTGGGCTTCCCAAATGTGCGCCCAACATTCGCGGCTGGCCAAGTGGAAAAAAGCGTAAAAGATGCCCTTCGCTGTTCCTATGATCTGGTGAGAACCGAAAGACCACGGTACTTTTGATTGGAATGTTACTTTTGATTGGCATATACCATCAAAAAAGGCTCTTCGGTGAAAAAAGGTATGCGAGACCTGGTTGCCCAACTTCTTTTGTGATACGTAAACCTAGAGTGTAGTATGTCGTGGAAAATTCGTTTTCCTGGATTATCATCTGGATCAGTTTCCAGAAAATTGTGGTGCTGTAAGTGACGAACACGGTGAGAGGTTCCACCAGGAGATGTCAAATATGGAAACAAGGTTTTAGGGAAAATGGAACTGTGAGATGTTAGCCGACTACTGTTGGACTATTATAAGAAGCCAGAGGTTGCTTTCAAAGACAGACTAAGAAGAGCAAAATAAGTGTGTGAACTCTGCCTAGATTCAATGATAAAAATGTGTTATTCATTTGCTTAGTTGAACCACTGTTACTGAACTGTTAGATTCTGTATATTTATTGTATATGTCTATAAATTAAAATTTTGTAACAAATAATTCAGATTTTTTGCGAGCCAACCAAGTTGAATAAAGAAAATAGGTTTTGTTCAGGAAAGAAACAAAAAGTTGAAACTTGTTGTCCAATGTAATTGTCTAATAAAGTAATCGATGGTGTACGTTCAGGAAATTCTGGTCCAATTAGGGTTACTACGGGTGTCCCACAGGGTTCAGTCTTGAGACCAGTGCTTTGTTTGTTTGTATGTTAATGAGTTTTGATTATTTGGCCTCTGGTCACCATTTTTCTATATATGCAGATGATACAGCAGCCACTTTATCAGATATATCCAAAGATACAGTGTAAGATAAAATGGTTTCCACAGATTTTTTTTATATTTTAATTCAATAAACAACCTAATGAGATTTCATAATCGAAAATAATTGTGTGATATAATTGATGTTGGTGGATAATTGCGATATGGAACTCTTCTTCGGTTAACAGTATATTTTTTCAATTAAAATAATACTACATTATATTTTTGGTATCTCTAAACGAACTTCCTGAATGTAAACTATTTTTTATGCCCTACTACATAAATTTGGATTTCGTTTTTGTAGTTTCTCTTAGAGGTAACTCTTGAAATCAAAAGTTCAGGTTCGAGTTAAAATTAATCGTTAAATAACGAATAAAAAAATCAAGAGTACTCTTAAAAATTGGTCAGGACGACATCTTACCATCTGGATCGGTAAGGCTATATTGTCCTTGTACGAAATCTCCATTCCTGCTCTCCAAATGGGCTTTGCTATCTCCAGTAAGCGCATCTTGTACGTCGTACCCGAAAGAATATTGAGGGGTTAAGTCATGTGTTGCATCCGAAAGTTTTGCTGCTACCACTGGTGCTGCTATAAGAGGTGCTGCAGGGGTAATTATACCAGCTCTGGATATTGCTAGTACGGCGGCTATGCAAGTCCACTAAAACAACGAAAGAGCGGTTTAGGGTCGAAACGATAATTTTTTTGTGAATTTGATCTCATATATTTTTCAATTTTCTTTTACTGATAATTGGAGATATACAGAGGTTGGGGCGTCGTTTAGGACATACCCATTCTTTATGAGTATTGTAACAATGTTCTTACAGCAAATATTTTGAGCCTTAAGCTATAAAAAGAGCTGTGACAGAGGGATTGAAAACTACCAAAAATATTCCACAACACTAATCAGTTACATAAGTACAACTAAAATTGTTTTAAACCATTAAAGATTAAAATACCGACCCATACAAAACCAAAATGGCAAACCTCTTAGTCAGCTAATAAACTGAATTAATTGTATATTAGCATTAAGCCTATTGCCTAAAGGGCATTAAACATCTGACTATTATTCCATAATAATTACAAACAAACAATACAAATTATAGCACAATATTGTAATAATTTATTACACAACACTAATTAATGTTCTACTGGTTTATGAATCTTTTGAAATAAATTATATTTATTGTCATTGGATTTTAGCTTCCAAAAAATACAGGCAGAAACAAATGTTACTTTTTTACCCTTAATTTCTTAACGCCCTGTGGAAAAATTGAGCGGTAGAATTTAGCTTCATTACGTGTTGTTTTGATATGGGACCTTTTCTTAATACATTATTTTTTAAATCACTTCATTATTTGCTTTTTAAAAGAAGATACAAATTTTTAAAGAAAATATTGGTAGTTTTTCAATTTTAGTCACAATTCAGACCATTACAATATTCTTATCGAGTGGCATAAACAAATATCCAAAAACTAATAGCCCGTATTGCATTGGGTCACATGGTAGAAGTGATAAGAACACGCGCTATTAATTTTTAGATATTTGTTCATGCTACTCGATAAAATAATGTAATGTTCTGATTTGTGAATAAAATTGAAAAACTGCAATTCTTTCTTTAAAAATGTGTATCTTCTTTTAAAAAGCAGATAATGACGTGCACCAAAAACACTGTATTAAGGAAAAGTCACACTTCAAATCCAAACATAATGAAGCTAAATTCCACCGCTCAATTTTGTGGATGGTCGGATCAAATAATTAATCAAATAATTATTTTGAACATAATGCTATTTAATAGTATACAATGTATCCAAGATAAGGAGGGACAGTACAGGGATCTCGGAAACCGTAAGTGATACGAAGTCGGTTAAATCGATGTAAAGTTGTGCATTTGCGTGCCTAATCATATGCCGTTTAGAATGTTTTAAAATTCCGAGTAGTTCCGGAGATATCCGGAAAAAACGAAATTCTGAAAAATCGTTTTATTGTTTTCCTGGGTTTTTTTTGAGATCGAATTCTAAAGTAAACTGCACTTTTGCATTGCCACTTTTTCTGCTCTATCTAACAGCGTTAATTGTTTTGTAATCCGACGAGTCTTCTTCGAAGGGCCATTATCAACTTTCTTTTTTTAAATACGGTCCTGTTTTTCTAATATTGGAATTTTAGAGCTGTTTTTCTTCCGAATGCAACGATGTATGACACATTGTGGTTTAATGACGTTTCGAGGGGTTTTTGAACAACATTAGGGATTTTTGAGATACGGTCCTGTATTTCTCCTAATTTTATAAATACTATCTCATAAGTAAGCTCTAAATTTTTTACTTATGTTACTAGTTCAATAAATAACAAATAATTTAATAATAAACCACAAATAAGTGAACAAAAATCATACCAAAACAGTAAATATTTAAGATTTTAACTTAAATCGCGCAAACTTCTTACCTTAAGCACCATAATTTTATTACTGTAACTGGTAACTACTAAACCTATTGTTAATCCTAATGAAGTCACTAATACTAAAATGAATGCGTAATTTGGTTTATATAAGTACGCCAAAACTTTTGGCTTTCATAACCTATAAACGGTCGCACAAGAATACTAATGACAATTTGGCAACCTTCCAGAGACGTTGTAGCATTGCATGCAATTACCATAAACTTATTCGCGCTTCCAAATTACGATGTACGACGAAATACTTTTTTCTGAGACAAATGAAATTAGATTGTAGTTAAAGGATTTTGGCTAATTCTTTTTATGCGGTTGAAATTTAATTTATTTATATTCATCTGGAAAATCGCGTGGGTATCCAAGGTTTTCGAATAACCGGTAAAAAAACCGAAAATAATATAATTCAAAGATAATTTCTTCATTTACAACCATATACAGGGTGTTATGGAAATTACGTATTATATTTAAAGGGGTGACTCCTTGGGTGTGCTAGAGAAGCGCTACATATTTTTTTTTTTTAAATCGACCGTTTTAAAAGTGTGGTAACAAACCCTCTTACTCACAGGTCAGTCCGCGCTACTGTAAACATATATCACAAAGGCCCAATGAACAAACCCAATGGCAATGTTGCCAAACTTAATGTAAAACTGAAATTCCATATAAAATTATAAAAATACATTATTTATCTACCTACTTGTATTTATCTTTATACCTAAAGAGCGAGGAAATCCAGACACAAACAGAATCAGTTTTTCTTCTTTTTCATAGGAAGACTTCTGGAAATACTTCATGTACACACAGTAATAGTGAAACAGAAATGATAGCTAGCTTTTGAAAATACAATAATACATATTATGCAACAGATTATTAAATTTTATTACACGCGACGAAATTTGAGATCCAGAAGAAACAACCGGTTGATATCAAAAATTTGACAGATTACTTTCTTTGCTATGAACCAGTGATTCAATTGACGTACAGTGATAAAATTTAAAAATATTATTGTGAAAGTTCCATGCTATTGAAATTGGAGCAAAAATCATCGTCCTCTTTAACACCCTGTATATAAAATTTTCTGATAGTTTAAGACAATCCAACTTTGGCAATTGTTTCCTAAGGGACAAATCTATCAACCACTAAAAACCGGAGATCCATGTCATATCTGGTTCAGAAAATATTAACTTTTAAATTTAGGCGAAATTTTTCTTGCTCGAAAGCAAATGGCCAGCAGTTTAAATTGAATTGAAAATAATAATAGTACCTTATTGAATAAAACTTTAGAAATAGTGCATAAACTGGAAGATATTTCTATTATTTTTAGTTTATGTTGTTTTATAGTTGTGACTAGAAATTAGTTGACGGACACCGTCAGCATGTTATATATTTCCGAGTATAGGTATTTCAGATAAATATATCTAGTAAAAATGATCTATTTGTAAGGTTAAAGGTTAGTATTTTAAAGTTTTCTATAAAAAAATTTTGTCGAATCCATAATGCTTAGAAAACTAATTTCAACAAAATCGAAGTAAGCCTAAAATTCGAAGCCTACTTGCTGCCAACATAAAAAAAATAAAATTTCAGTTTCATAAAGTGGCCAATTGGGTTGGTCAATTGGTCAATTTTTTTGCATTTCATAATGTAGCCATGATGAAACCCAAATAGAAAAACTATGTTGGATTGACTCACCAAAATGTATTCAACCTCGGCAATGGCTTAACCATGTCGGCCTCTTCAAGAAGTTATAATGCAATTTTTCTATAAAATGTACACATGAGCCAATATTTAACCACCTCAAAAATTACATGGGATTTCCTATGCTCAACTTAACGAGGCATCATCCGGTATATCTATTGGCGTCGCGGCGTTTGCAGATATAATTTTACACGATTTTATACACATAATTTGAAATTTTGCACACCCTGCCGAAGAAAATTACACTCCATCGTACTAACCCATTTTTTTTTTGGTAGATATACCCATATTTTCTAATTATCCAGAGTCAAAAAAAAATATTAGGAAGCCAGCTTATTGCCTCTGTAATGCCATTAGCAAATTCATACCCGTGTCAAATTTAACTTCTGTATGTCTATTTGCTCTTCTCGAATTTAATAGCTTATTTCAACATCTTTAAACATTTCATGTTTAGCTCGTGTAGTTTTCTCAAATTAACGGCGCATTTCTCTATATTACAATTCACAGCCGAGATGTTTGAATTTGTTACGAATTTTAAATTAGTACGTACTAACTAGTAACTACTAACTTTCCTCATTCGAAATGTTATTCTAATATACGAAATTACTAAATTTACATGATGTGTGCAAACTGTAATATACCTGTAATTATCAAAGTTGTCGGTCTCTCTGAATGATGTTGTTTAGAGTTGGAATTAATTATAAAATCCATATAATATTTATGTGCCTACGGCTTCATTCGTGTAAATTATCATCCAATTAGGACCTCCACTGGGTAACATAAGACATTTTGAAAAAGAAAAGAGGACGTTATTTTGAAAAACTGAAGAAGAAGACAGTTATTAGCAGTGGCGGATTTAAGGAAAAAGGCCCAGTGGGCAAAATTTCTTCAGCCCAACCGAACAAACCCCACTTTTAAAACGGTCGATTTAAAAAAAAATATGTAGCGCTTCTTTATGACACCCAAGGACTCACCCATTTAAATATAATACGTCATTTCCATAACACCCATAACATTCTTTTTAGTCATAGAAGTCTCAAGTACTCGATTATTAAAATCATCGGTTCTTCCCAACACTAAAAGTTATCCCGCTATACAATTTCGTATTGTTTAGTAAATGTAGTTATAGCAGCTGAGCAACTAAATCAGGCTATAAGCAGCAACATTGCTGTCGTCAGCTTAATAAAACAACTTACCACTTGCAGTTTGCCTCGTAAATTTGTTAGAGTTATCAGCCTGACGTGGCAATATGTTCGTAACCATGCTTCTTAGAGAAACCACTACTTGTTCTTTGTAGCGTCAATTCAGAACGTAGTTGTGCTTTTATCAAAATTTGCCCAATTATACAATAAAGTACAGGGGGTCTATTTGATAACTTTCTAACCTTTAATATCTCTCTTCCAGGAAATAATAAATTGAATTCCTTTTTGAAGCAGATCCGAAGATGTCTTCAATCATATCTACATTTTGAACAAAATGACAAATAAAAAACTTGTTTCAAATTAGTGCTGGGAAAACCCGATGATTTTAATAATCGAGTACTTGATACTCGAGCGATTTTAATAATAATAATCGAGTGAATCGCTCGAGTGATTAATCACTTGAGAATCCGATTCACCAAGCGACTACGTCACCGACTGGCCGCCTAGCCGTTCACAGGTGATCAGGCGTGTATTTAGTAGGCACGTAACTACGGGTGGGCACAGGTTTAGCTGAAAAATTGTAGCGCCCACAAAAAAAATTCCAGAAACTTATTATTTGTGAACAATGAATTTTTACCACGTGTCTTTGTACCAAACAAAAAAAAACTGCAAAAAATCACCCAAATATGGATTTATTATTCGGGTTTATTCTTGTGCTTTTTTTCAACAAAAAGTTTTACCAAGAGTTATTTTTTTTCACATCTTTCTCAATCTACGAACATAAAATAAGTAGGTATTCAAAATAAATAATGAGTTTCAATATGAATTTAGTGGATTTTATCAAGAACGAGAGAAAGAGACGAGAAAAACTCAAGAGACCGTTTTCATGTATAATTGACCAGGCTAATCAGAAAAAATATCCACATGGAAAAATGTCAGTGGCGTACTATCTTTTTGCCGTTGGTGGAGCAATTGAATAACAATACCAAAATTGAAAATAATATCTAAAGTACTTTCGGAGATATTAAAAAATAACCATTTAAAAAATAAAAATTCAACACCCTGTAGCAAAAAATTTAAGCCGTTGCGGACATATGTTCATATGAACTTTTCTTTATAAAAATCACACCCTGAAATATTAGCACGTCATTAAGGAACACCCTATATAATAAAATCATAAAAAAAAAATTAAAAAAAAATACATGTTTTTCTTCATAAATCTTAGTTTCTTGCCAAGCAGGGCTTTTCTGGACACGTTGTATATTCCTAGTATAGATATACATATTGCAAGTCATTTGCGATGAGGTGATGATTCAATCATTAATTAAAATTCTGATCAACTAAATTAAGGTGGATTATTTAAGTAATTCAATACAAGTAGCGTCCACGCCCGCTTTCATTTGACATTGACACACTTACCCAAAGAATGTAATTCAGTCTGGTAATGTTCGAAGACAAGCGTGCATGTACTACTTTAGATCATTTATTATTGTTACGTAAGCAGCTGAGCGAAATAAGAGCAATCGATTTGCAGGTTGATTTAACTTTAGTCTAAGGCACTATAGTCAGAAATGATTACCATGCTACGAGCCACGCTACGTTGCCAAAGCTGCTACTATTAGTGTTATCTTAGAAAATGCTGAATATGTAATCAAGGATCAAAGTTCACTATTGATAGACATTTTAGTGATCATATGGCCCTCTGAATTATTACAAAATCACTAAATTATCGGATTCCTAACACAATTTGACAACGCGCAATATTGTGACCGGCATGAAGAAGATACCGATGTTGATTTATACATATGTGACTGTGCAGATAATGATTATTCTGGCGTTGGTGGAAGAATTCGCATGGACCAGGTGTTAAAATCCGTAATTTATTTGAGGTAATATACATGGTGTCACGCACTCCGTTTGCTATTGTTCTTGTTTCATAAGTACAGGGTGTCCATTTTTGGGTAGTTTTACGGGGTATCTCCGTTGTCAAACAGAAGCTGCTGTAATCAGAATTTTTCTAGGCCGCCTTGTTTTTAATATACGGGATGTTTTTGAGAATTGTGCATTTTGGAACACCCCCCATATCTCGGTTACCCCGTAACGTATCAAAAAGAAATAAAATGTTATTTTTATAGTTTTTTACGTAGAATCCAGTGACGTACTCAGATTTATTCTACATTCAATAGTTTTCCAAGGAAAATAAACAAATTTGCTTTTTTTTAAATGGGTCACCCAATATATTTTTTAATAATATAATTTAGTTTGTAACAAGCTTCTCAAAAATATATAACACTTTATTTTTAGTCTTAGGATTAGGCCCGAAATATACGTTTTTCAAAAATATACCAGTTCATTTAAAATTTCTAATTAATAGTGAAAAATCAGTTTGTCCTAATTATGGCAGAGCATGTAAACTTTGAGAAGTACGACATGCTTGTTTGTTATATCCAGTGTAACGAAAATGCAGATGGAGCATTAGAAGCGTATTTGAATAGGTAAATATAAGCCCTTATGTAGTATTCCTATGAAATTTATAGATTTTCTTAAATTACTTGTAGATATCCCGAAAGACGACAACCGGATAAACGAATTTTTTCAAGAATAAATCAAATTTAATTGAACACGGTTCATTTTCTAAACCTGGCGCTAAAATCTACCACAAGGATAATCGCCGAACTGATTTTTCACTATTAATTAGAAATTTTCAAACAACTTAGAGAACCTGAACGCTCTGACAGAATTAGAAGATTTTATTATTATGACACATAGAACTGTGTTCTTTCGTTTGTTTTTAATATCCGTCATGGCCTAATAAAAAAAAATGGTACAATTTTGAAAAACGTATATTTCGGGCCTAATACTAATACTAAAAATAAAGTGTTATATATTTTTGAGAAGCTTGTTACAAACTAAATTATATTATTAAAAAATATATAGGGTGACCCATTTAAAAGAAGCAAATTTGTTTATTTTCCTTCAGAACTATGAATGTAGAAAAAAATCTGAGTACGTCACTGGATTCTACGTAAAAAACTATAAAAAGAACATTATTTCTTTTTGATACGTTACGGGGTAACCGAGATATGGGGGGTGTCCCAAAATACATAATTCTCAAATACATCCTGTATATCAAAAACAAGGCGGCCTAGAAAAATTCTGATTTCGGCATCTTCTGTTTGACAAAAAAGTAGCAAAGTGCTGCGAAAACCTCATCCTTCTATCTTTACTAATAATGGAGATACCCCGTAAAACTACCCAAAAATTGACACTGTACCATAAATTTTACCTTTTAATGGTTTAACGTAAAAAATAAATTTCAAATATTAATTTTTTCAATAAAATATTTTTCTGATAAATTTTTTTCCAATTTTGTCGTCTAATAAAGTGCAAGAAGATTGTGAGATACCAGGTGACTAGGCATCTCTAAATCTTTCGCGCGAGTATTGCTCTTTTCTGTGCTCTCTAGAGATCGCGGGCGAAAGAATTGCACCCTAGGGATTAAAAGGTGCGCCTTAGTCTTGGAATATAATATACTATTTTCCACCCTTGTCGTAAAGCATAGCAATCTGGTTAAGTCACTTTTTTTCTAAGCCATCGAGTATTATAAAAATATTTTTCCATATATTCGTGATTAGTTTTTTCAAATATTTGCTACAACATTGCGTTGTAAGAATGTGTAGGTACAGAAAATTATAAATCTATTTTATAGAAGTATTTTTAATATAAATAACTTTAATTGTTAATGTTTCCTAAAAGATCTTACATAACATTTATATAGAAAAATCTGCTTTTTTTTTCACTACTATTTTAAGGGTTGTAAAACTTGTAAGAAAGTTCTTAGAGAAAATTTATACAGAAGTTCAATAATTTTCTGTAAGAATATTTTTCTATTTGGGTTTCATAATGGCTACTTACATTATGAAATGCAAAAAAATTGAATAACCTGCCACTTTATGAAACTGAAATTTTATTTTTTTTATGTTGGCAGCAAGCAGGGTTCGAATTTTAGGCTTACTTCGATTTCGTTGAAATTAGTTTTCTAGGCATTATGGATTCGACAGAAATTTTTTATAGAAAACTTTAAAATAGTAACCTTTAACCTTGCAAATAGATCATTTTTACTAGATATTTATCTGAAATACCTATACTCGGAAATATATAACATGCTGACGGTATCCCTAATTTCTAGTCACAACTATAAAACAATATAACCTAGAAATAATAGTCTCCAGTTAATGATCTATTTCTAAAGTTTTATTGAATAAAGTACTATTTTTATTTTTAATTCAATATAGTATTATACATATTACTTTATATATACATATTTATAGTTACTGTAGACATTTCCTGGGCATTAATTGTTATTCCTGTCAGATTCTGTATCGACACAATATTTTGTTCAATAATATTATTTATTATTTTGTTCAATATTTTGAACTTTGTTCTGCTCGCACCATAACTGAAAGTTTTGCATATTCTTTTTAAAAGTTTTTCTAGATTATTTTCTGCAATTTCTCGTATTTCTGACGGAGTACAACTTTCTTCCTGACTCGTTTTTATTAACTTTAATAATATATTTATTTTTAATTATGACGGATGGGAAGATGCTTTGTTGTGTTCAATTGTTTCTATCATGGCATATTTGATACTTATCACATTTTATTAAATTGTAAAAGTATTCCCAACCCAAAAAGAAAATATTAAGTCAAATGGAAAAAAGCTACTATATTTTTTAAGTATTTCAGACTTTAAAGACCGAAATAGAAAAAGTATTATAAATTACACGGTTCATAAGTCATTTTCTAGATTGAACGCGCCCTCTAAAATGATGTCTTATGAAACTTGTATCTTAATATACTATTTCAAAATTCAAGAATTATTCTCTATATTACCCTTAATCGATAAATGATTCCTAAAACTATTAAAATAAAAAATAAAACTTATTGAATCGAACCAATTTATTTTAATTTAAATAAAACTCCAAGAGATTAATTATTTAACTGGCACACATTTTCTTATTTGATTTTCTAATTATGTGTTCGTAAAAATGAAACCGCTCTTTCTCTGTTAGGAAACCACGAGAGAATTTAAATTACTTAGTTTGTCCTCTCATTGGTTAGCCACAGAGACACCAGCTCTATCATTTAACTAGCCACATACCGCAGAGAATATAAAAACGAATGAGTAAGCCAAATCTCTATGTCCTTTTTGAATGAGGATGGATTAAATTAGCTGTATTTCTTTTGTTCGTATTAAGTTCATGTTCAGCGATGTTCAAGAAATAATTAGGATTTTCCTTCTTGTAGCTTAAATGAGCCATGTAGTACCCATTTTGATGGACTAAGTAGCACTCTTAATTCCCCAGAATAGTAGTTTATTTTCGAGGAAAAGCATTGTATGCATTGTGCTGATTCCATAAAAACTTTTTTTTTTCTCTCAATATCGTTTTGGTGGATTTGTTACCACTTCTTTACATACGGTGTAAATATTTGTCACGATTTATTTTGGTTCATTCTTCAAATGTTTAATTCCAATTTCGTAATTGCTAGAAAAACATTTTTAACAAACGTCAACGCCATGGTATAATAAAAACACAAAATTTCTCTCACGCGTTTTACGCCACTATAGTGGTAAATTCTGTGCATTTGAACGGTGCTACGAGGAGCGGAACTGCATAAGAAATAAAATTAAACTAATGAAGTTTCTTGTTTTAATGTAGGATGTCAAATTTAATAAAACACATCTAATGATATATTTTATGGAACTTATGAAGGATCGGTATAACAAATTATCTTGAATTTGTTTACATTTCAGTCAATTTGGACCTAATTATTTCTTGTTAGCTTAACGAAAGGCTACGGAAAAACATCGTATGGTTTCGCCCCCAGCAAACATCAGACCGCTGCTACAGCGTTGCCATATTGCAGCAAATTAATAGATATTTGTTTTATTCATTTAAAAATTTTTTGTTCGGGCATTCGTCATTCAGAGACGGCGGTCATTCCGCAATGACAATAACCAAGATTTGCTAGCCCTTGGTGGAGCAGCATATGCCTGATGATCGAGGTTGGGAGCCCACGTTAAGCAGTAGGTCCCTTCGGGAATCAGGCAAGCAAAGGGGAACAAATTATAAATAGTAGTATATTAAGATACAAGTTTCATAAGACATTATCTTAGAGCACGCGTTTAATTTAGAAAACGACCCGCGCAGCGTGGTGTTTTTTGACGTAGAAGTGCGCTAATTATCTTATGAACCGTGTATTTTATAATAGTTTTTCTATTTGGGTCTTTAAAGTCTGAAAAACTTTAAAAAATATAGTAGATTTGTTCCATTTGAATTAATATTTTCTTTTTGGGTTGGCAATACTTTTACAATTTCATAAAATGTTACAAGTATCAAATATGCCATGATAGAAACAATTGAACACAACAAAGCTTCTTCCCATCCGTCATAATTAAAAATAAATATATTATTAAAGTTAATAAAAATGAGTCAGGAAGAAAGTTGTACTCCATCAGAAATACGAGAAATTGTAGAAAATAATCTAGAAAACCTTTTAAAAAGAATATGCAAATCTTTGAGTTATGGTGCTAGCAGAACAAAGTTCAAAATATTGAACAAAATAATAAATAATACTATTCAACAAAATATTGTGTCGACACAGAATCTGACAGAAATAACAATTAATGCCCAGGAAGTGTATACAGTAACTATAAATATGTATACAGGGTGTCCGGGAACATGATGGAAATCTCCCGGATATGAAGAAAACACGTGAAAAGAATACTATAGGTTCATATAAACTTCTTTCGTATCGGCCTCCTCTTCGGAGATATGGGCTCCCAAAGAGCACCAATGGAATCAAGTTTTTTACACATAATTATTGAACCACCTGGCATATTTCAATTATTTTTTAATATGATGTATACCAGGTAAGACCCGTCAAATTACTACCCAATAAACTGTTGTGAATTACTCATAGCTGCAGGGACGGACTAGCTGTAACACTCATGGGCCCATTTTTTTTACGCCCTGTATGATGAGAACTTTGGACAATCTTTTTTACATACCTTTAACTATTGGCTTGTGTTTTCTAGTAAACGGTTAGGATTAGCGACATGAATGAAGAGTACTTAATTTTTAGCCAATAGTTAAAGGTATGTAAAAAACATTGTCCAAAGTTCTCATCATACAGGTCGTAAAAAAAATGGGCCCATGAGTGTTACAGCTAGTCCGTCCCTGCAGCTGTGAGTAATTCACAACAGTTTCTTGGGTAGTAATTTGACGGGTCTTACCTGGTATACATCATATTAAAAAATAATTGAAATATACCAGGTGGTTCAATAATTAATTATGTGTAAAAAACTTGCTTCCATTGGTGCTCTTTGGGAGCCCATATCTCCGAAGAGGAGGCCGATACGAAAGAAGTTTATATGAACCTATAGTATTCTTTTCACGTGTTTTCTTCATATCCGGGAGATTTCCCACATGTTCCCGTACATATAAAGTAATATGTATAATACTGTATCGAATCAAAAATAAAAATAGTACTTTATTGAATAAAACTTTAGAAATAGAGCATAATCTGGAAGATATTTCTATTATTTTTAGGATATGTTGTTTTATAGTTGTGACTAGAAATTAGTTGACGGACACCATCAGTATGTTACATATTTCCGAGTATAGGTATTTCAGATAAATATCTAGTAAAAATGATCTATATGCAAAGTTAAAGTTAGTATTTTAAAGTTTTCTATAAAAAATTTTTGTCCAATCCATAATGCCAAGAAAACTAATTTCAACGAAATCAAAGTAAGCCTAAAATTCGAACCCTACTTGCTGCCAACATTAAAAAAAATTAAATTTGAGTTTCATAAAGTGACAAGTTATTCAATTTTTTTGCATTTCATAATGTAGCCATTATGAAACCCAAATAGAAAAAAAATAATAAAGAAAATTATATTTGCGTGTTCACGAAAGCATATGCTGCACATATACACGTAAAATACGCATATTACCCTTTAACCCAACGAAGTCTGATAAAAACGGACTAGACGAGCAAATCTCTACATCCTTTTTAAACGAAGATAAATTTTATTTCCTCTATCTCCTTTCCGCCTGCTAAATTGCTTTGTAGATAAGTCTGGAGATAGAGCAGTTCTTTATTATTCTGAGGATTGTATATTTAGCGAAATATTATTGGACTCCTTCCAGCCCTGGATTAAGGAATTAGTGCCGGGGGAACAATTACGCCAAGTTTCCGGCATCGTAATTTAAATCATAAATAAGTTACCTTATGTTTTGATATGTAGGTTCTTTAGAGGGCCGTGGTTACTATATAGGGTTTTTTTTCTGCAACACCGTTTTTCTAACGTTATCCCGATCTATTTTGCTTCATTTTTCAAATGTTTAATTCCAATTATTGTCTCATCCCATGTTGGTTCTGTTGAAAAACATACTTTTTGTGTTTTCTTTTTTTATGGAATTTAATTATAAAACGGATTATTTTAAAATAAGATCGAAGGTAAGAGAGTATGTACCTTAAAATTGTAGTTTTCTTTGTCTAAAAAGTTTGAAAAGAAGTGATAGCGCGCGTCAAAGACGTCTTGTTGTCAAAAACTGAACTGAACGTGCGTTTAGAATTATGTGTTGCAATATGACAACATCGCCTATAATGCGCTAACCTCTTTTGAACCTGGAAACTGCCTCAATAAAATATTGATTGCGTAGGGCCTCAGGAGCGGCCACGTAAATTTTGAGATTTCATATAAAGTGTATATTTCGCTTAATATTATTTTATCCCGACATTCCAGGTCAAAACTTAAGCCCCTCCTAAAAGTGTTGGCATCAGCTGCTTGTGCTAGTAGACAATGATCCGTAATCAATCAAAGTGATGGCATGCGTTGCAGCTATAGATTTGTATTATTTTTGTACCTATAATACATATTTCTGTCAACGAATACATGGATAAACCCGTTATTCCTCTGTGGCACAGCTACGGCTTTTCTTTATGACTCTCTAAGGTCCAATTTTATAAAGTGATCTTAAGTCTTGGATTTAAATTACTACTTTAAACGGAAGAATAATCAGGGGATTAACTTACAGGTAAATTATGTCAATTTTGTAATAGAGGGTTATTATTAGGAGGATTATAACTAAATGTATTATAATATATTGTATATACTCATCGGTTTGTTGGACGCTCTAAATAGTATATTAAGATGCAAGTTTCATAAGACATTATCTGAGAGCACGTGTATAATTGAGAAAACGACCCGCGAAGCGGGGAGTTTTCTAACTTACAAGTGCTCTAATTGCCTTATGAACCGTGTATTTTATAATACTTTTTCTATTTGGGTCTTTAAGTCTGAAAAACTTACTAAAAATATAGTAGATTTTTTCCACTTGCATTAATATTTTCTTTTTGGGTTAGCAATACTTTTACAATTTAATAAAATGTTACAAGTATCAAATATGCCATGATAGAAACAATTGAACACAACAAAGCTTCTTCCCATCCGTCATAATTAAAAATAAATATATTATTAAAGTTGATAAAAATGAGTCAGGAAGAAAGTTGTACTCCGTCAGAAATACGAGAAATTGCAGAAAATAATCTAGAAAAACTTTTAAAAAGAATATGCAAAACTTTCAGTTATGGTGCGAGCAGAACAAAGTGCAAAATATTGAACAAAATAATAAATAATACTAGATATTGAACAACTTATTGTGTCGACACAGAATCTGACAGGAATAACAATTAATGCATCGGAAATGTCTACAGTAACTATAAATAAGTAATAGGTATAATACTATATTGAATTAAAAATAAAAATAGTACTTTATGGAATAAAACTTTAGAAATAGAGCATAAACTGGAAGATATTTCCATTATTTTTAGGTTATGTTGTTTTATAGTTGTGACTAGAAATTAGTTGACGGACACCGTCAGCATGCTATATATTTCCGAGTATCGGTATTTCGGATAAATATCTAATAAAAATGATCTATTTGCAAGATTAAAGGTTAGTATTTTCAAGTTTTCTATAAAGAACTTCTGTCGAATCCATAATACCTAGAAAACTAATTTCAACGAAATCGAAGTAGGCCTAAAATTCAACAAGTAGTTGCCAACATGAAAAAAATAAAATTTCAGTTTTATAAAGTGGCAAGTTATTCAATTTTTTTGTATTTCATAATGTATCCATTATGAAACCCAAATAGAAAAGCATTACTGAGAAAGCCTAACAATTGTTCCACAGAATTTTTTGAAATCCAAGATGATTTTAGTAAAATTGTAATATCGCGGTGGCGTCAAATTTTTTACAAAACAACAGAGTTGTCCTTAAAATATTCACGAACGTATGATGACAGCAACGTATATGTTTTAGCAAAGTTTGGTCCAAGATTCTTGGATCCCGAACGAGAGAGTTGACACTAAATTGTTTAAACTTATTTGGTATCTTTGGATGCAGATCCTGATTTTTTTTCCCCTAAGAACGGGGCAAATGATACTGGGGAATACATTATTAGGATCCCATAAATTTTCAGAGTCCATGGCAATCAAGGCCTCGAGGAAAGACCCGCACACAATCTTCAACTGGAAAGGTCATGGTCACCTTTTTGCGGAACCAAGCAGTTAATCTTGTTGAATGGATGCCAAACAATACTACAATCATACGCTAATAAAATGACGTGGTTAATACCAGGAAGGCCCTGGTTTGAATCATAAAAATCTCCTTCTTCGCGGGTTTAACTGGAGCTGGTGTAAATTTTATTCGAAAATTTTCCAAGATGTATTTGACAGAATCAATTGAAACTGGGTAATTGCAAATTTTGGCCGAGCGACATATTTATTTCTAATCTTAATGACACAGACTTTTCACTGCAGTAAATAACCTACATTAATAAATTAGAAATATAAATAAATATTTTGATGATATCACATAGGATTACGAGAAGATTTAGACAAGCTTAATTAGTATATCGATCCTATACTAAATAAGTATGATAAGATAATAGTAAATTGTGTGAAACTTTTCTAAAAATAGTTGTGCAGGTGTGTAAAAGGCAACAATAATAATATTTCAATGGTATGTATAAGTATGCTAGTACTAGAAAGTGCATTTTTTCTATAACTACGGGAAAATATGATTGTTGTATACATATTAAGAAATCCGGTACATCTATTTTGCATTTTCATTCCTTTAGTTATCAACGATTGCATTAAAAAAAAATAGATACAATTTTCAAGAAAGTTCGAAAATCCTCGTCGCTGGCTCAAAAGAAATTCGGACGATAATGGCGTAATTTTGAAAATATCCTGGACATGATTTAATGACCTATTTATACAACAAGTTGAGAAAGAAGACAATTTAACATAACGAGTGTAAATGCTAGTTCTAGCAAATTAGAATACAAAACGTTCTTTCCCAGCGAGTTTTATAGAAGTTTTTGGTAATTTTAACAAATAAGTGAAACAATAAAAATTAAAGAAGAGTTAGGTTGTTGAATAGACTTTCTTGTTGTTTAGTCGTTCAGATATTAATTTGGAAATTACGATTTGGAACATTGTTGCAGTTAACGAAGGAAAATATAAAGTGAATTATTTCTTGGTCTGTCTTAACTCTAGACTAGGGATTTTATGTTCGTACTTTTTAAAAGTCACTTCTAATTCAAAGTGATTTGAAAAGTTCCAATTACTTTAAAACGCTGTAATTCGCTAAAAGTTTCCTATGTTAGTGTTTTTTTATTCTAGAAACCTAAATTGTTCAAAGCGTACCTTATTTTTTTTTAATATGTATTGTAAGGAAATGACAGGCCGAGTATTTAAGTAGTTTTGACAGATACCGATATCAGAACGACATACTTTTAATTTTTTTTAATTATTATTTCTTTGCAGTTGATAATAATGCTTGTTTTAAATATCAAGAGAAACTAACAAAACCAAACCCTAAAACTATAAAGAAAAGTATTGTGTTTCATTGTTAGGAAGAGATCAAGATTTGTCCTCTCCGAGGGCATTTGTGAAGAATATTCTGTCCTGTCGGCTGCAGGGCTTTATAAAACATTATTTTCCCACAAGGTTGATTTGATTTTCATACGATGTCTCTTTGCGGTACATTATTTATTTATTTATACCACAAATGAGAAACTTTATTATGCGTTTCATGAAAAAAGGTGATTTTTCCTAAAAAGCTCTACTTAGGCTTTCAAAAAATACAAGAATTTAACGGCCTAAGAGAGAACTACCCCTATTTTTTAATTTTGAGCGAAACGACAAATAAAAAAGTTGTTTCAATCTCGTTGAGAGTATATTAAATATTATTATTTTTCAATACAAATAATAATAATAATAATTCCTAATTTATTACACAAGTGAAAAAGTAAAGACAAAAATCAATTTTCGAAATTATTTAAACATTTTTTTAAGATGCTCTTACTTTTCGCAGAGACATTGAGAGAAAATCTAATATTAACCGATACGTTACTATTTCTTATAATATTACACATTAGCGAGTTTTGAGCCTCATAAGTGTATATCAGAACTTTGTAATAAGTTATTAAAAAGTTTATATAAAGAAAATTATCATAGTATAAGCAATATTCGACATTATCCGTCCTAGAGCTCTAAGGACTTACGAACTAGGCTCTCTTAGACCACAGCCTAGGGCGCTGCAGAGCAATTAGCGCGGTTCAGAAGGCTCGAATGGATATTATTATATTGATCATTTTGTTATTAGCCTAGGGCGGCAAATGGTATTAATTCGGCACTAACGCGTGAAATCGGCCAACACCAAATGTTACCATCCGTTCTCGACCACATACATATAAACAGTATATTGCCAATACGAACGTTCCAAAATACAAAAGTACCCCCGCTATGGGAGATGGCGCGGGCCTATTGAGTTTGCGCAGTAGGGTGGAAGTTTTATCGATCGCGTCATAGCCGGCTCGACATTATTTGTTTGTTGTTATTCGTCGCCATCTTTGGTTCTGGATGCTTTTTCAAATTATCCACAATCCACATTGTTGTCGGTATATTAGTGCTTATAAACTTTCATTACCTAACAACAATTTTTGTAAAGGAGTTTTTAATTTGTGGTGATTCGATTCGCTGTTTGGTAGGTTAGTGGCTTGTTTTGTTTATGATAAAAGGACACAAGTGCATGGTGCTTTTCTGCAAAAGTCGTGAATCAATGCCAGGTATAAAGTATTTATAGTATATTTATATAGTATCACATTATCCGATCTTCGGAACCAAATTTCACTAAAAAGCTTGTAAAAAAAGAAGAGAGTGTCATTCGTATACAATATAATATATATATGGTCAATACCTAACCTTAAAATTCATGTATTTTTAATTTGGTGCATTAGTAGCTGATAATAATTCCCAAAATAGTCAACATAGTCATTCATTCTTAATATTTGGTTTAGAAAGAGTGAGGGCACCGTCGGATCATCATATCGTCAGAACTCGTATGCATGGAACGCCGTCTTAATTCGAACTAATCGAAACTTTGATTGCAATATTTTTCCTAACTATCCAGTGCAATTTATATTAAAAAAGTTGAAATCCGGTCCTGTCGAATGTTTATTTTCACAAGGAAATTGCCTAAATGCGCAAACTCACAACGCCCCGTTCGATGCCAATAGCGGGGACATAATTGCAGATGGTGTTAGCAATATACTGTTTATATGTGGTGTACTGTTAGAAATGTGTCAGGTCCATATTTCCTAGGTTATCGTTTTAAACATATATTTTTGTTTAACAACACCTGAATTGGTGTTGGAAAAGGTCGGTACCCCGGAATAACTCCGGTGCATCGCATTGCAGCGGAAAATGTCTGGGGAAAAAGTTGCTTGGTTTTGAAGGAGGAATAGTTTGCAATCCTCCGGGCGCGGGTGGGGAAAGTTAAGATTCTCAAATGGAACCCCATATTTTTTATTGGCGTATCGTGCTCTCCGACCAAAATAAACATATTTTGTCTAAACATTTTTTTGTATTCGGGCCCATCCTTCACCAATAATCCCCATTAGAAAAGCAAAATCAGAACCGTGCGAAAATCAAGTTTTATCCCGGAAATAGTCTTTTTCTCTGTCTTGTACTAAAAAATGATTATTGTTGAAGGATGGGCCCAAATAAAAAAATTTTTCGGACAAAAGATGTTTATTTTCGGTTGGAGAACACGCTAATAACAAATATGGGGTTCTATTTGAAAATCTTAACTTACCCCCACTCGCGCCAGTCTGTTGAGGGGGTGGAAGGGGGGGGGGGGTGTTTAAACTGCAAACTATTCCTCCTTCAAAACCAAACAACTTTTTCCCTAGACATTTTCCGCTGCAATGCGATGCACCGGAGTTATTCCGGGGTACCGACCTTTTTTCAACGCCGTGTATATTGTGTTCTCGATCGGCTTATTTAGATTATATATTTATTTCTACCATTAACTATAACAATTACATATATATTTACGTAAGTATATTCCTTAATACTTGTCATATGCATCAGAATAGCTTTATACTGTAAGTCGATTCGGGCCGATTCTTATCAGAACGTTTTCAATATGTGAACTTTCGGAAAGTATATTGGTTATATTTGGAGCAGCTGTCACGTATCAACGAATTTACATCTTATTTATAAAAGTTTTGTACAGCTTCGGCTGTAAGGTTTTTCCGAATAAATTTTGTTAAGTTGTGTATTTTGACGCAGGTGAGTCGATACAACGGAACAGGGCTGGATTTCGGTACTTCTCGTCGATTTTAAAAAAAAATTATTGAAAAGTAATATGTTAGCGGTACGAACAAACCCGAACAAACCTTTATAGGAGACTCTGGTTGGGTATTTATGCCAAATAGGTTTATAAAACTTAAATTCACTCTACTATATAATGTGAAATGATGAGCGTATAAAGCAGGGATCTCCCGAAGCGCCTTTTTTATGATTCGGCCGAATCGATCCTATCGGTATATATTTATTTAAGAAGATGGGAAAATAAAATTAAACTACACCATTTTCTGACTAATAAATATTTTATATTTATTAAATAAATTAGTTACATAAATGAAAAACTAAAATATTTGCCTAATAACATGCATCGCACAGAAAACATAAAGGAAACCCATAAAAGTAAATTCCTACTTCTATGTACGTAATATGGAATATAAAAAACGTAAGTGCAAGAAATGAGAGCCAAAAAATACTACAACATTCTTATTTTTAGTACTGGAAATTTATGGTGGATGAATAGCAACTTCTCTCCGTTTCTTGGAAGTAGTCTGCTTCTGGTTTTATCACAGCTGTTTGTTCCTTCTGAAAAAGCCTTTTTAAATTTTTGCTTGAGGACTTGGAACTCTTCTATGTGCCTTTCCCTCATGTGATTTGTCATTGACGCTGTAGTAGCATTTTTACCAACGTGGCCCTTTGATATCCCACAATTAGCAAATTTATTGCATCGTGCATATTTATTTTCGTCACTGTAAATAATAATTCCAAATATCGTGTACTTAGACATGTTTAAATTAATTTGATTGAGCTGAAAAATCTCTATTGGACATTAAACACCAAATAACAGCACAAACAACGTCGACAATTGCTTCGTCCAAAAACGAATAGTAAAAAAGGAGATGGCTTCATCTGTCCTACTGTTCAACTATCCTAATGTTCATCTGCCCTACCAGTCGAGTGTATTCGGGTAATGTTCGGTTAAGCTCGTATGACCTAATCCGTTGGGAACACCTTTTCGCCCTGTTTACATGCATTTTTACTCACATGCTGTGAATTATTATTGTATAGAGACTTAAAATATTGCTCTTAGCGTCGAACGATTGAATGGTTATGTTATATTTATTTTCATATTAGAACTGTAATATTTTTGGGATTTCCTGCACCCTCCTGACTACGCCATTATTTGTAGTTATTTTATCATCGAAATTTTATTCTTACATAAGAAGAAAATTAATGTGTAATAATATTTGTAGATGCCCTGATGGGGAAATAATTGCAAACCCGCCCAGATACACCTTTTGGAGAAGATTTCCTATTGTATTTTAATTTGAAAAAACAAAATTCGAGCGCAAATCGGCCGACAGCTACTCAACATATAAATAAATTAGAAAACTATAACAAGTATTTATTATTTCTATCCTAATGTTCATCTGTCCCACACTATCTCATTGGCCAACATGTCTATTCCAAAGAACAAATTTTGAATCAAATTCGAACCCGAAACTTACACACTATACGAAATAATTTTTCCATAACGAAACACACACGAAACAACAAAGAAAGTATGCCTATTCCATCCTTGTTCGTCGACTTCCGCTCCCTGCGCGTCGTAATGGTGGGTAGGGCAATTGCAGAAATGAAGATTCCCGGTTCAACACGAAGTGACCTCCGAGGAGTAGGGAAGATGCACTTTAGGGCAGTTGTGGTTTCCCGGTACGAATCCTAAATAAAACGAAAATTATACACATTTTACAAAACCGAATGAATTTAATAATGTACTCATCTCCATAATCTCCATAAAATTCTAGGATTACTGCATAGTAACAATATGTTTCCGCTATTTTCAATTTTCAGAACATGCAGATTGTTACAGATTTTTAGTTTTAAAGCGCAATGATTGCTTGCTATGTATATTGGTTTTGCCCCTAAAGCAGTGAACTGTAAATATGCGTTTATTTTTGTAGCATACCTATTCACTGCAGTAATTCTAATAAATGATCTGGTGGCAATGGATCTGCTTCATATATTTTATTTATTTTGTTATAGTAAAATCTCGTCAAAATTAAACGGAACAATTTTTTTTTAACTGACCAAATACGATTGTACTAAAATATTCAATGTTATGGCTGCAAGGTTAAAATCCAGGATTTGTTCTGTAACTTCGCATTTCTATCTTTATTCCTACATCAGGTAATACCGGAAGACATGCCCCCACCAGGAGAGATGTCCCGCTATATCTAGATAATGAACTGTATGCACTACGCAATGGTCCAGTAAGTTGATTCAGTCTAGATGTTCATAAATGTCCGAACCAATTGTTTTGTTAGCTCGTTAAGTGTCTACAAACAATTTAAGGTACATTTCTCTCCTCAACCTCAAATTATAAGAATGTATATAAACTCCTGAACAAAATTAACGCAACATCATAAATTTTGCCATATTTTTTATGATATTTTTTTCTGAATTTATGATTCGATTTGAATAATTTTTTTTTACATTGTGCGTTGGTTCCTTGACAATGTCATAGTTTTAGCTGTTTATGATAAAAATTTAATTTTCGATTTATAATGGGTGTACTAAAAATGCTATGTTTTTTTCCGAAAATTCGTAAACGGTAGGTCCATCTTTCTCCAACATTTTCTTTTTTGTCTTACTTCATTATCTCTGTTATTAAAGGAGATACGCCGTTTTATAGCGTAACATTTTTTTATAGACTCTAATATTCAACACATTAATTGTTAAATGATTTCAAGTAGGTTTCAAGATTAAAATACTCGTCGGTCAACTGGGCATACGAAACGAACGTTTAATAAGCAGTTTCCGAACAGTTTTTATCAGTATCGCGAATTTTATTTGACCTTTGTAACTTTAAAACACAACATCTGCTGACACATCGCTTGCAATGTCAGAAAAAGTCCATAGTCTACTTGAAAACATTTTACAATGAATATGTTGAATATTAATGTATAAAAACATGTTACGCTATAAAACGATGTATCTCCTTTAATAACAGAGATAATGAAGTAAACCAAAAAAGAAAATGTTGGGGAAAGATGGACCTACCGTTTAATGCTAACTGCAATATGTTCCGCTTGCTAATATACTCCACAGGGTGATGCGAATTTTCGGAAAAAAAACATAGCATTTTTAGTACACAAAGTATAAATCGAAAATTAAATTTTTATCATAAACAGCGAAAACTATGACATTGTCGAGGAACCAACCAAAAAAAAAAATCATTCAAATCAGATTCAGAAAAAAAAAAGCAGCAAAAATATGGCAAATTTATGATGTTGCGTTAATTTTGTCCAGGAGTTTATTTTACTGGGTGTCTGGATAAGGCAAGACAGATGGACGAACAGGCTGATAGTCTGGCGGCCACGAGAGACTAAGAGAAGTCTATGAATAAAGATGGAGAGACGATATTCAGAAAACTGCAGGAAAAAACTGGATTCAAAAAGATGAAAACAGTAGCTTGTGGATAGACTTGGAAGAGGCCTATATCCAGGAGTGGATAAGTACGGGCTGAGATGAAGAAGAAGTCTGGTAACCTTTTTAATATACAATTGCATATTTTACCAATTAGGATAACAAGATAGCTTCTTGTAGATACGTTATATATATATATAAAGGTTTAGATTCTACAATCACTGTGCTATCAAATTGGCGGATGGGGCATCTATACCATAAAGTAGGAGAGTTACCCTGAGACGTCTATACTGGATAAAGGTATAGATGTCCTTGGAGGGTATCTTTATCAAAAATATAAAATTTTACGTTTTTTCGGTAACAAATACAAAATTGTATTTTCTAGAGACTTTTCATTTTATATAGGGCAGCACTCCGGAATTACCTTAAGTACAAACACCCAGCTGGTAGACAATAACCTCTTAAACAGTACTGTGTACTGCATTTTAACGTCATGTAGAAGATAATTTGTGTGGCAGTTCAATCGCAGTATTATTTTTCAAAAATTTCTATTTCTGTCCGCCATCTTGTTGGTTTATAGATAGACCAAAAATGTTGCAGAAAAAAAAATACGAAGAAATTCGAAACATTAGAAGTTCATTAATGTACAGTCTATAGTTTGACGCTTTCGGTATAAAAACAATCTTAGGGCTTTTATCTCATTAAATAGATCATTTCCTTCCACGTCAGCCTTATTCTTTTCCTGATCATTTTAGCTTTTGTTGTAGAGCACGACAGTTTCTTAAAATATTCTCGTCATTTAATTTAAAGATATCATTTTAAAAAACGCTGCTCCTCCCTTGTGATATTACCTACCGATTGGATAGTGCGTACAGTCCCCATACCCCACAAGATATTCGGTCTGGTTAACGCCATTACTTATATCACTGAAATCCACGGAATCGGTTTATAGGCCGCTTTCACACTACCACACTTTTTGTTCTAAGCCCTCATGCATGATATTAATTAGATTATACTCACAATCATCCCTATTACCATTACAATACCCTGAGCCTTGTCCTGATATCGCGCTGTACCGTCATTGTTTAGCTAGGGATAGATTTTCCCAATATTAACAATTTACATGTCATCGGTGACACAATGACACCTTGATATTAATACCACTATCGAGTCACACAATACAACTTCTAGATTTACCTACTGTCCGTTAAAACTTTATTATTACAAAGACCAATATTGTGAATTAAGGGCTCATGTTTGAATGTTACCTTAAGGTAAATTTCAGCTAAGGTAGCCTTACCGTTATGGTAATCCTTTAAAAAAAACTATGTTTAAAATTAATTTGTGGGTCAATTGACGCGTTAAGTGGAAGATTACCGCGTCCTTAAAGCTCTATTCCTTAAGATGAGAGTTAAAAAGAACTTTAATATACTGACAAACTTGTGTTAAGTGTCATTCTGTATGTTAAAGGTGACTTTGAAATACCGGCCCTTAAATAAGGAAATTTACACAAATTATCCGTTGTATAAAAATTTACAAAAATTATGTGACATATTTTTTTACATTATGGATTTCTTTATTAAAACATATGAAAAATAGAAAGAATAGTTTAAAGTACAGGGTGTCTCATTTTCGACACTTTCTGTGGGTATTAGACTTATTATTAAAGATAGAATGTTGCCATTTTCAAATTTGTCATGGATCCCTTAGTTTTTCCTTCCCCTTTAAGACACCCTTCGTGTTTCCGTTACGTAACTTATAGTAACTTAAAAATGTTTAAATGGGACACCCTATATATTATTTTTAATTGATTGAGAATACTTTGGGCTTTACAAAAATTTATAGTTTGTATTTATTTTCAAAAGTAAGCTAATAATGCGATATTTTTAATAATTAATTTACGTTACTTACAACAGTAGGACATGCTCAATTTATTATGAAAACCGCAACATTCTATCTTTGCTAATATCTTTAATACCCCCAGAAAGTGTCGAAAATAGGACACCCTGTATATGTTTTATAAAGCTATTATAGCACTTGTCCTCTTAGACAACTCGCCGCAAGTGGGTCGTTTACTAATTTGGACGCGTACTAAAATATGATGCTTTATAAAACTTATTTTAATATACTATTTATACCATACGGATTAAATACTTTTTTCATAGAATTGAGTCCCTCGTATATTAAGCAGCTTTATAAAACTTGTATATTTTAGTTATACAATACGGGTTAAATACTTTTTTTCATAGAATTGAGTCCCTCGTATATTGAACAGCTTTAAAAAACTTGTATTTTAATATACTATTTATATCACACGGATTAAATACCTTTTTTCATAGGATTTAGTCCCTCGTATATTAAACAGCTTTATAAAACTTGTATTTTAATATACTATTTATACCATACGGATTAAATACTTTTTTTCATAGATTTTAGTCCCTCGTATATTAAACAGCTTTATAAAACTTGTATTTTAATATACTATTTATACCATATGGATTAAATACTTTTTTTCATAGAATTTAGTCCCTCGTACATTAAACAGCTTTATAAAACTTGTATTTTAATATACTATTTATACCATACGGATTAAATACTTTTTTTCATAGAATTTAGTCCCTCGTATATTAAACAGCTTTATAAAACTTGTATTTTAATATATACTATTTATACAATACGCATTAAATACTTTTTTTCATTGAATTTATTCCCTCGTATATTAAACAGCTTTATAAAACTTGTATTTTAATATACTATTTATACCATACGGATTTAATACTTTTTTTCGTAGAATTTAGTCCCTCGTACATTAAACAGCTTTATAAAACTTGTATTTTAATATACTATTTATACCATACCGATTTAATACTTTTTTTCATAGAATTTAGTCCCTCGTACATTAAACAGCTTTATAAAACTTGTATTTTAATATACTATTTATACCATACGGATTAAATACTTTTTTTCATAGAATTTAGTCCCTCGTACATTAAACAGCTTTATAAAACTTGTATTTTAATATACTATTTATACCATACGGATTAAATACTTTTTTTCATAGAATTTAGTCCCTCGTATATTAAACAGCTTTATAAAACTTGTATTTTAATATATACTATTTATACCATACGCATTAAATACTTTTTTCCTTGAATTTATTCCCTCGTATATTAAACAGCTTTATAAAACTTGTATTTTAATATACTATTTATACCATACGGATTTAATACTTTTTTTCATACAATTTAGTCCCTCGTATATTAAACAGCTTTATAAAACTTGTATTTTAATATACTATTTATACCATACGGATTAAATACTTTTTTTCATAGAAATTAGTCCCTCGTATATTAAACATTTTATTTGTGGATAAAATATGTCTTTAATCATTTACAGTATAAATAACTATTAATCGTTGAATGTTTAGTCGATAAAAATACGTTATTTGGTATAAAATTATTCCATTTTAAAAACTTGTTAAGTTACTACCAATAAAATACATCGTTTTAATGCAATTAAACTTGCATCCGACATACTCGTTAAAAACACAAAATTACAAACTAAAAAATGAACGAATAAAATTTGTCAAAATATATATGTATGTGAAAAAAATATTGAATTACTGAATAATAAAAATTTTCCAAATAAATATCAGAAATTTTTCATATGTTCCAGGATTGTATTATTATTGTCATTTTAGGGAATTACTGTGTAACATAAATGTAAAACTGTATAGAAAATGTATTTTTGTAGGATCTGCAAAATTTCCCAACAAATAACTTCAGCAATAAGCCAAATAAAAATGTTTTTGTAGAAACCTGAGTATCAAAATGAAATATCTAAAAATATAATAATTGATTTAAGATATATGTGGAACAACAAAAACTTCTGATATTTTTAATACCAAATATCTTAGAAACTATAAATGTTGTGAAAAAACTTCGACAACAAAATCAAACTTTTGTACGTATTTATATAATAGCAATTATGAAGATTTTTCCGAAATATTTAAAACTTTAAGCATAGTTTAGTTAACCCGTGGACACACTGTATACTTATGGTTATCTTGTTTCAGACCGGTAGCACCTTAATTACAACCATCGGTGGATTGGAGAGGAACTCGGCTAGTCGTGAGAATGTGTCTTATATTCAGGTAAGAAATCTATTTTAAGAGAAAAAAGTTACGCGTGCTTAGAGGAATTTGAAAATTCCCATAATTTTTCTAGGCAGATTATTTTTTTTTCTTTATGTACAAACTAGTATCCCCAGGGACTGACGAAATAACAGAAATATTGAATTTATGTTATGTTGATCTAGACGCTTTTCTTAATTATTTTACTTATTTCAAAGGCACCGCATGTACAGGGTGTTCGGATAAGGCATCAAGATGCTTGGTGATGTGATTCTACATCTTAAAATAAAGGTAATATCTGCGTGTTAATTCGAAGGGGCTTATCTACTGAAAATTTAATTGTGAATTTTTTTTTTTATGAGCAAACACAAGCACTATAGGAAAAATTCTTTAGGGCACTCTGCGAGTGGTGCGTATGCGAATAAAACGATATCGATTATTTAGCTTCAAATTTCAATTACGCCCATATTTGTCGTTACAAACGTATTAAGAAGATGCAGGAGTCAGTGGAAATCTCCGATTTGACTCCTGTTCATTTTGCGCTGTGTAGGCACGAGGCGAATTGGATCTTCCCTTGCCGTTAGAACAATACGCCGAGCGTCTGCCCGTAATCGCTACGCCAACAGAAACAACGATAATCGGAAGAAAGAGACCGAACGTGATCGGGGGTCTAGACTTCAATTTTTAACACCGAAAAACGGAGTTTTTATGAAAACGCTGCATTTTTTTAAATAAATTGTTGAATAAAAGATGTCTGAGTTTTAACAATAATTAGGGGAAAGTCCATAATTTCTTTCTACATGGAACAGTAAATAAAATTAAATCTACAAATCTTCCGAATCAAAAAAATAGATACTTTCCTCCAATTTTAGTTGAATTGCAAAGTTTCTTTTCGTTGGACATTTTTTTCCTAAAACAGAAATAAACGCTTGGGAAGAAAACTCAGTTAGAGGTACTCCGGAATCCACTTAATAGGTATTAAGTAACTTTTGACGACATTTGGAGGTACGCCCCTTTATATTAACACGGCAGAGTATAGTCACGGCTTGTCAAAGTTAAATTTGGTTTCCTTATTTTTAACATATTGTTAACATATTGTAACCTCTTCAAGTATCCTGATGCATTATCGGAACATATGTTTTGACGCGGTTTATAGCAACACTGTTTTTCTCTGGGGCTTCGCTCCATATTGAACAGAACGGAAGAGGCATAGGGGGATCTTCGATCGCGCATCTTCATGATAACGAACGGCGCATTGCCGGCACATGCGCTGATAAGAAACGATAGTCAGTGGCGTCGTTAGAGAAATAATAATCTTCAATACAAATGCAAATAAAGTGTAGTATCTAACAGATGTGATTAAACAAAATGGGTATTTTCTAAAAATTTACCTAAAATAGCATTTTCTTCTTATCGAAAGAAATTATCTAAAAATTATTTTAATTTCAACTCAATATTATAGTTTCTGATATACTTTTAAGTAATACCTCCTCCGCAGTAGAAAATCTTTAACAGTTTCCAGTGCCATCATGAAAGTTTGTATTTTACTCCAAGAAGCACTTAGAGAACATAAATTTTGGTTTTAATAAACGAACTTTTCAAGCCGAACTTTAACTATTTATTTTAATTTAATTTTGTACGTCATCATTAAACAATGATTAAGCCCTTTAAAATGCCAGTAAGAAGCTTAATTAAAAGTTAGTTAATTACATTTTAGCCATGGAAGCGATTAAGTAACAAAATATTTAGAATTATATTCGACTTTATGTTATTATGACTTACTACTACCGTTATTTTAAATGTAGAATCACCTCTGTATCCTGATGCATCATTAAAATGAACACCCTATATTTACAGAACTTAGAGATACACCATCCTTTTTTACTGTTATGGCCGAACCAAAAAACACTCTCGATTTATACTGTATTTTTTCCTTTCATGTAGTAATGGGAAAAATATTGGAAAAGCACACAGAACTCGTTACTAATAAAAAATGAGAATTTCTGTCAATAAACCTATTACACTTAAAGGTAGCTTGAGCGATGCGACACTTTAAAATTTCTAGAAGCAAAATGATATCAACATTATATAGAATTTATATTTTTCGGTTAAGAGCAACCGACCAAAATTGCTTGTTTCTTCCCCAAAATCTCGTAAAATCAGCCGCTACTCGGAGAAAATGTCTGATTTATCAACTGGCCAGTTTACGTCGTCGAAGCAAAACCAAAAACATTACGCTGCCAAACTTTTTTAATTTTGACTCCTAAGAGTAGATTCATATTTTTATTTAAATGATTTTAAATAAACACTCGTACAAGAAGTGTAAGACGTGTAGAAGATATCAATGTATTAAATTACGTGATTGATGACTAATTACTACTTATCACGCGAATTCAACTGGAAATTGATTATTATTTTTTTATTTTTAAAGCAACTATAATATTATATAGCGACTTATCACTCCAATATAATTTATCCACATTGGTTTTGCTAATCCACCAGTGGCGGTTCTTCCACAGGAGCACATGCGCACGTGCACCCCCAAAACAAAACGAATAAAAAATATTAATTTCTATTCATTGAATATTATTTATCGTATAAATTCCGACCCTCCCTAATATTTTATCGTACCGTCAAACTAAAAAGATCCGACCCTCCTTAATATTTTATCATCCCGTCAAACCAAACTGTATAGATCCGGCAACTATGCCTTGGTCGAGGTAAATGACGATTATGACGAGAGTTGCTCGGCCGTGCGATTAAGTAGTGCAGTTTCTCTGTGGTAACAGATGGCGGGTGGCAGCGAGGGATAGCGGGGCTATGGCGATTTAACATGGAAAAGGCGCACAGTTTTTGTGTGAACCGCGCTGTTGTCTGTGTGCATCTAGTTAGAAGTTCGAGCGTGTATGTTTTAATATTTTAATATTATATATTTATTAAGTTAAAATGAATAGTTGACGGTGGACTATTTATGAAATAACTTTAGCTCTATGAGGTTGGAGCAAAAAATTGAAGTGAAGAATGCGGGAACACCTAAACCCGAAATTAATTTAACGCAGACCACAAAGGGTAAATCTAGGGACCTTATTAGAAAGTTTAAAAATTAAATATATGAAAAAAAATTTATAGAGGGTATTCCAAACTTAATGAGGCTGTTATTGATCAATTTTCTACAATTAAGAACCGAAGAATGGACTTTACATTTAAGCACTATTGTGTAGGATCGATAAATGTTGTGCATTTCGATAAATGATACTCGATATGATTTTAAACCATTTTATTTAAGGATTTAAACTAAAAAACACTGAAAATATGAAGAATGCCAACTTGTCAGTCTTGTGGCTCGATACATGATTGGTGACTTATTACTACTTATCACGCGAATTCGACTGGAAATTGGCTTTTTTTTTTCTTTTTAAGACAACTATAATATTATATAGCGACTTGTCACTCCAATATATTTCATCCATAGTGTTTTTGGTAATCCACCATTCTAACCACAAAAAAGAAGTAAAAGAAAAAGATATAGCAAAAAACAGCACGTTATATCAATACGGTCATATTCCGAGCCTCCAGCAGAGGGCATCAGATATTGGATTTTGGTGAAAGTATAGATTTGCTGGAGGCGGAAAAGCGGGCTTGTAGAAAATGGCCGAAAATAATTTCTCTTCTAGAAAAGTTCCACGCATGATTTCTCTAGAGTTCGTTAGATGGCGCTCTACGTGTAAAATCGTTAAGAATAGAGAGGCCATGCCCTAAGAACTTCGTTAACGATATTTCTGAATAGTTGTTGACGAAATGGCGAAGCTATATATTATAACGTCACACTCATATTCACATGTGAGGATTGTGCAAAATCTGCTTATTCGAACTTATCCAACTTCTATTCGAGAGGACAATTATTATATTTTGGAGTTAGATCTTCGCTATTTTCTTTGTTCTTGTTCTCGCTACACGGTATTGATTCTGCAGTTTGTTCTTTATGAAACTGTATTAAATATTTATAATATAATTAAAACATGTTGTGCGCCATCTAACGAACTCTAGAGAAATCGTACTATGTGGATTTTCTAGAAGAGAAAAATGATTCTCAGCATTAAAACACAAAACAATCATACCACACATCAAAGCAGTCGTGGAAATCCAAATTATCTCCATTTCACAGTTTCATACACAGACTGTTTTTATGATCAAACACAAGCACTATAGGAAAAATACTTAAGGCACTCTGTGAGTGGTACGTGTGCGAATAAGCGATTCACGTTGGTTTTGAATCGTTGGAGGTTATATTCGTTGGGAAAAACGACCTCGGGAAGGTATTTCCATAAGGATGAAGTCCTCCACATGAAAGAATTCTTAAATAATGAAGTTCGAGGAGTAACTAAGCTTAACCACATATGAATGGGCGGCAGTGGTTGGTCGCGTATTTCTGCAGACTCAATAAAATGATTGATCAATTTGCAGATTTTAAAATAAATTGTTGTATAACACAAAAGAGAATTTTGATATTTTGGTTTATGTTCTTATGTTTTTATCTGTTTGTAGGAATTCATTTATTTTTTTTGTGATTTAATTCAATTGATGTTGAGAACTAATTAAGGAAAAAACACTTTTTGAAGTGGCGAGAGGCCCCGGATTGCGTAACGGGCCTAATAGTTAGAGAGACGGTGACAATAGGGGGTCCGTGAAGTGGAATATCAGTAATTTGGTGTTTAGTGGGGTCTACTGCCCTCTCTACAACTTTTATATCTGATGAAATACCGTACAGCGTTGGTAAGAGGCGCTGTACCGCTTTAGATAGGAAATTCTCAACAAATTCAATACAGCATCTGCGTGACCCCAAAGTCACGGGATACACATTTTCTGACAAGTCAACCCTTGCATATACTTTTCCTAGCGTGTCAAAAAAAAAATGAATGCAAAAATTATAAAGTCTCAAGTGACATGGGTCCAAGTGGGCTTAAGGGATTTGTATTCACATGGAGATGACTCGTAAACAATTTTCTGATAAAAAGAATATTGCGATTGAATATTGAATATATACACCTGCCGTCTGGTATATCTGCGTAATATTGTCAGAATTCCGCCTAGCTAGCTGCGATTCTTCCGAAGTTTTTTTTTTCCACAATATTTGGGTGTCAAGGAATGTAGTGTGACAATTTTCTGACATGTCACGATCGTTTTCCAAATTTCCTCCGAGGAGAACGACAAAATTTTTTTCAAATAATCTTTTACTCGCTTTTTTTCTTTTTTTTTTAATTTAATTTTTTTGCTCGGAAAAGTATGTATATGCAAGGGTTGACTTGTCAGAAAATGTGTTCCCCGTGACTTTGGCGTCACGCAAATGCTGTAAATTAATTTTCAGACATGGCTCGATATATTTTTGAATTTATTGAGAATTTCCTATCTAAACCGGTACAGCGCCTCTCAGCAACGCGTTACTGCAATACATCAGATATAAACATTGTAGAGGGTGACCTAAACTCCACGAACTCCACTTTACGGACCCTCTATTGTCACCGTCTCTCTAACTATAAGGCATCCTATAACCAAAAAATAGGTACAGCGCCTAAATAAGGAAAACTTTGTTAAAGAAGTCTGTACAGGGTGGCTTCGGAAACCGTTCACCTTAGAGCTTTCAGTACAATCCCTAAATAAGGAAAACTTTGTTAAAGAAGTGTGTACAGGGTGGCCTCGGAAACCGTTCACATTAGAGCTTTCGGAAGAAAACATTTATAGGAAAAGTTGCCAAGAGAACTTGCTGGAAATTATTTGCAAGTTTGTAGAACGGCCGCGAGGAGGCAGGTAACCCTAATAATAAAAACGGTCCATTTCTCTACAATTTGCTTAGATTATATTGAAAATATTTACAAATAAATCTTTCATATATCATGAACAACTTTGCTTACATACTTTTTTCTCTAACCCTTCAAATAAATTGGCGGGATTAACGCAAACATTGATTTGAAAAAAATGCAATATCTCAGGAACGCCTAATATTAAAATTGGTGTAATTTAAAATAGTTTTTCTTGCTCTATCAGCTACACTACAGAAGAGTTTTATACTCGCCAAATTCGATGCTTCTGCATCATTGGACATCCCAAAAACCAGTGGCGTTTGTTTGCATTTAGGGGTTTGGCGGGTAATTGAAAAATATATAGCAGAGAAATGATTCATTTCCCGCCAAACCCCTAAATGCAGAGAAACGCCACTGGTTTTTTAGATTTAGAATGATGATGTAGAACAAAGGAGGTAGGAAATCGGCTACAAAAGGTGTAGCGGGGGCGGGTTTTCACTTGTTTTCCCAGGGCACTGTCCCGATTCAGAAATGTTTGCCGTTCATAAGTTGCTGACCAACTAGCCATTTTGGCTGCCCGATTACATTTTCTGTTCGCAAAAATAAGAATATTTTGCTAACCAGTTAAATGATACCCATAAAAATTTTTACCATGTGCTGCGTAAATTCTGCATGTCACTGTACTAAGTAAATGGATAATTTATGCTTAAATGCACCGTTTTACAAAAAGTCCAATGTTTTTAGACTACTCTGTATTAGCTTAAAACTTGTATCCGTGATTTTTGTTATATCCAAAAATTATTAAATTCGAATAAAAAACGAACGATTTGTTAAACATCAGAATGAAGGGCCCGATTTAATTTTCCTCATATGGTCGCAATCTTCAGTTCATATCCTGAAGCATAATTGTTGTATCTACTGATTTTTTTGAAACCCACCTGAAGCTCCGGAATCACACATCCTGGGATTTATTCGGCTCGCTGATAAATTCGTTTGCGGACGAATTCACCTGAACTCACTAGCAAGCAGGTCGACGCTATGGCTCAGTCCTAAAACTGCGTCGGGACGCCTTCGTGCTTATTAAAGACGCCGGCTTCGCTCGTTCGCGCGATTATTTGGGTAAATCTTTGTGCCTGCCGACAAATTCTGTGATATTGTAAAATAGCAGGGCTAAAAGATCCCTGACGATATTGATCTTAAACGATGTCGACGGTTTAAGCTAGCGAGTAATATGTATTTATTTTATGTTAAAGCGTACCTTTTTGCATAATTTGATTCATGTTTTGTTGGTTTTACACGATTAAAGACTTATCACGTTACTAACAATTAATAGGTGTTGAGCAAAAATTTGTTATTTCTATTTTCAAGGTGGCCCAAAGAATGTGACCACAATATTCATTTTTTTTAACAAATTCGTTGTTTAAAATCATTTTTAAACCAAATTTGCAGGAATTTTTTACTATAGCATCAGTTCTCGTAAATTGAATTTAAAAGTAATTAGATCGATAGATTTAAATTAATTGGAGCTTACATGTTAAAGCCTCTCATATTCTCAACAAGAAACATTTTTAGAGATTTTTTAATATTTCATTCGGTTCAGCATTTTTCAATTTTCTGACCACATATTTCTAAGCTGTTAATAAGCAGAATATTACTGGTCTTATCAAGTTTGCAATGGAAACAATTTTATAAAATTAAATCGGAATGATATTTGCATGAAATAAATGTATTTCATCTTTAATTTGTTGAAAAATATGGGAAAATCAAAATAATAGCATACGATGAAATATTAAAAAAAAATATTTGTTGAGAATGTAAAAGGCAATTATTTGAAAAGAGTAAGGACTTCTTTTCGTTTAAAGTATCTTCTTATTACAACCTACCCTGTATTATATTCTAATTTGATCTTATTACTTTTAAATTCATTTAACGAGGACTTATACTTGGTAAATATTTTCGACGAATTTTGTTTAAAATAGGTATAAAAATATTATAATTGTAATTGGCAATATTACGCAAACTATGGGGGTTTCCATTAGAAAATGTAGATTTTTGGAGTTTTCTCAATTTCATATTTAATTTTATTGTTTGAACACCCTGTATTAATAGTTATCAAAATATTATAAAATATATATTAAAGCAGGTCCCTTTCAATAGGGAATCCAACCCAAATTAAGTAATTTAAAGGCTTCCTTCCTTATAGGGGAAATTAATAATTATTTTAAGGGCTGCAAGCGTCATTTTAGACACGAAACCTTAAATATGTCAAACGCTTTTAGACTTAGGTATAGGACATTATATACAAAATCTGCCTAGAATCTTACGTTGAATCCAAAAATGTAATAATATATAGGATGTTCCGTTTAAAATAAGCAAGTTGACACAGACTTCCGGTATAACCGGAAGTGCCACCTTATAGAAAATATTTTGTCCAAGTTGCCCCCCTCAACATTAGCATACTGTCCAAAATATTCAAATTTACTATACCATGTGATGCATCATTGAGTTGAACATAGAAATCCCGTGTAAATTTTGAGGTGGCTGAATATTGGCTCCCCTGTACATTTTATAGAAAAACTGCATTATAACTTCTTGCAGAGGCCGATATGATGAACCCATGTGCCGAGTTTGAATACATTTTGGTGAGCCAATACTAAGCTATTCAATTAAACGTGAAGTCAAAACCACGAAACTCTCATAGTTCAGGTAATACGGCAAACAGCAGCAAATAACGACACTAATTTTCGTTTGGTCAGTATCAAAATTTAATTTCCGATGTTTGTTGTATGAGGGTTTCGTAGTTTTGCCCCCTTTAAGTGGTTCAGGATTGGTTCATTAAAATTTATTCAAACCCGGCATGTGGGTTTACCATATCGACCTCTTCAAGAAGTTATAATGCAGTTTTTCTATAAAATGTACAGCGGAGTCACCTCAAATACTAAGTGGAATTTCTTATATTCAATTTAACGATGCGTCACCCGATATATAGTTTTCAATATACAGGGTATCCCAGAATATGTGGGCAATCTCCCGGGTTCAGATAGAACATTTAAAAATAACAGGAGAAGTCCCTATACATATTTTTTCCTACGGCCTCCCCTACGGAGATACGGGCCCATAACGGACGTCCCGGAAATCGTTGTTTTTTAAATAATTTTTTAAATACTAGGTGTAATTTAATATTTTTTTAGTATAATGGTTACTAGATGAGTCTCCTTAAAATTCTCCCATTTAAACACATTTGGCTTATTTAGTGGGCCAGGGCCGGACTAGACGTAACACAAGAATGCTTTTTTTACACCCTATATGATGAAGGAACGACAATAATATTTTTGGATACTCTAAACCTTAAGCTGAAAAAATGTACTCTTGATCAATGTCGATAAAATGAACTGTTTTCTCGAAAAAAATATATTTTTGTTCAATATTGGTTGTTGTTTTATGTTCATAAAATTCCCTCAGTGTTGCTCTGGATTTTTTCACATAATAATAATAATAATGTACCGATTTAAATAAGAATATTTATGCCAGTGTCAGTTTATGGCTGTGTCTTGAAATTTGGGGTTTTTCTCCTTTGTCTTATTAGTTACTAACTTAGTAATGGAATTTACGTATACTGAATATGCCGGCATGCATTTAATGTATGGACAAAAATATTTTTTTCTCGAGCACAGTTCATTTTATCGACATTTATCAAGAGTACCTTTTTTTCAGCTTAAGGTTTATAGTATCCAAAAATATTATTGTCGTTCCTTCATCATATAAGGTGTACAAAAAAGAAGCATTTTTGTGTTACGTCTAGTCCGTCTCTGGCAAACTAAATAAGCCAAATGTGCTTAAAAAGGCTCATCTAGTAATCATTATACTAAAAAATTATTAAATTACACCTAGTACTTAAAAAATTATTTGAAAAACAACGATTTCCAGGGACGTCGGTTATGGGCCCGTATCTCCGTAGGGGAGACCGTAGGAAGAAAAATTTATAGGAACTTCTCCTATTATTTTTAAGTGTTTTATCTGAATCCGGGAGATTACCAACATATTCTGGGACACCCTGTATAGATCGAATTGGTTCCTGGCGAGATAACCTGTATAAATTACAGGGTTTTCAGGCGATCACGAAATATAGCAAGGCGAAATATAACGGTAATGACGTTTACACACTTTATTAACCAATTTTGCAAATAAAATCTATTTTTAATAATTTTATTCTGAGGTATTTATAAATTTTCAAATAGTAAAAAAAATCTTTTCCGTAAGGTATTTTCAAATAAATCACGCGAGACTTAAGAAGTTACCTCTGATAATGACCCAAAAAAGAAACAGATTATTTTTCGGTAAATGTGGCTAACACGTATTTAGATTTTAGACTCCAACAAGTGGATTTAGTTCGTTTGCCAAAGATTCAGTTCCGTGCCAAGTTTCGGAGAGATAATAATGATCCCATTAAACATACAGAAATAACGATTGGATACAAGGAATTGGGGCGTCTTAACAGTCAAGTTAAAATAATTTTTTATTTGAATTGAAAACTCTGTTGACAACTTGGCAAATACATACCGTTTTAATTTGGAAATTTCAATGGGCTCAAATCCGATGCTGCTGGCATGTAAAACGTTAATTTATGGCGGAAAAGTCATTCAGAATAGGGATAATATCTGATAGGTCCTGAAAAAGGACTTCTTGTTCTTGTGACATAATTTTTTAACTTTCCTTAGTATGAAATAAAATTATTTTAATTAATTACTTTTTCTTGTGTCAGTTAAAGGCTGAAAAATAAAATTAATAAATCAGAACTAAAAATACCAAGACATTCATTAATTATTTCTGATACTGAGCGTAATAATAATCCTGCCAATTTATTATCTTCACTGACTGACGTGAATAAATAAATAAAAAACCGTTGTATGAACATTTTATAGAAAAATTGCATTATAACTTCTTCAAGAGGCCGACATGGTAAAGTCACTGTGTCGAGTTGGAATACATTTTGGTGAGCCAATCATAAGCTATTCACTTGAACGTGATGGCAAAACAACGACTCGACTCTAATAATTCAGGTAATGCAGTAAACATCAGCGAATTAAATTTTGACTTTGACAAAACGAAAATTGGTGTTAATGGCAATATTTTTATATTTACGTCAATTTTTGGCTTTCCAAAATGTATTCAAATTGGGCACATGGGTTTAGCAAGTCTGTCTCTTCAAGAAGTTACAATGTAGTTTTTCTATAAAATGTATAGGGAAGCCAATATTCAGCCACCTTAAAAATTACACGGGATTTCCTATGTTCAATTCACCTATTCAGGGTGTCCCATTTTCGACACTTTTATAGGGTATCTCCGTTATTGTTAGTGCTATCAAAAAAGTAATGTAGGTGTAATGTGCTCTTTTTGGGGTCAAACTTAAAATGGTAAAATCAAAATTTGAAAATTTTCGCTCGTTTAACGGGGAAAATCAAAAAATTGACAATTTCAAAATTACCCTATATTTTCTTAGTTAAAAGAGATACAGAAAAATGTTTTATACAGAATTTCTTTTATAATGATTGTTGAATGATCTGTCGTTTTCAGAATAAGTATACGGGGTCAGGTAAAAAGTTATTAGACCTAACCTCATTTTTTGAAATGGAACACCCTGTATATTTTAATCTAAAAAGATAATATTTGAAATTCTCCTTTCAAATATGCAACAGACCATCGATGATATGATTTTCCTAGGCGATTTATCTAAACTTTATAACTTTGAGACGAAATAAAAGATTCAGATTAAGGTAAAAAATAACGGGAATCATCGCAAATGTTCGGAATACATCCTTAAATGGTTAATGGTCTTTCCGGATAGCGAACAAAATAGACGTTTTTTTCCACTTTCAATATGAACTGATATGATATCAAATTTTTCAAAATGTTCATAGGTCATTTTCGCGAATGAATATGTAAAAATGAAATTGACGTTAAATGTTAATAGTCAACATAGTTGTTTCTAGGATATTAGCTTTTGTTTCATGGTCTACTGTGGTTTAAAGTTCGTCTAGGAAACCAATATCATCCATGGTGTGTTATATATTTGAAAGGAGAATTTAAAATAGTATCTTTTTAGATTAAAATATACAGGGTGTTTCATTTAAAAAAATTAGTTTAGGTTCGATAATTTTCTTACCTGACTTATTTTGAAAACGGGATATTATTCAACAATCAATATACAGAAACTTATGTATAACACATTTTTCTATATCTCTTTTAACTAAGAAGATATAGGGTAATTTTGAAATTGTTAAATTTTTGATTTTCTCCCGTATCTCTTAAGCGAGCGATCAAATTTTGATTTTACCATTTTAAGTTTGATCCAAAAAGAGCACATGACACCTACATTACTTTTTTGATAGCACTAACAATCACGGAGATATCCTATAAAAGTGTCGAAAATGTGACACCCTGTACAGGTAAAAAAGCTTATAAGGAGGATCAATAGAAAATGCTTTCTTTTTCCCCTTTATTGGTAGTACCATTCAATCTGAATCAATATTTTTATCTAACTGAATGGAATAGGACAAGTTTTCATTTATTTACTGAAGGTGATAAAAGACAACCTTAGCATACGTATGGTGATAGAGAACTCAATATAGTGTTTAAAATATAATTGCGTCACTATAGTTAGCCATGATAGACTGGGTGTCGATAGTTCGGCATTCCAGAAGACGTTTCTCAAACTATATGACCAGCGTGCCTCGAAAAGTGCGGAAACGTAGACAGAAAAACGCGAAACGCGTTATTACACATACTGCATCGAGTTGTAGTCATCACAGTTCGACACCGTCTTCTCCCTCCGACTTACCACCTAGGTCAGATTGCTCGTGTTGTTGGGCAGGAGATAAACGTAATCAGGTAAGAAGAATTTAACAGAGTGTTCCGTTTTACTGAGGGATAGTCAACATCGACCAAAAATTGATAACGTAAGAATAATTTATATGTTGATTTTTTTTTTAAATGTCATAACAGGTCAATGTAAAACAGGTTCTGAAGCCTCAGAAATAGAATCCCCTAACTCCGCGGAGAGCATCTTTAGTGTTCCAAGTAGTAAATCAAGAGAAATTTAATGTAAAGAGCCACATTTTTCACCGTTAGGTCAGCATCATCCCTCAGACAAAAGAATAACTTTTCGTTCCTAACCCATAAGCTAATCTCCACGGTTCCTGCTTATGTCTATTTCCTTTGTACAAAAACTCTATGGTATGAAAACGTACTGAATGGAAGCTGGTATAGTTACCACCAACGAATACTTATAAACAGGAAGAAGATAAACAGCCGTGTTAACACATCGAAGCAAGTATGAACAAACGAACAAACCAGGCATCCATTACGTCTGGAATCAGCTGACAAACGCACGTGCTTTTCAAATGTCACTTTTGTCCAAGTTTTTATTACTGTCAATATTGTAAAGTGACATTTAACCAACAAAAAACATTCAAACCCCTTTTATTTGATTTACAAAGTGGTGAAAATCAATATTAGGATTCTGACATGTTTTAAGCTGTAAATATCACTTTAAAATAATCCTTACACACTCTTATATCATTTTTTGAACTAGTAACGTAACTACAAATGAAAAATTAAACTGCAGAAATAAGCTTGTAAGTAGTTTTATTAAAAAATAGGAAGTAAATCATAATTTACATAAAATATTTTACCATCTTCAACTGGGCTCTAGGTCCTAGCAAATATTTCAAGCTTCAAGTCCAAGCATATTTTTGGGCCCCATATGATTTAGGAAAATAAATTATTATTGATGCTTACTCTCAGTAAAGATGACTAAATGAATATTTCAATTACAAATTACTCACTTGCACCAAAAAGGAAACGACGTTTTTCGTGAAAAGATTAGAAAATTAAAAATTATTTTAAAATGTAAAGATGTTGCGTCTTCTCCGCCATCTTAAATCACATCAGATGTTGCTTGATTTTCATTCCCGCCAGACGAAGGAAGTTAGCTTGTTTAGCAATTCCTGCTGTTCGCATTCTATGCCTGTCTCTGTCTGCAGCAACCTTCCCTAATTCAGTAAAGTGAGACAAATATGACCAGGATCAAGTCGCCTGCATAAACAATCACTTTTTGGCATTTCATATTAACTCTACGTAAGTCTGATATTGACGCTTAAATGATAGAGTGAAACAGATAGATAAAAGTAGGTTACTTGTGAGCGTATGGACCAGAGTAGGCTTAGCATCACTTCCAAGGCCTTCTTACGTGTTTCGATCCCCCCCATAAGCAGTCTCACCGGGCTGGTTACCACTATAACCTAGACTATAAATATGCCAGTTTATTATTAGGTTAGAGAGGTAGATAGAAATTCAATTACTGATGAATATCCAGACGTAGTTCTATATGGTCTGTGCTGATACTATAGATGGATAATGGAACCCAGATGGTGCATCGTTATGGTTGGTGCTACATTACGTTTTAGTAGGACAACTTACTAAAACCAGTCGTCAGTGAGGTGACGGTATGCGGACTTAGATGTATTTAATTTTTTCAGAAATCACGATTTGCCGACGATGATATGCCTCCTCCGCCTTCACCTGCCGTTCAGTCGAAAATTATCAACACAACAGTCAACTTAGACAATCTCTCGAGGCAAGGGTCGATGGAAAGAGGGGCTCCGGGAAGGAGGAAAAGTGGATCCGAAAGGGGAATGGTCAATGAAGGTGCTAAAGAGACGGCAATACAAATGGTAAGTTATTTATCCAAATTATTTGTACCTGAACATTATATGAAACTGAAAAATATTCATTTAGAATGCAATTTGATTAATTTAAGATTGTCTTATATACTAATATATATGATTTATTCGAAGAGTCACATATTTACTATTTATTAATGCTTAAAGTTTTTGAATATAACCTATCCGTGCCTAAAACTGTCAGAACAGCATCTGCAATTTCTCACTGAGGGGTTCATACTGGCTTACTTTATATACTCGCTACTACATCACACGTTTCTAAAGAAAACTGCAAATCTTTTAAAAACTTTCGTCGTTTATGTAGATATTGCTGACATATTTTTATTTGCTTTTAAAATTGTAGTTGTAGTAAGTTGTTAGAGCTTGTTATTGAATTTAAAATATTGAATATAAATTTTAATGGTCAATACTTATATCCCTAGCTCCCTAACTTACGACTTGCGTAATAATTTTTGTTTTTAACATCAAGTTAACTTTAATGCACGTGCGCAATCTTTGTTACAACGATTTATTTTTTCTTTATGATCAAACACAAGCACTATAGGAAACATCCTTTAGGGCACTCTAGGAGTGGTGCGTGTGCGCAAAAAGCGATTCAGGTTGGTTTTGAATCGTTGGAGGTTATATTCGTTTGGAAAAACGACCTCGGGAAGGTCGTTCCATAAGGATGAAGTCCTCCAGATGAAAGAATTCTTAAATAATGAAGTTCAAGGAGTACTAGGCTTAACCACATATGGATAGGCGGCAGTGGTTCATCGTGTATTTCTGCTACTCGCCGCTCTGGGCGGAATTAAGAGCGAGAGGTCAGCCGAGCACTTTCCATGAAAATATCTGTAAAAGAGAGTCAAATTCCCATACTGTCTTCGATGTTCTAGGCTGTCGAGGTTCTTCGTCTGCTCGTGGTCTCCAATCAGACGAATGGCCCTCCGTTGGATGGAATCCAGTAGCCGAAGAGTATGTTTGGGTGCAGAGCTCCAGACATGAGAGCAGTACTCTAATGATGGTCGAATCTGGGCTTTGTATAGTCTCAAAAGTTGTTGAGGTGTGTACAATTTTGTGGTTCGGAAGAGTACACCAAGTTTCTAAGAAGCTACCTTGGCGATTGCCACAACGTGGTTATGCCAAGACATATTTCCTCCCAGATTGGCGCCCAACAAATTAATAGATGAAGCCAGTGGAATTGCGTGTCCTGCCATGACTATATCCGGATCTGTAATGTTAACCTTTTTAGAGAAAACTGCTGCCTGGGGGTTTTTAGAGTTAAATTCGACTTGGTTACTGTCACCCCAAGCCAAAATTTCCTCCAGGTCTTTGTTGAGGCGTGATACTTCATGCTACCTGCGAATATGTGCGTCGGTAGCCGTTGTTTGTGCATTCAAAGAGATTTAAAATATTTTAAAATATATTCCTGTTTCTTTGAAAATAAGCAACATATCCTCCTTTTATTGGCTATCGTCTGCAAAATTACTTCCACGAGGTGCTTTTTTAAATGTCTAAATAAATAGAAGTCACGCTTAGCTAAATCCGGACTGCACGGAGGGTGGTTCAGCTCGAAATAATTATATTCGCGGTGGTTTGGTTGTCTTGCGCGTTAACGCATTGTGGCGAACAAGGAATATATTTATGTGAGGCAAGCCTGAACGTTGTAGAGCCTTTTGCCATTTAATCAAACAAGAATGACTGCTTGATCCCAAAAAACGATACCCATGAGCTTCTTGCTGACGATTACCAATTGAAAGAAAATGTTGTTGGCTATTTTAAAGGCCAACAGGAATAATGTTTTTCAGAATATTTCTAGTTCTCGTTATACTCGTATACGCAGGATCCTGCATTTTATTAACAAACAAACCGCGTATTAAAAAAAATTATAGTTCATATTCCTCAGCTAAAAGCTTATACGGCTGCGATATTTTTCTTTAAGTGCTGACATAATACATGGAAATTTTACTTCCGTCAGCTTAATGCAGGCACAAAGTCCTTTTGTGGCAAAAGCTGCAAACTCTCCAGATTTTTCCCTTAGATACATCGAAATGTAGTGTAGTGTAGTGTAGTGTAGTGTAGTGTAAATGCAGAGTCAAAAGATCTGGATTTTTAATTATACCAACATTTTTCTTTGTGTTTTTAAATGTCACGTATTAATTTATCGTCTATTCATAAAAAATAAACTTTATATTGTATTCAACCTGTATTTGTATTTAGTTATACATTATGTTCAGATAAGAACTATTCCTGGAACAGAAAATCCCTAAAAATTGACTAAGGTGTTCTTCGGCAACCATATTGGCGGAAAGCGATGGTGATTTTCTTACTCTGGAAAGACATGGAGGATGGCGTTCTTCCAATGTAGCAGAAGGATGTATAGAATAATTCATACGAGGAAAAATTGAATTATCACAGTAATCACAGAAGTTGATTTGCGTTTCCCATTTGAAAATACAAAATCTGCAAAATCATGAGAACCAAAATATTTTTCCGTTATACTTTTTTTTATGATCAAACACTACCAGTATAGGGAATATCCTAAAACACTCTAGGAGTGGTGCATGTGCGAATATAGCGATTCACGTTGGTTTTTAATCGTTGTAGATTATATTCATTGGGAAACACGACTTGAGGAAGATCTTTAAACAAGGATAACGTCCTCCAGATGAACTAATAACTACAATGTCGTATTTGGACAAAATTTTTAATTTGCAACAACATTTCCATATAAAATTTTGCTGTCTTTTTAATAATTAAAGTAGGTGAAATAATAAATATACGTTTATAGTTTTAAGGCATGTACCAACTTTTATCGAGAATATAATATTTTGAGAAATCGGTAATTAAAAAATTTTCCCGCATGTTGGACACATTGTATATAATTAATTTTTTCTATTTGGGTTTCATAATGGCTACATTATGAAATGCAAAAAAATTGAATAACCTGCCACTTTTTGAAACTGAAATTTTATTTTTTATATGTTGGCAGCAAGTAGGGTTCGAATTTTGGGCTTACTTTGATTTCGTTGAAATTAGTTTTCTTGGCATTATGGTTTCGACGAAAATTTTTTATATAAAACTTTAAAATACTAACCTTTAACCTTGCAAATAGATCATTTTTACCTAGATATTATCTGAAATACCTATACTCGGAAATATATAACATGCTGACGGTGTCCGTCAACTAATTTCTAGTCACAACTATAAAACAACATAACCTAAAAATAAGTTTTATTCAATAAAGTACTATTTTTATTTTTAATTCAATATAGTATTATACATATTACTTTCTATATACATATTTATAGTTACTGTAGACATTTCCTGGCCATTAATTGTTCTTCCTGTCAGATTCTGTGTCGACACAATATTTTGTTCAATAGTATTATTTTGTTCAATGTTTTGAACTCTGTTCTGCTCGCACCATAACTCAACGTTTTGCATATTCTTTTTTAAACTTTTTCTAGATTATTTTCTGCAATTTCTCGTATTTCTGACGGAGTACAACTTTTTTCCCCACTAATTTTTATTAACTTTAATAATATATTTATTTTTAATTATGACGGATGGGAAGAAGCTTTGTTGTGTTCAATTGTTTCTATCATGGCATATTTGATACTTGTAACATTTTATTAAATTGTAAAAGTATTGCCAACATGTTAATTCAAAGGGAAAAAAAATCTACTATATTTTTTTAAAGTTTTTCAGACTTTAAAGACCCCAATAGAAAAAGTATTATAAAATACACGGTTCATAAGACTTTTTTTTAAATTAAACGCGTGCTCTAAGATAATGTTTTATGAAACTTGTATCTTAATATACTATTAAATTACAATAGCTAATGTAGTTGCTTTTTTATAGAGATCCTTAAAAATACCTACTCTACTAAAACCTTGTAATTATTACTTGTTTACTTCAGGGGAAAAAATTATACTGAGACGAGAAAGCATATTTGAAACGAAGGACGTTTGGCAACTTTACAACTCGGTCCATTTTAGAGTTCCTTTAAAACTATCGCTCTATTAAAACCCTCTAATTATCCCGTGGTTTTCCGCATTGCACGCGTATCAATCACGCGTCTTCCTTGCCCGCTTTTAGTGCCCTCTGTCGGCACGAGCCGCAGGACAGCCAGTCCGGTCGGCGCATCGCAGACGGCTGCGGCAACGGGAAATGTCGCGTTCGACGAGGTCGAGGGACGCGGGGGGATCGCGTCCTGTTTTTGTTGTGTCTGCTAAACCGTAGGACGTTGTTATGGTAATTTTGTATGGTTTGGTATAGTTGGTTCTTCGATTATCCGTGTCAGGTTTAGTGTAGTCTACCATCTTATATATGAATCCATAGAAATGCTTTATAGTAATGTCCGATATGTTGTATTAAAACGTCTTATTTGCTATGTTTTCAAGGTTAATAACATACTATCCGATACACGTCTGTTAAATATACATACGTTCAACTCATTTTTATCATTCCTGCAATAAAAATAATGCAGTTACAATATGAAAAATTATGACCCGCCTTTCGTTATTTAAACGATATTTTATTACAAAGAAACAATTCTAAAGTACTAGCGAGTTAATTATAATTTTATATAAAATGTAAAGCAGAAGTAGTGAAAGTTTAATTATATTCAATTTTTTATCGAACGTATTTTAAAACTATGTACATATAATATAATAAATTATGATACACGTTTCGTTATTCGAAATTTATTTTGCTTAAAAGGAATAATTATTTACAACAAGCGAATCAACTATGGATCATCTGATCTGATGTAAGCCTATATTATAACTTACAGTTTTTTTTTTGTTGAAAGGGTGCAATATTTATGAAATTCAATTTGTCGATTTTAATGTTAAGAATTTAAATAATAATTGACTAACCAAAAAACTCTGATTGTGGTCAATGACAATGGCAGCAATGACAGGGTGTTCCATTTTCGATACTTCTCTGATTGTGTTCAATGACAGTGGCAGAAATGATATACAGCGTGTCCCATTTTCGATACTTTGATAGGGTATCTCCGTTTTAGTGCTATAAAAAAAGTAATGTAGGTATCATGTACTCTTTTTGGGCCAAACTTAAAATGATAAAATCGAAATTTGAAAATTTTCGCTCGTTTAAGAGATACGGGGGAAAATCAAAAAACTCAATTTCAAAATTACCCTATATTTTCTTAGTTAAAAGAGATATGGAAAAATGTTTTATACAGAATTTTCTTTATATTGATTGTTGAATAATCTGCCGTTTTCAGAATAAGTATACGAGGTCAGGTAAAAAAAGTTATCGTTTAAAAATATACTATTTTAAATTCTCCTTTCAAATATATAACACACCATGGATGATATTGGTTTCCTAGGCGATTTATTAAACTTTATTACTTTAAACCAAAGTAGGCCATGAAACAAAAACTAATATCCTAGAGACAACTATGTTGACATTCTAGTTGTTAACATTTAACGGCAACTTATTTTTTTAACATATTCATTTGTGAAAAATTTGATGATATCTATCATGCATGGTGTGTTATAAATTTGAAAAGAGAGTTTAAAATGCTATCTTTTTAGATTAAAATATACAGTGTGTTCTATTTAAAAAAAATGAGGTTAGGTCCGTTAAATGTCTTACATAATCCCGTACTTATTCTGAAAACGGTAGATTATACAACAATCATTATAAATAAACTTATGTATTAAACATTTTTCTGTATCTCTTTTAACTAAGAAAATATACAGTAATTTTTGTTAATTTTTCCCCGTATCTCTTAAGCAAGCGAAAATTTTCAAATTTTGATTTTACCATTTTAAGTTTGACCCAAAAAGAGCACATGACACCTACATTACTTTTTTGATAGCACTAACAATAACGGAGATGCCCTATAAAAGTGTCGAAAATGGGACACCCTGTATACGTACAGTCAAAGCTCTCTAGTTATTAAATCAATCGCCAATCGGTTCACTTTGACTGGTCATTTCTATCAATATCATTTATGTCGCGGTCAAAGCTGACTGGTTAGGTAATTATTGATTAAAATTTGTCTGCAATCGGATAATAGTAAAATTTTGCATAACATTTTTTAAATACATTAGAAATCAAACTTACTTTAACCCTCTATTTAAGTTGATTCTTCTATACAAAGTCCCTCCGATTAAGTCAATACTATTGCTAAGTCTGCTATTATTAGAACTACGATGTTGGTTAAACTAGTAGAATTTCTTTTCGTTGATTACTTATTTTACTTTTTCGAGTCCAGATCCAAAATTCTTCTTTACATTCTTTCTGCCCAGTATCGGGATACGTCTACTGCTTCAGTGTTAGCATACCATAAGTCGTCAAGGGTGCATTTCGATGGGCATTGTATACATGTTCTTAGGTGGTCGGTGGTCGAACAAGCCTGCAGTCGCAGGTCATCTCGTCATCATTTCCCATGTTCCACTTTGTCAGGTTAGACTTGACGGGGGCAACACCAGTCCTAATGCGATTCAGGGTTCGCCATGTCTACCATTCCAGGTTCATCCCTCGGAGAGGTTCTTATTAGAGTGGGAAACTGGCTGGTGGTTCTATTCCTATGTTGCGCATGAATCTTTTTCAAGATTTTAGGCGTTGATTGAAATGGCAAAAACGGAAAAACGGAAAATACACTTTTTAAATGGGTTACCCTGTATTGTTCGCGATATGTCGTTCGAATAAATTTGTGAACAAGAAAGTTTCTATACACTATTGGCTTCAAGCTAATAATAACGAAGTTATGATATTTACAGATGTAATTTCGAGGGTCAATGGTAAAAAAAAAAACAAAGACTAAATCATCACCTAAAAGCACGGCTTATTTGGCTATGTCTACCCACTACACTGTTCGATCACTCTCTACCTGCACTTCAGTAGCTCCACTGAAGTTAAATTACTATAAAATGTGAAATTCCTTTGGTATTTGGTGTCTCATTTTAAGAAAAATGTATTTTTTTCTTGCTCTTGCCATTTTAATCAGCGAAAAAAAGGCTACGAATTTTCTAATGTAACCAACATCGTAACTCTGATAATAACGGAGTTAGCAATAGTGCCGACTTAATCGGAGACACCCCCCCCCCGTATAGTCGAAATAAATATTTTATCCCATTATCAGAAAGTAAACTTTTCTAATATCCCTCATAAGTGAAGCCCTTAAAAATAAAGATTATATGCTACGATATAAACAGATTAGTAGCGTGTTTGACAACGAGACGACGGCGTCGCGTTCTCGAAGGCAAACAAGTATATTTTTGTTGTTGTCAACTTAAACGAAGGACGGAGTTATAACTAATAATTTGCATAGTTCACTAGAGTTCATGGTTTGATTGTCGAGTTACGACAACTATAATAGGCTAATATACAACGTGTCCAAGATAAGGAGGGCCAGTAGAGGGATCTCGGAAACCGTAAGAGATACGAAGTCGGTTAAATGGGGGTAAAGTTGCGCATTTACGTGCCTAATAATATGCCTTTTAGAAAGTTTTATATATATATCCGGAAAAAACCGAGATTCTGAAAAATCGGTTTATTGTTTTCCTGGATTTGTTTGAGAGATCGAATTCTAAAGTAAATTTTTTACTTATGTTATACTAGTTCAATAAGTAACAAATAATTTAATAATAAGCCACAAATAAGTGAACATAAATCATTCCAAAACAGTAATAAAACGAACAACAAAAAAAGTAAGGAACTACATAATTAGATGTTCAAAATGATTGCCATATAACATTTTTTTTGAGATAAAATAAAACATGCGATAGAATATCAAACTTTTCAGCATTTGTAAATTTATGTTCCATATTTTCTGGAAAACAGAAAACCTCTTAAAACGCTCTCAAACGATCACAATGGGAATGTCAAGTGAAACAAATCACGCGTCACCATCTTAATTTTTTTGTTTCAAGCGCCTACTTTTCTTTTAAATCCCGAATCAACAGAAGTTTGAAATAATGTTTCTGTATTTTGTTCACTTATTTGCGCATTATTATTAAATTATTTGTTATTTATTGAACTGTCCAACATAAGTAAAAAAATTTAGAGCTTACTTATGAGATATTATTTATAAAATTAGGAGAAATACAGGACCGTATCCCAAAATTTCCTGATGTTGTTCAAAAAACCCTCGAAACATCATTAAACCACAACGTGTCATACATCGTTGCATTCGGAAGAAAAATAGCTCTCAAATTCTAATATCAGAAAAACAGGACCGTATTTAAAAAAAGAAAGTTGATGATTGCCCTTCGAAGACGACTCGTCGGATTACAAAACATTTGACGCTGTTAGATAGAGCGGAAAAAGTGGCAATGTAAAAGTGCAATTTACTTTAGAATTCGATCTCAAAAAACCCAGGAAAACAATAAAACGATTTTTCAGAATTTCGGTTTTTTTTCGGATATCTCCGGAACTACTCGGAATTTTAAAACTTTCTAAACGGCATATTATTAGGCACGTAAATGCGCAACTTTACCTTCATTTAACCGACTTCGTATCTCTTACGGTTTCCGAGATCCCTGTACTGGCCCTCCTTATCTTGGACACGTTGTATAGTCAAACTGCTCTGATCAATCTAAATCATTCTCTTATTCAATCCGGATGTAGAGGAGGTAATCTGGATGTTTTTTTTATTTAAATCTAGACATATCAAGCTCGATTTGCTCTAATCTTTCGGATCGACGGCTGCGAAATTTTATTTTTATTAACCTTAAATTGTGTTCCAGTTTGTTTATATTCGGTTGATTTATTTGTTTAAATAAATGAAGGATTTATGCTGAAAGCCTACAAACATATATGTTGTTTGTCACAGTCTACCTATTAATTTGTTGATATTTTAGACTTCCTTATTGTTTTAATTATGTATGAAGAAGTACTAGTCTTTAAGGTAAGATGAGATAAAATGAAAACTTAATTACAAACAACAGATGGTACTTTTAAACTAATATTTCCATTTTTGCAACATATTTATTATTTAAAAAAAACAAGACTCTCCTCTTCGTTGAATAAATATTTAAAGTTATGAATAGCTTGCTCCTCAGATTTAAACTGCAATTTAATTTTTTGAGGAAAATGCACATTTTAGTAGAATCAAGAATATACAGGGTGTTATGGAAATGGCTTGTTATATTTAAATTGGTGACTCCTTGGGTGTCCTAGAGGAGGTCTACATACTTTTTTTTTAAATCGAATATCTAAATGCTAACGTAAAAATCCTTTTTACCCACGTACTGTCGCGCCGATCCATCTGGATTCAGTTAGCAACATGTGGGTCACTAGAGTATACAACAGTGATGTCAGATCACACCGCGTGTCTGGCCCTTGCTTGGATACCGGCCGCGCGCCACTATCGTTGCTTCAGTATGTTTCGAGACTCGGGGGTAGAATGACGCTGTCGAGGGTTCCACGTACTTGACGTATACGAATTTTAAACGTTTTGTTAGTTGTAACATTACCTACCCGATTTTTTTTCTGTTGTGAAGTAATTCATAATAATAAATGTGGTGATGTGATTTCAAATTTGTGTGATTTGTCTACTGTTGAAAAACATACTTTTTATGGTTTATTTTTTTATGGAATTTAATTATAAAACGGATTGTTTTAAAATAAGATCGTAGGTAAGAAAGTATGTACCTTAAAATTGTTTTTTTTTTTAAGTTTGAAATAGAAGTGATAACGTGCGTCAGAAACGTCTTGTTGTCAAAAACCGAACATGTGCGTTTCCAATTCTGTGTTGCAATATGACAACACCGCCAATAATGCGCTAACCTCTTTTGAACCTCGAGACTGCCTCAATAAACTATTGATTGCGAAGGCCCTCAGGAGCGGACACGTAAATGTTGAGATTTCATATAGAGTGTATATTTCGCTTAATAATTCAAAGCTCCATTTATGGTTATTTTTCTTCAATTTATTTTCATCTCAGGATTTGACGATTTAAATATAATAAGAAATTTCCATAACACCCTGTATATAATAATTAGATTTACGGTGGTAGAGTCGACTTCAATTTTCAATGAAAATACTTGGCCAGAAATAGATAGGAAACAAAAATTATCATAAGTGATTCAAATTCGGTTCGTGGACACAACAACTTTTCCAAATATATTTTTTTAAATTTATCGACATTTTGTGGGGCAAATGTCAAATTTGACAACAAAGCCGCACGGTCTAATCGTAATTTTTGGTCTTTATTCAAACAAAAAAGGTGAGGTAACATTTTACAAAAATCGAACAATACATTTTTCCCCATATGATTCCAACTTTAGTGACACTCTGTATAATATTTTTTCACATTTACCACAGCATTAAAACCAATGCTATGAATTATATATATACATTACAATTAGATCTACATATTATGTGAAAATAATAATATACTATGTCGTAACATATTTTTATTTAAAACATGATTAATATACTTTTATATATACTTTTTGTTGTTACCCTAATGGGTAACATGTAAGAACTTTTGTATCATTACAATTATTTTATAGTAATAAAAACGTTATTATTTGACCATAAATCGATACAAGGACAAGGTGTTGATAAAAGCAAATGGTGAACCAAACTTCCCGTCATAATATAAAAAAGTATGATTTACAACGTTTATAATGATATGAGGATCACAATTTAATGAACTACGACTTACATTTCTTTCATTGCTAAAGTATAATAACACACAATAAAAAACTAGACCACATAAAAAAATTAAAGCGGCGTGGGCAAGGTCATTGGATAAGGGCGATGGATTAGGTGGTTAATATGGTTTTCCCGCCCTAAGCCAAAGCTTTCACGATATGAAAAATGTAATTTACCGATATCCAGAGCCATGAGAAGAAAATTGTTTCATTTACTCTACTGGTTGCTTAGCTCCCAAACTCCTTATTGGCGCTCTAAAATTAGAATAAAATATTTCCAGCCTTTTTCGGATTTTGCATTGTAAAACACTTAAAAATCCTCATCGTGTATATATTTTTCGGAGATGGCAATGAAATGAATAAAATTTAGCATATATTTTTGCAGACATATAGATTCTAATATCTAATTTTACTTTACTTACACAATTTTTTTTAAATGTTTCTGTCATCAAACAGTTTCAGAGATTTTATTGGGTGATACGACGACGTATTTTGGACTCCAATGGTCTTTATTTAATTATAACACAACATTTCAACTGAAAAATATCTTCAGTCGTCTTCAGGTGAACAAACATTCCTGGTATGGACCCGGTATAAGTGAAACGTTACACCTGAAGATGGGTAGAGATGTTTACCAGTTGAAACGTTGTGTTATAAATAAATAAAGAGAATTGTCTCTAACCTTCAAGCAAACAAGAGATTTTATTAATCCAATAATCTAAGTATTGGCCCATTGTGTAACCCTTCCACCTTTAACGAGATTAGAAGTAGGGAAAATACATTAAAGCGAAGTATATTGGAAAACATTTAAGAAATAATTACAGTTTACTTATTTACTTTATAAAATTTCATTAAAAAGCTATTTCGGTGCCTCCTCATGTTTTATTATTACAAGAAATAAATTTTAAGTGTATTTTAATATCTATATTAATTTATTTCCAACAATGAATCTTTTATCGTTAAAATTAGAAAAATATGAAACTCAGGAATGTTCCGTGTTTATAAAAGTCGTAAACATTTTTATGATACACATAAATTTTGGAAGAACTTCTATTTTTCGCGTTCGCTTGTTCCTTTATATTGGCGATAAATAATATTAACAATATTTAATAAAGATGATTACTACCATTGATAGCTATGATGCTGTTACAAGATAGTCATTAAAATTGATAATGTCAAATTATGTTTCATAAAAATTGTTGGAAATTCACTTACTATGCATAATTTTCAATTATTAAAAGAGTCCTTTTTTTTAAAAGAGGAATGACCAAAATGAGTTTATTTATAACCATGCATGTTGCGGTAACGCCACCTTAAGACGCGACTCACAGCGCATGCGCGAACAAACCCGAAATAAATTTATGCGAAACACTCAAACATTACAAATGCTAAAAATTACGTTGAGCATTTCATTCATCGGCCAATATACGTGTAATTTATTGTTTGTTTATTTTTATAAATTACTTGACAAAGTTTAAAATTTTAAAACATAATTTATGCGAAACACTCAAAATTTACTAACGCTAAACAACAGGTAAAAATAAGATTCAGCATTAGGGTGTTTTAAAATTCTAAACTTTGACAAGTAATTTGAAAAATAAACAAACATTAAATTACTCGTATATTATTGCTAAAATATTAATTTTCGCCGATGAATGAAATATATGTCCAATGTTATGAAATTTATATGCATCGAGATTTTAAGTAAATTATTAAAATTGGTTCATTATTAATGAAACAGCTTGGATTTGGATGCGCATTTTTGAATATTCGATAATTTATTGGGTTATTAAATAATAAAGAAATATTAGAAAATTACTGAAATCAAATAATAAAGTCATCGTAACTTAATTTTAGAAATTATTTTTCAGTAGTTTTCTAAATTTAAATAGAAATAATGGCTGTATAAAATTTTACGTACAGACACCGTCAATTCGCCAACCAAAATATTCCGAACCAGTAACAACTCGGAACAAATTATTTCAGTAATAAAGGAAAACTAATAGTATTTTTTTTTAAATACAGAATTAAAGGATTTAATTGAGTTCTTTGTTCAGAAACTCCCTATTCGAATATCAAATGATACAATCCTGAAAATAATTACGTTCGAAATTGGTTCTGAAAGTGACATCTCTGGTTGGATGGTAGTAATTAAAATTATTTAAATTTTATCGAATAAAAATACGTTTACTGAAGCACGCATTTATAGCTTAATCTTTCTTCATTTTAAAGCACTGCCGCTACCCGTGATAAAAAACCATAAAAATCGTATATTTCCGATTTGGCTCTGACTTATTTTTTTTTTTATAATTTTCTTAAAAATCGATATCTCAAAATAATATACGAACACACTTGTTAAAAATGCTAATAGCTTTGCGTGTTTAGATGTATCTACTTTTTCCCTAATTGATAGAATGGTCCTCAGCATTGAATATTGTAAACAAATCGTTGATATCTTCTTTGTCTTGGCATTTTCACTGAAATAAGCTAGTAGCGCCGACTCAGAACCTGGATTTTGAAGTTTGTTTCCAGTACACCATCCTTTGAAACAGTTATATGCCTTGTCACATCTCGTGCGGCTTTTAGTTGGCAGAAAATCTTCTTCTACTATTTTTGCTGCTTCTCGAATTTCTGGTGGAGTCGCAGGAAAATCAAATTCCTCATCTGCATCCGCATTTTTCTGTTGTTAAAATAATATATTGTTTAGTGACATGGAAACCATATTAAAAAAATTAAATATTCGCCATCTTGATGTGTGTTATTACCTACGTTATTTTACCACCTGCGGTTATTTCAAATTTCTGTCTGATTTTTCAATGGAAAAGTCAAAATGACATTTATCTTTTATTAATAATTTTAATTCAAAATAATAAGAAGGGGATGTTAGATGTGGTTGTAAATAAAATAGTATACAAACCTCGGTGAAAAGTTTCATTACTGTCTCGATATTTAGTTAATCGAGGCGCGAAGCGACTCTCTCGACATGAATGAAACACTTTCCACCTCGGTACGTAATATACTATTTCAGCCCTGTCAAATAACACCGGTCAAAATTAATTGCAGGGAACCCCTTTAGGGCTCCTGTATTTAGATTATGGGCACTTTAATAATTGTTTTTACTTAACAAATTATATTTATTTTGACTTCCTCTGTATGCTCCCGAGAAACTAGGGTGTACTTAACCTGCATTGTCAAAGAAACGTTTCGTAAACAATAAATTTTTTAATGTTAAGTAAATGAAATAAATGAATAGATTGTGTAGCACTCTGTATTATAGACTTTATTTGTTGAAATGATTATTATTTTCAATTCAGTAAAAGATAAAAGTAATAAAATATCGCATTGACTGTTTACGAAAGGTTTTTCCGGGAATATAACGTATTTAGAAGAAATGGTAATATTATTATTATTATCTCTACTGGTAAGGCGATACTTTTGGGCCAGTATCTAACCCATCTAATTGCGTTTTAGGAAATTTACATGAATCTAGATTTGATGCGCTACCTCGTAAAATTAGACGCACCAGGACGTAAACTCTGTTAAAACAAAATTATTAAAATTTGATCATTTAATGAAATAAATAATAAAATAAGATATTCAATCATTTAAAATAGTTATTCAAATTGATACGCTGCGCGTAAGTACTGTTCCGTAATCAAGAATTACCCGCAATATGCCAAAACCATGAAATTTCCAATAGGTTTTGCTCAAAGTTTGCTGGGTATTGCATCGGGTTTCCTTGACAATGTAAATGTAATGTATTAAAACAGGCACTTTTAAACGTTAACATTATTAATTCGGATATTATTTTTGGGTATATTAGTAAAGTATGAGTTATTACCAACGATATTCAAATTTACGGACCGCCAGTGGAAATTACAGGAAATAATTTATTGCTAAAAAAAACAGGGAGAAGCATAAGTGCATTAAATATTTATTGACTGGTGTCAGTGGCGGCTCGTGACCTATGATAGAGGGGGTTCACAAGTATGGTGAAATTATTTTTAAAATTTTATTTTTGTGTAACGACTAAACAATTACTTTCTAGGCGTTTTAAATGTAGAAAGAAAAAAAGTAATAAGAAAATGCGTTAGGTAAAAAAATTTTTATTTATTTTTTAATTTTACACAAGGAAATACAACTTTTGGAAAATAAGAAAGGTTTTGTTAGTGTGTAGCTGTCGGATCTTAACGTCGCATGCAACACTCGTAACAATATTTATACAGTCCACTACTAATGCCACTACGCCATCTACGGCTAAGTCATTAGGCGCAACCAAGACGAGAACAATAGCTACCTGTTTTATGACGAGAACGAATCGAGCCACGAGACTGACAAGTGGGCATTCTTCATATTTTCAGTGTTTTTTAGTTTAAATCATGAAATCCTTAAATAAAATTGTTTCAAATCATATCGAGTATCAACATACAACATTTTTCGACCCTACACAATAGTGCTTAAACGTAAAGTCCATTCTTCGGTTCTTAATTGTAGAAAATTGATCAATAACAGCCTCATTAAGTTTGGAATACCCTCTATAATTTTTTTTTCATATATTTCATTTTTAAACTTTCTAATAAAGTCCCTAGATTTACCATTTGTGGTCTGCGTTAAATTAATTTCGGGTTTATGTATTCCCTCATTCTTCATTTCAATTTCTTGTTCCAAACTCAAAGAGCTAAAGTTATTTCTTAAATAGTCCACCGTCAACTATCCATTTTAACTTAATAAATATATAATATTAAAATATAAAAACTGTGCGCCTTTTCCATGTTAAATCGTCATAGCCCCGCTATCCCCCGCTGCCACCCGCCACCTGTTACCACAGAGAAACTGCACTACTTTATCGCACGTGCGAGCAAGTCTCGTCATAATCGTCATTTACCTCGACCGAGGCAAGGTTGCCGGATCTATACGGTTTGGTTTGGTAAAATATTAGGGAGGGTCGGACTTTTTTAGTTTGACGATACGATAAAATATTAGGGAGGGTAAGACTTTATACGATAAATAATATTCAATGAATATAAATTAATATTTTTTATTCGTTTGTTTTGGGGGTGCACGTGCGCATGTGCTCAACACAACTCGAGTGTTAAGCCTATTACACACTCTTTCGAAGTACGGTACGTAAGTTTCGAAATCGTGTATAATAGGCTTCTTATCACTCTTGGTATGTAATATACTATTTTACAATTCAATAAATTTAACTCATTTCTACTACTTATATTTTTATTTCTTTATGAAAATAATATTCTTAATTAAAACACTGGCGTTATGAACACAGTTCAACCGTTTGAACTGAAACTATTATATTTTCAATTGCGAAAAGTAAATTTGCATCTGCCTTCTATTAAACGGATAAATACGCCCGGCCGACGATAATTGATTTTTACACATCACCGGTCATGTTAACAACTAAAATAGAATATTGATACTTTGTTTTAACACTTGGACGTAAATATTTTATTTTTGTGATCGAGTTAATCTTGTCCGGCTTTTGAAAACTTTTATTGATTTACTTTGAAGTTTTATACGCAAGTAAATCGTAGTCAAGTTGACAAGTCATTCAAATTTTCTAGTCAAATTTGGCAGTCCCGTATTAAAATAATAGGGATAGCAATACAACTGTTAAGAATGTATTTTCCGTTTATTATACAGGACGTTTAAAAAAAACATGTGTCATTTCTCTCGTGTGATGACTCCGTACCAGCGGTTCTTCCACCGGAGCACATGTGCATCCCCAAAACAAATCGAATAAAAAATATTAATTTATATTCATTGAATATTATTTATCGTATAAAGTCCGGCCAGCCCTAATATTTAATCGTACCGTCAAACTAAAAAAGTCCGACCCTCCCTAATGTTTTATCATCCCGTCAAACCAAACTGTATAAATCCGGCAACCGTCCCTCGGTCGAGGTAAATGACGACTATGACGAGTCTTGCGCGCACAGTTTTTGTGTGCACGGCGATGTTGTCTGTTCGTGCATCCAGTTAGAAATTCGAGCGTGTATGTTTCAATATTTTAATATTATATATTTATTAAGTTAAAATGAATAGTTGACGGTGGACTATTTAAGAAATAACTTTAGCTCTTTGAGTTTGGAACAAGAAATTGAAATCAAGAATGAGGAAGAACACTTAAACCCGAAATTAATTTAACGCAGAGCACAAAGGGTAAATCTAGGCACTTTATTAGAAAGTTTAAAAATGAAATATATGAAAAAAAAATTTATAGAGGGTATTCCATTTTATTTAAGGATTTAAACTAAAAAAACACTGAAAATATGAAGAATGCCAACTTGTTAGTCTCGTGGCTCGATTCGTTCTCGTCATAAAACAGTTGTAAACAACTATTGTTCTCGTCTTGGTTGCGCCTAATGACGTAACCGTAGATGGCGTAGTGGTATTAGACATCATTCGGTTTTCTTGATAACTCGTAGATGACGGTAGTAGTATTGGACATCATTGGTTTTCTTGATAGCCCGTAGATGGCTTTAGTAGTATTAGTAGTGGACTGTATAAATATTGTTACGATGGTTCCATGCGACGACGTTAAGATCCGACAGCTATACACACTAAGAAAACCTTTCTTATTTTCCAAAAGTTGTATTTCCTTGTGTAAAACTAAAAAATAAATAAAAATATGTTCCACCTAACCCATTTTCTTATCATTTTTTTGTCTTTCTACATTTAGAACGCATAGAAAGTAATTGTTTGGTCGTTACACAAAAATAAAATTTAAAAAATAATTTCACCATACTTGTGACCCCCTCTATCATAGGTCACAAGCCGCCACTGCAGTCCTTACCCAAAAATAAGACAAATAGTTGCTATCAGCATTGGTCCACAGTTGCTGCCACAAACTGTGCTATCAAAATGTGAAAACGTCAGCGTCGTGCCCATTTTTTGCTAAAAATTATTAGTGCCTGATCGCATGCATGCACCTGGTCAACCTGGTCACGCATTGTTATTGCTAAAATACGTGCTATTTTAGGTATGTACTTGCCATTACCCAAATTTCACTAAAATTGCTAAAGCCGTTTAGGAAATGTTTTGTAAACACCAAAAAACACCCTGTATCATTCAAACAAAGCATCTGCGGACCCATATTGACTGTTATCTTTTTTTGGGGTAATAAATCACCACACGAGCGATGGCATATGTTTTTGAAACATCCTGTATACTGGGTGTTACTGTGTTAGAGCCAATAGGTATTCAGCGCAACCACTACGTCTTCAAAGTCTGCTCGATTATAGTAATTTTTGTTCGCACCGTATAAACATTATATTAATCGAAAATGTGTTCATGCTATAAAAAAACATGCCAGTGTACACCGATTACCGAAAATAAACCGACCTGCTATATAAATTATTTAAGGTTAAAAGAACTCTACCCCGACATTAAAAATACACATTCAAGGTAATACTACTACCCTTGTTATACCGGGTGGTGCGTCGGGTTAGGAAGCATAGGATTTCCCATATAAATTGCGAGGTGGTGAAATATTCGCTACCTTATTTATTTTAGCTCAAAAATTTACTTAAAAATTTTAAAGACTACAATAATACTAATGTCCTTGTTCAATTTTAAACCGTATTTTCCTAGTAATTTAGGAGTTATTGAACAAAATGTATTTTTAAAATGCTAGAAAAGGAAATACGGACCTGCACCAGAAAATAAATGAACAAATTTGTCGAAGTCATTTTATGTCAATATTAAGGTTTGGGACAGGTTTTGAATAAAATTACTGATTCAATAACTATAATAACCTTCTAATAAAAAAATATCGGACAGTAAACTATCTTCTTGCTTGAGAAGTAATTAAATGGTTTGCCGTTATTAAAATTGGTTCGCAGCAAAAAATAGCCATTAAATCATTTGATCAGCATAAAAAAATTTGCTTGCAATAAATAAAAATCGGGCTGTAACACTTTTTCTGCAAAAAATGCTACAAACTGTCAACAATTTAACCGATATCAGTCCTCTTGTAATATCATTTGTTCGCTTAACAGTCGAGCTGCGAAATGGTTACTTGGTCAGAAAGATTTTACAATGTCTAGAAGCAATTTACTTCAGAGGTTTGCATTTTAAAAAGAATGGTTATCAATATAAATCATTGGATTTGCGTTTGTTTTGAATAATCGGCAAAGTTCGTTATTGTGGGCGGGGCGAGAGCAGTCGCGTCATACGAGTAGCTAGTTGCGTGCGTGTGTTTTCATTCGGTGTATCATTCAAGGCCCAAAAGGTGTAGCGGGGGCGGGTTTTCACTTGTTTTCCCAGGGCACTGTCAATTTATGTAACTTTCTTGTGTTTTCTTTTGCCGAATAAAGAAGGAAATCGGCTACAAAAGGTGTAGCGGGGGCGAGTTTTCACTTGTTTTCCCAGGGCACTGTCACGTTTTATTGCTTTTTTTTTGATAACCAAGATTAAATATTTTGCTTACCCGCTGATTGCTTACTAACATCTGATTAAAAGTGGATCGCTAATAGCAGCTTATATATTTAATTTGCGTACCAAAATAATTTAGAGCACTCTATATGACATTAATTACTGACGGATTCAGAAATGTTTGCTGACCATAAGTTGCTTACCAACTAGCCATTTTAGCTGACCGATTACATTTTTCTGTTCGCAAAAATAAGAATATTTTGCTAACCAGTTAAATGATACCCTTTTCTTAATATCTTAAAAACGATATGTGGAAAAAAGTTCAAATTTGATGGACTTTGTGTTATTAAAGACAAGTGATTGATGATTAAGAAAAATCAAATGAAATATTATTTCGACCTTTCGCCGAGTTGTTTTGGGTTTGTTCGTACATACCATTATCATGATTTAGCTTCCTGGGTAGATTTAATGGAAATCTTATATTACTTCATGGTTTCTGAAACTCATCTGTATTCCGTTGTTCTTTAGCATTTCAAATTCCATTAATCAAGCTTAATATCTTGCTGCTAAATCATTTGTTTACGCTAGTATTTGTACTTTGAGGGAATCACAAGTGCACTTACAGGCACCCCAACAGAGCAATAACTTATTCAATGTCGGATTATTGCATTACCCGTATTCTCAAGGATTCCGCTGGCTATTATGGTCAAGATGTAGGTCAATTGTAGGGAAACTCCACTATGTAAACCACAACGACTGCAATTGTACGGCAGTTTTTTCCATTAATAGTGATATAATATACGCCTTGTCAGTCAAAATCTATGAAAACTCTAAACAACTACTCCCCTGGCAGTATGTACAGGGTGTCCGATTTTCGACACTTTTATAGGGTATCTCCGTAATTGTTAGTGCTATCAAAAAAGTAACGTAGGTTTCATGTGCTCTTTTTGGGTCAAACTTAAAATGGTCAAAATGAAATTTGAAAATTTTTACTCGCTAAGAGATACGGGGGAAAAGCAGAAATCTGATAATTTCAAAATTACCCTATATTTTCTTAGTTAAAAGAGATACAGAAACATATTTTATACAAAAGTTTCCTTGTAATGATTGTTGAATAATCTGGCGTTTTTAGAATAAGTATACGGGGTCAAATAAAAAAGATATCGGACATAACCTCACTTTTTAAAAAACACCCTGTATATTTTAATCTAAAACATTATCATTTTAAATTCTATTTTCAAATATATAACACACCATGGATAATATTGGTTTCCTAGGCGATTTATTTAAACCTTATTCCTTTAAACCACAGTATACCATGAAACAGAAGCTAATATCATAGAAAGAACTATGTTGACATTCTAGTTGTTATTAACATTTAACGTCAATTTCATTTTTACATATTCATTTGTAAAAATGACTCATCCAAATTTTTAAAAATTTGATCAGTTTATATTTGAAAGTCGAAAAAACGAAGAAATGACGCAAAATTTATATTTTGTTCGCTATCCGGAAAGACGGCAACCTTCTAAGGACAAATTCCGACGACTGGAACATAATTTACAAATATACGGCTCTTTTACTATGCCGAGATTAAAAACTTATAACAAAGGAAACAAGGAAAATGAAGAAAAGTTTAAATAAATCGCCTAGGACACCAATATCATCCATGGTGTGTTATGTATTTGAAAAGAGAATTTAAAATGCTATCTTTTTAGATTCAAATTTACAGGGTGTTACATTTAAAAAAATGAGGTTAGGTCCGATAACTTTTTTACCTGACCCCGTATACTTACTCTGAAAACGGCAAATTATTCAACAATCATTATAAAGAATATCTCTCATCAGTATCTCTTAAGAGAGCGAAAATTTTCAAATTTTGATTTACCATTTTAAGTTTGACCCAAAAAGAGCACATGACACCTACATTACTTTTTTGACAGCACTAACAATAACGGAGATACCCTATAAAAGTGTCGAAAATGGAACACCCTGTACATAATATAATAATACATAATAAGACTAATATACATAATACACTATACAGGGTCCGCAAACGAAGCGTGGATGGACGATTAAATCGTTATCAAAGAACTTATCAACAATACTGAAACAGCTTGAGATATTGGATTAAAAGCGGCATGTTTTAAAAATATTTTACATTATACAGGGTGGCCCAAAAAAGTGTGACAGCATAAAGTTATATTTTTTTAAATGGGACACCCAGTATTTTATTGCATATTTAGGTTCGTATTACTATCGTTTATAAGTGTCTCAAATTTTATTTAATTTGGTTTTGTAGTTTCGGAGAAATAAATTAAAAACTAAAAAAAAAAGTTTTGCAGTCCTGAATAAAAAAATCAAAAAAAACATCCAGAACTATTTTTTTAACCTCGGCATTGAGTCAAACTTATGACAAGAGGTCTAGAGATACTATGAATGTAATTGCGTTTATTTATTTTATACAGGGTGTTCATAATAAGCTTTCAAAAACCCCACATTTTAAAATAATTTTTCTCAAGTTTTTCAAATGGAACACCCTGTATATTATTTGGCTATTTGACGTAGAATTCATAGACAATTTTTTTTTGTAATATAAGCATATAAGTTATATCCAGCCGTTTTCGAAATAATTGTAAGTATCATAAATTATGTTGTTTTAATAGAGTTTTTATTGGGAAATTGTTATAGGCGACTAGACTAATAATTGTAACCTAAAGTAAAAGTTCAAAATAGCTTCCTTTTACTCTTAAAGTTTACCGTATTTTAGTTATTTCGATATAAATTTTAAAAGCATACATTTTTGCTACTTTTATTATTTAATATTATTTTTTATTCTTAATCGAGTTGACATGATTTTTTTTGTGTAGATTGTCACTATGACAGCCAAATAAAATTATTTACATTTGTTCAGTCGTCGAAATTAAGTACTAACTTACACAAAATGTCGAATTTTACAACTTTAGAAATGGTAAATATGATATTTATACTGGGTGAATGTGCAAGAAATTGCCTCCTCGCTAGCCGAGTGTATGCTGAAAGATATCCAAATATTGAGAGACAGCCGAGACCAAAAATCTTCGAGAAGTTGTTGCAAAAATTTGTAGCAACAGGAAGCACTGCGTACATAAAAAGGATGATAATCAATAAACCCGATATTAATGAATTAAGAGTTATGTTCGCAGTAGAGGAAAATCATTAAATTAAGAAAAAGGAAGCTATTTTGAACATTTACTTTAGTTTACAATTATTAGTCTAGTCGCCTATAACAAAATTTCCCAATAAAAAATCTATTTAAACAACATAATTTATGATATTTACAATTATTTCGAAAACGGCTGGATATAACTTATATGCTTGTATTACAAAAAAAAATTGTCTATGAATTCTACGTCAAATAGCCAACTAATATACAGGGTGTTTCATTTGAAAAACTTGAGAAAAATTATTTTAAAATGTGGGGTTTTTGAAAGCTCATTATGAACCCCCTGTATAAAATAAATAAACGCAATTACATTCATAGTATCTCTAAACCTCTTGTCATAAGTTTCACTCAATGCCGAGGTTAAAAAAATAGTTCTGGATTGTTTTTTTGATTTTTTTATTCAGGACTGCAAAACTTTTTTTGTTTAGTTTTTAATTTATTTCTCCGAAACTACAAAGCCAAATTAAATAAAATTTGAGGCACTTATAAACGATAGTAATACGAACCTAAATATGCAATAAAATACTGGGTGTCCCATTAAAAAAAATATAACTTTATGCTGTCACACTTTTTTGGGCCACCCTGTATAATGTAAAATATTTTTAAAACATGCCGCTTTTAATCCAATATCTCAAGCTGTTTCAGTATTGTTGATAAGTTCTTCGATAACGATTTAATCTTCCGTCCACGCTTCGTTTGCGGACCCTGTATATAAAGATTATAAACATTGTAAGGTCATTTTTGTTGAATTCGCCAGAAGCAAAAAAATTAAAATCCGTTTTTTAAGAACAAAACATTAACTTTTTTAGTAAAAATATATTTTTAACATTTACATTAGGTACCATAAATTTAGGATGTAGTAAATATACATCAGCTATATCTAAGGAGTCAAAATTTTACAAGAAACATCTGCAAATATATACATATATACTTTAAACCCAAATAATCTATAAAATATAATTTGCTTAGCCTGAAAATATAGCTTTTCCTGGACCAGGAGCACTCTTGATAAGAACTAGTTATTTAACGATTTACTAAAAACAACTTTAAGTCGATAATTCTAAAATTGTAATTTCAGTTCAGTGGCGACACCTGGTGCTCGGTTGACGAATCTAGCTTAAATTGATTTTTAAAACATTTCCTGATCCTTAGAATGTTTGGAAATGCAACGAGTGTTGGGGAGGGGGGGTTATGAATTATATACCGAATAATGCTTCGGCAAAGTTTGCTTTTGTTCCATTAAAAAATCAACGATAGACGAGAAGTCTTAAAAAATAATTGTCGGAGAAGTTTTGAACCTATAAAACACTTTTAATTATCGAATTCTCAGATTTTTGAGTATATACAGTGTGTTCCTTAGTGACGTGCTAATATTTTAGAGTGGCAACTCATTAAACGTAACTACCGCTTGGATAAGGTAGAAATGGAATAAATACCGATTTATTTTCGATTTTTACAATTATCCAGGATACAGTATCCATACAGTTAGTAAGTTAACGTGATTTATGTAATTATGTTTGTTTTAATAATAATTTTAATATCGTTTTAAGCAAATCCCATGTAAAACTTTCATAATTAATAAATAACCGATATCTAACTCTATATCTATAAATATTGAGCTTAAGATACTAATATATTAATCTTCTAACTGAACTGAACTGATGTATAGACATATGTCAAGACAAAAAGTGTTAATGTGCAGAACAGTGTTGAAAAAATATGCCTCCAGCTCATTCAAAGACAATGTGTTCACTGTGTCCTCGGAGAAAGCCGCCACCAAAAAAGGCGGTGAGATTTGACTCATACGTTGATACTTTTTCCATATCTGATGCTTCTGGCCATAAGGTAAGATTTTTAAACTTTGTGATTGGATGATATAGTTCGATTACTGGGGGAAAACTTAGGTAGATTTCTCTTTAACATGAATATTCTACTAGCATACTTTCGTTTTAATACATCACGGAAGTTAATTATCGAATATTCAAAAATTCACTTCCAATTTAATACGCTGTAATTTCATTAATAATGAACCATTTTTAATAATTTATTTTAACTGATAGAAAATAGAGTCTATAGTTTATGGTAGAGCAGTTTACGTCCTAAAACTTAAATCTGACATATCTTATATAGAAACTGAATTTAACTGAACTAAATTAATTAGAGATATATCCGGGTTAGACACTGACCCAAAAGAATCGACATGCCACTCGAGTTAAACAAAAATTATCACTTTTGGCTTTTGCTATATCAGAAATAAAAATAAGTTCAACGAATAAAGTGTGTATGCGCATTCATTGACTTAACATTAAAAATTCCATTGATAGGATGCAACCACCCGCAGATCGGTTCCGAACTCATTTGTTCTCGTCAGTACAGGGTAGGCGTACATACCTATCATCAGAGAGGACTTTAACTTAACGCTGTATGATCATCGGTACAGCGGGCAGCGCCATCTCTTATTTCTCATTATTTCCCAGACCACCCGATGATCCTTATACAATAATACAGCGTTAAGTTAAAGTCCTCTCTGATGATAGGTATGTGCACCTACCCTGTACTGATGAGAACAAATGAGTTCGAAACCGGTCTGCAGGTGGTTGCATCCTGTCAATGGAGAGGGCTTCCTTTTCTTGGCAGTACCATTCAATCTGAAATAGTATTTTAAAGTGCTACTGTGTAGACAAAAATACGCCCTTATTGTATAAGGCTCATCTGGTGGTAGGGGAAATAATAATTTTCTGGTATCTGGCAACTTGGTATTAATACCACCTGACAAGCATGGACTTTATATTTCTTAAATAGTAATACTTTTTGTTATTTCGAGTGGCATTGTAATTTTTTTGGCCCAGTGTATAAACCAGATATATCTGATTAATTTATAAAAAAATCAATTTTTATATATACAGGGTGTTCCTTAATGACGTGCTAGTATTTCAGGGTCCTTTTATAAAGAAAAGTTCATATGAACATATTATTATATCCGCAACGGCTTAAATTTTTTGCTACAGGGTGTTGAATTTTTATTTTTTAAATGGTTATTTTTTAATATCTCCAAAGTACTTTAGATATTATTTTCAATTTTGGTATGTGATAATAGGATATAGAACCACAAATTTTACTTGGAAAAGTGATTCAATTATTCCACCAGTGGCGTCCCAACAAACATGTCCTCTGATATTTTTCACAAAAAAGATGGTACGCCACTGACATTGTTCCATGTGGATATTTTTCTGATTAGCCTGATCAATTCTACATGAAAACGGTCTCTTGAGTTTTCTCGATTAAAACAATTAAATTCAAATTGCTATATTTAGCAGTATTGACGAATAATTTACACACATACACATACATCCTGGAATAAATGCCGTTTTTACAAACATCATTTTCCAAACAATACTTGTTGACATAAGGTAAGTTGTTGGTGTTCAAAACCATCTCATAAGTAATAATATTATTATTATTATTAAGTATTATTTCTTCGATTTTTAGTGTTTCATCGAATTTATTTTATTTTTTCGCTGATTTTATTCGAATATAGTGAATTCTACGAATGCGGAAATGGCGGTAATGCATTCCGTATATGGTCTCGCAGACGGTAATGCAACATAAGCGAGACGTATTCATTAGGAACGATATCCTACTCGTGCCTTGCCAGCCGAATCTTTTCGACTATTCATCGCCGTCTTAGTGAAACTGGTAGTTTGCATAAAGGTACTTCGGAAGGTAGACCTCGAACTGTCAGAGCACCCGAAATTGAGGAAGCGGTGCTGCAAGACATCGACGAATATCCTGAGACGAGTACGAGGAGATCGCTAGAGGTCTGAATATTTTTCATCAAATTGTTTGGCGAATTATGTTTGATTATTTGCTGTATCCGTACCATATTCTAAGAGTACAGGCATTGCTTCCACAGCCTGTGAACTTCTGTCAGTAGTACCTTCAGAATGTCACACTAGATTTGTTTCATAAATTATGTTCACGGGCGAAGCAAGTTTTTATAGGAATGTTATTTAAAATTTCCATATTTAAATTTTAGTAAATTTAGACGCATCTAAATTTTATGCGCTACCCCATGCAATTACATGTATCAGGACGTCAACTGATCTGCCCTAAACTCTAGAATCTATTTTCAATCATTAAAAAGAATTATTAAAATTGGTTCATTGTATATTCTCACAGGTTCAGGTCAATATTAAGAATGCATGGAAGGAATCATATGCAAACTATGCAGGTAGTAACTCGAATCACTACACCCGAAATAATAAAACCTTGGTTCCCAAGGCAAGTATATAGGAAATATCCCTTAGTAGGGGGTATTACATAACTTATGTCAGAGCAATTTTCGGACATGGCAACCTCAGATATCTATTAAATAAGATGAACTTGGCTTCTGATTATCTGGTACAAGAACTGGCTAAAAGACACTATTTGCCCATTATTGCCGATAGCCTAATGTCTATATTAAGACGGGAAAACAGAATCAACGATATTTTCATCGGATTTGTAAGAAAGTGTGAGAGAATGCTGTAGGGCTTTGAGTATCCCAATGTTTACCTCTTGCTACTCTACCGTCCGTGGTCCAGTGTTGTATGGTCTATCAGTTAAAGCCGCCCAGTCGGACCCCTGTGGCGTGAAGCGTGTGTCCCCGTTTGTATATGTTTCGAGTAGGATAGCGTTTCCTAAATGGTGATTAGATATGGGTGTGACTGAGCTTGTGTGTGACGTGTATTCCATAAAGGAATAGTTGCGTTTGGGTAGTTGCTGCATGCACTTGACGCAAACCCAAAAGAAATTGGTTCATTATTAACGAAATAACTGCATATTAATTTGAACGTGACTTTGAATGTTCGATAATTAATTGGCGCAGTGTATTTTAACGTAATAGATTTAAATATCTTAATTGGATAACGGGGCGTATGTTTAACACAATTTAGAAAACATATCCTTTTATAAGCAGGACCTTCCTGCATGTTAAATCAAGAAGTCAGTAAAGTAAGCTCGAAATTCTGTCGTCGAAAGCTTAAAAACAAACTGATACGAAAATTTAATTAAATGTTTTGCAGTCAAATTGAAACGAAATACGAAACGACAACATTAATTTATATGTAAACGCTATCGCGACACAGACGACTGCAGTTCGTTTAAAGCTTTTTCTTATTAGAATTAGGTTTTGTATTGAACATTCTGCCATGATATTTAAATACTATGGTAGAGACAGATCTGCAAATGTAATCGCATCAGAATTTAAAGTAAAAGTAAATACCAGATAAAGTACATCTGTCGTTATTGCGTTGCCTTTCAATAAAATGGTAATTATCTCAATAAACATTAATATTCCAAAATGGCGCCAGAAGTGGTTTAAATTAGGAAAACTTTTCAGTTTCCACGGCACAACGTCGATTTTTCTATAGCAAACCAGTTTAACATCTAAGTTCTTGTTATTTACATTCCTGAATTACCAAATTCCGCAGAAAATGTAGTTGTAAACATAGGCGATATTATTTAGTTACTTCTCATGTAATTACAAACAGGTTAGAATCTAGCATTGCATGTTTGCACTTTTGGTTTAAGGAATTAAACTTAATCCACAGAGAACTAAATTTCTCTTAACATCATGCCACTCTTAGTTGGGATGCGGTAAGCTGCTCGTCTATGCGTGCCAAACTAAGATAGATTAAGGATGTGCTCGAGTAAAAATGAAAACTTCATGCTATTCTAAAATTATATTATTTTATACACAGGTCGGCGGACAAGTTTGTAACAAATAGTAAACTTATTTATTTTGTTTTTAAAAATAGTTCGTTTAATTTTTGCCTTTTTTGATGGAAACTATGCTGTACCTGCATACCAAGGTCATCATCGGCCTTGAAAGGAATATAACTATGTATTGAGTCTGTAAACACTAACTTCAAAATACTATTAAAACTCTTAGATATACCAAAAATGTAAATATACACTTCTATAGAGCCTCTAAATCAGAACCTTCTTAAATTACATAATGTTCGAGCAAAAAGTCCAATTTCCATAAAAGCAAAAACTAGAGTCGAGTATCCAAAAACAAAATAATAGGACTAAATATAATTAAACCTGGTGCAAAAGGAACTAAAAACAAGGACAATGACATTCATTTACATGTAAGCTAGACGAATAACAGAGCGGATCGCTTTTAGTTTTTGTTTAAGTCAATTCTAATTAAAGTCTAGAGTACTAATGGAAATTACAGTAAAATCATAGTTAGTTTATCAGATATTTCCTTTATAGAAAGAGCTATCTTTTATGCACTTGTTACATAAATTAGTTATTATGACAAAAAATTTCTTATTCTATTCGAAGAACAAGTTTCTATTTATTGTATATGGTTACTTTCACCAATTTATTTTCATCTCAGGATTTGTGGTTTTAATTATACTAAGTCGTTTCCATAACACCATGTATAAGAAATATGGAAAAGGAAATTCTTTACATAATAATCTAATTGTATAAATTTTATTAATATACTTTTTTGGTTGTTCCAGGTAAGCAACTAAGTTTTTTCAAAGATTTCCAATCGCATAATGGTAAGTCCATAGAAATAAATTTATACTAACTAAGAATTCAAGTATCGCTAAGTAATAGTCAAAACTAATTAGGAATTAATTTGGTATTGAATTGGTAATTGAATTTAATACATATAATTTTAATATTTTTATGGATAATCAATTTTATTTTGAAATCAATTTATGAACGATGAAATAATAATTTTAATGTTGTATGTTTTGGCTATGTAAAGAATGTGATTGTGGCAAACTTTAATAGCAAGATATTATTTATACAAAATTTAGATGTTTTTTACCGCCATATATTGTTATATGATTGTCTTTTATTTATTGAAAATAATGTTATCATCATATCTTGCTGTTTGATATGCCGTGTATTGAGAGCAGTTAGTTGAGCAAGGTTGAAATGCTTCAAGAAGCCACAATATTTTGAAGCAAATTTTATTAAATTGATTGCGTAAGTTCACACGAAACAAGCCGGATTCATCTTTTGACCTCATCTCATGGTATACTAGGAAATGAAAGGTTATCCCTTTTTTAATAATTAAATTACTACTGTCAGTAATAGAGAGAGAGAGTTAATATTTAAACAACTAATATTGTCGATTTTTTATAATAATCGATATTTCGCTTTATCTGTTGACTCTAGTCGTTCCTTGCCGAGTCTGTTAGCCACCAACAATGAGAATAAACAAAATGGAAAGGAAAATATTCCTATCTGGTACAGTATTGAAATTGGGTGTTTAAAGCATCGACACATATTTTCTTGGGAAGTAGGGATCTCTTTAAATATTCTATCTTCGTTTCCAAAAGCCTATATCATTTTCAAGGGGATTTTCGTTATTGTTTTCTTTTTATTTTATCGGCGGAGCCTATTGGGTGCGTAGTTCCCAATATTTAAAATTTAAGCAGTTAGGGTTACTAAAGACATCTAGCGAATAACAAAACATCATTTTGTAAAATAGTCTTTGTGCATTTGTATGTTCCTGTTATAAGTTTATTTATTCCCTACTTATATTTTCTTATAGTTTTCTTTATTAATATGTTAACGACCAGCACTAAATCTTTAATATTTACTCCTGGACCAGGGTAGTTTTTTGTTAAATCTTGGTAGAATGAAGTTCTACAATAAATAATTTTGCAAATTTAGTTATCGGAAAAGAGTTTTTAAATAAAAAAAAAACATGTGCACCAGATAGGTACACGCGGTCTGAGTAAAAAAATTAGTGAAATTTACCACAGACCATGTGTACCATATTTTTGTCACACCAAAAAAACTTTTATTTTGCATTTTATTTCAAGAAAAAATAAACAACACTACTTAACGACAGAATCATGGCTTTCAAAAAACAAAGTACGCACATATAGGTGACATTTTCAGAGTACGCAGGGCAAATAGAATATACTTTTTGGCTTTACTTTTGCTTACTTTTTATAGCAAGTTGCACATCTACCTAGGGTTTGCTTCTCCTCTATAGAATGTTGCACTTGATTATTATTTCTGGGTTGGTTTGCCACATTCAACAAAGCACAAACGATATTTTCGCGAAACTCTGTGACATTCATGTTTTTTTCAGTTACTGTTTCGAACACCACCAAGGCATTTACTAGAACAGTGTTTGTCAACAATAATTTGCCGGTACCATTTGATCCCGCGGCGTACTGGAGAGCTATCATGTCAGAAATAAAGCATCGCGTTTATCTTTCCATTTTCCTACTACAACTTTCGTGTTGCTTTTTTGCATCTCCATTTCGCCCTTTTTCAATTTAGCATTTATTAACTAAATGTGTCTGGCTATTATTCAGCTCATGTGCTAGACCAACACTTGTCTAGAAGTTGTCGGTAAAAAGTGTTCTACCGGTATTGAGAAGAGGTTCCACCAGTTCCATGACAACTCTTGTGGCTGATGGCTTATCAGAGATTTGAACACCACCACCATATATTTTAATCGAATAAATATAGCCTCCATCAACACAAAATTTGATTAATTTGATACCATATTTGTGTCCTTTGTCTGGAATGTACTGAAGAAAACTTAACCTTCCCCGAAATGGAACCATTGTTTCATCAATACGTACTTTAGGTAAAAATAAGGATAATTTATAATTTTTTTATAAGGTCCATAACTTAAATAATTACAAAAAAAAAATTCTAACCCATGTTAACTTTTTGTTTCCTATGGACCAGACCTGTTAATTGACATATTTAAAAACCATGTAGCTGCGTTCCTGTGAGACCCACATGAATTGAAACATGACTATCAACTGTGCCCAAATAGGGCCACGCGGTCTGTGCAGAAACTAGGGTGTGCACCAAATAGCATCACATGGTCGTTAACGTGTTAAATTTTGGAAGAATTTATCTTAATTTAATAAATCACATTTGAACTCGACGTTTTGCTAGCACTGTGTATACAGCGTGTTTCTTAATAACATGCTAACATTGAGTCCATTTTCAGAAAAACCTCATATCAACATATGTCCTAAACGTCTTAACTTTTGAGATACAGGGTATTAAAGATCTTCAAAAAAATCTCCTTCTTTATTAGTATATCTGTGATACTGCTCTAGATATTTTTGTGAAATTTGGTACACCCTTTCTAATGATCAACATTTTCTGATGTATAACACGTTTTTTTATTCCGACCAGTGGCGTTCATGCGGGACACTTCTTTTTTTTAAATAAAAACTATTTTTGAAATTCTCATTCCTTGCTGAAGAAAATGTCGTCTCTTCATCTTTTGTCGTTTAGGTATTAACAAAGATTAAAAAGGATTGTTCGGGTTTGTTGTAAGAAGCAGATTTTGTTTTGTATACATAAACAGTTTTGACAGTTGTCTACCTAGTCTAGTTATCACGTATTTAAGTTATTAACCTTAACAAATAATTAAAAAATTTACGAAAATCTTTAACACCCTGTATCTCAAATGTTAAGACGTTTCGGACATATGTTCACATGAAGTTTTTTTCTGAAAAAGAACCCAAGAATAACCTACTTAAATATTAGCACGTTATTAAGAAACACCCTGTATAAGTAAATCATTTTCTACTGTGGAAAATGCCTCTTTGTGTCATCTTAAAATGTCCTTAATGTTCACCTGACTGAAAAATTTGCAGTAGTATATGTTGCCAAAAGTTTCGTCCCGGTAGAATTTATGGCAATTACAGAATCATCTTGAAGTTTTATGAATGTTCACAATTTATGGAATCCTTTAGCAGTTTCGAAACTCACGGTAAAATTTATGAGAGTTGCAAAGTTTCAATCTTCGCGAGAAACTTTTTTCTGTATTGTTTTATACTTAATAAATGCATTGTTTGTCTAGAAATGTGTAATATTCTATTATACATCAAGATGGAAGGTGTTTCATTACTCGTGAGAGATAAGATACAGTTGCACCGAAAAAAAATCAAAGGTGCGTCATTACCTTTATCAGTATTTCAAATCGAGATGTAGATCAAATAAGGCAAAATCATTTTGCCGATATAAGTAGTCACCTTAAGGTATAGAATGACATAAGTCATCCTTAACACAAGTTTGACAGTATATTAAAGGTCTTTTTAACTCTCATCTAAAGAAATAGATCTGTAAGAACGTGATAATCTTCCACTTAAGGTGTCAATTTTCCTTCAAATTACTTTAAAACATAGTTATTAAAGGTATAGCTTAACGTTAAGACTACCTTAACTAAGGTCTAACTTAAGGTAACATTTAAATAGCGACCCTTAAGTGCTCGTATTTAAAGACGATCATTGCTACGCATCGTGTACTTTTGTTGAGAATAAACAATGCGGATTTGTTTACTGTCCGATTTACTTTACAAAAATCGTCGATTTATTTTACAAATGCGTAAAATTAAACTTAGATTAGATAGGTACGTTTTTTGGTATTTACAGTAGTGATCGTAGGTAATTTTGTTAGTTTTTAAAATAAGCATTGCGCTAAATAACAGTCTTAACGAGCACTATCGGAAGTAAATTTGAATTATTAATTGGTCGTGTATCTAATCTAATTGCAGTCAGTTTGTACACAAAAGGTAATTGGAGTGACGGCGTGCGCCGATAGACGGCCAGATGCCCGGCACAGCATCCATGCTCTCGGTGGCTGTTTGGGTTTCCAGTTTTATCGGCACTATCTTTGCGGAGGGACGCCTGTATACACCCGTTCAAATTCGGGAATGCGTATACGAAGACTTCGCGCGTTAAGACTTTGAAAAGTTTAGAAATTGTTTAAAGCATTATAGAATTATAATTTTAAATGTTTATAAAATTTATTATGTATTTTACAAATACTTTCGGAAAGTGATTGATAATGTGGATTTGTTCGGGTTTGTGGTGTGCTGATGGTAACAATAACTACTTATTACACCCTTGCCGTGAAAAGTATAAGAAACAATAAATTTTCATCACTTATCATATCACAAACATCGAAATTATTGGTAGCAAACAAACTAAATTATCTATTGTTTTATGTTTATCCTAACCATTTAAACTTTCTATTTAAAATACTGTTTATTTTAACTTCTTTATTAAGTTTTACATTGATTGTTTTTGCAATAACATTAAGTAATTTTTTGACAGTTAGTATACAACCGAATGATATAATATAATATATTTTTAGCACCGAAAATAAGTTTAGGTACATGATCATTATCAGTTTACAAAATATGAACATCAATATTTTACGATTACTTTTAACAATGCAATGTTATGAATATATTTGTAATTTCATTGTAATAGTGTATTTTGATGGCGTATCTTCTATTAACGCAAAATAATTTTACGTCTTTTACAATGGCAATGTATGAAAGATACTGTGTGATCTAGGTAAAGAGTTTTTCAATAAAAAAATTCAAAATTATATATGCTATGAACAAAAACAATAAAATAATATTTCTCGATATCTATTAAAGAAAAGTAAACATAATATGTTCAATTAAAATTCACAACGACAAACTTAATAGTAAAATTATTATGTAATATGTATTCTATGCATTTTATTCCAATAAAGTTCAAATTAAAGAAGCATAAAAATAGCTTTATAAATATAATATTAAAATTTATATTTTTATTTGAATAGCAATCAAACTTACTGAAACGTAATAAATTGATCATGGCATAAAATGCATCCATATTAAAGCATATTTATTGAATCGAGAATAGAATTTGATTTATTTCAGTCTGTTTGCAGCAGTGTCAACAATAGTTTATTTTATTCGATTCATTTAATTGGACGTTAAATTAAAAACAGGAATAGAAACAGAAAGTAAGATTTTTAAAAAATATTTACCCAAAGCACTAAAGAAGCTATGTAAATAATAAAACAGAAGATGAAAATCTTTAATACAATCTTAAGTTGTCTTCTAGCATAGCATAACCGAAATCATTAGATTTATTAATTTTTAAAATAAAATTAATTAATGAAATATTATTTTTCTATTTCGGTACTTTCGGTAGTTGTTACTAGTTTTTCAGGGAATTTTTTAATTGAAGCGTAGTTATAACTGATTCAAATGTCAAACGATGTCAATATGAAACCATACATGAACACAAATAAACAATATTTTTCATTTAATCTTGTCGGCAGGGATATGACATTAAAAATAAAAATTTCTTAACTCGAATTTTATACTTTTTCAGTTGTCATTTTGCAAATGAAATGAAATTCGACCGAAATAGAAAAATAGTATAAAATCCACGTTTCATATGACTAAGTTAATTTTTTATATGCTTCCCCCACCTTTATTAACGGCGAGACGAAAAAAGTCTTACGTACAAAATTCCGCAAAAATTAATGATATCTTATTAAATGGAAACCTTAGCAGTGATAATTGGAAGGAGTTTGAATTTTCAGATATATAGTAATTGCGCCCGCCCCCTAGCGCTCGTTTTGGAAACGTGAAAATGGTTTACAACAATTTTTCTTGGTCGATTTAGACAATGAAATTTTTTTCTCAACGATATTAGGTTTAGGGCTTCCCGAATATCGTACCTTGCCCACCTTAGTGGGACACCATGTGCAGCAAAAATAGAATATTTTAATAAAGGAATAAATTGAGCAAAAGCGTATCTACTAAAATTATTTTATAATAAAATTTAAATTAATTAGAAAAACATTCTCCAAAGCGTATTTATTTAAACAAGCTCATGCAAATATATGAATGTATGAATTATTTTTATTATATTAGTTTTTGAATATAATTTATGCGAAATAAATGATGATTATATCTCTATATTTATGTTATATAAAGTTATTTTATTGAAATTATTTACCAATAAACTGAAATTTAGAGTGCCATTACCAACTAATAATTTTATTATATCATATTTTATTGAAAAATGTATGTGTAAAACTTTAATCACTTTGGTTTGTTTGTCGATTTAAGTCAGCCTGGACACAAAAACATCCAAAATAACAAGTCTTCTGAATATTATGCCAAGCTATAAATCAAAACTTACTTATCAGTGTCGATAATAATTAAGTGCAGTTAAAAGGTCAACGAAAAACACACATAATTTACAAATTTTTTAGTGCAACTCTTTTATTTATACGGGGTATTATGGAAATTACTTATTATAGTCTTAGCTATATTAGCATTAGCCTAGTAAATGTATATTTTTTTATTTCGCTTTCATTATGTTCAAGGTTGTATGCAAGACTACAGCTCGACAAGCGAGTCTATAGCTACGCGGTATCGGTAAGGGGAAAGCAATATCTTTTAACACAAGGCCGAGTCATGGGCGTGCTATTATTATCTTAATAATGTAATAATATATATTTTTTTCATGGCATGAATATATTTGTATCACCAGTACCAATATATTAGGCCTTTGCATTAATATTTTTCGCTTATTTTGACATTTTCGCCAATAAAATCCATTTGATTTCAACATGCACTTTAAAGTTTCACGGGAAAACGGAGAGTTTATGTCACTTCTCAGCAGTTGTAGCAACTTTTTTAAGGTTCTAACCACTTTTAGTTCCAAATAAAACTTCTGTATTCCGATAAACATACTGATTACACTTTTTACTAAAAATTTTTATATTTTTAATTGATTTTATATTATCTGGGAGTAAATTTAATGATTTTGGTGCTAAGTAATCCATAAACTTTTTATTGGCGGTTGTTAAATTTTTTGGTAATTTAAATTTGTTATTAGATTTAGCCCTTGCTTCGGTAGAGTGCTCTACATAGTTTAACTTGGTCTTACGCCGATAAACAAATGTACATAATTATAAAGTTCTGATATTTACTTCCGAAAACAATAAATTTGTTGGAAATCTTTTTTTTTTTTTTATAATATAGTTTTAAGAATATATTTTTGTGTTATATTTAATTTATTAAGTACTGTGCCATAGGCACCACCCCAGACAATTATTCCGTATCGTATTAGCGTCTCCATAAAAGCTTTACCACCAAGCATCACCAATATTTTCTCATTTAGAAATCCCTTAATATATAAAATTTGTGTATGAGTCTACGCATTTTATTAGAAACATAGTCAATATGCTGATTCCACTTCATAAATTGATCAACCAGCACACCAAGATATTTTGTGTGGATTACCTCAGCAACTCTTAAAATTGGGATATACCTTGTTATATGAAAAAGCTACGTAATTTGTTTTATTTAGATTAATTGATAATTTATAAGTTTACAACCAACTCTTAACCAATTTAAAACCTTCTACTGTCTTATTTTTAACTTCTTTCCAATCTTTACCAGTAAATATTATAGCCGTGTCGTCAGCATAAGATATAACTGTACCTCCTATATTTTCTGTTAAAACAGCATTAACATAAATTATGAAGAGGAATGGGCCCAAAACCGTTCCCTAAGGAACACCAATTTTGATCAATTGTCTCTCACTCAATGTATTATTGATTTTAATCATTTGTTGTCTTTCTTGCAGATAATTTTTTACTAAATTGAGTACAACTCCTCTTACGCCATAGTGTGACAAAACAGTTAAAAGCTGGTTGTGTGGCACCGTATCAAAGGCTTTAGCCAGATCAATAAATATCCCTAAGCATTTTGTACCCTGGTTTAGATTTTTTGTTACCTCCGATATGAATGCATACAAAGCATCTGCAGTACTAAATCCTTCCACAAAGCCGAATTGATTATGTGATAAAATAAAATAAATCGTGAAAACACTGTAATCTTTCTGTTTGCAGCAAAAATATAATGACAATCGACTTCGTACAAATCAATTTACTTAGAATAATGTTAATCTTGCTCAAGGGCAAAATATTTCGTTTCTTTTACAAGGGACTGCGGTTTGCGTGTTTCGAGGTTTCGTACCTGGTACACTGTTTTCTTGTTGAATTTGTACTTAATGCATCAGTTTAAGAAACGTTTTCTTATTATTAGTTCCTAGTTTTGATTTAGGCGATTAAACAAATATTTTTTTTTAACACTGACGTAAATTTTTTGTTTAGCGATGCCCCATTGCAATCGATAAGCAAGCGATAATATCCAATATGTAATCGCCTAAAAATATTTGTGCGTATATCTATTTTTTTGAACATGAACTCCTTCCAAATTTATTATGTTTTGTAAGTGATGACTGACAGTAGAATGCTATTTAAACTATTATAAAAGTGACTGAAATGTGACAGAGTAAAACAATAATGTTTTGTGAAAGCAATATGTTTATGAAACCTCCGATTTTTAACCAAAGGAAAGGTCGAAGATTAAAGAAATTTCGATTTTTTGGAAGAGCCAAAGTTTACTTTACTGTCCGGTGGCCAACTATACTGGTAAGTTTTAAATTTAACAACAAAAATATAATATCATGCTTGGAGATGTGATTCTACATGTTAAAATAAACATAGGAAGTCATACAATATGTCTCACTTATTGGTGTAAATGACAAAAAAAATTCTAATTGAAATTTTACCATTTAGCATATAGGTCTGCTTGATTAGATAATAAAAATTTATATATTTTGATTTTTGATATGTCCAGAAGGCCTGGCAGGAGCATTATTTTAATTTTATGTCTAGTTAAAGTATTTCACCAAATAGCGAAAAAATTTTATTAAGAAAAGATCCTCAGAATCCAACGTCCTGCAAGCTTACCGAATCTAATATCTATCAGTCTACATTGTTTTTTTTTTATTTTATACAATATTTTCCGGAATTTCTAATTTTATCATCGTTTGTCATACTAGCCTAGGAAATAAATTTTGGTCATCAAATGTTAGTTCCGAAATAATATTTCCTAATAAATGTAGTCGATACCATGAACATGTTTTTCGGTTTAGATGTTTTAAAAAATATTTCATTTAAAAAAAAATACGTAATAAAAAAAGGTACTCTTTTCTCTTTTTTTTTTTTTGGCAGGTCTGCCATTCGGCCAGTCGCTAATTGATTTGTTTATTGATTGATCGTTCAAACATTTAGATTAAGGTAGTTCAATTTAAACTTATTCCCTGACAGGAAGAACACAAGGTCACACTCTTCTCGCTCTGGGCCGATCAGAGCATTCTATAGACAAACAGGAGGGCCCGGGGAAAACACATAACAAAGGGAAATAAGGATAAGGTACTCTTTATTCGAGTTGATAAACCACGTCGTTTAGGTGCAAAACTGGAATTAAAGTTCTTGTTAGCGGTAAAATCAAAATATTCATAATTTGTACTTTTGTTATTGCTATTTTTGGGAACGATGGTTTTTTTTGATAAAGAAGCCGTCTACATGCGAATTTTATATTTTAATTTTAAAAGTATTTTATAACAGTTCTGACATTGTTTGAAGCTTCTTTTCTTTTTCATAAAAAGAAGCCTCTCACTGAGTTTTTGAGAATTTTGTAAATGTTTACTTAGAATGTACATGCTTTTGTATGATTTTTAAACGACGGAGAATTCCTGGATTCCTGACAATGAGGCACTGAAGATGGCCGGAAGGTCGAAAGCGCTCTGCAAGTTAAAATTTTTCCAATTCTTGCACTTAAATATAAAGTTATTGTGTTACTATTCTACCTTGTGAAGTGCACAAAGTCACACCAAAGCTTCCAAATACTTATGTATCTAACTGCATTTTTATAACAATTTTAAAATTATTAGTCATACGTAATAGTAAATAAAATAAATATGTAATAGTAATTTGTAGTAATAATATATAATAGTCAGTGGCGTAACTATGAACCGGGGCCCCAGACAATTTCTCAGAGAAGGGTGCCCTTACCAGGGAAATATGTTACATCATCCCCCCCCCCCCCCCCCCCCCCCCCCGCTGCAATAATATTTAAAGCTTAGAATTCAACCGGAAATTCCATAAATTCCCTTCAATATTACGGGAACCGAACAAGAGTCGAAGGGGAATCGAACGAGAATTTCGGGGACATTAATTTTTTCGGTATTCAAGTTCACGGTAATGTACGACATGACGGAGACGTTCGAAAAAAAAATTGTTAAACTTTTTATTCTGGTGGTACAATACGAAATGAAAAACAGTCCATAACACGATATATAAGTTTTCGAAATTTTCATATTCAATTTTAGAATTTTATACTCCTCACTTTTGACAAAAGATAATACTCAAGCTTAGACGAAGAAATTAAGCAACAAAAGTAGATCTTCATTCCTAGTCTAAGCAGTAATCAGACAGGCGATCAGGATCAGCTGAGATTTTTACAGAGAATGGTCATAAAAACGCACCAACCTTGCTCCCCTTGTGCATGGCAACAAACAACGCCTGCGCACAAAATCGATCCCAACAGTTTCGTGACGGTTCTAGAACGATACAAAAATAGGGTGTTGGAACAAACCTAATATATGCATGTCCGCGAGGGCTCGCAAATTTGAAATTGAGAACATGAAAAAAATAAAAATATAAAAGGTAGATAACGAATATGAAAAACTGAAAAATCAGCTTTTTCACTAAATACTTTTATTTGATCGTTTCAATTCTTCAAAAAATTAATACAGCAATTTAAAAAAAAAAATAAAAATTTCGTTCACCACTTTGGGGGGCCCCCTGATGCTCGGGGGCCCCGGACAATCTAACCGGCCAGACCGACGGTAGTTACGCCACTGATAATAGTAATTTAAATTAGTTGAAATATAGTATTCTAAGGCCAATGACGCCCACGCCTGTGGCGGGTGGCAACGCAAATTCACTGTTCTAATTATTGCTTTAAAAAAATTAATCGATAGAAAGAATTAGCAATACATAGAGAGGTATTTATAACTAATTTATAAAGCGTACGAGTACGATATAGGAAACTTCGAAGGCATAAGATAAATTAGTTTTAATCTACTTTGCCGCGGTTACCGAAATCTCTCGTAAATATAATCAGGAGAAGCTAATCTAGTAAAAACCTAATTTTAATCCATTTACAAAATTTATTATACCAATTTTTTATTAAAATTTCCCTTTGGATCTTTTTCTCTTTACTCTTTATCTTAACCCTTCCTTTATGTGTAATTTGAGCCTATAAATTTCGCGAGACAGTTTTTTGTTGGTCTAAAATTAATTGCTTCTTTTAAACGTTTATATTACGAAGCTTAAAAAGAGATTTCATCTTCCTGAAATAAACTGGATTTTTGTCACATTTACAGGATGGAGAACACTTTTATATGAATAATATATTAATTAAATTTTAGTAATTTTTACCATTAAAAATAAATCGTGGAAATTAGCCATTGTTGACGGAACCAGGCCGTGTTTCAATATGCATCATTAATAGGTTTGTTCTTTAATCATATTTTTCTTAAATGCAATTGGTCATATTTCTTATTCATATGCCGATTTATACTGTATTATAGGGTGAATTTCAGGAAAATATTTTTAAATATATAGGGTGGCCCAAAAATGTGTGGTAACATAATTAGGTTTGTATTAGTGTCCTTTATAAATGCCTAAAGTTTTATTTCATTTGGTTATGTAGTTTAAGAGTAATAAATTAAATATTAAAAAAAAGTTTTTTAGCCTTAGAAAAAAATTTAAAAAAACTACCTAAAATAACTTTTTTTAACCAGGGAATTGGGTGGAATTGAAGACAAGAGGTCTAGAGATACTGTGAATATAATAGCGTTTATCTATTTTATACAGGGTGTTCATAATTCGGTTTCAAACACGACACATTTCAAAATAATATTTCTCCAGATTTTCAAATGGAACACCCTGTATATTATTTGGCTATTGGATGTAGAATTCATACGCATTCTTTTTTTGTAATGGAAGCATATAAGTTATTTCCAGCCGTTTTCGAAATAATTGCAAATTTCATAAATTATGTTGTTTATACAGTTTTTATTATGAAAATTAAGCATAGGCGACTAGATTAAGAATTATAAACTACAGTAAATGTTCAAAATGCCTACCATGTTGATCTGAGCACAAGTTAATACGCTCTTCAAATGATCTATTTACATTCCTCAACATTTCAGATGAAATACTATCAAGACGGCTTATTAGTGATGGTTATGCCTAAAAACCATGGTAGGCTTTAAAATAAAATAAGAATTCCATTTGTTTATTATAGTTTGACAGTTCCTTAATTTAATATTGTTGTTATTTAGTGCTAAAAACTATACGAAATTAAAATGAATTTTAATAAAAATGAGTTGATTGATAATATGATCTTTGTACTTGGTGATAGCGAAAAAAATTTGTTAGCTAGTAGTATGCGTCATGTTATCCAGAGAGAAGGCATCCGGAAGTAAAAAGTTTAAAATTGCTACTAAGATTTGTTGTATCGGGAAATGCTGAGTACAGAAAAGAAGAAAGAACAAATCAACCTGGTAGGCATTTTGAACATTTACTGTAGTTTATAATTCTTAATCTAGTCGCCTATGCTTAATTTTCATAATAAAAACTGTATTTAAACAACATAATTTATGAAATTTGAAATTATTTCGAAAACGGCTGGAAATAACTTATATGCTTCGATTACAAAAAAAGACTGATAAACGCTATTATATTCACAGTATCTCTAGACCTCTTGTCTTAAATTCCATCCAATGCCTTGGTTAGAAAAGTTATTTTAGGTAGTTTTTTTTAATTTCTTTCTAAGACTTTTTGTTTTAATTTTTAATTTATTACTCTTAAACTACATAACCAAATGAAATAAAACTTTAGGCATTTATAAAGGACACTAGTACGAACCTAATTATGTAATAAAATACTGGGTGTCCCATTTAAAAAATACAGCATTATGTTACCACAATATTTTCCTGAAATGCACCGTATAATCAGTATAAATTGGCATATGAATGAAATTCCTAAGTTAATTCGTATAGGAACTGATGCACTATTGCAGGACCCTGTAAAAGTAGACATGCTATCTCTGTTAAAAAATAATTTCAGTCGTGCAGTGCTGCCGCAGCAACTTTGATAACCATCAATCATCCTATATACAACGTGTGTGAAAATATTGGCATCATACGGATAACTTTTTTTTATCTGTAATTTACCTCAGTCAGCCGGGGACAAAATAGTTGCCAAACAAAAAGTTGCAAGTGCGCGAAGGGTCTTAAGTTATAAGTGGGAATTCTGTCATAATAAAAATGTTCAAGGATCCAAAACTAAATTCAGGTCAAAATGTTTTGTAGAGCTACCCCAAATTATAATTTTAATAACCCTTTCAAGCCTTTCTCCTTTACGGGAATTAATCCCAAAATTTGATGGGATAATCCGTAGCAGCAATGTTTTGTCAAACAACATTTTAGTTCAATTTAATAATCTGAAGAGTGTCGTTGAAGTTCCTACAATGGCCTACAATGATAATAGATAATGACTTAATATTGTTGTTAAATAACAAATTACACATAAAATAAACAATTATAACAGTTAACTTTTGACAGTATATACTGTCAATACAACGTGTCCAAGATAAGGAGGGCCAGTACAGGGATCTCGGAAACCGTAAGAGATACGGAGTCGGTTAAATGGAGGTAAAGTCGCGCATTTACGTGCCTAATAATATGCCGTTTAGAAAGTTTTAAAATTCCGAGTAGTTCCGGATATATCCGAAAAAAACCGATATTCTGAAAAATTGTTTTATTGTTTTCCTGGGTTTTTTTGAGATCGAATTCTAAAGTAAATTGCAGTTTTGCATTGCCACTTTTTCCGCTCTATCTAACAGCTTTAATTGTTTTGTAATCCGACGAGTCGTCTTCGAAGGGCCATTATCAACTTTCTTTTTTAAATACGGTCCCGTTTTCCTGATATTAGAATTTGAGAGCTTTTTTTCATCCGAATGCAACGATGTATGACACATTGTGGTTTAATGACGTTTCGAGGGTTTTTGAACAACATCAGGAAATTTTAGGACACGGTCCTGTATTTCTTCTAATTTTATAAATAATATCTCATAAGTAAGCTCGAAATTTTTTAATTATGTTGGACTAGATCAATAAATAACATTCCCATTGTGATCGTTTGAAAATGTTTGAAGAGGTTTTCTATTTTCCAGAAAATATGGAACATAATTTTACAAATGATGAAAACTTTGATATTCTATCGCATGTTTTATTTTATCTCAAAAAAAACTGTTATGTGGCAGTTAGAAGATGTTATTTGCGCTTAGAGGATAACGGAAATCATTTTGAACACCTGATTATATAGTTCTTACTTTTTTCGTTGGTCGTTTTCTTACTGTTTTGGTATGCTTTTTGTTCACTTATTTGTGGTTTATTATTAAATTATTTGTTATTTATTGAACTAGACCAAAATAAGTAAAAAATTTAGAGCTTACTTATGAAATATTATTTATAAATTTAGGAGAAATACAGGACCGTATCCCAAAATATCCTGATGTTGTTAAAAAAACCCTCGAAACGTCATTAAACCACAATGTGTCACACATCGTTGCATTCGGAAGAAAAAAGCTCTCAAATCCCGATATCAAAAAAACAGGACCGTATTTAAAAAAAGAAAGGTGATAATTGCCCTTCGAAGACGACTCGTCAGATTACAAAACAATTAACGCTATTAGATACTACTTAGGGTTTCCTAGATCCCTGTACTGGCCTGGCCCTCCTTATCTTGGAAACGTTGTATACTTAAAATAGTTTAATAGTTAGGGATGCAGGTAAATAACATTTGTACTCTGGAAAATATGGACATTTTATAGTATTTTATCACAGAGGTAATTAGGTTTTTATGGCAGATCACCGGTATACTTTGAACTTAACTATGGAGTTAGTTAGCAAAATACTAATTCAGATTGAATGGCACTACCAAGAAAAAGCAGCATTTTCTATTGGTAGGATGTCACCATCTGCATATCGGTTTCGAACTCTATTGTTGTCATGAAACCGTTCACACATGACTTTTAATGATATATGTATGTATTTATGGCCATAATTAATCAACATGAAATGCTGGAAAAACGGAACTTGGTGCCGTCATCTTTTCTTTTAAGAAATCGGTGCAACAAGAATATCAATTTAATTTAAGCTTGTAAATGCGATATAAAAATAGGATTTGTCGGTCGTAATACTATAAAATTTAATTTTGAAAGCTCATTTAAAGTCATGTTTGCCGCAGTCACGAGTTTATTCACTTCAAGTTCTTACCCTTAATTCAAGCGCTCTTAAAATTTCGTTATTAAAATTTTAATATTATAGAGGACAACGTGAAATTAAAGCTAAACGAACATAGTCATGTCCATCAAGATTAACATATTTCATGAAATATTTAGATTGCATTTTCTATTAATTTGAAAAGGGTTTAAAACTGTATAGATACGGAGGACGACAAAGCAAAGTTTTTATTACTCCTTTAAAATGGCTCTTGTAGTCAAAATAGAAGCTTTTAGTGTACAAGTTCCCTCATGACCATATTCTTGGTACGCCTCCTTGGGAACACAATATTTATTACACCCATATACCGGTCAAAAATATAGTATCGTTTATGCTTGTACTACGTCCGTAAGCAGCATTAATCCACAGCTGACATACATTTGTACTCCCAACCCTTGAAGGACGTATGGCTTGAACTTACAGTGTACGGACACGGATCCATCCATATTGAACGGCATTAATTTACAAACAAACCTGATACAAACACTAATCAATTAATGACTTAAAGAAATCCAGTTACGTATTGCTATTATTCCTGTTGGGGTTCCGTGCGAAAATCAAGTTTTATCCCGCAAATACTATTTTTCTCTGTCTTGTACTAAAAAATGCCCGTGGAAAAAGTTGTTTGTATTCCATTGTATTTTTGGTCGGAAAACACGATACGGCAATAAAAAATATGGGGTTCCATTTGAAAGTCATAACTTACCCCCACCCGCACCCGGGGTTGAGGGGGTAGGGGGTTGTTTAAATTGCAAACTATTCTTCCTTCAAAATCAAACAACTTTTTCCCTAGACATTTTCCGCTGCAATGCGATGCACCAAGTTTATTCCGGGGTACCGACCTTTTTTCAACACCGTGTATAGATTTGGAGATATACGAAAGATACGAAAAAAAGTCGCTCTGAATAAACATTTTTGCTTGTCTAGATAATACGATTCATCATAAGAAACTTAAATTTTTTTATACAGGGTGGGTAAAAACTGCAAAAATGTTATTTTGCTTAAGAGTAAACGTAAATTGTTCCATGACGTAGCGGTATGAAACTTGACCATCCCCATAACATTGTATTATAAAAACTCTTTGTTCAGTAGATAGCATTTCTACTGAAATAATAACTTCCTTAAATAAAGAGATTGACAACAAGTACATATCACCTTAAGTGTCATTATTATTTTAACTAGGTTCACCAGAGGTGTGCCAGAGAATAATTTTTGGGAAATAATTTTTACATAGGTAAACCTTTTAATGAATTGTTCTACTTCGGTTTGTTGTGTAGAAAAGACATTCATTAAGAGTGACTTTTTTTCGTATCTTTCAAAATAAGGTATGTTTACTCCTAAGCAAAATAACATTTTTGCAGTTTTTACCCACCCTGTATAAAAAAATTGAAGTTTCTTATGATGAATCGTATTTCCTAGACAAGCAAACACGTTTATTAAGAGTGACTTTTTTTCGTATCTTTCAATTTTTAGTCCATTTGTCCTCTTGTAAACCCCATCCGTGGACATACTGTAGATATAAAATTTAAATGCAAAGTACGCTTAACACACGAACAAAATGGCTTATCTTTGATTGATTCTAGTCGTTCTCTCGGTGGCCACCGATGAACCCTGCTGAAAGAACCTAGAACACTTCGCACTGTGGTTATAGTTTTATTAATAAATTACGGGATTGCCGATTCTCACGAAGAAGCGGAAGTTAAAACAGGTTTCTTACAAAATCTCATTCTCCAGAGCCAGTTAATGTGACACGTATAAACGCGGTTTACGCAGGAGGGAATTCAATGACAAACATTTTCTGGCATAGCGGAATTAGTAACCTTAAGCTTTTAAAGTTTTACCACGTCATAACCCACTTAATAATTATTTTCTTGTATTTTTTTCTAATACAGTTACTAATGTTACGAACAAACATCCGAACAATAAGAGTGATTAAAAAAGTTATTTACTCTCAAAAAAAGCGGAGTCTAGACGGTTGACAGTGTCGACAAAAAGTACATAAAGAGTCATCAAATTTATAAAAAGTTTCATGCGAAATAAGTTTATTTCTATTTTTCATTTTTGATGTAGCAATTTGGGTCCTATAGAGCAAGTTGTGTAGTTAGCAGCAGTGACAGGTTGTGTGTTGAAAAAATCGAAAACATTATTGAATGTGATTGGCAGCTTTCACATTTACTATTATTTTCTAATTTAATTTTATCGGTGAAATCCAAATGTTGGATCGTTTGGATTTTTCAGTCAAGATATTTAATGTAAATGATAATTAAAACAGAAATAAAATATTTTATAAAAAATAACCCAGAGGTATCATAAATTACATTACTGATTGTTGATCTTCCTAAGCATTTCGTACATGATGTGTTCATTAAATAATACTCAAACAAAAATAGTTAAAATAATATTATTTTTTTACAGTCTCTAAATGATTTTCCGTCTAAACTTAATGTTTTAAAAGGCAAGTAAAATCAATTGACATTAGGGATCGGCAAGAGCCCTTGCCTTGTTTCCTTCTCTATGATCTGCTTATGTATAGAGAATCGGCAAAACTCTCGAAAAGTCTGCATTACTTTCCTTATTATGGAAACACGTCTATGTTATTATTTTATTCCTTGGAGTCAAATCACCCAATGTTCGAGTTTTATAATTAGCGCTGGTAAAAAATATTGACCGGAACTGTTTTGCAGGTCACACCTGTAGCTCACCCTCCCCTTGGTTCGACTTTCAAACGTAAATTACTATTTGCTAAGAGCATGTTGATAAATATAATACTAATAATAATACCATGGTACATGAATACCTCATTATTGTATGTACTTACATGATTTAATTTATTTGGTAATCAGTTTTAGTACACTTTATTTAAATCGGACTATCTATTTCTGAGATTGGAGCACAATATAATTGTATCTGATATACAGTTGTTTATGTAATCTCAATTTGTTTGTACTTGATTGGCCACTTCTAATTGCGTCTTCACAATTTATAGGAGTTCCATCGCATTTCTGTTTCATGTTGTATAATTCAATCGTAGTTAACGTTAATGTTTCACATCATCTTATGGTTTTAAACGGCTAAAATATTACTTTTCGCCTTGTTGTTTATTTCAAGGAAGGTTACGACATATTTTAAAAGTATTTTGGCCTTGAGCCAATTTTCCTGAACTTTCGTTATGTTGTTTGCATGCATGCATGCTTCAATAGAATAATTTTTCTCCATAAGTATAAAGTTCAACTACGGTATTTATAAAAAATACAATGGGGTAAACAGTGTAAAGTAATAAAAATCAATCTTTCGTAGAAATGTTGCCTCCATACTAGAACCATTAATTTTATTAATAAATACAGATAAATAATTATGGGGCAACAATCTTTAACAATGGTCCAGTTTAGTTAGACTTGGAGTGTATATTTTGATTCATAAGTATTTTCCTGTAACACGCCTGGTTTAAAAAGGTTCCGCTACTGTGCCATATATCAAATATCCATACGGTTATAGAAAATTCTTTGCCATAAAATCTTGCTTATCATAAACCGTAGCGCAGGCAGAGATTTTGCATAAATTTTCTTTCAAATGACTCCTTTTTCTCGCGCAATATCTGAAATGTAAAGGACCGGTCTATAAAATTTCCACTCAAATTTAGTGTAGTAATAAAAAAAAGTTTAGTACATAAACACACCAACATCGATAGTAAACTAAATTTAAGACCACGTTCTGCAGTTCCGTCGAAATTTTATATGACTTCGAATTTTCGTATAAGAACTTTTAGTTCATGATTCTTCTTAACTTGAACTCAAAGCTTGAACATCGGCTATAAAAAAATAATGTCTGTATAGTAACAACAAATATGAATATGACAATTAGATAACGATCTGTTGAGGAGGTGATATTTATTCTAAGACCTCTATAACCTTATAGCGATGTAAATCTGTTACAGCATCACTGCATTAATTTATTTAATATACATGGTGAGACAGGAGGTACGGACCAAACTCCAGAAGTCTCTACGAAGGGCGCCTGTTTCGATCATGATTGATTCATGTCTATCTTTAATAATGGGTTGCGGCATTTCTAATACGCTGAATTCTCGAGTGTCGACTTTTACTTTACTTCAATTTTGATCCAGCCTCACAAAAAGAGGTCTAGTGGTGTGAGGTCTGGACTACGACCAATTCAAACCCCTGGAAACCTTTCGTCCAAATGTTGATTGACCTGATGAGTGATATGTACAGGGGCTCCACAGTGTTGATAATGTAGTTGTATTCTGTTGTTTACAGTAACATCCTCTAGGTAGAACTTGTAATTCATTTTGCAAAAAAATTACGTAGTGCTGTCCCTTGAGGCAATTCTCCAAAGTGTAAGGGCCAGTTAAATAACTATGTACCATATCACAATACCACGTATAAAGACATATATGAGTTTTTTACGTTGTTTTCAGGTATACTCGTAATCGGGTATGGTTAGTTGAAATAGGCGCAGCTAGCTGAAATATGCAGAAATTGAAGAAAATGCTCCGGTAGTTTGGTCCGTTCAACCCGAACAAACCTTGTATAAATTTCCCCAAGAAAGCTTCATGAAAATATACCTTTTCATAAATGTACTCTTTAAATACAGGGTGTTATGGAAATTACTTATTATATTTAAGTGGGTATCCTGAAGAAAGTCTAGATACTTTTTTTTAAATCGAATATCGAAATACTAAGGTAAAAACCCTTTTTACCCACACACACTGTCGCGCCATCAGTTTCATTCAGTTAGCAACAATGTGGGTCACTAGAGTATACTAACATTGTTGTCAGATCACAACGCATGTTTCGCCCTTGCTTGGATACCTGCCGCGCGCGACTATCGGTGCTTTAGTATGTTTCGAGACTCGGGAGTGGAATGACGCTGTCGAGGGTTCCACGTGTTTGATGTATACGAATTTTAAATGTTTTGTTAGTTGTAGCATTACCCGATTTTTTTTCTGTTGTGAAACAATTCATAATAAGAAATATTGTGATTTCAAATTTGTGTGATATTACCTATTGTTGGTTCTGTTGCAAAACATACTTTTTATGTTTTATTTTTTTATAAAATTTAAATATAAAACGGATTATAACATCGCAGGTAAGAGAGTATGTACTTTAAAATTGTAGTTTTTTTTTTCTAAAAAGTTTGAAAAAGAAGTGGAACGCGGGTTAAAGACGTATTGTTGTCAAAAACTGAACACGTGCATTTTCAATTCTGTGTTGCAAGATATGACAACACCGCCTCAATAAACTATTGATTGCGAACGTCCTCAGTAGCGGCCACGTAAATTTTCAGATTTCATATAAAGTGTATATTTCGTACAATAGTTCAAAGCGCCATTTAAGGTTATTTTTCTTCAATTTATTTTCATCTCAGGATTTGCCGGTTTAAATATAATAAGTCATTTTCATAACACCCTGTATGATTATAAAAATGTGTTCTTCAGATTCCTGAAATTAATTCTTTCCCATCGTCTCTTAATTTGATCTTTACTTAAAGCAGCAAATGCAGGTCCCATTAATAATAAGTGGATTAATAAATTTTAAATTAATAAATTATTGCCAACAACTAGAAAGTTACAATGGGTTACGTAAGGTTATTTGTACCTTTACTATGAATATTTGTTATAAATAGGAACTATATTAATTATTTTCAAATATTCTTCAAATTATATATTTTGTCTACAGTGTTGATATTCCGTCTGAACAACCCAAGTAAAGTGATTAAAATCTTTATTAGATTTGTGAATTTCTTCACCTGCATAAAAATCCTGTTTTGTTAACAACAGGGTTAAATTTTGGAAACAAAACTGTAAATCCTAAAATTGCTTTGAAAATCTATTACAATCAGAATCGACTGGAAAGGCTTACGTTTCGTAAGCGAAATTTAATAACTTTAGCTTTTAATTTATTGCTTGGATAGTTTTCCAAACGAATCGGATTTGAAGGCCTTAGTCAGTAGCTCAACTTAAGTGAAGCTTATTGCATGCGAATGCAGTTAAGCTCGTTTAGTTTCTCCTATTTATTCTCAGGGAAAATCCAATATTTATATTTCTTTATTTCTGTGTTAGTGGCTTGAACATAACGTCTCTAAAGTGTCTTAATCACACGCATGTAGAAAACACTAGTATTAAAAATGCTTTTCAAGCAACTATATTTGAACAGATAATATACTTTCGAGATCCGTAGAGAAATTTGGGGTGCTGGATGGGGTAAAGACATTAGTGTAATACTGCACATTAAAAAATTACATATATTTGTTTCCTCTTCTCATTGTGGAGTTCCATTTAGGTTTTTTATGATAAATGTTTTTAAAAATAGATAACAGATAATTCTTAGGCGACCCATTATACATAATAACTGCTTGGGTAAAGTATAAATGAGATAAGTTCCGATTTATTTTCGATTTTTACAATTATCAATGATAGAATATTCATAGACGATAAGTAAACGTAGCTTATGTAATAATAAATTGAATATCGTTTTAAGCAATAATCCTATGTAATCCTTTCAAAATTAACAAATTAACGATATCGAACTCCATCTCTATAAATATTGAGGTTAGGTTATGAGTTATATTGTTTTCTTGGAACGATGTATTTTTTGTTAGTTTTGGGTTTTTTATTGGTGGTCGTAGGAAAAATTGTGTACATTACTTGTGTGAAAGTGATTTTCAAACCCGAACAAATCTACCAATTTAACACTATGTAATATTATATACAGAGTGTTATGGAAATGACTGAGATGGAAATAAATTAATAAAGAAAAATAACCATAAATGGCGCTTTGAATTATTAAGCGAAATATACACTTTATATGACATCTCAAAATTTACGTGGCCGCTCATGAGGACCTTCGCAATCAATAGTTTATTGAGGCAGTCTCGAGGTTCAAAAGAGGTTAGTGCATTATAGGCGGTGTTGTCATATAGCAACACAGAACATGTGTTCAGTTTTTAACAACAAGACGTCTTTGACACGCGTTATCACTTCTTTTTCACACTTTTTAGAAAAAAAAACTACAATTTTAAGGTACATACTCTCTTACCTTCGATCTTATTTTAAAATAACCCGTTTTATAATTAAATTCCATAAAAAAATAAAACACAAAAAGTATGTTTTTCAACAGCTCAACAGTAGATCACAAATTTTACATCACATCACTCACATCACAACATTTATTTTTATGAATTATTTCACAATAGAAAAAAAATCAGGTGCTGCTACAACGAATAAAACCATTAAAATTCGTATACGTCAAGCACGTGGAACCCTCGACAGCGTCACTCCACCCCCGAGTCTCGAAACATACTGAAGCGCTAGTGGCGCGTGGCCTGTATCCAAGCAAGGGCGAGACACGCGGTGTAATCTGACAATACGGTTAGTATACTCTAGTGATCCACATTGTTCCACAGTGAATCCAGATGGAACGGCGCGACAGTATGTGGGTAAAAAGGGTTTTTACTTTAGTATTTCGTATATTCGATTTAAAAAAAAAAGTATGTAGACTTTCTCTAGGACAGCCAAGGAGTCACCCATTTAAATATAATAAGTCATTTCCATAACACCCTGTATACTCTAGGGTTTGTTGTGCATTATTTTAATTTCCCTGAAGGTGCAAGTATTTCCAATTATCAGCATCGATGTAAAGGGAAATCCCGACGACAACATAATAAGTTACAAGAGACACCTCAACTCAAGTGTTATAATGTCCTGTTATTTAAAAAAAAAAAGGAAAAAGAGCAGTTTCAACGTAACATATGCAAACGGGAATTAAATCTTTATTCAACAACGTAATTAAAAGTTAGGATTTCACCTAGATTAATTTAAATATTACCCCGAAAACGGAGCTGAGGTGTTGCCAACATAAATTATTCATAATCGCGTTTGGATTTAAGGTTCCATGCATAGTTTTAAATAATAAAGTTAAACTTGTTTGAAAGAGGCCGACATGGGACGTGGGATAAAGGGCGATTAGGCTATTTTGAAATAAGTTTTACCCGTGAGTAACTCTATTTTATCGAATAAGGCTTGCCAAACTATTATTGTTAAATTCTACGTTATTATTTAAATTGTAGAATGACATTACATGTCACATTTATGTTGGAGCTGCGATAAACGAAAATAGAGGCGATATATGATGGTCTGATATAGTTTAAATCAGGTACGGGTTTGAAATTAGTTGAAATCAAAATTTTTCAAGATTTTGACCTTCTTGTACACAAAATCGTGGGAAAACCTGGGGACTCAAGCCCCAGATGATGCAATGGCTCTATGTCACAGTCATCAGACCCCTGATATCATATGGGTCTGTAGTCTGGTGGACAAAAACACAGCAGATTACGACAGCAAACAAGCTTAACAGTTTGCAGAGGCTGGCCTGTCTGTGTATCAGTGGGGCGATGAAAAGTACCCCCACTGCAGTAATGGAAGTCATACTGGGACTAATACCCCTAGACGTCCACATCAGAATGGAGGCTATTTGCAGCGCCTCAAGGATGATAACAAATGGGGAATGGTCACAACACCCCGTAAAAATTGGACACACAAGAGCCACGGATCTAATCAACGATGAGCTCTTGGATATGCAATCGTATGAAAGCAACATACGGTTTCACAAAGCCTTTCAAGATTGACTGGAACTTTGATAAATGGACGAACAGTGCACCCCCGTCATTTGACAAGGGTCTAGTTTGGTACACCGATGGATCAAAAACCGCCAACGGTGTGGGCGCAGGTATATTTGGGGAAAAAACCAAGCGGAAGTTCATGCCATACAAGCATGTGTACTGCAAAATCTTGAAAAGGGCTACCACGACCAAAATATTTACATCCTTTCGGACAGCCAAGCTGCTCTTAAGGCTCTGAACTCCAATCGGTTTACGTCAAAACTTACACTGGAGTGTCATACCAACCTAAAAGTACTGGCGGCCAGGGGGAACAAGGTAGAGCTCTTGTGGGTCCCTGGTCACTCCGGGATATTAGGAAATGAAAAAGCGGATGAACTGGCGAGAGCCGGATCTGCCCAAAGTCTCAGGGGCCCTGAACCGGCCTTTGGAATATCACAACAGGCAACAAAAACTACATTAGATAGATGGTCGGAAAAGCAACACCTATCTCGATGGCAAGAGTTGCCTGGTCTAATACACGCACGGGCCGTAATGGGAAAACCATCGAAAATACTATCGAATGGGATACTAACCCTGACGCGGCCCCAGTTGAAACAAGTGATAACAGGCCACTGCCACTTGCGAAAACACCTTCAACGGATATGTAGACTCTGTGGCGAAGAGGATGAAACCGCCTCACACATAATATACCGCTGTGTAGCGCTGTCCCGCAGAAGACAAAATATCTTCGGGAACATACAACGTGGTGACAACCTCCCACATGACAAGCTTGGTAGAAGGTTACGGGACCTCATAGAAGGAACAAACATCTTCTAACAAGATCGGGGTACACAATAAGCCGAAAGGCTGCAGTGACTTGAAATTCGGGCCTTTAAACCGACCCCCGCCTTTAACCAACCAACCAACACAAAAACTAATATTTCTAATGATTTCATTTTTTTACAAGCAAAATTTCTTATAAAGAATGACTTGTTGTCGATAAATTAAAAATTAGATCCATTTGTAACCCCATCCAGGCACACTCTGCATACTAAATGTAATTTTTAATTATAAAGAGAAATAAAAAATATCAGTCACATGGGAATAAATATCTTCTTTAATTTTCAATTTTTAGTAAATAGGTAATTTTATAGGGTCTAATAAATAATTTGGGGGGTCCAAATTTTGAAGTTCCACCACTGTATAAATCATAAATATATCCTAACTAAATCTTATAAAAGGCGTATTAAAGTCGGCAATTCTTCTCTTGTGCCTGCAATGGCAATTATAATTGCACGTATCATGCGTGCTAAACTGTTCTCGATCAGCTCGCGCATTGCCAACAGTCAGAACAGCAGTTGGTACTGTCGAAATCCCTTAAATACCCCCAAAACTAGAAATGGGCAAACTTGTTTTATTGATTACCAGTTAAAGCAGCTACTGCTACTTACAAATAGCATTTCAAAAAGGTTGCGGTGAATTAGCAGTACATATCCTTACTAAAGAATGTGAACTGCTAATTTAAGTACCAGTTAGTCTAAATAGCAATTATAGCTGTTCATAGCTGCTTCGACCAAATAATAATCAGTTAAAAATAGCAGAATAATCCATCTCTACCCAGACTTGCACCGGCAACGGCAATTAAAATGGCGCTTAACCCATTTCTGACGGCAATGCACGACTGATTGCGCAAGCTGATCGAGAACGGTGTACTGCGCATGATTCCGTGCAATTATAATTGCCATTGCAGGCGTAAAACCCGACTCTAATACGGCTTTAAGGCAACTCTGCTAATTTGGGTAGGTATTGTCAAGAAGAGAAAGTTGTTTTTTGTATGTGTAGATCTGTTTTGTTATCATTTAAATCGGTTTTAAAGAGACTCTTTGTATAGAATTCTAAGAGTAACAATTAAAATGGTGCCACGTCAGGAAGTCGCTATAATTGGCCCTTCTGAAAGGTTATCAAAAACGATTCTGTGATATTTTTTTAGGTCAATCAACAACTCCGTCGTATTTTTCCGGATTTTGTATGAAATTACATAAAGCCTATACAGGGTGTCCCATTTTCGACACTTTTATACTCTCCGTAATTGTTAGTGCTATCAAAAAAGTAATGTAGGTGTCATGTGCTCTTTTTGGGGTAAAACTTAAAATGGTAAAGTCAAAATTTGAAAATTTTCACTCGCTTAAGAGATACGGGGAAAAATCAAGAAATGGATAATTTCTAAATTACCCTATATTTTCTTTGTTAAAAAAGATACAGAAAAATGTTTTATACAGAAATTTCTTTATGATGATTGTTGAATAATCTGCCGTTTTCAGAATCAGTATACGGGGTCAGGTAAAAAGTTATCGGACCTAACCTCATTTTTTTTAAATGGAACACCCTGTATATTTTAATCTAAAAATATATAATTTTAAATTATGACACCTACATTACTTTTTTGATAGCACTAACAATAACGGAGATATCCTATAAAAGTGTCACACTATTTACAGTTAAATAATGTGTGTTACTACGAGATACATAATACACACAACGAGTTTCCGTCAAAACACAGTGATAAAGGGTAACATTCACAAATTAACCGTGGCCGATATCATTTCTTGAGGTTACAATTTTTAACTAGCGTGTGACAGGACACAATATTTCTAGTCGTGTGGATGACAGTGTTGACGTCACTGTCGAGCGCAAGTCTCTACAACTGATGTTTTACTACTTGAAAGAGATTCGAGAGCGGTAGGTAAGTAAAGGGGGCGGGGGTTTGGGGGGTGCAGCGGTTCAATTAGTCAGAGAGCTGTCGTCAATGATCGATGAGTGGAGAGAATAAGCGCGATTTCGGGAAATATAACTCTTGTACGTTATTTTTTTTAGAATACTGAGAATTGAAAACACGAGTGTGTTGACAGATTCGTCGGTATACGGTGTCAATATGTGTTTGAACTTGCTTTTTAGGCGTTTGAGAAGTGTGGAAGATTACAGTCTGTTTGCGAGTTGAAATACATGCGGTTTAGATGTAATTGTTTTGTATGAATGAAAAATAAGGTATTTATTTGTACCAGGGAAGTTTAGAGATTAAATATAATATAATCGGATAATAAAACATCATTGTTGGAACTAGGTTTCCAACACCTAGATGGAGTACAAGATGCGTGATTTATCTATTTTATAATAAATTTATTTAATTTTATTATTATGGGCCTTAAAATTTTAGGTGTGGAAACTTCATTTCCGCCGTTAAAGCGAAATAACCATTAAATTCAAAATTTATGACGTTTTGAATTTTAATTGTGTTAAGTATAGCATATTATTAAAGTATGCTACAAGTTCGTGAATAATGGATCATTTTAATCTTGTTTAATTGACCTAATTAATGGTATAATTATAGATCGTTTTTAATTTTAATTATAGCCTCAACATAATACATAATATGCTAGAATAGTATTGCCCAGCCAGTACGGCTAAAAAATGTTTCGGTTTCATAGCGTTTTTTTTTTTTTTTATGATGAAACACAAGCACTATAGGAAAAATCCTTTAGGGCACTCTGGGAGTGGTGCGTGTGCGCAAAAAGCGATTCACGTTGGTTTTAAATCGTTGGAGGTTATATTCGTTGGGAAAAACGACCTCGGGAAGGTCGTTCCACAAGGAAGTAGTCCTCCAGATGAAAGAATTCTTAAATAATGAAGTTCGAGGAGTATTAAGCTTAACCACATATGGATGGGCGGCAGTGGTTTGTCGTGTATTTCTGCTATTCGTCGCTCTGGGCGGAATTAAGAGGGCAAGGGCAGCCGAGCACCTTCCATGAAAATATCTGTAAAAGAGAGTCAAATCCCCAACCTGTCTTCGATGTTCTAGGTTGTCGAGGTTCTTCGTCAGCTCGTGGTCTCCGATCAGACGAATTGCCCTCCTTTCGATGGAATCCAGTAGCCGAAGAGTATGTTTTGGTGCAGAGCTCCAGACATGAGAGCAGTATTCTAGTGATGGTCGAATCTGGGCTTTGTATAGTGTCAAAAGTTGTTGAGGCGTGTACAACTTTCTGGTTCGGAAGAGTACCCCAAGCTTCTGATAAGCTATCTTGGCGATTGCCACAACGTGGTTATGCCAAGACATATTTCCTCCCAGATTGACGCCCAGCAAATTAATAGATGAAGCCAGTGGGATTGCGTGTCCGCCCATGACTATTTCCGGTTCTGTAATGTTAACCTTTTTAGAGAAAACCGCTGCCTGGGTTTTTTTAGCGTTAAATTCGACTTGATTACTATCACCCCAAGCCAAAATTTCTTCCAGGTAATTATACTATTATATCCAGGCTGCCAATTTATAACAGTTGGACGTCAAGATGACCAGCAGCAAATACTTGACCAACAGCTAAAGTACATAACCACGCACTGATAACCCCGTCCTTAGAGTCCTCATGTCATTTTCCAACGGATTATACAGGGCTTGATTTAAGAAAGTGGGACGGACCATCATTGTAAATCCTCCTTTAAACTTTCTACAGTACTTAAAATATCCGCCGTACGTTCCACTTTATAAAAACATAATTTTGATTTATTTAATAACGTATGGTTTCATAAAATGAGGAGTATAAACTTCGTTTCCACCCTTATAACCAGTTAAATTCGAAATTTGTAGCTGGTTAAGGTTTAATTGTTTTACGAGCTATTATGAAGGAAAATTACGATTTTCTGAATAAAGGGTGGGTTGAAACTTCGTAATTTGAAACGACCAAGTTTATAGACTGTATAGAAAATAAATTCGAATTTAACGAACGTAGCAGAAATACTTTATAGGTCGGCAAGTTTATCTGTAGATACGAAAGGAATGCGGGCAAAAAAATCCTGTATTAACAATGTTGTCACGTATATTAAATTTTAATTGAATAATCTCTTACCGAGAAAAACCTAGAACATAATTTTTTTGGTACATTTATAACAAAAAAGAATTTAATTTAAAATTTGAGAGTGAATAAGTTTTATTTGTTAGTCAAAGTACACATAGATTCAAAAGTTTTGCATCACTCTGATTCTCGAATAAGTAATTACGTCATCGCGAAAATAGACTAAATATTAGTTCATTGATAAGTTTAAAATAAAAATCAATGAGTTTTAAAACCACAACATTTTAAACCTTTTTTAAAAAAAAATTTAAAAAAATATAGCTTCTAATAAAGTGTATTTCCTCCTCTGGCCTCAATGCAAGCTTGCAGACGACGCCACATGCTGTGCGTAAGGTTAGCAATCCGTTCTTGTGGAATAGCCTGCCATTCCTCGGTAGCAGCGACGACAAGCTCCTGGAGAGTTCTAGGGGGATTTCTTCTAACGCAAACTGCCCTAGAGAGCATATCCCAAACATGTTCTATCGGGTTCATGTCAGGGGACAAAGCAGGCCACTCCAAGCGAATAGCAGGCCATACACCAGCGGATATCTCAACAAATCTGATATGGCACGAGCCAAATATGCGGAAAAAACTTTGTGTGTATGTGGCGAGCCGAGCTTCATCGGGCCGTGCCTTATCGGCCACGGATGAAATCAGCAGGTCGCAACTCATCAGTTGATCGGTAGGTAATAGCGGACGGCGCATCAAGTCCCATTAACGAGACGATTTAATCAGGGAAATCTAATCGGGTGATTAGGTCGGCGAGCTAGACTCGCCTGCCCAAAATTGACGAGAGTTTTGGTATGTGCCGAGCCTAGTTGGCAGGCCAAATCCGAACGGATCAAATCGGTCCAACTTATATGTTGGTGTATGGGCGACTATTGATTCCCTCACTTTCTAGGTATTCATCGACCGCTCCAGTACGATGGGGCCGGGCATTGTCGTCCATTTCCAACTATCGTTGGTTGGTTACGTAATATTTGCTTGAAACTTATTTCACCAGCGGAATTATGTTACTTAAAGTTTTTTAGAATTTCCTACAGATTACTTATTTCGTTTTGACCTGATTCTCTCTTCGTCTTTTATTACTTAAAGCAGCAGAAGCCCTTTCGTAAGTATATATAAATTAGTTCTATTTTGTTTGGTTCCATAAACGTGGAATTTCGAAAGCTTATTTACCGGTTTTAATTTCACTTAAATTGCTTTATAGTAAAAATATACGAAGTATAAGATACCTTCTGATAACTAATTCTACTGGGCAATACTATATAACTTCGCACTGATGTCATCTTAACCTCGAAAAAATTTTGTTTTGGGGTGACAATAAACAAGTCGAATTTCATGCTAAGAAAACCCACGCGACAGATTCCTCTAAAAAGGTTAACATTGCAGAACCGAATATCACAGGATAGGTACCCAATCCGTCTATTAATTTGCTGACATCGTCTATTAATTTGCTGGGCGTCAATCTGGGAATAAATATATCTTGGCATAACCACATTGTGGCAATAGCCAAGGGAGCTTCGCAAAACCATAGTGTACCTACTTTTCCTGAACACTAAATTACTAGAATACTGCTCTCATGTATGGAGCTACACACACAAGCCTAGGCTTCGTCTACCATCGAAGGGAGACCCATTCATTCAAGAACCTAGATAGCCTAGAACATCGAAGACAGATATTTCCATGGCAAATATTCGACTGACTTTGCCCGCTTAATTCCACCTGACGAATAGCAGGAATATACGATGGACCACTGCTGCCCATGCATATGCGGTTTAGCTTAGTGTTCATCGAACTTCATTATTTAAGAAATCTCTCATCTGGAGCACGTCATCCTTGTGGAACGACCTTCCTGAGGTCGTGTTCCCCATACTGTTGTGTTGTGAAAGAATTTGCGCTTGCATGTGTTTTAAATATTTGTTGTCATCTTTATGGAAATTGTGGAGGGCATTGTTAAGGTTAGAACTTGCAGCGATTTTTTCTAGAGTTTGAACTCACGGGTAAATTTGACAACATTGCAGACGACTGATGTCTCTTGATTAATCATATAGGCCTACAAATTTTCACTAGTGCCCGCGGCGTGATGTTTCTGGCTTATGCAGGGTGTTATGAAGATGACTTATTATATTTAAACCGGCAAATCCTGAGATGAAAATAAATTTAAGAAAAATAACCATAACTGGCGCTTTGAATTATTAAGCGAAATATACACTTTATATGAAATCTCCAAATTTACGTTGCGGCTCCTGAGGACCTTCGCAATCAATAGTTTATTGAGACAGTCTCGAGGTTCAAAAGAGGTTAGAGCATTTTAGCGGTGTTGTCATATTGCAACACAGAACACGTGTTCAGTTTTTGACAACAAGACTTTTTGACACTCGTTATCACTTCTTTTTCAAACTTTTTAGAAAAAAACACTACAATTTTAAGATACATACTCTCTTACCTTCGATCTTATTTTAAAATGATCCGTTTTATAATTAAATTCTATAAAAAAATATAACACAAAAAGTATTTTTTTCAACAGCTCAAACAGTAGATAATATCACACAAATTTGAAATCACATCACAACATTTATCATTATGATTTATTTCACAACAGAAAAAATCGGGTAATGCTACAACTAACAAAACGTTTAAAATTCGTATACCTCAAGCACGTGGAACTCTCGATAGTGTCATGCCACGCCCGAGTCTCGAAACATACTGAAGCAACGATAGTGGGGCGCGGCCGGAATCCATGCAAGGGCGAGACACGCGTTGTGATCTGACATCACTATTAGTATACTCTAGTGACCTACATTGTTGCTAAGGGAATCCAGTTGGAACGGCGCGACAGTATGTGGGTAAAAAGGGTTTTTACCTTAGTATTTAGATATTCGATTTAAAAAAAAAGTATATAGACTTTCTCTAGGACACCCAAGGAGTCACCCATTTAAATATAATAAGTCATTTCCATAACACCCTATATAACGCCATTCTTGGTTATTTTTCTGCATCTCAGTACCCCTGTATTGCACTTTATAAGTTATTTTTCTTACTAACTTCTAAGAGCCCCACACAATATATTTTGTTCAATTAAATATTGAATTTGTATCGAGCAATTAAATTTAAGCAATGACTCAATTCAATATTTGAAGTGTCTGACTTCAAGAAAGCTGAAGTAAAAGTATTTTTTGTAATTAAGTAATAATTATTAGAACTGTCCCGTTTGAATTGGAAAGAGCTGTCAAGATGTAATTGCAGATAGAGAAAATGTTGGATTCGAAAATGGTCACCGAGCTTTTTTGATATGCGCCCAAAGAAAAATTATTTTAACAAACGCGACGTGACGTGTTGAATCCTGTAGAATAGAATAAAATTTATATCTGCAGGCTACTATACATGACACATATTAAATTTATTTGGTATTAGGGGGACAATAAATCATTGAATTTTCTTTCCTTTATGCACAATACATTAAAAGGCTTTTTCTAAAAATAAAGGGGGGCCAAAAATGAATTTGGACATAAAATGTATGAGGAAGGAAAATCTTTACAATTAAAATTAGACAGAAAATCTTTCCGACTCTGTTTATCTGCCAATGCTCTTCGGCTACTGGATTCCATCGAAGGGAGAGCCATTCGTCTTCTAGCAGACCACGAGCTGGACAAGAACGTCGATGGCCACGAACTTCGAAGGCAGGTTGATGATTGGTGACCCTCTTTTACAGATATTGCCCACGTAATTCCAACTAGAGCGACGAATGACAGAGCGTATATCTCTGCCATGCTGCCCATCCATATGTGATTCTGCTTAGTACTCCTCGAAGTTCATTGTTTAAAAATTATTTCATCTGGATCCTTGTGGAACGACTTTGTAGTTACCCGAGTTCGTGTTTCCCAATACTGTCAGTGGCGGTTCTTCCACAGGAGCACATGCGCAAGTGCACCCCCAAAACGAATATAAAAATATTAATTTATATTCATTGAATATTATTTATCGTATAAAGTTCTACCCTCCCTAATATTTTATCGTATCGTCAACCAACCTGTATATTATAGGCTCTCGATCCGGCAACCGTGTCTCGGTCGAGGTTGATGACGATTATGACGAGACTTGCTCGCATGTGCGATTAAGTAGGCGGGGCATAATGTAATTTGTCTGTAGTAACAGGGGCCGGGAGACAGCGGGGCTATGGTGATTTAACATGGGAAAGACGCACAATTTTAGTGTGCGCCGCGCCGTTGTCTGTTCGTGCATCTAGTTAGAAATTCAAGCGTGTATGTTTTAATATTTTAATATTATATATTTATTAAGTTAAAATGAATAGTTTGACGGTGGACTATTTAAAAAATAACTTTAGCTCTTTGAGTTTGGAGCAAAAAATTGAAGTGAAGAATGCGGGAAGACCTAAACCCGAAATTAATTTAACGCGGACCACAAAGGGTAAATCTAGGGACTTTATTAGAAAGTTTAAAAATTAAATATATGAAAAAAAAATGTATAGAAGGTATTCCAAACTTTAATGAGGCTGTTATTGATCAATTTTCTACAATTAAGAACCGAAGAATGAACTTTACGTTTAAGCACTATATGAAAACCTTTCTTATTTTCCAAAAGTTGTATTTCCTTGTGTAAAATTATAAAATAAATAAAAATATGTTTTACCTAATGCATTTTCTTACTACTTCTTTTCTTTCTACATTTAAAACGCCTAGAAAGTAATTGTTTGGTCGTTACACAGAAATAAAATTTTAAAAATAATTTCACCATACTTGTGAACCCCCACTATGATAGGTCACGAGCCGCCACTGACTACTATAACCTCCAATCATTGAAAACTATCGCTATATTCAAATACGCACCACTGCCAGAGTTTTATCCTATACTGATAAAAAAAAAATACCATTTATCTATTTATTTCGAAGGTGATGTATTTTTTCAATACACACACAGACACCTGCCTATTTTTAATTCAAAATCGTAAAAGATATATTGTAGCAATTGGACAGCGAAGATTTGTGTGTTGTTCATTTCCAGCCGTTGAACTGAAACATGGGGTCAAACGGCATACACGAACAAAAACTATACACATTTGTCTCCATCAAATTGATGTTTTTTTCCTATGGCAATATACGAATTAAATGAATTTGTCCAACAAATTTACTAGAGTAGGTAGTTCAGTAAATGGATTGTAACTGTTTAGAACCCGTTTTTTGGGTAAACCTATTACCATTTAAACTAAATTTGAAATGGAATATTAAAATAAATACATACCAAATAATATGGAAACGGTTGGTCAATAATTAATTTCGAATTTAAACTCTCAAGGTCAAGGGCTATGTTGAGATAATACCGGCAGACCGTTTATCGACATTCTGGCAACATTGTAATAATGCAAGCCATCATCGGGCTGGGTGAATTGACTTCACGGTACCTATGTAATTCAACTTTAAAGCCATTTTTCTTTTTCAAAATCCCGGCACTATAGGAAAAAATCCTTTATAAGAAACTCTGGGAGTTATGATCGTACGAATAAAGCGACTTACGTTGGTTTTGAATCGTTGGTAAACGGTAAAGTTGGGTAAGGTTATAGTCGTTGGTAAACTCAGGAAGGACCTCAGGAAGGTCGTTATTGGAGGTTATAGTAGTTGGGAAACACGAACTCAGGTAACTACATAGGTCATTCCACAAGGATAACGTCCTTCAGATGAAAGAATTTTTAAACAATGAAGTTCGAGGAGTGCTAAGCTGAACCCCATATGGATGGGAGGTAGTGGTTCGTCGTGTATCTCTGTTATTCATCGCTCTACTTGTTGTTAAGGTGTATACAACCTTTTGGTCCAGAAAGTAAACTAAGTGATTGCGAAGCTCCCTTGGTGACTGTCCCAACGTGGTTATGTCAAGATATATTATTATTTCCTTCCAGATTGACTCCCAGCAAATTAATAGACGAATACAGTGAGATTGCGTGTCCTATAATGACTATATTCGGTTTCACAATGTTAACCTTTTTAGAGAAACCTGCTGCCTGGGTTTTGGGTGCATACAATTTTGGTTCACTTACATGACAATAAGATTACAGGAAGTATAAAATAAAACGTAACAGAATGTTGCAGTGAGCGAAGGATTTTAGTAAAATGAAATGTTGTTTGAAATTAACCCTTACAGTGCAACCTCGATATTCCGAACCTTCGTTACACTGGAACACAAACATTTCACCTGCATTGTGTACTTTATGATCAGGATTTGATAGTATTCGGAAATTCAAGCAAACAAACAAAGATTACAAATTACTATACAAAATACTATAAAATTTAATTAAGTATGCTTCTATTTTAAATAATTTTTGTTTATGTACTATTTTCTAGTTGTTCTGTATTAAATGTTTCGCTTTTCAATAAAAAAACTGTCTCGCTTCAATAATCCGGATTATTTACTAATCCGGGTGACCGCTGTTTTAATTAGTCCGGATTTTCGAGATTGCACTGTATTACCTATGCTGTAGCGTGGTTACTGTAATGTATGAATACAATAATTAATGTATTAGCATTTTGCTTTAAGACAGTGTAAGTACTGTTTATGTGATATAATGTAGAGGCCTTTTTAATTCTTAGTGAGTTGGGTAAGTGTAAAAATAATTACAAAAGTTATGAGTTACTTAATATTCCATGTAATGAAAATATCGTTAGGAATAAGATAATAGTAAAAATTTAATAACTGTGATAAAATTATTTGTCTTGGCGTTTTTTAAATATCACTAACTAATGGTAAAAACGTAATTTTGAAATTATTTGACCGGATATCGGACCTCCCTCCATCAGGTGTTCCCTCGCAAAAAATATGTAGTTCTTGAAGGGCACTTTTGTTTCTATTTAAATTCAATCAAATAAAAAAATCTAACTTTACCTAATATTCCTAAAACCATTTTGTTTTTCTTCATTTTAATTTAGTAAAACTGTTTTGATACGGTTACGTCCGTAGTTTAATTTAACTCGTTCCGCAAATTTTGCTCGACTGCATTTCTAAGGAAAACGAAATTAAAATAAATAGTGTTTATTCGCCATTCGGGAAAAGTTTTTAAGGCGCATACGACAGTTAGTGAAGTAAGTTGTAATTGCCGTACATAACCAACTTACAACTTGCAAGTTTACAGTTTCGGCGCCAAAGTACTTCGGCACTTTGGAGAGAGTTTTCAAATGTCTTCTAAAATAAGGTGTTTGTTATGAATGTTATAGATTTGTTGATTTATTGTAGTACATTTATGGACTTTAATACTGGGATTGCCAAATGGACAATGTGTAAAAGAAGGACAATTATATAGAAAAGGCCTCATTTTCTATAAAAACCCGGACATTTTTTCACAAATGCACTTAATAAGTACCGAGTATTTTATGACATGAAGGACTGCATTTTGTCACAAAAAATCAAAAACTCAATACTTTTCGTGTTACAGCCAATCTGTTATAAGAATATATTTTTTCCCTGTGGTTCCAACTTTAATGGTGACACTGTATATAGACATATCGATTGTTCATTAATTCTAATATCGTGATCAACTACAAAAACGAGGTATATACGGGGTGTCCGCTAATTAATGGTAGAGGGAAAAACCACAGACTCCTTACGTAAAAATATTAGGATTTAATTATACTTACCTATATCCGAAAGTTGAAATTAACTAAGATACAGGATTTTCAAGTTAAAACGTCATTTTTGTTTTTTTCTAACAACTTTGCAGGAAACCAACGTTTTTTTACAAAATTTGGCAATTATGGTTTTTTATGACGAGAAATTGATTTTTTTATGAAATTTTAATATGCATAGTAGGGGGCGCTGTCTGCGGCATTATTTGCACATTTATTACGGCATAACTTTTTTGTGCCTCAATGTATTTAAGTTTTTAATGAAAATAATACTTTTCTCATATTTATTACGTAAAAAAGGTATATTAAGTTCAGGTCGCCCAGAGTTACCGTTTCGGAGATAGTTGCATTTAAATTGTTTAGTGCACCCTGCCCAATTATTATTAATTTGCAAACAATTTTTTTTTCTTAAAGTAACCTATGAGAAATCGAAGAGATGCAGTTGCTATGGAACAGAAAATGTTTCATTTTTGAGTTTATCCTAAGTTTGTGCTGTCATTGCTGTTGGTTTCTTTCGACACGATATTTTCTAGGGTCAAAGATATTTTAATTAAAATAAGTTAAAGAACAATCCAATTATTGTATTTATTATTCCCAATTACCATTATTAGAACATTAATTATCATGTAAAAGTTAATTGGTAAGACGTAACAAAATATTATTTGGTTGCCTGAGCTAACGCACTAAACAATTTAAATACAAATATCCCTATAACGGTAACTCTGGGCGACCTGAATTTAGTATACCTTTTTTACGTAATAAATACGAGAAAAATATTATTTTTATTAAAAACTTAAAAACACTGAGGCACAGAAAAGTTATGACCTTATGAATGTGCGAGAAATGCCTACATTGTACTAAAATTTCACAAAGAAATCAATTTCTCGTCCTAAAAAAACCATAATTTCCAAATTTTGTAAAAAAACGTTGGTTTCTCTGAAAGCTATTAGAGAAAAGCAGAAATGAAGTTTAAATTTTAACACCCTGTATCTCCAGTTAATATCAACTTTCGAATATAGGTAAGTATAATTAAATCCCAATATTTTTACGTAAGGAGTCTGTGGTTTTTCCATGTACCATTAATTAGCGGACACCCTGTATAGATTGTTCATTAATCCTAATACCGTGATCTAAATAACTCCAAAATCGATGTATATATATATACCTCCTTTATGAAAATATAAACCTGTTCTCATTTGTATGCACGAGCAACATAATAACAAACAATGAATCTTCGTATGCACAAATAACACACATAGTTGGTTTAACGCTGCATCCACTTATCATGCTGTCGCAATGGATTCTGAATGGATCGCAAAATACCTGTCACCATTACTATTGCTTGCCCTAGAAGCAAGTTTACCGTCTAAAATGACGTTTCAATGCTTGTTTCATTGAAAATAAAAATATGTTGTCGCATGGCGTTATAATGCACAATGCTCACGATTGTAAGCTTTCGTATTCTGCCACACTGTATTTGCATTTTGATATTTATTTTTCAATAAGTTATAATAAAATAATAATTATTATTCAATTTTTAAAACGCCGCCATTTTGCTTTCCTCTTGAATACAGAAGTAATATTCTGGAATCGTAAAATACTCGATAGAACCTTCAAGTAGTATATTAGGGTACAAGTTTCATCAGCGGCGGCTCCTCCATTAGGTCATTGGGTCAATGACCTCCCTATAAAAATTTAGGAAATAAAACTTTTTTTTAAATTAGAATTTACTACAAATGTACCTACTATAATAATTTACCTATAATATTTGAAACGCCCCCGTAAACGCAAACGTGTAGTGCGATTCAAAACGGGCTGGAGCCAGTAATTGACCACGATAGCTTAAATGGAAACGAATTTAGCCGAGCTCTGACGATTCCGGCAAGCGGGAGAAATATACGCGAAGTTTACCGCCGCTGGGTCAACAGCCCGGTTTATTGAAAATCTGAATAAGATGTACCTATGAACCTATGTCGTCTCATCATTAGTAATTATTAAATGCTTGGAAAAGAGATGGCAGGTTCCAGGTTGGACGTAGGTCGTAGGTCGCGCAACATTTAGTCTACATTAATTTTGGTTGTAATAATTTGTCTTAATACGAATAGAAAAACCATTTATAAATAGTATTGCTAATTTTAATGAGCGTGTTATAACTCATTTTGCAAATGTTAAAGACCGAAGGGTTGATCTAAAATTTAAAATAGTTTAAAAAAATAATTTTTTCTATATTGTTATCAACTCCAAGCTAATTCGATGCCGTTTTTAGTATCGAACTGAGCTTGTCTCGAAATCATTTTTTTTCTTTTTTAAAGGTTGGTAATTTGAGGTCATATATTTTATGTTTGTTTGCAGAAATAATTTCTAAAGTAACGTCACACCTGTCAAGTTTACTTTCTTTGTAAAGCTGAACACAGCACTACAATATTTTACAAATTTAAAGCTTTGCAATTTCCGTTAACTCAGGAGGATTAAAATCATCTTGGTTCATATTGTTTAATTATTTAAGAAAATTTTCAGTTTTGCGAAAAAATGATAGACATGGATAATTTATCAAATGCTATAAAATCATAATTTGATAGTACATATTACCAACATAAAATTTTCACATAAATATTTACGAAAGTTATATAAGTATAGCATGTATTTTTTTAATATGGATTTTTCTTATTAAGAAAACTTAAAATAGAAAAAATAGTACCTATAAAGTACTTGTACTTTAATATACTATTCTTGTATCGCATATAGCGTAATGACCCCCCAATGAGATTGACCACGAGCCGCCACTGATTCATAATATATTATCTTAAAGCACGCGTTTAATTTAGAAAGCGACCTACGAAGCTGGGAGTTTTCTAAAGTACAAGTGCTCTAATTGTCTTATGAACCGTGTATTTTATAATACTTTTTCTATTTGGGTCCTTAAAGTCGTACTCCGTCAGAAATACGAGAAATTGCAGAAAATAATCTAGAAAAACTTTTAAAAAGAATATGCAACTTGAGTTATAGTCCGAGCAGAACAAACTTCAAAATATTGAACAAAACAATAAATAATAGGTACTATTGAACAAAATATTGTGTCGGCACAGAATCTGACAGGAATAACAATTAATGCCCAGGAAATGTCTACAGTAAATAAATAGCAATAAAAATAGTACTTTATTGAATAAAACTTTAGAAATAGAGCATAAACTGGAAGATATTTCTATTATTTTGAGGTTATGTTGTTTTATAGTTGTGACTAGAAATTAGTTGAGGGGCACCGTCAGCATGTTTTATATTTCCGAGTATAAGTAATTCAGATAAATATCTAGTAAAAATGCATTTGCAAGGTTAAAGGTTAGTATTTTAAAGTTTTCTATAAAAAATGTTTGTCGAATCCATAATGTCAAGAGAACTTCCACGAAATCAAAGTAAGCCTAAAATTTTAACCCTTAAATTTTAAGCCAATTTTTTTGCATTTCATAATGTAGCCAATAAAGAACCGCACTGTATAATAGATTACAGAACTATCTTTGTTGTCCTTTTCCGAACGGCCTTGTCAAACTATGCTGCGGTCGAAAAACTTTCCAAATTTAATATGCCTCATAATTAGGAAATGCGGACCGAAAGTTTAATCACAAGTAGCAGTTTCGCTCGAATAAAGGAGTTAAAGGTAAACAAGCTCTCGAAATTTATATTATTAATCAAGTTTCAGGTTTGAAACCTGATTAAATCTGGTAATTAGTTTTAACTCAGTTTAATGGTTTTTGGTTGGAATCCTTGTTCCGTTTTATTTAAACCTCCTGATGCTGATAATTTACGATAAAACGCAAATCTCCGTTTATTAGTTTTTTTAAGAATATTATTTATTATTATTATGGTCCAGTAACAGAATAGTTATTTACTGCACTGATATTTATGATGTTTAGATTATTATTTTTAAAAAATTGTGTTGGCTCCTAGCAGTAGATTTAAGCAACTTTTAAATTTATGTGCCACTGGATCCAGGAAAGCCCGAACAACCGGGTACCAGGTACATCAACGGCAGTTGTGTCCATTGCAGAAAAAAATATAATTTCAAATTTGAGAGATGGTGCAAATAACGAAATTATTTTTTGAATTTTATTACAATACATATCTATATCTTGCACTTTCTGTATGTTACGGTATCTTAGACTGTATAGTAGGTACATATAATCGACAATCAATATGCCTATAGTGTAACAAAATGGCCAACCAACTATTCTCAATAGAATTCCGCAGGCTTGTTCAGGATCGAATGGAATTTCAGTATCGTGACGAAGTTTAGTTAGGACGATGAAATGAAAAATTGTGAACATTTTTAGGATGCGATGGTGCCTCAGTGTATAGATTTTTAATCTCTATTAACGAGGTAGATATGGGGGTTTAATAAAAAAAGATAAATGTGCAGTTAAAATGAAATTAAAGAGATTCCAATATAGAGTCGATGTACGGGTGAGGCGTTTGAAATTTTTTCCTGTTTTTTCCAAGCAATTAAATCTCTAGTCCAGCGTTTCTCAAACTGGGGTCCGTGAGGAACTACTTAGGGGTCCGCGAACCAATAATTGGAAATGAAATGTCCAAAAAAAATATCGTAATCGACTTAATGCCTAACTAGATATACAGGGTGTCCGCTAAGTAATGGGACATGGAAAAACCACAGACTCCTTACGTAAAAATATTAGGATTTAATTATAATTACCTATATTCGAAAGTTGATATTAACTGAGATACACGGTGTTAAAGTTAAAACTTCATTTTTGTTTTTCTCTAATAACTTTGACAGAAACCAACGATTTTTTACAAAATTTGGCATTTATGTTTTTTTTAGGATGAGGAACTGATTTTTTGGTGAAATTTTAATGTACAATGTAGGGGGCGCTGCCTGCGGCATTTTTTGCACATTTACTAGGTCATAACTTTTTTGTGCCTCCGTATATTTAAGTTAGGATACTTTTTTCATATTTATTACGTAAAAAAGGAACAACTAATTTCAGGTCGCCCAGAGTTGCCGTTTGGGAGATATATGCATTTATATTGTTTAGTGCCTATTATTAATTTGCAAACAAAATTTTTTTTTAAAGTAACCTATGAGAAAACAAATGAAATTTAGAGATGCAGTTACTAAGAAACCTCTATGTTGTTATGTGCTTGTTGATTATTGCAAAATAGCTGTGTAAAAAATGTTTCATTTTGAGTTTATCCTAAGTTAAGTAACAATGATTCCAAATAATATCAACAATTTTTGAAGTGGGTGTCAGAAAATGCTATAGAGAACATTAACGAAACTGTGCTGTTGAAGCTGGAGCAAGTATGACTACGCTGAAACGCCATGGTGGATGGAAGAGCACCACAGTTGCTGAAGGATATTTAGAGGATAGCATATCCTCAAAAAAATGAGGTTTCAAGGATGTTGGCAGGCGTACCATCTGGATCTCGCATTTCCTAATAGAAATTAGAAATCCAGTCAATGAGTCAACCTTTGCTGCAGGAAAGTTAGCTATCAGCGGAACCTTCCAGAATTGCCAGTTCTATGTAAATACAACCAAATAATATATAAACGTAAATTTATATTTTGTTATTTTGTTAATAAAGAATAAGTTAATCGAAAACTGTTTATTGCGTCTTAATGCCAGATCAACTAAACTTTAACACCCTGTATCTCGTTAACAACCAATATTTTGCTAGGACATGTTTTACCTATCACCATGTATATTACTGTTCGTAAACTTTTTAATATCAGATATTTTAAGTAAGAACATCCTCTTTTTTGCTGTTTTTACGAGATTAGTTAATTGTTGTCTTTAAAAAACTATTTTATGCTAATTCTGAATTTAACTTTCTCCCAGCGCGTAATTATGCAAATCTGTCAATCTGTGATATTCTAAACTAAATTATTTTAATTATAAAGGGCTGTTAAGCCCTTTAACAGACATTTAGAAACGTTACACCAACATTCAACAGTAATACGATAAGTACTTCGAAAGTGTTAACATTGGTGTTGTAAATGTTCAGGCAGATTAGACCTAACAAATAAACACAATTGCCAGCTATTTCCTGGGAAAAAGGAAACCTGTCGATAAAGATAGATGAGAAGCAGCGGAAGCACAGAGTTGAACTAGTAAAGTTATCAGTAGTTTAATTTTTCAATTTCTGATTCAAAATGTAGACCAGTATTGTGAATAAAACGATGCCAACTTCCCTCATAGGGTTGGTCTACGATTTATGGCCTATAACAGTTTTATAGAAGCTCTCAATTTGTAAAATCGTTTTAAAGAGGTTTTTTTGTAAGGGCTATATCTGTTTCGGAGTACTTGTGCAAAAATAGATAATGCTTGTGCAAGAATCAAGTTATTGATTGTAAGGAGTATTTGCAGAATTATACTGTTGATCTTTTGACTGCAATAAAACCTCATTATCCCTTGGACCATAAAATAAATAAGGAAATCCCAAATTTTAAAACCTTTGCGAGCAGAGCCGGACCAGGTATACAAATTCAATTTATACCTATGCCTGATGCATATATAAATACAAAGTGATTTTTAATAATTTTAATCTTTAGTGGTTTTCCGGCGTGTAATTTTTAGTTAGGCTTATTAGTGGTAGAATGTGCCGTCCTTGGAATTGTGCTGATAGGGGGGCATTTTTAAAAGAAAGCATTTATCTACCGATGCCAAACTAATAATTAAAAATGTGTATCAATCGTTGTTGAGTAGAAATTTTAATTCGATGGATGCTTTAGCAGAGACGTCTACTTTGACAAAAACTTCTTTATCTTCGGTAAAAGACATAGTACTTAAACCTGTTAATCCTAGAAAAAAATCGGAGTGATTCTGGCACATTTATTTAGAAGCATTGACAATGCTCGATTGCTGATATAGTTCGGTCAGTTCGTTGTTTGTTCTTGGTCGGAACTGCTCTGTCCCTGGATATTTTTGTGATCCAATGATTTTACGTAACATCTTCGTTCAAAGCACTTCAGTTTGCGCTCGTTTTTGTAATTGTTGTAATTGTGTAATTGTTTGTAATTGTTCAGGTCTCACTGAAACTACCTGTGCGTAATTGTACGTAATTGTGCAAAATATGCTCAAAATTATTACCCAGAAAAACGTGGAAAAGTTTTGGTGGGAGCGTAACTTAATCGACCGTATTTACCACTACAATTTGGCGATAATTATTGTGCTGACTTTTAACTATTGTCTCTCAACTTAAGTACAAAGCCGTTACATTTTACTCACAGTGTTAAGACACATTATGTTTACCGATTGTTGAGTTGATTCCGCACTAGGGTCGTTTTTTTTATCAATTCCGTTCCTGCAGGAATAGCAACGGTTATTCAGTGTCTAAAATATTCGCTTCCATACGATGGTGCAACGTAAAAGCAATAAAATAAAATGTGGTCTGTTAATGATGCCAATACATCACTGGCACAAAACAATCGGTCATTATTGGCAAGTAAAATGGGTTTTGAGTTTTTATTTAACGAAATAAACACGTAATTTACTTTGGGATTTAACTGGTTAGCAAAATATTCTTATTTTTGCGAACAGGAAAATGTAATCGGTCAGCTAAAATGGCTAGTTGGTCAGCAACTTATGGACAGCAAACATTTATGAATCGGTCAGAAATTAATGTCATACTAGAGTGCTCTAAATTATTTTGATACGCAAATTAAATATATAAGCTGCTATATGAGCGATCCACTTTGAATCAGACATTAGTAAGCAATCAGCGGGTAAGCAAATATTTAATCTTGGTCATCAAAAGAAAAACAATAAAACGTGAAATAGTGACAGTGCCCTGGGAAAACAAGTGAAAACCCGCCCCCGCTACACCTTTTGTAGCCGATTTCCTTCTGTATTCGGCAAAAGAAAACACAAGAAAGTTACTTTAATTGACAATGCCCTGGGAAAACAAAAAAAAACACCTTTTGGGCCTTGACTGCTACACCGAATGAAAACACACTCACGCAATTAGCTACTCGTATCACGCGACTGCTTTCGCTCCGCCCACAATAACGAACTTTGCCGATTATTCAAAACAAACGCAATCCAATGATTTATATTGATAACCATTCTTTAATATGCAAACCTCTGAAGTAAACTGCCTCTAGACATGTTTTTTTATACTGTCCAATTGTAAAATCTTTCTAACCAAGTAGGTAATCATTTCGCAGCTCGACTGTGATGATGACACAAGCGGACTGATATCTGTTCAATTCTTGACAGCTTGTAGCGTTTTTTGCAGAAAAAGTGTTGCAGCCCGATTTTTATTTATTGCAAGCAAAATCTTTTTATGCTGATCAAATGATTTAATGGCTATTTTTTGCTGCGAACAAATTTTAATAACGGCAAACCATTTAATTACTTCTCATTTACTTTACATTTTTTTACTGCCCACTCCCAAGTGTTGTAATTATTTAGAATGATGTCGATGAATATCGGAACATCGGCGAATAGCTACATGCCTTGTATTTTAAAAGTGTACTGTCGCAAATGATTTTTTTTGTAGTTTCGCACGAAGTGCAGCAAGTAATTTCGAAACGCACTGGCACATACAGCAGCTTAATGCAACGGCGCTAATGGAATCTTCCATATCCAGATAGTTACTTGCAATTTCCATTCGTTTGTCTACGAGCTGCCATGCACGTTGCACTTATGTTCATAATATAGAAAGCCTATTATCTTAATGCATCCTGTTCCTGTTAATTCGGGCATCGTATAAATTAGTCTGTGTATCTGAAAATATGGCTCCGAATGATATATAGGGTGTTATTTCGAAAATTTTCCTGCACTGGGAATTATGATTTTTAGGTTATTATTTTAAAAACCAAAGTCCATTGTTGGAATGCGTTTTCTTGTAAACTAGAGAACAAACGACTTCGAAACCGGTGTGCAGGTGGTGACATACTATCAATGGAGAAGGCTTCCCTTTCTTGGTATTACCTACCATTCCATCTGAATTAGTATTTTAAGTGCTACAGTGTTAAACACAAATGCTCCCTTATAGTATAAAGTTCTTCGGGTGGTATAATTTTTATAACGATCGTAGAAAAAGAGATTTTAACGCCAAAGTGAAACAAACGAACTCCTTTCATTAGGAAGTTGCTCATCTTGCGGCTAAAACTTAATTTTCACAACGTGTATTCAGTCAGCAACAAACGCTTCTGTCATTTTAAGACAATAATCCTCCAGACAACCGCAAACTGGATGGAGAGGGAGAGATACGTTTTTAGTAAGCTTTAATATAAAGGCGTGACAAGTTTGAGATTAAATAAACCTAGTGCCTAGTTTCAAAATATTTAAACTTCCTAATCCAAATAGTTTTACTTGAGTAGGTATAAACAATTGTGCATGATTGTTGTTTTTCATGGATTACCATAAATTTGGCTGAGGGCTGGAAAGCAGGAGGTACATTGGAAATTCGAACAGAACAGAACAACATAACTGAGTTATGTTATATATTTAATTTTTAAACTTTCTAATAAAGTAATAAAGATTTACCCTTTGTGGCCTGCGTTAAATTAATTGCGGGTTTAGGTCTTCCCGCATTCTTCGCTTCAATTTTTTGCTCCAAACTCAAAGAGCTAAAGTTATTTTTGAAATAGTCCACCGTCAAACTATTCATTTTAACTTAATAAATATATAATATTAAAATATTAAACATACACGCTCGAATTTCTAACTAGATGCACGAACAGACAACGGCACGGCGCACACTAAATTTGTGCGCCTTTCCCAAGTTTAATCGCCATACCCCCCGCTATCTCCCGCCGCCTGTTACTACAGAGAAACTGCATTATGCTCCGCCTACTTAATCGCACATATGAGCAAGTCTCGTCATAATCGTCATTAACCTCGAACGAGGCACGGTTGCCGGATCGAGAGCCTATAATTTGGTTGACGGTACGATAAAATATTAGGGAGGGTCGGACTTTATACGATAAATTGACGGTACGATAAAATATTAGGGAGGGTCGGATTTTATACGATAAATAATATTCAATAATATAAATTAATATTTTTTTATTCGTTTTGGGGGTTCACGTGCGCATGTGCTCCTGTAGAAGAACCGCCACCGGTAGATACATAATTATGTAGCACCTACATATATATTAATTTTACTAAATACATCGAGTTTCGCCATATTGTCAAGAAAGCTAAAAAATAGCCTATTGAAATACTAAAATAAATTAATTAGACTATTTCTTAGATTTATATTTTTTTAATATTTTTTTTTATTACAGGGCAATGACAGTTGGCAAGGAAACGATAGTGACCAAGTAAGTAGAAAGAAAATATGCAATTGAATTAATTTTATCCTGGAATATTAAATAAAAAACTGTATTTTCTTCAAAAGAAAATTGTTTGGAAAGGGTACAGCTTTATTTATAAAAACTACCCATAACAGTATTTTTTTAAAACGGAAAAGCAGATCGTAATCAGTATAATATTTCAATAATATTTATCCGCAAATTTTCGAAAAATGTTATTTACACACGTCCCTAGAAAAATATTGTGGGAAAATATCAACTATATTTTTTTCCATTCAGGTGATTGAATAATTTCATATTTATTTTTGCCTGCCGAACGATATTGATAAAAAAAATGTCCTGGAATATCGAGAATCTCGCCGACAAAATACCCAAATCATTTTTTGTAGTCGAATTAAGTATTAATAATTTCAATGGCCTAAAATTATTCTGGAAACAAGAAATCTTTCGATGCCCTCACTAGAACCTAACCTCCCCTGAGTGCCCTACTGATTAGGTACTACCTATTTAAAACAAGTAATTTCTAATTTAAATCTTTTTCATGCTTAGTGTATAAATGCAATTATAAAGGCAAATAATTTCTTGTTTTGATATGATTTTTATTTGTAGCCAGTGGTTACCACTGCGAACAAATTAGGTAAAAAAAAACTCATTTTTAAAACAAACTGGCAAAAATTTACCAGAACCTAATACGATATTAGTGCGAGTACATACTATATTACATTAACTACTTAACCAGTGGCGGCTCGTGACCTATGATAGAGGGGGTTCACAAGTATGGTGAAATTATTTTTAAAATTTAATTTTTGTGTAACGACCAAACAATTACTTTCTAGGCATTTTAAATGTAGAAAGAAAAAAAGTAATAAGAAAATGCATTAGGTAAAACATATTTTTCTTTATTTTTTAATTTTACACAAGGAAATACAACTTTTGGAAAATAAGAAAGGTTTTCTTAGTGTGTATAGCTGTCGGATATTAACGTCGTCGCGTGCAACCCTCGTAACAATATTTATACAGTCCACTACTAAACCTATCTACGAGCTATCAAGAAAACCGAATGATGTCCAATACTACTACCACCATCTACGAGTTATCAAGAAAACCGAATGATGTCTAATATCACTACGCCATCTACGGCTACGTCATTAGGCGCAACCAAGACGAGAACAATAGTTAACTGTTTTATGACGAGAACGAATCAAGCCACGAGACCGACAAGTTGGCATTCTTCATATTTTCAGTGTTTTTTAGTTTAAATCCATAAATAAAATGGTTTAAAATCATATCGAGTATTATTTATCGAAATACACAACATTTATCTACCCTACACAATAGTGCTTAAACGTCAAGTCCATTGTTCGGTTCTTAATTGTAGAAAATTGATCAATAACAGCCTCATTAAGTTTGGAATACCCTCTATAAATTTTTTTTCATATATTTCATTTCTAAACTTTCTAATAAAGTCCCTAGATTTATCCTTTGTGGTCTGCGTTAAATTAATTTCGGGTTTAGGTCTTTCCGCATTCTTCGCTTCAATTTTTTGCTCCAAACTCAAAGAGCTAAAGTCTTTTCTTAAATAGTCAACTATTAATTTTAACTTAATAATCATATAATATTAAAATATTAAAACATAGATGCACGAACAGACGACAGAGCGGTGCACATAAGAACTGTGCGCCTTTTCCATATCCTTATCCCCCGCTGCCACCCGCCACCTGTTACTACAGACAAACTGTACTATTAAATCGCACGTGCGAGCAGGTCTCGTCATAATCGTCATTTACCTCGACCGAGGCACGGTTGCCGGATCTATACAGCTTGGTTTGACGGGATGATAAAATATAAGGGAGGGTTGAACTTTTTTAGTTTGACGGTACGATAAAATATTAGGGAGGGTCGGACTTTATACGATAAATAATATTCAATGAATATAAATTAATATTTGTTATTCGTTTTGTTTTGGGGGTACACGTGCGCATGTGCTCCTGTGGAAGAACCGCCACTGATGTCATTGCGTATAATATACCTATACAAATCAAATTTTTGCTAGTATTTTTTTATGGTAAATAATCCTAGGTATGCGTTAGTGCTTGAAATGAAATAGACTGTGACCTACAGACCATGAGGTAATTCCGGTCATGGTTTTCCAATTTCGATATAAACACTAAAAAGAAAAGTTTCCTGTTAGAACTTATCAATCCGATACCTCCTTAGGATAAACTCATTCCCGAGTGACGGATGAGAGTTTGCTTTTCATATAAGAAATAATGCAGAACCGATTTATCTGGTGTCGGCAAACGCTGCCTGTGATGAAAATCCATCACTTTTCCAGCGAGGCGCGGAAAACCTAAACAAGAATCCATCAGATTTGAATGTATGTGTGTGTGCATTTTATATTACGACATTTGCCTATCTGGCATTAAAAAAAGGAAAAATACGGAAAATGAAACAATGGCCCATATGGCACCGTTTGATGGAGAGCCGAGAAGAAGAATTTGAGAATTTTAATATACAGGGTGTCCATTTTTGGGTAGTTTTACGGGGTATCTGCGTTATTAGTAAAGATAGAAGGATGCGGTTTTCGCAGCACTTTGCTACTTTTTTGTCAAACAGAAGATGCCGTAATCAGAATTTTTCTAGGCCGCCTTGGTTTTTATATACGGGATGTTTGTGACAATTGTGCATTTTGGGACACCCCCTATATCTCGGTTACCCCGTAAAGTATCAAAGAGAAATAAAATGTACTTTTTGTAGTTTTTTTACGTAGAATCCAGTGACGTACTCAGATTTTTTCTATACATTCACTAGTATTCAAGGAAAATAAACAAATTTGCTTTTTTCAAATGGGTCACCCTATATATATTTTTAAATAATATAATTTAGTTTGTAACAAGCTTCTCAAAAATATATAACACTTTATTTTTAGTCTTAGTATTAGGCCAGAAATATACGTTTTTCAAAAATATGCATATTATTTTACGTATTTAAAACAAACAAAAGAACACAGTCCTATGTGTCATAATAATAAAATCTTCTAATTCTGTCAGAGCACTCAGGTTACCTCTAAGTTGTTTTTAAATTTCTAATTAATAGTGAAAAATCAGTTTGTCCTAATTATGGCAGAGCATGTAAACTTTGAGAAGTACGATATGCTCGTTTGTTATATCCAGTGTAACGAAAATGCAGATGGAGCATTAGAAGTATATTTGAATGGTATTGAAGGTATATATAAGCCCTTATGTAGTAATTCTATGAAATTTATAAATTTTCTTAAATTACTTGTAGATATCCCGAAAGACGACAACCGGATAAACGAATTTTTTCAAGAATAAAATCAAATTTAATTGAACACGGTTCATTTTTTAAACCTCGCCCTAAAATCTACCACAAGGTTAATCGCGATACTGATGAAATAACTGTGTTAGCTTCAATTGAAACAAATTCAAGTAGTTCTTGCAGAAAAGTTGAAGGTTCGGTCGGAATAATTAAATCAAGAGTGCAAACAATCCTAAAAAAACACAATTTTAAGCCATATAAATTCCACCATGTACAAAACTTACATCCTGGTGATGCACAGCGCCGTATAGAGTTTTGCAAGAAATATTCTGATTACTGCATCTTCTGTTTGACAAAAAAGTAGCACAGTGCTGCGAAAACCGCATCCTTCTATCTTTACTAATAACGGAGATAACCCTTAAAACTACCAAAAATAGACACCCTGTACAGTGTGTCCCAGGATAAGCGAAGCTATAGGTGTAAATGACAAGAACTGTTTCATTGAAATTTGATTAGAAAATAAAATTTAACATATTTTGAATTTTGTGAAATCAAGCAGACCTTGACCGGAGCATTATTTGTATTTTCTGTCTAGAAAGTGCCCCTTCTTCGCAAAATATACCCCTTGGGACATATCTAAGGAAGCATAATATTAAAATATGTAATATGTATTTTTTACGTTCGTCATATTGTCAGGGAACCCAATGTCTAAAAGACCATTTTCATATTCCGACTAGTCGATCAATTTAGCTACTTGCACTTCATCTCTTTTTTTTACAATAAGGCGCTTGTATATAGGGTGTTGAAAAAAGGTCGGTACCCCGGAATAACTCCGGTGCATCGCATTGCAGCGGAAAATGTCTAGGGAAAAAGTTGTTTGGTCTTGAAGAAGGAATAGTTTGCAATTTAAACCAACTTTTCAACTTTTTCCCCAGACATTTTCCGCTGCAATGCGATGCACCGGAGTTATTCCGGAGTACCGACCTTCTTTCAACACCGTGTATATACACACATAGAACAAATTATATGTTCCTACTGGTTTCACTTTTGCCAGATTGCCCGACATTTTCATGGTAATTAATTGTTTTGGCCTGCATTTCCCGAAAAAACGCTTTTAAGTAATTTCAAAGGGATTTGATCTAGACGCTGACTTCTTAGCCTTTCTAAGCTAAGGCTAAGGTCAGAAACACCGAGTACCTGGGGCAATAAAAATGTTTGGATTTTAATACAGTACCGTCACCACCAAATGTTTCATTTGGCATAAGTAACCATAGTGGAAAATTAATTAATTTTTTTATGTAATATTATTACAATACGGAACCAAGGAATTTGTTGGCGTAAATTATTACAATCAACTTGTTAAAATTTTGAAATAAGCATTATTAATGTCATTCCCAAATAAAGGAAGGAAAAGGAAATGAACTATGGACTGATATGCGGTAACAATGGAAGCGAAATAATATTGAATTGTCAACTTGACGCATGACAAGTTCATATTTGGCGTCTGTACGAAAATAATATTTTTCTATAACCGTCACAAAATGGCAAAAATAAGACAATTTTTTCATTAACATTAACTACTTTTGACCTTTAAGTATACTCCAGTAAAATATTCTCGGATACTTTTTCCACGTTTTTTTCTCAAACACCATGTTTTAAATTGTTCATACGCCATCTGGATTTTTCCGGTAGAAGATTCAGTGTAACAAGTATGGCTGCAAATCATCTTCACCTTCGAGACTCTTCATTATTATCTTATGTATCGTTTTACTTTAAAAAACTCACAATATTCGACACTCACAATATCAAAAACGTCAGTGAAAATCGTATATTGTCAAGCATATTGGTTTCCATAGTTATACCTGAGACTTTCGCACCCTAGATACACAAATAACTATACCGTACAGTACAAAAAAAAAACATTTCCTTACAGTTACTTTGCGTTGCCTGCCAAGAACTAACTGTAAGAAAATATTGACTTTTTTTCAAAATCGTTATAAAAAATGTAAATTTTTCTTATCGATTTTTGGAAAATTTTATTCCTGGTTGCTGAAATTCTAAGTGCAAGTCCGTCTCTGTATAAGAAATTCCGTAATCGTACGACCGACGCCATGCATACCGTGCAATCACCGGTGTTGTCATGTTTATATATTTTTTTAAATTATCGGAGATATATTATAATTTTATTACAATAACTTAGAAGGAAGGATCAGTCCAACAAGAAATTAATTGCCATATACTTAATGAACTAAACTACAAGTGCAATAAAATAGTTGTATTTGTAAAATAATTAATAGTTTCGAGTACAAGTACATACTATACTACCATTGTTCAATCAAGTTAGGGCTGTTAATAGGGACGCTCCGCGCCGTCCATAGGAGCAAGGTCGTGCGGCGCATAACGGCGCCAAGGCCTTAAAGGCGCCTACGGTCGCCTGTGGCACATATAGGATAAAGGCCGCCTTCCAGTATTTCGCAAAACGGCGCCGAAGATACTTTGGCGCGTCCCTGGATGGGAACATTCTAATATGAGTATTACCGTCCATAATTAAAAGCTAAATCCACTAATATAGCATCATAGCATCTTCTCAATTATTGAACAATGAATAAATTATTGCAATATATTAGACATCTAAGATTTCTTATTTAAGAACCTGGCAACATCGCAAACCAAAACCGTTGCGGTTTCCGTGAAGCTACAAGTGTCCGAAATTTAGTTTTGTGACATTTTTACTTATTTTTTTCTGATTTCCAGTATTTCGTTCTTAGTTGGATGTTTTGTGCTGTTTATGGAAGTAGCGCTATGCAAGAATATTTTGTTCTGTGTCTGAAAATCGGCGAAAACAGATAACAAAACTAGTTTTTCTAACAATACTTCTCTAAGTAATGTTTTGTTAGACTTTGAATAAAAACTATTTTTTAGTTCGGTTGTAAAGTGTACAAACTTATTTGTAAGTAAACTTATGTGATATGTTTTCGAAGATCTGTGATAAAATATGTTAATCGAGAGTGAAATTGGTTTCGTTGTGACGTGACATAACCTCAAATTCGAACGATACTTTTATCTTGGATTGAGTCATTTTAACTACGCCTACCTAACACTATTTATTGTTTTTATACATTACAAAGTGTTTTAAACAACATTTTATAATCAGTTCGCTAGTTTTATAATAATTACTTTCTCCTTTATGTCATAAGTGCTAATTATTATGCCAGTATCATAATTTATTCAGAGATATTTCAAAACTTTAAACGGTACTACTTTTACACAGTGTCCTAAATAAGTACAGACACAGGTACTTTTGTATTATTTAATATTTTAGTGATATTGTGTTAAAACAAACAAGTAAATAGAGATTCGGACGTTAGAAATAAGTATAATTAAATAACATTTAAAAACTATAGTGCTATAAATGTTTTTCAAACGAATGCTGCTGGTGGACTTCATAGATCTAAAATGACTAGTAGACGAAAAAAGAGCAAACAAGAAAAAGAAGGTTTTATGAAAAAGGTATCTTCATTATTTAATTTAGATACGGTAAGGATTTCATCTTTCATTGGGCGATTGTTAACCTCTTACATAACAAACATATATACAACAATTTTATGCTTCAATGTTAATCATAAATAAATAACACAAACTAACATACTTAACATAGATTAAGCAATTTAGTACTAAAATATTTGTAGATTGTAAATATATTCATTCAATGTTGAGGTGTAGGTATGCATGCTTGGTATTTATAGTAAAATACAGTCTTCCATTGGCTACTTTAATTTGGGTATATAAATATCCAAGTAGCTATATAGCCTATCTACAAGACTTTGCAAGCCTCATGCCGAGGATCACATATTTCTATGAAAGTTGGGCACTAAATTGTTTCCTTCTAGAAGCAGATCCACAAAAATCTACCACTTCGTATGTTACCTACCTATTTCGTCCGTTTTACTAAAATAAGTTTAGTTTAATCCACTGGAAGTTTGGAGGTTGTAGACATATTACTGATAAAACTGAGCAGAAAATAATCTGAACTTATGTCCTCATTAATGTTTAGGCAAACAACATCTCGAATGGCACCACGAGTGCTAATTGCATTAAAACTTAAATCACGTACCAAACTAAAGATCCGAGTAAATATCATACTTATTAAAACTAAAAGAAAAATATACTGTTATGGCTATCTTGTTATTGGTGTTTCCACTGGCGTAACAATGCAGCCCCGGGCCTGTGTGCAAAAGTTTAGCCGGGCCCCTGCACATATTTAATAAAATATGAAGTACATGACAAGGGTGGATCCAGGATTTAATTTTTGAGGGGGGAGGGGCTAAATATTTTGGGAACACGAGACAGCAGCGATGCCGAATCCAGTTAATATGGAATATGGGTCCATGGGCCATGGCTTAGTGATACAAAATGTAATTCTTGGGGATATGTGAGGTTCTTGGTTCTTGTTTAGAGAGTCTACAGCCACCCGCCCAAAGCACAACATTTTTTTCTAAATTTATATTTTTACAAAACATAAAAAAAAACAGAAAATAAACTAGCCAAACAAAATATGTATAACATAAATCATAAAATAACAACACAATATAAATAAATGGAGAAAATCAATCAATCATCAAACATTGAGTAAATTAGAGTTAAAACTTCTTTTTCTTGCTTTAGAATGTGCAAAAGTTGACACTAAATTATCAATGTCCAATGATTGAGCAACTTCATTTTCAATAGAAATAATTGCCAATGCCGATAATCTTTCCTCACCCATAGTGCTTCTTAAATAATTTTTAATTAACTTTAATTTCGAAAATGATCTTTCAGCTGAGGCCACAGTAACAGGTATAGAAAGAAATATGTTGCATGCAGTCAAAATTTCGCTAAAACTACAGCAGGAAGAAAATTTTTTAATCAAAATGAATTCATTTAATTCCAAAATGGTACTAATTTTATCTAAATTAGTTCGAAAACATTCCCTAAAAGAAAGTAATTGGGAAGAAATTGTATTTGAAATATCTTCGGGATAGTTCATGTATAGGGCCTGGCCCATTTCATATAATTCCTTATCAGTAAGAGAAGGATTACATAATACTTCTGGGGATAACACACGAAATTTTGAGTAAACCTAGTTTAGTCCAGAAGTTTTTAACTGAACTATAAGTACCTATATCTAACGTTTTAAAACATACGTTTATTTTAAACCAATCTTTATTGGTTTGTATTAGGTAATTGTTACTTATTTCATCAAAGAATATTTTTGGACGAAATATTCTTTTTTTGTAAATTCAGTGGTAGTATTCCCATTCTCCCGCTAAATTAGTTGCTTCCGTGATAATTAAATTAAAATCATCACGCATTTTTTTTAAATTTTCGTACGAAGTTGTAAACAGTTTTGATGCCTTCTCAATATTTTGCTCTTTATTTTGCAAAACCTTAGACACAGTGTCAATATTTTTCAAAATTTTTGTTTGAAAAACAATCAGGAAAACCGTTTCAAATTCATACGTACGTTTTTACCGAAGTGCGACAATTATTGTGAAGTAGCCGTAATAAAATTCTTTGCAGTATCTATTCAAAACTTAATAAATAATTAGTAAAAGATGGTTGGCTTCAATTTTTTTTTGGGTAATACCTATAATAAAACCATGTGTCCTCGCCGCCGGGCCCCTACGGGGCCCGGGCCCGTGTGCTTGACACACATTACACACCGCTAGTTACGCCAGTGGATGTTTCGTTGTCTGCTTCAAACATATACTTTGGCAATGTCATAAGTTTTCTCAGTTAACTTTCCACTGAAGATGAAGCTTTATGCCCTCGAAACATGTACTTATGGAATGATTTTTTTTAACTATTGTTATTAAACTAGTGGAGCATATTTTGTGTTTCTTCACCCTTTCGTTAATTCTCTCCACTTTGACATGGACTAAGCTAATATGTCAAAAAAAATCTCTTGTTATTCTTTAATAAACTTGAGTAGCGTCCATAGTGAAAGCAGAGGGTTGCTACCTCGGGTCCTACGTAATGTGTACTTTTGTTGAAAATAAACAAGGTGATCTTGTTTACTATGCGATTTACTTTTCAAAAACCGTGCGATTTACTTTACAGTTCGTAAAATTTAAATGTTTTTTGCTATTTACGACGGTACCTACTGAATACTGTGATTGAAGGTAAACAAATAAGTGTCCATATTGAAAGCAGAGGGTTGCTACCTCGGTTGCTACGTAATGTGTACTTTTGTTGGAAATAACAAGGCGTTCTTGTTTGCCTGTGTGATTTACTTTACAAAAACCATGCGATTTACTTTACAGTTCGTAAAATTTAAATGTTTTTTGCTATTTACGGTACTGAATACTGTGATTGAAGGTAAACAAATAAGTGTCCATATTGAAAGCAGAGGGTTGCTACCTCGGTTGCTACGTAATGTGTACTTTTGTTGGAAATAACAAGGCGGTCTTGTTTGCCTGTGTGATTTACTTTACAAAAACCATGCGATTTACTTTACAGTTCGTAAAATTTAAATGTTTTTTGCTATTTACGGCACTGAGTACTGTGATCGAAGATAAACAAATAAGAAATAACTATCTATACAGGATGGTGCAGGATGAACATTGAAGACCTGCTACCAAAGCCTTTTGAAAATTTTCTTAGGACCAAAAGAAATCAAACCAATAATCTAGCTAATTACTGTTAAGACGATGAACTTAAATTCAAACCTTATTTAATTTTTTATCGTTGTTTTTCGGGCAACTCTACGTCAAATTTATTTTCTGAGACTCAAATAAAATCGAGCTTAAAATAAATTAATTCTGGAAAAGGAGAAAAGAACATTAAAACTTAAGGCACGTAAAGACTGTCTGTCAGGGTTAACGTTAAATGAATCTGTTTTAAGGCCAGCTGTGGTGTTTCACTAAATAAAAAATTTATAAGTGTACAATTTGTTTCATAATATTTTTAGGCGCATTGCTATTCGACGCGTTACTATCTTTTACGCTTTTGAATTTGGGATTGATTGTTAAAAATGAAAGCCGGCCATTATTGTTTTTGTTTATAGATAGGTACCTATTTTTAAATATGTAATTTGAAAAATTACTAAAATTGTATACTATAATAGGTACGGTATATTCCGGATAAGAATGGACTCTACACTCGTTAACTATAAGACTATCGAGATGATCTAATTAGAGAAGCGTTCGTATTAGTGAGGTCTGCGGTGTCATGTCAAATTTAAAAAAATCCTAATATTTCCGAAGATATTTCGGCCTTTCCGTTTTCTGATTCTATTTGAAGCGATATGGGAAAATACATTTTACATTCTCATTGCCACTCTTTTTCCTCTATAATATAATTTAATTCAATTTTTAATACAGCGTTTAGTTCTTTCATTTTAAATAACAGAAAAATAATAATAAATAATAGGTGTGATATATCGTTGGATTTAAAATATCAAGTGGAGTTCATAAAGAAAACGAAGTGTTATTAAGTAAGTACTATATAAAAAACAGAAGTTGATGATGGTTTGGAAGAAATGAAACGTCGGATTGAAAATTTAATAAAGTTATCTCTCGAGTTATCTTATACAACGTGTCCGAGATAAGGGGGGCCAGTACAGGGATCTCGGAAAAAGATACGAAGTCGGCTAAATGGAGGTAAAGTTGCGCATTTACGTGCCTAATAATATGCCGTTTAGAAAGTTTTAAAATTCCGAGTAGTTTCGGAGATATCCGGAAAAAACGAAATTCTGAAAAATCGTTTTATCTTTTTCCTGGATTTTTTTTGAGATCGAATTCTAAAGTAAATTGCACTTTACCTTGCCACTTTTTCCGCTCTATCTAACAGCGTTAATTGTTTTGTAATCCGACGAGTCGTCTTCGAAGGACCATTATCAACTTTCTTTTTTTAAATACGGTCCTGTTTTTCTGATATTGGAATTTGATCTAAAAAAAAAAACAGGAAAACAATAGAACGATTTTTCAGAATTTCGGTTTCTTCCGGATATCTCCGGAACTACTCGGAATTTTAAAACTTTCTAAACGGCATATTGTTAGGGACCTCCATTTAACCGACTTCTTATCTCTTACGGTTTCCGAGATCCCTGTACTGGGCCTACTTATCTTGGACACGTTGTATATAGGAGAAACAGTGGCAATTTATTTTCACATATTTCTTGGAATTAGAACAAAATCGTAAAAATTCGCTTTGTTCTTTGGAAATATGAGGTTTATTTTTAAATTTGAAAACGCATGGTTGCAGGTAATGTCCCAGACTTTCCAAGTGAAAAAAATTGAGATTAATGAAGAAGGTTTCTTTTTACAATGATGTCCAATTTTTACCAATTATTTTTATTGCTACCGAGAAAATGGCGTAAAAACTTTAAAAGGCAAATTCCAACTCCAGTAAATCTTACGCGTGGTCGTCGGTACTGTAGAAGAATAATAAAAATTCTTTTCAACCAGCCATTGCCCATAAATAACACTGAAAGAAACCTGCACCGAAAATGTATGTTTATCCGCCGGTTTATCGAGTTTAGGGATTAAACAACCCGAACAGGGATTTTGTTTTTCTTCTTTGGCTTTCGGGCTTTGAAAAATTCAAATCATGGGCGAATTATCGTGGAACGTAGAGAGTTATTTACCGAAGTTTTATGTATAAAAGGCGGGTACAGGGAAAGAAAACGGTATGCCCATGAGGGAGCCGTCAGTATTTAAAAAACAAACAAACCCATAGGATCGATAGAATCGAACAAACCCATAGGCAATTCTAGAAATTTAAAACTAATTCCAGAAAATTAGAGGTTCTGCCACTAATTCACCTTTATTAATGTTTTACAATAAAGTACCTTATTATGGTCAAAATAGGGTTTTTCCAGTTTTTTCAAAACTGTTCGAAATTTTTCAGACGACATTGTTAAAATGGTGGAGAACTGCTTCGTTTAGGTTTTCTTTATACTTAGGTTTAGGTACTTGAAATATTTCTTGTTGCCCTGCAATTGGCCTCGTACAAACCCGTTAAAACTCGCTGGGGATCGGGTATTCTGTACCACCCTAATGGCCGGCGTTGATCGAGAATGAGATATATACAGAGTGACGCAGAAAACATGTAGTTGAGCTATCTTTATTAGTAAAACCTACAAAACTTGGAATGAGGCTGTTTTAGAGCAAAACTATTTTTGTGCGGTTTGGCCGGAAATAACGAGCTTTGTTATTGTAACCAGAACCATATTTTATCCTATTTCAAAACGTTTCGAACCTGGGAATGAAGGTGGAACATGAAGAGTCATCCTGTGTATTTTTTACCCTAATTTAAAAAAAAAACTTTTTTGTCAATTTTCCTACGATTTTTTTTATTACGATATGCAAAACGTTATTTAATACGAGTGACACAGAAAACATGAAGGTGAAGCTATATCTTTGTTAGTAAAAAATATAATATTTCGAAATGAGGAATTATACAGGGTGTCCGGGTATGATTAGCAAAAAATTTAGGGGATAATTGTAGACCGAAAATAAATGTTACCTCTTCCTATAACATTTTTTCGAAAATTGATTATTGACGGAGTTACAGGGTGTTAAAGTTAAATTTTATTTGCAGTTTCTTGCAATACCTTTTGCTATGCTCATAATATTTTGACGAAATCTTGTATATGGGCCTTTTTCGGGATGAGGAATACAAATTTGCCCACCGTTTTTTCGCATTTTGTAGAGGGCGCCACATACGAACCTATACTTTAATTTGAATGATACCAACTTTTTTGTGCTACACTGTATGCGCATTTTGACTGAACATTTTTATTCTCCTAACCTTTTGACATAAAGAAGGTATAGGTACTACTTTTGTTTCGATAAATCTAACCTTTTTCGAGAAAAACGCTAAAATAACATTAACACGCTAATATAACAATAACACTTTATTAGGCTTATTAGGACATTAAGCAAAAACAACTAAACCGAGGTATAATTTCAGATAATTTCACTATAATTATTTTAAAAATACTTACTTGTCCAATTGGAATTTGGTCATTCTGGCAGTATTTGTTTCTATGCACTCTAAAAAATGCATTGGTATCTAAGACTAATTTTATCTTGCTGTTAAAGTTTTAGCTTATGTAAAAGTAATTTTTAGTTAACAAAACAAATTTTCGTTTTAACTGAATTACGACGAATAAGATTATCTAGTTAACAGAACTAACTCTTATTTTTAACTACTTCTTTGTTAACATAACTACATTATCATGTTGAAACCAACACTTTTTTATTAATTAGCTCCCTAATTTACTTATTGTTATTGGCCAGATATAGTAGTAATATACGATGTGAGACCTGACGTCACACCAACTGCCGCCATTTGCTGCTAGGAGAGGGCGCTGCGAGCTGTATTTTCTCGACTACCGTTGATAATTCGGCGTGAAGTATTAGATGTACACCTTCACTGTACTGACGAGAACTAAAGAGTTCGATACCGGTCTGCAGGTGGTTACATCCTATCAATGGAAAAGGCTTTCTTTTCTTGTTAGTATCATTCAATCTGAAATGGTATTTTAAAGTGCTACTGTGTAGACTAAATACGCCCTTATTGTATAAGGTATCATCGGGTGGTCTGGAAAAATAATAATTTTTCCATTCATTGGTATTTAATATTTCTTTGCTCTTTTTTCAACAATAAAATAGGTAATAATTAACAAACACAATTGTTGAAACAACAATATGATGTTGCTCCTAATAACTAACTATATTGGTTATCATAAATATTTATTCTTTCGGGTACTAGAAGTACTTAAAAAGGGTTATTAGTGACTTCAACTAGAATAATCGTAGCAATAAAATTTGGCCTTCGATACTAAATTTCCTCTTATCACCAATTTCACTAAATTTTCTTGTTATTGAGACTAAGATCTTGGTATCCTAAACTAGAGCATTTTTTAGAGTGTGGTTCCCATAAGCTCAAGCTTTGCTTTTATTTCGAGACAATTTGCTGATATTATCCCACCCCCGGTATCGGCAAAAAAATGCGTGTCTTTTTCGGGAACAATCCTGGACGTTTTGTCTTTTATTTAGTCATTTTGACTCATATATTAAATATCTCGTGAACCAATCGACAAGTGTCAGTACGCAACCCGATTTCTTATATTCGCCCTACGAAAACTAATTGAAATTGGCCCTACTTCTCCCGAACTTTTCGCTGTATATGCGACTCCCATAGGAATACTAAAAATGTCCAGTCCCCCCCGCTATCAAAGTTAATTACAACTGGCACCCTTAACCTATAAATAGTCCTCAAGAATCCCGAAATGAAAATATATGTGCGGTTTATTGAATTTACTGAATTGAACGGCGTGAGCAACGATTCGGCTTCTGGAGCACGTAAATTTCGGCGTTCGCCTTTTGAATAAAAGCGCTGACCAGATTAAGAGTTCTAAAAGTAGGAATAGTAGACCCAAGGTACCTATTCCTAACGATAAGAGTAGGTTTCTTCTCGATTTACTTTTTTAGCGTTGGTTACAGGGCGCTTCTTAATAGGTCCCCTCTTAATACCTAGTTACAAATACAATTTCGATCAGATAACTGACCAATCAGTTATTTATTATACTTTTTCCCAGTCCCAGCGATTCTTGATTAAGGGGGCTGTAGTCTACAACGTGTCCAAGATAAGGAAGGCCAGTACAGGGATCTCGGAAACCGTAAGAGATACGAAGTCGGTTAAATGGAGGTAAGGTTGCGCATTTACGTGCCTAATAATATGCCGTTTAGAAAGTTTTAAAATTCCGAGTAGTTCCGGAGATATCCGGAAAAAGCGAAATTCTGAAAATGGTTCTATTGTTTTCCTGTTTTTTTTTTTGAGATCGAATTATAAAGTCAATTGTACTTTTACATTGCCACTTTTCCGCTCTATCTAACAGCGTTAATTGTTTTGTAATCCGACGAGTCGTCTTCGAAGGGCCATTATCAACATTCTTTTTTTAAATACGGTCCTGTTCTGATATTGGAATTTTTTTCCTCCGAATGCAACGATGTATGACACCTTGTGGTTTAATTACGTTTCGAGGGTTTTTTAACAACATCAGGAAATTTTGGGATACGGTCCTGTATGTCTCCTAATTTTATAAATAATATCTCATAAGTAAGCTCTAAATTTTTTACTTATGTTGGACTAGTTCAATAAATAACAAATAATTTAATAATAAACCACAAATAAGTGAACAAAAATCATTCCAGAACAGTAATAAAGCACAAATAACATCTTCTAACTGCCACATAACAGTTTTTTTGAGATGAAATAAAACATGCGATAGAATATCAAACTTTTCAGCATTTGTAAATTTATGATCCATATTTTCTGGAAAATGGAAAACCTCTTAAAACTCTCTCAAACGATCACAATGGGAATGTCAAGTAAAACAAATCACGCGTCACTATCTTAATTTTTTTGGTTCAAGCGCCTACTTTTCTTTTAAATCCCGAATCAATAGAAGTTTGAAATGATGTTTCTATATTTTGTCCATTGTCCATTGTCATATTTGTAGTTCAACATAAGTAAAAATTTATAGCTTACTTATGAGATATTATTTATAAAATTAGGAGAAATACAGGACCGTATCCCAAACTTTCCTGATGTTGTCCAAAAAACCCTCGAAACGTCATTAAACCACAATGTGTCATACATCGTTGCATTCGGAAGAAAAAAAAGCTATCCAATATCAGAAAAACAGGACCGTATTTACAAAAAAAACTTTCTAAACGGCATATTATTAGGCACGTAAATACGCAACTTTACCTCCATTTAACCGACTTCATATCTCTTACGGTTTCCGAGACCCTGTACTGGCCCTCCTTATCTTGGACACGTTGTATAGAGACTCTCTCTATACAGGGTGTTCCTTAATGACGTGCTAATATTTCAGGATGTGATTCCTTAGGTCATTTTATAAAGAAAAGTTTATATGAACATATGTCCGCAACGGCTTAAATTTTTTGCTACAGTCTGTTGAATATGTATTTTTTAAATGCTTATTTTTTAATATCTCCGAAATTACTTTAGATATTATTTTTAATTTTGGTATGTGTTATAGAACCACAAATTTTATTTAGAAAAGTTCTTCGATTGTTTCACCAGTGGCGTCCCTGCAAACATGTCCTCTGATATTTTTTACAAAAATGGTGGTACGCCACTGACATTTTTCCATGTGGGTATTATTTCTGATTAGCCTGGTTAATTCTATATGAAAACGGTCTCTTGAGTTGTTCTCGTCAGCTCTTGGTTAAAACCACTAAATTCATATTGAAATTCATTATTATTAACATTGATAAAATAATTAATGATAAATTTTGTTTTATAAAAATTGTTGGAAATGGCCACCTTCACTTAAAAGGCATGGGGTCATCTTAAAACTCTGTTGTAAAAAACTCCCATTAACACTTTAGAAGATTTAAGATAGCTAATAGTTACCTCGTGTGAACTAATGAGGAATACGCTGGGAATATTTGAACGAGTGGGCAATTCGATGCGAAGATGGGCGGAAGCATGCCTTTTAAGTGAAGGTGGCCATTTCCAACAATTTTTATAAAATAAAATTTATCATTACCTAATTATTTTATCAATGTTAATAATAATGAGTTTCAATATGAATTTAGTGGTTTTAATCAAGAACGATGCGTCTGACGAGAAAACCTCAAGAGCCCGTTTTCATGTAGAATTGACCAGGCTAATCAGAAATATTTCCAATGGAAAAATGTCAGTGGCGTACCATCTTTTTTGTAAAAAATATCAGAGGACATTTTTGCAGGGACGCCACTGGTGAAACAATTGAATAACTTTTCTAACTCGAATTTGTGGTTCTATATCCTATAATCACATACCAAAATTGAAAATAATATCTAAAGTACTTTCGGAGATATTAAAAAATAACCATTTAAAAAATAAAAACTCAACACCCTGTAGCAAAAAATTTAAGCCGTTGCGGACATATGTTCATACGAACTTTTCTTTATAAAATGACCTAAGGAATCATACCCTGAAATATTAGCACGTCATTAAGGAACACCCTATATAGGTACAAGCCACAGATAAATATTTTTTTCTTTAAATACAAGCACAAGGACAAAGTCTGAAAAGAAGGGGACATTAGCCTCCACGTGTTCCTTACAACTTATTGGTAAGATTGTGCGTGTATTCAACAATAATAACTTTTGCTTCGTTCCAGAAGACGGCGGACATGAGCTTTCAGCCGACAATTGCCGATAAGAATCATTTATTTGTCTTTCGTTCTGGTAGAAAACTTTCGTAGAAGTCCTCCTGGTATTTTCAAAAGCACGCTTCCCCTTCGTACACTTCTGAAATCATTCATTTTTACGGCTGTTTTCATCTCCATTTTCCTCGAAACACAGTTATCCAATAAAATATTTAAAAGCTCAATTTCGTGAATATTTATACGTAAAACAGACTAGGTATAAAGAAAAGCTGAGGAAGAATTTTAAGTAAAGAGTGAAGAACCTTAATAATGTACCAAAATGGGCGACCTACATAATACATTCGCTAAAAGTTTTAAACTTGTGGAAAAATATGCCTTTTCAGTGGCGCCAAGGCGTAAAAGAAACTTTTGTAAGACTTCATTTCTTTGCTCGAATGACGCTTTTCAAGATTAAATTCAAATCAGTTTTATAACGGTTTTTTTCAGGTGTGGATAATCGTATTGGTATTTTTGAAATCCGCAGTGTATTGTTTCGTAAATGCATTAAAAAAAATAATCATACTTAGGGTGTATCCTCAACGTTTTACATGGAGTGTTCCTTAATGATGTGGTATATGAACATAAGTACATTATGTATGTCGGAAATGGCTTAAATTCTTCGCTAGAGCTAGAGGTCTGGAATTTTTATGCGCTTGCCCAAACCAGTGACCTGGCACCGCCGTGAAAATACTCGTTACATACTAGTCTATTATTTACAACCATGCATGTAATAATGACATTTTTTTAGACTTAAGCCCAATCCTAATAAAATGGAGGTGTCTTGTTTTCATCTCAACAACAAGATGGCAAATAGACAACTAAGAGTATATGCCGATAACCAACTACTAAGGCATAATAATAACCCAAAATATTTAGGGGTTACCCTGGACAGAACCTTGTCTTTCAAACAACACCTTCAGAACACAGCAGCCAAACTAAGAACCCGTAATAACATCATCCATAAACTACGTGGAACAACATGGGGATCAACAGCTGCAACTCTGCGGTGCTCGGCCTTAGGACTGGTATACTCAGCAGCTGAATACTGCGCTCCTGTGTGGCTTAACAGCTCTTACACCCGACTCATCGATGTGCAGCTCAATACCACCATGAGACTAATATCTGGCACACTTAAATCAACTCCAACCCAGTGGCTCCCACTACTAAGCCATATTCCCCCCCCCCCCCAGAACTACGCCGACAAACCGCCTTAGAGAGTTTGAAAAAATAATCAAAAATCCTCACCTGCCAATACATGAGGATATTGCTGACGCCAACATCGACAGACTACGCTCTAGAAATCCTCCTGTTAGAGCAGCGAACGAACTGCGAATGAGCAATTTCAAACTTGAAAACAAATGGAAGGAAGAACGAAACAACGCGCCATATAACACAATGCAACTGATGCCAAGCATTGACAAAACACCACCGGGATTCGACCTCCCTCGCGGAACATGGACTTCTCTTAATAGAATCAGAACGGGCCATGGAAACTGTAGGGACTCTCATCATAAGTGGAATGTGGCCCCTTCCCCGGAGTGTGACTGCGGAGCTGCAAGACAGACCATCTCTCACATCGTCACCGAATGCCCTCTCAGAAGATATGCTGGGAATAGTGAAGATTTCGCCTTTGCGACACCAGCTACGGTTGATTATATCAATAGATTGGACACTAAGTTGTGAATTGTAACTTGATTATATTGTGTACAATTGCCATACGCTAAATAAATAAATAAATTTCATCTATCTTTAAAAGGTGGAAAGTTGACGTTTTTTTACTTTTACTTTCCACCCGGGTGGAAAGTAAATTATTTTTTTGTAATTTAAAAAAAAATCGATATCTCAAAATAATATACGAACACACTTTTTTAAAAATGCTAATAGCTTTGCGTGTTTAGATATGTCTACTTTTTCCCTAATTGATAGAGTGATCCTCAGCATTAAATATTGTGACCAAATCGTTGATATCTTCTTTGTCTTGGCATTTTCACTGAAATAAGCTAGTAGCGTCGACTCAGTACCAGGATTTTTAACGTTGTTTCCCGTACTCCATTCTTTGAAACAGTTATATGCCTTGTCATATCTTGGGCGGCTTTAGTTGGCAGAAGATCTTCTTCTACTATTTTTGCTGCTTCCCGAATTTCTGGAGTACCAGCAAAATCAAATTCCTCATCTGATTTTGTTTTTGATCTGATCATTTTTCTGTTGTTAAAATAATATATTGTTTAGTAACATGGAAATCATGTTCAAAAAATGATATTTGCCTTCTTGATGTGTATTATTACCTACGTTATTTTACCACCTGCGGTTATTTGAGATTTCTGTCTAATTTTTCAATGGAAAAGTCAAAATGACATTTATCTTTTATTAATAAAAAATAATAAGAAGTAGGTGTTAGATGTGGTTGTAAATAAAATAGTATACAAATTTCGGTGAAAAGTTTCATTACTGTCTCGACAGGAATGAACCACTTTCCACCTCAGTACATAATATACTATTACTTATTGGCATGAAAATTTACTTTTAACTATCATAACATGCTTCATTTCTTTAATATTTTTAAAGGTAAAAATAATGTAATTCAGTCATCTCCATGATACTACCTGCGTGATAACGAAATGACGTTACGACGGGAAATATTTGACTAATTTATCAAAACAAGCTAAGCAACTAGTTCTAGAAGGTAGATTTCTTGCTCGGCTTCTTGCACTTACAAAAACAACAAGATATTTAACCTTGGTTTTTTTTCCATTTTTTTTTTTAATTTGACTAGTGAAAATTTGCCCTGCTGGATGCCCGTTCTCTCCGAAATTTTTAAGAGAAAATGAGAGTTTTTGTATGGTAGTGAATGGTCACTCCGAGGTTCAAAAACAGGGTTATGCGTTCGTAAGAGAAAGGAATAATCACTTCTCGATGTCATCGTTCTCCTAAATCAAGAATAGACTTCCTTATAATAATGGTCCATATGCACCCTGTAAATTATAGGCTAACTTACATGTATTGATTAATAACCTAATGTCATTTTCCCTTTCGAAATAAATACGTACCAATCCCCATAATTCACCTTAACATGTTTACTTACTTGGCATTCCACGACCTGATGCTTCAGCCAGGAGAGATACACAAGGAGGAATGCAAAACAAATATCTTCGAATCATTGCCACATGCTTTACTCGCCGCTCGGCAAACATAATATCGGTTATCCCGAAGGAATGGCCCGAAAAACCAGGGTAATCCCCGATAATTGAATTCCTAAGCCGCGTTGCGACGGTAAACGTCTTATTTTGAAAAGAGTTTTCGATGTGAAACTTCTCTAGCTGGGTTCCCGTTTTGCGTTATTTCCGCGGTTAATTGGTTGCGTCATTATGGGTTGAGAGTAGCTCCGGCTTTCTGGTATTGTACTACTTTTGCGTACATTAGTAAATATAATATTTAACATCTGTTACTTGCACTGTTTCTGCTCTAAACTACTACATTCCTGACCTATGTAGACAATAACGAAACCGTTTCGTCCATATTAGGACTCTACGGGATACCATAACCTCAACAAACCTCTACTCTACTGCATACTCATCACTAATTGGAAAATTCCAATTCAGTACTGAATATGCAGTACCTAGCGACATCTAGTAGAAATCTGCTTCAGTACAAAAGGCAAATCATCAGGCAAGTGAACAGTATAGAAAACGTTTGAACATTTTAGTCTGCAGTTGCAGGGGCAAATTATGAGTTTGATTTTAAAAAACACTGGGTTGCGAAAATGAAGAAATATTTTCCATTATTTTTGCAAAAAATTGTTACGAAAGTAATGAAATTTTTTACGTCCTTGCTTGGTTTCTGGAAAGCGGGCCCTTCTCCTGAATCGGTATGATACCGCTGTATATCTTTCTATCTACAATATTTAACGGTAACTTTTTAAAAATATAAAATTAAAGGCCATTTTTTAATGCAAATGGTAACCTGCAAGGGTACGTCAACTTTCCGAATAGAATGTCATAGGTACTCTAAAATGGTATTTTGATGGATTATCTCATTTTAACCCTTACTTTGTTTGCGGCTTTCGGGGAGCATCTCAAGTAAGCGTCGACCTTGGTTGTTGGAGACCGTCGAACGCTTCAGTCACGTCTAAAGGGATATATTCCTTTAGAGACGTGGTAATCTTCCATTTAGCGCATCAATTAATCCTCAAATTAATTTAAAACATAGTTTTTTTTTTTAAATTTACTTAACGTTAAGGCTATCTTAGCTAAGGTCTAACTTAAGGAAAATATTGTTTCACGAAAAATGGATATAACTTAATGACTGCAGTAAAAGTACCTGGGGCCATCCCATTATTTATGACCATTTGTTATTATTATGTGGAAAGGACCGGATTGTAATAATTATAAATAAATATAGGCACATCAGGTAGGTTAGGTTGCTTAATTTATATTTAAATATCTTTTTGTGGTAAAATTTGTTAGTTTTTGAGAAATGGTTCAAGAATTGTCTTTTACCAAACATTCCTCAGAATAGCGTGATAGTAACGGACAATGCGAGCTATCACAGTCGCCAATTACATAAAGCTCCAAGCTCAAATAATACAAAATTGGAGATTCAGAACTACATGGCGGCGAATGATATATATTTTGAAGAAAGTTATAAAAAAAGTGATCTTTTAGAAGTTTTAAAGACATTTTGTATAAAAAAAGTATATGTTTGTGACACATTGGCAGAAGAAATTGGACATACAGTGCTACGGCTCCCACCCTATTATTGCATTTTTAACCCCATAGAGCATATGTGGCACCAGTTAAAATCACTGGTTAGGTCTGAAAATATTTCTCCGACTTTAAGTTCTAGTGTTGTAGAATTAATACGAAAATGCTTTAATGATATTCCCCCAGGTAGTTGGAAAAATTCAGTCCGTCACGTAATAACTGTAGAAAATTCGTATATTAGTCTGGATCGTATAATTAATCCAATTATAATTAATTTTGATGAGGATAGCGATAGCGAAATAGAACTATCTATAGAATGACATTATAAATGTAAATAAATTTGACTAGTAATATTTAAATACAATGTTATTTCATTTGATTACATTAATATAATTATATCATTACTTGTTTTCCTTAGTCCGCATCTTCATACCTCACTCGTTTATTGCCAAGCTCTTGTCGACACAATGGGACCGACCCAGGAAATCATTAAGTCGTATCCAAATTTCGTGAAACTTACTGTAACATTTAAATATCAAAGGCCGATATTTCAAAGCCGGCTTAAGGTACAGAATGAAATAAGTCATCCTAAACACAAGTTTGACAGTATATTAAAGTTATTTTTAACTTCCATCTAAAGAAATATATCTTTAAGGACGTGGTAATCTTTGACTTAACGCATCAATTGACCCGGAAATTAATTTAAAATATAGTTTTTTTAAAGTTTACCATAACGTTAAGGTCCAACTTAAGGTAACATTCAAATATCGGCCCTAACTGACCTACGACATTACATCTCTCGCCAGTGCATGGCAGTGGTTTTTTGGATTTGTCAGAAGGTGACTTATCTCGCTCACTAATTCAAAGCGCCATATCTGGTTATTTTGATTCAATATGGTTTTATCTCAGGATTTGGCGGTTTAAATACAATTAAGTAATTTCCATAACACCCTGTATCTCCGTGCATGCCCTCCTATACATTTTATTCCACATTTTCAGTTTGCTTCCATTTAATTTGTGTTGAAATCAACAATACATGCTAAATTAAAATCGCTAAAAACTTTCGAACTGAAATTATTGAATTTTTAAAATTAATTTTGTCTGGAAACACACTGCAATACCTTTTTTAATTAAAAACAATGTTTGTAACGTACGTTTTTGTTTCAGGCTCATTCGCCCCTTTTAGGCTCAGGAGATAATAAACCGGTAAGTATTAATTAGGTGAAACATCGAGCGGCATGATTCTCGTGGGTACATAACACAGAAAATTCGAGTTTTTAGTACAAAACGTGCTAATAATGTTTATGGCAGATCTGTCAAATTAACACGGTGTCGTATAATTTATACTTAGGGCTGTTGTGATGCGATTAAATTTTCGGATACGGGCTTTCGGTCCTGTGAAGTTTTTGTATACAGGATGATTCACGACGAGCTTGCATTAGAACTTTATGGAGAACTACTGAATATATGTTTCTGAAACTTTGGGGATTTAGGTTTATAGATACGCTCCCTTTAACTAAAATATTCAACATGTTCTTGTCATTTCCGGTTATACCGGAAGTAGCTGTCAACTTACGTTTTTTAAATATAACATGGTAATTTTTATTATATTTTTCGATTAAGCGTTAAATACTAAGCATATTTTATAGAACATGTTTTTGTCAGTCTCTGTTAGTTTTTGAGATATCTGGACTTTTTATAATTATTTGGCAAATGCATGACGATGAAATAATCCATATAATTTTTTAACCTTAGCTCTTGAACTAAAAATTCTCTCTCGGCCTTGTTTTTGAAAATTTAGTTTTATTTGTGAATTAGGCCGGATTTATTCACCTTATCTTTTATAGTAACCAATTTGGTTTAGAAAAAAGTGAGGTTAAGAAACATATGACGTCGGATGAAGTTAAACTAAAGCTCATCGTGTCGCATGTTACATATATTCGGACGGAATTTGGCACCAAAAGTTTACACCAATCAGGGCACCGTCGAATCATCATATCGTCAGAAATCGTATGCATGAAACGCTGTCTTAAATCGAACTAATCAAATTTTGATTGCAATATTTTTCCTAACTAACCAGTGAAATTTACATTAAAAAAGTTGAAATCCGGTCCTGTCGAATGTTTTCTTTCACAAGGAAACTCACTATTACCCCTTCGATGCCCATAGCGTGGAGATAATTACAGATTGTATCAGCAATATAATGGTTATATATATGTGGTGGGGACTCTGAGCGCCCGGCGGACTTCCGCCCAATTTCACTGCTTCCTACTTTTTCAAAAATTATTGAAAAGCTTGTGATAAAGAGGATGATCACTTTTATGACCAGCCACAACATCTTGGTATAGGCTGTCAGTTTTGTTTTCGGGTGTCTAAAGATGCTTGTGATGCCATGTTCCATCTATTATAGAATGTGTATATGGGGTTAAATGAGGATAGTGTGGCTGCGGCAGTGTTTTGTGACTTTTCAAAGGCCTTTGATTGCGTGAGTCACGAAATACTGCATGCAGAAACTTTATCGCTACGGTTTTAGAGTATGATAGGTTCTCTTCCTATTTGTTGGGCAGGGAGCAGTTTGTACACTGTGGAGAGGAGAAGCCTGGTGTGATGGGTGTTGAACATGGAGTTCCTCAGGGATCAGTTCTTGGTCCCATTCTAATTTTATTGTACCTTAACGACCTTCCCACTCTCGACATAAGAGGTCGTTTTACTGTATTCGCGGATGACACTACCATCTTGTGGGTTAGCGAGGTCTCGGAGATGTGTGCGTTTTACTTAATTATTCATTCCTTTCTTTTAAGATTAAACGTGAGTTTTTATGTCTATGTTTATATTTATATTTTTTATATACCTTTAGATGCTTTGTAAATGAGAATTTATATTCTTCATACAATAAAGCATATTCTGATTGATTGATTGATTCGAGCTCGGTGCAGTGTGAATCATTAATATTTCCATACTTTGCGTCGTTCGCCACGCTTCGAACCGTCGCGCGCTGGGTGAATTACGATCGAAAATATTTAATAACTGCCTAGCTAATAGAATTGCCACTTTTTCGTAAAATATATTTTGCTGATAAGAGGACAAAGAATAAAACGGTAACGCGGCGTTAACTTTGGCCATTAAGTTTTTTTAGTTGTCAATTAGTTCTAGCCAAGCTATACCTGCTCTGTCGACAGTAAACATCTTCGGTTCATGGCCCGATAACCGTTAAACTCGGATGAAGGTTGATAATTCTCAGCTTTCGCGAGGTTAACACAAAAGGGAATTTCTGCTCTATTGTCCGTATCTGTTGCGAGTGTTCATTTTCCATAGACCTGCATACTGCAAATAATTTAATCTAGTCTAAGCTGTGTAACCGAAATTGCCGAGTTGAGTTATGTCGGTAATCGGTTGGTTTATGCAGTGTCAAATTTTTGTAATAATTAAGGGCCATAATTTACTGTCTGTAATCTCATAACGCTATCAATAATTCCAAAAATTGTACTGGCTACAAAAAAAAAAACTTTTCGGTTCATCCCTTGTAACATAACACCTGTCGTATATGTAAGCAATTACTTTACTATTAGTGTTGTGATCGCTCGAGCTAAAAACCGCTTGAGTACTCGATTATTGAAATAATAATTATTATTATTTAAAAAAACTACTCGACTTATAAATTCAAGCGAAAATCGTCGCTTGTTACTTATTACCTTTCACTCGATACCCGACCTTCGGTTGACGCTGATCGAAATGTGCTGCTTGGTAGTGTGATCGCTCGAGGTAAAAAACTGCTCGTATATTCGAACCCTTTTTCGCTCGATAGGAAATATGTACTACTCTACTTATAAATTCAAGCGAAAAATCGAAAATCGTTGCCTTTCACTTGATACCCGATCTCCCCTCGACGTCGAGCGCCACCTGAAATGTGCCTATTGGTGACGTTCGAGTTTGACGCTCAGAAGGCTGACACGACATACATCTTTGTTAAAGGCACATAAAGGAGAAGGTGCATACAAAAAAGTATGCCAAATCCCTTAGTGGATTCATCGCGACATGGGTTTTGTTTTTACTGGGACTGGCTAGCCAGCGACGATTGTAAATTTTAAAAAAATTAAAGGATATAAGTTTTTTTTTTAAATCAAAATCAACTGTTCCTTAATAAAAAAAACTTATAAAATTTACAAAAACAACCCCTGGTGTTTTATCAACACATTCTTCTTAGTCATAAAAATTTTAAGTGATTAATCGCTCGAGCGATTCACTCGATTATTAAAATCGCTCGAGTACTCGATTATTAAAATCATCGGTTTTTCCCAACACTAATTACTATTATACTCGCCAAGATATAAATGTAGTTTTTTTCCATGTGAAAATTAAATTTAAAATGTGCATGCATATAATATCATGTATATTTATTATTGGAGATGTATAATAGGATTTATATTTATAGGACCAAAACGAAAATAGAAAATAGTAAAAAATTATACAGTTCGGAATGTTGCCAAATCGTAAAATAATACAAATTCATCATGATTACAAAACTGTTAAAGCGCACGTTAAATCGATATCAATTAAAATAAATGGCAGCTTCAAAACAACACTGCTATGAAGTTTTGTTTTCTAATAAACTATTTTCGTATACTTACCCATAAAATTGAACTTGATAGGAAAAACATCGATTTTGTTCAAATACAGGCGTCCGTGAAAGGTATTTTACTGCAAACTTGTTTACATACCTTAAGAGGACTCTAGCTACCCGCTTTTACGGTATTCATAATAAATTTCCAAATATTCCGCCGGCAGGGGAGTAGCGTTCGCGCCTAATACTCGAAAGAGAGAGCATCAGTGGGCGACTGATCTGGATTATTAATTGATGAAGAACAAGGAAAACTAAGTTTAGGTTTATAAAAAACTGTAACTTCTTTTAATAGAAGTTGTATAATAGTATATTAAGATACAAGTTTCATAAGACATTATCTTAGAGCATGCGTTCAATGCGTTCTAAAGTACAAGTGCTCTAATTGTCTTATGAACCGTGTATTTTATAATACTTTTTCTATTTGGGTCTTTAAAGTCTGAAAAACTTTAAAAAATATAGTAGATTTTTTCCCTTTGAATTACCATTTTCTTTTTGGGTTGGCAAACTTTTACAATTTAATAAAGTGTTACAAGTATCAAATATGCCATGATAGAAACAATTGAACACAACAAAGCTTCTTCCCATCCGTCATGATTAAAGATAAATATATTATTAAAGTTAATAAAAATGGGTCAGGAAGAAAGTTGTTCTCAGTCAGAAATACGAAAAATTGCAGAAAATAATCTAGAAAAACTTTTAAAAAGAATATGCAAAACTTTGAGTTATGGTGCCAGCTAGAGATGTAAAGGTAATATTACCGCAAGATCGGTAACATTGGAAATATTGTTTTTTTTTTTTTTTTTTTTTCCATAAGCCAAATCCAGTTGAACAAAACGGGGCGATACATCTCTTTAAAATTGCCGGTGAAAACAAGATGGGGTTCCTTTGTTTCTTGTATAAAAAGCTTTTTGGAGACTAAACATTCATTAAAAAGTTTAGCAGTTGATGATAGCCCAGATATTTCTGATGTTCTTTCATCAAATACAGTAAGACTTCTTCTTCAAAACGAATTTTGGTTGCAAATAGAAGCAACTTATGACTTGTTCCAGCCAATGTCTAAGTGGATAACGATTTTTGAAGCTAACGGGCCAACAATCTCAAAAGAGTTTATCTGCTTTTTTGAAATAAGGTCTATATTACGTGACAAAGTATCAAATTTATCTATTACTATGTTTGAAAACCAGAAAATGTGTTCAATTCTTGAAAAACGAGAAAATATATGTTTAAAACCCGTTCATCTTGCTGCTTACCTATTAGAACCAAGTCAACGCGGCGAGAAGTTAACTGAAGCTGAAATTTTAATTGCAACGGAGTTCATCTATGAAACTGCAAGGCGTCATCCAAAGTATTCTTCACAAGTAGATCTTATTATGGAAGCACTCGCACAGTACAAAATTAGAGGTAATATTTTTGCTAAGGAATTCGTCATTTCCAGCGAAAAATCTATTTCTGGATCTGTTTGGTGGGCAGGAATTTGCTCCAGTTCTAAAATAAGTAGGTTAGCTGTAGACATTTTAAATTTACCATCGTCAACAGCCGCAACCGAAAGAACCTTTAGTACTTATGGATTTATTCATCGGCAAAAAAGAAACAGACTAACCGTGGAGAGGGCCGGAAAACTAACTTATATTGCCCATAATTATAATTTACTAAATGAAGAAGATCATTCGAGAATAGTAGAAGATACTGAGGAAGAAATAGAAAAAGAAGATATCGGTTTCGAAGTTATAGACTTGACTCAATTAACGAAAGAGGAAGAAGAATCAGATGACGAGGTTGGGGATGATGATGAGGATGATTTACCATTATCCACTCTATTACGTAGTCCATTCTGACTCTGACTAGTTTAAAAAACGTTCTTAGTGTTTTTCGTAATGTTTTTACAGTTTTGAAATAAAAAAAACTAGTATTACTTAAAAAGCTGTTTTTTTTATAAATTACCAATGTTACCGTAATATTACGTAATATTACCGGTAATATTACCGATTTTTAAATTACCGGTAATTTTACATCTCTAGTGCCAGCAGAACAAAGTTCAAAATATTGAAGAAAATAATAAATAATACTATTGAACAAAATATTGTGTCGACACAGAATCTGACAGGAATAACAATTAATGCCCAGGAAAAGTATATAGTAACTATAAATATGTATACAGGGTGGCCCATCGAAAACAGTCCAGCAAGGTTTACGGCTGTGTACGTGAAAATTTAAAAAAATCCTTGCACCCGTAAACTTGTGTTCTCAGGGGGACAAATTTACAAAACCCAGCGCCATTTTAAAGAGAATTTAATGCCCTTTAAAAAGATGTATCACAACATACCCATTCCCATTTGAAAAACTAGGGCAGTAGCCGCCCCCGCTAGGGGGGTTGAGGTTACAAGGATGAAATTAATAGTGAAACGTGTCCCCCTGAAAACATAAGTTTCAGTACACAGCCGTAAACCTTGCTGGACTTTCGATGGGCCACCCTGTATATAAAGTAATATGTATAATACTATATTGAATAAAAAATAAAAATAGTACTTTATTGAATAAAACTTTAGAAATAGAGCATAAACTGGAAGATATTTTTGTTATTTTGAGGTTATGTTGTTTTTTAGCTGTGACTAGAAATTAGTTGAAGCACACCATCAGTATGTTATATATTTCCGAGTATAGGTATTTCGGATACATATCTAGTAAAAATGATCTATTTGCAAGGTTAAAGCTTAGTATTTTAAAGTTTTCTATAAAAAATTTCTGTCGAATCCATAATGCCTAGATAACTAATTTCAACGAAATCGAAGTAGGCCTAAAATTCGAACCCTATACTTGTTGCCAACATGAAAAAAATAAAATTTCAGTTTCAGTTAAGTGGCAAGTTATTAATTGTTTTTGCATTTCATAATGTAGCCATTATGAAACCCAAATGGAAAAAGTTAATTATAGAATATTGGAAAGTCACTATATTGTTGCTAAATTAAACAATAAATGATTTACAAATATACAACTAACAACATATGACAAAAAAAGAACTTTACAATATTCTTTGTTTAATTTCTAAAAACTTTTATATACAACATTTTGTTTTTAACCGATTAATAAACCTGTGAAAAGAAATCACGTTTTAGGGATGTACGGAGTCCATTCTAGGCCAAATTTCCTTATTTAAAAATATGCATGTTTCGGGCTGGAAGCTGTAGAATCTAACAATCAAGTTAAATAACTTTTAGAAACACCCTGTATCAAAGAAACTTAAATTACCGATGCTATCAGCAAAAACTTGCTGATTTGCAGGCAATAAGTCAATCTTAAATTATGTGGTTAAGCTTAGTACTCCTCGAACTTCATTATTTAAGAATTCTTTCATCTGGGGGACTTCATCCTTACGGAACGACCTTTCCGAGGTCGTTTTTCCCAACGAATATAACCTCCAACGATTCAAAACCAACGTGAATCGCATACGCACCACTCCCAGAGTGCCCTAAAGAGACAAAAAGTAGCAATCGGTTAGAAACGCTTCCACAACCGAACATGCGCAAAACGAAATTTGCAACCGGCTGAAACCTATTTTCCTTTAAAGGCATCCGGGGCTCTAGGAAACTAAGGTCTAATCTAATCGAATAAACCTTAAATACTAGTAATAGTACGACTTTAGGCTTCACTCTGTATTAGTTTATTATTTTTCTTTGTTTCTTTTGTGTATGCACGTATTTCAGTTATTTTATTAACTTTTGGCAAAAAGTCAAAACGTAGATCGAGCTAGTTATCGAAATCTCGCCATAACTCCAATAATTCAGTTGGTTTTGAATCAAGGCATCGCCGCGAAACCTAGCCGAAATTCTATTTTTTCAACTGACCACGGGATTGTTTATTTTCCGAATTTTCGTCTGTAAAAGTGTTTCAGTGTTCGTGACCTTTTATTAGGAATGTAGAAAACGAGATTAGGATCTATTTGGTTAAGGGGTCTGTATGAAAAAAAACAACAACAACAAACAAATGGATAAGAGTCTTGATAAGTAACAGGGGATTTGGAACGTTTGTTTTTATGAAGGAATGTGGATTATAAAAATAGCGGTTACTGAAGATGTGGCACGGATTTGTCGAGCAGCAACCAGATATAACTAGAACGTTTTGGCATTATTTATAATCGATAGCTGTTAGGTGTAAACTTAAAGCGGATTATTTTTTTTAAATATTAAAATTCAGCTCTGCCGGTAAAAATACTCAAGGTACCGTTTCTGTTAATATAATAGATATTAAATAATAAAAACGCCACTGTCGTAATCGTTATGAGTCCCCTAATATTTATATTTTATTAATGGTTTGCCATGTAAAACGTATTTGTGACAATATTCTCAAGAGGCTTGTCTTGTTGCAAGAAATGTTGGCTTCCTGTTTAATTATTCAACAAACCCCCATGTCAAATAAAACAAGACTTTTAAAAAAAAAATCTTTTTAAATTAGCTTAATTTACTGGATGATCAGCGTCTTTGTAACGAAGCCACTTTTTGAGCACGTTCGAAATAACAAGAAATACGATGGAAATTGTGTCAATTTTATTGTCCAGTGGGACGCTTTTAAACAATATTTGCAGTCTTCCTTTAACCCCCTGGGAGGGGTATACAACGTGTCCGAGATAAGGAGGGCCAGTACAGGGATCTCGGAAACCGTAAGAGATACGAAGTCGGTTAAATGGAGGTAAAGTTGAGCATTTACGTGCCTAATAATATGCCGTTTAGAAAGTTTAAAAACTCCGAATGGTTCCGGAGATATCCGGAATAAACCGAAATTCTGAAAAATCGTTGTATTGTTTTCCTGGGTTTTTTTGAGATCGAATTCTAAATAAATTGCACTTTTACATTGCCACTTTTTCCGCTCTATCTAACAGCGTTAATTGTTTTGTAATCCGACGAGTCGTCTTTGAAGGGCCGAACAACCTCCCTCCCCGCAACCCCTCAAAACGGCCAAAAACCACCCCCCAGAGGGGTTAAACGCGCTTCAAGAGGTTTCTCTGCAGAGAAACACACTTTCCTCCCGTTTTCGAGGATGCTGAGCACGGTGGTGGTCCAACACCACCAACGGGGGAAATATATTATTTACCGCTGATACTGGGAAAAAAAATGCACCCCTTTCAGGGGCGAATATTGGCCAGTGGAGGCGTTGGAAGGGTTCGGACGCGATATCCAACACCACCACCGTGCTCAGCATCCTCGAAAACGGGGGGAAAGTGTGTTTCTTTGCAGGGAATCCTTTTGAAGCGCGTTTAACCCTCCCCGCGTACTCTTGTTCCGGAAATATTGAAAATATTTCGATTTTTCGGGGTTTTTTTCCGACTCACAGACGCCACTAGATGCTGAGTTGTTATAGACAAGCAAGCCACATAGCAAGCCGTCCGCGCCGTATTCCGCGATCATGAATTATACAGATACGAGATCCGACTCCGCTGCCCTCCTTGCAGCTGCGCAACACGGAAAATGTCCGTTCGACTCGATTTACTATTTTTTAGAGTGTTATCAACAATTTAAAAAAAAATGATCCGGGCGCTGTAACTTTTTGATACCCCTTTTCTTTACATATAGAATTTTTGCAACACTCAAAACGTCCATTGTCGATTAATTGACGTTTTTGTGATGTGATTTCATCAAGAATGGACAAGGTGTAGTAACAAAAAGACGATCTGCTTTCTTACGGACTGAAATCACTCTGACGGGTAAGCGCAGCGTTGCCGAACTTTTTCGCTCGAGTAAAACTTTCTTATTTTTTATTAATCTAGCGATTAGTCATTGACTAGATGAAGGCGTCTTAACAGGACATTTTGGTAACGGGCTGCCGGACTATCAAGTTCATGAATTGGCCAGCACGAAAAGCATGTTATGTAACTAATTTTCTATACAGGCCTCTTAACATGTATAATATACGTTTATATCAGTATCGGTTATACCTCGGTTTGTATACTGTTTCCATTAAAACCTTCTGAAACGTCGTAAAAACATTTAATTAGCACGATAACACTTTCATTCGTCCGTGGTATTTTGTGATTTATTTCATCTTATTTTTACAAACGTTGATGTTTCGTACTATTACTATGTATTTCTTATAGGCGAATAATAAAACTAATGTAATGTAAATTCATTTTAAATAAACTCACGTGCATTAAAATTTGACGTATCTAAACGTGCCAAGTGCCGGTGTTTGAGACGTAGTGGTTAAACTGGTCTGGTTTTTGTCGTACAGTTTGTCCAATGGGTTACGGAGTACGACCGAAGCAGAATGGTGCGATACCAAACAAAATAAAATTGGTATGTACTTTGTTAAGTGATTTAATTATTATACTTATACAGTGGAGACCGGCTATAATGTACAGCGTGTCCCATTTTCGATACGTTTATAGTGTATCTCCGTAATTGCTAGTGTTATCAAAAAAGTAATATAGGTGTCATGTGCTCTTTTTGGGTCAAACTTAAAATGGTAAAATCAAAATTTGAAAATTTTCGCTCGCTTAAGAGATACGGGGGAAAATCAAGAAATTTGCAATTTTAAAATTACCCTGTATTTTTTTAGTTAAAAGAGATACGGATAATGTTTTATACAGAAGTTTCTTTATAATGATTGTTGAATAATCTACCGTTTTCAGAATAAGTATACGGGGTCAGGAAGAAAGTTATCGGACCTAATCCCCTTTTTTAAAATGGAACACCCTGTATATTTTAATCTAAAAAGATAGCATTTTAAATTCTCTTTTCAAATATATAACACACCATATTGGTTTCCTAGGCGATTTATTTAAACGTTATTACTTTAAAACGAAATAGATGATTCAGATGAGGGTAAAAAATAACGGGAATCATCGCAAATGTCCCGAAATGGTTGATGTCTTTCCGGATAGCGAACAAAATATAAATTTTGTGCCATTTCTTCGTTTTTTCCACTTTCAATACAAACTGATATCATATCAAATTTTTCAAAATGTTGATTTTTGAAAATGAATATGCAAAAATGAAATTGACGTTAAATGTTAATAACAAGTAGAATGTCAACATAGTTGTTTCTAGGATATTAGCTTTTGGATTAAAATATATAGGGTGATCCATTTAAAAAATAAGGTTAGGTCCGAAAACGGCAGATTATTCAACAATCATTTTAAAGAAACTTCTGTATGAAACATTTTTCCGTATCTCTTTTAACTAAAAAAATATAGGGAAATTTTGAAATTGTCAATTTTTTGATTTTCCCCCGTATCTCTTAAGCAAGCGAAAATTTTCAAATTTTGATTTTACCATTTGAAGTTTAACCCAAAAAGAGTACATGACACCTACATTACTTTTTTGATAGCACTAACAATTACGGAGATATCCTATAAAAGTGTCGAAAATGGGACACACTGTACATGAAATATAACGTAGTTCCGGTTATTGTGTACGCATTGTATTGGTTCAAAATTCTGCTTGATTTTATAATTTTTTTATAGAATACCTCAGGTTATACAGTAAAGTACGTTTCACGAAATTTGGATACGACTTAATGATTTCCTGGGTCGATCCTATTGTGTCGACAAGAGCTTGGCAATAAACAAGTGAAGTATGAAGGGACGGACTAAGGAAAACAAGTAATGATATGATTATATTAATGTAATGAAATGAAATAACATTTTTTTTAAATATTACATTTATTTACATTTATAATGTCATTCTATAGATAGTTCTGTTTCGCCATCGCTATCCTCATCAAAATTAATTATAATTGGATTAATTATACGATCCGCATTTTCTATAGTTATTACGTGACAGACGTTTGGTAAAATAATATCGGTAATACAACTAAACTCTTTCAGCAAGAAATAAAAACTAACAAATTTTACCACAAAAAGATATTTAAATATAAATTAAGCAACCTAACCTACCTGATGTACCTATATTTAATTATAATTATTACAATCCGGTCCTTTCCACATAATAATAACAAACGGTCATAAATAATGGGATCGCCCCAGGTAATTTTACTGCAGTCATTAAGTTATATCCATTTTGCGTGGAACAATATTTACCCATTTGTTTGGCCTCCCATGTAATTTTTGAGGTGGCTGAATATTGCCTCCCCTGTACATTTTATAGAAAACTGCATTAGAGCTTCATGACGGGGCCGATCTGGTAGACCCATGTACCGAGTTTGAATAAATTTGGGTGAGCCAATCCTAAGCTATTTAATTAAACGTAATTGCAAACAACGCGCACCGCGCCTCCACCAGAAAATCTCTCAGCTCGCGGCGCCCGAGGGCTCCGCGGCTCACAGGCTGGTAACCCCTGATGTTAAGATGAGTATCCCAAACAATCCTAAATTAGCAATCGGAGCCATCTATGTTACATCAATTTAATTTTAAAATATGCCGCTTTTTGGCAGGTTAGAAAGAGACGAAAGTCATCAGCTGATCAATATTTCTTTTCGTGAAGTTTTAGCCGTTAATAATAAAGTTTTTTACTTAATTTATTGATATTTAGATTGTCTGGCATGTCGATTCGGGTATCAACAAGTTTCAGGAAGATCTGTGACAAAAATTTGAAAATTCTTCATATTTGAAATTGTTATTATTATTCTTATAACATTATAGTTTTTAACGCAATTTTTTCATAGCGTTTTCCAATCATTTAACTTTACGAATCCAGTTTTAGATCAGAAAAAACTAAGTAAACTCCTGGACAAAATTAACGCAACATCATAAATTTCCCATATTTTTGATTCTATTTTTTGTCTGAATTTATTATCCGATTTGAATGATTTTGTTTTTGCATTGTAGGTTGGTTCCTTGACAATGTCATATTTTCGCTGTTTATGATGAAAATTTAATTTTCGATTTATACTGGATGTACTAAAAATGCTATGTTTTTTTCCGAAAGTTCGCATCACCCTGTGGAGTATATTAGCAACCGAAACATATTGCAGTTCACATTAAACGGTAGGTCCATCTTTCCCCAATAATTTCTTTTTTGGTTTGCTCAATTATCTCTATTATTAAAGTAACATGTTTTTATAGACTTTAATATTCAACACATTCATTGTTAAATGTTTTCAAGTAGGTTTCGAGATTAAAATACTCGTCGTGCAACTGGGCATACGAAATGAACGTTTAAATAAGCAGTTTCCGAACAGTTTTTATCAGTATGGCGAATTTTATTTGACCTTTGTAACTTCTGCTGACACATCGCTTGCAATGTCAGAAAAGGTCCATAGTCTACTTGAAAACATTTAACAATGAATGTGTTGAATTTTAAAGTCTATAAGACATGTTACGCTATAAAACGGTGTATCTCCTTTAATAACAGAGATAATGAAGTAAACCAAAAAAAATGTTGAGGAGAGATGGACCTACCGTTTAATGTCAACTGCTATATAGTTCGGTTGCTAATATACTCCACAGGGTGATGCGAATTTTCGGAAAAAAAACATAGCATCTTTAGTACACCCAGTATAAATCGAAAATTAAATTCTTATCATAAACAGCGGAAACTATAACATTGTCAAGGTACCAACCTACAATGCAAAAAAAATCATTCAAATCGGATCATAAATTTAGAAAAAAAATAGAATCAAATTATGATGTGCGTTAATTTTGTCCAGGAGTTTATTAACGTCGAAAAAAAATTAAATAAAAAATTCGAAATATCACTTTTTCTTAAATAAGTCAAAACTTAAAAATCTTACAAAAACTTTTTGTACGGCATATTGTACGTGTTTTGATTCATGTAGAAAAATTATAAAAATCTGACATTTCTGATATTGACGATGTCAAAGAATAATTGTGCGGATTTTCCTTGCCATATCCGCTAAATCATCGACACTCTCGACTTTCGATGCGCAAAAAATTACCCTGCCGATTTTAATGGCTTGAAAAAAACTCCCGGAAAAGCCTCAAACTTTATACTCGAACTTAGATTGAATATGTTGTGGAAAGTTACCTAATGGAAACTTCATTAAAAGGACATTTAAAATGCTTTCGTGACCTTATAGTCCCAAAATCGATGAAGCCGAAAACTCAATTGCCGACAATAAATTTTCTATAAGGCGTTAAAAAAGCTACAGAAAAGTTATAAAACTTTTTTACGATTTTCTTCGTTAGTAGGCATGTGTTTACTACGTTGAGTTTTTTTACTCTCAAACTTCAATTTTATGATGAACTTTTTAGGTGCAAAAAAAATTTTATAAGTATTTTTTTTTAACTTCTTCTATACAGGGTGTACCACCTTTAATGCAGGATTTCATAGCCTTCATCTAAATGGCTTAAGAGCTGCGTTTAATCACAGGTTGCCCCCAAGCAGGCACTATTTTATGCGAACATTTAGCCAAATATAAATATCACAGCAACTTTTTAGTGAACTCTAAGAATACATAAGAAATTTTTTTATTCGACGTTTCGTTTGCAAGCAATCATCGTCAACTTTATTTTTTCTAATACGGCCCTGATTTTATAATTTCAAATTTTAAGACCTTTTTTATTCTAAATTCAATGACGTTCCACACATTATCGTTGAATTACGTTTCGAGATTAATCATCTTCATCAAATTTTCAGGATCCGGACCTATATTTTCCATAATTTTGTAAACACAGTTCAATGTAGTAGGTACTAAAATGAACATTTTTTAAATTATTTTATAATAATATACTGCATAATAATCATAAAACAAGATAATTTACAATTTACAATAACAAAACAGTAAGTATGAAAAAAACAACAAATAGGTTCATCGGCAAAAAAACGTTAATTAAAGTAAAATTAACAGTAGATTATTAGAAATTAATTTTCCAAGAAGTGTACGAAATGATTTCCGTCATTTTCCAGAGACTTTAGACGACTAGTAAAGTTATTGAAGTTTTTTAAAGCGTATGGCCACAAATGCTAATGAATGTTTTAAATTCTGCAATTTTAAGATGCTGTTTGCTTGGAGCCTGACGGAAATCATTTGACCACCTTAATAATCTACTGTTAGTTTTACTTTAATTAATGTTTTTTGCCGATGTACCTCTTTGTTTTTTTTTTCGTAGAAACCAGCTGTTAGAGATTAGACACTCCCGGCTCCCAGCACTGATTTTTAGGTATAGGTTATTCAAACAAAATATAATTGGCTGCAGTTCAGCAGAACCCATCGATTTATAAGCGATTGTTAATCGGTGACGTCACGATGCTCATCGATTTGTAGTTCTGCTGAATGGATTTTGTTTTCAGTTTTTTTTTTGGTTAGGATCCCTCCTAAATATTTTCATCAAATATTAAATTTTTTTCTGTACGAAATGAATAATTTTATTTTTAATGCTCCTCTTCACTAGCGGAATACCTATGTTTTTATAATAATAATTCACTTCTTTCGTCATTTTTTATAATTATCATTTCTCAACCTGATAAACAATATTGACATAAATCGCTGTCAAATCACAAATCGCATTTTAAATTCGATGGAAAAAATGGCGTCCGATTTCCCATCGATTTTTTTTAGTGCATTCAGCAGATGATTACTAATCGATGGGCTCTGCTGAATGCGCCCATTGTTATAACTAAATACAGGGTGTTATGGAAATGACGTATTCTGTTTAAATGGGTGACTCCTGGGGTGTCCTAGAGAAGCGCTACATATTTTATTTTTTTTAAATCGACCGTTTTAAAAGTGGGGTAATAAACAATTTTACTCACAGGTCAGTCCGCGCTACTGTACAGCATTTCACCCAGAGCCAATGGCAATGTTGCCAAACTTAATGTATTTAAGTATTTTTTATTGTAAAACTGAAATTCCATATAAAATTATAAAAATAAATTATTTTTCTACCTACTTGTATTTGTCCTTATACCTAAAGAGCGAGGAAATCCAGGCACAAACACAGTCAGTTTTTTTTTCTTTTTCATGGGAACACTCCTGGAAACACTTTATGTACACGCACAGTAATAGTGAAACAGAACCGATAGTTAGCTTTTGAAAATACAATAATACAGATTATACTACAGATTATTAGATTAGATAGTGACGTACGTGGGTGGCTATTACTATTCCATATGTTTTTTCGGGTTGTCGAAAACATAGTCCGTCGTAAATGTTCTTCAATTAATTGTACAAGAAGGTATTACAGAATGGAAAAGTGTTTAAATTAATTTATTTTGTCTAAAGAGTTTATGGTGTACATATGACAACACCGGCCAGAATTCCTTGATTGCTTGAAAAACACACGAAACACAAAATATAAATGTCAAAATTTTAATTTTGTAATTTCCGTCTAATACACCGGAATTGCATTACGTTTCCGAAGAAAACCATTGTCAGTTTTATTCTTTCTCATTAACTGATAAAACAAAAAGGTAGGTCTTTGATATTACTAAACTTATCCCCCGCCCAACTGCAAGTCTGAGTAAAGTTAGAAATTACTGCACTGCAGCTTTTCTAAGCTCGGAAAAACCGGTGACACGTACCGATATCATGAAATATGCATAGTCAACTAAAAAATATGGAAGCACGTTCACAAAAGTTAAGACAGTCGGTAACTTAAATCATACCGTACAAACCTTAAAAAAAAGTTTTATATAACTTTTATACAGCTCTTTTATGTCTAATAGAAAATTTATGATTACCAATTAAGTTGTCAAAACCATCGATTTTAAGACCTTTAGGTTCCCGAAGGATTTTCAATAGGTTTTTAATAACTTTTTGTTGTGACTTTGAACAGGAAATTAAATTTAGATTAAAATGTTTTACTGTTTCGTTTTAATATGTACAAAGTTATCTGAAAAAAATAGACAGGGTGTTACAAATTCGGCCTTCACCATTGGGATTTCCGAAACGGTACGAGATACGAAGTCGGTTAAATTGGGACAAAGTTGCGTAATTATAGGCCCATGTGTCATAAATAAATACAGGGGCTTTCAAAATATTTGGAAAAATCTAAAATGTTTGCGTTTTGGTTTTTATTTTTTCCTGACTTTGTTCGAACAGATGTCCAAAAATGAATTTCACTTTCTCATTGCTACTTTTTATCCTCCACAAGATGGCATCATGCGATGTTTCGTCTTTAGGTCACCAATTGGATTTTTTTGTTTAAATTATGAAAGAGGAGCATCTACGTTCAGTTTTATACAACACTTACTGGTTTTCCGACGTTTTGCTCCTTAAATTGACCATCTTCATTAAAATACCCCTGGTACGTTGCTGTAGATAAATATTTTTAAATGTATGATACATTTTACTGATGACCATTATTGTACTTTAAGTATTTTTTATTGTAAAAATGACCAAGTTTAAATAAAGTGTTCTAAAAATGCCATTTTACAAGAATGAAAGCTTAAACCGGATGCAACGGATTAATTAGAACTTGTAATTACCATGGATAACGGTGGAGGTGGTAAGATAAATCATTATATCGATCAGAGAAGTTAAGCGACGTTGGGCATGGTTAGGACTTGGATGGGTGACCGCTAGGGAATACATTTTTATAAAATATTTTAGTAAATTTTACAAAACGTTTTAGTAAATTTAACAAACATATAAATAATTTATTGACTCGTCCGTTACTTTGTGACAATACCTTTTAAATATATAAAGTGAAACTAAAGTTTACTTTCTATTTGTCACTATATTAAAAGAGATTTGGCGTTACGGCCGTTTCGTAGTACAACTACATCTTCCAGGCGCTCACACGAGAGTGAACCCAAACTAAGTGTATATAATATAGGTAGTATTAAAAATAAAAAAATATTGATTTGGTATAATAAATAATGGTTGCCACAATAGTGTAATAAACTTAAATTAGGGACAAACAGGTCGATATTCAGAGAATCTAAGAATGCACATGCCAGATGGGATTTTACAATAATTTTAATAGCGGGAGTTGACGAGATCTAATTGTGTATTTAAAAGGTTAATATTATTGTCTTTTTTATGTTTATAAATTTCAATGTTTTCTAGTACATTTAATTTATGGCCTTTTTGTTCAGTATGTAAGATTTGTAGGTTACTTATATCTGGAATTGTGTGGTTTGTATCTAAAAAGTGATTCGCAAAATTAGATGATCTTTTATTAAGTCTAAACGTGCATTGTGTTCTTTAAATCTCGTTTCAAAATTTCGTATATTATATACACTCAGTTTGGGTTCACTCTCGTGTGAGCGTCTTGAAGATGTAGTTGTACTACGAAACGGCCGTAACGCCAAATCTCTTTTAATATAGTAACAAATAACAAAGTAAACTTTAGTTTCATTTTATATATTTAAACATATAAATGGTTTACTAAATATTTTGATAATTTTTACTAAAAATTTTTGTTAAAATTTTGCTATAATTTTATGGCAGTTCGTACCAAAAATTACTCGAGTCACATATAGAGCCATAAATTATAGTTAGTTCTACTATTTTTATATACATTTGGACCAGTAATACCAAGGCTCCAATCCAAAAATGCCCCGAAAGACAATCCTTTAAGGGAGTCTTTTACCGCACCTATTTCAACTGTTTTGGATGCTTTAATATGCCGTTTACAGTACCGAAATAAAAAAAATTGTCTATTGCAGTTTTTCAAAAACACAGAAAGTTGAGGCCGGACTTCCTATCTAATTGCTAACTTAAAATGATAGTGCAACCCGTCCGAACGCAAATTGATATTATTAAACTCCAAGGACTCACACCATTAGCTTTTATATTTTCCACTTTAAAACCATCATTAAAATCAGCTCTTTTAAGGGTCGTTTCGGATGTCGTAGCGAAATCGTCTCTACCACCAGAAGACGTTTTATCTTTATTTTAGGTAGTTTAGACTGTTTCCGGTAATGGAACTTTTATTAGACAGCGATTAATCGTAATAAAATGATTTCTAAATCGGTTAAGCTTGCATGCCATTTTGAATCGGCAAACTAGAAAATGAGATTTTAAACTGTTAGAAATATACTCGTAGATATAAAGAATACGGATAACTTTTTAAAAACAATTTTGATGTTTTTTTCAGTATTAAATAACAATCAAAAGAACAGCCAAAGAAATGGGCATTTCCTTTTCCAAGTAGGCAAATCTTTCAATTAGTTCCCAAGGGGGTCGCTTTTAATTGTACATTACGTAATGACAGTTGTAAATGCGTAATGACAGTGCGTAATTACAGTAAATTACCTACGAACATACAGGGTGTTATGCAAATGACGTATTATATTTAACCCGGCAATTCCTGAGATAAAGACAAGTTGAAGAAAAATACCCATAAATGGCGCTTTCAATTCATTCAGCGGTAAAAGTGACCTGACGTCAAACCAGAAAAAGACCTGTGTGGTACTGCGATACATGCTAGCAATCAAGGAATTCTGGCCGGTGTTGTCATATTACCTTAAACTCTTTAGACAAAATAAATTAATTTAAACACTTTTCCATTCTGTAATACCTTTTTGTACAATTAATTGAAGATCATTTACGACGGACTATGTTTTAAACAACCCGAAAAAATATATGGAATGGTAATAGCCACATACGTCACTAGGTCAAATGCCAATGACCTCTTGACTCCTTTCATTGGCTGAGCAAAGTAGTTTCATATAGGGCCGCACACTTGCGTCTGTTGAAGACCAACCAGCGGCCGGATACGTTGTGTCTCGTCGATCACCAACACACTATCAGCAATCCGCTCTGTTTTTTCGGTTACGCGTGTATCTTGCCCGTCCATAAATAATGTGTGTGCGATGAATCCCGTTATTTTTTACCTTAATCTTAGAGATGTAAAGGTAATATTACCGAGGTAATGTTACCGTAATATTACGTAATATTACCGCAAGATCGGTAACATTGGAAATATTGTTTTTTTTTTTTTTTTTTTCCATAAGCCAAATCCAGTTGAACAAAACGGGGCGATACATCTCTTTAAAATTGCCGGTGAAAACAAGATGGGGTTCCTTTGTTTCTTGTATAAAAAGCTTTTTGGAGACTAAACATTCATTAAAAAGTTTAGCAGTTGATGATAGCCCAGATATTTCTGATGTTCTTTCATCAAATACAGTAAGACTTCTTCTTCAAAACGAATTTTGGTTGCAAATAGAAGCAACTTATGACTTGTTCCAGCCAATGTCTAAGTGGATAACGATTTTTGAAGCTAACGGGCCAACAATCTCAAAAGAGTTTATCTGCTTTTTTGAAATAAGGTCTATATTACGTGACAAAGTATCAAATTTATCTATTACTATGTTTGAAAACCAGAAAATGTGTTCAATTCTTGAAAAACGAGAAATATATGTTTAAAACCCGTTCATCTTGCTGCTTACCTATTAGAACCAAGTCAACGCGGCGAGAAGTTAACTGAAGCTGAAATTTTAATTGCAACGGAGTTCATCTATGAAACTGCAAGGCGTCATCTAAAGTATTCTTCACAAGTAGATCTTATTATGGAAGCACTCGCACAGTACAAAATTAGAGGTAATATTTTTGCTAAGGAATTCGTCATTTCCAGCGAAAAATCTATGTCTGGATCTGTTTGGTGGGCAGGAATTTGCTCCAGTTCTAAAATAAGTAGGTTAGCTGTAGACATTTTAAATTTACCATCGTCAACAGCCGCAACCGAAAGAACCTTTAGTACTTATGGATTTATTCATCGGCAAAAAAGAAACAGACTAACCGTGGAGAGGGCCGGAAAACTAACTTATATTGCCTATAATTATAATTTACTAAATGAAGAAGATCATTCGAGAATAGTAGAAGATACTGAGGAAGAAATAGAAAAAGAAGATATCGGTTTCGAAGTTATAGACTTGACTCAATTAACGAAAGAGAAAGAAGAATCAGATGACGAGGTTGGGGATGATGATGAGGATGATTTACCATTATCCACTCTATTACGTAGTCCATTCTGACTCTGACTAGTTTAAAAAACGTTCTTATTGTTTTTCGTAATGTTTTTACAGTTTTGAAATAAAAAAAACTAGTATTACTTAAAAAGCTGTTTTTTTTATAAATTACCAATGTTACCAATGTTACCGTAATATTACGTAATATTACCGGTAATATTACCGATTTTTAAATTACCGGTAATTTTACATCTCTACTTAATCTGAATCTTTTATTTCGTATTTCGTTTCAAAGTAATTAGATTTAAATAAATCGCCTAGGATACCAATATCATCCATGGTGTGTTATATATTTAAAAGGATAATTTAAATATACAGGGTGTTCCATTTTAAAAAAATGAGGTTATGTCCGATAACTTTTGTACCGTATACTTATTCTGAAAACGGAAAGATTATTCAACAATCAATATAAAGAAACTTCTATATGAAACATTTTTCTGTATCTCTTTTACCTAAGAAATATAGGGTAATTTTGAATTTGTCAATTTTGTGATTTTCCCCCGTATCTCTTAAGCGAGCGAAAATTTTCAAATTTTGATTTTACCATTTTAAGTTTGACCCAAAAAGAGCACATAACACCTCTATTAATTTTTTGATAGCACTAACAATTACGGAGATACCCTATAAAAGTGTCGAAATTGGGACACCCTGTACCACTCAAAAAAAAAAATATTAAATTGGGGTATTACTGGAAAGAGATTTAAACTTGGATTTAAACGACCTTTACAATGATTATTCATGTTACCCCCACCCCTCCCCCCTTTCCCATTAAATATTTTTGTTGTAACAAGTGTCCCTTCCAGGACGGCACCAAATATTCTTTAGAGGCGTCCCCCTTCATAACATTTTAATATTATTTACTGGAAGCGAGATGTTATGGGAGGGAAGTTTTCAAATTAACACCCTGTGTAGCCAATTTACAGACTTTAATACAACTGTCTTTTCATCCCTTTGAAGAAGAAATTACAATGTGAGGTAAAAATAGAGGCATATTCTATTTTTACTCATTTCTTATAAAATAGTTTTGTTTCTTATTGTTATAGTATTACTTAACATTCGTTCTGATTTCAATGTATATCTAATATCACAATCGATAGTCAGAATTGCAAATGTTGCAACTATATAATAATATAACAATAACATTGACATGAACTATATGGGTTCAGGTTTGTAGGTTAAGTAATTAAGGTTATAATAGCATAATATAAGTATAATTGTAAGAGGAGAGAAACATTAATAATCAACCCTTTTTTCGAGTAGGTTATTGAGACTGAGCTAAAATGTAGTTCTTTTTAAAATATACCTTTAGCATGGCTAATGTCCGCTGATGTTTTATTTCGAACCATCAACAACTATTACAACAAATTCTGATTAAGTAAATATATTATGGTTCAAAGCTTATAATAACAAAAGTCAAGTCCGTTATCTAGGTACGTACATTACAGTGGACAACATTGGTAACAACTGGTAATTAAAATTCCTATTATAACATCCTGTAATTCTATTGTTCAGCTAGTCTGAGGTAGCTTTATCGGCCTTTCGCTTCCTTTCGTGTTCGACTGTTAATGAGACGCGCCTTAGAGATATTATTTGTGATTAAAAGTATAACACAACGGGCTTTTTACTGCGGTAGTTTTGTGACCAAACATCGATTATCGATTTGACTATGGAATTTCGTGGTAAGAGGATAATTGCAAAAGTATTAAGTGGATGCGATCCCCCTAAAATACAGTCGTTATTAAGATTTTTTTTTGACAAAAAACAAATTTAAAAAAAATGGTGTCTGAAATCGTTCACAAATGTATCTTCTTTGTTGACCATCGAAATTACTTTCTTGTTACACGTTGTGTATAGCGGGTAGTAAAATACCGCCGTTTAATACTTTTTTTATTTGGGTGTCATAATGGCTACATTATGAAATCCAAAAAAATTGAATAACCTGCCACTTTATGAAACTGAAATTTAATTTTTTTTATGTTGGTAGCAAGTAGGGTTCGAATTTAGGTAGATTTACTTCGATTTCGTTGAAATTAGTATAGGCATTATGGATTTGACAAAATTTTTTATAGAAACCTTTAAAATACTAACCTTTAACCTTGCAAATAGATCATTTTTACTAGATATTTATCTGAAATACCTATACTCGGAAATATATAACATGCTGACGGTGTCCGTCAACTAATTTCTAGTCACAACTATAAAACAACATAACCTAAAAATAATAGAAATATCTTCCAGTTTATGCATCATAACTCAAAGTTTTGCATATTCTTTTTAAAAGCTTTTCTAGATTATTTTCTGCAATTTCTCGTATTTCTGACTGAGTATAGAACTTTCTTCCTGACCCATTTTTATTAACTTTAATAATATATTTATTTTTAATTATGACGGATGGGAAGAAGCTTTGTTGGGATCACTTGTTACTATCATGGCATATTTGATACTTATATACTTGTAACATTTTATTAATTTGTAAAAGTATAGCCAACCCAGAAAGAAAATATTAATTCAAATGGAAAATATCTACTGTATTTTTTAAAGTTTTTCAGACTTTAAAGACCCAAATAGGAAAAGTATTATAAAATACATGGTTCATAAGACAATTAGAGCACTTGTACCGGGTGTCCCACTAAGAATGGCTCTCGGCCGTATCTCTGAAAGTGTTAGTCGTATGGCTCGCGGAAAAATTTTTTAATAAGAAAAGTGATCATAAGAAATTGCTGGAAATTATTTTCAAGTTTCTCAGTCGAGCGCTAGAGGGCGCAACCGTAACGGTAAATCCTTAAAGCTCAGTTTTTTCAAAAGTTACCGCGTTAAGGTATGTTGAAAATAGCATTTTCATATACTTTAAGGTTTTATGAAGAGAATTTACTTATGACATATTTTTGTCACTTTTAAAATAAAGTGGTGGGGGAAGGTTCAACATTATTTTAAATAAATGCCTACAACTCCGGGTTGGCTCAACAGAAATTAGTGAACTTTGTTTAAATACAACAGTATGTTTAATTTTACTTCATCACAAAGATTAATAAAAGCCTAAAAAACTGGCGGAAACCACAACTTGATATCTTTTTTCAAACCGGAGATATTAACAAGACCAAAAATAAACACGGAAAAATATGATTATATTTAAGTTTCAACGGTACGGTCAAAGCCTGATGGAGCACAACATGGTAGGGATGTAGCCTAAAGAAAAACAAAATACCCATTATTTTGACTTGAGAGCTACTAGTATAAGCTATATTGGCATTTTTCTAAATTATTTGAAAGTTAATACCTAGTTATTACTTACTTTTCTTCTAGTAAAATCCTATTCACAGTAGTGCGAGTAACTCCCAATTCTCGGACAATTCCCCTAATACTAAATTTGTGGATTAAGTTCCACATATGCCAAAACGTTAATTATGTTCTCTTCGGTTCGACCTCGACTTCGTCTGCGATATATAGGGCGAAGAATACTTCCCGTAGTACGAAAACGTTGGGCTAAACGATTAAACATTCTACTGTCATATCGACGCCTTTGGGGGTATCGCATTGCATAAACCCTTGCAGCAATACTTAAATTGCTTAAACATGCAAAATACACCGCGATGATATCAACCGCTTCTTCAAGTAAAATAGGCATTTTCAAAAATTAATACAACGGCACAACAATAAATACAATGGCACAATAGTTTGGACACGATGAAAATTTTGACGTAATAAAAACCTTAACGTGAAAGCATCTAATTTTAAATTATATATTATTTTTCCAATGCCTATTTGACTTTTGAAAAACCTGTACCGTTGAAACCTAAATATAATCATATTTTTCCGTCTTTATTCCAATTAGCGCCATAGGCGAATTTTTTTTTTTTAAATTTTCAAGGTCAAGCGCTCTAATGAAAAGTTAGAAAATTGCGATACAAAAATATTTAATTTTATTTATTAAAATAAATAGATAAATATAAAAGAAACATAAATATATTATAAAAAAATATATAATGTTAAATAGCGACATCGAAATCAATGAGACACTTGAGCTGGAATTTGGGAAACTAATCCATCGATGTTTGGATTAATTCCACTGATACAAAGACGTAAGGAATTTTCCAAATTATCGTCAGTCAGCCTTGTACGATGTTTTGACTTATTAACTTTCATCATTGAAAAGAACTGTTCGCATTTGTAAGTACTGCCAAAGGCACAAATCAATCTTCTTGCGAATTTTCTAAGCCGCGGAAAATGGTCTTCTTCGAGGTATTTTTTGTAGAAATCGCACAACTCCACGTCTTCAAATTTAGATTTTAGGAGTGAGTTTTCTTGAATCTCGATCAACTCCATTTGCAAGTGCTTTGATGTTTGTTTGCCGCCTCACTCTTTGATGATCGCCGCCACTCGGCTTGCTCGTTCACTTGCTTCCGTGAGTATGAGTAAGTCGTGTAATATTTTTAATTTTATTTTTTAATTTTTTAATATAATTTTTAAGATTTTTCAAAATGTCTCGCGGGCCGGACGTTGCCCACCCATGCATTAAAGGAAGACGGAAAATACTTATAAACGAACGTTGGATGTCGAAAACGCAATATTTTTCGAGTTACAACCTGTCATTTCTCTTATTTTTAACTTCTTGCGGTTATAATTTTTGAATTATCGAGTTGATATTTGGCACAGAAACTACTACTATAATTCTCTACTGTGCCACCAGATGCCACTCTACCTGAAAATAAAATTTTATTGTAACATATCTTTTTGTTTTGACAGTTATTGGGAAATAATACATGTCATTTTTAAGACACCTAATGAAAAAGGTACTCTTTATTCGAGTCGATCAACCACCAGTTCTCTATTGGAAGAAAAAAAGTATTGAGTGTTCGACTTTTTGTTATGACTTAATATCGTTATTTTAACGTGTATCTCTCCAAGTATCCTGCTGCATTATCCGACCACCCTGTATTAGTATTGTATTTTATGTTCTATTATTTGATAAGGCAGACTGACCTTCATATATGCGACTTCCAGCATAGGTGTAACAAGTGACCAACAACAATACAGAGGCACCATTAAAGATTCAGTTCGAATATAAATTTATGGAATTATGAACAGTAATTGCATATTTCAAGGCTGCTAGCTGATTAATGCCGATCGTGTGCATTTAATTTCATGGTTTTTCCGTTTGTTTATCAAAACGACGCCTAATTATTTTTTACATTTTCTGTCGATTCTGAATCTCCAATATGCGTTTGACGAGTTTGGTTTTGTGGAAGGATTCAGCACTTCGGACGCTATGCATAGGACGATTACAGAGGTTGTAAACAATTTAAATAATATAAAGAAATGCCTTGCTGTGTTTTTAGACCTTGCAAAAGCGTTTGATCCCCACAGTAAACTGATTAATGTGCTTAACAATTGTGGCATACGGGAGGATTGCTGGTGAATTGCTTGTTAATTACCTATCAGATAGATATCAAATGGTAAAATTAAATAATGCTATTAGTAATAAACCCAAAAATATTATTGGTGTTCCACAGGGGACCGTAATCGGGGCACTTTTGTTCATTGTTTACATAAATTCTTTGTTGAAACTGAATATTGATTGCTTGACGATTTCATATGCTGATGATACAGCCATTGTATTTTCTGGTGATACTTGGGAATGCGTGAAGAATAGAACAATGATTGGTTTGAACAAAGTAAAAGACTGATGGCTTCAAGAATACAAACTGACACTAAACTTAACGAAAACAAATGATATAGCATTTTCACTAACTAAAGCTGACAGACCAACATTTAAATAGGAACCCACCTTATGCAAGAAACATCACAGACTAAGTATCTCGGAATCATTATTGACCAGCACATTAAATGGCAGCCTCATGCTGAGTACTTGTCCAACAAAATACGTAAACTAATTCACAAATTCTATTTGCTAAGGGAATTCCTTGATAAAGAAAAACCCTAATAATGATATACCTATAAGGCATTTGTTGAATCAATCCTTGGATACGCAATCTTTGTATGGGGGGGAGAGGGGGTGCGGGGACTTTACAGTAACAGTTTGTATAAGTTAGATATTGTCCAAAGATACATTTTAAAGATAATTAAAAAAAAACAGAGTTTATCCAACTAGAATGTTATTTACACCCGAGATATGTAACATAAGAACTTTATATATGCAATCAATTTGCTCTTATATTCGTCAGAGAGAAAAGTTGCAGAATTTCATAAATCATGGTTATGTTACACGTGGTTATGTTAATAAAAAATTTCAAATTCCTATAAGTAACAATAATCTAAACTTGAGATATGTAAATTATATTGGACCTAAAGTTTATAATATGTTGCCAATGCATGTTAAAGAGAACAACAGGAAATAGTTAGCAAGTTTCTGCAGGGAGTTTGTTTGTAGAAATTTTGAACAATTTGAGAGGTTGTTTTGATTCTTTCGTTTTTCTCTGTTTTTTTTTTTGTTTTTAAGTTTTGTTTTTCTTCTTGTATAAGATTGCTGTTGTATTGATACGGTACATTATTATTAACGGAAATATATTGATAGTTGTACACTGAACCATTAGCTCAGGTAGGAAGGAGTAACGGATGTTATGGGTGGGAATAGGTGACATTGGCTAACATTGGAAATAAGGCTAATTATTTTCCTTTGCCATCTTTTAAATGGAACCACATTGATATATAAATTTAATTCACTGAAACTGGCTCATTAATTCACAATTTTCTGCTATTTCAGGTAAATGGCGACGATGAATGGGAGTACGAAGAAATCGCCCTGGAACGAGGCGGCGCTGGTCTGGGCTTCAGCATCGCTGGGGGTACCGATAACCCCCACGTGGGCGATGACACCGCCATCTACGTTACCAAGTTGATAGCGGGCGGAGGGGCAGCTGCTGATGGACGGTTACGGGTGGGCGACTCGATTTTAGCCGTCAACGATCAGCCCGTTGTGGATGTGCCTCATGCAATAGCTGTAGAAGCCCTGAAGAGGGCAGGCAATACGGTCAAATTGGTAAGTACTATTAGAAACGTGTTAAAGGACGAAAGTGTGAGTGACGTATTTTGGACTTCCATTGTTTTTATTTATTTGTAACCGACAGAGGTCAACGATCAAAAGTTGAAGGCTGAGACGTTAAATAATTCCACACCATTTGATTGGTCCTAAAGTTGAAAACAAGTCCAATTTACTCTCGCCGTTTGTGCAAAACCCCATCAATCGTAAAATAGGGTGCATTGGCTTGATACCGGGAACAAGACCGTGTTTTCAGGTGTGTGCTTAACGGAACTAACATAAACTCTGGACGTTTCAAGGTTGCGATAAAGGAAACTTTCGTTGTTGCTTACGACGTTAATGGGTTTAAGGTAGAGTTGTATGGCGTGTACTGCGTTTTTTACGAGTTCGTGGTTTTACTCGAGAGAGGATTGTAACAGAACGTTATCGTACGTATTTGCTAACTTACGAGGCGAATACGGGAGTTTAAGATAATTAAGATGACGGAGTGTGGGATCTAAATTTTAAAAAGTTAACGAAATCGTTTACGGAAGACCACGTGCATTGGTTTGGATTGGATGGTTTATATTAAATAAATATTACTTATCTAACCATGCAGTGTTGGTTGGTTGGTTAAAGGCGAGGGTCGGGTGTGTGGCCCGAACTTCTATCACCTTCCTTCTGGCTTATGGTGCACCCCGATCTTATTAGAAAATATTTGTTCCTTCTATGAGAGCCAATATCCTTCTACCAAGTCTACCATGCGGGAGGTTGTCGCCAAGTTGGATGTTCCCGAAGATCTTATGTCTTCTGCGAGTCAGCGCTTCGCAGTTGTATATTATATGGGAGGCAGCGTCATCTTCTTCGCCGCATAGTCTGCATTCAATGGGATCATTATATATTCCTATACTTTGAAGGTGGTTTTGAAGTGACAGTGGCCTGTTAGC